>OY728163.1:370748983-375548983 GCA_963277665.1 Viscum album | reverse complement strand
ATTATCTATACCAGCATGGAAATGGGAGAACATCATCATGGACTTTGTTACAGGACTTCTAAAGACATCGAAAGGAAACAATGTTATCTGGGTTGTTGTGGATTGTCTTACAATGACTAAACACATCATTGAAATTCGAGAGTATTTCCCATTGGATGAACCGGAGTGGGTATATATCAGAAAAGTGGTAAGGCTACATAGAGTACCACTATATATGATGTCCAATCAAGATCAAAGATTCACCTACAAGTTCTGGAAAAGTCTTCAACATGATCTGAATACTGAGATGAACTTTATTATGGCTTATCTTCCTCAAACTGATGGCTAATCTATGTGGACTATCCTAACTCTTGAAAACATGTAGAGAGAATGTTCGATATACTTCAAAGGAGGGTGGGATTTACATATTTATCTAGTCGAGTTCTCTTACAATAATAGTTTCTACTCAAGAATCCAAATGGATCCTTATAAATCCCTTTATCAGATGAGGTGTAGAATACTAGCATGTTTGGATGAAGTTGGGGAGAAAATTCTCCTAGGTCCAGAAATCATTGAAGAAATGGTGGAGAAGGTTAAGACCATCCAATATCATATTAAATCTTCTTAGAGTTGACAAAAGAAATATAATGATAATCATCGATGAGACCTAGATTTTGATATCGGAGACATGGTATTCCTTCTCATATCACCATTGAAGAGAGTTATGAGATTTGGGAAGAAGGGAAAGCTTGTTCAAAGGTACATCAACCCTTTTGAGTTCATTGATTTCATTGGAGCAGTGGCCTATTGACTAGCACTACCACTGAACCTACCACAAGTACATGATGTAATCCATGTATCACTCTTGAGGAAGTACATACCTAACCCATCTCATGTACTCAATCCAGAGGTGGTACCATTAGAGAATGACCTCTCCTATGAAGAGAAGTCAGTGAAGATATTAGATCGTAGGAAAACGTTATACGAAATAAGAAAATTACCCTCATCATGGTGTTGTAACGAAACCATAAGATTGAATAAGCGGCGTGGGAATTAGAGAAAATGATAAAACAGAGTTACCCACATCTGTTTTATTGTGGGAAAAGGAAATTTCTAGGGTGAAATTTCTTAAGGGGGGAAGATTATAACGAACCAAACATTCATTAATGAAAATTCTTCTTGATCAAAATAAATGTCTTATTATGTAAAATGGTTATATAGCATATTCACTTCCTTGGTTTTATGTTTTTGGATTTTAAAATATCAATTAAAATTATGACCATTTCTAATATAGTCATTGAATAGTGATCACATGTAACGCCCCGACCCCAGAATCCCAGAGTTGGTACATTATTTTAATACATTTTCATGATTACAAGGAATCTAGTCTCAAAAGACCGATCAGTTTAACCGTCTTGGAAATAGAATACATACATCAACATCACATTATAATTTCAAACAAAAAATACAGAATATATAGTTCTTTTAGAATGCCATTATTCTGTTTTATCTTAACCCTACATATCAATCATAATACACTTCTTGGAAATCTTGGGAAAATAAAACATAAGAAAGGGGTGAGCTTAGAAGCTCAGTAAGGGTAAACAATTTAGCGGAAGATATCATAAACAATAGGAATGGTGAATAATTGAAAACACATGCCTTTAAAATAATAAACATGAGCACTTTATGTAAGAAATATGATCTAAGTAAATAATTCTATAATAAAACATAGTCATGGGTATTCTACTAGTCGAATAACCACATGAACCATCAATATTACTTTCATAATGAGGCAATATATAATTCCAAACATTCTAAAACATTTTTTAAGGCCTCAGCCAAGACGTCTAAAAATGATTAAGGCCTCAGCCAAAACCATATATCACATTGGGAAAGGCCTCATCCAATTCCATGTCAAATTGTCTCATGAGACCTATCGATGCATCAAGGAGCTATAGTGGGCTCCACCCGTCACTTACTATGTCCAATACATTCCTCATATTAAAAGGTTGAAACATAACATAAACATTTGTTTTATAAATAGCATACGAAATGTCAATACTTTAACCCAAAACCATGAATGGTATAAAAATAACTCATTCATAGTCAAATATATCACAAAACCTTCAACCCAATATGGAATATTTGTATCATAATAAATCAACCTCGATCAATAATAATATCCCGTAAAGGATGTTGGGACAGATGAAAATGATCAGTAAAAATATTTGAGAGATCATTTTTTCATGAAATCATTTAAAAGTCACAGAATTTATAAAGGAATTCATTTAAAAGATACTTTTGAATAAAATTGTCCTATAACACTTTGAAACTTTTGAAAGAAATTAACATTTTAAAACATTCATGTCTGTATAAATAAATCCTTTAAACCATTTTGAAAACATGGACATTAATGACAAAATGATTAGAAGAATAAATCTTTAAAAACTTTAAAATGATGTTTTAGTAAAAAGAAGTCCATTAAAAAGAATCCCTTTGAAATTTCTTTTATGAATCATGGACATGGATAATAAATATGTCGTAGTAGATACTTATGTAAAACATCCTCGGATAATAAAGAGATTGTGAAATTAACCCATACCTTGCACTTTCCTTTTGTCGAGGGTATGTTTAACCACCTGTATAATGACCATAGTATTTTATTAAATTATACCAGAACAATATTCATATTTATTATATCATACATGATTAATTAATGACTTTATACTACTCATTTAATAATGATTTCCAAGTTAAGGTAACATTTTGGGTAATAATCGATTTCTTTATCGTACATGTTTTAACATGTTATTCTTGATCGTATCAATTAGATGAAGATTTAAATACTTACAGAATATAAAACATGATTTATATATCATATATATTTATAATTTAAATATCTATAATAGATAGATATATTAAATGGAATACACCGCTTATGGAGACGGTGGGTTGTAGGTACGCATAAACATTGTTTTCGTTTTCATATCATACTAAATGGAACTAATTAAATTAGATAAATGTAAATACATATACATATATATATATATATATATATATATATTCCATTAGAATTATTATATCATATATTATATACTTATTAATAATATGTATTTTTATAATCATCTTTGAATGGTGAACGTGCAAATGAATCTCATCGCGTCGTGGAGACGGTAATCCGTACGTATGCACGAGCGACAATATCATTATATTGATGATGAAATAATATGTAATTGGAAGTTATATAATATATACAGAATAATTAACCTTTTATATTTATTATTTACATTAATTATACTCATTATTATACACATCCAAATAATGAAGTGTTTGAATAACAAACTACACCACGACGTGGAGACGGTAAGCCATACGTACGCATATATGGTGAATTTGTCATTTATAGGATAGATAGAATAACAAATATGATTGTACCATATTTATAATAACATCATAGTATATAGTAGGTACTGGAGTTATTATATTTGGTATGGAAACAACAAGAAAGGATGATGTGGAAGAAGAAAATAACTTGAAAGAGGGTGGCGAAATTATTACCTCTTCTTCGGGTGTTTCCTTTTGAGTTGATCAAAATGGCTCCATAGGTTGGATTTATGATCAAAGTAAGGACTCTAGGTTGATTTGAGGGAAGTTAGGAGGATATTTGGGTAGGTTTTGGCAGATTCAAATGGCTTTGGTGGTGTAAAATTAAGATAAATGGAAGTACACTTTTATAAGAGAGGTGAGGGTCACTTTTGGAAAAGCTTGAAATATTATATTATAATAAACTCATTTTCGGTTTCTAATGGCTCAAAAATGATTTATTTATAGGATAAGGTTGGAATGGGTCTCAAACCACTCAACAAATGGGTTTTAGACAGGTCTATGTCACCATATTAACCTTATCTTTTAGATTTAACCCTTAGTTAAATTGTTTAACTTTTACCATGTATTCTTGTATTATTATAATAAATGGTTAATAAAATTAAAATAAAAATCCAATATAACCTCAAGTGGTTCAATAATGATATAAATATAATTATATAAGTTCTTTGGTAGAACCTTAGATTTTTAGGACTATTATATAATTTAATAATATAATATTTGTTTTAAAAACTACTTTATGTCAATTTTGACACTATTTAGTATTTGGTTTTATTTAAACTCATCACAACTTGATTACTTCTAACCAAATACATTTAATCAACCCTAACATGTAATATTCACCTATAAAATTCCTGGATGTCATAAAAACTTTGAAATTATATTTATTTAAATATTTATTATACCATTAATTAGATTCTTTCATTAATAAGGTAACTAATGCATCATCATTGTGTCATAAATAAATTTAATTATTTACTGTCTAAAAATTATAAATAAAATACTCTTATTTTAGAAATATATTTATATTTCTAATGAATATTTATTTTTGAATTTATCTTATGTATAACCATACATTAAAATTGTTTTAGTTATAAAACATTGAATTTAGCACTTTTAACTATTCTTTAAATAAAATAATAACAAATGTCCTAATCTGATCCAAGTGGAAATAAAGGATCATATTTTATTCCTAAGGTTGTTTTTGGTCGAAATACACTTATATAATAGAATTAAGACATGTGTTAGGGTAATTATAATATCATTTTTACCTCTAATTACCCTCTTTACTTTTAATCGTGGTAAATAAATGTCAAAAGTTACTATTCACCAAAAATTATTTCCATATTATTGAACCACATTTTACTTACTGATATCAACCATGACTCTCAGATTTTTGAAATTCCACTCACATAAGTGGTATAATTAATTTTTATGCAAATTTTCAAATGCTTCTAGGAGGTGGGTAAAAGACGGTAAAAAGCTCAATAAAAATTTATACATAAAATTTTATTATAAAATGACTCCAATGAATTAAATTAGACATTTATAGGTATTATATATCTATTTTTACTTAAAATAAATTGAAATAAAAAAAATAATTATTCAAATAAAAGGTTGGTTTTAAAAAATAACGTATTGTTTTTCACTATTCGTCAAAAATTGAATGTTTTCAGAAAAATGAAAAAACTTCACCCTAAGATAATTTTAATATTACTAATTAAAAAATGAATTCAATTTTACTAAATTCAAAACATAGAAGTTTCATTAATTAATTTAAAATTAATTCCCATTGTCAAACCAAAAAGAGGGTTTTTGAAAAGTAACAACTATCAAAAGATTGACGTGTGTTTATGTCAAATTTAAATGTGAAATTACTTAAAATGACCTAAATTTTATTAAATGAGAAAAATATAATCTAATTATACTTCAAAACAATTAAAATTCATAATTTAACATTGTAAATTATTTCAATTAAAAAATTTGTTTTCAATTAAAACATAGTATTTTTCACTATTCATAAAAATATGAAAGTTATCATAAAAGTACCAAAAATTTATCCAAACTAAATTTTTATATCCCACTTATAAAGAATAATTTAATTTCATTAAATTGAATATATAAAAGTGTCAAATATTGGATTTAAAAAGGGTTCGCTATAAAAGGTGGTAAAATTTCATTTTTTTTGAAAAATACTTCTTTTATCTAAAAAATGAATTTGTTCTTATATTATGTCTAAGAGACACATAATATGGATTTTAAAATTATATAGAGTATATAAGATTCAAAATACAGTTAATACTATTCATAACCATTTTTTGAATGGCTAGTTTGGTAAGCTGTGGTGCACTCAAACTCAGTGTCGCGTGTAGTGTAAGTTGTTGAATTACTTTAATAGGATAACATACTATTAAATCTTGGGGTCTAACATCACATTATTATTATAAATATAAGGCTTTAACAAATCAAATTTACTAAGAAAAAGGTAGTTATGGCCTCATCTAATAGAATTTCTCCATATGAAGCCCATTTGTAGGAGCTTGGAAAGGATTTATCATCAACGGGCTTCACTCTTGACCAATCATAAGCCGAGCTTCAACACATTAAGCTTGAGTTGAACTTTCTATGAGAGAAGTGGAAGTTGATAGATATTACCACCCAAAATATGTTATCTAAGCCTCCCCAAGAGTCTTTCACCATTTCCCACCTTACCCTTTGGTTTTATGCGGGTGTTATAAGGGGTTATGTAATAAGACCCTAGCACTATGATTATGTACATTATTTTTGTATATAGAATATACATTAATTTTATTATTGTTATTTGTAAATGGTTTTTAAAGTACAAATAGTATTTTTAATTATAATTCAATTATGAAATCTATTTTGATGAATTAATGGATTTTTTAATTAAATAATATTTTAATAAAATATAATTACTAAACTAATTTTTATTAAATATAAATGATCATATAATTTTTAGGAATACAATTGTAATCTTTATGAAGGTTTGAAACCTGTTTTTTTTTACCCATGAATTTTCGATAAATACCAGTTTTTATTTTAAAAGTAAAAATTCACATGTTTAGAAAATTATTTAGATAAAATGAATATTATTTTTGGAATCAAGACATCGAAATTATCTAAAAGTGAATTTTTCATAATTTTCTGATATAGTCGATTTTTTGAGTAAAAATTGAATATTGTTTAATTATATAACGTGTTTTATGACATCATAATGAACTAATAGTGATGTAATAAAATACTATTAATGGGTTGTTCAGACAACATATTTTTTACCATTAAAATAATGTGCTTTTAATTTTGTTTGATTTATTTTACAATGCTTTAGTGGACCCTCCATGACTTATAAAACATTTTAACTTTTAAATTGCTTTCCTTGAGTGTGTAACTCACCTCCACATAAGAAAGCCTAATATTTTAATAATTTAGGACATTTTCCATGTAAAATAATTTTTTCCACTCCCTTTTGGAAAAAATGATGGGCAAAAAACATGGGTTGGTTTGTGGTTTTTATTAGTTTAATGTGTGGTATCAAAAACCTAAATAATAAAGAATTCCCTCTCTTTTCCTATATAAACCCACCCAAGATCCCACTTACTCTTCACTAAAAACATTTGGATCTCGACCAGTGTTTTCCCTACTATCTATAGAATCTTTACAAGGCACCTCAAGCTCCCAATAAGCCTTTATCAAGCCCCTCGCAAGCCTTTGGGATCACACATTCAAGTAAGGGATTCCTTCCATTGTTATTTTTACTTTATGTTGTAATACCCTATTTCATTCAATTAAAAATGATGGGGTATCATTTCTAACCTCCCTTATATTCCCAAATTTATTTTTTAAATTATTATAGCCCTCTTTCTCTCTCATTAATGCCTCCCATGTACACACGTTACCATGCTGAAATTCTATAAGGAATTTCTCTCTTCTCATTCACATTCAAGTAATTGTTTTGTAATATAAATATAAATTCAATTACATTTGTTGGGACATGTATATATATGACCCCCTTAATATCCATTTCATGTACATATTATGATACATACATTTCTCTCTCATCAACCATTGTTATGAATTCTTATGTCATGCTGTTATGCTACCGAAATTGCACTGTGATTTTTCTCAAGCGAAAGTCATTGTGTAGTGAATACCATGCCCATTTCTCTATCAAGGGTATTCACCTTTATGAACATTTATTTTTTTATTATAGAGTTTCATGTATTAATTCCACATTACTTTATTTTGTAATAAATAAGTATGTTTAATGAAACCATGTTGTATGATCCATGTGGCACACTTATTCATGAAATGAAATGTTTAAGAAGGGTGTGCCCTGATAGCGCTTCAATGCATTGGGAAAAGAATGGTATCATGATACATCAAGTTAAATAAGGGTTTAATAATTATAATTCAATTTAAATTAGGGTTTACTCATGCTAATGCAAGTGCAATGAGGGTTTACTAGTGATCTATGTGCAATGATCCTTGGCTCATGCTAATACCATGTTAAGTGTTATTGCCACATTTCCATGTTATGATAATCATGTTATATCATGACTTTATGTTCATGTTTATATTATGATACCTTGCTATTAATATTTCCTAAAAAGTAATTTATTATTAATTTTATGCATTGTTTACTCCCTTATTGGGTTTTATAGCTCACCCTTTTCTTATGTATGTCCTCAGGTTATCACATGAAATGTTAAGTAAGAAGAAATGTGTGTGGTCATGTAGAATAAGTTTTCAATAAATATGTGTGTTTCATGTTTTAATTTCTTATGTAATGTTACTAATCCCAAAATACACTAGACCTCTCAATATACTATTATGAATCAAGTGATGGTTTTATGTAATAAAATATGTTTAAATGGGAAATAAAGAGAAGTGTTGTTATAGTCGTAAGGGTTTTTCATCTCAAATTTCTCTCTTTAATAAATTTTTAGTATTATACACCCAATTTAATTTTTTTGGTGTATATAATACCTATTTGAGAAATAATATCATGATTCATATTTTAATAATATTATTTTATCTTAAATTACAAGTCTTATCTTTGAAGGGTTTTTTATTAAAATTTTACTCAAGCTGTAAGGATTGTTTTTCTCACATAGGAATCCCTTCAGACATGTGTAAGTTGTACACCATGTTTCCTTTTCAATTATTTAAATACTACAATATTTTCATTTAGTGTAATTATAATATTATATTTCATGATATTTAATGTTCTAATTAAATTTTAACATCTTATGTAGTTTTGATTAAAATGTTATGAAGTCATAAGGAGTATTTGTGACTGAAATTTATTCCTTGGGTCATAATCACCCTTCATTTTATTTTTTATTTATGTATTGATATATTCTAACCTATGATTTTTTTATTATTTAATTACACCATAATTATTTTTAAATCATGTTTCTAACAAAATTATTCTTCCTTGATGATTCTATTATTTTTTATAATTAATTTTTTGTTAATAATATTTCTTATTTATTTTAATGGATTTTTCCTCCATGTCCATGTTTTTACATTCCAATAATATTATTATTTACCTAATTTAAACTCAATTTTTTATCTCCAGTGATCCTTTTATTCTGTCTAATCCATTTTAAATCATATATTTCACTATCCATTTAATATTGTTGGTTTTGAATAAGGTTATTTCATAATGTTCAAAATGATTTTCCATCCTTTAAAAATAAATTGTTTATAATCCACTCTAAAATTTCTTTTGGTAATTTTTTTTCAGTTGCAATTATTAAATATTTTTTTTAAAAGTAAAATATTTCAAATAATTTTAAATTCATCATTCTAAAACTTTAAGCCTTTTAAAGTTTTCATTATTAATGATTCACTTAAAAGTAAATATTTTTAAATTATTTACACTTCACCACCATAAAGGCTTTATGTATTTTGAAGTATAATTTTTCATGATCACTTAATAATATGGTTTTCAAAAAAAATTAGCCTTCCCTATATTTTTTTGAATGGAATTTAAAATTCATCTTTTATAACAATTTTTAAGTGGTTTTGTGAAATATTTTGTATATTTACATCTATTTACCCTTCAATTTCTATTTTTATGAAGTGTTGTTTTGATCACCATCTATATGTTATCATGATATGATTTATTTTGGAAAATGATATTTTTATGTTCTATGATTTCTTAAGTTTATGTAATGTGATGTTTTTGAAAGGTATAAGAAACCCATTCTTTTTACATGGATTATTTATGATATCGTGAATGTCTTATTTTCAAGTGGAATGAAAATTTATGGATTATGATATGGGTGGGATCTATATATACCTATAATATATTTGGTAAAGTATTATATCTTAGGAGATATAAATTTTATATTAACAGGTTAGAAAGTAGGTAGGTTTAAAAAGGGTGAGTGTAATGAAATTTAGATCTGATCATAAATTTCTGTGTGAACAAGTTAGTTAGAAGCTAGTTTCAAAAGGGTAAGTGTGATGGAATTTTTATCTACATACAAATTTATATATTAATGGGTTTTCATGCATCCATGTTCATAAAGATAAGAAATTATATGTTAATTTTTTGTGCCACATTATTTACTATGTTCCATGGCTCATGATTAATGTATCATTTATAGTTTTCTTATTTCATGATAATAGTTTGATCATTTTATGTTATATGCCTATATTTTTTCTTATGGAATTTTTTTTATGTTATATGTTTTGTTGGGGTATGATTTTATTTTGTATCTTTATTATTCCCATATGATCATCATATGATCATTTGTGATCATTGGACATTATCAATTATGTTTACCCTTTCTCAGTATCTATCCTCGCCCTTTTTTATGTTTCTTTTTCCCCAGGTTATGGAGAAAAGTATTGTGAAAGATATATTTAGAAGGGTATATTATGGTAATAATAATAAGAGTTGTTGAATACTTATTATGGACTAAGAATTCATTAATATATTGAGAAAATACCCACATTTTGAAACTGACATGAGTTTTGTTAGAAAATTTTTTGTCTTAATTGTCTAAAAATCAAAAATAAAAAACGTCTTCAGGATGTATTATAATGAAATATTTTATTTAGGTCGTTTAATTATCAGATGATTAGGTATGGGCATCATAGATGGCATTACTAGGGTCACCCTTGACCAAGCCCAAGCCAAGATTTAACAATTTAGACTTTAGTGGAATCGATTACAGGATAATTTAAATGTAATATAAATCACCACCTAATAAATGTTTTTTGAACCACATTATGATTTTTTACCATCTCAAACATTACTCATTGGGTGTATGTTGTTGTAATAAGGGGTTATGTTTATAAAAAATAGTGGTATAAATGTGTAAATTTTCTTATTATAATTGAAATAGTAATTACTTTGATACCATTTTCATTATTAATTAAAATGAACATGAATATAATATAAATATGATACATATATTTTTGGATACAAATAAAAGAAAATTGTATTTTTGAAAAATATATGATTATTATTAAAATACACTTTATGATAAATTCAAGAATTTGCGTTATAATTTAATTCTTTGAAATGGTCTTATAAAACACTATTTCATGGAATATAAATGATAATATAATTTTATTAAGTCCCTAGTAATTTTTATACGGGTTGTATATTTGAATATGTCATAAAAAATTAGTATTTTTCAATAAATAGTACTTTTGATTAAAATAAAAAAATTTCTCATATCTATAAAAAAATTTTGATAAAATTTAATTTGATTTTGGAAACTAGTATATTGAAATTAGATAAGTATGATATTTATTTATTTTCTATGATGGATGGGTTTTCGGGTAAAAATTAAATACAGGAAGTATTATGACATTATAATGACTTTAAAGTGATCCATCAAATACTATAAAGGGTTTCCCCAAAAAAATATTGTATTATTAATTAAAAAAATGTATTTTAAAGTTATAAGATTAATTTTACAATCCCATAATTAATCTTAAAAATCCTAAATTATATTTTAAAGGTTTTAAAAAAAATCTTTATAAAAAGAAATCCCTTCCACCTCTAAAATATTATTAATTAAAGAAGTTCGGTCTTTAATATATAAAAATATTAAAAATCACTCCTTGGAAAATACCATTGGATAAAATAATAACACTCCAATATTTTAGTTTATCATCCTTTAAAAGTAATTCTATGTTTTATAGTGCAGTTTACACACAAAAAATATATTTTGTAAATTGCAATATATTCTTAAAATGATATTATTTAAATGTGGTTGTTATAACCTAGTTTTTGGTTTTGTAGGTATGAATAGAAGTAACCACATTAGGAAATATGATTTTAAAAGATTTAATTTTTAAAATTTATTGATTAGTTCCATGTAAAAAAGTACTCAATTTTTGAATAAAAATAATTAAATCGAATAAGGATTAAAACCTTTAAAAGTATAAAAGGGAAATTATTCTATAAAAGAACGTTTTCCTTATAATTTATATTTTCATTTCAATGAAAAATTTATGAAATACAGACATTTTATTTGAGAAAATGGAAAAAAAATATATTATCATGTAAAATATATTTAATGGGAATATTTTTGATTATTTTGAAAATATAGATTTTTGGGTGAATAGTGAAAAATATCGTATTTATAAAAAAATATTTCTTTCGAAGTTTTTGAAGAGACCTATTCAATTTTATATAGATTTTAAAGTAAAATTAGCACAGTTTATTTAAGAATATTATGATTAATTCATTGGTAACCATTTTTATATATGATTTTAATATAAAATTATTATTTTACTTAAAATTTTTATTTTTATAAAAATAATTTTTCATTGTGTTTCGTGAACTTATATTAAAATTAATTTTCACCACTTATGGAAATTACATAATATTAAATAATTTCCATATTTGGAATAATAATATTCAAATTATTTAATATGATAAATTTTATTTTGATTCATAATGAATAGTAAACATGGTAAAAGTTATCACAATGTTAAATGGTAAAATGGGTTTAACGGGATTAAAACTATGAAATAAGGTCTAAAAATCAATCAAAACCTTGAATTTATTTAATTTTATAATTTTATTTAAACTATAATCATTTTTACTTCAAAATAATGGAATTTTGGTGCCACTTTCTGTTGATTATAACTATTATATTATTTTATGTAAAGGATACTGAGAAAATGTTAGTCTATCTTAATTATTATGTTTTCATGGTATTTATATCGATAAAAATGATATATATAAAAATATGGCTGTTTAATTTTATTAATAATGAATTATATTAATTATTTTAATGTATTTTTAATTTTTAGTGGTGGTATAATTACCTAGAACCTTTACATGGCGCTGATGTTTCACTTCTGTAAGCAGTAGAAAAATCAATTAAATGATTTTAAAACATTTAATGTAATATTAATTGGATAAATTATGGAGTTAAATGAACTTAATATATAATTATAAATTATGTTTTATTGTTAAATTATTTATATTTTAATTCCATTATTATCTTGACGCTTCTAAATTCAAAATTTTTGAATAGTCTCGTAAATGACTTAAAATGAAATTTAATATTCAAAAAATAAAATAGTTATAAAATTTTAAAATACTATATTATCTCAATTCAATGTAAATTTAAAGGATATCATAAATTTCCATTTATGTTCCACTTTTAATTTTTAAATTACTTTCTTGGAACTTAGAGATTGAAAACAATACCATAGTTAAGGTTAAAAGGGTTGATGAGGGGGTTAAACTAAAAGATATGGTTAAAAATTACACTTAAATATTTATAAATCTTTTTGTATGAATTTATTGGTTCATAGTATTCCTTATATTATATTATATGGAACTTTGGATCCATATTACATGATTTAGGAACATATTGCATATAATTATTTCGTGTATTTACCAGATTTTAACCCACCTCACTTATAAGGAGGTGCCTCATATCCTCTCTTATACAGCCCTTATTGAGAAACATAGCTCAACCAAATCCTACACAAGACTCTTATAAAATTTACAATATGTATTTTATAGGTTATGGTATTCTTAAAATACCAAACCAGTGGTCCTTAAGAAGATATCTAAGTAAGGTTTCTCAAAGAAGATGTAATCATCTTCACAAAATGCTTTTAAGTTTATTTATTATTATACCTCCTCAAAATATTATTTTACCATATTAACATAGTTACATTAGTAAAATTTTCTTAATTAAATTATATTATTTATATATAATAACAATTATTTATTTATCATCCATCCCAATACAAAATGAAAACACCATCGTATGTAAGAGCGGACCACTATCTCCACAAAATAATATAATTCATTTCTCATAACCACATTATTTGAATGGTTATAAAAGTATTAATATAAGAAGTAAATATAATACTTATGACATTATTAATATTCTATATATTATCAAACCTTTACCAAGGTACAACTTCAGGAACCATCGTTCCAAAATATACATGAAGAATGGAATATTTAATACCCTAAATAATGATTTTAATAAAGATCTATTAATAAAATTGTGACAAGATGTTATAAGTGAATAATATATGGTATGATAAGTATGAATAGGATAATGTTGTCTCTTTTTGAACTTTTTATTCAAGGATTATCAAAACTATAGGGGTTCTTTGTCTCTATATTGTTTCAATGAGACATGTTTCATTATATACACCTATTTATGTTTATATTGTGTATATAATTAACTTTTATATGATATATAATGATTTTTTTTGTATTAATTTTATTTTTATTTTTTATTTTATTTTATTTCTTTCAATTAATTATGATTCAAAAGTTAACAAAGTGTAAAGGTTTTATGTTTCAATCTTATTTATAATTGGTATTGATTATCTATGGATCTACATTGGGGGAATTATATTATATTTAACTATTAAACCTCAAATATATTATTATCATATATCTAATTATATTTCTTTTAGGTTTTACATTCATTATCCTCTCATTATTGCATAAAAATATTGAGAAAATATTTTTAATAAAAGTCGAACTTATTTCCTCCTTGGTCGATGAACTTGTTCTTCCATCTCCATATTCTTTAAAATTTTTCCAATGATGTTATTTTATAGTAGAAAATGATTATTTAGATTCATTTTAAACCATATTTGACTTTATTTTAAAAGTTTTAAAACTAATATTCTTTTCATTTTCTAAAATAGGTACTTTTAAACTTTTACAAAATCTATGAAAGAATCTTTGTATTAACATTTACCATAGGAACGGGTTTTCCTTCCTTTATGATTATTATTTTATTTAAATTTTACTTTCCAAGTTTAAATTGTTATTTTCAAATAAAAACATTTTACAAATATTCTTGTAATTTTTTATTTAAAATTCTATCATAATAAAAGGATATATATCTCAAATTTTCAAATAAAGGTTTCAATGTTCTTTTAAAGGTTTTTTATCTATGTCAACATACCTTGAAGTTTCTTATGATTCAATGGGGTAATATCAATTGATATCATCCATTCTCTTTATCTATATGTATTTTTATTATATAATGGTGATTTTTTTATGAAACCCTTTCCTTTTCCATGGGTTATGATATGATAAAATGATGAATGTTTTATGATCTTATAGAACACATATGTTTGGTTTTCATTATCTGATGGCTGGTTTCGTTAAATACCTCTAATTAAAAGGATAATTATTGATATATTATGAGATAATATAGACTAGAATGGGGAGTGTACCCAATATGATAAATAAATTTTTCTAGAATGATAGTCTTGGAAGTTAATCTTGACTAATAAAATGACGTAATGGGGGTGTTCCCAATACACTATGGGATTTTGTCTACTATTAAAGTATTAGAAGGGAACCTAGACTAATGAAATTATTTTCAAAGATTATTATATTCCCATAATTCCTATGGAATGTTATTATACTTATGATATGCTTTCATATATCATGATTGATTAATGATTATTCCTCACTCTTATGTATCTTGTCTTTTGAAATAAAAAGTATTTATTTTATGAATAAATATTTATGATTTATAACTAATTGGGTATACGAATTTAAATTTTTTATCATTCTCTCAGAGACTTGTGTTTATCCTATTCTAGAATATGATCATTTGTTTATATCTCTTTTGTTTACCCTTAGTGGGAATATGAGATCCCATTTTCGTATGTTTTGATTTCCTCGGGTTATGGAGAATGATATTATATAAAATTTATCTAGAAATGTGTCATGTGTATAGGATTTTGTTAGTGATTTTGAATTCAACCTATGGAATAATAAAATTTATGAATAATGGGGAAAATTCACATTTGATGAGAAATCTATGTGTTCTTTTAAATAATTTTTTTCCTAATTATCTAAAACCTTAAACATAAAAGGTAATGGGTATGTAAGTGACTCGATTTTGGAATTTTATATTCTAATTTGGGATGGATAAAATTGGTAAATTTTAGTTATTATACAATCCTGTATGTAAATATTTTATTTTTATCACTAGACTTCAGTGTTTGTGTCTCGGGATATCTCAAAAACCATGGTAACTCCAAGGGTTTTTCATTTTTATTAACTATATGTCAAATCCATAAGTTTATAAATTAAAAAATAACTCCACCTATTTTTATTTAAATTCTGACTCATTCTCTTTTTCTGATTCACTCCAAATCTTTTCAAATTAATTTCCTCTCATTTTATCTCTTAATATCTATTCCAAGTATTTTTTTAAGGTTCTTAGGAGATCCTCCCAAGATTTATGAAGCAGCCTCTTGAGATAAGGGATTATCACCCTCATATTTTCTATTTAATCACCTCATTTTTAATAAGACTTTTTATTATCAATTGATTACATTTTCATGTGTTTATGAACATCCCTTTACTTTCTAAATATTTCCCAGATAATGAGATACTAAAGTCCTCTCTCATTAACCCCTTCCATAATATTTTATGTATACTTGTTATGATTCTGAAATTATATCTCGATTTTATATGCCATAATTTTTTTTGGATACCCAACCCTATTTTTACCCACAAGTATTCACTGATACATAACAATCTTCATTGATTGGGGAATTCTATTAATGAAACCCACATTCTTTAATCATGGGAATGAAATGTTAAAATATATTATTACATTATATGATCGATGTGGATCACCAAAAGTTATATTGTGATGATTATTTATTCTTTAAAACATATTAAATATGTTATTTACCAATGTATTTAATATAAGGTGCACACCCAGGGTCGATCTCTCAAGGAGGCCACTTACACACACAAATTTTTCTATTATCACTATTATGAATCGAACTAATATAAAACTAATTAAACTAATATTAATGGGGGTTATGTTATTTAAAAAATTAATATAATATATATAATAATTAAAATTTAAAATATAAATAAAATAAATAAAGAAGATACAAGAAGAAAACTGTTACTCTCGGGGTTAATAGTGGTTATGTCCTTGTTAATCAATGTGTATCAATGTTTCATTCAATATAGATATGAAAACCAGTAATTATAAACCTTCCCATTATAATGGTATTACCCTGCACTGATACCTATATATTTATTAGTAATATCTTCAACATAAATACCCAATCCAAACTCCACTATTTAAGGATATAGATATCAACGAGAAGGAAAGTTTTTGAAAGGGGAGGAAGAAGACAATAGTAGAGAAATTGGGGGGACCACTAACCATAATAATTTTAAAAAATAATGATTTATTATAATAAAACATGATAAAAATTTAAATAATAAAAAATTAAAACACCACCACTTCCCCCCTCAAACAAAAGTGTGGGTTAGTTCACCACAAACATGGAGATAAAAGAAGCATAGTAGGAGAAACACCAAATTAAAAATAAATGAAAAGGTAATAAAGAAGAAGATAACTACACTAATATAAATTAAAATGTTAATAATTAATATAGAAAAAAACTCCACCTTTACCCTTGAAATTTTCTACACATTGTATAGGGAGATGACACATATATTTATAGGGAAAATGGGTGAATAAATTTCCCCCTAAATTTGACCCTGTGATGTTTTTCATGTGGACAACCCATTAAATGATATAATAGGGAATTATGGTCTTATTAAGTGTTTTTAATATATGTATTCCTCATTCACCCTCCAAATTTCAGTTGGATTATCCACCTGAGGAAGGGTTTATGGCTGATTTAC
The DNA here is from genome assembly GCA_963277665.1 of Viscum album. NCBI lineage: Eukaryota > Viridiplantae > Streptophyta > Magnoliopsida > Santalales > Viscaceae > Viscum > Viscum album. Next base: position 375,531,435 of record OY728163.1, on the reverse strand, counting down.
TCTAGAGAAATAATTTTTCTTGGAAGACCCTTCATATTCCAACACTCCAACTTCCAATTCCATAATAACCTTGAAAATAGAATAATATTTCATGGAATAAATTCTTAAATAAGTAAATTATTACTCATCTATATGGATTTCAAATTAAATTACTTTTGGGATTTTAGTTTGAGAGATATGGGCCAATATTTAAAGGTGTCTTGATCTGTACAACTTTATCAAGGCCTGGATTGTGAGCTATTTTTTGCCTCTAAATTATTGATTGATATTTGGGTACATAATAATGGAATAAATAACAACATGTATGGAAGACAAAACGGTTAATTTCAAAATTTAAATCATTTTAAAAAAGTTATGTCTCAAATACAGAATAAAATTAAAATAGTTAAAATCCAAAAATAGGCCATTTTTTCCACTAAACCTTAAAAATGTGATAATTGACTATAAAATAACACTATGTTTGGATTTAAAAAATTGATTTATCGTATAAAATTTATAGAAATATTTTCTACATCACTCTCCCACACTTAACCATTTCACTCTAGGGTAATCATTAAAAATTCAAATCATAATCCACAGGACAATAAAAAGTGAGAAAACATCCAGGATATTTTCCAAAAAAATATCATATTTATTATATGAAAAAACAATCCCATTTAATTACATCTCTCAAATTTAAATTCATTAAAAATTTAATATCCATCCTTTGACCAATCACGATGTTCCTCACGATGAATTTTATGTCACTCTTCACTCAATATAAGTTGAATATGGAGTTATGATCATACTTGGAAATTACATGTATCACAATAGGCTTGTGAAAATTCTCATTTTCCACAACATAATACCTGAAAATTTTTAAATTATGTTGAATTTTTAAGGTGAATTAGGAGGCTTACGGTTGGTGGGAAAATTATTAAAAAAATTAGGTCTGAAAAGAGGAGGTCAGACTCTTAAGTATAATGCATGAATATTCAAGTGAAAAAAAAATTACTAACTCAATTACCCTTAAAAATGGTAAAAACAACACCATGCCATTTTTATGACATGTTACATGATTCAATAATTTATTAAAATTAATTAAATCATCCATGTTCTCCCCCTTTTCTCTTTTTTCTTTTTTTTTAATCTCTAGAGAGGTACAAATTAATTTTATTTTATTTTAAATTTTTTTCATGGATGATGAACATAAAATTGAATACAATGAATTAATTAAAATTTATTACCTTGATTTTAAAGTGGTAAATAAGTAAAAAAATAAATTAAAATGATAACTTCAATCTCACCTTTATTTGTTTCTTTTCTTTTTCCCATTTTTTTAAAAGACAAACAGATGGTAAAAATAAATCAAAATGAACTAATGAAAAATTCACAATTCTCTCCTTATCCACTTCCCAAAATGTTTAAACACACCTCAAACCACCCAAAAAATTAAGCACATCCCAAAACCTCACAGGAATGTCCATTATCCCACACTCAAACAGGAAATATCAATGCAAAAATACCAAGAGTGCAGGTAGGTAAGGAATAATAAGCTGATAATATAGCTTAAAACTATAAGTAAATTCCTGGAATATAAGGGATATTTAAGGATGTATGTAAATTTCAGGCCTCAATTAAACAATTTTCCAGATAAATATTTGTATCAATCATATCCAAAACATTCCATGAAGTCCAATGCTTCAAATGTGAAAAACACAATTTTTGGTTCTCATAAAAAATCCAATATTATCCCAAGAAAGTGTGGGTATTATGAATAATATGTAAAAACAGTTTTGAATACCTCATATGTTTGGAAAAATATTTTGAGCTAATGTTTCATGGCCATGGATTTCAAAAATCTATCAAACTCATAATTTTTTCTGAAAATCAATTCACGGAAAAAAAATTTACGTCAATAATCATTTAAAATCAATTTCTTCAAAAATCATGTCAATCATCACAAAATAAATTTAAGGGTGAAAAAGGATAATAATATTCATTTAATCTCAATGTTCCAATTAAAATTAAAAAAAGGAAAAAATAACTCAAAAAATTAATCAGGTTGACACTCCCCCCACACATAGAATTTACTACCCAAAATTTCAGTTCAAAAAATTATAGAAATAACAAAGGGAATGAAAGAAAAAACATAGCATTATTTTAAGCATACTCCTTTAGTTAATCTCTTAAATACTTCCAATTATTATTGGAAATCATTAAATAATGAAAAAAAATAAGATAAATAAATAAAAATAAATAGAAATGGAAAAGTGGATATAATGCGGTGTGGACCCCTATGTGCATTCTAGGTTTTTACTACCCTTACTCAGAAAGTTACATATAATTAACCCCAATTAGAAGGTGTATGGGGATTATTCTCATGAAACACCAAATTTTATTTCTACTAACATCAATGGGAAATTTCAAATCGTGATAACTCCCAAATAGAATAAAAATATCATCAAGCACTAAAATAGATGAAAGGGAAACATTAAGGTACATAGTGTGAGGGAAAAGAATAATGGAGTTATCCATGTTTAGGTCATCTAGAGGAGTGGTTTAAAATGTTAATTAAGGTTTTAGAATATTAATTTTTTCACTTCTATTTTGGATTCAAAAAATTATTCCTCAATTATTTCTTCTCTTGTTCCATCATCTTAATATTCACCAATGAACAGCTCGACTGGCTCCTAAATTTTCTCTTCAACACATGAAAATTATTTATCTTATTCATCCATGACCAATGATATTGGTACTAGATCTAAAAAATAATTATAATAGGAATCGTTTATCAATTTAAAATTAATAATATTTGAATCAAAATAATGATCAGAAATTGAATCTCCCTCAAAACTTTTATCATCAAAATCTTTTTCCTTATATAAGGCTGTTGGGAATTCATTTATTAAAGAGGTAAGTGGATATTCAAGTTTTTCTTTAACCTCAACAATTTATTATTGAAATTTAGGTTTAATAGGAATTTCATTTTCTATATCTTGTCTTTTTTTTCATTCCGTCCATATATCTTTAACTTCTTCAACTTCAGTAGCCAGCTATGCATCTATCTAGCTTGATTTTTCAAGAGTGTTTAAATTCTCTTGAATCATTATAGAATTTCTTTACATTTGAATATTAAAAAACTCCTCCCTATAGGAATATTTAGTACAATTTTTTGTATATGAAAACTCACTAAATCAATCCATGGCCTTAAGAAATAATGATATGTAATAAATCTATTTTTTATTTTTGAATTACCTGATGTTTTTGGTTTTTTATGTAAAATAGTAGGCATAATATCTTGGAATACCTATGAATGGTTCTAATTTTATGGTGAGGATTTAGTTTTTTAACCACATAAAATATTTTATTTACCTAATTATGAAATATAGGGTGCACACCCATGGTTGATATCTTGAGGAGGCAACTTACACACATACAATTTTCTATTATCACTATTTTAAATAAAAAATATATAAAATTAAATTAACTAATATAAATAGAGGGTTATACAATTAAAATTATTGTAATATAATTTATATAATAATAAAAAATCAAAACACAATGAAAATAAATAAAATAAAAAATGTCGTTAGAATAAGAAAATGGTTGTTATCAAGTTTTATAGTGGTATTATCCTTATTAATCAAAAATTTGTATCAATGTTTTATAAAATGTTTAGATAAAGACATATCACTATATAACATCTCATTCAAATTGTACTCTCATACACTAATACCTCTTCATGTCGGAGTAATCTCTTATTCATTAATACCCAATCCAAGCTTTAATGATTGAATGAATTAGATATTAAAGGGAAGGAAAATTATTCAATGGGGAGGAAGAAGACATTAGTAGAGAAAGTTGGGTGACCACTCCCCACAATAATTTTAACAACTGATGAGTTCTTATAATAACACAAGAGAAAATTTTAAATTAAAATAAACTAAAACACCACCACAACCCCCCTTGAATAATAGTGAGGGTTAGACCTCTATAAACATGGAGGTAAAAGAATCACATTGCGAGAAACAAAAAATTGAAAATTAAAGAAAAAAGAAGCAATAAGAAGAGAACTAAACTAATATAAATTAAAAATATTAATAAATAATATTGAAAAAAAAAATCAACCTTTACCATTTAAAATTTGATATCATTTTTAAATATATATGATACACATATTTATAGGGAAATGGGGTGATGAATTTTTCACTCAATATTTGACCTCTTAAAGTTTTCATAGGGATGACCCATTAATGATAGAATTGGGAAATTGTTTCTCCCTAAAAGTTTTTCCTCTAGGTATTGTTCATTATACATCCAAATTTATGCTTTATTGGCCACCATATGATGGATTTATGGCTTCTTTACTCAGAAAAATAAATCTATCCACGTAGACTCTTTATATTCTAATAACCAAATTCCCATGGCATAATGGCCTTGAAAGTAGAAGAATATCTTATGGCCTTAATTATGAACAATGTTCATTGATTACTTATCTATCTCACCCCTTTATTATATTATAATTATTTTATACTATATAGTATTAGGATTTCAAGGGAATCTAGGTGCACAATGTGAATATTTGAAATAATGATGTCTTTTTTATTTTTTTTGTTGATGGCACATGTATCTAATTACCCAAATCCATTCGGCCTCTTGATTATCTAGGATTGTATTATATGGATATTTATGGTAAAAATGAAATATATATGTATAATATATATTGGTTGTTTTATATCACATGCCTGGCGATTTTCAGAAATTGGGAAGACATATTCATTTAGGTCGTTTTGTATTCACTGGTGTGCTTTTTGAGGAAAGATGTACTTGCAGAAATTATGTTAGTACCATCCCATTAACTACTGTTTGTGATATGAATTGGATGTAAGCTGTTGCAGGATCACCACCCACAATTCTGAGTTCCCATTTTCATCTGATAATTGAAGATATATGTTATTGGTTCATATGAGAGACCAAGTACACCTTATGATGCTACAAATAGTTACTCAAATAATGAACAATGAAGATTAGTGAAAGGAAATTAATTTTAATGTAAAATTACCAAGTATACATATCCATCATTTTTTATTGAAATAGTATAGATTTTTTTATTTCCTTGCATCATTATTTGGTGCATGCAGGGAACTAAATGTTTACTCTAATGTTTCCACATACATAATAAGAATATTTATTTATATGAGTAAAATCAATACAAGTGGGATTAAGAGATATTTTTTGAGGTCATATAATGATATGTAAAAATACCAATCCCATCTATAATTGACTCCATTATTTATTAGATTTCTGAGGGGTAAACATTTTCTTTAAAGGTTAGTTATGGATTGTCTAATATAGGTGAGGCATTATTGATTCCATCTCAACTATTTGAGGTTTTGAGGAGATATAATGTCAAGGATTTCCATAGTATTCTTGGGTTTGACTTTGATTACATGATTAAGTAACATGAAGATAAGTAATTTCACCAATGTTACCCCAAAATCACATTATAGTGGATTCATCTTTAAGTTGTGTTGCTGTAGTTTTTTGAAAATATTTCAACATTGGTAATATGGTCAGAGTTTGGGGGGGGGGGGTTTACCACCAAATCATAAATGTAGTATTCCATGTTTTTTTAAGAGGGGATTAAAGATATGGTTCATGGAAAATTGATTCATGGAACTAGATATATTCTATACAAATAGAATTATTTGATATAAATATACCCCTTTGGGTGCTATAAATGTAGTAAAATCCTAATGTCCAAGGTATATCTGGATCTGACCCTATCCTAAATACAATTCATAAAAGAAATGGATTTAAAAAAGTAGTTTCACAGATCAAAAGGTATTTGATCATGATTGTTAAATCATAATTTAGTAAATTTTGGTTGAGATCCTAAAAGTCAATGAAAACCCAAATCTTTTTTTCTTCTTATTGAAAAACACAATATTTGAAAGCAACTTTAGGTACTAAAACTCTCTAATGAATTAAGTTTTGAGGATATTTTTTCCCTCAAATTCCACCTTGGTATCGTGAGTCAAATGAATCATCCTAGATTCCTACTTATTACCCTGATGATCATCTGATAGGAACAAGATATGGGTATCCACATTGGGATCTAATCCTGGAATCTCGTTGTATTTATAAGAAACTATTTCTTAGTGTTACTTAAATAAGATGATGTGTTTTTATTTATCTTCATGAGAAATTTTGACTCTAATCAATATATTCCATGAGCCTTTATCTAAAGATATATTCATTTGCCTGAGGTCATCAATAGTGGTTGAGAATCCTTCCTAAAATAATAGAGGGGCATCTCTTGTATCTTCTTACTCTCCCCACTATGTCTCAAAATTATTGGAAGTGGAAGATGAAGGAAGGTCTTGGGATTGAGAAGATGATATGTGGAAATTTTCATTTCCTTTCAGGTCTGAAGAGATATAACTGGATATTGAGGGTGTTGATTCATATTTATCATTACCATGCACATTCTATAATATTTCTACCTCCCCAAACTATTATCAGGGGTATATTATGTGTGGTTATCATGATATTTAGGTGACAATGTGGGGGAAATTTCCACTCCCATTAATGATGAGGGGATGAATTTGGGTCCTAAAGATAATGATAATGGCTAATATTTGGGTCTGAAAAAATAAAGGAGTTTTTTCATTTGTGATATCATTATATTTAATTAGATTACATCGTCCTTATACATGGTTGGGCATGTTTTTTGTGACTAATATCCTAAAAATGGGGGTAAATGTACCTTGGCCTCATTCTCATCTCTTTCACTGAGATTCAAGGACTACTTGATCAAATAGATTTAGCTATGTGGCATGAATATTAGGTAGATCATCTCTTATGTTGAGGATCTCAAGGTGAATGTTGACCAACATAAAAGGAAAGGTTTCTTTTTTCTCATCAATAGTGGATTCTCATAAAAACATATGTTTAACCTTTGTATGATAGGGAGGTAATCAGGTGTGTTGACCTTTCAGAGAATATTTCCATGACCAGAGGATTGCCTAAATCTGAAGTTATTTCTATGATAAAATTTATGTGATATACACGATCTTCACCAATTTAATTTAATGAGTTAATGGAATCTATCTCTAAACCATTAGAGGTAGTGACCGAGTAAGATTTTTTCATCACAATCTATTTTCCCACATTTATGTAGAATCTTGAATCTATATATTGTGATTTGTGTGAGTAAAAAGAGGAATTATAAGTATATAACATACTGAATTATCCATTGGATGAGTACTTGAGACATTAATGGTCTAAAGAAGGAAGTTCCACATGAATATATATCCTTGGTCTTACTAGAAGGGCATTGAAGGTTGTGTATTAGAATAAAATTGTAAATTCAAATTCATAGACAAGGAACTCAAACATATCTCTAAAATTAATTTCATTGAGAGTATTTTTATTACACTTTTCATACACATACTTTGTCAGAGTGGGGGGGGGAATTATCTTAACAATAGCCTAAGAATATATAGGTCTAAACTAGTATATGGTTGTTTCCAAAACTATTATTAATCAAATACTGATGAAAATCAATATTATCTAGCTTTCTATATATGTATAAGGGTCTAACGTGTCCATGGAAATTAGTTTCCCTCTGAAATATATGAACATATGAATTTAATCATGGTCGATCTATTCTCAATACAACTCAATTTTATCAAATTCATCCACAAAATATTGAAGGATAAAAAGGGCCTTAATGAGTAATTACTAGAGTTATTTTTAAAGGTGAAGGGAATATAGAATTTAGTGTAAATGGTATAAAGGAAATATGCATAAAAATTTTATATTTCTATACTAGGGTATTTTTCCCTCCTGTGATGTTATTATCTCATCTTAGGTTTTGATTTTAAGTCTTTTTATACCAATGGATCCTTCCATTAATTAGAACATTGACATACTTTAGTGGTGTGAGAGTGGGGTTGAGTTGGTATTCCAGTATTTTGATTCGATAAGAAAAGTGTGAATTTAATAAAAAATATAAAATAATATTTGGATGACTCCTTAGTGGATTATTGTTTCTATCGGGCATGTTTAATTACTTATCTCTATATCTCTAAAACATATATCACTTTAATAGAGATATTTATTATATACTGAGATTTATGCCAACCTCTTCTTCCCCAGTCCACTTCGCCTCTATAACCTCTTCCCCCTACTACTCCATTATGGGTGGGAATTTATGTTTGTATAAATATCATTTATCAATGTAGGGGGTTTATAAGTAAATCACATTAATGTAACCATATTTTGACTTTTAATATAATGAGGATTATTTTGTGAGGGTGATTCTGCTTTCCTAATTTATTGGGATGAAGCTAATCCTACTAATGATTGAGGTAATATGTCCAGAAGATTATGGATTAACTTTATATTCAATATGGTTTCCTTATCTTATTAGATATTCTTATTTCTCCTATTACACCAACCCTTGGAACATCATCTTTTGTAAGGATGCAGTGTCAAAGAAACTAGAACAGTTAATGTAGAGGGGACCAAGGTCACAACTAGTTGATTTAGTTACACCTATATGATAGAATAAACCTAGTTGATTTATTTATTTTCATCCATTGGTCAAACCTTCTCATATACTTTCTCAATATTTATTTCCATTCTTCTTCCACTTTGGGTGGGATGTTTGATACATAAGATACTTGTGAAAGTGGTTTCCCAAATCCATGTTCCCATAATAAAATATCTTCAAGAGTATGTTTTTAAAGAGGAAATGATCAATTATTTTATTCACCAACATTTAATTTTAGGTTAAATAGTTAGATTTGTTTTTCTAAAAAATTTCATTAAGTTTCCTAGCCTGGGATTGTTTGAGAACATTACTCTCTAGAGTATCGTTGAGGTATCTTGGTACATTGTTTTCAAAAAGAATACACTTTATTATTATAATCCTTAAATAGTGGATGCCTCTTCTAATTTATTCCTTATTTATATTGATATATCTATTTTTTATACCATTAAAGGGGATCAAATGTATGATATTCCATGGGTTTGGGCACCGAATCTGGTTTTAGAGGTGACTTAAGTGTGACAATTTTCATTTTTTCTTTTATAAATCTATTTCCTTAAACTTCCATTACTGGTTGAGATTTGGCCTTTGAGTAGCATAAGGTGTCCTGCACTCTTTTCATAGATTCTTAAAACCCTCATAATACACCTTGGTATTTAAGTGGGATTAGTGATGTCTATAACTCATCCTATATATTTTCTATATAAATTCTAAACTGTTATTCTTATGGAAGTTTAAAATTAAAAGAGTAGGTTATCCAATTCGGTCTATTAATAAATTCTAAGATTACATAATTCATATATCTCTTTAAATTTAGATAGACTGGTTATCATTATCTTCTTCATTATTGAGATGAATAGGTAAATAGATTATTTATTATGATCTTCCCAAACTAAAATTGGCCTGGCTCATAAGTCACTATACCAGAAAAATGTTGGATATTATAATGTTTGAATGAATACTCTAATCTTGGATGATTATTTTTATTTAAGAATAACCATAATAGGGATACATTGTGATATGAAGTGTTCTTTATTCTTATATGGGTCTCTCGTTCCATTAAATATTAGAAAATATAACTAAATTTGGATGGTGCAGATGTTGCATCCCCCCACATGGGATATATCTTTCATTCCAGTCGTATTGAAGCATTTCACCCACCCCCCCCATGGATTCCATTCATGTAACCAACTATTATATGGATTCAATGTAATGACACATACCTTTCATACATAGATATCACAACTTAAAAGATGAATATTCATTACAATACAAAATTATCCATGATATAGTCAGTTAGGTCTAGTGCCTTTGGAAACTTGGAAACATAAATAATTGGTTCAAAAGAGTTATACATTGTCTCCCACTTGGTTATTCATAACTATATCCCTTCTTAGACATATCATAAATAAAACATTTCTTTAGGCCCTAGGAAAAGGAAACATAAGAAAGAGTGAGTTTTGATGCTCAGTAAGGGTATATAAGAGAGATATAAATTATTACATAATCATAATATGATAATAAGGGTATGATAACATGAATAAAACATTAAAAAACCATACCCTACATATAAAATATCAAAACCTTGAGTCATGAAATAAATCATGGTTATTCATAAGAAATAAATAAAAAAGGAATTAAAGAACATGATCCATAAAAGCATAACATAGGCCTAAGAAATGGATTTTTTGGCATACAAATAATCAAAGAAGATCATTTTTTTTAGTAGTTAACACTCACTTACAAGGCTATCATAATTGAATAAATTCACTCCCTAGATAATTATATCGGTCAAGGTTCACTCCTAAAACTATCATGGTGGTCAAATTCCCTTACTAAACTAGGTTCACTCCCCATCCTTTCATGTTTATCTCATGTGATGTCAATCATTACCCAGTGCATTGGATGGATATATAGGTCACACCAATCATAGTTTGTAACGTAACCACTCATCCTTGGTTATAACTTAACCAACATAATTGGTTATATAATAAACATCTTCCTTGGTTATAACGTAACCACTACCCTTATTTTATAATATAACCACCTATCACACCATGAAAATCATACATATATATGTCAAAATATCATAAAACAATAATCATAACATAACCTGTGAAAAGGAAATGGGTTTTATAAACATTTCATAATAGAATAACCTGTTAGAAAGAAATGGGTTTCATAAACATTTGTCATCATATCCAAAAATCATCTAAAGAAAGAATAAGCATGGTTTCATTGGATTATATTCGTAGTAAGTCATAAGTAACATCAAAGGACACCATCTTATATAGAAAAATGATTTTTAAAGATCACTTTGAACATTTATTAAGGAAAATATCCCTTCTATTTTGTCATCACTAATTTAAAATATAATAATTTCCTAAACATTACAGAAAAAAAAATTATTTTAAACTAAAATTGGAAGAATTTAATATAATCTTTAAACCATTGAGTGTTCATGATAGGAAAAAATATTTTTCATTTCTTTTATGTTAAAATAAATATTCCCAACATGTTTTTATTAAAACTCAAAATTACATCATTCAGGATATTATTAGAAGAATCAAATAAAAACATTTTGTAAAAAAATAAAAAACAAGGGAAAAAATACTTTAAAAATAATTAGATAATAGAAAAAAATTCTTTAAAATGTTTTTTAAAATCATGGACATGGAAGAAAAATTATTTTCTATCAAAGAGAGAAATAAAGTCAATTTTTCTTAAAAACACTATTATGGACTCTTAAATAAATAAAGATAATAAAATAAATAGAAAACATTTATTTTAACTAAATAATTATAGGATAATTAATTCTTGAATTAATTGAGAGACTAATCATAACATTTCTTCATTGGAGACTTAATCATAAATAATCATAATAAATAATGAGATTGTGATATAAAACCTTTACCACTTTGGTATATTTTGAATAGTAAGTCCCATAAAAGATATAAAATTAAATAGATATATAAAACCCATAATTTAAAAATAATAATCATGAAATAAACTCATGTCTATTATATTATCCACACAAAAGAAACAAGTGGTGAATATGGAAAGTGTCCCACAAAAATTAAAGTGTAATGAAAATACATTACATGATTTGGTAAATTTTTAATTATAATCCCCATAAAATAATAACTTTAAAAGAATACTTAAATATAGTGATAATAAAAAAATTCCATGATATAACATTTAAATTTGGTTGTATATACATTACAAAAAATAAATGAGTAGTGAATAGGGTATATGTCTCCTAGAAATAAAAGAGAGACCAAAAACCCCTTACCTCAAATATCGACTGTATTCCTACATTTTTTTCCCTCCTATATAATAAGTATAGTCTAATTATACTTATATTACATAACCACACTAATATTTAAAATATCATATATTATTCACTTATAACCTTCTACCACCATTTGTCAATAATTCTTAAATAAAATTGATGTTTTGGGTGATAACAGCTTCATTTTTTATGTATGTTTTGGTTCAACAATTTTGGTCACTATACATTGATCATGGTTCCATAATAAAAATAATGTTAATAATGATATAAATATCCTATAAATTAATAATTTACATATTTATAGTCATCCATAAAATTAAGGGATGGAAAATAAATTACACTATTCATGGAGACGGTAAGTCGTGCATACGCATAGACGTTGTTTTAATTTTCTCAATGAATGGTGGGAATTTAATTTAAATATTAATTAAAATTTTAATAATTATTTTCATATCACATAAATAATATATAATAATAATATTTATCCTTATTATTATCCATTTCAAACTAAAGTGAAAAACATATCACATTCCTTCATGGAGGCGGTAATCCAAACATACGCAAAAGTGATGTTATTGTTTTCAAATAGATTAAAATGTATGAATTTTGATGTGATATTATAATTAAATGATTATAAATTTTTCATTAATATCATATATAAAAATTAAAACCATTATTATCTTCCACAGTAAGAGGCAGTGATAGAAAACGGATTTCATTGGTTCGTGAGGCAGTAGTCTGTCGAACATATTGTTTACGGTTTTGTTTCCCATTTGATTGAAGAGGGGATTGATATATACCAATAAATTACTATAAAAACATATAAAAATATTCTATATAATGGTGGTATTATAATATAATTATTAACACCTGATTTAAGGTGATAAGAGAATAAGAAAAAAATTAAGAGCTTAGTGAAGACAATTACATTCGCTTAGAAAAATATCTTAAGGATCTCTTATTAGGGACCCCAGAGATGGTATTTTGGGAACAAAAGAAGCTATATAACTTGTATAAAGATTTTTTTAGAGTTTTTTTAATGTTTTTTTCAATAAAATTTTCTTATGAGGTTTGAATAAGGGAGGGGCGGAAGTCGTGTTTTATAATTCAGGGGGAGTGGCATTTTTGTAAATTCACAAAACAATTAAATAATGGGAGGTCATTCTCAAGATATATGAATAAATAATGGGTAAATACTGTATTTTAGGGATTATTTGGCCAATAAAAACCTCTAAAACAAAAATATACACATCTTTTAAACATTTTATTCCCCTAGCCTCTAATTTTACTCACTTTTACCATTTTAGTTTACAGCATGGTAACTAGTCTCTTTTTTCACCTAGGTTATTTAAACTTTAATTATAAAAATAGAATGAGCCATAAAATATAATTTGGACCCAATTATTCTAAATATTAAATCAAATTTATTAAATAAGGTTCCAATGTGTCTTGAAAATTAATTATAACATGAGCAAATGTAATATGAAAACCCTTGTTTTACTCTTTTTGAAGTAATTAACTTTTTATAGTCTTACTATTAAATATGAAAAAGAAATAATTTTAACTTTTTTTAAAATATAAATAAATATTATTTTAATTATTTAATCCATTTTAAAAATTTTAACTCGTATAAGTGGAAAATTTCAATTTAAAATAAAACCCACAAATGCCATGAAAAGCGGTTTTTCAAAGAAACTTTTTCATAAGTATAAAATTTTTTATATAAAAATTAAACAAAAAATAGATTAAAATTATATAAATTGGATTAATAATAGTATAATTGAACTAATTTTAGTTTTATACACTTTAAAAAAATAGTAACTTTTTAAATTCTTTAAAAAAGTCAGTTTTCAATAAAAAAAATGATTTCACTATTAATCAAAAAGATTGGTATTTTTTGAAAATTATAAAATATTTAATCTTAGTTAATTTTATGTGTTCATTTAAAATATAAAGTAAATTTTTTAAAATACATTTATAAATTTTTCAGAAAATTAATTTTCAAATATGTGTGCAAAACGCAATAGAACCGTTGTTTAGAAAAAATAGAAATTTTTAATCTTAAAACTAGATTAATTATTTTCTTGTGCCTAGAAAAAATATTATAAAATGATAAAACATTTTATTTAATATAATATATATATATATATAATTAAAATAATATATAAATAGTGACTAATTTAATTTATTAAGATAAAAACACTTTATACGAAAAAAAACATTTTTTTAGAAAACTATTCATTTTATATTCAAATAATTTTTATTTTCATTTATAATAAATTTATAACCAATGAATTTATTTTATAAATTATTAAACCGTAAACTTTTAATAATTTAGTTATTATTATTCATACCCACCAATCTAACAGAGAGGTAATAACTTTCATATTAATTAATAATATTTTAATAGTATTTTGTTGTTTTTTTGAACTCGATGTTCTATGTAATAAGAGCTATAAAATAATTTAAATTTAATTTAAAAATATATATAATTTTCCTAAAATCTAGGTGTTTTACATTACCCCCCACCCCCTTAATAAATTTCATCCTAGAAATTTCAATTTGAGTTCTGTAATCAAGGGTTTGACATTTGAAAATTATTTTTTTGGAAAACCCACATTGTAAAAAGGGTTAATAAAACTTCCTATTGAAAATAGGGAAAATTAAATATGAATTTCATCATAAAAGAAAAAGAAATTAGGTTTATAAATAGTATATCATTGGTTGTAAGTAAAAATCTGCACATATAATAAAATACTAACACCTAAGGATTAATAGTGAGTGATGGAGAACATAGTCATGAGAAAGTTTACCGCCTAAAAAATATAATTATAAGATGATTTAAATGACCATTTATTAATCAGAAATGAAAGTAATAGGACAAATTTTTTTCTCAATATCCTTTTCCAAATGTTGAGGTAATTTTTACTATAAATATAAATGACATGAGAAAATATATGTACTCAATTTATTTCCATTTCATAATTGTAATATCATTCTTTAGATATGATTCAATTAATTTCCACCTCATCTCTTACACTAAGAAATAAAGATGAATTTTTCTTGCGTGAAGCACTAATGGATCACAATATCCATTAAATAATTATAATTCATTCCTTTTTACTCTATTTATCATGAAAACCAAAATGGTTATCACAAGTTATCCAATATGGATAAATATTCATATGATGAAAGAATACATTAATATATAAGACATTATCCAAAGTTAAATTAAACTTATTCTATAAATGATAAACCTTAAAACCCATCCAAGATTCAAAAATATATAAATAAGGTCACTAAATTTATATAATCAACTTAATATTAATCCCAAAAATATCATAAATTTTCTCTTAATTATGTCATACCAAATACATGAATAACTCGGTCATATATTCTCCTAAAAATTGGTAATAACAATAATTACCATAAATCATCAATTAAATCATATATGTTTCCTCATTACATAAAAGATCACATATTATTGAATATATCTCATAAACCAAAAATTATATAAACTCAATCTAAGACAGCATAACCCACTTTTTATCAAATCATTAATCAGTTATAAGGTCATCAATTCTACCTAATTTATTTATCCATATCAATAATTTATTTATCCCAAATAAAACAATTATCTGAACATTAAGAAAATATTAAGGGTTATCATTCCCTTAATCATGTATTTACCATAAAATATCACTTTTATATTAAATCACTTTTTTAGGTCATCAGTACCATTTAACATATTCTTTTAAATCATTAATAAGAAATTCCTACAGAATGACCCTTATATATTTAATGATTCATATAATATAATTATCGGTTTCCAATACATAGAAACTTAAATTATTCATCTTATTTCTTAAACCATTAACTAATCCTCATCATGTTATTCTCTAATACCTCCTTCATTTCATATTTCACTTATAGTTTCTTAATCATCAACATCAAAACCATTAATCATACAACCTTATTAATCCTATTCTTGAGCTTTCCCCATAGAACATTGTTCCATAATGCCCATTATTTTCATACTTAAAACATTCAACCATTGAAGATTCCTTAGGGAAACCGATATTCTCATCCATTTTTTAACTAATATTTTAATATTTCCCTGTAAATTACTTACTCTATTACATTTTTCCTTACACAAAAAAACTTCTTATTCCTTTGAGATATTACCTTGTGTTCGTATTCCCAAATTATCAATATATTTGAATCCAAATGTTCTTTCTTCCATGGTCCCCACAACCCTATCTCTCAAAAAACTATATATTTATCTTTTTTGGTGAGTGAAATATTTTCTTAAGTGGAAATTTGTTAATAATATATCATGATAGTTGATTTGGAATAATCATAATATCCTTCTCTTTAGTCATCACCCCACTTGGTTTCTCATTAACATATTGTCTATCACATTCAACATTAATCTCATTACTTATGCTACCAATCATTGACTAAAACCAAAAAAACATAGTGTTTATAATAATATTAATAGTGTAAAACCAAATAATCATGAAAATAAATTATAGGATTTCCAATTCATGACAATTTATTTTAACTATAGAACACCTTAGATTTAACATAGGTCAATTATGTTCTTCATCTATTCAAATCAATTATGATGTTTATATTTTTTTTAATTTATAATGAAAATCCTCTAGGAGTGTCAAACTAGGATTACATCAAGACCCATTATCATGCACCGGGTAACGATCAAGTTACATACCAATGCATAATTTTTTGAGTTGTTACCCCTAGGTGAAATAGTTCCAACACCACATCTACTTGTTGTATCCAGACAAGGATGTAATTTCTTGAAAACAACTCACTCTATCCATCACCAAAATTATAGGATATTTTCCTATAATTTGACTTATCCTTACACATATGCTTAGAAATATCCTTATACATACCCTTATACATATACTTATATATATCCCAAGGGATCTCGCCAAATGATTCTCATAAAATTTTACAAACGTTAACTTAACCTTACTATGATATCAACTATAGTGACCCATAATTTTAGTCCTTAGATAACACATCTTAATATATCAATATTCCATACATAACAAAAAAAAATTCATTCCATAATACTTTTTGTCTGGAGCCTTTGATAACTTTTAAGCATAAAAAACTAGTCCATAAGGGTTCTACATTGTCAACCAATTAGTTCTTCATAATTATCACCCTTCTTAAACATATCATACATAAAATATTTATTCAAACACAAGTAAAAGGAAACATAAGAAATGATGAGATCTAATTCTCAATAGGGGTAAACAATGGAGATATAAAAAATAACATAAGTATAATATGAGATTAAGTTTACGATAACATGAGAATAACATTTGAAAACCATACCTTATATATAAAAGATCATATCCTTGAGTCATGGAATAAATCTTGGAAGATCATAAGACATGAATCATAAAGTAATAAAATATCGTGACCCACAAAATCATAACATAGGCATGACACGTGGCTTTTTTGAAAGCATATAAGTGTTGAAATAATTTTTATAGTATCCACGACTCATTTATAAAGATATTATAGCATAATGGGTTTACTCTCCACACCATCATATTATTCAAGGCCCACTCCCAATACTATCATAACAGAAGAGGTATGCTGCTAAACTCAGATCACAACCCATTCAAGTCTTGTTTATCTCATGAGATATCAATCTTTAACTAAGTAATTTTATAGAGATATAGGTCACACACAACTTGATTTATAAACTAACCACAAGTACTTGGTTATAACATAACCATCATAATTTGTTATTGCATAATCACCATCCTTGGTAATAATATAACCACCAAACTTGGTTTATAATGGAACCACACATAAAATAATAATTATCATAGATTTGTTTTACTCAAGATAATAAAACATTTATCATATCATAACTCATAAAAATGAAATAAGTTCCATAAAAATTTCATCACAGCATAATTCATGGGAAATAAATGGGTTTCTTAAAAATTTCTCATAATAATCAAAAAAAATACATAAAAATATTAAATATGGTATTATTGGATCATATACCAATTATGTCTTAAGTGACATTAAATTATATAAATATGGTATTATTGGATCATATACCAATTATGTCTTAAGTAACATTATATTATTTCCACTTATATGGAAAAAATATTTTTAAAGATCATTAGGAATATTTCTTATGGAAAATATACATTGCATTTTGAAATTACTTTTTTAAAATCTAAATATGTATCATGCATTAAAGAAAAAAATTTCTTTGATAATAAAATTGGAAAATTTTATAGGAATATTTAAATCATTTATTTTTCATGATGTTATAAAATACATTTCATGTCATATGTGTTAAAACAAATATTCCTTTCACATTTTTGGTAAAACTAAAATTTATATCATTCAAAAATGTAAAGAATATTCCTTTAAAAAAAATTAAAAAAAAAATAAAATGGGTAAAAATAAATTTAAAAAATTATAATAGAAAATATTTTCTTTAAAATAATTTTATAAAACATTGACATGAAATAAAATTTATTTTTTACCCAAGATAGAAATAAAGTTAGTTTTCCTTAAAAATATTCATTTTTAATATTGACTACATAAAGGGAGATAAATGAAATAAAAACATTTATATTCATTACATAATCTTAAGAGATTAAAATAATTTTTTTATTGATATATATATCATAATAATTCATTATCATAAATATAATCAAAACCAATCTCAATAAACAATGAGATTGTGATATAAAACATTTACTGATTTGATATCTTTTGAATCATAAGACCCATGAAATAAAGAAAATTATAGAGATATAAATGTCAAATAATTTCATGAGATTAATCATAAATTACTTTAATGGTAAGTATATATACAACACATAAGAAACAAGTAGTGAATATGGAATGCATCCCATAGAAATAAAAGTGATATGAAAATACCTTACATGATTTGTTAAATTTTGAATCGTAACGTCCATGAAATAATAACTTTAAATTAAAATACAATTATTGTTTGAATAAATAAAATTCATTATATAACATTTTATTGGTTTTGTATATACACTTCACAAAAGAAAATAGTGGTGAATATGGCATATGTCTCCTAGAAATAAAATAGAGACTATAAATATCTTACCTCAAGTATTAACTTTCTTAATACATTTTATCACCTTCTATATTATATATTATGGATAAATATACATATATTACATAACCATAATCATATAGATCATACCATATATTATTCACTTATAACCTTTTACAACACATTTATCAATAATTCTTTATTTAAACCACTATTTCGGGTGATAACTACTTCATTTTTCATGTATGTTTTTGTTCAGTAGTTTTGGTATTTATATGTTGATCGTGGTTACATATTATACAGAATATTAATAATTATATAAATATCTTATAAATTTATAATTTACATATTTATATTCATCCATAAAAGTTATAGACAGAAAATGAATTACATTGTTCATAGAGATGGTAATTCATAAGTACACATGAACGTTGTTTTCATTTAATTGGTTGATGGAATAAAATAAAGTTAAATATTAATTCACCATTAAATAATAATTTTTATATCATACATATCATATATAATCATTAAATCTATCCTTATTACCATCTATTTCAAAATAATGTAAAAAATGTATCACATCACTTTGTGGAGGTGGTAGTCCACACGTATGCACGAGTGGCGTTATAGTTTTCCAATGGATTAGAATGTAAGAATATAGATTTGATATTTTAATTAAAATACTATAAATATTTCGTAAATATTATATATTAACATTATATCCCTCATTATATCTAGTTGTATGAGGTGGTGATGGAAAAAAATCATCAGTTTGCGAGGCGGTTCTCAATCGTACACATGATCGATGGTTTAGTTTCCCATTTGATGGAAAAGGTGATGGATAGAGGTAAATATATTAAAATAATTAATTATAATTATATGATATAAAATATTTAAATTATATTGTAATTATTAAGACATAAATGAATTTGGAAAGTGAATAATTAAAAAATAAATATCTTAGTGATGACAGTTACATATGTTTGTAACACACAAAACCTCATTTTAACCTTAACCATAGTAATTAATTTTTAATGTTTTTACTATTATTTTTGAAATAAATTAATTTGAACATATTATATAGTATAAATTATTCTAATTAAAATATTTAATCCCTTTTAGAAATTTTAATTCCCAAAAGTGTCAGAATTTAACTTAAAATCAAACCCATAGACGTGACGAAAAAGAAGTTTTCCAAAGAAAACTTTTCATAAGTTTAAAAATATATCTTATAAAAGTAAAACAAAACATTTATTCAAATGATGAAAATTTGATTAATAATAATATAATATAACTTATTTTACTTTTAAACTATTTTAAAACAAATCTTAACTATTTAAATGCTTTAAATAAAAACGCAGTTTTCAAAAACAAATATTATTTTTAACTATTCATAAAAAATTAATCTTTATAGAAAATTATAAAAACTTAACACCAAGATAATTTTGATTTTATAATTTAAAATATAAATTTAATTTTATCGAATACATTTTCTAAACCTGGAAAAAAAATTAATTTTCAAATAACATTTCAAAATGTGAGATAACCTCTTTTTAGAAAAATACAATTTTTAAGCATTAAACTAGATTAATTCTTATTTAAAGCCGAGAAAAAAATTATAGATAAATGATAAAACATTTTATTTAATATATAATATATAAATTTCATTAAAATAATTCATAAATATTTATTAATTTAATTTATCATGACATAAAACACTTTTCAACGCATAAAAATAATTTTTAGAAGAATATTTCTTTTATTTTCAAATGATTTTTATGTTTATCTATAATAAATTTATAACTAATGAATTTATTTTATAAATTTGTAAAATATATAATTTTCATAATTTAGTTAGTAAGATTCATACCTTCTAATCCATTGGTAAGGCGACAATTATCATATTAAAGAATAATATTTTAATAGTATATCGTGAACTGTTTAAATTTGGTGTCGCATGTAAAATATGATATAAATTAAATTAAAGTTATTAAAAAAAAATTCCAATGTGTTATTGTAAAAATGTTTTGGTGGGATGGTTTTCTGGGTATATACTCAAACAGTTGTGTTTGGTGTAATTTTATGTGGTTGGCTCACTTATCTCCGCTATGGGTATCCAGTAAGAGTTGGTATATGGTTGCTAACCTAAAATGAATCTAGATGAGACCTTATAGGAGGAAACTCCAAATAGTATCCATCCACTAGGTACAAATTGACTAGTTTTTTGAGTCCTATGTGGGTCAGTTGATTGGATTCTACACTTCTTTATGGATAAGTTTTATCTTGTTGGGTAGGATTCAAAAAATGAGGTATATGGCTCACTACTGAGAAATTATACTCTATGGGGATACATACACTGATTAGTTTGAGTATAATTAATCCCTCTAACCCAATTTCATATTGGTTCAATTTTTTTCTTGATGATAGTAGATTCAATATCCTAGGTTGTGGGGGTGATGTGGCCATGCACATTTCTTTTTCTTTTACTAAATCTCGTAGAAGAGGTGACAGCTAAGTGTTCAGAAGAACTACTAAGTTTTGGACCTATATTTTTTGTTAGGTACACACACCTTCTTTGATTCTTTTATCATGGAATATGTTTCAGATAGAATCTTCATCATCCCACTCTTATGTATTAACATTGTGGTTCAATGTTCCTTGTTTTTCTTCTTTTTTAGGGGTCACTTAATCTTGAGACCTTAGTGATGTTTTACCTTTTCTTCTCTATGATCCCTTGGAAGTGAGTTTTGTAGAGTAATATTTAGGTAATCCTTTTTAATCTTCATGTAGTTAATCTTAAAAGAAAATGATGGTTAGTGTAGTGGGAGGAATTATGGAGGAATCTCTTGTGAAGTTTACCCTTGTCTAGAGAATACTTATTTTCATGGGGGAGGACGAGATTGTGATGGAAATTACCTAGACCTGCATTTTGAGGTTGGTTTGATCCTTCCAATATCATATCAAAAACATTATATGGATTTCATGATCCCATGGGTGGTTGTGGTGGTAAAACCACAATCATCCCTATGATCTGGGGTAACTACCATATTACCGTGGTAAATGATATCAAATTTTCCTTCTTAATTTTTAAATATTTAGTCTAGTTATGGGTCATATGTGGTATATATCATGAGATTGAACAACTTTCACCCTAGGGTTTCCTGGATGTTGAGGGTTTCACTTTTCTTTTATGGGAGGATATATTAAATTTCTTTGTAAATTGGTATATAATTCTATTGATGGCATCTTCTTTCCAAGTGTATTGTTTATGGGATTTGGAGATGGTAGGATTCTATTGGACATACCAGGTAACATACACAAATCATGTACATGAGACTAATTCTAATGTTATGACATAGCATGTCACATTTCATGGTAGAATCTACTTCTAGATATAGAGAGAGGTAAAATTTAATTCTCAATGTTCACCACAACCTCATTTGTGCACATCAAGTGGGGAATTGGTGATCATCTAGCATTGGGTCTTCAGAGAATCTAGTCATAAACATTAGAGATTTTCATGTTACATTCCTTACTTTAGATATCATGTAGTTGATAGGAAATCTTGTTTTATCTTGTGTAAGATTTCATCTATCATCTTGACATGGTTGGAATACTCTCCATAAGAAAAGTATTTGAACTTGAGATGGTGTAGAGCTTTCCTCATATTTCTGTGAAGATAATTTATACATTCCTATTTTAAATATTCTTGGATGTCATACTGAGAGGTTTCTATGGGCTATAACGTTACTAGTATATTTTTCTTGGATAATTACTTCCTCGTAACCATGTCATTTTATTCATCATTTGATAGAGAAACATCCACTTGATCGAATTAGATCAGTCGCTTCCCAGCCACCATACTAAATGGAGTGTGGCTATTTGGAATCTCCTTTAATGCCTAAGAAAAAAAATTCTAGATCAGGTGAAATTAATTACTTTTATCCAATAATATATCTTATATGGGGTGAAATGTCACCATTATATAATAAGGAACTTTATGTGGTTATCCCCAAACCCTCAAATGACTCTGGATATGAGGTTATTCTATTAGTAATTCTAACCCGATATGGACCTTGTTTTCAGGGTGAGATGCCAGTGTGGGAAGGAGCTTTATAGAAAATTAAATGAGGAGGACTTCCTTGACTATCTTTATGTTTTACATCATGGGGATGAATTCCATTTTAGCATGATGTTTTTCCTTAAGGAAGGACTCTACAGCATATTTGATATAGAGGACCTTCATGGAGGATATTTTGGTTTCTATAAGGAATACCTTCATGTATACCTACATTTGATGTATTTTCAAGGGTATTACCTTCTGTCCAATTTATCTTCTAACTATGAGGACGATTTTCACAAGTCACTTCATTATAATAGTTCACATAATTTATCTTTATTTCACTAGGGGGAGAAAATCCATGGAATACACTCTAGGGAGAACATATAGAGTTTTCAATCATGGTATCATGAGGATGACCTCTACAACTATACCTACTTTATCCTTATACTGAATAGTTAGAATATTCTTAGGCCACATTCAAGTGATTCTAAAGGGCCTCAAGAAAATTAGTAGTGATCGGGGTAGGGTATGATTCAACTTCTGGGATGTGTGTTTCCCCCAATGATATTTCTTCTTTGATGTTATTTATCAGGAATCTAGGTTCATGAATTTTTCATATCAATTTTCATAATCAGGAGTCCAACTAGGTGACTCCTGTGTTGTTTTCAAAATATGATTATAGGTTCCTTAATATTGGGAAATAGTATGAGCATAGCCATTATTTTTTCCTGGAATATGTTGATGGATTTTGCCATAGAGTATAGGAATATAGGCATTCTTCTTGATCACTTTTAGGACATGTCGAAAACATTCTACATACTGAAGGGTATTGGGATATATACCATCTCTTGAGAAAATATTAGAAAATTTCAATGATCTCATTTAATTTTGATTGGGATATAAACCTACCCTAAATTGGTTATTGGGATAAGCTAAAATAAAAAACCAGTTATAACAAAGATATGATCCCAAATTGTTATTAATTATTATTTAGAACATGCCAAGAATCATCCTGAATGGGAGTGTGGATAAGGGAATTCTTCTATTTAAACATTGTGATATGTCAATGATCTCCTCTGATTATGGGGGTGAGGATATAATCATTCAACATGTTGAACATCGAGATTTACCGATGGTGGTCATCCACTATCACTTCTATAATATAAAAATAATTTTTTTAGAACATAATAAGAGATATATGATTTCCATTTAACCATTTATAGAATATGTTAACATGATTCTGATCTAAGAATAAGGATATCAACTTATTCTTATTTTGGAATGGGAATATTTTCCCATTCACATCCCTCACTCATTGCCATTATGTGTTGATGGGCTTCATATATAGGATAAAAAAATATGTGTCTACCCCTTTTTGTATTTCATAATACTTTGGCATGATCTCTCTAATGTTGTCATGGTATTTTAAAAGGCTTGTTTGGTATAAGAAAGGATATGATCCTACTCTTCTTCCATGATGTACAGATGGGATTTCTCATAGGGAATAGAGATATGTTCCTTATACCAGTTCTAGTATACCTATTACTTCTATTGAGATCACCTTTTAGGTTCCCTAACTTTAATGGGCATGTATGTGGTCTCCAGGGCGGTTCTCTTTGTATAATCCTATATAATTGGGGTCACACGACACTAATAAAGGAAACGACCATCGATAGGATCCCTCCTAGGTGAATCATGATCCATAGTGATCTCATAGATGACCTCTTTATTTTCCACCCTTAGATAAGGGAGGTACTCATTGTTTTACTCATGAAATAGGCTCTATAATTAGATAGAGGTGGAAATAAGAACCACTTACTGTTACACAACTCTCCATTTAGTAGAAAGTCTATATAGAATCATGTCATGGAGTCTTTTATGCACGGCCTCCAAAGTTGGGATGGTGCCATTCAGATGGTACTCATTAACAAATAAGTTGGTCACTTGGAACTAAGGGACTATGTGGGTTACATTATCCTTTTATTCAATGAGTCCATAGTCTTTGTGATGGATATAGCATATGTTTGAAACATTTTTAATTTCATTAATTTTGGACTGAAGGGGGATCTTATTCTAAAATTACTAAAAGGTTCAATAATCACATATATGAAAACCTATTAATAAAGCATCATAATTAAAAAAAATCAACCAATCACTTTCATTGAAAAATTATTCACATCAGGTTCACCATTTTTTTGAGAAAAACTTTGACACATGATCATGCCATGGAATTTTGAGTCAGGGTGGATCTAATTTCCAAAGGTAAATGGTGACTCGGACTTTATCAATGACACCTTAGAATGTATGTTGGTGGAGATGATGGGTGGTTAGTCTCATTACACCTTTTATGGGGGATTTTTTCTTAATCTAGGAATCTCTTATAGATTTAATATATATTTTTGAATCCTTATCAAAACCTAGTGTGGGACTCATTAACACCTTTTTAATGACTAATTGTCGACATGAATTAATGTGAAAATTTTTATATGTCAAATGTTAAGTATATTTATCATTATCTATTACAGATTATTTGGTTTAAAACCAAAAATATGGTAAATCTAATGTTTAATTTCATCTAGAGAGGAAGTAGGTATTTATTATATTGGGATCTTTCCCATGATAGGGGTTCCTGTGTATCCTTTTGAAAGGAATAAGAAACCATATATTTAAGTAATTCTTAATGAGATACATCATACCTTTTAAGGTCAGGTGACTATTGTTGGTTCATAAAATCAATTTAATCTACTGGTTTTGAAAACCATGAAACACATTATTTAGTATTTAATTTAACTTGAGTTTTTATTTATCTTTGATAAATTTACAATATAAAATATTAAATGAATTGCTAATAAGATAAGGTTTTTTATAATACCATGTGTCTGAGGAATAATGTAAATATGATGATTTAAGGAATTTAAAAATACCAATGTTTTAAGGTTTATGAAATACTAATATAATTGTAGTGTTTCTAGAAAATTTTATCAGTAGACAGGGAGATATGTTGATTCCATCAGAATATGGAAAAATAAATTGCTATTGAGGTTATTGAAACTAAATCTGGTAATCATGGAATCAAACCATTCGAGTTTTTATAATAATTTATTTAAATAGAGTTGAAATTTATAGATAAAAATATATGAGAATACACCACAATTATAAATGCATGTGATCTATTTAAAATATTTTGATTGTTTTAATTCTTCAATAGATCTTTTTCTAGAGTTATTCTGTATGTTTACTTTTTAAGTATCTTCTAAATCTTATGATTGTAAGGTTTCATTATAAAATAACCTATAATTTCTTGTTGTAAGTTTAATTCTATAGATCGTGTTGATCAAGGTATTCCATGGTATGTAAGATAGAGTCGAGATACCAATTATAATAGTGGGTATACAAAGCTATAGTCTATAATAGCATAAATACAAAACTTTAGGTGTATTTAAGTGGGTACCCCCTGATTAAGCTGATTGTGGGATTCCAGGGTAAGGAAGACATAACAAAGCATCAATCTTAAATAATTAAATACCTTTTGATAGGTCGACAGAAAAGGATACCTTGAATTGGGTTTAGTATTACCATTATTATTTGGATAAAATTATTCTTAATAATATATCTTAAGGATTATATGATTTTTAAATCCTTAATCCATGTTTTATTAAATTTGAATGTGTTTATATTTTCACAAAAAATTGTTAAATTACATATAATTTTATTTTATAAGATTTATTTAAATTTCATTGATAGTTATAAAACATAGATCACTTTATTTCTTCTATTTTTACTCAAAATTTTTTGGGGTTAATCAACATTTAGTAATACAAAATATTTAATATTTTTTAGGTTTTAAATTTTTTTTATTATATCAATATACAATTCACCCCCAATCATTTTTAGTGTTTAGAATAAATTGAATAATCCAATATTTTATATTAAAGGATAGTCTCTACATATGATACTAAAACTGAAATTTTATCATTATTTTATTTTACTATATCAAATTCTCAATTTCATTTTCCATTCACCAAAAAGTGTGTGGAGAATAATTTTTTTAAGTAAGACAGGTATTCTTGTTGGTGCCATTGAAAATCTTAATTTGAATAGACCACCAGATTTAATGGAATTAATTATGAATACTAGAGATACATGATGGAAACAGTTTTTATTTATAATGGAGTTGAAAATTATATTATGCTTACTGGTAATTACAAATAACTAGAGAAATAAGTTTTTTCTTTTTTGAGAGAAGATATAAATGAATTTGAACTATATTATATAGTTGAAAATACCCTTATTATTTAAATACAACGAATTATATGTAGTCAATTTTTATCTTGTATTTTTTTCTTTTTGAGTGTAAAAAATTTTATAAGTTTAACACTTTGAGATAGAAAATGTTCTGGAGACCAAGTGAGCTATACTAAGAGAATATTATTTGGATTTCGATTCTATAGTTAGTGAGTGTGTTTCCCAAATACATTAAAGAATATGGTTTATTTTCAATATCTTAGAATCACATGGTGAAAACAAAATTGTGATCATATTAAGGAGAAAGTTATTTATATTCTTTTGATGGAATAGAAATATATAAGAAATATTTATGATTATATGAATCATAATAAAAATCTAATTCTTAGTGATTTAATCAGAACCTTGATGAGGTATGAGATTTGAATAAATATATATGCAAAGAATGAAAAAATTAGAATAGTTTTTCTTTTATATATACTATAATTTTTAGTACCATAGCTTGTAGTGATAAACTGAGTACTTCCAAATATAAAAAATGTGTGGAAATAAATTAATTTTAAATAGATCTAATTTCTAGAATAATTAATTAGGATATTGGAAAAAATGGTTATTGGAAAAAAATTATAATAATGGAGGTGAAAATATAGAAAACAGATTTAACATATTCTTATATGTTATAAGTGAAAAAATATAGGTCACATTTGACAAGGTTTTCTTAATTAAAAAGTAAAGACAAAAAGACTTCCAAACATTGTGCTGCAAATAAGAATTATAAAAACATTATGGATATGGATACATGGAGCACAAGTGAAAGTAATAATGTTTTGAATATTTCATCAGAATCTAGTGATTATATCTAGATAATTACCAGTTGTTATGATAATATTCCAAAAAGTGAGATATGTTCTCGGGGTAGGATGAAATCTAAATATCTTAATAACATATATCTTAATTGAAATAATTTTTGTGGATTAAACTAATATAATGATAGTGATATTGAATGAAAATATCTAATTGTTTGGGGATGGTTCTTTATATTACTAATCTTGAGAAGAGAGAAATGTGAGTGAAGGATGAATGTATGAAATTAAAATATGAATTAATTATACTTAAAATGAAATATATTGAGCTTAAATATAAATTTTTAAAATAATAGTAGGAGATTTTATTTCAAAAAAATATTTTGATACGGTTAAACTTGAAAATAGAAGGCATATTTCTGAAATTTATAAGTAATAAAAGAAAATTAGGAATCTTACTACTAAAATTAAATAAAAAAAGTAAAATCAATTTTTCCAAATATGATCACTAATTTATATATTCATATATATAAGTAAAATTAGTAAGAGTAAAATATAAAATTATACAATTAATGTTATATATTTCAATCCTTAAGAATTTTATGATAAAAATTCCTACTAGAGGAAAATATTTTGATAAAATGTATAAATAATTCAGATCATCCAAGATAAACACATCTATATTTGTAAATACATATACTAAAAACATAGTTTATTAGTAAAATTATTTCATTCCTTTATAAGAAACATTTATACTATGTATCAAAGAGGAGGAAATTGGAGTAAAAACTATTACCATAATAAAATTTAATCATTTCAAAGCCCACTACCTTTCATCTCCAAAGAACTTTCTTCTTCTAACCACCAAAGATCCAAAAAAATATGGATGTGAAATATTTATTTTTCTAATTATTATAGACCAAGAAATCATTATCTTCTAAAAACTAATTTCTAAAGAATTGATAGTTATATTCTCTGGAAACTGAACATTAATCATCGATTCCCCTGGTATTTTGTTTTAAATTATATAGATTCTATAATTTTAATATGTATTTTATAATTCTATGTAATGTAAAAATATTCTTAAGTTTTGTGTAATATATAACAATTTTTCTTTTTATTTATGGGGATTATTTTTCATTATGTTTAGATAACATTATAAATAGTCTTCTTTGTAATTCCAAAAGTTTCTCAACATTATTAATTCACTGGTTTTTCATATATTAGTTTACATTATTCTTTACCAAAATTTTAATTTCCTAGGTTATTCAAATAATATCTATTTTATTATAATCATTTCATTTATTTAAAAAATAAATTTATAAAAATATGAAAATTAATTATTATTTTAAAATTAATTATGATATCATGTGTTTTGGGGGGATTCAATTTAAGCTATTGAATCTTGGAAAATCAATAGTAACCCTTAAAATTATCTACGGTGTATATAAATAGGTGATCCCAAAGTTGTTTAGAATCATTTAGTGTATTAATGTTGTAGAGAAATATAGGATTTTTAGAGTTTACAATTCATTTATTATTATTACTATGGTATCTTCTGGATACTTCACAATGAGAGAAATTATCTAGTAAAGAAAGATAGACTATTAGAATTTTGAAAAGTATGATTTTCTATTGAAAAAGTGATATAAATTCAATTATTGAAACCTATTTTATTACCTAGGGGAGAAAATTAAGATTATTAATTATGTCACCCTTTACCAAATTAGAGAATGTTATAGAACTATAATGTTTATTGAAGTTAATGGAATCAATTTGGTGAATTTATTTTCCTTCTTAAAAAATTTTCCTAATATAATTGAAACGTCTTTTCATTTTATTGAAACAATATTGGAGAGAGGTTCCCTATTTTTTCCTCATAAACTATCAAAAACCCATGGAAGTTTCAAAAAATGGATATTAAGAAGACCTTTTTTTAAATTAATAAAAAGTTTAATAAGACCGGTTATCTTCTACCAGGAGTATGAATAGTTTTTATGTGGGATCATTCTTTTATACTACCAATAAAATGTGATATGGATTCTATTATAATTTAATAATGGTATCTTTTTAATTTTCATGATAACTTTTCAAACTATAATCTTATAAAAAAATTAAAAATGTACATTGATGTTTTATGAAAATTTATGTTCAAGTTGAAAGTTATTATTTTCAGTCATATTTTTAATATAATTATTATAAGATTTTTAAAGTAATGAGATATTGGTAATGAATCCCATGTGAAGTGGATTAAGAGAATATAATAAATTTTAAAACTATTTAACGCATGAGAATAATTTATGATTTAAAATAGAAAGTTTTCACTAAAAAACTTTAGTATATAACTCTTCTATATTTTAAAATTTAGTTAATTTTGATGAAGTTAATGATGTAACAAACATCATAGAATTTAAAATAATTATATGATCTTGATACCAAATAATAAATTGAAAAAATCATGTTAAAATTAGATAAAATAAATATTAACATAAGGAAATTTTATAAAAGAAACAAATGTGTAATAAAAAATTCACAGGTTACATAAAACCCATAGTGGGTTCTTAAAAGAAAATTCTAAAGAAGATAGAAATAATAAAAAGAGAAATATAGGCAAGAAAACCATTTTTTCATCTTGATAAGTCTAAATCCAAAGCTCTAAGGTGAAATACAAAATTTAATTTGACTAGAGATAAAAAAGATAAAATATAATCTCAAAAGATAAAATCTTCTCAAGTAGTAATAACTATAATAACTAGAATTAATATTCATGATAATTTACTTAATGAATAATATTTTATCAGAAAATTTTACTTTGAAGGAAAAAAATAAATAAATTTTCACTAAAAGTTCAATATAAGTCCTCATCCTTTTCTTTACCTTGTCAACGGGTTTTTAAAATTGTTTTTACTATAGAGTTTTTTAAAAAAGTTATTCTGTGATAAGATAAACCATTGGAATTAAACCATGAAAATTATTAAGAATATATTTATATTTTTTCTACTAAAGTTTTTATAGCCGAAATAGTGGTCATTTAAAAGGAATTTTTTTAAAAAAACTATTTAAAAGACTGATAATGTTCAAATAAAATAAATAATGTTAAATATATATCTATGATAAGATCTTTTATTCATAATTCTATATCATTCACTTCATCTAAACCAAAGAAAATTTATTAAAGGTTTGTTTCATTAGAAAAAATATAAAAACCTTTATCATTTTAATCATATTAAATAGAAATAGATTATCAAAATGTTGTTATTGAATATCCAATTGAATTTTAGGATATTACTCCCGATAAATATTTATCACTGATTTTTTAACCTATCATTCCAAAAGAAAAGAATAAATTGAATAGAGAGGAAAAGTCTGATAGTTGATCAAAATATCAAACATCTATTTTAGCTTGATTTCTTGATTGGAAGCTTGATTCAATTTTTTAACAAGAAAAAGAAAGTGAAGAATGTTATCGATATGATTCTGGATCTTAGTGTAAAGGTAATTATGTTCTAGGGTTACCTATATCATTCTCATGAATCTCAATATAAAAATTATTTGATATATTCTATAACTGAAATTAAGGGATATTGGAAATTATCCAGAGAATTACGTGATTTATATGACTTTAAGTTGAGTAATTTTAACAAGTAAAATCCCAGTACAAAGATATCAATTATTTTATTAAAATTATTGATTTCTTATATTATGATTTTCATAACCTTTACAAAAGATATAAGGATGTATACTCTTTTTCTAAGGATCTTGGAGACAAATTTTATTCTCATTATATAGTTATCAATGAATTAAAACTTTAAATTTTCACTCAAAATTAGCAGATTATTGATCAGAATTTGAAATTTGAAGAGAAGATAATTGAACAAGATCAATTTTTAAAGGAAGTGGAAGACAAATTTATTGAGAATATAGTTGAATATGATCATAATTTCAAGTTTAAATATGGGATGTTGATATATCAATGGAAATATATCAAGAAAATGAAATATATGATTGAAAATCTATTAAGAATGATTGATTTTAAAATTTCTATTTTCTAGTAATATTGTGAATTATTCTGTATTTTTAACAAAAATAAATTGATAATATTTTATTTAATAAAATAATTCATCAAATATTTAAATATTATTCATGAATATTGTTTAATTTAATTCTGTATTCCTTCAATACCATAATTGTTTCATAAATTTTTTTCTATTTAATATTTTTATTTTCTAAAATGTTCATTATATAATGATCATTATATTATCAATGTCCTTTTCTATTTTTATAGTGAAAAAATATAGTGTTTCCATAATATTTTCATTCCAATTTTAAGAGGGAAAATTTCATTTTGTTTTGATTTATTCTAAAAAAAAGGAGGATAAATATTGAAAAAATAAAAATATTTATATTTGTTTCACAAAGTGGGAGAAATATTTAAAAATTAACAAATATTTATATTTATTACTATTTATAGAGTGGGATAAATATTTAAAATTTTCAATATAAAGGTATAAAAATATAATGGGGGGGAAATAAGTTCTCATTAGAAGATATATAAGTTGTGGGTGGTATTTCCTTTAAAATTCGGATCATTTTAATTTTTCATTATTTCATTGTTCTTTCCAAAAAGGGATAACTATTGAGTACTAAAATCACTTTACATTACTTATTTTAAAAACAAAAAAAATAATGCTTTATTTAGTATTTTATTTAACTTAATTTTTTATTTGATCTCTGAAAAATGCATGATATAAAACTGATAAATGAGTTACTGACAACATAAGGTTTTATGAAATTCTGATGGTCTAAGGATTCATGAAAATGTGATGCCTTTAAAATTATTGAAATAATTATGGTTAAAGGTTTATCGAATACTAATAGAACTATAATATCGTTGGATAACTTCAAGGATAGATGTGGTGAGTTTCTAAGTCTATCATAATATAAACACATAAATTAAAAACTATTTCTTTGAAACTGAAACAAATAAAAAAATATAATTGTCAGATTTTTTTAAAACAAAGTCTATAAATAGAGACACACTTCAGGGATCAGAAGATATGGGGATTCCATAATTAAAAACACAAGAGATATCTCTAAAATCTAACAATATCTTGAAGTATTCAACATCTTGTTGACTAGGGTAGTTTTTATTATTTACTTATTGGGAGTTTATTAAATCTTATGATTGTAAGGATTCATTATAAATATCTATAGAATTTATTATTGTAATTTTTTTGTTACCAATTGGGTTGGTTGAGTTATTCCAAATTAAGTAATGAAAATTCTAGCTATTAGTTATAGTATAAGGTATACTAAGTTACTCGTTGTAGTAGTAGAAATATTGAGCTTTGGGTTTGTTGGAGTAGGTACCAACCGATTGGGATAATCAAGGGATTATAAAGTAAGGAAGATAGACCAAAGCATTGTGCCTAAATATTAAGATACCTTTTTATAGGTCTACTCTCAAGGATCCCTTGAATCAATTTAGGATTCCCCTTGATCTTTAGGTAAATGTATAGTTTAAAATATCCTATAAGGAGTATTTGATTTGTAAGTCAATACTCTGAGTTTCATTAAATTATGTTGTGTTTATATTTTTATTAGTATTTTATAACATAATAAAACATTAATTTTATACTATGTATAATAATTTAATTGGTAGTTATAACACTCTGCACATTGTTTTCTCTTTGTATTCTGATTTTTTATGGTTAAAAAGGTATTTCATATTATTAATAGATTTCATATTTTACAAGGTTTTAAATTTGTGGTTATCTTTCAAAAAAAATAACCCCATGCTTATTGAGTATTTTCCATAGATTATGTGATATAATAACAAGTACCATGTTAGTTCATTTTGAGGTCATTCAATAATGGACAAAGTGAATTTCCTTTTAATTCCATCCATCCACCACTGATTCCAAACAGTTTAGAGTCATACATATTTTACTTTTAGGAAAAAGGTGACTACCGATAGTTGGTGTGGAAATTTCCCATAAGAGGCCATAGGTGGATCTTCTTATATGGAATATATCCCTTTAATAGTGGATTTTATGGATCATGGGAGATATGGATCAATGAGGAGTGGTACGACTCGTTAGGGATATGCCATCGTGAGTGGATGTCCCAACTCAAGGGGAATATAGCACAGTGATAAAGAAAATAGAAAATATTATGAATAATATGGATCTATGATGATGATTTTTTAAGGAATATTTCCCTTATGAATATTTTTATGATTCCCAATTAGAATATTACCCAACTAGGGTAGTTACAAGTCTCAAATGGAATATTTTCCAATGATAAACGTATTCTGGATCATATGACATATGGTTCAGTGAGGAGGTAAGTAGTTGACTTAATGAAAAATTTGTCCACATGAGGATGGGTATGGAAGTTTGATAATATTGGGTGTTTGGTTTGAACCTCATAGAGGAATCCTATGTGTACTAGATAATAAGAATCGGATCTAATGTAGTTCAAGTTACATAGTTTAGGGTCATTTGATTGGACTGTACAGATTAGTTTAATGTCATGTAGTAAATATTTTTTCATCTATTTTTACATCATAAGCTAGATCGTCTATGTTTTTAAAGTTAAGAAAACATGTTAAATGGTTGGGGATTATATATGGGGCTTTTCATAGATTACCCACTTGGTAAATGACTCAGGTAAAGTTGGGTTTTGGTACATACAGCTAGTAGGATTCCCATGTATGTTGTTTGGGAATTGGAAGAGCTTGATTAGGGACTTTAAATGAATATGTACCTCTAAGGTATGGATTTACAATTCTTATTTATGTTTCCCAATGGTGAAATACTCAATGGTAAAATTGTTTTTGATTAAAATATATGAGCAAGTACATTACCTAATGGGTCATTGATTGGAATCAAGATCAAGGATGAGTATCTTGATCCAAGAGAGACTAATCTAGTGTCCTATTGATAAAGACCCTCATTTTAGAGATACGTGGTGGTGATCACCATGTGGGTTTATTCTATATGGGAGGATAATATGAAATATTCCTTTTATCTAGGTAATGCATGAATGAAAGAGGGAACTCTAGCATGCTCGGTGATCTGATCAAGTAGGTCTGGATGTTTTAGAGTTCATCTTGATTTATACATTTTAGGGTTTAACCTAAGAGTAAGGAATCCTTAAAGGTCCTTTAGATTGATTCAACCTATTGGCCGACTAAGATTAAAGAGAGGGTGGTAATGAGGTCTTATTTATTATCTTTTATGGTTCATATACTGATCGAATAAATGTTGAATATTTATTGTGGAGTGGTGAAAAGTGGAAGAAACTAGACACGTCACTCATCCTCTATCTCATATAGGAGTAGGTGTTATGAGAGGAGTAGAGGGCATGTATTAGTACTGGTCAAAGTTCTTATGTGAAGAACCCTCATAGGTATTTCATTCTCATAGGGGGTCCCACTTGGGTAGGGAACCCACATTTTTACAAGGGATCTAGAGGGGACACTTGTTCATTAAGGGGCCTCAGTGCCTCTAGTTTGTGGTGGGGGTTTCATGGACCATTCATTTACAAAAGGGACTCAAGGGATCTTGTTTATGAAGGGGGAATGTGGGTATTTTTTTCATTACTTCTTTATTTTCAACCCATAACTTACTAGGTGATTTCTCCATAGATGAGAGATTTTGATTTCCACTGAGTTTTCAAAAGTGTTAAGTATATCTCTAGGGATTTATACAATACTTTTTTTGTCTTCTAGTGCCTATTTTGAGGAGGGTATGGGGTATTTATGGGTATTTTAACACCCCATTTTATGATAATTTACTATTACTTACTATAATTTTAAGGCATGAAAGGTATTTGGTTGGTTTTTCATAAGTTTCTGTAGGATTTTAGAGTTTTGGGGCCTTTGAAAGGGTGTTTGTTTTATGTGCGGTTAGAGGAAACTATTTGGTTTTCCCTAAGAAATATTTAAAAGGGAAAATTAGACCTAGGGGAA
This sequence comes from Viscum album, assembly GCA_963277665.1. Taxonomy (NCBI): domain Eukaryota; kingdom Viridiplantae; phylum Streptophyta; class Magnoliopsida; order Santalales; family Viscaceae; genus Viscum; species Viscum album. Next base: position 375,495,422 of record OY728163.1, on the reverse strand, counting down.
TCCACATGGTTGGCGTACAGTTTGGGTAAACCATAAAATAACAATGTGTCCTAGTGAATTTTTATATTGTGTTGATTTACATGGTAGGAACATTGTTTTCAAAACCATGTGGCCATACCATACAGACCTGAGTGTTGTACTGTATCACCTATATGGTCAATGCATGGTTTAGAAAACCATGCTACCAAACTACATGCATCATTAATTAGTTCCAAAATTTTTAATTTCCACCCATGATTTCCCCTAAAACACTCACTTTTCTTCTTATGGATATGAATATCAAACTAGATGGTTTATCTTAGAGATTTTACAGATTTTTTTCAATTTATAGTATGGTTCCATCAAATCGTAGAGTGTTAGACAAAGGGAATTAAATGTAAGAGTTTTTATTCCTTCTATTATTCATTTACTTCTTATAATCTCGTGTAAGGAACCCCAGACCATTTTTTAAATGCCTGAATATTTGGTCTATGATGGTTTTTGATATGATTTATTAGTGATATATTAAAGGAAAGGTGAGGATTTTTGGAATCTATGAGATTGTGGATATTTTATTTAGAAAGAACCCATTAGTGGTAGGAGGATTATCTCACACTCCAATTATTATAACTTTGAGGATTTAGTTTTTAAAATATATTTCTTATATTTATATTTTCAAAACCCATAATGATCTCTCTTGACTCTTGATTCTTAAACCATGGGTTTTGGGTAACACCAAAAAAGTGCTTGATAAAATGATAATGTGTTATATTTTATTAATAAAAAATTTCTAGGTCTGAGAACATAGAATGTACATGGGTATGTGAGTTCATCATGCATATTATGGGCTATGTTAGTCTATACTTTGAAATCTATGTTAGATTTGGAGAATACTATATTATACCACAATGTGATGAGTTGGATCTGGAGGGATGAGTACCGCTCAAGAGTTTGGGATGTTCAAATGAAATGTTAGATAGGAATACACAAGTTATATAATTATATGGGTCTGTGTGTTCATATCATGGTATACTTTCATTGTGTGATTACTTTCAATGCTTTTACATTGTAACTTTTTGTTGGTTCTGATATTCTCTCTTGTTTATACATTTATTAAATGTTATGAGATAATGTTTTCATATATTATTAGTGTGTGTTGAAAGTATTGGGATTGACTAAAATGTTATATTATCATCCCTTATATATGAAACTTGGTTCATATGTAGATGTTGTTTACCATTATACATGTAAGGGGAAGGTTTCATACATTTATAGCAGAGCATCCTGATACTGCAATCATGTCTTTTGAGATATTAAGCATGGATATTATCTTACAGTGGATTCATCGTGGTTCTACATCAATTCATTGGATTATTTTATGTCTTGGGATGTTGTATGTATTATATTATATATTTTTCTACCACATTTATGATTCTATTCTTATTATATCATTAGGTTTTTTGTTATCTTTTATATCATGCATTATGTTTACATTATTCTGTTGTGGTTTTTCTATTACAGGATGTGTATGTAAGGGAAAATTATCCCCCATGATTTGGTAACTTCCTTTTAATTTATTACCAACCATTGGGTTCTAGGGGATATAACCTATGTTTAGTGGTGTCTCGGTTCTTCCTAATCCAATGGGTCAAGGTTAGGATGTTAAAAATGGTATCAGTTGGGTACGGTATATTAGTTGGGGGTGGTAGGCATGGAAATAGGATGTGTAAAGTCATGAAATATATAACAAAAAAATTAATAGATAACCTCATTATGTTGAATATTACGTTACCAAGGTGGTTTAGGTATAAACATTTTTCTTAATAGCTTATAGATTTATCATTGTTTAATCGTTATGGGTTTATCTAATGAGATTATAGTATCATGAATTATTAAAGAGACTTCCCGCTATGACTGCATCATTCATATGATATTTTATGATTTTCTATATGATAAAGGTTATGGGGTTGAAGATTTAATCTATGAATGAGTACTGATTTTTCTAGGATTATAGGAATATACCACTAGTCATGAGACTTAGGAATCAAGAAGGGGATAATTAAAAAATGAGGTTCCACCTAAGGAATTATGAGTAAATTAGTAAATGGATAGAATCATCATGGAATCATTACAAGGTATTGATTAAGGAAATACATTAGAGGAAACATGTAATGTGGACCATTTATTAGAATTCTAAAGTAAGAACCCACCAATATTTCTAGGTGACACACAACCTGAGATAGTAGAAACATGGATTGGGAAGATGAATGGAATCTTTGATTTCATAGGGACCCTGACTAAAATAAAAGTGAAGCTACTAGTGTATATGCTCAAGGACCTAGCATGATAATTTTCAAACATGACTATCTAAGAAAATATTTTATCAAGTCCTTACCTAGGATAGATTTTATTAATTTTTAACAAATAATTCAACTTGAATACCTTTTGAGTATTATAAAATATTTATTTATTCCAAATAAAAAAAGGAATCCTCTAAGTCAGGTAATATGGAACCTAGTTTACATACTTTTCTCAACTAACACCATAAGTGGACACTATAAAATCACTTAAGGCACGGATGATTAAGCCATGCATCAAATCAATAATTCCTTCAGGAGTGGTATTGTTCTATATTGAGAATTACATAGACTTAGTAAATTAAGATCTTGTGGTAGGGAAGGATATAACTGATAACCTTAGGGGAGGGAACACCTTTATCCTCCTAGAGATAGGTGATAACTCTAGCAATGAGAATAACTGAATAAGGGAGAGTTACTCCAAAGGTATTAGAGAGCTACAGAACTAGTCCACTAAATCAATTTTTTTCTCTCCATGTCACAAAAATCAACCAGGTAGCTTCCCGTGTAGATCCTTAGAGTACATAAAAAGGGAATGTATAAAACCTCCTTGATAGTTCTATAATTATGGTAACATGGGAAATCGTAGGTGTTATTTTATAAGGCCTCCAAATTCAACTAGTGGGGAAATTCTACCATGTATCGGGATTATCATGCTTAATGAGGATGATACATTTAGATCAGTTCTTTCCAATGGAATCAAGGAACTCATGGTGATTCTAGGAACACCGTGACACCTCTGTAGGTGTCGCCTTAGTATAGAAGTAGGAATTATCTAGTTGAATTGGATCTATAAATCTTTGGAGTTGAGCTGAGTATTTGAAATGAAGAAATATGCCCGTTTATGGTGTGAGGTACCATTATCCTTAAATATACCCTGAATCTTGTTATGTTTGACACTAGTTTATTACATTTTTTATTTCTTGGGTGGTAATAAAACTAGTCTTATATATTAAAATGATGCCTCATGTAATGAGCATCAAGACGCCTTTCATGAAATAGGAGTGTATGGGATTTAAATTTTAAGAATGTTCCAACACCTTTTATTTAGTATAGTTTTTTGTGGAGTTTTATAATCTTAAAAATAGAATCTTTGGTAACATATTGGGAATGGATTGGATTGTATCATTCAAGGATCACATTAGATACTATGCTCATTAGGTGACTCTTATATCTCTTAGGGGAGTTTTTTAGTTATTAAAATAATAATGGGGTGTGAATATAAGTATAGAAGGAAATTTAGAGATATCATTTTGGAATATCTTGTATCAATTATAAATTATAGACTTGGGTTATAATGATGTAACCTAACCTGGATATTTTTCTAGAATAGTATACAGATTCCAGGATGTCTTCCCGAAAAACTTCTCTCATCAATCTTCTAAAAGGGATGTAAAATTTCCTATTGAGCTACTCCAAGGATTGAATCCCATTTGACTTCCACAATATAGAATGGAATCAATATAATTATGAAAGATAAAGCTCCAACTAGAATAGATGGAAATAAATGTTTTCATAATTCCAAGTACATTTCCTTTGGCTGCTCTAGTTCTATTTGTTAAGAAGGAATATGGAACACTTTAATTTTTTTTATCATAAGATGAGTCAAGTTATGATAAATAATTAATATCTTATTCCTCAAATTAATGATGTATTTTATTGGTTGATGGTGGCCAAATTATTCTCAAAAATTTATCTTTAATCGGGGTACCACCAAATCCAAGTTAAGAAAGAGAATATTCCAAATACATCCTTTTTAATTCATTATGGCCACTATGAATACATGATCAAAAATTTTGGTATCGTAATTATTCATGAATTTGATAAATCATTTATCTTATAAATACCTGGATTCATTCATTTTATTATTCATTTATGACATTGTAGTGTAATCTTTCATGAAATAAGATCATGAAATTAATTTAAAGATTATATTTGATACATTATGAGGCCACCAACATTATGAAAAATTCTCAAAATGTGACTTATAGATAGAATAATTTCACTTCCTTGGGAACATTATCTTGGAGAAATTTATAACATTCGATCCTGATAGAATTAAGTTTATGATTTCTTAGAAGTCACCTAAGAATATCTTCGAGATACGAAGTTTTCTAGGATTAGTTCTCCATATCGATTATTTGTCTAGGATTCCTCACATATTGATTCTCTATTAATATATTGATAAGTTGTTATATTCTATTTATCTAGAGTGATGGTTTTTAGAAATACTTTGGGGAACTCAAGCATCGGCTAATATCGACACCATTACTTACCTTTCCAGAACTAGGTGATGGATATATTATATTTTTTGATGCATCCTGATCTTGGTTAGGTTGAATTATCATGAAGGGAGATCTTGTTATAGATTAAAGTTCATGATTGTTGAGGATACAAAAAAAATAAATATTTAACCCATGATATTGAACTACCTATAGTGGTCCATGCTTGAAAATTATAATTCTACAATCTCTTTGGTGAAAATTTCACTGTGTTTAAAGATAATAAAAGCCTCAAATACATATTTACATAGAGATAATTGAATATGAGAAAATGAAACTATATTTAAAATATTTAGATATTTGATTTTTAATTGGTTTATACACCTGGTATAGTAAATTAAGTGACCAATTATTTAAGTCTCAATTCATCAAACTAGGTGTTTAGAGTAGCCTGAGTCCAATGGAAATTAGCGGGGGTAATTGATGACATGCACTTGGAATGTACTGAGAAGAATGATGATGGGATTTTCTTTTGATTTTCTCTTATTCCTAACTTAGTGGAACAATTCAAGGTTTCTCAACAATCATACACTAATTTTCTTATAGCGTAGTTGAATATCAATGGGTTGGAGCCCATAGTTTGGTGGATAGAAGATATAAATTAGGTGTTATTCTTTTCAGTTCATATTTTACTCCCTCTATATTATTAAGACTAGTCTATTTATTCTCATAACCATTATAAGTGGTTTATCCACCTTGGTAGTTATAATAGGGAAAGGGGAAATTAAATACTATTTATAGTGGTTAGGTTTGAAGTAGAAGGTGGATGATTATGTTATGTGATGTCTCACATGTCAACATGTCAAGGCAGAACATCATCTATTAGCTATAATGATACAGTAGTTATCTAATAAAATATGGAAATAGAAGTAGATTTCCATGCACATTGTCAAAAAAATTGAAAAAAATTCAGAAGAATGATTTTTTTTGGGTGATTGTGGATTAGCTTATGAATTCAACAAACTTTATTCCAATTTGGAATATAAATATGGTATAAGAATTTGAAAAGATATATCGCTAGGAAGTGGAAAAATTTCATGGGGTACCAATTTCTATTATCTCTATATATGACCCTAAATTCACCCAATGGGTTTTGAAGTCCGTAAAAAGGGAACATGGAACCATATTGAACATGAAAATTACATATTATCATCAAATGGATGTTCAGTATGAGAATATGATTTAGACTTTATAGTATATGCTCTGACCTTGTGGGATGGACTTTGGAGGTTCATGGGAAGACCATTTTCATTTGGTGGAGTTCTCTTATAAAACTAATTGCAATTAAATGATTCACATAGACTAGTATAGGTTATGGTAGGGTTTTCCATGTCACTTGCCACATTGTTTGGTATAGATAGGAGAAACTTCACTGATTAGACTAATCCTCGTGGGAGAGACTACCAAAAAGATACAGTAACGAGGAAGAGAATAGAAATATCCCAAATTCATCAAAAATATTATGAATATCATCATCATTGGCCCTTATCACTTGAGTTGGATAATATTTTTTTCTTGAGAGTGTTATAAACACTGGGGAAAACTATTTAGGTCAGAAATGGAATTTGGATCCTCGATACATAAGACCATTAAATATTATTGAATGAATTGGTAATCTTTTATATCGATGGTATTTTACACCAAGGTTTAGCTCAATTCAAAAGAATTTCCATTTATATCAATTAGATATTTATTATCTTGACCCTTCCAATGAGATTAGATAGGTTCATGTTACACTAAATCCTAGTCTGATGTTTTTGCACACCCCAGTTCATTTTCTATATTGGTAGGAAAATGCCTTTAATGGAAAGAATTTATATCTAGTGCCAAAATTTTAGAATCACGGTCAAATATATGAAGACAATTAGGAATAGGAGAAGGATATTCTAGACCAAATTCCATAACTTTTCCAAAACACCAAAAACATTTAGTTTTCTAAGGATAGAGATCCAAAAGGTGGGGAGAATGTAACACCCCAAATTTGATGTACTTCATGATTCCTTACAGAAATTTTAAATCATGTAAGGAATTGGGATGAATTTCCAGAATTATATATAGGTTTTATGAGTGTTTATACAACTTTTGAAGGGTGAAAAGTGAATTCATGGTTAGGGTAAACCATGCAGTTTTCCCCAAAAACCATAAAAAGTGAAAAAAAGACCCAAGGGAAGATTCATTATTGTAAAATGGTTTGGGTGAACCATGTACTAACTTTACATCAATATAAATTCTCAGAATATGAAAATTTTCATTGTTGTCACACATTTTTCTAAAAGGTGTGTCCAAATCATGTAGTCTTAGGTTTCATATAGTATCACTTCTATGATATGCGCATGTTTTTTCAAACTATATAGTCAAATAATGTGATTAATTAATGAGTTACAAAAAATATATTGGTAATACGTTTTTTCCACTAAGACAATCACTTTTCCTCTTATGTATAGGGATCTTGGATCAGAGGGTTTATCTTATTGATTTTTGTGATTCTATTTGATTTGTAGGTCAATTCAATCCATTCTTGGAGCATTGGATCTAGAGAATAAAAGGTAAGCGTTTTGATTCTCTCTCTGCTTCATTATCTTCAAGTTATATCTTATAAGGAACCCTAGAGAGGGTTTTACATGCCATAATATTTGGTTTATAATGTATTTTAAAAGTATTTCATGGTTATCTATTAAAGGGAGGGTGAGAGTGTTTGTATCACTAAGGTCATGGAAAAATTATTTGGAATGAACCCATTAGAGGTTGGTGACTTCTCTTCCATTCCTCATCTGCTTAAAAAAATTAAAGTGTTTGGTTTTCAAAAATATATTTCTTAAATTTATAATTATAAAACCCATTAAAAACTCTCTTGACTCTTGATTTTGAAACCATGGGTTTTTGGTGGAACCCACGACATGTTTGACAAAATGATAAGGTGATATTTTTTTCAAAAAAAAATTGATTGTCTATGAGAACTTGGAATGGACATGGGTTTGTGAGTTCAGGATTAATTCTAGGGGACTTGTTGGTTTATACTTGGATACTTATACCAGAGTTGGGGATCACTATATTATACCTTTAGGTGAGGACTTAGCTCTAGAGGGATGGGAATCATTCCTAAGAAGGACTTTTCAAAGGATATTTTGGATGGGAATTCATTTTAGGGATACTTGAATTTGGTTTTGTGTGTCTGTGTGTGTTTTCATTTCATGGGAGACATTCATGATTTTTTTTACTTTAATTTCACCTACTTTGGGCCTTTTGTGGTTTTTATATCATCTCTTTTTATACAATTATTTAGTGTTTTGATCTAACTTGTTCTTTCTTAGTGTAATGTTTAGGGATTCTTAGGGATTTCCTACAAGTTTATATACTCACCCCTTATATATTCACCTATTTATGTATATATACATTTTTTCCATGATATAGTCAAGGGTAAGGTTTTATACTTTTCTAGAGGAGCATCATGGTTATGCAGTCATGTCCTTTGGGATTTGGAGCTTGGATATTATCTTGTAGTGGAGTTGTTGTGGTGCTACATTGGTACCTTAGAGTATTTTTTCTATTGGGATGTTTTAGACTCGATATTATCTATTTTATGTTGTATCTCTAATTCTGGTCTTATTCTATCAAGGGGGTTTTATTTGGATTTTATATCATGCATCATGTTTATTTCTTCCTGTTATGGTTTTTCTATTATAGGTTGTGTATGTAAGGTCAAATATTCCTCAATTATTTGGTAAATCCCTTTAAATTTATTATCATACTTTGGTTTTAAAGGGATTTCAACTAAGTTTATGGAATCATGGTAGTTACCAATCCAATGAACCAGCTTCCGAAAGTTACTAGAAACTCTGTATAACCTCTTTCTTGAAATGGCCAGTCGTGTAGCAAGGAGGTAGTCGCATACGACGTATGCAATGTAAAAGGAGGTATAAATCCATGTAATGAGTTTTAAGCAACCTATGGAATTCTTATTGGATGCTAAATTCTCATAGGATCTTTCTGACAGGCCTAGAATATCCATTATGGAGAGAAAATTTACAAAAGATTCATGGAGGGCCATGGTGACCTGTGAATAATAAAATGTTTCATGGTTACATGCTTCGTGAACTAGAATCTTCTTCCCAAATCAGTTGAGGTGATTCATGGAAATATTATGATGATTCATGATAATATTTTTATTTATCAACTACCAATTTACTTTTTATCTTCCTTCCAATGTTTATCAAACCTTTTTTCCTTTTACAGGGCCACAATATCTATTAAAAAGAATTCCACGTGTTATATATGTTATTGGATATTTTTATATGTGAACACGTGTATTGGTCCTTATAATTATGATCATTATTAATTTATATCATGAGTCATATTCTTTTATTTATGGACAAAAATCATGATGAAATATTTTAATTTCAAGGTAGCATATGTTAGGTGCGTTATATGAAATATTTCATTTAATTTAATAAGTTAAGAAAGTATTTATCCCTTATGAGTTAATGGAGAATGATGTATCTAGGCCCTTGAATGAAATAGAACTATTTAATTAAAATCATGGCCATGGTAGTTCATTTATGAGTTCATTTCCATGATCCAAATAAATATAAATCAAGTATATAAGTTTATTGCACAAATTATGTAATCTTATTGATGAGATATCAAGAAAAAGGGATTATATTACATAGAAAAACATTATAGGTGGTAGTTTTCATTGTAGTGTTAACTTATTTCTCTGTGTTTTTTTAATTTGTTGCTAGACTCCAATATTTAATTTTGAATAAGTTCACCTAATACTATTGAGAAAGTGGTGTAGAGGGACGCGCACTAAGTGAATCCATAATCTCAGTTAAATTATACATGAACTTAATATTAATATTAAATCTTATTCAAATCATGGGGAATAATAATTATAATGTTAAGTTAATATCATAAATACAACCACAAAATATTCAATTTTAGAATATGTATGTTGAATATAATCCCTTGTTTATTATTCACAAGGTAATAAATAAATATTTTTCTATTCACCAGTTTAGTGAATGGATTAATATAAATATTTATTTAGTATGTGAATATTAAAATAAGTATTTATTCATGATTTTAATGAATATAATATTTATTTATTTTTTAAACTAATAATATTTATCTAATTAAATATTTTATTATTCAAGGTTCAATAAATTTTTAGAAGGACTGATGAACTGGGTTTAGGTTATGGTTGAGATGAGATATAAATCCTTCAGTTTAGTGAATGTAATGAGAATATAATAATAATAATATTATTATTATTATTATTATTATTATTATTGTTATTTGACATGGGGTTTACTTATGATAAATAATTAGATAAATGGAACCTATGAAATTATTACTTATCTAATATTGTGTAGAGTTATTTTATTAATGAATTTTGGAGAAAATAGATTTTTTGTGCATAACGGATTCTCTCAAGAGAAGTCTCTCAATATCAGGGGAAAATACTCATCCCGCATCTCAAAACAAGGGAAAAAGGGATTTTATTTTATTATGATCATCATATAACAAAACAAGGTGATTGGTTCCACCATTCTAGCACCCATAATAAAAAGAGTGATGTACGAAGATTCATGGAACATGTGTCGATATCACTATAAATATTCTAGTTAAGATTTTATATCCAAAAAATGACATAGAAAGATCATTAAATGAATTAATTGAAAAAGAATAATTCTCATATTCAAGGTAATTTTAGTTTTAAATTAATTATAAATTAAATGTGGAAGATATTATCTTTAAATATTTTTAGGTCTCCTTCATCATATTCTATAGATATTATCCAATTAAACATATGAAAAGCATTATTAGGAATCACCTCTATATCTTATTATATTCTTCAAAACCTTAAAGTTGTATCAAATTAGTCACGTAATAATTTAAAATTATTTATTATTTGTTTGACCAGTTTACTCATTTTCTTATTAATATTCATTTCTAGTTTTTCATTATTTAATCCAAAATTTCTGATAACCTATTTGTTCAAATTCGTATGACCGATAATATATAAATAATGACCAAAGTCCCATATAGAGGTTTCAAGTTTACTAAATGTGTGACAAAGATATATGGTGTGTAATAAAAAATTACATTTCATGTATCCATGGTCAACCACATTGGGGCTAATCGAGATGATCATGATATCTTGTGTGAGAGTCAGTATGTGGTTTCATTACACTCTTCGTATCGGCTTCCAATATATATTTTTATTAACAGAGAGTATATGGTGTGTATCTGGTGTACACTCCATGTAACCCCACATGGTTTTGACCCCACCTAAATCATGGATGTTGTGTAGTCAAAGTAAGTAGTGTCAGTACACACGATATAATGAATTCCAACAGATTGACATGAGAAAATGTGATGTACATATCATTTATAAATAATTACACATCATGTAACACATGATAACCCATGAGAGATATGCATTGAATACAAAATTGTGTTGTGTGGGTGGATAGATTGGGATTTCACGGCATGTATCTAGTGGTACACATCATGTGTCTCATTCCAAATCATGAATGGTATAGATCGAGATAGGTGTTTATTATTTGTCAAACATGAAAATAATTAAAGAGAGGCTGAACTATATGTCGATTGGATCGCTATAGACACCATGTGATATGGTTTTCCACACTAGGTACACATCGAGTGATTTTTAGTGGTTTGTTTAAAATTAAATGATTTAATAATTGTTATCAACATAATTCTATATATAAATGATGTGTATGGTCATTGTACATGTCTTGTACCTAACTAGCATCACAAGTGGTACATGATGCATATATTCATAGAATATTGAGTTTTCATACATCCCATGAAGACTACATAGCTTAAACCACATAACAACATGTCGGATATACAACAACATGTTGTATTGGAATAAATATTGTGTAAGTACATACTGTATGATAAGGGCCAAAAAAATAATAAGTCACATGTCGTGTCAAGTAACATAACACATCATATAAGTGTTAATCACCATATTTAGTTTTAATCATCCAAATAATTACACACACCATGTCACCTATAATACTTGTCATGTATATTTTAAATTATATCACTAAATTTAATGTGACTAGAATTGTACATTTCATGTGGACCAATTAGTACATATTGTGTACTTTTTTATAAAGGATGGAGAAACTCTCTTTTATTATTAAATCAAAAAAAACCTCTCATTTAATTAGGCAAAGGGATCCCATTACATGACTAATAAGTCCAATTAGAATTAAAATCTCTCACAACATGACTCAAAGGCCCAAACCCATTGGCTAGCCCTTGGATCGTGCTGTCTAAAAGACTCCCACAGGATCCTCGACTGCTTTATTATCCTCATCTGATGCAGGCGGTACCACCACACCGTAGATTAAGAAATATCTTCCCATCATCACCTGTTCACCGGACTACTCCAACGAGTCCCACACCGGCAGATCCATCACCACTGGAGTCTACAACAGACCCCCATAGGGATACCACCATCGCATCCATCGACGGCATCACCCATGATGATCATCATCCAGATTTTTTGATGCCCACCAATATCTCAAAGTCGAATACCACCTCCCAGCCCGTGCGACCTACTTCACGCCAACACCACATGTTCCACATCCAAATTAATCCCTCAAATATGATGCAGTCAGGGATTCAACCTTGAAAAAGATCTATATTAATATGAAATATTTACCACTAATTTGGTACCCTACCAATAAGTACAAGATGTTTACTTAATAATATTTAAATTAAAATTTACTTTATTTTTTTATTTAAAATTAGAATATGATGGGAGTCATATAATGTCTCAAGGAAAAATTAGATAAGATAATTGAGATAAATAAATAATTTATTTATTTATTTATTATTTCATTAATTTATTAATTTATTAATTCAATTAAATTTATATTAATTAGAAAAATTTTAAATAAATGTTAGAAAGTCTAAATTTATAGCAATTCCATGGTGTGGATGATCATGATCTTGAATGAACTGGGTATGTGTTAGGTTTCTATTTAATTTAATTATTTATTGAATGGTTTGTATATGAAATACATTTATTATCTTTTTTTAATATTCAATTAAATTTTTCCCCCATAATAAATTATTAATTTAATTTTAAGATATTTTTTAATTAAATAAAAAAATCATTGGATTTCACAAATATTTATTAAAGTGGATTAATTTTAGATTTAATTGATTTATATAATTTCTATATTCAATTAAATGATTAGATATTGATAATCAATTGTAGTGTTATTTTTAAGGGAAAAGGAATTGGATGCAATAATGAAAGGGAATTTAGATAATTTTGTAATGCATAATATATTTGAAGAGATGAAAGGGTAGAAATTTTAAAAAGTGTAGTGTTGTGTAAGTAGTGGTCTTGATATGTAATATTTTTTAGAGTGGTAGATAAAATTGACAAAGGGGTAGTTCTTTAAGGTATATATAGAATCTTTTTATATTAAGTATGATATTTTCTAAAGTCTATAGGTAATTCATAAGATTTCATTTGAAATTAACTAATAATCAGCTATGTGTGGATCTTCCCCCGTATATATAATATAATTTTGGGAATTGTGTAAGTTTTTATTGGAATCAAGATGGGAAAATGGAAAAGGCATAGATCCCAGTGATACATAATATATTTTAATCTTCTAAATAAGTTTTTGAATTAGTGTAAGATATTTCATCCAATATGAATGATTTTATACTTTTACACTCGAGATATATTTTCGGATCTCCCTTGTATACGTAATAGATTTCATATAATATATATTAAATTTTTGTGATGTGTAATATTTTCCTCATGATTAAAGTGTTTCAATATATTTTCCTTTTCCTATGGTTCATATATATGATATTTTATTTTGAAGAGGCCAAGAGAGTACAAAATATTTTCTACTTTGCAACAAGGATTATGTTTAATATTTTTAGCAAAACAAAGGATGTATAAGTTTTTAGACATCAAGAAATTACAATAAAATAGATACGTGAGGTTTTAAACTAGACTAGGGAAAATAAAGAACATTCCTTCCACCATTTAATATTATGTCACATGATGAGGTGACTTGGAATAATTTCAGTTCCACTTCAATTTTAGAGGTTCTTTCATCATGATAAAGACAGTCATGCTATAAAGGATTGAAAGGATTTGTGGTAGGAAATTTCTTAAGAATAGTTTCATGGAAAATGTCTTTATTGGTGATCCATAACTAAAGTACCCCATGGAATCCACATAAAACTTTAAAATAATAAAATCCCTTTATTTTTATTCCACTATTAAATCAAAGGGGATGGAATGACATGGAGTGTTAAAGATTTTATGAAGAATTATGAAGGCTAATGAATTTTTTCTACTTCCACCTGACACATAGGGAAGTTTCTATATGTTGAATCGTTACTCGACCAAGGATGAGAGATCGTTCTTGATAATTTTGAATTAAACTAGGAGTAATGGAATGTAATTTAAAAGGATGAAGGGAAATGAGTTCTTAAAGAGGACGTTGAGGTATATGTTGGAGTTTGTGGGGGGGTATGGGATGAGGAAGGTGTTTTTTTTTCATTTTCATTTTCGACTGACATTTTAAATTGTCTTGAAACATATCAAGTTGCATTAGAGATGAATACCCAAAAAATAGACTTATATTTAAATTATTGTTTTATGTTTGGGATGACCCGTATCTTTTAAAAATTTGTAATGATCATATGATTAGGATATATATGTATGGTAGTGTGGTACAATATGTATTATATTTTAATTATACATTATTCTATGAAGGAAACTTTGGACCTCAAAAAACTTCTAGGAATGTTTTAGAATAAGAAATTTTCCTTCCCATATTATTTAAAGTTTCCAATAAGTTTTTAAACATAGGTAGTAATGTTAATTCAGTAAGAATACATCAAATAGATAAGATATTCCATAAGAAGAATTAAATTTTCTGAAATATTTGAATTTCAAGGAATATATTTTATGGGATACTTTCCCATATCATTTAGAAATTCATATATATTGTTTGTTGTAGATTATGTTTCAAAATGAGTGGAATACAAGGCCGTTAAAATAAAATATTTTATTTTTATTTATACTTTTATTGGGAATAATATATTTCGAATATTTTGAATCCAATAAGTAATCATCAATGACCAAGGAAAACATTATATAATAAAATCATGAAATATGTAATGATAAATTATTTATTTACCCTCAAAAGATAAACATATTACAATCATTAAACCAATGGAAAAGATGAAGTTTCCAATAGAAATATTAAAGAAATTTTAGCGAAGAATGTTAATTCAAATAGAAAATATCATATCTAAAAGATGGAAGACACCTTATGTCCTTATAGAAAAGCCTAAAAATTCCCATTGGAAGGAACCTATATAGGATAATTTATGGAAAATGTTTCCATTTACCTATATAACTAGATCATAAGGCTAATTTCGTAGACAAAGAAATTATTTTCAATATGAAAAAAGGGAACCTCATATTTAATGTCTAGAATAAATGAGAAGAGAAGCCTTTATATGTTATATAATTTATAATGAAAGAAAAAGATTATAAAATTATAAGATAATTCAAAAAATATAATTTTAACAAATAGATAAATTGCTACTTTACAACTCAGGACATAATATGATGCTAGGTAAAATTTCATCAGGATGGGAAGGATCATTTAATGTCACCCATGTTTACACATTTAGATTTTTTTATATTTTAAAATAATAATATTAACCCCCATTCACAATGAAAGGATACATACTAAAAAAATATTTTATAACTCTATAATAAGCACAAATGGAGGAGACTATATCATTCAAGTGTGGGGAGGGAAACCTTTAGTTTTTAAGAACCAATGTTATTTTTAATAATTTGAAAAAAAATATTTTAATATTCATTTTAGTGTGTTTTTATTTATTTTTGTGTGTTTTTGAAACTTGTTGGGATCGAATTTCATAACTTTATAAGTTTGTAACCCTATTCAATTATCATATATTTATTCTACCTAGGAAATTGAACTGAGATGAATGTTGATATGAAATTATTTTTGTATTAATTGTTTTTGTAAATTCATGAAAATCCGCGTATTTTTTAATCACATTCCATGAAATACTATCAATTATTAAAATTTCATGCCATTGTGTAAGAATATAGGTTTTAGTTTGAGGTATATATCCATTTTTTTAGTTTTAATGATTAAATATGGCCTAATGTGATTTCCCAATTTGATCATGGGTGTTTCGGGGGTGTATGGGGTTTTTTTAGAGCCTAAAACCTAGTTTTAGGAGGTTAAAATTCACTGGCATATGGTTATTTCAAACCATGTGGGGTAGGCCGCACGATTTGATAAACTATGAGATGCATGGATAGATAATAGGGGTGTCCATGCGGTTAAACCTAACCATGTGACTCAGGCCACACACCCACACGGAAACCTATGTAATTTTAACAAAGTATTTTTGTATCGTTTCTACATAGTTAGTCAAAAAGTGCAAGGAATCTATGTGGGTGACCTTATCCTACAGTTAACAATGCACAATTGGAACATGTTCTGTCAAACCATGAACTAAAACCAAAAAATTCATTTAATTTGGGTGATTTAATAATTTTAAATTAAATAAAAAACTATTTTAATCCAAAATATCTCCTTTCATTCAATGGAAAACAAACTCACATTTTGAGAGTATCACATGAAGAATAAACTTAGAATCGAGGGTTCTTCCCAGTATGATATCTGATGCAAGAATGGAACATATCGTTGGATATAAATTGGTCAGTAATTTATTCCTTTTTAGTCAATTTCTATTCTTATTCCTATCAATGATGTTATTTAGGTGAAAGACGATTTTCCATAATTTTAGGTTCTTTGTCTGTTCTTTATTTTTCTCCTGATATAAGATGAATCAGGAGTTGATAATTTATGATCACTCTACTACCGAGCTATGGTTGGTGGCCTATTTATTTTTCTTGATTTTTGGTGTTTTATTAGGCTACCTTCCATTTTTTCACCCACCAAAATTTATAGCTCTGCCCAAAAATTGAACTGGTTAATTTAATTAAATGGAATAGGATCGGTTAGGGATTCCCTTAGGTTCCTCTATTATTCATTGGCAGTGGTTTCCCTAACCAAGGATACCCATGGGGTGTTTCATATGAATTTTCCTTCTTTATTCCTTGTTAATCCATCCATGGGATGTGTTCTCATTATTTCTTAGTTAGAGAAAGTTTAGTTGTAATTAAATGGAATTGGATTGATTTCCTAGGATATGTCTTTCCTACTTTCCATGTTGAACATTTTATTGAGGTATTAAACTATTTAATTGTTGAATTGATCAAATGGTTATATTTTTTTTGATTGTATGAGTGGGTATACTCATTGTTTTATTTCCTTTAAGTGTAAATGGATAAGTGAGTGGGGATACTTGTTATTTTTATTTTAGTGTGAATAGTTATATGAGTGGGTATCCTCATATTTTATGTAATGATAAATGGTATGAAATAGTGAATGAATAAATATATTCCTTGGATGAAAATCATATAATCTTGAACACGGTAGTGGAAACCTTGGATTGGGTATTATCCTTGGGTCTTCATTTCATGGGATGCCTCAGGCCCTACTACCCCTTGAATTCGTCTTGCTTGGACTCGTATATGACATGTTCGGTATGACATGCTCCTAGGACTCCAACCAGTCCCTAACCAAATTTTGATCGAGGTGTTACTAGGAAACAATGAGGATTCCTTGATCTTCTATAACTTGGATCTGGACCATCATGGTCTGATGCTTTGCTTGTATGGCTTGGATGTGGAAAATGTGATATCTGTGATTATATGGCTCATTCATGGTTATTCTGTATCTTTTGATTATATGGTGAGTTCATGGTTGATATGGTTCTATGGTTTGTATATAAAGGTCATGGAACTTACTCTATTTTACTTGTACCTTCCTTTTATAGGTTATTTTCCATCTTTTGTAGGGATCCTTGATTGGCTATTCATGATTTCAAATTTATCAGTTAAATTCCATGAGTATCTTTACATTTATTTACTACTTAACTATTCACCTACACACTATTTTGATTGTTATATTTCACACTCTATAATTTTATTGATATTTGGATGCTTACCTAGTGGGATTGTATCTCACACCCTATTCAGACCATCATTAGGTACCTGAACAAACTATTTGGATGCAGGTAGAGATAGAGGCAAGCAGCCACAGTTTGAGAGTCGATTTTGTACCATGCTTAGGAGCATAGAATCACAAGACCAAGCTGAGGACCGTGACTCTATTTAGATATATCACTTTTGTCCTTTTTCTATTTTGGATACTTTTATTGACTATAATACTTTGTACCTATTTTTTATGATTTTTGGATACATGTATCATCATCATTTTATTTCATACCCTTCTATATTTGTTATGTATTCCTAAATTTCATAATTATAAATTTTATGCTTGTTGTATTTGCTTCTATTATTGATTGGTATTACTATTACACTATGTTACACTCTGTTAATGAATTAATAGTATCCACACAGACACACCTTAGGCCCTCACTGCCAGTCATCTACCTCTAGTGTTCTGGGAGATGTGCTTGAGGCCATGTGATCCACCCGGCTCAGGGAACCTTTTAGTGGCATCCAAGTCCAATATGTTAAAAAGTGTTATTAGAGGGTCCTATTCTAGTTTTATTTTCTATTTTTTGAAAATAGATAAGGATATAAAGGAAATGTATTTTTTTAGTGACATGTGGTTAGGCGCATATAACCCATGTACAGGAAAAAATCCAAATTTTCTCGCATTAAATTGTTGTTTTCTAGATTTTGACAATTACAGTTGATTTGATTCCACCATTCAGTGACACACATGAATTAGGATATTATTTTTTATATTATTTGGGTTCTATTATGTTCCAACCTAATTAGATGATGGTATTCTGTCTCATGCATCATATATGCACTTGTTAGATTTCACATGTCATGCATTACTCTATTCCACTTGGGATGAATTACCTATTTTCGTATTGTTGTGATAGGTTTTTTGATAGATATACCTACTATTGTGATACATTTTGTGTAGTGGATATAGAAAGTTATTTCATATTTTATTTCACAAGGAGTATGGGCCCTTATAGACAGAAAAGTGATTCTCCTTTTGAGTCAATCATTCAAAGAGAATTCGATATGGTTTGAATTATATGGGAACCATATTTTGGTTCATAAGGGGTTATGGGACCTCATGGATTGGAACTTGGTGAACCACTTGTTAAATTTTTTTAATGAATTAATGATTAAAATTAAATTTAAAATAAATATGAATTGAGACAGAAAATTAAAATGATAAACAAAGACTTGACCTAGACTCGGCTTTTGAGTGGGCAAGATGAAATTCTTTTAGCGGTGTTGTGACTATTTCCTTTTATAGTCTTGGATTTAAGAGTATATTTTGTGGTATGACCAGGAATTATGAGGGTTTTTACTAATCCAATGCTTTTGAGCTATGATTCCTGATATCATTATTTTCTAAGGCATGTTTTTTGAATTGTAGAGGCATGCCACCATGAAGGCCTCCAGCTATATGTTGAGAGGGAGGAAACCACCGTGACCTAAAGCTGATAGGCCATTTTCTAATAGAAGATCCTCATTTATTTACAGCTATAGAACCAGCTTTGGTTCCATAAATAAGTGTTGAGGAGCAGTTTCGTGAGTGATTCTTTAACTTCATGTAGAATTTTTAGGGAGCATCGCATCCTGCCTTTACTATGGATGAGCTGATGCATGTGTTCCAAAATCCACATCCTCATATGTTTTTGGGGGATAGAGGTCTAAATGATTATCAGTTGTTGATAGAGACTATAATGTCGATATTCAAGCATCTAGAGACACCTCCTAAGAGGAGTGTGATGATTTACTTATATGCTTCACGGAGAAGAAAAGCACTAGTTGGATATTATGAACTAGGTTGACCGGCTAAGATATATGGTTTGAGATGGTTTCTAAACCAGATTCTATAATTATTTCTACCCTAAGAATCTGTGGGCAGAGCGGGCTAGTGAGTTCATGTGTCTGGAGTAGGGCACTATGGTGGTTATGGAGTACTCATCATGATTTAAATAGTTGTAGTGTTTTGTGTTGATGTACCTCAATGATAAGATGTTGTGGGAAAGACACTTCGAGGAAGGTCTCAAACATTTTATTATATCTCAGGTCAATGTGTTCATAATGACCTTTATTACTAAAATTGTGAATCAGGCATCGATTACATAGCGGAACCTAAGGGAAGCCAAGGGTGTAGAGTAGCGCAGTGTTGTCTCTCGACCCAGTGGTTTATCATATTTAGTAAGGAAGAATTGTTTTAAGGATTCTCATGAGATGAGTACTAGTCAGTATATGAGTATTGGTAGCTTAGTTTTTTTCCATTAGTGTTGTAGACAGGGCCACGTGAAGAATTATTGTGATCATGACCTAGTTGAGTTTCGAGCTTGTGGCAGGATGGACCATGTGCAACATTTATGTAGGACCTTCCCTCCATCTGTGAGTGGTAGGGGTTATCCCCAACACCAAGTTCAGGAGAATGTACCTTAACTCCGCTTCAAGTAGGGAGTTGAAGCAATGTCGTTTAATCAGGCTGAGGTGGTGGTGGTCATGGTTGAGGCATCTAGACAGTAGTTTCACTGAGACTTCAGAGCAGGCCCACCATGGGCAGTGAGTTTGTCTCATAAGGTCATGGTTCAGTCCAATTCTTTTATGTACACCCATCCCTCAAAAATCAAGCTTCCGAACTATCTACAGTGAGAGGTATTATTTTTGTGGCCATTACTATTGCAACGGCTCTTTTTGATACAGTTTCCTCACATAGCATTGTAACTGAACCTATGGGGAAAATACTTGGGCTTATTATACTATATTATGAGAGAATTATGATGCTAGAAACTCCATTGGGAATTAGAATAGAGGATGTATGCTAGTACAGGGAGCACCCCATTGAGGTTGGTGGGTGTCGCTTCGTCTGGGATATTTATGTCCTTGAGATGACTGGGTTTGACGTCATACTCAGGATAGACTGGTTGTTAGCTTATTGAGATTATGTTGATTGTTATCACCAGAGGGTGACTTTCACATAACCATAGGGTACAACTTATACTCATAATGGTTAATGGGATGCTCAGGTGATATGAGCTAGACCAGGTCATCATGGTATGGGTTGGATAATAGCCTGGATTGGTAGTTTTTATCTAAGTGATTAGAGAGCACATCAAATGTACTTTCCTTTATTGGTTGATCATTTTAGGTATATTTTCCCAAATGAATTTTCTATTTTACCTTCTTAGAGAGAAGTGAAGTTCTCCATCAAACTAGTTTCCGGATCTGAATTGGTATCTTTTCATCCTTATAGGATGGCTACAATGGAGTTTCAGGAGCTCAACAGGCAGCTAGAGAATTTAGAAACAATGGGTTTTATTCAACACATTACTTCTCAATGGGTTTCACCAGTCCTTTTGTGAATAAAAGAAGATGGTACCCTTAGGCTATATGTGGATTACTAGATACCAAACCATCTGGAGGTAAAAAACTAGTATCCCTTTCAATGGATATATGACCTACTTATTCAGCTTTGAGGATCTCAAGTATTCCCAAAAAATGAATTGAGATCCGAATACAACTAAGTACATTTTTGTCCAAAATACATGCCTCATGCAGCCTTTTATAGTAGGTATTGTCTATAAAATTATATGGTTATGTTGTTTGGACTCACTAACGCACTGATGGTTTTCATGGTGCGGATGAACTGAGTGTTCCATTCTTATTTGGATTTGTTTATGGTGATTTTCATGGATGATATCTTGGTCTATTCTCACAATGAGAAATAGTTATATCCGAAGATCACACATTTCCACTTCTGGATGGATCAGATTCACTTCATGTGTCACATTATCTCAGAGATAAGAGTGTCATTAGACCTAGAGAAAGTGGGAGATATGGTTTCCAAAGATAATCCCAAGAATGTATCTAACATATAGAGTTTCTTAGGGATGTCTAGTTACTACATGTGATCCATACAGTACTTCTTATTCTTAAAAGTGAAGTTGATGAGCTTGACTAAGAAGGGTGTGAAGTTTGTATGGTCGGATTCTAGTGAGACAACCTTTCAGAAGATGAAAGGGATGTAGACTTTAGCATCAATACTGATAATTCTAGAGTAAGAAAATATCTACACTGTGTATTGTGATTCATAATATATCAGAGGTGGATTAGTGATGATGCATGGGAATAGAGTCGTAGCGTATGGGTCTCGGCAGCTGAGGACACACAAGAGGAATTAAATGATGCATGATCTCGAGTTAGATGAAGTTGTTTTTCAAATTTCCTTGTTAGATAATTTACATACTAAGATAGATTTTAGGGTGTACATTGACCATAAAATCATCAATAAAATATTTACATAGTGTGATCTGAATATGAGGTAGCAATGACAGGTGGATTACCTATATTCTTTTGATTTCAAGATTGCTCGCACGCCTTGAAAGGGAAATTCAGTGGATGATGCACGGAGCAGGAGGACTCTGATACATGACTTTTTGCATGCCATTATAAAGGGGGAGATCTTGGATTTATTCTTTGAGATGAACTTGGAGATGCATGATAGATATGGGTAGACTTGTCTTTCATACTTAGTTGTGACCTCTACCCTGTGGAATAGAGTGAGGATGAGGCAGTTATCAACTTAGAAGTCCTAGTCCAATGAGATAGTGTGGCGGGTGAAGATCCACATCTTGGTTAGAGAATAGGTGATGATGAAATCCTGTGTATCCATGGTTTCATTTGGGTTCTAGTGGAGACACATGAGGAGATGATGTGGGAATTTCATGCCTCATCCTGTGCAGTACATCCCAGGGTCACCAAGCTGTATTGTGACTCATGTCGTAAGTACTAGTGATCAGGTATGAATCATGAGGTGACTAGTTTTGTTACGAGATGTTCCACTTATCAGTAAGTGAAGGCAAAAAATCAGTTACCATATGGTATTTTACATTATTTACCTATTCCCATGTGGAAATGGGATGATGTCATGATGGACTTCATGACCAGTTCGTCGAGGTAACCTTGAGGTAAAAATGTTTGTGTGGGTTGTTGTTTATAGGATCATAAAGGTTTCTCATTTCTTTATAACAAAGGAGACCTTCATTGTGGTTTCTCATCGTGCATTCATGATTATCAACTTCTCATAATCATAGAGAATATTTTCAACTCATCAAGCACTCATGAATCTCTGTACATTCATGAATCTCAACATTTTCAAAACCTAATATTCACAAAACCCATTCATTTACCATATTTATTAAGAGTTTATTCCAGAAAACAACCTTCCATGTTGTTATAATCTTCCACTGGATTCTGAGCACACAAAATTGGAAAACACTAGTAAATGATTTCACCTTCAATAGTGTAGTCATCTTGTACTATAAGATCACTTTTTTTACAAACTCCTTGATCATCAAAATGTGGATTGAAAACAAAAATAAACCAAACTCCATTTACAACAAATAACATACTTTATTCTAGCAATCTCCCCTATAGGTTTGTTAGCAATCTATAAGAAAATTCAATAAAAACTACCCACTATCAAGACCAGATATGTGAAAAAAAATTTATCCAACACTCAATGTCTACAAGATAAAATCACGATGTATAAAAAAATATGGGAATCACGAATTGGTTTTTAGTGATTTGGAATACATTAAGATGTCCATGCTAATCTTTGATCTTGTCATAGAATCATTTCTTCCCTGAAGTATTTCCTTATAATACCTGATTCTTATCATGTCACAAAAGCATTGCCTATTTTGTCAAAAACTTGCAACCACCACACTTTTATAACATTGAATTTCTCCATAATTTACCCATTCTCATCGTTTGTACATAAACCCAAAGGAATAGTATTTGTACTTAAAGAGATAAAAATAAACTCTATTTAGATCATATCTTCCCCATAAACCTGAATTACTTCCAAAAATAGATATAAACAGTTAACAGAATTGGGGAGAGGGGACCAACCACAACCTCCACATTCATTGGGAGATGGTTGAACACCTAGGTTTAAACGATGTTTATCGAACACATGTGCTACCAATGGCTTAGTCAGAATGTCATCCACTTTTTATCAGTTCCAACATGATCCATTTGAATCATTCCTTGTTCAAATTTTTATTTGATGAAGTGATATCTTATCTAAATATGTTTTTTACAAGAGTGATGAACCGTATTCTTCATAATATTGATCATTTTCTTTTTATCACAGTGAACTTCCATCACCTATTTCGCCTCATCACCAATATTAGTCAATTGTTCCTTCATCCACAATAGTTGAGTGAAAGACTTTTTAGTAGATATATAATATGCTTTATAGGTACTAAGATAAGTTATTTCATTTTTATTACAAAACCATCCCACGCATTTATTTTCAAAAATTAATGCTCCACCAATTGTGAACTTTCTATCCAATACACATTAGCCCAGGCAGTATCAAAAAAATGTTGATAGATCATTGTCTCTTCCTGGAGAAAAGTATAGGCAATAATTGTGAGTACCTTGAATGTACCTCATGATTCTTTTAAATTCCAACACATGTTCTTGCATCATATTACATTAAAATAGGTCCACTAAGCATGTTGTAAAGACGATATCTAGAAACGTTTTAGTTATGTACAATAATTTTTCGATAATTCTCCTACACATGGTTAGATACACATAATTCTCATTCTTATACTTTCCAAGAGTTTTCCCAACAACAATTAGAGTCGACTTTATTTTGGAATAATGAATGTTAAATTTCTTCATCATCTCTCGTTTATATTTTTACTATGAAATAAACATGTAATATTTCTTCTAAATAACCTATATTCCTAAGAATTAGTTGGGTTCACTGATCATGTACTTTTGAAATTAAGGTTTCATGTGATTTGAAAATACTTCCACTGATCCATGCTTTCTTCCCCCAAATATGGAATCTTACACATATATAAGATCCATAAATTGATCGTTATTTGAATTCTTGACATATATATTATGATCAAAACCTCTTATTTTGAATTGAATCTTCTTTAGATGTACATTCAGTTGAGAATACCATGCATGTGATGCATGTTTTACACCATAGAGATCCTTATTTAATATACAAACCTTTTATTCATCATTTACAACTATAAATCACACTAGTTATTTAATATATACTTCTTCTTTAATAACCCCATTTAATAATGTTGTTTTTACATCCATCTAATAAACATTGTATCCTATTTGGATTAACATAGCAAGGAAAATCCTGATCGACTACAGTATCTCCACTAGAGTAAACTTTTCTTCAACATCAATTACTTAAATATTTATATAGCATTTACACACTAAGTGTTCCTTTTTCTGATCACATTTCCATGCTCATTGAATTTTTTTACAGATCCACCTATTACCTATTACATTGGGATTTTCAGGTCTCGTAACAAGATCTCAGGTTTGGTTCTTATCAATCTGATCAAATTCTTTATTCATGGATTTAACTCATGATTCATCCTTTTCTGCTTCTTCAAACGAGGTTTGTACCCTAATTAAAAGTAAGGAAGAATGTGCTTCACTCCTCATTCTCCTTATTTTTGTGGGATCTATCCAATCCTCAATGATGTTGGATTGATCAATTTATACTCTTATATATCTCCTATGAAGTTCAAATGAAGTTTATTCAGCCATGTTTTTCTATTGTAATTATTTTTAGGAATAATTATCACTTTGTGGGCCCTAAATGTTTTTTATACCTTCCTCTACTTTGGAATTTGAATCTGTTTCATTAACATTTTCATTTTCATTCTCTATTAGATCAAAATATGAGCTCATTGTGGTATTTTTTATTTTATCTTCAACGATATTTACATCAATATTGTCCATAATTATTCCAAGATGATTATTTAAAAACATTTAGCCTTTACTCTTCATAGAGAATCCAAGGAATATTCCCTCATCTACAGCATCAACATACTTCCCTTGATTTCCTTCTTTGTTTCAGATGAAACATTTACTTCCAAAAACCCAAATATAATTTAGAGATGGATTACATCCATATCATGAATAATATGGTGTCTTGGTTTCTCCCCTATAAATTCCTATTCAAATTTGAGTGTACACTACTTCTTGAATGGCCTCTTTCCAGTAACTAAGAGAGATATGACTCTCAATCAGTATAGTTATGGCCATATTGTTCACTTGTCAATTTATGCATTAAACTGCTCCATTTTTCTATGGGGTTCTTACTGCATCCACCTCATGATTTGTTCCATGTTTTTTGGTAATATTTAAATTCGATGTATGTATATTCCTCTACATTATCATATTGTTGAACTTTTATTGTGCAGTCAGTATCATTCTCAGTTATTCGACGATAACCTTTCATGAAATCAGGTACTTATTGTTTCCTGTGTATACTTATTACAGAAGCCAGTACACTATAATCATAAATAAACATAATGAATTACCTCTCTCAATGTGTTCCATCCACATTTATTGGACCACATACATATGTGATGGTAAGATCGAGAATATTTGGTTTCATTTTCTTCTTTGGCCGATATGAACTGTATACCGACTCTCCTCACATACAAGCATGACATTTATTTTCTTGTTCACAATTAATATTGGGTATATCCATGAATATCTTCATATTAGATGTATTTTCGTTTCATTATTGATTAATTTGAACCAAACTCCAGTGCCACAAGTGTTTTCCTCTTCAATGGTTAAGTAACACATGTTTTCTTTACTATCCACTTGGTATAAATTGTAATCTGTCCTACTAACTTTCAAGAGATAATTTCCTATATTTCTTATAAAATTCCATCCCTTTTTATTAAATGTCACTATAATTCATGAGTCAAATAGTTGACTCATACTTAAGATATTGTTACACAATCCATCCACATAGAGAAATTCGGTTTTCTAAAGCCCATTACTTTCCAGTTATATACTCCCGCGGCCTTTAATATTTAAAGAACTGACATTCCCAAACCTTACTATTACATCAACCCTTTTCTAAAAATTATTCAATAAATATGAATTTATAGACATGTGGGATGACATCAACTTTCAAGAATCTTTGTTCTACTGTTCTTTATAGCTTTGAGATCTATTTTTATAAGTTTTGATTTATCGATTGTATTCTTTCCCTTCAATGAGATACTTGATTGAGTGGAAGCTAAAGATGGAATTTACGAATTCTTTTCAATATACATTAGTTCATCATAATAATCATGTTCTTACATATGATAATAACTATTCAAAATAGAGACTCCACTTGGATGGAAGGTCTATAATTTTCTCTGAGTTCTGTAGGTAATGATCCTACCATTCCTCCCCCTGGAATAAATAGCATCATTCCCATAGTTAGAACAATGAAAACATTATCAATAGAAAAAAATTATTCTATAAGATGAAAGATATGGGTTCATTCTCCTATGTTGAATTCCAAGATCTTCCCCATCCATATATCTTATTGCCTCTTCATAATATGACATGGTGTGGCCCAAATAACCACAGAATTAAGATTTCATAAGAGTAAATTTATTCTTACTTCCATTCCTCCTCATGTCCCTTTCTTTTGAAAATGTATTTTACTGGAGATCATATCTGGATACTCAGGGATAATTTTAATATCTCCTTCTGGTTTCATTTGAAACTTTCCTGGTATGACATCAGGCGACTTTGTGATATGTACATCTTTCTACTTCCCATTATTTTGACTCATTTTGTTTCCATATTTGATGTTTCATCATCACAGCCAATACCAACTTTTACCATACATGTGGATCTCTAATCAATAAAATCATTATATACTTCTTTAGAACCCTTCTTATCTCTCCATAATAGCTCATCATCTAAGAATATTCCGAACTGTATTTTATTCTTTGTTTCCTTTGAATTTGATTTAGTTTCTAGTTTTCTCCTTAGAGTAACAACATTTTCTCCAAGCCCCTCAAATGTCTTATCTTTCTCCTCTAGTATGGATGTATGTTCATTGATATAATTTTCTTATTTTTCAATCCTAAGCTTAAAACCCACAACATCTGTTGATCTTTCATGAGTTGTTCAATGTTCTTTTTCTCCTTCTTCCAGTCGATCAATTTCTACTTCAAGCCAATAAATCTACTCTGATAACTCTTCCAGAACATCTCTCATATTTTTGTTTTTGTTTCTTTTATTTTCATCATTTTCAAGAGAATCCTCAAGTTCCAAATTGGGATCAACAACACCAATAAAATAATTATCTTTATATTTATCTTTTGAAGGTTCTGACTTTTCAACTGTAGCCATGATGGATGCTTGGGTTCCATGTTTAAACTCTAGTTATTTATCCTCAAAAAAATCATTATCATCTTTTTATTCTTTACAGAAGAAACCCTTCCTCCATAATTTCTTTCTTAATTTGTAGTCTCACTTTCAGGGAAACATTTTTTTAGTCTTTTTCATGTTCTATGATTCACTTTATTCAGCATGGAAAATCTTTGATCACTGAGAGGCAATGTTCCCAACTCTACCACATCAAAAACATTCTATAGGAAGCATTCCTTAAAATATCCATTTTCCTCCCATCAAGTTGTTTGCAAGGACGGAAATAATTTTATCTTCCTCATTATCTTCATCAATAATACCACTGGAAACCTTAAGTTTTTCAATGTATTTTAATGTCATTTCCTTCCTTAAAAGTGTTTTTTCATATTATGGTTTGACTTTCATTTAATAATCCACTATACCACTTTACATATCATCAAGAGAATGTTTATAAAGATACCTTTCTTAAATGTCTGACACTTTTGGATTACAGAGATGTGGAAGCCTTATTAGAATTTTATTCACAATGTCAATGTCTTTGATTTCCTTACCAAGTCCTTGTGTTTCTCCAATGACATCAGTAATTTGATTAAAAAAGGTATCCTCATTTTTATCAGGATCTATTTTAAGATCATCAAACCAATTATGGAAAACTTAGATTTTTTCCTCCTTCACTGTTTTTCCACCTTCATATATATTTCAAAAAAATCCCACATAGACTTGGATAAAGTGACACTTATCACCTTTAGATAGATTTGATCATATATATAGGAGTAAGGGAATTATGTGACTTGGCATCTATATCAATCATTTTCCTATCAGTTTCAATTAAAGATGGTCCTATTGCATCAATGGCCCAAATCCCATGTGCAATGAAAAAAAGAACATACATTCCAAGAGATCTTTGATGAGATCTCATCCTGATCTTCCAAATATAGAAATTTCTTACATAAAATACTGGGAAACCCATAACATTTACTGAACTATCCATGATAACTAAAGAGGAAATATTTGAAACCAGTAACCTATAGGCTCTGATACCACTTGTAGGACCCTAGAACACCCTGAGAGGGGAGGGGTGGATCAGGGTGTAAAATTTTTCTTTTAATGTTATGGATATTATTCCTACATTGTTAGAGACTTGTTAAAACTATCTTATGGAGTCATGCAGTAATCAAACATTCACATTCAGAGAGACAAAACATCAATTTTACTTGGTTATCCACTAAGGGCTAGTCCAAGTAGCATACGCTGACAGTGTTTCTTTCATACGTAAATCAAATAATCATAACTGGTGTTTGAATATAAAATCTTATACATTGTCACTATATTCTAGGAACAATTCCTTTAAAACATTTTAGGGAAAGAACATTGCCTCCCTCAAAACACTTCTATTCACTCCCCCAGAATTACTAGTTTGAGTGAAGTCTAACTCAGTTTACAGACATTAAGTTCACTTTAGTAGATTGGAATTTAATTCTTTGTCCATGATTATAATTAGACTCTTTTTACATTGAAGTTTTGATTTGGTTCACTTGAATGAACCATTCACTTCAATTTGATGTTCAATACTTCCTTTTGTAAAGCACTTTCATGAAACAAAATTGCCTTCATGGAACAAAATACCTTCATGAAACAAACTACCTTCATAAAGAAAACTACCTTCATGAAACAAACTACCTTAATGAATCTAACTAAGTCATTATGGAATACCTCATCATCGCAAAAATCCCATTAATCCAAATCATTGGCACTAGTCAAGACTTAACAAGCCTTTTCACGATGCTCAAGATTTCACAGGAAAGCAAAATATTGAAGCTACTATACTTCATGAAGTTAGAGAAATTCAGAATTTTCAAAAATTATTTTCATATGGAATGAAGTGTGGTAGCCTCATATATATTGTCTCGGTTCTTTAAAAATCTCCCATACCTCAAATGCATTATTCAGGAACCTTTAAAAACATCTTTTTGAATCTTCTCCATTTAAAAATCAATAGTGATATTTGTTGTAGTCATAGATATTACCATCAACTCATCACACATTCATGATACTATGATTCTCATAGTCATGGAGAACATCATCAAATGATCATTCACTCACAAAGATCCATACCTTCACAAATATCAACCATTGTGAAACCTAGTCTTCAAAAAACCCCATGCCTTTACAATATTTATTAAGAGTTGATTCTAGAAAACAACCTTTCATAATGCTATCCTGTTACTCTATATTTTGAGTCCAAAATTTTGAAAAACACTTGGAAATGATGCCACCTACAATAATGTAGTCTTCTTATATTGTAATACCACTTTACTTGCAAACTCCCTGATCATCCAAGTGTGGATTGACTACAAACACAAACTAAACACTATTTCCAGCAAAGAACAACCTTGGTTCCAACACATTTTAGATTGGGACACCTACATTATGTCTTGTTTCTAGCATAGTTTTCATAGGTAACTGGGAAAATAGATGCTTCTGAGCAAAGCATACCACCCTCAGACTGATGGCTAGTTAGAGCATATGATGTAGGTGCCTGATGAGATGCTGCGAGCATGCATCTTAGATTTTTGGTGCTCTTGGAAGAGAAATATACCCCTTCTTGAGTTCACTTACAATAACAGTTATCAAGAGATGATACAGATGGTACCTTATGTGGCTTTCTATGGTAGGTCATGTTGATAGCCCTTGTTCTGGTTAAAGGTATGTGAGGCATCTTTATTGGGACCACATCTCATGCATGATACTTTTGAGCTGGTCTAGTTTATTTAGAGGTGGATGGAAACTATGCAGTCTTGATAGAAATCTTACACAGACCGCCTCAGATAACCTCTAGATTTCAAGGTCGTGGATTAGATCTTTCTACATATTTCATCAAGGTTGGGGCACAGATGAATCAAGAGATAGAGTAAGATTTCACTGTGATATGTCGAGTTGTTCCTAATTATGAATAGAGTGGCGTTGGTAGCCTATCGGTTGCAGTTACCTCATAGATACCAATCCATGCATGATTTCTTATAAATATCTCAATTGTGCTTTAGTCATTCTGACCTGACTCATGCTCTTCAGCCATAGAATGTTTAATTATAGTTATATTCATCCTTCGAGGACCATCATATTCTTACTATTTATAGGAGGATAAAGGTTCTCTGAGGTCGGTCAGTTCATATTGTACAGGTGTTATGGAATCACAACCATTTACTAGAAGAGACTTTGGAGTGGGAGACCGACATACATGCTCAGTGGCTGGAGTTATTCTTAGATGAATCTTGACCACCCTTTAGGGATGAATTGATTTAGGGGGGAAGATTGTAAGAACCCGGGTTTTTTATGAGGTATGTATCACTTTGTTTTTAGTCTTAATGTTTAAATATGGTCTAATATGATTACCAAATTTTATATTGGGTGTTTGAGGGATGTTTAGGGCTTGTTTGGAGCCCAAAACATGGGTTTTGAGGTAAAAATGGCCAAACATATGGATAGTTCAAACCATGGGGGTCAGGCCACATAGTCTGATAAACCATGCGAGGCATGGGCAGAGAGCATGGGGCTACATGATTAAACCCAACCATGGGACATGGGTTGCATGACCTTGAAATAACCTCTTCAATTTTAATATAGGATTTTTTTCATAGTTTCTAAATGGTTAGTCAAACCATGATAGGAAATCATGTGGGTTCTCTTATCCTATAGCTAATCATTCATGGTAGGAACACGGTTTGTCAAACCATGCAACCCATTTTATTTTGTGATTTTATAATTTTAAATTAAATAAAAAATATATTTTAAACCTAATTATCTAATTTCATTCAATGGATGACAAACTCAAATTTTGAAAGCCTCCCTTAATGACTCAACATTGAATTCAGGTTTCTTCTCTATCTGATCTCCGATTCGATCATGGAGCATATCATTGGATCCACATAGATGAGTACTTGGTTCTTTTTTATCCATTCTCCACTCTTCTTCCTATCAATGATGCTATTTAGGTGCAAGTAATTTTCCCTAATTTCAAGTTCTTCATATATTCTTAATTTTTATCCTAATCAAAGTTCAATTAGAAGTTGATACTGGATGATCACTCTACTACCAAGCTACGGTAGGTGTTTTATATATTTTCCTTGAGTTTTGGGGCTTTATTAGGCTACCTTTCATTATACCACCTGTCGGACTTTCCGGCATGGCCCCAAAATTGAACTCGTTAATTTAAGTAAATGCAATAGGACCAGTTAGGGATTCCCTTAGGTTCCTTTACGATGCATTGGTGGTGGTTTTCCCACCCAATGCTACCCATGGGGTGTTCCATATGAATTTACCTTGTTTATGAATTTTTTAACCATCCATGGGATGTGTTCTCATGATTTCCTAGTTATAAGAAGCTTAATTGTGATTAAATGGACTTGTATTTCTTACCTAGGAGATTTCATAACTTCTTTCCATGTTGAACATGTTATTTTTCTATTAAATTGTTTAATTGTTGAATTAATCAAATGGTTATATGTGTTTTGATTAAATAAGTGAGTATACTCATTATTTGATTTACTTAAATTTTAAATGGATAAGTGAGTGGGGATACTCATTGTTTTTATTTTGATGTGAATTGTTATATAAGTGGGTATACTCATATGGTATGTGATGATAAAAGGTATGAAATGGTGAATGAATGAATATATGTCTTAGATGATTTCCATTGGATATTGAGCATGGTAGTGGAAGCCTTGGATTGAGTATGCTCCATGGGTCTTGATTCCATGGGATGCCTCAGGCCTTAATACCCCTTGGATTTCGCATGGTTGGAATCATGTAGGACATGTTTGGTTAGACATCCTCCTAGGACTCCAAGCAGTGCCTAACTGAGTTTCCATCGATATGCTCCCAGGACTCTTCAAGGATTCCTAGGTCTTATACACCTTGGATATAACCCTTCATGGTCTGGAAATTTTTTATACTACTTTTCCTTGGGAAATGTGACATATGTGATTATACAGCTCAGACATGGTTATTTTGGATCTTCTAATTATATGGCAAGGTCATGGTTGATATGGTTCTATGGTTTGTACAACGAGGTTGTGGAACATACTCTCTTTTACATGTATATGACTTTCATAGGAGCTTGACCATCTTTTATAGGGATCCTTTAGTGGCTATTTAGGATTTCCAGTTTATTAGTTACATTACATGAACATATTTACATTTATTTAGTACTTACCTATTCACTTACGCATTGTTTATCTTGTTATATTGCATAGTATAGAATTGTATAGATATTTGGGTGGTTTCCTACTTGGATTGTATCTCACACCCTATTTGGGCCACATTTGGGTATCTGAACAGACTATTTGGGTGCAGGTGGGGACTAGGGAAAGCACCCATAGTTTGAGAGTTTATTTTGTACCAGAATTAGGAGTAGGGGAACACATGATCGATTTGAGGCTTAGGATGCTATTTAGAGATATCAAGTTTTTGATTTTATTTTGGTATTTTGAATACTTGTACTATATTGTACTACTTTATTCCTGTTTTGGAAACATTCATGATACATTTATCATCACCATTTTATATGAGACACTTTTGGATTTGTTATTCATTCATGCCTTTCTTATTTATTTGTTTCCTACATGTTTTATGCGCTTATGTTATTGATTTTTATTACTAGTCCTCTATGTTACACTCTGGTAATGATTTCTAAGTCTCCCAAATGACATGACTTAGTCCCCTACTTCTAGTCGAAATTATCTAGCATTTGGGGATATGTTCTTGAGGTCACGTGATCCACTGGGCTCGGGGCACCTTTTAGTGGCATTTGGATCGAGGACGTTACACAATGATACTTATTAACTAATTTTAACACATTATTCACATTATCTTCATTCCATGAGGGAGTAATTTCATGCTTTATTAACCATAATTTTATGTGATTTCAAGAAAGAAACATGGACTTGAAAGGAAGTTGTGTTGAAAATTATGAAGGCATTATTTTGTTTAATTTTTTTTGTAATAAACTCTTATTCAAGAATAACCTATCTATCTTACCCTTATAATCCCCAACAAACCTTGAATAAACTTATTATTAATCCACATTAAAAACTTGGAAACCCTCTACACCCTGATCTTAATGTAATTTCATCATATTAGTTAAACTCAAGTGTTGGTGAGGGTGCTATTTGGTGACTACAATATCAACTGAGGTTGTTTTGGAAGAAATTATCATGATAAAAAGCTATTTTATAAGGATTTTTTTTAGAAAATTATCCAATTAGAATAAATATGCAATAAAAATTATCCTTCAAATGTTGGGATATAATGTTCACATCATTATTTAAAGATAGAGGATTTTTATCTACCTTCAAAAATGTAATTCTTTGTATAATATAAAAACAAATTCAAAAGAAAAAATATTTTGAAGTAATATTAGAGTAATAATTACTAATACTCAAGTGATAAATGCATGAAATTTATATTAATAGAAAAAGGATTTTATAGGTGTGTCTTTTAAAAGTAGAGTGTGAAAGATATAATTCTTGTGTGACAAATTGAAATCATGCATTTTTCTTCAAATAGATCTAGGACTCCTTATTATTACTTATAAAATTTAACATCTAAAACCTTCCAAACCTCGACCATATAAACTACTTGAAAAATTATCATGGTAAACCTAATTTCTTGACTCATTTGGGTGAAAATTTTGAATCTCGGAAATCCAAATTTGATGGTTTCTTGTGTTTGTGATGAGAAGAAATTTGATTAGTCATAATTTGTGTGATAAGAGAACTACTTCTAGTGATGTGGGTATTTATGTTCATGGGAATATAGGGAATTTAGAAATTAATGGAATACACCACATTTATAATATTGAATCGATTAAATTAATGAGGCATAATAAGTTTGTGTGCCTTGGTTTTTGAATAAGGGACTCACATTGGATAGTGTTTTGAATTCTATTTGAGTAATATTTTTTATTTTCACTTTTCCAAGAATATAAGACCTAAGTTTGAGGGAATTGGTATATGAAATAAATTCACTATCTTTTATTGATATCCATTTCATTTTATTCCATTACATTTTATAATTACTTTTATATTAAGATGTTTTGGAATTAAATGTACATTTCATTGAATTTCATGAATATTTATTAAAATTTTCAAATTATAGATTTAATTGATTTACTTAATTTCTAGAATCAACTAAATAGATATTTATTGATAATCCTTTGTTTTTTATTTTGAATGAAAAAGGATTCAGTTGAAGAAATAAAGGTGAACTTGGTTATATCTAGATTGTGTAATATATTTTCTAGGAAGAAAGGGGAAAATTATAAAGTGATAAGTTTCATTAGAATTGGTCTTGATACATAATATTTTGGGGATAAATGAATTAATTAATAATGGGTGAGTTATTCAAGGGATACATTACATTTTTTGATGTTATAAATGATATTTTTTGAACTGTAGAGGTGATTCATAATATATTATTTGGTTTTCATAGAAAATTTACTAAATGTGGAGCATCCTATACAAATGTAATATATTTTTTGGACTCCCAACATTTTTTCTTGGAAGAAAGCCAAGAAAATGGAAAAGACATAGATCTCAGTGGTGCATGTTATATTCAAAATTACTATGTGATTTTTTTATGTTTTGTAACATATTTCAGCAATTACATAATATTTTATACTTTTCCATGGGTGGTGAGGTGTGGATCTCTCCGATATACGTAACATATTTCATTTGATACATATGAAATTTTGGTGATATGTAATATTATATCGATTAATTAAGATTTACTTAATATATTTTCTATTGAATATTGTTCATGTATATGATATTATTTTGAAAAGGATTGGTATATTTAGTTTTATTTATATTTAGTAATAGGAATCAATTATTGTATTTTTTGTAAATAAAAAAATGATTTATAAGTTTCTAGACTTGGTAAAATTTAGGCAAAGCTGATACATCAAGATTTTCACCTAGAGGATGAAAAATAATAATAATGCAATAAATTTTGGAATATTGAGCCACACTACAAGGAAACATGGATGAATTTTTGTGATATTTCCATTTTATAGGAGGTTTCAATATGGTAAATATAATCGCACTACAAATTGATAAATGGAGTCAAGGTAGGAAATTGTTTAAGAATTTCATCACATCTGGTGTCTTTCATAGCATGATACAACTAAAATTATTCATATAATCCACTTGATATTTTCCAACAAATCAATACCCTTTATTTGGACTCCTACATTAAATCAAATTGGAAAATATTTTTTGGATCATTGAATCCCATGGGAAGAAATTCAAAAATGAAGAAAATAATGATGTTTTTATGTGAAACATTAGGAATATAATACACATTAAATCATAATTCAACCAAGGAGGAGGGATTGTGTTAGAGATTTTGGGAGAATATTGGGAGTAATAGTGCATAACGTTAAAGTAATAAAGTCGAAGGGCTCTTAAATAGGAGGATAAGGTGGATGATATAGTATTTGTGGTAGTGTGGTATATGTCTACTTCTATTTTGTTTTAATTTTCATTTTCTGTTGTATTTTATTTTTTTGACGTAACCTTACACATATAGATAAAAATACCTTCTAGAGATTGGGGTAGTAGGGAGGAAAACCTTTTGTGATGATTTAGTTTAAATATAAGTTTAAAATCCTTTTTTATTATTTTATCTTGGTTTCTAGTATTAATAAATTTTATTAAATGTGATTATATTGATGGGTTCTTCATACTTCTTACAACTTGGGGTGATTAAATTGTTTCTACCTCAACTATATATTGAACATATATGATAGAATTTGTATAGTTCTATGATTATTTATTGAGTGATTTCTAATAATAGTGTGGAATGTATTAGATATTTCTATATTTATTAGAAGTTCATTCACCTGATTGGGTGTTTTGTGGGTAGTTTGGGAATAGCTCATTTTTTATCTTTAACACCCATAATAAGAAGGATATATTAGAAGAACATGAACCTATACTTCATGGGATGGATTTCACTGGTTAACAGCGTTCTCATGGCGACTCTAGTGCATGGTCTTTATGCTATCAAGGTCCCGAAAGCAGTTATTAAAAACATTGATAGAATCCTCGCTCGATTCATCTGGAACCCCCTCACTGTAGGGAAGAAACACTGGTCCACATGGAGCAAGATGGAAAGGTCAGTCTGTGAAGGAGGTATAAACCTCTGTATCATGGAAGACACTGATAACTATATGCATGAAAGACTGGCATGGGGCATACTGGAACAACGCACTTTAAGGGACAAGATCATCCACAGCTATTCCTCGGGGGACCAGGCTCCAGCGTAGGGATATGAATCGTCCATATGCTCGGTGAGTGGTCCTCTTATTTCTACCCTTCGCCTACACTCACGCTCGATCGTTGGGAGAGGTGATTTATCTTTTTGGCACCAAAACTGGTGTGGTAACATCATCGATTTTCCAGGGTGTCCTGTAACCAACAACACCTTCAGGGAGGCAATATCCTTTCCATCCTTCACCGCGGTGGTTCTGACAAGGGAGCAATGTGACTTTTTCAACCTCGTCAATCTAACTTCTGAACTGGACATTTGTGTCTTCACTCTAGCCTCCTCGGGATCCTTCATGACAAAGAACTTACGACGGGTTCCCAGAATGCAATTTCAAGCTAACGCACACACTTGGGATGAGGCTCTATGGGTTAAGCATATCCCCACCAAACAAAATTTTCTCACTTGGAGGATTCGGAACAAAGCTATCCTGGCTGATGAGAACATCAAGCGATGTAGGGTTAGTATGTCCTCTAAGTGCGTGTGCTGAAAAACTCACAGTGAAGAACGTGTGAACCACCTTTTCTTTGAAAGCTAATGGGTGTAGGAGGTTTGGACCTGCTTCGGGGGTTCCAACACGATCTTAAACCTCAGCATGAAAAGTCTCTATTTTCTGGATGGTTGGTACCACGGTTCTGAAAACAGTGGCCCTGAAAGATTGGCGCATACAGTGGTGTTGAATGCTGGCTGTTGGTGTCTCTGGATAGTGAGGAACAAGGTGAGACATTAGAGTACCAGCACATCACCTCGTGCTATTATTGTCTGGAAAAAAATCTCTTAAGTGACATGGCTAGGGTGGTTCACAACTGGAGGGAGGCACTGTCTCTCATATGGTTTCAAGTAAGGGCATTAGAGGCACCCACGATCTACGGGGATAGGGGTAACTGGGTTCGTTGGAACCCTCCAGCAAGAGGGTTAAAATTGAACACTGGTGGCTCGTGCATTCAGGGTAATATGTGAGGAGGCGGAGTACTATACGACAACAATGGGTCAGTGTACCTATCCTTTACAGTTAATTTGATTCACAGATCATCCTTACAGGTTGAGGCCCTCGTGATTTTTTATGAGCTCTTCTTATGCGGCCAGAGGAATTTGCTCATCATGGAAGCTGAAACTGATTCATTACTGCTGCACAAGTCCTTCCTCGATCAGGGCGTCTCTCCCTAGTCGATCACCTATGTCATGAAGAAGAGTTTGCATTTACTCAGAAGCAACATCAGAGTGGGTCACACATGGTGGGAGGGTAACAAATTTGTGGACCACCTGGCATCTCACATCATCTTGGGCCCAGAGGATTTATTTTTTCACTCTTTTTCCAGTTTGAATTCATAGGGGGTCAACTTGATTAGAGGGGATGCCCTAGGTCTCCACTATTTCATACCTCCTTAGCTATCGACTTAGGGGGTAGGAGGTCAGGGGGTTTCTATGTGATGTTTTTTTGTGTGTTTTTGCCTTTTCTTTAACAAAAATTCGCATGATGATGATAATCCTTAAAGCAATGACATTTTCATCACTAGAATCAAAAAAAAATCTTCAA
Organism: Viscum album; assembly: GCA_963277665.1. Classification (NCBI taxonomy): domain Eukaryota; kingdom Viridiplantae; phylum Streptophyta; class Magnoliopsida; order Santalales; family Viscaceae; genus Viscum; species Viscum album. The sequence goes on along the minus strand of OY728163.1, from coordinate 375,456,551 downwards.
ATGGATTATTTTTTTTATAAAAAAATTAAACCAAAAAACATTTCTTATATTTTACTAATTATAAAAATTTGAAATTTTTATCCCTCCTTGGAGACTACATTTGGTCTTATCTAAACTACAGTTTAGCCCTAGGAAATTAATTTCTTTTTGTGAAAAACCATGAATGTTTTTCAATGTATTTCCATTGAATAATTTTTATTAAATTATATTAATGATCTATTTATCAACACATAATCCTTTGTTATGTATGGGAATGTGTGTCCAAGGATTATTATATAACCATAAACTCCCTATACTCATCACCTATGTGTGAGTAAGAATTTGTAAAAGATGGACCTATAGGTGAGATGAGATGGTTTAATATTGATTCAAGGTGAAAAAATCAATTTGATACATGGTTTAATGGTGGAATTCTACAACTTGATCCAGGCATAGGCTCAAGGAGTTACTTCCCCTAGGGTAAATGTTTTTTTATATTCCACTTGATAAACCAACCAGTTATTAAAAGTTAATTATCATATCATATGTTTATTTTATTTTATTTATGTTCATGGTTATTTTTTATTTATGTGACACATATTTTATTTGATGATTAAAAAATATCACATAAAGTAAATAATTTAATAAGCCTGTTGGGATAAAATAAAATAAAATTATTATGTATAAATTAATTTATGAGACAAGGATAACTAACTATATAAAATACATATAATATTAATAAAAATGTGAAGAATGAAATAAATAATAATTATACATAATTTAAAAAAAATCCTCCCAAAGAAAATATTAAGTTATAAAATTCCTTCCATTTAATAAGTTAAAATGAAACCATGAATAAAGTGTTGTTCATGCCATAGTTGGTGGTACTTTTCATTTATCAAGGAGTATTAATGAAGATAATGGTTGCAATTGAAAAATTTATTATTAATGGTAATGGATATAGTCTACTTAATCCAATTTAGAGGTAATAATTATGGAAATATAAGTTCATGATTTAGGAATGGGCAGTCTACACAACAAATCAAGGAACTATGAATTAATTTATTTGTAAAGTAAATCATACCTAAATAGATTTGGGTAAATTTCATATCCATGGTTTGGGTTATAATAAGGGTAATATGGATCCTTTCCACTAGAATATCTAATCAATAGAATATTATAAATACAATTCCATTGTGATTTGACAAAACAATGGAGACTACTAAAATTAATTTATTATGTCATGCTTTGTAATCAAGATAGAAAAATAAAATTTAATTTTATTTGTTATATAAAATGGAAATCAATTTGTCCACAACACTATGATTGAGATCTATCTTCTAGAAATATTATCTCTTAACCGAAACTATCTTCAATGAGTGGTATAGTCACTTTTGCAACTTACTAATCCATGAGAAAGTTTTATGTACTAGATTCCAAAGTTCCTCTTGATCCCTCTAAAGAGGTGTGTGAGGAGGAGAAAAATGTATTATAGAAGAACATGGATTATTTATTAGATTTTCAATCTCTTATTTTATCATCTATGACTAGATAGATTTAAAATATTCATGAATATACGGATGCTTACACTATTTTGTATCCTCTTTATAATATTTATCAGGAGAAATCAAGACATGAGAGGTATGAGATCTCCAAGACACTCCTTATATGAGAACTTAGAGAAATATTCTAATTTGTAACTCATGTAGTTAAGATTATTGGAAACATGGATTGTTTAGAAATATTTATATTCAAGCTGACCAATGAATTATGCACAGGCCTCTTACACGCCTCACTTCTTCAGATCTTCTCAATTTTTATTGTGAATTTTAATACAAATAATATCAATAATCCTATCCTAGACCTCTTGAATTTGATTCAAAAAGTTGATAAATACATGAATAATGACAACCCCTTTATCCTTATGTTAAATAGGAGTAAAGATAAGGTGAAAATATCTCTGACTAATTCCAAGTATAAGGAACATTCACACCGACATTCCAATAGTATAAAGATCAAGGGATAGGCTAAGGAGTAGGATGCAGTATGCTATTACTGTATGAATAAAGGATAATGGAATAAGAAATATACCTTGCTAAAGAAGAAATGGGAATCTTTTAGTACATTCATTATAGAGTGTAATCATTCCATTTGTTCATCTTTGGTATTAGATACAACTTTTGGTTCTCACATTTGTATCCAAGTATGAAACAAGTAGATTTTGGAATATTACTAGAGGCTTGGTGGATTTTAAAGTTACCAATGTATAAATAATAGTTGATCTAGCTATACCAAACTAAAATATCATATTTTTGAATTGTTTAATTTTAGTCCTAAGAATGTTTAAAATGTTACCAGTGTAACCAAAAACATAATATCTATGTCTAGTTAAGACATATATGTATTTTTTCATGTCAGAAATAATAGTTGATAATTTTATAAAGATATAATATTTTATGGAATGGATGATTTGAATAATAGGATTGAGAAACTAGAAAATGAAAATAAAGTATTAAGAATCAACAGAAAATTAAGTTCACATGACTCATATCACATATAGAGTTGAATCACTAGCTTAGTCATGTAAATGAGAAGTGATTGAGAAAATTATATCAAGAAGGATTATTAGATTCTTTTGAATAAAAATACTTTTATTTATTTCATAATTATTTGAAATGAAAAATTACTAAACCTTTTTTAGTGTAAAAGATTAAAGGGATATAAAGATTCCAGGAATATTTTATTCATATCAGTGTATACCTTTTATAGTACAAGCTAGAGGTGGATACTCTTATTTCATAACTTTTATTAATGAATTTAGTAGATACAAATATATCTAATTAATGAGGTACATTTATTATTCTTTTAAAAAAATTAAGGAATGCAAGAAAATAGAAGAATGGTATTAGTGAAAGGAGGAGCTATACATTTTCATACATGGTGAGATTGATGATGATTCATGCATATCATACATTGTCCTTTTGGGTATAAACATTATATATTTGATATTCATACTAAACCCAGTTCCAACAAAAGAAGCATATGATATTCCATATGAGTTATGATATGGTAATAATTTCATTATTTCACATATTCATTTATGGGAATATGAAACATTTAATAAGGTTGATCCTAGTAGAAAACTGGCATCACAAGGCATGAAATGCATCATTATAGGATATCCTTATAAAATTAAAGGATATTAATTATAAAATCAAATATATAAAATAACCACCATCAATAGAAGTATCACCGTTATTAAAAGGATCACATTTCTTGAAATGGAACACATATCTAAAAGATATTATGGTAGAAATTTATACTTCAATAAAGTTGAATCTTAGGATGTAAAAGTTTTTTTGTATGAAAAAATTATAAAATTCCTTATGGTATAAGTTTTTCCAGATGTATAAGTGCTATATAGAATCTCTATAGAGGTCATAGAAGTGGAGAGATATGGTTTTATAGTCATTGAGGTGGATGAAACATTATTATTTTAAGATAATGAACCAATATACAATAAAAAATTAGTAAATAGATAAGAAGCCACAAGGTTAAAATAATCCATGAATTCTAAAATGGATTCTATATACCAAAACTAAGTCTATGTTTTAGTAGATACGCCAGTTGATGTAAATTCTTTTGGGTAAAAATGGGTATTCAATAGGAAGATGGATATGGATGGTAAATTAAGTGCCTATAAAGCACGACCAATGACTAAAGGGATTAAGAAATGTTAATTAATATACTATAAAAACCTTTTCACCAGTTTTTATGAAAAAATACATTATAATAATAAATTCTATAGTATCTTACCATGACAATGAGTTTTATAAAATGAAGATTAAGATAATCATCCATAATAGAAACCTTGTCGAAAATTTCTATATGACATAACCAAAAGGGTTAGTGACACCAAAGGATATCAATAAGGTGTGTATGTTACAAATATCCATATATGGTTTTAATTAAGTATCAATATCATTGAAAATTTCTTTTTATGAATCCCTAAGATAATTTAGTTTCATAAATAATGAATATAATCAATGTTTCTACATAAAGATTAGTGGGTGTATATTAGTTTTCCAATTATTATATATTAATAATATATTACTATTGAGAAACTATTAGGTTTCTAGTGGGGAAACTATTTCCTAGAAAAACCATTTATACCAATTGAATGAGAAGTTTCATTAGACTAATTTCTGATGGTCCAAACATTTATGGCAGGAACAGCAGCAATAGGACCAAGTGTTTGGGTTTCAGGTGAATGGATATTGTGCGACTGGACGATACAACTAGAAGGAGATAGTGTTGAAAAATAATGTTTTTCTAGATTTAGACAAGGTCTTTAGAAGTTTAAAAAGTTCACAATCAAAGAAAGTTAAGGTGGTTGGATCCTTTGACCAAGAAAATGTTTTGTCCATGAAGATAGTCACAAGTGGATTTTATCCCATAATGATAAGAATGTGGAAACTAATATATGCACTTATTAGGAACTATAATATTATTAGGTTGAAGTCAAATGTGATTAAAACTTTTATTTTTAATAATTCTCAAATTTTCTTTAATAAAAGTAAAATTATATTTCCCTCATGGATTGGGATGCAATTCTAAACCCCATCAATTTTTTTTGTCCTTATTCCATTGATATTTCCTTAAATAATTAATTCAAATTGTCTTACCTGTTGGTTTTAAAGAGGTTTGGCATTGTTTTTTGGTGGATAGGGTTCACTTGTCTTCTATGTTATATAAATTGGAGAGTGGGATTTCATTCTGGGACTTTTTTCCTTAAGGTAAGTTCCAATATAGATATTGTCCAGTGGTTTTAGTGGATATTGGATATAGACTGAACACGTTGTATCAGATCTCAATGTCATAGTGCTTTAGATATAAATTCCTTGGTGAAGGTGTTTCAGATCTTGGTTCAGTAGTAATATTCCTTCCTTTTATTTATATGATAATATATCTAAGAATTACACAACCACTCACTATATGTTTTTCAGAATTAGTGGGAGTTCATAATTTCTAGATTATTGGTGTATAATGTGAGTAAATTTCAGATAGAGAAGTTTGATAGAATAGAATTTGGGGTCTGTAAGATGAATATACTCTTTCCATCAACACAAATAGAATAAACACATAAATAATTAGAGTGAAATATTTCAGGAACACTATGAAAACCTCCACTAAGGATAAGGTTCGAGTTAGTCAAACTCTATTGAGAGTATAATAGATCACTGTGGAGAAAGGTAGAGAGAGTGATAATGGAATAGGGTCTCTAATAAAATATGTAGATCAAGCTTTATGAAAGAAATAAATAAAACTAATATCAATATAAAAATTGAACTAAAGAGTCAAATAATCTTCCCTTGGTTGAGATTTATTTTTAGTATGGAATATAACCCCTCTATTTTTAGGAAAAATAATTTCCATCTATCTTCATTGAAATTTATATATCTTCTCTCTCAATCAAGGTTTCTAACTTTTTATAATTTTTGGCAGTTCATCCTTGTTTTAATGGGTGTATTGAACTCATTGTATGTATTTGAGTCTCATGTGTATATTTTTCTAAAATTATACCTAATACATGGGGTGAATCCCATATAAATACTAAGGATAACAGGTATCTCAAATTTCAGAAAAACAACCCACCGTAGCATGGACAAGAATACTACAACATAGCCTCCATTACTTAATTTTTCTTTATTCATGGTTATGGTTTATCCATGTCCCCCATGGACATAACTCCTTCGATAAAAAAAATAACACATCCATAATAGGCACCTCTGAGGCTTCCTCTAAATACACACAGCACATCCTCCTTTATATTTTTATTCTTCATCTTCCAATGGTAAAGTTTCAAGTAAAACACTACAGCCTCAATTTCTCACAAAATTCCATGATGCTAGCACATTTGGAACCTCCATGGAGTCATGAAAACATTAGTTAGTGGATTCATATTTCTAAAATTGTGATTTATGAGACTATGATGCAATAGTTTGGTCCATGGTGCAAACTCTTCTCATGGTTTGGGCTCCAGGATTAATATGACGTAATGGAAAATCCTATGGTATTGTGGGTGTAAATTCTCTATTGGCTTAATGTTGTCCTTTATTCCTTCATGAATACCCTAAGGAATAGGAATGGTGGAAATAATATACAAACCTTTTTTAATTTTAAAACATAATTCGGAATTCTCAATGGTCGTATCGATCTCTTATCATCATGTAGTTCTTTATCATATTTTATTAAACTTTGTGGTGGTCGTCTAGGATCCCGAAGAAGATACATGGTGCTTCCAGCCTTGAGAGTGAAATTTTGTCTTGAGAACAATATTTCAAGATAGTGGAAATTATGTTCTTGGTGTTTAGGCATAGTAGTTTTATGGTTTTAAACATGGTAGTGATGAGGCAAAAAAGTCCAAGGTGGAGATATTCTTATGTCTAAAGTGATACGAAACCATTTTTGTTAAAATTTATAGTACCTAAAAGTGAATTATCCCATATTAGAAACTTTAATGGGATCCCACTCCCATATATTACTTCACATTTCTATAGGTGACTAGTGAAGTCATATGGGGTTCAGAGGAACCCTAACTTCATCATGTGCCACCCCACACTAGTGAGCCTATTCTCCCATCACCACACAGAGTTTCCTCATGTGCTGATGTGATTCTGTGCCCATTCATACAACTTATCATGCATTATATGGTAGATTGATTCCTTCTTACACACACAAGATTCCCCCTATCTTGGTGAGATATCATCTAGGGATATATTTGATACTTTCTTTTGGGATTGAGGTCTGGGCAAGGTGTTACCCAATTTTTTTACAAAAAAACATAAAACATTTAGTAAAATTATAACCAAAAAATTCATAATAAAAAATAAAAGATTTAAATAATTTTCATTCCTATTTATCCAAACTAATTATTCAAATGAAAATTTCCCAGATTTTAAGAAAAACATTCATTATTTGAGAAAAATAATGAAAATTCATTAAAATTCATTATTTATATTTCAATTTCCTTGTATAACATTTATGAGCACCAAATACCCCCACACTTGAACTAAGCTTGTCCTAAGAAATTAAATATCATTAGGAGGAAAAAAATGTTAAAAATATTTAAATATCAAGAAATAAAATAAAATGATTATCAATGGTAAATTAACATTTCAATTTCTATAAGAAAATAAATTTAACTACACACTTTTCAATGGAACATTCAACCCAAGTATTTTACTTATTTGCATTAGAAATGTGAGGGGTCTTATCCTTCCTTCCATTATAGAATATCAATTTATTATTATTATAAATATAAATATTTTCATTTAATTTATAATGAATCATTTTCCAACATCACCCATGATAATATTCATGTAGATTTATGATCATACCACGGGTAAAATACTATTTCCAAAATCTTTTAACGTACCTAAATTCTCCACTTTTTAAAGAAAAAAATAAAATGAAATCATGAAGAATTTTTATTAAGGATCATATGAATCTAATTCTTAAGTTTGGTGGGTAATGATGTTTAAAAAAATTAGGCCCAAATAGTAGGTTAACACTGAATCATATTGTATGATATCAAAATAAATTTTAAATGAAAATATCTCCTTGAAAATGAATTCTCCATATTCCAAAGAACAAATAAAGGTCCATAAATATTATAAGATCAATGAATGATGTACATCATCTTTAATTTTATATTCTATTTTTATATATTTTTTCTTTTTTAAAACTTATTTTTCATATGTTTTAATTTATTCCTTTAATGAATATCACATCCACCTAATTGGAGAACTAAACATAAATAGACGGGCCCAAAATCACTAGGTGTGGAGACACCCTCTCCTAGGATTTTATAACTTTCCTTATGGTAGTGATATTATCATCTCTATTTCATAAGAGGGTTTTAGGGTGGCTTTTTTCTCCATATCCTCAACAAAAAGTTGTGTAGTAGTTGAGTCCTCAAAGCTTCATGGAAGCCTTCTACTTCTTTAATTTATGTATCGATTCGAGCATCAATTTTGTTTTTCTCTTCTCAAATTGTGTGACCTTACAAGCTAATATCATCCCTAGATCTATCAAATATGTTCTCCTCCAGTGAAAATTGATGTTTGTATTATGGTTTTTGATCTCTCATGTAGTTATGGTTCTAATTTTATTTTTCACAATGTTTTCTATTAGGTTTTTCATTGCATCAGGTTACAAATGTATTGAGTTTCTCAAATGTATTGTCAGGTTGGAAGATTGAATGAGAGACAGTTGTGTTGGATCCTATCATTCGGTCATCCTTTCACATGTTTATGTGGCTGAGATGAGTTCTCTTCCACATTGTGTTGGTCCATTATGGCGCAACTTCTTGGAAAGGGGGATACATAGCTTCATTGATGGATTACATTGTCGCATTGTCTTTTAGGGGTATACAGAGTTTTATCTGATGTTTATCTTGATTTTTTCATCCCATTGGATACTCAGAACCATTAAATCATTAGGTTTATTATTTTTTAGGATTTTTCCCTTCATGTTTGTAATGATTTTTATTTTTTCCAGGTTTTAAAAAGAGGATTTATTTTTTATTTTTAATAAAGAGGTATTAACCCACAACCAACTAAAAAATGAATCTCACATCCACCACCTAACCACATATGATAAAATAATCATTCAAATAATAGTGATTTTTCATTATCCCATGTCACAACCCATTATTTTCATTTTCCTTATCTTTTGTTTCCTTATTTTTCTTTTCTTTTTTTCCAAGAGAGGTCACAATTAAATACAATAAATAAACATGAACATTTCACAATACTCAAAAATAACACCCCCACATCGATTCCTTGCAATGTAATGCATCCCTACCACCATGATTTCCCTCACCCCCACACTTCAGCTTTAAAATATCATTCACAATACATAGAGTAGGGTTGTGGTGGGAAATATTTTCTTGTAATATATTTTATTCCTAACAAGGTCATTCAAGGATTTTAAAGGCTAAAAAATGATTAATGAAAAAGGTGGTCGCATCGATAAGGGATAAATCAATAAAAACTTATTAATCATGTTAAATGGGACATTGTTCAATCATATCATTGAAAAGTTCCAATGAAACTTCTAGTAAGTGGCGCTCCCTAAGATCACTCAAGAAATATACTAAAGATAGAATGGAAAGTATTAGTATATAAGTGATCTAGGGAATGAAACATATGAATTTGTAAAATCACTCATGGAATAAATAATAATTATATATTAATCTATATTAATATTTTGAAAATCAAAGTACGAAAATTGTAGGGAAATTTCATTTTTGTGAATTAATTAAATCCTCAAATCATGATTTGTAAAACTAACACATATACTTTAATCAAATCAATTAACTCTCCATGTTACTCATTCAATATCATTTTCATTGAAATATAATACATGGAATCATGGGATTCTTAATAAAATATTATCTCTTATATTACTCGAGTAAATAAAAAAATTCAAGGTATGGGCATGCAAATTATATTTTAAATATAAAAATAGATGTTCATAAATAGGTAGTAAAAATATGGTGAATTTAATAATTTACTCCCCTTTCCAATGAATCTTTATTCCTCCATTTTTTGTTTATAGGGTTTCCTTATTTCATCATCATCGTGGAACAATAAATAAAATCACACATTAAAGTACAAGAACCATGTCATTAAAGCTCAAAAATAATGAGGTGTATTTGGATACATTCTGATATATTCATGAAAATTATTCCTAAGAAAGAAAAAAAGTTGTGGAAATGAAATATAAATAAATAAATAAATGTCATGTTTTGATCTTCCAAGTGGGTCCTAGGTTTTTACTCCCTTTATAAATAAGTAAAATTTATTATCTGAAATCTGATGATGGGTGGGGTTCCATTAATTTGAACAACCGACACTTTTTCCTTCCAGTATGAACTTATTCCTTTTTTCTCTTAAGGACTTCATGGGTAGAGTGAACCAAATACACACCATTGGAAATGAGGTACATCTTCTATAGTGGGGGTAGGATAATGGATGAGTCCTCACCCTTTTTGGTTACCACTTTACAGCCTCTTATTCACTCTTCAGTTCTTTTTTAAGGTATGCTGCATCAATGGAATAATAAAAGGAAAATTCAAAGTGTAATTTTATTTGGAAAAAATTAAAGCAGTAAGAATCAATATCAAAATATCCACTTTTAATGTATGAATATTGGGTCAATATTTCCTTATAAAAAGACACTTAAATCTCCTCATTTACCCCTCTAATAATTGTTTAACATTTTCGAGGAGCTCTAAGTGCTTATCATCAGGTGAATTTTATTTTTCTTTATCTTCATCCAAGGAAAAAAAAGAGATGTAAAAATTTTAAAATTCAAAATATTTATATGTGATACTCAATTATATTTTAACAAAATTATATGAGAATATTTTCAAGATAATATTATTTCCCAATGTTAGCTTCCCTTTAATCATTTCTTTAGTTTAAATTTATTCTTGAAGTTTAATTTCACTATATAGAGGTATGTAGTCAGGCTCCTCCATCTTATCTTCAAATTCCAACACATGAGTGGTTCCTTATTCTTCCAAGTCTATTGATAGGTATATTGGTGCTGATACATCTACTTTAAAGATGAATAAATCATGTTTCATTTCAATATTTTCTCATTTACTCAAAAATTGATTTTAATCTTGTTTATATTTCATATGTATATAGTCACACAAGATTTAATCATCACACTATAGATCTATATAGTAGGCTACATTTATTTTCCTGATATGGTTAGTTTGTTGATATACTTCAAGTAAGGACACAATATTTTGGACTTATTTAAAAAAAAATTGGGAGGAACCAAGGGGTATCTTTTTGTGCCTAAACCAATGGTAATTCCTCTTTACCCTTCATTATTTGATAACCACTTATTTCTTGATTAATCATGAACATTAGTTCATTAAATGAGAGGAATGAATCTTGGTCATTTAACATATTATTTTCTAAAATAGTAAGATCATAAAAACATTGCAAGAGGGCCCACTCAATATTTTCAACCACTTTTCCATACATCAGTGAGTAATCAATCCATGCATAATAATGAATGTTTGAATAAATTATGGTAAAATTATTAAGATATTTTTTCAAACATAGTGAAATTATTTAAAAAAAGTGAAATAAAAGTGGATGACCAACTGCATGGCTCCATGCAAATACCCCAAGTTTTGACATGCCTTCCATAGGGTGGGGAAAAAGCTACTATATTATTTTTAGTGAAACACTATGAACAAGGTATTATTACTTGAGGAGCTTCATAATCAATCACACACTATTCCTAGTTCACTTATTTACTTTTTAGTATTTTATTATATGATGAAAATAAAGGAAAATATGGGGGAAATAAGAATACAATTAAAAATTGAACCTAACATGAATATTCTATCTAAAATAGAATAAATACAAGTTAGAGTAGAAAGGTCTTGGTCCTTGGGTAAGTTGATTGGGTTCCTTCATTATTCATTAATTTTTATTACATTCTATTTAATAATTCATTCATGAACTACTATCCTTGATTTTTTAATATGATATTTTTATGCCTAGGAGGATTCTTCATCACACCAAACATCACCTACTCAAATACTAATGGTTGATGAAACACCTCAATCAAGAGCTTGAAAACATAGATGATCTGGTTTTATCATATTTCACTTCATCCCTTTAATAAACTCAACTCCATTTTGTAATAACTTTCATCAAATATATGGGGGAAAATAATGTTAATAAAAGAATATAATGATATTGAGAGTATTACAAAATAGTTGTGTTGAATCATCACCCCCATATTAAGCACTACTCTTTCCCTTGCTAAAAATATAATGAAAACATAAAGAATTTAAGTGCAAGAATTCAGAAAAAATATAAATCCTCCCCCAAAGACAATGCTTAGGTTAGTAACTCTTTATTGAGATTGTAAAAGATCACATTATATAAAGGGGTATATAAAGAGTGATAGAGAGAGATAATGGAATAGTAACTATAATAAAATATATAAATGAAGTTACATGGGAGAAAAAACAAAACTAAAATCTATAGAAAAAGTGAACTAAATGGTAGAATCCTCTTCCCTCATTGAAACTCTCTTTTCAATGTGGTGAGAAAGCCCTCTATTTGTAGGATAAATGTTATTCACATATCTTTATTCAAATTTTTATCTTCTATTTTTCTCAAAATTTACAACTTTTAAAATTATTCAACGGGTCATCCATGTTTTAAGGAGTTTTTTTACATCCTTGTGTGTAGGTGAGGCTCGCATAATTATGTTTCTTAAACTCTCCATGAGACTTGGGGTGAAACCCATATAAGTATTGTGGGTATCGGGTATCTAATTTTTTCAGTGCAAAAACCCTCTACTGTTGTATTGGTGTAGCCTAATCTAGTTTGGATGATGTTTAGGTTTAATGCTTGTGACTCGTACTGCACACTAGGCCATAACTTCCACAGGTTGAGATTTGTGGTGAGCTCATTGGGGGTTACAGGGGAAATGCTCCCCTACTCTAGGGGTCTGAGGGGAAAAGGCACCAGGTCCATGTATTGGGGCATAGTAGCAATAAGGACCACTGTAGTAGACCTGACCGACCAACGCCGATAGGGCACGGTAGTGACATATACTTCCATTCACCATTAACTGTAGCTCTTATTAATTCTAGATGATAGACAGTGTAGATATTTTGACTTGGGTGGATGCCTTTCACTATATTTATGCGGACTTCTAGTGTGATTTCTAAAATATTTTATCATATTCCTCCTTTTGTAGTCCATTTCAGGATAGGTTTCCTTATGATAAACTCTGATAAAATCCTATAAATTATGATCCTAGATTTCCATAGTGAAGTTATTATTCCTCTCCATGGAAATAGGTATCATTTCATGAACCACATAAATATTTGTGTCCTATCTGTTTTTTTTTCTTTTACACTTCTTTGAATCATTGTTTTGTTGTTGTGACTCTTCGAGTTTCAACATCAATCAGTATCAGAGGTTGAGTTAAAGATTCTCCAACAATGGATATGGAATAAGGCAAGGTGAAGATATATCACTTAGATAGAACTTACTTCAGTTTACAGAAGATTTAGATCAAGGATTATCTTTATTAAAAAATAGATACACTTCACGCTTCTGGGTCTGAATCCAACATACATGGAGTAGTCGAATTAGGAGCTGCTAGATCAAAAGGTTTTGAGTTTTGTGCACCGTAAATTATCCATAAATATGGATTTCAACTTCATATAGAAGAATAATATGATTATAATGATGAAAGATCTTGCGAATATGTATGAGAAGCCTTCTACGACAAACAAGTTGCACTGGATGTGACAATTGATTAACTTAAAAAATTATGAATAAATAATGGTTGCATATCACATCAAAAAATCCAACACAATCATAAGTCAGTCGACATTTGTGGACATTGATCTTGGTGATGAGGTATGTGAACTGGTCTTACTGTCCTCTTTACCTGAAAGTTACTAAGCTACTATAACAGTTGTGAGCATCTCTTTAGGGAATAAAAATCTGTATCAGAAATATGTATGAGACCTAATCCTCGGTGAGGATACATGAAGAAGAGAATCATGCAGATTCTCTGGCTCTACTCTGAACATTGAATGAAGAGGAAGGTACCCAAAGTGATATAATCATAGAGGTATATCAAAGTCAAGAGGTAAAATAAGATACATGGAAAAGGGGGATGGTACTACCTACTGGACATGTGGAAAGAAAGGAGATGCTAAGAAGGAGTGTAGAGAAAAATGGAAGGGACCTGAAACCAGTGGAGAAAACATGGAAACTTAAAGAATAAATGACTTGTTAAAACTAAGTATGTATAGATCTATGGAGTCCAAGATTTTAGACTCATGGGTGTCTTTCCATTCCATGTTTGAGAAGGGATTCCTACACAATTTGTTTTCTAAAAATTTTGGCAAGGTACATCTTACTAATGATGAGCCATTGTAGATTGTGGGAAAGGAGATGCATGGATCAAGACCAACAGTGAGAGTTTTCTGGTTCTATAAAATGTGAGGTATATCCCGGTTTTAATAATAAATATCATTCTTTTGGGAAACTAGAATATGTGGGCTTCAGTACTAAGTTTATTGGTAGTGCCTAGAATATTACCAAGGGAGATATGGTCACATATCAAGAAGAAAAAAGGGTACTTTATACAACAAGATAGGGACTTTCATGAACTTGGTATCATCAGCAAATGCTACTGGGGATTCTCAACTATGGAACTACAGAATCAGCCACATGAGTGAAAAGGGGATGAAGATGCCGGAAACAAAAGGGATACTACAAGAGCTGAAGTCAGTGGAAGTTGGTTTATATGAAGATTTCATCCTTGGAAATTAGAAGAAAGTATTGTTTCCAAAAGGAGGCAGAACACCGAAGGTTGGGAAGCTAGACCTGGTGCACAAAAAGAGTCCATCTGTTTTAATGGGAGAATTTCTACCTAAGGAGCTATGTTCTGGTAAGGTGGTAAGACTGTCATTTTTAAAAGTCCTTGGATGTTCATAATATGTTCATGTTTATGAAAATATAAGCGAAAAACTTCATGTCAAGTCCAAAAGATGTTTCTTTATTGGTTATTGTGCTGGGGAGTTTGGTTATTTCTTTTGGGATGATCTGAACAAGATTTTCATCAGGAGATAAATTGTGATATTCAATGAAGGTGTCATGTACCATGATCATCATGCAGTTGAAGGTGAAAATTGGAACATGGATTCAGATTAAATATATCAAGTGGATATTGAAGGTGTATCTGAGCATGAGACATCAGAACCAGTGGAACCTACTACTCCAGTGGGGATGAGGAGATCAACAAGGGTGAGAAGTCTTGTGCAAAGGTATTCACCATCCTTACATTATTTTTTATGTAATGACGGTGGAGAACCTAAATGTTTTGAATAAGTAATGGAGTTGAAGGATTATAGAAAGTGGGAGTTGTCTATGAATGAGAATATTTCTTCACTACATGAAAACAATAATTGGGAGTTGATGCCTCAACCACGGGGAAAGATAGTATTTTAGAAAAAATGGGTAACCCAATTCAAGGAAGAACATGATGGAAAGAGGAGGTAAAAGGTAATCCTGGTGGTAAAAGGCTTTAAATAGAAAGAAGTTGTGGACTTCAATAAAATCTTTTCACTTGTAGTGAAGCTTACCACCATCTGGGTGGTTCTCAGTATTGTTGCATCAGAAAATTTATAACTTGAGGATCTTGATTTCAATACTGCTTTTCGTCATAGATATTTGGAGGAGGACATTTACATGCAGTATCCTAAGGGATATATTGAGTCTAGTAAAGAAGATCTGGTGTGAAAACTCCAAAATAGATTATATGGATTAAAGCAGGCACCCAGGTAGTGGAATTAAAATATTGATTCATTTGTGTCTAAAAATGAATATAAATAATGTGGCATGGATTAATGTTTCTACATCAAGTCTTTTGGTTATGAATATACTATAATGATTTTGTATGTGGATGGCATGATCATTGTAGGATCTTGTAAGAAGAGTATTGATGAATTAAAAAAGCAGTTGGATAAGGAGTTTTAGATGAAATATCATGGGGAAGATGGAAATATTTTGGGGATAAAGATCAATAGGTACAGTGTAGTTGGAATGCTGACGTTATCATAGGTTGATTACATTGGTAAGGTTCTCATATGATTTAGTATTCTAGAAGAAAAGTTAGTTTGTATTCCCATTCCGGTCCATTTCAAATTATAAAAGGAGCAATCACCGAAGATATTGGAAGAGGTTGAGTACATGTAAAAGGTTCCATACACATAACTTATTGGAAATATGATGTATATCAAAGTATGCACTCATCCTAACGATGCTCATGCAGTTGGAGTTTTGAACAGGTATATGTATAACTATGGAAAGAAACATTGGAAAGATTTGAAGTGGATACTAAGGTATTTGAAGGGTGCCAAGGAATTATCTTTGTGCTTTTGGAAAGGAAAATCATTACAATGGTATGTGGATGTTGACCTTAGAGGTGACATTAACTATAGAAGGAGCACTACAGCTTATGTATTTACTTCTGGAGGAATTGTGGTAAGTTGGATATCACAATTATAGAAGGTGGTGGCTTTATCCACCACAGAGGCAGAATACATTATTGTAACAGAAGTTGGGAAGGAGAAGGTTTGGATGAAGAACTTCTTGAATTATTTTGGGAATAAATAGAGAGGAGAATGTATTTTATTGTAATATTCAGAGTGTTGTACATCTTTCAAGTAACCTAGTGTTTCATGACTAGATGAAGCATATTCAGTTGAAGTGTCATTTCATCGGAGGTTTTATAAATGATGGGTTTCTGAGATTGCATAAGATTTTTAGATCAATAATCTTGTATAAATGTTGCAAATGTCGATACTAATACAGAATTTGAGGCACTTTTGTGCCTTTATTTGTCTCTACTAATGAATGGAGGATTATAGGCAGAATAAGGGAGGGAACAATGGGAGCACAAAAGGAAAAAATGATATTTCATGATTTGTTATGTTGAAATTGATGTTTTGAATGGAAAGCATGTGCACTTGGTTGTCAAGAATAGGGAGAGCTCAAATTAAGTAAGTTGTATTAGTTAGTGGAATTTATGTATAGTAGTGTAGTGGATCATACTTCAAGTGGGAGATTACTAGATTGGTGTAGCCCTGATCTGGTTTAGATGATGTTTGGGTCAAATGCATGTGGCTCGTACTGCGCACCAACCCAAAACTTCCATAGGTCGAGCTCTGGGGTGAGCTCAATGGGGGTTACAGGGGTAAACATGCCACTGCTCTAGGGTCCAAGGGCCAAAGTCCCCTGGTCCAAATAATGGGGGGTTGTAGCAATGTTGAAACTATTGCAGATCTGACTGACAAACACCAACAGGCCACTATAGTGATGTGGAAGTCTATCCTCCAGTCACTTAGATCTTTGGACTTCCATCTGGTATCCACTGTAACACTTTTGATTTAGATGGCTACATTTCACTATATCAATGTGGACTTTATGTGTGGTTGGTGGAATAGTAGATCACCTTCCTCCTTTTGTAGCCCATTTTGGGCTAGGGTTACTTGTGAGAAACTCTGATAAATGCCTGTAAATTGTGATCCTAAATTTTCATAGTGAAGTTATTATGTCTCTCCAGGGATGTAGGGATCATTGCATGAACCATGTAAGTGTTTCTTTTTTTACTCTTCTTTGGATTGTTTTTTTTTAGTGCGACTCCTGGAATTTATGCATCAACTGGTATTAGAGGATGAGTTCAGGATTCTCCAATGATGTCTATGGAAGAAGGAAAGGTGAAGATCTATTGCTTCGATGGAACTAAATTCAGTTTCTAGATGATGTATATCGAGGATTATCTTTATCAAAAAAAGATGCACTTGCCACTTCTAGTTCTAAAGAATACAGACAAAGAGTAGTTAGAGTGGGAGTTATTGAATAAAATGGTTCTGGGTATTGGGCACCCTACATTGGCAAAAAACGTGGCCTTCAACATCAAATATTAGAATATGAAGATTGTTCTGATGAAATATCTAACGAATATGTACAAGAATCCTTATATGGAAAACTAGGTTCACTTGATGTGATGATTGATCAACATGAAAATGTTTAAATGAAGAATTTTTGTAGATCTCATCAACGAATTCAACATAATAATAATTCAGCTGACATCAGTGTACATTGATCTTGGGGATGAGGTATATGCACCATTCTTATTATCCTCTTTACCTGACAATTGGGAAGCAACTATAATAGTTGTGAGTAGTTCTTTAGGGAACACAAAGTTGGATCTGAAAGATGTACGAGATCTGATCCTCAATGAGGATATGTGAAGAAGAGAATCAGGTAGATTCTCTGGTTCTACTATAAATGTTGGAGGAATAGAAAGGTACCCACAACGAGATAATCATATAGGGAAACCAAAGTCGAGATAAGGAAAAGGGGATGGACCTACCTGATGAACATGAAAAAATAAAGGACATGTCAAGAATGAGTGTAGAGAAAAATGGAAGGGACCTGAAACAATGGGAGAAAACATGGCAGATAAAGGAACCGATGATGTGATGTTATTGAGCATGGATAGCCTTATGGTGTCTTTTATTTTAGACTCAAGGGAGACTTTAATTTCAACTTCGAATAAGGGATTCCTAAATAATTTTGTTTCTATAAATTTTTGCAAGGTACATCTTATTGATGATGAACCCTTGAAGATTGTTGATAAAGGTGATGCATTGATCAAGAACAATAGTGGGAGTATTCTAGTTCTAGAAAACCTGAGGTGTATCCCTAGTTTAATAATAAATCTCATTTTGTTGGTAAACATGAGGATGTAGGCTTTAGAACCATGTTTACTAGTAGTGCCTGGAATATTACCAAGGGTGTAATGACCCACTCATTCTCATTGTCTTGAGAGCACAAAAAGTAATTACTTCTCCTTATGCGACATCCTCAAGACGCCAAAATCTTGAAATAAACGTTGATGGGTTTAAAATACAATTGGGTGATGATTTACCCTTTAAAAAATAAACCAATGAACCAACAACACAAAACCAATCCATTCACTAAATGATGCATGAACAAAAGAAAGATAACTAAACAACTTCTTGTATCCCAAAACCACATCAATGTGTGGTACAGTGGAATACCAAAAAAGGATCAAAGTACACATTGGATAAACACCTAAAGACTCTCAAGATACCACAAAAATCTATGCTCCATGATTTTTAATCTCCACAATCATCGAATATCCCAAGTGTCACGAGGTAGTGCTCAAAACATGGGAAACGTTACCTTTTCCCTTGTCCAAGAAGATAGAATCTGTAAAATCCCCAAAGTGCCAAAGAAGGGGTGGGTATAAAACTCAGTAGGTTTTCCCCAATTACTTTCCTAATCACTCCAATAGGATAGAAAATTTAGCCACATTTATATAAAATAGTTTATATAATGCAATTTACCCAAATAGTTTATAACCAAATATAAACAGGTTCAAAAACCATTTGCAACCAAGTGAAAACAAAACTAAGTGAAACAAATTTCTTGAAAGTTATTTTTCTAGAAAAATAACTAATGAAAATTTTAAAACCAATTCTTCTTATCATTTGGAATACCCATTCTATAGTTCACAACACACCCACACATGCATGCTTCGTTCAACAGTTCCATACTGATGAGCGGTCTCTCATCCAATTACCTTGTGCCCCAATGACACACGCCCCCAATCCAGGGCCACATACCTAGTACTCCAATGGTACTTGTCCATTATTAAGGGCCTATTAATTATGAACTCACACCAACACCATTTAGGCCAAATATTTCAATTTACAAAACAAACCATTCCAATAAAACTGGAATTTTAATAAAAACCAAAGAACAACCAATTTCAAACCAAAACTTCATTTTAATAAAACCTTATATTTTATTGAAAACATAAAATCCAATTCATGTGCCAAAAATCCAAAAAAAAATATCCTTTTAAAATCTATATTTTAAAACCAATAGCAAAATCACTTTACCGAAACACCTAATTTTCCAGATTTCACAACCATCACTCAAAATTTTTTCCAAAAAGTGTTAAACAACTAAATCACAATCAATTAAACAGAAAAAAATTCAATTTGAAATCATTATAATTAGTTATAGTAAGTGGAGTCAAGAAAGTGTCCTCCTACCTTGAAGGTTTTGATAAAAACCCCCAACGAATGAAGAATGCAAAAGAAAACTCGGTCGATTCTCCAAGAACACGCCTTAGATCCCTTATCCTAGAAATATCAAGACTAAATATCATCGTATTTGGAATCCATACACCTAGATATACCCATAACATGAATATATCTAATAAACCAAGAGAATAGGAGAATTAGATATAAGTAGATCTATGAAACTGATCAAGAACAAAGAAGGAAGATCACATACCTCAAGAATCCAGCTTCAATTAACCAATGGAAGCCTGCATATTGCCTCCAAATAACTTGTGAGAGAATATTCTACCTTCAAGGAAGATAAATCCTGAGTTTTGGCTGCTTAGGAGAAAACAAAGATCCACTTAGTGGAAAAAAGTGTGAGATCCACTTTTTTAGGATCTCACTTAAACCATTGGCATGGTTAGTTCACACGGTCAGAAACATTTTGCACTAACTGTGCGTTAGCTACTACCTAGGTAGACCCTCGCACGACTTCCCTACATGGTCTCTCTAACCGTGCTCCAAACTTTCTGAATTTACTACCTTAAGAGGACCATTGTGCATGGTTTTGCTGACCGGTTAGGCAAACCATGCGTTGCCCGGGCGACTACTATTTTTTCCCAAAACTGCTTCCAATGTTCTCCCAACTCTATTATCCATCACCCTTAAACCTTATAACCATAAAAATAATCAATTAAGGGTTAAATAACCAGAACGAGGGGAACTAAATTCTCCCCACAATTGGTCTTTCCGTCCTTGGAAAGTAGAAAACCCTCACCAATCTGAAAGTGTTCCGACCATTGCTCTTTCATCTCCTTCTCGTGTTCCCAAGTCTCTTCTTGAATATGACCATGCTACCATAAAACTCGCACTAGATAAAGGTTTTTTACACACAAGACTTTATCTTTCTTATCCACAATCCTCAATGGAATATGTACCAATGAAGAATCTGGTTATAGGTCAATGTGATCTCATCTAATCACATGGTCAATATCAGGTTGATACTTTTTCAACTGAGATACATGGAACACATTATGAATATAACTAAACCATTGTGGTAATGAAAACCGATATTCAACCTATCCAATTCATTCTAGTATCTCGAAAGGTCCAATGTATCAAGGATCTAACTTTCCTTGCTTCCCAAAATGATGATGTCCAAGCCTTGGAGATATCCTCAAGAAGACATGATCACCCACAGCGAATGACAATGGTGTTAGATGGTGATATGCATATGATTTCTGAAGACCCTAAGCCATCTCCATCCTCTTTCTAATCAACTGGATCTTCTCCATTGTTTTTTGGACAAGGTTCGGCCCAACTAGGGAATTTTCACCAGTTTCCACCCAGCATAGTAGAGAACGACAATGATTCCCATATAGTGCTTCAAATAGATCCATGTTTATCAAGGCCTGATAGTTTTTATTGTATGAGAACTCAACTAAGGGTATATGATCCTCCCATGATCCACCAAAATATATTACACAATCCTGCAGCATTTCTTCCAATTTTTTTATCGTCCGCTCGGATTTCCTATCCGTCTTTAGATGATACGTCATGCTCAAAGTCAATTGAGTCCTAAGGGATTGATGTAAGGATTTCCCAAAATGAGACATGAATCTCATATCTCTATCTAAGAATATTGACACCGGCACACCATGCCTCTTTATCACCTCCCAGATATTGATTTTTAATAGATCATCCACCATATGATTTTTACGAATTGGAATGAAATGGCCTAACTTGGTAAGTCGATCCACTATCACCCAAATGGTATTGTGTTTCTAGACCATTCTTGGAATACCTATAACAAAATACAACACTATCTACTCCCATTTCCACACTGGGATAGGTAAACACTACAAATTTCTCACTGGTATCTGATGATCTGCTTTAACTTGCTGAAAATTTAAGCATCGTGAGATGAAATCAACCACCTTTCTTTTCATGTCTCATCACCAAAACTGTTCCTTCAATACCTTATACATATTTTGTGTTCCTGGATGTACATCTCATCTCAAATGGTGGTAAACATGAAGGATTTGTTCTGAACAAGCCATAGGTACAACCATATGCTCTCTAAAACACAAAACTTAAATCTCATCAAGTTTCCATCCTTCAATGGTGTCCCCTACATTGATTTTTGAACTCATAACTAGACATTCTACATCATATGTTTGTACCTATTTAACCATATTTACCAAATCAAGAAGAATCATAGCTAAAAATAAAACCACCACATCACCATTGTCTTCGCATTCGACATGCATGTTAGCTAAGACTGACATCAACTTACATTCATTTGAAGGTTCTTTTTCCAACTAAGCATATAAATTTCTTCTCATTGCATCTTCCACTAAATTTATTTTACCTAATGTGTACATCAGGTCAAAGTAAAACATTTAGAGGTATTCCATCCATATCATTTTCCTCATATTCAAATATCATTGTGAGAAAATGTGTTTCAAGATTTTCTAGTTCTAGAAAACCTGATGTGTATCCCTAGTTTAATAATAAATATTATTTCTGTTGGTCAATGTGATGATGTATGCTTTAGTACCATGTTTGCTGGTGGTTCTAGGAAGATTACCAAGGGTGTAATGACCCTCTCATTCTCATTTTCTTGAGAGCACAACATTTCATTACTTGGCCTTAAGTGACATCCCCAAGACACCAAAGGCTGAAAATAAATGTCAAAGGGTTTCAAATTAAAGTGGGGATGATTTACCATTTAAGAAATAAACCATAAATCCAAAAAACCATAACCAAACCATTCACTAAACGATGAATAAACAAAATAAATACAACTAAACAACTTTATGTATCTCAAAACCACATCAAAGTGTGCTACAACATAAGACCAAACAAGTATCAATGTTCAAAGAAGATAAACAACTAAATACTCTCAAGAGACCACAAGACTCCATGATCCATGAGCTCCAATATCCATAATCACTTAATAGCCCATGTATCATGAGGTAGTGCAAAAAATGTGGGAAATGTTACATTTTCCTCTATCCTGGAAGATATCATCTGCAAAATCACCAAAGTGCCAAATTATGGGTGAGTATAAGACTCAATAGGTTTTCCCCAATAACTTCCCTACTCACTCCACTATGATAAAAAAAGTTAGTCATGTTTATATAAAATATTTTATATAAAAAATTTTACCAAAACTGTTTATAACCAAATATAAAAAACTTATAAAAAATGTTTGTAACCTAGTGAAAACAAAAAAAAATGAATCCAATTTTTAGCAAGTTATTTTTCCAGAAAAATAACTAATCAAAGCATTAAAACCCATTCTTCTTATCATTTGGAATACCAATTCCCTAGTTCACAACAAACCCACACATGCATGCTTTATTTGACAGTTCCATACTCATGATAGGTCTCTTGTCCAATTAACTTGTGTCCCAATGACACATGACCCTGATCCAGGGTAACATACCCTGTACCCTAATGGTACTCGTCCCTTATTAAGGGACTATTAAGCATGAACTTACACCAACACCATTTATGACAAATATTTCCATTTCCAAAACAAATCATTCTAATAAAACTGAACTTTTATTGAAAACCAAAGAATAACCAATTTCAAAGAATCATTTAATTTCAATAAAACCTTCCCTTTTATTGAAAAAATCCAGTCCAATTCATGTGCCAACAATCTAGAAAATTACCCTTTTAAATCTATATTTTAAAACCAAGAGAAAATGTACTTTACTTAAACATCCAATTTTTTATATTTCACAACCATCACTCAAAACGTTTTCCAAAAAATGTTCAACAAAAAAATAACAATAAATTCAACATCAAAATTTTAATTTTAAATCATTCCAATCAGTTCTACTAAGTGGATTCGATAAATAAGCCTCCTATATCGAAGGTTTTGACAAAAACCCCAACGGACAAAGAATGCACAAGAAAACCGGGTTGATTCTCCAAGAACCCGCCTTAGATCTCTACTCCTAGAATGAATAAGAGAAAATATCATCATATTTTGCATCCACACACCTAGATATACCCATAACGGGTGTAGATCTAAGAACCCAAGATAAGAGGAGTAGTAAATCTAAGTAGATCTAGAAAAAAAAATCAATAATGAAGAAGGATGATTACATACCTCAAGAATTCAGATTCGATTCACGAATGGAAGAATCTATATTGACTCCAAATTTATTGGGATAGGTTCTTCTACCTTCAAGGAAGGTAAATCCGGATTTATGGCCTCTTAGGATAAAAAATGATCCACATAGAGGAAAAAATTTGTGAGATCAACTTTTTTAGGATCTCACTTAAACCATCTGCATGGTTAGTTCGCATTGTTAGAAAACCCATAAACTAACAGTGTGTTAGCCACTACCTAGGAAGACCCTCTCATGGATTTCTCACATATTCTCCCAATCGTGCTCAAACCTTGCTAGAGATACTACCTCAAGAATACCATTGCACATAGTTTGGTCGCGCGGTTAGGAAAACTGTGTGACTTCCATTTTGCCCCAAAAATACTTCCAAAGTTCTCCTAAATCTCCCACCCATAACCCTTAAACCTTAAAAACATAAAAATAATCAATTAACGGTTACATACTAGAAACTTATTTCACTTTAAAGGGAGCTATGGTCATAGCTCGGGGAGAAAAAAATGGTACTTTGTACAACATGACAGAGACTTGCATGAACATGGTAGCATCAGTAAATGATACTGGGGATTCTCAATAGTGGAACTATATACTTTGAAACATGAGTGAAAAGGGGATGAAGGTGTTAGAAACAAAAGGGCTACTACCAAAGCTGAATTCGATGGAATTTGGTTTGTGTGAAGATTTTATCTTTGGAAAATAGAAGAAGGTATTATTTGCAAAAGGAGGTATACCACAAAAGGCTGGGAATCTAGACCTGGTGCACATAGATGTTTGGGTTCCTGTACTAGTAATTTTCCTTAGATAGTCACAATACTATGTTACATTCATCGATGACTCAATAATTTAGGTATGGTTTTACTTTTTTAAAAGGAAATATAATGTGTTTAAGATGTTTTAGAAGTGGAAGGTCATGGTAGAGAAGGAGTCGAGATCAAAGTTAAAATGTTTTAAGTCTAACAATAGTGGATTTCATGGCAGTTAGGAGTTCAAATAATTCTGTTCTGATAATGAAATTTGGTAGGAGAAGACTATTCTGGGTACCCCACAACATAATGGTGTGGAAAAGAGGATTAATAGGGCATTGAATGAACATTCCAGAAGTATGAGGTTACAATTGGGGTTTCCCAAGACCTCCTAGGATGATGGAGTGAACATAGCAGCATATATCATCAACAAGAGTCCATATCTTCAAATGAGAGAATTTATACACAAGGAAATCTAGATTGGTAAGGTGGTAAGACACATATTTAAGAGTCTTTGGCAGTTTCTCAAGTGTTCATGTTGATTCTAATACAAGGGATAAACTTGATTCCAATTCCAAAAGATGTTTCTTTATTGGATTTGGTGCTGAGGAGTTTGGTTATCTCTTTTGGGATGATCTCAACAAGATGGTCATTATGAGCCAGAATATGATATTCAATGAGGTTTTCATGTACAAAGATCATCATGTAGTTGAAGATAAAAATAGGAACATTGAATCAGAGTGCAAAGATTAAGTGGATATTGAAGGTGTATCTGAGCATGAGACATTGAAACTGGTGGAACCTAAAACTCCAGTGGAGTTGAGGAGATCAAAAACGGTGAGAAGGCCTGTGTAGAGGTATTCACCATCAATAAATTATACTTTATTGACTAATGATAGAGAACCATAATTTTTTGATAAAGTAATGTAGTTTAAGGAGTTGAGAAAGAGGGAGTTGACCATGAATGAGTAGATTTCTTCACTACATGGAAAAAATACTTGGGATTTGATGCCTCTATCATAAGGAAATAGATCATTGAAGAAAAAATCGGTATACCGTGTTAAGTAAGAACATGATGGAAAGAGGAGTTACAATGCAAGATTGGTGGTGAAAGGATTTTAATAGAAAGAATGTGTGGACTTCACTGAAATATTTTTGCCTATAGTGATGCTTACCGCCATCTGGGTGGTTCTCAGTATTTTTGCATCAAAATATTTATACCTTGAGAAGCATGATGTCAAGACTGCTTTAATTCATGGATATTTTGAGGTGGACATCTATATGTAATATCCTGAAGGGTATATTGAGTCTGGGAAAGAATACCTAGTGTGGAAAATATAAAAGATCTTATATGGATTAAAGTAGACACCTTGGTAGAGGAATAAAAATTTTGATTCATTTAGATCTAAAAATGAATATAAACAATGTGTAATGGATCAATGTTTCTAAATCAAGTCTTTTGGTGGTGAATATATTATATTTCTTCTATATTTTGATGAAATTCTCATTATAGGATCATCTATGAAGAGGATTGACAATTTGAAAATGCAGTTGGTTGAGGAGTTTGAGATGAAAGATCTTAGAGAAGTTGGGAAGATTTTGGGTATGAAGATCAAGAGAGACCCTGAAGCTAGAACATTGATGTTATCATAGGAAGATTGTATTGGGAAGGTTATAATAAGATTCAACATGTTGGAAGAAAAGGTAGTCTTTATACCCATAAAGGGCCATTTCAAATTATTAATAGAGCAATCATCGAAGATGATAGAAGAGGTTAAGTACAAGGAAAAGGTTCCATATGCATCAGATTTTGGAATTTTGATGTATTCCATGGTCTACACTCATCCTGACATCCCTCATTCGGTGGGTGTTATGAGAAGGTATATGGATAACCCTATAAAGAAACATTGGGAAGCTATGAAGTGGATACTAAGGTATTTTATGGGGAAAAGAGATGTATCTTTATGATTTGGGAAAGTAAATTCATTTTAGGGGTATGTGGATGATGAAATTGGAGGACACATTGACAGTAGAAGGAGTACCACAGGTTATGTATTTACCTATGGGGGAACAACGGTCGGTTGGATATCACAATTTTATAAGGTAGGGTCTTTATCCACCACATAGGTAGAATACATTGCTATCATAGTAGCTGGGATGGGGAGGGTTTGGAAGAATAACATCTTGGATGAGTTTTTAAGAAAGTGATAGGATAATTTATTTCACTGTGAATGTCATAGTTCAATACATCCTGTAGAGAACTTAGTATTTCATTCTTGGATGAAGAATATTAAGGTGAAGTACCATTTCATCAGAGGTTTTATACGAGATGGGATGTTGATATTGTAGAAGATTTTTGGAAACAACAATTTGGAATACATGTTGACAAAGATTATGGTAATATAGAATTTGAGGCACTAATGTGCCTATTTTGGTATCCACTAATGAATAGAGGATGATATGTAGAATTAGGGAGGGAACAATTGGAGCACAAGAGTAAAACCGCTGGTAATTCATGAATCATCAGGTTAATATTATAGTGGTGAATGGAAAGGATGTGCACTGAGGAGTGAAGAAGCGGAAGATCTCAGATTAAGTAAGTTGTCTTAGTAAGTGGCATAAAAGCATAGCAGCATAGTGGATCAGGCTCCAAGTGTGAGATTATTAGATTCATGTATCCTAATCCAGTTTAGATTATGTTTGGGCCGAATTCTCATGGCCCGTACTGCACACTAGATCAAAACTTTTGTTGGTCAATCTCTTCCATGAAATCATTGAGGGTTATAGGAGAAACGCGCCCCTACTCCAGGGGTTTTGGGGCCTAAGGACCAGTGGCCAAATAATGAGGAAATATAGCAATGTTGACCACTGTAACAAAGTTGACCGACCGACACCGACCAGGCATTGTAGCAATGTATACTTCTAGCTTCTATTCACTATATCTATTTGGACTTATAGCCAGCAGCCACTATAGTACTTTTGACTTGGGTGGCTGTTATTCACTGTAGCGTTGCAGACTTCCTATACAGTTGGGGGAATAGTGAATCATCTTCCTCCTTTTTTATCCAATTTCATGCTAGGTTTCCTTGTGAGAAACTTTGATAAATTCCTATAAATTTGCTCCTAGATTTTCATAGTGAAGTTATTCTACCTCTCTATGGATCCAGGGATCATTTTCCAAACCATGTAAAATTTTGTGTCCTGAGTATTTCTTTTTTTACTTTTATTCTTATTTGAAAACATGATATCTATCCCTATTTTAATAATAAATATGATTTATTTTGAGAAACTTGATGATATAGGCTTCAGTACCATGTTTACAGGTGGTGTTTGGAAGATTACCAAGGGATCTGTGGTCATAGATCAGGGGAGGAAACGGTACTCTATATAACATGATAGATACTTTCATGAACATGGTAGCATCCATAAATTATACCATGGATTCTGAACTGTTGCACTACAGACTCAACCACATAAGTGAAAAGTGGATTAAAGTGTTTGCAACAAAAGGCCTACTACCATAGCTGAAGTTGGTGTAATTTGGTTTATATAAGGATTTCATCCTTGGAAATCATAAGAAGGTACCGTTTAAAAAGGAAGAAGAACACCTAAGGCTAGGAAGCTAGACCAGGTTCATATAAATGTTTTGGGGCCTGCACTAGTACTTTCCCTCAGAGGGTCACAATAATATGTGACATTCATCAATGAAACAACAATAAAGGTATGTGTTTAATTTTTCAAATGGAAATATGATGTGTTTAACATGTTTCAAAAGTGGAAGGCCATTGTGGTGAATGAGTCAGGATCAAATCCGAAATGTTTGAGGTTTGACAAAGGTGGAGAGTATGGCAGTTTATAGATCATACAATTCTTTTATGATAATTGAATTCAGTTGGAGAAGTCTATTCCAGGTACACTGAAATATAATGGTGTGGCATAGAGGACAAATATGACATTGAAAGAACGTTCCATGAGTATGAGGTTACACTTAGGGTTTCCCAAGACCTTCTTGGTTGATGTGGTGAACATATTATCATATCTCGTCAACATGAGTCCATCTGTGCTAAAGGGAGAATGTCTACCTAAGGAGATCGGGTTTTTTAAGGTGGTAAGACTCTCACATTTACGAGTATTTGGTAGTTTGGAATATGTTCATGTTGATTGTAATGAAAGGGAAAAACTTGATTCCAAGTCCAAAAGATGTTTCTTTATTAGTTATGGTGACGAGGAGTTTGGTTATCACTTTTGGGATGATCTCAACAAGATGGTCATCAGGATCTAGAATGTGATATTTAATGAAAGTGTTATGAACAAAGATCATCATGCAGTTAGAGATGAAAATGGGAACATAGAATCAGAGTATAAAGAGCAAGTAGATTTTGAAGGTGTATCTGAGCATGAGACATAGGAACCAATGGAAACTACTATTCCAGTGGAGTTGAGGATATCAACAAGGGTGATAAGTCGTGTACATAGGTATTCACCTTCATTACATTATCTATTATTGAATGATGGTAGAGAACCAGAATTTTTTTAAGAATAAATGCACTTGAAGGAGTCGAAAAAGTGGTATTTGGCCATTAATGAGGAGATTTATTCAGTAAATTACAACAATTATTAGGATTTTACACATCTACCATAAGTAAAGAGATCATTACAGAACAAATGGGTATACCGGGTGAAGAAAGAACAAGATGAAAAGATGAGGTTCAAGGCAATGCCGGCTGTGAAAGAATTTCAATAGAAGGAAGGTATGTACTTCACTGAAATCATTTTTCCTATAATTATGCTTACCACTATCCAGGTGGTTCTCAGTATTGTTCCATCAGAAGATTTATTTCTTGAGTAGGTTGATGTAAAGACTGATTTCCTTCATGAAGATTTGGAGGAGTATATCTATATGTAGTATATCAAGGGATATATTGAGTCTAGGAAAGAATACAATGTGTGAAAACTCCAGAAGAGCTTATACGGATTGAATCAGCCACCCAGGAAGTGGAACAAAAAGTTTGATTCATTTATGTCTAAAAAGTAATATAAATTACATTTCATTGATCAAGTCTTTTAGTGATTAATATATTATATTACTTCTATATGTGGTTGGAATGATCATTACAGAATCATTTATGAATAGGATTGATGAGTTGAAAAATAGTTGGCTAAGGAGTTTGAGATGACACATCTTGGAGAAGCTAACAATATTTTGGGTATTAAGATCAAGAGATACCTCATAGCTATAACATTGATGTTATCATAGGATGATTACATTATAAATATGTTAATAATATTCACAATACTAGAAGAAAATTCTGTCTTTATTCCCCTGGTGGTCTATTTAAAATTATCAAATGAGAAATCAATGAAGATGGAAGAAGAGGTTGAGTATATGGAAAAGGTTCCATACATATCAGCTGTTCGAAGTCTGATGTATGTCATGTTTTTCACTCATTGTTACATCACTCATGTAGTGGGAGTTGTGAGTAGGTATTTGGATAACCCTACAAAGAAACATTGGGAAGTAGTGAAATGGATACTAAGGTATTTGAAGGGTAGTAAGAAGTTATCTTTGTGCTTTGGGAAAAGAAATTAATTACAAGGGTATGTGGATGCTGACCTTGCAGGAGACATGGATAGTAGGAGTAATATTGGTTATGTATTTACCTATAGAGGAATTGCGTTAATTTGGATATCACAATTTCATAAGGTGGGGGATTTATCCACCACATAGGCAGAATATATTGTTATAATAGAAGTTAAGAATGATATGATTTGGATGAAGGACTTATTGGATGAGTTTGGAAGAAAGAAAGAGGATAATTTATTGAACTGTAATAGTTAGAGTTCTATGTATCATGCAAAGAACCTAGTGTTTCATGCTCGGATGAATCATATTCAGTTAAAGTACCATTTCATCAAAGCTTTGATATAGGGTGGGTTGCTAACATTACAAAATATTTTTGGAACAAAAAATCTGGAAGACATTTTGACAAAGTTGATGATAATACAGAATTTTAAGAACGGTTGTGCCTCTATTTCTATCTACTGATGAATGGAGGATGGGAGGCAGAATAAGGGAGGACACAATGTGAGCACAAGAGGAAAAGATCTGGTATTTCATGAATTGTGAGGTTGAAATTGAATTTTTGAATGGAAAAAACATGCGCTAGTGACTGAAGAAGAGGAAGATCTCAGATTAAGTAAGTTGTCTTAGTTAGTGGCATCGAATCATAGCAGCATTGTGTATCAAGATCTAACTGGGATATCGTTGGAATGGTGTAGCCTAATCTGGTTTGGATGGTGTTTGGTTCAAATTCTTGTAGCTCATACTAGGAACTAGACCACAAATTCTACAGGTCGACCTCTTTGGTGATCTCGTTGGGGGTTATAAGGGGAAACACACCCCTGCTCTGGTGTCCTAGGGGTCGGAGGCCCCTATCCCAAATAATGGGGCATTGTATCAATGCTAAACATTGTAGAAAATCTAACCAACTCACACTAATAGGTCATTGTAGCGACACAAAATTCCTGTTACCATTTACTATAGCTCTTTGGACTTCCATCCGGCAGCCACTATAGCACTTTTGACTTGTGTGGTCACCTTTCACTGTAGTGATGTGGACTTCCTGTGCAGTTGGGGGAATAGTGGATTAAATTCCTCCTTTTGTAGCCCATTGTTTTCTAGGGTTACTTCTGAGAAACTCTGATAAACTCCTGTAAATATTGCTCTATGATTTTGATAGTGAAGTTATTATACCTCTCTAGGGATGTAGGGAACATTTCCAATACCTCATAAATATTTGTGTCCTGATTTTTTCTTTTTTTTTCTTTTACTCTTCTTTGAATCCTGGTTTTTTCAATGTTACTCCCGGCATTTCCGCATTATCTAAGGCATGGACAAGAATATTTAAATACAGACTACATTACTTTTTTTCCTTATGCATGGACATAGCATAATAATCTACCATGTAGTCAAATATTATTTGATAAAAAATTCTCCACTTCCATAATAGTAATTTCCACAGTGTCATTCATATACCCATGGCATAGCCTCTATTATATTTTCATTCTTTATATTCCCATGGTGTAGTGGAAAGTATGACATTGCAGCTGCCATTTCTCACAAAATTCCTTTATACTTCCATATTTAGCACCTCCACAGCATCATGTAAATCCTAACTCATAGATTTATACTTCCAAACTTTTGATATAGCAAACTATAGTGTAATTGGTCAGTCCATGGTAAAAGATACTATTTCAGTTCAAGCTCCAGGACTACTATGATGTAATGGCTAAGCGTACGGTGTAGAATATGCAAATTAACCAGTGGATTTATGATCTCCTTTCTTCCTCAATGTTGACCCTACAATTTAGCAGTGGAAAAATAGTGTAGCATCATTTCTTTCATTCTTCAATGTCATCCGACCTTCATAGTGTCTAGATCGATATCTCATTATCATGTAGTTCTTTATCATCTTCTATTAAGCCTCATGGTGGTCATATAGGATCCTAAAGATGAACAATGGGATTTTTGTACTTGATATTGGTATTTTGGATTGATATAGGGAACTTATGCTAGTGAAAAAAGTGTTTCTAGTATCCAGGCATGGCGGTTTGGTGGTGTTAAGCATGGAAGTGGTGATATAAAATGTCTGATTTGGAAAAGATTATGTTTTCAATGTGAGACAGCACCATATTTTGTTAAAATTTACAATACCCACATGTTCCTTGTCCCAAATCAAGAACTTTTAGTAGATCCCACTCCTATATATTACTTCCAATGTTAAAGGGTCTCTAATCAAGTTGGACAGGGTTTGTATTAACTCAATCACTGTTGTGATTTTCCCCACGCCGATGAGCCTCTCCCCCCACCACTACGTAGAGTTACTCCATTCATCAGTGCACTCTTATTCCCAATATTATAGATGCCTTCATATGGTATGGGTGACCTATGACTCTTTCCAAACCCATGTTATCCCTATCCTCTAGCTTGTTTGGTTGGCCCATATATCTAGCTATGTGAATTTCTTTTGGGGGTTCATAGCTAAGATAATAAAAAATAACTTTTAAATTTTTTATTTTCATTCCTTTGTATCAAGATTAATTATTCAAATTGAAATTCCCCATATTTTAGTAAAAACATTTATTATTTGGTTAAGATAACAAAAAATAATTAAAATTCATTATTTAAATTTAAAAACTCATGCAAAATTTAGGATAATCAATTAGAAACTTCCAGATATCTATTTGTCTATGAGGGAGGTATATTTCAACCACATAAATTTTTTTAGAGCTCTCTCTTAGGTTATATTGATTCTAAAGATATATAAAAGTAGTAGGATGAGTGTCTCGTTTGTTATATTATTGGATATAGAGATGAAGAGTCTGCATTTCAACTCTAGGATAAAGACTCTCAGAAAGTCATCAAAATTTGAAATTTGATCTCCAATGAAGAGATCCTAGGGAAGGATCATAAATAAGAAGAATGTTCTGGTGAAAGAAAGTATCATTAGAATAAGTGGTTCACCTTAATAAACATATAAAATAATATTTTCTAAATAATTTAGGAGAAATGGAATTTCCAGAAACACTAGACCCTCTGATGTAGTTACCAGAAGAAAGAGGAAGTCTAGATGGTGTTTCCTAGGTCATATGTTCCAAAGATATCAAAGACTATAGAGGCTCTTCAAAAAACAATAAAAGTTATAACATCATAAGTTTCAATAGTGGAAGGATATCAACCATAGGTAAAACTATATAGATCTACCAAATAGAGGCACCCAATTCAAATATATGAAAGTAGTTTTCACTGTATTCTTCTAAAAATGGGGAGCTTTAATTATTATATGGAAGAAATGATTTTGAAAGACATGAAATAGTGGGATTTTTTATGAGGGATGAACTTGATTCCTCCATCTATCCACAACATGGGAGCTTAGGGAGATCCTATGGAAGGATTAGAACTACAAAGAATGTTCTGATGAAATAAAAGTATCATTGGAACAAGAAGTTCAACTGAATAAACATCCAAAATATGGTTTTCTAAAGAATTTAGGAAGCACAACATTTCCAGAAACACCAGACCATCCTATGTTGTTATCGAAAGAAATATGAAGTTCATATGGTGTTTCCTAGGTATTATGTTCCAAATAGATCAAGGATAATAGAGGTTCTTCAGAAAAACACTAAAATTTATAACTTTTGAGGTTTAAATATTGGACAGATATGAACAATAGGTACATCTATGGAGATCTACCAAATAGAGGAACCCAATTCAAAGGTATGAAATTTTGTTTCACTATCTTCTTCTAACAAACAATGGGGAGATTGAATTCCTAGAAGAATAAAGGATTTTGAAAGACTCAGAATAGTGGGATTTTTTCATTATGGGTGAACTTGATTACCTCCATCTATCCACAACATGGGAGCTGGAGGAGATATGAGTTAGGAAAAAGGTAATCCAAAATAAAAGGTTTTTTCAACTGAAGGATAAAATAGACCGAATATGGAGGTATAAGTCCAAGATATTCATGAAAGTATTTCAATAAGTACAAGTCCAATCTAGTCATGAAAGTATTTCAATAAGCACAAGGAGTTTAATTCTTAAATATTTCCTCTCTTGTAGTTAAGAACGTGACTATTTAAAAATTATTAAATGTGGTTTCATCCAAAGGAATTAATATTTAGTAGTTGGATGTGAAGATATATTTTAATCATGGGAACTAAGATAAATAAATTTACATGGAGAAACTAGCTAGCATTAAGGATCAATGGCACTAGGGACTTATTTGTTGACACAAATGTAGCCTATATAGTTTGAATCTTGCACCAAGGAATTAGAAAAAAGATTTTAATGAATTCATGATGGATCATAAGTTCATCTAAAGTAATTTCAACCAATGTTGTTACTATAAATAGTTTAGTGATGTTATTTTTATTATATTACTTCTCTATATCGATGTGATATTGGTTTTCAGCTTGGTAAAGGGAAGAATCGATGATTTGAAAACTATGTTTTATAAATGTTTCTTGTTTAAGGACCTTGTTTTGGTGAAACATATTTTGGGGATATCAATGGTGAGAGACTTAAGTTCTAGTACATTAAAAATAACTAGGTTAGATTATGTATATATGGTGGGGTAATGGTTTATATTGAGTGTAGAAAATCTGGTGACCACACATATGGTTGAACACATCAAGATTATTAATGAGAATTCACCCTGAACATAAGCTAAGTCCATGTACATGGTGATGGTTCTGTATGAATTAATATTCAAAATCTTTATGTACTTTATGTTTTTACTCATTCCCACACTGCGAAAGTAGTTGTAATTTTTATCAAGTTTATGTGTATCTGTAGAAGAGAACATAGTGAGGTTGTGAAGTGTAATTTCTATTATTTGAAGGGTTCTGAAGACTTTTTACTTTCATTCAGAATGGATGATCCTCTATAAGTTTTTGTGGACTCAGACTTTGGTGGAGACTTATATGTATAGAATATAACTTATAGTTATGTGTTTAATTTTATTGGAATAGTGGTGAGTAGAATATTCAATATTCAATTGGTATTAGTAATCTCAATAATATAATTAGAGTACATCACACTGATAAAAGCTAGGAAGGAATTAGTCTGGTTGAAATGGTTGTTGGAGGATCTCATAAAGGGTAATAAGTTGGATTATTATTTGATGATTCGTATAGTGAGATAAAATTAGATATAAATATGATGTTTCATTCTTTTTTAAATCACATTTAGTTGAAGTATCACTTCATTAAATTTGATGAGGGAGCATTATATCTAAAAAAGATTGAGAGAGTTCAAAATCTAGTAGACATGTTGATGAAGTTCATGACTTGGGAAGTTCTTAAGCAATGCTACACCACATTTAGTTTAGTATGACTAGAATAGATTAGTGGGGGAAATGTGAAATGTTGTAATTCGTATTTTAGGGAATGTATGGAGTTCTACTAAATATTATGAAGGAATTTGTAGTAAATCTTGGAATATAATTTCTATGTTGGATATTTTTGGGTTTTAATTTTGGAAACTATTTTATATCAAAAACATTATGAACAACAGAAGGAGAAGTTTCATTGTACTAATTTCCAACAGTTTAGATGTGGAAAGAGGAAACAACACTATGTCTAGGAATCTGGGTATTGGATGACTGAAAGTTGATGATGATGAGTGGGATCCTTTAACCCATCATAGATTCTTTCCTAAATATATCTCAATTGGAGTTCATCCCATGATGATAGTAAGGAGTCCACTACCGAACATACTAGTAATGCATTACTATATTTGTAGGGTGAATTAAATTTTTATTGACACTTTAGATTGTAATCATCATCTAATTATCTTAAATAAAAATAAATAATCATCCATCATATGGATTATGATACAAGTTCGAACCATGTAAAATTATTTTGTTCTTATTCCATTGAGTTTTATTTCAATCATTTTCTCTAATTGTATATCATGTTATTTTATCCAAATATTTTATTTTTTGGTGTGGTGGCCTTGGTTAAATTTCATTCCATGATCTGGATGATGTAGTATGGTTTCAAATTTTGGGACTTTTTCCATGTGGTAAGTTCTGGGGGAGATACCAATTAGTGGTTTTAGCGAATGATGGTCATGGACCTAGCAAAAATGAGATACCAATCTAACAGTTGCTTAAGATATGGTTAAAGAATATTTTCCATGAAATACATAGGTGAATTATTCCATATTATAGGGATCAAGATCCTTCATGATAGATATAAGATTACTGTTAGACTAAGTCAAGGTACATGAATATAGGGGATTTATAAGATTTAATATAGAAAAATCCAAAAGTGGATTATTTCCAATGTCACATTGTATACATAAATCTAAGAAACATCTGCATTGAACCCAAGAGTATAGTGAGAGGTAATGATTATAATATATTATACTTTGGTGATTGGATCTATTATGTATGGTATGCTGTGTTTTAGGGTTTATGTTGACTATATTTTAATGATGGTAAGTAGATGTCAAGCAGGAGAAATAGAGCCATATTTGATGGCTATAAAGGATGTCCTGAAGTACCTAAGGCATACAAAGGATATGATCGTATTTTATAGAGGTGATAAGGAACTACTTGTGAGGGTATAAATAGATGATATTTTCTAGATATATCATAACATTTTGAAATCAAATTTGAGATATATATTTTTTTATTAGGGAGTTTTGAGCTAGAAGTATCCAATGTAAGCAGTGGTCACCGATAATATAATAGAATCTAAGTATATAGTGGCTTTTGATATAGCTAAATAAGTTATTTTGATACAAAACTTTGTACAATATATTAATTTTATACTTAGCTGTCAATGTTCTATAACATTTTCTTGTGATAATATTGCAGTAGTAGTCCTAACTAAGGAATCAAGATCAAAACCAAGAATAAAGAATATATATTTAAAGTATCACCTATTTAGGGTTATTTACCAAATTGGTGGGGTCATAGTAAATAGAGTGTCCATATAAGAGAATGTGGTAGGCCTATTAACAAAATAATTATCTCAGAAAAATCTTAAATATCATGTGAGATCAATAAGACTAAAAGTTTTTAATAATTGGTTATAGTGAAAGTGGGAGTATGTTAGATTTGGTACCCTAGAGCTAGTTAAAAATGTACTTTTTATTACCAAAATATTAATAAATATATTATCACATGACGGGTGTCATTATACATAAAATTAAGGTGATAATTTCCTTGGAGTGTTATCTCATTGAAAGGTTATTACAGTTCCCCACTATAATGAGAACCTATAGATTCTATGAAAATAATCTTAAACATATGTCATGTGCTCAAGATAAAATATTCCTGATATGACATATAATGCATTTTAATATTAGGTTTTGGAGGATCAGAAATAATTGAGACTTCTTCTCATGAAGTTCTCACTTGGAAATATCTAATAATGAAGGTTATAAGGATAAACCCACCCATAATAACTCCATATGTTTAATGTGTCATTGGATATTCTTATTTGTAGATGCTTTTATTGATCCTTAGACTTGGTATTATTATAAATGAGTATCATGAATTTTAAACTTTGATTTATGTATAAAAACCATGATGAAATATACTTGTAATGAGGATGCATATATTTGGGGCATCATAAGTGATATGGAAATTAATTTAATAATTCAAGAAAATGTTTTTCCCTTCCAAGTTAAAGGAAGAAGATATCTATGGATCTTTGATTAAAATGAAGTTGTCTTATTATATCAATGGTTACTTTAGTTCATCGATGAGTTCATTTAAGAGATTAAAATAATAATATAGGTTGTTGACATAAATTATGCGTCCTAATTGATGATTAATCAAGAAAAATAGATTTTATTACATAGTAATCATTCATAGGAGTTTGATGTTGTTGTGGTGTTAACAAATTTCTCTATAGTTTCCTTGAGGTGTTTCTTGATATTAATCTTATACTTTAGGTAAGTTCACTTAATTCCACTAAGAATGAGTCCGAGAGTGTGTCTAAAATCTTATTTAAATTATTATTTAATTAAATATTAAGAATAAATATTATTCTCATCTTGTGGAATAAATTTTATATAAGTTAAGTTGAAAACAATAATTCAATCGCCAAATATTCAAGTTTAGATTATGTTAGTTTCATATTATCACTTATATATTTCTGAGTTTATTGAATACAATATTTTTTATTTTTTGTTGAATAATATTTTTTTAATTAAATTTTTTATTATTCAAGGTTTAATAAATTATTAGGAGGATTAATGGGTCATGTTAAGGGAATTGTGGGCATGATATATTAATTTGTGAGTTTAGCGCTTGTTATAGGAATATATTAATATTTTTACTATTATTATTTGACGTTGGGTTTACATAGCATAAATAATTCTATAGGGGGAACTTGTGAGACTATTAATTATTTAAATCTATGTATAAATTCCTAGTTATGTAATTTTAAAGAAAAATAATGTTGTTGTGTACAATGGATTCTCTCAAGAGAATTCTCTCAATTTCGAGATAAAATCCTCCTATTGACTCTTAAGAACAAGAGGTAAAAAATGATATTATTTTGTTTTGATCAATAGTGAATGAAATAAATTTCTTATACTAGCACTTGGAATAACAAGAGGGTTGTTTAGAGATCCATGGTGGATGTGTGGATACCACTAGAGTAATTATAGTTTTCATTGTACACCACAATGATTAAATGACAATAGAAAAATCCAAATTTATCAAAAAAGAATAATTACCTCATTCAAGGTAATTTTAATTTTACATTTATTATAAATTAACTGTGAAAGATCCTCCATATGAATATTTTTAGGTTTCCTTGATCGAGTTATTTGGATATTATTCATTGAAACCAATGAAAACATTGTTTTGAATTTCACCAACCACTTTAATTTCACATCAAAACCTTCATTAAAAGTATTGATTAGTATTTTCATGGTCTATGATATCCCATGTCATATGTGATTATATGAAGAAACCAATAGAATTGAACTAATTCATTACTTATGATATCATATATCATATAGCTTTACCTCATCACAAATCACATTATCGCATTACTTAATGTTGATGTCAGTTCAAATTCTATATATCATCCTATGATAGCCTATATCATATGAAAATCCTCATGAGAAAATCAATAACTTTTTTAATGAGAGAGAATATAAAATCCATGTGACATGTGATTTTTTCAGTTTTTTAAGCATTATTTCAAGAATCAAAGAACATATCCTAGCTTTGATACCACTGATAGGCTTCTAAGGATCAATTGACACTCAATAAATATAGTGTAAGTAGCAACAAACCACATTCCCAAGATCTACCACGTAAAAAAATGAAAAGTGTACTTAAACTAAAATAAAGAAACTATTTTTTATACCTTTAACTGTCGATTCTTGCTACTCCTTCAATCATATTTCTTAATGAATATCACTCAAAGGTGGTTATTGTACTCCATTCTCCATGGTGTATCCATGGATTGACTAAATCACCCAATTATTGGTTGGGATCTCCCTCACATCTATGGTATGATAAAACCTCACTAGGGAGCGGATGGAGGAAGGAATTACTTTGATTATGGAGATTTGGTTGGGCTTCGAGTCAGGATCACATAAATGTATCACATGGAAACCACCCCTTTATAAATCCTTCAATGATAATATTCAATAATCAAGCATTAAATCATTCATTAAAAAACATATGAGTTAATGTTATTACAAAAAAAAATTTTAACCCATGAATGAACATGTATTCATCATATGAATGAATTATGATTCTCTATATGTTGCATATACATTAATGGTCTCTAGTGTTGGTGAAAATTTGAAGCTACATCCTTTTATAATTTATGTATATCAATGAACTACAATATCAATATATCATAATGAATAAAATATCTAGGGAAATAGAGGTATTGTCACGAACCAGGCCAGGTCTCCATCCGAACCGGCACTCGACCCAGTCCGTGGCATAGCCCAAAGATAATTCCCAATCCCCATGGACTGTCACAAGTTCTCGGGTATCAAAACTAACACATGGGAAAGATTTACCTGAAATAGTAAACACAAAACAACTGATAAGATAAATAAAATAAAACTGAAAACAGACAAGCAAACAGGACCTTAAACTAAATTCAAATTTAAAGGTTTAAAACTTGAACCAACATCGAAAAAGTAACGACAACAAAAGAAACTAAAACTCTAAATCAAACCTCTAAGAAATGAGAGAGTTGTGACATTCACAAGCTACAAACACCAACCTTCATGAGAAGACCATCAACAACCCGAACCACCATCGATGAGCATGATACCTCAACCTAGGATACACAAAGTACAATGTCTACATACACTAAAATGTGTATGTAGTATGTGATCCAAATTCATAGTAGGATACCATCCAATAAAAATGTTCCATGCCACAAGATCAAAAAGAAAATTTAACATGCTTA
Source organism: Viscum album (assembly GCA_963277665.1). Taxonomy (NCBI): domain Eukaryota; kingdom Viridiplantae; phylum Streptophyta; class Magnoliopsida; order Santalales; family Viscaceae; genus Viscum; species Viscum album. The sequence goes on along the minus strand of OY728163.1, from coordinate 375,415,977 downwards.
TTATAAACCATACTTTTAAAATGATTTTAAGGAACTCATTTAAAATCTAAAAGTGAAAAGGAAAAATAACTGAAAGAAAAAAAACCAGTTCATAAATACTACTTTAAAATGGAAGAGAAAATTTATAAATAACATGCACAAAATCAATTGGTCCTCCATATGCTTACGGAAGGCACCACGTCATGAATAATTGCGCACTGTAGGTAAATCCCCTAAGGTTCATCTAACTCGAGTGGGACCCTAGAACCTTGTGTCTCAGGGAAACATGGATTAGAAACCAATACACTTAGTAAACGTGTCTTAGAAACCACGACCCTCAGATAAGGTGTCTTTGAAACCATGACCCTCAGTCATTCATATGTTTAGTTAGGGTTGTAATCGTCAATCTATATAAGTGAAACAGGGATAATACCATTTTGAATCACTACCGCACTAGTTCGAGTCTACCCACCTAGATACCCAAGGCTTTCCCTAGCGCTCAATCAAGTTCCTCGCTCACATAATACATCACTTTCACAAATCATAAACCAAACAATACATTACACACTAAAACCACCAATTTCATACCCAAAAACCATTTTAAAAACACACGCAAACCAAAATACCTTTCCAAAATACATTTTTTGTTACTTAATCATTTCACAAATCCCCATTTAGAAATACTCAAAGAAGAAAAAAAGAAATTTTTAAAACTTAGAAAGCATTATTAAAAAACACAATAAGGGATTACATAATAAACATACCCAATTCAAAGTAGGGAAAACCATTTTAAAACCACTTTCTCAAAAAATTCTTCTTAAAACTAGTTCTTCACCACTTGCACAATTAAATGAACCGTTTTCACCACTTATAAAACACCAATAAGTGACGCAAGGAGGGTTGACACCAAAAATGTGTCTCATTTTATATAAACACTCTACTTTAAAAACAAATGCATATTCAACTCTTCCAAAATACTACTTTCACTCCATATAAATAAATCAATAAATCATTTGAACAATTTATTTAATCATTTCAAGAGAAAACCAAAAACATTTGATTCCATGTAGAAGCATTACTTTAAAACCAAATACACAAGTTAACCATATCAAAACATTTATAAAGAGCATTTTTTACAACCTAATAGGAACTACAAAGTGACGTAAAGAGAGTTTATATAAAAAACATGCCAAATTTCATGTAAACAGGGTTCTTAAAAATCAACCGCACATTATAACCTTTCAAAAATATAATTCTCATAACAAACAAAATCTAGAAAAATATATATACAATTGAAAAACAAGACCAACACACCCAAAATGATTCCATACTCATTGAAAATCCACATTTAAACATACACATTTCAAATACCCTTGAAAACATAGTTTGTACCACCCAAATAATCCCTAAAACCCATTTAGAAAACATTTCACCAAAGCAACACAAAATATTGTCATTTCCTTAATCAAAATTTCACTTCTGACTAACAAACACACCACCCATTTTAAAAATACCATTTTCACCACAAAATGAAACTCAAAACACATTTATAAACTCAAATAAGCATAAAAAATTTATCAAATGATGATAAGGCATGGAACCACCTACTGGTATGTAGAAACTCTGCGAAACAACCTGCAAACTTCCACCACACACCACACAAACCACGAGAAAATGGAAAAGGAACTTAAAACAAGAATTATAAAAAAAATATTTCAAAACATCCCTTAACAAACCTCATACCCACTGGAAGGAACACAACTCAAAGGGGGAATATATAAGAACTTAACTAGATGGTGGTTTGCGTACTGAAGACAAGTTCGGCCAGCAAGGGTGTTGTGCTGGAGCTTCGCCGGTGGAGGGAGGTTGCATAGATAATGAGAGGTGAGGGCCAAGGAGGCTGAGCAATGGATTAGAAGTGTGATGGGAAGGGGTTCTAGAGGGTGTGATGGGTCTGAATAGGGGAGGTAGGGCGGTCCGAGAAGATGGCCATGGGGTGCAAGGTGTGGCGGATCGGGGTTCCAGGGGTACGACGCGAAGCAAGGAGGCTGACCGGGAGCTGGGTGGTGCGGTGAGGGGAGAGGGGAGGTCCGGAGGCCACGGGAAGGGGAGTGCGGCATGAGGGTTAGAGGAGGTGTGTGATGGGAGAGAGGGGGAGGAAAAAGAGAAGAGAGAAAATAAAAGTAAAATAAAGAAAATAAAGAAATAGGAGAATAAAAAAAGGATATAAAAAGAAAGAGGAGAAAAGAATTAAAAAAATGTTAAATAGAACCTAAAAACAATAATAATAAAAATAATAATATTATCAATAACATGTTAATAATTTTATTATAATCATAACTTAATTAACAATTATAACCTAATTAAAATATTAATGAAAACAATAATAATATTAATAGAAATTACCATTTTAATTATCATTAAAATAATTCTTTAAACTTCATTTGATTATTTTTATTTTTAAAGAGTCGGGAAACCATGCAGCCCATAAAAATTTTAATAGAATGCTGATGATAATAATAATAATAATATATTAATAAAAACCTTATCTTTATCACTAGTAATAATAATAATAATATCTTCAAACAATATTATTATTATTATCATTAAAATAATTCCTTAAATTTTAATTACACTTATTATTTTTATTTTTTTCATTTCATTATTAATTAAATTTTATATGATTTCCTTGAACACCACGCATGTTGTACGGTTAACCGATCAAGGTCGCACAATGACTTGGGTGAGGCTGCGCAGCTTCGACTGTGGTGTGATAAATACTTTCAAGGAAAAAACATGCATTTTTAAATAAGAACCCCACAAATGTAAGTCGAGATTCAACCCGAACTACCTGATGCCGAGAAAAATTAATAAAATAAATAGATTGAAAATGGAAGGTGTGACAATTATCCCCACCATAAAGTTTTTTCCCTAGAAATCCACAACTAAGGTTGAGACTCAAAATAGAAAAAAATACCCCCCCTAAGGTTCAAAGAGGATCATTAAGAAAACAGGTGGAAAGAGGAAAACGAATCATGCTTAGAGAAAGTGACTTAAATGACAACCTCAAGAAACTCATAAAAAGACTTTATGATATTTGTTGTGCACCCCAAAGAGCAAGGACACCTCCAGTTGATTAATCAAGGATAGGAACTCTCACACTTGCGAAAACTGCTTCACAAACCGAACACCTCAAACACTATTTAACAAAAACCATATTTTTTGACTATAACGAACAAGAAAGACCAACCACATCCAAAAAACACCTTGTTTACCGACCACCCTCTAGGAACATAATCAAAAAGGCAATAGGGGAAGGCTCGAAGGGGCTCCCCTCCATTAGAAACTTACTGAAACCCAAGGAAAGACTGGAAAAACTGACATGGGGAGGCCTGAGTGGACTCCCCACCATAGAATTGACAAAAGATAAAGGAAATTTGAAAAACTCCCAACAGTGAACAAACACCCACCACAAGAGGTGGGGAGGGCCGAGCCCCACTACCAGGGTATCAAAATTTTGGCCGAAGGCAGAATAACTTCTCCACATCCTTGGATGATCTCTATTCAAATTTGAGACCTATTTACCCAACAGACCCCATAAATACCACTAAAAGTGATTACATCTGGTGGGACGTAACCCCCAGAACGTTAAGTTAATGAGATGACTACACCTCCTCATAAACATGGAAACCTCTTGCACCCAAATGAATCATTCAAAATAGAACAAACACAAAAAACAATTTAAACTGCTTTTAATTTCAATAACGATGACAGAAATAAGGTCGGGGTCCCATACACTCCCGGGGTTTCTGACCATGCACAAGCTTAATGCTGAGGCCTATAGCTGGAGCCCTGATGTTTGAAGCATATCTTTCCTCCCAGTCAGGCATTGAAAAATCTTGAATAGAGCTTCTCCTTTTGGTGTCACATGAAACCACACCGCAATGGAGACAAGAACAACAAACACAACACACCACGACATCCAACTACTCCCTCATGGGACCTCCACCATAACAAGGGTTTAGATGATGCACATGCATCACCTCTTCCCCTTAAATAAGAAACTTGAGAAGGAAAGACTCATGACAAACACTCCCCTTTGAATAGAAAAATTAGAACTCCCTGAGAAGAGAACACACTCCTATGACAATAGATATTATCATAGGGTTTCATTAAATCCACCTTTGCACTTAAATGACAACTGACACTATGAGATGTCACCAAACCTAACCCTTGATGCCGATGAAATCACTACAAGACTTTCAATCATCAGTCAGCACTGATAACTCCAAATCGCCTTCACCCTTCCCTGCTGGAATTCATTTCACCGCTTTCAGGGGGAACCTTCAGATGTAACGATGTCAAAATTTATACCTGATGACTCAGAAAACTCAAAGAGACTGAAACTCCCTTCAACTCCCCTTTCATATGTCGTCCCACTCAGATAAGATCCTCTTAACCAAAAAGGGGAAAATGGATAAACATAGCACTATCACTCAAAAGGGAGAGTCCTTACTTTAATCAACTGGAGGTCCGACCAACAGTGAATTACCTGCGGCTTCACTTTAATCGCATGTTAATGCTTTGTGGGGGGGGCATGAAATAGTCAAGAAAGGAAACCATGGACCCAATAAAACTGTTCAAATGTCCAATACATACCATAAAACAGTAAATCTGTAAGGGAAACCACTACAAGGGCTCCCTAAAGAACTTTTAAAAATAATCCACTAACAACACTCTTTCACACCAACTTACCAATAAGAATTAAATCTCAAGACACAAATCAGTCAAAGAGGATTCTCATCTTGAAACGCCTCACATCCAAAATTTCCAAAACACAAGGACACACCACATAATCACCAGTTCTTTAAAACACAAAATTTCTCTTTAAAAAAATATTTTCAAAAAGAACGAAGCTGGTGGGTTTTGCAAACACCAATGGCGTCACGTGGGCCTCACACATTCATATTCATGTGCCACACTAGCACCCACCTCATGTCCATCCAGGAACTCATTCGGTCCTAACATTAACCATGTCTCCTTCCACATATACTCATGCATGTGTTTTCCCATGAGAACACCAAGGGTCAAAACCAGACCTTTACATTTTTTTCAAAATCAAAACATTCAACCCACACTTTTCAAACCTTACAAATAATTTTATTTCTAAAGCACTTCGTTTCAAAACATTTTCTAAGACTAAATCATTTTTACTTGAGAACCAGATTTCCATGAATCCAAAACAAAGAGATGAGGAATGATGCAAGAGGAAACTAGTGTCAGTGGGTGACCAGGACAAATGGTTGGCGGCCATACGCCAATCACGCCACCACCACGAAGAGTATTCTAAGACAGTGTCCCCATCTCTACATTGCTTTTCAAACCCTACGAGCTCATTGGGACACTGACCCTACTTCCTTTTCATTTCCCCTAAACAAGATTAACCACAATGACCAAAGACTCAAACAAGCCTCGACTTATCCTAGTAACTTGAGTCCCACCACAAGGTGTGCTGGCCAGACACCTTGCTCATATCTAGAATATCGAGTTCTAACACCCTTAACTTTGTTCTACCTAACTCTATCCCAAAGTGACATGACCCAAGAGAGAAAAACATCCCTTTGATACCATTTTTTCATGAACAAAGCCAGGTCTCCATCTGACACGGCGCCCTACTCGGTCCACAACATGGCCCAAAGGGCGTTCCCAACCCCCACGGGCCGGCACAAGTGCTCAGGTATCAAAACACTAATGGAAATTTAGGTTATATCCACGGTTCTAAACCATGGATATAGGCCCCAAAACCATGGTTATAGGTTATAGACACGGTTTCATAAACCATGGCTGGTATTGGGGTGGCTATAGAGCTATAGACACGGTTTCAAACCGTGGCTATATGGTCAGCATATAGATGCCAATAAAGGCCATGGTAACCATGGATATAGGGCTTTCCACTGCATAAAAAAACCAGCACAGTGAACCGTGCTGGCCGTTGGGAGGACTGCACCAGCACCCCCACCCCCTACTCCTGCACACCTCCCCTACCCCACCCCCTGCACCTTGCACCCCACCCCCTGCCCCCTCCTCACTGCACACCCCCCTCCCCCTAGACCGCCCCCACCCTGCACCTGCACCCCCATACAAGGTAATCCAAATCCCATGGAACCACCACCTTCTTTAGAAATAGCCGAACCAACACAATTGAGTCGGATTCTACTTCATCAATCTCCTCATTGAAAATATTACACAACATAAGGCATGTATTCATCACACTCCCCAATGGAGGTACCCATTAAGTAAAAGGAATTGAAACACAGAATCACCAATCCCCTATTGTTCTAAACCAACCCGCCTCCCCTCGTCTCCCCCACAATACACTATCCATCCACATTCAATTTTAATGCTAAGCCCCTATTATTCTAAACCAACTTGCCTCCCCTTATCTCCCCTGCAATACATAATCCATCCACATTAAATTATAACTAGTACTCTGCTCGTGTGATGCATGGAACTATAAAATAATTATTATTATTAACTACAGATTAGTATTTATAAAACATAATAGATTATATCAATTATGAAGAAGTAATATAAATAGTGAAACATTCAAACCGAAACAACAATTGTTTCAGAGTTGATTTTCAATGGAACACATGGAAACAAAAACGAATTGTTTGGATACATTGTTTCTTTAGCAAAGAGTTGGGTGAAAAATATTACAGTAACAGAATACTGTAATAGTATATGGTGTCCCCTTTGGAATGAAACTAAATTCAATAAATTGTTGTAGTAAAAAACCTTCCAAAATTGGGTTCCTGTGGCGCTGCAGTAGACAAGTATTGGTGGTTGCTGGTTGGTAGTAATATGGTACTAGCACATGTTTGTAGAAATAGGTTACAAATGCGGAAAACATATTTAGATATCATACATACACAATAGCACCACTTTCTACCTCTACTATGCTTGAAAAATCACATGACCATGCAAACAGAGATAGGGAAAATGATCCTGAAAATTAAACAAACCAAACCATTCTGCCATTTGAATCTCACCATAATTTTAATTAGCCTTGTTTCGAACATAACCTGAAAAATATAAAAGCTAACTAAAGTAGTTTTAATTGTAGGAGCACAAAAGCACCAAGAAAAAAGACGTAATACACAACTCTAGCAATGAGTAAAAATGAAGGCAATGACAAACCATCTTAACCAAAAGTACCCATCCATCCATTAAATATCTTCAGTTTCAATCTAGTGGACTCATGCAGAAACTACTTAATAGTTTATAACTTGTTACCTTGTAATAATAATTACACACTGCAATGAATTCTTTAAATTATGAAATATGCATTAGAGAATATCACCAATAACCTCACAGCATTTTTTTATTGTACTCATAAAATCATAAGTATAAGATAGCCAATATTCATGTGTTGTGTAATTCCATTCACATAAACCATCCAATGAATCAATTAAAATGTAATGCATAACATTAAATAAGAACGTACTTTGAATATCTGGATGGAGTTCCTTGCAATACACCCCCACCCCCGGTTGATATTGAACCTGCACAGAGAAGTTAAAATTAGGGAATCGTAAAATTAATGGTTAAGTGATTAACTTTCACTAAAAATGATCAAAAAACCTATATATAACAATCACCACATGCATATGCTGGTTGATCATTCTTATATTTAAGTCACCAACGTAATAACCAGAAAGTTGATTCAAAAACATTACACATGTCTAAATCGTAATGTCAACATAATAACACTCTAGTAACAATTATAACCACATTCTAGTTTAAAAAAATCCTCTTTGGGATGAATTGAAGATGGATGAACATGTCAATGCCCTCAATATTGGTGTGGAAAAAAACGGAACTAACCAAACACACCAGCCCCCTCCCCCACCCCTCCCCCATGCCCAGCACCATCCCCCACGAGGACCCTCCCCCCTGCCCAGCCACATCCCCACCAGCCCCCTCCCCCAGCCCTCCCCCATGCCCAGCACCATCCCCCGTGAGGACCCACTCCCCTGCCCAGCTACATCCCCACCAGCCCCCTCCCCACTTCTCCGCAGGCCCTGCCCTCCCCCCCCCCTCCCCTCCCCCATGCCTAGCCGCTCCCCTCCCCTTTACACCCCCCTGCCTAGCACCATCCCCCACCAGGACCATCTCCCCTTCCCAGCCACATCCCCACCAAGACCCTCTCCCCTTCCCAGCCACATCCCCACCATCCCCCTCCCCACTTTTCTTCAGGACCTGCACTCTCCCCGCCCCTCCCCTCCCCCATGCCTAGTCGCTCCCCTCCCCTTTACACCCCCTGCCCATCCCCTCCCCTCCACCCTAACTAGAATAATCTCCCACCATTTCCCAACACCTCCCCCTCCCCCTCCCCTCCCCCATGCCCAGCTAGTCCCCTCCCCTGCTTCTCCTCCCACCCCTTTCCAGCACCTCTCCCTCCCACCTCCTCCACCCCCTGCCCAGCCCCATCCCCCACCAGCCCCTCCCACATGACTAGACCCTTACCCCACCATCATTAAAACACATAAATTGACAATTGATATGTAATTAAAGAAGATGAAGAAACTATTTTCATAAACAGTAAGACAATAGTTATAATATAAAAACAATGACATTCTGTAGAAATAATCTCAAAGGTGTTCATATTATTAAAGGTAAAGAATTATTGTTAATTAGAAACATGTTAAAGGAGTATGAATACATTTAGTTTTTTATAATAATAATGTACTGTATGAATTTAAAGAAATACAATTAAAAAACAACACACAGTGGAGTCAATAGTGAAAAAAATTGCGTGCATTCATATGTAGGATGAAAGGGAGGGAGGTTAACTCCAAAATTTTAGGAAGAACTACCTGCATTCATATAGTGTGTAAATGAAAATAAAAAATGATGGATACAAGGGAGGTTAATTCCAAAATTTTAGGAAAACACACCTGTTGCGGAGATCTGGACATGTAGTCTATTTTAAGAAGTTTTTTAGGTCATAAAAAACAATATATAGTGGAGTAAATAGTGAAAACAAATCACATGAATTCATATGTTGGACAAAAGGGAGGATAAATTCAAGATTTTAGGACAAATTACCTGCCTTTATTTCCAATTATTGTTTCTGTATTCACATGCACTGGGAAAAAAATTAGAAAAAAATAAAATAACTGTAAATATTTTATCATGTATATAAAGAAAAAAAATTCATTAAATAAGGATAGAACACCTTCTTCACAGATCTTGATTTATATAGGTTGAAACTAAGGCATTGACATTGAAGATGAAAAATCAAAACCTTGCTTGCTGAAAAAACAATAGAAATTGAACATTAGTGCACAGAAAAAAAAAACAACCAAAACAACCCAACCTTCCCATTGTAGCCAAATTCAATTATTGTAAAGTAAAATTCAAGAAGAACATGATTATTGAACTGATACCTTCCTATAAAAATACATGTTTTCCTATGCGAACTGAACTCATGAAATCAATAGAATCCATACATCAGAATCCGTAAAAAGAAAACAATAACATTACTTTTCTATTAGTGAGCCTGCATTGAGACACTATTCCAATTAAAAATTGAAGATATTTTTCTAGTCCTAGTTATTGGCACACCTACACTGATTCTACGGTTGGAAGAGTTTTTTAGGTCAATGCAGCTTCCTCATCTTGAATCGATCTCTACATATCACTAACAATTTTCATTATACTCATAAATCCAAACCTTTAAACATGAAAACACTTTCTATGAACTTTAAGTTTCCGTAAATATTCTAAAGAATAAAATTCAAAAATAGTGGCAGCAACCAACAAAATTGATCATCAAAAACCAGCGATATAACTTAAGGAAATCATATTAAATCCTTTACAGTGCAAGTAAAGCATAATAAAGACCCGATTAAGATCCTAAAAATTCTCCAAAAAATGAAATATAGGCATGTATCTAGAACCACTTAATCAAAGTCACTGCAAAAGAAGATTAATATAGTATACTGTAAGAACAAAAAAAATGAACCTATATATTAAATTGGTCTCAATTATAAAAAATGTACTCTGAAAATTTTAAAAAACAGTATACTGTAAGAACAAAAAAATAAGATTCTATATGGAAAAAAAGACCATATTGAAAAAATATGAACAAATGTGAAAAAAATATAAACATATTAAAAAAATTGAATCTATATAGAAACCGAACTCACCATTCCATCAAAACATAAACACATCCACCATAGTATATTACACAAGTGTTTTGAAGCCTAGAGAGAACAAAAGCATGGTTAGAAATACTTTCATTATTTTGAAAAAACAATATGGATAGGAATATAAATATAACATAGGATATAAATAAAATTGATGTTTCCATGAATTTAAAAGCATTTATAGAAAAAAATAATTAAGATCGAAGAAAAAAACAATTGTTTAGATTTGATTTGGGAGAAAAAAATAAGGGAGAAAATGAGAATTTCTCCCTGCCCCCTACCCCCCCACCTGCACACACCCCTGCCCCCTCTCCCTGCCCCCTACCCCCCACCTTCACACCCCCCCTGCCCCCTCCTCTGCCCCCCCCCCCACCTGCACACCCCCCTCCCCCTACCCCCCCACCTGCCCCCACCCCCACCTGCACACACCCCTCCCCCTACCCCAGCACAACACCCTGCCCCCCACCTGCACACCCCCTACCCCCTCTCCCTGCCCCCTGCCCCCTGCCCCCCACCTACACACCCCACTGCCCCCTCCCATGTCCCCCACCTGCACACCCCCTCCCCCTCCCCCCCCCACCTACCCCCCCCCCCCACCACCTGCACACACACCTCCCCCTGCCCCAACACACCCCCTGCCCCCCCCCCACCTAAACACCCCCTTGCCCCCTCTCCCTGCCCCCTGCCCCCCACCTGCACACCCCCCTGCCCCCTCCCCTGCCCCCCCCCCCCCACCTGCACACCCCCCTCCCCCTGCCCCCCCCCCCCCCACCTGCACACACCCCTCCCCCTGCCCCAACACAACAACCAAGGGCAATTGAGTAACATCACAACTATAAATCTTAGAGGAACACAACAACCAAGGGCTATTGAAACATAATATACTATAGCATATAAGATAGGGAATTTTAGCTCCAAAGTCTTAGAGGAACACAACAACCAAGGGCTATTGAGTAACATCACAACTATAAATCTTTCATTTTCCAGAGATTGTGTGATGGGAAAATCCAAGAGGGTGAGTTTCAATAGGTCTTATTTCAATGCTGCCAGCCCACTTGAATACATACACTAAAATTTTTGGGGGATATCCAGGACTAGTTCTTGTGTTGGAGGATCCAATTTCATCATCTTCATAACTAAAATCTCTAAGAATGTTTGGATTTAGATAATAAAAAGAATATTATGCATTCCAAACCATTTAAACCTAAAAATATTCAATGTAAAATCACATTGTAAAGATTATTAAGACCGAAGAATAGATAATGGTCTTGAATATCTTTCTATAGAGTTCATTCAGTTTTCCAAAGACCAAAACTTCCACCCCTGACAATAATGATCCAGTCCATGATAAGGATGTGGAACATGAGCCCTCATATCATTTTTAGGTTGAGGCTTAGCCTATTCCACCACCTCCTTAGCCCACTGATGCCACTGATTCTATGTATAGCTCTAGTTTAGATTTAGATTCTAAAAATTATATTACTCATAATGATTATCAATTGACCTATGATAGGAAAATGAGAGTCCCCAGACCTCCTGCCTGATTCTTCTAATATGTTGTGGCTTCATATGCCTTTTTATATGGCCTCAAATCTTATTAATGATGAACCTAAATCACATAGGTAGGCTTTATAATAAAAAGACTCAAATAAGTAGGTATTTCTGATGAATGAAGAAATGTAATAGATAAATAAGAAACATACATGGGATGTTTATAACAAACTAACTAATTCCAAATTAATTGGTGATAAATGGATCTTTGAAAGAAATGAGGACAACACTATGGGATGTAAATCAAATAAAAATCTAGGCTAGTTTCCAAGGGAATCCTTCAAAGAGAGGGAATTGATTATGATGAATTATTTTTCCTTTTTTCTTAAGCATTATTTCATTAATCTTTTGATAGATTTTTCAACTTATAATGACTTTCATATGGAGCAGTTAGTTGTTAAAACTGATTTCCATCTTGGTGATTTGAATGAAAATATTTATATGATACCTCTTGATGATTATCCTACTGAGTTCAAACCAAAGAAAGTATGCCATTTAAATAAATCTTGGCCTGGCTTGAAACAATCCTCATGGAAGTGGTGCTTCAATTTTGATTCATTTTTTTCTAGGTAAAAAGTTCATTAGCATTTATTATAATGCCTTCTTTTATTTAAACTCAACTAAACCCTACATCATCTACCTACTATTGTATATTGATGACATGCTCATAATTTTAAAAGACATAAATATGATCTCTATTGTTAAATCCCAATTGAAAATTAAGTTTTAAATGAATGACTTAGGTGTAGATAAGAAAATCCTAGGTGTTTAAATAATTAGGGATCATTAGGGATAAAATGCATAAACTACTTTATCTATCTTAGCATGCTTATATTTTAAAATTTATAAATAGGTAAATGTTGGAATCTCTAAGTCCTGTTAATTTCCTGCTTGAACAAAATTTATATTGTCCTTGAATCAATCACCTACTGTTGAAGTCGATGTTGAATTTATGGCTATAATTCCTTATTCTAACATTGTTGGTTGCAAAGTGTATTCTTTTATTTCTTGCTTGAACAACATTTTAGTAGTCATTCTCATTCCCAATAAGATATGGTAAATATTAATTATATTGATCAAAAAAGCAGTGTAATCAGATGTATGGAACTCGTCATACATTACCAATCCAAAAATACAATTTATATCAAAAGTGAGTCTCAATATCAGTATCATCATAATCATGATAACCCTCATCCACACCTCCTACAAAAACACCATCCCCACCTCTCACACCACCAACATCATCATCGGCATCTGCATCCGAACCGGCACCAACACCGGGTCCAGCACTAGGTCCGGCTCCAGCTCCGATAGAAGAATATACATTAGCAGAACGCATCAACATCAAAAAGGCATCAACCGTTGTAGCTGATTCTGGTGGAAGTGTATAAGAAAGGGCAGAAATAAATTTCATCATATTTGCAGTTATCACCTGTTCTGATTTTTGACTTGCTTCTTTGATTGCGGCATTCATTTGTTCCACTATGACAAAACCCGAATCGATACTCAAAGAAATGTTAGTAGACCAGTATCGAGATGGTACAATCTTCTTCCCAGGTCGACAACGCACTCTACCCTTATGTTAATCTCCTAATACCTGATATAAATGATCGTTTGGTCCCAAATTATCAGGTTCTTTTTCTTCCAATGCCTCTAAATCATTATTTTGATTGATATATAACATAAATTAAAATGATAAAATAATATAAGGAATTAAATTTAGTAAAAATCAAAGAAATTGAAATATACTTACAATCGCCTTCTCGGTGTCTGTATTTGGCACAGTATCATCTTTCTTTTTCTGGCTTGTAAAAAACAAAGTTGAGTGAGGAAAGAGAAACTCGATATTCGATGCCTTTTTCTGGAAAAAAACAAAGCAATAAATCAAAATTGGAAGTTAAAAAAATTACACTAAAAAAAGATAAATATTTTAAATGTTAAATTACCTGCGTCTGCTCATGATCTGGTAATGAAGTGTGTCCACGAGTATAAATGTGTTTCATTGCACTCTTGTTTGTTTTATTTCTGTTTGATTTATCCTATAAACAAATAATTATATAAATCCATTAACATAAATAAAACAAGTAATTTAAAATTGTTTTCAAATAAATAAATGAATATATATATAAATTTAACAAACACCTTAAACGCTAGACTCTTCCAATAGCTGATCATCTCTTTATATTGTGATATTGGGAAATATTGAATCACTGGTACTTCTTCAAGATCTTTACCAACTCTCTTTTTCCAACCAACATATAAATCATACTTGTAGGCTCGCCACATTTCACCTAAATCCATTATCCTTGCAGCCTTTGCATTTTTTCCATCAGGAAAATTATATCGAAGCTACAATGGACATAATATTTGTTAAGAAAACATTATAAATTTTTATATATATAAAAGGTGATTAACATTACTTACCCAAATCTCTACCCAGGCTTTGTCCTTTATTTGTTGTCTAACTACCTTCCAACTTATCAGTTGAATCGGAATGATATTGTTGTGTCTAGCAAGTGTTCCCATTAAACTTTTACATTCCGTGCCATTTTTATTAATTATAGCATTTTCCTCATTGTAATCAACTATGATTTTTGTTTGCCGATTCCAAACCTCGCGCATTTTTGTGCGGCCTCGTCGTCTGGTAGAGGCTGGAGCTAATCATGAAACCAAAAATAAAAGAAAATAACATATATGAATTTATCATTAATCAGTAACAGTAATGTTTAAACAAATACCAGTAGATGGAGGATCTGCTGACCCCTGAAGTGTTGCGTCTGGAAGGGGGACAGCCTCCATGGTAGGTGAGATATCTACAGGAGTACTATGTATAGTAGATGCAAAGTGTACTGATGGAGGCAGAAAACCTGATGGATAACCCTGTACAGATGATAGTGGATATGGATATGGATATGGCGGTGGCATATATGGGGGCATAGTACCATGTATAGTGGATGGTGGGAATGGAAAATGAGGGATGGGAGCCTGAGAACTACCATCCGATGTGGGTGCGGGAAAAAAGGGATACGGAAAAGGTAGGTATGGATAATATGGTGGTGGAATAATGGGAGGATGGCCTCCTGGTGTCTCAAGTGGCGTAGTAGTAGGCTGACCAGTAGAATCAGTACCCCCGCCACAATATCATCCTCAGTGTCATAATCCAAGCATCTCCTCGACGATGCAGCCTAAAATAACATAGATGATAAAATAAAACGAATGATAACAAGATAAATAATATGAAAGACCATAATATTCAAACATAATTTGTACTTACATTGTTTCCAGGAGGAGACCTATATTGTTCGTTTCTCGGTATTCTTCTACTCCTTATAGTATCATCATAATCATACATTTTAACCTGGAAATTTAAAATAATATTCTCAAATAAATAGAAATAATTAAAAATGTTAAATAATACAATTGTATCATAAAACAATGAGATACATTTTCATGTGTGATATTTATATTGATAAAATATCAAGACTTTTCTGTGTTCAGGATTTACTAGAGAAGTGGTTAAACATAAATTGGTGAGGCTATTAATAGTTTTATATTCAATAAGGGTAAAAAATATACTAGTTATTTTGAAATCATGTATGGAAGTTAAAAAACACACATAATATTGCGATAATATCAGGTAAATACTTACAAATGTGTCAACGCTATGTGGGGTCTGTGACAATTTCTGGTTCACAATCTGTTCTAACAATTGCATCATCTGTATCATCAAATGCAACATTCGAATAAATACCGACAGGTTCATCTACGAAATCATTGTCATCTATGCCTTTGTCAAAAATATGTCTTGGAATAACATCAATAATAACACCAAATTGTGGGTGTAACGGGTCACTTACATAAAACACCTATTTATCTTGTGATGCAAGAATATAAGGTTCATCCGTACGAAGCGGGAGGTTCATATCAATCACTCTAAATCCACAGTTGTCAGTATGAATTCCTTGTCATGTCATTGAAACAAACCACTTGCATTTCATCATTGCGACATGACCATGTGCATAGTAATCTAATAAAATGATTCTTTCAACAACACCATAATATGATATATTTTCTGATCGAGGCTTCTTGTCCGATGCACTCGCATAACAATATGTTGTGGCGCTTATCATGACATCGTCATACTGTGTTTCCATTTTTTTACACAACTATTTATAACAAATTTAAATCCATTAACAACCATTGACTTACAATCACGTACCACATAATTTGGACCAAAGGACAATGCTTTTATTTCATCTGATACTTCAATCATTGGTAGAGTTAAAACCTAAAAGATACCAACATAGAATATTAAACAGAGACATGTGATTATGTTATGAGAAGAAGAAAAAGAAATATATTACCTTTGTCTTTAACCAGGCAGAAAATTCTTTGGTGTGGAACAGTTCCTTCCTCTTAATAAGTAGAGAGCGATGTCTCTTTTTTATCATTTATAAATGTTCTCTACAGATATGAAAGAATTAAAATGTCAAAAGATATAAAGAAATCACACAATGAAAAAAATACATATTTATTAGTTTACTTACTTGATATAATCATCAAGCACACCACAGTTGAATAATACTGTGCGATGTGCCATTTCCCACTCTTCCCTGCTTAAAGTACACAATGAGTATGATCCAGATATCCCCCCTATTTGGGGCAGTGAGGGAAATGCAGGCTCAATGGGATCATATTGCTCATCTTTAGTTCTCATTAGTTTATTAGACCTCATAGTGACATTATCCATGTACGATGAACAGAAATCCATGCATTCTTGTGCTAAATAGCATTTCAAAATAGTGCCTTTAGGATGATATTTATTTCTCGCATAAGATTTCAATGTAATCATCATTCTTTTGGTAGGATACATCCACCGACTTGAAACAGGACCACCAAAGAGAACTTTTGTGGGAAGATGCACAGTCAAATGTAACATACATGTGAAAAAGACAGTGGGAAAATTTTCTCCAAGTTGCAAAGAATAATTTATGCATCTCTCTGCAATTTCTGAACAACACTTCTGCTCAATCTTTTGGCACAAAGATCTTGATAAAATTGACATAACATAATTACCGCAACTCTAACATTATTTGAAAGTAAATGGCGAATGGAAATGGGAATCAACTCATGTAACAAGACATGGTAATCATGGGTTTTAAGAGATTTGAGTTTCACATCTTGTGCATTCACCCTTTTTGAAATATTACTTGAATAACCATATGAAACCTTCAAACTTTCCAAGACCTGAAGAAATTGTTTTTTCTCCACATTTGTCATCGAATAACAAGCAACAGGTACTTTCCACTTATTTTGACCAATTAACTTAGGAAGAAGTCTTGCTCTTATACCCCAATCCATCAAATCACGACGACACCACAAATCGTCTTTTCTTTTTCCTTTGACATTTAAAATAGTAGTAGGTAAAATCTCACAAATTTTTTTCTCTATATGCATTACATCCAAAAAATGATGTAATAAATTCGATGACCAATATGGAAACTCAAAGAATATTCTTTTCTTTCTCCAATTGCTGTTGAATTAGAATTAGCATGATTTCGCTTTCTAATATTTGATTGACTTTTGCCAAGAACATAATTCAAATCATCAAGTTCTTTAGCAATATCAGTCCCTGACATTCATTGAGGTGTCTCATCTGTCTCGATGGCATTATCGAACTGTCTCGGATTTTTCATGTATGGATGATCCATTGGTAAAAAACGTCGATGCCCTATGAAGCTGAAATCGTCGAAACTTTAATCTTCGGAAACGTGTATTTTTCATACAAATAGAACAGGATAATTTCCCTTAGTACTCCAACCATACATCATTCCATAGCAGGGAAATCATTTATCGTCCATAATAAAGTTGCACGAAACATAAAGTACTCCTTTATGAATGCATCATACGCTTGTGAACCAACAATCCAAATCTCATTTAACTCCTATATTAATGGCTGAAAGTATATATCAATATCATTTCTAGGATCATTGGGTCCAGATATCAATATACTCAGGATAGTGAATGGATTCTTCATACACATCGATGAAGGAAAGTTATAAATATGAATGAAAACAGGCCAAGTACTGTGTGCAGTATGCATTTGGCGAAATGGGTTGAAACCATCACAGGATAATCCCAATCTAATATTTCGTGGGTCAGCTGAAAAATCAGGATGTAACCTATCAAATTTCTTCCAAGACAACCCATCTGCAGGATGCACTATTTCATTGTTACCCTTATTTCTTTCATCTGCATGCCATCTCATATTTTTTGCCATTTGTTCTGACATAAAAAAATTTTGAAGCCTGGGAATTAAAGGGAAGTGCCACATCACTTTATGTGGTATGCAAGATTGAGATCCGTCTTTATTAGTCTTCCACGTCGATGTTCCACACTATTTGCACAGAATCAAGTCTGCATTCTCCTTCCAGAACAAACAGCAGTCTTTGAGATAAGAATGAATCTTACTAGATGAAAGTCCAAATTTGTCAACAAACTTTGATGCCATGTAATCATTTTTTGGAAAAAATTCATCATCGGGCAGTAAATCCTTAATAAATGTAAGGACATAGTCGACCGTAGTATTACTAAATCCAAACATTGTTTTCCCATAATATAATCGCATTAAAAACTCATGTTTGCTCATTTTTCCACATGCTTGACATACTGGGGTATTTGCATCTTCCATCAGCTTTCTAACACTCTCAACGTCATCATCATGATTAATAGATGAGAAATATGTTCCAGTATTCATTTCATCTTTCATTGGTCTACATGAAGAGCTAGCTTCAGAAACAAAAGGAAACCGATCCGAAATCAGATTTTTCATACCAATCTTTTCCGCTGAATCGATGTCATTCAACACTTGAGATTTTTCTCCATTGTGATACCACACATGACAATTTTTCTGGAAACCACTTTTATTGATATGGTAACTCACTTCCTCACAAGTTAACCAAGGTCTTCCAACACAATCAAAACACGGGCATCGAATCAATCCGATATCTTAATCATTAGTGAATGCAAAGTCCAAAAAATATTGTAACTCCTTCTAAAATTATTCAGTGGTCCAATCAATGTTCTACATCCAGTATCTATCCATTATGAGGCAAATAAACATACATTAAATAAATAATCTAGAAAATGACTTAACATTATATGTATTGTTTCATAAGATGTTAAGTAATCATCAATAACAAGTTAATTAAAAAATCATAACAAATATATTAAAATTATGGTTTAGGGAATTCATAAATGTTTTAAGTTATAAGAATTCACGAATAGTCATACATAAGTTCCAAGAATGAGGATTGATTATAGTAAAAATAGTTTATATGAGTTGCATGATTTTCATAAGTTGCATTATTTTCATGAAAAATGTGGTGATTCTTGGAAGATTTATGGATCAGTTTGGTTTTTTCAATTTCTTGCGAGAAATAGAATTTTTTATAGTGGCTGATATTATTTACAAAGGATAAATTTGTTATTGAATTTATTTGAAGATTTATTAGGAGAAGGTTTCAGCAACTACGTATGGGTAAAATTTAACTTAAATATATTGTGTAAAGGAAGTTATAAAATATAATGTTTATGTAAGGGTAACTAGTAATGGTGTAAAGGTAAATAGGTGAGGTTGTATAAGGATATCTGGGTGACTTTCATAATGGTCATCGGCCATATAGAGGATCATTATGTACAGTTACTTGAATATGTTCACATGATCTCTAAAATAATAAATTCATGTAAGGGTAGAACCTTGTATGTGTAAGGGAAATAGGTGCAGAAATAACATAGGATCTTGCACTATGGACTTACTAGCCACGTTATGGTGAAAAAGAAGGATTAATGGAAAAGATTTCATGGGTTTTTAAACTATAAATAATGGAAATGTGTATAGGTATTTATAGTTGGAAAATATTGTGTAAATGTACACATGTATTTACATAAAGGAAATTTTATAATCCTTAGTCTTGTGTAAGGGTAAGTGGGTGGTAAGGTTTTCCTACTACTATGTAATGGTATTTTTGTTGCATCTCGTAAATTTTATATGCATGGATATATAGAGAAGCAGTAGTCTCGATCAACTAGGAAGAATCTAATGCATATCGCCACATCATTGAATTGATAATGATAGTTGAAGAACCTAGATAGGTTAAAGATTTATTATATATGATGTTCTTATGAGGGTTTGATGAAACTTGAGTATATTCTTGAACTATTCAATTAATTATGGAAATTTAAATGAGGTGTTTAAAATGGAAATATATTTTCCATGTTATTTATATAATTTAATGGGAAATTCATAAGAATATTCTAGGATATTTTTTAACTTGAATATTGAATTCATTAAATAATTAAGGGTCAGAATGTGAAGATAGAAACTAGTTTTAATTCAAAGGTTGAATAGTAGGGAGATTTTAATAAAGGATATTATAGTGAGTCAATCTTGAGCATTCCTATTTTAAAATATAAAAATATTATTATTCAGTAATATTATTTTCAAGAATCATGGAGTGATTTTAAATCTATGAAATTAAGATCCAATATACTTAGATATGGAAATATTTGCAAGAAAATATTTGAAGAGAAGAGAACAAAAAAAATCAAAGAGATATTTAAGGATTTAATCTTGACTTATTAAAATGAAATAAAACATGTGATAAAGGAAGGGAAAGTATAAAAGGTGTAGGTGATAATATAAGGGGAAGAGGGAGATATTTACATCATTCAGAATTATCTATATAAGAGAAGAGGGATTCATCAAGATATCTAGGGGAAATAGGAGGATTTTTATATCTATTTCTAAAGGGAAAAAGGGTTCTAAACATATCCTTCACATTCATCTAAGGAAAGGGAGAAATAGAAAAAATCCAATACAAAATGGGATATTTGCTTCCTATATAAATATAATGATAAGGAGAATATTTCACTAATTCAATCGGTTCAATGCGAGTGCAAAAGGGATAAAAATAAATGATATTACTAGTATATTCGGTTATTGAAGAATAAAAATAATAAAGAATAATTCTATTCTTAGAATTATCATCTGGAGAATAATTTCTATTATGGTTTGAGGAGATAAGAAGACTCAACTCTCACCAATAAGAGGTTGTATCTATCTAGATTAAAGAAAAGGAACATCATCATATTGGAGTTCATAGTTTATTTATCTAGAATAAAAGGTGAAGTACATTTCATGATGATCATGAAGAAGACCCTCATGTTTATAAATAGTTGAATAATACAAGAATCATCTATAAACTATCCCAACCTTATATTAAGGCATTGTGTGTGTTATTAAAGATTGGGGAGTGACCCTTGAATCTTAATTGAGACTTTCCTAAATCATTTCAATACAAAAAAGTGAATTAGTATTACCCTCCTCTAACACCAACATATTGTTGGTTGTCTGCTCCTTGTATTAGCTCATATAGGTGGGCCAAGTAAAAATAGGTGTTCCTGTGTGCTTTAATTTATGCATCTGTACATTGTTTGTGATATGGAAGTGTTTTATAAAGATGAAAGACTGAATAATTACCTCTGGTGTTGAGGGTTGTGGGGGAGAACCGTCGGGAGTGGAGGAGGAGGGGAGGCAGCTCGAAGCAGCTTCGCTGGAGGAGGTTCAGGGTGAGGAGGGTCACAGCGAGGAGGGAACGAGGGTTTTGAGGGTTGCTGGTGAAAAGGTGTTGGGGAGGGTGATGGGGGTGTTGACCTCGGCGTCGGAAGAGAGGCGTCGGGGAGGAGGCGTCGGGGAGGAGGGTAGCGGTGAGGAGGAGGGTCGCGGTGAGGAGGCGTTGGAAGAGCGGCGTCGAGGAGTAGGGTCGCGGCGAGGAGGCGTCGGGGAGGAGGGTCGAGGTGATGAGGAGGGCACGACGAGGAGGCGTCGGGAAGGAGGGTCGCAGTGATGAGGAGGGCTCGGCGACCAGGCGTCGGGGAGGAGGAGGGTGCGGCGAGGAGGAGATCGCGGGGTGGAGGAATCGTGAGGGCAGGAGGGGTTCATCGGGGGAATGGGAGGGTTTGAGGAAGGGTTTCCAACAAATTTCCACGGTCATCTTATTGAATTGTGGATATAAACAAGCTATATCCACGGACCTATAGAACTGTGGCTATAAGTCCATGGTTATAGCCTGAATTCCTAGTAGTGAAACTAACACATGGGAATGATTTACCCAATATTGTAAACAAAAAACAACTAACAAGATAAATAAACTAAAACTAAAAATAGACAACCAAACATGACCTTAAAAAAATCAAATTTAATGTTTTACAACTTGAACCAACATCCAAAAAGTAACAACAACAAAAGAAACAAATACTATAACTCAAACCTCCAAGAAACAAGAGTGGTGTGACATCCACAAGCTATAAACACCAACCTGCATGATAATACCATCAACAACCTGAACCACCATCACTGAGCATGATGCCTCAACCTAGGATACATAAATAACAAGGTCTACATACACCCAAAGGTGTATGTAGGGTGTGATTCAAATGCCCATTATGATACCACCCAATAAAAATGTTCCATGCCGCAACATCAAAAAGATAACTTAACATGCTTATTTAAAACCATACTTTTAAAATGCTTTTAAGGAAAACATTTAAAAGATGAAAGTGAAAATAAAAGATCCCTAAAAGAAAAAATCCATTTCACAAATACTACTTTAGAATGGAATAGAAAATTTATAAATAAAATGCACAAACTCAAGTGGTCCTCTGTATGCTGATGGAAGGCACTACACCATGAATAGTAAATCACTACAGGTAAATCCCCTAAGGTTCATCTAGCTCGAGTGGGACCCTAGAACCTCATGTCTTAGTGAAATGTGGATTAGAAACCATGAACCTTGGTAAACATGGATTAGAAACCACGACCCTCAGATAATGTGTCTTAGAAACCACAACCCTCAGTCATTCATATGTTTAGTTAGTGTTGTAATTGTTAATCAAACTAAGTGAAATAGGGATGATACCACTCCAAATCACTAGTGAACTAGTTCTAGTCCACCCACCTAGATACCTAGGGCTTTTCCTTGTGCTCAATCAAGTTCTGCATTCACATAATATATCACTTTAACATATCACAAACCAAACAAGACATTACACACAAAATCCACCACTTTCATACCCTAACACCATTTTAAAAACACATGCATGCCAAAATACATTTCCAAAATATAGTTTCAATAATTTAATCATTTCAAAAATACCCATTTAGAAACAATCAAGGAAGAAAAAAAATCAATTTTCACAACTTAAAAAGCATTATTAAATAACACAACAAGAGATTACACACTAAACAAACCCAATTCCATATAGGGAAAACCATTTTAAAACCACTTTCTCAACCAATTCTTCTTAGAACTAGTTCTGAACCACTTGCACAATTAAACGAACTATTTTTACCACTTATAAAAGACTATTAAGTGATGTAAGGAGGGTTTACACCAAAAATGTGTCTCATTTTATATAAACACTCTACTTTAAAAACAAACGCATATTCAACTCTTCCAAAATACTACTTTCGCTCTATCTAAATAAATCAATAAATCATTTTAACTATTTATTAAATCATTTCAAGAAAAAACCAAGAAATCTTTACACCAAAAACAATTGATTCCATGTATAAATGTTACTTGAAAACCAAATACACAAGGTAACCATATCAAAAACATATATAAAGTACCTTTTGAACAACCTAATAGCCACTACCAAGTGACACAATGAGATTTTATATAAAAAACATGACACATTTCAAGTAAACATGGTTCTTAAAAATCAGCTGCGCATTATAATGTTTCAAAAATATAATTCTCATAACAAACATAGTCTAGAAAAGTATTTCCACAATTTCAAAACAAAACCGACAAACCCAAAATGATTTTATACTCATTGAAAATCAACATTGAAATATAAACATTTCAAATACCCTTGAAAACATAGTTCACACCACCCAAATAATCCCTAAAACCCATTTTGAAAACATTGCACCAAATCAACACAAAGTATTGTCATTTCCTTAATCAAAATTTCACTTCTAACTAAAAAACACACCAACCATTTTAAAAATATCATTCTCATCACAAAATAAAACTAAAGAACACATTTATAAACTCAAATAAGCATAATAAATTTATAAAATGATGATAATGCATGGAACCACTTATCAGTATGTAGAAACTTTGTGAAACAACCGGTAGAATTCAACCGCATACCACACGCACCACAAGCAAATGGAAAAGGACCTTAAAATAATAATTCTAACAAAATAGAGATTAAAAAACAACCCTTAACAAAACTCATACCCACTGGAAGGAACACAACTCAAAGGGGGAATACAGAATAACTTAACTGGATGGGGGTGCGTGCTGGAGACAAGTTCGGCCAGTAGGGGTACCGCGTCGGAGCTTCTCCGGTGGAGGGAGGTTGCCGGAGTGAAGGAAGGGTGAGGTCTGAGGAGGCCGAATGGCGGCTTATCAGTGTGACGGGAATTGGTTCAAGGAGGTGCGACGGGTCTGAATGGGAGAGGCAGGGTGGTATGAGCGGATGGCCATGGGGTGCAAGGTGATGTAGATCATGGTTCTAGGCGCGTGGCATGAAGCGAGGAGGTTGACCAGGAGCTGGGTGGTGCGACGAGGGGAGAGGGGAGTTCTGGCGGCCATGTAAGGGGAGTGTGATGCGAGGGATAGAGGAGGGGGTGTGACGGGAGAGAGGGGGAGGAAGAAGAGAAGATATAGAAGAAAAAGAAAAGAGTGCAAAGAAAAAAAAGAGAAGAAAAAAGGAAAGAAAAATAACGAGGGGAAAATAATTAAGAATAAAATAAAAAAATAAATGTTAAATAGAACCTAAAAATAATAAGAAGAAAAATAATAATAATATTGTTTATAACATGCTAATAATTTTATTATAATAATAACTTAATTAATAATTATGAACTAATTAAAATATTAATGAAAATAATAATAATAATATAAATTACCATTTTTTATCATTAAATAATTATTTAAACTTCATTTGATTATTTTTATTTTTAAATAGGAGGGAAACTGGGCAGTTACCCTGCACGACCCATAAAAAGTTTAATAGAATAATGATGATAATAATAATAAATTCTTAATAAAAACCTTATCCTTAACACTAATAATAATAATGATAATATATTCAAATAATATTATAATTATTATCATTAAAATAATTCTTTACATTTTTATTACACTTATTATTTTTATTTTATTTCAATTTCATTATTCATTACATTTTATATGCTTACCTTGAACACTGAGCAGGCCATGCGGTTAATTGGGAGAGGTCACACGGTGACTTGGGCGAGGTCATGTGGCTTCGACCGCTGTGTGATGAATGGTGTTAAGGCCAAAACATGAATTTTTAAATAAGAACCCCAATAATTTAAGTCAGTATTCAACCCAAACTATGCTAAACCAAGTAAAACTAATAAAATAACTAGATTGAAAATGGAAAGTGTGAAAGTTATGAAATCATATATTTTAACCAATGATATACTCTTAAGGAATATGATATACCTTAAGTTCCATCAGGTCAAATCATAAAACATGCACATATAATACATTATGATATATGTGATTTTGGGTATATCCTCTATAGATTAGTAGTTGTTATGGTCAGTAAACTCAAATAATGAAAAATGATCCCCCAAGATCCACAGAGATCTTGAACATAGGCATAAAGCATATCCTATAGAATAAAAATGGTATACTCTGACTAACTATCAGTTCGATGGTGGTAATTTATACTGAGTTTTACCTAAGTATCAGTAAATCATTATAATCCTTTCCAAAATAAGTAATTAATCCTTGGATCGTAGTCAAAAATAATTTTCATAGGTACTTAATGAAGCTCTATCACCTCACATGTATATAATTTATTTAATTCATCCACTAATGTGTATTCTTTGATTGGTAAGAAATGGGATTTTTTGGTGAATTCATTCACAATTACTCATACATTACCATGAAATTTCTTAAATTTCATTAACCTATACAAAAAATCCATAGTAATATTATCAAACTTTCATATAAAAATATAAAGTGACTACAACTCCCCTACTGGTTGTTAATGTTCAGACTTCACCTATTTATTAGAGGGGAATCTTAAAAAACCTCTTATCTCTCAACTTGTTCTCAGCCACTGAAATTTTCTTTGAATAGAATGATACATATTAGTTACTATAGATAGTATTTATCATTTTTAAGATTAAAACTATCACATTATTTATTCCATTACATAAATATGAACATTTATTCGACCATGGATAAAGAAGAAAGCATCTGATTCCTGATACCTTCCCTCTATAAACTCCCCACCATCAAGACATTATTGAATTGTGATACAAACATTATTAAATATCTGAGAATTTATTATTCACTCCATAATAGAATAAATGATATTTAGATTATATAAAAACATCACATTTTTATCCTTGGTCACATCCAAACTGAGTTGAACTAGAAATGGTCTCAATTCTCACACTTCTTTTGACTTTTTCATCATCTGAGGTCATGTTTTCTTACTGAGGTCATCTGAAACTTAATTTTATATTAATAGTGAATAAGATAGATAAAAATAAAAAAATAGGTATTAAACACACCTTCCATATATGTCACAAACCATTCACTAAAAATATAATTCATCTAACATTTTAAAGAATGCACCATAGTGGAAAAATCAAGATCTTGGGTCAGATAATTATTTTCAATTCCCCTAAGTTGCTAAAAACCATTGAACACTGAAGGATTTTACTTTGTAAGAACATGATCAATACACATTATAGTTTCATCACAATATATAACAAACTCTTTACTTAAAATTTGTATAATTGATATAGGGTCAAATTTAAGCCTTTTCTTCAGCCACTTACAGGATGGTTTACATCCACCCATTTATTAGTGTAATGATTGGAATATCTATTAGGGAGAAATAATTTTTGGCCTCATATATTTTTAATTCTCACAAATCATGCTTAACTATGATAATTATGATTTATTAAGGTGCAGTGTGTTTAATCATATTCAAATATAATCTTAACCTCTAGTGTTAGTGTTTACATTATAAATAGCATTATAGTTTTTGGTTAAGTATTAGCTACTGATACATGTAATACTGATAGAAAATTCACTGATACATGACCTACTGAAGACATAAGCTACTGTTGAGTTAATTCACCAATAGAGTGGCTTAGAATATTTTCTAAGTATAACCTACCAACAGCCTAACCTGATGACAACCTGACCAACCAACGTTCGACCTATTGATAGAATGACTGAATGATGCTCCTAATTTATCTAAGTATGAGATATTGATATTCACGGTACCAATTCATCATCTACTGATAGAAATGATGTAGCGATAGAATGATCCACCAATAGAATGATCTACCGATAGGATGATATACTGATAGTATGTGACACTGATAGTATGATCTACCAACAGACTGATTTACCGATGATCTATCTATTAAATTTGAACCTACCTCTAATGGTCATGTTTATGAAATTTATTATTGATAATTATATTAATGATCATTTATTTATTTTTTAGACAACTTTTAATGATGAAAGAGAATAGTATGAGGTATGAGGTACCATAGAACATGCTTCTTGTCTGTACAAGATATGAGTGTGTGATAAAGAGGTGATCTAGTGAAGAAACACAATGAGTTGTTTATAAACCTTAGAGAAAAATAAAAGAGCTTATTAAGGTTCTTACACCAAGACACTTCTAGGAACCAAAAAGTCCACAAATCTCTGCAAAGACAACTTAGATGACAATAACACTTTGAGTAATCTTTTACCTCACTGGAAACAGAACACAGAAGCAACCATGACTCTCTATTTTGTTTTTTATTTTTAAAAGGTGACTCCAACTTCACTTATATCATTATGAACGAGTCAAGAAGCTTAATAGAACATCACATAGATAATTATAAACTCTTATTATGTTTTTCTCTACCTATGTACTTTATTTTAAATTTTCAAGAAGTGTGTGTCTCTATTTTTTAAAAACACGCTGACTCATGTGATAAACTAGAAGATAAAAATATATCTTCACCAAATCAACTTTTACATTGCATTCCCATGATTAAAAGTGGAAGTTGCATGTCTGGAATTTTTGTTTTACACTCCCATGAAAACTATGGAAGAGTTCTAGTGACCTGAAAAGTTTTTATATTTTTGTTACCCCATTCTAGGTTATGGATAAAGTTTATTTAATATAAACTGCTTGGTGGTAGGTGATCACCAAGTGGATAGGATTAGGTCTCGGCTTGAGACCAAACCACTTGTTTACTTCTGTTTTCTGATTTCAGGTTTTGTATTCACTGTTACTATTATTATTACATAAAAATTAACCTCACTTTGATAGTTAATATTTGATAGTGTTTATATTAGAATTTTTTTAATATACTAATTTCAAAAGTTATAATTACAACATATATTTTTTTAATTTAGAATTAATCAATATTTGAGAAATATTTGGAAAAGTCAAAAAAATTATAAATCATCTACTTTGGTTACCCGGCCTGTACTAGTTTTGAAATTGGGGGATTTTTCAATAGGAATTTTTAGACAGAAAATTTTTATAGTAACTCAATTCACCCCTCTCTTGAGTTTCATACTCTGATTGACATTTGGTATCAAAGTTTGTTTTAAAATATTTTTCAAAAATCTTTTTCAACTATTATTTTAGTTTTGTTTTAAAGATCTATAAATTTTTATCAATTCAAAATTTATTTCTCTTTAAAATCCTTATCAAATGGATAATAGACTGGAATGTGCTACTACCAACAAAGCACCCTATTTTAATAGAACAAATTATGATCATTGGAAACTTAAAATGAAAATAAATTTGGAAAGTATGGGTTTTGAAATCTGGTCTTCAACTGTAGATGAATATAAGATTCCTGCTATTATTAGGAACACTTGGGATAATAGCACTAAGGAATCCTACAATAATAACTATAAAGATATGAATTCTCTATACTTCTCATTAGGGGATGAATAATTTAATATGATTTCTTCATGTAAAATAACACATGAAATTTGGGATACACTGGTCGTTTCACATAAAGGAACCACTAATGTCAATGAAATGAGGCTTAATACGTATACTATTAAATATGATAACTTTAAGATGAATCCTAATGAGCCTATTTATTACATTTATCTCAAGTTCAATGAAATTATAAATATTATGGTCTCTCTAGGAAAATTAATCACATCCAAAGAACCAAGTAATGTGAATTATTAAGTGTCTACTAGAAAGGTGGAGAGGAACCTCAATATCAATAAGGGAATCTTGTGATCTCAATAAATTACCTATAAAGGATATGATAGGTAAACTAGTGATGTGTGAGGAATAGCTAAAGGTCAATATAGAATAAGATGATTAACCAAAGAGAAATTTAGTGGCTTTCAAAACCACTACCTCCAAACAAAAAGATAAAGTGCAAGCTCCTATTAAAATTTCTAGTGATGAAGAATCGCCAAGTGATAGTGATGAGGAGATTTCTCAGTTGTCTAGGAGATTTAATAAGTTCTACAAAATAAATAATATCTTTAGAATGACTAGTTACAAAGGAAAATATGACAATAAGGGAAATTGGAAAAGGTATTGGAAGAAAAATGAAAATACTAATGTAATAGTCTTCTTTGAGTGTAAGATAAGAGGACATGTAAAGGCTCATTGTCCCAAATTAAATATAAAAAGGAAATTTGAATTCAATGATAGAAAGTAAAAAAAGTAAATAAAGGCCACCTGGAGTGCTTCTGATGATAGCTCTAGTGACTCAGAATATTCACATATTGATAAGGTTGACAAATCCAATATGTGTTTCATGACAAACACATATGAGGTAACCCTGAAGTCTCCTATACATAATTCTTTTTATTCTGTAGATGAATATGATTATGAGAATATAAAAAATGAATAAATGTTTGAATATTGTAAAATTATTGAGGAAACATGCAATGAATTAAAATATAAGTATAAATCTTTCAAGAAACAATATGCTCTTACTATTTCTATTGAATCTGAACTTACTGTAGAAAAGGAAAAGAATACCCAACTGCTTCATGAGAACAATAAACTTAAATTTTCTAATGAGAAATTAAAGAAATGCTTAGAGAAGTTCACAAATAATAAATAAATAAATTAGTTCAAATTCTTGGAAAATATGTTACTCTTAAATATATAACTAGTATTAGTTATCAACTTGGAAAAAGAAATTTTGTTAAACATAATTTTGTTTCAAAATCTAGAAAATTTGGTTTTATGCCCTAAATTAAAAAAATCACCTACAAGTTCCAATACTAAAAATACCATTACTACTTCTAGTTTTTTTGGATCAAATAGATTTTATTTTTACAAAACTCTAAAATTTTCTTATAGGAAACCCATGAAGAAAATGTGGGCTCACAAATCTTTAATTACTAATGCTACTGGACCCAAGCAAGTATGGGTACCAAAATCTTTCCTTGTTTGATATATTTTTGAAGGAAAGTTGTTTTAATAGATCATGTAAAATATAATGGTACTTTGATAGTGGATGTTCAAGAAATATGATAGGGTACTATTAAAGATTCAAGGATCTTATCAAAAAAAATTGGGCATGCCACCTTTGGTGATAATTCAGAAGGAAACATAATTGGTCTTAGCCAAATTGGTACCACTAACTCAAATTTAATTTCTAAAATTATTTTTTATGATGGTATTATGTATAATCTACTTATCATTTCCCAATTATGTGATGATGTATTTCATTTGAAATTTGAAAATGATACTTTTAATGTTTTTAATTCTAAATATGTTTTAGTATTTACTACCTTTAGAAATGAAAATGTTTATGCTATAAATTTAGAGTCTTTGGCTTCTCAAAATATTTCTTTCTGGAGTTATTTTCATAAAGAGTATTATATTTTTCATAGGATATTAGGACACTGAAATATTCACTCCCTTGTAAAGATAACTAGGAAAGGACTAATCAAATATCTACATAAACTTGAGTTTCCAAATGACAAAGTATGTAATCCTTGACAAAAAGAAAAACAACATAACATATCTTTCAAACCAAAGAAAGAAGTTTCAAATTATCAACCTCTCAAGTTAGTTCACATGTATTTGTTTGTACCTTATATAGTTTATAGTTTAAATGGGTAGAATTATGTCTATGTTCTAGTAGATTATTGTTCTATGTATACTTGGACTTTTTCTTATCTCACAAGAGTGAATATTGTTCATACTTCCCCAAGTATGCTAGAACTATAGAGAACCTAAGTGGTCTTAGAATTAAATCCTTAAGAAGTGACCATGGAAATGAGTTTGAAAACTAATAGTTTTAATCTTTTTGCTTAGATAATAGCTATATTCGTAACTTCTCTACTCATAGGACACCCCAGCAGAATGGAGTTATATAAAGAAGGAATAAAACCTTATAATAAATTTCCCAAACTATGCTCGATGAATATGACTTACCTATTTACATTTGGTAAGAAGTTGTAAATACATATTTTTATATTATTAATAGGGTTTTAATTAGACCTATATGTAAGAGAACTACATCTGAGTTGTGGAACAATAGGAAGCCTAAGGTTAATTAATTAAAATTTTTTGGTTGCAAATTCTTTATCCTTAATACAAAATATAATCTTGAAAACAATTTATCCAAAAGTTATGAATAAATATTCTTAGGTTATTCAACCTCTAGAAAATCATATAGGGTCTTTAATAAAAGAACCAAGTGTGTGGAAGAATCTGTACATATAAAAATTTGATGGAACAGATCCATATGAACCTAAAGCCTCCCTAAAAAATATTGAGGATGATCTTATCAATCTGAACTTAAATGATAAACCTTATAACACTAATATTAATCAAATAGAAAAATCCACCAATTCTGGAAAATCTCTAGACTATGATCATAGTGAACCCGAACCAATAGAAGAACCTGAAACAACTAGCCCTTATTTTTATTAAGTTGTTAGAACTCTTAATAACCATCCCTTTGATACTGTAGTTGGAAAATTAGATAAGGGAATACATACTAGATATTCTATTAGGAACTAGGATGAACATCAATCCTTTTTCTTATAGTTTTAAACTAAAAATATCAATGATGTTATCAATAATGAATTTTGGGTAATGAATATTCAAGAATAATTGAATCATCTTGAAAGAAATAAAATCTAGAAAGTTGTCGATAGACCCAAAGGCATCATGACTATAGGAACTAAATGGGTGTTTAGAAAAAAAGTGGATGAAGCTGGTACCATAGTTAGAAATAAGTTTATACTGCTTGCATAAGGATATATTCATGAAGAAGGAATTGAGTATAAAGAAACTTTTTCATTGGTTTCTAGACCTGAAGCCATTATAATTCTATGGGAATATGAAGAACATATTAATTTCAAAGTATATCAAATGATTGTTAAAAGTGCATTCCTAAATGGGTATATATTTGAGGATGCTTTTGTTAAAAAAAACCCCGGTTTTACAAAAATCTCATTTTCCAAATCATGTTTTCAAATTAACAAAATATTTTTATGGTTTAAAATAGGCTCCAAGATCTTTGTATGATATGCTCAGCACTTTTCTTATTTCAAAAGGTTTTAAAAAAGCATAGTTGATCCTAATATTTTTATAAAAAGAATTTATAAAGATATTTTAGTAATTTAAATATATGTTGATGACTTTATTTTTGGATCTTCTAAAAATTATTTATGTTCTGGTTTTTCAAAAATGTTGCAAAATGAATTCGAAATGAGTTTAATGGGTGACCTAAAATTCTTTCTTAGATTTAAAATTTTTCAAAATAAATAAGTGATTATTTTAAATAAAAGTAAGTACATTAAAGATATTTTAAAATAGTTTGTCTTTAATAGTATAGAAAGTAGTGATAAACTAATTACATATGTATGATTGGAATTATACTCTACTTGACTGCTAGCCAGCCTGATATTATGTTTAGTGTGTGTATTTGTTCATGTTTTCAAGAAAACCCTAAATAATCTCATTTAACTATTATTAAAAAAATCAAATGCCTCAAATATACTACCAACATACGTTTTTCCTATCCTAGATAAAAACATTTTGATTTAGTCAGTTATTCTAATGCTGATTTTGGTGGTTGCAAGTTAGATAGAAAAATCACCTCTAGAATATATCACCTTTTGGGAAAGTCTATAGTTTCATGGTGTAGTAAAAAAGAAAATTATGTTGCATTATCTATTGTAGGAGATGAATATATAGTTGCTGGTAATTATTGTGCTCATATTTTGGGGATGAAATGCACATTACTGGATTATGGATATCAGATTATAAATTTCCCTATGAACTATGACAATACATGTTCTATAAATATTTCTAAAAATCCAATTTCTTACTCTAGAACAAATCATATTGATGTAAGAAATCAATTTTTGAGAGATAATTATAAAAAATATGATATAAATCTTGAATTCATTAGCACAGAACATCAGCTTGCTGATATTTTTAATAATCCTTTAAATTGTGAGTGGGTGAGTTACATCAAACATGAGTTAGGTATGATCAATTTTTGATGACTCGCCAAGGATTTCTCAGCAACATGACTCACTGATGATGTATCACCAACATAACTCACCAATTATGTCTCACTAATGCGACTCATCGATGATGTCTCGCTAACGTGACACACTGATGATGTCTCATTGATGTGACTCATCAATGATGTCTCGCCAGGAATTGTGGATTGTGACTTACCGATGGATCTCACTGATGTGTCTCGCCAATTGATATTTAATTATTTTATTTTCTCTGTTTGGAATTTGAAAAGTTAATTTTTTATTTATTTTATTTTATATTAATACTCTTTTAATATTTTATGATTTCAAATCCCAAAGTGTTTATATTAAGGGTTGATCCAAATAATTTTTACCCTCACTCTCTTACTCTCAGACTCTTACCACCAAACCTTTCTCTTTTGAGCTGCTACCTTTTTCTCTCTCAAACTGATCCTTCCAAACCTCTCTCAATTTCTCATCTCATGTGAGTTTCTAAAACATCATAGGATGGGTTTCAGCCATCCAAGAATTAAAGTTACGAATCTTGTTAGTTTAAGCCTAAGCCTAAACCTATTCATCCCAAACTCACAAACCGTATCATAACCCCTGAGAAGGAAGTGCATTCAGATTGGTTGTTTCCCAGTAAGTCTCTTTTGTTGGATTTTTTACAAACCCATGTGTGGTTGGAGTGGTTCTCCAATAATGAAAGTCCATATTATCCAAGGATGGTACATGATTTCTACCTGAATGATGAATTTATACTAGAAGGATCTGAAGTGTTTGGGATAAAATCGATATTGTTTGGAAGGAGAGTGTCATTTTTTTCTAATAATTGGGTAGAATGCTTAAAAGTAACCTATGAGGGTGTTAGTGATGACCATCATAGAAGTGATCCTCCAACAACTGACCTCTTCAGTTATGAGGCAGCTTTGACTGAATTGGCATGAAATGGATAGAATAGGAGGCATATTGCTACAAAGCTTAATGGTGAGTGTAGGATTTTGTTTAAATTCATCCAACATTAGTTATGTCCCAGGTAAGGGGACTTTACATCTCATAAGTTTTGGTATGTTTACTTGTTGTATCTATTGAATAAAGTCTATAAGGTTAATATGTGCAAATATATGATAGTTCATATCATTGAAATGATCAATCCCTATTGCAAGACAAAGTCTTTATTTTAACCAAGAATTATCTGTTCAATATTGATGGATGAAGGCTTTATAAATGAATATGAAGAGATAGTACTTGATTGTGATGGTTCTTTCCTTAATAAATCTATCTATAAAAGGATAAAAATAAATTTGAATCCCTGTAAGAATATGTGGGTTGAGGATAATAAAATGTTGTAAGAAGATTTTGATCCAGTTGAGCTTCCATCAAGGATGAGGAATATGGTTGATCCTAGTATTGGACCAGATGAAGGTGGGGAGTATTCTAATGAGGATCTAGCTAAGGAAGGTCAAGGAAATGAGTCTCCTATAGATGAAAGGATAGATCTTGACATTACTGACAGACCACCAAGATGTCTTATGGTCTGGAAATTCCTCTAAGATCTTTACCTTCTAAATAACCACTTCTTCCTAATAATGACAGTGATGAGACTGTATATTTTTAGAATGATGAGTATAAGATAAAATATGGTAGTGATGAGGAATAATTTGGTGAAGAATAAAATGGAAGTGAAACTGAGGAAGATGATGGAGAATCGGGATAGGATGATAGAGAAGATGAAAATGAAAGGGAAGATGCAGAAAGTGATTACTCGTATAATAGATCAGGCCATGGTGATAATAACCAAGTTCCTAGTGTATATATTATAGATATAACCCTAGATCATGTTGAACATGCCAGTATTTCTAATTCTACTATATTTGAATAGGAACAAGAACCTACTGCGGGATCTCATGAGGCTACTGACCAAGTTTTAATTGAGGATGGAGCTCATGATTCTCATGTTGATCCAGCTATAGTTGAATAGAGATCTCATGTTGTTCATGTTCATAAAGAAATTCATGTTGTAAAAGATATATCTATAACTCTCGTGAGGGAGTTGGTTTATTCAAGAAAAAGTCCATCAACTGAGAGGGAGATAAAAGCTAAAATAGAAAAGGTTGATGTTCTTTCTCCCTTAGATAAAATTATTGTACCTATCTGGAGTAAGGACCTAGGGTATGTGACTCTAGGTTTGGACTACCCTAATATAGAGGATAGGGATTCTGCACCTACTATAGCAACCCTAATTTTCATACATTAATTTTACATCATTTTAATGATAAACAATCATAAAAACATTACACAATGAGGATTCAAAGGTTTGGTGTCTTGGGAAAACTATGAATATACATACCATTTACAACACAAAATAGTTATTTAATTTATTCTTCTCAAGATTCTTATTGTCTCCTAAATTATACTTAGTATAAGTAGTCACCTGAGGATATACATCAAAAGGGGTGAGATAAAATCCCAGTAAGTGGATAGATAAGAACATGAAATAATGTAACACAGGGTGAGAATGATCATAACATCATTATCATAATCCTGATAAGAAACATTAGATAATATCATGGAATGTGGAAATTCATAAAAATGAAACATAATTTCTTAGTGATCATCTAACACACATTTTTGTGAAAAAATCTAGTATCATGTTCATTCATATTTCAATTTACTCATGAGTTTCTTCACATTACCCAATGCATTGGAGTGCTATATAATTTTGGGCACACCCGTCACATCATAACATTTACATTATCATGCATACCACATTTAACATATAAAAATCAAGAACATAAATAACCCATGTAAAGGAATGGGTTTAATCTCCTAATAATACATTCATAAACTTTGGGTTCCCAAATGAAAGGTGGAATAATATATTTGATATAAGAATCATCAACCTTGAGTGAAGGAACAATATTGAGAAGTAAAAGGTGAGTTTTTTTAAGAAGATTTATTCTGGAAAACAATGTGTTTCTCATAATCTCATGTAGAAAACATGTATATCCAAAAAATTTAATATAATTATTAATAAATTATTTTTAAGTAATAATTGTACAGAAAATGGAGTGAAAGAGGGAAAACCCGATGAATGACAGTTTGGTTCAAGAATTCCCCTTATACAAACGATTTATTCACTTTAATATCCTATATAATGACATTGGATTCATTAATTAAAAATTAAATAACCTTTTATACTTGAATATGGTTCGTTATGGTTTCATTATGTTCTTTTATGGGCCTTTAGATGAGTTATAGAGTTTAAATTCATTATTTGGGAGTGTTTTTTTCTTAGTTTTAAACGGTTCACTAGTATTCATGAATGGAAGTTCATGTAAACCATGGATAAACATACAAAATTTCTATTAGATATTTTAATTATATTGCAGAAGTTTAAATGATCTTATAATGAATTTTTTTATGTGCTATTAAAATGAATCATTAGATAAAAGTTAATGATTATCGTTTTAGGTTAATTTGGGTGGTTTTTGGATCACAACGAACATGTTTTGTTTTATCATTTCATATTATGTATAAAAGTTGTTTCTAGGACAAAAAAGGGGTTAGGAAATACATAATAATATATTGTTTCATCCATTTAATGGTTTTATTGACATCCTTCGAGTCATTGAAGGAAAATGAAGGTGCACCATCCATGTTGATGTTAAATTCACGCATCTCAGGAAATGATTTCATTTTAAAAAATAAAAGAGAGAGAGAGAGAGAGAGGAGTTTAATATATAATATTCTATTAACATGATATAATACCAGTATATAAATCATACTATAGTTATCATGACTTTGGATAAGATATGTTGAGGATAATAGACGAAATGAAATGAAATTTTAAAGGAAATTGAAAAAAACAGAGAGGAATTACCTCTTGAATTCCCCTCTTGAGATCCTCCTCAAGGAACCGAGGCTTCGTCTTTTGATGAGAAAAATAACTCTTGGGAATGGGGAAGGGGATAGAGAAGATATTTGGGTAGAATTTTGACAGGTCTTGAATCATATTAGGTGTGATCAAATGAGGTTGTGAAGAGAGGTATTTATAGTGGAGGGGCGAGGGGTTTTCTTCAATATTATGATAATTAGTTTATTATTTTGGCTATCCACTATGAATTATTTGAGTATTATCACAAAAAATATTAAAATAATAAATTATGGTTCGATATTATGGTCTTAAATCATCATTACACCAACTATGACTAAATAAATACATGTATTTAGCATTTATCGTAAATTAGCGTATTTTACTATTCATTAAAAATTCATGTATTTTAGAAAAATCCCAAAAATTCACCCTAAACATTTTTTGATGTTTATAATTCAAAAATGAACTCTATTTTATGAAAATAATTTAATAAATATTAATAATTTAAATTTTAATAAAAATCATCATTTACATGGAAAATACAGATCTTAAAATTGTAACTGATTTTATAACACTTTGAAAGATTACTTAAGGTCTCATAAAATTATCATAAAACCATAAGACATAAAAATATTAATTTATGAAAACGTTTTATGAAAATAAATTTTATTTTAAATAATTAAATTAATTATAAAATTGTAATTAAATATTTATGACTTATAAAAATACCAACACTTAATTTATAATTTTTAAAATATTTACTAACTTATTCTCTAATATAATTACATAATATTACCATTTATAAGATTCATAAATTTTATTTATACATTCATGGGTGAGGTTACTATTTATTTTTATGGTTTACTATTTATAAGGCTCATATTACTATTCCTAAGTTCATGTTACTATTTCATCAGTATAGGTTCCTTAACATCTAGAAATACTTCTTATTTTATTAATCCTAATTTATAAGGCTTTTATTATGGAGTCTTTGTGATTTTATAAGATCTATACTATATAAAATTATGATAATAAGGGATATATTGTGTTGATAAAAGTTTTGGTCCGTTATATTCTTCCCCCCTTTTGAAATTTCACCCTTGAAAATTCATTTCACATAAACAGGTGAGGGTACTTCTCCTTCATCGCGTCCTATGGTTCCCAAGTTAATTGTTCATACTTATGGTTCGTCCATAAAACTTTGATGAGGTATATTGTCATGTTTCATAGAACCATATCACTCCGGTCCAGAATCTTTTCTGGCTTCTCCTCATAAGAGAGATCATCTTCCAATTGTACCACCTCTAAGTTCAGTACATGTGAGACATCTGGTATGTACTTCCTCATGAGTGATATGTGAAACATGTCATGAACATGATCCATATTTGGTGGAAATTCAAGCTGATAGGAAATGGATCCTATGGGGTCAAGGATCTTAAAGGGTCCAATGTACCTTGGTCTTAACTTCTCTTTCTTTCCAAATTGCATGAATCTATTCCATAGTGATATTTGAAGGGAGACTTTATCTTTAACATAAAACTACAAGCCCCTTTGAAGGTTATTATCATATCTCTATTTCTGACTCTGAGTAGCTTTGATGTATTTCTGTATGGTTTGAAACTTTTTTTTCATATCTTGTACAAGGTCAGGTCTAAGTGGTTTTGTTTCTCCAACTTCATCCCAACGGGTTGGAGTTCTACATCACTTCCCATTCATAGATTTTTATCGATCCATCTGAATACTCGAGTGTAATATATTTTTATATGAGAAATCAAAAAATGTTAGATGATGATCCCATCCACATTTTAATTCTAACGAATAGGATCTTAACATATCTTCAAGCATCTGAACATTTCTTTCAGATTGGACATCAGTTTTAGGGTGATAGGTCGTGTTGAATTTTAATTCAGTACTCAAGACATATTGGAAACTTTTCTAGAGTTTTGATGTGAACCTTAGATCATGATCAGAGACAATTAATAGTGTAACCCCCATGTAGTCTCACCACTTCCTTCACGTATATCTTTTCAAGTTGTTCAAGTGAGAGATATTCCTGAATAGCGATAAAGTGGGAAGTCTTAGTGAGTTGTTCCACCACAACCCATATCGCATTATTTTCTTTGGATGTCTTCAGGAGACCTGTGAAAAATTCCATAGTTCAATTATCCCATTTCCACATGGGTATAGGCAACGGTTTCATCATCCCTTTGGACTTTTGTCACTCTTTTTTAACTTGTTGACATATCAATCACCTTGAGATATATTCTACAATCTCCTTCTTCATGTTATCCCACCAGAAGTGTTCTCAGATATCTCAGTACATCTTGGGGCTACCATTATGGATAGAAAAAGTTGAGCTATCTGCATTGTCTAATAGATGCTTCTTTATCCCGGGTGATGAAGACACACAAGGCCTTATTCCAAACCAAATCACATAATCATCATCGATATGGAACTCTTGCATCTTCCATTCTTTTACTTTGTTCACCTTCTTTTGCAACTCTGAATCATCCCTTTGGTCCTCCTTTACCTTCTCTTGAATAGATGGTTTTCCAATCATTTTTAAAAGGTAGGATGTATTCCCTATCATTATGATTTCCAAATCCATACTTTTTATATCCATTAAGATAGGGTCTTTCTAAATCTACAACAGGGATAGAGTAGCAGGTTCTTTTCTGCTAAGAGCATCAGCTACCTTATTCACCTTTACATGATGATAGTGAATAGAGTAATTTTAGTCTTTCATTAGGTTTAACCATCTCCTATGATGCATGTTGATCTCCTTTTGTGTGAATATATACTTTAGGATCTTGTTATCGGTATATATTTGTTTCGTAGTTCCTTGAAATTTGAGTTCTGTTTTTAAGAATCACTACTTTCAGGCGATTTCCATTGGATTTATTCATACAACTAGAAACTTCCAACAGTTCTTTATCTAAAAGGGACCTGCTTTCCAAAGGCAGGTGTTTATTAATTTTTAAATTTACGATACTTATGAACATATATTTGTCTAGAGGATGGGAGATTGGACTCATCACACCCTTTTGGGGGGAATTATTGTCTAATACGAGACTCTCTTTGTAAATTTAATATATTTTCATGAATCCTTATTAATTCACCAAGCATAACATAATTTTCCCTTGGAATTTTCAATCACTTATTAACATGTGTAAAATTTATAATCATTAGTATGTATTCAAGTTTCTTAATTAATGGAGATATCTGTATGTATTTGAGATTCTCCATCAATGGTATCCCCTCATATACTATTTAGAGATTATTTTAATCATCTTTATGATGATACTAGTTTTTAATCCACTCAGCGGGGCACTCTGGAATTTATTTTCATCTAGTGAGATGAAGGTTTGTTTTGATATTGGGATTGTACTAATAAAATGGGCTACCTACGTATCCTTGTAAAAGGAATCAGAACCCTTGTAGTTCAATGCCACTTAATGAGACACATTATACCTTTTAAGTTCATGTGATAAGGACATCTAATTGAAAGGTTCTTAGTCAAAGTTTGGTGTGGGAATTATACCTAAGAAGCCCAAGGAACTTGGAAAGGATATGGGTTTCCAAGTAATATTAGACCCTATTGGGAATATGGCCCAAAGAGAACATGTTTGATTTTAAATGTTGGGTTTGAACCCCAAGGAGGCTTCCTACGTACCACAACTGGATGGGAATCAAAGCCCACATAGTTCGATAAATCTCATAGGAGACTATAGTCCTTTGAGAGAAATGAGTTTGTACTAACTTCCTGAAAAGTATGCCTTTATGAAGGGTTTAATTTGGGTCTTGTTCCTAAGGAGGATGCCCAGATTAAGTGAATTAGGATTGGAGTCCTTAAGAGGATATCCACTGATCTCAGGACTTAAAAGTTCTTCCTATGTATCTTGGTTTGAACTGGAATCAGATTTCTCATAGTTCCTTCCAGTGAGTGTTTTGTGCACATGTTGTAATCATCACAAATATTTAATCCCATGTGATTCATGCTCGGTGTGATAAACAAGAGGATGTGAAAGATTCAATAATTACATATATAATTTTCTTCCTCCGCTGGTGGAGGAGGGCGAGCCTACAGTGGCCAAGATGGACGTGGTCGAGGAAACGAGCCCTCCCTCTATTGTCTTTACATTGGAAATGGGTCCAATGAAAGGAAGAGTGGATGAAGGTTAGGGGCTTACACCAGAATGGATGCCCTAAAATTGATCCTGGTAGTGGAGGGAGACTTCTCATTTTTTTAAAGGAATAAAAGCAAGTGTGAACTTTACCTTCCCTACTAGAGACCTGAGGTTTCGGGTCATCTCTTTGAGAAGGGAGAGGCAAGGACCCAACCCTCCTCCAAACTGGGAACTTACCAGTACTGTTTTTGGGAGAATGGTCCTTGTGACTGTGGATATACAAACCCATAGACACTCCATGAATCCTATCCCTGTTATGAAACAAATGTGTGAAACCTATGAATGTGGAAATACAAATCCAAAATAGGAGACACACTGATGTGCCTTCCCCAAAGGTTTGATAAGTCATGAGGTTTTGGTGGAGGCTTCAACTTAGTCCCTTTTAGATGAGAGAATTAAGGAAGGTGATACCCTATCAAGAATGACTTTAAAGAGGGTACTTAAGTTGGTATGTACGCTTTATACCAATCTCTTCTGCATAGGTACCTCGTGCAAGTGTGCCACATAGGTACCACGCGTTGATGCACCATGTAGTTGTACCATGTAGGTGTGTCGCGCAGGTGTGTTGCGCAGGTGTATCGTGCAGGTGTGTCACGCAGGTGTGCCATGCCGGTTTGTATGATGATTGAATAATATATTTCACATAGGGGAACTAAACCTATGTAAAAATTGTGAAAAAAGACTTTCAAAACATGCTTATCCTGTTTAATTATCTCTTCCCTCGTACTTTAGAGAGCTACCTGAGACAATTTTAGGGATCTGGGTGAAAGATATACACAATGGGATCTTCAGGGAGTCTTTCAACTTTTTTATTCTGTAAAATGGGGAGCCTAAGGGTCCTATTTATAGGGATGAAGGGGGTCTGGTCGAAGGGAAATTGTCCGCACAGGTCCTCCGCATAGGTCCTTCGCGTAGATCTTCCGTGTAGGGGTGTAGAACTTATATTTCCACGTAGGTCCTCTGCATAGGTCCTCCACATAGTTCCTTCGTGTAGCTCTTCTGTGTAGGTCCCTTTTTTTATTTTATCCGTCTTCTGAGTGCCATAACGTTTGATCTGTAAGTCTGTTAGGGCTCTGTGACTAGTAAAATCAAAGCTCTTGAACAGATCTACACTTCTTAAGGTGGTAAATATACCATGTATTCTCATATGAAACTCAGATATAGAATTTAATGTTTTGAAACCTTTTCATCATCGATCTTGGAAATCCACTACCTACTCCTGGATGGGTAAATCATTCCACTTACCCATCGGTATGGAGTAATATTTTGGCACATAGAGATCCAGCCTTCATCTTCTTCCTTCCTGGTGAAAACATCTTTACTCATACTTGACATTTGTTCTCTAGCTGAGAATCATATATT
The DNA here is from genome assembly GCA_963277665.1 of Viscum album. Classification (NCBI taxonomy): domain Eukaryota; kingdom Viridiplantae; phylum Streptophyta; class Magnoliopsida; order Santalales; family Viscaceae; genus Viscum; species Viscum album. Next base: position 375,373,229 of record OY728163.1, on the reverse strand, counting down.
CACTCTATGGAAAATTTCATGGAACACATTTCATTGTGTGTAAAATATTTTACACTTCTCAAAATATAGGTAGTGCTACCATATTTTCAATGAAAAAATCACTGTTCCTGGCCCTGGTCAGGTGGAGGTTAGTTATTATCATTTATCTTCAACTATCATGAGTCTTAGGCTATCACATTATCATTTTTCATGAGTACACAACCCAATCCATTCTTGGAAGCATCACTATTTATCACAAAACTTTCTCCACTTTTCAGTAATGTGAGTACAGGTATAGTGATCAGCCTTCTCTTTATCTCCTTGAAGATTTCATCACATTATTCCATCAAGACATACTTCACCCCTTTCCTTATTAAATTAGTTATTTGTCTTGACAATCATGAGAAAATTCTCACAAAACATCAGTAGTAACCATATAATCCAAGAAAACTATGGATATCTATGACACTAGAGGTCATGGGTCATTCCTCAAACGCCTTTGTTTTTAGAGGTTATAAATAAATTCCCTCACTTGTGATCACATTTCCCAAGAATGTTAATTGCATCATCCAAAAGTCACACTTTCTAAACTTGGCATACAAATTCTCCTTTCTCAATGTAACCAAAAAAACATTAGATGTTCTTCATGTTCCTCCTTAATCTTAGAGTAGATGAGAATATCATTGATAAACACTAAGAAAACCTGTTAAGGTAATGTCTAAAGACTTTATTCATCAATTACATAAATATTTTAGGGGAATTAATAAGCCCAAAGGGAATCACCATAAACTCATAGTGTCCATACCTTGTACAGAAGGCAGTCTTCTAAATATCTTCATTCTTCCCCTTTAACTGATTATATACAGAATGAAGATCAACCTTTTAGAAGTACTGATCTCCTCTTATCTAATCAAACAAGTATTCAATCATTGGGAGAGGATAAATGTTCTTTATGGTAATCTTTTTGAGTTCTCTATAATCAATACACAACCACATTGATCCATCCTTCTTCTTCACAAAGAGCATCGGTGCACCCTAAGGTGATGCACTATGGCGTATGAACCCTTTGTTAAAATGATATTGAAGCTGCTTCTTTAACTCTTCCAGTTCGATAAGACCCATCCTATAAGGATAATTTAACATAGGAGTAGCTCTGGGTATGATTTCTACGGAGAACTCTACCTCACTATCTGAGGGAAGTCTGAGTAACTCTTCAGTAAATATTGCATCCCTCTCACAATAGGAATTTCCACTAGAATGACACTCTACTTTGACTCAATCATTTGACTGAGGTATGATTCTTAATAGTGAATCAATACCCACACCATTGAAGGATTTACCAAAAGAGATTATTGATCTTCCTTGAATTTGTAGAGGAGCATGGGATGGTTTAAAATATGAAAAGGTATTTCCTTTTCCTGACAATTTATATGTGCTCTATATAATGAGAGCCAATCCATTCCCATTATAGCGTCAAATTCCACCAAGGGAAGTATCATGAAATTTTCTGGAATAATATTCCCACATATGCCAATAGGAGAATATTTCAACACTTGGGTTTCAATTATTAAACCACCTAGTGTTTTTATAGATATCTCTACTTCAAGGTTTTGGGGATTCAATTCAATAGTTCTAGAAAACTTGTGAGATATAAAGTAATGCGTAGAACCAGAATCAAATAATGATTTTTCAATTCTATAGTTAATAGGAGGTGTACCGTGTACGACTTCATTTTCTTTATCCCCCTCCACATTATTGATTTCATAAGCCTTCCCTTTCTCCTTTGGATTTAGTGGATGCTAACACTGATTACCCTCGAGGACTCGAGATTTAGTGCACTAGCTTACATAGTGCCCTTGCTCCCTACAGTCGTAGCATTGGACCATGGGTGGTTCTATCCTTTCTTACACCACACTATTCTACCTTCTCATGTCTTTTAAACACTCTTGAGCTTGGTGGACTTCTCTCCCACACTTGAATAATTTCTCATTCCTTTTGAGTTAGTTCCCATGATGCTTCTTTCAATATTTTTAACCTGTGGGTGGTTGAGTTTTCTTTCCACCTTTCTTATTCGATCCACCATCTTGAAACTCCATATTTCATTTATTATCACCATAGTCATGGGAATACTCCCCAAACTCCATCTCCACATGGAGAGCACATTGAACAACTTCAGCATTACTCCCAAAGTATTGAATTGAAAGAGTCTTTAGAAGGTATGATTTTAATTCACTAAAGAATCTATCAATTTTTCTATCATTGTTGATAAAAAATCATAAATCATACCGTGAAATCCTTTCGAAATACATTTCGTAGGTCATAAAAGATTTTCCATCCTTTTACATTAGCTCTATGAATTCTCTCTCCATATTTTTATGAATAGTTCGTTCGAAATACTTGTTAAGAAACATTATCTTAAAGTCTTCCCACTTCATCTCTTCAATTTCGTCTCTCGGCTTGGTGTTCTTAATCAAATCCCACCATTGGTTGGCCTTTACGTTGAGATGATAAATGGAAAGTCACCTTCTACATCTCAGAATAGTGAAGCACAGAAAATATATTCTCCATTGAGTTGACCCATTGTTCCTTAACAAGTGGATTAGAAGATCCACTGAACGTCAGTGGTCATTGCCGCATAAAACTCTTGATATCTATTTTATTCCTCTTAGGTGAAGGAGTAAGTTCCAAATTATTCAGGTTATTATTCATAACCTGAGACAACTAGTTTATCATTTCCATAAAGATTTAAACTCTACCACCCAAATCATTTGGGATGTCATTTGGGCAATCACTGCATTTTCTCTCGCATAAGTTGTTGGCGTGGTTTCTCCTGGTTCCCATTATTTTATAAAATAGAAAAGGTTAGAACAAAACAAGAGTAAACAAGCCATAAATAAATAATTTATTCCTCTGTGAAATTAACACTAAAATCATATCGTATGTGATCCCTGTGTTTAGAAAAGCTTCATATGTGTTTAATCTCGCACTAAGGGTTTTCACTAAGGTTCTCTAATCCTAATTCCCAAATTAGATAAATTGTGACTTTGATACAAACTATAGAGACCCTGATTTTCTTACATTACTTTTACATCATTTTAATTATAAAAAATCATAAAAACATTACACAATGAGGATCCAATGGTTTAGTGTCTTGGGAAAACTAGGACCATACATAACATTTACAACAGAAAACATTAATTTAATTCCTTCTTTTATAGATTCTTATTGGCTCCTGACTTCTCCTTAGTACAAGTATTCACCTGAGGATATACATAAAAATTTTTGAGGTAAAATCCCAGTAAGAGGATATATAAGAACATGAAATAAAGTAACATGGGGTGAACATAATCATAACATCATAATCATAATCATGAGAAGAAGCATTATATAATAGCATGGAATGTGGAAAGCCATAAAAATGAAACATCATGTCATAGTGTTCATGTACCACACATATTTTTGAACAAATATATCATCTTTTACACACATATTTTAATTTACTCATGAGGTTCTTCACATTACCTAATGCATTAGAGCTCTATATAATTCTGGGCGCACCTGTCACATCATAACATTTACATTATCTTGCATGTCATATAAAACATATATCAATAAAGAAGATAAATAACCCATGGAAAGGAATGGGTTCCATATCATTAGAATACATTCATAAACATTGGGCTCCAAAATGAAATGGGTAATAACATACTTGATATAAGAATCATCAACCTTGAATGAAGGAACAGTCTTGAGAAGTAAAAGGTGTGTTTTTTAAAATAAGAGTTCTTTTGGAAAACAATGTGTTTGTCATAAACTCATGTAGAAAACATATATATCCCATAAAAGGTAATATAATTATGAAGAAATGGTTTTTAAGGAATAACTATATTGTAAATTGAGTGAAATATGGAAAACCCAAAGAAAGAGAGTTGGGTTCAAGAATTCCACTTACCTTGTATCTGAACACTTTATTCACATTAGTTTCCTATATAATGACATTATATTAAATAATTAACAATTAAATAACCATTTATACAAGAATATGGTTCATTATGGTTTCATTTATTTCTTTTATGGGCCTCTGGATGAGTTATAGAGTTTAAATTCGTTGTTTGGGAGTGTTCGTTTTCCTAGTTTTCATGAATGGTTCACTTGTATTCCTGAATGAAGGTTGGTGTAAAATATGGATAAACATATAGAATTGATATTATATGTTATTAATGATATTATAGAAGTCTAAATGATCTTATAATGGATTTATTTATGTACCATGATGATGAATCATTAGATAAAATTTAATTATGATCATTTTAGGTTAATTTAGCAGTTTTTTTATCACAACAAACATGTTTTGTTTTATCATTTATTGATATGTATAAAAGTTTTTCCCAAAACATAAAAGGGGTTTAAAAATAAATATTACAATATTTATTCATCCATTTAATGGTTTTATTGATATCCTTGAAGGCGTTGAAGTAAAATGTAGGTGCATCCCCAACGTTGATGGTGAATTAAAACATCTCAGGCAATGATTTCATTTTAAAAAAATAAAGAAGAGAGAGAGGATTTAAGTGAATAATATTCCATTAATATGAAATAATACCAGTATATAAATCATAATGGAGTTATAATGAAATTCGGATAAGATAATTTTAGGATAAGAGAAGAAAATAAATGAAATTTCAAAGGAAATTGAAAGAAAGGAGAGAGAGGAATTGCCTCTTGAATATTTCCTCTTGAGATCCTCCTCAAGGAACCTAGACTTGGTATTTTGATGAGACCAAGATCTCTAGGGAGTAAGGAATGGGATAGGGAAGATCTTTGGGTTGAATTTGGACAAGGATTGATGCTTGATAGGTGTGACAAAATGAGGTTGTAAAGGGTGATATTTATAGTGGAGGGGAAGGGGTTTTCCCAATATTATAATCATTATTTTATTATTTTAGCTCCCCACTATAAATTAGTTGAGAATTATCACCAAAAATATTAAAATAATGAAGTATGGTTTGAGATTGTGGGATTAAATTAGAATTACATCAACTATGACTCAGTAAATATGTGTTTTTAATATTTATCATAAATTATCATATTTTACTATTTATTAAAAATTCAAGTATTTTAGAAAAATCCCAAAAATTCACCCTAAATTTTTTTCAACATTTAGAATTAAAATATGAACTCAGTTTTATGAAAATAATTTTATAAATATGAATAATTTTAATTTTAATTAAAATCATCATTTACATGGAAAATACAGATTTTAAAATTGTAGCTGATTTTATAACACTTTAAAAAATTACTTCAGGTCTCATAAAATTATCATAAAACCATAAGACATAAAAATATTAATTTATGAATAAATTTTATGAAAATAAATTTTATTTTAAATTTCTAAATTATTTATAATATTTTAATTAAATATTTATGACTTATAAAAATTCCAACACATAATTATTAATTTTTAATATATTTACTTACAAATTATTTGATATAATTACATAATATTACCATTTATAAAATGCATAAATATTATTTATAATTTCTTTGGTGAGGCCACTATTCATTTTCCAGTTTACTATTCATAAGGTTTATATTACTATTCCTAAGGTAGAGTTACTATTTCATCAGTATGGGTTCCTTAACTTCTAGAAATACTTATAATTTTATTAATCCTAATTTATAAGGATTTTATTATGGTGTCTCTGTGATTTTATGTGCTTTATACTATATAAAATTACTATAATAAGGAATAAATTGCATTGATAAAATTTTTGGGTTATTACACCTACTCCTATTGTTGGTTCAGAATATGGTGAGTATATCACCAAAGCTGCTTTTAGTGCCTTCAAGGAAGAACTATTGGATGTTGTTCGATCAAAACCTTCATAACCACCTAATATAGTTTCTAGAATCAGTGAAATATTTTATGAGTTGATTATCGAGAGGGTTATATCTCAGGTTGATCCAAGATTGATCACTCTTGTGGAAGCAGTTTTCATAGATAATCAAAAAATGAGAAATGAATTAGTTACTATGGTCTTGGCCATTAACAAGATGACAATTGAATATAAATAATATTTTGATAGAGTTCTAAAAGCTCTTGGAGACACCACTTCTAAGTATTATATGTAAGATACTCCTTTTTAGACTCCCAATCTTCATCTAACTCATTTGATATCAGATATTCAAGATATTGTGAAAGGTGCCCCCAACTCTTCTACTCATGTTTATCACTCTCCAGATGTTGAGATGGTCAAAAATGTTATTAGAGAGGAACTTAAGACTATAATGGGTAGCACTAACTATGAAATTATTTCCAAAATCAGGCATAATTGTGATCATATTTATGACAGGATAAAGTTTTACTCCACTGGTGAAACTACTGCTCAATAAGAAATAACCAATAAATCTGATTTCTATTTCAAGAGAATTTACACCAAAAACTAGTTGACCAGTCACTTCAAGTATTTGGTAGAGAATTTAAGTTTGCCTCTAGTGACTCATTCTTTCAAAGAGAAAGTTATGATGTTGAAAGAGTTTACTCATACCCTTGAGACATTCATGGAAAATAAGGACGATTTTGAGAATTTAGTGACTTATGGTGGTGAGTTCATCGAAGAATTCATCAACTTTATTAAACCATACCTACACCATCACAGAATAGCTATCATTGCTCCTCTTACTGCTCCTATCAGACCAGTACATCCTACTCCTAACTCTTATTCTACACCCTAGGCATCATTGATCATGAATCCTGCACAAGATCTAAGTCAGATTCAAATTGTCATCTAACAAGAACTTACACGACCTTCTTTATCAACTAGACCCGGCCCTGATCCTTCTATTTTCAGAGTATTTCCTCTTCCTTCCCTCTCTATCTGCACTGATCATATACCCACTCATATTTCTGACCCTTCTGCTCCTCCCTCCTCTTCCTCTAATAAATTCAAGGATGTGATGGACCCTAATATGACAAAGAAGTTATTGGATCACTTTTTTATAGGGATTTTATGTACTCTGTTTTTTGTTGTACAATTTGTGTTTTCCCTTATACTACATGATTAATGAAATACTCTCTCTGATTTCTTCTCATTGTTATTTACTTATCTATTTTTTCTTTTTATTTAAGGTTTCCTTTTTTATAATCCCAAAAAGTGGGAATAATATGGAATCTATCTTAGGGGTAGCTTAAGGTTACACTTAAGTATAAAAGAGAACATGTAATTGAAATAGATCATTTAACAAGTCACGGGTACATGTGTTTCCTCTAAATATTACATCTCAATAATCTATGTAATATGTTAAGAATATTTTTTTGCTGATCATCATAAATCAATTCTAATATTTTTTTATATATTTCCCAAATTTGTGATCATTAAAAAGGGGAATATTTTTGGCCTCCTCTAGTTTTAATGCTCGCAAATCATGTTTAACTATGATAATTATGATTTATTAAGATACAGTGTGTTTAATAAAGTTCAATTATAATCTTAACCTCTGTTTTTTGTGTTTACATCATAAAACAACAATACAATTTTTGGTTAAGTGTGAACTACTGATACTTGTACTACCAATAGACAAGTCACTAATACATGAGCTACCGATGAAATAAGATACTGATAAGCTGATTCACCGACATAGGGACTCAGAATATTCACTGTGTATGATCTACCAAAATCCTGAACAACTATAAACCTGACCTACTGATGTTTGACCTACTAATAGAATAACTAGCTGACACTCATATTTTCTCTAACTCTGAGCTACCAATAGTCGAGCTATTGACGTGTCATCTACCGATAGAAATGATCTACTAATAAAATTATCTACTGATATAATGAGATATCAATATAATGATATACCGACAACATGTGACACTGACAGTCTAAGCTACCGACAGACTGAGTTTCCAGTGATATGTCTATTAAATTCTAACTTACCTCTAATGGTCATATTTATGAAATTTAGTACTTCTTATTATATTAATGAGCTTTGATGTCTTTTGTAGACAACTTTTAAGGATGATAGAGACCAATACAAGGTATGAGGTTCTAGAGAACATGTTTCTTGTCTGTAGAAAGGGAATATATAGATCAATAGGATATGAGTGTGGAAAAAAGAGGAGATCTGGTTAAGAAACACACAGAGTTGTTTGTGCACCTTAGATAAAATTACAAGAGCTACTTATTGTGCTTAAATGAAGACACTACTAGGAACAAAAAAGTCCAAAAATCTCTACAGGGAAAACTTAGAGGACAATAACACTTCAAGAATAATTTACCTAACTGGAAACAGAACACAAGATGAAACCATGACTCCCTATTTTCTATCTATTTTTGGAAGGCGACTCTAACTTCACTTTTCTCATTCTGAAGGAGTCCAGAACCTTTATAGAACATCACATAGAGAATTATAAACACTTATAATCTTTTTCTATGCCTATTTACTTTATTTTATAGTTTCGAGAAGTGTGTGTCAATGTTTTCTAAATACACACTGAATCTTATGCTAAAATGGAAGATACAAATATATATTCACCAAATCATATTTTTACACATTACAATCCCATGGTTAATAGTGATAGAGGTTAATATGTGGACTTTATGTTTTTTTTACACACCCACAAAAAATGTGGAAGAGGCCTAGTGACCTGGATAGTTTATATACTTTTGTTACCCTGATCTAGGTTGTGGATCGAGTTTATTTAATATAAGATGCTTTTTTCAGGTGATCACCAAGTGGAGAGGATTAGGTCTTGGTAAGATACCGAACCTCTTTTTTACTTCTACTGTGTGATTTCAAGTTTTTTTTCTCTGTTACTATTATTATTTCAGTAAACTTAACCTCACTTTGATAGTTAATCGTATATAGTGTTTATATTATAATTTTCTTAGTAGACTGATTTCAAAATTTAGAATAATAAAATATATTATTTTAACTGAGAATTAATCAATATTTGATAAATATTTGAAACACATAAAACTTTTATAACTCTTTTACTTTGGTTAAATTTTTTTATTTGTTTTGAAATTGGAGGATTTTTAAACAATCATTTTTAGATAGAAATTTTTTACAGTAACTCAGTTCACCCCCTCTTGAGTTTTCTACTCCGACCAACAATAATGAATAAAGTGATGGTAATATATATAAATTCCTAAGAAAATATTAATATCAAAAAAATTATTGGGAAATTATAGAGACATCACTACCTCTAATTTACCTATATCTGTAAAAATACCTACCTCTATCACCATATTTCTATGAGATTTTACCTCCTGAGATCTTTTCACAAAGTCAAGGCTCCTATAATGTATCCAATATATTAAAAAAATGTATATCATACTCCAATTAAGATCCTAAATATACCAAGATATTATCCAAAAATAAAACCATAAAAGTCTAATAATGGATGAAAAGTCTTGTTTAACAATTCCATGAAGCTTGTAGAATAATTTTTCAATCCCAAAGGCATAACTAGGTACCCAAAATTATTATACAATATTTGAAAATGTAGAAATGGACTATCCTAATTTTTTACCCGATATTGATGGTAACCGTATCATAAATAAATGTTTAAAACCATTTAAATCATGCTATTTGATCAAAATAATCTATAATCCTATGAAATGGATAATAATTCTTAATGGTTACCAAATTTATCTTTTCATAATATACACCTAAACATAAACTTTCATTTCCTTTCATAGAAAATGGAACTAAGGAACCCTATATATAAGTAATAGACTTTATAAAACACTTTAATTCAAACTTCTCAAGCTAGATTATCAACTATATCAACTCCTTTGTGATCATATAGTATGTGATAATTAAAGTAGGCTTTGTTTCGATAAATAATTCTACCATGAATTTCCTACATATCTTAGTCAAAAATCTTGATAAATCCTCGAGAATAAGATCTATAATGGGAGATAATACCCTCTTAAATTAAGTTTTATATACTTTTAGAATCATAATTGTTATTTGTGTGGTAATTGATACAATTTTTCCCTAATTAATCCCTTATCAACCATCTTTCAATCTTGAATCTCCAGTAAATTCATACTGAATAACAATTGGAGAGGAGAAAGTAACTCATCTTTGATAAAAAAAATATATGAGCTCAAAATTGAGTCAACTATTCTATACCCATGTTGACATAAAAAAATTTCATATTTGGGAAAACAAAATCTCAAATGTGTCTATAACTTCTTACCGTAATAGCGCAAGATGGGCCTTTCCTACTCAAACTTGGTCATTTCCCAAATGGGGTGTCAATACTCATAAGATCACGAGATGATTCCATGATTAGTCCTATATGAGATAGGAATTTATCATAATGAAATGAATGGGAGTCTTTGGTATCAAATAAAGTACCAAAAAGGGTAGAGTCTACTAAGATGGTACCACTCATGGTGGAGTATTTCTCATCTATACTTGTTAATAACCAATTAAAATAAAAAGAATTTATGTACTGGAAGAGTGAATCTAAGGTAGTAAATACTTTTCGATTAGAGGAATTAATGGATGTAAACCCTAATCACCACTCTCATTCCCTTGACCATCCCCACATGATATTGTTTAACTTTCTTTTGTATATTGTGCCCTAAATATAGTATGGGAAGCCTAAATCTGAAAGTATTATTAAATATCACTTCCAAAATGATATGTATGAGAAAAAATATAAATATGACCATAATAGATGCATTTATAACACTAAATTTCCTCAAATATGAAATTGTGTCAAGTGTATTCCACTCATCCATGCTGGTAACATCTAGCAAGGGGTTGCTTTGGAATATGAGGGAGGGAATAACATCCTCTCTAACTGCCTTGATATAACCCAGCACAAATCATCTCCTCTTTCCGTTTTTCCCTATTATAATTTCTACCACAAATTTTTAATTTAGAACAAATATATCTAGTCCTATGAATTCCGTTGGAAATACTATTTGTTACTATATCTTTCCTCACTACATCTAATAAATTAATTAGACAAAATAATATAACATGAGACTACAAAGTTTCCCTCAATAGAATCTCAAATTTTCTATCCTTTTCAACCTCAACTCCACCCAAGGTTAGTGAAAGGAAGATAAGGTCAGTAATTTAGTTATGTATTCCATGATTTTCATCTCCAAATGATTTAATTCCATAAATTCCTTAACCTTGATCAATTGCAGTGTATTGGGATAGAACTTCTCATTGAAAAGATACTGAAAATAATTCCATGTTAGTTGTTGGTATTTATATACCTTAATCATAATGTTCCGCCAATGATAACTAGATCCTTCTATAATAAAAGATAACAAAGATGTGCTATACTAATTTGGAAAATAAATGAGTTAAAATATATGGTGAGTAAAATATACCCATTACTCTATCACATGCACCCCCACATCCCTCGAAAATGTTTGGGGATATTGAAGTTGAAGCTCCCTCAAATAATTAGTCATCATGGACACCCACCTAGGAAGCCCCATACCTATGTCATGTAATGAGTGTTTCAAGCTCTCAAACTCTCATAGATCCATGATTGTCATGGAAGGTGTATAATACTCATCAACTACATCTTATATACATTCAAGTTTTTTTTTGGAAACATACTCTAAAATTAAGTAAAGCATCAAATTAAATTCATTTATCAAAGGTTAATAAAATATTATACACATTAATTAATATTAGGGTATCAAGATAATAACCAAATCTAGGATCCCTACCCCCTATCTCTACTCAAATTACTTTAATTCCTATTAAATTTAAAAGATTAGTCAATTAATTCCAACATCAGTATTCTATATAAAACCATGAAACATCTATATTTGAAAAATATTAACATAATAAAATTCCTTACCCATATCATTAACTTATATATTTGTATTAATATAAATTTCATTGATAAATAATTAAGAATACATTAATTATTTATCAGTTAGTTTAAATTAATAAAAATCACTAATTTATTTTAAAAATCAATCTTATATTCACACACAAGAACACAAGTGGCATGATTTCCTATGTGTTTATAATTGGTGTGTAAAACATATATATGTAAATCCAAATCAAGGAAATATAATCAATAATAAATCCTCAAACTACCCTAAAAATCAATATTTCAGTATAATTATGATATATGTGCATATTTATAGCTTGATTTTGGTGTCTCTATGACCATATCTCTGCACTACCAACTTTCCCACATAAATAAATCCCTAAAACCAATTAATAGATAATTAAATAAAAAAATATCTCTAATATTATTTTTTTAACAACCCAATCATAATCTCCTGGTATAACCGAGATCCTCACAAGGCCTTTGGTTCACTTCTCAATGGCCTAAGGTTGGCACAAGTGCTAGGGTTAAATGTAAAAAAGTGAGAGGTGATTTACCCTCACCGTGATCCGCAAATAAATGAAAAAAAAAATATTTCAAAATTTTAAATATCATCTATGAAATATATATAGTTATGGATATAAAATAAATCATATAACATTTTAAGTTGTGTGACATGAAAAACATAAACATGTCATAGATATAGTATAAAAAACAATGTTCAAAATTATATAAAAGAATCCAAAACATTTCTATGAAGGTTTTAGGGAATATTGAAATCTATTATTCCCATTCCCAATAATGTATTTTGATCAGTTTACTTGGATAATTCTGTAAAACATGATGAACATAGTACAAAAATATTAGAAAAGAGGATCTTTTCACATATAATTTATAATTAATTTATAAATAAGAATTACCTATTGTATTGGAATTATTTCTTTATTGTTAAATCGGTCGACCACTCTATCTGCACAAATTTTAGATAATGGATTCAAGTTTATAATTTCTATAGTGGTATCCACACATACTCCCTAAAATATGGAATGTCATAGAAGGATATTTTCATTCCAGTGATAAAGATCGATCCCCATGCATCATTCTCATTGATCACAACTAGAATTCCTTCTAGACTAGAATAACTTTATCTAGATTTATCAAGGACTTGAGAGGGAGTAGTAGGATTGATTCTCACTATTCTTGAGAGTATTCTAAAGAAATTTTTCTTCAGGATTCAGAGAATTTTAAAGAGGGAAATGTTGTTCATAACAAATCCTTGTCCTAGAAATGACATAATATGGATTTTATACTTAGTTTTTTATATTAGTTACTGCACAAAGTCCCTTTACTAATATATTTATCCCAAATAAACCCTATATTAAATAATAGTAAAATTATAAATATTATTTCCTTTCCATGTGATAAACTCATTGATTTTTAAATATAATCACTATAAAAATCTATAATTTAGTGATATTTTTTAGTGATGCTTTTTAAAAACATTGATAATTTTAAATTTAACGACTTTTTTCTAGAAACATTACTTATTTAAGAAAGTTTCCTTAAACAAATAACTAATTTATCATCGTTTTTAGGAAACTTTTCTAAATTTGTGACATTTTTTTGAAATTTCGAAAATTTAGTGATGTTTACTTAAATATGACATTATTTTAGAATCATTTTTTCATAAATGTCACTAATTTGGCCACAATTTTAAGAAAAACATGGCTAATTTAGTGAGTTTTTTTAAGAAATGTGCATAAATTAGCAATGTTTTCTAAAAAATGGCCAAATTTGTGTTGTTTCTTGAAAAATGTCACAAATTTAGAAATGATTTCTAAAAACAACGCTAAATTAGAGATGATTTTCTAGAAGGGTCGCTAATCTACCCACATTTCCCAAAAAAACATGGCTAAATTAGTGATTTTTTCTAAAAAACATCACCCATTTAGTGATTCTTCTAAAAAAAATTGCTAATTTAGCGATGTTTTCAAGAAACTTCACTAATTTGGAAATTTTTTATGGAAATATCGCTAAATTGGTGAAATGTTTTAGGAAACATCACTAAAAATATATTTATTTATATAGCTCATTTCACCACATAGATTTAAATATATTTATATATATATATATAAACACATACACATATATATAAACATATATATATAAATATATATTTATATATATTTATATATATATATTAACACACACACAAACACACATATATATATTTATTTATTTAAAACACGACTATTTTAGTGATATTCTTACTGGAATTTTAAAGTGTGGCTAATTATATATATATATAATTATAATTATAATTATATATATCTATACGTACACATATATTAATACACACACATGAACACACACACATATAAATATATATATATATATATATATATTAATATAAATATATAATATATATAATAGACATATATATATATATAAACATATATATATAATATCATCAATTTTTTATATATTTTATTTAAGACACCACACCACACAAAGAGTAGCATGAAATCCAAGGAATATAGAGGTATGAAGTGATGAAGCCCTAGAGAACCCCCTCTGACCAGGTGCTCCCCCTCTGAAAATATGAAAAAAATATTCAAAGAAAAAATAGTGTCCTTCCCATGGGTTAACAATAAGTCAAGAAAGTCAGCGAACTTGTTCCACTCACAGCATGTATAAAGAATGTCGATGTTGGCATCCATGAGACTGAAGAAACTCCTTATGATGTAGGATATGGACCATGGGGTGGGTAACTTACCTGACAAAGAGTTGTAGATAATGATGGAGTCAGTTTCCACTTCACTAAGGGTAATGTTCTTCTACCTGGATAGTTGAAGACCGGAGAGCATCACCAGGGCTTTATCTTGAAAAGAGTGACTGATTCCATAATGGGCAGTAAAAACATCCATAACCACACCCTTCTTTTCACGAATAACACCAACCCCACTCGTGATGCCCATACTGCACGAACCATCAGTGTTCAGTTTGGGTCCCAAGGGATGTGGGTGCCATCAAACCCATTTTCCCCAATTGCCCTTGTTGATAGTGTTTGATGACTGATTATGGTTTGAAAATAGTCTCATGGTAGTGGAATCCCACCAGCCTTTTCCTAGCTGAACCAAATCCTGCATCAAGCACTTAACCCTTGCAACTACCACCCTCTGGGAACATGTGGCCCCCTCAAAGATGGCCATGTTCTGAGCAATCTAAATGCACCAGCAGCCTTCCACAAGGACCAAGTCATGAGACTTCAAATCTATCCCTTGGCCACCTACATCATGAAACCATCTCTCTAGGAAAGGAGACTCCATTTAATCCATAGATTCCTAGCCTGTAAAGACTCCGAAAGCCGATCATATTGCATTGGTCCAATCTCCCATAAAGAGAAGGTGATCTGTGGTTTCTTCTCTATTAACCCTCCAACATGAGAAACATGAATCCAACTGAATTCTCATCTATTTTAAATTTCCATCAGTTGATATTGTGTGGTTCCTGATCCTCCAAACCAGAAAATTATATATTTCTGAGTTTTATTTGAGTTAGAGAGTCCCCCCGCCCCCATTAATCGATTTGGTCCAAAGTTGTAAAGGTCCTACGGAAGTCATGCATTGAAAAAACACCAGAAATCAAGGCAGTGAAGACACATTTATCCTGATCCTCATTCATGTCGATATGGTAAAAAACTTCACATTGGCTTCTATTCAGAATTGCCGCAACAAACGTGGAATACATGTTAGCTTGGTGAAAGGAAATTTTGGCAACTGTATAGCCTGGGAATCCAAGACACCAACCGAACTAGTTGTGTTACCAAAAAGAGATCTCACCTCTCCCAACTATACATCTGGAGTGTGGTTGCAGGGATGCGATCAATGGGGAAACCACGAGCCAAATAGAAGAGGCTTGACCAGCTCAATGCCCCTTACTCTGTTTATACCATGATTTCATAAACCTACACCATTGAGATCAGGCCTCAATGATATCCCAGTGTCTTGGAGAGTCTCTCCCAAGATTTCAAATGATGCTTCCCATTCGAATGTGTGTCCCAGATAAAAGATACCAGGATCCTGTCAATACTAGCAAGCACTCCCTTTGGGACTTTAATGGTATAAAGCACATGGAGCGGGATATAGGTGATGACACTATTTACTAGGGTGATTCTACCTATGAATGATAAGAACTTTCTATTCTAATCTGTGGTACATCCAGTAATGAGAGTGACAATATGATCAAAAAATCGAACTCACATTCATCCAGGGGAAACAGGATCACCTAGGTAGATCATTGGGAAAGATACGTGTTTGATGTTTAGATGGTTACTCGGGGATGTGCTTCGAGAATCCGAGCATCATTTCATGATGTAGAAGGTTCTCTTGCTTAAATTAATGTACTGGCCACTCCAGTGACCATATTCCTACATGATCTTATTTAATCCCTGAATTTAATGCTAGTTTTCATTGATAAAGATGAGCGTATCATCGGTAAACATAATGTGAGAAGTTCATATCTACCTCTTCCTACACCGGTAAGAAGAAATGGAACAATTTTCAATGCTCTTATTGATATGTCGACTGAGGATGACTTGGGCCATGATGAAGATGCTCAGTGAAAGGGGTTCCCCCTATCATAGACCATGAACCATCTTAAAGAAGTTGTGGTGCTTTCCAATGAATAGAACGATAATCCATGCAGAGTAGATGCACCTGAAAATTAAATCAATAAACCAAGAAGAGAATCCGAATCTAGAAAAGACTTTGATGATAAAACTCCACTCTATGCGGTCTTAGGACTTGTCCATGTCCAGTTTAATGGAATTATTTGAACCATGAACCTTCAAGTTAAGATCTCCAATAATATCTTAGTCCAGAGAGATCACCCCCTGAATAGATCTTCCTTTGATCAAGACATATTTCTCATCTAATATTAGGTTGGGAAGGTGTACTGCAAGTCTTCTGTTGATGATCGTTGCCAAAAAAATTTAAGGGACAATATACATACTCACAGGCCTATAGTGGTTGATGGATGAGGGTTCAATTTCTATCTCATGTTGTTTTCAGGATGTGGACAGAGGGTTCGAACGTGGGTGGGATGTGGGAGTGGGGTCAAACTTTAGGATTGGATTGAGATGCGGGTGGAAACGGATAGGGGTTGAACGGGGGATCCAGATGCGGGTGTGGGGTTGAATTGGAGAAAACGGAGGGTATTGGACGGTCATTTAATGGGGGATGCAGATGTGGATATGGGTTTGATCTGGAGGAAAATGGAGGGTACTGGATGGGCATTGAACAGGGGATGTGGATGCATGAGTGGAGTTGAACTAGAGGAAAATAGAGGGTACTGGATAGGTGTTGAATGGGGGATGGAGATGCAGGTGCGGGGTCAAAATGGAAGACAATGGAGGATACTGGACAGGCATCAAATGGGTGTGGGGATGCAGTTGGGGGTTTGATGGGATTGGGATGTGTGGGGGTGACACTTATAGTTTTTTGTTCTTAAGAAAAATTAAATTTAAAAAAATATAAATTTAAAAAAAAACATTGTCGATAAAAAAATTATAAATTTTAAAAATAAACACTAAAAATCAGTAAATGAAAATACTAAATTTCAAAAAAAATACCAATGTTTTTTAGAGACATCAGTAAATGAAGAGTCATTTACCAATGTTTTGAAAAAACATCGGTAAATGAGGTGTCACAAAACAGCAATGATTATTTACTAACATTTCAAAAAAAATGTTTGTAAATGAGGTGTCTCTAAATAGTGACATTTATAAACATCGCTAACTTAGCGATGTTTATTTACCAATGTTTCTCAAAAACATCGGTAAATGAGGTGTCGCTAAATAGTGACATTTTTAAAATGTCATTAATTCTTAAAAAAGGTCACTAATTAGCATTTTTGTTTTAGTGAATTTCAACTATACCCTTAAATCAATCCATCAATTATCCTTAGCATTTATCAAACCTTGAATAATAAATATTTTAAAAAAATACATAAATATCATTGAATTATCCATTAAATAATTATTTATGCAATAAAAACATCCTTAATAGTTATTATTCCTTGGAACATGAGAATAATAGTTATTCCAATACTAAATTAAAATAGGATTTAACTAATTTTTTAGATACACTTACTGTAAAACCCTTTAGACCTCTTTCTTAGTGGCATTGAGTTAACTAGCTTAAAGTCTATGATTAGAATGTTGAAACACATCAAGTCACCTATAAAGAGAGATGATAATTTCACAATAAAGAAAAAATCCTATAAACGTTCACAGCGTAAAATAATCCCTTTGTCTCAATAACTCATCAAGCAGGTCACATAATCATATCATCAACTTATAGGCTTGATATATCTTTCTTTAACTTTATTGAAATAAACACATCAATAAAACCACTATGGATATGGACTTAATAAAATAGTTTTATTCCAACTAAAGGTCCTAAGATATTTATTTCCATTAACTCAGAATAAAAAAATTCTTTCTTGGATTTTTCATTAATTTCATATCACTTATGATGCACCCAACATATCCTACCTCATTATGAGAATATTTCATCATGGTTTTCATCAATACATAAAATTATGTGGCACATGCTATATATTAATAAAAATCAAAATTATAAGGACCGATACAAACTTTCATAGATATGAATATCTAATGGCACATATTACATGTGGAATTCCTCCTAAAAGGTATCTTTTCATAACGTCCAATCTTGGTGATTATGAAGTGAAAACTTATGGGAAAGAGTAAGAATGTGTTATGATCCCCCTACACTTGATATCTTACATCATTTGTGCCCCATCATAAATAAATCATATATCCATATAACATATATTTATGAATATCTTCATAAAACTACAAGGTTCGCATCATAGTAGAAACTACTATGACTATTCGATGTGAAATATTATCTAAGGAAATTATAACATTAATTTTATCCAAAATAACACTCATCATTTTATATGATACTTATTAATATTAAATATTTTTAATATGTAGTTAATTGAAAGTAAAAATTAGTTAGTTCTATGGAACCAACTCTAATAGACTCCCATTTATAATATATCCAACTTCTAATGACCTTCAATCTAATAAGTATAACAATATATTAATGATTCTGTTGAGATAAGTATTTAGTAAATGTGTCTACCATGTTTTCATCAACAGAAACTCATCTTACTACAACCTCACCCCTTTGATAAAAATTCTCAAATAGGTGATACTTAGAAAGTATATTCTTCATCTATTAATATAACATTGGCTCCTAAATGAGGGACACAATTATAATATTATAACAATATAATGTTTTATCATATTTATTGTTTGGAACCACATCAAGAACCTAGATGAATTTTTTCATTCACTCTGTTTATTTGGATACATTACAAGTTATAATATACTTAGATTATACTATTGAATCGGTGACCATTGGCTTCTGTGATCTCTTCCAACTCATAGATCATATTTTAAGACATAATTTATACCCTAATTGAAATTTTAGATCATTTTGATAAATTTTTATGCTAGAATTTATATATCCATTAATGATTATCTCCTCATCTCCTTCATAAACCAAGAGCATATCCTTATTAGACCTCAGATACTTTAGGATATAATTGACAACCGTATAATGAAGGTCTCTTGGATCTTCTTGATATCTACCTACCATGATCAACGAATATGTAACATCAAGCCTAGTACATAGTGTGGAATACATTACAGATCCTATAGATTTTTTGTATGGAATCCTTCTCATCCTCTCTCTCTCTCCTCCAGTGTTTGAGGGTGTATTTTCATAAAGAGATATACCAAGTGAAATTGAAAAAAAAACCTTGCATGTATTTCTCTATATTGAATCTCTTAAGTACCTTGTCAATATATGTACCCTGATTTAGTCCAAGTATCCTATTAGATCTATCACAAATGGTCTTATGCCCTAGAATATAGGTCGATTCACCTATGTATTTCATAGAGAAGAACTTGTTCAAGCACATATTAACTAACTGTAAGGTCGGTACCTCATTTTTTATTAGTAATATGTCATCAAAAAATACTAGAAGGAAAATGACTTCACTCCCACTAAATCTCTTATATACATAGGGATGAAATTAGTTCATTATGGAACTAAAGTCCCTTATGAATTCTCTAAAGTGAATGTTCCAATATCTAGTTACTTTCTTTAACCTATGAATGGATTTTTACAACTTTCACACCTTATCAAAATCATTTGGTCGCATAAATACTTCTAATTGTATCATATTGGAATATTTTATAAGGTTCCCATTAAGGAAATCTATTTTGAAATTAATTTTCCAAATCTCATAATCATGGTAAGTTTCTAAGGAAGGCATAATTCTAATGGATTTTAGCATAGATACTGGTAAAATGGTTTCTTCATGGTCTATTCCTTGATGTTTCTTAAACCTTTTAATAACTGGTCATGATTTATAGGTACTAAATTTACCTTATATATCCAATTTATTCTTAAATACCCATTTTCACCCAAAAATATTTATATCTACTAGATGATCTACTAGAACCTAAAAATGTTTTTAGTACATGGGATCCATCTCATAATTCATGGTTTCTTGTTATCTTTAAAATTATGAGCTACATAATATATACTTTTATAACATAAGTTCATCATTATAAAATAATAATGAGTCATCATCATAGGTAACTATAAAACCATATCTCCATGGTTTCCTAATATCTCTAGTGCTCCTACACAGTTTGTATATCTATAGAATAATTCCATGAGTCCATATGGAATTTAAACATTATCCAACACTTGTGTATCTTGATAATCAACTTTATCGAATTCAATCTTTCTCTCATTATCCCTTTTGAAGATGTCCTCCTTTTCAAGGAAAATAGAATATCTGGACACTACTACTTTTTCTTATAAGGGGTATTATAAATAATATCACCTTATTTCCTTGGGATATTCTATAAAGATAAACTTTGTTCCTCAGGGTGAAAGTTGGTTTCCATAATTGTCCATAAAAAACACTTTTCATCGCCATACATGAATATTAGACAACAAATATTTCCTCCCACACCATAACTCATATGGGATTTTTGTTTCCATATTAGTTATCACTTGGTTTGGTGTGTATATTGCGGTTAATGATTCATATACCCAAAAGGATAATAGAATATTTTTTATGAATCCTTATTGACTTTACCATGTCCAAAAATGAATGGTTCCTCCTTTCACTAACACCGTGAAAATATAGTTTATATAGAGTATTAAGTTGAGATAGAAAAAATAACACCCTCGTATAGTCAATGAACTCTTAGTTAAGATATTCTCTACTTAGATCTAAAAAAATATTATTTATATTCTTACCAATATTGCTCTATAATTCATTATTTAACTCCTTAAATTTCTCAAAATATTCATACTTGTACCTTGTTAATTATAAATATCCATATCTACTCAATTCATTGGTAACAGTTATGATTTATGAATATCCACCTCCTGTATCAAATAGAAAAGGTCCACACACATTTTTGTCAAATAATTCAACAATATTTGCAGCCATTTCACCCTTTCCACCAAATAGAGGTTTTTTAATTTTTTATTACATATTAGAATGACTCATTACAAGTGTTTTTAGTTTAAAATAACCTAAATACCCATCTTGATATATATTTTTCATGTGTTTCTCATTTACATGGCCAAGTCATTGATGCCAAAACTAGATGTGACATGAGTCATGTGAACATGATTTGTTTCAATTTCCAACACTTGGAATTCATATTCTAGTATATAAATACCCATATTGTAAAGTTACATACCATAAAAAATGATATATTTATAAAAATGTAAGCTATTATTTCTGAACATGAATACAAATCTACCCATGTTTAATCATGACACAAATATAATTTTTTTGGTAACACTAGTAATGTAATTAGAGTTCATTGAAACTAAAATAAATCCTTTTAAAAATGTAAGGTGGTAGTCCAATATATCTAGTGCCAGTATTTCTATATTGTCAGTTCAAAGATCCACCTCACTGCTTTCAAAAAATATTAATCTACTTGGTTCCTTTATTTGGAAAAAATATGAACATCAAAAGTTGTTTTTAATACCCAACTTGAAGAAATATAAATTATATATTCAATAATAAATACATTTGAATATTCCTCATGATTAATCAGTGAGAATAAATTATTCTTCCTATGATCCTTCCTTCCACATGAAAAACATTATGAATCTTATTCCTTATCCTAAAATTGGTATTACTTCTCTTGGTTGAGCGGTGTGTGTAAGCCTTAGACTTGGAGTTAGTCTTGGGGGGTTTACATTAAATTCCTTTTATTCACTATAAATACTATATTTTTTTCTTTCCCTATGTCATTATACACTTGAAAAATCATAGTAAGGAGTTCCGTAAGTGAATTATCAAAGTTTTTTATATTAAAATTCACATCAAAAATAGATAATCTCTAAGGAAATGAAGAAAGTGTGAGATATTTGTGAAATTATTTAGGTAAATTAAACCATATAATTAGTATTCTATTGATATAGATAAACATATTGTCTATATGTGGCCTAAAAAGCATTCCATCTCCAAGATTTCACATAAAGAGTGACAATGAAATCTCATACCACTCTTACCTAGCCTTCTCTAAATGAATATAATAGGGGTGAGTCAATATAGTGTATGCATCCACGATTTAGTACATCTTCTAGAGACCATGAGACCTAGATTATAACATCAAGTACTATAAATCTACCACATCATCAAGGTATCATGAGTAGATAGTTATCTCATACTCACTCACCTCCTTGGATGGCTCGCCATAAGTAGGGGACTCCAACATGTAAGACTTGTGATCTTCTTGTAGTATGATGTGAAAGTTCTTGTACCACTCCTAGAATTTCATGCTAATTGAGAGGTTATATTTCTCCAAAATCAATCATAGGGATAATATTGAGGTCTTAATGAATTTCCTTTTTCTATAATAAAAAATAAAAGAAGATTTTAACATTTTATCTTGATTACCAAAAGTGTGACATAATTTAATTTAATTTTATTATTCTACAACTATTTTATCAAATCCTAATATCCCTTTCCATTATATTTGGAATGTCCTATTGTGAGGATATTTTTGTGGAAAGGATCCATATTTCCCTACTCATAACCCATATTATTACCTAATCAAATTGTTTGATGATATTTAGGTAGGTTATTTTTCTAATAACATTAATACAAAGTTCCTTGATCCATTTAGTGGACTCCTGAATACTAAAATCCTAAACCTGGAATTCCTCAAAACTTTCCTCCAAGTTAAACCATGTCTTGTTTGATAAACTAATATTCATGATAAGTTGGTTAAGTCTACCCAAAACATTTATTATAAATCCTTGATAATTACAAGTTCCCTAAAATGGTAAAGACCAACACTTCAATTTATTGTTTCATTATAAATCAAGTAATAGAAGGAATTGTATAAATTAATATTTCCTAGAAGGATTTTATCTTATTCATAAATTTTATTTATTTTATCATTTTACATTATTTTTAATATTATATGAATTTTATATGATTAATTAACCTTTTTGATAAAATAATTTACACATAATCCCTTTATTTTTATTCCATCTTGCATTATTATTAATTCATTTACTTTATGTGATCAGGAATAAACATGAATCTCATAAAAAGATAACTAACCATGAACTAAAAAAATAAGATATATTTATATATGGAATGATCATGAATTTTAATTATCGGTTAGTTTTTAGAGTGGATGAAAAACAAATATTTGGACCTAAGGGGATATCTCCTTGAACCAAGCTTGGTTTGAGTAT
Source organism: Viscum album (assembly GCA_963277665.1). Classification (NCBI taxonomy): domain Eukaryota; kingdom Viridiplantae; phylum Streptophyta; class Magnoliopsida; order Santalales; family Viscaceae; genus Viscum; species Viscum album. Next base: position 375,349,568 of record OY728163.1, on the reverse strand, counting down.
CAACATTCCACCTTTGAACAGTGTAGATCCATGGTTAGTTTCACCCCTTCCCCATCCGGAACTGTTTCATCTCACCAGTGAAATCCTTTCTTTACATATGTTTATTCACATGTAGGTGAGGGGAGGCAGGGTTTTGGGGTTACATAAAAGAAACTATAGACATATAGAACCATATATAATAAGGTGGAGGGGATGATGAGGATGTCATTATTTTAATTTAATAATAATTATCATAAAAAATCATGTGACAATATTTAAATTAAATAAAACTCAACACACACAGACACACAAACACACACACACACATGAACACACACACACACACAGATATATATATATATATATATATATATATCGTTCAAGCTCATTTTAATCTACACAAGTAATGAATACACATTTAAATAAACTAGCTAGTATTCATTAAAATCCATTATTCATTAAGTTAAATTTCAAGAATTAATAAATTAATTATCATATTGATTAATTAATCCATTTATCTTAATTATACATTCAAATTGTCACACCTAGATTTCAATTTTCTTCCTTTTCTCTAATTCATCTTTTGATTCCAGTTTTCCTCTCAAGTTCCAAGTGCTCTGGATTTAATTTTTAAGATATTATTTTGTTTATATTTGGTCTTTAATTTAACCTTGGTTTTCCCAATGATTTTTCGGTGAAATAAGGTGGCACATGGTTGGCGCACGGTTAGGGAAAACCATGTTCCCTTTCCTAGGAAACTGTGCAACCAATTTCATTTTTAGGAAAACGCTACCACATTATTATCAAACAGTTCGGTAAACTGTGTGGGATAACTGTGTGGATTTCTCCTCTTATATAATGAGGGATACACGGTTTCTACATGGTTTGGAAAAATGTGCATGATAACCATGCGACCTATCCAGTTCATTAAAATTATAAATTATCTATTTTATCATCTTCGATATTTAACCCCAAAACACCCATTTTTCCAATATCCTTGTTTTTTTAACCCAAATGGAGCCTCTAAATTCTTACCCAAGGTTCCTCTTCTCTCCCAAGGGGTAGATATACAGTTTTTTTAAGTTTTAAGGGTGATTTATCAAGGAAATATTACCCTCTCTTCTTCTTCTTCTTTCTCCTTCCATTTTATCTTAAATTCCTCTTCTCCCTTGGACATTTAGATCTATTGTTCCTATTTTTTTGTTTAATTTTGGGGTTCTGAGTGTTTAGGTCTCCTTTTGGTTGTTATTAATCCTTTAGACCATTGAGAAGTTTTTTTAGGTGGGTGTTGTTGAAGCACCATGAGTTTGAGGTAGGTTTCCCTTTAGACTTGTCCTTTAAATTTAATAATTGTTAGTTTCTTGATTTTCTCACATTCCTTGGTTGTTAAATAGTGATGTATGATTTTTTTAATAATTTTTTTATTTGAAATGAGGTGTTTATCTTAATTGTTTTGAATTATATGGTGTTTCTTTATTGAGTTGTTCACACCAAGTGTTTAATAAATTGCCTGGTTGGCTTTTACAAGTGGATTTTAATCTTTAAAGCATGGTATGGATTTGTAAATGTATATTTGGAATCTAAAATTGTTTTTTGGATTTACTAAATTGATTTATAAATGTTTTGGACTTGAAATTTGTGTGTTTTTAGTTATTTGGAATTGTTTGACAATGTGATGATGGTGTGTGGCGCATTTCACATTTTGATAAAAGTGGATTTGGTTTGAAAATGTGATGTGACTGCTTAAATGGAATTTTATAAATGATTTTGAAATGAAAAATCAATTGTTTTCACCTTTTTTGAAAGGTGGATTTGGTTTTTTGAAAAAGAGGGGTTTCTTGAAGGGTGCTTGAGGCCCGTTTGGCACTTTTGTGAAAATGAGTGATCTTGAAAACTTTCCTTGGATAATTCTCTTTTCTTGGTTATGTTTATTATTATGAGAGGCCAATAGTGAAAGTATCCCTTATGATCATATATTTTAAAGGCAAGATATTGTTCCTTGGGGTGACTCAGGGGTGACTTGTTGTGTGAATTTCTTATGTGTGATATATGTGAATTTGATTTGATGCTTGGTTGGAATTTTTGGCTCACCCCTACTTTAGTCTTGACATGGTAACCTAGCATAGGTAGCAGATTTTCAGTGAATGGTTTCTGCGCTATCTTTGTATTTCACTATAGATAGTGACCCATAGTAGGGGATTTGTTTTGTTTTTTTTCTATAGGATATTACCCCTCAGTCAGAACAAATAGGGTGCGATTGAGCGTGTGGGTGATAATTGATGTCATCGAGTAAGGCATTCCTTCAGGATGAGTCAAGATGTATAGTATGTTCTAGATTATTCCACTAAGCTCTTAGGTTCTCCCATGAATTTTGGAAGTTATTTTTCTATGGAGGATGATTGAGATTCTTATTGGTTGGTTACTCTTACTTTCTTTTTTCCACTTCCCTTACTATGTGATCATTGTTACTGATATCTTGTGTGGTTTAGATCTTATGAAAATTAATGAGTTGGTTTTCAAAGGTTTATAGGAAATTTTATAAAAATGGTTTACCCTCCCTTTTTCCCTTTTTAAGTGAAAACATTTATCTTCTTATATAAGGTGCTAATGGTTATTATTTTAAAAGATTTGGTTTAAATGAAAAATAAAAATTGATCATGTTTCTTTTTAAATAGAAAGTGTGTGTAAAAAGCATAGTTTCATATATTGTGTTTCAAACCTGAGGTTGGTGTTTCTTTTATTTAAATGAAATTCATTGTGAATATATTTTTTGGGAACACCTATTGTGTTTTAATACTCATTTCTATAGTTTTTTCTTGTTTTTAGATTATAGTGTAGGTCCCAGTGTGGTTTTTGATATTCATGGGTGATGGTTGGTTTTGGTATCGGAGAGTGACCCCAAAGGTCACATGGAGACTTTGTGGTTTTCATGTTCATTTTGGGTTTTGTTATTCATTTTTTGTATTCTCATATTATGTATAAATGATGTTCAGTTTGGATATTTATTTATTTTATTCAAATTTCTTTATTGGTTTCCTCTATTTTATTTATTTATATTGGGTGAAATCATTCCCTTTGTTTCTCTCTTGATTCCAAGACACTATTTTCTAGCCCATGAGGATTAGGAATACCTTTTGGGCCTTATCGTAGAGATAATTGGGTGACTGTTATGGGGTTGAATTGGGTTTTTTTGTGAAAAAATGGTATCATATAAATTTGGTACTTTAGGAGACCTGGTTTGCAGAGTTCCTTATGTTATTTGGGATGTCAAGGTACATAGAGTGGGACTGTCACTGCCTGGGGTGTAGGTCTCGGGGAGTGTCTATGATAAAACACATTTTTATTGAATATTTTATTGATATTAAATGATAAAATTTCCTCACATTGTTTTAAATATGTTTATTTTTTAAATATTTGGGATTAGATCATTCATTTGAAAATTTTGTGGAAATTCCAGTTTTACACTTTACAGTGCACTGTAGTATTTCAAACATAAATAATTTTATTTGAATTATTTTAACTTACTACTTTTTAAATTTGTTCTTTATTTAATGTTATACAACTTTCATTTAGGACATTGGAGCTAAATCATTCATTTTGTTGGTGCAAATGGTCCACAAAGTCAAAGTTGGGCAGGACTCGCTAGATTGGACATGGGTTTTGTATTTGGCCATAACTTCTACATACGCACATGGATTGAGCCCAAACTTTTAGAGGTGATAAATAACCCAATTTCTAAAAAAATATCCTACAATAAGAATAGTTTGTTCACAAGTTTTAAGGTCAAATGGGCATTAAAATTTGGCTTTAAATATTTGGTTGAGATTCCCCATTCAAACTTGAAACCACATTGAACCTAGCCTCAACACCACTCTATAAATTGGTTTTTGCACTCTTTGGGATGTTTGGTCGAGGAATTGGGAAGTTTTTTCCAAAATGGTGTCTCTTGGGAGCCCCTCACAACTCTTGTAATAAGTAAGGATTTGTGCAAACATCTCTTCCAAAAAGGCTCTCCTCTCCAACCTCCTCTTTGTATTTCTTTGCTTTCATGCTTGTATCTTGAATTTTTCTTCAATTAATCTTTTGTGTTTTTCAATTTTAATTTTATTATATTACCCTTTGGTATATAATTCAATATTTTAGATGATATTGATTTCTACCCTTTCAATATTTTTCTCATGAAAAACGTCTCCATGATGACCACACCGCCCATGGAAGAGTAGTTCTCTTAGCGATCAATCTATCTTCTACCCTCTTCATTTAATTATTTTGAATCATTGAGATAATTTAATTAACTTAATTTGATTCATGAATTTAGTTTTTAAATTAGAATAAATTAAGCATGCAATTGAACAATTAACACAAAAACACACGAGGTCGAGTATTGTGTGAATTGTGAGAGTGCGATCTTAATCGGTAATACAAGACCACACGGGATAAGTTTGTAGAGTTAAAATATAATCACTAAAATAAATTAATAATAATATTGAGAATTGATATGTTCTATAATTAAACACTAACCTTAATCTAAAATTAAAACATCAATCAAATAAGTGTGTTGCGATTGCGTTTTATGAAGCAAGCCTAGGGTTTAAGTCATTTCATCTTTGTGGTTAAGTTAAATCTTGTAGGGTTCGAGGGTTAACAAATTAGGGGATCATAATTAAGTGGGTATTAATTTAATCTATAATTATTAATAATTAAATGAATAGGTAGAGTTATATCGATTACATATTTTAAAAATATTTTCTAAAAAATGTATCTTCTCGTTCTGTCTTATTAATCAAACTTCATTTCAAAAATAAAAACAAAAAAAATACAATCATATTCCAGAAAACTAAATCAAGGTTTATAATTGGTAAAAAAAATCCCCCATCATTTTTATGTAGTTTTTTTTTCTTCTCTTTTATGTTATTTTAATAATACCATTAATAAGTTGTTTCAATTACTGCCTCTTTGAGAGAAGACCTTAGTTAGCCACTCTGCTGAACCTAAGTACCCCAAAAACCAGTAATCATTTGAGGGTACCCACGACAGTGCCTTTCAAATTGGCACTGTTTTCAGGGAGGAAATCAATTCTTTCAACCATTTAGAGGTATTTATTTTATTTTAAATTTTATTCACTTCTTCTCTTCTTTCTTCCTTCTTTACCCAATCTGAATTTTTTCTTCTTCTTTTATTTTCTTCTTCTTTTTGGACCATAAACTCAAACTTCTCATTTTTATTATGGTCCACTTTCCTTTTTTTTTGTTTTTATATGATTTATGATATGAACTAATCGTAAGGATCTCTTAGATCTTGATCTTGAGATTGAACGCAGCCTTAGGGCTAGAATCAGACATTCTCAGTCTATGAGAAGTTCTAACATTCAACTAGTTGGAGAATTCCTCCACTCCAAGAACATTGAAATTAGAAACACTTATAAGTACAAATTTAAACAAGAACCAATGGATTAAAATAATGGAAATTAGCTTAATAGATCCATTATATAATTGGCTGCACCTGATATTAATTATCAACCAAATTGCATTGCATACCCAAATCTCGAATCGGACATTAAACTAAAATTTGTATTAATTCACCTCCTTCCAAAATTTCACGAATTATCTGGTGAGGATCCAAATAAACATTTAAAATAATTTAATGTGGTTTTCTCAACATTAAAACCAAGAAATGTTTCTGAAGATCAAATCAAACTAAGATCATTTCCATTCTCACTTGATGGAGCTATAAAGGACCGGATGTTTTATTTACAACCTAAATATGTAACTTGTTAGAATGATTTGAAACGTCTTTTCTTGAAAATATTTTTTCCAGAATCAATTACCACTTCCATTCGTAAGCAGATATTGGGGATCAAGAAAGCCCAAGGGGGTCAATGTATGAGTATTGGGAGCGATTCAAGAAGTTGTGCGCAACCTGCCCACATCAACAAATCAGTGAGAAACTCCTCATCCAATACTTCTATGAAGGAATCTCACCTATGGAGAGGAGCATGGTGGATATTGTAGCTAGAGGGTCATTGGTAGACAAGACACTCGTAGTTGTACATGCATTGATCGACAAGATAGCACAAGACTCCCAATAATTTTCCGATCGAGGTACACCACATGTCAGGGGAGTACATCCCTTCCTCTCTTGAAAATCATTTAATTGATACTAAGATGGAAGAATTGAAAAATATGGTGAGGTAGATTGATTTGGAAAAAAATACATCCCAACCCCCTCCTTTAAGGACTTGTGTAATTTTTACTGAGACAAGCCACCCAACTGATTGTTGCCCCTAACTACAAGAAATAGAATATTGAGAAGTAGTGTTTCTTGGGAGACTATATTAGCAGCAGAAACAGCGACATCCCCAAAATAATTTTGATTCCTTTTCACCAGCATACAACCAAGGGTGGAAGGATCAATCGGATATGAGGTAGGCATCTAGACAACAACAAAGTCCATCCTTTAAACAAAACTTCCAGCAGCATCCACCTAACCAATGGGGTTTCCAACAACCCAAAGGGTGATTTGAAGCTCAAGAATCAACAAGTCAACAACAAGGGAATTCTCAACCAAAGGTAGATTCTAATTCGGATGATCTTTTGAAACAACTTTTTCTTAATCAACAGAATGAGCTGAAGAGTCAAGGTTTGGAGCTGAGGGAGTTGAAGACTCAAATGATCCAGATTGCCACTACCCTCCAGGAACTGGTAAGTAAGAATTCTGGAAATATACCTTCCCAACCTACTCTATATTACATGGGGAATTTCAGTTCCATCACATTGATAAGTGGGAAGCAAACAACTAAAACATTTTCACCTATCATTCCACTGGGATTCGCCTCAACTCCATAAAATCCTCATTCCACACCAACTATGGAGAAACCCAAGGATAAAGGTAAAGGTAAGAAAAATATTGATAATGCTCCTCTTAAACCCCTTCCCTTTCCAAATAGGGTTGTACAAACCAAGAAGATGGCTGAGGAGGTGATGAAAAAGGAGGTTTTAGACACATTCAAGCATGCAGAGATCAACATCCCTTTACTTGAAGCCATTAAGCAAATACCAAGGTATGCCAAATTCTTAAAATAACTTTGTACAAATCAAAGAGGGCTCAAGGTAAATGAAATGGTAAATCTTGGAAGGAATGTGTCAGCACTCATTACACCAACACTAGAAATGCCAACAAAGTGAAAGGATCTAGGGACATTCACTATCCCATGCACCATAGGAGAGTTTCACTTTTCTAATGTTCTTTGTGATTTGGGAGCTTCCATAAATATGATTCATCACTCTGTATTCTCTTCTTTATAGGTTGATGAGTTAAAGACAACGAGATTAGTGGTGTAGTTAGCGAATAGAGCTACGGAATATCTTGTGGGAGTCCTTGAGGATGTACTTGTTCAGTTAAGAGACATGATCTTTCTAGCAGATTTTTACTTGCTTAACATGGAGGATGATTAGGTAAGTTATCATGACCCCATTATCTTAAGTAGATCCTTCCTCAAAACTGAAGAAACTATCATAAATTTCAATAAGGGTACACTTTTCATGGAGTTTGGATATGAAGTTGTGATATTTAATGTCATAAAATACATGAAGTACCCCTCAGAAGACCATTATGATTTTATTATCTCCCATTTTGAACAACCAAGTAAAAACCACATGGATTTTGATTTTACTATGCTTAGGGAGATTATGAGCATTGTTTCTAGTTTTATGATTAATAGTACTTCCAAACTTATTTATAATTCACAAGACTCTCTTATATTTGATTTTGAAAAGGAATAATATTAATATTTTGATCATGTGAACTCTGATTATGACATGGCTGTTGAGTATGATGATGGATTTGATTCTTTATGCTTTGATTTTGATGATATATATTCTGATATAGATGTTCATTCTGCACATATTTCAGTTCCTTCAATTTCTCCATCCATACACCACCCCCTACACTGGAACTCAAGTCATTACCACCAAATCTCAAATACTTGTACTTATTGAGTGCTGAGAAATTACCTATTATCATTGCTAACAATCTTCCTTTTGAACATGAAGAAAAACTTTTGAATCTTTTGAGGGAGAACATTAAGGCAACCGGGTGGACCTTGGCTAACATATCAGGTATTAGCCCCTCCATTTTCATGCATTGGATTCTTTTGGAGGATGGGGATAAACCGGTTAGGTAGCCACACAGAAGACTGAATCCAACTCTTCTAGAAGTCATAAAAAAAGAAGTTGATAAATTGCTCGAGGAAGGTATAATCTTTCCCATTTGAGATTCTCGGTGGGTAAGTCCTATTCGGGTTATGCCTATGAAAAGTGGGGTTACAATTGTTAAAAATTAGAAATATGAGTTAGTTCTGATGAGGGTTAAAAATAGTTGGCGTGTGTGTATTGATTATAGGAAAATAAATCAGTCCACTCACAAGGACCATTTCTCCCTCCCATTTATTGATCAAATGCTTGAGAGGCTAGCTAGGAATACACACTATTGTTTCTTGGATGGATTTTATGGATATTTTCGGGTTTCTATAGCTCCATAGGATCCGTAGAAGACTATATTCACCTATACCTTCAGCACATTTGCCTACCGGAGGATGCCATTTGGACTTTGAAACCCCCCAGGTACCTTCCAGAGATGCATGGTGAGTATTTTTTCTGATTTTATTGAGACCTTCATAGAGGTATTTATGGATGATTTTACAGTGTATGGATCCTCATTTGATGAATGTATAAGTAGTTTGGGAAAGGTGTTGAATTGTTGTATTGAGAATAATCTGGTATTGACCGTTGAAAAGTGTCATTTCATGGTAGATCATGGCATTGTCTTAGGGAATGTAGTGTCAAAACATTGGATAGAGGTTGATAAATCTAAAATAGAAATTAGTGTATCCTTAACCTATCCTTCATGTGTGTGTGGTATCAGATATTTCCTAGGGAATGAAGGCTTTTATCGGCGCTTCATCAAATAATTTTGTAATATTTATCATCCTTTGTCGGCATTACTTCAAAAGGATTCTGATTTTGTGTTTGATGATTCATGCAGGGTAGCATTAGATGAGCTGAAGAAGTGTCTGACCACTCCACAAATCATACACCCCCCCCCCACAATGGGACATTCCTTTTGAGATTATGTGTGATGACTCCAACTTCTCGGTTGGAGCTGTCTTATCTCAGAGTTTGGAGGTACATTCACATGTAATTTCTTATGCATCGAGGACACTAGATTCAGCCCAATCAAACTACAAAACCACAGAAAAGGAGTTTCTTGCTGTCATATTCACTTTAGATAAATTTCATTAATATTTATTAGGATCTAAAGTAGTTTTTTTCTGACCGTGCAGCTCTGAGGAACCTCTTGAAGAAGCAAGACGCAAAGCCCAGACTAATCTAATGGATGCTCCTTCTTCAATAATTTGATATTGAGATAAAGGACAATAAGGGGTTAGAAAACTTGGTGGAGGACCACATTAGTAGGCTTACTCACACACTATAGGATGACACCTTGGACCAGGTACTACTTTGAGAAACTTTCCCTGATTATCATCTTTATTCCATCTCAGGTACGCATCCTTGGTATACTAATATAGTTAACTACCTTGTTGCCTCTGAAATCCCTGCAAATTTAAAGAAACATCAAGTCCAAAAGTTAAAGAGTGAGTCAGAATTTTATGTTTGGGATGATCTATACCTATGGTTCATGTGTAGTGACCAAGTTATTAGGAGGTGTGTTCCTGATCATGAGTTGGAGTTTGTTTTACATTTTTGTCATACACTTTCTTTTGGTGGAAACTTTGGACCCCAATGGACATATAGAAAAGTTTTGGACTCTGTATTATTTTGGACTAGCTTATTCCATGATGCCCATGTGTTTTTAAGTCATGCTCTCTTTTCCAACACACTGGGAACATTTCTAGGAGACATGAGATGCCCCAACAACCCATACTATTCTATGAGATTTTTTATGTATGGGGCATATATTTTATGAATTCTTTTCCTATTACCAATATTAATTTGTATATTTTGGTTGTTTTCGATTATGTGAGTAAATGGGTGGAGTTTAAGGCCACCAGGACTGATGATTTTCATGTTGTAGTAGACTTTGTCAAAACACATATTTTTTTTATGTTTGGAGTACCAAAGGCCATCATCAGTGACCAAGGGACACACTTCTGCAATCGGAATTTGGCTTCCCTCCTTCATAAGTATGGGTTGACACAAAAAACATAAACACCATACCACCCTAAAACAAATGGTCAGGTTGAGGTTTCAAATAGGGAGTTGAAACAAATTTTGGAGAAAACCATGTAGCCAAATAGGAAAGATTAGAGCAAGCGCTTGGATGATGCACGTTAGGCTTATAGGACAGCATACAATACACCCATTGGTATTTACCCATTTCAGATATTTTTTGGGAAAGTGTGTCATCTCCCCATGGAAGTTGATCATCAGGCTTATTGGGCTATAAAGAAATGCAACATAGATTTAGCACAAGCTTGAATCCAAAGGAAGATGAAAATTGAAGAGATTGAGGAGATTTGATTGTCTTAAAATGATAACTCAAGGCTCTATAAGGAAAGATCAAAATAATATCATGAAAAAATGATCTAGAAAAAGATAATTTCAAGTTTGAGAGAAATTCTTGCTCTATAGTTCATGACTGAAGCTAATTCCTGGTAAGTTGCGTTCCAGGTGGTTAGGTCCTTATGTTGTGACTAATGTTTTCCTTATGGTGTAGTGGAGATCACACAAGAGGACACATAAAGGAGCTTTAAAGTCAATGGGCAATGTTTGATGAAATACATTGAGGGACTTCCTACTGATGTAGTGGATTTCATCACACTGCATGACCCCATCATCACTTGAGCATACCAGGTTTTTCCTAACCCTTTCACTTTTTTATTTTTTGTCCTATTTTAAATTATACATTTCATGTGAATATCTCATATCATGGTTTCACATTTAGGAAAATTCAATATTTTAAGTGTGGTATAGGGAACCTTTTAGTTTAGTAATTTCAATTGTTTTCTTGTTTTTCAATGATTTTAAAAAAATTGTCTGTTTTTCAAAATTTCTGTGTGTTTTCAAAACTTTAGAGCTGAAATGATTCAAATCACAATTTTCAAGTTCATATCCATAAGTAAAAAAATTTATCCCATGAAACCAATCTTAAATGAATGCTAAAAATAACTTTGTTTCAAGTTCAAATCTTTAGTAATTTCATGAAAAGTACTCTGAATTTTGAATCTCATGCCACATATCACTGTCTTGATATTTGAAATCACATTCCTGTGAGGCTTTTGAACAATTTTTTCATATTATTTAAATGTACCTCAGTTCTTGAGAGAACCAAACCATGATTGATTTAACTATAATTTGATTTATTCCTATTAAAACATAAGGGTTTTAGGTACTTATGTTTTAAACGATTAAGGTATCTATTTGGTATTAAAGACCCTATTTCAAAGAATCCTTTTTATAATCACCTACCTTGGACATTTAATCCTTGTATCCCTTAGAATCCATGAGAAGCCTATTAGGTTAGCCATATTACAAGCCAATTTTCCCTATCCAACCAACTATTGAAGTGAAATTGCATAATTTGTTGAACTTAAGTGTGGGGAAAGCTGTTTGTGTTGTGCTACCACATTTTGTGATACTTTGGGTGGAAAATTAAATTCTGAAGAGATGTGTTTTATTCTTAATAATATCATTATATTGAATTTTGTGGCCTTTCTATAGCTTTCATGATAATTGAATTTGTGCCTTTCTTGAGCTTCTAATAGAGGAAGAAAGATGTGCCTATCTAGAGCTTTCAAAAAAATCATGCTTTAGAAGGTTGATATTTTCACTACTAAAATGTTTAATGGTGTGCACATTAATTTATTTTTAATGATGATGAACATGAATTGATTCTATGGGTTTTGAGTAGGAGACCATATTTAAGTGAAAATTAGATTAATTCAATTTCTCTTCAAAAAGTGTCAAACCCCCTCATTCAGCCTTAGAATTTTTTACATCTAAATCCTACCAACCGAAATCCATAGAACAACCCTAGAAAGTACTCATGATAAACATATGTTTGTGACTCACATCGGGTGGCGATGTAGGTATTTATCAAGCCTATGGTGACCCTTTTATGAGTTTGAATGAGAAAGACATTGCTGAAAATTGACATTTGTGTGATAAGAAAAAATTCAAGTGAGGTAAGTGTTTTGTGCATGGGAGGATAAATGAAGTGGAAATATATTGAATGATATAAATGGAGAACTTGAAATAATGGATTTCTATGAGGCATGATAACTTTTTTTCTTGGTTTTTAATTGTTTTATATCAATGATATGTGTTTTAAAATTTGTTTTTATTTGATATTGATGTTTACTTGTCACAATTTTTCAGAATACGTGATATGAGGTTTTTTCCAAGAGTGCAAAAGGGTAAGTGTAGGAGAGTTGATAAAACACATTCTTATTGAATATTTTATTTATATTAAATGATAAAATTTCCTCACATTGTGTTAAATATGTTTATTTATAAAATATTTGGGATTAGATCATTCATTTTAAAATTTGATGGAAATTCCAGTTTTATCCTTTATAGTGCACTGTATTATATCGAACATAAATAAATTTATTTGAATTATTTGAACATAATTTTTGTTGAATATGTTCTTTAATTAATGTTATAAAACTTTAATTTAGGACATTGGAGCTAAATCATGCATTTGTTTGGTGAAAATGGGCCATGAAGTCAAAGTTGGGCTGGACTCGCCAGATTAGACATGGGTTCTGTATTTGGGCCATAACTTCTATATACGCGCGTGGATTGAGCCCAAAGTTTGAGAGGAGATCGAAAAACGAATTTCTCACAAATTATCCTTCTATAAGAACAACTGGATCACACGTTTTTAAGGTTAAATGGGAGATGCAAGTTGGATTAAAATATTTGGCTGAGATTCCCCATTCACACTTGAAACCACTTTGAACTTAGCCTCCCCGCCACTCTATAAACTGTTTTTTTCACTCTTTGGGATGGTTGGTCGAGGAATTGGGAAGTTTTTGACAAAATGGTGTCTCTTGGGATCCCTTCACAACTCTTGGATGAAGTAATAATTTTTGCAAACATCTCTTCCACAAAAGCTCTCATCTCCCACATCCTATTTGTATTTCTTTTTTTTCATGCTTGTATCTTGATTTTTTATTCAATTAATCTTCTTTTTTCCCTTCTAATATTTTTATCTTCCTCTATGGTCTGGAATTTAATATTAGAGACTATCTTGGGTTCTACCCTTTCAATCCTTTGCTCATGAAAAATGTCTCCATGATGACCACATCGCCCATGGAAGAGTAGTTCTCTTAGTGATCGATCTATCTTCTACCCTATTCATTTAATTATTTTAAATCATTGAGATACTGTAATTAACTTAATATGATCTGTTAATTGATTTTTTAAATTAGAATAAACTAAGCAAGAAATTGAACAATTAACACAAAAACACGCGAGGTCGAGTATTATGTGAATTGTGAGAGCATGATCTTAATCGGTAATACAAGACCACACGAGATAAGTTTATAGAGATCAAATATAATCCCTAAATTAAATTAATCCTCATATCCATAATGGATATATTATATAATTAACCACTAACCATAAGATAACCTTAGAACATCAATCAAAGCAGGGTGCTGCGATTGCGTGTTCTGAAGCTAGCCTATGGTTTAAGTAATTTCATCTTTGTGGTTAAGTTAAATATCGTAGGGTTCGAAGGTTAACAAATTAGGGGATCATAATTAAGTGGGTATTAATTTAAATAATAATGATTAATAAGTAAATGAACAGGTAGAGTTATATTGATTATGTCTTTTAAAAGTATTTTCTAAAAAATTATCTTCTTATTGTGTCTTATTAATCAAACTTCATTTCAAAAATTAAAACAAAAAAAATAAAATCTTATTCTAGAAAACTTCATCAAGTTTTATAATTGGTAAAACAAATACCCCATCCTTTTTATGTAGTGTGTTTTATTCTATTTTATGTTATTTTCATAATATCATTAATAAGTTGTTTCAATTACTACCTCTTTGAGATACGACCTTTGTCAGCCACTCTGCTGCACCTAAGTACCCCAAAAACGATTAATCATTTGAGGGTGCCAATGATAGCGCATTTCAGTCTGTCCAACACATTCTGGAACAAACCTTTAGTTTCCATGTAAATTTGTGTTTTATTTGGTTTCTATGGTTTATTTGGTTGTTTGGTTTTTGAGATATGAAATGGGAGTTGGGCCAGTGGTCTTAATGAGCTTATAAGGCCTGGAAAGACATGTAGGGTTAGGTACATGGTTTTTAATGAATATTTTTTATGATGGTGTGATTGTAATATGGTTTTCAACCATATTTCAAAGTCACCCATCGACAGTAGTTTCCCCTTGTGAGTTGTTTTAGGTCTTCATTGATTCTGAGAATTGTTTTCGGAACCCTTGTTTTGGAATTATGAAAAATGGATTTAAAGTGGTAATGGTTGCGTTTTTGGAAAATGGAAAGTGAATTTTCAGATTTATTTTCAACAAATCATTATAAAATGTATTTTATAGCAAAAATGGTATTGTTTTACTAATATTGTATTTTTATAATCAAATCCGGGGGTTTATTGAAATTGTTTGTTTGGGAAACATAAGTTTATATTAAAAAGGGTTTTGGAAAACGAATTTAAATGTTAATTAATTTTGGATAAAATTAGTTTTAATCAAATTATTTTTGATGGAATGATATTTTTTATTTAATGGAAATATTTTAAATGGGATGAATTGGTTTTTTAGATAAAATTCATTGGATTTTTATTTCTGAATGGTATCAAATGGATTGAGGTGTGGAGTTCGAAATAGTTTTTTTATTAGTGGTTATTTCTCTTTTGAAAATGTTTTTGTGAAATTTGAAAGGGAAATTCAATTTTAAATGGATCTATTTTTTGAAAAATATTTTTGGGGATTTTTTAGAAGTTTTTTTGAAAAAGTTAAATTGTAAGTGAATTGAGAAGTTGAAAATGTGGATTCAATATTTTTTCATGAAAAGTAGAATTTTTTTTTTGAACTTTGGTATTATCATGAGTTCTCACATGCATGTATGTGTTTGATAAAGTGGATGGTTGATGGCATGGGTAGATACGTTCCCAGATTAGAATGAGTAGATTATTGCTCGAGGTGGCATGAGAATGTGCATGTGTGAGGCCCCCTGGAATACTTTTGGTGAGTGTGAAACCCATAGAGTTGTTTTCCTTTTAAAAAGTTTTTTTAAGAATAAAATTTTGATGTCTTTATGATCATAGTTTGTTCAGTGCATTCTATTGTAATTCAGAAGTATTTTTATATGGTATTTTAAGTTTGAAAATTCTTATTGATGAATTAATTTTGATTGGGTTCTTGATTTTATTGTTTCTTAGTGTATTCCCCTAATAAGTATTAAATGGATATTTGAAGTGATTACATGAGTGGTTAATAATTGGTAAACCCTATAGTTTATCAACTCATATACTTCCTTCTTGGATTTTTTAATTTGATTCCTCCTCTCTTTTTTGGTGAAGAAAATCCACTCGAAGCAGAAGAGTGGATGCTGAAAATAGTGAGAAACTTCAATTTTTTTGAGTTTCTTGAGTCGTTAAAGGTAAAGTTTTTTACCATTATGCTTGAATTTCCAACCTATAATTGGTTGAATTTAGTCTCTCAAACCAATCCTCGGTAATATCTTACCTATAAATTCTTCAAGGCTTCATTCATCCAGTAGTATTTCTCTTAGAAAAAGAATGTGAAGAAGGGGATGGAGATGTGTTATTTGCAGCAAGGTGATGGATCAATGTTGGATTTATTTTTTCATTTTGTGTATCTATTTAATTACCTTCTAGATTGGGATATAGATTATTCTTTTAAGGCTTGATGTTTTGAGAATGGGCTTTGTCCTGAATTGTATTTGAAGGTGTCAAAATTTAGTCTAACCTATTTTGCAAATGTGGAGAGGAAATTTGTGCAGTTTGAAACTATGATAGAAGGAGTGCTTGATGAATTAGACCTTCCTCTAGTCTTTGGAATTAGGGAGGGGTATTCTGGTAAGGAGATTGAAGAGTGGCTAGAAGTTGGTGGTGATGGTAAAATAATTAAAAAGGCCTCTAGATCTCTCATCAACTTTTTTTAAGAACAGGATCATGGTGTGTCATCAATTCCAAAATCTGGGTCATTAGAATTCATCATGTTTGAGTGATCCAAATAAAATCTATATATATGGTCTCTTAGGTCACTTTAAACAATTTTTTGGTGGTTTTCCAAGAATCGACATGAAATTATATCCACCCCTTTGAAAGATACCCCTACCAATCTGTAAGATTAAAGTGTTGGCTTGGGATCAGTTTCAAGACCCATTCTATTTTAGTGTCACTTTATTCATACTGGTTATATTATAGATCTCTTTAGAACTTCTGTTTTAGTG
Source organism: Viscum album (assembly GCA_963277665.1). Classification (NCBI taxonomy): domain Eukaryota; kingdom Viridiplantae; phylum Streptophyta; class Magnoliopsida; order Santalales; family Viscaceae; genus Viscum; species Viscum album. The sequence continues at coordinate 375,333,118 of OY728163.1, read as the reverse complement.
GAATCATGACTTTATTTTGGAAATTTGGAACATTTTCTTTCTAAGTGGAGATGTTTTCTTCAGGTACCTTATTCTTTTTTTCTCATTAGGGTGAAAGAGGATGATGTGTGTGTCTCTCGGTTTTGTAGAAGTGCCTTGTTAAAGAAATTGAGTCTCATGGTGTGTCGTTTTATTTTGGTTCTACCTGGGGTGCTATGTGGCCTCTTGTGACACCAAAATATGGAGTTATGATCAAGTATTATCAGCTCTTAACTGTGAGGTAGTGGTTGCTTCAAAACATCAGGGCTCGAGCCACAGACCCCGAATTGAAGCGTGTAGTAGTATAGAATCATAGGGTTCTATATGACCTTGGTATAGCATTTTTTCGATGCTGTAATGGGAACATTTTAATCTACTATGTTGTAGATTCTTTGTCTTCGAAGGTCTCCTTTTATAGAAAATTTTTATATTCCTTGTTTCCTCATTGTGGTCCTTATTTAGTTAGCCTTGTAAGTTAGTTTTGGCTTTGGGTTGTTCTCATATGGAGATAGTTGAATCTTGTGGAGATGATGAATTGTGATTTTGGGTTTGTTTCTTGGTTCAGAGTTTATTTTATTGGGGCCCATTGTGGTGGGTTTTTTGGTCTTTGTAGGGAGTTCTCGGGTTAGTCTATGGTGGGTTTCATGTGTTGTTCTATGATGGTTGGTTTAAGTCGATCAGTCCTTAATGGTGGGGAGACCCATCATGGGTGTAAGATCCCTGATCTCCCTTAAGGTATGTTTTTTTATGTTTCAGTTTAAGTTCCTTATTTTGGTTAAATATTTGTTTCCTAAAGTTCATGAGAAGGCTCGAGGGTGTTTCAGGGGTTTGGGATATGAAAATGGAGGAAAAAGGAGTTTTTGGGCATGTTTCAAAATTTTCACATGGTTAGTGAAAACTGTGCAGATCATCCCAAGTAATCATGCAGCCTTGGATAGAGGCTTTCACACAGTTATTGAACAGTTAAGAAAATTGTGATAAATTCCCAGGAAACCGTGCGAAAGGGGGATTTTGGGAAAATAACTCTTGCACGGTTTGCGTATGGTTTTGAAAATGATGTGGGTAAACCATGTGGACCAGTATTTTTGAGGAAATTACAAAAATTCCATTATGGGATTTTATGTTCTACCTCAGTATTTCTCCCCCTTCTTCATCCTTCAACCCTAGTGATCAGCTAAGCTTCCAAGATCTTCCAAGAGATGATTCTCTTTCAATCCTAGGCTGTTTGAAGTGTCATTAGTTGCAGATTGAAGATTCAGGTTGAGGCTTCAAAGGTGTATTGAATCCAGATCTAAGGCCTCGATTAAGTTTTTTTCTCCAATGGATTTAAGTTAGGTGGTCTACAAGTTATATCTCATTGTTTATTCATATATTTTTGCATGTAGGGTTTCATTATTGTTCCCTTATTGATGTGTTCTTGATTCCATTAATAATATTTGGTGTATTGGTTGTCTAAATGATTAATTTAACCCCTATTGATCCCCATGGGATGATGGGATGAAGACTTGACCAAATTAGGGCCACCCATGGGGTGTTCCGGCCTTCCCAATGGGGATAACGGAAATATAAGGTGCGAAATTGAGACATGATGATGTAGATACTTAGTGAAGAGGTTGATTGGTTTATGTAATGAGTTAGAATGGATTGTGGTTAGTTGTCTCTAATGTGGTTAAAGGATAAGGGATTGTTAGATTGAAATGTAATTGGGTTAAATTGTATTATTAGAAATATGATAGGGAATTATGTTCACACATGAATATGCTTAGTGTTATAGGCATGGGGAATGGGAATTGGGGTTAAATAGTTAAGTGATATAAGTAAGGAATGTGTTAAAGGATTGAGGCATAATGTTAATTTTCCTTTTATGGATATTGTTATGATGTTATTAATTATGGTGATAATAAATAAGAATGTGCACATGGTTTGGTAGAGTGGGGTATAGACTTGAGTTTCTACGCCCACAAATTGAGTTGGAATGAGGTTCTAACTCCACCCCCAGATTCATGAGTTAGGGAAGGGAACAAAGTCTTATTCCCCCAACAGTTTCATTCCACCTCGACTGAGGCTTCAAGGTGAGGATTATGAGTTTATTATAATGTGATTCCTAGTGAGATATTATTTGATTTTATTACCATATGATTGAGAACATTGAACATGGCTAATCCATTGAACGCATGAAAAAGGTAGATTAAACCATGGGATGCCTATGTAGTGAACCTAGATTCAATGATAGCATAACTTAAAGGAACATATTCTAGAATGGACTATTGAAATGTTTACATTTACTTTCCATTACTTATCACTTGCATGAACTATCTACTTTTACTGGATAATTTGTAGACACTGTTGGTGGTGGCCTACTGAGTTATACTCACACCCTGCTCAGGCCACTGTTGGGTACCCACGTGGATTTCATGCTTTCAGGCTAGCATAAGATAAAGAATCCTATGATAGGGAGTTTAGTTAGAAATGGGACATGTATGGGTGAGGTTTCAGACTTGGAGTCCAGACCATTTTGGTGATCCTGCTATTTTTCATTCTTTTGGGGTTTTGTTAACTTGGCATTGTAGCATGGCATGACATATTTACTATTGTATGTGGTTGCACCCAGTTTGGGAGTTAGTTATCTATGCTTGTTATTAATTGTTTCTTATTTTTTTCTATTTAAATTTTTTTCTGTTGTAGATTACTCTGGTAATGAGGGTATAGTCTCCCTACATGACCTATTAGACACTCATTGTTAGTCGGAAACCTCTCGCGTATGGGGAGGCGTTCTTGAGGTCATGTGGTGACCCGAATCGGGGCACCAGTTTAGTGTCTCATGGGTTGGGGAAGTTACATGTGGTATCAGAGGAGTTATTTTCTCTTTCTTAATATTTGGTGAATGGTTTATAGGAGGTTATAAAAGTGTCAGGCCTTGGTAATGAGCTCATGCTTGGGAGTAGCTAACCCATGTACGAGGGAAAACATAAGTCACCCTAGGAGGGGGTTGTTGTTCTTATTGTGTGTTGTTATATTTGACGATATTTCACTATCAGGTAACGCACTTGTTGTGTGATTTTATGGTTTTTTGATATTTATCTCATGGCTGGAAGGGTATGAGGTTGGTCATTCATGCATCATTCTAGGAACCTATGTAGATAAGTTACATGAATCATTGTAGTCATACACATGGGATGGGTGTGCGGGATATAAAGGTTGGGATGCATTTGTTTTCCTTAAAAAAATAAAATTATGCCTAATTGGATGGTATGAATGGTTAAAAAAGTAATGTGAAAAGGGTAAGTAGAAATTAGAAAACGGTGCTTAGTAATGAAGTAAAATTGGATTAACATGTTGTAAGAGTATATTGGGATGTGGAATCTATTTTAAATAGGGTAAAATATAGGGCTTGTAACCGTGTGAATTAGATACCTTTGTTAGCCATGGCCTTAGGAGAGATGACCAAGTGTAGTGATCTAGTTGTGAGTGGTGTCTTTTAGGTAGTTTATGTGAACTAGTTTGGTTATGGAAAGTGATTATACTGCCTATATCTTTTTACTCCTCATAAAAGCATTATGGTTGCATTCTAAAGCTCATGTTTGGAAATGTAGAAAATAATGCCACCTTGAAGACGTGTGTTAGTTGGGTGATAAGAGGATATTTGTAACACCCCAAGGTTTTGAAAATAAATATTGAATTCATGAAACGTTGTGTCCCTACAAAACAAAACATTTCATAATCTAGCAGTTAAGCACAACTTTTCCTCTACTATGTTTTGAATTTCGAAGAACGATCATCTAGAGTTGTGATCAGTAAGTCATTTGGAGTCTGATAGAACAAAATTGATTTTTGTTGAATAGTAAAATAACCTTATGAATAGTAATATGACCCTTATGAATAGTAAATAATGATATTATATTATTTTCTTAAGGTAATAAGATAATGAGATCTTAATTAATTTTTCAATGTGATATAAAACTAATTATACCTTTAAAATTGTTATTTTTCGAATTAAATATGATTTTATTTAAAAATAAATTAATAATATTTAGAAAAATATTTTGGAAAAATAGAGTTCATTTTTGAAATCTACACATCGAAAAATGGTTAGGGTGATTTTTTGGTATTTTTCTAAGATACTTGAATTTTCTGTGAATAGTAAAAATACAGTTTTGAGTTTTCGATTTGTTTAATGAGGTCATAATGATGTAGAAATTAAAATAAAATTATGGCCTAATTTTTTACAGTAAAATAAGATATTAGGTTTCCCAAGTGGCTAATACCATGGGAAAATACCATGGTCAATCCCATTATTTTACAAAAACAACTAATGAGGTGTCTTTTTAAATTAATAAAAAATTCTCTCTGTTTTACTATAAATACCCACTCACCAATTCATTTTATTTCATTACAAATCCCTAATACTCACATATCTGGTGGTTTTACCTCCCTAGGAATCCTCCCAAGGTGTCCTGAAGCTTCTAATGTCCCAACATTCAAGTTATAGGAGTTACTCTACAATGTAAGGGAACCTTTCGCCCTCCTCTTTTAGTCAACACTTCTTTTATGTTATCTCATTGAATTTCCATTATCATATGTTTTGGTTTGATATTATGTATTAATCTTACTTTACTTTTTATTTCCATATGATTAGGTACCCTTTTTCTCTCATCAATTAATTTTATTAAATTTTAAGTGACGCCTTTAGGTTGCCGAATTTTTATAAAGGATCTCTCAACTTTTCTTTTATTTTCAAGACAATCTCTTTTCTTTTTCTATCCTCACCTCCTCTGTCTAAATTACCATGATAACTCCACTATTATCTATATACTATAATTATATCATGTTAATGGAAGAACCATCATCAATATTCTTACTACCTCCCTTTTATTTTTATAAACAAAATCAACGTCCATGAGGTTCCAATTTATAACCTTCATGGAAGATGAAGTTTCGTTCTTAAATTTATCCTTATTTACTAGTCATGAAACCATTTATATGGTTTAACCAGAATATAATATATTTATTATAACCTAATTAATATTCAAGAACCAGTATATGTACATATTATTAATTTATATGGCAAAACTACTTCATAATAATCCAAATACACCCAAATAATCGAAGTGGTTGTCTTCTAATGATTCATCTTCATTACATGTAAACAAATGATGGAGATTGAAATTAACAATTCTTTATATTCATAAATAATATTTAATTTCAATTCTGGAGATTTACACCTTTTTCACATGAACTCCATTACTTAAAAAAAAGTGAACCGATTATGAAGATCAAGAAAACAAACACTCTAGAACGACAGAATTCAATATAATAAATTATCAATAAGTATATAAATGAACTAAAAAGAATTATGATAAACTAAACACATGTCTATTAGGTTATGAATTAAGTTATTAATGAGTCTAATTTTATATTCCAGGACCTTAAGTTCAAGAGGGGGACACATTCGGACTTAAGGTAAGGGTTTTTTCCACCCGAACCTCCATTTTCATTCAAGTTATTTTTATTGTCTAATTACCTTAATGAGATTCTTGTTTATTATTATGTACTCATCATAAATTCAGTATGAGTGTTCTATATATTTTTTCCAACCATAATCATTCCTTATTTTATTGGTAGTAACACGTTTTAAAAGGAACAATCAAAATTATTTCTGAAATACAATCCCGTTTCAATGGAATTTCTCAAATTCTTACATATTTTCAAGGGCACCCTATAATCTGTTTTTGGAGAAAATTATCATTATAAAATAAATAAATTTATTATGAAAATATTATCTTACTTTAATTATGTTTTTATACAAATATTTTTCCAAAATAACTCTTCTTTTCAAAGTAAAAGGGTTTTTATCTCAAGAATTACTCGAGGATTTTATAAGAGTATCTTCATATATTTCAACAATCTTGTTGATTATTATGAATTATTGGGATTAATATTTCATGGTATCATCTAACATATTTAATTTAATGGTTTATTACTATTTTTGGCTATGGATGTGTTATCTTAAAACCATTCACCAATTTACTCTGAATGGTTAGTGTTTATGCTTAATGTTCCGGGAAAGTTATTTACATTTCATATATTAGTATCAATATGTATGTATATGTTGTTTATATTTATCCTCATTCATATGAGGAATGTATTGGACATAGAAATTGTCGGGTGGGGCCTGCTATAGCCCCTTGGTGAATCGGTAGGTCTCATGAGAAAAAATATGGTCTTGGCACAAGGCCATGACAAAATGATTATTTATGATCTTGGCATGAGGCCTTGACGGTATGGTTATGTTGTACATAATTATGCATTACCTAATTATGAAAATAGTATTGATACTTCATGTGGTTATTCAACTAGTAGAATACCCATGATTATTTTTTATTATGGCATTACTTACTCATCTCTTATTCCTACCATAATGTGTTCAAATTTTTGTTAAAGGCATATGTTTTTAGTTGTTAAACATGCCTAATGTTTATATATCTTCTGTTGTATTTCTTACCTTTACTGATCATTTGATCTCACCCCTTTCTTATGTTTCATTTTCTCATGACATGAAGAATTTTTTTATGAATGACATGCTAAAATAACCTAGGAGTTATGGATGTTTTCTAAGGAGTTTATATGTTGTATTTATTTTCAATTTGTAATGTTGAACTTATGTATGTATCTTGTTTCCAATAATACTAAACTACTAGGTCCTTCGAGATGCATATTCCTTGTTTATATTCCAATTTAATCAGATAAGGCACCAGCTCCGAGAAACTGAGGTCAGCTCCTTACAGTTGGTATCAAAGGAAGTTTATTAAAAAACATGGAAACAAGATTAGAAAATGTAGATTAGGGAAAAATACCTAAGGTAGTCTTTCAGGATAAACATGCAAGAACATCCTAGTAGTTTGGTAAGGAATAGACTGTGTAGATCTTTCTAGAAAATACATCCATGTCTGGATACAAATAGGTAGAGTTAGATCTGGAACAGATGTACCTAGGAGTGAAAACTTTGCCAAGGAGTTTTGGGCTTGACCTAGGGTATCTTGGTACATGAAAATGAGCCTTTCTAAACTCCTAGTATTAACACTCCCAAGAGATATGCTTAGGATAATTCACATTTTATTTACAAGACATTATGAAGTATTTGAATGTAAATTTTTCCTCAAATATACCATGTTTATGATTAAGATATTAGCTATGCATAAAATTTTGATTTATGCTAAGTATTTTTCTACATTGAGATTATACATAAGGATTCATACCCTATTATAGTGTATGTAATTATTTAGAAATGGAACCTAGTGGAATGAATGGAAACCACGCGAACGTGCGTGTCCCCTATAGGGATTTCCCACTGATGCAAGATAATGATGTTGGCTCCGGTGATGTGGCTAGTTCTGATTAACTAATAACTATATTGGGAAAACTTACTCAGCTTATGAATAATAACCTTACCTGTGTGGAGCATCCGGATCCACCACGTGGAGGAGCTATGTTAGATCTCTTTATGCGACAACAGCCTCCATCATTCAATGGGACTACAAACCCGTTTATAGTAGAGCAGTGGATATGTTCCCTAGAGAAGATATTTCTCAATTTTGGATGTAATTAAAGAGGGAAGGTTTTCGTGTAAGTTTACCATATGTCGAGAGATTCGGATTAGCGGTGGTCGTTAATCCAAAATACAAAGGAGGAGTAATAAATAGAAGAGATGGAATGGAGGGATTTTATGGAAATCATCCTAGAAAAATATTTCCCTTGTGAGTAGCAAGTAGATATGGAGAAGCAATTATTGAATTTGAGGCAAAAGGAAGATGAAAATGTTTCCAAGTATGAATCTAACTTTACAAGGATTGCAAGGCATGTTGCGGACTATATATGTAATACAAGGAGCAAAATTGATCGATTCTTTTATGTTTTAAAATCATTCCTCTGAAGGGATCTAGTCTCCCAAAGTTTCTCATCATATGAAGATATAGTGTCAATTGCTATCAAGAAAGAAAAGGAATTCTCTATGTCTTATTACTTTAAGGGGGAAGCAAGAGAAGAAAATGGTTTCTAAAAACTCTGGGCAATGAAATAAGGAAACAGGGAAGAAGGGAATAGTTAAATTTACATGTTGTGATAATTGTGGAAGGAAACACCCTGGTGCGTGCTTAAAATGAAAAGGAGTGTGCTACAAATGTGGACAGAAAGGCCATCTTTCTGGTGGTTTTAAAGGGAATAAAGAAGTTATTAATGTTTAATTATATAATTTTTGGGAGTTGGGAAACTATATTAATGATTTTCCAAAGCGTCAAGCAAACAAGATGCAGAAAAGTCCAAGGGATAAAGTCCAAGCTTATGCGATCATAACCGCAGAGGTTTAAGTTCTAAATGAAGTTGTTGCAGGTACTTTAATCATTTCATCAAACTTAGACAATTCTTTGTTTGATTCTATATCATCGCATTCATTTATATCTTCCCAGTTTTTTAAGAAAATTAGTCATGTCCAATTTGATTTAATAAAGTGGTTATCAGTCAAAACTCCCAGTGGATGTATCATTGCAATAATGGTGTGTCGATCAATCCCTCTAATGTCACATAAATATTCATTATTTGATAACCTTATCATCATACCAATGATTGACTTTGATATAATTATGGGTATGAATTGGCTATCAAATTATGATGTGAAGATCTATTACAGGAAGAAGGAAGTTACAATTTTTGAGAATGGTGTAGAATCCCTTATCTTTAGAGCAGAAACATCTCCATATGATACTCCTATAGATCCACCCCCAGTAGATCTACTAAATTAAATTATTGGGGAGGAAGGGAATGAAATAACTATGGGTTAGGAGAATAATATAAAAATAGATGATGTACGTATTGTGTAATAATATGTTGATGTCTTTCTAGAGGATTTACCTGGAAATCCTCCAGAGCGTAAAATTGAGTTTTCCATCAACTTAATCCCTGTTTCAAGGCCCATATCAAAGACCACTTATAGTTTAGCCATTGTGGAGTTAGTTGAGATAAAGAAACAACTATATTAATTGAGTGATAAAGGATTTATTCTCCCTAGTGTTTCTCCACAGGGAGACCCTGTTCTTTTTGTTATGAAGAAAGATGGGTCTATGAGGTTGTGCATTGATTACAGGGAAATCAATGCTATTACAATAAAGAATAAGTATCCTCTACATTAAATTGATGATTTATTTGGTCAACTTCATGGAGCAGAATATTTTTCAAAGATTGATCTTCTCTATGGATATCATCAGTTTCTTGTGAGGAAGGAAGACATTCAAAAAATAGTATTTCGAACTAGGTATGGGCATTATGAGTTTACAGTAATGCATTTTGGACTAACTAATGCACCATCTATTTTCATGGATCTAATGAATAGAGTTTTCAAGTAATATATTGATGACTTGGGGGGTGTTTATTGATGATATCATGGTATACTCTAAAATCTATGAAGATCATGAAAATCACTTGTTCACTATTCTGAAGACTCTTAGAAGAAATGAATTATATGGGAAGTTTAGAAAGTGTGATTTTTGGCTCTAATCAGTTTCCTTTATGGGCCAAATTGTCTCTAAGGATGGAATATCTATAGATCCTGTGAAGACAAATGTTGTTAAAGAATGGACTACTCCAATGAAAATAACTAAGTTATGTAGTTTTATTGGTTTATCAAGTTATTATCAGCGTTTCATTCATAACTTCACCCATTTAGCCAACCCAATGACCAATCTTACACTAAAAGGTGTTAAGTTTGTATTGACAAAGGAATTTGAAGAATGTTTTGAAGAATTGAATTGAAGGTTAGTGAATGCTCCAATCTTGACTCTACCACCAAGGAATGAGGGGTTTGTTATCTATAGTGATGCATCAAATAAAATACTTGGTTGTGCTCTTATACAGAATGATAAAGGGATTGCCTATGTATCTAGGTAGCTAAAAATTTAGGAACAAAACTATCCAACTCATGATCTTGAGTTGGAAGATGTAATCTTTTCTTTGAAGATATGGAGACACTGTCTCTATGGTGAAAAATGTGAGATATATACTGATCAAAAGAGTTTGAAGTATATCTTCTCACAGAAAGAACTCAATGTGAGACAACGGAGATGGATTGAGCTACTCAAGGATTATTATTGCATAATACACTACCACTCGGGGAAGGCAAATAAGGTGGAATTTTGAAATTATGAAAGAGGATTTTTGTTCCTATTATTCCTGAGCTAAAGAGAGAACTATTAGATGATGCTCATTCACTATACACCCCAGTGGCACAAAGATGTATAGATATCTAAAGGAACATTTTCATTAGGAAATCATGAAGGGTGAAATTTCTGATTACATGTCAGGATGTTTAGTTTGTCAATAGGTGAAGGCTGGAAGACAATATCTTGGAGGATTCATGCAATCCCTTCTTATTCCTATGTGGAAATAGAATGATATTATGATAGACTTTTTCATGGGGATACCAAAGACTCTAAGAAAGAATGATGTGAAATGGGTCATTGTTGATCGTCTTACAAAATCAGCACATTTTCTTGCTATAAGAGAAGATTTACCACTTCAATGTTTAGAAGGACTATATATTAATGAATTTGTAAGACTTCATGGTGTGCCTTTATCAATTATTTTTTATTGTGATCCCAGTTTTACAACACAATTTTGGAAAAGTCTTCAGAAGGCCCTAGATACTGATCTTCATTTGAGCACTGCCTACCACCCAAAAACTGTTGGACAATCAGAACAAACTAATCAAACTATGGAAGACATGTTGAGGTCTTGTTTACTTGAATTTCAAGGTATGTGGAGTCAGTATTTTCCTCTTGTAAAATTTTCCTATAACAATAGCTTGCATTCAAGTATTCAGATGGAACCATATAAATCGTTTTATGGAAAGAGATGTCATACACCATCTTTCTTGGATGATGTGGGTGAGAAAATCTCATAGGCCCAAAACATGTTGAGGAAACAACAGAAAAGATGAATATTATCCAAACCCATATCAAAACAGCTCAATGTAGTCAAAATAGCTATGTTGATAACCGAATGAAGGATTTGTAATTTCAAGAAGTAGATCATGTTTTCTTAAAGGTATCTCCATGGAAGGGTATTATATGATTCAGTAAGAAGGGAAAATTAAGTCCTTGGTATATTGGACCTTTTGAAATTATGGATTTAATTGGAGCTGTATATTACCGTTTGGAAATGCTGCCATGTCTCTCCAAAGTTCACAATGTGTTCCACGTGTCAATGTTAAGGAAATACATGCCAGAACCAACACATGTACTCACCTATGAAGAAATAAAACTTGAGCTCGATTTGTCTTATTGTGAAGAGCCTATCAAGATTCTTGATAACATAGAACAAGTATTGATAAATCAGACGACTCGTCTGGTAAAGGTTTTTTGGAGGAACCATAAGATGGAGGAAGTAACATGGGAGCCTGAGGAGCTTATGTTCAAGACATACCTGAATCTTTTTAGGTAACATTTATTGAATTTCAAGGAAAAAAAATTTTGAAAGGAGGAGAGAATATACCACCCTAAGGTTTTGAAAATAAATATTAAATTCATGAAACATTGTGTCCCTACAAAACAAAACATTTTATAATCTAGCTGTTAAACACAACATTGCCTCTACTATGTTTCGAATTTCGAAAAATGGTCATCTAGAGTTGTGATCAGTAAGTCATTTGGAGTCTGATAGAACAAACTTGATTTTTTGTGAATAGTAAGATACCCTTATGAATAGTAATATGACTATTATAAATATTAAATAATGATATTATTTCATTTTCTTAAGGTAATAAGATAATGAAATCTTAATTAATTTTTCAATGTGATATAAAACTAATTATACCTTTAAAATTGTTATTTTTTGAATTAAATATGATTTTATTTAAAAATTAAATTAATAATATTTGGAAAAATATTTTTGAAAAACTGAGCTTATTTTTAAAATCTTCACATCGAAAAATGGTCAGGGTGATTTTTTGGGATTTTTCTAATATAATTTAATTTTTTGTAAATAATAAAAATATAGTTTTGAGTTTTTGGTATGTTTAATGATGTCATAATGATGTAATAATTAAAATAAAATTATGTTCGAATTTTTTATAGTAAAATAAGATATTAGGTGTCCCAAGTGGCTAATACCATTGGAAAATACCATGTTAAATCCCATGGTTTTACAAAAACCACTAATGAGGTGTCTTTTATATTAATAAAAATTTCTCTCTCTTTTACTATAAATACCCTCTCACCCATTCGTTTTATTTCATTCCAAATCACTCATACTCATATATCTAGTGTTTTTACCTCCATATTAATCCTAACAAGGTGTCTTTAATCCCCCAAGGTCCCAACCTTCAAGTTATACGAGTTACTCTACAAGGTAAGGGAACCTTTCACCATCCTCGTTTAGTCAACACTTCTTTTATGTTATCTCTTTGAATTTCCATTATCATATGTTGGGGTTTGATATTATGTATTCCTTTTACTTTCATTTTTATTTACATATTATTAGATACCCTTTTCTCTCATAAATTAATTTTAGGAAATTTTAAGCGACATCGTTAGGCTACCGAATTTTCATAAGCGATCTCTCAACATTTCTTTTATTTTCAAGATCATCTCTTTTATTTTTATCTCCTCAACTCATCTATCAAAATGACCATGATAACTATAGTATCATATATATACTATAATTATATCATGTGAATTTAATAACCATCATCAATATTCTTACTACCTCCCTTTTATTTTTATAAACGAAATCAATGTCCATGAGGTTCCAATTTATAACATTCGTGGGCGACGAAGTTTCATTCTTCAATTTCTCCTTCATTACTGGTCAGAAAAACATTTAGATGGTTGAAACAGAATATAATATATGTATTATAACCTAATTAAGATCCAGGAACTATTATATGTACATATTATTGATTTATATGACAAAACTAGTTCATAATAATCCAAATACCACCAAATAATAGAAGCTATTGTCATCTAATGATTCATCCTCATTACATGTAACCAAATGGAAGAGATGACCATTAACAATTATTTATATTCATAAATAATATGTAATTTTAATTCGTTATATTTACATCCTTTTCACATGAACTCCAATACTTAAAAAAAGTGAACCGATTTTGAAAATCAAGAAAACAAACACTCTAGAACAACAGAAGTCAACATAATAACTTATCAATAAGGAAATAAATGAACTAAAAAGAATTATTATAAACTAAAAACATGACTAATAGGTTCTTAATTAATTTATTAATGTGTCTAATTTCATATTCCAGGACCTTAAGTTCAAGAGTGGGACACATTCAGACTTAAGGTAAGGTTTTTTTCACCCAAACCTCCATTTTCACTTGGGTTATTTTTATTGTCTAATTACCTCAATTAGATTATTTTTTATTATTATGTACTCATCATAAATTATTTTTTAATGTTCTATATATATTTACCAACCATAATCCGTCCTTATTTTATTATTAGTAATAGGTTTTAAAAGGAACAATCAAAATTATTTCCGAAATACAAGCCCGTTTCAAGGGAATTTCTCAAATTCTTACCTATTTTCAAGGGCACCCAATAATCTGTTTTTGGAAATCATTATCTTTATAAAATAACTCATTTTATTATGAAAATTTTATCTTACTTCACTTATGGTTTTATACAAATATTTTTCCAAAATGACACTTCTTTTCAAAGTAAAAGGGTATTTATCTCACGAATTACTCGAGGATTTTATAAGAGTATCTTCATCTATTTCAACAATCTTGTTGATTATTATGCATTATTGGGATTAATATTTCATGGTATCATCTACCATATTTAATTTAACAGTTTGGGATTATTTTTGGTTGTTTATGTTCTATCTTAAAACCATTCACCAATTTACTTAGAATAGTTAGTGTTTATGCTTAATATTGGTGGAAAGTTATTTACATTACTCAAAATTAAATTTTTTATTATCGAAAACTTTTAAGGAAAAAAGTGAGAAACCAAGTCAAGCACTAATGGAGATTACAAATACATTAAAGTGAAATTGCAGCCTGCCAGTTTTAATCTCTCTAAAAAGTTTCCATGACAAATTGTTTACTTGGATGTCTGGTTGCTCCATCAGAAGGTCTTCAAACTAGAATGCCATCTTGTCCCAAGACTGAATGTGCTCCTCTACATTTATCTTTCCGTTTTTTAAGCCTTGAACCAGAATCAAGTCTTTCTTTTCGATCCAGGAACCCTGCTCATCATTGGTGGCCACCTTAAGAGCCCTTAAAATCATTCTTTATGCCTCATCATTGGGGGCTTTGATTGTCAGGACAGTTTCTAGTATAACCTCTTCTGAGCTCAAAAACAGCTCCAAAGGGTTATCGGGCACCTCCCGCTGCTAGAAGTCCACCTTGGAGAGGTGGGGCCACAATCCTTTTGATTTACCTTCGAATTCTTTGCTGATCTGGTCTCCATTGGTAAACGTAAATATGAGTAGTCCTTTTTATCTTTCCGGTTACCCCTCTTATTATTACTCCTCCTCGGACATGGGTACCTTCTCCCCTGATCCTCTTACTCTATATTTCCTGCAAAGCGACTCAAGCGTTCATCACTATACTCTCTTAGTATCCGTCTCCATATCCACGGAGGTTCTGACCAGGTCATTTCCATCATTTTGGATGGGGTCCTCATATAGCAGAACATCAAACTAATTTCCCAAATCAATACCTTCAACCTCTCTAGAGCTTCCCCTGACTGCATCCGCACTCTCTTCAGCCTGTACCAATACCTTAGCACCTATTTGAAGTGTGACATCCGTGGAAAGCCTAAGGCCACCCCCATCCACCTGCTTTGAAGGATGAACCTAACCTTTGACACTCTTACCGCCACCTGAACTCACTGCCTCAGCATAGGAAGTCATCCTAGGAAGCTTGGAAACTCCCTCATCCACCAGCTGTGGAACCACCTGGTTGATGGCACTGCCAGACTGTTCCTCCTCCCCATCAGTGCCCTCAAGCCCCAAAATAGTAGTTGGAGATAATTGAGGTGCGCTCAAATCAACCCGAAAGCGATTAAACACTTCAGATGCCAAAGGATTCGCCTCCCGTGATCCACTCGGCATGCCCCTTGTAGCGGTACACTCAGAAGCCTCACCCACTAGATTATGCACAGGCATGACTGACTCAGTGTGGTCCTATGTTCCCTTACCAAAACTCGTAGACATCTCCTTGGAGAGAGTCGTAGCCACCCGTCGACATGTTGCCTATGAATGGCCCAAGCGCTTACATCCGGAATAGAACTCAGACCAAGATTCATACACCACCGGCTTTCTGCTCCTAAATTCTTCACCCACTGTAATCCATACATACTCTAAAGTCACCCTAGACACATCCAATTCCACACAGACACGCGGATTAACGGGATGAAAAGGGACTCAGTACAGTTATCAGAACAAAGGTATCTACCCACTAAGTTACCAAGCATTCGAATCACCGAGGGATTTTGAAATGGAAGGGGAAGATTAGGGAAACACACCCAAATCACCACTATTGGAGAATTGCGCTGCATATGAAAGTCATAAGACCAGTGAAATAGGTAGAATCAGGTGTCGTTGAAGCTATGAGGAGTCCTGAACCAAGCTCTGATTAAATCTTCCTCCGACACAAATCGTATCATGATATGCTTGTTGTCAATAAAACCCACCGTCGCTCACTCCTAAAAATCCCATGACGTGAATACATGCTGATCGAACGAATCAAATGAGGGGAGACGCTGCTTGAACCGAGAAATCAGGGTGAGATTCAGAAGAGCAGAGGCTCCATAAAACTCTGAGAACGAGAGCGGAAGATTGGGGCATAAGGTCTTAACAAAATGATTATTTATGATCTTGGAACAAGGTCTTAACGGTATAGTTATGTTGTCACGCATTATGAATTCCCTCATTAAGAAAATAGTATTGATGTTTCATGCAGTTATTTAAGAAGTAGAATACACATGATTATGTTTTATTATGGCATTACTTACTCAGCTCTTATTTCTTCTATAATGTGTTCAAGTTTTTGTTAAAGGCATATGTTTTTAGTTATTAAACTTGCCTAATGTTTATATATCTTCCACTATATTGCTTACCCTTACTGATCATTTGAGCTCACCCCTTTCTTATGTTTCATTTTATCAAGACATGAGGAGTTTTTTTATGAATGACATGATGAAATAACCTAGGAGTTATGGATGTTGTCTAAGGAGTTTCGATGTTGTATTTATTTTCTAGTTGTAATGTTGAACTTATGTATGTATCTTGTTTCCAATAATACTAAACTACTCGGTCCTTCAGGAATCGTAGTCCTTGTTTATATTCCAATGTAATCAAATAAGGCACCGGCTTCGAGCAACTGGGGTCAGGTCCTTACAAAATTACTAAGAATGGTCCTCTAGTAGTGGAGTAGGACAACATGGTGATCACAAAAGATATTTAAGAGTAGTTATGTGAGAAATTTTCATATTTTATGTAGATGATGGAATGGGACCCAAGGCCGGTTGCACCAAGTATGTTTGAGCTGACCAGGGAGTTTTAACAGAAGCACCCTCTAAACTTTACTGGAGAGGGTGGGATAGAAGAAGCATAGTTCTAGATAGATTCCATCCAAACTATTCTTGACCATCTAGAGACACCTATAAATAATTTAGTAAAGTTGGTGTCATACATGCTGAGGTTTCAGGCATAATGTTGGTGGGACATCATGGTCCAAACGGAGCAGGATGAAGGGATGATGTGGAAGGATTTTCAATAAAAGTTTCCTTAGAACTTCTACCCAGAAACCTTGAGGTAAGAGAAGGTTGTGGATTTTATGTGGTTTAATTAGGGTGAAATGTTGTTAATGGACTATAATAATAATTTTGATGATTTGAGATGCTTCGTTCCAACATTGATAGGAGATGAGGCAGTTGTGGCGAAACACTTCCAGGATGGGCTGAGACAACAGATCAGGTCTCAGGTGAATATCTTCCATCTTAAAATGTTTTCTTGAAGTGGTGGGTCAAGCCTTTATCTTATAGGGGAACATGAAGGTAGATTTAAGTATTCAACTTGTGATGCTATTTGGGAGAGCAAGTGGTGCGGCTTTCGATGGCAGGAAGCGTCGTTTTGGAAATTTTAAGCAGGGTTGAAGTGCACAGAAAATTCAGAAGAGGCGGTTAGCTTCTTATGGCGGTGAACAGGTATTATTTTATTAGTGTGTACAGACAGGGAACGATAATGACCAGTGTCCCCACCCACCAGTCGAGTTCTGAGCATGCAGTAGGCTAGGCCATGTGTAGAGGTTCTGCAGGAACCTGTAACAACCAGGGAATGATGGAGGTCAGAGGCAGATGATTAGTGTGGGAAGGGGGTTAATTACCTCATATCAGTAAGGCATTTTGAGCTCCACGGTTCGTACTAGTAGGGGCGGTGGATGTGGAACTTTGGGGAGATATCATACTTATAAATAGGGTAGTGCGGTGCAGGGTACTCGGGTCAGATCATATGGTAAAGGATAAGGTCATCTCTATGCAGTTCAGACTACACCTGACTAGGGTGAGGCAGGACCATATACCGTTCTAGGTACGATTCTTGTTACTTCCACACTTTCTAGTGCTTTATTTGATCTAGGTTCTATGAATTCCTTTATTTATACTCAGTTCGTAATTGTGTTGGGATTAACCATGGAGACTACACGTGGGGTAATGTCACTTGATACTATGCTAGGGGTACAAGTTGTGGACATTAGGCAGTGTAAGGGTTGTTGTTTGGAGGTTGGTGGATATCATTTTATATGGGATATGTTTATCCTAAAAAATTCAAGTGTTGACCTAATCTTGGGTATGTATTGGTTGGTGTTTAATCAAACCCATATCGACTATTACCGACATTGGGTAACATTCACATCTCTCAATGGAAGCAATTATGACCTTCGTGGTGAGTGGGATACTCGAGCAGGCTATGTAGGGATGCTATGCCAAAAGTTGGTAGAACTCACAGCCCAATTATCATACCTTATGTTAGATGATGGTGAGAAATATAATATAGTATTCCCTCTTGTTTTGGAATAGTTTTAGGATGTTTTTTCTGAGGACTTCATGGGGTTACCTCTCAAGGGAGATGTTGATTTTATCATTGACTTATTACTGGGAGTAGAGCTGGTTTCCATTCCACTGTATCGAATGGTGCCAGTAGAGCTCCAAGAACTGAAGGTTCAATTAGAATAATTAGAGAATAATAGGTTTATACATCCTAGTACATCACCTTAGGGATCTTCTGTGTTGTTTTCTAATAAGGATGACGAATCATTGAGGCAATGTGTTGAATATAATAAATTGAACTAGATGACGGTTAAGAATTGATACCTTCTTCTTAGAATCAATGATCCATTTGATCATCTCAGAGGTTCCTCGGTGTTTTATAAGATTTAGTTGAGATCAGGATATCATCATTTAAGTGTGAGACCTTCTGACATACCTCGTATATCTTTTTGAAGCAAGTACTGGTTGTGTGATTTTTTGGTGATGTCATTTGGATTGACAAATGCACCGGTTGTGTTAATGGCCATGATAAACTGGATATTTAACCTATATTTGGATCATTTCATAGTTGTCTTAATTTATGAAATCTTGGTGCACTCCAGAACACATGAGGATCATGTTAAAAAGCTTGACATCATCTTGGGTACACTAATTGAGCATAGTCTTCACTCCAAGATATCAAAATTTCAGTTTTAGATTGATGATGTGCACTTTCTAGGACATATAATTTCTGAGTCAGGTGTGTTGATGGATCTTGAAAAGGAAAAGCCTATGGTATCTTGGGAGAATCCCAAGAACATCTCTAGTGTTTAGAGTTTTCTAGGTTTATCTGGTTATTATGAAAGGTTTATTATAGATTTATCTCATTTGGAAGCATCGTTCATAGGCTTAACCAAGAAGGGGGTAAGTTTGATTAGTTAGAGGCTTGTGAGAATGCTTTTTAGGATCTATAGAACCGGTTGACTACCCCCACAAATTTTGGTCTTAACCAAACCAGGTAGGAGGTACACCTTGTTCTGTGATGTGTCTGGCGTTGGACTTGGGGCATTGTTGATGCAGGATGATCATGTTGTAGCTTATAGGTCGAGACAGTTGAGGCCACATAAAAGGAATTATCCTACTCATAACCTAGATATAGCTATTGTGGTTCATGCCTTAAAGTGTTGGAGGCATTACTTGTTGGGAGAACCTTTCATGGTGTTCACCGACCAAAAAAGTCTCAAGTACATATTATCTTAGTGGGATTTGAATCTTTAATAGTGATGGTGGGTCGAGTACCTATAGTTTTTTGATTTTGAGTTAGTGTACACACTGGGAAAAGGGAATAGTGTTGTTGATGCTTTGAGCTAGAAGACTTTAAATCAGGTAGTTCAGGAATCCATTTTAGAGTGGAAGATGATGACCTTTTTTGTTGAGATGCACCTAAATGTATATGATGGGCACAAACAGATGACTCTGGCATCTATAGAATTTGGATTTGCACTCCCGATCCAGGTCAAGGAAATTCAAGGAGTGGACCCAGAGTGTTTGGTTGTGAAGGAAGGTCTTAAAGGTATTGAGTTAGCTTTTGGTTGGACTTTCAGTGCCGATGTAGTTTATTATGTTCACAGTCGTGTTGTGGTGTCAGAAGATGTATGGGAGGAGTTGATGCATGTCTTTCACGCATCAAAATGGGCAGTGCATCCTGGATTCACTAAGATTTACTATGATCTCCATAGGTAGTATTGGTGGGTAGGAATGAATAAAGAAGTTTTGGTTTTTGTGGCATGATGCCTTATCTATCATTAAGTAAAGGATAAACATCATCATCCATGTGGGTTATTGAAATCTTTTCCTATTCCAAAGTGAATGTGGAATGACGTCACGATGGACTTTATAGTGGGTCTTCCAAGAATTCCTCGGAAGAATGATGCAATTTGGGTGGTGTTAGATTGGCTGACCAAAGTGGCTCATTTCTTTCCCATCCAAGAGACCTATACAGTTGACCAGTTGGAAGAATTGTATGTTAAAGAAATAGTACAGTTTCATGGTGTGACAAGAACCATTGTTTCGGATCATGATCCACGTTTCACCTTGCACTTCAGGAAAGGACTACAGAAGGCTCTTGGTACCCAGGTATTTTTTAGTACATCTTACCACCCATAGACTAATGGGTAGTCAAAATGTAAAATTCAGGTTTTGGAAGACATATTGAGATCTTGTTTTTTGGATTTTGGAGGTTCATGGGAGAAACACTTGTCACTCGTTGATTTTTCCTATAATAACAGTTTTCAATCCATTATTCAGATGGAACCTTTCGAGGCACTCTACAAAAGTCCATGTAGATCTCCATTATGTTGGTTATAAGATGGAGAGTCTGGGTTGTAAGGACCATGTCTCGTGCAGGATAGGTTGGAAAAGGTTCAATTGATTCAAGTGTGTATGGTAATGTCTCATAGTATACAGAATTCATATTCATATCGGTATCTTATACCTCTGGAATTCATGGTGGTTGATAGTGTGTTTATTCAGGTGTTTCCAAAGTCAAGTTATCGTCGAATTCGGAAGGAAAGCAAGTTGGAACCTAAGTATGTGGGGCCATTTGAGATTGTGGAGAGGATCGGACTAGTGTATTACTGATTGGATCATCCATAGAAGAATAGTGGTATGCATGATGCTTTCCATGTTTCAAAGCTATGACAGTATCACCCCGATCCATCTCATGTGTTAAAAACCGAGGATGTCAAGCTTGAAGTAGATGCGTCCTTTGAGGAGAATCTAGTTCGTGTTGTGGATCGTAGTGAGAAGGTCTTGTGATGTAAGATTGTTCCTTTGGTTCGAGTTTTATGGAAGGATGGGAACATTTCAGAAATAAACTTGGGAGAGAGATCAAATATGTGAGTCATGTGACCCAATCTCATTTTATGTGGGAACTCAGTGATGCTTGGGAAGAGTGGATTAGGGACGAACCGTTATAAAGTGGGGAGGTTGTAAGATCCTAGATCCCCCTTAATGTATTTTTTTTATCTACGTTTTAGTTTAAGTTTCTTATTTTGGTTAAATATTTGTTTCTTAAAGTTTATGAGAAGGCTCGAGGGTGTTATGAGGGTTCAAGATACTAAAATGGAGGGAAAAGGAATTTCTGGTTATATTTCATGGTTTGCATATAGTTAGTGAAAACTATGTGGATCATCCCAGGTAACCATGAATCCTTAGATAGAGGCTTTAACACTATTATCACACAGTTAGGAAAACCATGCGGAAGTCCCGGGAAACCATGCAAAAGGGAGATGTTGGGATAGTAGCTCTCACATGGTTTGGAAAACCGTGTGGGTAAACTGTGCGGACCAATATTTTTCAAGAAATTAAAAAAAAATACATTAAATGATTTTAAGTTCCAACTCAGGATTTCTCCCCCTTCTTCCCCCTTCAACCCTATTGATGAACCAATATTTCAAGATCTTCCAAGAGGTGATTCTCCTTCAATTCTAGGTTGTTTGGATTTCCGTCGATGTTGTATTGAAGATTCAGGTTGAGGCTTCAAAGGTGTATTGAATCAGGATTTAAGGCCTCAGTTTGGTCTTTTTTCACTAAATTATTTAAGGTAGGTGGTCTACAAGTTATATCCTATAGTTTATTCATATATTTTTTTGTGTAGGGTTTTATTCTTGTTCCCTTATTGATGTGTTCTTTATCTCATTAATAAGATGTGGTGTATTGGGTGTCTAAATGATTAATTGAACCCCTTGTGATCCCCATTGAATGCAAGGAGGAATACTTGACCAAATTAGGGCCACCCATGGAGTATGTCGGCCCTCCCGATGGGGATAACGGAAATATAAGGTGTGAAATTGGCACATGATGATGTAGAGACTTAGAAAAGAGGTTGATTGGTTTATGTAATGAGTTTAAATGGATTGTGGTTTGTTGTGCCTAATGTGGTTAAAGGCTAAGGGATTGTTAGGTTGACATGTAATTGGGTTAAATGGTATTATTGGGAATATGATAAGGAATTATTTTTTCACTTGAATATGCTTAGTGAGATAGGCATGAGGAATTGGAATTGGGGTTAAATGGTTAAGTGATATAAGTAAGGAATGTGTTAATGGATTGAGGAATAATGTTAATTTTCAAATTATTGATATTTTTTTGATGTGGTTAATTATGGTGAGGATAAATAAGCATGTACACTTGGCTTGGTAGAGTGGGGTATAGACTTGAGGTTCTACACCTAGAGTTCGAGCTGGACCAAGGTTATAACTCCACCCCAAATGCATGGTTTAGGGAAGGGAACGGAGTTCTATCCCCCTAATGGTTGAATTCCACCTAGACTGAGGCTTCGTGGTGAGGATTATGAAGTTTTTATAATGTAATTCCTACTGAGATAGGATTTGATTTTATTCCCAAATTCTTGAGAACATTGAACAATCTTAATCCATTAAACACATAAAAAAGGTACATTAAACAATGGGATGCCTAAGTAGTGAATCTGGATTCAATGGTAGCATAATTTAAAGGAACATAGTCTAGAATATCCTACAGAACTGTTTACCTTTAATTTCCTTTATTTATCACTTGCATACACTATCTACTTTTACTGGATATTTTGTAGACATTATTGGTGGTGGCCTATTGAGTTATAATCACACCCTACTCGGGCCACCGTTGGGTACCCAAGAAGATTTCATGCTTACATGTCAAAATAAGGGCAAGAACCCAATAATAGGGAGTTGAGTTGGATATGGGACATGTATGGGTGAGGTTACAGACTTGGAGTCTGGACCATTTTGGATTTTTTATTTCTTTTGGGGTTTTGTTCACTTGGCACTATAGCATGGCATGACATATTTATGATTGTATGTGGTTTCACCTAGTTTGGAAGTTGGTTATCTATGCATGTTATTAATTGTTTCTTATTTTTTCTGCTATTTAAATTGTGTTCTTCTATGGATTACTCTATTAATGAGGGTATAGTCTCCCCATGTGACCTATTAGACCCTCGCTGCTAGTCAGTAACTTTTGGTGTATGGGGATGCACACTTGAGGTCATGTGGTGACTCGTCTTAGGGAATCGGTTTAGTGGCTCCTGATTTGAGTACATTACAATGGGTCTTGTTGAGGTTTCTTCTAGATTTGATCTGTTCTAGGTGGTTTCTAATAGTTGAGTGTCTATTCTGGCCTCCCATGTTGATAATCTAGTTTAGTTTCCAGTGTCAGCATGGAAATGGGTGGTTTCATTTGGTGTTATATAATTTTGAGTTACTTTAGAATTTGGTAAACATTGGGATTTTTCTGAGTATTCCCAAATGTCCTGGTTAAAGAACGGTTGCAGAAGTTGTATCTCGAGTTTATTTTTCATTTATCAAGTTGTTGTTTTGGTTCGCTTTCTTATTTTGGGTAGAGGTCTGTGTTTTATTTTTTAGTATTAGTTGAGGTGTTATCATTTAGAGGAGTTGAATCATATGATCATGTTAACCTTATCCTTTAAATTGATCAACTAGAGATTTTATGGATTTTTTGGGGAATAAATCATAATGGTGGGGAGAATTTTGACACATGAATTTTTATTTTCTTCTTTTATTATGGGTCATATTTTGGATCTGGTTTTCTTATCAAGTTCTTAGTGTTTCAGATTTAATTTTTTAGGTATACTTTTATTTGTATTTGGACTTTAATTTACCCTTGGGTTTCCCCATGTTTTTTGGTAAAAATAGATATTTTGGGATTGATAGAAGGTGGTGTACGATTAGGGGAAATCGTGCGCCCTTGCCCAAGAAACTGTGAAGCTAATTTCATTTTTTGACAGAGGCGATCGCATAGTTTTCGCACAGTTTGGTAAACCATGCAGTCTAATTGTTCGGATTGTTCCTCTTAAATGGTAAGGGATGCGCGGTTTCTTTACAGTTTGGAAAACCATGTGGTCTAACCATATGACATGTTTGGGTCATTAAAATGTGAATTGTATCTTCTAAACTCTTTGTGATTTAACCCCAAAACGCCCATTCTTCCCCTATCCTAGTTCATGCAACCCAAAAAGAGCCTCTCTCTTCTTCCTCAAGCCTCCTATTCTCTCCCAAGGTGTGGATCTAGAGTTTTACTCAAGTTTTAAGGGTTATTTATCAAGGTAATATTCCCTTATCTGCTTCATCTTCCTTCTCCTTACATTTTCTCTTGATTTCCTCTTCTCCCTTGGTCATGAGGATCTAGGGTTCCTGTTTTCTTATTTTTAATTTTGGGGTTTTATATTTTTAAGGCTCCTTTTGTTTTTCCTTTCTTCTTCTAACCTTTTCAAGGTTGTTTCAGGTGGGCGTTGTTGAAGCACTGTAAGTTTGGGTTAGGTTTCCCTTTGAACTTGTCCTTTAGATAAGAAAAAAATCTTTTTAAAACTTTTAAATGGGATTCATTTGGATTTTCTTTATATCTTGCACACAATAATACTAAAAACATTAAGTATGTATGACTAGATGTTAAATATAGTATACTTTCTATCATACATCTAAAAGTTGTTTGATCAACTGGTTTCTCAGCTTTATTAAGATCAAGTATTTTTTAGGTACCTATTGGGGTACTAATACTTTTGGTATTATCATGTCCATACTTTTTAAGAACTTCATTAATACACTTAAGTTGAGATATATAAGTTTGTTCTGGTTTTTGAGAAATTTGAAAACCCAAAAAGAATGTTAAATCACCCATTATACTCATTTCAAACTTATATTTCATAATATTTGTAAAATAATCTATCAAATATTACTGAGTTGATACTAATATAATTTCATAAAAACAATTTTGAACTATCCAAATATTTTTTTTCTTTATTTATAAAAATAGGTGCATTAGCAGTTCCCTTAACATGATTTTTTTGTAATAAAAATCATTCTAATCTATCATACTATGATATAGGGGTTTTTTAAGTCCATATAAATATTTGGTAAGTTTAAAAACATTTTTAGGATGTTTTGTATCTTTAAAACTAGGAGTATGTTCAACAAAAAATTCATCTTGAACATATCCAATAAGAAAAGCACACTTTAAATCCATTTGAAAAAGTTTGAAATTAAATAATTATGCAAAGGATAATAGAATTCAAATTCATTCAAGTCTAGATACTGGATCATAGGTTTTTTCATAATCTATTCCCTCTTGTTTATTAAAAACTTTATCAACTATTCTTACTTTATTTTTAATGATTATTCCATTTTCATCACATTTTTTTCTGAAAACTCATTTTACTCCAATTACTAAAGTTTCTTTAGTTCTTTCTACCAAGGTTCAGACTTTGTTCCTTTAAAATTCATTTAGTTTATCTTACATTTCTTTAATCCAATCTTCATCACCTAAATCCTCATTAGGACTTTTAGGTTTGAATTGAGAAAGTAACTCTAGATGTTCTACTTCATTTCTCAAATAACTTTTAGTCCATACAGGTTGATTTACATCACCAATGATACTATCGCTAGGATGATTCTTAAGAAACAACTGACTTGGGTTTTGTAAAACATATTTATCAACATAAAGTCAAAATTTTTCCAAATTCAATAAGTTAGAAATAATTTCTATAGTATTATCCTTATTAGAAGAGTCTTATATAATAGGTTGATAATAAGTTTTTGAAAGCACATCAGAAGATATAGGTTGGGATTATTTAAAAACAAAAGGACCAGTTTTATCAAATTTAACATTTACTATTTACTCTGCAGTACAAGAAGTTTTATTAAAAACTCTATAATACTTAGATGTAGTGGAATAGCCTAAAAATATACCTTCATTGGATTTAGGTGAAAATTTGTGTGAATTATCTTTTTTATTAAAAATCAATAATTTGCATCCAAATACTCTGATGTATGATACTTTTTATTTTTAGCCTGTCCATAACTCATACAGTGTTTTATTAAGAAATGGTCTAATTAAAACTCAATTTATAGTATAGAGAGAAGTACTCACAGCTCCAACCTAAAAAAATTTATAAATTGAGTATTCAATCAACATGGTTCCTGTTATTTCCTTAAGAATTCAATTTCTTATTTTAATGACACCATTTTTCTAAGGAGCTCTAGGAGATTAAAAGTTATTAGTAATGCCTTTTATACTATAATAAGTTACAAAATCATAATTTTCAAATTCTCCACAATGATCACTATGAAAATTTATCAAAGGAAGGTTTTTATCGTTTTTTTACTTTAGATGCAAAAGTTTTAAAATAAAAAATGGATTTATATTTCCTTGCTAGAAAATAGACCCATGTATATCTAGTGTAATCATAAACTAAAAAAATACATAGTACTTTTATCTAATACTTCTAGTTTGTGTAGGACTAAAAAGATCCATGTGCACTAACTGAAAATAATCAGTAGTTTAAACTTTACTAATTGATTTAAAGATTGAATTATGTTTCATTCCATATTGAAAAGTGTCACATATTTTTGAATAATCAAATCTTTGCTTTGGTAGATCCTTAAAAAGTATTTTCTTAGAAATTTTACTTAAGTTCATATGGTTACAGTGTCCTAACCTTCTATTACATAGCTAAGATTGATCTTATATTTCACTAAGGCAAGGTAAGTCTTGACTTTTAAGGTCTTATAAGTTAAGTGTATAAGCATTCTCATGCCGATGGGAAGAAATAATAAATTCATCATTGGAATTTTGTACTATACATTTATCATTCCTAAAATTCTCTAGGTAACCTTCATCACATATTTTACTTATGCTTATAATGTTGTTCTTAAGAACTTTTACAAATAAAACATTTGAAAACAAATCTTTTCCTAAAAGAACAATGTTACTTATACCAAAAAACATTCCATGAGCATTTTCTCCAAAGGTAAATATTCCATATTTCATTTTGATAATATTTTCAAAGTCTTTATTATCACTCATATTCTAGGAACAACTACCATCCATTTACCATATGTTCTTGTTGTTGGTACTTCCTTTGTTTTCCTGAAAGCAAAATAATTAGACTTTTGGAACCAAAACATTCTTGGGTTCAGAAATATTAGTGAAAAATAATTTTTAAATCCAAATTTGTTTTGAAAAATGGGATTTGTGGAACCCCAATGATTGTATTTTATTTAATGAATAATTTTTATTCCAATGACCTCCACTTTAACATTTTGTGAAAAATGCGGTATTTTCAAAAACAAAATAATTATTACTAAAAACTATTTTGAATGATTATATCTCATTCCTGAACTATTACCTTATGGATAGAATTCTTTTTACATTTGATCAGTTCCTTCCTTACCAGTGGTAATGTTTTTCAAAAGTTTCTTTAAAGAAAAAATTTTGGACTTTAGTTTTATAACTAAATTCTTATCCACGTTAGTATTAGTTTCAGATGTGAGTTTTGTTTCTAAAACATTTTTCTCATAAATTAATTTTTCAAAATCTTTATAAAGCTTATAATTTTTAGAATTATCTTTTTCAAGGTATTTATAAAAAGAATAATTTTCGAAAAAAAATATTTATCCATATATTTTGAGAGATCTAATACTTCTTTTGTCAAAACATTTATTTTATAACTTTCTTGATCACGTTTATTACATACTTTACAATTATCATTTCAAATCTATTTAGAAAATTTAGATACATATTCATTTGAAGGTAAATAATTATCTTCTACTACATAATTTTCTTCATAATAATAAATATAACCTTTCCCATCAGTATATTTTTCATTTGAAGACATATTTGTTAATGAATCAGAAGTCTGTACCTTAACCATAAGACATTGATTATTAAAAGTTATTCTGTCATAGAGACCAATATTCTTTTATCCAAAAATTTTATTGTCTGAAGAATCATCAAAATAATCTCCTCCACTATCACTCCATGATTCATTGGATTTCAAGACTTTCCTTTTTTCTTGTAATAATTTTTGTGATTTCAATTAGGATTTTTTCCTTTCTATATTTTATTTTGAGTTTTGGAAAATCTGGTCTTATGTGACCATCTCTTTTACATTCATAACAAGTAACTTCAAAATATTTCTTTTCATTATTTTACTTGTTACTTATCTTTTACTGATATTGAAAATCCTTTTTAGCAACAATCTTGTTCATCCATAAAGCAATATTGGCTAACCCATTCTTAGAATGTTTTGAATCACTTGATTCTGATTAAACAATCACTTTCTATTTCCTTTAATGACTTAACTATCTTTTCAAGAGTTTGAGATTTTATTTGATTTGAAGTATAATTAAATTCAACTCCACCATTATTATTTTTAACTTTCTCGAGAAATCTTTTCAATCTATTCTCATATTGAAAAAGAGTTCTAAAAATATCATTAATAGTAACATTAGTAATATTTCTTGATTCATCAACTACTATTATTTTTTATTCCCAATAATTTGTAATGATGTATATAATCTTTTTTATGATGATTTCATCATTTAATACTATTTCACCAAAATATTTTAAACTATTCACAATTCTCATGAACATTTATTTAACTTTAACAATAGTTTCTCTCTAATATAATTCAAAAGCCTGATACTCTTCTATTATCATGGCTCTTCTTATTTCAACTTTAGATGTACCGAAATAAGTAATATCTATCTTCTTAAAAATATTTTTTTCTGCTTCACAAGATTAAATATGGATATATATATATATATATTTTTCTAGTCATAGAACAAAGTAAAGTATTTTGTACCTTATAACTCAATTCATATTATTTTTTCTCTTGATTGGTAAAGGTTTTAACTTCTTTGTCAATAATTTTATAGTCTCTAGTAAGAATAACAAATTTATCAACCCCAGTATTGATTACAAAGGTCTTCATTCTGTATCCCCAATATTCATAATCATTTCCATCAAAAATTTGTGGTCTTGTGGGATTGAGATTTTTAATAGAACTTCCATTTAGTCTTACCATCTTCAAGATAATACAAAAAAATATTTTTCAAAAATACACATTAGTGTAACAAGTAATTATAAATAAAAAAATTATAAGATTAAATGAAACTAACTTCAAAAAAAATCATAAGGTATGGTCAGTGGAAACCTTCTCTGATACCAAATGTGAGTATCAATATTACAGAGACTTGGCTCTGATACCAAATTTTGGATTGTAAAGTATATGCATATGACAAACTACAATAGGGGTGAATTGTAAGTTTATAAACTATTGTTTTTAACCTTAAAATAAATTAGTTTAAATGGTTTTAAACTAAATTAATTCAAAAAATCTATTATAAAGAAAAACATACTGGTCCTTGGGTCTGATTAAAAATATATCGTAATCAGGTTGATTCTGATATGTATTCTTTAAGTCGTATTTTAATCATATTCACAGAAAGTGTAGTAATTATCATAATAATAGTGATTATGATAATCAAAGTGAAACAAAATAATGATTCCGTAATAAATCATATAGAATTGTAATGAGTAACTAAAGTGATCGTAATCAGATCAATTACGATAAAAAGAATATAGAAAGGAAAATTAAATATATATAAAAATTCACTTTCTATTACAATAGTAGTATAAATGAAATATAATTAAATTAATACAATTATTTTAATCCAAAGAGTACGGTATCCAATGACCTAGGATAAATTTCCCTTGATTTATACATTCAAGGAAGTCTATCTTACCCACACCAGGGTAATCCCTCGATATGATTATTGGCTTTAGTATGTTTTCATATCCCCAACATCCCTTGATCAAGAAGGTGATCAATGCCTCTATCTTTCTATCCTTGGAATCCCATTATCCATAAAGATCATCACCTATGTCTTCCTATCCAGGTAATCCCTAAATCATAATCACAATTATCAGCATCGTACAAAGAAAAAAAAACTCTTGAAAGTTACAAGTATATGGTAAAATTATTTCACAAGTTGTAAACAATTATAGTTTTCACTCATAGTAGGTTTGGAAGATATCTCGCATAGTGTCTCAAAAATTAAACTTCATGTATATGTGAGCTTGTTCAAATGACTTTGCATTTATAGGTATTCATCCCAATGCTCATATTGATGTCCAATAGATAGATTTTCTTCTAAAATCTCAGAGGGACTTGGACACCTATCATTCTAATATTTATATTGAAACTGAAAGTATTCCATTTTTTTAATTAGCATATAATACATGAAAATGTTTTGATTTAAAATAAAACCTTTCATTACGATACATTTTTTTGGGTATGATAACAATGATTCTAGTGATTTCATTTATGAGAATTGGTACGATTTATATAATTACCAAAATATTGTCAGTATGAAATACTGGACAGTGTGTATGATATAAATCGTATTTGGTGTGTACAATATAAATCATATTTGTTGTGTAAGATATAAATTATATTTGGTCTCATTACTGTAATAATGGAATGAATTATTACTCTAATTCTCATGAGTACGATTCGTAAGCACTTATGAAAATCATAATGATAAAATATCAATTCATTTTCATAAAAAAGCATATTATAAAAATTATTTGAACATAAAAGAGTTTTTAATTGAGTATTTAATAAAGAATTTTTTATTTTCATAACAAAATGAATAGAAAATTAAAAAATAGAATTTTGACTTAACAAATATATCACACATCATGTACACTAGAAATACATTGTGTAGTTCAGTTTATTTAATTGATTCTCTTCATGTGATGACCCACACTACATGCCTAGGGACTCTTTGTGTTTTACATGTGGTTAATAATTCATTATAGGATGTGAACATACTATTATATAATACTTCATGTATTATCATGTCTCCCAATATCTAGTCATTATACAGCATGTGTTAATTACATTACATGTACTTTGACAACACGATTTCCATGATTCATGTGGGGAAAACTGTGTTGGGTTACATGATGTTTACTCCAACTACACGTCATATACCCATGTCAAGTAACATTCCAACCAGACAGCCAATACACCACATGTAATGATGTCACATACTATTTTCCCACATGATTTTTTGTGATATCTTCAACTCATCCCAGTGTAGTGAACATGGGACCATGACATGTGAATTTCTATAACATGCTTTGTATCCATTTCATCCGAACTAAATCTATGGCACCTCTAGATGGGATCATTAATCATTCTTCCTTGATTCTTGGATTTTTCTTGGTCATATGAATGTTAATGATCATGATATCATTAAATTTAGATTTAAGAATAGAAAAACCTGAAATAAAAAACCAATAATAAAATGTGTGTATCAATAAATAATTAATGAATAATTGTAAATTAAAATGTGTCCACTTTGATACCACTTGAAAATTTTGGGACACAATGGAAGTGGTTAGGCCCATGACTAAAAATTTATTTTTATCAGTTTCTTCAGATAATTCCTCATAACATGATGAGAACAACCCTAAAAGATTATAAAAGAAGATTTTTTTCACATATAATTTATATTTGATTTATAAGTAATAATTACCATTTTCATGGAATTCTATATTTGTTGAAAATTCAGTTAAATATTGTGGTTCTCATATTGTTTTGATGAAGGATTAAAGTGTATAATCCATATATCAGTATCCATGCATGATCCATGAACCTCAAAATGTCATGAAATGGTATTTTTATGCTAGCACTGAAAACTAGTCACCTTGCATCATTCCTGTTGATTATAAATATAATTCCTTAAAGACTGGAAGGAATCTATCCAGATATCTTAGGGACTAAAGAGGGAGGATGAGGATCGATGTTCTCCATTCATGAGATCATTATAGAGAAATTTATCTCTAGGCTTGAAAGAGTTCTATAGAGAGAAATGTTGTTCAAAAAATTCCTTTTTCTATAAATGATAAAATATGGATTTTATACTTTGAATTAGATATTAGTTATTGAAAAAAGTCCTTTCGGAAATATATATCCTAAATAAACCCCAAGTTGATTATTATTATTATTATTATTATTATTATTATTTCTTTAATTTGTCTTAAAATTTAGGATATTTAAATATAATTTCAATCATACTCTTGACTCGGTCCATCAATTCTCCTCAATATTTATCAAACCTTAAATAATAAAAATTTATTTAAATAAATAAATTTCACTCTATTATTCGTTAAATTATTTATGAGATCAGAACAACCTGAATAATTATTATCACTTGTAACTTGATAAGAATTTTTATTCTAATATTAAATTAAAATATAAATTAACAGTGGTTATATATACACTTACTGTATGACCCTATGGACCAATTTCTTAATGGAATTAGGCTAATTGTCCTAAAATACAATATTAGTATCTATAAACACATCATGTAACCTATGGAAAAGTATTTTAATTTTACAATGAAAACAATATCTTACGATTTCTCACTATGTAATATAATCACTTTGTCTCAATATCTCATCAAGAATGTTGCAACTTGTTTCATCAATCTATATGCTTGATATATCATTCTTTGAATTTCCAGAAACAAACTCATCAATAAAAATTCCATGTCCATAGAACTAATAAAACAGTTCTATTCTAATCAAAATTTATGAGATGTTTACTTTCATTACTTCAGAGGGGAAATCATTTATTGACTTATTCATTAATTTTATATCACTTATGGTGCACATAACATATCCTACCTCACAATGATCATATATTGTCATAGTTTTCATTAATACATCAAATTTCATGATCCTTGGTATTCATTAATAATAATATCAAGTCTATGGACTAGTAAAAATTTCCATGGATAAGAATATACAATAATATATATAACATGTGTAATTTCCACTGGCGGTTCTATTCTCATAACATTTACTTTTAGAGATTACCAAGTGAGAACTTCATAAGAAGATGTCTCAATGTTTTATGAGACCCCTACACCTAATAGCCTGCATCAACTGTGTCTCTTCAGATAGATGTCATCCAGTCATAGAATATATATTTAATAATATCAGCATAGTACTTTAGGTTTTTCATCATAGCGGGGGACTGCTATAACCTTTTGATGTGATAGATACTCTAAGGGAATAATAATGTTAATTTCACATGGAATAAAACTTGTTATGTGATAAGATATTTATTAATATCCAAAACTTAGAAAATATAGGGGATTGAAAGTTTAAATTAGTTGGTTCTATGGAACCAATTTCAACACTCCAACATATTACCACAAAACATAGCTCACCAAGTTGTAAAGTTAGGTTCTCTAAACCCAAATTGAATAGTAATTTTCAATTACTATATCATATATACAGTTAGTTATGCATGATTAATTCTTACAATAATAGTTTTAATATTTCTGCATCCACTATTTACATGGTAATATCCTTATATTATTTGTCATATAAAAAGGTTATAGTAGTTTCCATCTATAATGAGAACATTGAGATACTGTGATAGTAATCTTATAAATATATCATAGGGTGTAGATACATAATAATTATAGGACACATATGATGTATGACTATTAGGTGTTGGGGGATTATAATCATTAATAGTTCTTCTCATGAAGTTCTCACGAGGTGATCTCAAGTAAAAGAGATCATGACGACTAACCATCTACTAGGAACACTACATGTTTTGGGTGTAATTGGTAGTTCTTATCTATGAATATGTGTATTGGTCTCTATAATTGAGATAATTATCAATGCGTATTATTTTATTACCTACTTTTATGCAATAAAAAATCATAGAATTTTTGTCGTTTTGAGTTAGTTTGTGTTCGGTGCGTTATTGGTGGTATTCCATTGATTGAATGATCAAGATAATTTTTGTCACTTCTGGAAAGGATGAGATGTCTCGGGCCCAGTTGACCAGGATAGTTGTACCTTTTTTTAAATCCATGGACATGTTTATTAAAGGTAATTCCATCTATTAAGGTCAAAAAATAATAAAGATATAAATTATGATGACATAAAGTGTGTGTCATGTTTATGAGATATCATGGGGAAAAGTGATTATATTACATGGTGTGTGTTTGTAGAAAAGATTGTTGTTTCTATGAATTTTCCTTATCTCTTTAGGGGCCTTTATGGGTTTCTGGACTCTTCTCCTAGCCTATGAGTATCTAATAAAGTGTTAAATATTATATATTAAATTAATATAAACTAAAAAAATACTGAATTATCAATATTAAAATATAATTTAACTAAAAATTATAAAAATATCTAAAAAATAAAAAAAGAACCTAAAATATATAAGGAGGTTAAAAAAATAATTTAATGTAAATTATAAAAATAATAAATTTTCAATAAATTCTTTGGGCCTCAATATCACTCATTGCTAGTGTGAAAAGGGACTAGAGGGTCACACACAAAGCATATTTTTAATCCTGTTAAATTCTAGTGAATTTGAGTTTAGGATATTATGGGTCTCATGATGGTTAATGGGTAATGTCCAAGTTTATACAATCACATAGGAAATAAAAAAATATATATTATTATTCGAGTTTATAATAATAACCACGAAATTTATTTACATATTATATCCATAAGTTATTAAGTGATTATAATGAAAAATATTTTTGAATGAATATTAAATATTAAATTATCAGTGTTTATTTAAAATTTATGGGAGATATGATTCAAGTTAATGACTCTTATTTTATCACATAACATAGATTATGTGTTACAAGTATGTGATAAAATATCTGCAACATTTGTAGCAAGTTTTAAGTGTTGTTCGTGTTGTTTTTTGGTACATTTAAATGGTTAACTTCCATAAGAACCTAAATATAATTTATAGAAGTTATAAATTATGTATAAAAGCATTTTCAACACCCAGAATATGTGATAGAAGGGATCTCATGAATTATCTCTTTTCTCCCCCACACTCCTAAGTCCTATATAGAGAAAGGGAATGTAAGACAAAATATTTCTCGATCCAAGTTCATAGATTATTATATTGATCTCCCATGATCGAGATGATGTCAAAGAGACTATGATTCTCTGCACTAGCACCCATATTTCATAGTAAAACAATTTATCAAGATTTTGAAACATGTGTGGATGATCTAGAGGGTTCCGAGTTCGGTTTCCTCAAGTGATGATCACCGATGATGAAAAAAAAAAGCGATCGAACTCTAATGAGGTGTGGTTTTGATTAAATGTTTTATTCTCAATTATTCATGATTAATTAAATTTTAAATGATATGTGTATGAATATGGGCTGGGGTATAATGGATTTTATGTTTTAAAATAAATTTGGTCTCAGATATTTTAATATTCCATATCTCAAACTTCCACTAATGCCTAGATTTTTTCTAATTGGTATCAGAGCCAGGAATTCATTTAATTAAGTCAAATTAAAAATTAAATTTTCATTTATTCAAGAAGTGGGCACCACTATGGTCCCACTACTATAAATTTCACTTTTATAAGAGATTATATTACCGAGTTATGGTCATTTGAAGATAGAAAAAAATGATTTTTTGGGCTTGAAACCAAGAATTCATATATATATTTAGCCAGTGTATGATTATATCATAGATGGTTAGCAACATCAGATCAAAAGCAATGGCTAGAACCCTACCTATATGGGATCTGTCCATCCAATTATCAGTACCTAACATGTTCACAATAATGAAAACTTAATTAAAAATAATAATTTATAATATATATATATTATATTATATATATATGTGTTGTATATATATATATATTATATGTATATATATATATGACTACTCCGAAATTTAACGCCTAAATATAATATAATATATATATATATATATATTAACATATATAGATTCATCTATATATATATATTCATATATGTATATATATATTATATTACATAACATATATATATATATATTGAATCCTTCCACGAAGAAAAAAAATTCTCACGCCTATAGGTTGGATTTAGGAAATTTATTTAAAAAATAAAAAATAAAAAAGGGTAAAGGATAATGGGGGTGTTTTGTTCCTTGTGTGAAGATAAGAAGAACCCTTTTTAGGGGAAAAAGTGGTTCCCAAAAAATTAATAATAAAAAAATTAATTTATTTTTTTTTTAAAAGGGTTGTCTCCCATGGTTAAGATCCTCATTTTAGGATGGGAAGGCAGGCATCGTAGGTGCTTATATATATATATATAATCAGTGCCCCTAATGGGGTGCCCCCCTCTACTTGTGCGTGTGGTGTTCGTGTTCCCTAACCTAGAACACCTATCTTGGATTCAGAGTAAGACACATTCACCAGATCAGAGATATAAGATTTGGAAGAATGGGAGGCTATGGAATTTTCCATCGATACCAGACATATGCATCCTTGCACAAGACAGCTAGTTGAATAGCCATGAAAATGTGGAAATCTAATCATGATGAAGATACCGGGGAGGGGTAGTTTCAATTAGTAATAGTTTAGGATGTATTCTATTAAGACCTTCTGGTCCTATAATTTCATGAAGCCCATAGGAAATGTAATTTAATGGTTCCCCTTCAACACTTAAAACGGGAATTAACAAAATTGAATAAAAAATGAAGGCCTTCAGGCCATTCAAGAGTTGGACCGACCCCTGGCTAGTTGGGATGGGTTCTGCCCGACTGGTATATCCCTTCCAAGTTTAACCTCATGATCTGCAACCCCTTTTGGGGTTTTAAAAATTCTCAAGATCCTAGATAATTATAGAAAATTAAAAAATATTTTCAATAAAATTTTGAATTTAATTAAATATTTTAGGGGATCGTATGATAAGTGTCTTAGAAATAAAATAAAATTAAATTTATTTTAATTCATGATAAATACACTAAATATGAATTCATCACAAATTTAATTAATATATATGAGTTTAATGTGCACTGACTGATTAGGATCCTTAAACTGTCTGATGCATGTCTGGTATTTGTTTGTTTATTTATTTATTATTTAAATGTATTGGTATGTAATAATTATTTTATAAATAATGATATGTGTATATACTTATGCATCATTATATGTATAATTACCTATGCACCCAAAAAAAGTTATCAATCTATATTTTTCACTCCTGAGACCTCATCTCTTTTGTGTGAGTATTATTGTATAATAATGAGGATGAAAAGTAACATAGTTCGCACCAAGACCTATTAAGACAGTAGATGGAACTTTAATGCATTAGATAGATCATATTTATAACTCCAGTCGTATGCATAGTGACCCAATGAGTTACCCCTAGGGTCTAAGTTGATCCATTTTTAACTAAATGTTTCATCCATCAGTATTTTCTCATGATCACATCATTTAATTTAATTTTTTTATAGTTTATTATTTCATGTATGTTTATATTATAGATGAAGCCACATAAAATAATAATCATGCATGTGTAGATATAGAACACATTCATGGTGAATGTTTTTCAATTTATTTCATTGAAAAGATGTTAGTGTGGTCACACAGAACAATAAAGTGTATATAGAAACAAATTACATTCACCAAGAATAATAAAACCCATCAAAGAAATATTAATTCATAATTCCTTCCAATGCTTATTTATGAACAAAAACAATTGGATGAGGTGATATTTTTCCCTAGTTTAGGATGCTTCCTTGTATTGTAGAGTTATTATGATAGTGAGGGGTTTACTTAACTAAATTTGGAAACAAATAAGTAGTCATAGCTAGATGGTTACAAATTTAGAGGAAATCGTTGAGTAATGAAAAGTAATCCTTTACAGGAGATGTGACGCCACTCAACAGATCAAGGAGCCACAAGTTAATATAGTTGGCCAGCTAAAATCCTACCTTGAGACTCTCATATTAGTGGTGGATCAATATATTTTACTATAAATATAGTTTTTAAGGATCATTTCCACTAGAATATGAAAACAACAATGTATTCTGAATCTAGTAATGAGGGCTAATAGAATTTGATTAAATAGTGGGAGATATTTAAAATAATAAAATCTATAATATCTAATAATTGGTAATCAATATAAAATTACTAATATTATTAAGTTAAATTTTATATATAAATGGATAGTAATAGCATAAGTTCATTGTGATATATAATGAAAAAAGTGCATGTCATAACCGGTACAAATTTCCAAAGTTTAGTATAGTTGCTTGTGCAAAGTACTATGATGTGAATGGAAATTATGTGTGTAAGAGTACCTACTACTTGTTGAGCCACCATAGAAAGTGAGGATGAAAAGTAAAATTACAAGAGGCACATGATTGATAAATTTTATTCTTACATCATAATTTTATCATCATTGTCTAAATTATTGTGGAAGAAAACATCAGTACATGGATGGATTAACATATTGTCTCATCTCTAAGATGTATGAGAGGATAAAGATAAGTGATAAATTCATATGATTATGATTATAATAAACACATGTAAATTGAAATATGTATCATGATAATTAAATACATCACTTTATTATATCCTTATCACCCTATTACTCTAGTTTTCTTAGGATTATAAAATGATTGATATAGAGAAAATGCTTCATTACCTTATGGGTAAGGTTCTCTAAGAAGATAAGCACTTAAATTAAGATTAATATTTAGTTCTTATGGTGAAAAAGTTTAAATATAAGGCTAAAATTCCAATGTAAAGTCTGATGTTAAAGGCAAATTTGTAGCATCCTTTAAGGAAAAGAGGAAAATAATCATACAAGAGGTTATTTTCTTTTTATGTCTTAAGATAAATATATCAAAGATTGAATTCAATGATTTGAATTAGAATCAAGAAGAGGCTTCAAATTAGTGTATATTGATCATAATTGTGGTGTTTCTATTTTAATTCTTGAGTATTAGATACTGAATGTGTGTCACACTTTTGTATTCAAATATAGTAACCAAGTATAGAAATTTCATAAGAAGTAAGTTGAATTCTTCAAGAAGCTAATAAAGGGTGGTCCCTAAGTCAGTAGTGAGAAGTACACAACTTTTAATTTTCAATATTAAAAATTTTAGAATAAATTTTATTGAGTATTACCAAAAACATTTATCTAACATGTCCTTTGGATACAATAAGAAATTATTCCATTTTTTGGAAGGAATGTTGTATGTGGTGCCTCAAACTTTACTAATAGTTCAGTAATGCTTGAATCATTGGAAATAACTGATGAATATAAAATGAAAGTATTAAATAACCAATTATGGAAAGATGATTCTTTGTCTAGTAAAATTGAAAGTGGTTATCAAAGATATACCTAGTATTGTCTTTAGACTCTTTGGAGTTGAAAACATTGGGTATTTTAGACAAATTTACTTATCTAGTTTTGGAAAAAGAAACATTTATAAATAAAGGTAGGATAAAAATCATTCAGAATTAATTTAGCTAGAGATCATGAATTATTCCAAGGTTAATCTAGGGGTAAATATACTTTATGAAATTATTTTAAGATTTTTAAGGAATGTAAAAGTGAATAAAGTATTATGAAAGGTTTGAATATATGAGTTTATTTGGTTTAGTGACCACAATAATATCTCATCCATGAATTCATTGATCATTATAAATTTAGATTGGATTCATTCCAAAACTCACATTTCCTTATACACATCAGATCCATGATGTTCATAAAAGGATGATCAATAATGAGACTTTCATATATAAATTTATCATTAAAATGTATCATGGATAGTTCCTAAATACGCAATTCCTTATACACATCAAACTCATGATGTTATTAAAAGGATTATCAATTATGAGATTTAATAAGTATTGACAAATATTTTATTATCTCTCGATGCATAATTCAAAAATAGAAGTGTTAACTCATAACCATGTGCCAATTATTATCAAAAATGGATATCATATGAGTTATAATATGAAACAAAATCCATTATTTAATACTATATGTATTTATATGAAAAGTTTTTATTAAGGATCATTCAGTAAAAAACAGTCATCCAGAATAACATGATGTGCATCTAAAGTAATTAAACTAAATATTTATAAGGATGTTACTAAAATCCCAATGATAGAATATATTTCTATAAAAGGTTTATCATATCTATTTGAGAGAGTGGTATAAATATTTACTTGGGTTAAGTCAAGGCTTGAGATACACGAGTAGGTGATATATGAACAAATTCCACAAGCACTTGTAAAAAGGAACGTTCCAAAGACACATATTATGTAAGAAGATTAAAACCATAGTGGTGGTTTTATATTCACTATGGAGGGATATATATTATTAGATAAGAATAATGGATCCTATAATAAATCAATAAATGTGAACAAGATATGATTGATAAGTTTATATGAATTCAAAAATGGCTTCCATGTACCACAATCAAGTTTTTATTTTGGTAGTTTCTCTAATAAACGTAAAATTGTTTGTGAATATTCAATAGAAACTATACATGTGTGGTACAAGAGTGGTAATAATAAGGCTTTATTGTATATACCAAATAATCATTTGAATTATATTTATCATAAAAAAAATATGATCATCATATTGGGCATTGGATTTCAAGACCATCAATCTTGGAAGGTGTTTATACCATGAAACCAGAAAGGGTCTGTGACACCATAGAATGTCAATAAGGAATTAAAGTTATAGATATCCATTTTTTAGATTAATGAAAACATAATTTTTATATAATATTCATTTAAAACAAATATATTCCATTTATCTATAAGTGGTTAGTGGGAGTGCTATATTTTCCAAGTAAAATATATT
Organism: Viscum album; assembly: GCA_963277665.1. Classification (NCBI taxonomy): domain Eukaryota; kingdom Viridiplantae; phylum Streptophyta; class Magnoliopsida; order Santalales; family Viscaceae; genus Viscum; species Viscum album. Next base: position 375,292,528 of record OY728163.1, on the reverse strand, counting down.
GATAACATATGAAAAAAATGTAATTAGTATTACAGTAAGTTAATAATGGGTTGAAAGTAACTCTATAAATATAGAATTAAAGTAGAAAAATGAGTTCAATGGAAAAATATCTAATAAGGTATATATATGGTTTTCTTAGACCAAGTCAATGTATATATATTGATAGTGTATTAGGATAATTTGGGAGAGAATTATTGCCAATGCCACATGGAATAAATTTCTCTAAGAAGACATATGTGAGACATAAGAGGAGATTAAAAAGGTGATTATAATTCCATAAACATTTGTGATAGATCTATAACATATGTAAAGTTATGTGGTATATATTACAAACATATACTTTATGGTAGGAAAATAACATCCAAATCAAGGTTAACAGCACAAGAAGTAGTTAGAACTATCCCCCTGTACTTGATAATGTATAAGGGATATGTACCTAGTATTTGGAGAGAAAGGAAAACTAGTTATAATGGGACAAAAATTAGTATTCTTATATATCAATATGATCTAATATCACAGTTAGGATAAAGTAATGAGGAATAGAGTATAATTTTATCTAGTGGTATCCAAATCTAAAAATATTGATTATGTTGTGGCTTCTGATGTAGCTAATGAAGCATAAAATATGAAATTATTTATTTCAATTCTTGGAATTGTATTTATGGTACTAGATAAGTTTTTAATTTTAGACAGAGGAAAAAAAGAATATTCTCAGGTATATAATATCTTGAGGAGTATTTCTAAAGGAATTAAATTTACATATAATAGATTAAGCATGTAAGGAAATGTGATGGGCCCAATGAATACATCCAAAACTCAGAAAAATTTTGATCTTATCATGTGAGAGCTAATAGGTTGATTTTTATCATGATGTCTTTAGTGGGAGTGTTGTAAATGTGGGTTCCCTAAACCTAACTTGAATAGTACTTTTCAATTACTATATAATATATATAGTGAGTTATGAATGATTCATTCTTACCATAATAGTGTTAATACTTCTGTATCCACTATTTACATGGTAATGTCCTTAGATTATTTTTCATATCAAAATGTTATAAAGGTTCCTAGCTATAAATAAAACCTCAAGATGCTATAGTAGTAATCATAAAAATATGTCATATGTTCTAGATACATCTAATGATATAATGCATATGATGTCTAACTATCAGGTGTTATAGGCTCATCAGCATTGAGACTTCTTCTCATGAACGTCAAACTTTGTGATCTCAAGTAGAGGAGAACGTGAGAACTAACCTGCCAATAGGAACACTGTATGTTTTGGGTGCCATTGGTAGTTCCTATCTACAAACATGTGTATTGATATCTATAATTTAGATCATTATCAGTGTGTATCATTTATTACATACTTTAATGCAACACGAAAACCATGGTATTTGTGTCTTGGTGATGTAGTTTGTGTTTGGTGTGTTTAGTGGTTTGACATCGATTGAATGATCAAGATAGTTTTTTTCACATCTGAAAGGATAAGGTGTCTTAGGCCTAGTTAACTAGGATAGTAGTAACTTTATTAAATCCATGTCCATGGTGATTAAAGGTAAGTTTGTCTAGTTATTTCAATGAATAATAAAGTAAGTTTCACAAACCAAGCCAGGATGCTATCCAACCTGATACCTAACCTGGTCCAAGACATGGCCCGAAGGGCATTTCCAATCCCCAAGGGATGGAAACCAATGCCATGAATCAAAGTAATCACTATGGGAATGATTTTTCCCAAAAAAACCTTTGATCAAATAAAAAAACTGAGCATTAATAATAACCAACAATAACTAAATATCAATAAATAAAAAACAAATCCACATACAACAACTGCTAAACAAAACAGAACTAAATACAAAACTGAAACCAAACCGTGTTGACACAATCTCCACGTCGCCTCTTGGTCACCAAAAACTATAAGACCAACTTTCTCCAAAGGTACAACTAAACCAGAAACCTAACCATAAAAACAACTCAGGTCTACTGATGCCAAGTGGCACAAGTAGGGTGTGAGCTTAAACAGCTCAGTAGGTAATCACCATAGAGTCCATGTTTTTCCTTTCTTGAAGAAGTCCAAAAACACTAGTTTAAAATAAATTTAGAAAATAGGATTTTAAATCATTTTAAATAAGTAAACATAAGTTTCCATAAAATTCTTTTTTAAAACAACACATGCAAATTTTCTTTTCTAAAATAAATCCACTTTTCACAACACATTTTAAAACCAAAACCCAAGTAAAAATCCATAACAAGTAATCAAAAAGGGATAAGTAGAAAGTGAATGAAACCAAACCAAATTTCACAAACTATAAGGAATAAAATCCAAAAAATCAGTATAAATAAAACGAACATATAGATATTAATCATGGGAACATCCTAAACATCTCTTGAGTCAATCCCTAGATTTACTCAGTTCTTACTCACCTTCCATCATATGGTGCAGCTCCACAGTCAATAACCAACTAGACACTCTAAATTAGCCAATCCAGTGGCATGTCCCACCTAGACTCTCAAAAAATACATGGGGTACCAACTCATCTAATCAGGGTTGACAAAAAACCATCAATCGACCCTCTAGATGATGTCCAGAAATTTCATTATAATAATACTCAGTGAAACATGGTATATAAACCATAACCCACAACCTCCTCATGTGTGATCCACTAGAGGGGAATGTATCCAAAGGTCTAGTGGTTTCTATACATAATCCAAAACCAACAGTGTTACCAATCATGATCCACTAGAGGGTATCTCATCCCAAGGTATAGTGGTCTCCAAAAATAATCCAATTAATCATGAACACTCATAAAATTCCATTTCTTTCACAAGCATGTGCATTCAAAAATTAAATCTCACATGGAAGCTACCATTTTTCATAATCAAAACCACTTTCCAAATCATTTTAAAAATGCCAATTGGGCCTTCAAACTACCAAAATTTTCAATCCATTTTCCAAAACATGCCAACATTCCCACCAGGACCATACATAACATGAGTTCCAAAACTAGTTTCTAAAAAAATCATAAGTGGTCAATATAGACTTCACATCACATCACATCAAACACAAATTGTCAATGAGAACACAAAGTTCCAATCATGAATTTAGTATTTCCAACCCAAATACATTCAAAATCCATTTCCACATCATTTTCCAAGGTTAATATAAAACACCACTTTCACGTGCACAATTCCAAATGGGCCTTTATAAAAATTATTCACAAAAAACATATCTTAAAATTTAAATTGTTCCAAGAATTAAAAACAAATTTGAAACCATGTTTAATGTCAAATGAATCACCAATGCACCATTAAGAAGTCAAAGAACCATTTTAAGAATAAAAAATAAATGAATTAATATAGGAGAATTTGGAAAATCATGGTTCAAGGAAGAACCAATTTTCATCAAAGTTCCAAACAGGCCTCCAGAAACCATTAGAAACCACACATCTCTAAAAAAATCCAACACACCATTTATAAACCCAAAACAATTTAAGAAATCATTTAAGAATACCAAAACCAAAATTTCATGACACTCTTCAAGTGTCCATAAAATCACTCAAAATCCTTTTTGAGGAAACATCACTTATATTTAAACCAACACAATAATCCATGCATGATTTTCACAACATGAAAGTAATAATTTTTCCCATACAATATCCGACTCACAATACAACCACACTACCAAACATAACCAAGGACAAACGCCACTCAAAACACCCAATTCCACTTTAAAAGTTCAATTGTCATATTATCAAACACCTTGTATGCATTTAAATATAGGTATAATTAAATAAAACCTTTGGAAACCATTTCACATCCATTTTTCATCATGAAAACACCAAAAAATTTATTCTAACACACCACACACAACATTATAAAATTTTTAAAGAATTATAGTAAAGCTCAAGCATAAATAGAATGTTTCATAAATTAAATGGATGGAAACACCTACCTCAATGACATGAGAACACAAAAAAAATTAGAGAGAAGGAATATTACACCCCAAGATCCAATCCTCACACCCTGAAATCCAAGGAAAACAACCCACACATCATCCCTAACTCTTCGGGTTTGGATAAGATGAAACCCAACCAATAGAAACCAAGAAATAAGGAGATAAAAAATAAAATAATAGAAAATCAACCAAAAACCATGAATAACTCACCTTAGAACCTTAAAAATGTATCCAAGGGAAAATGAGGTCTAAAGGAGGGAATATTGGGAGCTCCCATGGTATGCCTAGGTCAGGAAAGGGAGGAGAAACCCGAAATAAGGTTAAAACATCATAGGGGAAAAGAGGTAATTTCCAACTTTTAATAACTTGGGAAACTCACATGGTTTGGCCTCATTGTTTACCAAACTGTGCACCAACCATACACCCCTCACTATCCCAAAGGAACATGTCACATGGTTATCCCACATGGTTTTCAAAACCATGTGTCACCACTATCCAAAATGAAAATTTTCCACTTGGTTTCCTGGGTAAGGGTACACGGTTTCCCCTAATCGTGTACCAATTGTGAACCACCTATCTTCAAGCCCAAAATCTCCATTTTCCACCAAATACTCACCCAAAGACTTCCAAAACTCAAAATTTAAAACTAGTAACTCAGCCAAACCCTAACCAAATGATCCATGCTCAAGAAGAGAATAAAATAAAATAAATTCCAAGGTCGAGTGTGATAGTAAGAAAGGATGATAACACAATGTGTACATCCATATTTATGAGATATTATGGGGAAAAGAGATTATATTACACAACATGTGTTCATAGGAAAGGTTTTCATTACCATGAATTATCCTTATCTCTTTAGGGGCCTTGATGGTTTCTATACTCTACTCCTGGTGTATAATTATCACCCATTGATGTTGAGATAAAGACATCGAGGGTCACACGCAAATCATATCCAGAAGCTTGGATAATTCTAGTGAATTACTGTTTAGGATATGGTGGGCCACATGGTGGTGGTCGGGTAATGACTGAGTTTATATTATCGTAAAGAAAATAAATAAATTAAATATTATTTGAGTTTATAATAACATCCATTGAATTTATTTAATTAGAATATTCATAATTTATTTAGTGAATATAATGAAAAATATTTTTGAAAAAAATATTTAATATTTAATATTCATGGTTAGTTTAATATTTATTAGAGGTATGAGTTAAGTTAATGGCTTTTATTTTATCATATAAAAAATTTTACATGTTATTAGGATGTCATAAAATATCTATGACATCTATAGAATGTTTTAAGAGTTTTTTGTGTCATTATTTGGTATGTTTAAAGTGTTAACTTCATAAGGACCTAAATGAAATTTATGAAAGTTATAACCTAAATATAAAATCATTTTTAACAGACAAAATATGTGAGATAAGGTCTTGCACATATTCTCTATATTCTCCCATATCTCTCAATTCCAAGATAGATAAAGTGGAGGTGAGATCAAAAAATTACTGATCCAAGTTTATGGATCATTAGCCTGATCACCCATGATCGAGAGGATATTGAAGAGCATCTAATTATCTATGCTGGAACCTATATTTCATAGCTTGATGATTGATTTGTAATGTCCCAGAAATCCATGTAAAATTTTTGAAAATTAAAAGGGATTATTTTGAGACCAGGATATAATTTTGCATGTGATTCTGAGGCTTGAAGTGGATGGATTGTATTTTTTATCTTTTTTTAAGTTCATTAAATAATTGTGCGAGTGTGTTTTTATAACTTTTAAACCGGTGATCAGATCAAAAATCTGAGGTCACCATTGAACTCAGAGTATCCGGATTCTCCTAAGAAGGGCCTAACATGGACTAGCATGAGTCGGAGGAAAAATATAGTTTCCGGGACTTTGAGAAGAAAAATAAAATAACTTAAAAAAGTTATTTTATTGTATTATATTCATCATTACGCAGGGACTTGTCATCGCTACAGTACAACAATGAGGCAATATTGAATCCATTAATGAACCTCATTAATGAATCAGTGTGGTGACACTACAATGCACAGTTTATCTTCTTTATTTAATTAAATAGGGATTCCGGGTTGAAAATCAACCCTATAATTCCTCTGACGAATGATTAAGGAAGCCACTCCAAAAACAAATGTCAGAAAATTAGAAAGTGGTGGTGACACCCTTAGAGAGAGTATTTTGGAGCGGAGATCGATGGATAATGACGGAAAATCATCCTTGACCAATCTTCTTTTCCCCAAGTAAGGGTTTATTCTTTGTGATTTTATTTCCCGTTGCATCTTTCTAAAACAATAAATGTATACCAACCCACTAGAAGGTTGATCAGTGGGTCATTTATTCGTGTGGGAATGGGTTTTGTATGCGGGGAGTTATGGGAAATTATATCCATGACAGATTATTAAACCTCCTTCAAATCTGTTTATGACTTCTAACACTAAGGGATCGAGATGACATGAAGAAGGAATGGATCCCTCTATTGTGGGAATTCATGTGTTCTTCATGCATGAACCCCTAGATCGATGGTGAGGCAACTTTGAAACCTTAGTAGTGACGGTGACAATCCCAAGATCCCAGAGGCACTCGTGAATCGGAAAACGGACCATCGGAGCAAGTCTGGTGGCCCGTGAAAGGAACATCTGGCACACCCATGTCGATAGCGATCGTGGGAGGGAGGTGACTTGTTGTGGTAGTGGAGGTCATGGCTAGCATGGGTCACAGTGATGCAGGATGGTGGAACCGGTCTAGTGTCGTGTCAAAGAGATCGGCTCGTGGGGTGGGCCATGACGTGCGCTGGCACGTGGTACATGTTGAACCGCATGTGAAGGGAGGCAGCCAGCCTTAGCCAGCTATGTTTCTACACGAACTGGATTCTAGGGGCGCTAGGGCTGGACCCAAGCCAGTCCACCAATGCTGGCCAAGCTAGTGTAGTAAACCGGGTTGTTGGGCGACCCGAGATGGAGATGATCTGGCCCACCGATGCATGCAGGAGAAGAGTCGGCCCACTGATGCGGGTCAGGTCGGATGGGAAACTAGGCCACTAGGTGGCTCGGTTAGTTACAACTGGTCCAACTAAGTCGGATTGGAATGGATGAGAACTGGGTTGCTAGGTGACCCGGTGGTCTGGACTCACAGTCGAATCGGGTCTGGTCCAACAAAGCCCAAAGGGCCTGGCCACTGGGCCAGGCTAGACTGGGTCAGGTCGGGTTGGATGAAATAGATCGGTTCATGTGGGACCCCAGGCCAGGTTGGTGGGGTTGGTCCGACCAAGTCAGACTGGGCCCGAATGTAACCGGCCCCAGTTTACTAAAATGACAATATATTTCAGACCGGGCGTCCGATTGATGTACCGTCTACGGTGTTGGGACCCTTGTGATGAGAAGGTCCTTTGGGTATACTCTAAGTATGTTTTTGTGGTAGTAGAGATATTACAGATGTCTTGAGGAGTATAATATCTCTAAATCAAGCGAACTAGAGAGAGGGAATCCTAAAGCTGGATGTGATGTGAAGGATATGAATAATAGGACCTCAGTGGATCAGAAGCAGAGAATACAACGGTGGTCCAGTAGCCGAGAGGACCTTAGTAGTCTAGTATTTGAGTGGACCTCAGTGGTACAGAAGCTCAGTGGACTTCATTAGTCCAGTAGCTAAGCAGGCCTCAATGGTCCATAAGCTCAATAGACCTTAGTGGTCTAGTAGCGGAGTAGACCTCAGTAGTCTAGTAGCCGAGAGGACCTCAGTGGTTGAGTAGCTGAGCGGACCTCACTGGTCTAGTAGCTGATCAGACCTCAGTAGTTCAGTAGATGAGTGGAGCTCATTGGTCCAATAGACGAGAGAACCTCAATGACTCATTAGATATGAGTCCCTCAGCAGTACAGGATGATTCATCTTTATGACTGATAATCTTACTTACCATGCTTTGAGTTATACCTAGTGTGAGTTGTCTTTGCCTTTTGATCTTACTTTGTGGTCTTATTTTGTGGTCTTTCCTTTGTGGTTTAGGGTACCTACTAAGTATTGGGTTACTCACCACTGTGCGGGCATCGCCCGCAGGTGTCATGTCTTGTGAAGGTGATCGACTCTTCGACGGATACCTTGGTGTTCTGGGACCAGGTGGTGCTCTGTGAGATGGGATGGATGGGCATAATTGTATGCCTATATGAAGCTACCCTTCGCCTACCCTTCAGGTAAGGTCTTGAGTGGATGGACCATGGAAGTTGTACTTTCCTTTGTGGTTTTGGGCCTGTATTCTATCCCCTTTGTACTTTTAGTTTGTATTGTACTATCACTAGTTGTCTCAGTGATAGTTGTGGTTTATGTTGTGTTTACTTTACGTAGTTTGTACTTTGTGTGTGTGTACAAGTTTAAAGGTAATGCCTTCCCTTGATGGGATATGCCAACTCGGTGCTAGTCACCAGCCCCTGGCCTTTGGAAGGCTATCTTGGGGTAGTCACAGCATGGGCCATGTGGGATGGGTTGTGACAAAGTGGTATCAGAGGGTGGTAGTTTATTCTAGAAGAACTAAGAGTCTGTAAATTTTTATGGAGAAACAGTGTTAAGTGTTACAAGTTTGACTTTCAAGACAGGGATTCCAGTGTTGGTGCGGTGGCTAACGTATCCATATACCAAGACCCTAAATACTGATTTCCAACTCGATACATGAAAACACAAGTTTCATGCATCTTTGAATGTTTTCTCACGATCTTTCTGAGTCAAAGTTAGCTCACTGGGTATAATTTATTAATCGTGATTCAGCTTGATCTCTTTCAGGATTTCTACATATAGAAATCCATCCAGGATTCTAGTATGTGACCACGAGGATAGTCCATAGAGTGATGGTTCTTTAGTACAAGGACCTTTTCCTAAGATAGAACCTTTAGGAAGTGTCCCATATTTACCACCACCAATTGGTCAGTAGTTACTACCGGCACTACTGATAGAGGAAGCATGTAGGATCAGTGCCTTACACGAGTTCCAGAGATAGATACCTCCCAGGATTAGTGGAGAGATAGATCCTCAAGTCCCTGAGGATTGGATAGAGGCATTGACATGAGTCTTCCGCTAAGTGAGGACACCACTTGACCAAATGATAGTTCTAGCCATGAGCCTTCTGTAGAGATCGGCAGGGAGATAGTGGAGTTTGACGATCTAGATGCATGAGGAGGTGACCCTCACCTGGTCTGACTTCGAGAAACTTTTTAGGGATGAGTTCTTCCCTATGACTTTGCACTCAGTGCATATATAGAAGTTAATTTACCTACAGTAGGGAATCCTGACAGTGGATGAGTAATCTGAAAGGTTCATCGATCTCTCTCATTACTATATAGATATAGTATGGGACCCTTTCTTTAGGGCCCAGACCATTGATTAGGGACTCCGATGGGAGATCAGGTCATTGATGATTTCCCTCATCATCCCTACGCAAGATGGGGTGCTGGAGAGATATCTACTAGTGGAGATATTCCTCACCGAGAAGGCACTGACAGTGGGAGCTACCATCGGGAGATAGGTGGTTGAGTCATCCGTGGCAGGTATCTGACAGATGATGTAGAGCCCCAAACGGGCCAAACAAAATTGGAGTGCAGCCCCATGACTCAGGTTCAGTGGTACGAGGCTCCCGGAGTAGAGGGAGTCATTCGAGGAGCATAGTATGCTACGTGTGCGGTGGGCAGGGGCACATGGCTCGGGATTTCCGGACTCACCGCGTAGAGGACCGACAGGCGGTTGAGGGACTGCTGAGGCAGCAGCTGATATAGGAACAGGTTGGTCTGCTAGGCATTGGACATGGTAGAGGATCAGGATGAGTGAAAGGAGGTGGTAGTAGGTACGAGGTACTACCACCACCACCCCCAGGTGGTCCACCACAGGCTCTAGCATTAGGTTGATAGAGGTGGGATTAGCTACAGGCAATCGAGGACTATGGTCCCTACATCCCAGAGATGATATGAGGTATGATCTATGTCTTCTCCACTTTAGCTTCAGTTCTTATAGACACAAGTTACATCCACTCTTTTATTATTGTGGACCTTGTTTGGATCTCGAATATTCTGATCAAGTTGTTTTCTCAAACCTTGCGATTAGAGACTCCTACGGGAGGGGATTCAAATATCACACATTAGTGTCGATAGAGTGAGATTACTCTTGGAGGTGAGAGCTTCAACTGGGATCTCCTAGTAGCAGCATTGGGGCCTTACAATTTCATTCTGGGTATGTACTGGATATCAGAAGTTCATGCTCAAATCGACTATTTTAGGCACACAGTGTGGTGTGTCCACAGAGATGGGAATCAATTTTCCTTTTTAGGTGAGAAACAAAATGGATCAGTTCGGGATGGGTTCGTACATATGAGGGTGCATCCAGTCAATCATCAGTTGGATATAATGACCCTCGTTTCAGTGGATGAGATGAGTTCGTAGTTTCCTATAGTAGTGGATGAGTATGAGGAAATTTTTCCAGAGGATGTTATCGGAATACCTACTCGCATAGAGGTTGACTTCTATATTGATATGTACCCCGGGAGAGCACAGATATCTACACCTACATATCAAATGGATCTCGTAAAGCTCCAGGATATGAGGGTATAGTTGGAGGACTTTCAAAGGAAGGGTTTTATAAGTCCTATCATTTCACCGTGGGTAGCTCCAATGTTTTTTGCTAAGAAGGCATATGAAAGCTTGAGGTTATGTATGGACTTTTGGTTCCTGAACCAGGTGACTGTTAAGAAAAAGTATCCTCTACCAAGGATTGATGACCTCATCAATCAGCTAAAGGGGGAAAGATGGTTCTCAAAGATAGATCTTAGATCAGGTTATCACCATCTTTGAGTATGTGATGAGGACATCTCGAAGATGGATTTTAGATGTCTCTATGGCCAGTATGACTACTTAGTGATGTCGTTTGGTGTGAATAATTCCCCAACAGTGTTCATGGGACTCATTAATAGGATTTTCCAGCCATACTAAGACTGTTTTTTAGTGGTCTTCATTGATGATATCTTGGTGTATTTAGCATCTGAGGAGGAGCACGTGATGCACTTGATAAATGTACTGGACACAATCTGAGAGCATTAGCTTTATGAAAATCTCTCAAAGTGTGAGTTATAGATATGAAAGTTCCACTTCATAGGAAATGTATACTCATAGGCTGGAGTTGTGGTTGATCCAGTGAAGATTAAGATCGTGATTTCTTGGGATCCACCTAAGAGTGTTACCGAGGTGCAGTGTTTTCTTGGGTTGTCTGGGTACTATCGAAGGTTTTTACCCAACTTCTATAGAGTGGAATCACCCATGATGGAATTGAAAAAGAAGGGAAAACCCTTCATGTGGACAGAAATATGCCAGCTGAGCTGAATAGTGCTCATATCTTGAGGCTTCCGTGGGAGGGCACTGACTAAGTGGTGTTATGTGATGCATCAGGAACCATGCTTGGTTGTTTCCTGATGCAGGGGAAATTAGTGATTTCATATGGCTCATGAAATTTGAGACTGGATGAGAAGAACTATGTGACTCATGACCTTGATTTAGAAGTGGTAGTCTTCACACTGAATATGTGAAGACACTACTTTATGGGTGAACGATTCATCATCTACTCTGACCACAAGAGTCTCAAGTATATATTTTCTCAGAAGGATCTTAATCTGAGACAGCAACATTGGCTAGAGTTCCTTCAGGAGTAGGACTTCGATATAGTCTATACTCCTGGGAAGGGGAATGTGGTGCCAGATTCTCTTAGTAGAATATCAAGTTCACAGCTACAGAACGAGGTCTCAGAGAAGTTGGCCTCACTTTAGATATCCTTCATGGATAGAGAGGAGACAAATTTTATTCAGTAGATAGTAGTTAACCCTCCACTCTTACAATGATTTAGGGAGGCACAACTCCTATATGTCCTCTGCGAGACTACACATGCCCAGGTTTCCACAGGGCATGCCCCTGATGGATATTCGAAAGGTGGGGAGCACATCAAACTTTTTAGAGGACACACCATAGTATCAGTGGAATTTTAGGAGGAGGTTTTGAGGGAGTTCTATACATTCCCTTTGGAAGTACATCCTAGTGTTTCAAAGATGTACCAAGACCTCAGACGTCAGTATTGGTGGTTGGGGATGAAGAAGGCAGTTGTAGAGTTTGTCTTGAGATGCCTCACTTGTCAACAAGTGAAGGCTGAGCACCAGGTTATGACAGGTTTGACACAACCCCTCAAGGTACTATAGTGGTAGTGGGATGGGATATTAGTGGACTTCGTGATGGGATTACCACGTATGCTCAGGGGGCACGACACCATATGGGTGATCGTAGACTGACTAACCAAGTCGGCTCACTTCCTACCCATTCGAGAGAAGGGTTCAATAGAGAGCTTGGGATGCATCTATGTATAGGAGATAGTTCAACTCCATGGAGTCCCATCTAAAATAGTCTTAGATTGTGATGCATTATTTACATCCTGGTTGTGGAAGGGATTCCAGGAGTCATTTGGTACTCAACTACTTTTGAGAACATCCTTTCACCCACAGACGGATGGTCAGACGAAGTAGACCATATAGAACTTTGAGGACATGCTTCGTGCTTTCATTCTTGATTTTGTCCACAGTTGGGAGGAACACCTACCACTGGTGGAGTTTTCATATAGCAAAATCTACCACTCCACCATTGGTATGGAACCATTTGAGGCACTGTACAGATAACTGTGTAGGTCATCGTTATTCTAGATAGACATAAGGGAGTTAGCACTCATGGGTTCAGATATGGTACACATTACCACTGAGAAGGTGTAGGTTATACAACATCGGATGAATAATTCACAGATCCAACAGAATTCCTATGTTGATAGGCGAGGGAAACCCTTAGAGTTCAAGGAGGGGGACAAATATGCTTACGGGTCTCTCCATGATGAGGGATACGGAGATTTGGATGGGGCGGAAGTTGTCTCCAAGATTCCTCAGCCCTTTCCAAATTCTAAGCAAATTTAGAGATGTGTCACACCGCTTGTCTCTATGTCCATCGTTTGAGAGGGTGCACAACATATTCCATGTATCACAGCTAAAGAGATATGTGCATGACCCTTCTCACGTCATCGACCATGGAGAGCTAGAGATTGATGATGAGCCGACATTCGCGGAGTACTCGGTAGAGATAGTGGATTGACAGGAGAGGATCGTGCGTGAATAGTAGATTCCTATGGTGTATGTTCATTGGAATCATGGGAATCTAAAAGAGAGCACATGGGAGCAGGAGACTCATATTCGTGTTCAGTACCCCCATTTGTTTGATTATCCCTTATTTTGGCTTATGAGGATGTAAATCCCTAAAAGTTTGTGTAATATAATGTCCTGGAATTCCATGTAAAATTTTTAAAAATTAAAAGGGGTTATTTTGGGACCAGACTCCAAGACAGCATGTGATTCTGAGGCCTGGAGTGGCTGGAATATATTTTTGAACTTTTTTTAAGCTTATTAAATAATCATTCAAGTGGGTTTTTATAACTTTTAAACTAGTTCCCAAATCAAAAATCTAAGGGAACCATTTAAATTAGAGCATTGGGATACACCTAGGAAGGACCTAACATCAACCAGTGTGAGTCGATCAAAAAAGATAATTTTTGGAACTTTGAGAAGAAAAATAAAATAATATAAAAAAAGTTATTTTATTGTTTTCTCTTCATCATTACACAGTGACTCATCGGCATTGTGGTATAGTGATGAGGATAATCTGAATCCATTAATGAACCTTATTAATAAATTAGTGTGGCAATGTTGCAATGTGCATTACATCTCCATTCTTTAATTAAATAGGGATTCAGGGTTTACAAACTACCCTATAATTCCTCTCACAAACGAAGAAGGAAACCTCTCCAACTACGAATTTAGGTGAATCAGAAAGCGGTGCTGACACCCTTGGAATGTGAATTCGGGACCGAAGATCGATGGAAAACAACAGATGATCAACCTCGACCAATCTATTTTTTCCAAAGTAAGGGTTTATTCTTTGTGATTTTATTTCATGTTCCTTCTTTCTAAAACAATGAATGTGGACCAACCCAATAACAGGTTGATCTGTGTGTCTTTTTTTCTTGTGGTAATGGGTTTTACATGCAGGTAGTTATGGGAAATTAGATCAATGTTAGATTCTTAAACCTCCTTCAAATATTTTTATGAATTCTAATGCGGAGGGATCCGGCTGACATGAACAAGGCATGGATCCCTCCATTGTGGGTGTTCTCATGTTCTTTGTGACCGAACACCCAGATCGACGACGAGGCAACTAGGAACCCATATTAGTGATGATGATGATCCCATGATCCCGAAGGTGCCCGCGAATCAAAAAACGGACCACCATAGAAAGTCTGGTGACCCGAGGAAGGAACCACCAATTTGGCGGCGTCGGTAGCGTCCAGAGGTGACCCGCAACGGCGGCTACAGGTGGGATTTGGTGTACCCCGGTAGTGCTCCATGATGGAGGAGGTTGAAGCTAGTAGGAGTCGCGGTAGTGCAGGGTGGTGGAACTGGTCAGGTGCCACATCAAGGGCAGCGGCCCACGGGGGTGGGTTGCGGCGTGTGTTGGAACACGGTCCACACTAGACAGTATGCGGATGGAGGTGGCCAACTTCAGTCGACCGTTTTTCTGCAAAAACCAAAATCCATAAGGCATCCAGGATAGACCCTAGCTAGCTCGCCAATGCGATCTGGACTGGTGTAGTAAACTGGGCTGTTGGGCAGTCTGGGATAGAGAAGAGTCGGCCCGCCAATGCAGGTTAGGTCAGAACGGAAACTGGGCCGATGGGAGGCCCAGCTGTTCAGAACCGGTCCGGCTAATTCAAGCTGGACCAGATGAGAATTGGTTCACTAGACGACCTGGTGAGCTGGACCCATGGCCGAACCGGGCTGGGTCCAGCAAGGCCCAATGGTCCTGGCCACTGGGCTAGGCTGGACCAGATCGGCCCAAAACCAACCGGGTCGGATTGGGATGGCCGAAATGGGTCGGGTCATGCAGGACCCCTGGGCCAGGTTTTTCGAGTCGGTTCGACCAAGTTGGACTGGGCCCAAATACAACTGACCCATGTTTACTAAAACGTCAATATCTTTCAAATCGGGTATTCGATTGATGTGCTATCTTACGATGAGACAATCCTTTGGGTATACTCGAAGTGAGTTTTCATGGAAGTTAATATACGACCTATGTCTTGAGGATTACAATCTCATGGAATCAAGCTCACTAGAGAGCAGGATTCCTACATCTGGTTGTTACACAAAGGATATGATGAGCGGGACCCTGGTGGCCCAGTAGTAGAGTGGACCTCAGTGTTCTAGTAGCCAAGAAGACCTTAGTGGTTCAGTAGCTAAGTGGAACTCAGTGGTCTAGAAGCTCAGTAGACCTCAATAGTCTAGTAGCCGAGCAGACCTCAGTGGTCCAGAAGCTCATTTGACCTCATTGGTCCAGTATCTAAGCAGACCTCAGTGGTCTAGTAGCTGAGTGAACCACATTTTTTGAGTATATGAGAGGACCTTAGTGGTCTATTAGCCGAGCGGACCTCGGTGGTCCAGTATCTGAGCGGATCTTAGTGGTCCAAAAGACAATCACTCCTCAATGACTTATCAGAGATGATTCCCTTAATAGTACAAGAGGATTCAACTTTACAATTGATAATCTTACTTCCCATGATTTGAGTTATACCTGGTGTGAGATGTCGTTCCCTTGTGGTCTTGCTTCGTGGTCTTACTCGGTGGTCTTTCCTTTGTGGTTTTTGTTCCCTACGGAGTATTGTGTTACTCACCCCTGCATGGACTTTTCTCACACATGTCTTGTCTCGTGCAGGTGATTAAAACTTAGATGAAAACCTTGGTGATCCGGGACCAGGTTTTTCTCAGTGAGACAATACAGACGGGTGTAATTCTATGGCTATAGGTAGCTACACTTAACCTACCCTTCAGGTAGGGTCTCTAGTGGATGGATTGTGGTATTTGTTCATTCCTTTGTGTTCTTGGGCTTGTATTCTGGCCCATTTGTACTTTCAGTTCGTATTGTACTCTCATTAGTTGTCTTAGTGAAAGTTGTGGTTTACATTGTTCTTACTTTACATAGTTTATACTTTGTGCATGTGTATAGGTTTAAAGGCAATGCCTACCCTTTTGGGGATATGCCTAATCGGTGCTAATTTCTAACCCCTGTCCAGTGAAAGGCAGGCTTATGGTAGTTACGGCATGGGCCCTGGGGGACGGTTCGTGACATGATCAATATTTTGGAACACGTGTAAATGCACTACAGGGTTTTATGTTCGGTTATTTTGAGTGATGATTGTCTATGATGAGAAAAATGTTTCTTCAATCAAATTGGATGAGTTATGATTTTTATTTTATTTTTTATTCTCAATTCTTCATGATTAATTAAATTTCATATGATCCATGGATAAATCCATGATGGGGTGTAAGGTCTCATCATTGAACTTTACATAATCTTGGGTTTTAAGTCAATAATTCAATTTCTTAAATTTGAGGTTATTTATGGTTTAGTGTTTTGGAGAATTAGGTTATTGCCCTTAAATATATATATATATTCCATCACAAAGTTGACACTTCCACTTATTATCTATTTTTTCTGCAAAACAAAACTATTATGATATAACAAGTTTCCTTTTCTTGACATGTCTTCACAATTTTCATCTTGACATAATCATTTCCCCTAGTCATCCTTAAAACCCTATGAAAAATATTTTAGAAAAAGGGATGAGAAATAAAAGATCAGTGAGGAACATATAAAAAGAAATAAAGAAATATTATAGTTCATGAGTACTTATACAATATTTTTATTTTTAAAAATTAAACTTTGGGATCAAAATATAAATTTTAATACCCAATAAATAAACTTTTCTTTCCAAATGTTCTTATAAAATGTTTCATAATAAATCTTAAAGGAAAAATAAAATTCATAAAGGTTCTTTTATAATCATGAAAAACTTATGAAAACTTTTTCAAAAAATATATATATTTCACCCTTATGCAGTGGTGTATACTTTTATTTAAACATAATTTCATATTTAATCACATGGGAGCATAATATAAATAACATGGTATCATAAAATCATGTCGGCATAGAAAATGTGGAAACAACACAAAACATGAAATAATAATAATTAAAGGTTAAATTCAAAGACAACATCACATCATGGGTGGTGTCACGTAGTTGATTAGGTTTACTCCCTAATCCCATACAAAATGTCTCATGAGGCCAATGTTGTACCCAATGCATTGGAGAAATATCTAGGAACACCCGTTATAGATTTTTCATGATTATTTGTACCATAAAAAGGAAATAAATCATAAGGAATAAACATAATAATTTTCCATGGGAATAAAATGGGTTGCATAATCTTTCCTCAAATCATAATCAATAGATATTTCTTAAAGAATTCATTTGAGAAAAGATCATAAGACGTGTATTACCTCATAAATATAATAGAGAATAAGATAGGTATATATGTGAGATACATATATATAAAATTTACAAGCATTAAATAACATTAAAGAGGGATAAAAAGTGAGTTAGAGAGATAATGGTCATGACCCTCAAGAAAAAGGTGGTTTGGAGAGATCTCTTACACCCATAAGAAAAATATTTCTATATATCAAAATATCCATACTATTTAAAACACTTTTTAATAATACTTATAAAAAAGGGGGAAAGGTTTTTTCTTTGAATAAAATAATTATTATTATACAAAAAATCTAAATATTAAATAATGGTTACATTGGTGGAAAAATTCATTGATGATGTATAAGTTGAAATAAAACATTCATTTTCTCTTTTGTAAATAAAGTCAAAAAGTTCTAAATAAAATATTTAAAAAAATAATTTTAAAAACATTTAAAAATAATAAAAAATGGAATATTTTTGTCCATAAAAATACCTTAATAAAATAATATTAATATGTACATTTAAGATAAATATTTAGAAAATAAATCTTTAAACCACTAATATGAGGTTTTTAAAATAAATTTTCCCTCACATAAAACCATAAAAATATAATTTTTTAAAAAATTAAAAAAAATTAAAATATGGTACAAAATTAAATTTAGCATATATTTAAGCATAAATAAAAAATTTCTTAAAACATTTAGAAGAACATGTACATAAAAGAAAAAAATGGAAGGGAAACTTTGAAAGTTGATTTTGTTTACCTTGATTATGACTCATCACATACATTTTTTATCTTCATAAATAATAATATTATGTTAATTATTTACTTGATTTAACCCATTTTTCAATTTTATTATCCCTTTTATTTTTTTAATTATTATTTTATATTCAATTACTTCATCATTTAAGTTGACGTCAGGTGTTTTGATGATATTCAATTTATAAGTCCAAAATGACTTCAGCAGGTTGACTATGGTCAATAAGGTCATTATTTAAAAATATCCACAATAATAATCATAAAATAATTATAATTTTAATACTTAAATTATACTTTCAAAATTAACCATGAAATATGGTTATGAAAAACTAACTACATTGCAATCAAGGAGATGGTGGGTCATACATATGCATGAGTAACTTCTCCATTTTTTTAATGATCATGATGGAAAGAAGGTAAGTAATATTTTATCTTTCCATAAAGATAATTATATCATAAATATCACATTATTTATTAAAAATACACATATATATACCATCCATGTGATGAATTAATTAAAAATGAATGGCATCGCTTTGTGGAGGTGTTAATATGTACACATAAATAATGTTATCATCATTAAATGAATGGAAAGGGGAGAAAATATAGGACATATTACTTATACATAATGATAAATTTGTAATTAATATCATATATATATATATTAAATCTGTCATTATAATTATTCATTATTGGTGATGATGGAAAACAAATTACATCGGTTCATGAGGTGATGGTCCACCGTACACAGGAATGATGGTTTAGTTTCCCATTTGATGTAAAAGGAGATGAATGTAGTTTATAACATTAACATAATAACATATGAGTATATTGGAGATAATAATTTTATAATATCATCATGGTTTAATAATATTTGAAGGAGGCGTAATAAGAAATAAAATAAAAATGCTCGGTTAAGAATGATACCTCTTCTTTGGAAAACCCCTTTAGGTTTACACCAAAATCCTTCTTATGAGGGTTTTATAAAAAAAGTCATGTTGAGTGTGTTAAGGAGATTAAGGAATGTATTTGGGAATGTATTTTCTAAACCAACAGGATTTTTAAGTGTAGAGAAAATAAGATAGGAGGTTCCCATTTATAAGTGAGGGAAGGGGCACTTTTGGAATTTCATAAAATATTAAATTGATATAAATTAATTTTCATGGAAAATAGATCCAAACTGATAAAATTATAAGAAATGATGTTAATGGTCCAAAATAATATCACCAAATAAAATTTAGATAAGTTTAAATTAGGTTTTTACCCTTATCTCTTTTTTTTAACCCTCATTGACCCTTCTTGATAATTACTATGATAACAAATTTTTTAATCTTTAGGGGTGAAGATAGTTACTATAACAGGGAAATTTTTAAAATAAATAGAATATGGTTGATATTTTAAACAATATGTCAATAAATTTGTTGAAGGTATGAATTTTATTAATTTTGAATAATTTAATAAAATATTATTTATTATAAAATATCATTAATGTCATTTTAGGAACTATTCATTTCATTTGAATTTAAAGACAACATGAAAGAAAATGAATTATAATATAATCCTTTAACAAGTTAATTAAAAGTTATATTTATCTAAAATATTCATGGAACATAATAATTCATTCAATTTATATTACTTTTAATATTTTTAAATTCATTTATTTTATTTTTATGTTGATTGAATAAATATTGTGTCTACATTACATAAGAATTTAATGTAATTATTTCATTAATAAAAATTTGAAATAAATTTCTATCATTAAAAAATAATTTATATTTAAAAAGACTATTTATAACTGAACATAAGTTGTTTTTATCCATGGCACAAAATATTATATTTATTAAAAACAAGAAAGTAGAATTTTTATATTTATATTTTATTTAAATATTATAAAGGTCAAAATCCAAGAAATATGGCACCATGTGGCAATATATTCGAGACTTTAATTGAAATTATTGAACTCTATTCATCCAATAGAATAAATTCAAGAGTTATGGTTTATTTTTAGTCCTTATCATATTATTTTTAGCCTTAATTACCTGATTTATCCTTATCGTGGTGATAAATATTTACTATAGTTACTATTTATAATGACTAAAAATAAGAGACCTATTTATCAAATTTTTACCCACTAATTCCAAATATTTAATTCATTTTTTAAGATTAAATTTATATAATTTGTAAATTTTAATTTAAAATTAAACCCACAAAACATGAAGAAAAGTGGTTTTTCAAGAAAAATGACTTTTTAAGTATAAAAATGTTTGTATAACAAATTCAAGTATAAAATTAATTATAAGGATTATAATTGGATTATATTATATCAAAATGGTATTTTTAAAATTTAAAACTAAACCAAAATTTAATATTACTTTGTAAACACTTTAAATGAAAATATAGTTCCCAATAAAAATCAGTATTTTTTCACTATTCATTGAAAAATCAAATTTTTCAGAAAAATATCAAAATTTTTCCAAAAGATAATTTTTATATTCTGATTTAAAAAATGATATTATTTTTATAAAAAAAATCTAAAAGTTCCAAAAATTAATTTTAATATTTTCTCATGAAAAACAAAAAAAATCCATCTTTGATGAAAACATGTTTTAGAAAAAAAATTGATTTTACTAAAAATTACATTACTATTTATTAAGAGTTAATAAATAAATTTATATTAATTATGAAATTTATATATATTTCATAAATAATTTAATCCTATTCATACCTTCCAAATTAATGGCTAGGTTATAATGATTATATTTAAATAGTAATATTTCTTGGTTTATTTAGGCTTGGTGTTACATGTCGTATATGCTATCAAACAAAGTTTTATTATTTAAAATATTTTGGTATTAAATTCTTCCAACTTTAATAAATTTTATACTCACAATTTGAACTTTTTCTTATTAAACAAGTATTTTACATCTAAAAATACATTTTTTTTAAAAATCCCACATCGTAAAAAGGGTTAATAAAACTTCCTTTTAAAAAGAGCGAAAAGGGAAATATGAAGTTCATATAAGAAAGTGCATAAATAAGTTTACAAATAGAATAAAATTAGTGGGAAGTGAAAATATGGAAATTTAATAAATTCATAGTGTTCAAATAATGATGAAGAGTGATAGAGATCATTTATCATAATAAATTGAATGATCATCAAAAAGTTAACAACCATAAAACCATAAATTGATGAGGTGTGAAAAAGACCATTGATTCATCAGAAATGAAGGTAATAGGATAACATTTTTTTCAAGATCATTTTACTAGATTTTATTATTTAATTTACCATCTAGAATAATATCATAAGGTAATATACTTACTTGATAAGTATAATTTCATACTTTAATCAATTTCCACCAAATTCTCATCTTTTTCTCCATACGATGAGTATTCAAGGTGAATTGTTTCATGCCTGAAGCAATAAAATTAACTTTTAATGGCTCACACAATCCATAAAAGGGTAATAATATATTACTAATATCTTTAAAAATTAAAAAAAATAAAATGGTTAGTACATGATCATTCTTAAAATTAATAAACCATCGTATGATTAAAAACAAAATTAATCACAAAAGCCTCAAAAATAACACCCAAAGTTCAAATTAGATCATTTTATAAATAACTATCCTTAAATTTATTTAAAATATTCTAGATTAAGATTTAAAACCATATATTAGGATGATTTGATCACATATTCTTCCAACATATATTTGACATTTATATTCAAATAATATCAATAACTCTTAATGTATCATACCAAAAATGTATATTCCCTCCAAGATATGAAAATTATTTCCATAAATCACATAAATCACTATAAATCCGCATTAAAATCATATGTTATTCAAAAATATAACTCAACATTTATTCCTAAAATTAAATCACATAATGTTTTTTTTTTACCATAATCATATAAGGTTCATGAATTAGTGAACTTCTTCCAAAATAACATTAATCATCAAAACACTTTTCAATATCATGGTTATCTCAATAATAAAAAATATCTTCCAAAATAAACTTAATATTTATCCATCACATAATTAAAAAAAATGTTATACTAACCAATACATCACGTTGGCCAATGGTAGGTGTTACACCCTTTTTACTCTTCATTTGTGGGTTTAATACCAACATCCTTTTCTGATGTGATAAGTTTTCATTTTTCCTAAAAATATACTAATATAATTCTTATAAAAGCCCAATAAATATTATTAATATCCTTAAAAATAACCTTAATCATCAAATATCATTTAACCTTGAAGACTTTCAATACCTTTAAACTTATGAAAATATAATTCTTCCTCAAATAATACTTTCTGTTGATCTTAAGGATTACAAATACCTCAACCCAATAAAAAATTTCTCAAAATTTCATTAATCACATTAAAATTCCATCACTTAAAATCACAAAAAGGGTTTATAAGACTTTCAACTTATGACAATTCTTGAATTCAAAAACCCATAATGGTATTCATAACTCTTAAGTAAACCTCACATGAAAACATATTAATCTCCATAATTATCTAAACCATTCTTATGATACCAACTATAAGGACTCATCCTTAAATATTACATAATATTGAGTTTTAAGCCAAGAATTTATTTTCTAAAGTTTGATAATATTTATAGTTTATAGTTTTATATAATTAGATCATCACCCCAACATAAATAAATATTTTATCACAAATTGGACACCTCTACTTAGTATCAATTTTTCCCACAAAACACGAATTTTATGATATAAAAAGTTTTCTTTTCATGAAATGACCTTGAAATTTTCATCTTAACCTCATACTTTCCCCAAATAATCCTTAAAACCCTATTAAAAACATTTTAAAACATGGGAGGAGAACAAAAATCTTAGTAAGGGACATATAAATATAAGTAAATAAACCTATTAGTTCATGAATAATTATACATGATTTTTTATTTTTCAAAATTAAATTTTGGGATCAAAATAAAAAATTTATTACCCAATAAATAAACTTTTATTCCCAAAAATTTTAACAAAAAAATTCATAAGAAATTTTAAAGTCAAAATAGAACTCATAAAGGTTCCTTTGTAATCATAAAAAACTTATGAAAACTTTTTTGAAATAGTTATACATTACACCCTTACAAAGTAGTAAATATATTCCTTTAAACATAAGATTGTGAGTAATCACATGGGTAAATAACATAAAGAACAAGGTATAATATGATAATGGAACATAGAAAATATTAAAACAATGAAAAACATAACATAATCATATTTTAGGGCTAACTATCAAGAGAACATCACATTGTGGACAAAGATCCATAGTGTATTAGGTTTATTCCCTAATCATATACATAATTTCTCATGAGAAAAAAGAATTACCCAATTTATTGGAGTTCTATCTAGTAACACCCATCATAAAATTCTTGTGATTATGTGTGCCACAAAATTAAATCAATCATAAGGAATAAATATTATAATTAATGGTCTCACCCAAATTTACCATAAGGTAGAAGCAGTCTCTTGCATCATAGAAGGGGTTATCGAATCCTCAGAGACCTAAGATGAACATAAAGTTACTCATTATATAGACTATTTTATAAATGAAGTGGAAAATTTTGTTTTAATTTTAGATGGGTTTAAATAATCACAAAAATACCTTGAGAGAATGACTTGATCTTGGGTTATTGATGGGGGTGATTGGATGAATTTCTTAAAATGGTTTCAATGACTTGATTTTGATAGTGTTTCTTTCAAAAAATTAAAACGTCCACAATCACTCATTTATTAGTGTTATAACTATCCCAAGGATAGTAAACTACATACTTTTAGGATCATATGTATGATAACTCCTTGGTATAGGAACATTCTATCCCTCGTAATGTGTAGCCTTAAAATTAGTGAGGTCAAAGGAGAAGGTACATCATTGAAAACAAAATATCAACAAGAATAATTAATTAATAATTATTATAATGATAAATAACATTATCCCCTTGAAAATTTTTTGGATCAAACCATAATATGGTTATCTCTCCATTGACGCAAATTACTCAATAGAATATGGAAGTAGACTCATGAAGGCATAATTGAAGAAGTAAAAAATAATGAAATATATATATCATTCCACTTTTGTGTGAATAATTTCAAAAAATTGTGGTGAATAAATTCAAACCTTGAGGAAAAGGTATCAGTTTTATATGTGTGATAGAATAAAATATTATGATGAATAAGTTTTAATATGAAAAAAATGTGAATTAGAACAACTTACAAGAGACTAAATGTGATTACAATTGGAAACTAGAAGTAAACATTATAAAAGGAACATAAATTAAATACCTTAAAAACCATCAACACTAATACCTTAAATATAAATTTCAATATTCTTGGGATTATCCACTAATATTACCACTATTCTCACTTTATTATGGTAAGCCTAGTGTGTTGGAAAGTTTTTTTGGAATGTGGACTTTTCCACCCTTGATACGAAATGGGATCCATCTAGAATACCTTTGAAAAATGCGCTCAAATGAGCTTCTATACGGAATAATTTGGATGTGATATTGTATAATAATTTTAATCTCCATATTTCCTATAATATTCTATAAATCTCATCTAAATTTTTTTTTGTGGAAATATGATCTAAATGGAGGGCTATCATTCTGGGCTACAAAATCTAGACCAGAATTGCATCTTCAACTTGGGCCACATGGAACTCCATTTAAAAATTATAATTATATCTTATCACTACTTAATTAAATGTTCTTATGGATTTCACCAATCTAAATATTAAATTTTAGTATCATTTGTCTAGTATTATGGTTGTTATAGTGGATTTAGTGGACTAGTTTCTAGTTCACATGGTCCATAATTTTATAGATTTAATACCCAATTTAGTCATCATCAAAAATGAATATCCAATAGCTCCAAAATAATTGAATGTTCATCAATACATTGGAGACCTGAAAACGAAATTTTAAACTCAAGTAAAGATCTTTTTTTAAGGTGGTCATAAAATGTACTGAGTATTAGTGAATTTGGGAAGGAATTACAAAAACGATAAGAAAAAAAGTTTAAATTGTAAAATATACTAATACCCATATTTTTGAAAAAAAATGAACATTTAAATTTTAATATAAAAAATGAATTTAATCCTCTATTATTGTCTAATAACACCACCACCCCCTGCAACTATATTTTTTCTATTCCTGAGTGAAAAGTGTCTAAAATGAAAATTGAATTCCCTTTTCTAGGAACACTTTAACAAACAATGCTAGCCATTTCGACATCACATCAAAAAATCATGAAACCAATAAAAATAATTTAAAACAATCTAGGTACAAAATAATATCCCAATCCCAATCCCATTTCTTTGAACAAAATTCATCACCACTTTTTATTAAGTTTTAATTATTCATAATTATGTGTTATGCATCACAATTGACAAGGGGGTTTATTTGTATTCAAAGAGAAAAAGGTGGAAGTTATAAATAGAATCAAATTTTAATGTTAAGATGATTATTTATTTATTTTATTTTATTTTTCAAAATTTTTTACTCAATTGATTCAACCCCTATAGAAATAATTTTCTGATGACTCCCAAGCTCAGACACCTTAGGGAACTAAGTGAATATCATATACCCAGGAATCGTCCTGAGTTAAATAAATCAATAAAAAAATAAGACAACAAAAATAGAGATGTAATTACCAACTATGGGATATGAAAATATGGATTCATGATCCTCAAGTGTTTAATGTCGCGCATTAGGTCAATCCATTTCTCTATGTGCAAATTTAATATTTTTTATTTACATTTTCTTTGTTTTTTTTTTGTATTTTTTATGTTTTTATTTTTTTAATACTCACATTAAAATTAAAACAAACACTAGTCATATAATATTTATTGAGGTACCCTAAGAACTTAAACTAATACCCCACAATCCAATGTTCATGCATTGTGATATTTTTATTAAAAATGATGAAAATATTAATAGTGAAAAATCACATTGGACAACCATATTTTCAAAAATCTATGCTCATAAACATAAACTTTCATTAAAATCAGAATCAAGGTGTGTAAAATTATTTGATCTTAAATTTTTATGTTCAAAAAATATATTATTCTGAAAATGGTAAAAGAAATTTTATTTTCCATTGAAATGATTTTTTTTTTACGCGCACAAATTTTTTTTATTATATCATCCCCCTCCCCACTTAGAATAACATTTTCCCCAATGTTTAAAGAAAATAAAATTCATAAGGGTTAGAGGAATAAGAGAGGAGTAATAAAAGGAAATTTAAAAATAGCATAGAAGAAAATCTCTAGGTGGTTGAAGTTTAAGTTCATGTTTTTCATGATTACTCATTGATCTCTATGTCGCTCATAGACTCCCCATAGTGGATGGTATAATGGGGTAAAATTTATGGATGTAGATGATTTCTATAAAAAAAAATTAACCTCAACAGCCCCTACTTATCACACAAAAACCTAATTATAAACCATGGAGACCATGACAGGTTCCCTTAATCGAAAACAAACAAAATAAAGGGAAGAGAGAGAAAAACATACCTGTTTAATTTAGCATATTGAACATAGACTCGAGGTCTAAGAGAAAAATAAAGTAAAATATATATATATACACATGTATATAAAATATATATATATATAAACTATTAAATATATGTATATATATGTGTGTTAGAATAATTAAGCAGTATAGTTTGTGGGTCAGTGGAAAGAACACTCCCCTATCTCCCTTCGATCTTGGGTTCGAGTCCCGCATCCTTCCCAAACATGACATGGTTTTTCCCACAACCAATGGTGTTCCCTTTTTCTATATATTTCTTTAAATATATATATATATATATATATATATATATTACGGATTATGCGAGTACTACGTACACTTCACTATTACCCTGAGGTCACAGGTTCATACCCCGCAATGAGTTTTTTTCTTTGACTTACGACCTACCCATCTGCGAATATATATATATATAATATTTATTATTATTATTCATTTATTTTATTTTTATTTTTATTTTTCTAAGTATTTATAAATAAAAAATAAATGGAAAGCAGGATATCTCATAGGTCAGTGGAAGGTGCGTGAAACTCTCTCCCAAAGGTCACGAGTTCGAGCCCCGATGTGCCCGCCTTTGACATGTGTGGTATACCTTTTTAACATAAATATAAAAATATATAATTTATTATTTAACTTTTATATTTTTAATTTACCTCCCTCTTTTTTTAAAAAAATGATATACATACACACATAAAAAATATATTACATAGAAAAATAAGAAATAAAAAAGAAAAACATGAAAAAGAAGAAAAAGAGAAGAAAATAATTTTTTAAAATTAATTTTTTTTTAAAAATTTATAACCAAATTAGAAATAAAATTCATTTTGATATTGGTTTTACTCCTAGAAAGATATTATATTTAATTTTTTATCTCAGATTGCACTACCCAACTTATACAATACAACTTTCAGTATCTCAAGGATTTTATCTTTCACTAACCTCAATTTTTTTCATTGATTCTCCACTTAGGTTGGAAACATGGTTTAGAATTGGTTTCTATAAAAATCATATGCATCTATAATTATAGTATAATCCTAGAAATATCAAACATGATCCATCTAATTTCTTTCTTATGCCTACTCACAACATTCAGAAGTATGTTGGGACTTTGATTCAAACTTGAATTTTTTTTAAAAAAATTCTAACATAATTTTATCCTTTATATTATATTTTTTGGTCACAAAATTTGATATATCAGTTTTGGGAAAGGGTATGGACTCAAATTATGTGATTTACTTAAATGTTTATGTGATTGGTGGTCCTGAAAAATAAAAAATGGAACTATATTCCAAAGATTCAATCTAGGAAGAAAATTTTACCTCATGTGAAAAAATGATACTAATCTACTCCTAAGTCAAACTTCCTTCAATGATCCATTGATATCATGTTCATTAGGTTCACTTTTATCAATTCTAAAACAATTATCTCCATCAAATTTATTAGATTTTTTAGATTACAAATTTGGTTCTTCAGCCTTATCATGAGATTTTGAAGCCTCTGATGGTTTAGGTATCAATGGTGTAGGTTTTTCATTGGTGTTACCACTATTTAAAATAGTCACATATTTTAAATATTCATGATAGGTTTGTGTGTAAAAATATTCCTCCTTTAATTTTATGGAAGGGACTTCATATGTGATAATGGTTGTCTCAACGGTTATAATTCCTTCTAATTATAATCTTAAAGATGAAACCTCTAATTTAATTCTCTCCATTTGCCAGTACAATTTCTCAAGTAATGTTTCTGGAACAAATTGGGTAGTCCATTTAACTATTTGGTCTATTATAGGAGGATATTTAGTTTTTTGGATGGGTTTTTACATGGATTCATGTAATTGAACTCGAAGATGTTATAATTGGTATTTTGGGGCTTCATCTTCATTATAAATTGACGTGTTTTTTATAGGGTATGGATTTAAAACTTTTAGTTGGAATGGTTTTTTATTATCCCACCAATATAATCTAGGATGGTCATTGTACATCACACTTAGTGTGGGCTAGTCAATATAGGTAGAGGTTCCCCATGTTTGGATTTGTTCAAA
Organism: Viscum album; assembly: GCA_963277665.1. Taxonomy (NCBI): domain Eukaryota; kingdom Viridiplantae; phylum Streptophyta; class Magnoliopsida; order Santalales; family Viscaceae; genus Viscum; species Viscum album. The sequence continues at coordinate 375,263,793 of OY728163.1, read as the reverse complement.
AAGTCCTTTCATAGGAGTGATGTTAAATTAGTATTTATGGTTTTCAATAAAAAATTTATCTAAATTTGGATTACCATTGGATTTATTTTATTCTCTAACCCTATGATTATAAACCCTAACAGGTTGGTTTCATTTTTCATGGGTACATGCAAACAGTTTCCAAGAAAGTAGAAAAAAAAAGAAAGAGGAAATGATAAGGGAAATTGATGTGAGAAAAGAGAAATGGGGAAGAATAGAACGAGTATCGAGATGACTTAATTGGGTCACCATAAAAAGTGCAAAAAAATTCCTCGTCCAAATTTACCCTAAAGTATAAGTAGTCTCTTGCAATACATAAGGGGTTTTTGAATCCTCACAGGCCTAAGAAGAACCTACAGACACTCATTCTATGGACCATTCTGGATATAAAGTTGATAGATTTAGTTTCATTTTATATGGGTCTAAATAATAAATAAATACCTATGTGAATTAAATTTTAGAGAATAAGTTGATCCTAGGTTATTTCTAGGGTCTAATTGTATTAATTTCTTAAAATGGTTTCAATGTCTTAATATTGAGAGTGTTTCTTTCAAAAAAATGAGAACTTCCTCAATCACCCAATAATTTAGTGTTTTTATTATCCCAATTATAATCACTTATAATATTTTAGTATCATATATATGATCACTATAAGGTATAGTATCATTCTATAAATCAAAATTTGTAGCCTTAAAATTTGTGAGGTCAATGGAGAAGGTACTTCATTGAAAATAAAATATCAACAGTAAGAATTAATTAAAAATTATTAGAATGAGAACTTATATAAAATACATCCCCTTGAAACATATATGGATAAACCCATAAAATTTTTATCTATACATTGATTCAAATCTTACAATGGAATATGGATGTAGACTCATGAGGGAGGAATTGAAGAATTGAAAAACAACAAAATAAAGATAACTCCACCATTGTGTGACTAATTTTACATAAATTGGTGTGAATAAATTCAAACCATGAGAAATTTGTATCAATGTGATATGAATCAAATAATAAAATATTATTAATAAAAAGTTTTTTATGAAAATAATTTTAATTATAATAACTTACAAGAGAAGAAATGTGATTACAATCAGAAACAAGAAGCATAAGATTACAACAGAAACATAAACTAGCTACCTTCAACCACTTCAACCCCACTAAATTAAATAGGAGAGGATTGGGTTGAGTCAAAAATAGTATAGGTCTTCAAATTTGAGTATGGTAGGCCTTGGTGGTGTAGATTTTGTGGAATTTGTAATTTTCCACCGTTTCCTAAAATGGGATGCAGCTAGCATACCTCCATAAGATGCAGCCAAAAGAGATTCTATATAGTAGAATTTTTATGACAAAAATAATAATAATTTTAATAATTTTATTTCCTATAAAATCATATGAAATTTAATTCTAATTTAATTTTTGGTTGCTAAGATATGATCAAAATGGTGGGTTGTCATTCTGGGCCAAAGAATCTGGCCTAGAATTTCATCTTCAACTTGGGATGCCTGGAACTCCATTCAAAACTAAAAATTATCTCTATAATATTCTAAATGAAAAGTTTCTATGGATTTACCCTATAAAAATAAGAAATTTAATGATTATTAGGATAGTATAATTTTCATTATAGTGGATTTAGTGTGCTAGTTTCCATTTCACTTCACCTGGAATTTTATGGAGTCAAGGCCCACTTTGGTCATCATCCCAAATGAATATCTAATAGATTCATATGAAAAACTGTTCCTCATATCATTTGAGACCTTAAAATGAAATTTTAAATTCAAATAAATACCATTGTATTTTTTACAGGGCGATAAGAAAATGTATCAAGTATTAGTGCATTTGAGAAGGGATTACAAACATGATAAGAAAAGAAGTTTAAATTATTAAACACACTAATACCAGTATTTGTGAAAAAAATAACATGAAAATTTAAAAATAAAAAAATAATAGTAGAAACTTTAAATTTCTAATAAATATTCTATATAAGGAAAATGGGTTTCATAATCTTTCCTCAAATCATAATCAAAAAATATTAATTAAAGAATACATTTGATAAATGATCATTAGAGATGTATTACCACATAAAATGAATGGAGATTAAAATAGGTATATATGTGATACACACACAGACACACACACACACACACACACACACACATATATATATATATATAATTTAGAATAATTTCATAACATTAAATATAGATATAAATTTAGTTATATAGACAATGGACATAACCCAAAGAAAAGGGAAATTTAAAGTAATCTCTTACACTAATAAGAAAAATATTTCCAGATATCAAAATATTCATTCCATTGAAAAAAATTGCAAAATACTAAGAAAAAATGTAAATCGGATTTTTATTTGAATAAAACAAGGAATATTATAAAGAAATATAAATATCAAATGATGATTGTGGTGGAAGGAAAAGTTTTTGACACTATATACATTAAAATAAAACATTCTTTTTGTCTTTTGTAAAGAAAGGGAAAAAAATTTGTATAAAATATGTAAAAAGTTTCCTTATGAAATACTTTGAAAAAAATTAAAAATATACATATTTAAATCCATATAAATAACTTAAAAAAATAATTTGAATAATATAAACATAAAATATAAATATTTAAAAAATAAATATCTAAAACCTTTAAAACAAGGTTTTAAAAGTAAAGGTTCCTCGTGTAAAACCATGAAATGATTCAATTTCAAAATCACTATAAAGAAATAAAAATATGGTAAAAAATAAAATTTAGAACCCATTAAATCTTAAATAAAATTTTTATAGAATATTTATAATAAAATGGACATGGAAGAAAAAAGTTTGAAAGGAAACTTTGAATGATGGTTTATTTTTTAAAGAAAGTCCTTTACCTTGATTATGACTTATATTGTACATTCTTTATATTACAGAATGATAAAATTATGTTAATTATTTAATTTATTAATATTAATTTTCAATTTTATTATCCCTTTTTTTATTTATTATCATTTTATATTCAATAACTTAATTATTTATGTTCACGTTGGACGTTTTGATGATATTTGGCTTATAAGTCCAAAATGACTTTAGAAATTTGACTATGGTCAATGAGGTCATTATTTCATAATCTATAGAATAATAATCATGACATAATTATAATTTTTATACAAAAATTATAATTTTAAATCCAACCATAAAATATGGTTATGAAAAATGAACTATGTTACAATCATGGTGATGATAAGTTGTACATACATATGAGTAACATTTACATTTTCCAAAGATCGTGATAGAAAGAAGTTATGTGTTATTTTATCTTTAAATAATGATAATTATATCATAAATATAATATTATTTATTTAAATAAAATTATATATAAAATTAATGTGATGTTTTAATGAAAAATAAATCACATCGCTTTGGGGAGGTTGTAATCCAAACGTACGCACGAATGACGTTATCATCTTTCAATAAATTGGATGGTAAGAAAATATATGATATGTTATTTTTAAATAATGATAAATATTTCATTAATATTATATACATAAATTAAATTAATCATCATAAAAAATTGTGAGATGTGGTGATGGAAAACGAATTGCATAGGTTTTCCAGGCGATAGTCTTCCATACACATGAATGATGGTTTCATTTCCCATTTGATGGAAGAGGAGATAGATATAGGTTATTAGATTAACATAACATATAATTATATGAGGTATATTGATTTTATTATATCATCATTTTGGAATTATATTTTAAGTAGGGTGAATAATAAATAAAACAAAAACGCACGGTCAAGAACAATACCTATTCTTCAGACAACATCTTTAGGTTTACACCAAAATCCTTCCTAAGAAGGTTTTATAATAAAAACTTTCCCTTTAGGATGTGTTAAGGGATGAAAATAATTTATTTGGGTATATATTGTCCAAAAAAAGGATTTTTAAGTTTGAATACAAGAGGATAGGATGTTCCCTTTTATATATAAGGGGAGGTGTACTTTTGGATTTTCCTAAAATATTAAATTAATATAAATTAATTTTCAAATAAAGTAGGATCAAAAATTGATATAATTAGTAGATGTGATAATTTTGGGTCAAAATAATACCATCTAATAAAATCTACATAAGTTTATATTAGTTTTTTACCCTTATCTCTTTATTTTAACCTCTGTTAACCCTTTTTGACAATTATCGTGATAACAAATTTTTTACTCTTTAGGGGTAAAGATGGTTACTATAAATTAAAATTTGAAACTAAATGGACCATGGTTTATATTTTAAACCATATTACAATAACGTTTCCAAATATATTATTTTTAATAATTTTAAATCATTTAATAAAATATTATTTATTATAAAATATCATTAATGTCATTTTTTGAACTATTCATTATATTTGACTTTGAAGACAACATGACACCAATGGAATTCAAATATATTCTTTTCAAACATCAATAAAAATTAATATTTATCTAAAAAAATTTGGAACATAATAATTCATTCAATTTATATTATTTTATATATTTTTAAAATCATTTATTTTATTTTTTTATTAATTGAATAAATATTGTGGCAATGTTTCACAATAATTTAAGGTAATTATTTACTTACTAAAAAATAAATAAATTACTATGATAAAAAATAATTTATATTCAAAATCCTTATTTACAATCAAACATAAGTTGTTTTTATCACTATCACAAAATATTATAGTTATTAAAAGCAAGAAAGTAACATTTTTGTATTTATCCTTTACTTAAATATTATAAAGGTCAAAATAAAAAATATGGAACCAAGAGGCCACATATTCGAGACTTAAATAAAAATGGTTCAAATACACTCATAAAATAGGATAAATTCAAGTGTTATGGTCAATCTTTAGTCCTTATCAAGTTATATTTAACCTTAATTGCCTGATTTACCATTAATATGGTGATAAATATTTACTATAGTAACTATTCATAATGACTAAAAATAAAAGGGAGCTATTTATAAAATTTTTACCTCCTTATTCCAAGTATTTAATTCGTTATTAAATATTCAATTCACAGAATTGGTAGGATTTAATTTCAAAATAAACCCAAAAAATGTGATAAAAAGAATTTTTTTAGAAAAAATGCTTTTTTAAGTATAAAAATATTTTTGTTCAAAATTCATTACAAGGACTATAATTTGATTATATTTAATAAAAATTAACTAATGAAATTTTAAAACTAATCTAATATACAATATCACTTATAAAATAATTTAAAATAAAATGCATTTTTTAATAAATAATAGTATTTTTTTCATGATTCATTAAAAAATAAAATTTTTCAAAAAAAATAAAAATTTCACCATAAGATAATTTTAATATGATGATTTAAAAAATTATATTCTTTTTATCAAATAATTTTTTTTAAATTTCTAAAAATTAATTATAATATTTTATCACAAAAATAAATAAAATCCATTTTTGAAGAAAACATATTCTTAAAGAATAAAATGAATTTACTAAAAATTGTATGCTTATTTCATAATAATTAATCAATACATTTATATTGAGTAGGAAATTTATATATATTTCATAAATTAGTCAATCTTATTCATACCCACAAATTTAATAGCTGGGTTATAATGATCATATTTAAATAGTAATATTCCATGGTTTATTTAGGCTCAGTGTTATGTATTATATATACTATTAAACATAGTTTTTTTTTTTAAATCTTGGGGTGTTATATGGGGTATAAAGGATTTGATGTTTTGAAAAAAATCTAGTCCATAATATTTTAAATACCATATTTCACGCTTTCTTCAAAGCCTGAAGTTCTTTCACCCTGCCAACTATAAAAACCTCCTACAGTACTCATATTAAAAATTTGATAAAACATATAGTGTTTGTACCTTGTCCTTTCATAGAATATGTATCAAAAATCCACCCATACCCTAAGGCGAATTTTTAAAGTTTGAGTATAATGTACCATGTAGTAATTCACCACCCAACCCCACCATACTACTATGAATATAAGTTTTTTTAAAACCATCACAAGATGCGAATAAAATAAACAACATCAATTTTTATCCTTATATCAATATTTGAAAGAATAATACATGAATTTAATTACAACATTGGATTCCATGTGCTAACCAAGATACCATGGAAACCAATCTCAAATGAAATAATTTTTTCTTATAATCCTATGAGTTTAGACTGTACATCCTCAAGATATCACCATGAGTGAAAATAGACTTTAAGATCTATTTACTAGAAACACCATGAGGTAAATAAACATCTAAACATCCACACTATAAGTACTATAAGGGAAAATAATCAAAATTCCCAAATAAAACAATACATCATCATGCATTCCAACCTCTATCATATACATAACCTATACATATAGAGATGTAAAGGCATCACAACCCATCCATGATTCCCAAAGGAAAAAAGTGTATTTTGAAATCGCTTTCCATATACATACCCATTTTGGAATTTAAATTCACAGCTATGAATGATAAAGTAGTAATAACATATAATAAATATCAACACATATTGTTGAACAACAACATGTTATGTATTATTTTATGAATGTTAAACTATTCAAACCAATTTACCTCAAAGAAATTAATTTAAAATATTTTTTTAAGAAATTATTTTTCTCCTTTAGATTTTACATAATCTCAAGACACTAATATCATAAACACTATAAAATTATGTGAGATAGGAGGGGTCATATTCCAAAAATAATATTGGTCATATCCTAATGGATTTTAGGGAGGAACCATAACCAATCAAAAAACTCAAAAATCTTAAAGAATAATAAAGATTAGAGATTTATTCTCCTTGAACTAAGATATAAGTTTAAATTAGTGGAAGAAATGGTCTTGTTATATCCTTGTTTCATGAATAAATATACTTCCTTCAAATGAATGACTGAATTTAAGGCAAGATTTAAGGTTTTACTAAAAGAATAAATGGAGGAAAAGGAGATAAAGGAGGGAAGTCTGAGTATTTTCCAACCAAGAATTCTAAAAAACAATTTAATATGCTTATGTAAATAATAAAACTACATTTTTAAACTTAAATTAAAAAATATATATGTTTTCAATAATTTAACCAGTGAGACTCCACTAGTCATATAGTGGTCAATTAGTACCTATTGAATCACCAACAACCACCCGGTGGTGATGTAGTTTACTCTGCCTACATACCTAGAGTCCACTACACATAGAGGCACCCACCATCTACATTGTGATCCTATATCACCCAAAACTTCCACTGCCTCCCCTTCCAACTCTACCATATTTATCCTCTAACCTCCTTTTTGAAGTAGATATGTTCCTTAAATCCTTATATATATATGTGTGTGTGTGTGTATGATATTGGGTCTGACATCAAAATTGTGATTTGAATGAATATTTAGATATATTATATTATATATTTCCTACATTAGTAGTATTGGATGGATACCCGATCCTTATTCCACCTAAGCTATCAATTATTTAAAAACTATTACATAATATAAAACTTATGGGTGGTTATGCATTTATACGATGAAAGAATATATTGGTAATAAAATTTATTGATATATTATAATGTATGAGTAAATTAGGTAGTGATTAAGGATAATCCTTGATTTCCAATATTAACTACTAACATGCGATGGTACTAAATATGGTTGTTGCTTCATATGAGTTTTAGACTCCTCACCCAAACCTTTCTTTATCTTTATCCTTTATGTAAGAGGATCTATATGTCTAAGGATGAAGGATGGATCTCATCCGTGTGATGGATGATTCATGAACAACCCATGGAAACACTATGGAGAGGTGATTTCCTTTGTATTCCCTTGGTGATCAATATTGTAACACCCTATAACCTTCCAAGGTATGACTTTTCCTTTGTTTTGGATTCCTTTATTTTCATTTGGGGATTCATTCATGGAACTAGGAAAAGAAATATATTCTATGAATTTACACATCATGTAAATTGATTTCACAACATGAAATTTTCTCATGTTAGGTGTTGTGAATTTGTTTCACAATGTGAAATAGGTAAATCAGGTTTCTAAACAAAAGGCGATGCATTTTTCTGTGTCATTTAATTTCATGGGATTACACGATGTGTAAGGAGTATATTCCATGTATTCCCCTAACCTGAAGAATTAAATATGGGATCTTGGATGGTTTACTTTTTTTTGATCTATGTCTTTTCCCACTAGACCTAGATCTATCCCTAGGTGATTTTGGAGTAATCCAATCCCTTTGGATTATCCATTTTGAGATTGATAGTTGTGTTTGTTTTAATTCATCTCCCTAAGTAAGTGGTATTCTTATATTTTGTGTTCTCTCTTTCTTTCCTCCTTGTAGTTTGATAGGTCATAATGAGATTGATGGATGTAAACTCTGTGTTGTTGAATCTTGATTCTAGGTTGAGTTTCTATATCTTCTGCACCTTCATTTTTCATTGGTGAGTCCTATTGCGGGCGTTGACTTCCTTGAATAAAGGTATGTGGTTCTATTTGAGTTTCACTATGTAATTAAACATTTATTTTATTGATTTTATTTAAAAAAAATCAATTGATTTATAAAACCCCCAATTAGAGATAAAGTTTAATTATGAATTGAAGTGGCATGGAATTTTATTAAAATCCCCCAATTCCAATGGAATTGGAATCTAGGGTGTGAATTGAAATTGATTGAATTTTTTAATTAATTTTAGAGTAATTTTGAGAAAATATCTTAAATTTAAATGATTAAACCTATCATTGGTTTTGTATTGAAAATGAATAAATTGATGATAACCCTTGTTTTGGATTTAAAAGTGAATTTTAATTTTGTAAAGGAAAATTGAAAATTGAATTATGAATGTTGAATGATTTGAAATAAAATGATTTTCCTTTTTCTATTTATTTATTGAGTCTATGAGAGCCTAGGTAGTTGGTGGGTTATTTGGGAAAAGTGATCTATGATGTAAATTCCATAGAAAGGGTTTGATGATTACAACTCTAACAAAAAACTAGTTAGGTATATCTTATCCTTGATGGGATGTTGATGATTCATATTCATCTTGAGCCTAAGGGATGTTTGTACACATATTTCCTTGGTCACTAATATGACATGAGTGAGGATCATATAACTAGAAACCATTATACCACAGGGCAGATGACCATGGTGCTTATTGTGATTGTTTTGATTATAACATCCATTAGTTATGAAATTTCCTTATTCATTCTTGTTGATTTATATAGACAATTTTATATAAATTTTTTATTATATAATGTTCGCTGATAGGGGCATATTTTGTTTTAAATATACAAATGAGATATTATGGAATGCCCTATTTTATCTAAAATCAATATCATAATTTAGTTTTTTATTATGGAATATTATTATAGTGAACTTGGTGAGACCCTACAAGGCTTTATACCTCACACACTATCTTTTACTTTAGGCATTTGTATATTCTCTTATACCAAGATCAAGCAAAGGGAAATTGCCTCTTGGAAGAGGTGGATGTTCTTGATCATTTGGTCTTAGAGTGATGTTTCCTTTGGGACATTTATTTTATCTTCTCTACTTATGAGTACTTTTATGATGTGCTATTTTGTGTTTTTATATACCAATTTGGTTTCTGGTACTTTTTTATTTTTAAGTTTTAAGTATACTGAATAGTGTCTTTATCTTCCATTGTCTTTTTGGGAAAATTTGTTTCCTCTTTTATCTTGTATGATGCCAAGAGCTAGTCACCAACCCATGGGGATCAGAAATTCCCTTTGATATATGTCATTTTCATCTCACGTATCAGGGTACTAGGGTAAGTAGTTTGTTTTTTGAAAAATTAGTATTAGAGAGAGGTTGTGTATCTTCCCTTTATTTCATGAAATTTAGAGTATCTTATTGGGACTTAAGAGGTAGTTTTGAGAAATTACATGGCCAAATAACATTATAATGAGCCTTAAGTCACTATGTGTGGTTTAGGATAGGCATCTTGTGGAATAATTATAGTCTTTTCCCTACTTTTTATTTGTATTGGTTCAAATCAAAATCATGATATCTATCTGATGGGATTAATTTACCCATTTCTCTTATTTGAGTTATTGATCTGAGTAATCTTCTAATGTCTTCAATGTTATTTCCTAATAAATTGTAGAATCATGCCTCTATGAATATGTGTGAATATGATCCAGAAGAAATCTACTGATGAACCATAGTGAGAGAATCCTCTCATAGAGTAGAATTTTTTTATATTATTGTGTTTGTTGTCCAAGCTCTGGGATGATCACCTGCACCCATTCCCCATTTAGGGTCCAGTTGTGGAACCTAAAAGGGGTGAATATTAGAATCATTATTAGGATTTACTTCTATGTAATCCACTAGAATTAAAAGGCTCCAAATATCCTCAATAGACTTAGGATTGGATGAGAAAGATAGAGCTTCTCTTTGATTTTTTGGAAACTCCCAAAGCAATTAAGGTAAAGTGTGATACCTTTAAGCTGGAGGGACCTATAAGGATATGATGGGGTTTAATGGTGATGGTGAAGAAGCATGAGGATTTAGAGTGGAAGTAATTTAAATTTATTTCCATCGACCAGTTCTATCCAGAGTCTATGGTGCTAGATAAGGATTTCAAGTTTTTCAAACTCAAGCAGGCTGATAGGACCATGACAGAATATACAAAATGATTTACCAATATTATGAAATTTTCACTAGAGATTGTATGAAATGAGAAGATGAAGTATCAATAGTTTGATATGGTTCTTCAATATTATATTCTTTATCATGTTTTCTTGTTTAATGTATCTTCTTATACTGATGTTCTAGATAGGGAGTTTATGGTAAAACTTGATCTAGCTGGTAAGTAGGGGTTGAAGGGAGTTTCTTTTTATCCTAGTGGAAATTCTTTGAGTTCCTTTAAGGTAAAGAGAAATAGTAATGAGTATCATGGTGGATCTCAAAAATAAGGGTTCTTCTAGACCTCCTGCAGTGTTTGGAAGATGCCCTTTGACTTACTTCTAGTGTGACAAGCCTAGAAATTCAAAATATGTTTTCACTGAGGCACCAAAGATATGAGGTTATTGTGGGAATTTAGGACACTTTCAGAAGTTTTTTCATGTATTTTATTCTCCAAATAGTGGAATGGGCTCATAATCCCATAAAATTATTGTGGTGCAATCATATTCTTCATGAACATAGGGGTTCTATCCATAGGCATCCAAAATAAAGATTATTCTAACAGTGTAAGAGTCTCCCAAGGAAGCTGATATTGGTCCAACAACTATGAGATGTACTATAACTATAGCCTCAGCTTTGTTTACTGCTTTATTTAATACTGTAGAATATCATTTGTTTATATTTAATCGTATTTTGAACCTACTAAATCATCAAATGAAGCTTTTGTCTTATTTGATGGATATTACTACTCCCCTTGGAACGAAGAGATACCGAGGTCTTCATTGTTATCCTTATGTTTTATTATTATCAGATATCAAGTTTACCTGGGATTTATAGGTTCTAAACATGAAATATCTTGATGTAATTTATGGTATGGATTGGATTCTTATTAATAAATCTCAAATTTATTACTATCTTTGATGGGACACCTTTATTATGCCTAATGAGGTGTGTCATATCTTTTAGTGACAATGGGACCTGAGGTCGAGTAGAGCTATATATTATTATCTAGATTTTGGGAAATTAATATCATTTGTTGATTTTGATCTGAGGCAATAATATTTGAGTGATGGTCTCCCTCCATAGTTCTTCAAGTTTCTCAAGGTTTTTCCTTATAACTTCTCAAGTTTTCCATCAGTAATAGAGGTAAAGCTATCATTGATTTATTACCTCATGCGTATCCAGTATCTATAAATTCTTACCATATGGAACCATATTAAATGAAAGAGTTTAAGTCTCAGTATGATTATTTGATAGAGAAAGTATTTGTACTCCTAAGTATGTCACCTTGGGCAGCACATGCTCTCTTTGCTAAGAAAGATGATATAACAATTATCCTATGTGTTGATTATAAGAAACTCAATCTATTTATAGTAAATAATAAATGTTTGTTACCATGTATTGATGATCTTTTTGACTAGTAGTAAGGGGCGAAGTGGTTCTCAAAGATTTATCTTTGATTTGGTTATCACCATTTGAAAATAATAGAATATGACATTTAAAAAACCACCTTCGATAATAGGAATGACCATTATGACTATCTTTTTATGTAATTTGGTCTAACCAATTATCCTATAGTCTTTATAAATTTAATGAAAATGATCTTCCATGAGTATCTTGATACGTTCATGGTGGTATTTTTGAATGATATCTTAGTTTAATTTCAATATGAGGAAGATAATGTGCGTCATCCTAGAGTAGTTCTGCAATTGTTTAGAAGTCTCTGAATTTATGAAAATCTATCAAAAAGTGATTTATGTATGCAGTAAGTGAAGTTATTAGGATACGTGGTCTCAGAACATTGAATCTCAGTTGATCCTGATAAGGTAAAATCTATTATGACATTGGATTTGTAATGTTTTCGAGATTAGGAGCTTCCTAGGTTTCATGGGATATTGTCTTCGGTTTGTAAAGGATTTCTCAAAGTTGGATTCTCTAATGACCACTCTCAGTTAGAGGTTTCTTGTGATGAAAATATTTTGAGTACATTGGTTTTGATAAAATTTCTTTTGACTTCTATGTCAGTTTTGATTCTTCCAGAGGCCGAGTAAGGCTATGTGGTCTTCTATGACACATCAGTTTCGGGTTTCGGATGTGTTCTTATGCAGGGTGATCATGTGGTATCCCATGGATCATGGAAGCTTAGGCCATATGAGAAGAACTATCTGACCCATAACCTTGAACTCGCAGTCATGATGCATGAACTTAAGAGTTGGTGGCATTCATGACATTACATTTTTAGAGAAAGGATTACAATGTATTCTGACCACAAGATCTTGACTTATATAATATCTCAAAAATATTTGAATATCCACTAGAGGTGTTGGGTTTAGTACCTAAAATCCTTTGATTTTAATATCATTTATACCTCAGGGAAATGGAATGTCATTTTACATGCTTTGAGCATAAAACTTCTAAACCTGGCAGTGAAAGAATCATCAGAAGAGTGGAACTTGATGAAGATTTTTGTGAAGTTGCATATTGGAGTTTGGGAAACAGAGGCTAAGGTTGTCTTGGATATTATTTAGTTAACCTCCACTTTTCAAAATATTATTCTTTAAGAACGGTATCTTGATGATGGATTTTGTGGAATTAGACACTCTTTATGGTGGGGAGATAATTGTTGAGTAGTCATTCTTTATATAGGGTATTCTATGTTTTCGGAATTGGTTTGTTGTGTTGTTAACTGTTATAAAAATTTTTATGCGGTTTCCATAATATCTAGTGGTATGTGCACCCAGGAACCAAAAATATGTTCTATGACATACGGTGATGATTCTGGTGGTCGGGTATGAGATGTAAAATTACATATTTTGTCTCTTATTTTTATATTTTTCAATAGGTTAAGGTAGAGCACCAGAGAGAATTGGGTTTACTTCAGCCACTTTCAGTGCTGACTTGTAAGTGGTATGATATTTCTATAGACTTTTTGGTTGGGTTTCCATGTACCCAGATAATGAAGAATGCAATATGGGTTATGAATGATAGGCTGACCAAATCGGCTCAATTTATACCCATTCATGGTAAACACAAATTTTAGGATCTTGGAAATCTCTATGTGAGAGAGATTGCTCACTTGCACTAATTTCTATCTACTATAGTCTCTCATATAGATCCTTGTTTTCTTTATATCTTTTGGAGAGGCCTCTAGAAGGCAATGGAATATTAGGTTCCTTTGAGTAAGGCATACCATCTGTAGAAGAATGGTTCGACAGAGAGGGTTATACAGATTCTTGAGGATATTCTTCCTGAATATATCCTCAATTTTGGTGGATCTTGGGATGAAATTTTGGTATTATTTGAGCTTTCTTATAAAAATAGTTACCAGAATGTGATTATAATGGATCCTTTTGAGGCCTTGTATGGTCGACCTTATAAATATACATTGTGTTCATCAAATATCAGTGAAAGTTCCTTGGTTAGACCAATATTGGTCTAGGAGACATCAGTAAAGATTCATTTGATTCATTAAAGAATTTTGATGGTATATAACTGGTATAAATCTTATGTTAATCATCAGTGTATATCGTTTGAGTTTTTAGTTGGTGACCAGTTTTTCTTGAGAGTTTCACCTCAGTTGGTTCATCGATGGATTGGGATAAAAGGTATGATTGATCATCATTTTGTGGTACATTTTGAGGTTGTTGAGTGGGTGGTAAAAGTGGTTAACCATTCCCAAACCCACTCTGGCCAAGGGTTCCACTTCTCCTCTCCATGTTGAAGTTGGAGCGATGGGTACACAGGGTTTTGGGCCATACAGTTTGCAGTCATTGAGGGTTTTTTGGTTTCATCCCCTGATTTTTGTGTTGGGTTTCATCATTTTGGTGGGATGATTGAACATCAACATTATTTGTGATGGTGGATTGGATTCAGTGTTATTTCGGCGCCGAAGGTGTTTGGTTCAGGCGAAGTCAGTTTTTAGTGCTGGCGGTGGATGTCAGAGAAGCAGCTGACGGTGATGAGTCATGCAGAATGAAGACCTTAGTGTGGTATTTGAAGTGATGATGGTGATAGGTATTGGTCGGCGATGTGATGATGGTGCATCTCATGATGGGTGTGTGACTTGAGGTAGTGGTGTGATTCGTGATGATTTGTTTACCGAGATGGGTGATGGAGACTTTAAATTTGAATTTTGATTTTTGTGGTTTTGGTAAGAGGTAGTAGAGGTATTCGGTTCTGGGTTTTTCTCCAGTTAATTAGGTTTTTGTATTTTTAATTTAGTATGCTTATTTTCTAGGTGGGGTTTGTATGGATGGTTTGTGGAGGTTTTTTGTATGGTTCCCACTACCAAAAACTGGCTTATTAAAAAATAAAAAAAAATGGATTGTAGAGTTGGGAGGATCTTGATGTTGAACCTGATTTATCCTTGACTGAGCATCCAGTCGTGATAATTGATTCCATTACAAAGGTACTTTGTAGGAGGAAAATAACATTGGTCTGCGTGCTATAGTAGCATGGTTCTGATTCACATGAGACATGGGAGCATAAGGAATTGATGATAGAGTAGTGGAATCACGTTTTTGATATGGAAGCTTCTTGAAAGGATTTTTTAGGATAGAATTTTTTTATGGTGGAGAGGTGGAAACACCCTGTTCCCACTAAGGTATGTCTTTTCCTTTGTTTTGCATTCCTTTCTTTTTGTTTAGGGATTTTTTGTAGGGAACTGGGTGAAGCATTGTCTACCGGGAATTTACGCATCATATAAAGTGTTTAAACATCATGTAATTTTTTTAGGGAAGGTGTTATGAATTTGGTTCATGGTGTGGAATGGTTAAATAAGGTTTTTAAACAAAATGTGAATTATTTTTTAGCATCATTTAATTTCAAGGGATTACATGACGTGAAAGGAAATCACATCGTGTATTCCCCCAACCCACCATTTTAAACTAGACAGTATGGATGATTTCCTTTTTTTGACCTATAACATTTCCCTCTGGACCTAGATCCATCCCTAAGTGATTTTAGAGTTCTCTAATCCCTATGGATCATCCATTCGGTGATTGATCATCGTGTTGGTTTATGTGCATCTCTTCGAGGAAGTGTTCTTCCTATATTTTTCATTCTCTATTTATTTTCTCCTTAAAATTTGATTGGCCATCTTGTGATTGATGGATCTAAACTCTGTGTTGTTGAATCATGATTCTATGTTGAGTTCTTATATCTTGTGCACCTTTTTTTGTTGTTGGGTCCAATTATAGGTGTTAATTTCCTTAAATAAATTTAGGTGGTTTCATTTGAGTTTTTCCATCTAATTAAACTTTTATTTTCTTGGTTTTATTTAAATTACTTTCAATTTATTTATGAAAACCCAATTTGAGATGAATTGGAATTGTGAATTGAAGTGGCATGGAATTTTGGGGAAGACCCCCAAATTATAATGGAATTGGAATTTGGGACGTGAATTGAAATTGATGGAATTTGTGAATTTATTTGAGAGTATTTTTGATAAAATTGATTAAATTGAAATTATTAAAACCTATGATTGGTTTTGTATTGAAAAGTCATACATTGAAGAAAAACCTTGTTTTGGTTTTGAAAGTGAATTGGTGATTATCCGCTGAATGAGGATAATATTCATTGTTAATATATAGAATATTAAAGTACTTTATTTTTCATAAACACCATTTTAGTGCATTTTACACTTTGAACATCATTTCACATTATGATTGTAATTCCTTCTTAAAATTCACTATTACATGATACATTTTTGAAGACCATATAAAAATATACAATAGTCTTGATTTTATTTTCGTATTTACTTTTCAGGTTTCTCATTACATTTGAAACAATTCCTATTTTTGTATTACTTGAAGTTTCACATTGTAAGACCACCAAAATGGGATTTCATGCCAACACATTCTAGGAAAAGTAAACTGAACATCATCCCAGTAAAGAGACTATAGAGGCCAAGATCCATGCCCAATAATTATGAACATTTAACTAAAGATAGAGGCCATCAAGGGGAACATTTCATTAAACAGCGATAAGAGATAATTCAAAGTTTCAAATGGAGTTTCGTGTGGCCCAATTTAGAGATAAAATTCTAGGCCAGATTCTATGGCCTAGGAAAACATACCACCATTTTACACATATCTCACAAAAAAAAATATCCATTTTGGATGGAATTTTATAGAAAATCAGGGGACATCTGTATATTCATTTTTCTCTTCTATGTATTCCCAAAATTCGGCCATATAGAAGCTCCTTTGGGAGCCTCTGTTTAGTGGATGCAAGTTGGCTCGGATTGATTGTCAGGGGTGGAAAAGTCTACTCTCCCTTAACTTTCCACCCACATAGGTCCACCACCATTAATTGAGGTAACTTCCACTGTTGTAGTCTCAACCAAAGGCTTGAAAAATGTCTATTTATGGCAGTTTTTTGAAGTAATTGATAATATTTTGTGCTTTGTTTCATTTTATTGTTATGTTTCCACTTTGTGTTTGTATCACATTTCTTTCTCATGTAAGTTGTTCAATTCGCCTTAGTTTCGTAATAAAAGTTTTTCCTTTCCTCTTATTATGTTATTATCCATATAACATTGATACCTTTGTCTCAAGGTGTGAATTTATTCACACCATACCTTGTGAAATTTATCACATGACGGTGGAGTGATCATTATTTTATTGTTTTTACTTCTTAAATTCCACCCTCGTAAGTCTACTTTCAGCTTCCATTGAGAATATGTAATCAATGGAGGGATAACCCTTTTATGGGTTGATCCAAGGGAGTATCAAGGGGATGGATTGGATGTTATTTATCACTCCATTAATTTCTAATCACTTCTTTTAATTGATATTTTTATTTGACAATTTTAAAACTTCTTCATCCTTATTAAATTTTAAGGCCACACACTTCAAGTGCTAATATGAACCTTTACCATAGAGTGATCATAAATTTGATCCTCTAAGTATATAGGTGATTAGTATTATGGTGTTTTGGTATTAAACCAGTAAGTGATGAAGTTATTTTATCTTCTTATGAACCCATCTCAAATATAAGAAATTGAAATCGTTAAAAAGGAATTCATCCAATCCACCCCAAGTGCTAACCTAGGATCAACTCATTATCTTAATTTGAATTAACTTAAGTATATTAGTGTTCAATTAAACCTATCTAAAATCAGCCCCAAAGTTGGCCACTTCATATCAAAAAATAATCCATAGAATGTATGTGTCTACAGGTTACTTCTTGGGTCTCTGAGGATTTGATAACCCAAGATAAACTACAAGCGACCGCTTAACCCTAAAATCTTGGGTAAATTTGGACGAGACAAAATTTTGGAGTTGTTTCCAGGGAACCAAGTAATTCATCTCAACACCCATTCTATTCTCCCACATTTATTATATTCTCACCCAAATTCCCTTATCTTTTCTATTTCTTGTTTTTTTCTTTTGGCGCATGTCTTCATACACCCATGACCAATCAAACCATCTAGTTAGGGTGGATAGTCCTTGGGTTGGGGAGTCAAGTACACTAAGAGAACTCTTTCCATTATATCCGAATAATCCTAATACTCCAGAGTCAAAAATGTAACCCATTTCAATGGAAGGTCTTCAAAGAAACCAACTCATAAACCCAGGTGGGAACCAAAATGGAAATCCAAATGAGGCATCCCCAAACTTGGGGAATATAGTCGATCAAACCATGAATGACTACCTCACACCTGCCTAGACCAATGCACCCTATTTTATTATGCATACTTCCCTAGAATAAGCCCACTATTTTTTCAAAACTCGTGTCTATAACCACCTTCCAACCTTCCACGAGATGGAGTCTAAAATTCCATACCTTCATGTCAAAGAGTTCGACAACATTGTTGAAACCATGTGCCTACCACATCAACTTGAGTCAGCTAAGATGAGGCTCTTTCCCTTCTCACTTAAGGATCGAGCAAATAATTGGTTAAAAAATCTGAGACCCACATCAATCCACTCATGGAACTAATTTCAAAAAGAGTTCTACAAAAAATACTTCCCCCATCACAAAACAATTTCACTTAAAAAGAGCATCCAAAAAGTATTTGAAAAAGAAGGGGAGTCATTTTATGAAACATGGGAAAGGTTCAAAGACACTCAATATGGTACCTCACCATGGATTTTCAATCCCAGAAAAAGTTATAATTTTCTATGAAGGTTTGGGTCTTGGAAATAAACAATTCATTTACATGATGTTTAATGGAACCTTCAAAAACAAATCCCCAAATGATGCTTATGAGTGTCTTGAAGGACTGGCTGAACAAAACCAAACATGGGGAACATCACCTTACTATGAGAAGCCACCCAAATATGGTGGAATTCACACACTTAGGGAGGATTAAATCCTTAGGGAGAAAATTTTTTCACTCTCTAGGAAGGTCTAGGAGATTGATCATAGGAAGGTTCATGAAATTAAAACTGTTAACCCTGTTTGTCCAATTTGTGACAAACATGACCACAAGACTGACAACTTCTCAACCATACCTTCCATTAAAGATGTTATTCTAGGAGGACCACTAGTGGAGGTCAATGCTCTAAACTTTCAGAATCCACAGTACCAAAACACTTTCGATCCAAGGTATAATGATCATCGAGGATTACATTGGAAAGATAACTAACAACCCAACTAACAACCTGGACAGCCACAAGGACCAACCCCTACCCTCCACAAAATTTTCAAAACCATAACCAGTTCCAACCAAAACCAATCCAATACCAACACCCTCTTATCCAATACCAAAAACCCATCCATAAACCCATGCAACAACAAATCCAACAACCAAAGTGTCCTCTTGGGATAAACCAACCATCACAAGACCCTACTCAATCTGTCTCTCTTCCAATCCTTGAGCAGTTGTGAAAACAAATGGAGAAAATGAACTCAGAAGTCTCATACCTTAATCATTAACTACAAAACATTAAAACTGGGAAGGAACCCATGCCTACTCAGGTGGTACCATCTTAACTTTAAGGGGATAATGCAGTGGCACACAAACCTCTCATGAACAACTCAAAGCAGTGACTATTTTAAGAAGTGGGAAATCCATTGAGAAACCTAAACAAACCATTCCAGAACCATTAAAATCTTAAACAATGTATGAAAATGATGAATAAACACCCATATATTCGGAAAAACCCAATGATAATGTGAAGGAACTACAACCACACAAAACAATCAAACAACCTACTCCCTTCCCTCAACGCATGAGAGGAAAATCTAAACCAGAACTAAATGAAACTTTGAGGGAACTTTTCTCTCAGGTTAAGTTGAATATTCCATTTCTTGATGCAATCCAAAACATTACTTCCTTATCAAAGTACCTTAAGTACTTGTGCACTTTTAAAGGGAAATTTTCACATGAAAACTAAGTCATTTTGGGTGCTAATGTGAGTACCACCATTCAAGGGACCATTCCTCCAAAGTTGAAATATTCAGGATGTCTATATATCAATTTTGAGTTTAGAGAGAACAAAGTTTTCAAAAATCTTTGTGATCTGGGAGCCAGTGTGAACCTCATTCATTATTCCATGTATTGTTAGTTAGGCTCGAAGAACTCCAACCCACATCTGTCACTCTTCAACTTGATGATCGTAGTGTTTGAGTTCTTAAGGGGATATTTAAGGATGTTTTGGTGAAAGTTTAAAATTTCATTTACCCAACTGACTTAATTATCCTTGAAAATCACCCAATATTAGGTCCTAGAGAGCAGACCCCAATCATCTTTTTCCAACCCTTCCTTGCAACAATCAACTCTCTTATCCGAGTCCGAAATGGGAACATGACCATCGCCTTTGGAAACATGAGTATATAATTGAACATCTACAATGAAAACTCTCAAATTAGGGATGATGAAGAGATCCATGAGTTAATTGGATTGGTAGTGTTGATAGTGAACTCTAGGAACATCAAAGAATTACTTAAGGATGTTTAAGTCAAGAATGGATCGATTTTCTTTGTTCACATGAGGTAAATTTGTCTCCTTAGCTTGAATCTCTTTAAAGTAGCTCTATTGATGTTTTTCTCAAATCACCAATCAGTGATACCATTAGTGAAATCAATAACATTGAGTCCATACCCATTCATGAAACTGATCTAGACAATTTAGTGGATAAAAATTCTGTTCACAATGAACTAATTTAGTCAAGAAATATAAAGAAAGAAATTGAGTTCAATAAAAAGTCCCATCCTTTATTGGAAATTGATAACCAATCTGATCTCGAATTTAAGGTCCTACCTTCATCACTTAAGGATGCATTCTTAGGGGACAATCGAGCCTTTATTATTTTCATTTCTTTTTCTATTGAATCCAATCAAGAGATGATGCTTTTGGATTTCCTAATAAAGAATAAGAAAGAAATTGGATGGACCCTTTCTGATATTCCTAGGATTAGCCCACTCATTGGAACTCATAGGATTGTTCTTGAATATGAATCCAAACCATGTCATCAACCTTAGTGGAGACTAAATCCAAATATTATGGATGTGGTAAGTAAATAACTTATTAAGTTGTTGAAAGTGGGTATCACCTACCCCATTGCTAAGAGTGAGTGGGTAAGCCTATTTCAAGTTGTCCCAAAGAAAGATGGAATCACTATGATCAACAATAAGGATGGTGACCTTCACCCCACAAGGGTCATTAGTGGATGGAGAGTATGTATTGACTATAGGAATATCAACTCTTGTACCATGAAAGACCATTTTCCATTTCCCTATATTGATCAAGTCCTCGAGCGAGTGGCGGGTCATCAATTCTATTACTTCCTAAATGGATTCTCAGGGTATAACCAAATCGAGGTCTCCTTATAGGATCAAGGAAAAACAACCTTCACTTGTACATTTGGTTCTTTTTCCTTCAGTCGCATACCCTTTGGGTTATGTAATGCCCCTCGTACCTTCCAGCGGTGCATGATGGTAATCTTCTCAAATATGGTGGGGGGTTGTTTAGAGGTCTTCATGGATGAATTATCCATGTTTGGGGATACTTTTAAAGGATTCCTTATAAATGTTTAAAGGGTTTTGTCAATATGAGTGGATAAGAATCTTATCCTAAATTGGGAAAAATTCCATTTAATGGTAAAGGAAGGACTTGTTCTAGTTTATCTGATATCTGGTAGTGGGATTGAAGTTGATAAAGCTAAGTTTTACATCATTATTCACCTTAACTCTCCTAGAAATGTTAAGTAAGTGAGGTACTTCTTAGGACATGATGGTTTCTATAGAAGGTTCATTGGAAATTTCACCTCTATTTCTCGACCACTTTGTGCTCTATTGGTGAAATATGATCCATTTTTATGGATAAAAAATCTATGAGGAATCATTATCCACACTCAAGTCAGCTCTTATCTCTCAAACTATCATGAAATATCCAAATTGGAAACTTCCTTTTGAGCTCATGTGTGATGCGATTGACTTTGTTGTAGGAGTAATATTAGGACAACGGTTTGAGAAAACTCCATGTGTCACTTCTTATACAAGAAAATCATTAAATGATGCACAAATCAACTACACTACCACTGAGAAAGAGTTACTTGATTTTTTCTTTGGCTTAGAGAAATTCAGGTCTGATCTTTTAGGATCACCCATCATTGTCTTCACTGACCATTCCACCTTGAAATACCTTTTCCAAAAAAACAAGATTCCAAGGATATATTGATTAGGTGGGTCCTTCTTCTTCAAGATTTTTATTTAACCATTAAGGATAAAAATGGTGTTGAAAATGTTGTAGTTGATCACCTCTCTAGGATGAAATTCAAAGATAACTCAAATCACCTTTCTTTGTCTGATTCATTTCTCAATGAGCACCTCTATTTTGTGAGTGATTTCCCATGGTATGCTAACATAGAAAGCCATTTGGTGATAGGAGAAATTTCAAAATTTCTCAGTACCCAAGATAACAATAAATTCCGTTATGATGCCAAACACTATGTGTTTGATGATCCTTACCACTTCAAGTTCTGTCCTAATCAAATCATTAAGAGATGTGTTCCAGAATTTGAACAAGATTCCATCTTTAAATTCTTTCATAGGGAGGCATGTGGAGGTAAATTTTCCTCTAATAAAAATTATTATAAGGTTCTTCAGTGTGGTATCTTCTGGACCACCCTCTCAAGGGACTTCTACACATCTTGTCAAAGATTTCCTAGGTTTCAACATGTAGGGTCCATCACAAAAAGGAATCAAAATCTACTCACTCCCATCTTTGTGATTGAAATCTTTGACTACTGGGGGATTGATTTCATGGGTCCCTTTCCAAACTCTCGGGGATATCTCTACATTATTTTAGTTTTCTATTATGTCTCCAAGTTGGTTGAGGTCATTCCTACAAAATCCAATGATCATCAAACTGTGATTATATTTCTCGAGGAAAACATTCTCTCTAGATTTGGAATTCCTAGGGAAATCATTAGTGATTGTGGAACTCATTTTTGCAATAATCCATTCTCAAAACTCATGGAAAAGTATGGAATTTCTCCCAAAGTGTCAACTTCTTACCACCCACATACTAATGTTCAAGCTGAGTTAGCCAATCGAGAAATCAAACAAATTATTGTGAAAATTGTTAATCCATCTAGGAAATATTGGTCGAGAAAACTAGTATATGCTCTTTGGTCCTATCAAGAAATGTGCCCATGTAGGTTAGTTTATGGTAAATCATGCCATTTTTCAGTGGGGATTGAACATAAGGTTTTTTGGGCAATTAAGAAAATGAATTATGACCTCTCATTGGACGGATCAAAAAGGAAATTATATCTCAATGAACATGAGGAACTTAGGATGGAGGATTATGAAAATTCAAGGATCAATAAAGTTAAAGTACAATCCTACCAATCTCAAAATCTAAAAACCAAAAACATTATACCAGGTAAACATATTCTCTTGTATAGTTCAAAACTTCATTTTCACCTAGGAAAATTGAGGTACATATGGACTGGTCCATACATAGTTCATAAGGTGTACCCCCATGGGGCTGTAGAAATTCAAGATCCCACCAATGGTCAAATATTTAAAGTTAATGGTCATAGAGTAAAACCATTCATTGAACTATTCCAAAAACATGAATTTGATGAAGACTTGTGTGAACCAACCTTAGATGAGGAAAATACTTAAACAATTAGGGGTTTATGTCGAGCTAGTGATGTTAAACAAAAGCGATGCATGGGAGGAAACTCATTGTTTTCATGGTTCCAATCATTGTGAATCATATTTCTTTCAAATAGGATTAATAAATCAATTTTATATTTAAAAAAATACTTAACACTGAATATGATAGTACCTTAGACTATTGACCTGTTATTCTATTATGAGTATGGATGGGTATGAAAGGGGAGCGCCATATTCATCAGTGTCACATGGTGTGATCCTTAAGTAATACTTTACCCAGAAATTTAACAATAAGACAATGTATCATCAGTTTATTTTATTTTTATATGTTTTTAGGTTAAAATAAAAAAGGAAAAAAATAATAATAATTACAAAAAATTAAAATCCCATGTCGTAGGTCATGGGGAAAACTCTGTCACAATCGGCAAATCCATGGGGACTCGAACCCGAGACCGAAGGGAGATAAGGGCATGCGCTGGCCACTGACCTATGGCTTATAGTACTTTTTTCTTCTCTAATTTTTGTATATATAATTATATTTAACTTTTTTTATATAAATATATATATATATATTGTTTTGTTCTCTTTGTTTTTTTACCTTTTCTGTTATTGAACTCTGCGAGTGACATGGATATAGAAAGATTAATTTGGAGCACCATGAAAGTCAACTTCAACCACCAGGTGACTTCATTCCATAATTCTTATTTTCAATATCCTCTTTGAACTCATCTCCTCTACCCCCTTCTAATTTTTCATTTTTTTAGACACTGGGGACAGTTTTATTCTATATTGGGGGGTGAAAATGATGAAACAATTAATTAATTTTGTGTTCATAAAAATGTGTGGAAGGAAAAAGTCCTTTAACTTTGAACATTATAATACACATTGAAAACTTTGAAACTGAATATCAAATAATTTATCATGCCTTGATTTTGATTTTAATCCATGTATAATTTCATGAGCATATATTTTGGAAAGTGTGGTTGTCTAATGTGATATTTCATCATTTATATTTTCATCCAAATAAAAAAAATCATGGCGCACATCCTTTGGATAGTGGGGTATTAGTTTGAGCTCATGGTGTCCCCCAAATAAATATCATAGGTTTGGTGATCATTTTAGTTTTAATATGAGAATTCAAAAAACAAATCAAAAAAATAAAAAAAATCAATAAATTTGTGCATAGAGAAATAGAATTACCTAATGTGTGGATTTCGGAACTTAGGGATCATGAATCCATAGTTTTATGGCCCATAGTTAGTAATTTTATGTCTATTTTTGGTAATTTGACTTTTCTTTTGACTGATTCGACTCGAGATGATTCCTGAGTATGTAGGCTTCACTTGGTGTCCTAAAGTCTTTGAGCTTGGGAGTCATCAGCAAAGTCTCGCTACATGGGTTGACTATGTTGAGTTCAATTTCAATTACCATGGAAAAATTGAAAAAAAACAATAAAAATATGATAAAAAAAAGTAATACTCATCTTAATACTGGAATGTCATTCCACATAGCGCTTCCATCATTTCCCCTTGAATAAAGATGAACCCTCATGTCTATTGTGATGCACAACACATTATCATGTTTAATTGATATTAGATGAAATATGGTGATGAATTTGAACAGAGGAATGAGCTTGGGATTGGGATATGATTATTAAAATATCTTGTATTAAAATATTTTTATGGGTTTCATGATTGTTTGGTATACGGTTTTTTGGTGATCATTGTGTATTAAAATGTTTTTGGAAAATGGAATTTGAATTTCATATTGTTGAGATATATTTTTCTCGGGACTAGCAAAACTCAAGTTGCAGGGTGTGATTAGACAATGAATGAGGATAACATTCATTGTTAATATATATAATATTCAGGTGCTTTATTATTTATAAAGAGCATTTTAGTTCATTTTACACTTTGAACATCATTTCACATTTTGATTGTAAGTCCTTCTTAAAATGAACTATTACATGGTACATTTTTGAACACCATATAAAAATATGCAATAGTATTGATTTTATTTTCATATTTAATTTTTAGGTTTCTCATTACATTGGAAAAAATTCCTATTTTTTTTGTACTTGAAGTTTCACATTGGAAGACCACCAAAATGGGCTTTCATGCCAACACATTCTGGGAAAAGTAAACTGAATAGCATCTCAATAAAGAGACTGTAGCGGCCAATATCCAAGCATAATAATTATGAAAATTTAACTAAAGATATAGTACATCAAGTTTAAAATTCCATAAAATGGTTAAAAGAGCTAATTCATAGTGTTAAATGGACTTTCATGCGGCCCAATTTAGAGATAAAATTTTGTGCCAGATTCTGCATCCCAGAAAAACATCCCACCATTTTATACATATCTTGCATAACAAATATCGATTTTGGCTGAAAGTTTAAAGACACTCAGTGGACATCCTTATATTTATTTTTTTTAACTATGTCCCACCTAAATTCTACCATCTAGAAGCTCCTTTCAGTGCCTCTATTTACTGGATTCAATTTGGCTCGGATTGATTTTCAAGAGTGGAAAAGTCAACTCCCCCTTAACTTTCCACCTACCTATGCCCACCACCATTAATTAAAGTGACATCCACTATTTTAGTCTCGACAAAAGTCTTCAAAATGTCTATTTAAGGCGTTTTTATTGAATGAATTGATAATCTTTTGTGCTTGGTTTCATTGTAGTTTTATGCTGCCGCTTTGTGTTTGTATCTCATTTCTTTCTCATATAAGTTGTTCAATTCACCTTAGTTTCTCAATAAAAGTTCTTCATTTCCTCTTATTATGTTCTTATCCATATCACGTTGATATCATTGTCTCAAGTTATAAATTTATTCACACCATACCTTGTGAAATTTATCACACAACGGTGGAGTGATCGTTATTTTGTTGTTTTTACTTCTTGAATTCCACACTCATAAGTCCACTTTCTACTTCCATTGAGAACATGTCATCAATTGAGGGATAACACATTTATGGGTTTATCCCTAGGAGTATCAAGGGGATGGATTGGATGTTATTTATGAATCCATTAATTTCTAATCACTTATTTTTATTGAGATTTTTATTTGACGATTTTAAAACTTCTTCGTCCTTGTTGAATTTTAAGGCCACACACTTCAAGTGCTAATACAAACCTTTCCCATAGAGTGCTCATAAATATGATCCTATAAGTTTATAGGTGATTAGTATTTTGGTGTTTCAGTATTAAACCAGCAAGTGATGAAGTTGTTTAATCTTATTTTGAACCCATCTCAAATATAAGAAATTGAAATCGTTAAAAAGGAATCCATCCAATCCACCCCAAGCGATAACCTAGGATCAACTCTTTATCTTAATTTGAATTAACTTAAGTATATTAGTTTTTAATTAAACTTATCTAAAATCAACCACAATGTTTTCCACTTCATAATAAAAAATAATCCATAGAATTTATGTGTCTGTGGGTTACTTCTTAGGTCTTTGAGGATTCGACAACCAAAGCTAAACTACAAGAGACCACTTAACCATAAAATCTTGGGTAAATTTGGGCGAGACCAATTGGAATTTTGAAAAATAAAATTGGGTAATGGAATTTTTAATGATTAATGATTTTAAATGAAATGATTTTCTATTTTTCTATTTATTTATTTAGAACATGTGATATTGGGTAGTTAGTGGGTTATTTGGGACAAGCATGCTAGGATGGTAATTCCCCAGTAATAGATTGATGGTCACTACTCTAACAAAAACCTAGTTAGGTAGATCTTATCTCTAATGGGATGTTGATAAGTCCTATTTTGCCTGAGCCTGAGGAACCTGTGTACACATATTTCCCTAATCGCTAATATGATACATGTGAGGATCCTATAACTAGAAACTATCATACTACAGGGCAGATGACCATGGTAATTATTATGATTGTTTTGATTATGAATTCCACTGATTATTAAACTGTCTTATTCATTCTATTTGATTTATATAAATTTATTTATATAAAATATTTATTTAAGTCATGTTTGAAATGTTTTCCATCCTTTTAAAAGAAGCATGATTTGTTTTAAATATGAAAATGAGATATTATCATGACTTGTTTTATCTAAAATTAAAAGCATGATTTGGATTATTATTATGGAATATTATTGTGGAACACTTGGTAAAACCCTAATTGGATTTATATCTCACACCCTACCTTAACCTTCAGAAGTTTGTAGGTTATCTTCTTCCAGGTCCAAGAAAAAGGAAAGAGCCTCTTAGAGGAGGTGGATATTCTTGATCCTTTAGGCTTGGAGTGATTTTTTATTTGGGATATCAAGTTTATCTTATATGCTTATGAGTACTTTAATGATGTACTATTTTGGGTTTTGATATACCAGTTTGTTTTCTGGTACTTTCTCCTTTTGGAGTGTTGAGTATACTGACTTGTATCTTTATCTTTTTTTGTCTTTTTGGAAAATTTGTTCCCTATTTTATCTTGTATGATGTTAGGTTCTAGTATCCAACCCATGGGGATCAGGAATTCCCTTCGGGCTATGGCAGTTTCAAATCAAGTATCAGGGTACCAAGGTATTCAGGCTGGTTCGTGACATTTATCAAACCCGTGAAATGGTGTTTACAGATGTTTAAATGCTCTTTAGTGTACAACATGAATTTTTACATCATAGTTCTTTATTTATCTTTATATTTATTTTTCATATTATCTTTCATGGGTGATCCTTGGACAAGGGTTTAATCACATCATCATTATCTAATAAGTATTATTAGTATCATTTGAATCCCAAGAATGGTATCAGAGGGAATACATGATTATATGTTATGAAATATTTTATTGAAATGAAGAAGAAATGAAAAAAAATAATAGTGTTTTTTGTTTCTATATATTATGTTTTTAAAATAAAAAAAACTTATCTTTAAATAACTAGGTTACGTAAAGATAACCACGACATTACCCTTAGGAAGAGTAGTCTATTTAAGGGGCATCTCACCATACCCTTAGGTAGATCGGTCTATGTAAGGGTCTCCTCAACTTACTTTGATGCATAAAGGTAACTGAGGTGATACATATATGTGAGTGATCACATAATGGTAACACGTGATTTACCTTTACATAAAGGGGTTCATGTAAGGGTAATCAAAGTTTTTCTATTTTTATGTAAATTTTATACAATATTTTTAAAACAAGGGTAAAGGTTATCCATGTTTAAAATTACCTACATAAAGGTAGTGGATTTCTTACCTTTATGTAGTCATTAGAATTCTCATGTAACCTTTACATAGATGACCTACAAAAAGGTAGCCACCCAATTATCCTTAGGTAAAATGAGTTATGTAAAGGCAATCTATGTATTTCCTTTATATAACATGTTATATTTAATCTATGTACAGGTTAGATATGAATTAATTTTACCCAAATGCTCTCAAACATCCTATTCAAGGGTAAAAGGCTCTACCCTTACATAGGAATACCTCTATGCATAAAGGTAAAATAAATTATTTCAAAAAAATTTAAAAAAATTACTATAAAAAATTGATTTAAATGGTATATAAAAATGTTTATAAATCATTATAAAAGGTATTTTGGGGATATTTATTAATTAATAAATGGTTAGTTAATTAATTAATTATAAAGGGCCTATAATTTATTAATAAATGTTTATGAAACATTTATTATTAAATATTACATAAATTTTAATATTTAATATTTAAAATACTTGTTTATAAATTATATGGAATGTATTATGATAAAAAAATAGAAGTGTTTATTTATAAATCATAATAAATAATTTATAAAGGGTTATAAATTATGAAATGAGGCCAAAATATAAAAAAATATATTTAAACTATGAATTATTCATAATTAATTTTAATTATTCAAAACTAAAGGGGATTTATTTGGATATTATTTAAGCCACATAAAAATTGTTTTTATAAATGATATGATCATAGTTTAAATAATTTTAGGTTCATGATATTATATTATGTTTTCATAATATAAATTAAATTTTTAATTGTTTATAAAATATCATATATTTAAAATAGAAATTTCATATGATGATAAATATAAAATATTTCATATTGGCTTGAATATGAAGTATTTATTCAAGATTATGGAATGAATATAAAATTTTATGTTCATATTAATGGAATGTCCAAAATATAAATGTAAAATTATAAAATTTTTATATTAATATTTTATTTAATATTTTTTCACAAATATTTATCTCATGTTTAATTATTTGGATTGTTCATTTATTTAATGGTTATTCCCTATTTTATTCGCAGTTATGAAATTTTTATATAATTAATTTTTTATGATTTAGTTTAAAATGTTAATCTACTTCTAGGATAGAGTCTTTCATTGCATACTAGGTATGAAAATGAATTTAGTTTTTCACCTTTACCTTGGTTTGTAATTGAAGTTATTAAGTTGGATTTAATTGTTGAATATGATTTATGCATATTAGGTTTTAGATTTCTGATTAATTAAATCCTCTCTTGAGTAAAGTATCATCAGGTAAAGGGACTTGGGGTTAGACTACCTACCTACTTTGAGGCTTATGTCATGTCTAGGCTAGTGAATGGGGTTGGCTATTTTTTACTCTGGGAATACTCATTTGAAGATTTCCAATCTCATATAATTCTAAACCTTTACATTAAAATTTTATGTACCTTATGTATATTATGAATTTTGAGATGTATAAATATAATTGAATTATAATTCTGGGTGAGTAACACAAAATTTTGGGTTGTGTAAAGAGTTACACATCAATATGGTTTGAACATATTGGTTTGGTGGAGGGAATATGATACCAAACTGGATTACTATAAGAATTCATACATAAAAGGGAATAAAAAGAGATAATATAGTGAGATTACAATCTATTTCAAATGATAAGTGTTAGATTCCTTCTAAAGTGACACTTTTCAAGACCTTGATCATCCAACCAGATAGGTAATTTCATAGCTAGGTTCCTATGGATTATCATGTGTAAGGAAATAAAGGATGTGTAATAATGGATCATCTTTGGGTAGGTTATTCCATAATTGGGTGCCCCTAAATTATCTGTTTTTAGTCTATTATTAGTGATTATTTTATGTTACACTAGCCAAGATACCCTAATATGAATTGGTTACCAAAGGAATAGTGTTAGGTTTATCCATATGATAGATTGGATAAGGAGTTGTTCACTCAACTATCTAAGAGTCATATATGTTAATATTGAGATAATTCCCTACATAAATAACTAAGTGGTGATATAAATTCTATATTAGACCATTTATTAGTGAAATATGGATCTTGGACCACTAATGGGTATGGTTTTTATTTAAAAGGGTCATCATTTTTGTGATAGTCCATATAATAAAATTCTTTATTAAATGATTAATATTACATTATACTCATATAATAAAATATTTTTTTTATATAATGTCATCATCATAATCAATCTAAACTTTGTGATCAATCCATGATAATTAGAGGCCTAATTTTAATTTACCCTTAAGACCAGTAACATAAAGAAAATTTCTTAATCAGTATTGTGTATTTAAGAAAAGTTCTTAAGGAAAATTATAGGTATTAAAATAGTTCATTCCTAAGTAACTAAGGGCTAAAATTATTCAACAAGTGAATATATACTCTTATCGAAGCATCGAGTGATTAATTCAAGGTTTCAAAGGAATTAGATGAAATATGATAAAAGTAATATTAGTCTTTACTCATGTACTCAATATGATTAGGTACATTAATGATTTTAGTAATTTTAGTGTCCTAAAGTCAATATGATTGGGTATGTCAAATGATATTCAATATTATTAAATATTTTCAATGAGACTATAGGTTTCCTTAAAGATTTATTGGTTGTAGAAATAAATTATGTGATTTTAAAAGACAAATTATATCAACTATATGTTTTACAAAAAAATTAAACATATAGAAAGGTTAGACGATGATAAAGAATTAAATTTTAGTGTTTAAATGGTTTCTTTCTTGTAATGGAGAAAAGGAGTTGATACATTAATAACTTGAATGATTTAGTCTTTTAAAAACTTTTCATAATATGTCTTTTTATCTCATTTATCTCTTGAGAAGAGCATGTAAACAATAGTTGTTCAAATGAAACGAGATGGGTGTTTTTAAGACACATAGTTTATGATTTTTTAACTATATAACATTATTTAGAGGGTAAAAATGTCTTGTTCTAGTTAGGTAATTTATATTATCTTTATCAATGGAAATGTTTTGGAAATATGATTGAATTCAAAGGATTCTTACTCGATATTATCAAAGAGTTGAGAACAATTGATCTAGACATAATTTCTATATTCTAGTATTGTGTATACAATGCTAGTGGGTGAAATTACAAATCGGAAGAATAATTTTTTGTTGAAAAGTTCTAGAATATTTATTTAAGAAGACAATAAAGTTCATTAAAACCTAGGGTTGTCAATAAGGAAGAGTAATAATTAAATATGATTTGATTATCCAAGATATACCTAAAGTAGTTTGTGAAACTCCATGGAATTTCCATGTTTGGTATGGATGTTATATAAATTAATAATTTGATTTTGAAAGGTATGTGATACTGAATATATATTTTATAAGTGCTGTAAATTTATGGGAGTTAAAAATAAAAGGAAAATTTGATTAATCTTGTATTTATATTCATGTGATGAAGTAGATAGTTACTACTTCAAGGATTTGAATGTAAAGTATTTTACCATGATCAACCGAATCAAAATAAAATATGTATATTTTAATATCATTTATATTATATGATGAGAGAATTTTTTTCTATAAAAAAGATTTATTATCAACAATTATGAGACAATTAAGTGAATAAACATGTTTTATGATTCATCAATTTTTATAACATGTTTTGAGCAGAATATATGGATAAAAATGTTTTATCCCGGATAAAATGTTTATCCAGATATTTATTAAAATATCAAGGAATGTATTCCTACCTACCATCGGTGCTATATTTTAATTAATTCTTTTTTCCAAAATTAAATGTTCCAAACACATATAATACCATATATAATATGAAACAATAGTTTATTTATTAAATGTTCCCACTAAAAAGGAAATAAATGTTATTTCTTATTATAAAAGGGTTTGTGTATCTTAGAAAGATATTCTAAAAATAATATAATGACTATAAGGCTAGTGGGAGTACATTTTAATGTAGAGAAGATAAAAATTAACAAAAAAGGATAAAACCAATCTTAAGTTAAATTTTTTCCCATAAATATCCTAAAATGTTTAGGATATGTGATGGTAAAGAAAAATGTAAAGAGTTGCATTTAGTTATCATAAATGGTGTATAAAACTATTTCTAAACGGATAATACAAATCAAAGATTAAAGTGTTTTTCACTCAATATTCTAAAAGGGTTTAGGATATGTGATGATAAAGTAAAATATAAATATTTACATTTAGTTATCATGAAAAGTGAATGATATTATTTATTGAAGGATTGTTCTAGTAAAAATGAAAAGGTTAATTTCACTTAATAACCTCAAGAGTTTATAGTATGGTGGTAAATATAAATGTAAGAGTTAAATTAAGTTACTATATTAAAGAAAAATTGATTTTATCCAAAAAGATTTTAGGAGGGCTGGTAATCAATAATGTTAATACTTACATTAATTCAAGGAAACAAATTTATGGAATAAGGTTCCAAATATGATTATGATAAACTTATAAAGATTTATAAGTAGACAACATAAGTTTAAATCATAACATTTTATGTTGTGAAGTTAATAAATTTGAATATATTAAAATAGTTAAAAAAGTAGGAATATTATTCCTAAGTTTCATCATTATTAGAACTATCTTACTTCATATATATTTCTCACTAAAGTGTTTAGTTTAAGGATTATATAATATGATCACATAGAGATGTTATGGGAATTATCTATGATGTAATGAGTAAAACAAACCTAGAAAGTGTGATAAACATAAGGTTGATCTGGCAGTTTTACATATACGAAATATTAAACCAGTGATTATGTTAGGTTTGTTTAATATCCTTAAAAAAGTTTAAGAGTATAAAATGTATAAAATTGGAAGTAAATATTTACTTTATCATTATTTTATATTGGTTTCATAAATATATATATATATATACACACATTTTTTTAGCTATAATTTTACATCTAAAAGTGTTACTTTGAGTTTATCCCTAACTGATGCTCATCATAGAGTATTATAGGTTATGAAAAAATGTTAAGGTTATTGTGGGTAGGATTCTTGTATAAATATACAAAATATTCTCATGAGGCACAAAACAAAGAATATAATTCTTTGTATGAATTAGATGACCTATTAGGTATACCACAAAGACTATCATACAAATGTATTTGGTATACTATTGGTTAATAGATCATATTTGAGTCCCCACTACCTGAGGTTGGTGAGATACCTAGAATGAGAACCTTCATACTTTGATACCCTACATACACAAGTCTACATTTTTACTTAGCTAATACGGGGGTGATTGGGTATGTTATTGATCATGTATTCAGTTGAAGCTTAACCAAGATGGAATTTTCCCTCTCATATAACAAGTATAACATATGGTACCTCTATTTAGATAGTTTGTGGGAGTTTAAAGCTAAACCTAGATATTGTATATCCATCCATAGAAGGTACATATGATTTTTTTATCCATAAGGATGAATGGAATGTCATGTATTCATTGATCAGATTGGTTTACCGTTATAGAATCAAGAACAAGTGAGTTGGAAATATGGGATTTACATGCTCAATGACACATGGTCACTCGATGTCTTAAAAAAAGGGAAAATATTAAAATTCACATTTTCATATGATAAAAACTGGTGGAAATGGGTATATAGATACATGTGTTTAATAAAGATCATGTTATATTCTTGTATAGCTTGAGTAACATTAATGATTTTCTAAAGGCCTCTATTTGATTACATATATGGATATAGATATTTTTATTTATTTTCAATGCTATAAAGGACCATGGGGTCACATTTTTTGGTTGACTAAATGAAGATTGAGTTTGAAATAGAGAGTTACTTTGAAAGTGTTTTAGATTTTATCCAAAAGTGTTTTGGATAGGTATTCACAATGTATTTCATGTGATGTAATATAAGGTGAATTGAATTATTTCTTAGCAAAAATGTTTTGGAAAATATCAAAAATTAGTTTTTGAATATGATTTCAAAAGTTATTGTATATGATATAATATAAGGTCAAATGGAACAAAGCCTTTTAGGCTTTAGTGAAAGTGGGAGATGAAAGGAGATATATTCCCTAAAGTCTTATGTGTGTGTGTGCAGTATTGTGGATTTCATTAAAATTGTGATATACATGCATATTGAGATATATTATATTCTTTACTTCCAAAATTAGAAATATTGGATAGATACCTAATCTTTCTTTCAAATAAGCTATCGTTTAGTCAGAAATTGTTACATAATATGAAATGTATAAGAGGTAATACATTCATTTTTTGAATTAATATATTTTCCATAACATTTATTTATATTTTTTAATGTATGAATAAATGAGACAAAAATTAAGGAATTCTCTAGATTTCTTATATTAACCATCGCCATGCGATGGTAGTAAATAGGGTGATTGCTTCATGCAAGGTCATGACTCCTCCTCACCTAAAGCTCATTTCATTTTTCTTCTTTATGTAAAAGGCTCTATAGTTACATGGAGGAAGGATAGATCTCATCCATATGACAGATTATTCTTGCACAACCCATGGATACACTATTAAGAGGAGTTGTTCTTTTTCTACGCTATTTTATCTTTTTCAAACTCATGTCATATTATTTTAAGATGTTGTGGATGCTCTTCAATGTATGGTGTTCATGTTTAATATAGAGTTCTTTATTTATGTTTATATATATTTTTCATATTATGTTTCATGGATGATCCTTGAACATGGGTATAATCTCTTCTAATTGATCTAATAAGTATTATTAGTATCATTCAAAACCCAACACTTTTGACATCCAAAAACATAATTAATTAGTTAAATAAAAAATGTAATTTTTAACTTTCATGATATCAATCATTATAAAGAGGTTTTAAGTGGATCCCATTATATTTTCGTACTGAAAAGTACCAAAAAAATCCATCATTTATTGAAATTGTTGTAAGTATAATCTAACAAATTAATTTTTTTACTAACAAATTAAATTAATAAAACATGTAAGTAAACTTTTTATGAATATTGTATTGTAATATGAACATTTACATAAAGTTAATGAAACATTTATAACAAATGTTTTATGAAAATTTATATTAAATTTTCTATATAATGTGTTTACATAACATATTCTATTGGTGGGTGTGTGTGTAGGTGTGTAGTTGCATGTGTGGGTGCATGAATACATGTATGTGTGCATCCGTTCATGGGTGTGTGAGTGAGTGGGTGTATGTGGGAATGTGTACTTGTATGTGGGTGGGTGGGAATGGGTATATGTGGGCATGGGTGTAGGTGGGTGTAGGGGCAAGTGAGCGTGGGTGTGTAACATCTTGACCGGAATCGCTAGGTCTGAACCAGAGTTTCACATGACCACATGCATGCCTCCCCTTACATAAGAGGCTGCTAACTAGAAATGAGTGTCTAAGTCTATCAATGGAGAGACTATACCCCTAGTTTCATTTCATGATATAAATAAAAAAAAATTATAATAATACTAGAGTAATAAAAGTAGTAGATAAGTAAATAAATAAAACATTTGGGTCCTCTAGGGTATGTCCTAGTCCGTTACGAGCTACATGATCCTCTAATTAGTTATCAACCATGGGTTCATTTACCTTACATGGATCCCTAAACATGAAGTCTAATGCACATTAAGATGCTTGTGCTGGGTGAGACTAATAAAAATAGTAGGACACCGCCAATGCATCCTTAAAAATCATGCACGTGTAAATAGGTTTACTCCATGATAATAATAAATGTGTAAATAATCATAAAACGCATTCTCATATTGAGAGATCGTATTCTAACCAAGCTACCACTAACCCCCAGTCATACTTGATTTGGCTCCATGCTGGAAGGATAATGAAGAGATATTAAAAGTAACCAAAACTAGACTCAAGTTAGTGAATCTTTCACTCTTCATCATACATGAAATTCATCTTTTCCTAGGCCTGATGTACAATATGAAGCTTATAGATCACTAAGCATTACATGCTCCTCAAAAATCACTAGGCATCGGGAAACCCGATACATGGAATCTATGCATCAAGTGAATCCTAAATAATTTCCATCACATATCATAATACTCTACCTCTCTAGAGTAATATACATGTGATAATGCTTTATTATTATTATTCAATAATTTTGGGTTATTATCATCTCAAAAAATCTTTATTAAATTACAGAACATTGGAATAACTCAATTTCCAAATCACATAAAAATAAGAAGAGAAAATATAAATTCCTACCAGGAATTTATCTCTTTCAAGCACTATGCCTAGGATAAGGAGAGTGAAGTTCTTTCCGCACTTGGAAATTGAAAGAAGGGCTTGTATTTTTTGGTAGAATGTTTCACCAAACAAGAACAAGGTAATTTATGGGTTTCAGATACACAAAGGATCAAAAATATTAAGACTATAAGGGTTAATCTATTTTAGAAATAATGATATTGCATACATAGTCATAGTATTAAAGACACAAATTAAATTAATAATTTAATTTTTCTTTGACTATTTCTTAATAGAAGAGAATTTAGGTATTCATAAACTTTTTAATTAAGGTAAAATGAATAAAAAAATTAATCCCATGATTTTTGGCATTTAAAATCATTGAAATGTGTTGCAAGTGTGATCTGGGGAAGAAGAATTGTAAAAGATGGTTTTTAAAATCTTCCTCCCAAAAAGGACCTTGTGTCAAGGTAACATGGTTTTACCCTTACACAACTCCAATATGTCACTTAAGGGTAATGGGTTACCCTTACACATTCTATGAACCTAAAGGAAATCCCATAGCAACTAGAACTACCCTTAAATAGCTCTTGGAGTACACTTAAGCATCCTTTGAAAATAATGGGTTGCTTATATGTGTATTTCATGCATTGTTTATAGTGTTTAAATGCATTGATTTCTATACTTAATTGATTAAATTTTCCAATTTTAGGACTATTTTAATTGTTTTGTGTTTAATGGAAGGATACAATATATAATTAAAAAATGATCAAAAAAACTTCAGGCTACTTCGCTTCACCCGTAGCGCGACACCAGCAAATTGAAGATGCAGTGGAGTTTCATACTTGGAGTATGGAATTTACCCGTCATGTATTTCATTACATGGTGTGAGTTCATCAAGAATCCACTACCACTAAAGAAATTTTTTGAAAGAATACATGCTTTGAAAATCCCTTACAAGTCATATACATTATACACAATGTGAAAGTTTGGGACAGAGAAAGATACAGAAAAGTCACCACGGAAAAAGATTAAACATCATGTAAATTTACATATTATGAATGTTTTGGGAAATATAAAAAAAATAAGATACGTGAGATACACTATGTTCGGGGGTTTGATGAAAAAAAAATATACATAGAGCCCCTTGGATACCACTTTGGATTATTAGGGTGAGTCACGATCTCTGGGGGAGCCTCCATAATGGATGATGTCAGACCAAGAAGCAACGATGAATACCTACTTCACCACATTTCTATAGTGTATTGTTTATTATTTTTAGAACCCTATCATGACTATAATGAGGGGGTGATATTTTTTATGTCATGGCATGCATGATGAATGGGGATTGAATATAGAAGGTATTTTATTTTTTATTTTATTTCATATTATCATTCCATATTTGTTCTTCAATTCTATCCCTTCCCAAATTCCTTTTGGCATGACCACTGTGAGTGAGGTTATGAAGTAGGTTTAATTTCTTTATTTCTTTGAGCATAACCATTTCCTGAGTTGATTAAATCTCTTTTTTTTAATGTGAGGTCTAGGTTTTAGACTTCCACCATGACCATTGGGTTTGTTCTTACCCTATGTTTAAATAAGGTTTCTGGTTACCCCATTCTTTGTAATCTGAAGTATCTTACAATGAGAAAATGAGATTTTTGGATGAAGATCGTTTACCATGACCATTGGACTTGCTAGTACCTAATTCTAATGACTACATAATTGTTAATTAATTATTTCATATTTTTCTATCCCATGAACCATGATTCATTGTTTCCCGACACCCTTTTTTATTTTCTACTTTCATGTCCTTCACTAATTGCATGCTCAGTAGCTTAAATTAAATTTTTTCGAATCATAATTATTTTAGGTCTTTGTTATTGAATTAATATTTTCTCCAAATATGTATCGATGGGTTTGACCTCAGACATTCATATCCTATATTACACTGTAGTTTAGTGGTTTATTTGATTCATGTTATAAATTTTTTAAATTCAGTAACCATATGATAATTAATGATGCCACATAGTCTATTACATTTTTAGCATCATTTCTGGTGTAACACCCCAAGCTTCTACGGTACGTTTCCCTTTGAATAATGCGATAGCGTGTGTTGTACGCAACCTCGAGTTCTAACACACACCACAACTAATTAAACTAGCCGTTGTGAATAGTAATACCTAATTTTTGAAATTATATATATTTTATATTTGAAAATGGACTTCATTTTTGGACTCGGAATATCTAATTTAGCCTAAGGTGAAATTTTGGTACTTTTCGGATAACTTTCATATTTTGATGAATAGTGAAAATTACTAAATTTTAATTAAAAACAACTTTTTTAATCAAAATAATTAATAGTGATAAATTATGAATTTTAGTAGTTTTAAAGTATATTTAGAATATATTTTTACCATTTAATATAATGTTGGTCATTGGACATAATTTTACAATTAAACCGAACATAAACAAGTGTCAATCTTTTGATAGTTATTATCTCTTAAAAACACGCTTTTTGTTTTGACAGCGGGAATTAATTTTAAATTAATTTCTGCCACTTATGTGTTTTGAATTTAGGAAAATGGATTCCATATTTGGAATCAGGATGTTCAAATTGTGTAAATAGGTAACTTTTATTTTTAGACATTTTGAATAATTACTGCGGTAAATATTTTATTTACCATGGTTAAGGGTAAATCCGGTAAATAAGGGTTAAAAAAATAATATTATAATAATACTAAATTACCCTAAAAACGTGTCTTAACCCTATTGGTTGATATATGGTCGACCATGGGAATCTTTGGGTCTATTTTGGGACCCCATGGATCCACTTGTAAGTGATAATGACACTTTATTTTAATTAAGTCAAAATGAATACAAAAATGACACAAGCATATATCTTTTAGAACAACAATTTTTACATAGGGTTATACATGTTGTCTTTTCGATTATAAATATTCATTAGAAAGATAAAAAGATTTCCTACATAATTATATTTTATTTATAATTTTTAGACATTAAATAAGTTATTTTATTTATGACACAATGATGATGCAGTAATTACTATAATAGTGAAAAATTAAAATAATTGATATTATAAATACCCAAATAAATATAATATGAAACTTTTAATGAATTAAACTAATTTTCTAGGCTAATATGATATATTAGGATTGATTTAATGGACTTTGTTCGAAGTAATCAATCTTTTATGAGTTTCACAAAAATCAACTATTGAATAGTGTCAAAATTGACATAAAAGAGTTCTTAAAACAAATATTATATTATTAATTGATATTAAATTCCTAAAAATCTAAGGTTCGGCCAAGAGACTTATATTATGATAGGTTAATCATTAATGGACCACTTGGGGGTCGATTGGATGTATATAGTAAGTTTATTAACCATAATATATAAAAATACAAAGAGACATTGTAAAAGTGAAACTAATTAACTTAGAGTTAATACTTAAAGATAAGGTTAATATAAGTACCCAAACCTGTCTAAATTCTATTGGATGAGTTGTTTTCGACCTATCCCCACCTCATCATTTTAATATTCAACTTTGGAGCCTTTAGAAACCGAATATGAATTTATTATAAATTAATATTTCTAGCTTTTCCAAAGGTGCCCCTCACCCCTCTTATAAAAGGGCACTCCTCCTTCTCATTTCTTCACACCTTCAAAGCCTTTTGGTTCGGCCAAACTCTGCCCAAATAATCTCCCAACATCCCTCACTACAACCTAGAGGTCTTAGTTTGATCATAAAGCCAACCTAAGGAGCCCTTTTGATCAAATCAAAAGGAAGAACCCGAAGAAGAGGTAATGATTTCACCACCCTTTTCTAAGTTCATTTTTTCTTCCACTTCTTCTTCCTTTGTTCTTACCATTCTAAAATAATAACTCCAGTATCTCACATATACTGTGATGTTATTATAAGTATGGTACAACCATATTCAGTATTCTATCCACCCTTTGAATAACATGTCACCATACGTGCGTACGTACGGCTTACCGTCTCCACGTCGTGGTGTAATTGTTATTCAATATAATATTATTTGGATGGGTATAATAATGATGTGTAACTCATGTAAATAATAAATATAACATGTTAATGATTCTGTATATATGATATACCATTCATTTATATATTATTTTAATATCAAAAGAATGATATTGTCGCTCGTGCGTACGTACGGACTACCGTCTCCACGAACGCGATGAGATTCATTCTCCATCGTATCCATTCAAGTATAATTATCATTTTATGATTTAAAAATGATGTTTAAGGACTGTATATCATTCTGGATATGAATAAGATACAACAACCATGGCTTATGTAACAAAACATATAAAAGAAAATGAGTAAGTTAACTCCCGAAACGACGATAATTCTAAGATATTATTAACAAATCAATGTTAAAAGATCATATATGATATCATATTAATATATATGATTCTTGTATAATTTAATAACAACTATTTCACCATTATACAGGAGGTTAACCTACCCCAACCAAGGAAAAGTACAAGGTAAGGGTTATTTCACAATCTCTTCTTTATCCGAGGTTGTTTATACGTAATAATCTACTGGGATCTCGTTATCATCCACATCCATGTTTCTTCAAAATGTATTTCAAAACATTTTTACTATTTACAAGAATATGGGTTAAAGTCATTTATACCCTTGTTTGACTTTTATAAGAGGTTTATAAAGGAATCTTTCCGTCGTTTTCAAAACAAGGTCCTTTTTAACCTTTTCGACAGAATTGAGGTAAGAATGTTTTTTTTTAACTTATACGGCGGGTGCGGTTATTTTCCGCCGTTATAAAATCGTCGAAGCTTTACATACAAGCTTATAAGAATATTTTCAAAGAAAATGTTTTATTTTATATGGATCTTAAATGATTTCAAAATAAAAGGAGATACTTCTTTAAAAAGAATTTTGATTTCATCTATGTCAACATCCTTTGATGGATTTTAAGATTATTTGAAGTTGATTTATTATGATACAAAACTTCTATATTGTATTGAAGGTTTTGTGATATGTTTGACTGTGGATGTGCTATTTTTATACCATTCATAGTTTATGGTGAAATTATTGACATTTCGTATGCTAGTTTTAATACGAATTTTTATGTTATGTTTAAACCTTTTCATATGGGAATGCATTGGACTTAATAAGTGACGGGTGGAGCCCGCTATAGCTCCTCGATGCATCGGTAGGTCTCATGAGACAAACTAGTGTCTTGGCACAAGGCCTTGACAAAATCTTATTTGTAGTCTTGGCACGAGGCCTTGGCTATGTGGTTATGATAGTCTGGCATTATGCATTCCAACATTATGAAAGTGGTTATTGATATTGCATGTGATTATTCGATTAGTAGAATATCCATGTGAACAAGTAAATGGCATTATTTCATTTTACTTTTGCCATACCATGTTGAAGTTCAATTTTAAAAGGATTTTGTTTTAGTAATTCATTGCCTTAAATGTTTATGCTTATTTTGAATGTTCCGCTATATTGTTATCCTTACTGGGCATTTGAGCTCACCCCTTTTCTATGTTTTATTTTTCCCAGGTAGTGAAGAAGTAAATTATGATTGACTTGCAGGGATATTATGAGGGGTTTATAGTGTGGACGTTGGAAACATTATGTTGTTGTAGTAGTTTTTCATTTTATGATGTAATGTAAAACTTATGAATATATCTAGTGTTTCCAAGGCTACTAAACTAATCGGTCTTTCGGGATTTGATCTTTCTTGTGATCATGCCAATGTTATGTAATTAATGCACCGACTCTGGGTAGCTGGGGTCGGGGCGTTACAGTTGGTATCAG
The DNA here is from genome assembly GCA_963277665.1 of Viscum album. NCBI lineage: Eukaryota > Viridiplantae > Streptophyta > Magnoliopsida > Santalales > Viscaceae > Viscum > Viscum album. The sequence goes on along the minus strand of OY728163.1, from coordinate 375,220,810 downwards.
AGGAAGTTTAGTACAAACCTTGGAAGCTAGATTTAGATAAACTCTGATTAGAGCACGTAGACTTAAGATGAACTTTGAGGATTAGTATAGAAGAACTTCCTAGAATTTTGGTATTGTAGAGATTTTGTGAGTTTTCCGAGCAATACATCCCTGTCTGGATACGAGCAGGTAGAGGCGGCTCTGGCACAGATGTACCTAGGGGTAAAACCCGAAAACACCGCTTTGAGCTAGACTCGAACGGGAACTGGTGCACGACAACGGGCCTTGCTGCACTCTTGGTTACGACACTCCCGGGGGATATGCTTAGGATAACTCTCATTTTCTTTACAAATCATTATGAAGGGTTTATGAGTATATACTTCCTCAAAGAAAACATTTTTATGATTATGGATTATATCCATAAATAGTTCAATTTATGTTAAGTGTTTTATAAGTATGGGATTATGTATTTTGATTCATAAACTGATCTAGTTTATGCCATTGTTTAGAAATGGCGCCTAGTGGAAGAAATGGAAACCGTATCAATGCACGCACTCCATGTAGGGATTGCCCTCCTGCTCAAGATAATTATAGTGGGGCTGGTGATGCAACTGGTGCTGATCAGCTAATCACCGTACTGGGACAACTTACTCAGGTTATGAATAATAACCTTACCCGTATGGAGCACCCTGATCCGCAGCGTGGAGGATCAATGTTAGATCGATTCATGAGACAACAACCACCAACATTCAATGGGAGTACAAATCCCTTAGTAGCTGAGCAATGGATATTTTCCCTAGAGAAAATATTTCAGGCTTTGGGGAATAGTGAAAGGGAAAAAGTTACCATGGCAGTTTACCGCCTCACTGGAGATGCTGATCAATGGTGGTCATTGATTCAAAACATGAAGGAAGATGATGAAGTATCAAACATGGAATGGAGGGAGTTCAAAGATCTGTTTTTAGAAAAATACTTTCCTCGCGACCATCGAGCAGATATGGAAAGGCAATTTCTGAGTCTGAGACAAAAGGAGGATGAGAATGTCACAAAGTATGAGGCTAACTTTACAAGGTTAGCGAGGTATGCTGGAGATTATATTCGCAACCCAAGAATTAAGATTGATCGTTTCTTTGATGGGTTAAAACCATTTCTCCGTAGAGCATTAGTCTCACAATCCTTTTCGTCGTACGAAGACATTGTCTCATGTGCTATCAAGACCGAAAAAGAATTCTCTAAGTCTTATGACTTTAAAGTGAAGCAAGAGAAGAAGAGACCTGCTGATCAATCTGGGAATGGAAATAAGGGGAAGAAGGGAAAGGTTGAATATCCATCTTGTGGTAAATGCCGGAAGAAACATCCTGGTGCTTTCCTGAAGGGAATGGGAGTCTGTTACAAGTGTGGTGAAAAAGGCCACCAAGCTCATGATTGCAAGGGGAAGAAGGAAGCTACCAACGTTCAGTGCTACAATTGCAGGGAGATGGGGCATTATGCAAATGCATGTCCTAAGCATCAGGAGAACTTACCTCAGAAAAGGCCAAGGGATCAAGGCCAGGCTTATGCTATCACTACTGCTGAGGTAGAAGCTCCGAAAGACGTGGTGGCAGGTAATTTAATGGTTTCCTCAAGTTTAGCAAATGCATTATTTGATTCTGGATCATCGCATTGTTTCATATCTTCCCAGTTTGCTACGAAAATTAGATATTTCCAATTTGATTTAATAAGGGAGTTGTCAGTTAAAACTCCTAAGGGAAGTATCGTTGCAACAAAGTTTTGCGAATCAGTCCCCATTAGAGCACATAAATTTTCTTTATCTGCTGATCTCATCGTCATACCTATGATTGAGTTTGATATAATCCTCAGTATGGACTGGCTTTCGGACTATGATGTGAAGATTTATTGTAAGAAGAAAGAGGTTACGATTCTTGATGATAATGATAAGGAACACCTTATTTTTAGAGCAGAATCGTCACCACCTAATTCTTATTTAGATCCACCCCCAGTAGCTCAACTTAATTTAATTATTGGGGAGGAAGAGAATGAAATAACTGTCGGTGAGGAAAGGAATGTTCAAATAGAGGATGTACCTGTTGTGAAAGAGTTTGTAGATGTATTTCCGGAAGATTTACCTGGACATCCTCCAGAACGAGAAGTAGAGTTTTCCATTGATTTGATTCCTGGATCAAGGCCTATATCGAAGACCCCTTATAGAATGGATACTGTAGAATTAGTCAAACTAAAGAAACAACTAGAGGAATTGAGTAATAAGGGATTTATTCGCCCTAGTGTTTCTCCATGGGGAGCCCCTGTTCTTTTTGTTAAAAAGAAAGATGGATCTATGAGGTTATGTATCGACTACAGGGAGATCAATGCTATAACGATAAAGAACAAGTATCCCCTACCTCGTATTGATGATTTATTTGACCAACTGCATGGAGCTCAATACTTTTCAAAGATTGACCTTCGATCTGGATACCATCAGTTGTGTGTGAAGAAGGAAGACATTCCGAAAACAGCATTTCGAACCAGGTACGGGCATTACGAGTTTACTGTAATGCCGTTTGGATTGACTAATGCACCCTCTGTATTCATGGATCTAATGAATAGAGTTTTCAAGGAGTATCTCGATGAATTTGTGGTGGTATTTATTGATGATATCTTGGTATACTCCAAAACCTACGAAGATCATGAAAATCACTTGCGCATTATCTTGAAGACTCTGAGGAGGCATGAATTATATGGAAAGTTTATCAAGTGTGAATTATGGCTTCAGGAGATTTCTTTTCTTGGCCATATTGTCTCTAAAGATGGAATCTCTGTTGATCCTTCTAAGACCAAGGCAATCCAAGAATGGCTAGCACCTACGAGTATAACTGAGGTACGTAGTTTTATTGGTTTGGCAGGTTATTATCGACGTTTCGTCTAGAATTTTGCCCGATTGGCTAACCCATTAACGAAGCTCACACGTAAAGGGGTTAAATTTGTTTGGAAAAAAGAGTGTGAAGAATGTTTCGAAGAACTGAAGAGAAGATTAGTCAATGCTCCTATATTGACTCTACCATCGGGGAATGATGGGTTCGTTATTTATAGTGATGCATCAAAGAAAGGACTTGGATGTGTCCTTATGCAGAATGATAGAGTTATTGCCTATGCATCACGATAGTTGAAAATTCATGAACAAAACTATCCTACTCATGATCTCGAGTTAGCAGCAGTGATCTTTGCTTTGAAAATATGGAGGCACTACCTCTATGGTGAAAAATGTGAGATTTATACTGATCACAAGAGTTTGAAGTATATTTTCTCACAAAAAGAACTCAACATGAGGCAAAGAAGATGGCTTGAATTACTCAAGGATTATGATTGTACGATACACTACCACCCAGGGAAGGCAAACAAGGTGGCAGATGCTTTGAGTAGAAAAGACCATGGAGTTTTGAACAATATGAGAATTGAAAGGGATCCAATTTTCATGGAGCTAGTGAAGATGGACATGGGAATAACCAGGGAAGGTGAAACATCAATGCTTTTTCAAATTGTTGCCAAACCATCTTTACTAGAAAGGATTAAGAGTTCTCAGACTGATGATGAAGAATTCCAAAAGAAGATTAAAGCTGTGAATGATGGGAGATTGAGAGACTTTGCATATGAAGGTGGAATTTTGAAATTCGGGAAGAGACTTTGTGTTCCCAATATACCTGATCTAAAAAGGGAATTGCTGGATGATGCTCATAGTTCCAATTTCTCTATACACCCTGGGAGCACCAAAATGTATAGAGATTTGAAAGAACATTTTTGGTGGGACAACATGAAGAGGGAGATTGCTGATTTTGTGTCAAGATGTATGGTTTGTCAACAAGTGAAAGCTGGAAGGCAACAGCCTGGAGGAGTCATGCAACCTCTTCCCATACCGGAGTGGAAATGGGACAATATTACGATGGACTTTGTCATGGGGCTACCAAAGACTCCTAGAAGGAACGATGCAATATGGGTTATTGTTGATCGTCTTACCAAGTCAGCACATTTTCTTGCTATAAGAGAAGATCTACCCCTGGAATGTCTAGCAAGACTATACATTAATGAAGTTTTGAGACTTCATGGAGTTCCCCTATCGATTGTTTCTGATCGTGATCCCCGTTTTACTTCAAGATTTTGGAAAAGTCTTCAGAAATCCCTGGATACTGAACTTCATTTGAGCACTGCTTACCACCCTCAGACAGACGGACAATCAGAACGGACTATTCAGACCTTAGAAGACATGTTGAGATCTTGCTCACTTGATTTTCAGGGTATGTGGGATCAATATTTACCACTAGTAGAATTTTCCTATAACAATAGCTTCCATTCGAGTATTCAGATGGCACCATATGAAGCGTTATACGGAAAGAGATGTCGTACACCAATCTGTTGGGATGACGTTTGTGAAAGAAAACTTGTAGGCCCAGAACTGGTGGAGGAAACGGTGGAAAAGGTGAAGGTAATCCAAAATCACATTAAAGCAGCTCAAAGTAGGCAGAAGAGCTATGCCGATAATCGAAGGAAGGATTTGGAATTTCAAGTCGGTGATCATGTTTTCCTGAAGGTATCTCCGTGGAAGGGAGTCATACGTTTTGGTAAGAAAGGTAAATTGAGTCCCAGGTACATCGGACCTTTCGAAATTCTAGAACGAATTGGGGCTGTAGCTTACCGATTGGCAATGCCGCCAAGTCTCTCCAAAGTTCACGATGTGTTCCACGTATCTCTATTGAGGAAATACATGCCTGATCCGACGCATGTACTCACCTATGAGGAATTAGAACTGGAACCCGATCTGTCTTATTGCGAAGAGCCCGTCAGGATTCTTGATACAAGAGAACAGGTACTGAGAAACCGGACGACACGTCTGGTAAAAGTTTTGTGGAGAAATCATAAGATGGAAGAGGCAACGTGGGAACCCGAGGAACTTATGATGAAGAACCACCCGAGTCTTTTTATGCAGTAATACCCTAGAAATTGCGAGGACGCAATTATTTGAAGGAGGGGAGAATGTAACACCCCAAACTTCTACGGTACGTTTCCCTTTGAATAATGCGATAGCGTGTGTTGTACGCAACCTCGAGTTCTAACACACACCACAACTAATTAAACTAGCCGTTGTGAATAGTAATACCTAATTTTTGAAATTATATATATTTTATATTTGAAAATGGACTTCATTTTTGGACTCGGAATATCGAATTTAGCCTAAGGTGAAATTTTGGTACTTTTCGGATAACTTTCATATTTTGATGAATAGTGAAAATTACTAAATTTTAATTAAAAACAACTTTTTTAATCAAAATAATTAATAGTGATAAATTATGAATTTTAGTAGTTTTAAAGTATATTTAGAATATATTTTTACCATTTAATATAATGTTGGTCATTGGACATAATTTTACAATTAAACCGAACATAAACAAGTGTCAATCTTTTGATAGTTATTATCTCTTAAAAACACGCTTTTTGTTTTGACAGCAGGAATTAATTTTAAATTAATTTATGCCACTTCTGTGTTTTGAATTTAGGAAAATGGATTCCATATTTGGAATCAGGATGTTCAAATTGTGTAAATAGGTAACTTTTATTTTTAGACATTTTGAATAATTACTGCGGTAAATATTTTATTTACCATGGTTAAGGGTAAATCCGGTAAATAAGGGTTAAAAAAATAATATTATAATAATACTAAATTACCCTAAAAACGTGTCTTAACCCTATTGGTTGATAGATGGTCGACCATGGGAATCTTTGGGTCTATTTTGGGACCCCATGGATCCACTTGTAAGTGATAATGACACTTTATTTTAATTAAGTCAAAATGAATACAAAAATGACACAAGCATATATCTTTTAGAACAAAAATTTTTACATAGGGTTATACATGTTGGATTTTCGATTATAAATATTCATTAGAAAGATAAAAAGATTTCCTACATAATGATATTTTATTTATAATTTTTAGACATTAAATAAGTTATTTTATTTATGACACAATGATGATGCAGTAATTACTATAATAGTGAAAAATTAAAATAATTGATATTATAAATACCCAAATAAATATAATATGAAACTTTTAATGAATTAAACTAATTTTCTAGGATAATATGATATATTAGTATTGATTTAATGGACTTTTTTCGAAGTAATCAATCTTTTATGAGTTTCACAAAAATCAACTATTGAATAGTGTCAAAATTGACATAAAAGAGTTCTTAAAACAAATATTATATTATTAATTGATATTAAATTCATAAAAATCTAAGGTTCGGCCAAGAGACTTATATTATGATAGGTTAATCATTAATGGACCACTTGGGGGTCGCTTGGATGTATATAGTAAGTTTATTAACCATAATATATAAAAATACAAAGAGACATTGTAAAAGTGAAACTAATTAACTTAGAGTTAATACTTAAAGATAAGGTTAATATAAGTACCCAAACCTGTCTAAATTCTATTGGATGAGTTGTTTTCGACCTATCCCCACCTCATCCTTTGAATATTCAACTTTGGAGCCTTTAGAAACCGAATATGAATTTATTATAAATTAATATTTCTAGCTTTTCCAAAGGTGCCCCTCACCCCTCTTATAAAAGGGCACTCCTCCTTCTCATTTCTTCACACCTTCAAAGCCTTTTGGTTCGGCAAAACTCTGCCCAAATAATCTCCCAACATCCCTCACTACAACCTAGAGGCCTTAGTTTGATCAGAAAGCCAACCTAAGGAGCCCTTTTGATCAAATCAAAAGGAAGAACCCGAAGAAGAGGTAATGATTTCACCACCCTTTTCTAAGTTCATTTTTTCTTCCACTTCTTCTTCCTTTGTTCTTACCATTCTAAAATAATAACTCCAGTATCTCACATATACTGTGATGTTATTATAAGTATGGTACAACCATATTCAGTATTCTATCCACCCTTTGAATAACATGTCACCATACGTGCGTACGTACGGCTTACCGTCTCCACGTCGTGGTGTAATTGTTATTCAATATAATATTATTTGGATGGGTATAATAATGATGTGTAACTCATGTAAATAATAAATATAACATGTTAATGATTCTGTATATATGATATACCATTCATTTATATATTATTTTAATATCAAAAGAATGATATTGTCGCTCGTGCGTACGTACGGACTACCGTCTCCACGAACGCGATGAGATTCATTCTCCATCGTATCCATTCAAGTATAATTATCATTTTATGATTTAAAAATGATGTTTAAGGACTGTATATCATTCTGGATATGAATAAGATACAACAACCATGGCTTATGTAACAAAACATATAAAAGAAAATGAGTAAGTTAACTCCTGAAACGACGATAATTCTAAGATATTATTAACAAATCAATGTTAAAAGATCATATATGATATCATATTAATATATATGATTCTTGTATAATTTAATAACAACTATTTCACCATTATACAGGAGGTTAACCTACCCCAACCAAGGAAAAGTACAAGGTAAGGGTTATTTCACAATCTCTTCTTTATCCGAGGTTGTTTATACGTAATAATCTACTGGGATCTCGTTATCATCCACATCCATGTTTCTTCAAAATGTATTTCAAAACATTTTTAATATTTACAAGAATATGGGTTAAAGTCATTTATACCCTTGTTTGACTTTTATAAGAGGTTTATAAAGGAATCTTTCCGTCGTTTTCAAAACAAGGTCCTTTTTAACCTTTTCGACAGAATTGAGGTAAGAATGTTTTTTTTTAACTTATACGGCGGGTGCGGTTATTTTCCGCCGTTATAAAATCGTCGAAGCTTTCCATACAAGCTTATAAGAATATTTTCAAAGAAAATGTTTTATTTTATATGGATCTTAAATGATTTCAAAATAAAAGGAGATACTTCTTTAAAAAGAATTTTGATTTCATCTATGTCAACATCCTTTGATGGATTTTAAGATTATTTGAAGTTGATTTATTATGATACAAAACTTCTATATTGTATTGAAGGTTTTGTGATATGTTTGACTGTGGATGTGCTATTTTTATACCATTCATAGTTTATGGTGAAATTATTGACATTTCGTATGCTAGTTTTAATACGAATGTTTATGTTATGTTTAAACCTTTTCATATGGGAATGCATTGGACTTAATAAGTGACGGGTGGAGCCCGCTATAGCTCCTCGATGCATCGGTAGGTCTCATGAGACAAACTAGTGTCTTGGCACAAGGCCTTGACAAAATCTTATTTGTAGTCTTGGCACGAGGCCTTGGCTATGTGGTTATGATAGTCTGGCATTATGCATTCCAACATTATGAAAGTGGTTATTGATATTGCATGTGATTATTCGATTAGTAGAATATCCATGTGAACAAGTAAATGGCATTATTTCATTTTACTTTTGCCATACCATGTTGAAGTTCAATTTTAAAAGGCTTTTGTTTTAGTAATTCATTGCCTTAAATGTTTATGCTTATTTTGAATGTTCCGTTATATTGTTATCCTTACTGGGCATTTGAGCTCACCCCTTTTCTATGTTTTATTTTTCCCAGGTAGTGAAGAAGTAAATTATGATTGACTTGCAGGGATATTATGAGGGGTTTATAGTGTGGACGTTGGAAACATTATGTTGTTGTAGTATTTTTTCATTTTATGATGTAATGTAAAACTTATGAATATATCTAGTGTTTCCAAGGCTACTAAACTAATCGGTCTTTCGGGATTTGATCTTTCTTGTGATCATGCCAATGTTATGTAATTAATGCACCGACTCTGGGTAGCTGGGGTCGGGGCGTTACATCTGGGGATAAAAGTGGATAATTTATTGGTTGAATATTTTAGAAAAAATATTTTCTCATCTTTTTTGTTTCCTGAATTTGGCATATAATTTTTATTTATCTTTTATTAATTTTTAACACATTGAGGTATTTTTGGTTGTGATGGCAGGTCTGTAGGGAATGATGTGTAACAGCCCGAGATTTTATGAAAAAAATATTCTTTTTAATTTTATTAATGTCTTGTGTTGTACGCTACTCCAAAAGGAGCTTTAACAACACACATCCTTGACTTGCCTTGCAGTACACGCAATCGCGACCTTCCTCGATAGCGTGTGTAGTACGCAATACCGAGTTTCACTAAACAACGATATGCTATTAAAATATTATTATAACTAGCAGTTATGAATAGTAATAACCACCTTTTAAAATTTTAGAAATCTTAGCTCTCAAAATGGACTTTATTTTTGGATTCGGAGTATCAAATTTAGCCTAAGGTGAAATTTTGGTGATTTTCGGATAACTTTCATATTTTGATGAATAGTGAAAATTACTAAATTTTAGTTAAAAACAACTTTTTCAATCGAAATAATTAATATTGATAAATTATTAATTTGAGTGGTTTTAAAGTATATTTAGAATATATTTTTTCAATTTAATACAATGTTGGTCATTGGATATAATTTCACATTTAAACTAGACATAAACAAGTGTCAATCTTTTGATAGATATTGTTTCTTAAAAACACGCTCTTTGTTTTAACAGCAGGATTTAATTACAAAATTAATTAATGCAACTTCTATGATATGAATTTGGTAAAATAGACTTCATTTTTGAATTCGGAATATGAAATATAGCTTAGGATGAAATTTTGGCATTGTTCTGAAAAACATCAATTTTTGATGAATAGTGAAACTACTAAGTGGTAGGTTAAAAACTGAATTTTGCATAAAACTTAATTTTACCACTTCTGTGAATGGAATTTCGAAAATCCGACAGACACGGTTAATATCAAGGAATAAAATGTGGTTCAATGAGATGAAAATAATTTTTGGTGAATAGTAGCTTTTTATTTTTTTTTACCACGGTTAATAGTAAATAGGGTAACTAAGGGTAAATACGATATTACTATTACCCTAACACATGTCCTAATTCTATTGGATAAGTCTAATTCGGCCAAAAACAACCTTATGAATATAATATGACCATTTAGGCCCACTTGGATTAGATTAGGACATTTATTATTATTTAATTCAAAGAAGAGTTAAAAGAGTTAAAATCAAAGTTTATTTACTAAAACATTTTTAATATAGGGTTATAAATAAGATAAATTCGATTGTAAATATTCATTAGAAAGCTAAAAATATTTCCCACATAATGGTATTTTATTTGTAATTTTTAGATATAAAATAATTTAATTTATTTATGACACAATGATGATACAGTAATTATCTTATTAATGAAATATTGACATAATTGATGTTATAAACACCAAAATAAATGTAATTTGAGACTTTTTATGAATTACACTAATTTTCTAGGTTACTATGATATATTAATGTTGATTTAATAAACTTGGTTCGAACATTTAATTCTGTTATGACTTTCACAAAAATCATATATCAAATAGTGTCAAAATTGACACAAAATAGTTTTTAAATAAAATATTATATTATTAATTGTTATTTTATTCCTAAAAATCTAAGGTTCGGCCAAATGACTTAGATAAGGATATATTTATTAATAATATACAATTTGGGGTTCTTTTGGCATGTTATAGTAAGTGTATTAACCATATAGTGAAAGAAAACAAAAAGACACGGTAAAAGTTAAATTATTTAACTTAGAGGTAAATCTAATTGATAAGGTTAAAATAATAACCTAAACTTGTCTAAATCCTATTGGTTGATAGGATTTCGACCCATACCCACTTTATCTTCGAAATAAGACCATTTGTAACCATTATAAACCGATTTTGACATTAATATAAAATAATATTTTGAGGTATTCCTAAGGTGCCCCTCTCCTCCCTTATAAAAGGACACCTCCTCCCCCTCCTCCTCACACCAATTTGAGCACTCAAGCTCGGCCAACCCCTGCCAAAATCTCTTCTCCACTTCCCTAGAAACATCCTAGAGGTTCTGGTCTTCCTAAAAGACCAATTTTAGTGCCATAAGAGGAGGTCTCAAAGAGGCACTTCAAAGAAGAGGTAATTACCGTTACCAATTCTTTCATCTTTATTTCTTCTTCCACTTCTTCTTCTTAGGTTGTTTCATTATGAAGTAATAACATCAGTATCACTCATATACTGATATGTTATTATAAGTATGAAACAAACCTATTTCACTATCTATCCATCCTACGGAAAAAGAAATCACCGCGCGTGCGTACGTACGGAATACCGTCTCCACGCCGTGGTGTAATCTATTTTCCACCACCACCTTACATGGATAGGTATAATGGTGTAAAGAATAACTATACATAGTTATTACAACATCATATTGATTCTGATATATTGTATAATCCACTTCAATTCAGTTCAATATTTATGGAAATGATATCATCGCTCGTGCGTACGTACGGACTACCGTCTCCACGACGCGATGAGATTCATTCTCCATGTTAACCATTTAAGAATGATTATAAAATATATATAAGAAATAATAATGAAATATATGACATTATAAAGCTACTGGATTTATGTATATATATATATATGTATGTCATCTACTTACTTCCATTTCAAGACAATAAGGAAAGTAAAACAGCGTTCATGCGTACGTACGGACTACCGTCTCCATGAACGGTGTTTTTCATTTTATTTATCTATCTATTATATATATATATACACTGAATATATATGATATATAAATCATATTTTATATTCTGGAAGTAAGTAAATCATGATATAAGTAATAATTATGTCAAGAACAACAAGTCAAAACACCTACGATAAATGAAACGATTTTACCCAAAATGCTTCTTTAACATGGAATTTACAAAAGAACGGGTAATATAATGTCATAAGTGAACCATATATGATATCATAACAATGAATATGATTCTGTAATAAGTCAATAACATGATTTAAATCATTATACAGGAGGTTCGGACACTTACAAAGCAAGTCGGACATAAGGTAAGGGAAATATCACAATCTCATTTTTATCCGAGATTGTTTATTCGTAAGTATTTAATGGGGTGTATTTTATCATACACATCCATGTTTCATCAATATGTAATATTATTTTCATCCACCTACAATTTTTTAAATCCTTTTTTACCCTTCGGTGAGTTTTTAGTAAAAGAAATAAAAGGAATCTTTTGTCGTTTTTCGTACGAGGTACTTTTTGACTTTTCCGACAAAAGTACAAAGAATGTTTTTTTTAACTTATACGGCATGAATGGATTTTTAAAAAATTATTTCCAAGAAGCTTCCTTTACAAGTTTTCAAGTTTATTTTTAATCAACTTCTTTTATTTTGAAGTTGTATGACATGTTATGAAAGGAAAAAATGTTTTTGAAGAAGAAAGGATATTTTCCTCAAGAATGGAGTTCAAGTGTTTTATCAAAATTATTTTCCATCTAAGATAATAAAGGGTTCTGTTTTTATCCCTATTATTAAATTGATTTGATCATGTTGTGATGGAATTATTTTTATGAATTCCTTTATCTTATATGAATTGTTTTATGATGTCATGTTGTTTAAGAATCCCATTTTTATTACATGGGTTATGTGATGATGTAAGATTTATGATTATGTGGCACACATAAGAAAGGATTCATTATAAGATGGGTGGGACCTATATCTCCCTCCAATGCATTGGGTAAAGATTTTATATCTCATGAGATAGACATGGCTGAAATGGTAGGTTATACCGGTTCAGTGAAACAGGACTGAAACGAGGGTTACTCGATTCAGAAAGGGACTTTGTCCACTAAGATAGTCTTGGCAATGAGTCTTGACTAACAAGAAATGATTCTCTATGATTATGTGTGTATGCCACAAAGTTTCATGTTTTAAGTTATGATTATTGGGATTTCATTTCACTACTATGATTTATCCCATGATATGAAATTATGCTCTCTTTTGCAGGTTAAGATTTCCAAAAGTTATGTTCTTATGAATATGATGTGATTGCTTTTTCTTTTGTATACCCTTACTGAGCATTTGAGATCACCCTTTTATGTTTTCTTTTCCCCAGGATATAAAGAAAGGTTTTAGGTAAAAAAAAGGAAGTTCTTTATGGGAGATTTTGAAGATCTTTCACCACGATTAGAAGATTATATTCCGAGTTTCCAAAGACACTAAACTATTACGATCCTTGTGTGTGTGTTTTTGTTATGTACTAAGTATTCCGCAAAAGTAATGTAATGTCAATGTACGTCAAGATACGGGTCTCTACAGTTGGTATCAGAGGAAAGGTTTAGTCAACCTTTGGAAACTAGGATGCGATAACTTTAGTGAGATCCCTAGAGATATTTCTAAGGTATGTCTAGGGATGTCCCTAAGGATAAGTATACGTATAGGTTATAGTACTAGAACTACGCTAACGATCATATAATTAAACCTAAGATGTTAGATATTGAAGGTACTCCCCCTTTATTATGTTGTTTTCCCTAGCATGATTTTTGCCTCTCACACTATTTTTTTTGGGTTTTAGAAAATGGATTGAAACAAGATGATTCACGATAATGGAGGATATGATGGACAATGGAATGATATTCTTCATAATGAAATGGGATTTGGAAGTCCAAACATCATTATTATGCCGAATCAGCAATCTCATAATATGATCAATAAAGTAAAATTTGGTATGTTTCCTGACTCGGCTAATAAGAGAAAGATGGAGTTTCATGATGATCATAGAGGAAAGAAAGTTCAATTTCCCCTATGTAAATCATATGGGAAGAGGCATCAAGGAGAATGTTTCAAAGGAACTGGAAGATGCTTTGGGTGTGGAAAAGAAGGACACAAAGCAAGTAAATGCAAAGGAAAAGGTTCATTTAACAACATGGATGAGGATAATGGTGTTTCTACGACATCAACAATGGTTAAATGTTTTAAATGTGGAATGTGCGGGCATTATGCAAACCAATGCCCTAAGGGAAAGTCTCATGAAGATAATCAGTATGGTCGTATGGGAAGTATTTATGTGGATGATGATGAAGAGACTACAAATGATATGTGAGATGAAAGAATTGTTGAAGCTCGGTCAATTTTAAGAATGTAGTGGAATGATTACATGTTTATCATGTGTAATGTTGTATAAGTAATCTCATGGTACTGTAGAATAAAGAGAGATGTAAGGATTGTTACACTGTTGTCTGATTAATGTTACCAGTATCCATGAAAGGTTATTCAGATATTTTTGGAATGTAGATGATATGCGCATAATGAAGGGATAAGGAGAAAATTAAATGTTTGATAGTATTCATGAGCTCATGATTGATATAAGGACTAAGTGATATCATGGTTTGAGTATATAGAATTTTGAGGATTTTGGAATGTGGAAAGAGTTAACTTTTAATAGAATTCATGTTTTCAATAAGGTTCAATGGGTATTCAAGAGAGTACAAGATTAAGGCCTTTGAATGTTTGGAATGTGACCAACAAGATATATCTTATGATATATGGGGATCAACGATGGTATTAAATCTCTGGTAATCATTTTCACTATGTTATGAGAGTGGACTACAGTATTATGGATAAGCCTAAAGATTGGAATGGATTATGTTGGACATAAGTTAGTATAGAAGTTTTTTCGATATTATTGATGGGATGTTATAGTAATATAGTTTTAGAAAAAGGACAACCTGCAGGACGGGCGACAACCCATCACGTCGGACAAGGCTGTAGGAATCGAACCCACAACCGAAGTGCGACTGGCCTTTATCGCCTACCACTGGCCTACAGGAAGTCCCTGTTTAGTAGAAACTAGTTTTATTATATTAAGCAGTATGATATATGAAGTATAAGTCCATTTTAGGAACCATATATGATTAATCTCACTATAGAATGACTTATGTATATTTAATAACTTTTTCTAACCTTTTGTTTGAGACAGATGGAATGACCCGTCATTCTATCACATAATCTGCTAACACTTCACGAATAACAAATTCAACTTCATTTATTTATGAGATGAAGTGGAAATTGTTCAAGACACGAACAACAGTGAGATTGTACCAAAATAAATTAAGTATTTATTCTAATTCAAATTTTCAACTTTAGGGAAATGATCTTGAAAACCAAAAATGTTGTCCTAGTAATCTTATACCTGATGAATCAGATGGTACCTTATATCATCACAAATCTATGGATTTGTGATTACTGGCTTTTCCATAGCCATGTTCTCTACCACTCTCCATCAGAACATGATGGTTAGATTTCTCTTCCATATCCATATTTTTACCTATGTGGAAACCCAGCGATTAGTTTATTTGGGTAATCGTTACATTTCATACTTTAGTTTTTAAAGCCAAGTTTTGGTATTCCTTTTTACGATGTGGGATTCTATTAAAGAAACTTTAGAATAGTAAACCATTTATAACCCCGACGAATTTCGAGGGCGAAATTCATTTTAAGGGGGGTAGAATGTAACAGCCCGAGATTTTATGAAAAAAATATTCTTTTTAATTTTATTAATGTCTTGTGTTGTACGCTACTCCAAAAGGAGCTTTAACAACACACATCCTTGACTTGCCTTGCATTACACGCAATCGCGACCTTCCTCGATAGCGTGTGTAGTACGCAATACCGAGTTTCACTAAACAACGATATGCTATTAAAATATTATTATAACTAGCAGTTATGAATAGTAATAACCACCTTTTAAAATTTTAGAAATCTTAGCTCTCAAAATGGACTTTATTTTTGGATTCGGAGTATCAAATTTAGCCTAAGGTGAAATTTTGGTGATTTTCGGATAACTTTCATATTTTGATGAATAGTGAAAATTACTAAATTTTAGTTAAAAACAACTTTTTCAATCGAAATAATTAATATTGATAAATTATTAATTTGAGTGGTTTTAAAGTATATTTAGAATATATTTTTTCAATTTAATACAATGTTGGTCATTGGATATAATTTCACATTTAAACTAGACATAAACAAGTGTCAATCTTTTGATAGATATTGTTTCTTAAAAACACGCTCTTTGTTTTAACAGCGGGATTTAATTACAAAATTAATTAATGCAACTTCTATGATATGAATTTGGTAAAATAGACTTCATTTTTGAATTCGGAATATGAAATATAGCTTAGGATGAAATTTTGGCATTGTTCTGAAAAACATCAATTTTTGATGAATAGTGAAACTACTAAGTGGTAGGTTAAAAACTGAATTTTGCATAAAACTTAATTTTACCACTTCTGTGAATGGAATTTCGAAAATCCGACAGACACGGTTAATATCAAGGAATAAAATGTGGTTCAATGAGATGAAAATAATTTTTGGTGAATAGTAGCTTTTTATTTTTTTTTACCACGGTTAATAGTAAATAGGGTAACTAAGGGTAAATACGATATTACTATTACCCTAACACATGTCCTAATTCTATTGGATAAGTGTAATTCGGCCAAAAACAACCTTATGAATATAATATGACCATTTAGGCCCACTTGGATTAGATTAGGACATTTATTATTATTTAATTCAAAGAAGAGTTAAAAGAGTTAAAATCAAAGTTTATTTACTAAAACATTTTTAATATAGGGTTATAAATAAGATAAATTCGATTGTAAATATTCATTAGAAAGCTAAAAATATTTCCCACATAATGGTATTTTATTTGTAATTTTTAGACATAAAATAATTTAATTTATTTATGACACAATGATGATGCAGTAATTATCTTATTAATGAAATATTGACATAATTGATGTTATAAACACCAAAATAAATGTAATTTGAGACTTTTTATGAATTACACTAATTTTCTAGGTTACTATGATATATTAATGTTGATTTAATAAACTTGGTTCTAACATTTAATTCTGTTATGACTTTCACAAAAATCATATATCAAATAGTGTCAAAATTGACACAAAATAGTTTTTAAATAAAATATTATATTATTAATTGTTATTTTATTCCTAAAAATCTAAGGTTCGGCCAAATGACTTAGATAAGGATATATTTATTAATAATATACAATTTGGGGTTCTTTTGGCATGTTATAGTAAGTGTATTAACCATATAGTGAAAGAAAACAAAAAGACACGGTAAAAGTTAAATTATTTAACTTAGAGTTAAATCTAATTGATAAGGTTAAAATAATAACCTAAACTTGTCTAAATCCTATTGGTTGATAGGATTTAGACCCATCCCCACTTTATCTTCGAAATAAGACCATTTGGAACCATTATAAACCGATTTTGACATTAATATAAAATAATATTTTGAGGTATTCCTAAGGTGCCCCTCTCCTCCCTTATAAAAGGACACCTCCTCCCCCTCCTCCTCACACCAATTTGAGCACTCAAGCTCGGCCAACCCCTGCCAAAATCTCTTCTACACTTCCCTAGAAACATCCTAGAGGTTCTGGTATTCCTAAAAGACCAATTTTAGTGCCATAAGAGGAGGTCTCAAAGAGGCACTTCAAAGAAGAGGTAATTACCGTTACCAATTCTTTCATCTTTATTTCTTCTTCCACTTCTTCTTCTTAGGTTGTTTCATTATGAAGTAATAACATCAGTATCACTCATATACTGATATGTTATTATAAGTATGAAACAACCCTATTTCACTATCTATCCATCCTACGGAAAAAGAAATCACCGCGCGTGCGTACGTACGGAATACCGTCTCCACGCCGTGGTGTAATCTATTTTCCACCACCACCTTACATGGATAGGTATAATGGTGTAAAGAATAACTATACATAGTTATTACAACATCATATTGATTCTGATATATTGTATAATCCACTTCAATTCAGTTCAATATTTATGGAAATGATATCATCGCTCGTGCGTACGTACGGACTACCGTCTCCACGACGCGATGAGATTCATTCTCCATGTTAACCATTTAAGAATGATTATAAAGTATATATAAGAAATAATAATGAAATATATGACATTATAAAGCTACTGGATTTATGTATATATATATATATATGTATGTCATCTACTTACTTCCATTTCAAGACAATAAGGAAAGTAAAACAGCGTTCATGCGTACGTACGGACTACCGTCTCCATGAACGGTGTTTTTCATTTTATTTATCTATCTATTATATATATATATACACTGAATATATATGATATATAAATCATATTTTATATTCTGGAAGTAAGTAAATCATGATATAAGTAATAATTAGGTCAAGAACAACAAGTCAAAACACCTACGATAAATGAAACGATTTTACCCAAAATGCTTCTTTAACATGGAATTTACAAAAGAACGGGTAATATAATGTCATAAGTGAACCATATATGATATCATAACAATGAATATGATTCTGTAATAAGTCAATAACATGATTTAAATCATTATACAGGAGGTTCGGACACTTACAAAGCAAGTCGGACATAAGGTAAGGGAAATATCACAATCTCATTTTTATCCGAGATTGTTTATTCGTAAGTATTTACTGGGGTGTATTTTATCATCCACATCCATGTTTCATCAATATGTAATATTATTTTCATCCACCTACAATTGTTTAAATCCATTTTTACCCTTCGGTGAGTTTTTAGTAAAAGAAATAAAAGGAATCTTTTGTCGTTTTTCGTACGAGGTACTTTTTGACTTTTCCGACAAAAGTACAAAGAATGTTTTTTTTAACTTATACGGCATGAATGGATTTTTAAAAAATTATTTCCAAGAAGCTTCCTTTACAAGTTTTCAAGTTTATTTTTAATCAACTTCTTTTATTTTGAAGTTGTATGACATGTTATGAAAGGAAAAAATGTTTTTGAAGAAGAAAGGATATTTTCCTCAAGAATGGAGTTCAAGTGTTTTATCAAAATTATTTTCCATCTAAGATAATAAAGGGTTCTGTTTTTATCCCTATTATTAAATTGATTTGATCATGTTGTGATGGAATTATTTTTATGAATTCCTTTATCTTATATGAATTGTTTTATGATGTCATGTTGTTTAAGAATCCCATTTTTATTACATGGGTTATGTGATGATGTAAGATTTATGATTATGTGGCACACATAAGAAAGGATTCATTATAAGATGGGTGGGACCTATATCTCCCTCCAATGCATTGGGTAAAGATTTTATATCTCATGAGATAGACATGGCTGAAATGGTAGGTTATACCGGTTCAGTGAAACAGGACTGAAACGAGGGTTACTCGATTCAGAAAGGGACTTTGTCCACTAAGATAGTCTTGGCAATGAGTCTTGACTAACAAGAAATGATTCTCTATGATTATGTGTGTATGCCACAAAGTTTCATGTTTTAAGTTATGATTATTGGGATTTCATTTCACTATTATGATTTATCCCATGATATGAAATTATGCTCTCTTTTGCAGGTTAAGATTTCCAAAAGTTATGTTCTTATGAATATGATGTGATTGATTTTTCTTTTGTATACCCTTACTGAGCATTTGAGCTCACCCTTTTATGTTTTCTTTTCCCCAGGATATAAAGAAAGGTTTTAGGTAAAAAAAAAGGAAGTTCTTTATGGGAGATTTTGAAGATCTTTCACCACGATTAGAAGATTATATTCTGAGTTTCCAAAGACACTAAACTATTACGATCCTTGTGTGTGTGTTTTTGTTATGTACTAAGTATTCCGCAAAAGTAATGTAATTTCAATGTACGTCAAGATACGGGTCTCTACATGATGACTACCATTGATAGGTTTACTTTCTTATTAGAGGATATGGTGTAACTACTCTACAAAGTTAGAACAATGAAAAATAAATCTAATGAGTTCCCTCAACTATACCCAAGCATTGAATTTACAACCCCCTATAGCCTAGATCCAAAACATGATGAGAATCATCATGAGAAAATAATTTTGGACAATGAAGTAGAGTTAAGTACCATTTTTTAAGCTGGCTTTGATCCTGATAATTATTCCATCAACTTTGAAGGTTAATGTGCTGAATAAGGTACCCTTAATGCATAACTTGAGTGGGATAAAACACAATTCAGCAAACTAAAAGTATAATAAAGTGAAAAATAAGAAAAAATAGAAGAAAACTATAAGAACCTGGGTTTTGAGCTTGTAAGACTTTGAAATTTTCTTAATGTTATTCAAGAGTAGGGCATTCAGACGGCGTGTGATTCCGAGCCCCGGTGTGGCCAGAATTAAATTTTAAATCTGTTCACACTAGACCCATAAAATAAATAGAATAACTCTTAAATGGTTGATCAGATGGGAAAACTGATGGAACCGTTGAGTTTGAAGCGTGCTGTTTACCCTAGAAAGGGTATAACATTCACGGGCATGGACCTTCTGTGGAAAACGCCACCAGGGGCATTTTCATAATTTAGCGGCCCCGAGCGTGAACATTATAACTTCTGAACGGAGGCTCAGATTAAAATTTTGAGACCACCGTTGCACTCATAACATGGTTTTTACCCTAGGGGTGTCTTCACCCTGACCCCACCAAAAGTTCGGGTACGGGGCCGATTGGCGGGGGGGTTTAAGTGTTTTATATTTAAACACATCCACCCCTCCACCTTCTTCCCCCTTTCTTATATCCCTAGAGGATCCCTCTCAACAAGCTTCACTCCTATAATCCACCTCTCCAAGGTGGCACGGTGCTCCGATGGACCGTTCGTGAAGCTACGGGCTACGCCCAACGAGGTAGGAGGTTACGTTTTTTGTTTTTGTTTTACGCATCATCCATGAATTAAATCTTTTGCTTCGAAATGTTGTCCAATAATCGAGTGAAGACCATATATGTGTAGGGATCGATATGAGCTTTCTGATACCCTTTTAGGATCGAAATTTCAGTCCCGAGGTGTCTGGGGTGACCCCGGGAATTTTTCCGGCTGTTTTCTCCTTTTTCCGGCGGTTTTAGGGGCGGTCCGGTGGTCGGCGCAGCGGTCCGGTGGGCTTCCAGCGGTGGCGGAGGTTTCTGGAATGGTGGCGTGTTGGGGGGATCCTCAGCACGGTAGTAGGCTCCTCAGTGGCGGCGGCTTCGCGTGGCGCGGCAGGCTCCAGGCGGCGGCAGGCGGAGGTCGTCGGCCGGGTGGACCGGGGGTCGCGACGCGCGACCCCGTGAGGGAACCGATACCCCCCTATGACGGGTCTCCGTGCAGACCTGTGACTGGACACAAGGGTCGGTCAGCAGATGTGGACTGCGGGTCCGCGGCCAGGACTCGGGCCGGCGCTGCAGACCGGGTCGGCCGGCGCGGGCCGGGTGGACCGGCTGGACAGGGCCGATCCATCCCTAAGGGGGGTTATCCCCTGTCTTCGGACACCCATATCTTTTACTACGGGTGTTCGTTTTGCATGTTGTCTGCGAAAATGGAATCCTTGGCTCGAGAAGGAAGTTTTGAGATGGTCTCAGGGATTTTTAATTCCCGAGACAGGGGCTCGGTGGCGCAACACGCTCGTTAAGTAATACGTCAGGATTCTTTCTTCGGATGGCGCAAACACATACGGAGTCCATTTAAGGCACTGTCAGTGGCGTTTTTACCCTAGAGTCAAGAAGAAGTGGTCTAGGGTGGTTTTAGGTGTTGAAGTTAGAGTTGAGTTGTGGGCCCCATGGGCCGTCTTTTAAGCTGTGAGCAACGTTTTCCAACTATTTCATCAGACGTCCGTTCGGGGCGAATGAGTAGTCGTTTTGGAATGTTTTTCCGAGATCATCGTGATGGCGCAGTTCGCCCAACCTCTTTCGGAACTGAGGTGTGGGCCCCACGAGAAGCCATATGGGCATAAATCAATATTGAATAACTTTTTCGTTAGGATTCCGTTTCCAGTGAGTAAGTAGTCTATCTCGCATGTTTTTCCATGAGGATTACAACGGTGTAATCTGTTTGGTAATGCGGAGTCTCTTTTGATATCTAATTAAATGTGGAAACATGAACGGACATTGGTTAGAGGTTTCTTTGATGCACTCTGACCCAACACATGGCCGAGATGTTAGAACACCCAGTGATGGCATGGGCAGCACGGAGTAATCAGACCCATATCAGGGTTTACCCTCCAGTGGGGCTGGGCAGTGGGTCACCCGTTAACTTTAGGGTTTACCCTCCGGGTGGTCCGGGCAGTGGGTTACCCGTTGACTTTAGGGTTTACCCTCTAGTAAGGCTGGGCAGTGGGTCACCCGACGACCTTTTAGGGTTTACCCTCCAGCAAAGCTGGGCAGTGGGTCACCCGACGATCTTTTAGGGTTTACCCTCCAGCAGGGCTGGGCAGTGGGACACTTGATGGCCTTTTAGGGCTTACCCTCTAGTAGGGTTGGGCATTGGCTCACCTGACGGCCTTTTAGGGCTTACCCTCCAATAGGGTTGGGCAGTGGGTCACCCGACAACTTCTTTTAGACTCAACCCCTTATGATGAGGCTAGTCAGTGGCTTTTTCTCCATGGTTACCATAGAGGGACCCTTGGTTGCGCGATTCAGCGATGAGACAGATTTGACATGAGGGACTATTGGGAATTGGTGATGGATACCATTAGAACTATCAGTGACTTATCCTGGGCTGAGCTTAGAGACAGAGATCCCCTTACACACTCGTTTGGGTTTCTTGTTGAGCATATATATATATACACCCTACTTTTTTTCCCACTCCTTGGGTTCCGTTACTCTCATTCCAGGAGGGGATAAGACATGGGGGATATTCCATGTGCTTTCCGTGTCTAGTTCCTCTTGGTTGGACGAGTCTACTCCCATTATTCTGTTGGGTTGAGATGCATTCTATTTACTGTACTCTTTCACTGTTCCTTGTTCTGTCTACTGCTCACCATTTTGGTATCTCCTTTGTTGCTCCCTCGAGATTTCGGGGCATCCTACTGAGTATCTTTATACTCACCCATTCTTGGGCTTTTCCCGCACTTGGTGTGCCCTTGTAGACGATGGAAAGGTCGATCGAAACTACGGAGGAGCGTAGAGGACACAGGAGCTTGGGCTGCGATTAGTGGTCTCAGCAGGACTTTCAGGTGTGAGACCCACCAGTTGTTTACTTTCATTTACCTGTTACCGGGTTGTGTCACCTTTTGGGTTGGGCATGTGTTTTCCCCTCTTTCAGTTTAGTATCTGGCAGTACTTTTCAGCACTTTACTTTTTTTTCCTATTTAGAGGTTGATGCACGACTGTGGTTGGGTTATATTTGTTTGTCCTTTGGTTTCCTTTTTACTCTACACTTCTGCATTGAGTGGGTTGTTTGTGTGTACAGGTACTTAGGCAAAGGCCTCCCTAATATTGTTGCGCCTTCGGCGCTTATCGCCAACCCCTGGCCTATGGAGGCGGGATTGGGGTAGTTGCAGCTTGAGACCGGTAGGGTCATGTCGTGACAAAGTGGTATCAGAGGTGGTTCGTTCCTTGGGGCGTTGTTCGGATGTCCCTAAAAAGAAATTGGTTGGGATTTAGGGAAATAGTTTTGACGTGTCTCGAGAGCGGCTCTCAGGCCAGGGATTCCAGTGATGGTATGGGTGGTCGACGTATCCATTCACCAGGACCCTGATAACCCACTTGCCGACTTGGCATGCTGAGACATTTGTTTCCAAGAACTTTGGAACATGCATCCAGTAGGATTGAGTCTTTGATTGTCCTTTTTGAGTCAGCTCCCTTTTTTGATTACTGTTATATATATATATTCTCATCTGATCATGGTAATCCTTGATAACTTTCAGGATGCCCCCACAATAGAAGCCAGCTAGGTTACACTCTCCAGTTCATGATAACAATCTGGCGAGCGATGAGGCATCAGTTTAGGGACCCTCACGTGATCCCCTTCTACCCAGTGCTTCAGCAGTAGCCCCTCCATCTGGATATTAACAGTTAGTACTGGCAGTACTGGCCGAGGTTGAGCGCAGGCTGAGTGCGCTCCAAGACTTCCAGCGTCAGCGGCCGCAGAAGTTCCGCAGGGACTCGGATCCCCAGGCAGCGGAGGACTAGCTAGAGTCTATGGACTGACTTTTCAGGATGTTTCAGACACCAGTGGTCCAGATGGTGGCCCTAGCTTCCAGCCTTTTCCTCGGGACGGCCGGGTGTTGGTGGGGGTTGGTTACGCAGACCCGCGACGAGTCATCTCTCACATGGGATAGCTTTCATCATCTCTTCTAGGAGGAGTAATCCCCCTCTTGTTTATGCTCTATTCGGATTCAAGAACTTCTAGAGCTGAAGTAGGGGGGATGACCATGGCATAGTACTCGGCCCGGTTTACTGATCTAACATGCTACTCGTAGGATATGATCTGTGACAGTTACTTCCGGGCATGGATGTTTGAGCAGGGTCTTCGCAGGAAGATCTATGCTAGTGCAGTACCCCTATGCATCCCTACTTATGCCAGGGTGCTAGAGAGAGTACTCGTGACAGATATATTCTTGGTTGAGGGCCGTCGGCTGACAGGGCCTAGTAGTGTCCACTTCAGAGGAGAGTCTTCGGTGACAGGCAGGCGGCAGAGAGCAGATCCTCGGTCGAGGAGGCCCTTCCGTGAGCAGACTCAGGGGCAGGGTCGTACACCGCAGTGGCGTCGTGGAGCACTGGGGTAGTCAGGAGAGAGCCTATGTTATGCCTGTTATGGACGAGGTCACCTAGCACGGGGATGCCTGACCAGGCATACTGAGTAGTTGTGGTAGGCAGTGGGTGCACCGCAGTGGCATAGGCAGCACCATGACCAGGGATCTCCCAGGCGAGGACAGGGTGATCCTCAGGGAGGCGGCGCAGGAAGAGAGGTAGGACCTGGAGTTCCAGGATGGAATTTCGATGTTCTTCTACCACCACCCCTGGGCGGCCCATGCCAGGCTCCGGGAGCTGGCGGTAGGGGTCGCAGGCAGCTTCAGGCCATGGGTGTTCGTGACCCCCCAGCACACGAGATGGTCTGAGGTACGCTTTATGTTTACTCTATGCTTTCTTCGGTACTAGTAGACACAGGATCCAACCACTCCTTTATATCGCTGCTTTTGGTATGGGAGTTGGAGCTTCCAGTAGAGGCGCTGACACCTGCACTTATCCTCGAGGTTCCTACAAGAAGTGCCTCGTTAGTGACCTTTATCTACAGACAGTGCGAACTGTCATTCGGAGGAGGGAGTTTCACGTGGGACCTGATCGTCATAATGATGGAATCTTACAAAGTCATCCTGGGAATGGATTGGCTTTCTATGGTTCACGACCAGATTGACGATCGTCACAGACGAGTCAGAGGCGTGTTTTTTGATGGGATGAGGTTCACCATCCTTGGTGAACGAGACCTCGTGGCAGAGCAGATGGGTACTCTGAGTAGGAAACCCTGACCTTTTTCACACCAGTTGGTGAGCATGGCTCTCAGAGTAGAAAATTCTATAGGCACATGGATCCCTACCATTGTAGAGGACTACATGGACGTCTTTCCTGAGGATGTCACGGGACTACCTCCAAGGCGAGAGATGGAGTTCTGCAATGATTTTCAACCGGGGACTTCCCCGATATCATATGTGGCTTATCAGATGGAAACCACGGAGCTTTGGGAGCTACGACTTTAGCTGGACGACCTTCGTGAGAAGGGATTCATTAGGCCCAGTGTGTCCCCCTGGGCAGCTCCAGTTTTGTTTGTGAAAAAGGCAGATGGGAGTCTATGGCTTTGTGTGAATTATCATCACCTGAATCAGGACACTATAAAGAACAAGTACCATTTGACGAGGATCGATGACCTCTTCGACCAGTTGAGAGGTGAGAAGTGGTTCTCCAAGATTGATCTTTGATCTGGCTACCACCAGTTGCAGGTTCATGAGGCTGACATCCTGAATTTGGCTTTCCGTTGTCGTTATGGGAATTACGAGTTTTTGGTGATGCCCTTTGGTGTGATGAATGCCCCTGCCGTTTTCATGGCTTTGATGAACCAGATCATCCAGTCATACTTGGACCAGTTTGTGGTTGTCTTTATTGAAGACATACTTATCTACTCTATGACGGAAGAGGATCATGCAGAGAATTTGAGGATGTTCCTAGACTTACTCTGAGAGCACCAGCTATATGGGAAGCTCTCGAAGTTCCAATTATGGATTCATGAGGTTCACTTCTGGGGAATGTCATTACGGAGTAGTGATTGGCCATATATCCCACAAAGATAGAGGTAGTGCTTGCTTGGGATCCACCCAATAATTCATCAGAAGTGTGGAGCTTCCTTGGTTTGGCTGGGTTCTACAAGAGGTTTGTGGAAGATTTCTCTAGGATTGCTTCCCCTTTGACCGCATTGATGTAGAAGGGATGATTGTTCACCTGGACTGATTAGTGCTAGAAGGCCTTTGAGGAGTTGAGACAGAGGCTAACTAGTGCTCCAGTGTTGAGGCTACCATAGGAGGGCATTGAGTTCATAGTATACTGCGACGCTTCAGGGGTTGGGCTCTGGTGCGTGCTGATGCAGTAGCGAGTAGTGATTACATATGAGTCGAGGTAGTTGAGGCCCCATGAGCAGAATTATGCGACTCACAATTTGGAGATGGCAGTGGTGGTCTTCGCCTTAAGGCTATGGAGACACTACCTTCTGAGTGAGTGTTTTGTGGTCTACTCAGACCACCAAAGCCTCAAGTATATCTTCACTCAGAGGGATTTAAATCTGAGGCAGAGCCGCTGGCTAGAGTTTCTGCAGGACTATGATTTTGAGATAGTCTACACTCCAGGGAAGGGCAACGTAGTAGCAGATTCCCTTAGCAGTAAGTCCCAGGCTCGTTTAGTGCAGGAAGCTTCAGAGCAGTTGGCTTCCCTATGGCTTACCTTGGTGGAGTCATAGGGTATGGCTTTTCTGCAGTCGATGGTGTGGACTCCTTTTCTCCTTGATCGTGTGAGAGAGTCGCAGTTGGGGGATGTTGACAGTGAGGTACCGCGTGATCAGATATCCACGGGCGACACACCCAATGGGTATTCTGAAGGAGGGAATCACGATATCCTATTCCAGGGGTGAGATATTGTACCATTGGATATGCGGGAGGAGGTGATGCAGGAGTTCCACACTTCTCCCTTGGCTATACATCCCAGTGTGGGGAAGATGTACATAGACCTTCAGCAGCATTTTTGGTGGTTTGGCATGAAGCGGAGCATAGCTAAGTTTGTTTCTTGGTGTCTTACCTGTCAGCAGGTGAAGGCAAAGCATCAGGTTCCAACAGGGTTTTTGCAGCCCCTTGATATCTCGGAGTGGAAGTGGGATGGCATATATATGGACTTCATCACAGGGCTTGCGCGCACAGTGAAGGGACATGACTCTATTTGGGTGATAGTGGACCGACTCACGAAGTCGGCGCACTTCCTTTCCATTAGGGAGCAGATCTCGGTGGAGATTCTAGGGCAGATGTACGTTCGGGATATCATCTTCCTTCATGGAGTACCCTCGACGATCGTCTCCGACCATGATGCGCGGTTTACGTCGTGATTGTGGCGAGTCCTGCAGAAGGCATTCGGGACTCAGCTGCAGATGAGTACAGCTTTTCACCCCCTGACCGATGGGTAGACAGAACGCACTATCCAGGTGTTGGAGGATATTCTCAGGGCGTGCGTGTTAGACTTTGGCCTGAGCTGGGAGGATCACCTTCCCTTGGTGGAGTTTGCGTATAACAATAGTTACCACTCTACTATCGGCATGGAACCTTTTGATTCTCTATACAAGAGACCCTATAGGTCACCGTTGTGCTGGACAGAGGTTGGGGATACCTCCCTCGTGGGCCTAGAGTTGGTGCAGGTGACGACGGAGAAGGTGCAGGTCATTCGTGAGTAGATGAGGATGGCTCAGAGCAGACAGAAGTCCTACGCAGATCGTCATCGCAGGCCTTTGGAGTTCGATCAGGGGGACCATGTCTTTTTTAGAGTCTCTCCGCGGTGTGGGACATGGAGGTTTGCCCAGGGAGTCAAACTATCCTCGAGGTTCATCGGGCCCTTTGAGATCGTGCGCAGGGTTGGTGAGGTTGCCTACCGTCTTGCTCTACACCCAAAGTTGGAGAGGGTGCATGACATCTTCCATGTGTCACAGTTGAGGAAATACGTACACAACCCCATGCACGTTATCTACTGGGAAGAGATGGACATTGAGGATGGATCCACCTTTTCGGATCACCTGGTGGCGATTGAGGATCGGCAGGAGCAGACACTGCGTGGACGAACCATTCCTTTGGTTCGTGTGTTGTGGCAGCATGGGAGAGTTCATGAGAGCACCTGGGAATGAGAGAGCCATATGAGGGCTCAGTATCCTGAGCTGTTTTGGTAGTTTTTTTTTTCAGGGATGATAAACTTAAAGGATATAATAATGTAATAACCCGGGTTTTGAGCCTATAAGACTTTGAAATTTTATTAATGTTATTCCAGAGCAGGGCGTTCAGACGGCGTGTAATTTCGAGCCCTGGTGTGGCCAGAATTAAATTTCAAATGTGTTCACACTATACACACCAAATAAATAGATTAACTCTTAAACGGTTGATAGGATAGGAAAACTGAGGGCACTTTTGAGTTCGGAGCATGCTGTTTACCCTTGAAAGGGTATGACTTTCGCGGGCGCGGCCCTTCTGTGTAAAACGCCACCAGGGGTGTTTTCGTAATTCAATGGCCCCAGGTGTGAACTTTATAACTTCTGAATGGAATCTTGGATTAAAATTTTGAGACCATCGTTGTTCTCAGAACATGGTTTTTACCCTAGCGGCGGCTTAACCCCGACCCTGCCGAAAGTTCGGGTACGAGGCCGACTGGTGGGGGGGTTTAAGTGTTTTCTATTTAAAAACATCCACCCCTCCAAATTCTTCCCCCTTGATACTCTCCCTATAGGATCCCTCTCAACAATCTCCTCTCCTCTCCTCCACCTCTCCAAGGCAGTGCGGTGCTCCAATGGACCGTTCATGAAGCTAAGGGCTACACCCAACGAGGTAGGAGGTTATGTTTTTCGTTTTTATTTTCCACATCATCCAGGAATTAAATATTTTGCATCAAAATGTTGTCCAATCATCGATTGAAGACCATAGATGTGTAGGGCTTGATATGATCTTTCCAAATCCATTTTCGGATCGAAGTTTCAAGTCTCGGGGTGTCCGGGGTGACCCCGAAAAGTTTTCTGGCCATTTTCTCCTTTTTCCGGCAGTTTCAGGGGCGGTCTGGTGGTCGGCGCGGCGATCCGGTGGGCTTCCGGTGGCGGCGGTGGTTTCTAGGACAGTAGCGCGGCGGCGGGCTCCTCAGTACGGCAGCAAGATCCTCAGCGGCAGTGGTGTCGCGCGGCGCAGCGGGCTCCAGGCGGAGGTCGTCGGGCGGGTGGACCGGGGGTCGCAGCGCACGACCCCGGGAGGGAACTAAGACCCCCCTTCGGCGGGTCTCCGTGCGGACCAGCGACTGGCCACGAGGGTCGGTCAGCGGATGTAGACCACATGTCCGCGGCCAGGCCATGTGGCAGGGTCATGGGTCGGCGCTAAGGACCGGGCCGACCGGCGCGGGCCGGCCCCGGCGGGGTGGACCGGCCGGACCGGGTCGGTCCGGCCCTAAGGGGGGTTAGCCCCCTGTCTTCGGACACCCGTATCTTTTACTACGAGTGTCTGTTTTTCATGCCGTCTGTGGAAGTTCAATCCTTGGCTTGAGATGGAGTTTTTGAGATGGTCTCGGGGATTTTTAATTGCCGAGACGGGGGCTTGGTGGCGCGACATGCTCGTTAAATACTACGCCGAGATTCTTTTTTCGAATGGTGCGAACACATCCGTAGTCCGTTTAAGGAACCGTCAGCATAGTTGTGACCCTAGAGTCGAGAAAAAGTGGTCCAGGTTGGTTTTAGGTGTTTAAGATATAGTTGAGGCGTGGGCCCCATGGGCCATCTTTAAAGTTGTGAGCAGTGTTTTGCGACTTTTTCATCAGACGTCCATTCGGGGCGAATGAGTTGTCGTTTTGGCATGTTTTTCCGAGATCATCAGGATGGAGTAGTTCGTCCGACCTATTTTGGGACTGAGGTGTGGGCCCCACGATACG
This sequence comes from Viscum album, assembly GCA_963277665.1. Lineage (NCBI taxonomy): Eukaryota > Viridiplantae > Streptophyta > Magnoliopsida > Santalales > Viscaceae > Viscum > Viscum album. Next base: position 375,191,003 of record OY728163.1, on the reverse strand, counting down.
TCGTATGGGAATAAAGTAGTGTTGAATGACTTTTTCATCGGGAGTCCGTTTCCAGTAGGTAAGTAGTCTATCTCGCGTGTTTTTCTGCGAGGATTACAACGGTGTAATCTATTTGGGCATGAAGAGACTCTTTCAATATCTCATTAAATGTGGAAACATGAAATGATATTGGTCAGAGGTTTCTTTGACGCAATCCAACCCAACGAACGGTCGCGATTTTAGCGACACCCAGTGATGGTGCGGGCAGCGCGGAGTCATCAGACCCGTATCAGGGTTTACCCTCCAGCAGGGCTGGGCAGTGGGCCACCCATTGACTTTAGAGTTCACCCTCCGGGTGGGCCAGGCAGTGGGTTACCAGTTGACTTTAGGGTTTACCCTCCAGCAAGGCTAGGCAGTTGTTCACCCAACAACCTTTTAGGGTTTACCCTCCAGCAAGGCTAGGTAGTGGGTCACCCGGCAACCTTTTAGGGTTTACCCTCCAGCAGGGCTGGGCAGTGGGTCACCCGACGTCCTTTTTGGGCTTACCCTCCAGTAGGACTGAGCATTGGGTCACCTGATGGCATTTTAGGTCTTACCCTCCAGTAGGGCTGGGCAGTGGGTCACCGGATGACTTATTTCAGACTTAGCCCCTTCTGATGAGGATAGTCGGTGGCTTTTTTCTCTGTGGTTACCAGAGCGGGACCCTTGGTTGCACGATTCAGCGATGAGATAGCTTTGACATGCAGGACTGTTGGGCATTGGTGATGGCTACCCTTAGAACTGTCGGCGACTTATCCTGGGTTGAGCTTAGATATGGAGATCCCCTTACACACTCGTTCGGGTTTCTTGTTGATCATATATATATATACACCCTACTTTTTTCCCACCCCTTGGGTTCCGTTACTCTTCTTCTAGGAGGGGCAAAGACACACAGGGTATGCCACGTACTTTTCATGTCTAGTTCCTCTTGGTTGGATGAGTCTAATCCCTTTCTTCTATTGGGTTGAGCTGCATTCTATTTACTGTACTCTTTCACTGTTCCTTGTTCTGTCTATTGCTCACCATTTTTGTACCTCCTTTGTTACTCCCTCGAGCTTTTGGGGCATCCTACTGAGTATATTTATACTCACCCCTACTTAGGCTTTTCCCACACTTGGTTTTCCCTTGAAGATGATGGATAGGTCGATCGAGACTACAGAGGAGCGTAGAGGACACAGGAGCTTGGGCTGCGATCAGTGGTCTCAGCAGGACTTTTAGGTGTGAGACCCACCAGCTGTTTACTTTTGTTTACCTATTACTGAGTTGTGGTGCCTTTCGGGTTGGGCGCGTGTTTTCCCCTTTTTCAGTTCAGTATATGTCAGTACTTTTCAGCACTTTACTTTTTTTCCCTATTTAGAGGTCGATGCATGACTGTGGTTGGGTTATAGTTGTTTTTCCTTTGGTTTCATTTTTACTCTGCACTTCTACATTGAGTGGTCTATGTGTTTGTGTGTATAGGTACTTAGGCAAAGGCCTCCTTGAGATTGTTACACCTTCGGCGCTTGTTGCCATCCCCTGGGCTATGGAGGCGGTCTTGGGGTAGTTGCGGCTCGAGACCGGTAGGGTCGGGTCGTGAAAAAAAGGAACTTCGACTGCTAATTTTCTATAAAGTTCCATCACAAAACTATGACCATAATTGAAGGAAGAAGAAGGAGAAAACAATTAAATAACGGTATCCACAATCATCATGGGATTTTTAGAAAATTTTAGTGTGCTTCACGAAAAAAAAAACCAGTTGCACCCAGCATTGACTATGCAGCAGAACAAAATGAAGGAGAAACAAAAGAATAAATGTGAAACTTGAAGAGATCATCAAAGAAGTCCAACACACACATCTAGTAATTAAAGAAAAATAATTTTATTTATTCTAGATAGATGATTAAATCATGTTAGTAATCTTCATATTATTCATACTCTAGTAACCACCTTCAAGTTCCATGACAATTTCAATGAGTATAAGTCAAGATAAGCTACATGGATTTAAATTTTAGTATTGGGTGAACACAAGACAGTTAGATCTACACCACACTCCAATTAGATAACCCAAGTATGGTAGAGCTAAAAACCATTAAAAATAGTATCTTTTGGGAGGTATCCTAACTTTTACTACTTTATAGGGTTTTAGATTTATTTATTTCTTAGGATTTAATTTTATATTATTATTTAATTTAAATTTCTTCTATTATTTTTAAGCATTATTATATGGGACTTCACTTTAACATAATTTTTATTATTTCATGTCTAAGATAGAAGCACTGGAAAAGCAAGCAGTAGGTAGAAGGAAGATAATTTTTAGGGTTATTACACATCATGAACCACATTCATGTCTTGAATTCACCAAAATGCACATCATGAATTCCGTAGACATCATGAATCTGGTGAAGGAAAAAATTGTGCAGTCAACTCCAAAACATCATGCAAAAGGGTAGTAATCTTTTCAATTCATAATTTTTCTATTGTACTCCCCACATTTTAATTATTTAGATCTTTAATATCCAATGTAATTACTTAACTTGATTCTTTCTTTACTCAATTAAACTAGGAGACATGAAAGTTACTAGGATAATTATCATGCCATGAAATTTAAATTTCATTTTCAATAAATTTGAATAAGGAAAATAGGGAAAAGAATTTGTAGAGATAACCATGTGGTTTGGGATTTGAAAATTAATTATTTAGGGGATAATGTTAATTTTGGAAAATGAAATTATTCTGAGATATGGACATGATTTGAATTTATGATATTTTCATTAATTTATTTAATTATTTGTAATCATTTACATGAGTGATTGTTCCGACACTTCATTATCATTCATGAGACATCCTTTGAGCTCAATATTTTCTATTCTTTATATAGTATATTTTTGGTAAAACTCAGCCATGCTCTCTTCTATAACTTTCTTGGCATCTTATCAAAGATATGACTAAATAGGATCATATCTAATATTATTGTGGCATTATTTTTTTATCACTTTATACTTTGATCCACCTTACTTTAATCCTTTTTAAGAACATAGAAGTTTTGGATATCCTTATTAGGAAACGATCCTTGTCACAATTCTATCTAATCTATTCTTAACTTCCTCTAATTTTTTTCATGATATTTAAAAGAATAAGTGGGGGTAATTTCTAAGGTGTGTCAGGATATAATTTATTAAGGATATTTTTTGGGGGGTTATCTATGATGATTTAGAGAGAGTATATGTATTTTTCATTGTATTTTATTATTCACATATCTTGTCAAAAATACTTGTGAAAATAATAATAATAATAATAATGGGTTGTGTCTTGGGAGGATCAAAAATCACCACTAACAGACTGATGATATGTTGATTGTATGTGGTTAGTTGGTGGATGGTATATTTTTCTTAAACATAGATTTCGAAAAAGAAAAAATTAAAATTAAAAAAAATAGATAGAAACAGAGTTTGATTCATTCATTGTTCTTACATGTATTATGGGTCCACTTTGATATTTTTGGGTGGATAGAGAGATTACAACTGTGGAAGGAGATTTTTATTGATCTTATATTTTTATATCATGCATTATACTTTAGATTGATACCTAATTTTTTTGAGTCTTTATTTTATACCATTTACCCACCTTCCTTAAAGCCTCAGAGTCATTTAATCCTAAATGGTGAACCCCTCATGATTAATATATTTTTCTTTACACAGTGTAGATATTATATATCTTGAAAGCCTATGGTAAGTGACATGTTTTTGAGGTATGTGTTGAACTCTATTCACAATTATACCCTCATGATGAGAGGATAAATTAATGTGAGGTAAATTACAAATGGCATGTGTATTAATAATGAATTGAAAAATAAAAATTAGTGATTGAAAAGGCTTGTCTATTTCAAAGAAGAAAAGTAAAATACTTAGTTGACTTGTTTCTTTGAAAAATGAGGCACTGATAAATTTTCTATTCATGATGCTTGAATTTTTAATTTCCCATTTAATCAAATATTTTTTTTTGAAATTGAATTTGAATCATGGTATAGTTAACATCATTTGTATTATGTTGATATTCCATACTTGAGGAAAAGTGTGAATTCAAGTGTGGGGGTATTTGATATGTGTATTTCATGCATGTTTTTTAAAGTGTTTAAATTCATTAATTTTTTTACTTAATTGGTTAATTTTTTCAATTTTAGGAGTGTTTTACTTGTTTTCTGTTTTATGGAAGGATGCAATAGATAATTGAAAAACGATGAAAAAGACACTTTTATTTTTGAGTGAAGTGAAGTGGAACGACACCAGAAAATTGAATATGCAATGGAGCTAGACACTTAGAGGAATGAATCTACATTTTGTATATTTCATTAAATGATGTGAGTTTTTTCAAGAAGTAGCTGCCACGCAGGATAGGTCCTGAAAGAATTCACATTACTAAAATCCATTACACGTCATGTACACTATACACGATGTGAAAGTTAGGGACATAGAAAGATATGGAAAAGCTACTGCGGGTGAAGATTACACATCCTATAAATTTATACATCGTGAATGTTTCAGGAAATAAAAAAACATAAGATATGGGATATGTGTTGCTTCTGAGGTTTTGATGAAAAAAATTATATATAAAACCTTTCAACCTGTGCTTTGGATTATTGGGGTGATTTATGATCTTAGAGAGAGGATTCATGAAGGATAATCTAGACCAAGGAACAATTCAGTTGGGATTTCATATTGGTTCATCAATTTTATCTCTTCCCTAATTACTTTTTTCATGACCATTGTGAGTGTGGTTAGGAAGTGGGTTTAAATTTTTTCCTTTTTTGAGCATGACCATTTATTGATTTGATAAAATGAATTTTTTTAATATGAGTTCTAGGGTTTTGAATTCCACCAAAATCATTGGCTTTTTTCTTACCCTATGTCTAAATAAGATTTTTGTTTACCTATTCTTTTCAATCTGAAGTACCTAACCATGAGAAAATGAGAGTTTTGGATGGATAGTGTTCAACATGACCATTGGACTCGCTAAGAAAATATTTTGATGACTACATAATTTTTAATTAATTATTTCCGACCTTGTTATCCCATGAGAAATTATTCATTGCTCCACAGCACCCTTTTTATATTTTATTCTCCCACTTTATTCATAAATCACATGCTCAGTAGATTAGATTCAATTTCTTCAAATCACAATTATTTTAAGTCTTTATTATTAAATTAATATTTTCTCCAACTCTATCTTTATGGGTTCAACCTTAGACGTTTATATCCTATACTACTCTATAGTTTAGTGGTTTATTTGATTAATGTAATAAATTTCAGTTGTAATCCTCATGTGTTAATCATGTTTTAATGATCACAAATTTTATACATTTTGTAAAGCTTGTTAATCCTGTTTAATCTATCTAAAGTCATGTGTACAGATAATTAGTCTCTTTATGCCTTAAATAATTATTGTAAACTATTTTGTTTATAATGAAATTCTATTATGAATGATTAAGTTTAATTCATTCTATTAATATCACTGTTTAAGTCTATGTATAGATATTTGGCTAATTCTGAGAAATTGTGAGTCTGCCACCAGTTATGTTTTTCTGGAAAAGGACCCAGACACCATGACCCAAACACCGTGACCCAGACACCGTGACCCAGACACCGTGACCCAGACACTGTGACCCAGACACTGTGACCCAGACACCATAACCCAGACATCGTGACCAGACACCGTGACCACACACTGTGACCATCCAGACACCGTGACTAGACATTGTGATCAAACACTTCATATGTGCTACCAGTTCCTAATATCTATACAACTGTTCCATTATAGATGTCTCACTGCTCAAAGAAAAACAAGGAGACACCATTTCAAGGAGATGATATTTCAATGAGACATTGTTTCAAGGAGACAACATTTCAAGGAGACACTGTTTCATAAAGACACCATTTCCAGAAAGACTGTGACACCATTTTTTAATCTGTTTTTTCATTTTTCAATTTAATCTCTAACCGTCATATTTGAAGCTTTTAAATTCACTGACATAATTAATGTTTCTTTGTATACATGTCACCTGACAGTACGAGGTACAAGGTGCAGAATACATGCATCCTGTCAACTCTAACACATGCATTCTAAGAATAAAAAGAAAAGTGTGGCCAGAAGAAAAGTGCAAAAATAGTGACAACAAAGAAACAAGTGTGTCCATGATAATGAAGAAGTACGAGCATTCTTGAAAGAAGAACTGACACATGCAACCCGAAACTACATAAGAACACATGAAGCATTATCGAATCCTAGAGTCAAGAATATTTTCACACTATCAACTCCATGAAGAACATGAGCCAGATCCAGCTGACTTGCGATACACTATTTTCCATAAGAGGACTCGATTTCTTCATCTGCTTCATCCTAGAATTCCAGAGCTGCATAGACTAACACTCAGAGCACTTCTAACCTTATCTCATAATTTTTGCTCTATTGTGTATTATTTTTATCTTTTAAGAAGTGTGTGTGTGTGTGACTATATAAAAACATGCACTATATCATGAATTAAACTTAAGGATACAAGATATCCTTTCTCATACATCTTTTTACACTTTTTTATTCCCATATATAAGTGTGGAAGAGGTCCCTGTGTGACCTGGTAGTTCTTACCCATGAAGAACTGTGGAAGAGGTCGTGTGACCTAGACAGTCCTGTGTACTATTGTTAACCCTGATCTAGGGTTTTGATCATGTTTATTTATATAAACTTATTAGTGGAAGGTAATCACCAAGTAGAGTGTATTTGGTATCAGCTTGAGACTGAACCACTTATTTTATATCTGATGTGCTTTTTAATTTAGTTTTTCCTATTTTACTGTATAATTCAGAAATAACTAAATTTAATTTGATAGTTAATATTGGAAAGAATTTATAACTGTTTTTTCTTATTAGAATAGCTTCAAAAGTAATGTTAATAACTGATATTAAGATTACTGAGAATTAATCAATCTTCTAAGAAGTTATTTAAATATTCAAACTTTCATAACCGTATTACTTTGATTAACTGGGCTGTATTTAAATTTATTGGGGAAAATTTTTAATAATACTTTTTAAAAATAAATTTTTATAGATACTCAATCCACCCCCTCTTGATTACTCTACTCTAACCAACATTTGATATCAAAGGATTGTTTATTATTCCTAATAAGACTCTGTTTTTAACCCTATTCAACTGTGATTTTAGTTGTACTTTAAAGATCTGTAAATTTCTGTTAATTCTAAATTTATAGCTATTTCAAAGTATTTCTTTATTATGGATAATATATTAGAAGGTCCTACAACAAACAGACCACCATTCTTTAATTGAACCAATTATGCTCAATGGAAAATTAAAACGAAAATGCATTTAGAAAGTATGAGTTTTGAAATCTGTTCTTCAATTATAGATGAATATAAGATTCCTTCTACTGATAGAATCACTTGGGATGACCCTACCAAGACTTCCTATAATAATAATTGAAAATCCATGAATTATTTATATTTATCTTTATGAGATGAGGAATTTAACAGAGTTTCTGCATGTAAAACTACCCATGAAATTTAAGATACTTGGTCTGTTTCACATGAAAGAACTTCTAGTGTGAAATAAATGACACTTAATACTTATACTATTAAATATAATAACTTTAAAATGAAACCTGATGAGCCTATTTCTGATATGTATCTCAAGTTCAAAGAAATTGTCAACACAATGATTTCTCTTAAAAGAGATGTCACTACTAAAGAACATATCATGAGGATTCTCATATGCCTACTTGACAGATGGAGAGGAACCTCTGTCTCTATTAGAGAATCATGCGACATAAGAAAATTACCTGTAAAAGAACTCATTGGAAAACTAATGATGTATGAAGAGGATCTGAGAGTCAAAAATGAATAGGAGGATGAACCCAAAAGAAAATTAGTTGCATTCAAGACCACCACCTCTAAATATAAGGAGAAAGAAAAATTGGAAGTCTCTGTAGAAAGTTCCAGCAGTGAAAAATCATCACCTGACAGTGATGAGGAGATAGATCAATTATCTAGAACGTTTAAGAGATTTTACAAGAAGAATAAATTTTTTAGAAATCCTAACTTCAAGGGAAGATATGATCAAAAAGGAAGCTAGAAGAAAGATTGTAAAATAAGTAAAAAGTTTGATGAGATAGTCTGCCATGAATGTAAGTGAAAGGGAAATATAAAGTCTGACTGTCCCAAGCTCAAGTACAAAAAGAAATATTAGGACAAAGATAGAAAGCATAAAAAGTCAAAGAAAGCAACATGGAGTGATTCTGAGGATGGTTCATGTAACTCATAATCCTCAAATGATGAACGGGATAACAAATCCAATATGTGTTTTATGACAAACACATCTGAGGTAACACTGGAATCTCTTGTACACGATTCCTATTATTCTGTAAATGAGAGTGACTTTGAAAATATGACTAATGAGGAAATGTTTGAATACTGTAATATGCTTGAAGATGCATTTAATGAACTAAAAGATAAATACAAGTCTTTAAAGAAACAGCATGCTCTTACCTCAACTATTAAAACTGAACTTATTATAGAAAGGGAGAAAAATTCTCAATTACTCATATAAAACAATGAACTAAAAAATCTAATGAGAAATTGAAAAATGATCTTGAAAGGTTTATTAATGGTAAAGATACCTTGGTACAAATTCTAGGTAAACAGATTTCTTCTAAATATACAACTAGCATTGGCTATCAACTTGGTAAAATAAATTTTGGAAGAACTAATTTTGTTTCTAAGTCTAAGACATACAGATTTACTTATAGTTCTAGAAAACATCCATCTATTTCAAATTATGATACACTCTCTAATTTTTCAAGATTTTTTGGACCAAATAGAGTTTATTTTTCAAGTACTTTACATAATGATTATAGGAAACCTATGAGGCAGATATGGGTTCCTAAATCACTAGTCACTAATATTACTAGACCCAAACAAGTATGGGTACCAAAATCTATTTTCATTTAACCATTTTATAGGAAAATTGCTTAAAGAGTTCTTGTTAAAGCTTATGGTGCTTGGAGAGTGGGTGTTCAAGAAACATGAAAGGAGACTATTCATGCTTCAAGAATTTAACAAAAATTGATGGAGGACATGTCACCTTTGGTGACAATGCCAAAGGAAAGATTATTTTCCTTGGCCAAATTGGTAACTTTAACTCAGTTTTGATATCCAAAGTACTTTTTGTGGATGGATTAAAATATAATCTGATTAGTATTTCACAACTATGTGATGATGGATTTCATGTTAAATTTGAAAATGATACTTACAATGTTTTCAATTCTAAAAATGAATTAGTATTTTTTTATTTAATAAATGAAAATGTATATTCTGTTAACTTATATTCTTTAGTATCTCAAAATGTTTCATGTTTAAGTATATTTCACAAAGAATCTTGGCTTTGGAATAGGAGACTAGGACATTGTAATACTCAGTCCTTTAGAAAGTTAACTATAAAAAGGTTAGTCAAAGACCTACCCAAACTTTAGTTTCTAAATGATAAAGTGTGTGATCCTTATCAAAAGGGAAAGCAACACAAAATTTCCTTCAAACCAAAGAAAGAAGTTTCAACTTATCAACCTCTCAAATTGGTTCACATGGATTTTTTTGGACCATCTATAGTTTCTAGTTTAAATGGGAATCATTATGTTTATGTTCTTGTAGATGAATTATATATATATACTTGGACTTTCTTTTTGGATCACAAAAGTGAAGCATGCTATCATTTTACCAAATATGCCAAAACTATAGAAAATCTTAGTGGACTTAGAATTAAATCCTTAAGAAATGATCATGGCCGTGAGTTTGAAAATCAAGAGTTTGAATCCATTTTCTCCCAAAATGGCTATAGTCATAATTTCTCTGCCCTTAGAACACCTCAACAGAATGGAGTTGTGGAAAGAAGAAATAAAACCCTGGAAGAGATTGCTAGAACCATTATTAGTGAATATGACTTACCTATTTATTTTTTGGGCTATAGATATAAATACATCATTCTATATTATCAATATAGTGTTGATTAGACCTATTCTTAAAAGAACTTCATATGAGTTGTGGAATAATAGAAAACCTAGAGTAAGCTACTTCAAAGTTTTTGGTTGCAAAGTCTATATCCTTAATACTAAGGAAAATCTTGAAAAATTTTCATCCAAGAGTGATGAAGGAATATTTTTAGGATATTCAATCTCTAGTAAAGCCTATAGAGTGTTTAATAAAAAAACTAAATGTGTGGAAGAATCTATCCATGTAAAATTCGATGAAACAGATCCACATGAGCCTAAAACCACTCTAGAGAACCTAGAGGATGATGTATCAAATTTGTACATTAATTCAAAATCCTCTAACCATCTTGTGAATGAATCTATGAAAACTTCCAGTTCTGAAAATTCTTTGGATTCAAATCACAATGAACCTGAACCTGTTTAAGAACCTGAAATCCCAAGTCCTTCTTTTCCTAGAGCTATTAGAACTCTTAAGAACCATCCTTTAGATGTTATTGTAGGATACTTAGATAAAGGAACTCAAACTATATATTATCTTAGAAATCAGGTTGAACATAAAGTCTTCTTATCACAACTTGAACCTAAAAACATTAATGATGCTATCAATGATGAATTTTGGGTGATGGCTATACAATAAGAACTTAATCAGTTTGAAAGGAACAGAATTTGGAAACTTGTTGATAGACCCAAAGACACATTCACCATAGGCACTAAATGGGTGTTTAGAAATAAGGTAGATGAAGCTGGTAATATAGTTAAAAACAAGGCTAGATTGGTTGCATAAGGATATAGTCAAGAAGAAGGAATTGACTATGAAGAGACCTTTGCACCAATAGCTAAACTTGAAGCCATCAAAATTCTGCTTACTTATGTTGCACATCTAAATTTCAAAATATATCAAATGGATGTTAAAAGTGTATTTATAAATGGGTATATAGCTGAGGATGTATTTGTTGAGCAACCCCCTGGTTTTACAAATCCTCATTTTCCAAATCATGTTTTTAAATTATCATAAGCTTTATAGGGTTTAAAACAAGCTCCAAGAGCATGGTATAATAGATTAAGTACTTTTCTTATTTCCAAAGGTTTTACAAAAGGAATAGATGATCTTACCCTTTTTATAAAATGAATTTTCAATGATGTTTTAGTAGTTAAAATCTATTTAGATGACATTATCTTTGGATCTTCAAAAAAATATTTATGTATTGAATTTTATAAAATGATTCAAAACGAATTTGAAATGAGTTTAATGGGTGAACTAAAATTATTTCTTGGATTTCAAATCTTTCAAAATAATGATGGTATTATTTTAAATCAAAGAAAATATACTAGATATCTTCTAAAATGTTTTGGTTTAGATAGATCTAAAAGTAGTGACACTATAATGAGTAATACTTGTATGTTGGATCTTGATGAAGATGGAAAATCTGTTTATCAAACCACTTATAGAGGGATGATCGGAAGCTTACTCTACTTAACTGCTAGCTGACCTGACATTATGTTTAGTGTGTGTATGTGTGCTCATTTTCAAGAAAACCTCAAGGAATATCATTTAAATTCTATTAAAAGAATCTTCAAATACCTAAAACATACACCCAATCTAGGACTATTCTATCCTATAGGACAATCATTTGAGTTAGTGAGTTATTCTGATGCTGACTTCGGTGGTTGTAAGTTATATAGAAAAAATAGCTCTGGAATATGTCACTTTTTAAGCAAGTCACTAGTATCATGGTGTAGTAAGAAACAAAACTCTATTGCATTATCTACTGCAGAAGCTGAATACATAGTTGCTAGTAGTTTTTGTGCACAAATTTTGTGGATGAAACACACATTACTAGATTATAGACATCAATTCAGGCATGTACCTATAAATTGTGACAATAAAAGTGCTATTAACATCTCAAAAAATCCCATTTCACACTCTAGGACAAAACATATTGATGTAAGATATCACTTTTTGAGAGATCATTATCAAAAAGGTGAAATCACTTTGGAATTCATTGGAACTAAATATCAGTTTGCTGATATATTCACCAAACCATTAAATTCTGAAAGAATAGATTACATCATACATGAATTGGGAATGATAAATCTTAATCAGTAAGTATAATGTTTCATATTTTGTTGTTTCATGTCTATGGTATCATTGTTATTGTCTCAAACAATAGGGTTGCACAGTTTAAAACTCACACAGTTACGGTCTCACTGTGAAATCTAGTTACGGTCTCACCGTGAAAGCCAGTTATGGTATCACCGTGAAATTTGATTACGGTCTCATCGTAAAGAAACTTTATTATCTTATTTATACATTATAACCCATATCGTGGTAATTAATTATTTTGCGCTTTTACTTTCCCACGTTTTTTATCCCACGACGCTTGATATCCCTAAATGATAAAATAAAAGAAGTTTCACTTCTTTCTTCACTTGATATCTCTTCTCTCAAACTGTAACCCCTCTCTCAACCCTTCAGTTTTCTATCTCTCTCTCTCAAACCTTCGTTGATGTAACGACCCTAACTTTTAATAATTTATGTTTCATTTGTTTGTGTGTAATTTTATTTTATACTCAACGAAACTATTTCATTTAATGGAATGAGTATAAATAAAATGAGACCGTTGGGTTTCGATTGTTATATGATTGTTGGTCAATATGACCATTGGAAAGTAAACTCTTAATGTTGCATTTTTTCTATAAAAAACAAGTGACCTTGGTTAATTAATATAGAAAGAAGATATGATGGCCTCATCCAGTAGTCTCGGTTCGATCGAAGCCCATCTGACAGAACTAGGGAAAGAGGTAGCACCACTGGGTTTTGCTCTGGACCAAACCCAAGCTGAACTTCACCGTGTGAAGCTGGAACGGAATCGCCTTCTGGAGAAGTTAAAGCTTATAGAAATCACTACTCAGGCAATGTTGGCTGAGCCTCCCTCAAATTCTCTCACCATAGCACACCTTACACTTAGGTCATATGCTTGTGTTATAAGGGGCTATGTAATGATACCATAGCTACTTTGTGTAATCCTTTGAGATAAATAAAATTGTGATTTCTTCCTATAGTGAAGTTTTTAAATTTTCAGATGTTCGGATAAAAATAGTATGTATCTTATGGAAGAATTTTGAAAAAAAGGATATTTTAAAATATTTATTTAAACCTTAAATAATTAATTATGTGTAAGGATTTTCAAAAAATGGTCTTCTGCAAATGTGTTCAGTAAGAAATTTAGAGTCTAATAAGATCAACTTAATTTTTTGTGAATAGTAAATTATGAATAGTGATTTTATGCTTAGGATTAGTAATGTGACCAAATGGATTAGTAATATCACTTAAAGAAAGTATTAATATAGTTAGGCACCTTGATTAAGTAATGTGATTCAATAAAATAGGTAAATAACTGTTTCATAAATTATTAGTTAAGTATTAGTTTTTCGGGTGAATAGTGTTTTTATTTAAAAATTAAATTAAAAATATTTAGAAAATTATTTTTATAAAATGGAGTTCATTTTTGAATTCAGAGCATCGATATTATGTTAAGGTGAATTTTTGGGATTTTTCTGAAAAAGTTGAATTTTTGGTGAATAGTGAATTTTCAGTTTAGAGTTTCAGGTGTTTAATGACATCATTAAGGCTGTAATAATTATGTAATAATTCTGGTAGACTTGTGAATAGTAAGATAAGGTATGAGGTGTCCCAAGTGGCCAATACTATGGGAAAATACCATGGGCAAGCCCATGTTTTTTCCAATACCACCGCTGAGGTGTCCCTTGGAAATTAATGATTTGTCCCCTCACTTCTCCTATAAGTACCAAGCATTTCCCTCATTATTTTCATTTCCAAATCCTCCTAAACTATTTTCTGGTATCTTTACCTCCAAAGGAGTCCTCCCAAGGTTCCCTCAAGCCTCCCAAGGTCCCGACCTTCAAGCTTTCTAATTTACTCTTCAAGGTAAGGGATCCTTTCACTCTCCTCTTTTAAGTCATGAATTCCTTTACGTTGTGTCTTCTAGTTTCCATCTCTTTATGTTGAGGGTATGTTCTTATATGTTCTCATTTCTTTAAATTTCATGTATAATTGTTGAGATACCCCTTTCCTCTCTCATCAATTTTTTATCTGGATATTAAAGTGACGTTGTTAGGCTGCCGAATTTTTTGTAAAAGAAATCACATATTCTCTTTTCTTTCGTGTTTCCTTTTCTTATGGTATGTCATTAAAATATCCATACCATGATCTTATTCAGTACCCGTACTGTATTATTAATTATTTATGAGTGGGTGACCCTTGTCCCATCTCTTTTCAATGTTTTCTAAAACCATGTTATATAGCCCTTATGCTGCAGAAATTTCATCTCAAAATTTCTCTCTTTTTCTCAAGAAATTCTCTTGTATTATTTATGTGAATACCCAATTCTATTTTCATATCTAGGGGTATTCATAAATACATAAAATTTATCTATTTTATTCTGTAATTGACATACATATAACCCTCACTCCCTTTTCGTGGGTTATAAATGACTTACTGATCAAGTTTTTAAGTACTTTTTAAACATCATGATTTTGACATGAAACCCATTTATTTGATTCTATTTGGGTTATTTATGAAATGTTTGATTATGATATATGTGTCTCACATGAAAGTAAATACATATTAATGGTGCGCACTGATAGCGCTCCAATTCATTGGGTAAATATTTAATCTCTAGATATGAAAAGTTTCACGATACCTTGGTGAATAACCTTGGTAATTTTTATGACACCTTGGGGATAGACCTTGGTTATATGTTCATTAATTTCTAAATGAAATGTTGTAGCCACATATTCAAGTTATGTTTCAAGTTCTTTTCATTATGATATGCCTATACTTACATTTCTCGTGTCTTTATTTTCTTATTCAAGTTCTTATTGATATCACAAGTAAATTGATTCCTTGTTTACCCTTACTGTGCCTTCTGCTCACCCTTTACTTTGATGTATGTCTCCATGATATAAGATGCATTAATTGAACATAGGATGAACATATTATAAAGACTTACAAGTGGATTAGAATAATATTTTATGTCGTTTTCATGTTTTATGTCCCTGATTTCCAAGACACTAGACTTTAAAGATCCTCTATTTGTAAAATGTATTGAAAAGTTATGTTATAAAAAGGTGGGATGCCACAGTTGGTATCAAAGAGAGGTTTCTAACTACAGTTAAAGGTGACTAGTATGTCAGCAAGTGAAGGTAGAGCGACAAATTCCTAAAGGGGTATTGCAACCACTACCCATACCATCATGGAAGTGGGACAATATCACTATGTACTTCGTCACTGGTCTCCCAAGAACTTCCAAAGGAAACAATGCGATATGGGTTTTTATGGACCGTCTCACCAAGACTGCCCATTTTATCTCTATTCGGGAAGATTTATCTCTTGATAAACTTTATAGGATTTGTGTGAAGGAAGTGGTAAGGCTATATGGAGTTCCACTTTCAATCATGTCTAATTGTGATCCAAGGTTCACATAAAAATTCTGGAGAAGTCTTCAACATGCTATGGGCACTGAATTGAATTTTAGTATGGCCTATCACCCCCAAACTGATGGCCAATCTGAAAGAACTATTCAAACACTCAAGGATATGATGATAACATGATCAATGGAATTAAAGGTGGATGGGACCCTTTGGTCGAGTTCTCTTACAACAACAGCTTCCACTCGAGCATTCAAATGGCACCCTATGAAGCTCTATATGGGAAGCGATGTAGAACTCCAACTTGTTGGGATGAAGCTGGTGAGAGAAAGCTTCTTGGGCCTGATATTTTCCAAGAGATGATAGAAAAATTCCATGCCATCCAACAACACATTAAGGCTGCTCAGAGTCGACAAAAGAGCTATGCTGACAACCATCGTAGGGACTTAGAGTTTGATGTTAGTGACAAGGTCTTTCTTCAAATTTCACCTTAGAAGAGAGTCATGAGGTTTGGGAAGAAGGGTAAGCTCATCCCTAGGTACATTGGCCCCTATTAAATCCTTGATTGCGTGGGAGCAGTGGCCTATCGGCTTGCACTTCCTCTAAATCTAGCACAAGTTCATGATGTATTCAATGTATCCCTCTTGAGGAAGTACATACTTGACCCTTCACATGTACTGAACCCAGAGGTGGTACAACTGGAACATGACCTCTCTTATGAGGAGCAGCCAGTGGAGATCTTGGATCGTAAAGACAAGGTTCAACATAACAAGACTACCCACCTTGTTAAGGTGTTGTAGAGGAACCAAAAATATGAAAAATCCACGTGGGAACCAGAGGAGTCTATGAGGCAGAAGTACCCACACCTTTTCTTTTCTAAGGGTATGAGTTAAAATTTCAGGGACTAAATTTCTTAAGGGGGGAATAATGTAACGACCCAAACTTTTAATAATTTATATTTCATTTGTTTTTGTGTTAATTTATTTTATACTCAATGAAACTATTTCATTTAATAAAATGAGTATAAATAAAATGAGACCGTTGGGTTTCGACTGTTATATGACCATTAGTAAATATGACCGTTGGAAACTAAACTCTTAATATTGCATTTTTTTTCTATAAAAAACATGTGACCTTGGTTAATTAATACAGAAAGAAGATACGATGGCCTCATCCAATAGTCTTGGGCCGATCAAAGCCCATCTGATGGAACTGGGGAAGGAGGTATCACCACTGGGTTTTGCTCTGGACCAAACCCAAGCTTAACTTCACCGTGTGAAGCTGGAACAGAATCGCCTTCGGGAGAAGTTCAAGCTTATAGAAATCACTACTTAGTAAATGTTGGTCGAGCCTCCCTCAAATTCTCTCACCATAGCACACCTTACACTTAAGTCATATGTTGGTGTTATAAGGGGCTATGTAATGAGACCATAGCTACTTTGTGTAATCCTTTGAGATAAATAAAATTGTGATTTCTTCCTATGGTGAATTTTTTGAATTTTAAGATGTCTGGAAAAAAATAGGATGTATCTTATGGATGAATTTTGAAAAAAAGGATATTTTAAAATATTTATGTAAACCTTAAATAATTAATGATGTGTATGTATTTTTTAAAAATGTTCTTCTGCAAATGTGTTCAGTAAGAAATTTAGAGTCTAATAAGATCAACTTAATTTTTGGTGAATAGTAAATTATGAATAGTGATTTTATGCTTAGGATTAGTAATGTAACCAAATGGATTATTAATCTCACTTAAATAAAGTATTAATATAATTTAGGCACCTTGATTAAGTAATGTGATTCAATAAAATAGGTAAATAATTGTCTCAGAAATTATTAGTTAAGTATTAGTTTTTTCGGATGAATAATTTTTTAATTAAAAATTAAATTAAAAATATTTAGAAAATTATTTTTATAAAATGTAGTTCCTTTTTGAATTCAAAGCATCGATATTACCCAAAAATTCAGGAGACAGGCAAAAACCTGCTCCTAAAAAATATATTAATCAAAATTAAAAGTACACAGGAGAACAGAGTCACAAAATTGATCAAGAAAGACAGGTATAAACCTCACCACAAATATCATCCGGGAAAAGATCATTTCAAAAATCAGGCGTGATGCAGGACCAATTCGAACTAAATTCAAAAATTGCTCTCTTGGACAGAGCATCACCAACCCGATTGGCCTCACGAAAAACATGTGTTACTTCAAGAGAGAGTACCTCTGCCAGCCACAGAAATTCGATCCATTCAGGCAAGATATTCCATGGTAAATTTCTGGATCAAGCACGAATAATTTGAACAGTAGACATCGATATTATGTTAAGGTGAACTTTTTGGATTTTTCTGAAAAAGTTGAATTTTCAGTGAATATTGAATTTTCATTTTAGAGTTTCGGGTGTTTAATGACATCATTAAGGATGTAATAATTATTTAATAATTCTGGTCGACTTATGAATATTAATATAAGGTATGAGGTGTCCCAAGTGGCCAATACCATGGTCAAATACCATGGGAAATCCCATGGTTTTTCCAATACCACCGATGAGGTGTCCCTTGGCAATTAATGCTTTGTCCCCTCACTTCTCCTATAAGTACCAAGCCTTTCCCTCATTATTTTCATTTAAAAATCCTCCTCAACGAATTTATGGTCTCCTTACCTCCCAAGGAGTCCTCCCAAGATTCCCTCAAGCCTCCCAAGGTCCCGACCTTCAAGCTTTCGAAGTTACTTTTCAAGGTAAGGGATCATTTCACCCTCCTCTTTTAAGTCATGACTTCCTTTATGTTGTGTCCTCTAGTTTCCATATCTTTATGTTGAGGGTATGTTCTTATATGTTCTCATTTCTATCCATTTCATGTATAATTTTTGAGAGACCCCTTTCCGCTCTCATCAATTTTTTTTCTAAATATTAAAGTGACGTCGTTAGGCTGCCGAATTTTTCGTAAAAGAAATCACATCTTCTCTTTTCTTTCATGTTTCCTTTTCTTGTGGTATGTCATTCAAATATCCATACCATGATCTTATTCTGTACCCATAATGTATTATGAATTATTTATGTGTGGGATACCCTTGTCCCCTCTCTTTTCAATGTCTTCTAAAACCATGTTATATAGCCGTTATGCTGCAGAAATTTCGTCTCAAAATTTCTCTCTCTTTTTCTCAAGAAATTCTCTTGTATTATTTATGTGAATACCCAATTCTATTTTCATATCTAGGGGTATTCATCAATACATGAAATTTATCTATTTGATTCTGGAATTGACATACATATAACCCTCACTCCCTTTCCATGGGTTATAAATGACTTAATGATCAAGTTGTTAAGTACTTTTTAAACATCACAATTTTGACATGAAACCCATTTATTTGATTCTATTTGGGTTGTTTATGAAATGTTTGAATATGATCTATTTGGATCACATGAAAGTAAATAAATATTAATGTTGTGCCCTAGTAGCGCTCCAATTTATTGGGTAAATATTTAATCTCTAGAGATGACAAGTTTCACGATACCTTGGTGAATAACCTTGGTAATTTTTATGACACCTTGGGGATGGACCTTGGTGATATGTTCATGAATGTATAAATGAAATGTTATAGCCACATATTCAAGTTATGTTTCAAGTTATTTTAATTATGATATTCCTATACTTCCATTTCTCATGTCTTTATGTTATTATTCAAGTTCTTATTGATATCACAAGTAAATTGATTCCTTGTTTACCCTTCCCGGGCCTTCTGCTCACCATTTACTTTGATGTATGTCCCAGGATATGATATGTAGTAATTGAACATATGATGAACATATGATGAAGCCTTAAAAGTGGATTAGAAGAATATTTTATGTCATTTTCATGTTTTATGTCCCCGATTTCCAAGACACTAGACTTTAAAGATCCTCTGTTTGTAAAATGTAATGAAAAGATATGTTATAAAAAGGTGGGATGCCACAGTTGAATTCCCAGGATGAAACACTCACTATCGTCAACTCCTGAGCAACACATTTCAAATAATAAGTTGAAAATTGTGCCAAATTTAGCACCAGAAGGTCCTCTGAATCCGTATCTAGTAGACAGAATAGTGGTACCTGAAAAGGAGATATGCCCTAAGTGGCTTCTATCAAGTAATTATTTGGTATTAAAAGTACTTATATATCAAGGATGGGTGGATTGGTTCACAAAGGAGGATAGTCCTATTTACCTGAAATTATTTTCACAATTTTATCATTATGTTCAATTCTCTTTTGATACAAAAGATGGCTATGTTGTGCGAAGTTGGATCGATGGCCAGATTTGTACCTTTTATTTGAGGTTATGGGTTTCATGCCTTAGGATATCTCATGAGGGTATTTGTGAGGACTACCAGAGAGGTCCTCCACCTCCAAGTGAGTTCTTTGTTTTGGAAGAAGCGTTGGGAAGCTTAACTGGGAATGAAACAAAGCGAAGAGCCATCGCTACTGAGATAGATGGTGAAACCAGACTTGTTTTTAAATTTGTTCAGAATCTGATTAGCCCCAGAAAAGGTGATTTTTCTACACTCAAGTATCATGATGTATTTTTGATACATCTCATGAAAAATGGACATAATATCAACCTATGAAAATATGTTATACTCCATATGTGTGAGTTGATCAAAACAACCTCAAAGTCAACCTCCCTGTTCTAATCAAGGATTATCTCAGCTATGCTTCATGCAAAAGGGTTAGTTGGAACAGATGAAGAATATATTAAGGATTATGAGTTTTTTATTTCAAAAGTTACAGTAAAGATAATTAAAATCAATTAGAATCTATAGAGAAAAGCATGGTTGGAAGATAATGACAGGGTTTATGAAAAGTTTAATTCGGTGGAACACTCTTCGAGACCTAAGGATATTTCTAATCCTGGTTTGGAGCCATATGATAATGTTGAGTATTCTGATGTGGAAAAAGAGGAAGAGGATATTGTACCTATAGGAGAAACTATTTTGGATGGGAAAGAAAGTGAACCTGTTCTCCAAGACTTAATTGACAAGGAAATACCTGTTCCTGAAGAAGTTGCTGATTTGGAAGAACAAACTACTATGGAAGAAGAATCTGTTGCTAAGGTAAATGAAAAGGATTTTGTAGAAGAGAATATAGAATAAGATATTTTTGTTGTGCAAGAACCTTCTCTTGAGGAAAACCCAGAGGAACAAACTATTCCTGAAATTATTCCATATGTTGAAGAGAGAATGGAGCAAGCCTTTCAGTTGGATAGAAGGGAAATGGGTGAGGATATCAGGGATGAAATATTGGAAATAGATCAAGGATTTAAATCTCTCATTCCTAAGAAATATGAACCTGTTGAGGGGGAGAATCACCCGAATCTAGAACCTGTTGAAATACTTAATCTCGTTGATCTAAGATCAGTGGATACATGGTATAAATTCCCTATTTATTTTTATGTGACTAATTCCCAGGAAGTCTCAGTTAAAATAATAGATTTGTCTACTATGTTTCAATTGAAACTGTAATCTTCTCCTGATGTTATCTCTGCCAAATATTCTGAGCCTGTATCAACCCCTATTCTTGACCCTTCATAAGAACCTTCTACATTGGTAAGTAAATAATATTTGAAAGCTTTTGAAGCTACCCTATTGGCAGGAGTTGAAAAAATCATGAATACCCAACCAGGTCCTATAACCAATTTGAGTGAGAGATATGCTTTATTATTGTTGGAAAAGATCATATGGAAGATTAAACCCAAGATGGTTCATGAGATTAAAGAAGTCAAAGTTGATAAAAAAACAGTTAAGTGATGAAGTAAAGACTCCCAGAGGTATGATTGAAGAAATGCAGAGAGTGATGAACTCAACATCAAAACCTGTTTCTCATCCTGTTGAGGATATTGTTAGTAATATTCCACAGGAAGTAGCCTCCCTAATTCAACCTAATCTAACCTCCTTGGATAATATGTTAGCTGAAAGAAACAAGAATATTGTTCAAGAGATGCGTAACTTGTTATTGGTCTTAACAAGTTGAATGATGAGTATAAGGGATGTCTCCAGAAAGTTCTAAATCAACTAAAATCCCTTACTTAGGCTGTTACTACTTCTCGTACTTCTGGACAATCATCTCAACCCTCTTTAGACAGTGATCTTCTTATAACAGTTTTCAAAGAATAAATTCAGGCTGTGCTCAGTGGTTTTGACAAAGAATCTCTATCTGAAGTTGTCAAGAATAGTGACAGAGTTCTTAATTTGGTGAGAATTCATTCCAAAATAGAAAATGATGCTCAATAATATATTACTAAGAAGGTGTACTTTTACTTCAAAAAATATTCTCAAAGCATGACATGACCAACCACTTCAACTGCCTTGTAGAGAATCTGAGAATCCCTCCTATCACTCAAACTTTCAAAACTCAAGTCCAAAAGCTCAAAGATTTCACTCCTTTGTTTGATAAGTTTATAGAGAATAAGGATGACTTTGAGAAAGCCATGTAGTATGGTGGTGAGATTATTGTTGACTTCATCAATCTTTTGAGGCCTTATCTTCATGTTCAGAGTACTACCATTGTCGCTCCTGTAGCTGCACACCTGAGATCTAGTTTTCCTACCTTCTCATCCTCTACCATTGCCTCTACATCTATTTCTGTCTCTCAGGCTCTAAGTCAGATCAGACCAGTTATCCTTGATCAACAGTTGCCTCAGTCTTCCACTACACCTACCTTGGCCCCTTCTATTTTTGAAGGACTCTCTTTCCCTTCTCTATCAACTGGTTCACTCCCTTCTTCCACATCTACCTCTACTCCTATGGCTTCCTCTTCTAATGCTGCTGTCAAGGGCAAAGAGAAGACAATCCAATGCTGAAGAAAAGTGACTACTATCTTTTTATAGGTATGATTTCTGTATTATTGTTACTTACTGTTTGTAATGACACGTTTTATCCATCTAATGCATTGTGAACTTTTATTGTCTATTTCGTATTTACTCTTTTTGATAATCCCAAAAGGGGGAGAAATATGTATTCTATATGCTCACTAATGAAGATACACATTACCTAATAATATTTCTCTCACTCACATGATTTGTGATCATCAAAAAGGGGGATATTATTGGAATCCTTGTGTGTTAATCTTGTTTTAATGATCACAAATCCTATAAATTTTGTAAATCTTGATAATCCTATTTAATATATCTAAAATAATGTATACAGATGATTAGTCTATTTATACATTAAATAATTATTATAAAATATTTTGTTTATAATGAAATTATCTTATGAATTATTAAGTTTAATTCATTCTATGAATATCATTGTTTAAGTCTGTGTACAGATATTTGGCTAAGTCTGAGAAACCGTGAGTCTGCCACCAATTTTGTTTTTCTAGAAAAGGACCCAGACACCATGACCTAGACACCGTGACCCAGACACCATGACCCAGACACCATTACCCAGACACCGTGACCCAGACACCATGACCCAGACACCGTGACCCAGACACCGTGACCCAGACACCGTGACTCAGACACCGTGACCCAGACACCGTGACCCAGACACCGTGACCCAGACACCGTGACCCAGACAGTGTGACCCAGACATCGTGACCTAGACACCATGACCCAGACACCATGACCAGACACTGTGACCATACACCATGACCATCCAGACACCATGAATAGACATTGTGATCAAACACCGCATCAGTGCTACCGGTTCCTGATCTCTATAAAATTGTGCCATCATAGTTGTCTCACCGCTCAAAGATAAACAAGGAGAAACTGTTTTGAGGAGACACTGTTTTAATGAGACATTGTTTCAAGGAGAAATCATTTTAAGGAGACACCGTTTCATGAAGAAACCATTTCCAGATAGACTGTGACACCGTTTCTTAATTTGTTTTGTTGTTTTTTAAATTTAATATCTAACTGTCATATTTGAAGCTTTTAAATGCACTGACATAATTAATGTTTCTTTGTAGACATATCACCTGATAGTATGAGGTACGAGGTACAGAATACATGCATCCTATCTACTCCAACACATGCATTCTAAGAATAAAAATAACAGCATGTCCATAATCAAAGTGCAACAATAGTGACAACAGAGAAACAAGAGTATACGCGATAATGAAGAAGCACGAACATTCTTGAAAGAAGAATTGACACATGCAACCTGACACTGTTGAAGAACAAATGAAGCATACTCAAATCCTAGAGTAGAGAACATTTTCACACTATCAACTCCACGAAGAACATGATCCAGATCTAGCTGACTTATGATACTCTATTTTCCACAAGAGGACTCAATTTCTGCATTTTCTTAATACTAGAAGTCCATAGTTGTATAGAATAACACTCAGAGCACTTCTAACCTTATCTCATCATTTTTCTCTATTGTGTATTATTTTTATCTTTCAAGCTATGTGTGTGTGTGTGTGTGTAAAAACATTCATTATCTCCTGCATTAAATTGGAGGATACAATATATCTTTTATCATACATATTTTTACACTTGTGTATTCCCATAGATAAGTGTGTAAGAGGTCTCTGTGTGACCTGGTAGTTCTTACCCATGAAGAACTGTGGAAGAGGTCGCGTGACCTAGATAGTCCTATGTACTTTTGTTAACCCCAATCTAGGGTGTGGATTACATTTATTTATATAAACTGCTTGGTGGTAGGTGATCATCAAGTGGAGTGGATTAGATCTTGGATTGATATTGAACCACTTGTTTTATATCCACTATTTTGTTTAATTTAGTTTTCTCTGTTTTACTGTATAATTCAAAAATCACTAAAATTTAATTTGATAGTTAATCTTGGAAAGAAGTTATAATTGTTTTGACTTTTTATAATAGATTAAAAAGTAATGTTAATAACTGATATTAAGATTACTGAGAATTAACCAATCTTCTGATAAGTTATTTAAACAGTCAAACTTTCATAATCATATTACTTTGATTAACTGGGTTGTATTTAAATTTATTGGGGAACATTTTTAAGAATACTTTTTAAAAATAAATTTTTATAGATACTCAATTCACCCCCCCCCCCTTGAGTACTCTACTCTGAACAAAAATTTCTAAATTTGGTAACCCCTGTAGGAATTAACGATTACCCAAGAGTTATAAAAATTTTAGTATCATTGTTGGGGATAGGAGTGGAGAATTTATTGGTTGAATATTTTATAAAAACTATTTTCTCATCTTTTCTATTTCCTAATTATATAATAGGATTTTTCTTTATTTATTTTGTATTACTTTTTACCGCACTAGGATATTTTTGGTTGTCATGGATGGGTTGTAGGGCATGATGAATACCAAGGATATGTTCACTTTCTTGCTATAGGACATGGCGTAGCTACTCAACAAAGAAAGAATGATGAAATTTCAATCCAATAAGTGTATATAACCATACCTAAAACATTGAATGCACAACACCCCATATCCTATAGCTAGAATTCAAAGAGGCGTATCATGAGAAAAGAATATTGGACAATGAAGTAGAGGAAAGTACCACTTCTGAAGTTGACTTTGATCCTAACCATGATTCCCTCAACTTTGTAGGTTCAAATGATGATGAAGATAACATTTTTATATAAATTCAGCAAACTAAAATTACACCAGTGTGAGTAAGAAGAATAAATAGAAGAAAAATAAAATTTGTCTCCTAATTTTCTATAAAGTTTCCTAAAAAAATAATACCATAATAGAATTAAGAATAATATGATGATGAAATGATGATAGCAACATTCATCATGTATTTTTTTAAAAATCTAAGTGCATTTTAAGAAGAATAAGAAGAATCATCTTCACCATGTACTGACTATGCAGAGGAACAAAAATAAGCACAAACAAAGAAGAAATTGAGAAGTTGTATATAGAACATAAAGTGATCATCGAATAAATATAACACATGTAGCCAATATTTAAAGAAAAATAATTTCATTGAGTATGAACATATGTTGAAATCTTATTAGTAGTATTCATACTATTCAGACTTTAGTTACCATCTTCGAGTTTCATGCCAATTTCAATAAGGAGATTTCAAGTTGAGTTGGGTGGATTTCAAAGTTAGAATTGGGTGAACATGATATTTTTAGTTCTATACCACACTCCAATCAGCTAACCCAGGTATGCTCTAGCTAAATGGTTGTTAAAAAGAGAAGTTTATGGGAGGCAACCTAATTTTTACTTCTTTCTAGGATTATAGATTTATTACCTTATTAGGATTTAATTTTATGTTATTATTTAATTTTAATTTACCCTATTGTTTTTTAGCGTTATTGGATGGTCCCACATTTTCACTTGTTTTTTATTTTTTAGGTCCCATACAAAAGCACTAGAAATGAAATCAACAATAATAAGTAATAGGATTTGTAGGAATATTATAGGTCGTGAACCACATTCACATCATAAATTCAATAAAATACACGTCATGATTTCCATACATACCGTGAATCTGGTGTAGGAATAACCTACACAACCAAATTCAAAACATCATGTAACAGGGGAGTGGGAATCTTAATACGGTATTTTTCTAATGTATTCCCCACATTTTAATTGTTTAGATATTTAATTTCTAATTCTATGCTTGTACTTTATTCTTGTTTTACTCAATTGAACTATGATACATAAAATATCCAAATACAATTACAATGCCATGAAATTTAAATTTCATTTTCAATAAATTTTAATGAGAAAAATAGGGTAAAGAATTTGTAGAGATAATCATGTGGTTTTGAATTTGAAAATTCATGATTTAGGGGAACATGTTATTTTTTGTAAATGAAGTTTTCTTAAGATTTGGACAAGATTTGAATTTATAATATTTTCATTAATTGAATTAGTTATTTTTATGAATTTCCATGAATTATTGTCTCAATCCTTTATGAGTTCGGAATATACAAAGTAATACACAAGAGGGGGTGAATTGTGTCTTTACAAAATCTTCCACAATTATGGATTTTAACACCCACTATAATTTATGCGAATATGCAGTGTTATTATTATATATGAAAATATGAAGTAGATAAATAGAAATAAAGAACACAACTTTTTATAGTGGTTCGGGGCACAAAGATCCACTGGTCTACTCTACCAATGACTCTCTCAGCGAACATGGTAAATTTCACTAGAATGGTCCTCTTATCATAAGACTAAGAATCCAAAACTAAGTTCAGGCACTTGATGCCTTTACAAGACCAAATACAAAGCCTTATAGATCTTTAAAAGAGAACCGATTATCCACAGATTAGATCGAGAAGATGATACTCCACCACAACTGAGTACTAATAGTTGAAACTCAAATAAATCAAAAGATATTTGATTTGTTTGAAATAGATTAAACTTCACAATTGTGGAAGCATGAAATTGATAGTATATGGGTCTTCTTATTCAGAAATAATGTTCTTCAAAATAGAGTGAGTCTGAAGTGATCCAGGTTGCATATAGATCTTTAATTTAAATGCAATAACAAAATAGTGCAGTCCCAAATTTATAGTAGAATAAGATAGAACATGTATATCTCTAAAATTTAGTCCTTTAATCATATTTGTTTGTTTATTGTAGAACTATAAAAGGAATTTCAATAAGGTGGTCTTATATTTGAATCACTTATCACATGTATATTTTAATAGATATTCTAAAGGAATATATAGAACATAAAAGACTTTCTTTGGTGTTCCAGATCTAAAAGAATAGCATGATTGGTCGCGGAAATTCAAATTTCAATTAACTAAGAGAGTCGTAACTTCCCTTAGAAATAGAAGATATTTTCTACGATGAACACAGTTCTTTTAAAGAATCAAAATGATCCTTGAATCAGTCTTCATTTATCTCTTGACTGTTATAGTAATATCAGATTGAAAATAGGACTTGAAGAACTTTGCTATTGAGAACGCAACGTAGGGTTGACTTGCATATCATAGGGTTCATTTGCGTATCATATGATTAATTTGTGAAACGTTGGGTTTGGCGCAACGTTTCTTTGCGTAGCATAAGGTTCCTTTGCATAGCATTCCTTTGTGTAGTGTAGGGTTCCTTTTTGTAGTATTCATTTGCATAGCATAGGGTTTCATTGCATAGAGTATGATTCAAAAAGTAATGTAGGGATGATGATCCATACATTCATTCTTTTCAGAATAAAATCTAGAAAGTAGCATTAATTAACCATACGTTCAATTTTTCTGAATTTAGGTTTGAAAACAGTAAATCCAGACCCCAATGTAGGGTTGCTGATTCATATGCATGTCAATATTCCAAACATAAGGATAACGATCCAAATGAAAACACCTTAGTGTAATGTAGGGTTGATACCATATGAAAATGTTGGGTTTTTAGCATATTGTAGGGTTGAAAACAGTGTTTCTATATTCATTCCTGTAATGCTAAATTCCTTTAAAATAGAATATAAATTCTTGTAAAACTCACTTAACAAAACTTTATTAGAAAACAAACAGGGGTTTTTTGAACATCAAAATCATCATAAAATATAGATTATTGTTGAGACAATACATTCCCAACAATATCTTACTTTTTGATGATCAAAAAACCCATAACATAATCCTTAACAAAAATTAAAGAAAATATAGGATTTGTAAAACTCACACAAAAAAGATAAAGATATTTTTTATGAAATTTTGATTTTACAGAATTATTTTGATAAAAAAAATTCAAATAAATGAAATGTTGTGGTTTGAAAATATTCTCCCCATCTCCTTCAGATATAGTTTCTATAAACTTAAATCTTCTCCCCCATTTTTTGGTATAAAAAATATGGTTTGAGAGAATAAATGAAATAAACCACAGTTTAATATAGCACAGAACTATAAATGAATAGTTATGTATTCTAGAATTAGAAAATGAAATCTAAGATTAGAGATGAAGTATTGAACTGAAATAAAAATAAAGAAATCTATATACAAATAAACTGAATTTTAACAGACATTCAAATGTTTTGAAATATTATAGTGTAATAAACAATAAAAAAGGGGATTAAAAATGAATGGTTTATAGTTCAGTTTCAACAAGGACTGAGGGTTATTTTTTATTAGGAATTGCTTGAACTACACTACTAAGAACAACCAGCTTTAGCAACATTCTCTAAAAATGATTGTTTAACACTTATGTTCAGTACTGAAGTAGTTTCCTAAATTAATTTCCAACCTTTAGAGTTTCAACCAAATTGATTTTCACAAACTCATTTATAGATTCATATGACTGGATGAAAGAGATCAACTTGTCTTCAACTTGATTAATCACTGGTCCCAACTAAGATTCATTCGAAGTTAGTTGACTCACCAAATGTCTCTAATTTTTCAACATAAAATTTAAAGGTATTCTATCACAATGAAGAGTGTGTATCCTGTCATTAAAATTAGCTAGAACTAAGGTAATTTCTTCAAACTTTCTAAGTAATTCTGGAAGTGTCTGTTGAGAAGAATTATATGCTTGATTTATTGCTCTGAGATACTGAAACTCTCTCTAAATCATCAACTTAAATTCATCAAAATATGTCTTCTT
Source organism: Viscum album (assembly GCA_963277665.1). Lineage (NCBI taxonomy): Eukaryota > Viridiplantae > Streptophyta > Magnoliopsida > Santalales > Viscaceae > Viscum > Viscum album. The sequence goes on along the minus strand of OY728163.1, from coordinate 375,162,026 downwards.
TATAGACTAATCTTTTAACGAACAAAATTCTCTTGAAATATTATCCATAAGATCCTTAAGATCTCCAACTGAAATGAGATTTAATTTGAATTCCCTCAAATGAAGCTTCTGAGATTCATACTCTGATCTTGGTACTGAATAAACTCTATACTCTTTAAACTTCTTATTCTCTGCTTCCAACTGTTCTCTTAAAAACAAAACTGGGGCCTCCAAAAGTTGTATCTTTCTAACCTGAGCATTAGTCTCTGAATCTGATGATTCAGTAGAATTAGCTCATGTTTGATCAGCTTCAACAATATCCAGGCATGGATCACCAACTCCCTCTAGTCTGTTTTCCAAATCTAATCCTCTCAAAACACCAAAATCATGAAAAATATGATTTCCATGACCAGAGATCTCTTGACTTTGAGCATCCTTCTCAAATTTCTCATCTATTGGGTTCTCATTACTAGTAGATTTTCTTTGTTCACTAGGTGGAATGACATCCACATTTCCAACTGTAACCTCAACAACAACTTCTGGAATATTAACAGATAGTCTTCTTATTTGAACAAGAGAGTCTTTTAGCATTGACTCTCCTTTATCTTCAGGCCTCTGTCTCAGAGATCCTACTAAAGAGATAACCCTTTTCTCCCCCTGAGCAGCTATTAATAGCCTCTGTTATTGCTCAGCATCAACTGGTAGCAAACTGTTTCATGATTTTATCCATAAAAAAACAAGCTTCTTGACTGTCCCATCATTCAACTTATTATTGTGGTGAAAGGATATTCTAAAAAACATATTCTAAATCTTCCCTTTTCTTCACATAAAGAAAGAAAGAATCCAACCATAGGGATAATACCCCATCTTGGCATCTGGTTGATAGCAGTCATTTAGATAACGAATCATAAACCGATAAAAATTAAACTTAATGTTATTAAAAAGTAGATACATGATGTACATGTCTGGATAGAGAAAGTTATCATGCTTAGTGGTTCTAGGAAAAATATTTGATTGAATAAACTTCATTATAACTTGTAGATCATGAAAAAGTTATTTCCTAAACACCTTATCGACAGCCCTTGTTTCAAAAAGAGAAAACATAATTCCCTCAGATGTGTGTCTTCCATTTCCAATGTTCCTTAAATCAAAATTAAACTCCCCCTCATGAGGACATATCAACATTTCATCCATTTCAGCATATGATAATGAAAACTCCTTATTATCAATATTAGAAAGAATAGAATCTTCATCAAAACCGAAACTAAATGAAGCATTCTAACAAAATTCTTTAACTTCTATTTCATAAACTATTAGAATATTATCTTCTCCAAAGGGGTAAGCTAGGCCTTGAAATTTCATATATTCTTTAAGAGATATATTTGTAGAATCTAAATATTAAAAATATATTAAATTTCCTTACAATAATTTGTGAGTTTTCACTGTATAATACATACTGTTATCCAACTCAAAATCAACAGATCTTTATGAAGTCTCCATTTTTAAAGGTTTCGAAACAGAAGGGTTTGAAGGTTTTGGGTTTTTGGTAAACAGGAAATGAAATAAAGAGGTGATCTATGTAACGACCCGAAATTTTGAATAAATCTTATTTCCTAATTTTGTGTGTTATTTTATTTTTTTTATACTCAACAAAACTATTTCATTGGATAACATGAGTATAATTAAAATGAGACTGTTGGGTTTTGACTGTTATATGAACATTGGTCAATATGACCGCTGGAAACTAAAATTTTTGATATTTGTCTCTAAATACAAGTGATCTTGGTTAATTAATATAGAAATAAGATTTGATGGCCTCACCCAGTAGTCTTGGACCGATCGAAGCCCATCTAACAGAACTTGGGAATGAGGTAGCACCAATGGGCTTTGCTCTGGACCAAACCCAAGCCGAACTTCATCGTATGAAGATAGAACGGAATTGCCTTCACGAGAAGTTCAAACTGATAGAAATTACTACTCATGAGATGTTGGCCGAGCCTCCCTCAGATTCTCTTACCTTAGCACACCTTACACTTAGGTCCTATGCTAGTGTGATAAGGGGATATGTAAGGAGACCGTAACTGCCTTGTGTAATCCTTTGTTTTAAATAAAAAATTTGATTTCTTCTTATGATGAAGTTTATGAATTTTCAAATGTCTGGATAAATATAGTATGCATATTTTTGGTGAATTTTAGAGAAAGGATATTTTAAAAAAAATGTTTATGTAAACCTTAAATAATTAAAAATGTGTAATGATTTTCAAAAAATGGCCTTCTACAATTATGTTCAGTACGAAATTTAGAGTCTAATAAGATCAACTTAATTTTTGATGAATAGTAAATTATGAATAGTGATTTTGTGATTAGGATTAGTAATGTGACCAAATAGATTAGTAATCTCACTTAAATAAAGAATTAATATAATCTAGGCACCTTGATTGAGTAATGTGATTCAATAAAATGGTTAAATAACGGTTTCATAAATTATCAGTCAAGTATTAGTTTTTTCAGGTGAATAGTGTTTTTTAATTAAAAATATTTAGAAAATTATTTTTATAAAATAGATTTCATTTTTGAACTCTGAGCATCGATATTATGTTAAGGTAATTTTTGGGGATTTTTCTGAAAAAAATGAATTATTAGTCAAGTATTAGTTTTTTTGGGTGAATAGTGTTTTTTAATTAAAATTTTAATTAAAAATATTTAGAAAATTATTTTTATAAAATATATTTCATTTTTGAACTCAGAGCATTGATATTATGTTAAGGTAATTTTTGGGGATTTTTCTGAGAAAGTTAAATTTTCAATGAATAGTGAAAATACAGTTTTTAAGTTACGGGTGTTTAATGACATAATTAAATGGTGTATTAAGTATGTAATCAATATGGTCGACTTATGAATATTAAGATAAGGTATGAGGTGTCCCAAGTGGCCAATACCATGGGCAAATACCATGGGCAATCCCATGGTTTTGCTAAACCACTAATGAGGTGTCCCTTGGTCATTAATGCCTTGTCCCCTCACTTTCCCTATAAATACCAAGCCATCCTCTCATCCATTCGACTCCCAACTCTCCCCCAATGAAGCTCTGGTCTCATTACCTCCCAATGAGTCCTTCCAAGGTTCCCCCAATCCCTCAAGGTCTCAACCTTTGAGTTTTAAGAGTTACGTTTTAAGGTAAGGGATCATACCTCCCTCTTTCTTTTCAAGTAATCTCTTTTATGTCATTTATTCTATGCTCCATGATCTTATGTTGGAGTATGTTCTTTTATATTAATACTAATGTCTTTTTCATGTTCATATGATGATATACCCCCTATTTATCTCATCATTTCATTTTAAGAGTGTTAAAGTTGTGCCGTTGGGCTACCGAATTTTTAAGGGATTCTTTCACCCTTCTCAAGTTCTATTTTCATGTCAAGTATTTCAAGTTCCTTTATATTTTGTTAGGGTATAATCTCTAAATCTATCATACTGATCTTTTATTTTCATATGATTAGAGACCCTATTTTATCTCTTCAATTAAATATTTTGATGTTTTAAGTGGTGTCGTTAGGCTGCCAAATTTTTAAGGGATTCATTCACCTTTCTCATTTTTCAAAGTTCTACTTTCATGTCAAGTCTTTCAAGTTCATTTTTATTATTTTGGTGTATGATATCTATATCTATCATACTGATATTTTATATTCATATTATGAGAGACCCTATTTGATCTCGTCAATTCATTTTTTGAAGTTTAAGTGACGTCGTTAGGCTGCCGAATTTTCATAAGAGAAATCCTATTTTTGTCTTCCTTTCATGTTCTTCATTTCATATGGTATATCTTTAAAATTTCATTACCATGTTCATATATCCTTCATATTCTGTCCCTCTACTGTTTTATGGGTCATTTATGAATGTTTGACCCATGTCCCCTCTCTTTTCAATGTTTTCTAAAACCCTGAAACATAGTCATTATGCTGCAGAATTTCCGTCTCAAAATGTCTCTCTCTCTTGTTCTAAAGTTCTTTTATTTTATTAAGTGAATACTCAAATCTCTCTCTTCTATAGGGGTATTCACATATATACCAAAATTTTCTATTTTAAATTCTTGGATTTACATACATGAGACCCACCTTCCTTTTCTGTGGGTTTTAAAGTGACACAAAGATCATGTCTTTAAAGCAGTTTTTAAAACGTTATGATTATGAAATGAAACTCATTCCTTTTATGCTATATGGGTTGTTTATGAAATGATTTATGATTATATATGTGTCTCACATGATAATAAATACATTTTAAGGGTGCGCCCTGATATCTCTCCAATGCATTGGGTAAAGACTTAATCTCTAGAGATGACTATTTTTAACGACGCCTTGGTGAATAACCTTGGTAATTTTTAATGAAACCTTGGGGATGGACCTTGGTGAAACAGAAATTATTGTCAATATTAAATGTTGTAGCCACATCTTCAAGTTATAAAAAACTTTATTTTTATTATGATATGCCTCATGATTTCTTTCTCATGCCTTAAAGTTCTTTTTCTTGACATTTTTGATGTATCTCAAGTTCACATGTTAAATGTTTCCCCTTGTTTCCCTTACTGGGCCTTCTGCTCACACTTTATTTTGATGTATGTCCCTAGGTTATGAGATGTAGTAATGAACCTAGGATGAACATAAGGAGAATCCTTTCAAGTGTTTAAGAAGAATGTTTTATGTTTTCATGTTTTAAGTTCCTGGTTTCCAAGACACTAAACCTTAAAAATCCTCGGTTTTGTAAAATGTAATGAAAGTTATGTGATAAAAAGGTGGGATGCTATAATATATGAGTCAAATTGAGAGGAGTACAAGAGAAGGAGAAGGAAAATGGTTTTCTTTTTCTAATCGAGTATGTACTCATTATTTTTCTTAATTTTTAAATATAAATAAAATAAAGTTAAAATAAAATTCTTTTCAAAACAAATTAAATTGAATTGAATAAAAACAATTCAAACAGATTAAATAAGGATTACTAATATAAAAATAGAAAATTGAAAATAAATGAATAAATAATCAATTAAGCTCAAATAATCCAAACTCCTCCTTAATAACATCAAAACTAGCACTGGGAAGTGGTTTAGTAAAAATATTAGCTAATTGATATTCAGTATTAACAAATTCTAAAGATATATCCTTTTTAAGGACATGATATCTTAGAAAATGATGTCTAATATCAATGTGCTTAGCCCTAGAATTACTTATAGTATTTTTAGAAATATTAATATCACTAGTTTTATCACATAAAACAGGAATACTATTAAAGTTTGGTCTAAAATCCAATAGAGTGTTTTGCATCCACAAAACTTGTGCACAGCAACTACCAACATACACATATTTTTCCTCAATAGTTAATAAGGAAACTGAGTGTTACTTCTTACTACACTATGAAACTAAAGAATTTCCTAAAAATTGAAAAGTTCCTGAGGTACTTTTTATATCTAATATTCACCCTCTAAATTCAACATCTAGATATGAAATTAAATTAAAATCAAAAAATTTGGGTAAATAAGAGATTGAAAAACAGTTCCCTTTAAATATCTAAAAATTATTTTATAGTAATAATTTGGGATTATTTTGGATTTGATTGAAATCTAGCATAAAGACATATAGAAAACATATTTTCTGGTCTGTTGGCAATAAGATATAACAAATTGTCAATCATACCTCTATATGACTTGTTGTCAACTTGTTTTCTTGCTTTATCCAAATCAAGTTTTATATTGTTACGCATATGAGTTATATATGTCTTGATTTTCTCAAGTCCAAAATTTTTTCAATAAATCAATAATATACTTTCTTTTATTTGAAGCATTTCCAAAAAAAATTAGTAAATCTTAAATCCTAAAAAGAAATTTAGTTCTCCCATCATATTCATTTCAAATAATTTTTGCATTAAATTTTAAAAATTATGAAAAATATTTGTATTGGTTGAACCAAAAATAACATCATCAACATAAATTTGAACAAATGAAATATTAGAAAAAAAAATTTTCTTAAAAAGTGTTGGATATTCCAAACCAACAGTAAATCCATTTTTCAAAATAAAAGAACTTGATCATTAATACCAAGCTCTAGGTTCTTGTTTAAGGCCCTAGAGATCTTTAGTAAGTTTAAAAATAGAATTTCGTTTTTGAATATTTGCAAAACTAGGGGGTTATTGAACATAAACTTCCTCCATTAAATAAACATTTAAAAAGGTAGATTTAACTTCCATCTGATATAATTTAAAATTCATATAACATGCATAGGATAAAAGGATTATAATTTCTTCTAATCTTGATACAGGGGAAAAGGTATCATCATAATGTATACCTTCTTCCGGATTATATCCTTTAGTTACTGATCTAGATTTATTCCTGGTAATGATCCCTTGATCATTATGTTTATCCTAAATACCCACTTAGTTCCTATAACTGAATAATTTGTTGGTCTTTCATCTAGTTCCCAAACTTCATTTATTTTAAACTGGGTTAGCTCTTCTTGTATTTCTAACATACAAATCTCATCATCAACGGCTTCTTAAATAGTCTTAGGTTCTAATTGAGGTATAAAGGCATAAAATTCAGCTAGGTTTCTTACATTTCTTCTAGTTATAATTTCTCTATCTAGGTCTCCTATAACAGTTTTTAATGGATGATTCTTTAGGGTTTTAGTTTGTCTAGGAAGAACACATTAATGTTCTTTAGTTTCATGTTCTTCAGAACTAGAATGAACTTTATTAATATCAAAATCAAAATAATTTTTAAGGGTTTCAAGTCTCATGTTATCAAAAGAGTCAGTGACCTCATCAGTTTGATATTTCTATTTATTGATAGGGTCGGTTTAATCAAACTTTACAAGAACTGATTCTTCAAAAATTATTGAATTTTTATTAAACACTCTATAAGCTTTAGAGGTAGTATAATATCCCAAAAATATTCCTTCATCGGATTTAGAATCAAACATACCAATATTATCCTTGGTGTTCAAGATATACACCTTGCATCCAAAAACTTTAAAGTACTTTACTTTAGGTTTTTTTGTTATTCCAAAGTTCATAAGGTGTCTTTAAAAATAGGCTGAATTAAAACTCTATTCATGATATAGAAGGTTATACTTATAGATTCTGCCCAAAATAGGTAGGAAGACTGTATTCATTCAGCATAGTCATAGACATTTCTTAAATAGTTCAATTTCTTCTTTCAATAATTCCATTTTGTTGAGGTGTTCTTAATGCAGAGAAGGTGTGTTTAATACCCAAATTTGAGAAAAAATATTTGAATTCTTGATTCTCAAATTCTCCACCATGATCACTTCTCAATGAAATTATTTTAAAAAATTTAATTTTGAATAATTTTACATAAACTTTCAAAAATAGTGAAAAATTCACTTTTGAGTTTTAGAAAATAAACCCAAGTAAATCTAGTATAATAATCTACTAAAACATAAACATATAATTTACCGTCCAAACTTTATATCCTTTATGGTCCAAAAAAATCAATATAGATAAGTTCTAAAGGTTTTGGTGTAGTAATTTTGTTAATATATTTGAAATTTGATTTGTACTGCTTGCCAATTTGGAAAGCATCACATAATCTGTCATTGTCAAACTTAAGAGTAGGAAAATCATAAACTAACTGTTTCTTAGATAATTAATGTAAAACATAAATATTATAGTGTCCAAGTCATCTATTAAAAATCCATGATTCAATTGTCTTATCAGTTAAACAATTCAATTTCTATTTATATAAAGAATTTAATTCCAAAGTATTAACATTATCAGTTCTAGGTGCTCTAAATTTAAGTAACTTATCTTTAAACACATAACAACAATTGTTTGAAAAATCAACATAAAATCCATCATCACAAAGTTGATAAATACTTATCAGATTGTTCTTTAACCCTTGAACATATAGTACTTTGTTGATTGAGATATTCTTTGGATATCCAACACTTCTAACTCTAATTATTTTTCCTTTGGAATTGTCACTAAAAGTGAAAAGACATCCATCCATTTGAGTTAGTGTGTGAAAAAATGATGGATATCCACTCATATACCTCGAACATCCACCATCCATATACCATATAGCATTTATATTCTTGTGGCCAATTTTCTAAAAAATTATTTAAAAAATGTTTTTTTACCCACACTTTCTTGGGTCAAACAATGTTAGCTAGTAGTGATCTAGAAAGGGCTCCTACTTGGCATCCAAGAGACCCAGGTTCAAAACAGGGTGGAGGAGAATTTCTGGTACTATAGCAGTACTGTAGTAGTACTGTAGAAGGAACTGTAGTAGGCATTGTAGTAGTACTGTAGCAGGTACTATAGCAGGCACTGTTCGATACTGTAGTAGCCAGACTATTCACCTGATTTGGGCTTTCGGGCCACCGGTTTGGGCCTATGGGTCTCAAGGCCTTCGGGCCATCAAAGGCCTTTAGGCCACAGGGCCTTTAGGCCATTGAAGACCATGAGGTAGCCCAGTTCACATAGAGTAGGCCCCAGATGAGGATCAGAGCACCAGTAGTAGTCACTAGAAGCAGAGCTAACCAGATTGGAAGAATGAGAGGGTATGGCAACAGCCATCGGGACTAGGCATCGTGCAGCTTTGTACGAGGCAATGCTAGACGATCAGTAATGCAGGTGGGGAGATAAAGGCAATCAATAATGCAGAAGTTGGGGAGGGGCAGTTCTAGTGGGCTGGGCCTACAGGTCATGTATTGGGCATGGTATGCCTTTGGGACTTCGGGTCATGTATTACGGGTCATGTCGGGCCTTATGCCTTGGTCCTACGGGTCATGTACGGGTTCCCCTTCAACCCTTAAAAGGGGGATTATCTATAATAAAATAAAAAGAAGGCCTTCGGGCCATTCGGGCTAATGCCAATGATTTTAGAATTTCTCAAATAATAGTTATTTGTCGCATTCCCTTTTATTCCATAAAATTAACAAGTTTCATTTTTTGAATTGGGGACAAAATAATTCTTGTATAGTTTAGATTTCTCACCCTTACTTCCTATACCAAATATTTCCCTTTTAATAACATTATTTATAAGGATTTCATTTAATATATTTTCTCCTTTAGTAAAAAAAGAGAAGCACTCTTATAAGTTTCTACTTCATCTTGTAATGATTTGATCCTTTTTTCATGATCAGCACAGTTTGTTATAGATTAATTGAATTTTTACATCAACTCTTGAAGTTGTTTAAGAAAAGTAACTCTTTCACCTAAAACAACATTATAAAATATTTTTTAAATACTTATGCTTATTTATCAAAGAATCATATTTTTCTTCTAACATGTAATAGTAGGCAACTAGTTTATCATTTGAGAAACTACTAGTATCATAATCAAAAGAATAATAAGTTTGACCCTTTTCTTCTTCTTTATTATCCATAAATCACATGTTAGCCTTTAGATTTGATTTCTCCTTCTCTAAATCATACTTTAAAGGACTGTTGGAGTCTTTAGATATACTCCATGTAGCTTTCATTGCTATTTTTCCTTTATACTTATAATTATCATTTTTTTATATCTCTTTTATGGAATTTTTATTTCATCTTTCAGTTGGGGGTAGTTTGGTCATATATGACTTAACTTTTTTCATTCATAACATCTGACTTTTCTAGAGTCTTTCTCATCCTTCCTAAAGGATTTTTTGAATCCTTTTTTCTTCTTTTATAACTTACTGAACTTCTTGGATAACTGATCCAATTCCATTTCAGAATCAGATGAATCTGGATTCTTCTTCTCTTTGACTTCTTACTTTGATCACCTACTATGTTTCTGAGATGTTACTTTTAGAGTAGTATTTTATTTCTTTATTATAATTTCATGATCTTCAACTTCATATTTAATTTCTTCTTTATACATCATCACTGTCCCAATTAATTCTTTCATTGTCATATCTTTGATAGGTGGTGATTGTCGAATAGTAGTAGATATGTCATTCCATTTAAAAGGTAGTACTCTAGTACTTTTAAGGATTGATCGGATTCTTTGATGGGTTTACCTAAGGTTGTAATATTATTGATAATTTCTAAAAGCCTTTCATTCATCTGTGTGATGCTTTCTCTATCGAACATTCTAAAGGTTTCAAACTTTAGCTTTTTTGTTGCATACCTCATATGTCTTAAATTTTCTATTCCTTCATAGGTAAATGAAATAGTTTTCCACATTTCATAGGCAGTAGGACATTGTGAAACATTATTGAACTCATCTGGTCCAAGACCAAAAATAATAGCATTCATATCTTTTGAATTCGTGTCATATTCAGCTTCTATTATAACATCCCATGTTTCCAGTTTCTCAGGAATCTTATATGGGGTAATGATATTTAATTAAAATACGAATCTAATATTTTTAAGATTAATATTCATCCTTGATTTCCAGCACCCGTATTTTTTAACATTAAACTATGGAGCTCGAACCATAGAAATTACTTCAGTAGGATAATCCATTTCAATCTTTGTATAGACCTTAAAACTTTCATCTTGCTATATATTTTTCAAAAAGTCACCTTTTGATACCAATTATTATGTTGAAATATATAAAGTAATACAAAATATGGGGTGAATTGTGTCTTTCCAAAATATTCCACAATTTTGGATTTTAACGCCCACTATAATTTATGTGAATATGCAGTGTTATTATTTTGTATGAAAGTATGCAGTAGATAAACAAAACGAAAGAACACATCTTTTTATAGAGGTTCAGGGAACAAAGATCCCCTAGTCTACTCTACCAATCACTCTCTTAGAGAACTTGGTAAATTTCACTAGAATGGTCCTCTTATCATGAGACCAAGAATCCACAACTTATTTCAAGTAGTTGACACCATTACAAGACCAAATACAAATACTTCTAGTTCTATAAGAGAAAACTGATTATCCATAGCTTAGATTGAGAAGCTGATACTCCACCACAAATGAGTACGGGCAGTTGAAACTCAAATAAGTCAAAAGAGATTTGATTTGTTTGAAATATGTTAAACTTCGCAATTACTACAGCACACAATTGATGGTATATGAATATTATTCTTCAGAAATAATAGTCTTCAAGAGATGAGTCTGAAGTGATCCAGGTTTCATATAGATCTTTAATTTAAAAGCAGCAACAAAATAGAGAAGTCACAAACTTACAGTAGAACAAGATATAACATGTATATCTCCAAAATTTAGTCCTTTAATTAGAGTTGTTCATTTGTTGTAGAACTGTAAAAGTAATTTCAATTAGGCAGTCTTGTATATGAATCACTTATCACATTTATATTTTAAGAGATATTCTAAAGGAATATATAGAATATAAAAGACTTTCTTTGGTGTTCTAGATCCAAAAGAATAGCCTAATTGTTTATAGAAATTCAAATTTCAATTAACTAGGAGAGTTGTAACTTCCATTAAAAATAGGATATATTTTCTCTGATGAACATGGTTCTTTGAAATAATCAAAATGATCCTTGAATCAGTCTTCATTTCTATCTTGACCGTTGTAGTAATATCGGATTGAAAACACGAATTGAATAACTTCACCATTGAGAACACAATATAGGGTTGAGCTGCATAGTGTAGGGTTCCTTTTCATTGTGTAGGGTTCCTTTGCATAGTGTAGGGTTATTTTTCATATCTTAGGCTTCCTTTTTGTAGAGTTAATTTGTGTATAATAGGGTTACTTTGCATAATTTTCCTTTGCATAGTGTAGGGTTCCTTTGCATAACGTTCCTTTACGTAGTGTAGCATTCCTTTTCATAGCATAGGGTTCCTTTGAGTAGTGTAGGGTTCAAAAAGTAACATAGGGATGATAATCCATACATTCATCCTTGTCAGCATAAAATACCAAACATAGCATTAATTAACTATGCATTGAATTTTCCCAAACATAGGGTTGCAAACAGTAAATCCAGACTCTAATGTAGGGTTTTTGATCCATGCGTATGTCAATTTTCTGAACATAAGGATGAAGATCCAAATTAAAACTCCTTAGCATAATGTAGGGTTGATACCATACACAAATGTTAGTTTTTCAACATAGCTTAGGGTTGAAAACAGTGTTTCCAGAATCATTCTTATAATGCTAAATTTCTTTAAAATAGAATATAAAGTCCTATAAAACTCACTTAACAAAACTTTATTAGAAAAAAATAGGGGTTTTGGTGAACATAAAAATCATCATAAAATATAGAGTATTGTTGAGACAATACATGCCCAACTCCCTTCGTTCTCATTCTTGAGACATCATATGATCCTAATATTTATCATTCTTTCTATAGTATATTTCTGGTGAAAGTCAAGAATGTTATCTTCTAGAACTTTCTTGGCATATTATCAAATCTTTGACTAAACATGATCACTTTTAATATGATTGAGGCATTATTTTGTTTATACCTTTGTTCTTGGACCCTCCTTACTTTAATCCATTTTAAGTTTGTAGAATCATTGAATATCCTTGTTAATAAATGATCCATGTTACAAGTATATCTTATCGATTCCTACCTTCCTCTAAATGTTTTTCATGATATTTAAAAGAATAAGTATTGGGGTGGATATTATAGGGTGTACTAGGATATACTTTATTGATGATGTTTTTCTGGGGGGTTATCCATTTTTATTTAGGTAGATACCATGTATTTTTCATTGTATTTTATTATTCACCTCTCTTTTTAAAAAAACTTCAGAAAAAAAAATAATGAAAATAATGGTTTGTGTCCTAGGAGGTTCAAAAATCACCATTATTAGACCGATGATCTGTTGATTGCACGTGGTTAAGTGGTGGATATGAGATTTTTCATAAGCATAGATTTTGTAAAATAAAAAAATAAAATTAAAGAGATAGAGAGAGAGAGAGAGAGAGAGTTTGATTCATTCATTATGCTTATATGTATCATGGGTCCACTTTGATCTTTTTGGGGGGGGGGATAGAGATGACATCTATGGAGGGATATTTTTATTGAGCTTATATTCTGATATAATAAATTATAATTTAGATTCAAACCTCATTTTTTGAGCCTTAATTTTATATCATTTACCCACCTTCCCTAAATCCTCATATTCATTTGATCCTAAATAGTGAATCCCTCATGATTAATTGTGATATTTATCTTTACATAGTGGAGATTCTAGATGCCTTGAAAGCCTATAGTAAGTGGAATATTTTTTAGATATGTTTTGAAATATATTCAAAATTGTACCCTAATGATGAGTGTAAAAATTAATGTGAGGTAAATTGAAAATGGAATTCATAATAATAATTAATTGAAAAATAAAAATGGATGATTAAAAATGCTTGGTTATTTCAAAAGAGAAAAGTAAAATACATGGTTGACTTGTTTCTTTGAAAAATGAGGTGTTGATAAATTTTCTACATGTGATGATTGAATTTTTAATTTTACATTTGATCAATTGTTTTTTTTGAAATTGAATTTTAAGCATGGTAGAGTGAACATCCTTTGTATTATGTTGAGATTCCATCCTTGAGGACAAGTCTGAATTCAAGTGTGGGGGTATTTGATATGTGTATTTCATGCATGTTTTTTATAGTGTTTCAATGCATTAATTTTTGTACTTAAATGATTAATTTTTCCAATTTTAGTACTATTTTACTTGTTTTTTTTTGTAGGATAATATATATAATTGAAAAAGGATAAAAAATATACTTCAAACCACAAGTGAAGCGAAGTGGTTTAACACTAGAAAATTGAAGATGAAGTGGAGCTGGTGACCTGGAGGAAGGAATTTACATGTCGTGTATTTCATTAAATGATTTGAGTTCATCAAGAATTTTCCACCACTCAACAAAATTCATGAAAGAAAACATGTTGTGAAAATCCATTACACGTTGTGTACACTATACATGACATGAAAGTTTGGGAAAAAGAAAGATATAGAAAGGTCACTGCTAATGAAGATTACACATCATGAATGTTTTGGGAAATAGAAAAAAATAAGGTATATGAGATGCACTGCAGCTGAGGGTTTGATGTAAAAACTTATATATACAGACCCTCAGCCTTCAAATTGGATTATTGGGGGGATTCATGATCTTGGAGGGAGCCTCCATGGTGAACGATGTCAGACCGAGATACAACACCGGATCCCTACTTCGCCGCTTTTCTATAAGTTTTTGTTTATTATTTTCTATATCCTCTCATGGATAGAATAAGGGGTGATTTCTTTATATCATGTAATGCATGATGAATGGGTATTTAATGTATAAGGTATTTTATTTTTGATTTCAATTCATGTTGTATCTCATATTGGTTTTTCAATTCCATCCCTTCCCTAATTCCTTTTTTCATAACCATTGTGAGTGGGGTTAGGAAGTGGGTTTAATTTATTTCTTTCTTTGAGCATGACTATTTCCTAAGTTTATTGAATGTATTTGTTTAATTTGATGTCTAGGGTTTAGACTTCCACCATAACCATTGGATTTGTTCTTACCCTATGTTTAAATAAGTTTTCTGGTTACCCATTCTTTGTAATCCAAAGTACCTGACCATAATAAAAGGAGAGTTTTGGAGGGATATAGTTTACCATGAACATTGGAATCACTAGGATCTAATTATAATTACTAATTAATTGTTAATTAATTATTTCATACCTTATTATATAATGAACCGAGATTCATTACTTCCTGACACCCTTTTTCAATTTTTTATCTCCCATGTTCTTCACCAATCACATGATCAGTAGCTTAGATTAAATTTCTTTAAATTTCAATTATTTTAGGTCTTCATTATTGAATTAATATTTTCTCCAACCTTGTCTCTGTGGGTTCGACCTCAGACTTTCATATCCTATATTACCCTATAGTTTAGTGGTTTTTTTGATTCGTGTTATAAATTTCTAAATTCATTAACCCTGTGGGAATAAAAAATTCCTCAAGGGATATCATTTTACCTTACATGAAGCCCTTATTAGCCTTATGAAGGTAGAAAAAACTTGTAACTACCATTACATAGCTTCTAGATTACCTTTATATGAATAGTGTTTACGCTTACATAGCCTTTAGAAATCCTAGCTTACCCTTAGGTAGTGATATGGTTACCCTTAAGCAGTGCAGACTACCCTTACTCAAGTAGTACTACCCCTATATGACATCTTAAATACCCTTATGTAGTACATATACAAAGGGATTTATAGTGTATAGAAAAAGGGAGTTTCATTTACGTAGTGGCTTGATACCCTTATGTAGCGCATGGAAAAATCCTCTTACCCTAATGCAAGTCTTAAAAAGTTACCTTATCCTTACGTAACCATTATAAATCTATGTTTATCATTATTCATCCTTATACAAACATGATTAAGGGTGATATTTATTAAAAAAAATATTTTCATAAAATAAATACTTATAAATATAAACAAAACTGGGTTTAAGGATAAATTAAAAAATAAGAATATTACAATTATCATCCTATAAAGACTTCTCATCCCCGATAAGTATGTCTAGAAGTATTACTAGAATAAATTAGAACATAGATCTCAAACATCAGACTCATACTCCCACGCCTCCTTCGGGATCTTTCCATACTAGAAAAGGATTCGAACAAGTGAAATCATCTTCCCCTACAATGACTTCTCTCTCTGTTCTATAATCCACACCAGAAGCTCCTCATAAGATGAATCTAGATCCAAATCAACATCCTCATGTTTTATAACATGCACAGGATCAGGTATGTACCTCTAAATCTAAGAAAGGTGGAACACATCATGCATTCCGTGATAACATGAAGGAAGACCCAGATGGTACACCACTTCCCAAACCTATTCACTTATCTTGAAGGGTTTAACAAATCATGGTTCCACTTTTCCCTTCTTCTGTAAATGGTGATCCCCCAAATGATGTGAAACTCACAATAAAACCCAATTTCCAACAAAAAAACTCCAAATTCCATCTCATCAAGACTGGATATGATCACTTCCTACTTTGAGTAGTCATCAACCACTTCCTGATTAACTACACCCTCTATGATGTCTCTTTCATCAAACTAGTCCCAACAACTATTGCCTCTCCCTCTTCATGCCAACACAGCAGTGAGAGTCATGACCATAAATAGAGAACCTAAAACAATTCTATCTATATATAATCCTAGAAAATATTGTTGTAATAGAAATACACTAGGGCTAGGTGCTCATCCCAAGATCCACAGAAGGCTATAACACAAGCTCAGGTTATATTCTCTAGTATGTGAATATTTTTCTCGGACTGTCTATCTTTATGTAGATGGTACATTGTGCTCAATATTATCAGAGTCTATTAGGCTTTCTATAGTCCCTGTCAAAAGTACAGCATGAAACATTCATCGTTTTCAAACACAATTCTCAAGGGAACTCCATGTAAGCAATTGATCTCATGAACATACATATTTCGCAACTCATACACCAAGTAAGTCTCTCATAATGGTATGAAGTGATAAAACTTCATCAAGTGATCAATAATCACCCAAACTGCATCATAAATCCTTGAGGTCCTGGGTAACCCTGTCATAAATTACATCATGATGTCCTCCCACTTTCACATGGGAACTGCAAGTGTCTATAGAAAACCATTAGGATGTTGGTGCTCAATATTTACCCTTTGGAAGGTAAGGCATCAGGAAACAAATCCTAAAATGTGCCTATTTATCCCTATCCACCATAACCATCACCTTAAGTCATGGTACATCTTTTCCACACCATGATGTACCTCCCATCTAGAGGTATGTAAGTCCTTCATCATCTCCTCTTTGATGGAATCAAGGGATACTACTCTCCCATGCACAAGGATCACATCATCATTATCAAACAACCACCTTGGTATCAGGTCACCTCCATATAGTTTTTCTTGTATCATAATACACTCTATATTCCCCCCCCCCCTTTACCTAGTATACTAGAGAATATTTGACCACCAAGGGATCACAATTAATATCCTTGATCCTTATAAGTATCCATCCTTCGGTCATCCAACATGCTCATCAAGCATCACTGCTCCTCTGAAGGTTTCTCACCAAGATCCTACTCAAACTGCATCTTATGACTAAGATAATCCATAATGAAATTACCTTTCCATGGTGTATAAGACATATTGAATTAAAACATCTAAATATACTCTACCCGGTGTCATTGCCTCAAGTTCATGTTCTATTTTTTGATGATATAACGGAGGCTCTTGTGGTCAATGTAGACTAAAAATCTTTCACCAAATATATAGTTTCACCAAAACTTTAGATCATGGACCAAAACTTCCAATTCCATGTCATGAGGAGGGTAGTTCCTCTCTTGGAATCATATCTTTCATGGCCTATAAGATACTACCTACTCTATCTGCATCATTACTGCTCCCAAGCCAATGCTTGATGCATCATGGTATATTACATATCCAATCATATTCTCATGAATTATTAATACTATAGTTTTATTCAACCTTATATTCAACTAAATAAATTCCTATTAACAATGGTCAAACCTCTATAACTTTACTCCCCTATTCATCAATGCAGTCATAGGTGTTGATAATCGGCAGAAGTCCTGGATAAAACGATGATAGTATATGGATAAACCCAGAAATATCCTGACCTCAAATACATTCTAGGGATGTGTTTAGGAAATCATTGCCTCCACTTTCACTAGGTATATGGATATACCTATCTCATACACTAAATTCCCTAATAACTTCACCTCATGAATCCATAAGTTACACTTTGGCAGATTGGTGCAAATCCAATGTGCTTGAAGTGTACTTAGGACTATATCAAGATGTCCAACATGTTTCTCCAGTGTATATGAGTCGATGAGGATGTCTTCAACAAACACCGTGATGAATGAGTATAGGTAAGGATGAAAGATCTTTTATATTAAGTATATGAGCACTATAATCACATTGGTCAAACCAAACAACATCACTAGATAATCATACAAATCATACCTCCACTGAATCACCATCTTTAGAATTTCATACTCTCTAACCTGAAACCAGTGATAGCTTGATCAAAGATCAATCTTTGAGAACCATAAGGATATTAGAAACTGGTTGAAAAGATTAATTATATTGGTAAAATGATATTCGTTCTTCACATTACTTGGATCATCTTCCATTAATCAATGCAGAGTAAAATACTATTGTCTACCTTATTAGTGAAAAATATAGGTTCTACCCAAGGTAATGTACTCAGCCTAATAAATCCCTTATACTCCAAGTCTTTAAACTAAACCTTGACCACATTCATCTTTATTGGTGCCATATGATAAGGGGGTATCGAAATAGGTTGTCCACCCTACATGATCTCTATCTCAAATTCAACTCCTCGATGAGGAGGAAGTCTTGTGAAGTTGTTTGGAAAGGCATCCTGGTAGAGATCCCTGGCTAGAGGAAAAGTCAAGGGGGCTTCCACTGATCCTTCCAAAAGATCCAAGTTTTCCATATGTGTCATGATCATTCTAAGTTGACTCAAGTCTGGACCAAATCTACCTACTCCTAGTTCCCATTCTCTAGTCATTATGTACCTTAATCCCTTCGGTGAAGTAAAATATACTCATCTTCGATAGAAATCAATGTATTCTTGGAAGTTGTTCAGCCATTCCATGTTGAGAATCACATCGAAACTTGTCATCTATGATATCTTGAAGTCCTGCTTATGTCCATATCTGGTGATAACTATAGAACACTTTGGGAGTCACTGAATATGATCCATTTTCATACCAAATATTGTATAAAGGGATAATGACATAGAGGATAACTTGACTGGTAAGTCGATTCCAGTAATGACTTGTGTATAAAAAGTTGTTAGCTTAACTTTCTTGTACTTTAGAGACTCTACTATTTCAAAGTTCCCTACAATGATTTCAACCCATTCCTCATCATCCTAAGGGACTATGATTCCCTGTAAGGATGAAGAATAATATATTTGAAATTCCTGGAGTATTTTTTCATAGTTCTGAACTCTTATCCCTAATAAAGGAACTAACTAAAAAACTTATAGCTGAAGAATCCCTAATTTCTAAACCACATAGCAGGTGTAGGGTCATGCTCAACTGCACACTTCTACACGTCTGGTGGTAAATAAGGAAATCCTCCCCCACATAAGCATGAAATCTTATCTTTTCAAGTAGTCTCATAATACTACATCAAGGAAACATCTTTTGTAATGTGAAGTAAGCACTTAGGAAAAATAGAGTCATTAGAATAAACAATAATCAATCTATGGGATCACACAAGTTTCTACAAGGATTCTACCATTAACCTAAGGTATAACCCTCCTATAACTAATCAAGGACTCATCCCTATACATTAATCATGATCATAATATATTTACTAAATCATAACATCATTAACAGATCAACTAATCAATTCCAATAGAGATTCATCATAATAACATGGAAAAATAGATATATCACACAACATAAAATCTGTCCTGAATAGATAGCACAATCCAAGGAATTTAATTAAAGTATTACTATAAAACAAAAAAAAATAAGTTATATATATATGTGGCATGTGAACTAATGTTCCTAATCATGATTCATGAACACACTTGAAATATCATAAAAATAGTAACAACAATCTCGTTGATGGTAACTCGAAGGTTCGTTACACATGTGTTGGATAGGCACATGACAGACCCCCTACCTAAGTCCCACACATCCATATCCTTTCTATAATGTCCTATGTTGGTCTAAAAATAAAATTAGAAATTTTTTCTCTGATACCATTTTGTAACATCCTGACCTAAACCACCTGGTTCAAACTAGAGTACCACATGACCTCATGCTTGTCTCCCCATACACAAGAGGTTTTCAACTAGAAGTTAGGGTATAAGTCTGTTCGTGGGGAGACTATACTCTTAGTATTATTTCATAGAAAAAATAAAAAAAAAATATAAAAATATAATAATAATTAGAGTAAAATGATGAAACTGAAAAGATGGCATATATGTCATATAAGTAATAAAATGGATCCCAAACTGGAAAGTCGAACTGAAGTAATAAAAGAAGCATATAAGTAAATAAATAAAATAGTGAGGTATTACATAGTATGTCTCGGTCCTCTACTAGCTCCATTCTCCTCTACTTAGCCATCATTCATGATATATTTTCCCTTAATCGGATCCCTAAAACATGACGTTCACACGTGCATCAAGATTCCCATGTAGGGTGTGAGTAATAAACCCAGTAGGGAACCACCAATGCATCCTTAAAAAATGTGAACATGTAAATAAGTGTACTCCATGATAATAAAAAATGCATAAATAAGTATAACAATACACAATCTCATATCAAGTGGTCATGTGCTAACAAAGCTGCCACTAACCCTCAGTCGTACCTATTTTGGATCCATGTCAAAAAGATAATGATGAGATGTTAGAAGTAACCAGAAATAGCCATAGGATATTAAATCTCATTCTTGAAATATTTATGTAATCATGTATACAGGAGACCTAGATTTACCTAGGCCTCAAGTATGGAATGATTCTCACATATCACTAGGCGTCGAGTGCTACTCGCAAATAACTAGGCATCATGAAACCCAATACCTGGAATCCAGGCATCGAGTGTATCCTCAACAGGGAATTAATTCCATGTAATCATCATATCTCCACCCCTTATAAGGTAAAATTATGTCATGATGGTCCACTAATTCCAAGAACCAATAATGATACCACTAAAGGCAAGGTATCATATATAACAAGGTAGAGCATACAAGGCAAGAATATCATCATGAGAATAAAGTAGCAATGCATATATGTGTGATCATTATCAAACATGGATAAACAAGCTATGAAAATGCTCATGTAATCAAGCATCATAAATAGGTCTCATTGTCCACACACATACCTGCATGCGATCACAATTTATATCTCTGTTTTGTATATATATTTTCATGTGGTTTTATATGTGTTTACATTGGATATTAATTTATTTTATTTGAGATGTGTGTATGATTTTGTTTTTTGATGTTTTATTATAGTAAGACCCATATTTGGGACAATAAGGAGGAAATTATGAAATTTTTGGAAGATAAAGGCACATTGTGCTGCGATGCGAAGTGATGTGGCATGACACCAGAAATTGAAGATAAATCCATGATTGAAAAACAGTCAAAAATATTAAGATTTTCATTAGAGGAAGAATTCCCATGATGTAGGATTCTTATTGTATGTTATAGAAGCTCAAAATTTAATATATGGGATGAAACAAAGCTTATGGGGCTGGGAAACATGAATTCATGTTGTGAATCAAGTTCAGGATGTGAATATATTACTTAGTGTGAACTGGCTAAAGATCCTGAAGTGAAGAAAAGAATAAAAAGATGAGGGATCATGAATTTCATAGTGTAAACATGTTTCACACCATGAAACATTTGGGATAGACTCAGATATGAGCATAAAGTATGTATCTTGTGGCAGGACCCAATGGGTTTTTCACGATCCGGTCCAACAGGGCCCGAGCCATGACTACCCCAAGCCCGCCTTCAATAGGTCCGGGGATGGTGAACAGTGTTGAGTAGGCATATCACACACATGGGAGGAATTATCCTAATGTACATATACACATGTACATATCTCCAAGACCATAAAATTCTAAAATATAAAACAACTAAAACTAACATGTGCATACATCTTTGATCCCACAATCAGAGTACGACTGTAAAGTTCTAAAAGAAAAAAAAGGTCCAAATAGGAGCCCAGCCAAAAACTACAGGGATTCCAACCTGCTCCAAGGAAGATTACTATGCTCAAATGAAACCACCTGGAAAATACCTCGTTCTATCAAGCCCAATCTATGATCCACCATCTCTATATACTCCCAAGACACTATCAAATGGGATGTCATATGCATAATACATGACACATGTAGGACACCCTAAAAACACTAAAAACAACGAATCAATAATAGTTATCTCATAATAATGATATATAAATCAATTCATAACAAGAAAAACTAGATATAATTCAGAAGGATAGAGTGCCTCCAAAAAGTCACAACTAAACTACTAGCCACAGGATATTGCTCTAAGTAATTCTCATTTTGGGATAGTCTACATCACAAGTCATGTTATCATCGAAAAAGATCATTCAAGAGGTCATGATCATTAGGACCCGCCCAAGAAATTTCACTGGTCTCAAAATACCATGATACTTAGATAGGGGGTCACACCCAAGACCGTTGGGTGATACCATGAACCCAATCTAGATCAACCCACTATGTAAGGGGTTGTACTCCAATGATATTGTGAACCCTATTGAAACGTCCTACTAGATGGAGGACCAACACCCTTCTTTAGGAGGTCATGCCAATCCCAAAAACCTCACCTAGGGTATAAAATGATAGAGGATCACACTCCAATATCATGGAGGAGCACCACGAACTCTATTTGAGACTCATACACTATAGGGTATCACAATCCAGAGATGTGGACATAATGCCACATTACACCCTCAAGGGGATGAACCAAGGAAACACAATAAACTAATACTAGTACAGAATGAATAAACAAAGGGCTCTAAACACCCTCAAACGTGGTACACGATGTGTACATAAGGGTACATGACATATCCCACCAACCCCTGGTCTTCCCGTACGATGTGTAGGAATATTACATGGTGTGTAGAGATTTCCTAGAACTATGCTTGTATTGTTTGTCCATGCCCAGGTACACAAGACCACGTCCATGGACTCTGGACATGTCTTTGTATTACGGCCTTCCCGTACCTGTGTAACCTTCAAGTTAAATGTCGAGTCATCAATCATGTTTCACACAGCATGTGGAAAGGTCACACGGTGTGTGATATTTAACTCTCTATGGAAACCCTATCACCAGAGTCAGTGGGTCCCACATGGCGTGTAACACTAGATAACATACTATGTAACTTGTGATTTTCTAGATCTACTGGTTTCATCCTATGTGTCTTCCTCTACATCACCATCATCACCTAACTTGTCAGAAAACATAGATATGAGCTCCTCCAACACTTCCATCACTAAATATCGGGCTTCCGAGCTTTGAATTTTCTCAAGAAATGCCTACACATGACGTTTGTATCCGCACCATCAAATCTAGAATGAATGGATACCAAAAATCCATTATGATCTACCTCTAATCATCCTCCATCATCATCGTACCACTATCTCACACTCTATTTCAAACCACGCCCTTGGTATTGATACCTTGTGCCATAGAATGGTCGTGTAATGATCAAATATTGGGTACTCATCAAACCATGGGCTAAAGAAAATGCATGCAATAAATGTTTGAAGAAAATGGGGGAGAAAAACATAATCCACAATATATGAGGAATGAACCTTATAGTTTTTTCATTCAGCCTTGATCCATTATCATATATTTATATGAATACATAGGAAATAAAAAATGAACACAACAAATCCATTAAAAAATAAATCAACCATCGATGTGCAAATAAGTTCTTATTTGTGAAATTGATTTGTGTTCAACATGGGATAAATAATGGGATAGAAATTACAAATCAAATATCCTACCTAGATTTTGGATCGATCACTGATGAAGAACAGTTCTGTATTTCCATTTTTCATGAGATCCATGAACTCCAATGGTGCAACGATCCTCAATCCGGTCTCAATACAATGTCATTCACCAAGATCACCTCCAACTCTCTCTCCAAATGCTCCTCTAAAACTGTAGGGTTACGTGAAGAACCCTACAATTTTTCCATGAAATCATATAATTAGGAGACCAATTGGGATTAGGATTTTAATTTAATAATTAAATAAATAAATTTTAATTTATTTAATTATTCTCCCATTAAGGCACTCAAGCCTAACACTGAGTTTCAGGATAGGTTATGTCACATGTAGGGTAAAACTCATTCTATGAACTCAACGACACACTAAGATTTCTGATTCAGGCCCCCATTCGGGATTTATTCCACTTTTTCAAGAAAAATTTATGTATATGATATTAATATATTTAATATATTTCAAAAATTAATTTTGGACACACCAAGCCTCAGAATCTCATGTCATCTCAGTTCCTAGATCTGAAAATAATCCATATAATATCTAAAATTAATTCATGGAAAAATAAAATTTGTTGCATTATTTTCACCTTAGAGGTTTTTATCCCAAAAATATAAAAACCTACTCAAAAATATGATGGTACTAGGCTTGCATCTGGGTATCCTACTACCAGGTTCTCTAATAATGATTCTCATGTTGCCACTAGACATGCACTAGGGGAATCGATCACTCATAAAGGATCTTATCCTGTCGATCCTTGATTTCCACTAGGTACAAAAAAAGGTAGTGTAACGCCCCAGTTCTAGAAGCCACCCAGAGGTGCCCCGTACTCGGTTGGTCACATGGCCTCAAGCGCATTTCCCCGAACGCCAGAGGCTGCCGACTAGCAGTGAGAGCCTTGGGTGTGATAGTAGAAAAATTATGCCCTCATTGGCATAGTACACAGTGGAAGTACACAAATACATACAACAGTGGAAACAATAAATATCCAACACAGCACACAGCGGAATATTGGTAAAGGAAACAATTGGATCAATATATATATATATGATACATGATACAAATGCATCTAGGAAAGCAACCAAACAAGTCACAATTCTGAATACAGTACTAAATCCAGGTACAAAAGGAAAACAGATAACAACTCCTCAGCATTGCAAGCCTCAGCTTGGTCCCATTCTCTCCAGCTCCAAAGCAATCAAGAGCCTAAAGTAGAAGGGTGATTTCCCTTATATATACCTACAACAATATAATTTGTTTGGGCCCAAAATCATGACCCAAATAGGGTGTGAGACAAAGTCCCAGTAGGAAACCACCCAAATATATGTGCCTAACAGTCAGTTAATATATGGCAGGTAAAAGTATGGAAAGCAGTAAACAGGGAAGTTCTAAACAACAAACAATCCACAGTTCTAGCATATAAAGTACAAACAAGAAAGCAGCTACTCAAGAAAGTAGAACAACTAGGTAACCCTCTGGGTAGTTCTTACAGCCTAACCCCTATGGTCAACCTACAAGCACTAGCAACCCTCTGGGAGGCACACACAGTCACACCCCTCTGATTCAGCTAAATAAAGAAATATACTCTCTAGGGAAGCACTCACTATCAATTCCCTCTATAGTCTCGTATCGTACTAAAGGCGCTCTGGGGAAGCACTCAACATCTCATTCCCCCTGTGGCCCGTGTCAAGGAACTAAAAACACTCTGAGGAAGCACTCAACGTTAATTCCCCTTGTGGCCTCACATCATAAATTAAAGACACTCTGGAGAAGCCCTTAGGTCCATTCTCCTTATGGTCTACTACACTAGGTTCTCACAGCCCTGTGTAAAGACAGCAAGTATCACATCGTGTAACGGCTAAAGTATCCTCAAGAACTACTTGGCTAGCATTCTACAGCATCTCAGCGAGAAAGAACAGTCACACCATCCTACAGACTAGGCATGGAACTGGCAATAGACTAACAGAAAAAACTAGACCAAAACGGTCATAACAGGAAAACATGCATGGGAAAACATCCAAAGCACAGTAAATTACCCTATTCACAAGCAATTTCCTCTAAACAGGAAAATAAGCAAAGCAGGCAAACAATAAGGGTAAAACAAGAAACACGCAATACCATGTTCAAGGGTATTGGTGGAATTTTCACAAAATACTCAAAGACTTTCTACGAAAAGGCACAAACCACCTACCTCGGTGTTAGTAGATCAATATACGTGAACCACGAGGCTTGAAACTCCTTAGAACGTCGTAGATATATGAAAATGCACAAAACCTTCAACCCACGATAACTTGGAAAAGAGGATGAATTGTAAAATAAGGCTTAAGCAGAAGGGAGAACTTACCGCTGCGGTTCCAACGCAATCGACGGCGGTAAATTCGAAGAACAGACGAAGGATCGGGGGCTCAGAGGAGGTTCGCGGTCGTACGGGACGCTCTCGGTCGAAGAAGCTGGAGAAGAATATGGTTCTGGGGTTAATACGCGACCCCGGTCCGTTTAATGAAAAAAACAAAGTACATGGCATGTAATTTTGGAGTACATGGAATGTACTCACCTTTTCTGTACTCTACTTTAGGCGGCCTCCACATCACCCCTACATGGTCGTGTGTGTAGTCATGACACAGCCAGCACACGGCCTCAAGCGATATCAAAGTACACGACATGTACTTATAAAGTATATGGCATGTACTTAGAAAATTTCCAGATTCTCTTATTTTTCCCAAAAATGACCAGAAAAGGAAAAACATACCTGAAAAGAAGTTTTGGGTTCTTACAAACTTACCCCCTTAAAGAAATTCATCTTTGAATTTCCCTAGCGCGGTGTAGAAGAAGAAACCCCAAACAGCTCCGACCACTGCGATCGTACATCAGCCTCCCTCTCCCAAGTCTCGTCCTGTACTCGCATGTGCTTCCATAGCACCCATACTGGATGAATAGACCATCCATGGAGAACCTTCATACTACGATCAAAAATCTGGATAGGATTCTCCTCAAACGATGCATCCGCTTCGAGCTCAACCTCTTTAGGTTGAAAGACATGAGACAGGTCTGAAAAGTAACATCGGAGCTGAGAAACGTGGAAGACGTCGTGCATAGCCCAGTACCTCTGAGGTAACTGCAACCGATAGGCAACCGACCAAACTCTCTCCAACACCTCAAATGGCCCGACGTACCTCGGTGAAAGCTTACCCTATCTTCGAATCCTCTTGTGTCCCAACCTCGGTGCGACATGCAAAAAAACCTGATCCCCGACCTCAAACTCCAGAGTTCGTCTCCACTGATCATCATAAGACTTATGTTGAGACTGTGCCATAGCCATCCTCTTCCGAATCAACTCTATCTACTCTGAGGTCTCCTGAACAAGACGAGGTCCCAACAAAGTTTCATCTCCTACCTCCAGCTAACATAAGGGTGATTGGCATGGCCTACAGTACAAAGCCTCATAAGGTGCCATCTGAATAGTCTCTTGGAAACTATTATTGTAGGAAAACTCCACAAGAGGTATATGCTTCTCCCAAGAACCTCTAAAGTCCATAATGAAAGTCTAAGCATATCCTCAAGCACCTGAATTGTACGCTCGGACTGGCCATCTGTCTGGGGATGGTATACCGTACTCAAAAGTACCTATGTACCCAAATCCTTCTGAAGCCCCTACCAGACTCGAGAAGTAAAATGTGCATCTCTGTCTGAAACAATGGAGTGTGGAACTCCATGTAGATTTACAATCTCTTAGATGTACAACCGTCCCAACTCATCAACACTGAAGGTCTCCTTGATCGGTAAAAAGTGAGCAACCTTCGTAAGCATGTCGATGACAACCCAAACAGAATCATTCCCTCAAGGCGACCCCAGCAAACTGGTCACGAATTCCATCGTGACATCATTCCACTTCCACTCCGAAATGGGTAACTACTTTAAAAGACCTGCTGGTCGTTGGTGTTCTGCCTTCACCTGCTTACAAGTGGAACACTTCATGACAAAACCAAAAACATCCCTCTTCATACCTGGCCACCAATACTGATGGTGTAGATCATGATACATCTTGGTGACACTAGGATGAATTGCCCAAACTGAGGAATGAAAGTCTCGCATCATCTCCTCGCGTATGTCTGCTGGAACCCATACGCATCCTTGGAAATACAAGATCTCATCCTCGCCTACTATCCATCCAGGAATAGGGTCCTCTCCTGACATTCTTTCCCATAGTAATAGGCCTTCAGAATCTGATAGCTGCCTCATTTGTAACCGATAAAGAAGTGTAGAGGTAACAGCTACAGAAGATAGGGAAGTCTGCCCCTATCTGTCATGCACCTCCAAATGCATCTCAAAGAACAGAGCCTAAGATGCCACTCACTGTTGGCCTCCTGAACTGCCTGTATCTGAGTCCTCCTGCTCAATGCATCAGCCACTGTGTTGCCTTTCCTAGGTGTATAGGCAATCTCAAAGTCAAAGTACTGAAGATACTTGACACACCTGCGCTGTCTCAGATTTAGATCACGCTGAGTAAAGATGTACTTGAGACTTTTTTGGTCAGTAAAAACCACAACATGCTCTCCCAGAAGATAATGTCTCCAAAAGCGTAAGTCATGAAAAAAATCTGCCAACTCCAGATCGTGCATCAGGTAGTTTTTGTCGTGTGGCCTCAACTGCCGAGACCCGTACGCAACGACTCCATATCCCTGCATAAGCACAGATCCCAGCCCGATACTTGAACCATCACAGTAAACAATGTAGCTCTTTCCCAGATCTAGCAAGACTAGTATCGGTGCTGAAGTCAATCTCCCTTTCATCTTCTGAATGGCTGACTCACAAGAATATGACCATAAGAACTTTTCATCCTTCTTTTTTAGACCTTTCAGTAGTGCTGCTAAGCGTAAAAAGTCATGTATGAAGCGTTTGTAGTATCCAGCTAGCCCTAGAAAACTCCACACCTCAAATACGTTCTTCGGCTACTCCCAGGAAACTACTACTCTCACTTTCTATGGGTCTACTGATACTCCCGTCTCTGAGATAACATGACCCAAAAAGTGAATTTTATCCATCCAAAAGTGGCATTTTGAGAGCTTAGCATATAACTGATGATCCCTCAGTGTACTCAAAACGATCTCAAGATGGGTAGTATGGTAGTATCAAGTGTGAGAGTACACCAAGATATCATCCACGAAGACCACCACAAAAGATTCCAAGTATGGATGGAACACTCGGTTCATCAGTTCCATGAAAACTACAGGTGCGTTCTTGAGACCGAACAACATAACCATATACTCATATAGACTATACCTGCTTCGGAAAGCTGTAAGAGGTATATCAGATGGTCTAACATGCAACTGATGATAACCGGATCTCAAGTCAATCTTCGAGAACACTCGGGCTCCTCGAAGCTGATCAAAGAGATCATCAATCCTCGGTAAGGGATATCGATTCTTGACCATCAAATTGTTCAGCTTCCGATAATCCACACAAAGCCTAAGGGTGATGCCTGCCTTCTTCGCAAACAGGACAGGAAAACCACAAGGAGAAGTACTGGGTCAGATGAAACCCTTTGCCTGCAACTCCTCCAACTGCTTCTTGAGATCCTACAACTCAGGTGTAGCCATCCTATAAGGAGGAATAGACACTGGTTCCGTTCCTGGCACAAGCTCAATAGAAAAGTATATCTCACGCTCCAGAGGAAACCCTGAAAAATTCTCTGAAAAGACATACCTGAAATGGTCCACCACTGGAGGAAAGTATAACTGTGAAATCCCCTAGTCATCCAGATAAAGACTAGAAATTTGGGCTATAACTGATCCCAACCCATGATGATATGGACCTGCTCTGCTCACCTGGATATCCCACTCACCCTTATGAAGAAAAGATCCACCCTCTGGTGATATGAAACTCACCATGCGGTGATAATAGTCATCGAATTCCTGGTAAGGAACTAGCCAGTTCATTCTGAGAATGACATCATATCCTGTTATCTCTAGGACATAGAGATCCCATAGAAAGTGACACCCTGCAACCTCAAGAGGGCACTCTCTGCACTGACATACACTAACCGCTCTAGTCCCCAGCAGTGTGTCTAGAGTTAAAGTATCGGTAGAGGAAAAGATACAGAGCCCAATGATCTCTACAACAGCAACAAAGATAAAGCTATGGGAAGCCCTTGTATTTAAAAGATCAGAAGATAAAATTGAGGCTACTAAGATTGTACCTCGAACTGTGGAAGGTCTGGGATCCTGCTCCTGCTGGGTCTGCTCCATCGCAAAAGTCTGGCCTACTCCACGGCCCTGTGACCCTGCCTGCCTGCTCTGAGATGATCCACCCTGTTGTCGCTGAAATACTGGTGATTGACCACCATGGCCTCGACCTCCACCTCGGCCCAAACGGCCAGAAGAACTCCATTTCTCAGACTAGTGAGAAACTGGTGGCACTGCTCCTAAACGAGGAGTCATGGATGAACCTCTGTCACTAGTTGCTGGTGAGAAAACCTGACAGAAGTGCTGATGGTGACCCATATTGCCGCAATATCGGCACTCCACTGGGTCTCTCTGGCACTGCGGCCTCATATAAAAAGCCCTTCCACACTGGTAGCATACCACCTGGCTACCTGAAGATGTGTCTCAATGCCTCGGATCACTGCGCGTAGACTCTCTACGGCGCTTCTTTCTCTCAGCTGGTGAAGAACTAACTCTGGAAGCGGAACCGCCCTGTCTCTCAACTCTATAATCCCTCAGATTGTGCTCTGCAATCAGTGTCTGGTTGACGATGGAAGTGATGGAATTCAGCCTGAAGATATTCACCTGTGAGTGGATCTCCCGCCTGAGACCATCCTCAAACTTCCTTGCCAAGAACAACCCATCTCTGCCCTGGAGGGGTGTGAAACGCTGAAGCTCGGTAAAACGAGAGGAATACTCCATGACAGAAAGAGTACCCTGCTCCAGGCTCATGAACTCCCGATCTCGGTTGGCCCTTAGGGTCTCTAGATAGAATTAGTCATAAAAGACGCGCTAAAACTCCTCCCACGCCATAACCTGCTGATGACCCGCCTGTGAGATCACGTCCCACCACCTCTTAGCGGATTATCGTAGCATGTAGGTAGCGAGCTTGAACCGCATATCTGGAGGCATATCCATATGCTTGAAGATTGTCATCATGACTTCTATCCATGACTCTACAGCCTGAGGTCCTCCTTCCCCTGAGAAGGTGGGAGGATGTTGCTGCTGGAAAACCCGCTTCAAGTCTGCCATAGTCGAGGAAGGAGGCGGAGCTCTCTGGAAGTTATGCATCATCCTCGAAAAACCCTCCCTAAACTATGCATTGGAACCTAAAACTGGTATAACTGCTAGTTCCAAGGTTGGCACAATAGGAGGATCTACAGGAAGTCCCTGGTCAGCCATATCGGGCGTCTGATCACTCCCCTGCAACTGGTGGTCAACCGGAGGATGTCTCGGTGCCATGACTCTGCAAGGTCAAACACACACTTTAGATCATATTAATAAGGACTAAAAACTAAGAGCGTAAGAAGGGAAAAGGGGAAAGAAAGCATTCAAAATTTACACAATATGACTACACGGCGTGTATAAAGACTACACGGCGTGTTCCCTTAAGTCATTTACATGGGCGTGTACTTCTTCCAAAACTGGTCATGTAACACCCCAAACACACGGCATGTTCTCACAACACACGGCATGTACCTGAATCCTCCTTCCCTTCCCGAGTCCTTCTACATGGTTAAGCCACACGACTCCCCTAAGACAAAACTACACGGTGTGTTTTAAGGTAGACATGGAGTGTACTCAACAAGCTTCACCTGGCCCGTGTTGTTAGGGACACGGCCTGTGTACCCAGTTCAAACTACACGGCGTGTTCTAGACGGACACGGTGTGTTCTAATAAGTCCCAACCAAACCGTGTGGTTAGCTACACGACCGGCTATACGGCTGACACTACATGGAGTGTTCCAAGCGGACACGACATGTATGAGAAGGTATGACATAGACCAGTGTTGTTCATGACACAGCTAGGTACCCGGGTCAGACTACATGGCGTGTTCAAGGAGGACGCGGCATGTATAAGAAAAGACTCCACTGACTGTGTTGTTAGTTTCATGGGTAGACACATAGTCACTACAACACAGCATGTACGTACCGTACACGACGTGTTCTTGGAATATTTTTCATAAACCTGTGTCCCTTCCCACGTAGTTAGTGACACGGTTAAAAACTACATGGCGTGTATTCGTAAAGTACACGTCGTGTATTCTGGGTTTTTCCGGGCAGTAGCCTCAAAACTGCTCTAGAGCCCAGAAAACACAGAAAACCAACGTTAAGGTGCCAAATTCCGATCCGTGAGAGCCCATACTCCCCGTGAATCAAAGCTTGGCATCTTATAAAAGTTATAACAAGTCAAACAACCAATGATCCACCAAACTCTGTTCCATGAGGGCCCATAACACCTCAAGAACCAAAGTTTGGCATCCATCTAAGCAAAGCACTATACAAACAAATTCCCTATCAAACAGTAGGGATTCTATCAAAGCATCTATCACAACAGCATGCATAATATACACAACGTCTATCACAACAACATGCAATCGCTAATGCATCCTATATGGCATGGAAATAATGCATGGCATGTGATTTCTAACAAGTTTCTATATGATGCATGAGATTTCATACCCTCATCTCATCGGGTTGCAATAGAAATAGAACCACAATAACAACAACGGTAACAGCACAAGGAATGTGAATCACCCAATCGTGAAATCAAATCAACTGTAAAATTTGTAAACCATTAAAATTGAAATAAATGAGGTAGTATGGCTTTTCCCTGTACATGGGTTAGCTACTCCTGGGCACAGCTTATTACCAAGTACCTTTTCCGTCCTATCCCCAACTATAGGCTCCAAATAGTAAGTCAAGAGAAAATAATCCCTCTGATACCACTTTGTAAAGCCCCAACTTCGGAAGCCACCCAGAGGTGCCCCATACCCGGTTGGTCACATGGCCTCAAGCGCATTTCCCCGAACGCCAGAGGCTGCCAACTAGCAGCAAGGGCCTTGGGTGTGATAGTGGAGAAATTATTCCCTCATTGGTAGAGTACACAGCGGAAGTACACAAATACATACAACAGCGAAAACAGTAAATATCCAACACAGCACATAGTGGAATATTTGTAAAGGAAACAACTGGAGAAGTGTGTGTGTGTGTGTGTGTGTGTGTGTGATGCATGATACAAATTCATCTAGGAAAGTAGCCAAACAATTCACAATACTGAATACAGTACTAAATCTAGGTACATAAGGAAAACAGATAACAACTCCTCAGCATCGCAAGCCTCATCTTGGTCTCATGCTCTCCATATCTAATGCAATCAAGAACCTGAAGTAGAAGGGCGCTTTCCCTTATCTATACCTGCAACAATATAATCTGTTTGGGCCCAAAAGAGTTACCCAAACAGGGTGTGAGACAAAGTCCCAGTAGGAAACCACCCAAAGATCAGTGCCTAACAGTCAGTGAATATATGGCAGGTAAAAGTACAGAAAGCAGTAAATAGGGAAGTACTAAACAGCAAACAATCCACAGTTCTAGCATATAAATTACAAACAAGAAAGCAGCCACTCAAGCAAGTAGAACAACCAGGTAACCCTCTGGGTA
The DNA here is from genome assembly GCA_963277665.1 of Viscum album. Taxonomy (NCBI): domain Eukaryota; kingdom Viridiplantae; phylum Streptophyta; class Magnoliopsida; order Santalales; family Viscaceae; genus Viscum; species Viscum album. The sequence goes on along the minus strand of OY728163.1, from coordinate 375,128,942 downwards.
GTTCTCACAGCCTAACCCCTATGGTCAACCAACAACACTAGCAACCCTCTGGGAGGCACACACAGTCACACCCCTCTGGTTTAGCTAAATAAAGAAATAGACTCTCTGGGGAAGCACTCACTGTCAATTCCCCCTATAGTCTCGTATCATACTAAAGGCGCTCTGGGAAAGCACTCAACACCTCATTCCCCCTGTGGCCTGATTTGAGGAACTACAGACACTCTGAGGAAGCACTCAACGTCAATTCCTCATGTGGTCTCACATCATAAATTAAAGACACTTTGGAGAAGCCCTTACGTCCATTCTTCCTATGGTCTACTACACTAGGTTCTCACATCCCTGTGTAAAGTCAACAAGTATCGCATCGCATAACAGACAAAGTATCCTCAAGAACTACTTGGCTAGCATTCTACAGCATCTCAACAAGGAATAACAGTCACACCATCCTACAGACTAGGTATGGAACTGGAAATATCCTAACAGGAAAAACGAGACCAAACGGTCATAATAGGAAAACATGCATGGGAAAACATCCAAAGCACAGTAAATTACTCTATTCACAAGCAATGTCCTCTACATAGGAAAATAAGAAAATCAGGCAAACAACAAGGGTAAAATAGGAATTGTGCAATACCTCGTTCAAGGGTATTGGTGGAATTTGCACAAAATACTCAAGGAATTTCTACAGAAAGGCACAAACCACCTACCTCGACATTAGGATATTGATATACGTGAACCACGAGGCTTGAAACTCCTTAGAACGTCATAGATCTACGAAAACACAAAAAACGTTCAACCCACGATAACTTGGAAAAGATGAGGAATTGGAAAACAAGTCTTAAGAAGAAGGGAGAACTTACCGCTACGGTTCCAACGCAATCGACAGTGGTCAATTCAGAGAACAGACGGAGGCTCAGGGGCTCGGAGGAGGTTCGGGGCCATATAGGATGCTCTCTGTCGACGAAGCTGGAGAAGAAGAGGGTTCTGGGGTTAAGACGCGACCCCAGTCCGTTTAATGAAAAAAAAAACAAAGTACACAACGTGTACTTTTGGAGTACACGGTGTGTACTCGCCTTTTTCGTACTCCGCTTTAGGCGGCCTCTACATCACCCATGCATGGTCGTGTGTGTGGTCATGAAACAGCCAGCACACGGCCTCGAGCGATATCAAAGTACATGGCGTGTACTTATAAAGTACATGGCGTGTACTTAGAAAATTTCCAAATTCTCCTCTTTTTTCCAAAAACAACCAGAAAAGGAAAAACATACCTGAAAAGATGTTCCAGGTTCTTACAGGTAGATCCATCCTTAATGTCCAGATTGCTCCAGTTGATAACATGCAACAGGTTATGAACATACCTCCTTAGTTACAACACATGAAAGATGTCATTTACCTAGTCCAATTGTGGTGATATTGCTAATTGGTATGCCACCTCACCAACTCTATGTAGTATCTAGAAAGGGCCAATGAATCTCAGATATAACTTCCCACCTCATCCAGATCTCTGCATTCCATGTTGAGGTGTGACCCTTAGGAACACATGGTCTCCCTCCTTGAACTCTATAGGTCTCTATCACTAGTCCGTATAAGACTTCTCACCTCTATATGCAATCTCCATCCACTCCTGGATGATCTACACATTCTTTGTAGTATCTTGTACTATCTCTGGTCCCATGAGTGTTGAATCGCCTTAATCAGTCTAAAAAGTGGTGACCTACAGGGTCTCTCATACAAGGCCTTAAATGGTGTCATACCGATGGTTGAATGGTAGTTTTTATTGTATGGAAACTCGACCAAGGGTAGGTGATCCTCCCAACTATGTCCAAAATCCAAAATGTAATCCCATAGCATGTCCTCCAAGACCTGAATAGTCTGCTCAGTTTGGTCATCAGTTTGGGGGTGCAACATTATGCTCAAATGCAATTGAGTCCTAAAGGCCTCAATCAATCTTCTACATTATCATAATTTGAAATGAGCATCACGGTCTAAGATGATCGTCAAAGGAACTACATGGATCTGAACTATCTCCTACACATACAGGTGTCTAAAGCTCACTATTGAACTCTACTCTCAAATGGATAGAAAGTGGGCCGAATTGGTGAGTTAGTCTATGATTACCCAGATTGAATCATGTTTCGTGGACATATGTGGTAACCCCTAAATTAAGTCCATGGATATTTAATCCCACTTCCACTCTATCACCTTAAGGGTTTGAGCTAAACCCACTAGAACCTGGTGCTCATCCTTTACTTATTGGAAAGTGAGGCATCGAGAGATAAACTATGTGATATACTACTTTATGTATGGAAACCAAAACTAATATTGGAGGTCTTAGAACATCTTTTACACACCTAGATATACCACCAAATGGGATGTATTAAACTCTCAGATCACCTCCCCCTGCAACACCAATGGTACCATCACCCATCCTCTAAAAAGGATAGTGTGTTACCCACCTTTAGAATATCCATCATGAGCATGTCTAGTAGATATTTTAGTATGTTAGATATCATAGTCATTATATCCATGCTGACCACCCCTGACATGCTATAAAAGTGGTGGGGTAACAACCATCGATTAAAGATATAAAGAACCATCCTTGTCCACTAAGGAAAACTTTAATGAGGCTAACTGCTCTAACGCCTCATCCAATAACTGAGAACAATATCTCCTAATAAGAGAATCTACCACCACATTCCCCTTCCCAAGAGTATAGAAAATATCAAAGTCATAGTGCCTCCATCTCAATTTAAGAATATTTTGAGAGAATATATACTTGATACTCTTATGGTCAGAGTAGACAATAAACCACTCTCCCATCAGGTAGTGTTTCCACATCTTCAGTATGAAGACTACCACTGCAAACTAAGTATCATGGATTGTGTAGTTCCATTCATGTGCTCTCAACTAATGTAAACCATAGGAAATAACCACTTACCTCTTCATTATAAAATAGCTACGCCCAGTCCCTAATGCATCATAGAACACTATGTACTCAAAACCCTCCTCTAGAAATCTCAAGATGAGGGCACTTTTCAACATCTTCCTCAACTCCTAAAAGTCTTATTATCAACTTTTTTATCAACATGAAAGGATTCCCCTTTTCGGTCAAAGTTGTCAAGGGTGATTACAATCTATATAAATCAAGTATAAACCTCTGATAGTACCCTACCAACCTAAGGAAACTTTGTACCTCAATAAAACTATTTTGTGGATCCCAATATGGCACTACCTTAGCCTTTATCGGGCCTACTTACACTCCTAACTATTAGATGAAATATCCTAGAAAGTGGATCTCTCAAATTCAAAACTAACATTTTGAGAGATTCCCATAAAGCAGGATCTCTCAGAGTGTGTTCAAGACTATCCTCAATCCTCCTTGGACACCGAGTACACTAGGATTTCATCGATGAAGACCACCAAAAACTGGTCTAATAAGGGATGAAAGATCTAGTTCATGGGTCCCATGAACTCTTCTAGGGAATTCATTATGAAAAAGGGCATCACCAAGTACTCATAGTGATTGTAAAAACATCTGAATTTCGTATTTAGTATATCCTCATCTTTCACTCACAGCTGGTGACAGTCTGATCTGATGTCAATCTTCAAGAACTATCACACCCCTCTCAACTGATCAAAGAGTTCATTGATCCTCGGTAGTGGATACTTATTCTTCAAGTTCACCTGGTTCAAGTGCTGGTAATCCACACATAACCTCAAACTCCCATCCTCCATCTTGGTGAACAACACCGGGGTTGCCCAGGGGAAACACTACATCTCACAAAACCCTTCTCCTGCAATCCCTATAACTACACCCTTATCTTAGGAAGCTTTATAGGAGCCATCCAATACGCTGGTGCAGATATCAAAGTCATCCCAGGGTGTAACTCAATACAGAAGTCTAGATCATGGTAGGAAGGTAAGCCTGGAATGTCCTTGGGAAAGAAATCCTCATACTATTCCACCACCACAAGGAACTGGTATCCCGTAGTTTCCACTGATCCAAGAGCCATTCTATACAACTGGTGAGCAATCAGTTGCACTCTCCCATGCCTGAACTTGTCCTGTTCTTCCAGGTTTTCCTTTTCACACACAAAGAAAAATCTCATCCCATCACTACGGACACACCACATCCTCTTCCTAAAATAGTTAATTTGGGAATGAACTATGGATAGTCATTTCATACCTAAGATGATATCATAAGGCCCCATCACTACTAAAAAGAGATCACATACAAAACTCTCACCTCCAAGCATCAAATATCATCGTCGGTAGAAGTGTTCAATTACTAATTCAACTCCTATCGGAGTCTCCAAGTGTAAGGGTTGAGCTAAAGGCTAAACTAGAATCTTTAAGTCTCAAACCAGAGAAGTGATGAGAAAGGAATAACCTGCACCTGTGTCTATCAACACTATAGATAAGGTATAAAATGAACATATTATACCTTATATCATCTCTGGAGCCTCGAGGTCATAGGCCTCAATAGCCTATAGTTGTCCTCTTTCCTAACCACTTGCTCCCTGATCCTGATGTGGACTACATGGGGGTGGTGGTGGTAATAATTTAAGCCTCCAAACACCTCTTACTACTCTACCAGCACCTCTACCACATCTTATAACCTATGGGACACCCTTATCCTGCCTTTGTCTCTAACTCAGAGGTCCTTTGACTATCTCCTGATCATTTTTATGACAAGTTTAACAATCTATTGCAAGATTACATCAACCATCACAGGAGAAACACCACCTCTCCCTCGACTGACTTGAGCCATCCTGATAGCCCTGAAACACTGATCCTCTATCATGGGATTATATATAGAAGCATCCAGTATGCCCAAATCCTTATGACTTCCATCGGATACTTGCCACTAAGGTCTCATCACTTGAGTTCCTACTACAAACACCCACTATCAATGACTGATCATCCAAGAATCTATCCACCACCAAGGCCCACTCAAGCACCCCAACATAGGGGGAATAAAGAGAGATATAATTGAAGCCCTGATATCCTATAATATTCCCTACTCAAAATTCTATTATTTGAAGAATATACCCTACACCGTATCCATGGAGTATCTTGAGAGATCAGTAAACCTCACCAAATACACCAATATAATCAAGCTACCCTGCTACAGATGCAGAATCTATTATATGCACACTAATCACAATGTGGCTAGATAAGACACCTCCTTAAAGAGATGCTCGAAGTCTGACTATGAGAAAGTTGTGCTTTCGTGTGACTGAGTCACTAAGCACCACCATAGTCCAATGAATCCTTGAGGAAGAATCACTTTGAGGAACACTATCTGACCAGAAGACATCCTTACAAGGTGGAAAACTTGAGTGAATTCCTCTAGCCAGTCCTCAGCCACCTGGGTGTCTGGCTCACCTTGAAACTTGGGAGGTCACTACCTCTGGAACTCATGTAGCGCCCTCAACTTGCATGTATCCTCTAATGTAACTTCTAGCACTAGATTCTTTTCAATGGGTAGTGTTATAGCTTGTAAACCACTTTAAGGTTTTATCTCTAGTATAAGACCATGTACTGAAGCCTCTTCACTCATTGGATTATCCTCATGATTATATAGTGGAATCCTGGTTGGCTGTATTTGTGAAGGCATCCTAAAATAAACATGATGTATCATGGTCAAAGATTATATATGGGGAGATTACTCAAGAAGTACATGGAAACCAAAATACATTCTTATATGATGCATGTACCAATTTTTTCCCTGCACCCAATGTCTATATGTATCGAGTCGAAAAGTAGGTGATCAAATACCGGGTGTATGGACACATCAGTCACCACACCAACACTAGAATATATGGCCTAAAAGATGAACTCAAAACACTTAACACTATTTCCCCAAACCAATATAATATACTCTAGTCATAATTTATAACTAAATCCTTTCATACCACTCATTTATGACTTGTACTAATGGGGCCTAAGTTGTGACCACCCTAAGCCAACCTCCAACAGGCCAGGGGATGGTGAACAGTGATGAGTAGGCATATCACACACATGGGAGGCATTAGCCTAATGTACCTACACACACACATATCCAATAACATAAAATGATGAAATATAAAACAACTGAAACTAATCCATGAATACATCTATGATCCCAAAATCAGAGTGCAACTATAAAGTACTAAAAGAAAAAAAGGGGCCAAATATGAGCCTAACCAGAAACTAAATAGAGTCCAACCTACTCCAACGGCGAGGAATATGATCAAATGTAACCACCCAGAAAAAAAACTTGGTCTTCCAATCTCAATCTATGCTTTACCAGCTTCCTATCCTCTGATGACACCGTCAAATGGGTCATCACCTGTATAAGACACAACATGTATGGGTAGATCCAATGCAAGTGTGAGTATAACAATACCCAATAGAACACTACTAAAACACTAAACATGAACCATAAAGAATTGTAATATCATAACAATGATATATAAATCAATTCATAATAGGAAAACTAATATATACTCAGGTAGGACATCGTTCCTCTAGGCAGTCACAACTAAATTGCTAGTAACAGGATACTGCTCGAAGCAATGCTCGTTCCAGGATAGTCCACTCCATGAGAAATTCCATCATTGGAGACAATCATTCAATAGGTTGTGATCATTAGGCCCTACCCAATAAAGCTCACTAGTATCAGAAGACCCTGATACTCAGATAGGGGATCACACCCAGGACTGCTGGGGGACACCAGGAACTTAATCTGGATCAACCTACTATGTAGGGGATCATACTCTAATGATACCATGAAACCTATTAAAATGGACTTCTAGATGGAGGATCAGATCCTTGCTCAATGAGGTCACGATGATTCTACCAACCCCACCTAGGATCGGCACCTTTTTCAATGATAGAGGATCACACTCTAATCACATAGAGCGACACCACAAACTCTATCTGAGACTCATCCTTCATAAGGAATCATAATCCAAAGATGTGGATGTAATTACACACTGTAGAATTAGGGGGATGAACCAAGGGAACACACTCAACTGATATCAGTATATAATAAGTAAATAAAGGGCTCTAAACACCCTCAAAGGGGGTACACGACATGTTCATAAGGGTACACTGCGTGTCCAACCAACCCCTGGTATTCCCCTGTGGTTCTACCTCACACGACATGTAAATCTTCATATATACACAGTGTGTAGGAATAGTAAAAGGTGTGTAGAGATTATAAGACACTCTACCCATGTCTTCTAGCCGTGATCATGTGCACCATGCCCTGTTCATGTACTCCGGTCATGTTTAAGTATTTTGGCATGCATGTTCTCATGTAACCTCTGAGTTACACATAGAGCCTCTGAGCACATGTCACATGACATGTGATAGGTTCACATAATGTTTGATATTTAACTCTCCACGGAAACCCTAGTGTCACATCTAAGGGGTCCCACACAGCATGTAACACCGGATTACACGCATTTTAACCTGATATTTTCTAGATCTGTTGGTTTCCTCCTCCACTACATCGTCTAGGTCTCCATCACTACCTAACTCACTCAAAAAATGTAGATCTGTGGTTAGAAAAAACTCCCATCCGTGGAGATTGGTATTTTAGGCTATAAACCCTCTCAAGAAATGCTCACATGCACCATCCGTAGCCCCACCATCGAATCCAGAATGAACAGATACTGAAAATCCATTCTGATCTACCACTGATCATCCTCTATCATCATCACACTCTCGATCATGAACCACACCCATGGTATTGATCCATAGTTCTGAAGAACAGTCGTGTAGCAATCAAATATTGGGTAATAGTCAAACCATGGGCTAAAGAAAATTCTTGCGATAAACATGTGAAGAAATAGGGGGGAAACCATAAGCCGCAAGGCATTAGGAATGAATCTCAACCTTTTTCATTTATCCTTGATTCATTATTGTATATTTATAAGAACGAAGAAAAAATAAATGATGAACAAGATAAATCCATAACAAAATAAATCAACCATTCATGTGTGAATCAATTATTGTTTGTGGAATTGATCCACATTCGACGCAGGATAAAGGAAATGATGGAAATCAAAAATCAAACAACATACTTGAAGTTTAGATCGAACACTAATGAGGAACGGTTTTGCGTTGACATTTTTTGAGAGATCCATGAACTCGGATGGCGCAACAATCTTCAATTCGGTCTCGATCCAATGTTGTTCTCCAAAATATCCTCCAACGCTCTTTCCAACGAGTCCTCTCAAATTGTAGGGTTATGTGGATAACCCTATAATTTGTACATTAAATCTTATAAATAGGATACCAATTCGGTTTAGGCTTTTAATTTTATAATTAAATAAATATATTTTAATTTATTTAATTATTCGCCCACAAAGACGATTAATCCCAACACCTAGTGCCGATAAAGGTTATGTCCCATCTAGGGTAAAACTCGTGATATGAACTCAAAGACACCCTTGGATTTCTAAGTTGGACCCTCATTTGGGAGTTATTCTACTTTTTTAGGGAAATTGAACATGCGTGATATTAATATATTTAATATATTTCAAAAATTAATCTTGGGCACATAGAGAGTCGTTACAGGGTTTGACCCAGAATGGCCATTTAATGTTGGTTTTGACCTAGGGAAACCCTAGGATGAATTACATGGTTATAAATAAGGGGTTACTATCAAAGAAAATTTCATTGATTCGAGATGTAGGGATTTGACTACCGGGAGGCTTCCACTAGGGTTCTGACCCAGAAATTGTTCGTCGTAGTTATGTTTTTCTTTTGTTTTCTTTTCTTCTTCTTTGATGAAAAATTGGATTTTCATTAGTTTAATTATAGTTTCTTTTATTTCATTTCTTTATTTTTCTTTCTATTTTATTATCTCTTATGGTTTTGGGTCTGTTCATTATTGGCGATCACTCGATGATAGTTAGCTAAATCCATAGGAGGGAGTGATTCCAATTAAAGGGGCATGTACCTATATGTCATGATTTATCTTCACTTGTAGAATAATTTTATTATTTAGTATTGTGATGATATTTAATTAATTATCACATTATACATTGGATTGTTGACCAGGTGTATCCAATGGTGAATGAAAACTAGCATGGTAAAAGATAATTAATTCATTATCATTGGGTTGGATAATTCTTCTACATTTGCAGCCTGACCTTAATGTGTCCCTGTTATTTTAATTCATCTGACCATGAGTATTGAGATTCTAGGATATTTTTTATAAAAAAATTATCAATTTGATCTCAAATATTATAATTATTTTACAGATGATGGATATTATTTACCTGTAAATGAAATTGAATTAATCATAGAGAAACCACCCTTGGAAACTGGAATCTCTCTCTTTTGTCTTTCCTATATTTCTTCATGCATTTTAATTATTTAGTTTAAATTATTTAACTAATAAAATTAATCTAAATCAGGGTGACCCAACCTTTTGTTGAGATGTATCATCTTTGTATTCCCCTCTCTTTGTAGGATCGACCCCTTATTGTTGCTATGTTTCTCCTTTATAGATAGTGTAGTTTGGGACATTATAAATTTCTAATGTGATCATTCATAGAATACTTAATGATGTCCTTCAAATGCATAAAATATTGGCATCATTTCTGGGGATCAGTGGAGCATAGCAGATAACTCGTGATAGATTTCCTAGGTCAAATACTTTTTTATCTCATTTATTTTTGTTGATTTTAGTTTAGGTTTTTTTTTTTGCTGTCAATTTGTATTTTTAATTTTTATGTGCTTGGTATTTTGGGGAATTATATAGGATGGATTATCAAACTCATCATTATAATGACACACCACCATCAAAATACATTGAATATCAAGGAGATTCTACTATGTGGGCACCACCGGATTGTGACAGTTGGTCACTATGGAACGATACCTACTATCAGCCCTATGGGGGAGCTCTCGACTATCAAGGCTACCAAGATTATTATTGGGATGATCATTACACTCATGAAGAATCCTATTCTTAGAAACCTCATGATAAGCATCCTGAAGACAAACTAATTATGTTGCTCGCATGGTATATTGAAGGGGTGGATAAGATGATGGATAATCATGAGGCCCAACTCAAAGAAAAGAAGGAATTGAAAAATCATCTATCTCAAATAATTTTGAATTTAAATTTTTCTTGTAAAAAACATACCAATATTTTCTAAAGCAGATGTAGGTTGGATTAAGGAAGAAGAATATCAGGAAGTGGAGGAATTCAAAGTTGTTGACACAAATCATCCTCAAGAGATTTACATTCAAGAAGACCCTTACATTCTACCAACTATTGAGAATAACTTATAAGATAGAATTATCAGATTTCTAAAAAATTACATTCTAGTTTTAGATAAAATGATGGATGATCACAAGGCCCAACTTAGTGAACAAGGAGAACTAACTACTCATCTTTCACAAATTATTTGAAATTTAAATTCCTTGGTTAATAATATACCTTTAATTTTTAATGCAGGGGTATATTGGTTTGAAGAAGAAGAATAATATCAAGAAATAGAGGAGGTCAGTTCCTTTTACATAAAAAAAGAAAATATTGAGGAGGATATCAAAGAAGAGTATTTGGAGCCTGCTAAAATTTCTCAAAGTGATGAACCTCTAACTTATGAAGAAGAGGAATCATAACCTTAGTCATACCATCTATACATACAAAAATATAGAGAAGAAAAATGTGAATACCTATTGAAATTTCAAGAAGAAGAAGAAATAAATATAATAGAAATTACTGGTTGGATGTTCAAAGAGAAAGATGAGCAAAAGATTGAAGTGGTAAAAGCCATAGAAACGAAAGAATAAGAAAAAGTAAAGGAAGAGGATGCTGATTAGACATGCATTGACCTCATTGGAATTTTAGAGATCAGAGAAGAATGAAGCTCCCTCATATAATTTCAAGAAGAAGAAAATAAAAAAGGAAGCTCCAACTCAAGAATCCATTTTAGAATGAAAACCTAATGGATAAAAGGAAGAAGTTGTGGCGGATCAAGTGATTTACAAAATCTAGTTAGATTTTAATTTTTTTATATTTTCTTTAAATCAATCCTCAATATGTAGCCCACCATAAGAACCAGTCAAGATAACTCAATATATAAAGAAGAAAGGGACAACCCCAGATGAAAAATAGAGCTAGAAGTGGATAAATACAATATGGTTAGCTCTATATCTTATTCCAATTGGATAAAAAAGTAGAGGTCGAGCTAAACGACCATAAAAAAGCGAGAAGCTATCAGGAGGCAACTCAAATTTTTTAAAATTCTTTATAGTACTTAGATTTATTTATTTTTAGATTATATTAATAATTCTCCCCATGGTCGATCACTTTATCTATTTGAGCTAAATATTTTAAATCTTAAAAGATCTATTACTTTCACTGTTTACTTTTATTTTTCAGGCCCATGGAAGCAAGAAGAAGGAAGTAAATTAAGTTTTGCATATAGGACCAATTCACATCATGAGTTAAATTCAAGTTGTGATTTCAATTCACATCATGAGTTCAATTCATGTTTTGAGTTTAATTCACATTGTGATTTCAATTCATGCCGTGAGGTCATAGCTCACATCATGGACCTGGGTCTGGTGGAACTTGAGCAGCTTATTCAAAATCATCAATGAAAGGGGGGTATTATTTAACTTATTTATATTTTTTACATCCCAAGTTTTTTCACTACATGATTTTAAAAAAGAAAAAAATGAATTGAATTATTGCATGGGATTAATTAACTAAATTCACCCATAAATGCTTAAATTTTTTTTCTTTTAATCGCTAATCTAGGAGACATCAACACTTAGGAAAAATATTTTGACATGTTGGAAAATTTTAAATGTCATTCCCATAGATGAAAATGATAAAAATTGATATTTTAAAATTCACACTCTTACTTCATTTTAGAGTTTCTTAAAAAATGATTGCTAATATGACTGATTTTCATGATGTTGATTCCTAGAAACATTATTTTATTAAACTAATTTTTGATTTCCATGTTATAACCCAGTTGACTTATATTTTATTCCCATTTCTGAGAGGATTCTAGACCAAGTATTTCCTATTTTAATATATATATTTCATGAGTGCTACTTGGGGCATGTAAACCTACTATAAATTGCATTGATATCTTGTTAAAGTTATGACTGAACAAATTAATTTTTGAAATGATTGATTCATTTTATTGATGATCCCATTTATCCTAAGACCCACCTGTACATTTATCCTTCTTATCCCATAGAATTCACATATTACCTTATTACGATTGATCCACATTACAAGACATTATTTTCCTTTCCTACTATACTCTTTGTATTTTTCATGATATTCAATTAAATGGGTGTGAGGGAGGGGTTCTTCATGGTGGAGATTAGATTTTGTCTCTTGAGAGGATACTATAGGGTGTTTCCATGGGGTTTTGGGGAAGGTTCATATTTTCATTCATTATATTTCATTGTTTATCCCTCTTGTTGTAAAAAATGATACAAATTTAATAAAAATGGGTTGTTTCTCAGGTAGGTCAAAAATCATCATTTCCATACTGATAATCTCAAAATCTTATGTGGTTAGGTAGTGGGTGTGAGACATGTCCTAGGAACAACTTCCAAGAAAAAAGAAAAATAAAAGAAAAAATTGGTTATGACTTGGGAGAATCAAAAATCACCATTACCAGACCACTGATTTTTATCATATGTGGTTAGGTGGTGAATGTGAGGTTCATTCCAGTAATGTCATTCAAAAAAAGGAGAAAATAAGAAGAAAAAAGAATAAAAATATAGGATTATTTTTCATTATGATTACATCGTCTGTGAGCCTTTACTTTTCACTTTGGGGGGGATGCGATATGACATTAGATTTTTGTGAGGTGCAATTTTCATTTATCTTGTCTTTTGAATATCATGTATTATAATGAAGAGTCCATACACCTTTTGAGCCTTGCTTGATATTCAAAATTTTTACTTACCTACCCTCACCCTTAGAGATATTTGATCCTAATTGCAAAGACCTCATGATTAATCAAGATATTTTTTTGTATGAGGTGGAGAAAGTATATTCAATGAAAGCCTATGGCTAGGAGCATATACTTGAGGTATGCGCATAACTACATTAAATTTTTACCTTGAGTGATGAGAGGAAAAAATCATGGCGAGGTAAATCATAAATGGAATGGGTGTTGATGAAAGGTTGAAATTTGTATGTGAAAGGGGGAAATGTCTTGAATAGAAAATTATAAATGAAGCATAATTTATGAATTCTTTCTTGGGTATTCTTTGTGATTGTAGAATCTCTAGTTATAATTTTTTTATGATCATCATAATTTGAAAAATCCCTTGTTGATGTATGGACTCTTTGTGTTTTGATGTTGAGATTTTGTTCAAGGAGGAACGAACATTTGATTGTGGGGGTATTTGATATCTCTATTTTGCATGTATATTTTCATGTGGTTTTATATGAGTGTCCATCGGATATTAATTGATTTTATATGATATGTGTGTCTGGTTTCATTGTTTGATGTGTTCTAATGGCAGGACCAACATTTGGAACAATAAGGAGGAAATTATGACATTTTGGAAAGATAAAGGCACTTTTCACCACGATGTGAAGCGGTGCGGCACGACATCAGAAAATGAAGATAAAGACAAGATCGAAAAGATGTCAAACAGATCAATTTTTTCATTTGAAGATGACTTCCTGTGATGTAGGATGCCTATGGGATGTTCTAGAGGCTCGAAATTAAATATACAGGATGAAATAAAGCTTCTGGGGCTGGAAAACAAGAATTCACGTCGTGAATCAAGTTTGGGACATGAATATATTACAAGGTGTGAACTGAGCACAGAGCATGAACTGATGAAAAACACAAAAAATAGGAGGTCTTGTGTCTTTCACGGCATAAACATGTTTCATGTTGTGAAACATTCGGTATAGTCCCAGATACGAGTAACAATTATGTATCTTGTGATGGGACCCTACGGGTTTGACTCAGAACAGCCATTTAATGCTGGTATTGACCTGGGGAAACCCTAGGAAAATTTTTAGGGTTATAAATAAGGCGTTCTGTCCAAAGAAAAATTCATTGATTTGAGGCGCATGGATTTGACTATTAGGAGGTTGTCGCTGGGGTTTCGACCCAGAAGTCGTTCACTGTAGTTAGGTTTTTCTTCCGTATGTCTTCCTCTTTTTCTTCTACTTTGATGTAATGTTGGATTTTCATTAGTTTAATTCTAGTTTCTTTTCTTTCATCTATCTCCCATTCTTTCTCTTCTATTCTCTCTTTTATGGTTTCGGGTTTATTCGTCATTGGTGATCACCTGACAATGGTTGGCTAAATCCATAGGAGAGAGCAATTCCGATTAAAGGGAGTGTGTACCCATATGTCATGATTTCTCTTCAATTGCAGAATAATTTTATTATTTAGTATCGTGTTGTGATTTAATTAATTATTTCATTTTTTGTTAGATCCCTGACTAGCCATCTCCAATGGTGAACAAAAACCAGCACGGTAAAAGATAATTAATTCACGATCATTGGGTTAGATTATTTTTTTTGTTTACAATTAGGCCTTAATGCGTCCTTGTTATTTTAATTCATCTCACCATGAGGATTGAGATGGTAGGGTGGTTTTGATAAAATGGACCGAGTTGAACTCGAATATTTTTATGATTGTGCAGCTATTGGATATGATTGCCCTGTAAATGAAGTTGAATTAATCTTAAAGAAAACACCCTTGAAAGCTTGAATCTCTAACTTCTACCTTTCTTGCCTTTATGCATGCATTTTAATTATTTAATTTACATTATTTAATTAACAAAATTAATCGAAATCGGGGTGACCCAACTTTTGGTCGAGAGTTATTATCATTGCATTCCCCACTCTCTATGGAACTGACCCCTTACTGCCTCTATGCTACACCTTTATAGCTAATGTATTTTGGGGCATTATAAATTTCTAATTTGATCACGTCCGGAGGATTTAACAACGTCCTTTAGACGCATCAACAATCAAGCACAGCCATCAAGGTATACTAATCGCAAGAATTAAATTGAGGCAACAAGTGTATACAAGAGCCCCATATGGTAAGGAACTTCCTACCTCAAGATTGTCGATGTTATCACCAAGGTTCTTCAAGGAATCGTCACTCGAACCACGTCCACATGTTTACCGGCTCAAAACGTTCACCAAAGATTCCTAGAACAGAATCTGACTATTTTATTTTCAAAGGAAATAAAATATTACATGCGATAATAGATTCTCTCTCCTGGATAATTTCTAAATTATCAATCTATGCACACATGTGCTAGCAATTCTTCCTTAAAGAATAATTACAAAACCACATGCAATGATACTCTATCTCTCTAGAATAATATGCATGTGATAGTCCTTTATTATTATTCTTTGATAATTTTGGGTTATTATCATCTCAAGAATTATTTATCGAATTCCAGAACTTAGGAATAACTCAATTTGGAAATCACAAAAAAAAAGAGCAAATATAAATTCCCAACCGGAATTTATCTCTTTCAAGCGTTGCACCCATGAAGAGCAGAGAGAAGGTCTTACCATGTTTGGAAATCGGGAGAAGGGCTTGTGTTGTTCGTAGAAGGTTTCACCAAACTAGAACAAGGGAATTTTTGGGCTACTCAGACACAAAGGATCAACCAAAAACGAAGACTGCAAGGGCTTGGCTAATATTGCGTACAGAGTCGTAGTATTTAAAACACAAATTAAATTAACAATTTAATTTGTCTTCCACATGTTTCTTAATAGCAGAGCGTTTAAGTTTTCATAAACATTTGACTTGAGGGGAAACAAATTAAAAGAATTTAAACCCATGATTTTGGCATTTAAAAAAATTATGCACTGCAGGTACCATCTAGGGAAGAAGGAACATAAAAGATGGGTTTTCAAATATTCCTCCCAAAAAGGGAACTATGTAAGGGTAACATGGTTTTACCCTTACGCAACTCAACCTACTCATACGTAGCTTCTGGAGTGCCCTTACACATCATTTGAAAACACTGGGTTACCCTTACGTGAAGCTTTGCTTACCCTGTCGCGAGTGGGGGAGGGGTATGATCACCAGGATGGCTTGTATTTTTATGGTTGTGTGGCGCATACAAAGTCGTAGTATTAAAGCCACAAATTAAATTAACAATTTAATTTGTCTTCCAACTGTTTCTTAATAGAAGAGTGTTTAAGTCTTCATAAACATTTGACTCGAGGGAAAACGAATTAGAAGAATTTAATTTCAGGATTTTTAGCATTTAAAACCGTTGAAACGCGTTGCAGGTGTGATCTAGGGAAGGACCGTAAAAAATAGATTTTTAAATATTCCTCCCAAAAAGGGCATTGCATAAGGATAACATGGTTTTATCCTTGCACAAGTCGTAGGTGTCGCGTAAGGGTGCGAGGTTACCTTTATGCATCCTTTGAAACCAAAGAACTACCCTTATGTAGCTCAACCTACCCTTATGCACCTCCAGGAGTACCCTTACACATCCTTTGAAAACATCTGGTTACCCTTACGTGAAGCCCTTCTTACACTTATGCAGGTGGAAGAAACTTAGAGCTACCCATACATAGCTTACGACTTACCTTTACGTGAACAAAGTTTAACCTGACGCGGCCTTTATAAATTCTTACTAACCTTTACGCAGCGTACTGATTACCATTATACAACGCAGTACTACCCTTACACAGTGCCTTAAGTACCTTACACAACGCATACACACCGAGCTTTACCCTTATGCATTGTTTAGAAAATGGAGTTACGCTTGCGCAACACATATATATAGGGTTTCATCCCATAAATGTAAGATCTTTGAGGCACCCATCTAATGTTAGGATCTTCATGCAACCTTCTAATAAAAGATCTAATTGAAAACATTTGGCATTTGATTTTTTTAAAAAAAATACAATTTGCATTTTTATGAAAAAATAAATAAAGCACTTAATGTCATTTGTCATTGTAATTAAATCATGATTATTTTATGCTTTTTTATTAAGAGGCATATCTTCATGGCGCGGCACACAGCCACAAAAATACGAGCCATCCCGATGATCATCCCCGGCCCCACACGCACACTGGACAGGTGGCAGTGCACGAGCGACTGCTTATCCATCTTCTTCTCCCCCGCTCTCCCCTGCTCTTCTGTTTCCGTCCCCGTACAGCACCAGTCTTCTCGTTCCCGCCGGGCGACATCGAATCGCTGCAATTACGTTTCTCCTTCCTCTCCGCAACAACAACAGCACCGATTCGAGGCTATGGAGACTGGACTCGCGTGTTTCGCACAAACGCGCGGGGCATTACCGCCCAGTGCGGCATCTCAGCATTCCACTGCGCCCGTCGCCTCGTCTATAATCCCTCCATCCTCAGCCTCTAGGGTATGAGAAGATTCTGCATACATGAAATAGCGATTAAGACGTTTTGAATTGTTCGTTGCTATTGCAGGGGATGAAGAAGAGCTCGGTTTTCGGGCAGTCACTGCGAATCGCGCCCGGATCTGCCCTAAAGTTCAGCAACAGAAAATACGCTTCGTCTGTGACCAAATGTGAGATTGGCGATAGCCTGGTAAGTCATGGAGCTGTATCTCCTTTCAAAATTGCACACGAATTTAGCATCCCTCGCACCATACTAGTGAATTTCATCCGATTACAAGAAGTAGAGTTTCACACAAGCCAACATCTATTCATTTAGAGTTTGATTTCTTATCTCAAATAGAGAGGAGGTGCACCTTGTTTACATGGATAGTGTCGTGCAGGAGGTGTTCCTCGCGAAGGCAACCCGAGATAGGGGGCTGATCAGGCTGATGGTGTGCATGGGGGAGGCGATCCGAACCATCTCCTTCAAGGTGAGGACGGCCTCCTGTGGAGGAACAGCTTGCGTGAACACTTTCGGGGATGAGCAGCTCGCAGTCGACATGCTGGCGGACAAGCTCCTCTTTGAGGTTCCATCTTTTCTTCCGCCCTTTTCAAGAAGTATGAAAGGCCCATAACCATTCAATCCATTGCTAGGCATTGAACCACTCCCATTTCTGCAAATATGCTTGCTCTGAAGAGGTCCCTGAGCTCCAGGACATGGGAGGCCCGGTTGAAGGTCAGGTTCTGCAACATCTGCTAGATTATATTTTCCATGTAAGAAGAGTGCATCAATGTTCCTTTCCATTCAGGAGGATTCAGTGTGGCGTTCGATCCGCTCGATGGCTCCAGTATTGTGGACACGAATTTCACGGTGGGCACCATCTTTGGGGTGTGGCCAGGAGATAAGTTGACTGGCATTACAGGGAAAGAACAGGTTGCAGCAGCCATGGGGATCTACGGTCCTCGAACTACCTATGTGCTTGCACTAAGAGATTGTCCTGGCACACATGAGTTCCTCCTCCTTGATGAAGGCAAATGGCAGCATGTGAAAGAGACGACGGAAATCGGCGAAGGGAAACTGTTCTCACCTGGAAATTTGAGGGCCACATTTGACAATCAAGAGTACACCAAGGTTCTGCTCCTTGACTCCCTTCGGTTTTGCTCCTCCGATTCATCTTGATCTCCATGTTTACCGCCTGGTTCTTCTTTCTCACAGCTCATCAACTACTACGTAAAAGAGAAGTACACGTTGAGATACACAGGGGGGATGGTTCCAGATGTTAACCAGATCATAGTGAAAGAGAAGGGGATCTTCACGAACGTGACTTCCCCTGCGTCGAAGGCGAAGCTGAGGCTTCTGTTCGAGGTGGCGCCGCTAGGGTTGCTGGTTGAGAAGGCCGGGGGATACAGCAGTGACGGAGCTCGATCCGTGCTGGAGAAGACGATCAACAGCCTCGATGATCGAACGCAGGTCGCGTTTGGATCGAAGAATGAGATTATTCGATTCGAGGAAACGCTTTACGGATCTTCCAGGCTCAGGTCAGGGGTCCCTGTTGGAGCGCCTGCGTAAACCCTAATTCCCTTTGAAAATGGAAACATATGGTGGAACTATGCCGAGGCGGATGGTGTTTTAGGCGCCACATCAATGATAATGTTATATTAAACTAGAAACCAACTCGTGCATCATGATCATTTAATTGCACATTCACTTATGCATAATTTGAATTTTTTCTAATATGCATGCATACATGAATGCACTTATATTCTATATAAGTGCATATAGATATTACGTACTTAAAAATCAGTGCATATAGGAATGCATACAGTAGTGAGGAGAAAACACATCCTTTAGTAATATAACTCAAAAATTCACCATGAAAAACTACAGACTCATCAATCATTATTTTCACATGGAACTGTCACAATTATGTTCTTGATCTCATTCAAGCATACATGTATCAAATACCTTAATCAATCAATTAATTAGAAACTGTTTAATATTATTCCATTTATATCTCATTGATAAATACATTAATCCTTCTTATCATGTGCCTTCTGCTCTATAATTTCTCTTGTCTTTATTCTTAAGTATGTCCACGTAATCTATAATCACCATGGTCAAAAACATTTTTTACTAATTCTATTATCATTTCACATTTAATCAATATATTTTTGGTACTCATTATATGCCACAACACCAATGATGTAATAGTTTTGCATTGAGTCAAATTTCATCAAATAGATGGAACCAAATCATAGAATTTATATCTTGTCAGCTCGGCATCAAGAAATCATCATAAAGAATAAATATATCAATGAGAATACCCTCTCAAAACTCATCATAGGAGCTTATGTGTCGTTGCCACACCATTCCGCATAGTATCATCCTTTCTACCATCTCCAACATCGATTATCTTTACATCCTGGGCCTCCGGGCTATTTATATAAAATCATTTCCAACCATATAAATGTTATAAACAATGAAATCAAGTCATTGATATGATCTAATCAACGTAGAGGATACACATATTAATTGTATTATTCCACAAAGTTCAATGGCATCTCTGGCGAAGACATCGAGGCATTGTAACCTTCCATATCAATGATAAGATCATTCAACACAAATTATTCATAAAAAACTATTATAATGTCCATCTTGGAATAACCGGTTTATTTTACTTCAGTTTTACATATAGAGAATAACATATGCAATAGCTAAAAATAACAAGAATCAATAGAAACAAGATCTAATCATTATTCATTTAACACTATAAATTCTTATAAGAATAGTAGTTGGTTGTCATGGCTCTTCTGTTTATATAAAATCACCAGTTTTACTTTGTTTAACAGAGCTATGAATTTGAACAAAGCTAATAAAAAACAACAAAAACACTCCCTAACATATAACATACAATAGTCAAGTGACTTATTTTCTATTCATATTATCCAGTTTAATTCCTATCCACAGGTCAAATTTCACAGGCTGTAATCATAATATCCAGAATAAGAAGTTTGAAAATAGTTTCAAGTTGTAAACATCCATAATACTGCATACCATTAGTGGAAGGAATGACCCATTTCATAGTTGTGTATGGAAGGAAACCCCAACTAAGTTTCACTATACTAATGGGGAATCATGGATAGATGTTGTAGATACTGTGCTCTTTAGTAGAGATAAATAACTAAAGCAACTAAAAGCTAACTTACAAAAAGCTTAGCAAAGTATGCATAGGTTCGCAAATAGAAAAAAGAGAGAAGTGAACTAAAATGTCGGGGGGACAAGGACTTTGAAAAATTGAAGCCTCCAAAACCAAGGATGATTTTATACATGTCCACAACCCATTTTTATAGGTCATTTATAGTCTTTTTAAAGGTGGGAATATATCAAATATTTGATATATATCAACTAAAGACAGTCATAATTGATCTTTATGTTGAGGATTATTTTGAACTAGATCAGAACAGTAATTGGTTGTCCTGGCTCTTCTGTTTATATAAAATCATCAGCTTTACATTATTTAACAATGCTATGAATTTGAACAAAGCTAAAAAAACACTCCCAAACATATAGCATATAGTAGTCATGTCACTTATTTTCTAATCATATTATCCAGTTTAATTCCTCTCCACATGTCAATGTTCACAGGCTGTAATCATAATATCCAGTTCAGAGATTGTCATTAGAGTAATTTCATTGAAGGTACTAAGTAGTGAAAGTACATTAATTTCTACAGCCCCGAGTTATATAATATGATTACAATATGTGAACATTTGAAAGTACTGAAATTTAACATTTGATGTCATTCAGTATGTGAACTTGATACAATAGTACCCCTAGAAAAGTGTGCATTTATATATGTGATGGCATACTAAACAGTTTTAGATTCTTCAATTTAAAAGTCAACATGTATGAAATTGCATATAAAAAATGATATTAAAGGAGTAAATTAATGTGCGATTTTTGAGAAAAAAATCAATAGAAAACTGCATGAAATTTGTACAAACCAACATTTGACTGGTTTTCATGATATGATATTAGAAAAACTTGAAAACCATAACAAACAACATTCAAGTATCCATAAATCTCACCGGTGTGGGCATGAAAGAATGAGAATAATTTCAAAAGTAATATTCATAAAGTTTGGATGAACTATTGCAAATTTGGCCACATAACTACACATTGAGTGATCAACAAATATTATACTATATATATTTTGAAGAAACAATTAAGAATTCAAAATGTATGAAACGAGATATGAAAATGTTAACAAATGTGTTAATAAACTTGTAATTTTGAAAACTACATTGGTCTTCATGATATCATTTTTGAAAACTACATGATTATAACAGAAAATAAATGTGCAATTGAATTTGTAATTTCAGTTTTGAAAAATAGTGAAGAACTTCAAGCAGTGACTTGAAAACCATGAAGCGATGTTGAGGAGGTCCTCACCTGAACAGTAGTTGTGAACATATGCAACAAACTTTATAGGTTGACAAGTACAAGAGGTCCTCACCTGAAAGTAATAAAAATCACCTATTTATAACCATAATCATGCATAGAAAAGTCACATAATCACTAACCACTGAAGAATTGATATATAATATTTACATAGATTATGTGAAATACTTATATTGATAGCTAAATGATAAAAATATTATGGAAATATCAATGTTTCTCATGTAGTAGAATCATTGTTAGTCATTCATGATGTTCGTTTGAAAGCACTTGTTAAAATCCAAAGAGACAGTTACAACTTAATACAATCTAACACACTTTCCTGACCAGAAGTCCCCCATAGAGAAGCATTTTCTAGCTTTCTTCGAGGCTATTCAGACCAACTTGGATGCATGATATAAAAAATTAAACTTGTATCTCTTAAAGTTTTTCAAAGAAGTTCAATTCAGGAACATGACAGTGATGCCAGATAAAAACAGAAAAAACATTTAATTATTATACCACATTATAGCACTTATCAGTTTTATGGAAACTTTCCTCAATTCTGATAAAAAAACACTATAAATTGACAACGACTAAAACAAAAACTAAATCGAAATCACAAACAGAGTGGTGAGGAGAGCGTAAGTCAAAATATACTAAATCTTTGGATCGATGTGAGTGGGTTATGAGGTAAAGGGTATGGAGTTCAAGTGAGACTACACATTAGGAATTATAAATAAGTATCAAATATCTTTATAGGAGACCGATTCGAGTTTGAAGTCCCAAACATAGATCACTGTGTGGAGAAAGAGTAAATATACCACATAGTAAAACATACATAGTTCATTAGAGTAGTAACATACCTTCATAGTAAAATAATTAGATGAATGTTTGTAAATGAGACCTGAATACTCCTAAATTCAATAGATAATCATCATAATGGAACATTCAACAATAATCATGTAAATTGTAGAAAGTAAATCTATAAAGGAAAACAAACCATTAGTGTGAGCTAATCTCCTAATTATGTTATATATTGAAAAATACCTTTAATAAATATATCAATTCTCAAATTAATTAGAATAAACATAACTCAAAAAGGACTAGATTTTCTAGAACATTAAAAGCTAAATACAAACATAGTTCCACAATACACTAACCATTAGTGTGAGCTAATCTTTTAATTCTGTTATGTACATAAAAATTAGAATTATAAGAAATAACTTTAAACATAATTCAAGGAAAAGAAAGTTTTTTAGAAGTATGTTTATTTTAATAAATAGGGGGAAATGGAAGACAAGTTAAATTTATTTAAAATATCAAATTACTCCAATTTCAAGGAAAATGACTGAAACTGGCCTCCACAAGCCAATCAACCATAATACCCTACATCCCATCAATAACATCACTCTGTATTATTTCCATAAAAATGGGGTACAACCTTTGAATGAGTTGAAAAAAGCCTTATCATGAGAACGCTCTTGAATTTCTCCATTTTTTATATTTCTAATGGATATAGAAATAATAAATAGTACGTTTTAAAGAAAGGACCCTAGAGAAATGCAATCCACAATCAGTACCATACAAGGTTCCTAACGTGCTTGCTAAAAATCTATAAACCACGAATCTTAGGCTACATTATGTTTAAATTTTAAAAAACTATTAATGAATTTGTTAAAAAATAGTTTGGATAGTATGAGAAAATAAAAAAGTATATGATTTACATCATCTTGCAATTTCTCTTTCGAGTAAAAGTGAAAAGTTTTTTTCTTTTCAAAAAACTCTCAATCCCATTTTCATTTTATAAAAAATGATTTTCATTTACATAATCAAATCCACTTGGGATTATAACAGGTGATATTTTTATCCAAAAACTATCTCCCCCTCCCTCCCTCCCTACCTCCCTATCGCTCTCTATCTCTCTCCCTCTCACACCCTCTCACACCCTCTCCCTTCCGCTATACCTCCCTCCCTCCCTCTTTATCTCTCTCTCTCTCTCTCTATAATAATAAGGAAATGAAAATAAAATTAAAACAAAGTTAAAATACGCAATCTTATGCTCAACCAACTCACACTAAACCAACAAAGTAGGAAATGGAATCTTTAAAGCAGTGTTTTGGTTATCTTTTCAATTTTCTCTCTATTGGGCATAAAATAGTGGTATCGAGTATAAAGAAATAATCTGGAGATTATATAACAGTCAAGAGACTAATCTATTAGGAGATATAAATAGTAATCAATCTTGATATTAGTGATTAAATCAAGGAATCAGACTCGACTTGAACCTAACAATCCTAATGCAGTGAAAAAATAATATGTTTGATATACTAGGGGGAATGCAATGAAAAAATTATTAATATACAAGGGGAAATGAAATGAAAAAAATGTATATGCCAAATTTCATTGATATGTATTATTATATATAGATTATAGCATTACAATTTCAATTTGTTAAGAATTGTATATTATAATAAATAGATTGATATAATTAGATTGTAGATTTTAATATTTAGAGATTATTTAACATAGATTATGAAATATATTGACATAGATTGTAGACATAGATTCATAAAAACCCATTTTTTTTGTAATTTCCCCCCTTTTGAGATATTATAAACATATTTTAATGTAATAAAATCAAACATACATGGATGTGTTATGACAGATTACTAATTCTTCAATAAATATTATACAAAAAATGCAGGAAAATAAAATAAAAAATACACTATTTATATAGTGATTGAAAATTAAAACATTGTTTATACAATAAATTTCAAAACCACCCCTCACCATTGATCAAAACCATATAATAACCAACTCAAAAAATTCCCTCTATACCCAAAACATTAAATTTTATATTTTACTAAGGCTCTCTTTAAAACAGTTACTAAAATAATAAGTGTTAGTTCCTTTGACATGCCATGACTATAAATATCATTTATCATCCACAGATTCTTGATAGGAAAGGTCACTGATCAAACTCCACTGCTATCATATAGTGAAAAAGGTTTGGTTTCTATAATAGTTTGATTGGTTTTTAGAAATAGATTACAAAATTAGTCTTATAAATGAATGAATATTTCCTAACTTAAAATGGTGAATGTTGTTAGATAACATTAGAGATCACAATTTTTTTTATATAGTGGCTTATTTTCAACTTTATATGTTAACAACTACCATTTTATGTTCTTCTACAATGCCTCTTATAAGCTAAAAATGTCAAATGTTGGTGTGAAGAATGGACATGAGCCTTAATCCACAAAGAAATACTATAGGAGTGTGCATATAGGTATTTTTTAAACAATATTATTGTACTATATACATATAAATGAATAAGAATATATGAAAAAATGGAATTTGGAAACTTACATCAATGATTATACATGAGGCGATCACCAAACAGGGACCCCGACAACAGAATAGAAACAAGTTTGGGGAAAATTGGGGTAAAGAGAAATCTATTAATAGAAATAAATTTTGAGAGATGGATTGGGAGAAGAAAAAAAATGAGGAGCATGCAACCTTACCTGGGTATCGATCTTTCCAATGATAACAACTACAAATAATTCAATGAAAGGGAGAAGCCACACATAGAGAAAAAGTTTTGAAAAAGGATTCTAGAGAAAAAATTGATCGTCAAGGGATGGACACCGATTGATGAACACGACAATATGTCTAAGAAATATAGTCATAGAGTGTTGATGGATAAATTGGATGATGAATAAAAAACACAAAAAAAAATTGATATAGTTTTTCAAATTATTTTAGTATGAAAGGTAGTAATAAGAAGATATTTAACAATATTATATGAAATTTAAAGGAAATCATAAAACAATTTTAGGGATAATATTAATAGTGATGCCAATTGTAGATAAAACTAGGAATGTTTTTATTGATACACACTGTTATATGATTATATATACCGTTTCCTGTATTTATTTTTCTTGAAAAAACGACATTTAAGATGTTGAGTCAAGTAATAATTTTGTAACATGATGGAATGATGTATGAAATTATTGGAATCAATTGTCTATTAAATTTTATTATATATTAATATAATTTGTGTATTAAAATATTTTTGTATGGTTAAAAAACTATGAAAGATAAGATAAAGTTAATTAAAATCAGAACATACCGAAAACATATTTCATTGAAAACTGATTTCATAGTAGGGGAATTAACAGTTACATTCATAGTAATGCTAATAATTATTGATTACTATAGAAACATAAGAGGTTAAGATTAATTAATGAATTCATTCCAGAATAATAGATAATGTATTGTTGGATTTACTCTAAATATGTTAAAAATTCTATTTTGAAACATATAATAAATATTTTCGAAATATTCTTTCTATTTTCCTTTTCATCAAAAAATGCATTTCAACTAAAGTAAAAAAACGATTAGGGAGAAAATTAGGCAAAATAAAAAAGCTATGATGAATTCTAAAAATGTAATATAAATCTGAAACTTAGTTCACGTACCTGTTGCAGATGAGTTCAATGCTGATGCATTGCAAGTTCCATGCATGATTAACCTACAGGGATACTAATAAGATGAAAATAAATTGTAAAGAAAAAAAATATAATAAATGAAATATACAAATTAAATGATCCTAAAATGGGTTAATTGTTTGATGAACCTAAAAGAGGGTCAATTGTTTATTGAATATGAAATAAATACAAAAAATATAAGTAATTAATTAATTTATGAATATATATGGACAATAATTGTGACCTAAATGAAATACACATAATGTGGTCAAATATTCTCTAACAAAACATTACTCACTTTTCTCCATAGAGTATACAGACTTAGAGCATATCTTTTGGTGGGTAGATTTCAAAGTTATTGATTATGTAAAACAATAATATGATAATCAAGAAGGAAATTTTTAGGTTAAATATTCAATGAAACAAATATAAACTTTTTAAATGAAAAAAAGATAAAAAAACTGTGAAATAGTACAGTAAATAATGACATGCGATTTGGACTGTGCAAGACGATATCAATATATAACATTGTATCCATTCAAATAATGTATGTTGCTTTATTATTTCAAGGTAAATAAATTGATATGATATATATAATTTTCATTTAATAATGGAATTAATATATATATATTTATATGCTTATATATATATAAATATGTGTGTGTGTGTGAAGTATAATATTGATAATAATGTGCATACCTAGGCCAACATTTTTCTTTTTCAACCTTGTTAATTTCCATTGTAATCTTGCTTCTTCAAAACCAGATGGTAATTGAAATGCACCTATGAAATATTTGGAGGTATATTATGCTATCAAAATTATGATATTTAAATTTTTTAACATATAATGTATTAGTAAATAAATAAATAAATATACAAAATCAAATATAAATATAAATAAACACACCTGAAGATATGTAGTTTATAGGAAATAGGGTCAACAACCTGAAGCGCTTTTTGAGGCGCATGAGCTTGTATTTCAGTGAAAATATAAATATAATAAATATCTTAGACTTTTTTTTCATTTTGTTAAAAGTAATAGGGTATGGTATATAAGGATACTCAGAGATAGACAACTTAGAAAACACAATGTCAAAGGTGAAACAAATAAATAGAAATGAAATTAAGAATTTCAAATGCAGAGAAGCATATGAAATTTTAGGAAATTTGAAAAATGAAATAAAATTTATAGTAAAAAAATATAAGATTCAAGATCATAGGAAAATTATAATATAAGGATAAAAGATTACCACTCGTCTAGTCAAATCATACTTTTCAAACAAGCATCAATGTTATATGCCACCCAGTTCTGCAGTCTCTTAAAAAAATAATAAAGGAATTGGTAAAACCCGAAGCCCAAAGAATAAATATCGTCCAAAATAGGGCCTAAAGGAGACAGAATAGGTATGTTAGATTGAAGAGATAAAATAAAAACTTGCCAATCAAATTCAATAATAACTTTATCCCAGTTCTAAGAATCTTCCCATTCCAAACCAACCAAAATAGCCTTGGCTTCCACAAAATATGGATTTCACGACACATTAAACTCCTTATGCATTGCTAAAAAAAATTTCCTACTTGAATAATATTGGAAAAGGAAGAATCAAAATTGATCTTGATAGTGCCATGGGGTGGAGGCGTTCAACTTCAAGCATTACCATCCATAATAAGCTGCCCGCAAATCACATCCTCACTTATCTAAATCTCCAATAAATTCCTAACCCAACCCACCCACACATCATCTAAAAGAAAACAATTTTGAAAAAAAACCTCATTATGCCTCATCCAAATTAATCAAGTGTAAGTACAATATTCCTGAACCTATGAAATTTCTAAAAAATGGATCTAGTGTAACAAAATATACTGCATTCTAAACCCCGCACATTTAGATAGACAATGCCTCCTCCCCAAACGAGCCCAAACCTTAAAAGATTTAGGAAACATAGAAAACACATGTATCAGAGATTAAAATCTATTTAGATAGCGAGAAACACATCTATTGAATAGAATATAAACAATTTACAAAGTCCCACATGGGGAGTAACTCACTATAACACTTCCACCAAAAGTAATGGACTTGGGGGGGGGAGTTGAAGCTTCAAAAAGGGACACCATAACAAATTAGAAGAATCATGAAAACTTGAAAAGCCAATGAAATAACCTGACTTCACATAATATCATCCTGAATAATTGAAGTTACAAACCAAACAATCATGACCAACAAAAGGGTTAATGGGAATATCGATGATACACTTAATTCACCCCCATTGAAAATAGTATAAAGAAAATCAAAATTCCATTCTATGATATCATCATCGATAAGCTCCCGTACCCAGCTAAATTATATGTTTGGTTGATATAGATTTGTGATCATTCTATTATAATTACCTCACTTCCATAGATCATGCCAAATGTTGATTTTAGTGTCATCTTCTACCCTGTAGCATAGTCCATCCTGTCGAAGGGGTATTGAAATTTAAAATACTTCTCCAAAAAAACTCGGGCCTTGGGATAAAGATACATTAATGAAACAAAAATTGGGAAAGTATTTTTCTCATAAAATGTGATCATACAAAGACTGATTATTGTGGAGGAGAAATCAACCTTACATGGTGAGAAGGGTGAGATTAAATTCACCCAGGTGGAAAAACCTGAGACCCCCACCACCTTAGACCAGTAGAGAGCATCCTAAGAAACCCAATGATTCATATTATTTCCATCATGTAATCCCCACAAAAACATAATTAACCATGAGTAAATCTAATAAATAATAAAACTATAAATCTTAAAGAGATACATGACACAAATGGAAATATATTGTGTCATTTCCCTGAGAAAGACTTATTTTCCAACTTTTGAAAGGTTGGAGCATGACCAGATTTGATTTCTAATCCTAACTGTCTCCATGACCGCCACAAAAACCATCTTCTTCAAACTAATCACAATAGTCATAATCCTAATATATTTATGATTTTTATCCACATGGATGCATCCAGTCAACTTTCAAAGTTCATCCCATCTATCCTGACCCACCCCTCGACTAAAATAGATGTCAGGTTTTGCGCATTAACATTTTTCCCAAATTCATTTTAATAGACCAAATTAATATGGGAAATATCACATCATTTTATAGAAGTTGATCAAGAAAAAATAATATAATAATTATAAAATAAAATATGTGAAACCATGGGTCTTTTGTAAGACACTTTTACTTGGTGAATAAGTCATTTACAACCTACATTAAGAAGAAGTTTGGAAAGAATATCTACCGTAAGGATAAAAAGGTAACGAGATAGGGTATCACCTTATCTAAGACCATGAGTGGGGGAAACCAGTTTAGAATGAACCCCATTAATATTCATTCCAAATGTAACTAAAGAGACACAATCCATAATGGCATTGAACCACTTACTATAAAACCCCATTACATCGAGAATAAAATTCATGAAAGGCCAATCTCCCCTATCACAGTCTTTAAGAATGTAATTTTTAAAAACCATAATGAATTATTTAAAACCAATATCTTATTCATAGTATGGAATAATTCATGACCAATGATGGAATTTCCGCTAATAATTCTATTTTGAACAAAGTTTGATTGTTGTTCAGTAAAAAAATTAGGAAGAAATCAATGAAACATACTAATAAGAATCGTAGAAAAAAATTTATAAACAACGTTGAAAATAATAATAAATCTGAATTCCTTCATAAAAGAAGGATTTTGGACTTTAATAATTAGAGTAATAATAGTATTATAATATTCTTGATATCCACTCTACCTTTATAAAGATCAATCAACAACCATAAAACATATTTCTCCACAATGTGCCAATATCATTTTAACAAATGCATAAAGACCATTAGAACCCATAACTTTCAAAGGATAAATGTTTTTTAAAGCTAAAAAAACCTCATCATGATAAATATCTTGGCATATAGAAGAATTCACATCCTTGGTCATAGATGAATCAACACATTCATAAATATTCAAAGAATTATCACACCCCTCATTGTTTTAAAGGTTTTCAAAGAAGTTAAGAATACCCTGCTATATATCCTCCTTTCCAACCACTAAGTTCCCCTTCTCATCTATAAGATATGAAATCATATTCTTTTAAAACCTTTTTGAATATCATTAATGGAAACAAAATTTGTTTAAAAACCCCTTCTTTAATAATACATCATTTGATTGAATTTTTCAATAATATTCCTTGTTACTTAAGAGGATATATGTTGGAAATTCAAACCAAATCCATCTATTGGATTCTGGAAATAGGAGGAATCTTCAAGAAGTGTTCCTAGAATCTTACCCATGTAAATATTTCTCTCCTCTATGAGTCTATTCTAATTCTAGATGCAAGATAGTAAATATCTCATTTTTGAATTTTGTTTCTATAATTAATGTTATGATCTTGTAGTGTATTGTAGGAGGGAATTTTTGTATTCTCACATTTATGGGAAAAGTCTATAAATAGGGATAAATTTTTTTATGTTTATAATGTGAGATAATCCTAAAATATAAATAGTAAAGTTTTTGCTTTTTTCTCACATATCCAGTAAATTAAGATTTGTAAAGACAAGTGTAGGTCCTGTCTTGAATAACTATCAAACTGGTATCAGAGCTGTAGAGTATCCATCTACAGCCTTAGAGTTTCCACCTACACCCTCACTACTATTGGAGATATCATTTGTGCATCCCTCTATTCTTCATTTCAGCAACCAAGGCATCCTATAATATCTAAGATTTTCTTTAAAAGATGGTTAACATAATGTAGTCGTAAGTTCCTGAATTTTCTAAAGAAAACTATGAAATGCGGTGCATCCAAATGAAGGTGTTTTTTGGGTCATAAGAACTATGGGATATCTTCACCGATGGGTATATAAAAATCACTATGGAGGAAGAATATTCCTTCACAAATGAAGAAAATACTTCTCTCAAAAATTAAAGGAAGAAAGAAAACAAGTCACTATTCCTCCTCTATCAAGGGTTGGATGAATCAACATTTGAAAATATTGTCGAATCAATATCAAGTAAGAAATATTAGGATACCCTTGGTACCATCTTCAAGGGTGTTGATTGAGTGAAGTGGGTTTGTATTCAAACACTAAGAGTGGAGTTCAAAGTGGCGCACATGAAGGAGGGTGAGAGTATCTCTGACTACTTCTCACATTTAATTGTTATTATTAACAATTTAAAATGAAATGGTGAAATTTTTTAAGAAATTCATGTCATTTAAAAGGTACTACGATCTCTCAAAACAAAGTTTGAGTATGTGGTTGTGGCAATCGAAGAATCAAAGGAATTGAAAAAACTTTCCATTGAAGAATTGATGGGATCATTGTAAGTGTGTGAGAAAAAAATTCAAGAGAATTATAGTTCAATGCTTGAACATGCCTTAGAGTTTAAGTTTTCTATATAAGAACAAAATAATGGCCATACACAATGAGGTGGTCATGGAATTATTAATCATGTAAGAGAAATAGGGCATGGATATCATCCAAGCCATAAAAAACAATAAAATTTTACTAGTTTTTGTGGAAGAGGAAATGGTAGAGGTCGATTCATGCATGGTCATGGAAACACAAATAATTTTCAATGCCACAATTACAAGAAATTCAACCATTATGCCTCTGAGTGTTGGAGAAAAATGGATCAAGATGAATGATCCAAATATACTGAAGCATCTCACTATGAACAAGAAGTCACCACACTTCTCCTTGCACAAGAACATGCATGTGAAAAACTAAATGTGTGGTATCTTGACATAGGTGCAAGAAACCATATGAGTGGTAACAAAGAAATGTTTGAGGAACTGATAGAAGGAGTTTGTGGAAATATGAGTTTTGGTGACTCATCAAAGGTACCTATGATTGGTAAAGAAAAAATTAAAATCTATCTAAAGAATGGTGAGCTTAATTACATCTCTAATGTGCATTACATACCAAAAATGAAAAATAATATCCTCAGTATTTGCCATCTCCTTGAGAAGGGGTATGTCGTACACATGGAGAAATATTCTCTATCTATAAGAGATGCTCAAAGAAGACTTGTGGATCAAGTCCAAATGGTGAAGAATCACATGTTTCTGCTCCATATTAACACAAAGGCTGAGAAGTGTCTATTTGGAATCATCAAGAATGACTCAAAGAGATGGAATATTTACTTTGGGAATCTCCAATTCAGAATCCTTAAACTCTTATACTCATCAAGCATGGTGTATGGTTTTATGAAAATTGAAGTTCCAAAACATGTGTATGAGGCATGTACACTCGGTAAGCAACAAAGGAATTCCTTCCCAAGTGGAGTGTCCAGAAGAGAAAAATAACAACTTCAGTTGGTTCACATTGATATTTGTGAACCACTTGAGACACCCTCACTTAGAGGTAATAAATACTTTATTACAATCATTTATGATTTCAAAAGAAAACTTTGGGTGTATTCCATCAAAGAAAAATATTCTGCTTTTAATATCCTTAAAATTTTCAAAGCCCGTGTTGAAGCTAAAATTGGTCAAAAAACCATTGTACTCAGATTTAAAAGAAGTGTAAAATAACCTCAAATTCATTTCAAGATTTTTGCAGGGAACAAGGCATCAAGAAGTAATACACTGCAACCTACACGCCACAATAGAATGGAATTTCAGAATGAAGGAACCACACTATCCTCGACATGATGAGGACCATGCTGAAGGAGAAAGGCCTTCCAAAGAGCTTCTGGGTAGAGGCACTTTTATGTACTACCTACATGATCAATCAACGTTCAACCAAGAGTGTTATAAAATTGACACCACAAGAGGCATGGAGAGACTACAAACCAAGTGTGGTGAACCTATGAATATATGGTTATTTCTCCTATACTCAAATTCCAGAAGCAAGAATAAGGAAGCTTTATGATCATGGTGAAAATTTCATCTTCATCAGCTATAGTGAAGCATATAAAGCCTAAAAGACCTACAATGAACTAACTAATAAAGTAGTGGTGAGTAGAGATGTGATATTTACTGAGGAAGAAGTTTGTAAATGGAATGATGACGAATAAAAAAAAGATATTACAGTCGAAACAGAAGAACCTAAAGAAAGGCATGACCATGAAGATCAAATTCTCGTACACCTTCTTCAGCCACATCATTAGTACGAAAAAGTCTAGGAGTATATTCCATCAAATCTAAAAGCACTCCATTAAGTAAAAATTCAGCCAGCTCATCCTCACCCTTAGTGCCTACAAAAATAAAAGTCTTAAGTGACATCTATGAGAAAACTGAAGAGTTCAATCTTTTCTTCCTGTATGCATATCATGAGCCTTTGACATTTCAGGAAGCCTCAAGAGAAGAATGTTAGAGAATATATATGAAATAATAAATTCATGCCATAGATAAAAAATGACACATGGGAGCTGACTACACTTCCTAATATCCATAAAACCATTACCATCAAATGGGTGTACAATATAAAGTGAAATGATGATGGAGTGATTGATCACCACAAGGAAAGGCTCATAGAAAAAGGCTATAAACAGAAGTACTGGGTGGAATATGAAGAATTATTCACTCTTGTTTCTCACCATGACACTGTGAGGATGATTATATCCCTTGCAGTCCATCAAAGTTGGATGATCTACCAACTAGATGTGAAATTTTCATTCCCAAATTGAATTATAGAAGAAGAGGTCAATGTTAACCAGCTTGAAGGATTTATTATGTAAGGGGAGGAACACAATGGGTATCGATTGAAGAAATACCTCTATGGGTTGAAGCAAGATCTACATGCTTGAAATGCACACATCAACAACTATATTTAAGAGAATGGATTTTCCCAATGTCTATATGATAATGCAGTTTACATTAAGAAGAATTTTTATAGCGATATGCTTATAGCATGTGTGTATGTTGATGATTTGTTGTTTATAGGGAACAACTGACCGATGTTCGATGAATTTAAGATGGCCATGTTTAATGAGTTCAAGATGACCTATGGAGGTCTCATGTCATTTTTTATGGGCATAGAAGTAAAGAAACAACATGGTGGAATCTATATATCTCAGAATAAGTATGCCAATGAATTTCTTGAAAAGTTTAATATGGCCAATTGTAATAACGCAAACACATCTGTAGCAAAAAGCTTAAAACCAAAAAAAGATGGAGAAGAAAGAAGAATCAACTCAACTATGTTTAAAAGTCTTATTGGAAGCCTAAGGTACCTCACAATCACAAGGCTAGATATCGTCTACAGTGCTGGTCTTCTAAGTAGATACATGGAAGTTCTAAAAGAATCATACTGGCTAACTAGAAAAATAATCTCCAGGTATGTAAATGGAATAGTGGAGTTTGGTCTTTTCAATCCATACATTGATGAAGCAGTGCTATATGGATACTCAAACAGTGATTGAGGATGTGACCAAGATTAAATAAAAAGCACCATTGGATATATATTCTTTCTTGTAATGACTGCTTTTACATGGAATTCAAAGAAGATGAGTATGGTCTCCCTATCCACATGTGAAGTAAAGTACATAGAATCATTTTCCACTATTTGTGAAGGAATTTGGTTAATAAACCTACTAAAGGAGTTGAAGCATCTGCAAGATGGATCTTAAGTCATATATGTGGATAATAAGTCAGCAATTGAACTATCCAAAGATATGGTTAAGCATGGAAGAAGAAAACTCATTGATACTTGATATCATTTTTTGAGAGATCATGTGAAGCTGAAAATGATAAAATTAGAGTATTGTGATACTTTAGAACATTTGGATGATATCTTCACAAAGGTATTACCGACAGATGCATTCAAACAACTAAGAATGATGCTCATAATGAAGCCAATTTTGGTTTGAAGGGGAGTTTTGGAAATTTAAACCAAATCTATCCATTGTATTCTTAAAATAGGAAGAATCTTCTAACAAATTCCCTAGAATCTTCCCCATACAATTGTTTCTATACTCTATGAATCCATTACAATTCCAGATGCAAGATATTAAATATATCATTTTTTATTTTATTTTTCTAAAATTAATGTTAAACCACTATAGTGTATTGTAAGATGGAATTTTTGTCTTCTCAAATTTTTGGTAAAAGTATATAAATAAGGAGAAAGTGTTGTCCATTTGTAACGTAAGATAATCCTGTAAGCAAAATAATGAAGTTTCCTATTTTTTCTCACTTTTCTAGAAAATTAGGTGTTGTAAAGCCATGTGTAGGACCCAAATTGTACAACAATCAAGATCAAGTTCCTTTTCTAGGGGTTTTATCCTCTCTAGAAGACAGTCACTGATAGTTGAATAGAATCGATTCTCAAGCTACTTCTAAACCTTGTCAATCTTTGATTCATTATTCCTAGATTTGGATTTTCTCCACTTGTGAAGATTATCGATTACCATAAAAAGTTTATGATTCACTAGATACTCATGATCCATCTAGGTAGAGGAAATAATATACTCAAATTCTTATTCAATTTTCCACAAATTCTCAAATTTATAGAGCTTCTCCACCTTACCCAAACACATAAATAATCTTAATTGTAAGAGAATGGGACCATAGTCTAAACAAACTGATGAAATATTAGATACCCTATGATGCTTAAAAATATTGATCCAATATGAATAAGTCACAAACCTATCAAGACACTCTACCACCCTAGTGCTCCTTGAACTACCTTGGAACTAAGTAAAAGGGTTTACCAAGTATCCTAGACCCACCATATTTTTATCTTTAAGCACATACTGAAAAAACAACCAAGGAGGAAAGACACTTATTCAAGCCTCCTTTTTTCTCAAACATGAAAAATATTTCGTTGAAATAACCCAAATAAAACCAAAGCATGAAATTCCTCCTAAAGTTATCTAATAAGATTCTAGGTCTTCCATGTCTTCCATTTATCTCGAATTAATAATCTTTTAGGTCTTGCAACATTTCGTATACTTATATGTGAAAGTTATGTCTATTTAATTGGATAGTTTTTACTTTAAATTAGTTTATCCTTTTTATATATTAGGATAATAATTATAACTATTGTAATGTTTTTAACAAATATATAAATATTATTAATTTTAATTAATTTATTTCAACATAGGATTTTATGATTTTGTAGTCTTCTTATTTTAATTTTAGGAGTTGGTGGCTAGTTTTAATTTTAATTTTAATTTAACATATTATTTAATTAAATTAATTTTTTTATGTGAGAGAAGGATATTTTTCAAGATTTGATAGACCATATTGTTTATAGAATCCCATGTTATAGAAGGAGATCACAATGAATTATAGGTTTCATTAATGAGATGAATCACACAAAGAAATAAGAGAATCAAAAGATGAAATATTCAGTAAAACATAGAATATAGAGAAAAATTAAGTGAATATAGAAATAAAAAAACGAAAAAAGAGAGAATGAATTGAGTCACTAGTAGAATTTGGGGATGATGAAAAATTGGTTAACTGAATTAACCAATCGAGTCAAAATAAAATTATATAATTTGGTTTTTTATTTCTGTAATTCAGTTATTTTGGTTTTATTATCGACAAAATCGATTAATTCGATCAGTTTTTAGTTTTGAATCTTGAGAACCAATTTATCCAACTTAACTAGAAATATTTGTTAAAGAATATATTTTCAAAAAATTTGTATTAATTAAATAAGGTAAAATTAAGTTTATAATTTAAATAATAATTTCAAATGTTAGTTTGAATAATTTTATAAACTTAAATTATAAAAAAAATCATAAACACTGAAAAATATTTTATTTTTTAGATTTATAATTTATAAAATTTAATTTGGTTATTTTGGTTTAACCGATTCATTTTATTTATAGTTATTTTTTCTATTTTTAGTTTTAAATTTTAGTCAGTTTAGTTTAGTTATTTTGAATATGTTAGTTGGTTATTTCATTTTTAAAAAAAATCAAACCAAAGTAACCAAACTGATCAATTTCACACCCCTAGAAGCACTAGAGATAACACATATAGTGATAATTGAAACCACATTGTGTAAGTGCCTCCATAGTTAGGTATGAGAGAAATGTAAGGAGAAATCCACTATTTTAATCAAGGCATGTGTGATGGTTGAGCATTATCATTTTAAACTGAGTCATGAACAACTTTTTTGTAGAAGGAAACAACATGCTTTTGGTTACCACATTATGGTTATAGAGAGGATGGCAATGATAAATAGTGAAACCACAATGCTGTGTATTTTATTTTTAATATCATGGTGCACAATAATAATTCAATTTCCACTATAATTAAAGGCAATGACCATTGATTGATAATCACATCATGGTGATTGAAGACAATGATGAAACACAAACAAATTTTTTTTCGTGGCCAATATATTTACAGATTAGAAATTTAGAATATTTTAAATTATATTTTATGGGTGGATGATATGTTATTTTATTTTAACATTACTGATAACCAAATATAATATATTAAATATAATATATATATTTTTAGTTCATGCATATAAGATCACAGAAAAGTACCATTTCCTGTTAAAATAAGTATCATATAGGAAATCTAACACCATAGTTGCGTCTATAATAGGGGGTTTACCCTAAGAATAGAATAATATATGTTCATATCCTAGGGCCCCGGGGGTCACACTTTCATAGATGAAATTAATTAATTAAATTAATTAATCATTTAATTATCCTTAAAACCTTAGGAATTTTTTTATAAGCACCCTTAAAATCTCTTTCTAGTGTAAGCCTATATAAACCCTGGCTTGCAAGAGAGGAAGAGTAAGAGAAATAGAGATCCATGAAGTTAGCAAAAAATTCTTCATTAGAGATCATCAATAGAGCCGGTGTAGAAAAGAACCTCATCAACAATCGAAACTGAATCGATATAGGACACATTATTTTAATTCCAATTCCCTTTTCTTCATGATTTATGATCATGTATCTTTTTTCCTGAGTTTTTTCCTGAACTAAATGAACCTGAAAATTTATTATCTTTTAATTTTCATGAAATTCATGATTTTCCCATATTCTTCATTGTTGGTGGATATGTGTCTGAAAAATGGTAGTCAGACCTTCCCAACGACCACTAATGATTTAATCTATGGCATTTATTCATTTTACCCCTTTTTGTTCATCTATTACCAACCTTCTATTTTCCTAAAAATTTGATAAAACAGGACCTAGACTGACAAACGATCAAAATCCATGTCCGTGATTGGCTAGTTTGGGCACGCCAGAAGAAATCAAAGCATAAAAGATCATTGATGGGTGATGAAAGATCATTGAGAGTCACAAAGATGCATGATATTAGAGGGAAAAAATGTGTAGGGTGACTGAGGGTTTGTGTGAACCCATTACTAAGCATTTTCTAGTGAAGGATAAATAGAAAATAACCATTATGAGTTTCTCGTGATTCCATTCGGTGTGAAAAATGCCACGACTATGTTGATGGACCTCATGAGATGGATCTTTATGGAATTATTTGAAAAATTTATATTGGAATTAATTGACGACATCTTTTTCTATTCAGTGTGAAAGGAAATTCACACTGAACGTCTCAGGATTGTTTTGGACTTACTTCGAGAGAACCAGTTGTATAGTAAGTTCTCAAAGTGTCAGTTTTGTATTCAATAGGTCCACTTCGTAGGATAAAAATTTTATAAGATGGATTATCCATATACCTAGTGAATATTGTGGTAGTGATTTCTTGGAAGGAACTCAAGATTGTTTTTGAGGTGTAGATGTAATGACCTAAACTGTTATAAATAAAATTTCCCCTTTTATTTAATTAAATGTATTGTTATGTAATATGGTTATAGAAAACACATGAATTTATTTGGTTTTATTATATCATATCAAATTTAAAATACCATTAATCATATTTATCATTTATAATATATCCATTGAACAATGATCATATGATTAGTATAAATATATGGTTTTAACAAATCCAATTGACACAAACAAAGGAAGTGATGACCTCAACCAGTAGGATCGTACCTTATGAAGCCCATTTATCAAAGATTCCCAGGGAGATAGAATCACTCGTATTTGAACTTTACCAATCCCATGTTTAGATCTAACAACTTAAGCATGGATGAAACTGTTTACAAGAGAAGTTCAAGATCATTGAGATTATGTTCCAAACCATGTACACCAAACCACCCCATGTAAGTCTCACCATTACACAACTTACTCTTAGGGTGTTCACTGATGTATTGAAGGGATATGTATCTAGAACCTAGAGATATGAGTATGTATATTATTTTTTATAGAATAATGGATATATTTTTATCCTATTATCGTTACCTTACAAATTTTTTTTATTTTGATACAATAAAACACAAATAATATTTTTGGGTAATATTCAAATTCAATTAAGGAGTTCATTTTTATGAATTAATTGATTTTTTCAAATAAATTATATTTTAATAAAATATTATTATTAAATAACTTTTATTAAATATAAATTATCATATAATTTTTATGAAGTCAAATTTAATTTTTATAAGGGTTCGAAAACTGTTGTTGTCAAAAAAACCCAACATTCATTAATAAATGTCGATTTTATTTTAAAAGTAAAAATTAAAATATTTAGAAAATTATTTAGATAAAATGAATATTTTTTTTGGAATCATAACGTCTAAGTTATACTATGGTTATTTTTTCATAATTTTTTGAGATAGTCAATTTTAAACGTAAAAATTAAATACTATATAAATATACTTTGTGTATTATGAAATAATAATGACCCAAAAGTGATGTAATAAATACTATAAAATATATACATGACCAAATATATGTTTTCTATTTAAAATAATGATATTTTAATTTTATTTTATTAATTTTATAAATCCATTATGAATCCTCCAAAACCATTAATATATTTTAAGGTTTTAGAATCATTTGTTTAAGAGTATGACTCACCCTCACATAAGCAAGAGCATTATTTTATTAAGTTAGACCCTTGTAATTATAAAATAATTAAAACCACTCCCATTTGGAAGAAACCATTAGAAAAAACCTTGTTAAGGTCAGTGTTTTTGGTTATTTTATTACATAGAGTCAAAAACCAAATTTTGAGAAATAATAAAGAAATTCCCACACATTTCCTATATAAATCCACCCAAGATCCCATTTATCTTCCCTAAAAATACTTGGTTCACATTATTACTCTTCCAACCCCTATCTAGAGCCTCCCAAGGCACCCAAAATCTCTCAAGAAGCTCCTCCCAAACATTCAGAGTCACACACTCAAGTACGATATCTTTTCTTTTCTCATATTTATTCAAGTATCTTTTTTTAACTTATATATTTTATCTTCATTTCTTTATTATAGAGTATGTTATTCCATATCCCCCTTACTATATTTTTTTACAAATTATTAGAGACCCTTTTATCTCTCATCACCCCATTTTATGAATTTTTAAGTGACGCCGTTATGCTACCAAAATTTCACAATGATTTTCCATGCCAAAACAATTGTGTAGTGAATACCATACCCATTTCCTATCAAGGGTATTCACCTTTATAAACATATAACTATTTTAATTGGGACTTAAATGTATTTATTCCACACTCTATGGTTGTGGAATAAAATACGATGATGAATAAATCCATTTTTTATGATCTATGTGGCACACTTAATCACGAGAATGAAATGAAAGTGACGGGTGCACCCAGAATTATATAGTGCTCCAATGAATTGGGTAATGATTAGTCTCATGAGACGTAATGTTGAGATAGGGAGTTAACATGATTCCTTTATTGTACTTTATCCATCATTATGTATTGGTAGTTATCCTTGACCTATGTTTATGATGCAATATTTTAAGTTGTTGCCACGTTTCCCATGTTTACTTTATGATTATCATGCTATATCATGCCTTATTATTCATGTTTATGATTCTCAATCCTTTTATTCCCCATTAATATCCCTATTTTATAACATGTATTACCTTATTCCATGTTTATTTCCTTACTAGGATTTATAGATCTCCCCTTTCTCATGTATGTCCCTAGGTTATTCTATGCAGTTTTAAAATCCATGGAATTTTAGAAGCATGTTAAGAAAGTTTTCAATAATGTTGTTGTATCCCATGTTAAAGATGTTATGTTATGTACATAATTCCAAAATACACTAGATTTATCAATCTTTTAAGTTTTATTAAGTATAATATTATATAATAAATCATGTATTAATGTGTAATAAAGAGACGGGTTGTTATAATTGGTATCAAAGGAAAAGTTTAGTTATTTTTGGGATTAGGATTAGAAAACTCTAGAGAAAGCCTTAGAGATAAGACTAAGTATAATAAAACATCCCTAAATTTTGGTAAGTATATATTAAGTGGTTTATCAAGAAAATACATCACCATCTAGATACTATACATGGACATGGTTCTGATATAGATGTACCTATGGGTAACAACTTCTACAAGGTGCATTAGGACTGACTCAGTGTAACCCAGTACATGACAACAAGCCCTAATATGCACCTAGTTTGACACTCCTAGAGGATATATTTTTGTAAAATTACAAGATCATTATGAACCATTATTAAGGGAATAAAAAAATTCCCATAAGAGTATATGTTAGGAAATAAATCATTGATAACATAGATTGAAGCCTAGAAATTCATAAGTTAAGGAAATAAAACTAATTTATAAGTTATCCCTTTAATGTCATTGAATTACCAATTATGTGTTTAATAGTTTAAAAATTTCGATCCCTAATTTTCCCTTTATTCTAGCTAATGGCTAAAAATAGGAGGAATTAGGTAAAAAATAAATGTGATGAGAAATTTGATGAATGCCCCAACGAGATACCCAACTCGATGGGAGTAGGAATCACAAAATTTGTGACGATACTCTCTCAACTGACTCAGGTTTTTAATAGAAACCTAGATTTGGAGGAGCACCAAAATCCCCCTAAGAAAGAACAAGCTGTAATTGAGTCCTTTATGTGAAAAATGCCTCTATCTTTTAATGGATCATTTGATCCCTTAATCACGGAATAATGCATCAAATCTATTGAGAAGATCTTATCCATCCTTCAATGCTTTGAATAAGAGAAGGTTATAATGGTTGTTTATTTTATGGAAGAAGAATCTAATCAATGTTGGAAATTGATTAAGAATACAAAGCCTATGGAAGAGATCGAAGTGATAGGGTTGAAGGGATTCTAGAAAATGTTTTTTGATAAATATTTTCCTCACACTATTCGAATTAAAATGGAAAGGTATTTTATTTCCCTCAAGAAAAATGATGATGAATATATCAGAGTGTATGAGGAAAACTTCACAAGACTTGCATGACATGCCTCTAGATTTTTCATTACCCCCAAGTGAAATGTTGAATGCTTCTTTGGTCAGATAAAACCTTGTTTATGAAAATCCCTGGTGATCTGTGACTTTGATAGCTATGAGAAAATTGTCCGATGTGCCCTAAAATATGAAATGAAGATTGTAAAATATTAAGGGTATCATGGGGATAAGAAGCATAAAGTGGAGTTTAATTCTGGAGGACCTTTGGAGAAATCTAATAGTGCTAAGAAATTTCAACATCCCACTTGTTAAAGGTGTGGAAAGAAGCACCCCATAATTATCCTAATGGGGGCAGAGAAATGCTTTAAGTGCAAGAAGGAAGGGAACCTAACTAGTGATTGCCGATAAGAGAAACCCACTAATTCAAAAGAGTAAAGGAATGATCCAGTCAACTCTTAACGCATTGTTCATTACTTAAACTACAAGTAAATAGATCACTTTTCAAACTAATGCACTAAGACAAGGGTTTTCAGAGACAACCCACAACATCCAAGGTAACAAGGGTGAGATTTTTCCATCACAACCACTGAGGTGGATCCTGAAAATGAAGTGGTGATAGGTATGCTATTTATTCATTAAATAATAATGAACATACTTTTTTATTATGGTTATAAACATTACTTTATATCACAAATTTTTAGTATAACAATTCAAAAACCACTACAAAGCATGGAAGTAGTGCTGTCGATGAAAATGTCAAATGAGTCAATTATCACATCCCAAGAATATAACCCCCCTTGTCACAATTTTTGGGCTGAACATCCTAGATAACCTTTTCATACTCCCTTTGGTGGAATT
Source organism: Viscum album (assembly GCA_963277665.1). Taxonomy (NCBI): domain Eukaryota; kingdom Viridiplantae; phylum Streptophyta; class Magnoliopsida; order Santalales; family Viscaceae; genus Viscum; species Viscum album. Next base: position 375,085,586 of record OY728163.1, on the reverse strand, counting down.
TGATGTAATTATTGGAATGGAATGGATTTCCCTATATAGATCCAACATAAATTTCTACGAGAAGGAAATAACTCTCCATATAGAATGACTATTGTGTGACTTGAGGCATTGAAGAAATGACTACAGAAGAATCTGGATAAATGTTTCATATGCCCAAGTGCTTTACCATAGGGTGCACCAATCTTCTTTGTCAAGAAGAAATATGGGTCACTGAAACTTTGTATTTATTATCACGAGCTCAATAAGATCGCAATAAAAAAAAGTATCCTCTAACTAATAATGTTGACTTGTTCAATAATCTATGTGGAGCACAATACTTATCCAAGTTGGAACTATGTCCAGGATATTACCAAGTTAGAGAGAAGAAATAGGATATCCTCAAGACTAAATTTCTTACAAGGTACGGGCACTATGAGTTCATAGTAATTCCATTCAGAATCACTAATGCTCCAAAAATCTTCATGGACTTGATGAATAGAGTCTTTAGAGATTACCTAAAAAAATGTATGGTAGTCTTTATAGATGATATTATAATATTCTCCAAAACCAAGGAGGAGCATGAGGAGAATATGAGCACTGTGCTGAAGACATTATGAAAGGAGAAGTTTTATGCAATGTAAAAAAAGAAAATTATGGTTGAAGGAAGCTCATTCTTGGGGAATATCATGACGAGAAATAGTATATCAGTGGACCCTTAAAAAATAAAAGAAATTGAAGGATACATGATTCCAAACTATGTGATATATATCCATAGTTTACTTGGATTATCTAGGTAATATCATCAATTTTTGAGAAATTTCTCACAATTTTCAAACCCTCTAACCAAGATAACTCTTAAGGGAGTCAAGTTTTCTTAGAATGATGAATGTGAATTGAGTTTCAAGGATTGAAAAAGAGGCTTATCACTATACTATGACAAAACTACCCACAAGTGGAGAAATTTTCTTAGTATTCAATGATGATTCAAATAAGGGATTGGTCTATGTGTTAGTACAGAATGAAAAATTCATAGCCTATAATTCAAGGCATTTGAAAGTTCACAAATAGAACTAACCAACACATGATCTGGAGTTGGCTATAGTGATATTCACTTTGAAAATATAGTAGAATTATCTCTTTGGTGAAATTATGAAATATATATAGATAAAAAAAGCCTCAAGCATATATTCACACAAAAAGAGCTGAATATGCACCAATGAATATAGTTAGAGCTGATCAATGACTATGAATGCTCAATTCACTACCATCTTTGGAAAGAGAATAAAGTGGAAGATGATCTAAGTAGAAAGTATCCAAAAATTATATCATTGATGTGAATTAAGAGGGATCTGATCTTCTTAGATTTGGAAATGATAGACATGTGAATCATAAATGAAGGAACATTATCAATACTTTCATAAATGATTGATTAACCATACCTTCTAGAGAAGATAAATGATGCTCAAAGAAATGATTTGGGAACTCAGAAGAAAGTAGAAACTATAAGAAAAGGGAAATCCTTAGAGTTAAATATTAATGAAGAATAAGTTATGAGATTTAGGTCAAGACTATGTGTACCATGAAATCCTGAGTTAAGGAAGGAGTTTTTGGATGATGCACATAGCTCAACCTTCTCCATCCACCCAAGAAGCACAAAGATGTATCTAGATATCCAAGAACACTATTTGTAGTCCAATATGAAGAAAGAGATCATGGAATAAACATCAAAGTGCCTAGTATGTCAATAAGTGAAGGCTGAAAGTCAAAAGTCTAAGGGGATGTTGCAACCATTACCCATACCAACATGGAAATGGGAAAACATCACCATGGTATTTGTCACTGGACTTCTGAAGACATCCACGGGAAACAATGCTATATTGGTTTTTGTGGATTATATTATAAGGATAGATCATTTTATCACAATTCTAGAGGATCTATACCTGGATCAATTTGCATGTATATACATTAGAGAAGTGGTAAGGATTCATGGAGTACCGCTATTGATTATATCTGATCAAGATCCTAGATTCACCTCAATGTTCTGGAAAAGTCTCCAAAATTATCTAAACTATGATCTGAACTTCAGTACAGCCTATCATCCTCAAACTGATGTCCAATCCGACCAGACTATTAAGACACTCGAATACATGTTGTGATCATGTTCTATAGGCTTAAAAGTAGGATTGGACCAACATCTACCTCTAGTAGAGTTCTCTTACAATAATAATTTCCACTCAAGGATCCAAATGACTCCATATGAATCCATTTATGGGAATATGTTCATAACACCTTCATGATGGTATGAAGTTGGGGAATGAAAAATTCTAGGTCCTAAATTGGTCAAGGAAATGGTGTAAAAGGTTAAGACCATTCAACAACACATCAAGGCTGCTCAGATTCAATAGAAGAGATATGTTGGCAATCATCGACATGACCTAGAGTTTGATGTTAGAGACATTGTATTACTCATCATATATCCATGGAAGAATGTGATGAGATTTTTGAATAAGGGGAATATTAGTTCAATATACATTATCCCTTTTGAGATCCTTGATCTTATCAGAGCGGTGGCCTACCAACTAGCACTCCCACCTAAACTTTCTCAAGTACATGATATATTCCATGTATAACTCTTGAAAAAGTACATACCATACCCCTCACATGTACTCAATCTAGAGGTGGTACCTTTAGAGAATGACCTTTCCTATGAGGAGCATCCATTGAAGATCGTAGATCGTAGAGATAAAGTTATACAGAATACGACAACACACCTGGTCAAAGTGATGTGGAGAAACCACAAGCTTGAATAAGAAATGTGGGAACTAGAGGAAGTTATGAAACATAGTTACCCTCATCTATTTTAGTGTGGGAAATGATAATTTTGAGGGAGAAATTTCTTAACGGGGGAAGATTGTAACAACACGAACGGTTATAAATAAAATTTCCCTTGTGATTTAATTAAATGTATTGTTATGTAATATGGTTATAGGAAACACATGTATTTATTTGGTTTTATTATATTCTATAAGATTTAAAATACCATCAAGCATCTTTACTATTGATAAATATAGGGTTTTATAAAATCTAGTTAACACAAATAAAGGAAGTGATTGCCTCAACCAATAGGATCACACCCTATGAATCCCATTTATTGGAGATTCCGAGGGAGATAGCATCACTGAGAGTTTCCCTTGACCAATCCCAAGATGATATCCAATAACTTAAGTATGATATAAACTGTTTACAGGGGAAGTTCAAGCTCATCAAGATCACAACCCAAACCATGTACACCAAACCACCCCATGCAAGTGTCACTATCATTCACTTGAATCTTAGGGAGTTCACTAGTGTATTAAAGGTATATGTATAAATATCTTATATATATGAGTATTTAAATTATTTTTTATTAAATAATGGATATATTTTCATCCTATTATTTTTACTTTATAAATGATTTTTATTTTGATATAATAAAACACAAATAGAATTTTCGGGTAATATTCAAATTCAATTAAGGAAATTATTTTGATGAATTAATGGATTTTTGAAATAAATAGTATTTTAATAAAATATTATTATTAAATAATTTTTATTAAATATAAATGATCATATAATTTTTATGAAGTCTAATTTAATTTTTATAAGGGTTTGAAAACTATTATTGTAAAAAACCCAACATTTCTTAATAAATGTAAATTTTATTTTAAAAGTGAAATTTCACATATTTATAAAATTATTTAGATAAAATGAATATTATTTTTTGAATCATAACATCAAAATTATCCAATGGTTATTTTTTCATAATTTTCCAAGACATTCGAATTTTCAGGTAGAAATTAAATACCGTATAAATATACTTTCTGTCTTATGACATCATAATGAACCAAAAGTGATGTAAAAAATAATATAAAAGGTATAAATGAAAAAATTTATGTTTTATATTTAAATAATTATATTTTAAGATTATTTTATTAATTTTATAAATCCATTATGAATCCTCCAAAACCAATAATATATTTTAAGGTTTTGAAATAATTTCATTAAGAGTATGAATCACCTACACATAATCAAGGACATTATTTTAATAATTTAGGCACATAGACTTATAAAATAATGAAAAAATCCCATTTTGAACAAATAATGGGAAAAACCAAGGAAAGGTTTGTGGTTTTAGTTATTTTATTATATAGAGTCCAAAACCTAAGTTTGAGAAATAATAATGAAATCCCCACTCATTTCCTATATAAACCCACCAAATATACCATTTATATTCACTAAAAATCCTTTTATAACGTCCTTAATCTTACCTACCCTTTTTATATTCCTCCCAAGGTGACCCGATCTCTCAAGAATATCCTCCCAAGCATTTATATTCACACACTCAAGTAAGGTATCTTTTCCTTTCTCATGTTTATTCAAGTATCTTCTTTACCTTAAGTCTTTTATCATCATTTCCTTATGATGGGATACATTATTCAATATCACCCTTAATTTACAATAGATTTCCAAATTATTATATACCCATTTATCTCTCATAAATCCATTTTATTAATTTTTAAGCATCGCTGTTATGCTGGCAAAATTTCACTGTGATTTTCCATGACAAAATAATTGTGTAGTAAATACCATACTCATTTCCTATTAAGGGTATTCAACTTAATACACTTATAAATCTTTGAAGTGGGACTTAAATTTATTTATTCCACACTCCATGATCTTGTAATAAAATATTATTATGAATGAATCCATGTTGTATGATCTATGTGGAACACTTAAGAATAAGAATGGAATGAAAGTGACAGGTGCACCCAAAATTATATAGCTCTATAATGCATAGGGTAATGTTTAGTATCATGAAATGTCATGTTGGGACATATATTGAACCTAATTCCTTTATGGTACTTTTTTTATCATGATGTCTTGGAAGTTATCCTTGACCTATATTTATGATGCAGTGTTTTAAGTTGTGACCACATTTCCTATATTGCCTTTATGATTATCATGTTATATCATGCCTTATTATTCATGTTTATGATTCTCACTCCTTTTATTCCTCATTAATATGACTATTTGATAACATGTATTACCTTATTCCATGTTCATCCCCTTACTAGGATTTATAGCTCACCCCTTTATCATGCATGTCCCCAGGTTATCACGTGCAATTTTAAATGCCATGGAAGTTTAGAAGCATGTTAAAGAAGTTTTCAATAATGTTGTTGTATCCCATGTTCAAGATATTTTGTTATGTACCTAATTCCAAAATACACTATACTTATCAATCATACAGTTTTATTAAGTGTAATATTATGTAATAAATCATGTATTAATGTGTAATAAAGAGTAGGGTTGTTATAACAGAGGTTCCTTAGGATGGTAGGATACTATTGGAGATTCATACAAGGCTTATCTAAGATTGAGAATCCAATTAATTAAATTACTTTAAAGGGTAAACCCTATTTTTTCCCAAGAGATATTAAAGATATTTCAAAGAGCTAAGGAAAAGGTTGAAAAGTGCTTATATTATGAGTATTTTAAAGGAAGGGGTTGAGTATGTGGTATTCTCGAAGGCCTCTAAAGCCTGGCTTAGTTACGTGCTGATGCTGAGATATGGAGTTATTTATTATGGGTCTAGAAAGTTGATACCTCATGATAAGAACTATGCAACCCACAATCTGGACTTGATAGTAGTAGTTTTCACATTAAATAATTAAATACATTACCTTCTTGGTGAGTAATTCATAGTTCATATAAGACATAAAAGTATCAAGTACATATTTATTCATAGAGACCTTAACATGAGGTGGTGTCATTTGTTGGATTTCCTGCAGGACTATGAATTTGAGGTTTTTCTATACTTTTAGAAAAATAAATATGGTGGTAGATTCCCTTAATAGAAAATATCATGCTCAATTATTGGTAGAGGCCTCCGAAAAACTGTTCTTTATGTAATTAAACATGGTTGACAAGGGAGAAGTGGATTATCTTTGATCTATGGTAGTGGACCCTATTCTTCTATATAAAGTAAGGGAGGCCTAATTAGGAGACATCAATTATGAGGACGTTCAAAACCAGATATCCTTATGAAACCCCCTCAATAGATTTTATGAAGGTGGGGAGCACATCATCCTCTTTCGAGGGTACATAGTAGTTCCAATTGCATCGTGTGAGGATGTACTAAGAGAGTTTCATACCTCACCCTTAATAGTATATCCAGGTGTGATGAAGAAGTACCAGGATCTCATACATCATTTTTAATGGCCAGGTATGAAGAGGCATGTTTCTGAGTTTGTCTTTATAACACCCCTGAGATTAAGAGAAACATCATGTTTGATATCATGTATGACTTGAAACACCAAGATTATAAGAGAATATAATACCTATATACTTTATGATACATTTATTTTTAAATAAATTCAATCTCTTCGATAGCTTGTAGAACACACAACCCTGAATCTAAATGACCTGTAATAACCTAGTCGTTATGTTAATAGGTATGAATAGAAATAAATAAATTATGAAAATTATATGTTTTACACATGTATAAAATTAATTCAATGATTATATATTTATAGGAAATAAAATAAGAATCATTTCAAAAAAAATAAACGTTTTATAAAAAATCATGTTTTTTCTAAAAAGAGGTTTAGTCGTGCTTTGAGAAAATAATTTAAAATTAAATTTTACCACCTTTATAAAATTCTATTTTAAAAATGAACTTAATATTTGAAATCAGCATATCTATATTAACATACGGTGAATTTTTTTGATTTTTAGGAGAATATTAATTTTTCAGTGAATAGTGAAAATACTAATTTTTATAATATTATCATTTATTTTTAATAAATTAAGTCCTAGTATTATTTTAATTTAATTTAAAATTAGAATAATTATTATTTAGTTATATTAAACCAAATTAATTAAATTTAAATCATATTTATACTATATTTTATTATAATTTTATTATTAGACTTAAAAAAATATTTTTTTCTAAAAACTATTTTAAAGTGCATAATGTTTATCCATTATAATTAATTAAAATAAAATCTAATAATGAATTATTTAAATAAAATTTATACATTATATATCTATAAATATTATTTGAAATTAATTTAATTATGATTACTTTTTATATAGTTAATATGAGGCCATCATTTTATTAAAAAATGCATTTCTTGAAAACCCATTTTTTTGACACGTCTGCGAGTTTAATTTTAAATAAAATTATAAACATTTTGGTGAATTGAATTTAGAAAATTGGATAAAATTTTTGGAATAAGAATAATTTACACTATCTAATAAGTTCAACTTAATTTTTGACTATAATGAATAGGGAAAACAATAAAAATTATTTATCATGGTTAAGGTAAAAATGAGTTTATCGGGGTTTAAATTTAAAAGTTAAGGGTTAAAATTGACCAAAAACTTGTATAATTTTTATGGTCATTTTTTGACCTTATCACTTATAAGGTTCTAAAATGGTCTATTTTGGATCTCCGTGGCATGATAAGAATATGGGTGTAATTCTTTCATTTTAAAAATTCTAAGTGTGTCCTCTCCCCCACTTATAAACAGCCACCCTCTCCTCTCCTTTACACACTTACAAAACCTATTGTTTCATCCAATACCTACCCAAATAACTCACTTAATTACCTAGACTCATTTTATAATCATTTTATTAATCATAAAGATAACCTAGAATGGTTTTTGGTGCAAACCTAAAGAAGTTGTCTAAAGAAGAGGTAATGTACTTAACTAAGTTTTTTATTTTATTTCTTATTCCACTCATTAAAATATTATCACACTTATTAAAGTATTGTTAAACCATGATTATATAATAACATTATTATATTAAATATAATTATATGTTTTTATTTTAAGGGAATGATCTAAAACCATATCCTCCTTCCTCAAATGGGAAATGAAACCATTGATCGTGTGTACAACATACTTCCGCCTTGAAAACCGACATAATTCATTTTCCATAGTCACTTATCATAGATGGATATAATGATGTATCTAATGTTTATATGTGATATATATGATATAATTATACTTATGTAATTATAATATCATCTATAAATTCTTACATTCCATTCTATAAAAAACACGATAACGTCACTCTTGTATACGACGGACTATCGCCTTGTGAAGCGATGTGATTTGTTTTTCTCATACGCTTTACAAAGAAGGTAATAAAAAATATATTTAATGAATATATTTTATAAATATAACATGATATTGATTATTTAAAGTTAATATACCATTCACTTCCTTACCCTTTCACCCATTAATGAAATGATAGCATTTCTCGTGCATTGGTATTGCCTACCATCTCCACGAAGCGATGTGATTCATTCTCCTTGTTCAAAATTCAATAATGATTCTAAAAAAGAAAATAACGAAAAAATTATATTTATTTTAATGTCTCAGAATTTCCATGTATGTTTTTAAATTATATGGAATTATTTCTAGACCACACACATTGACAACACATGATTCCGAGGCGCGATGAGCCCAGAATGGAATTTTGAACTTTTTTTTAAGTTCGTTTAAGTAAACATGCAAGCGGGTTTTTATAACTTTTAAAATAGTGATCGGATCAAAACTATGAGGGTACCATCGAACTCAAAACACCGGGATTCACCTAGAAAAGTCCTAACTTTAACTGGAAAGGGTCGGATAGAAAAGTTAATTTTCGAAATTTTTGGAAAATAATAAAATAACATAAAAATTTATTTTATTTTCTTTTCTCACTATTGAGTGGCGGATATCAGTGCTATGGTTTAGAAATGAGGTGCATTAAATGAAGCTCATTAATTATTTGTTTTTTTGTAGCATAACGATGCATTAATTGGAGTGTAACAGATACGTTGTTTCATAAATGAAACTGCGTAACGACGCGACGTTGCAGCGTAACAAAAACACTATGAAGTCTTTTCTTTTAATAAGATAATGAATTGAAGAAAAAATAATTAAACTGTGGAAATTACCTGAAGAACCTATGGAAAGTATTCTATCCAACGAATAACGACAAACGCCAACATGATCACTAGCAACGTCGACACTTTACGAAGAATGGGACCGGGAAGCAATGAACTCTAACGAAGATTAAATCCTCAAGGGCGGAGTGGTTCAACGATGAAAATCAATAGAGGTAGGGGTTTTCTTTGTGTTTGAGTTTCCAATTTTTATTCTAAAAAAATATATGAGCGCAGATCGACCCAAAAACAGGTTGATCCAAAAATCATGCGTTCTTGTGTGAGGGTGTCTTTCTTGGGTTTTCTATCCAGGATTTAATTAATTTGTTGATAGAATTGTAATCCCAAGCCTCCCATGTTTTAAATTTCTAATGTGGAGGGCGTGGGCTGACAAGAACAAGGCCCAAGCCCCTCCACCTTGTGTTTTCTGTATGGAAAACCATTCAAAATGGAGAAAAGAGGGCTTCGAGGCCATCGAAAGCAGGATGACATTCCCTAGAGGCCATAGGTGCAAGCAGCGCAAAGAAAGGACCACTGGAGTGGACTTGATGGTCTGTAGAGTACCTTTTCGGTGCCGACAACCAGCGTCGGCCGCGGGTGGGTGGCGGCGTGCGATGATGGCGCACCGGGGGGAGTGCTGCGGCCGTCCTGGGATGTGGAAGAGCGATAGGCTCCTAGCTATGTCGGCGGCTGGTGGAGCGGCCCGCAATAGTGGACCGCTGTTTCGCCAAGCACACGATCCCATGACCGCGTCCTGGCCCCCTGACCACATGTGGACCCCCTGGGCGGCCGGGGTTGACCGATCGCATGACAAACCCATATGTGACATGTGTCCGAGCTTAGGAGAATTGGTTTGCTAAAGGTGGACTAGGCAGGAGGCGGGATGAGACCGGGTTGCCGGGTGACCCGGCAGGCTGGACCCTCAACCAAGCCGGGCCGGGTCCAACGAAGACCAGTGGGCCTGTCCAACTGTCCAAGCCAGATCAGATTGACCCATACCCGAATTGGGTCAGGTTGGGTTAGTCAAACAAAACCGGGGTAGGTGGGGCCCTTGGGTCGGGTTGGTTAGGTTGGTTCGACCGGGTCAGACCGGGCCGAGATGCAACCGGCCCCTGTTTACTAAAACATCAATAACTTGCAAACTAGGCATCCAGATATTGATCCGTTTACAGCATCAGAACCCTCGTGATGAGGATGATCTTTTGGAATAGTCTATTCAGGTTTTCATAGAAGTAAAAATGTGACTAATGGCTTGGGAAGTGTTTCTCTCAAGATCAAGCGTGCTACTTGCGGGAACCCTAGGGTTGAATGAGACCTAAAGAATGCTGACAAGAGACCCTATGTGGATTAGAAACTATATCCCAGTGGGAAGTAGATTCTGTATGATCCGGAAGGCCCACGGTGGGGAGTGTCTCTTTGTGACCTGACATACCCACGATACTCGACATGAGGAGTACCTCAGTATGGCCAAGGTGGGAAGCGACTTTTGTGTGACCTGGTATTCCCATGGTGGGGAGCGACTTTTGTGTGACCCAACATACCCATGGTACTCATTAGAGATGAGTACCATATAAGTTCATGGTTAGTGGGAAGTGTCTTCTGTGTGACTCGGCAGACCCACTGTACAAATTGAGGAGGAGTTATCCAGCAGCCCATGGTGTTCGATGATGTGACTAATGGTCTTACTTTACTAATCTAAATTATACCTGGTTTGAGCTATCTTGCTTCATGATCAATCTTCATGATTTTTTATGTGGATTTATTTGTGGTCTTTCCTTTGTGTTTTTTGGTCCCCTACTGAGTATATTGTTACTCACCCCTACATGGGATTCACATGCACGTGTTGTGTCTGGTGCAAACGACTGCTTCCTTGACGAAGGACTTGGTGGCCCAATACCTGGTGGTGCCCACTGAGACCAGGCAGGTGGGTCCTACTTCTATGGATTTCAGCTACTACTATGTACTTACCCATGAGGTGGGGTTTCCAGCAGGCTACTTTCCTAGTTTTTATTGTACTTTCCTGTTTTTAGTTTATCTTTTGTTGGGTTTTTATTCTGGCCCATTTGACCTACAGTTTGTACTATTACTTAGTGGTTGTTTAGTGGAATTCATGTTTACTTTTATAGCTTTGGGATGTGGTTGTGTGTGCTTGTGTATAGGTACTCAAGAAAATTCCTACCACTTGCAGGTTGATGCCTTCAGCGCTAGTCATCAACCTCTGTCCTTCAGGAGGCGGGCTTGGGGTATGTCACGGTATGGGCCCTAGGGGACGATTCGTGAAAAAGTGGTATCATAGGTGATTGGTTCAACCTCAAAGACTGAGAGTTTTTTGTTTTTGTTTTTGTGGAAACATTTTTGAATGTTTTGAGTTCAAATTTCAGATTTGGGGAGTCCAGTGTTGGGGTGGCGGCTGACATATCCATACACTAGGACCCTGAATTCTTCTTTTTAGCTCTATAAATGAAAATACTGGTTATATAAGTGTCTCATTATGACATTATTGAATAAGATTCAGCTCAATAGGTATAATATTATGACTGTAGTACATATTGATCTATTTCATGATACCTCCACATAGACAGCCATCTAGGATTCCGATACGTGATCATGTGGACAACCCACCTAGTGATGAGGCATCGGTTCAGGGACCAGTGCTAGAGATGGCCCCGTCAGGTGGTGCACTAGTGTTTCCACCACTTGTTGATCAGCTGTTACTACCAGCATTACTATTAGAGGACGTATTCAGATTCAGTGCCTTGCATGAGTTTCAGAGACAGAGACCTCCTAGGTTATAGGGAGAGACAGATCCTTAGGTTGCTAAGGACTGACTGGAGGTAGTGACATGGGTCTTACGCTTAGTGAGAACACCACTTGACCAGATGGCGGTCTTGGACGTGAGACTTCTGTAGGGATTGGTAGAGATATGGTGGAGCTTGACCATCCATACACATGATGAGGTGACCCTCACCTGGAAAGACTTCTAGCGGCTTTTCTGGGAGGATTTTTCCCCACAACTTTGCGCTCTGTGTGCATACAGGAGCTGATTCACCTACAGTAGGGAAACCTGTCAGTGGATGAGTACTCTGCGAGGTTTACAGACCTCCCTCACTACTCCATAGACATGGTTCAAGACCTTTTCTTCAGGACCCAAATATTTTATTAGGGACTCAGACAGGAGATTAGGGAATCCATGGTGCCTCTCAGTATCCCCACTCAGTCTGGAGTGTTGGAGTGATCCCTTATTATAGAGAGCTTCATGGAAGAGTAGGAACCAATATCTGGATCCACCAGTAGACCTTAGGTGGTAGAGTCTTTAGTGGTGAGAAGTAGACAACAGATAAGAGGGCCCAAGTGGGCCAAGACTTTCAGGGTGTGACCCTAATGTTAGTAGTACGAGGATCCCAGAGCAAAGGGAGTCAGGAGGGAACTAGGTTGTGCTTCTCATGCGGCAGGTAGGGAAACATGGCTCATGACTGCCCAACCCACCATGAAGATGATCATTAGACAGTCGAGGGACTACCAAGGAAGAGGTAGAGGTTCGAGTGAGGAGGTCCGTAGGGCGGAAGACGTGGTAGGGGAGCAGACCGAGCAGTAGAAGGTGGGCGACGGTTCAAGGTACTACCTACACCACCCCTAGGTGGTCCACCAAGGGCCTAGAGAGTCAGAGGAAAATGGTGAGGCTAACTTCAGGCGATAGAGGCCTTTTACAAAAATGCTCCAGAGATGATTAGAGGTACGATCTATGTCTTCTCCACCTTAGCTGAAGTTCTTATAGGCACATGTTTTAGTCACTCTTTCCTTTCCACAGACCTCGTTCGGGGCTCAGAGATTCTGGTGGAGCCGTTGGCTTAATCCTTACGATTAGAGACTCCTACGGGAGGGGATTCAATGATTACACACTGGTGTCGATAGTGTAGGATTACTCTTGGAGGTGAGTTCTTCAGCTGAGATCTCTTACTAGCGGTGTCGAGGCCTTACAACATCATCTTTGGTATGGAATGTTTATATATAGTCCATGCTCATATCGACTATTTTAGGAACAAAGTGTGGTGTGTCCATGAGGATGGCACCATGTTTTCCTTCACTAGTGAGAAGGGAACTTTTACACATAGTATGGACTTTCTCAGAGGAGGGTGCAACTGATCACTCACCATTTGGCTAGCCTCACCCTCAGTGTGGTGGAAGAGAGGAATCCGAGCTTTCCTGTAGTGGTGGAGGATTATGAGAATGTCTTTCTTGAGGATGTTCTGAGACTACCTCATCACAGGGAGGTAGACTTCTACATCTATCTATACTTGAGTACATCATTAATATCCACACCGGCATATCGGATGGCTCCCATGGAGCATTGTGAATTGACAATTGGAGGACTTGTAGGATAAGGGATTTGTGAGGCCCAACGTTTCACCATGGGTAGCCCCAGTGTTGTTTTCCAAGAAGGAATATAGGAGATTAAGGCTATGCGTGGACTTCTGGTGCCTGAACTAGGTGACCATGAATAACAAGTATCCACTATCGAGTATTGATTACCTCTTCGACTAGCTGAAGGGAGCAAAGTGGTTATCAAATATCAACATCAGATCATGCTATCATTAGCTTTAGGTATGGGATAAGGATGTATCAAAGACAACCTTTAGATGCCTATATGTACACTATGAGTTTTTGGTGATGACTTTCAGCATGACCAATTACCTTGTAGTGTTCATGGGACTCATGAACATGATATTCTAGCCTTACCTTGACCAATTCATCATAGTATTTATTGATGAAATCTTGGTGTACTCAGTGTCAGAGGAGGAGCATGCTACACACCAACGGATAGTCCTGGATACACTCTGAGAGAACCATATTTATGGTAAGCTCTCTCAGTACCAGTTATGGATATGGTATCTCCACTTTCTAAGACACGTCATATTAGAGGATGGAGTTGCAGTGGATCCGGTGAAGATATAGGTAGTGCTTTCTTGGGAGCCACCCAAGAGCATGAATGAGGTGCCGAGTTTCTTAGGGTTGGATGGATACTACTAGAGGTTTGTGCCTAAATTTTCCAGAGTAGCAACACCTTATAAACCTTAACATGGAATGGAAAAACCTTGATGTGGATGGAGAAGTGCCAATATATTTTCCAAGAGATGAGGCGAAGAATGACGAGTGCCCCCATCTTGAGACTACCAGAAGAGGGTGTTGGGTATGTAGTCTTCTATGACACATCAGGGACCAAACAGGGTTGTATCCTGATGCAGGAGCTAGTAGTGATCGCCTGCAGCTCACAGTACTTGAGGAAACATGAGCAGAACTATGTGACCCATGACATGGAGTTAGAAGCGGTGATATTTTCCTTGAAGATGTGGTGGAACTACTTTATGGGTGAATGATTTACCATCTACTCCGACCACTGGAGTCTCAGTTATATCTTCTCACAAAAGGAAATAAACTTGAGATAGTGGCGATGTTTGGATTTCCTCTTGGACTATGACTTTGAGATAGTCTATACTTCCGGAAAGGGAAACGTGGTGGCAGACGCACTCAGCAGGAGGTCTGGTTTACAACTACTGAGTGAGGTGATAGAGAAACTAGCCATGATGCAGATATCCTTTGTGGACGATGATAGAGTAACTTACCTTCAGTAAATGACTACCACTCCCCCACTCGTACATCGAGTCAGGGAGGCACAACTTGTGTATGTTGAGTGAGAAGCCCGACATGCTCAGTTATCCTTAGGACATGCTCCTGATGGATTTTCAATAGGTGGAGAGCATGCCATCCTTTTTAGAGGGAACACCATAGTAACAGTGATATTACAAGATGAGATGTTGAGGGATTTCCATATATCCCCTTTGGCAGTACATCCTGGTGTGGTGAAGATGTACTAGGACCTCTGACATCAGTACTGGTGGCCAGTGATGAAGAAAGTGATGGCAGAGTTCATTTCACAATGCCTCACTTGTCTATAAGTGAAGGCTGAGCATCAGGTTCCAGTAGGCTTGGATTAGTGAAACGCACGGCCGATTGTCGCCTATCGACCGTTCAAGGTTCCGGTGCTCTGCTAATGTGTATAGCAGCACTCTGGTCGAATCCTCGGCGATGACACTTTGTAATAGTCGTTTGTTTTTAGTTGATTGTATTTTGATTAGGGGGGGTTTGTTTGCAGAGCTTAATTGAAATGATTTATGGATGATGTTTGATTTACCAAATTGATAAAGATTGGGGTGAGTTCATTATTGGGGAGTTAAGCATGTGATATCCTTGAGCCTTACTTTGTATTGCATTAAATTAACACCCATGTCATAAGTTGACGTTGATTGGAATTCCTAAGTGTGAAGGCTTTAATCCAAGCCTTAACTTAACTTAGGGTTCTAATCTCAATCAAAACTTATTTATGGTAGTGTGTTTATGGTTCCAATAATCCATGGAAACCACTCGTTAAACAAAACATATCATTAATCCATGACATATTAAGTTTAACATACACAATATTAATTTAAAGAATACTCATCGAGCAAAACTCTCAATCACTTAACATACCCGAATTATAACTCACCCCAATGAGAGATTTACTCAGCCATTTGGATGTTTAATATTCTGGTTAAAATAATTATGATGATAAATTAAGAATAGAATAAAAATAAAGGGATTAGAAAAGAGTGGTACGTTGACACACACACACGAACGATGATGATAATTAAAAACGGATTTTCGATTGAATGAGGAAGCAAAAGAAGGGAAGGGGATTCAATTGAATTTAAACTATTTTAAGAACATAAATATTAAACTACAGAAGGTGGATGAGAATAAGAGATATTGAAGATGTAACCTTCATTAAAACAGAATTACAAAGAAACAGAATTACAAGATTACAAAAATGAAGAACACAAAAGTAAGTGAAAACAAAGAGAGGAGGAAAGGTCTATCAAGTGAAAACTTGAGTATGGAAGGTCCTCCCAAGCCTTTGGAAAAGCTTTGGTCGTGAAATTATGATCTCCTCTCTTCTGAAATGCCAACCCCTCTCAAGGAGAGAAGGAGAGAGTATTTATAGCCCAAGGAGTGGACTGTTTGCATTCCCAATCTGTCCCTCCACTTGCATCTCCAATTTGGAAATTCAGACAGCCGAATATTCAAATATCTCCTGCTTCAAAGTTGTCGAAAATAATGTTTTACGACTACTCTAAAAATTTGGTGTCATTTGGACATAAGGATAAAAATTTATGGCCGGTTGAATAAACAAACTTAAACTGTCCATTTCAATCCAGTATTTTTGAAGTCCATAATGTGAAAGGGTTTTTGAATATTAAGATGCCTTCAAATCCGAATGGTTTTTTCAACAAAGTCGGCCTCCTATATCTAATATTTCACACTGAAAAATATCAGCTCGCTTGGATGCTTACATCAGGAGATATGTCATGCATACTATACTGATTTTAATTCTCGGCCAGAATGGTGGGCTGGACTTCAAAGATTTATTTGGGACCCTTGTATTTGGATTTGGGCCTTGAAATTTTTATCAAAGATGAAATGTAGTTTCCCCCGAATTATGGTGGAGAGTTAATGTTTTTGGACTTCTGTATTGAGCCCAGTAAATCAATGTTCAAGGCTGGTCCAGTTTGTTCACAGATTCTTTGGTCTTGTTTGTGAGGACCATATGACCCTTCAAATGGCAGAATTGGATCATGGTTCCTTCTAATGAAATGTTTTATATTGAAAGGAGAATCCTACAAAACACGAACCACACAATTTGGATCAGTATAGGGATAGTTATAATTAAAAAATTAAACTGACTCAATTTGACTACTTCTAAAAATGCTCAAATATTATACTTAATATTAAAACATTAATATTTCACACAAATTATGCACATTTCATATAAAATAAGTAAAGGGGGAATATAATAAGTCATGAAAATATTAATAACATCAACTCCCCCACACTTAGATTTGTGCGTGTCCTCATGTGCAACAAATATAAAAACATGACAAAATCATTTTCACTCACCAACAAATATTAAAATTTTGTTTTCTCCAATCAGGGGAGGTTTAGACTATTTCACTCATCCATATTGAATTCCATCACAAATTTGGTTCACAATAATGCATCAGAAACAATTCATTTTTTCATGTTCAAGGTTTGAATTAGAAAATGTAGGCACTCAAAACTTACTCCTCTCAAGATGATAAAAATGTATTATAGGAGGTTCACTCATTCACCAACAAAAAGTGAAAATCAAGAGTTTGTAAGAGATCTCAGCTTCCATTCCCAAATTTAATGTGTACAAGAATCAAGAGGTCTTTTAAGGGGTTTTTCGGTGGCTATGGGACGGTAGGTATATAATGACCAAAGGAAAAGAGGGGTTAAAAACACCAACATGGAAAAATCAATGCACATTTTTTTTGAAATTTGATTTGAAAGGAAATAGAAACACATATTTACAAGGGCATGAATGTGTGATGAATGAAAAGTGAGGGAGATAGAAAATGGAATAGGGTGAGATGATAGAATATGTACAACTTGGAAGACTTCCAATAATGACACAATACAAGATGATTCAAGTGTTCTTTTTTCTCTCTTTTTGCTCTTTTTTTTTCGAAAGTTGTGCTTGAAACAAGTCTCACAGTCATCTCCCAACCCTTGTTTGATCTTCTCATGGAACTAATTTTAGTAGTTATAACACGATCAAAGGTTGATGATGAATGATTTTTGACCCACCCAAGACACAACCCATTCCTTTTTTTTTCATTTTTTTTAATATATATTTTTTTTCATTTTTTGAACACTTTTCAATGACTTTTGTACAAATGAAAATTACACATATACACCCCAAATCTCACAGAATTACAACCTCTCCCCCACACTTGAATGGATGCCTGCCCTCAAGCATATGATGACACATTGGAAATCAATGAAAGTACGCCCAAAAATGAAGTCCATTCCCCCCACACTTAAATTTCAATAAATTGTACAATGAAAATCCATGAAGATGTTGGGTGGGACAAGGTATTAGGCTTGTAATGTGGCTATCAAAAGAAAGGTTTTCATAGGCTCAAAGGGGCTTTAAAAAGTAGGATCATTGTAAGGGTAACGAGAGGCTATTTGGATATTCTGATTCTCATGTGGATTAGAAAATGCCTCTATCATATTAATGCACACAAAAGATGGAAATTCAGCTCGAAGGTCCACAAACTCAAGACTCACAATAAGTGGTGAAGACACACAATGAAAAAGATGGCCATAGATGACCTTGGCATGAAGGCTAATGTTATTCCTCACGGTAGGGGAGAATCATTTTCCACCAAAAATTGTTCATTCAAAATGTTTGTTATTGACACAAAATTGTTTACCCATGCTTGAGATAAAAATTCAATATATTTGAGTTTAAAACAAGCCTTTTGACTCCCCAAAATGGTTGGACAGAATTTCAATATTGGATGATGAGTAATTATGACACCCCTTTTTTTTGTTAATTTTCATTTTTTTAATTAATTTTTTTTAAATTTTTAATTTTAATGAAACATCCACAAAAAAGAGAAAATAGAAAGAAAAAAAAAGTTGTGAAGAATGTTGTAAAAAAAATGAGAGGGAGAGAGGAAGAAGAAGAAATAGAGAGAAGAAGAGAGGGGAGAGAGATTGAGGAGAGAGAGACTTAAAGGGAAAGAGGTGACCCCTGGTTTGGATTTGGCGGGTCTCCATCTAGTGGTGGTTCTATTGAAGTGGATGGGGTTTTGATGGAAGTCGACATGGTTCCTGGATTGTGAGACCTCTCATGGTGATGCTTTAACCGATGTCCGTTAACTGTGAATGTTCTTTTTGAAGAAGGGTCTTCGGCTTGCACTGCACCAAATGGGTAAACATTAGTAATAATAAAAGGTCCATCCCAACGAGAATTCAGCTTACCTGGGTGAAGTCGAAATCGAGAATTGAAGAGCATTACCTTGTCACCTTCATGAAATACCTTTCGAAGAATGTGCTTGTCATGGAGTGACTTTGCCTTTTCTTTGTAGAGAATGGAGTTCTCATACGAATCGAGTCGAAGCTCCTCCAATTCAGTCAACTGCAACAATCTTTCTTCACCAGATTTTTCACAATCAAAATTACAAGTTTTGACAGCCCAAAATGACTTATGTTGGATTTCAACTGGTAAATGACAGGCTTTACCAAAAACTAGCCTAAATGGAGACATCACAATGGGTGTCTTATAGGCTGTTCGATAGGCCCAAAGTGATTCACCAAGTATATCGGGCCAGTCTTTTCTTGTGGGCTTAACAATTCTTTCAAGCACTCTTTTCACTTCTCTGTTAGAAAGTTCAGCCATTCCATTTGTTTGAGGGTGATATGCAGTGGATGTTTTATGTACAACCCCATTCTTTTTCAAAAGTGACTCCATGGTTCTATTACAGAAATGAGTTCCTAAGTCACTTATCAAAGCACGTGGTGTTCCGAATCGATGGAAGATATGGGTTTTGAGGAACTCACTCACAGTTTGAGCATCATCTTTCCTAGTGGGTTTGGCCTCAACCCACCTTGAAACATAATCAACCGCAATAAGAATGTATGAGAATCCATTGGAAGGGGGAAAAGGTCCCATGAAATCAATGCCCAAAACATCGAAAATCTCACAGAAGATTAATGGCTTTTGAGGCATTTCGTTTCTTTTGGAAATTGTGCCAAACTTTTGGCAAGTGGGACATGATTGACAGAACTCGTGTGAGTACTTGAAGAGTGAAGGCCAAAAGAATCCAGAATCTAGGACCTTTCGAGAAGTCCTTTGTGGTCCAAATTGGCCACCTCCAGGCATTGAGTGGCAGAATTCCAATATGGTCAAGGTGGTGGTAACTTCCATCAACCTTATCCTTTTGTTCCTCAACCTCAAAGGAACAATCCTCCTCCTGGATTCCATTATCCTAGTGAGCCTTCCCAATTCCAAAACCAATACAATCGCTTTCCCAAGAACCAAAATCAAGTTAATCCTAATCCAGGACAAGCCTCTTCTTCCAAGAAACCATGGGAAAGTGCAGTGGAAGATCTTGCCTCCTTCACCCATTCTAGCCTTAAAAACATTGAAACTCAAATAGGTCAACTTGCATCCCACCTAAGCCAGCAACAACAATCAAATTCTTCCCAACTCCCAGCTCAACCATTACCCAACCCCAAGGGTAATGTAAGTGCAATTGCACTTAGATCAGGAAAGCAACTTACTATGCCTCAAGATAAATCCTCAAAACCTCCTTTAAATGTTGACCTAGAAAATGAAAAGAAAAAGAAAATTGAAAAGGAATCTGAATCCATTCCCTCACCTCCTTCCATTCCACTTAGGAACCCAATTCCTTTTCCTCAAGCCATCTCCAAGCCTAAGAAGTCCTTTGAACCTGATCCTGAAATTCTTGACATGATTAGACGTGTTGAAGTGAACATCCCCCTCTTAGATGCCATCAAACAAATCCCTAAGTATGCCAAGTTTCTTAAGGAATTGTGCACCCATAAGAGGCAACTTAGGAACATTGAAAATGTTTCAACCCAATAGTCCATTCCCATGAAGTGCAAAGATCTAGGGACCTTCACGGTTCCATGTCAAATAGGGAGTTCCAACTTTGATGATGCACTCATAGACCTTGGAGCCTCAATAAATGTCATGCCCAAATCCATTTTCTCTAACCTTGGTCTAGGTCCCTTGCACCCAATGGGTGTTGTCATTCAATTAGCCAATCGAAGTACTGCCAGTCCTGAGGGGATAATTGAGGATGTTCTTGTTCGGGTCAATGATCTTATCTTCCCAGCTGATTTCTATGTCCTTGACATGGAAGGTGAGACAACCTCTTCTCGATCTCCCCTAATTCTAAGAAGACCATTCCTCATGACTGAGAGAACCAAGATTGATGTCCATTCAGGCATCTTATCCATGGAATTCGGTGACCAACTGGTCAATTTCAACATTTTCCAAGCCATGCGATACCCATCTGAGGATCACTCTACATTCTCAATCCATGCTTTTGAGGACACTTCTAAGATTCAATCGAACCCCAATCCACCATGTTCTTCATGTTCTAATGATAAAGGATCTTGTGAAATCTGCACCATGATTAACAAAGTCATAAATGGTGAAGTTGATGTGGACCTCTCATTCATAGACTCCATCAATCTAGAGGAACTTGAAAACTCTCTTGAATCCCACATCAACTCTGATCTCTACTGCTCCACCTTGGATAGTGTTGAGGAAAATGATCCAAACCCATCTGGAATCCCTTTTCCTGCTTCTAACTTGTCTATCTCTCAAATCAAGGCTGAAACTGATCTAAAACCACTTCCTTCACACCTCAAGTATGCATTCCTTTTCCATGATCCCTCCTACCCTGTCATTATCTCTGCTTCACTTTCTGAAACTGAGGAGTCCCAACTTGTTCAAGTGTTAGAGGAAAACAAAAATGCCTTAGGTTGGACCCTAGAGGATATTACAGGAATCAACCCTTCCCTTAAGGGGTTTGTGAGGACCATATGACCCTTCAAATGGCAGAATTGGATCATGGTTCCTTCTAATTTTTGAGCATTTTTAGAAGTAGTCCAATTGAGTCAGTTTACTGTTTTAATAATAACTGTCACTATACTGATCCAAATTGTGTGGTTCTTGTTTTTTAGGATTCTCCTTTCAATATAGAACATTTCATTAGAAGGAACCAAACATGATCCAATTCTGCCATTTGAAGGGTCATATGGTCCTCACAAACAAGACCAAAGAATCTGTGAACAAACTGGACCAGCCTTGAAGATTGATTTACTGGGCTCAATCCAGAAGTCCAAAAACATTAAATCTCCACCATAATTCTGGGGACACTATATTTCATCTTGGATAAAAATTTCAAGTCCCAAATCCAAGTACAAGGGGCCCAAATAAATCTTTGAAGTCCAGCCCACCATTCTGGCCGAGAATTAAAATCAGTATAGTATGCATGACATATCTCCTGATGTAAGCATCAAATAGAGATGAGATTTTGCAGTGTGAAAGAGGAGATATAGTTGGACTCCTTTGTTAAAGAAAACATTCGTATTTGAAGGCATATTCATATTCAAAAACCCTTTCACATTATGGACTTCAAAAAGACTGGATTGAAATGGACAGTTTAAATTTTTTTAATCACCCGGCCATAACTTTTGATCCGTAAGTCAAAATGACTCCAAATTTTGAGATTAGTCGGAAAACATTATTGTCTACAACTTTGAAGAATGAGATATTTGAAGATTAGGCTGTATGTATAGCCAAATTGGCGATGAAAGTGGAGGGACAGATTGAGAATGCAAACAGTCCACTCCTTGGGCTATAAATACTCTCCCTTTCTCTCCTTGAGAGGGGTTGTCATTTCAGAAGAGAGGAGATCATATTGGCATGACCAAAGATTTTACAAAGTCTTGGGAGGACCTGAAATACTCAAGTTTTCACTTGAGAGACCTTTCCTCATCTCTTTGTTTTCACTTACTTTTGTGTTCTTCATTTTTGTAATCTTGTAATTCTGTTTCTTTGTAATTCTGTTTTAATGAAAGTTACATATTCAATATCTCTTATTCTCATCCACCTTATGTAGTTTAATATTTATGTTAATAAAATATTTTAAATTGAGTTCAATCCCCTTCCCTTATTTTTCTTCCTCATTCAATCGAAAATCCGTTTTTAATTATCATCATCGTTCGTGTGTGTGTGTCAACGTACCACTCTTTTCTAATCCCTTTATTTTTCTTCTATTCTTAATTTATCATCATAATTATTTTAACCAGAATATTAAACATCAAAATGGATGAGTAAATCTCTCATTGGGGTGAGTTATAATTCGGGTATGTTAAGTGATTGAGAGTTTTGCTCGATGAGTATTATTAAAATTAATATTGTGTATGTTAAACTTAATATGTCATGGATTAATGATATGTTTTGTTTAACGAGTGGTTTCCATGGATTATTGGAATCATAAATACACAACCATAAATAAGTTTTGATTGATATTAGAACCTTAAGTTAAGTTAAGGCTTGGATTAAAGCCTTCACACTTAGGAATTCCAATCAACGTCAACTTATGACATGGGTGTTAATTTAATGCAATACAAAGTAAGGCTCAAGGATATCACATGCTTGACTCCCCAACATGGAAGACTTCCAATAATGACACAATACAAGATAGAAAATGGAATAGGGTGAGATGATGGAATATGTACAACATGGAAGACTTCCAATAATGACACAATACAAGATGATTCAAGTGTTCTTTTTTTTTTCTCTTTTTGCTCTTTTTTTTTCGAAAGTTGTGCTTGAAACAAGTCTCACAGTCATCTCCCAACCTATGTTTGATCTTCTCATGGAACTAATTTTAGTAGTTATAACATGATCAAAGGTTGATTATGAATGCTTTTTGACCCACCCAAGACACAACCCATTCCTTTTTTTTTCATTTTTTTTAATATAATTTTTTTTTCATTTTTTGAACACTTTTCAATGACTTTTGTACAAATGAAAATTACACATAAACACCTCAAAGCTCACAGAATTACAACCTCTCCCCCACACTTGAATAGATGCTTTCCCTCAATCATATTATGACACAATGGAAATCAATGAAAGTACGCCCAAAAATGAAGTCCATTCCCCCCACACTTAAATTTCAATAAATTGTACAATGAAAATCCATGAAGATGTTGGGTGGGACAAGGTATTAGGCTTGTAATGTGGCTATCAAAAGAAAGGTTTTCATAGGCTCAAAAGGGATTTCAAAAGTAGGATCATTTTAAGGGTAACAAGAGGCTATTTGGATATTCTGATTCTCATGTGGCTTAGAAAATGCCTCTATCATATTAATGCACACAAAAGATGGAAATTCAGCTCGAAGGTCCACAAACTCAAGACTCACAATCAGTGGTGAAGACACACAATGAAAAAGATGGCCATAGATGACCTTGGAATGAAGGCTAATGTTATTCCTCACGGTAGGGGAGAATCATTTTCCACCAAAAATTGTTCATTCAAAATGTTTGTTATTGACACAAATTTTTTTACCCAAGTTTGAGATAAAAATTCAATATATTTGAGTTTAAAACAAGCCTTTTGACTCCCCAAAATGGTTGGACAGAATTTCAATATTGGATGATGAGTAATTATGACACCCCTTTTTTTTGTTAATTTTCATTTTTTTTAATTAATTTTTTTTAAATTTTTTATTTTTAATGACACATCCACACAAAAGAGAAAATAGAAAAAAGGTTGTGGAAGAATGTTGTAAAAAAAATGAGAGGGAGAGAGGAAGAAGAAGAAATAGAGAGAAGGAGAGAGGGAAGAGATATTGAGGAGAGAGAGAGAGTTAAAGGGAAAGAGGTGCCCCCTGGTTTGGATTTGGCGGGTCTCCATCCAGTGGTGGTTCTATTGAAGTGGATGGGGTTTTGATGGAAGTCGACGTGGTTCCTGGATTGTGAGACCTCTCATGGTGATGCTTTAACCGATGTCCGTTAACCGTGAATGTTCTTTTTGAAGAAGGGTCTTCGACTTGCACTGCACCAAATGGGTAAACATTAGTAATAATAAAAGGTCCATCCCAACGAGAATTCAGCTTACCTGGGTGAAGTCGAAATCGAGAATTGAGTGCCTACATTTTCTAATTCAAACCTTGAACATGAAAAAATGAATTGTTTCTGATGCATTATTGTGAACCAAATTTGTGATGGAATTCAATATGGATGAGTGAAATAGTCTAAACCTCCCCTGATTGGAGAAAACAAAATTTAAATATTTGTTGGTGAGTGAAAATGATTTTGTCATGTTTTTATATTTGTTGCACATGAGGACATGCGCAAATCTAAGTGTGGGGGAGTTGATGTTATTAATATTTTCATGACTTATTATATTCCCCCTTTATTTATTTTATATGAAATGTGCATAATTTGTGTGAAATATTAATGTTTTAATATTAAGTATAATATTTGAGCATTTTTAGAAGTAGTCAAATTGAGTCAGTTTAATGTTTTAATTATAACTATCACTATACTGATTCAAATTGTGTAGTTCTTGTTTTTTAGGATTCTCCTTTCAATATAAAACATTTCATTAGAAGGCACCATGATCCAATTCTGCCATTTGAAGGGTAATATGGTCCTCACAAACAAGACCAAAGAATCTGTGAACAAACTGGACCAGCCTTGAAGATTGATTTACTGGGCTCAATACAGAAGTCCAAAATATTAACTCTCCACCATAATTCGGGGGAAACTAAATTTCATCTTGGATAAAAATTTCAAGGCCCAAATCCAAGTACAAGGGGCCCAAATAAATCTTTGAAGTCCATCCCACCATTCTGGCCGAGAATTAAAATCAGTATAGTATGCATGACATATATCCTGATGTAAGCATCCAAGCGAGCTGAGATTTTTCAGTGTGAAAGAAGAGATATAGGTGGCCGACTTTGTTGAAGAAACCATTCGGATTTTAAGGCATCTTAATATTCAAAAACCCTTTCACATTATGGACTTAAAAAAGACTGAATTGAAATGGACAGTTTAAGTTTGTTTATTCAACCGGCCATAAATTTTTATCCTTACGTCCAAATGACTCCAAATATTTAGAGTAGTCTGCCAACATTATTGTCTACAACTTTGAAGAAGGAGATATTTGAAGATTCGGCTGTCTGAATTTCCAAATTGGCGATGCAACTGGAGGGACAGATTGGGAATGCAAACAGTCCACTCCTTGGGCTATAAATACTCTCTCCTTCTCTCCTTGAGAGGGGTTCGCATTTCAGAAGATAGGAGATCATATTGGCACGACCAAAGCTTTGCCAAAGGCTTGGGAGGACCTTCCATACTCAAGTTTTTACTTGAAAGACCTTTCCTCCTCTCTTTGTTTTCACTTACTTTTGTGTTCTTCATTTTTGTAATCTTGTAATTCTGTTTCTTTGTAATTCCGTTTTAATGAAAGTTACATCTTCAATATCTCTTATTCTCATCCACCTTCTGTAGTTTAATATTTATGTTCTTAAAATATTTTAAATTTAGTTGAATCCCCTTCCCTTCTTTTACTTCCTCATTCAATCGAAAATCCGTTTTTAATTATCATCATCGTTCATGTGTGTGTGTCAACGTACCACTCTTTTCTAATCTCTTTCTTTTTCTTCTATTCTTAATTTATCATCATAATTATTTTAACCAGAATATTAAACATCCAAATGGCTGAGTAAATCTCTCATTGGGGTGAGTTATAATTCGGGGATGTTAAGTGATTGAGAGTTTTGCTCGATGAGTATTCTTTAAATTAATATTGTGCATGTTAAACTTAATATGTCATGGATTAATGATATGTTTTGTTTAACAAGTGGTTTCCATGGATTATTGGAACCATAAATACACTACCTTAAATAAGTTTTGATTGAGATTAGAACCCTAAGTTAAGTTAAGGCTTGGATTAAAGCCTTCACACTTAGGAATTCCAATCAACGTCAACTTATGACATGGGTGTTAATTTAATGCAATACAAAGTAAGGCTCAAGGATATCACATGCTTAACTCACCAATTATGAACTCACCCCAATCTTTATCAATTTGTTAAATTAAACATCATTCATTAAACATTTCAATTAAGCTCTACAAACAACCCCCCCCCAATCAAAATAAAATCAACTAAAAACAATCGACTATTACGAAGTACCATCGCCGAGGATTCGACTCGAGTGCTGCTATACACATTAGCAGAGCACCGGAACCTTGACCGGCCGATTGTCGCCTATCGACCGGTCAAAATTCCGGTTCTCTGCTAATGTGTATAGCAGCACTCGGGTCGAATCCTCGGCGATGATACTTTGTAATAGTCATTTGTTTTTAGTTGATTGTATTTTGATTAGGGGGGTTTGTTTGCAGAGCTTAATTGAAATGATTTATGGATGATGTTTGATTTACCAAATTGATAATGATTGGGGTGAGTTCATTATTGGGGAGTTAAGCATGTGATATCCTTGAGCCTTACTTTGTATTGCATTAAATTAACACCCATGTCATAAGTTGACGTTGATTGGAATTCCTAAGTGTGAAGGCTTTAATCCAAGCCTTAACTTAACTTAGGGTTCTAATCTCAATCAAAACTTATTTATGGTAGTGTATTTATGGTTCCAATAATCCATGGAAACCACTCGTTAAACAAAACATATCATTAATCCATGACATATTAAGTTTAACATACACAATATTAATTTAAAGAATACTCATCGAGCAAAACTCTCAATCACTTAACATCCCCGAATTATAACTCACCCCAATGAGAGATTTACTCAGCCATTTTGATGTTTAATATTCTGGTTAAAATAATTATGATGATAAATTAAGAATAGAAGAAAAAGAAAAGGATTAGAAAAGAGTGGTACGTTGACACACACACACGAACGATGATGATAATTAAAAATGGATTTTCGATTGAATGAGGAAGCAAAAGAAGGGAAGGGGATTGAACTGAATTTAAACTATTTTATTAACATAAATATTAAACTACAGAAGGTGGATGAGAATAAGAGATATTGAAGATTTAACTTTCATTAAAACAGCATTACAAAGAAACAGAATTACAAGATTACAAAAATGAAGAACACAAAAGTAAGTGAAAACAAAGAGAGGAGGAAAGGTCTCTCAAGTAAAAACTTGAGTATGTCAGGTCCTCCCAAGACTTTGGAAAAGCTTTGGTCGTGCCAATATGATCTCCTCTCTTCTGAAATGCCAACCCCTCTCAAGGAGAGAAAGGGAGAGTATTTATAGCCCAAGGAGTGGACTGTTTGCATTCCCAATCTATCCCTCCACTTTCGTCGCCAATTTGGCTATTCAGACATCCGAATCTTCAAATATCTCCTTCTTCAAAGTTTTAGACAATAATGTTGGCCGACTACTCGCAAAAGTTGGAGTCATTTGGACTTACGGATCAAAAGTTATGTCTGGGTGATTAAACAAAGTTAAACTGTACATTTCAATCCAGTCTTTTTGAAGTCTATAATGTGAAATGGTTTTTGAATATGAAGATGCCTTCAAATCCGAATGGTTTATTCAACAAAGGAGGCCACCTATATCTCCTATTTCACACTGAAAAATATCAGCTCGATTTGATGCTTACATCAGGAGATATGTCATGCATACTATACTGATTTTAATTCTCGGTCAGAATGGTGGGCTGGACTTCAAAGATTTATTTGGGCCCCTTGTACTTGGATTTGGGCCTTGAAATTTTTATCCAAGATTAAATGTAGTGTCCCCCGAATTATGGTGGGGATTTAATGTTTTTGGACCTCTGGATTGAGCCCAGTAAATCAATCTTCAAGGCTGGTCCAGTTTATTCACAGATTCTTTGGTCTTGTTTGTGAGGACCATATGACCCTTTAAATGGCAGAATTGGATCATGGTTCCTTCTAATGAAATGTTGTATATTGAAAGGAGAATCCTAAAAAACAAGAACCACACAATTTGGATCAGTATAGTGATAGTTATTATTAAAACAGTAAACTGACTCAATTGGACTACTTCTAAAAATGCTCAAAAATTATACTTAATATTAAAACATTAATATTTCACACAAATTATGCACATTTCATATAAAATCAGTAAAGGGGGGAATATAATAAGTCATGAAAATATTAATAACATCAACTCACCCACACTTAGTTTTGTGCATGTCCTCATGTGCAACAAATATAAAAACATGAAAAAATCATTTTTACTCACCAACAGATATTAAAATTTTTGTTTTCTCCAATCAGGGTAGGTTTAGACTATTTCACTCATCCATTTTAAAATCCACCAAAAGTTGTTATAGAAACAATGTTCCAAAACTAATTCATTTTTCCATGCTCAAATTTAGAACTGGAGAATGTGGACACTCAAAACTCACACCTCTCAAGTTGATAAAATTTATTTGTGGAGGTTCACTCTTTCACCAACCAAAAGTGAAAATCTTAGAGTTTGAAAAGAGATCTCAGCTTCCAATCCCTATCCAAAGTGCACAAGAATCAAGAGGTCTTTTTAAGGGGTTTTTCTGTGGCTATGGGATGGTAGGAATATAATGTCCGAGAGAGAGAATAAGAGGGTTAAAATACCAACATAGAAAAACAATGCACATTTTTTTTGAAATAAAACATGGAAGGAAATGAAAACACATATTTACAAGGGAATGATTGTGTGAAGAAAGACACAATAGAGGAAGAAAATATGAAGGGGATGAGAAGATGAAATATTTAAAAACCACCAAACTTCTCCCAATGATATAAGAATATAATGCAAGTGTTCTTTTTTTTCCTTTTTTTCTTTGTTTTTTCAAAAGTTGACCTTTAAACAGATCTCACACTCATATCCCAACCCATGTTTGATCTCCTCACGACACTAATTGTAATAGTTATAACAAGATCAAAGGTTGAAGAAGAGTGATTTTTGACCTACCCAAGACACAACCCATTTTTTCATTTTTTTTTGATTTTTTTTGAATTTTGAATTTTTTTTGAATTTTTTTTGAACACTTTTCAATATCATTTGTACAATACATTCCCAAATCCCACTGAATGATAACCTCCCCCCCCACACTAAAATGGGTGCTTGACCTCAAGCATATGATAACACACCAGAAAGTAAGGAAATGATACCCAAAAATGAAATCCATTCCCCCCCACACTTAAATTTCAAAAACTTATGCAATGAAAATCTGTGTTGATATTGGGTGGGATAAGGTATTGGGCTTGTAATGTGGCTATCAAAGAAAAGGTTTTCATAGGCTCAAAGGGGATTTAAAAAGGAGGATCAATGTAAGGGAAATGGGAGGCTATTTGGCTATTGTGATTTTCATGTGGCTTAGAAAATGCCTCTATCATATTAATGCACACAAAAGATGGAAATTCAGCTCGAAGGTCCACAAACTCAAGACTCACAAATGGGGGTGAAAACACACATTTTGAAAAGATGGCCATAGGTGGCCTTGGCATGAAAGCAAATGTTTGTTCTCACGGTTGGGGAAAATAATTTTCCAAATCAAAAATTGAGCGTTCAAAATGTGTTGGTTTTGAAACAAAATTCTTTATCCAAAGTCATGATGAAAATACAAAATTTTTGAGATGAAAACATGTCTGTTAACTCCCCAAAATGGTTGGACAAAATTTCAAAACTTTATGGTGAGTAAGAATGACTCTTTTTTTTGTAATTTTTTAAGTAATTGTGTTTTTTGGTTTTTTTTAGTTTTTAAGGTTTTTTTAAAATACACACCCACACAAGAATAGTTGGGATCTCATACTCTACTTTTGTGTTATCCGAACCTTACATAAATGAACCATCAGAATTGAGACATCTTCCTGAATTTCCAAGAATAGAAAATCATCACCTTGTGGATAAAATCATTCCTCACATTGAAGACCAAAGGGAGGATAGTAATATTCTCTTTCCACCACCATTGAATTGCAAGCACACCAACAAGGATGGGAAGAAATTATCCAATGAATCATCACGCCTTCCAAAGAAAAAGTTTTTCTGGAAGCACACTGGAGTTGAGAAAATACGATGGCCACCGTCAGACTATGGGTAGTCCACTGCAATTGTCCAGCTGTAGACAAATAAATGCAGTGCTTCTTGGGAGGCAACCCATGTTTTCTTTTACTTTTATGAAATTTCAATTTCTTTTTAGATTTTCATTAGATGAATAATGAATTTTATTTTTCAGGTAACTTCCCACTGTCCTGGAACCACCTTGACTTCCACCGAATCCCCAAATTCTCTAGCCGACCCACCACTAGATGGAGATGGCAACCCACCAAATCCAAACCAGGGGGCACCTCTTTCCCTTTAACTCTCTCTCTCCTCAATCTCTCTTCCCTCTCTTCTACTCTCTATTTATTCTTCTTCCTCTCTCCCTCTCATTTTTTTTACAACATTCTTCCACAACCTTTTTTCTATTTTCTCTTTTGTGTGGATGTGTCATTAAAAATAAAAAAAATTTAAAAAAATTAATTTAAAAAAAATGAAAATTGAAAAAAAGGGGTGTCATAATTACTCATCATCCAATATTGAAATTCTGTCCAACCATTTTGGGGAGTCAAAAGGCTTGTTTTAAACTCGAATATATTGAATTTTTTTCTCAAACTTGGGTAAACAATTTTGTGTCAATAACAAACATTTTGAATGAACAATTTTTGGTGGAAAATGATTCTCCCCTACCGTGAGGATTAACATTAGCCTTCATGACAAGGTTATCTATGGCCATATTTTTCATTGTGTGTCTTCACCACTGATTGTGAGTCTTGAGTTTGTGGACCTTCGAGCTGAATTTCCACCTTTTGTGTGCATTAATATGATAGAGGCATTTTCTAAGCCACATGAGAATCAGAATATCCAAATAGCCTCCTGTTACCCTTACATTGATCCTACTTTTGAAAGCCCCTTTGAGCCTATGAAAACCTTTCTTTTGATAGCCACATTACAAGCCTAATACCTTGTCCCACCCAATATCTTCATGGATTTTCATTGTAAAATTTATTGAAATTTAAGTGTGGGGGGAATGGACTTCATTTTTGGGCGTACTTTCATTGATTTCCAATGTGTCATCATATGCTTGAGGGAAATCATCCATTCAAGTGTGGGGGAGAGGTTGTAATTCTATGAGCTTTGGGGTGTTTATGTGTAATTTTCATTTGTACAAAAGTCATTGAAAAATGTTCAAAAAAAATGAAAAAAAATTATATTAAAAAAAATGAAAAAAAAGGAATGGGTTGTGTCTTGGGTGGGTCAAAAATCATTCATCATC
This sequence comes from Viscum album, assembly GCA_963277665.1. Lineage (NCBI taxonomy): Eukaryota > Viridiplantae > Streptophyta > Magnoliopsida > Santalales > Viscaceae > Viscum > Viscum album. The sequence continues at coordinate 375,053,870 of OY728163.1, read as the reverse complement.
AACCTTTGATCGTGTTATAACTACTAAAATTATTTCCATGAGGAGATCAAGCATGGGTTGGGAGATGACTGTGAGACTTGTTTCAAGCACAACTTTCGAAAAAAAGAGCAAAAAGAGAAAAAAAAGAACACTTGAATCATATTTTATTGTGTCATTATTGGAAGTCTTCCATGTTGTACATATTCCATCATCTCACCCTATTACATTTTCTATCTCCCTCACTTTTCATTCATCACACATTCATGCCCTTGTAAATATGTGTTTCTATTTCCTTTCAAATCAAATTTAAAAAAAATGTGCATTGATTTTTCCATGTTGGTGTTTTTAACCCCTCTTTTCCTTTGGACATTATATACCTACCGTCCCATAGCCACTGAAAAACCCCTTAAAAGACCTCTTGATTCTTGTACACATTAGATTTGGGAATGGAAGCTGAGAGCTCTTACAAACTCTTGATTTTCATTTTTTGTTGGTGAATGAGTGAACCTCCTAAAATACATTTTTATCATCTTGAGAGGAGTAAGTTTTGAGTGCCTACATTTTCCAATTCAAACCTTGAACATGAAAAAATGAATTGTTTCTGATGCATTATTGTGAACCAAATTTGTGATGGAATTCAATATGGATGAGTGAAATAGTCTAAACCTCCCCTGATTGGAGAAAACAAAATTTTAATATTTGTTGGTGAGTGAAAATGATTTTGCGATGTTTTTATATTTGTTGCACATGAGGACATGCACAAAACTAAGTGTGGGGGAGTTGATGTTATTAATATTTTCATGACTTATTATATTCCCCCTTTACTGATTTTATATGAAATGTGCATAATTTGTGTGAAATATTAATGTTTTAATATTAAATATAATTTTTGAGCATTTTTAGAAGTAGTCTAATTGAGTCAGTTCAATGTTTTAATAATAACTGTCACTATACTGATCCAAATTGTGTGGTTCTTCTTTTGTAGGATTCTCATTTCAATATAAAACATTTCATTAGAAGGAACCATGATCCAATTCTTCCATTTGAAGGGTCATATGGTCCTCAAAAACAAGACCAAAGAATCTGTGAACAAACTGGACCAGCCTTGAAGATTGATTTACTGGGATCCATCCAGAAGTCCAAAAACATTAACTCTCCACCATAATTCTGGGGACACTACATGTCATCTTGTATAAAAATTTCAAGGCCCAAATCCAAGTACAAGGGGCCCAAATAAATCTTTGAAGTCCAGCCCACCATTCTGGATGAGAATTAAAATCAGTATAGTATGCATGACATATCTCCTGATATAAGAATCAAATAGAGATGAGATTTTTCAGTGTGAAAGAGGAGATATAGGCGGCCGACTTTGTTGAAGAAACTATTCGGATTTGAAGGCATCTTCATATCCAAAAACTATTTCACATTATGAACTTCAAAAAGAATGAATTGAAATGGAGAGTTTAACTTTGTTTAATCAACCGGCCATAACTTTTGATCCTTAAGTCCAAATGACTCCAAATTTTTAGAGTAGTCGGCCAACATTATTTTCGACAACTTTGAAGAAGGATACATTCGAATATTCGGCTGTCTGAATAGCCAAATTGGAGATACAAGTGGAGGGACAGATTGGGAATGCAAACAGTCCACTCCTTGGGCTATAAATACTCTCCCCTTCTCTCCTTGAGAGGGGTTGGCATTTCAGAAGAGAGGATATCATATTGGCACGACCAAATCCTTTCCAAAGGCTTGGGAGGACCTGCCATACTCAGGTTTTTACTTGAGATACCTTTCCTCCTCTCTTTGTTTTCACTTACTTTTGTGTTCTTCATTTTTGTAATCTTGTAATTCTCTTTCTTTGTAATTTTGTTTTAATGCAAGTTACTTCTTCAATATCTCTTATTCTCATCCACCTTCTATAGTTTAATATTTATGTTCCTAAAATAGTTTAAATTCAGTTGAATCCCCTTCCCTTCTTTTGCTTCCTCATTCAATCGAAAATCCGTTTTTAATTATCATCATCGTTCGTGTGTGTGTCAACGTACCACTCTTTTCTAACCCCTTTCTTTTTCTTCTATTCTTAATTTATCATCATAATTATTTTAACCAGAATATTAAACATCAAAATGGCTGAGTAAATATCTCATTGGGGTGAGTTATAATTCAGGGATGTTAAGTGACTGAGAGTTTTGCTCGATGAGTATTCTTTAAATTAATATTGTGTATGTTAAACTTAATATGTCATGGATTAATGATATGTTTTGTTTAACGAGTGGTTTCAATGGATCATTGGAACCATAAATACACTACCATAAATACGTTTTGATTGAGACTAGATCCCTAAGTTAAGTTAAGGCTTGGATTAAAGCCTTCACACTTAGGAATTCCAATCAACGTCAACTTATGACATGGGTGTTAATTTAATGCAATACAAAGTAAGGCTCAAGGATATCACATGCTTAACTCCCCAATAATGAACTCGCCCCAATCTTTATCAATTTGTTAAATCAAACATCATCCATAAATCATTTCAATTAAGCTCTGCAAACAAACCCCCCTAATCAAAATACAATCAACTAAAAACAAACGACTATTACAAAGTATCATCGCCGAGGATTCGACCCGAGTGCTGCTATACACATTAGCAGAGCGCCGGAATTTTGACCGATCGATAGGCGACAATCGGCCGTGCGTTTCAAATGGCCCCATAGCCTTCCAAACAATCCCTCGGATTTGTTTGACCCTGAAATTGAACGAACACTTCGCCAACTTAGGAGGAACATAAGAGATACTCAAATAATTCAAGAACCACTCCTCATCCAACCAATTGAAATTGAAATGGCCAATCCTAGGGAACAAACCCTTAAAGAACTCGCTGCCCCTGATATGAATTACCAACCTCTTGGATCAGGAGTTGGTCAAGGATTTGATGGTGTGGGCAGGTTGCCACAAGCTTTTTGAACCTCTCCCAATACTCATGGAGTGATTCATTAGGGAATTGACGGATACCGCTTATTTCCTTTCAGATAGAAGCTATTCGGGAAGCGGGAAAGAACTTCTCAAGGAAAAGTCTCTTCATGTCAACCCATGAGTTTATGGAACCAGGTGGGAGGTAGTAGAGCCAAGACTTGGCAGAATCTGCTAGGGAAAAGGGGAAAGCTCTAAGCTTGATTTGTTCTTCAGAAACCCCTTGAGGCTTCATGGTAGAGCATACTACTTGGAACTCTTTAAGGTGAAGATGTGGATCCTCACCGGCTAGCCCGTGAAAATGATGGAGAAGATGAATCAAACCCGATTTGATTTCGAAGTCAGCTTCAATGTTTGGATATTGAATACCAAGAGGTTGGTAATTCATATCAGGGGCAGAAAGTTCTTTCAATTTTTGTTCCCTAGGATTGGCCATATCTAATTCAATTGGTAGGGCAATGATTGGTTCTTGGGTGATTTGGTTATCCCTAATGGTCCTCCTAAGTCGACGAAGAGTTCTATCAATTTCAGGGTCAAACAAATCCGAGGGATTGTTTGGGAGGCTGCGGGGCATTCAGAGAGATTTAGAAAGGATGAGGAAGACGGGTTTTCCTTTGTATTTTTTTTTTCAGTTTATGATTTTTATGAGAAGACGGGTTTTTCTTTGTGATTTTTTGCAATTTTTTTTTAAAATTTTGTTTTTTTGGTTTTTTTGACAATAACCAGAAACTAATGACTACTTAAAGCACCATCCCTGGAAACGACGCCATTTGAAATGAACGGCCGATTGTCGCCTATCGACCGTTCAAGGTTCCGGTGCTCTGCTAATGTGTATAGCAGCACTCGGGTCGAATCCTCGGCGATGACACTTTGTAATAGTCGTTTGTTTTTAGTTGATTGTATTTTGATTAGGGGGGTTTGTTTGCAGAGCTTAATTGAAATGATTTATGGATGATGTTTGATTTACCAAATTGATAAATATTGGGGTGAGTTCATTATTGGGGAGTTATGCATGTGATATCCTTGAGCCTTACTTTGTATTGCATTAAATTAACACCCATGTCATAAGTTGACGTTGATTGGAATTCCTAAGTGTGAAGGCTTTAATCCAAGCCTTAACTTAACTTAGGGTTCTAATCTCAATCAAAACTTATTTATGGTAGTGTATTTATGGTTCCAATAATCCATGGAAACCACTCGTTAAACAAAACATATCATTAATCCATGACATATTAAGTTTAACACACACAATATTAATTTAAAGAATACTCATCGAGAAAAACTCTCAATCACTTAACATACCCGAATTATAACTCACCCCAATGAGAGATTTACTCAGCCATTTGGATGTTTAATATTCTGGTAAAAATAATTATGATGATAAATTAAGAATAGAATAAAAAGAAAGGGATTAGAAAAGAGTGGTACGTTGACACACACACACGAACGATGATGATAATTAAAAACGGATTTTCGATTGAATGAGGAAGAAAAAGAAGGGAAGGGGATTAAACTGAATTTAAACTATTTTAAGAACATAAATATTAGACTACAGAAGGTGGATGAGAATAAGAGATATTGAAGATGTAACTTTCATTAAAACAGAATTACAAAGAAACAGAATTACAAGATTACAAAAATGAAGAACACAAAAGTAAGTGAAAACAAAGAGAGGAGGAAAGGTCTCTCAAGTGAAAACTTGAGTATGGTAGGTCCTCCAAAGCCTTTGGAAAAGCTTTGGTCGTGCCAATATGATCTCCTATCTTCTGAAATGCCAACCCCTCTCAAGGAGAGAAGGAGAGAGTATTTATAGCCCAAGGAGTGGACTGTTTGCATTCCCAATCTGTCCCTCCACTTGCATCGCCAATTTGGAAATTCAGAGAGCCGAATCTTCAAATATCTCCTTCTTAAAAGTTGTATACAATAATTTTGGTCGACTACTCTAAAAATTTGGAGTCATTTGGACGTAAGGATAAAAATTTATGGCCGGTTGAATAAACAAACTTAAACTGTCCATTTCAATCCAGTCTTTTTGAAGTCCATAATGTGAAAGGGTTTTTGAATATTAAGATGCCTTAAAATCCGAATGGTTTTTTCAACAAAGTCGGCCGGCTATATCTCCTATTTAACACTGCAAAATATAAACTCTCTTGGATGCTTATATCAGGAGATATGTCATGCATACTATACTTATTTTAATTCTCGTCCAGAATGGTGGGCTGGACTTCAAAGATTTATTTGGGCCCCTTGTACTTGGATTTGGGCCTTGAAATTTTTATCCAAGATGAAATATAGTGTCCCCAGAATTATGGTGGAGAGTTAATGTTTTTGGACTTCTGTATTGAGCTCAGTAAATCAATCTTCAAGGCTGGTCCAGTTTGTTCACAGATTCTTTGGTCTTGTTTGTGAGGACCATATGACCCTTCAAATGGAATAATTGGATCATGGTTCCTTCTAATGAAATGTTGTATATTGAAAGGAGAATCCAAAAAAAGAAGAACCACACAATTTGGATCAGTATAGTGATAGTTATAGTTAAAACATTAAACTGACTCAATTTGACTACTTCTAAAAATGCTCAAATATTATACTTAATATTAAAACATTAATATTTCACACAAATTATGCACATTTCATATAAAATAAGTAAAGGGGGAATATAATAAGTCATGAAAATATTAATAACATCACTTAGCCACTCGTGTTATTGGAGTGGAAATGGGATGGTATCTCTATGGACTTCGTGACGAGGTTACCACACATGTCCAGGGGCCACGATTCTATCTGGGTGATCATTGAATGAATCAATAAGTTGGCTCACCTCTTACCCATCCAAGAGTAGGGATCGGTAGAGGGATTGAGACACCTTTACATCCAGGAGATAGTGAGGCTATATGGGGTGCCTTCAATGATCATCTCAGACCATGATGTACACTTTACATACCGATTGTGGAAGGGATTTTAGGAGGCGTTTGGGACTCAACTGCGCTTGAGCACAAATTTTCACCCCAGATAGATGGTCAGACGGAGCGGACCATATAGACCTTGGAGGACATGCTTCGTGCTTGTGTCCTTGATTTTGGTTGAAGTTGGGAGGAACACATTCCACTATTGGAGTTTACATACAACAAAAACTATAACTCCACCATTGTAATGACACCATTTGAGGCCTTGTATGGGTGGCCATGTAGATCGACTCTATGCTAGACAGACCCAGGGTAGTTAACACTCATAGGTCCAGAGTTGGTATGGGCTACCACTGAGAAGGTGCAGATCATCCAAGAACAGATGAGGACTACACAGAGCAGGCATAAATCATATGCTGAAAATAGACAGAGACCTTTGGTGTCTGAGGAGGGAGACCATGTTTTCCATCGGGTCTCACCCTGACTAGGATTACGGAGATTTGGAAAGGGCAGAAAGTTATCTCCAAGATTCATCAAACCTTTTTAGATTCTTATCAGAGTTGGAAAGGTGGAATACCAGCTAGATATTCCCCCATAGATGCACTGGGTGCATGATGTTTTCCGCATGTCGTAGTTGAGGGGGTACGTTCATGACCCATCGCATGTCATCGACTAGGGTGAGCAGGACATTGATGATGGGGAGACGTTTTCAGAGTTCCCGATGGAGATAGATGATCGAAAAGAGTGGGTCCTTCATGGATGGTCAATTCCTCTCGTGCACATTCAATGGAAGCAAAATAACCTCAAGGAGAGCACATGGGAGCAGGAGGCTCAGATTCATGCTCAGTACCCCCATTTATTTGTTTAGCCTTGCTTTGGCTTGTGAGGATGTGAAGTCCAGAAAGGGGGGAGAAATTTAATGTCCCAAAATTTCCATGTAATTTTTTTAAAATTATATGGAATTATTTTGAGACCGTATTCTTTGACGGCATGTGATTCCGAGGTCCAGTGAGTCCAGAATTGAATTTTGAACTTTTTTTAGTTCATTTAAGTAAAAGTGAAAGCATGTTTTTTATAACTTTTAAACCGGTTATTAGTTAAAAAATCCAAGGGTACCGTTGAATTCAGAATGCTGAGATTCACCTATAAAGGACTTAACTTTGATTGGAAAGGGTCAAAAAGAAAATTAATTTTTTGGAATTTTTGGAAAATAATAAAATAACTAAAAAAGTTATTTTATTTTATTTTATCACTGTTTATTAGAAGACTACGATGCTATGGTGTGGAAATGAGGCATATTAAATGAAGCTCATTAATGGCTCATTTTTGTGACACATTAATTGGATCATAACAGATACACTGTTTCATAAATGAAACAATGTAACGACGCGACATCGCAGCATAACAAAAACACTATGACATGTTTTCTTTTAACAGGATAAAACATTTGAGAAATGAGAATTAAACCATGGAAATTATCTAATGAACTTACATAAATGATTCCCTCCAATGATGAATGAAAAATTCTAGTAGGATCTCTAGCAATGTCAACACTTTACGAAGAATGGGACTATGAAGCGATGAATGCCAATAGAGCTTGAATCCTCGAGGGCAGAGCAATTCATCGAAGAACGTCGATTGATGTAGGGGTTTTCTTTGTGATTGAGTTTTCCATTATTTATTCTAAAAAAAATGATTAATGCGGATCAGCCCATGAATAGGTTGATCCATGGATCATGCATTCTTGCGGGAGGGTGTCTTTCTTGGGTTTTCTATCTGGGAGAACTATAACCCTAAGACTACCCTCTTTTAAATTTCTAACATGGAGGGTGTGCGCCGACATGAACAAGGCCCAAACCCCTCCGTATTGTGTTTTCTTCATGGCTGAGAATTCAAAACAGCAGAAAGAATAATTCGAGGCCATCACAGGAAGGATGTAATTCCCTAAAGGCCGTAGGCGCAAGCGGCCCAAATAATTGACCACCGAAGCAGAATCGATGGTCTGAGGAGTACCCTCCCGGCATGCTGGCTGTACTAGTGGCTGGTGGAGGTAGACGTGGCTGGAAGCCATGGGCCGTAGTTTCGCCAAGCATGTGGTCCCCTGACCGCGTGTGGACCCTTGGGCGGCTGGGTTTGACCGGCCACATGACAACCCCAGACGCGCCACTTAACCAGGCTGAGGGGAACTGGTCAGACAAAGGAGGATCGTGTAGGAGGTGGTCCAGACTTGCACCCTTCAGGCTGGGCATGATGAGACTGGGTCACCAGGCGACCTAGAGAGCTAGACCCTCAGCCAAGCCGGGCCGGGCCCGACGAGGGCCAAAGGGCCTGGCCAACTGGCCAGGCTAGACCAGACCAAATAAGACCTGAACCGAGTCAGGCTGGGTCAGTCGAATCAAACCAGGGTAATTGGGCCCTGCAGGATGGGTTGGTCAGATCAGTTCAACCGGGCCCAGACACAACCAGCCCCTGTTTACTAAAATGCCAATAACTTGTAAACCAGGCGTCCGACTGACGAACTGTTTGTAGTATTGGAACCCTCGCGATGAGGTATATCTTTTGCAATACTATATATAGGCTTTAATGGAAGTTGAAATGAAATGAATGGATTGGGTATAGGTTCTCTAAATATCAAGTGTGCTACATGCGTAAACCCTACAGTTGGATGAGACCTAAAGATTGCTGACAAGAGACACTGTGTAGATCAGCTACAACAGCCCAGTGGGAAACGACTTCTGTGTGAACTAGAATGCCCACAGTGAGGAGTGTCTCTATGTAACCTGGCAGACCCATGATACATGATAGGAGGAGTACCTCAGTATAGGATTTTGTGTGACCCGACATGCCCACGGTGGGGAGCGGCTTATGTGTGACCCAACATACCCACAGTACTCATCAGGGATGAGTACCAAAACAGTCCAAGTTTAGTGGGAAGTGGATTCTGTGTGACCTAGCAGGCCCACTGTACTCATTGAGGAGGAGTTCTCCAGTAGCCCATGGTGTTCGATGATGTGACTAATGGTCCTACATTCCGACTCTAAATTATACCTGGTGTGAGATGTCTTGCTTCGTGATCAAGATTTATGCTTTGTTTTGTGGATTGATTTGTGGTCTTTACTTTGTGTTTTGGGGTCCCTAATGAGTATATTGTTACTCACCCTTGCACAGGCTTTTCCTATACATGTTGTGTCTGGTGCAGACGACCGCCACCTTGAAGGAGGACTTTGTGGTCTAGGACCTGTTGGTTCCCAGTGAGACCAGACATGTGGGAATACTTCTACATCTTTTAGCTGCTACTATGTACTTACCCATCAGGTGGGGTTTCTAGCAGATGACTTTCAGATTTTTTGTTGTACTTTACTATTTTCAGTTTATCTTTTGTTGGTTTTTTATTCTGGAACATTTGACATACAATTTGTAATATTACTCAGTGTTTTTTAGTGTCATGCATGTTTAATTTTACAACTTTGGGACATGGTTGTGTGTTCATGAATACATGTACTCAGGAAAATACCTCCCACTTGCAGGTTGATGCCTTCGACGCTAGTCTCCAACCCCTGGCCTTTGGGAGGCGGGCTTGGGGTATGTCACAACATGGGCCCTGGGGGATGAGACATGAAATTTATAATATTAATTTAATTATGGATATTATGGAACTATATCCTATGTTCAAGATCCATAACTTTCATGAAAAATCATGCATAAGAAAAAAATAAATTAACACTTGAAACAATAGTGATAAGGAAATATTATTAATGAACGGGTAATAATATAGTATAAAAAAGATTATATATGATATTATAAATATTAATATGACTCCATTATAAGTTAATAACATGTTTAAAACCAATATGCATGAGGTTAAGTAACACTCAAATAAAGGGAAGTTTGAGGTAAGGGTTTTATTAACTTAATCTTCATTCATTGAGTTATACATATACTTCGATGATTATATTATAACAAGATTATGTGTGAAATGAAATTTGATTACATTATGATATATTTACACTTTTATTTGTGTGGATATACATTTGTTACACACAATCACATCATGGATTAACACTCACCTCAATGATATGAACTTCGAAAGGGTTTCTATCTCAAAACTTATTTCTTTGAGATGCATGTCATTTTATACACCTAATATCTTTCAAATGGTGTATATAATACCCCTTTACATAATATATCATGAATCCTTCACACTTCATGATATTTAAATTTACAATTTATCTATTTTAATCATGTAAATTTATGATTTAAAAGTTTCCAAAGCAGTAAGGGTTTTTGTTTCAATATCATTTTAATCGGGTTTGTTTATGATTGAATTTCTGTTGTAGGAAATTATTTGATTATTATATAATAAAACACTTTAATTTTATTATCCTATGGATATTCATGAATTTTACAAGTAATAGTACCATTTTCATCACTTTGGTACTTAAAATGATTTAGGAAATGTTGTTAAATAAAACCAACTTCATTTCTATCTTTGGTCGAAAATCATTTTTCAACAAAATACATGTTTTCTAAAAATGTTTTCATTTTTACTAAGATTTTTTAAATTCATTTGTACACTTAATTGGTTTTTTACAATTTTTTTTAAAAGTAATCTTCCTATTGTTTTCCAAAAAAGACACTTTTTGACCTTTATTATAGAAATATGAAAGAAATACTTATTTTTTAATATATTTTTCATGAATGGAACTCTTACACCATCATGACCACTCAATTTTTTAAAGATTCATTTTTAAGTTTCAAAGTTTATTTTCAAAGTTTTTTTATTTAATGTTTGGAAAAGTTTTATATTTTAAACAAGAGTTTTCAAAATGGAAAGGATATTTTCCTCAAGAAATGTTCAAAGTTATATTTCAAAATCATTTTCCATGTAAGATGACATCCTTTGATGTCACTCAAATTGAAAAGGTTATTTTACTCAAGAAAGTTTTTTTCTATTAATAAATGACAAAAACCCTTGAATTTATGGATTGATTCTGAATTTTTTATACATGTATCTCACATATATACCTAGATTATTCTCTTTTCCTTTGATAGGGTAATACACAACTTATGATCATTTCTCAAATGCATTCGTTATGAAGTTTACTTTGATTATGATATGAAGTAAGATTATGAAAACAATTTCCTTTACATGGGTAATTATTATGTTATGAATTATGTTGGATTTCTGTTTTGTGGAACACATAGATTATGAACATGTTATGATGGGTACGTCTAGATAGCACTCCAATGCATTGGGTAATGCTTTAGCCTCATGAGACATAATGTATGATATTAGGGATTAAACCTAATCTATTAAGGGACATTGTACTCTATGTGATATTATCTAGGTAGTTATCCTTGATTCATGTTTTTTTCATGTTATATTTTGCTGCTACATTTCATAGGATTTCATGATCTTATGATACCATGTTATTTATGTTATGATTCTATGTGATTACTCACGTGCCTTCTCTTTTATGATATAATGTTATATCTTTGATTTATACTTTATGTTTCCTAATCATGGTTATTCCCTTAATAGGTTTTCTGAATCACCCCTTTCATTTATATATTCATTAGGTCACCCTATATAGTTTTAGGAGCTCAAATGGATTTAGGATCTGACTATAAAAGAGAAAAAATACAAGAATGCCATGATTTAGTTTCCTTTGATGTATTATGATCCTAGTCATCCAAATACATTATGAATCACAATCCTCGTGTTTTATTAATGGGTATTTATGTTAAAAATCATGTAATATTATATGAAAAAGTCTTGGGTCATCATATTTGGCACCAATGGAATTTTTTAGTCAACCTTTGTAACTAGGATGAGAAAAATTTAGTGAGAACAATAGGGAAAAGTCTAAGGATAAGAATAATTATTCAAAAATATCATGGAATCCTAGTGAAGTATATAACAAGTGTTTTTTGAGAAATTACATCTCTGTCTGGATACTACGTGTGGACGAGGTTCTAGAATAGATGTACCTAGGGGTAACAACTCCAAAAAAGACACATCAAGACAAAATCAAGCATTAATTGGTATACGAAAATGGTCCTTACTACACACCTAGTTTGACACTCCTAAGAGATATGATTTATAAATTTAAAAACTCTTTATAAACCATCATGAAGGATTTGAATAGATGATAACCATGAATGACCTAGGATAAACTGAAGGTGTTATATATTAAAAAGAATGTGTCATGAGTTAGACATAGAATGAGTGATTTTTCATAATTATGTGGTTTCCCCCTATGATTATTATTTATCATACTATGATTGATGGTTTATTGAATGAAGGGAACCAGAAATAACTGGGTAAATGTTGAATGTGATACACAATGTGTTGATGAGAAACCAAATGTGATAATGACTATAGTAAGGAATATTATGATTATTCTTAATTAGTTACCACAATATATTATTAACAACTTGCCTATTAATAGACTCTAGGACTCACCAAAGAGGAGAATGACAGAGTTCACTAAGAGTTTGGGTGGTGGAGACCATGGTGGATAAAAGATTAAACTTTATTCCCGTAAAGAAGGTTGGAAGAATCACTTAGAAGTATATCCCAAATGGATGGTAATATGTTTTCTATATGGAAATAGAGTTCATAAAGAAAAAAATTGCTAAGGAATTTGATGTCTTATATTTGGGGATATTGGGAATTATCTAGGTTAATGCCATAAAATAAGGGTTATCCCATAGAACAAGGAAGTAACTATTTCCTACCAAATCATTGAAGTAAAAGGGTTGATTTATTTATTTATTTGGATTCAAGACTTATCATATAGAAGTATTTTTACTAATGGTATTTTTGTTTTAAGAATCACAAAATATCTAAGGATTGTGTTAATTTTGGATTAATATATGTATTATTATTCTATTAACATAAGACTTATGGATTGATCATAAGTTCAAATTCTTAGACACATGTAACAACCCATGTTTTTTTGGACTAGAAATTTGAGAAAAAAATTGATTTTTTTTTCTCAGATGCTTATAAGGGGTAAAATGGTCATTTTATCATAGAATATGATATCAAAAAAATATTTTGAGAACTCTTTTGGTCCCATAATAGGGGTTTTAACATAGTATAAGAGTTTGGTAGAACTCTGAACCATCTAAATTTATGTGGAATAATTAATAATTAATAATATATATATATATAAATTAATTATTAATTTATTCACACACATTCATTTGGTGATATATTTTGAAAAAAAATCAAATTGATATTCCATATCAAACATTAAGTCCAGAGTGGGGAGTTTTTCCTAAGATGGGTATAAACTCATGGCTGACACTAGGGTGGGCCCGAACCCCTTTTCCCTTTTCTTTTTTCTTTTTCTTTATTTTCTTCCTTTTTACCTTTTCTTTTCTCTTTTCTCCCCTATATTCTCACACATACCCCTCCATGAATTTCATTCTCCATGACCGAGAGAAGAGAGGTAGAGGGAGATAGATAAATCGGGATATAGAGCAGGAGAGGTGCCGTCGTGGAGCTTAGGAGGAGCCAAATTGTCATGTGGTGGCAGTGGACAGCAAAAAACGAGTGAAGTTTTGGTGGATTCCACTCCATGGTAGGAAGTTTTTATTTTTTTCCATAAATCCCTATAGATTTAAAATTTTAAAGTTTTAACCCTATTTTATCAATACTTAGGATCCCTTGAGGTTTGATCGATACCTTTCAAGGAGAAATGGGGGTTTCGGGCGATTTGATAGGTCTTCTGATAGGAAATTCTGATCACATGGAATGTAGTTCAAGAACACACAATGTGTGTTTTCCCATTGAGGGAATATGATTTTTTATAAATACACACTCTGTATAGGGTATACACATCATGTACTGGTACTCCGTCATGTGGCTGAGTACATGGCTAGACCACCTATGTATGGGTTCTTGGCTGTGAAAAGTACATGATCAGATGCCGAGTTAGATGAAGGTCATGCATAAGTACATGGATAGGAAGAATACTTGTACAAGTACCCCATGTAGGGTACACATCAAGATCCTATGTGTATTTAACATCATGATGAAGTACATAGCTAGGCTATATACCTGGCCAGACCATGCAAGGCACATCGGAAGGTACCCCGTGTAGGGTACACGCTATGTACATAACTCACATGCCATGAAATTGTGTTTTACATGCCAAGTATGGATGAAGTACACACACATGTGGAGCTTTGAGGGTTCAAGCCATGTACCAGGGTATACATTCCATGTACTCCTCCCTTATTACAATTTTGTGGGTTTTTCCACATCTTTACGCCCCAAAGTCAGTTTTGGACACATGAGTAGTCAATTTTGAGTTTTTTTCTACATAGATCGTGATGTTACTACCCTTGAGGTTATTTTAGGACTTATAGGAGGAATTTTTGGGTTTTACTAAATGAATAGGTTCTTCCACCAGTAATCAAATTCAGCTATCTCCTGAGAGCGAGACCTTTGATCTGAGATGAGATTTGATCCATATCTCTAGTTTAATGTTCAAGGATTTTTCCCTTTAGTCTAAGAGTCTATATTATCTTTTCACATAGATGATCCCATATATGATTCCTTTGTCTTATTACTATTATTGAGGGTCCACCATGGGATTTCTTTGCTTATATGCTAACCTAGGAAATCCCTTATAGGATCCCTCTACCTTTTTACTCTTATTAAGGGTACCATGTAGGAATCCTGTTCATATATACCATTCCCGTGTACGATACCTCCACTTAATTACCATCAAGGATCCCATATAAGATTCATCCTTTTACCTTCACAGCTGAAAATCCCAAGTAGGATGCTTTCTCTTATGTGTAGATATTGATGATCCCAAGTAGGATGCCTCTATAGTGATATGAATTAGGGGACCCAATGGGTTCCCTATTGTGTGACCTAACCTAGTCTAGTGTGATGTGGGTTTGGGTAGTGATGGTAGTGGGTTTCACTTTAGAACCCATATTGAACTTGTAAGCTGAAGAGGCCATGGAAGAAGTGTTGTGTTTAGGCGTTTAGGCACCCTCACTCTTTATTTAAGAATTCCTCTGTTTACTATGGATGTAGTAATGATTACCACTAGTAATTTCTATTTTGTGGCCTATGATCCTGACATGATGTGACATTTATCTTTGGGATGCATAGACATAATTCCTAGGATCTATTTTATTTTTTTATTGGTATTCCCAAAAATATTTCTTAGGTTCCTTCTTTTGAGACTTTTTTTTGATTGATATATTATTGGGATACCCAGACATACTTCCTAGAATCTAGCTCTTGAGATTATTGATTATGATATTTGGGGATGGAGTCCCTAGTGATTGGATACTAATGTATTATTATGATCTCCCAAGAAATGGGGATGATTACGTTCTCCATGATCGATTACTTAACCCTAGTGTTGGACATGGATATCCACATCATTGAATGGATACTCATGGATGATTATGTACTCCTAATTGATGGGGATGATTACACTCTCCCTAATTGATTCATTTATTGATGTGGTGTACTTTTAAATCCTCATTATTGATGTGATGTATACTTGATTAGTGATGCCTAGAATGCTTCACAGGGTCGAGTGGGTGCACCATTACTACTTTTCCCAGATGTACTTCTTGGGGATGGGGCTGTTGAGATGCTTATATGAATGGATACCAATCATGTAATTGGATTCATATATCATCACTTTTATAGATCATCTAAGGGTAAGCCCCTTAGGGTTCATCCTAGCTCCAATGTCATGACCGCCTATGGACCAGGACCTAAGGATTGGACATTGGACTGAGTTTACATGGTTTGAGTGGCATGAAGTCCAACTCTAAGACCATTTATAGTATTGTCCATAGGTATATAAAATCCTTAATTATAGTTATTGGAGGTGAGTATGAGTGAACCTAGGGTTAGGACATGTATCCCATATGATGCTGTAGCTTGCTCAGTGTAACAACCATGTAATTATAAAATAATTTGTTTTCATTCTGGAATTAAATAGTTAAATTCATTATAAATGTATAATAAAATAAGTGGTATTTATAGAAATTAAGGAATCTATAACAATAGAATAGTAACCTCACCTATGAAATTATAAATAAAATTTATGTTTCTTATAAGTGAAAATATGATATATTTATATCATGGAATAAGTAAATAAATGTTTTGAAAATGATAAATTAAGTGTTGGTATTTTTGTGAAACATAAATGTTTATTTACAATTTTATAATTAATATAATTTTTTTAAAGTTATATTCATAAAATAGAATCATAAATTATAATTTTTTTTTCTTTTAATTATAATAAAATATTATGAGGCCTCAATTAAATTTTCAAAGTTTCGTAAAATTGGTTATATTATTAAAATCAGTATTTTTGAAATAAATGATGAATTTAATTAAAAATTAAATTTATTATATTTAGAAAATTACTATAAAAAAATTAAGTCTATTTTTTAATTCTACTCATTAAAAAATGGTTAGGGTAAATTTTTGGGATTTTTCTAAAATAGTTGAATTTTTGGTGAATAGTGAAATACGATAATTTACAATATTTAGCAAATACATGAAATATTGAGTCATAGATGATGTATGACTGATGTAAGCACCATAATCTCTAACTATCCTTTTCTATTTACTATATTTATTCATGTAATAAAAACTATTCATAGTCTAGAACCAAAATAATAAACTAATGACTAAAATAATAAAAAATATCCCTCTCCTCCACTATAAATACCACCCCTCACCACCTATTCTATTCACACATCATAAGCTTTGTAGATTGTATAATTTCTTCCCCATTATCTTCCCAAGACTCTTACCCATTTCCAAGACCCATTGGTCTCATTAAAAGGCCAAAACCAAGGGCCTTAAGTAGGTTCTCAAGGAGAAGAATTCAAGAGGTAAAATCCTCTTTCATTTTCTTTTATTTCCTTTTTATTTATTTTATTTTCTTATTATCTCATCATCTCCCTTAATACAAGTTAAATTATAACTCTAGTATATTACATATAATATAATGTTATTTTTTTAATGGAATATTCACCATCAAACCTATCCTCTTATCCTATTATTCTAGAAAATGAAATCAGCATCCGTGACGTGTTGATTCACAACCTTCATAGACAACAAGATTTCATTTTCCTTTACCACCTTCAGGGTTGGTCATAAAGATATTATTATAGTTAAATCAAATTTTATTATATATATTATAAGTTATACAATTTTCTAGAACCAATATATAAACATGATATAAAATAAAATGATATAAGTTTGTAATAGTCGTAAATAACTGAAAAAACAAATTAAATCATTTTCATTAATGTTTTATCTAATGAACCATCCTCATATCAGAAAAAAATGATATATAGAATTATAGAAACATATTAATACCTATTATTTCAACTTTTTTTTTAAATTTTTCTTCCATTTGATAAGAAATTCTATAATAAACCAACTATGGAAATCATGAAATAAATGCACCTAAAACCATGAAAATAAAAAAATATTATTAATAAATAGGTGGAAAGATGTTATAGAAGATTTAATAAGGTATTATAAATATGAATATAGTTCTATAAGAAATTAATAACACTCTTTAAACCATTATACATGAGTTTTGAACATGTTTTAAGGAAGTAAAACCTGAGGTAAGGGAATTTTCTTTAAAAACCGTCTTTTAAATTTCTATTTTTAAAAAATTAGGAAGGAATGTTTTTATGATGCAAGTATTCATGTTTTATGATTATATTTTGGTTATTGGAAATTTTTCATGATAAAGGGTGGGTCTGTGATACCCTTTCAATGCATTGGGTATGTTTCTATTGGAAGTTGACTTTAATGGTTATTCTAAGTGTAACTGTGATTGTTACACCACAATGTAGCCATGAGGATCACATTGTGAGGTAGCTATGAGGGTTACAAACAATAAGGTAGACATGAGGGCTACAATAATATATAAGTATAGTAATAAAATGATGCCTCAAGTTACCTAAATTGTTTATTTATATTTTCTATATTTCATGGAAATATTATGTTATCATAAAGTAATTATATGATTCTTTATGAGTGAGAAGTATATCTTTGTGAAAATAATTTCATATGTTTATAAGTATTATTGGAATAACAATTTCTTTTCTTCTTTTTTATACCCCTTACTGATATTTTTGTGCTTATTTTGAGTTTTAAAATGTATTTCACAGGGTTTAAGAATGGGTAATAGAAAAGGAGAATCTAATCTAAATATTGTGAAGATTTTTCATGAAAATAATTCATGTTTTATGAAAAACTTTTGTATTTTGGAAGAAATGGTTATGTTTTTAAGAAACATGCTCTTTGTATGCTTGTGGGTTTTCTTGTATGAATTATAAATTAATTATCTAAAAATATAAATCTATAAGATTCTTATGAATGAAAGAAAATGAATTCTAGTTGAATTAACTAGAATATGTAATGTTTAAGGTTGGGTCCTTATAGTTGGTACCAGATCATAGTTTAGATAAATTTAGAGGTTAGGATGATGTTAATAAAATAACATAAATGATTTTTTTCCTTATGTATATTTAAAAATGATATAGTATTTAAATATCACCATGTTGCTTCATCTAAGATATATCTGTTCATAATGGATTTCCACAAAAGAAACAGGGAAGCTGAAAGTAGGAAGGAACTAATAGAATGATATCTTTTCGAATCCACAACCCATAATGGCGGGAATTGGAACCGAGTAGTTTTTGAAATTAATGGATCAGTTTAAATAAGCTATAAATGGTGGTAAAATCTATACAAGAGAACATCCAGAGTTACTATAAAGGAACATGATGATAGTGGAACATTTTATGAGGAAACACCCTCCTACTTTTAGTGGATCTTCTAACCCAGTGGTAGATAAAGGGTGGATTAAATCCCATTAAAATATATTTGATATAATGGGGTTTTTAGATAATAAATTTTTTAGTATTTCTATTTATCATTTTAAGGTGAAGATGACTAGTGGTGGTGAATGGACAAGAATATCATAGATTGTGAGGAGATTGATGCCATGGAATGTGATGAATTTAAGAATAGTTTCCTTGAAAAATATTTTCATAAGGTGGTTAGACTTAGGAAAGAAAGGAAACTTCCTAAATTAAAACAAAAGCAAGAAGATTCAGTGGAAATTTATAATGAAACCTCCACCTAATTGTCTAGTTATACTCAAAATATTATTCGAGATATTAATAATAAAATAAATCATTTTTTTACTTAGGATTGAAGCCAACATATCAAAGGGTATTGGATTCCCATGAATTCAAAAGTTTTGAGAATTTTTTTTGATGTAATGAGAGGTTAGAAATGGAGTTTCTAATAATCACATGTACTTTTAAAACAAGCAGAAGAAAAGGTCTATATAGAAATAAATGAGAAATAATCAATCAAAAATATATAAAGGTAAGAAAATCAAATTTACATTTTGTGGAAAGTACGGAAATAAGAACCCTGGGGAATGTATTAATAAATACAAGAAGTGTTTCCAATGTGTTAAGTTTGGATATAAGGTGTTTTAAATGTGCTGAGATGGGAAATTATGCACATAACTACCCAAAGAAGGATCTGAATGATGGGAAACAACTAGAATATAAGTATAAAGGTGTAGTGAAATACTTTGAGAATTCTTTAGTAGATGTCGGGACATCCAATGAAGTGGCATTAGGTAGATTTTTTTATTTAAGGAAAATAGTAATTATAATAATCTTTTATTTTTTTCTGTGAGACAAAATTACCTAAAAACCTTGTTGTTTTTCCCTTAGTAGAGTTTGACGTTATTCTAGGCATGGATTGGATTTATATTTACCATGATAAGATTTATTGTAGAGCTGAAGAAGTTGTTGTTTAGAAAATTTTTTAGTTTTTATACAAGAATGAACTCATACCATTTATAACATATCAAGAAGCTGAGAAACTATTAAAAATTGAAATGAAATTTATTCTATACATATTGTTGAAAATAAGGGATGTTTTTATATTAATGATGTTCCAGTGATAAATAAATACCTAGAAGTTTTTCCTAATGATTTTCCTAGTGTTATAATTGACTAGGAAGTTGAATTTACCATTGACTGAGTTCATAATGTTAAGCCAATATTAAATCCTCCTTATCATAAGAAACAAGTGGAACTTCTAAAATTGAAAAATAATTTGTAGAAGTTTCTTGATAAAGGTTTAATTCATTCTAGCACTTCACCATGGAATGATCCTATTTTTTTTATTAAAAATAAAGATGGTTTCATGAGTCTTTTCATTGATTATAGAGCTTTGAATAACATTACTATTAAAAATAATCACCCATTGCCTCATATTGATGACTTGTTTGATTAGATCCATGGAGATCAATATTTTTCTAAGATTGACTTGAGATCTGGGTATCATCAACTGAAGGTGAAGGAGGATAACATTCTGAAAACAAAATTACAATCTAGATATAGGCATTATAAGTTTATTTTTATTCCCTTTAGTTTAAAAAATAAACCTATTGTATTGATGGATGTTATGAATAGAATCTTCCATGAACATATGGATAAATTTATTATTGTTTTTATTGATGATATTTTGGTTTATTCAAAAAGTTACTAGGATCATGAAAAACATATAAGGATTCTTCTACAAACCCTTAAGGAAAAGAAGATATATGGGAAATTTATAAAATGTGACTTTTAGTTGCAATAGATTTATTTTCTTTCGAACATTGTAAATAAGAATGGAATAACAACTAATCCTATAAAAAAAGTGATTAATGAATGTAAAATACCTACAAATGTTACTGAGATTCGTAGTTTTCTTGGATTATTAGGTTATTATCTAAGGTTTGTTAAATTTTTTATGGTTATCTATCCCTCTAAATAAGTTAACATGAAAAGGGGTTAAATTTAATTGGATATAATAATGTGTTTTTTATTTTTAGGAACTGAAAAAGAGATTGGTGAATTCTCTATTTTTGAACCCAACTTCCAAAAATGGTTATTTTTTCATCTACAGTGATTCTTCATTGAAGGGACTTAAATGTGTTCTAATGAATAATGATCTGGTAATTGCTTATGCTTCAAGACAACTAAAAACTCATGAGTTAAATTATCCCACACATGATCTGGAATTAGCAGATGTGATTTTTTCTTTAAAAATTTGGAGACATCATTTATATGGAACCAAATGTGATATATATACTGACCATAAAAGTTTGAAGTATATATTCACTTAGAAGGAATTGAACATGAGGAAGAGAATATGGATGTAGCTAATAAAGGATTATGATTTCATGATAAACTACCACCCTATAAAATAAAAAAAGTGGCAGATTCCTTGAGTCAAAAACATCATGCTACATTAACCATGTTATGTTTGTAACATAATCCCCTGGTTAATAATTTGATAAATTTTGTCTTAGAAGTTATTGGTACATGAAATTCTTCTATTTTTTTTTCAGGTGTCAGTGAAATCATCCTTGTCAGACAGAATTAAGCAAGAGTAGAAGGAAGACTCTGAGTTACAGAAAAAGGTAAAATTGGTGAAAAGGGTAAGTTTACAAAATTTAACATTGATAAAGATTATATTTTGAGATTTAGGAAGATATTACGTGTGCCTTTCAATTCACAGTTAAAGAAAGAGTTATTAAGTGAAGTTCATAGTTATTCATTTTTAGTTCATCTTGGTAGCACTAAGATGTATAGGGACCTCCAGGAATATTACTAGTGATATGGAATGAAAAGATATATTTTGGATTTTACCATGAAATGTTTGACTTGTCAATAGGTTAAAGTAGAGCGACAACTACCAAAGGGTATGCTTCAGTATTTTCTAGTGCTAGAGTGAAAATGGGAAAATGTATCCATGAACTTCATGGAGAGACTAACAAAGAATTATTTAGGAAATAATTTTATTTTGGTTATTATTGATCATATAACTAAATCTATAATTTTTTTTCATATTCAAGATACTATGTCATTAGATAAACTTTCTCAGCTATACCTCAAAGAGATATTTAGGTTACATGGTGTTACTCTCTCCATTGTATCTGACCGTGATACTAGGTTCACTTATACCTTTTGGAAGGGCCTTAATAATTCATTGGGAACTAAATTAACATTCATAACTTCTTTTCATCCTCAATATGATTAGAAGACCTAGAAAACAATTTAGACATTGGAGGACATGATTTGAGATTGTTCTTTGAATTATTAGGGAAGTATCAACATATTTATTTAGTTGTGGTTTCTTATAATAATAGTTTTCATTCCAATATACAGATAGAAAATTTTGAGGAATTATATAGAAAGTGGTGTCAAACTCTAGAATTTTGGGATGAAGTTAGGGAAAGGAAGTTTATGGGACCAGAGTTAGTAGAGGAAGTGGATAAGTAAGTAAAGATGATCCATCAACATACGAGGAAAACTCATAGCTGGTGGAAACTTTATGCAGATAACTAGAGGAAGGATATTTATTTCGAGGTAAGTGATCATGTATGTATCATAGTTTCTCCATGGAAAAGTGTGATGCAATTTGGAAATAAGGGAATGCTAAGTCCATGGTTCACTAGACTCTATGAAATTATATAGAAAGTTGGATTAATTGCCTACTGAGTGGTTTTGACTTCGAGTTTTTCCCAGGCACATAATTTTTTTATTGTTTTGATGTTAAGAAAGTATGTTCCAAATTCATCTCATGTTTTGAGCCCAAAAGTAGTTTAGCTATAAGATAACCTTTCTTATGAAGAGAAACCTGTTCAGATTCTTGACTCTAGAGAGTAAGTATTTCAAAATAAGGTAATTCACTTGGTTATGGTTTTGTGGAGAAACCATATGGTTGAAGAAGAAACATGGGAATATGAAAATAATATAAGGTAAAGGTATCCTCACTTGTTTAATAAGTGAATAAAAATTTCAAGGATGAAATTTCCAGAAGGGGGGAGAATGTAACAACCTGGTACTTATAAAATAATCAGTTTTAATTCTGAAATTAAATATTTAAATTCATTATAAATGTATAAAGAAATAATTGGTATTTATAGAAATTAATGAATCTATACTAATAGAATAGTAACCTCACCTATGAAAGTATAGAAAAAATTTATGTATCTTATAAGTGAAAATATGATATATTTATATCATGGAATAAGAAAATAAATGTTTTGAAAATGATAAATTAAGTGTTGGTATTTTTGTAAAACATAAATGTTTATTTAAAATTTTATAAATAATATAATGATTTAAAATAATATTTATCTTCCTAAAATATATCCATAAGTTAATAATTTTATGTATTTTAATTGTAATAAAATTTTATGATACTTTAATTAATTTTTCAAATTTTCGCAAAATCAGTTATTTTATTAAAATCAGTATTCTTTTAATAAATGATGAATTTAATTAAAAATTAAATTTTTGATATTTATAAAATTATTTTTAAAAAATGGAGTTCATTTTTTAATTCCACACATCAAAAAATGGTTAGGGTCAATTTTTAGGATTTTTCTAAAATAGTTGAATTTTTGTTGAGTAGTGAAATATGGTAATTTATGGTATTTAGAAAATACATGAATTATTGACTCATAGATGATGTATGGTTGATGAAATCACCATAATATCTAACTACCATTCTCTCTTTACTATATTTAGTTATGTAATCAAAACTATTCATAGTATTGAATCAAATAATAAACTAATAAATCAAATAATAAAAAAACACCCCTCCCATCCACTATAAATACCACTCCTCACTACATATTCTCTTAACAACTAAAATCCTTATATATTGTCTAACTATTACCTAATTACCTTCCCAAGCCTCTCTACATGTACAATACCTACTGGTCTCAACAAAATACCAAAACCAAGGGCCTTAAAGAGGTTCTCAAGGAGAATAATTCAAGAGGTAAAATCCTCTTTCATTTTCTTTTCAATTTTTTTCTTTTATTTTTGTATTCTATCCTCACATCCCCCTATCCAAGTTACATGATAAATATAGTATCTTACATATAATATAATGTTATTTTCTTAATGGAATATCCACCATCAAACCTCTCCCCTTCCCCTCTTATTCTAGAAAATGAAATCATCACCCGTGATGTGTCAATTCACCGCCTTCATGAAAGATGACTTTTCATTTTCCTTTACCGCCTTCAAATATGGTCATAAAACAATTATTATAGTTAAATTATATTTTATTATATATATTATAAGTTATATAATGTTCTATAACCAATATATAAACATGATATTAAATAAAATGATATAATTTTGTAATAGTCGTAAATAACCACCAAAATAAATTAAATAATTTTCATTAATGTTTTATCTAATGAATCATACTCATATCAGAAAAAAAATGATATATGGAATTATGAAAAAATATTAGTACCTTTTCTTTCCACTTCTGGATTTTTTCTTCTATTTTACAAGAAATTCCTTAATGAACCAACCATGGAAACCATGAAATAAATGCACCTGAACCAATGGAAATAACAAAATATTATTAATAAATGGGTGGAAAGATGTTATAAAAGAATTTATAAGGTATTATAAATATGAATAAAGTTATCTAATAAATTAATAACACTATTTAATATATTATAAAGGATGTTTGAACACGTTTTAATGAATTCAAAATAGAGGTAAGGAAATTTTGTTTAAAAATACTCCTTTAAATTTATATTTTTAAAAAAATTCTGAAGGAATATTTTTATGATACAAGTATTCATTTTTTGTGATTATGTATTGGTTCTTGGGAATTTTTCATGATTATGGGTGTTTTTGTGATATCTCTATAATTTATTGGGTATGTTTATGTTGAAAGTTGACCATAATGATTATTCTAAGTGTAACTATGATGGTTACACCATAAGGTAGCCACAAGAGTTACATTGTAAGGTAGCTATGAGAGTTACAAACCACAAGGTATCAATGAGGGTTACAATACTATGTAAGTATTGAAAGAAAATTATTCCCCAAATTAACTAAATGGTTTATTTATATTTTCTATGTTTCTTGTAATTCTTATGTTCTAACAAAGTAAGTATATGATTCTTTATGGGTGAGAAGTATATCTTTGTTAAAATGATTTCATATGATTATAAATCTTCATGGAATAATGGTTTCTTTCCTTATTTTTATTTCCATTATTGAGATTTTGGTGCTCATCCCATGTTTTAAAATGTATTTCATAGGGTTTAAGTATGGGTAAGAGAAAATAATAATCCAAGATGAATGTTGCGAAGATTTTTCATGAAAAGAATTCATGTTTTATTAAAAAAATTTATATTTCAGAAGAAATGGATATTATTTTAAGTAGTATCCTATTTGAATGATTTTGGGTTTTCATGCATGAACTATTTACTAATTATATAAAAATATAAACTGATAAGATATTTGGGGACGAAAGAAATTGAATTCTAGTTAAATTAACTAGAATATGTAATGTTTTAGTCTTAGTCCATATACTCAAAGACATTTTCAGCACTGGCCGAAACAGGTATTGTTGAATGAGATTATAGTCCTAGAGATAAACTTAATTATACATGGTCTAAGTGGTATGACATCCATCTCAATGACCTTTTCATAGGATTCCCAGACAATCAGGATTATAGACCTAAGGATCGAATGTTGCTGTTTATGTTATTTTTCACCTTACTCATATATATATATATATGTGTATGTGTGTGTGTGTGTGCCTGTGTGTGTGTGTATATTTAGGGGAATACACACACACACACACATAAATAAAAATATACATGGTGACATATTGCCCATTTGAATGGGATCACATACATAGGGATCAACTGTGGTTTCACTTGATTTATTTGATTTATCATTTTAGTTGTGTCTTGGCTAGGCTGAGCATATTTAATGAGCATGCACTTATGAAAGTAGATTTGTAGTTTTATCATTGGGATGGCCTACTGAGATTATTTATCACCCCTATATGTGCACATCAGTGTGTGTTTAGATCTTATGTTTGATTTTTAGCTTGAGCACTGATTACACGATGGAGAGGGCTGAGGCCTAGGGTTACATGATCGAGTAGAGCTACTCGTGAGGATTATTTGATCGCATAGGAAAAAATCAGCAGTGTCTTGGTTATTGGGTATGTGGTTTGGCTCAAAGTTCGTAAGAGATACTTGTAATTTTATTCCAGTTTCCTTTATGTACTTTTGTATGCATGGTTGGCCTAGTGGGTGACCAGTGAGGTATGTATGACATGGCTATTTTGGATTTTATAGCATTTCATTTATTATTAAAACATGATTCTATTTTATTTTATTTTCTTTTTTAGATTATATCTAGTTATTTTTGTAGTGGTTACTCTGATATGAGGGTATAGTCTCTCCACTGTACCACCTTTAGTCTCCCGTTGATAGTTAACAGCCTCTAGCATATAAGGAAGCACACTTAAGGCCTTATAGTGAACCAGTTCAGGGTGCCAGTTTATTGGCACCTGGTTTGGGATATTACAAAGTGGTATCAAAGGTGTTTGTTTCTTTTTATATTATTATTTAGGATATGATAGATATGAGTATTATAAATGTGTCAGAACCTATGATGGATATCAGACTGGTACGTCGAGAAAACTTGTTCCGGTATGAAGTCCTGGTTTCCAGGGTTATAGTACTGCTATTCGAATATGTTATGTTATATTTGTATATGATTTTTTATTTTATTGATGTACATATTGTGTGGATGTTATGATTTATTATATATTTCTGGCTTGTGGCCCATTGCAAAGAGGCTTGTGAGGGATTTTGACTCTTTTCCAGCAAAGAAAAAAGGCATCTCATAAATCATATTTGGCATGTAGGATTTACATTCTTTAGACCTTATAACATGTGATTTTACTGATAATAGGTTCCAATTTTTTTTATGTGTAAACAAAAACATAAATGGTGTTTTCATGTATAGGTTTTTGGTGGCATTCTACTCAATTAGGCTGAATTTCATATATATTTCATTATGACGGTAGGCTATGTGGATCTACATTGATATGTTTGATGGTGAGGCTGGTGAACCAGTTCTCATGCATGGGAGGTGCAACGACCCTAGTAGGATTAAAGGGCACTTGATTCCTATGTGATGAACCCCCACTAGGGTGTTTTTTTTCTTGCTTTGGTTATTTAAAGTATTAGTAAAAACCTATATAGTGTTTTAAGGATATATTGGAATGATATTCTACTTAACCTACCTTTTTTTGTGTTTATCTAGTCAGATTTCTAAGTAATATGTTGATAGGTACAAATATGTTTCTCATGAAATGGACCTTTTGATACTATTACCATATGTAGATGCCTAGTGAGTTTCAGTTATGTATATCTTTTATGTTGGTATCTTGACCTCCAATGAGTAGTCCCTTATGAGGAATATTAGAGAGGACCGAGACCTAAAAGGATAATGTGGAAAGTTTTGACCCTTTTAGGCCTATATTATCTTTACCTCCCTTTGATAGGTTTGATCTTTCGGGCTAGGTGGTTAGAAATTGTGACATAGTTGTGAGACTTGATCGGTAGGGCTAGGTGAAACACTGAGAGGCCCCTAGTTTTGACTCAGAGCCTTGTAGATTGAAATTCAATTTGATTAATGGAAACCTATTATTAGGGTTGTATCGGGTTTATAGATGCCTTTTTTGGTAGGCATATAGGTTATATGCTCTTTTGAGACTGATGCACGAATATAGATTGATTTTTTTGATATAGTCATGTTGATGGCTTTGGATTTTGACGAAGCACCTAAGGTGATTTGGTATCAATAATGGTTTCAACTAGAATGACATTTCAGGTGCCTAGACCTATTGATCTATGTTTCTATTATTGCTAATGTAGTCAGAGCATGATTAGTCAATCCTAAATGGAACGATTCCAGGTAACGAATGGTCGTGGAATAAATCACGAAATAGGGTGTGACTGATTTTGAAGAGGATTTTCAAGGGATATTCTAGATTATTGATAATGAAATGCCTATAGCACAATTATCTTAGCCTTGTGATGGAAGAATCATGGGAGAATGAGTCAGGTGATAAAGGTACACATTGTTTGTGTGTGGAGTTTTTTAAATCTTCGATCGATGAGTGGCCATGTGCAAGCCGAGGACCAATGGTCTCAAAAAATTGATACAGTCATGGTTGATCAAGTTTTTTAGTTAAAGGATTAATATCCCTATATGGTAGAGGATACATCAATGATAAATTCGGTACCATGAGGTAGTTGACCTATGTGTGGTCATGGATACAAATTTTTGGGAGACATGGTTTCAGGGGTTGGTTAAAGAGAGTGTAGCCTATTTGGTTTGAGTGTGTCTTAGAGAGAGCTATACACATCTATCGATGGAATATTAGTGTAATACTAGTTAGATACAATCATTATCTATCTTTACATCATATTGAGTATGTTAATAGATATTTGGATCTACATCTAGCTTCTTTTCTTTTTAAATATCATTCCTGGTCAGTAATGGAACCTATTAAGGTTGTTCTTGAGGCATGGTATAATATAATCTATATGGTGGGGAGTGCACCATTTTCCATTTTTGGGTGGTGACCCTTGTTCTCAATTGGATTCGGCATTTTTCATGGGTCATTGAGTTCGAAGTTTGGTTATGAGACAACAATAAGGGAATTCCTATGGTGTGGAGTACCAGATCGATTGACATTAAATTTATCCCATGTAAGAGAGTTGTTAATGCTATGAGTCTGGTAATTGGATAGTCGAGGTAACACTATTAATCATATGCTCAGGATGAGATCATGGCTTTGTTTGACTACTAAGGATTCTTAGGAATGATACAGTTTATGGTAGGGAGGTCGTAATGATCCAAATTTCCCTGAACTATAAATTTGAGAATAAATTTTAATTTTTTCTCTCAAATTATTGAAAGGGGTAAAATGGTTATTTTATCCTTGAATATGATGTTAGTTAATTATTATGACCACTCTATTGGTCCCATAATAAGGTATTTACCTTAGGATATTAGTTTAGTAGAATTCCAAACCGTTTGAATTTATGTGGAATAATTAATAATTAATATATATAGTTGAATATTAATTGATTAAAAAACATTCATTAAAATATATATTTTCAAAAGAGAATCATATTGATATTTCATCCTCTATTTTGAGTTTGTAATCATGATTGTTTCCTAGGTGGCTCATAAACTCATTTTGGGCGATGAGGCCTAGCCTGGGCCCCTTTTCCTTTTCCTTTTCCTTTTTCTTTATTTTATTCATTTTCCTTTTTCTTTTATATTTTATCCCATGGATTCTCATGAAAACCCCTCCATGGGTTTCCTTCACCATGAAAATGATATAATAGGGATATTTAGATAGATAAATAGGGACAGATGAAGATAGGTTCCATTGTGAAGCTCGGGAGGAGTAGGATCACCGTGTGACAATTGTGGATCACAGAAATGAGAAAAGCTTCTATGGATTCCTCCTAAAGGTAGGAAGTTTTTATGTTTTTCCATAATCCCTATAAATTTACCTTTTTAAAGTTTTAATACCCCTTTATCACTTTTCAATACCCCTTTAGGGTTGATCTATACCTTTTGAGGATAAAATATGGGTTTTAGGTGATTTAAGGGGTTTCTTGTCTGGAAATCCCAATCACATGGTGTGTAGTTCATGAATACACACCATGTGTTCTTCCAATTTGGGGAATATCATTTTATATAAGTAAAAAATATCTATATTGTATACACTCCATGTATTGGCACTCGACCGTGTAGTCGAGTACATGGTTAGACAACCCGTGTATGGATACTTGGCTATGTAAAGTACAAGGCCATGCCCTGAGTTGGCTGCATGCTATGTATAAGTACATAACTAGGTATAATACAAGGATATGTACCTCATGTAGGGTACACCACCAGAACCTATGTGGATTTCACACCATGTAGAAGTACATGACCAGGCTATATACATGTCAAGACCATATGAGGTACATGGGAAGGTACCCCATGTAGGGTACACACTGTGTATATGAATCACATGCTATGTACTTAGGGTTTACATTCCAAGTTCAGTAGGAGTAAACACCCATGTATAGATTTGAGGTTACATACCGTGTACTAGGGCATACACACGGTGTACTCCTCCCTTACTACCTTTTGAGGGTGTTTTTCACATATTTATGCCCCATAGTCAGAATTGAAAAAATGAGTAGTCAATTTTGAGTATTTTTCCATGTATACTATTATGGTAATACCCTTGATGTGATTTGAGAACTCCTATGAGTTTTTTTAGGATTTTAATAAATTGAGAGGTTATTCTTCAGTAATTGAATTAAGCTATCTCCTGAGAGTGAGACCTTTGATCTGAGATGGGATATGATCCATATCTCTAGTTTTATGTTCAAGGTTTTTTTATTTTAGGCCAAGATTCTCTCTTATCTTTTAACCTAGATGATACCATGTAGGATGCCTCTATCTTATTACTATTACCGAGGGTACCCTATATGATGTATTCACTTACATGTTAACCTAGGTAATCCCTTGTAGGATCCCTCTACATATCTCCTCATATCGAGGGTCATATGTAGGATGATTCATCCAATGTACCATTCCAAGGATCCCATATATGATTTCTTTATTTACTTATTTTCAAATATCCCATGTATGATTCCTCCATTTACCTTCATAGCTGGGGATCCTAAGTAGGATGCTTTCTCTTATGTATAGATCTCGAGGATCTCGAGTAGGAGGCATCTCCAGTGATATGAATTAGGTGACCCAGTGGGTTCCCCACTATTTGACCAACCCATATATAGTGTGATGTGGGTTTGGGTAGTGATGGTATCAAGTTTCACCTTAGAACCCATATCGAACTTGTAATCCTAAGATGTTGTGGCTGTAGTGTTGAGTTTAGGCATTTAGGCACCCTCACTCTTTATTTATGCATTCACCTATTTACTACGGATGTAGAAATGATTACCAAAGGTGCTTCCTAGTTTATGGATTATGAGCCTAACATGACGTGACATTTATCTTTGGGATGCCCAAACATACTTCTTATGATCCATTTTATTCATTTATTAGGATTCCCAGATGTATTTTCTAGGGTCTGACTTCTGATACTTTTTATTTGATTGTTATATTATTGGGATACCTAGACATAATTCTTGGGACTTGGATCTTGAGTATATAAATCACGATACTTGGGCATGACATCCCTAGTTATTGGATACTCATGGGTGATTATTATCTCCCGAGTGATGGGGATGATTATGCTCTCCCTGATCAACTACTTAACCATGGTGTTGGACATGGAGATACACATAATTGATTGCATACTCATGGATGATTACAATCTTTTGAGTGATGGGGATGATTACACTTTCCTTGATAGATTCATTGATCAAGGTGGTGGACATGGTGCTCCTCACCACTGATTTGAGATGTACTCAACATATTATTATGCTCTCCTCGAGCGATACCTAAGATGATCCCTAGGGTTGGGTGGATGCACCATTACTACTCTAACCAGATGTACTTCTTAGGTATTGTTTTGTTGATCCTTTATATAAATGTATATCGATAATGTACTTGGATTCACAGATAATTCCTTTTACATATCACCTAATGGTCTTCCCCTTAGGGTTCATCTGATCTCAAATGTTGTGACCTCCTATGAACCGGGACCTAGGGATCAGACATCAAACTGGATTTACATGGATTGAGTTGAATGATGTCCAGATCAGAGACTATTTATAATATTCTCCATTGATATACAACATCCATCATTATAGTGATTAGAGATGCGTATGGGTAAACCCAAGGTTAGGACATGTATCCCCCTATGGTTACATAGTCTGCTCAAAGAAATTTCAGGCACTAGCTGAAGTAGGTATTGTCGATCTGGATTACAGAACTGATGATCAACTTAATTATACATGACTTAAGTGGTATTATATCTAGCTTAATTCCATTTTCACAGGATTTCCTGATGATTAGGATTTCATACCTAAGGGTAGACTATTGTTGTTTATGTTATTTTTCACCTTAATCATATACATATATATGGTAATATATATGTATATAGATATAAATACATATAAACATGATGACACATTTCCCAGTTGTTCAGGATCAAGAACCAAGGGATCGACTGTGGTTTCACTTGATTTATCATTTCAATTGTTTCTTAGATAGGTTGATCATATTGCATGAGCATGAACTTATGACAATAGATTTATAGGTTCATCATTGGGGTGGCCTATAAAGATTATTTCTCTCACATTTATATGCACCCAGTGTGCTTGCATACCTTATGTCTGATTTTCTAGTTGAGCACTGATTTCATAATGGATTGGGTTGTGTCCTAGGGTTGCATGATCAAGCAGAGCCACTCGTGTGGATTATTTGATCAAGCTTGAGTATCTTAGTAGTGTATTAGAGACCAGTTATATGGTATGGATCAGAGTTAGTAGAAGAGATCTATACTTTGATTTTATTTTCATTTATGTACTCTTACATGTATGGTTGACCCAATGAGTGACCAATGAGGTATGTATGACATGGGTGTTCAGGATTTTATATCATTTTATTTATTATTACACTATAATTACATTTCAGTTTATTTACTGCTTCCACACTAAGATTATTTACTATGTGGATGATACCAAGTTATTTCCGCTAAAGTTAATCAAATATTAGGGTATAATACTTCCATTATACCACCTTTAGACCCTCATTGATATTCATTAGACGCTAGCATATGGGGAGGAATGCTTGTGGCCTTTGGAGAATCATCCTAGGGCACCAGTTTAGTGGCACCTAGGTCAAGACGTTATAACACTCATTTTGAGCTTTTATGTAATTGGATTTCAAGGTGACTAATGATATTTTAGGAGAAATTTCATTGGGTTAAAGTATATATAACCTTTTAGTTTAACATAAGTGATTATTTGGGAATAATGCTATTATGTTTTTGAGATGTAAGTTAAAAGGTTACAATATAAACTTTGAGGTTAAGAACTTATTTCATGTTGTGGTTATTGAGGTTATTTGGGATATAAGGTAATTTATTTAAGGAAAGATCTATGTTAATCCTTTAGTTTAATTGTTGAATTTTGGAGATTAATAGGTTCATATTAATTTTGGATATTATATTAATTTGTGTTAACCGTTTTTTAATAAAGATAGTAGGAATAAGTTGTTACTCTTTTATGGATCGTATGACCCGTTAATAGTTAATTTTAGTTCTTCAGGTATAAAAAATTCATTTTTTTGGATATTCATTTCATGGAGTAAGAGATGAAGTGAAAATTTATCAAAGGCCAACCAAAAAATAAAATTGTACTTATGAAATAGAAATATATCAGGTAAGTATATTTCCTTATATTCTTAGACAATAAAAGAACTCCTACACTTTAGGAAAATGTTCTTGAAACAAAAAATTTATCATATTACCTTAATATATAATGAATTAAATGGTATTTTAAACCATCATAGATTTATGTTTTTTAATTCCTTAACCTTTTATTAATCATTCACTTTCTTTTGATCAATTATCTCTACCACTCTCTATAATTATTTACAATTTTCTCCTATTTCCATATATTCATTTATTACCAATGTTCTCTTATGTGGAATCCTAGTTATGTGACGACTTTCATATTTTCGTTTCCCTCTATTTAAGATAAAGTTTTATTAACCATTTTTACGATGTGTGTTTACAAAAAAGGTATTTTCAAATGTAAAACCCTTGATTACGTCATCGCAATTTATTTAAGGGGGTACAATATAGCACCCCGAGATTTTAAAAGAGTAAAATCATGTTTGATAGCTCATATGAAATGAAACACAAATCTTAAAAGAGAAAATAACACCTCGATACTTAACAATATACTTCCTTTTAAATAAATTCAATCTCTTTGATATCTTATGGAACACGCAACCATGAATCTAAATGAATTGTAATAACCCATCCTTTAAATTGCTGAGTATGAATAGGAATAAATAAATTATAAAAATTATATTATTTAAAAATGTATAAAATAAATTCAATGATTATATATTTATTAGAAATAAAATAGCAATCATTTGAAAAAAATAAATGTTTTTTTGAAAAACTATATTTTTAAAAAAGGTAATTTGGTTGCACTTTGAGAACATAATTTAAAATTAATTTTGGAAACTTATAGAAAATTTATTTTAAAAAATTATCATAATTTTTGAAATTATAATATCAATATTAACTTATGTTGAAATTTTTGGATTTTTCAAAAAATATTATTTTTCAGTGAATGGTGAAAAATACCGTTTTTTATAAAATTTTCATTTATTTTTAATAAATTGATTACCATTATTATTTTTGTTTGATTTAAAATTTAAATAAGTATTATTAATTTTTATAATTCTAATTAATTACATTTAAATAATATTTATACTATATTTTAGTATAAGTTTATTGTTAGGATTAAAATCACATTTTTTCTGAAAACTATTTTAAAGTAAAAAATGTGTATCCATTTTAATTAATTAAAATAACCCATAATGAGAAATGATTTAAATTAAATTTATAGATCATATATATATATAAATATTATTTTAAATTACTTTGTAAGGTTTTCTATCTCAAAACTTCCTTCTTTAAGATGCTTGTCCTTTTATACACCTAATATATTTTAAATGGTGTATATACTAACCCTTTACAAACTATATCATGAATACTTCACACCTAATGATATTTTAAGTTAAAAATAATCTATTTTATTATGGTAAGTTATTAGTCAAAAGTTACCAAAGCGGTAAGAGTTTATGTTTCAATATCATTTTAATTGGGATTGTTTATGCTTGAAATTCAGTTATAGGAAATTATTTAATAATTATCTAATAAACCAATTTTTTTATTATTCTCTAGTTATTCATGAAATTATCACATAATAGTACCATTTTCTTCCCTTTGGTAATTATAATTATTGAGGAAATGTTGTACAATAAAATTGACTTCATTTCTCTCTTCAGTCGAAAATCCTTTTTCTTCCAAATCCATGTTATCTAAAAATGTTGTCATTTTTTTACTATTATTGTTTAAACTCATTTCTAACCTTAATTGATATTTTTTTAAATGAATCTTTCTATCATTTTCTGAAAAATTTAATTTTTTAATTTTCTTACAAAAATGTTAACAAAATCATTTTTAATGTATTTTTTATGAAGAGACCTATTCCTCTGACATGAACATTCAATGTTTTAAATTTTCATTTTTAAGTTTCAAAGGTTATTTTAAATAAAAAATCCTTTAATTTTTGGGAATATTTTATATTTTAAATAATTTTTATCAAAATAGAAAGGATATTTTTCATATGAAATGATTGAAGTTTTATTTCAAAATCATTTTACATTTAAGACAACATCATTTAATGTTACTCAAAGTGAAATAGAAATTTTCCTCAAGAATATTTTTTTCTTTTCATCAATTAAAAAAATACTTTATGTTATGGACTGATTATGAATTCTATATATATGTATCTCACATATATAACTTGATTATCCTATCTTTATTTGATAGGGTAATACATGATTTATGTTCATTTATGAAATGAATTCATTATGAAATTTCCTTTGATTATGTTATGAAGAAAGATTATGAAACCCATTTCCCTTCCATGGGTAATTTTATGTTATGCATTATATTTTATTTCCTTTATATGTAACTCATATATCATAAACATGTTATGATAGTTGCGCACAAATAACACTCCAATTAATTGGGTAAAGCTTTATCCACATGACATGTCTTGTGTTAGATTAGAGAGTAAACCTAATCCATTATGGGACTTTGTCCTCCATACGATATTATATAGGTAGTTATACTTTAATCATGTTCATGTCATGTTATATATTACCAACACATTTACTATGATGCCATGATATTATGATACCTTGTTCTATATGTTATGATTCTATGTGATTACTCATATGCCTTCACTTTTATGATATCATATTATATATTTGATTTATACATTACATTTTTTTATGATGTTTATTCCCTTAGTTCTCTTTCTAGATCACCCCATTATTTTATGTATTCCTTAGTTTATCCTCTCCAGTTTTTGGAGCTCAAATGGATTTATGATATCACTAAGGAAGAGAAAAAAACATAAGGATTTCATGATTTAGTTTCCTTTGATGTATTATGATCCTAGAATTCCAAAGACACCAGGACTCATGATCCTTGTGTTTTATTAATGGGTTTTTTGTTAAAAATCATTTAATATTATTTGTAAAAGTCTTGGTCTATCATAGTCTTGTAGTGTCTCACATTTAAATAGGTTATGGAAGAGCAGAAATTCCCTATATGTTTGGGCCAACCCCTAGAGGTTAATGAGTGGAATTTGAATGCCATATAAATTAATTTTATGAGAAGGGTTTTTTTTTTCAATGAGAGGCCATGATTCCTTCTAGGTGATCATCGACTGACTAACCAATTTGACCCACATATTTCATATTTTTGAGTAGATTTTTGTGAAAATCTTAAGACACATGTACATAGAGGACATCGTCTAATTTTATAGGGTACCTTTAATGATCATTTCTAATTAATATGATTTATTTAAATCTTGATTGTAATGGATATTTTAAGAGGAATTAAAGTATTATTTGTATATAAGTATAGAATTTCACCTTCAGAAAATAACAAGACCAAGAAAAACATTCATGTTCATAACAATATATTGAAGGATTGTGTGTTAATTTTTTTCCAAAGGTTGGAGGATCACATACCCTTAATTGGTGGAGTTCACATACAACAAAACTATCACACCGATATTGATATGAAACCATTCATGAACCTATATGGGAGACTATATTGGTCACCCATATGATGGAAAAATATTGTATATTGATCATTGATGGGAAAAAAGTTATAATAATTGATGATTGATAAGGTGCAGGTGATCCCAAAGAGAATTAGGAAAAATTAGAGAAGTTAGAAGTCCTATGAGGATTGATGATGTCTGCCTTTAGAGTTTATTTATGGTTATAATGTGTTATTTTAGTCCTCTCCATGGATCGATATGTGAAGGTTTGGTCAGGGAAATAATCTAACCATGAGATTCATCAGGTTATTCCAGATTCTATGTAGGGTGGGTGTGGTTGATTACCATCTATAATTCCCCCATAGTTGGATTGTGTACACTTCATCTTCCATATGTTTTATGTGAGGATATATTTTCATGACTTTTCACACATAATTGACTGGGGTGAGCTGGACATCAAGGATGGTACTACCTTCTTGGAGTTCCTGGTGTCAATCAAGGACTAGTAGGAGATGACTCTTCAAGGGTTGACTATATTGTTAGTGCATATTCTGCGGCAGTATGGGGACCTTCAGGGTAACTCAAAGGAGTGTTAGAATTAGATACTAACTCGGTACCCTCACCATTTTGAGTAGGTTTTGATTTTAAGGGAAAATATCCATGAAGGTGGAGAGGATGCAACATCCCTGATTCTTACTGTTGGGACCTTTAGAACATTTTTAAATAATATTTCATAGCTATGGAAATTATCCATTTTCATTATTTAAGCATCATGGAAGCTCAAATATAATATATTAATATAATATAATATTTTTAGTCTATGTATGTGATCATGAGAAATTACCATTTCCTCTTAAACGATGATATAGATGGGGAATTTGACACTATAGTCACATCTGGAATATAGGGTTTACCCTAGGGGTTGTATAGTCTATGTTCTCATCCGTGGTCCCTATGGGTCATACCATTATAGGTGGAATTAATTAATCAATCAATTTATATGTTATATCGGTAAAGACCTTCTTATCCCTTTATAATCATCCTTAAACTCTCTTGCTAAGGTTATCCATCATGAACCCTATATTGAGAGTGAGGAAGTGTGAGAGAACCAAACATCCACATATCCAATAAAAAAATTCTTCATAAAAGATCCCCAATAGAGCTAATGTAGATAGGATCTTCACCAATGATCGAATCTAAATCAAGGTAGGCATTATTGTTTTAATTACTCTGCAATGTTCCTCATGACCTATAAGCATGGATCATATACCCTCCTTAGGGTGAGTTGCATACCTTGGCCCCATAAATGACATGATATACAATTGTACACACTGTAATGACCCAAAATTTTATAAATGAAATTATATTTTGATTGAGTAAATGCCTTATAGTTAAAGAAAACACATGAATGAGTTTAGTTATTTTGGAATGATATCTCTTGTTGGATTTAAAATACCATTAATCATATTTACCATTCATAATATAGTTATTATACAATGACTATTAATAATATTATATATTAAGGGCTATGATAAAGTCTAATTAACATAGATGGAATAAGTGATGGTATCGACTAGTATGATCATACCCTATGAATCCCAATTATTATAGATTTCAAGGGTGATAACATCTTTGGGATTTTCCCTTGACCAAGACTAAGATAAAAATAAACAACTAAAGCATGAACAAAACCATTTATGGGAGAAGTTCAATCTTATCGAGATCATGACCCAAACCATGTTCACCAAACCACCCCAAGAAAGTGCCACAATCACACACCTTCCGTTAGGCATATACTGACATAATAAGGGGTTATGTATCTATACTATAGTAATATAAATTTTTATATTTAAATAATTATTATATTTATCCCTCTTTATTATTACTTTATCAATGATTATATAATGTGTTTGATAAAATTAGATTTTGAATCAAATTGTATTTTTGGGAAATATATAGTTTTAATTAAGACACAATTTTGATAAATTCAATATTTTTTTAAATAAATGATATTTTAAAAAATATTATTATTAGATTATAATTGTTTAAATATAAATGATAATATAATTTAATAAAGTAAAATGTAAATTTTATAATGGAAAAGTGGTTAATATCATAAAAACTAGTATTTTCTAGTAAATAAGGTTTTTTATTTAAAAGTGAAAATTATCATATATGGAAAATTATTTTGATAAAATAAATATTATTTTTTAAATCATAACATAAAAATTAGCTGATGGTGTATTTTTTATAATTTTCTGAGACAATCAAATTTTTAAGTAAAAATTAAATACGGTATAAACATACAATCCATATTTTGACATGACAATGGCTTATAAGTGATGTAACAAACTACATAAAAGTAATAAATGACCAAATATATATTATCCTTTAAAATAATATATTTTTTAAGCTATTTGATTAATTTTATAAAACCTTAATGAATCCTCTAAAACCAATATTATTTTTTAAGGTTTTAAATTCAATTCCTTATGAACATGATTCACTTCCACACCACCAATGGTATTATTTTAATATGAAAATTTCTTATCCTTATAAAAAATTTAAAACCACTCCTCATTTGTAGAAACTATTTTAAAAAACAAGGGAATGTTTTTGGTTTTGATTATTTTATTATATAGATTCCAAAACCTAAGTTTAGAAATTAATAAAGAATTCCCCACTCTTTATATATAAATACCCAACCAAACACACACTACTATTCACTAAAATCCCATTTATAATTAATTTAATCTTCCTAACCCTATATAAATCCCTCCCAAGGTGTTCCCAGGATCATAAAAAGCTCATCCCAATCTTTTAGAAGCACCCTCTCAAGGTAAGGGATTCTATGCTCCTCTTTATTCAAGCACTTTATTTTTATTATGCCATATGATTTCCATTTTTTCATGTTGGGAAGTATTTTACACATACATTATACTATCCTTATGATGTACAAGTAATGAGGAAAATTTTTTACTCTCATCAAACCATTCCATTAATCTTTAAGGTCAACTGTTATGCTGCTAAAATTATCCTGTGAATTTCCATGCCAAACATTTGTGTAGTGAATACCCATTCCCATTTTTACTCAAGGGAATTAAACTAGATGAAATTATCCTGTATTTTTTGGGTACTTCCATGTATATAATCCACACTTCTTAATAATGGTATTAATAGTGATGAAAAATGTTTCTATGTTGTATGATCTACATGGAACATTAATGCTTGTACATAATATAAATTTGATATGTGGACCCAGAGTTATATATCCCTCCAATGAAATGGGAAACGTTTTTATATCATGAGATTCTAGTATGATTTATGGGAGGTTATCCTAAACACAATATGTTATGATTTCTTAGTGGTTATATTTGATTTATGTTTATAATGTTATATTTTATGTTGTTTCCACATTCCTAAGTTTCCATGATGTGATCATATTATATCATGATTAAATATTAATGTTTATGATTCTAACCCTTTTTAAGTCATATTGATATTATAATTGACTAAAATGTATTACTTTTATCATGTTATGATTTGATTATTCCCTTACTGATATTTATAGTTCAACCCTTTCTTATGTATGTGCCTAAGTTATATTGTGCAGTTTTTTAAGACCAAAGGAAGCTAAAGGAATGTTATTAGATTTATCACTATTTTAAGTTACAGTTTAAAGTATCTAATTAAACAAATAAACAATGACTTTTTATCTTTTTTGATTTTATTATGTGTGTCTTTATGTAATAAATCATGAATTAAGGTTTACAAAATATATGGGTTGTCATAGTTAGTATAAGAGAAAGGTCTAGTTATTTTTTGTGGATTATGATTAAAAAATGAAATGAAATCCTTTGGGATGATACAAAACATAGGAAAAAATTATTAAATTTTAGTAAATTATAGTGTAATTGGTCTCTAAGATATAAAATCCCTATCTGGATACTACATGTGGGTGTGACTCTAGCATAGATGTACCTAGGGATAATAACACTGAAAAGGGAGCATTGGGAATTGACTCAATCATAACCCGGTTCATGAAAAAGTTACCTTAATATAGATATGTTTTGACACTACTAGGGTATATGATTTGGTAAATTCACAATCTCCTTACAAACCATCATGGAAGGAACAAAAATTCCAATAAAAGTTTATGTTAGGAAATAGGTGATGGATAACTTAGATTGAAACCTAGAAATTCAGAAGTTAATGAATGTATATTATTTTTGAGTCATCCTTTCAATGTTCATAGTTTCCATTTTATATGATTTATAGTTTGAAAAATTTCATCGCTAATTTTCCCTTTATTTTAGTCAATGGATAGAAATTGGAGGAACTGGGTTAATAATTAATGTGATGGGAAACATAATGATTTCCAAAATGATATGCCCAATCCAATAAGATTAAGAATAAAGAACTTCATGAAAATACTTACTCAATTAACTCAAGTTCTGAATAAAAACATGAATCAGGTGGAAAACCCACATCTATCTATGAAATAACATGTTGCAGTTGATACCTTTATACGACAAAGGACTCCAACTTTCATTGGATCTTATGATCATTTAATCACATAAAAATGGATCAAATACATTGAAAAGATCTTATCTATATTTTAATGATCTGATTAGGAGAAGTTCATTCTGTATTATTATCATTTGGAGGGAGGAGTTAATAAATTATGGATGTTGATTAAAAAAACGAAGGTCGAGGAGGATATTGAAGTGATGGAGTGGAAATAATTCTAGAAAATATTTTTAATAAATATTTTCATTAAACTATTCAACTAAAAATGGAGAGGTATT
The DNA here is from genome assembly GCA_963277665.1 of Viscum album. Classification (NCBI taxonomy): domain Eukaryota; kingdom Viridiplantae; phylum Streptophyta; class Magnoliopsida; order Santalales; family Viscaceae; genus Viscum; species Viscum album. The sequence goes on along the minus strand of OY728163.1, from coordinate 375,012,446 downwards.
TCCTTAAACTCAAGAAAAAGGATGAGGAATCTATTAGGGAATATGAGATGAACTTTACAAGACTTTTACGATACACCTTCGATATTTTCATTAACCCTGAAAGTAAAGTTGACCAATATTTGTGTAAATACCTAGATCCCAGTAGCCTAGAGATATTATCTTACTTTATTATATTGTAATAAGATACAAGTAATCACTTCATAAAGAACCAAATAGTTTAGTAGTCTTTGTAAAATAGATATATACTTGAAATTCACATTACATTTTAAAATATAAAATACACAAAGAATTTCATTGAGAGAGAAATTATTCCCATTAGTGTATCCCTACATATCAATCATATTCAACTTCATGGAATCCTAGGGAAAATAAAAAAAATAAGGGTGAGATCAAATGATAAATAAAGGTCAGGTACATCATACACTTTCATGAATAAATAATAATAATCAACATAGAAAGGTAAAAAACTGAGCACACATTCCATTTAAATAACTGGATAAGGAAAAATCAATATGGCAATGTAAATATTTGAAAATAAATTCCATTTAATCAATAAATTGATAATGAAATGAATCCATATTGTTTTTAATAGTGAAAATCTCATGGATAATAATAACTTTATCTGAATGATAACAATGCTTAATTATTGGATGTCATGTATCTGGTAAATAAAACCACTACAGTCAAGACCTTTAACAAAGTTAGTTTAATCTATTAGTAATAACCCACTTAATGATAGATTAACTAATTTATCTCATAATACCTACCAATTCATAGAGGGTCTATATAATGTCAGGACCCACCCATCACTTCATGCCCAAATCATTCCTTATATATCGAATAATCGATTTAATTCATGAATCAGTATGTCTTATCATCAAATATTTGTAGTAAGAAAAAGATACAAATTTATCAATATTCACCTAGATATAAAATAAATTCCAATGTAGTACACCATATTTATAAATAATATATGGTTTAATTAATAAACATTTCTACGATAATTAATATGGATATTTAATTGAAATTTAATGTCCAATGATTATAGGAAAGTGAACATTTCAAGAGAAAGTTATTAACTACAAAAATAAATCAAGGAAGTGAATATATATAACTTTATTAGTCAAAATGATCATGAACCATATAAAAGAATATTAATAATGGTATTAACACAATATATATACCCATTGGAGTAATAATAAAGGGTTGTTATCATTAATGAATAAAATTACATTAAAATATCTTTAAAAACATCATTGAAAAAAATATCATTTTCATTTTGAAAATCATTTCAAAACAAAATTTGAAAATACTTTTTATTGAAAAAAACATTTAAAACTTATCAAATAATCTTAACAAACTTTTATTGTCCATGAATTCTAGAAATTTCGTTCATTTAGTATAAGTTAAAAACAATGGTTCCTTTCACTTTTTTGATAAATCCAAATGGGAATTGTTTTGAAAATGATATAAGATCCCTTTTAAAACAAATTTTAAAGAGTAAAAATTGGTGAAAATTCCTTTATAAATTATTTTTATAATGTTAAAACATTTTTGAAATCTTTTTTAGAAAACATGGTTTTGGAAGAAAACATATTTCCGACTGAAGAGAGAAATGAAGTCCGGTTTTATTGAATTTTTTATAAATAATCTTAAGAATAAATTAGTGAAAAAATGGTACTATTAATTAAAAAATATCATGAATAAATAGAGGAGAATAAAATGAAAGGGTTTATTAAATAATGTTAAAATAATTTTCTTTAATGTAAATTCAATTTTAAACAATCATGATTAGAATGACATTGTAAAATAAACTCTTAAAAATACTATAATATTGAAGTGAGAATTAATAAATGAATATATTATGTGTATAAAATATAAATACACATAAATTAAGTGAAAATAAAACATAATATAATCAAAATTCATTAAACACATAATCCTATAATGACATAATCATTGAATTATAATATTAACCTAATGAACATAAACTGAGTTAAGAAATCCCTTACCTTTCGCTTTCCTTTAATTGAATGTGATTTAACCTCATGTATAATGGTTTAAAGAATATTATTAATTTATAACAGAAATATATTAATATTTATTATATCATATATGATCTTATTATATCATCTTATAACCCATTTGTTAATAATATTTCATTATTACCTTTGTTTTGGCTGTTAACTACTTAATTTTCCCATGCATGTTTTGTCTTGTAAGCTTTGATTCTTATTCATAGAATATAGTTCCATAATCTCCATTATGATTTTAAGATCATAGATATAATATTTATTCATTATATATATATATATATATTAGAATCATTCTTTAATGTTTAACATGAAAAATGAATCGCATTGCGTCGTGGAGATGGTAGACTGTACACATGCACAAGTGGCGATATCATTGCATTAATGAGTGAAATGATAAGGAAGTGGGTGATGTATTAATTCTAAAAAACAAATATCATGTTTTAATTACCATATATATACATTATTTCCATCATTACAACTATCCTTGAAAAATGGTGATGAAAAATTAATTACACTTGCTACATGGAGATGATAAGTCGTACGTATGCACATACAATGATTTATTTTTATTAAGATGGATAAATGGTATAATATACTAGTTTCATAATAATAACATCATATATGTATAAATATTATAATTAATTTATTATTATATCATGGAAACAAAACATGAAGAGGAATTAGATGAAGAAATAAACTTGAAAGAGTTGATAAAAATGATTACCTCTTTTTCATTGGGCTTCCATTAGATCCATTCTTAAGGAACTTATGGTTGGTATTTGGAGGATAATAAAACCTCCAAAACATAGATAAGTAAGTTTATGAAAGGAATGGGTAGGACTTGGTCGAGCTATATGACTCAATGTGGTGTGAATAAGTGAAAGAAGGGGTGCCCTTTTATAATTGAAGTGAGGGGAACTTGAATAATTTCTTAAAATATTAATTTAATATAAATTAATTTTAAAAAATAGGATAAAAAATTATTAATTTATAATATAAGATGATGATGGGTCTAAATACTCTCATAAAATAAAATTTAAATAAGTTTTGACTAAATTTATACCCTTATCTTTTGGTTTTAACCCTTATTTAACCTCCTTAACTCTTACCATGGCAATATGCATTTTTACTCATTAAGGGTTAATATAGTTATTATAAAATACTAAACGAACCATAAATATATAATGGATGAAATTTTAAACCTTATACCAATAATTTTTCCGAATTTATGTTTTTTAGGAATTTTATATCATTTAATAAAATATTATTTACTATAAAATATTCATAATGTCAATTTTAAAGACTTTTCATTAATTTGACTTTAATAATATCAAAATAACTCTTATAATTATAAAAAAATATTTCATTAAATCCATAATATGTCAAGGTAATCTATAAAATTCTCTATCACATCAATTATCTCATATTATATTTTTTATAATATTTTGATAACATTTATTTTATATTTCCATTAATAAAATAATTATTATCTTAGCATTGTGAAAAATTTTAAGGTAAATTTTTCTTCCCTAAAAATTAAAATTAAATTACCAAAATTAATATAAATCCTTTATATTTCTAATTACTATTTATAATCAAATATATATTCTTAATGACACCATATTAAAAATGTTATAGTTATTAAAATCATGAATGTGACACCTTTGACTTTTCTTTAAATAAAATATTATAAAGGTCATAATCTCCTAAAAATGGAAATAAATGGTCATATAATAGAAAATATAATGTTTATGGATGAATATTATTCATCCAATAAAATTTGGGAAAGTTTTAGGGTCATTTTATTATCCTTATCATATTGTTTTTAACATAAATTAACCAATTTACCCTTTACTATGATAACAAAAATCACAAAAATTACTATTCATATTGGAAAAAAAATAAAAGGGACCTATTTAATAAATTTTTATATTATGAATAAAAATATAGAATCCATTTTTCAAAATTCAAAACATATTTTTTTATAATTTAATTTTAAATTAATCCTGCAAAATGAAATTAAAAACTATTTTGATGAAAAATGCTTTTTAAGCCCAAAAAAGTAATTATAAAAAAATAAGGTATAAGGATGATTAAAATGGAATAAATTAGATTATTTATAATTAAAAATTACTCGAGTTACATTGAGGTCGAATTTAAATCATAAATATACTTTTAATATAAAGAAATTGAAAGTTTTATAAAAATTAGTATTTTTCACTATTCACCGGATAATTAATCTTCTTAGAAAATTTCCAAAAATTTACCCTAAGATAATTTTAATATTATTATTTATAAAATGAAGTTAATTTTATCAAATAAATTTTATAAAAGTTTTAAAAATTAATTATATTTATTTTCTCATAGAAAGCAATAAAAATCTCTTTTTGAAGAAAACATATATTTGAAGAATAGAATAACTTTACTAAAAATCATGTGTTTATTTACTAAGAATAAATAAATTTTTATTGAATAAGAACTTAATATATATTTCATAATATAATTAATCCAATCCACACCCTCTAATTTAATGACTAAGTTATAATGATCCCATAATAATATTTCATTGTTCATTTAAGCTAGGTGTTGTATACAACATAATCTATCAAAGAGATTAAATTTATTTAAAAAGGGACATAAAATAAAATATTTGGGTGTTATATTCTCCCCTACATTAATAAATCAGGTCTTATCAATATGAAATTTTACTTTGAAAATCAATGGTTGATACATGAAAATTTCTTTGTGGGAAGCCAACATCATAAATAGGGTTAATAAAACACCCTCTTAATAAGAGGGAAAGGGAAATGTGAAGGTAACCAAAAAATTAGGATTTAGAATTGGAGATCATTAGTAGGAATATAAAATATGGACATGGAATATAAATATTACTATCAATTTCTAATAGAGAGTGATAAGGAACATGGTTATGATAAATTTAACCATCACAAAACCGTAAATCAGTGATCGGTTAAAAGACCATTGATTTCTCAATAATAAAAGTAAATAGATATAGTTCTTGTTCCAAAATCCTTTTCATATGGTTGAAGTAATTTTTTACTACCTATATTAAGGACATAAAGAAATATAATTACTTGAAAAGTAGAGTTTCATCCTTTAATCAATTTTCACCACAAGATCATTTTTTTCTCCAAATAATGAGTATGATTTTTTGATTCTTGAGGCACCAGAATCAACTTATATTAATAAAAAATTCCTAAAAATAAAAATAATAAATTCCTCTTATCTTTATACATTAACCAAAACCAATATTGTTATATAATTACCAAAATGTTTAAACCTTCATGTGAGAATGGTAACTTTAATCTCCCAAAATTTTACACTAATACCCAAAATTCAATTTAGATCATTTAATAAATAAGTGTCCTTAAATTTCCTAAAAAATATTCCAACCTATAACTGAAACCCAAAATCTAAAAGGATTTTATCACATAGCCATCCATGATAAATTTAATATTTTTCTCTAAAACGGTTCACACCCTAAACATATAATCTCCATGATATGTTACTATTTCCATAAATAACATGAATCACCACAAATACACAATGTAATATTATATTTATATTTAGATAAAATTTAACCTTTATTCCTCAAATAAAATTACATAATACTTTGTTTACCTTAATCATAAAGGGTTCCCAAAATAGTTAGCATCTTCCTAAATTACATAAATCACATATCATCAAATCAATTTACAATCCCATGGTTTTATATATAATATTTTTAAATAATGAAAAACTACACCATACTAACCATAACATCACTTCGGGTAGTGTTAGGTGATTCAACCTTGTCACCCTTCAGTTGTGGGTTCAAGTCTCACAACCTTTTCAGACGCGACAGTTTATCACCCGATTTTCTTTTTCTAAAACTATATAATTCTGATAGTATTTCCATGAAAATATCCAAAAAACAACCTTAATATATTAAAAATTAAATAAATATTTTATCCTAAAAGATATTATAAACCATACTTTTCATTTTTCATTCCCAAAAAATATAATAACCCATAATTACCTTAAAATCAAAGATCATATAAACCCTAAAGATTATCCATACCTTTTAAATTATGTCCTCCAAATGTAAAGGAATTATTCCTTAAATAAAAATTTCACTAAAACATATACTAAACTAAGGGGTTTCATTGAAAAACATGACTCCCAAAATATCCTAAATATTCACCAACTCCCGTAATGTAAAACCTCAAAATGGTGTTTAAAAATTAAAAATTAAACACATAAACCTAGAATGATTTCTTTAAGTCTTAAGTTAATGAAAAAATATATTCTTCCAAAAAGAAATTATTATATGATTTATGATTCTTATAATCATAATAACATTGGTGAAATACTTCTTCAACACATTTTCTATTACATTAATCATTAAAATAGTTTCTTCTAGTTCCATCCATCGACTAAAACCAAAAGAACAGTGTGAGAAACACTAATCCTAGTGATAAATCACATAGTCATGAATAATCATTTATTGGATGTATAAATCATGATAATTTCTCAATCTATGAGTCCTTAGGTTTATCATAGGTTATCCATTTTCATTACCAAATCTATAAGATGATATCCTATAATTAGACTTATCCTCAAAGTCAGTCATTGGGTTATATTTCCTAATCTATGTTTTCCAAAATTTAGTTCCCGAGGTTTCTATAAAACTTTCTCTCATACCAATTGTAAATACCTAGACCTCATTATCTCAATGTTGGTGTCTTAATTTATTAAATTGGCATACAATATAAAGAATTACATCATAAAGGGATGAATAGTTTAGTAGTCTTGATAAACTAGATACATACTAGAAATTCATATTACATTTTAAAACATAAAATATACAAATAATTTCTTTGAGAAATCCATTATTCCCCTTAGAGTATCCCTACATATTAATAATATTAAAATTCAAGGAATATCGGGGAAAGGAAAAAAAATAAGGGTGATCTCAAATTCTCAGTAAGGGTTAAGTACAATGGAATCCATTATGAATCAATAAAAATAATCAACATAGAAAGTTAAATAACTAAGCACACATTCCATTTAAATAACTGGATAATGAAAAATCGATATGGAAATATAAATAATTGAAAAAAAATCCATTTAATAAATAAACTGATAATGAAATGCATATATAGATTTATTTATAGTAAAAATATCATGGACAATAATAACTAAATATGAATGAAGGTAATGCTTAATTATTGGAAATCATATATCTTGCACATGAAACCATTATCATCAAGACCTTTCATAAGATGTTTTAATATACATATAATAACCTGATTAATGATAGATTAACAGATTTATCTAATGAGAACTACCAATGCATCAGGGGGATATGTAATTCTGTGCCCCACCCTTCACCGTAGGTTCAAATCATTCCCCATATATAGAATAATTGATTTAGTTCATGAATCAATATGCCTTATCATAAAATATCTATATCGAGTAAAAGATGGATTTATAAATATTTCCTTAGATATAAAATAACTTTCATTGCAGTGAACCATATGTGTAAATAATATACGGTTTAAGAAATAAATATTTTCATGATAAATAATATGGATATTTAGGGGAAATTTAATGTCCAATGATCCTAGGATAGTGAATATTTCATGGGAAAGTTATTGACTATAAAAATAAGTCAAGGAAGTGAATTTCTATACTTTCCTTAGTAAAAATGATAACAAACCATCCATATGAATATTAAGTTTGGTATCAATAAAATATATATACCCATTGTAGTAAGATAAAGGGTAGTTTTCATTGATGAAAAGAATTACCTTAAAATATCTTTAAAAATATTCTTGAGGAAAATATCCTTTTCATTTTGAAAATAATTTCAAAATACATTTTTAAAATACTTTTTATCAAAAATAAAATTTGAAACTTATTAAATAAGCTTTAAAACCTTTGATTGGTCATGATGGTCAGAAATCACGTTCATTCCATATGTGTTATAAACAAATTTTCCTTTCACTTTTTCGATAAATCCAAATAGAAATTATTTTAAAAATGACATAAGATTCATTTGAAAACATTTTTTAAATAGAAAAATGGGTAAAAATTCATTTTATAAATCATTTTAAAAGGTTAAAACATTTTTTAAATATTTTTTTAAAAAACATGGTTTTGGAAGAAAATATATTTCTGACCAAATAGAGAATGAAGATGGGTTTTCTTGAAAACTTTTTATAAAAAATTTTAAGTATTAAAGAGTGGGAAAATGTGACTATTACTTGAAAAAATATCATGAATATCCCAAGGAGAATATAATTAATGTGTTTATTAAATAATTATAAAATAATTTTATTTAATGGAAATTCAAGGGTAAACAATCTCGATTAGAATGAGATTGTGAAATATAATTTTAAAATGTCTATAACTTTAAAGTAATAATTAACCAATGAATAAAATATGCGTATAAAATATAAATCAAAATGAATCAAGTGTAAATACAATTTAAGATATTAAAAAGTAATTATACACATAATCATAGAATGACATAATCAATGAATTAGAATATTAACCCAATGAACATAAATTGAGTTAAGAAATCCTTACCTTATGATTTACTTTAATTGAACATTCTTTAACCTTATGTATAATGTTTTAAATAATATTATTAATTTATATGAAAACCATATTAGTATTTATTATATCATATATGATCCTCTTATATCATCTTATCTCCCATTTTTTAATAATATTTTGTTATTACCCTTGTTTTAGGTGTTAACTGCTTCATTTTCCTATGCATGTTTTGTTCTGTAAGTCCTAGTTCTTATTAATAGGATATTTCTACATCATATATAGAATTATATTAAGGTCATATATAATATTTATTCATTATAAATAATTTTATAATCATTCTTTAATGTTTAATATGGAAAATTAATTGCATCGCCTTGTGGAGATGGTAGGCTGTACGTACGTATGAGCGACGATATCATTCCATTAATGGGTGAAACGGTAAGGAAGTGGGTGATGTATTAATTTTATAGAATAAATATAATGTCATAATTACCATATATATCCATTATTTCCATCACTACAACCATCCTTGTACAGAGGTTATGAAAAATGAATTACACATGCTACATGGAAAAGGTGAGCCATATATACTCATGTGCAGTGATTTCATTTTTCATAGGATGGATACAAGGTAAAATATAGTTATTTCATAATAATAATAACATATAATTATATATATGATACTTTATTTATTATTTTAGGATTAAAACAACATATTAATAGGAAGTTGAAGAAGAAATAAAATTGAAAGAGTTGATAAAAATGATTTCCACTTATTCGGTGGAATTCCATTAGATCTCTTCTTAAGGGACTTGGGGTTTTGTATTTTTAGGATAATAACACCTCCATAACTTTTTTAACAAATTTTATAAAAGTAATGGTCAGGAATTGGTTGAGATATATGGATTAATGTGATGTAAAGTAGTGAAGGAAGAGAAGACCTTTTATAATTGAAGTGAGGATTACTTTAGAAATCTCTTAAAATATTAATTTAATATAAATTACTTTTCAATTTTGGAAGGCTCAAAACTTATTGATTTCCAAGATGAGACAATTATGAGTCTAAATACCATCATAAAATAAAGTGTATATTAGTTTTAACTAAATTTTTACCCTTATAGTTTTGTTTTAACCCTTATTTAACCTCTTTAACTCTTACCAAAAAACATAGATTTTTACTCATTGAGGGTTAATATATGTACTATAAAATGAAAAAAGACCCATAAATGGATCATGGATGAAATTTTAAACTTTATAATAATTATTTTTCTGAATTTCGTTTTTTTTATGAATTTTATATCCTTTAATAAAACATTATTTACTATAAAATATTTATAATGTCAATTTTAAGGATTATTAATTACATTGACTTTAATAATATCAATATAATTATTATAATTCAAAAAAATATTTTATTACATACTGAAAATGTAAAGTTCATCTATAAAATTCATTGAAAACATTACTTATCTCAAATTATATTTATTTTAATAATTTTAATAACATTTATTTGATATCTCAATTAATAAAATAATTACTGCATCACTATTGTGAAAGATTTTAAGGTAATTATTTCTTCCTTAAAAATTAGAAATAAATCACCATAATAAATATAAATCCTTTTTATTTCTGATTAATATTTATAATAGAATATACGCTTTGGATAAATTCATATTAAAAATGTTATTGTAATTAAAATCCAAAATATGAAATCTTTGACTTTTATTTGAATAAAATATTATAAAGGTCATAATATCATCCAAATGGACATAAATAGTCATATAATGGAACATTAAATGGTTATTGAAAAATATTATTCATCAAATAAAATTTGGAGAAGTGTTAGGGTAATTTTATTATTCTTATCAAATTTTTTTAACCTAAATTACCCAATTTACCCTTTATAATGATAACAAAAATTACCAAACTTACTATTCATATTGGCAAAAAATAAAAGATAAATATTTATTAATTTTTTTAAATTTTAATCAAAATATTTAATCCAATTTTCATAATTAAAAATACAAGATCTTCATAATTTAATTTAAAATTAATCACGCAAAACACAATGAAAATAGTTTTCTTGAAAAATTCAGTTTTAAGCCAAAACATGTACTTATAACAAAATAATATATAAGGATGATTAAAATGAAATAAATTAGATTATTTATAACTAAATATTACTTAAGTTAAATTGAGATCAAATTTAAATAATAAATATTCTTTTAATATAAATAAATTAACAATTTTAAAAAAATTAGTATTTTCACTATTCACTGGAATGTTAATCTTATCAGAAAATTAGAAAAAATTCACTTTAATATAATTTTAATATTATGATTTATAAAATAAATTTATTTTTATAAAATAAATTTTCTAAAAGTGTCAAAAACTAATTATATTTATTTTCTCATATAAAGCAATAAAAATCTATTTTTGAAAAAAAACATATATTCGAAGAATAAAATAACTTTACTAAAAATTATGTGTTTATTTCATAATAATAAATAAATTTTTATTGGATAAGACATTAATATATATTTTATAATTTAATTAATCTTATTCACACCCACCAATCTAATGGCTAGGTTATAATGATCTCATAATAATATTTCATTATTCGTTTAAGTTGAGTGTTGTGTACAACATAAACTACCGAAGAAATTAAATTTTTTTAAAAAGAGACATACCATAAAATATAGGGGTGTTAAATTTTTTTGATTGAATAATTTTATAGTTAAGGGGAAATTTTTTGATGCGCAGTCAAAGTCAAAATAGAGATCAGTGAATTTCATGGGTCTCATGGTTCAGAAGATTGGAAGTGGAGAATTGATTTTAATTCTAGCGATGTGATTGAGAAATATCATACGCGTAAGAAAGTCTAACATCACAATTTTCAAACATGTGGGGAGAACCATCCTAGAAATTTCTTGAAGGGGAAAAAGAAATTCCCTAGGTACAAGATGAAAGGGAACCTAACCAGTGAATACTACTAGGATAAACTCACCAATGTGACGGAAGAGAAGAATTCTCCAGTAAAACCTCAGCCAACTGTCCAATTTTTCAACTGAAAGGAACAACTAAACTATTCTAATCAATGCACTAACCTAAGTGTTTCCAATGATAACTAATTCAAACAACCTCTAAGGAATAGAGAAAAATATTGAACTTATTCCATCATAACTACTGAGGTGGATCCTGGTATAATAGTTACTCATTCAAGGATAAAAAACATACAGTTTGATTCTAGTTCAATGAATTATTTCATATCATTCATGTTTATTAGAACTATTTAAACACCACCTAAAAATATGTAAGTTGAGATATTAGTGAAAATGAAAAATGGGGAAATTATTACATATCAAGTATATAGATTCTCCCATATACATATTTGTAGGATGAACATCTAAGAGAACCATGTGATACTCCCTTTAGTGGAATTTGATGTAATTATAGGTATGGATTTACTTTCCTTGTATATATCCAACATAAATTTCTGAGAGACCGATATCACCCTCAGTATCAAAAATCAACCTTTGATTCTATACAAGTTCAAGGAGGAGGATAAATCTAATTTGGTGTCATCATCTCAAGAATGGATATTATTTCCCTCTACTCACCTGGCTTCCGATGAGCCTAGATCATCATGAAATTCAGTGTCTGTTTCTCCACGTACTATGGGTGTTATCGACTCGTCACTGTTGGAATCATTTCATGATGATCTGAGTTATATTCTAGGTACATGGACTTCATTTAAGGAGATTCTTTAAAAATATCATACCTCTTAAGTTTCAGAGCAATTACCATTCTCGGAGGTCCCATTGGTTCCTTAGACATATTTGGAAGGTGGTTTCCCAGTGCTATAATTCTTAGATCCCCCCTTTCTAGAAGCATATGCTGACCTCCAGTGGAAACTGGTTGCAAGGTTCAGGCTAGATAATCCCCTGATTAACCTATTTAAAATCCTTATAGATTCTTGGGATTTGGATTACCTAGCTAATGTGTCATCACTGAATCGAAGATCTTTCTATTTGGTCTTGGATTCCCATGATTTTTTCTTTAAGGCATAATGCTTCAGCTCCAGATCCTTCGACCGTTGGAGGTTTCACTTGTTCTAATGGTTTATGGATTCATATTTAGGTCAATATTCATCAAGGATAGTAGTTTTAGTCACCCTTATAAGGATACCACTTCCTTTATAGAACTTCAACTTTCTACATGGGATTGGGAATGGCTTAGGATCCTTCCTCTGCACCGTTGATCAGACTCTCTGGCTCGAAGATTCTGAAGTGGACCAGATTTGAGTTGATATTAATCTCTCTCTCTCCATCCCACAAAAGGCCATCCTTTGGTTTGAGGGTATGAAATATTGGACCCAACCCTTAGTTTATTCAGTGGATCTGATGTACTACATAGGTTTTCAACTCAAAGGGAACTCATTGCTTAGGTGCTGCAGACATTTGCAGAGTCAACCTGTAGGTTGTCAATCAGAGATTGCTAATCATGATGGAGATTTTTGTTCCTTGATTCTGATTAGTCCTCCGTTGTTCAATCAGATATAATGAGTTAGTCTACATTCCAAATATGGGTCCTCTATGTCATCTTATTCTTTTTTTTCCTCATCCTCTATGGTCAATGTACATCCTTGCAGAGTGGGCCCCTTGTGTGTGAATTTGATTCCTTTCAGATCATATGATGTTGAAGATACCTTTCTCTCCCTTCATGTCTCATATCAATACACTGTGTGTCTGCTTCTTATCTCATATTTTAATAGTAAATTATCAAATATGGGGTTATCTCTATCTTGTGAGATGACATGTAGGGTTTTGGTAGTTCTGGTAGAATACATACCTCAACTGGTCAATCATCAAACCTCACCAAGGGATAGTTTGAGTTTCAATATACTGAATAGGAATTCCTCCAATGTTTTGTCTTACCTGACTCAGTGTGGGATGTCGAAGTTTTATGAGTTTCAAAGTCCCCTAGTCTCCCTCCCAATGGTTCTAGGGGGTGTGTCCAAGCATTCCTGGTGTAGAAAGTCAGGACCTTCTACTCAGGGAATTGAGTTACGTGAGTTCCAGGATGATCCTGTCCCATATTAATGATCATCTATGGTTCTCTCAAATGGATTCGATGCTTTTATGAAGGATTCAGATACTTTAAAAATGGAGGCTGATGTTCTATATTCTTCTTCCAATGGTGTTTGAACTAGGTCCCATGCTAAACAAAATATGTTTACCCTGTCCTCCCTTCTTGAAGGATATTTGACACCTGGGGATAAATCTAGGCATCCTTTCTTTCAATGATCTTTGTTATTATTTGGAATGTCTGTGGAATTGGTGAATGGGTCAAAATAAATTTTATGGTGTGTGAAATACGTTTTTTGAAATCATTTATGGTAGAGATTCTTAAACATAAACAACATGCTATGAATATTTATAATTTTTTCTTTAAACCTTAGCCTCCATAGATTTTTACATTGTGATCCAGCTAACCATCACATTGGATTTTTTTGGAAATAAATGTGTCCATTGATTTATTCAGTGCTTCCAACCAACAATTTTCGGTGATGATCAAATAAGGAAACTTGCAGTTCTTTTTCTTCTTCATGTATGGAAAATGCGAGGCTAGGGAAAGAGGGTTGTTGTGGAAATATTTGGAGATATTTGACTTGGGGATGAAGCCTTGTTGGTGGTGGTGGGACTTTAATTTCATCCTTGATCAATCAGAGAAAAAGGTAGGAGGATTATATCCAAGAATAGATCACCAATATTTTGTAGCATTCACCTCAAGAAACTGCCTCCTAGACTTGGGATTTACTAGGGACAAACCTAGTGCAATAATCAGAAAGGTAATCGACACACCTGGTTCATGATGGACCATTGTTTTTCTAACCTTCAAGTTATTTAAAAATTTCCTAATGAAAGAGTTTAACATCTGGTGTGGGATCTGTTGGACCATACTCATCTTCTCATTCATCTAGAACAAAGATTAGGGGACACCAATAAGTTTTTCTATTCCAAACAATGGGTGTCTGACGTTTATTTTCAATCAATGGTTTGGTCTTCCTTGCTGAAACCCATGTAGGAGAGCAGATGGATGGGGATTCACAATAATCTCCAGAGACACAAAGTGGAGTAACAAATTTTTTATAATAACAGGCCCATGTGAGGTATCAATTTAGGGAGGGGAAAAGCTGAGATTGATTGTATAGAAAAGGAGTTAGAGTTCAACTGGGATGATAAAAACTTTTTTAATTTAGTTAATAAGAAGAGAAAATTTTTGTATTTCATTCTAAAGAAAGAAAGAACATTTTGGGATAAGTCCTAGGTGACTTGGATTAAGGAGGGAGATAAGAACCCGACCTTTTTTATGCTTCCATTAAGGATAAAAATCATGCAACTGTCCCTAATATCATAATGGATGATGGGTCTTTCATTGAGGACATTGAGGTGGTGGGAGGCATGGATTATGAATATTTTAAAGGGTTATTGGTCGACCCAAATCCCAACATGTTAGATAAGTACCCAAGTGATCAAACTGACTTCTTCGATTCTATACCAAGGGTGGTGTCCAACAACATTAACAGGTTCTTTGAAATCATTACATAGAAATTGGAAATATGGGAAGTAGTTAATGCACTCAATTTAGAGATAACTTCAAGTCTGGATGGTTTTATGGTATCCTTTTACATTACCTTTTGGGATTTGGTGAAAGGTGAGTTGAT
This sequence comes from Viscum album, assembly GCA_963277665.1. NCBI lineage: Eukaryota > Viridiplantae > Streptophyta > Magnoliopsida > Santalales > Viscaceae > Viscum > Viscum album. Next base: position 374,997,119 of record OY728163.1, on the reverse strand, counting down.
TATGGCCATTCAATACTTCTTTAGAGGTTAAAACTAACCCTGAGTTTTATGTGCATCCACTTTGGTCCTCATACCAAAGGTGAAGGATCCTTCCTATCTAAATAATTATAGACCAATCAGTATTTGTAACTTTTCATACAAGGTCCTTGAAAAAATTATCAATAGAATTCATTCTCTTTATCTACCTCAATGGGTCTCAGAGAATTAATAGATCTTTATCAATGGGATATCAACCCAAGCCACTATTTTAATGGTGGATTAAATGGCCAGGGATATCAACAAAAAACATCCACATCCAACATTGTAATCAAGGTCAATATAAATAAAGCTTATGATAAGTTGAAATGGATCTTCATTAATAAGGTTTTGATCAAAAAGGGTTTATACGATTGGGATATTGACCTTTTTATTATGGGATTACAACACTCATTAGCTGGATATTATGTTCATGGAAAATAAGTATGGGTTCTTCAAATCTTCTCATGGCCTTAGGAAGGGATACACACTTTCCCCCACTCTTTTTATATTGATTTAGGATTCCCTTAGCATATATATATGGATAGTATAATTCTTAGCGGGACCATTCGATCTTATCATGATAGGGCTTATACCAAATGAAATTTCTTATATATTCTATGTAGATGACATGATTTTATTTCTGAATGGTAATAGAAGGAATATTCAGAAATTCAAAAATCATGGATATCTATTGCAGGTGTAGTGTAGAGTCCATCAACTAGGAAAAAATGTTGTTTTATTTTCTAAATGGTGTCCATAAATAAGGAGGAAGGATATCTAGGAGGCCCTGAGTATGAAAAAGAGTTCCTTTCCCTTGGATTACCTTAGTTCACCAGTTTCTATGGGAATAATTTGTGTTCATCACTTTGAGGGACTCATTAATAAAATATATACTCGCATTAATAACTAGAAAATATTCTTTCTATCTTTTGGGGGCTGCATCACTCTTGTTAACTATGTATTATACTCTTAACATTCCAAAGTCAGTGTTGTAGAACCTTGAAAAAATTATGATAAGCTTAATACTAGGTGCCCATGATTAGGGAAGATACCACTGGGATTCTTGGGATATGATGAAAAAATGAGTATGAGTGGGTGGTATTAATCTTAGGAGTGTTATAGAGGAAATCCAAAATCTTTCAAGTAAGGGTTTCATGGGACTTATGGGATGGTAAATCTCTATGGGAAAGGTTTATCACCAAAAAATTTGGAAACCATATTAATAAAGAATGGGGGGGGGGGTAATGTCTCAGTTTTGGCTCTCAATTTCTACTCATATTTACACTCTTTGTAACTATTAGAAATGGATAATTGGTCATGGTCAGATTAATTTCTAGAATGAAAACTGGGTGGTCTCTATGTTTGGTTTCCCCAATTGTTTGACTCCAGACATCTCTTTCGCACAAGCTAGCAGGTTCGAAAATTTCATTCATTCCATTATGAAACTACACCAACTAGAGATCTTCCACAAAATTTAATTAAACTCAGATTAAAAAAAATCATTTTCCCAGAGACAACATCATGTGAATTCTTGATGAAGGGATTCCATGCATTATCTCAATTTAATGACATGAATGAGGTTTGAAATGTGATTATTTGGTGTAGTTAAATGATATATAAACTCAAATTCTTAGTGTGGTGTCTGCATCATCACCTTGTACCTACTAACCATCAGGTTAGGAAGAAGGGTATTTATTATTCTTAGAAATTATTATCCTGAAGGATCCATAATGATGAAACCTCCGCTCACCTATACTTTGAGATTGAATGGGTGGAGGCAGTGCAGAGTATCCTGGGTGAGTTTTTTGTCCTGGGTGTTTGTGTAAAAAATATGTAAACTTTTCTATAGGATTGTTTTATGGAGGATGAGACTAGAACGCATGAGAAAAAGTGACATCCCTTCTCTTGGAAATGGATTTCTGGAGTATTTGGAATGTATGAAACTAAATTCGACACAAAAACATTTTCAGTTCTTGCATGTGTATGGTGGTGAAATCTAGAAGTTTGGTGGTAGATTTTATTTCACTTTGTAAATGGTGGTAAGGATCCTCATTTCTTAGAAGTCTCATGGGTACCTTTTGCATTCCATAGACTCCTCATAATCAGACCATATAGGTAAAATGGGTGAGATGGAATCCACTGAACAATGGTTATAAACTCAATGTGGATGGATCTTTCTCTAATGGTGTCATGAGGGGGGGGGGACACCCAAGGACTAGTCCTTCTATATTTTAGAATCAAATATAGATGGGGTGACTCTCTTATGGAAAATTCAAGGGTGATGATGAAGTGAATTGAACTATATCAATTACAAAAATTAAATCTAAAATTTGTAGAAACCGAATCAATGATGATCCTGGGAACACTGAAGGGTACCCTCCAAATCCCTCATTCAATTAACTATATCATCCATAAATGAATAAGGATCCTTGATTTGTGAGTTTACAACTATCACACTTAGTGGGATATGAATAAAGTGTATGATTTCCTTACTTCTCAGGTGGCTAATGAAAATCAGTTTTTTTCTATCCTAGGGTCACTTCCTCAAAAGTTCTGTATCTTTTTTAAATAATATTCTCTCATTATACCCTATTTTAGACCACTTTTACTTCATTTTTTTGTCTGGTCATGGTCTTTTCCTGCTTGAAATAAAAAATTAATGTTGGAGGGATGTTTCCCAAATAATTTATTTGTCTTTATCCTAGTGAAGAGGTTGAGTTATCGATTGAACTTATACCTTGAACGTTTTCAATATTTTAGGCTCTAGATAGAATTACTACTATTGAATAAAGGGTTTATATGCCAAAGTGTTTCACTATGGGGTGTAACGATCCTCTTCCTCAAGAATAAGGATGGGTCAATGCACCTTTTCATTGATTATCAAAAGCTCAATAAGATCTGGATAAAAAACAAGTATACTCTACCATGGATTGATGAATTGTTCGATCAAATACAACAAGACTAGTATATCTCTAAGGAAGATCTTTGGTTGAGATATAATCATGTAAGGGTAAAGAAGGAGGATATCCCCAAGAATGATTTTCGTACACAGTACATACACTACAAGTTTATAGTGATTCCATTTGGACTCACTAATTCTATAGATATATTCATGGAGTTAATGAATATAGACCTTATGGATTACCTTGATAATTTATTGGCAGTCTTTATATATTATATTCTTATATACTCCAAAATCAAGGAGGAACATGGGGATAATTTAATTTTTGTACTGAAGACCTTGAAAAAGGAAAATTTGTATGGGAAGTATAATAAATGTGAGTTTTGGATGGAACAAGTAACATTCCTTGGAAATTTTATCACTAATAAAGGGATATCTATAGATCCTTCAAAAGTAGATGAAATTTAAGGATAAACCATACCGATATCTCTAATAGAGACCAATAGTTTCCTTGGATTATCTGAGTACTATCATTGATTTGTGAGAAACTCCTCATGATTTTCAATCCCACTAACCAAGATATGTGTAAGATAATGAAGTTTACCTAGACTTATGAATGTGAGGAAAGATTTATAGAGTTAAAGAAGAGGATAATCACTTCACCTATTCTCACATTACTCACTAGTGGCGAAGGATTTATGATCTACATTGATGCATATAAAAAGAGAATGGGTTGTGTACTCAGGCAAGATGATAAGGTGATAGCCTATTCCTCTCACCAATTAAATAACCATGAGTATAAATACCTGAAACATGATCCAAAATTGGCAATAGTGATTCTCATATTGATGATTTAGTGACATTATATCTATGTGGAGAAGAGTGATATATATAAGGATCATAAAAGACTCAAGTATATATTCATGAAAAAGGAACTAAATATTTTCCAATTAATGGGGTTCGAGATGATCAAGTATTATGATTTTTCAGTCCATTACCATCCTAGGAAGGTGAAAAAAGTGGCAGATGATTTGTGTAAAAAGGATCCCACAACCCTATCGATGGAGAGGATTAAAAGGGATCAAATCTTCTTGTCAGCGAATATTCTGGAATTCAACTTTATTAAAGATATATTTATAAGGTTTGGAACTTAGATATGTGTCTCATCAAAACAAGATTTGAAGAGGTAAATTCTAGATAATATTCATAACTAATATTTCTCTATTTGTCTAGGAAGTATTTTTATGTATAGAGATCTGAAGGAAAAATTATTATGGGATTAAATGAAGAGGGAGATTGAAGAATTTGTATCTCAATGCTTTTTATTAAAATAAGTCAATTCTGAACCACATAAGTCTATAAATATGATGAAACCATTTCCCATACCAGTATGGAAATGTTTAAAATAACCATGTATTTCATCGTAGGAGTCCCCATGTTATCTAAAGGAAATAACACAATTTGGGTGGTAAACGATTGCTTTTAAAAAGTCAACACATTTCATTTTTATTAAACAATATTTATATCTTAACCAAATCACCAAGATATACATTAGGTAAGTGGTAGGACTACATGGAGTTCCACTCCCCATTTTGTTTGATCGAGATACGAGGATTACCTCAAGGTTCTGGAGAAGCGTTCAACAAGTGTTGGATACAAAGATGAGTTTCAGTACTACTTATCACCCTCAGAAGAATGGTCAGTATGAGAGAACCATCTAAAATCTAGAGGATATATTGAGATATTTTTCAATGGATTCCCAAGTATGTTGGGATCAACACCTTCCACTAGTGGAGGACTCATATAACATTTCTTTCCAATATAGAATTTAAATGACACATTATGATGATATGTATAGGAAAAGGTGTCAAACTCTAACACGTTGAGATAATGTTGGATTACAGAAGCTTATGTGACTTTATATTATCCAAGATATGATTGATAAGGTTAATACCATTCAATTTAAAATGAAATTTGTACAAATTTGATAGGAAATCTATGAAGACAATCATTCAAAAGACATAGAGTATGAGGTAAGGGATAAGGTGTTCCTTCATATATATACATGAATAAAGTAATGAGTTTTTTCAATAAGGGATGTCTTAGTCTAAGATAAATCATCCCCATTAATATCCTTGATTACATAGGATCTCCGACCTTTTGACTAGAAATCCCACTGAACCTATCTCAAGTATATGATATGTTCCATGTATCCCTCTTGGGAAAGTACATACCAGTACCCTCACATGTACTAAATCTAGATATTATACCATTTTATAATGATATTATATGAGTATTAACTCATGAATATCTTATTTCATAGAGATAAAGTTCTAATAAATAAGACAACTCACCTAGTCAAAGTGCTATGGCAGAACCACAAGATTGAGAAAGTGTCCTGGGAACCAGGTTATCCCAATGTATATTTTTATTATGCCATTTTATTTATAATTTATCACATTGGTATGTGTTTTTATGATAACTTTTACTATCTTTATGATGTCAAAGTAATGAGATACCACCTTTCACTCATTAAACCCTTTTATTAATCTTTAAGTACACCAGTTATACTGCCAAAATTATCCTATGATTTTTCATGTCTAAAATTTTTGTAGTGAGTACCCATTCCCATTTCCAATCAAGGGTATTCACTTATAAGTACTTAACCTTAATTTATTGGTAAATTCCATGTATTTAACCCACACTTCTTAATTGTGGGATTAAAAGTGATGAAAGGTGTTCTTATGTTGTATGATCTATGTGATGCAAAAATTCATGTACAAAATATGTATATGATGGGAGGAATAGAAATTATATAACCCTAAAATGTATTGGGTAATGATTTTATCTTATGAGATACCACATATGGTGCATGAGAGGTTATCCTAAGAACATTATGTTATAATGTATTGGCAGTTAGATTTGACTTATGCTTATGATGTCATGTTCTATGTTGTTACCACATTCCAATATTTCCTTGACATTATCATCTTATATCATTATTCAATATTAATTTTTATGATTCTTACCCCTTTTATGTCACCCTAATATGGCTCTTGACTAACATGTATTAATTTTATCATGTTTTATTTGATTATTCCCTTACTAAGATTTATAGATAAACCCTTTGTTACATATTTCCCCAGGTTATCCTGTGTAGTTTTTGAAGATCAATAGAATATAAGGGAATGTTATGGGTTTTTTTAAATAATTTTATTATCTCTATATTTAAATTTATGGTTTTATATTTATCTAATTACCCAAATACCTTATGCACTTCAATATTTTAGGATTTTATTATGTGTGTATTTATATAATAAATCATGAATTATGGTTAATAAAATATATGGGTTGTCGTACACGCTAACTACCCCATTAGTCCCATATTTTCTGTAATTATAAACACACTGTTAGGATTTTGAAGTCTCTTAAAGGTTATAGTAGTTAATTTTATCATAATTTTATGATTTAGTTCACCTAAAGTTGACGTTGGTATGTTGATCAGTAAGGAGTTAGACTACCATAAGTTTAGGCAGTCAGGTCACTGAGAGTTCAGACAATGGAGTCCCCAGTATAAAAAAAATCATAAATTTAAATCATATTTCAGAGAGAGGTAGATGAAAAAGGATAAGTCATAGGGGGAATTGCTCAATTACTAGTGATAGGTGGTAAAAACAAGGAATGCTATATGAGATTAGCGGTTGCATTGTTCAATGGAAACTGACCATAAATATCAAAAGTTAGTGAAACCAGTTGACTGGTTGGGACCCTATATAAAAAGAGGGTAGGAACACTTTAAGGATGTTTCAAATTATTGAGTGATCATTTTAATTTACATGATCCACATAACTAAAACATCATAAATTATAATATTTTTAATTTTTGTGGAATATAATCTTTTGTAGTGTTCTATTGTGGTTTTAGGATGAAAATATAAAGCACATAAAACTAGTTTTTCATTTTTTTCTTATTTTACCTTTGTTTGTATTATTATGTGTGTGTATTGGATCCAGTTTTGTGATTTTTTATAGAAATACTTCAAAGTTTCGGTGCACTGAAATTTAAGTGAAGCCATACCGGTTCTCTATTTCCACTTTGTGATATACTAGTGGATGAAATGTCAGTGATCAATGTTCGGGTGGTTTCCCAACAAGTGGTACCAAAGGGACTAGTTCATAATAAGGGGAGACACATAGAATATATATGTATCTTATTTTACTAGCCTTGATGTTTGATTTCTATATGAGTTATTATGTTAAGGTCATGTTGTTGGAAGAAGGAATAGTGAGGGTGGATAGGTTTGATGGAATGAACTTTAGTTTCTGGTGGATGTAGATATATTATTTTCTAATTCAAAAGGATCTTTAAGTTCTATTTAATTGAAATAAAAACAATAATATAGACAAGGATAATTGGGAATGGATGGATAAGAAAGCTCTTTTCATGATACATATTTCATTATTAAGGAATGTATCCATCAACATCCAAGATAAGACGACTACTATATATATTATAGAAGTGTATATGGATATTTATGAGAATATTATTACACTCAAAAAAGTGTTTATAATGTGAAAATTGTTCAGTTTAAGACTATTAGAAGGGATATCAATAGAAAATTATGTTAATGACTTCAACATGATCTAGAATCATATTAAGACAGTAAAGGTAACCTTTGTTGATGATTTTTGGGATATTATATATTTTTCCTATTTTCTTGATTCATTAGAAGTGATGGTGATGGAAGTGAACAATTATTCTGGTAAAGTCAACCTTGAATTAGAGGAAATAAGTAATTTGATTTTGAATGAAGATCACTAGAGGAAGGAAGTCTAGGGAACCTCTAATAATTCTATGAATGCTGATGGAAGAGGATGTTCACATTAGTGAAGGAACCAAATACACTCAGTGGATAAATATAGTTGAAGGAGTTGAGGTGAATTGAATAGACCTATCCCTATATATTTTCATTGTGGGAATATGGGGAACCTCAAGAAGGATTTTTAGGATTGTAACTGTTGTGAAAGATCAGTTTTTGGAAGTTCAAGTTTTGTAAATACCATAGTGGAATAAGGAAGTGTTTTGATGATAAATCTTAATGTTTCAATATAATCTTGTATTATACATTCAAGATAATATTTCCATTGTACATGATAAAGTAGATACATGACAAACTATGTTTCTAGAAATTTCATAAAAGTTCATCTACCAAATGATAAAGCTTTGTTGATTATGGGAAAGGGTGATTTGGAAGTCCAAATAAATAATGAAGGATTTCTTAAGTTTAAAGATGTTCGATATATTCCTAGCCTCCAAAATAATCTCATTTATGTGGTTTAGTTGGATGATTCCATTTTTTGGAACATAATTTGAAAATGGATTATGGAAGGTTACTTGTGGTTTTCTAATCATTTATAAAGGAGTTAATGATGTAACTATTTACCTTACTAGAAGAACATAAGGATCCAAAATGGTTGGAGTATTAAATTTTGGATGTTTAGATTTATAACATAGTTGGTTGGGTCATATCAATGAGAATAATATTAAGATACTAGTGGATAAAGGGATGTTGAAGCATCAGTGTCTAGAAATCAATACCTGTAAAATTTGTATACTTGGAAAGCATCATAAGGTTCATTTTAATCTCATTGGAAAAACTACCAAGAAATAGAACTGGTGATTGTACATATTGATGTATAGGGACCCAAATTATTAAATTCACATTCTATATCTCAATACTTTATAACTTTCATTGATGATTTATCAAGAAAGTTATGGGTTTATTTCCTTAAGAACAAATCACATGTGTCTGTAAATTTTGTTCAGTGGAAATAAATGGTGGAAAGAGAAACAAATTTTAAGAAGAAGAGTCCTAGATCAGATAATTGGGGTGAGTTCACTAGAATAATTTTCCAAAACTACTATAGGAATAAGGGAATAAGACATGAGATAATGGTTATTAGAATTCCTGAAAAAATGGCATAGTAGATAGGATGAACTAAACATTTATGGAGAAAGAATGAATTATAATAATTAAATTAGGCATGACTAATCGGTTTTGGATTGAATATGTATATAAAACCATGTATATGATCAATAAGTCCCTTTTTAGTAGTATATTTATAGTTATCTAAAGCATAATGTTATGGTAAAATACTATATCTCTATCACCTCAAAATATTTTGTTGTGTTGCCTATGTTCACGTGGATGCCAAAGATAAAGACAATCTTGATGAAATATCTCGCAATTATTTATATGTGGGGCATGAAAATGATGAATTTGGGTTTAGGTTTTGAGATGATAGTAAGAATAAGGCTATCATAAGTAAAAATGTTCTCTTTAATGAGCATGTTATTTGGAAGGACCAAAACATGGTGACAAAGGAAGATGAAAGGAGAGAATCATCTTAAGTTCAAGTTGAACCAAATGAAAGTTTTGTTAGAATAAAAAAACCAAAAATTATAAGGGATACCAAGACTACTAAAAATTCACAAATTCCAGATGAAAGTTCAGGTAGTAGCATCAAATCTTTAGATAGTAGATCAGTGGATGATATACCCAAAATCTCAGTGGCTGGTTATACTCGAAGTAGAGCATAGGAAGAAGAAATATTGAAAGTACTGGGACCAAAAATATTTGAGTTGTTGGTTGAATTGAGAAGATATTCCAGAATCATATAACTAGTAGAAATGTATGAATCCAATATTCACTTGTTAATTTTAATTAATGGAGAATAAACTGAAATTCGATAAGAGGAATCTAGTCATAATGATTATTCTAATTGGGATATTTCTATGAAAGAAGAGTTGGAATCTTTATATGAAAAAAATATCTAGGATTTAACTGAAGTTAAACATGTAAATAAAGTTCTAGAAAATAAACAGATCTACCAGTTAAAGGAAGAATCCAATAGTATTAATAGGTATAAGTCAAGGTTGAAGGTGAAAGTATTCCAAGAAAAGGAGGGTGTTTATTTTTTGAAATATTTTCATCGCTTGTTAAGCATACTACTATTAGGGTTGTGCTAAGTATGGTTTCTACCAGAAATATATATCTAGAATAAATGGATATGAAGATGGATTTTATTCATGGATATCTAGAGGAAAAGAAATATATGAAACAATCATATAATTTTTCTTATAAATGAAATCATGTTTTGGTGTGTAAATTCAAAATAAATCTTTATGGGTTAAAGCAAGAACCAAGTAAATGGAACTAGAAGTTCTATGTTTTTTTTTCAAAAAAAGGTTTCATACAGAGAAACATAGATCAATGTTGATATTGGAAGAAGTATGAGGATGTATGTTTCATTATCCTTATATTATATGTGAATGATATGCTTTTGGTTTGGAAAAATTAACAACAGATTTAGTGGATGAAAAAAATATTTTTTAGGCATCTTTGAGATGAATGATATTGGTGAATCTAAAAAGATTACGGGCATACATATTGAAGGGGATTAAAGTTATGAAAGATTGGTACTCTTCTAGAAAGAGTACACCTATAAAGTTATTTAATATTTCAGTATGAATGGATGTAAATACCACTACCACAAAAACAATTTTTCGCAGCGCCCCCCTTTATCAGCGCTAACGAAAAAGCGCTGATAAAGGGGGGTCCTTTATCAGTGCTAAAAAAAAGCGCTGATAAAGTCACCCCTTTATCAGCGCTGATAAAGGGCCCCCCTTTATCAGCGCTTGTTTCGTAACGCTGATAAAGGGGGGCCTTTATCAGCGCTTTTTTTAGCGCTGATAAAGGGTCGGCTTCAAAAAAAAATAAAAATATATTAATATATTAATATATAAATATAGTTATATAGTTATATAAATATAATATATAATTTTTAAATATATTTTAGATAAGTATAAATGTACATTTACACTTATTATACTTAATATATAAGATATTTAGTGAAAATGACTTCTTAAAAAATTAAAAAAATATTTTTAATTAATAATTTGATAATCATTATGGAGTAATAGTCATTTAATAACAATTTGAGGACTAAAAAAATTAAAAAAAAATTAAAAAAAGATCCAAAATATGTTGAAAACGCAACTCAAACTTCAAACGGCCATAACTTTTGATCCGGGTGTCCGTTTGAGCTCTACCACATATCAAATCGAAGCCTGTGACGAGATCTACATCATTATGATCTGGGGGACCCCGGTAAAACGTTTTTCGAGGCCAAAAGAGGCCCATAAGGCCTCCAAAACTGAGTTTTTTGTCGGGGTACCCAGATTTTTTAACATTTTTTGGATTTTCAAACTCGTTTAAGGGGGTATTATTGGATTTTCTTTGCGGGGAATGAATTTATTCCAAGGTATTACATTCATATTGATATTATGTCTTTGAAATTTCATCCTTTTTTATAATGAACTGCTATTTATAATCAAATATATAACTATATGTACATATTTTTTATATATTCGCACCTAAAAATTAAATTTTTTAAATAAATAATTAAACATATTTACATATCAAATATATTAGCTTTATCTAAATAATAACTAATATCCATTTTATTTAAAATACCAATATATGAATATTTATATACCTCTATATTAATCTAACTATATATATATATATTAATCTAACTATATATATATTAATCTAACTATATATATATTAATCTAATAACTATATATATATTAATATAACTACATATATATATATTAGTATTACTATATATATATATTAATATCACCATAAATATATATATTAATATCACTATATATATATTAATATAACTATATAAATATATATTCATATAACTATATATATGTTAATATAACTATATATATGTTAATATAACTATATATATGTTAATATAACTATATATATATTAATATAAATATATATTACTATACGAATAAATATAACTATATATATATATATAGATATATATTAATACCACTATATATATATATATTAATATTACTATATATATTATAATATAACTATATATATATATATTATAATATAACTATATATATATTAATATAAATATATATTACTATACGAATAAATATAACTAAATATATAAATATATATATATAGAGATATCATGAATTGGAAAGCAAGTCAAAATAGAGTAGTGGTAAGGGCTTAGGCGCGCAGGGGGGAGGTCTCGAGTTCAAATCCTGGTGGAGGCAGGGGTGCGCGCGCATGAGGAATATTGGAGTAAGCGCTGTTAAAGGGTGGAGGGGGGTGCGTGGGGTGTTGTATAGGGGCCGAAAAGCGCTGTAAAGGGGGGGGGGTTCAAGCGCTATAAACCCCCCCGATTGGCAGTATTTTTTAAATTTTTTTAAATTTTTTTCACTTTTTTTCACTTTTTGTCACTTTTTGTCACTTTTATCAGCGCTTTTTTTAGCGCTGATAAAGGGGTCCTATATCAGCGCTTTTCTAGCGCTGATAAAGGCCATTTTTAGCGCTGATAAAGGCCGTGTTTGTAGTAGTGTACATTTCTAATCTCTTTTTAGGTCATTTTAAATTATTCATAGAGCAAGAACTGTAAATAAAATATGAGAAAAAACACATTTCTAAAAGTTTTTTTTCATCTACCATTGGAAGTTTGGAATAAAAAATGGTTTTCACTCAATTAGATATTAATAATTTAGTGGTATTTATCAAATTCATGAAAAATACAAGAAAATAAAATTGGGAGGCCATAAAGTATATTACACAACATCTTAGAGGAATTATAGAAACTTCCTTGTGCTTTGGTCCAAAAGAACCACTACAGGGGTATGCTGATTCCAATTTTGGGAGAGATTATGATACTTAGAAGAGTAATTTAGGTTATGTATTTAAATAAAGTTGAATTATTATCATACATATGTTTAGGTTACAAATTATTATTTCTCTCTCATCAATTGAAGAAAAATATGTTGCAGCAACATAAGCAAGAAAAGAAATGGCGTGTCTGAGGCATCTTCTTGAAGAACTTGGTAAGGGTTTTGGAAATGAGAAAATTTAGTGAAATAGTCCAAGTTCCATTCATATTGTAAAGAATTAATTTCTTCTTGTTAGGAATAAAAATATTGACCTTAGATACCATTATATCTAGAAGTTTCTGGAATATGGGGAGCATTATCTGAAATAGATTGTTGAAAAATAAAACCTAGTTGACATTTTCAACAAAGTTATGGTCCAAGAAATTCTATTGAAACACAATGATTACGTGGGGCTTGGGTGAATGTAAAAAAAGGGAATGGAGAGAAATGATTTGACTGTAAGGAGTGGATAGTTTACTGGTATCCTTAAAGTAGTCTTAAAGTGGAAGATGGTTAGGTTTGTGAAGTCTCTTTAAGGATTTTTTTGTTTAGTTTACCATAGGTTTTTAATTTAGTTCACTAAAAGTTGATGATAAAAGGATACTTAGAATATAGTCAAAATACCACAAGTTTAGGCAGTCAGGTTACCAGAAGTTTAGACAATGGATTCACCAATAGGAAAAACAATTTTTATATTTGAATCATCTTTCAACTAGAGCTAGAAGGAAAAGGGTGAGTCATATAAGCAATGATAAATTATCGATGAGAAAATTCAATATAATATCAGTAGTTTCATAGTGCAATGGATGGGTGAACAAGAATATAAGAAGTCAGTGAAACCATTTAACTGGGTGAGACCCACTATATAAATGGGGTGTGACCACTTTTATTAGGTGTTGAATTATAGAGTGACCATTATTCTCTACATGATCCCTATGATTGAAAAATCACACAGTTTAATATTCATAATTTTGGTGGAATAAAATCATTTGCAGTGTTCTCCCATGAATGTAGGATGAAAGTAAAAACCATGTAAAACTGTTTATTTTGTGTTTTTTTTAACTTTGTTTGTATGCTTGCATGTGTGTGCTGGATTAAGTGTGGTAATTTGGGTGCAACAATACTTTCAAGTTCTAGTGCACTAAAATTTCGGTGAAACCATATCGGTGGTATGTTTCTTATTTGTGATCTACCAGGGGATGAACTACTAGTGGTTTAAGTTTGGGTGGTTTCCTAATAAACACATCATATAGGTAGACCTCTACATGCCATGTAGTGATCAATACATGCCCAGACTACTCCTGAGGGGCCACACGATGTGTACCCCTATAACATATATCGTGTAATTATCCATCCCTAGTGTCTTTTCATATATCCTTTCCAAAGATTCGAATTTGGGCAAGTGATTATTCTATCCTAAGTGTTTTTTCCACATATAATATGATAGTGTTCTCCTACTCGGCATTAGAGATGAGATGTCAGGTGATATAGACATTTTTGTCTCTATAACTCTATAGGACTAATGACTAGGATCAGGTGTTATAATTGAAGAATTCAAGGGGTTAATAAATCCTATTATAATATGTTTTTGATAGTGTGTAGGTCCCCTACATGATTCATAGAGTTATTAACTCTCCCACTCATGGGGAATGACCCTCTATCCATGTAATTGGGTACCCCATCATCTAATGATATATACTTTATGAGGCACAATCCCTCCATCAGGTTTAGTTAATCTCTCAATTGGCATTTATCTATGGAGAGTGGTGAGTCCCCTATTATGTATTTTTATAGGTGATGTGGGTTTAAAATATTAGTATTTTTTATTCATGGGATTCTTTTTGGGGTTATTTCTTTTGTAACTAGGCTGAGTAGAGAAGAACTATCTTCTATGTCCATAGGTTTTATACCTTTAAAACATATCCATGTTTTCTCTTTTCTTCTCGCCTTTGTGGATTTTTATTAACCAGAATTTACCATTTAACCTTTTTAATTTTCAAGGTGTACTATAGGTTATGTACATACTAACCCCTATAGGGAATTTTTCATGTACATGTCGTGTCTTATATAGATGATGGAAAATTAAATGGTGACTTTAGTGGATATAGTGTTGTTGGAGCTTAGTAGTAACTAAAGGTGATATTAGAGGATAACATTCATTTTTAGATATATGTTATTGTGGATATCCCTTCACCTTAGTTTCTTTAGGTTGTTTTTTTATTTGGTTTTGTTGGGTTTGTATTTTGACTCTTTATACTATGGCTCATGCATATGTTATTTATTTTTGGGTGTTTTAATTAGTATATTCCTTGTATATTATAGTTGATTTCATCTGTCTAGCCTGTATTATTATGTCTTGTGTAGAGATTTATGTTGTGTATAAGTGTATTGGGCTATAAATTCCCATCATGTGTTATCTTCCTACTCAGTGCTAGCCGCGAGCCTTTGTCCTATTGGATTCAAGCTTGGGATGACACTCTCGACCTATTTATATCATAGGAAGGGTCCCAATGGGTCAATTCATGTCAATATTGAATAATAAAATGATATAGTTATTATTACAATGTCATGGTTGTGATGAGAATGAAAATGATGAGCAGTGAAACTACTACATTGTGAATAGTGTTTCTAATACCATTATAGCAACCCATTACTTTAAAAACCCATAAATAAGATTTTTAAAACAAAGATTTATCATTTTTAAAATTATCATGATCATGATCATTTATATTTTTATATAATTAGAAAATAAATTATATAAAAAATTTAACACTTCCATAAAAATGTATTTTTCCCATAAAAATAGGGGTTTAAGTTTACATTGTTGTTTCGTTCAATACACATTTATTATTTTAAGATGTTCCCAAAGTGAAACGATTTTCCTTTCTATCATTCTTAATAATCCTTATATCCTATGAAAAACATTTGAAAATGTGGGATGAACAGAAAAAGATTAGTAAGAGACATAAGAATAAAGGAATCACATTAGTCTCGTGAAAACATGAAAACCTATTAAAATGTTTACCTTTTTCCAAATAAAACCTTAAGAACATAAATAAAACATATTCAAATATAAAAATTAATATTTTATAAAATAATACATTTTATAATACATTGTTAATAATAGATAAACCATGAAGTAATCTTAAGGCATGTACAAACTCATGAAACTATTTCATAAGCTTTCACCTTTAAAAGTTCATAAAATTTACTTACCTCATTGAAAAAATATTTATATAAAAATATTATTTTCAAGAATAATAAAATTATCTTGGAGGATCATATTAATAACCCATGTTTTCCTCTTTTTAAAATCTTTTTAGAATAACTAAATCCCAATTAATTCTATAGAAGTAACCAACCCGTTTATATCCCTCATTTTCCTCCTTCTAAGACTAATCATTAATCAATGCATTAGATAGATATATCAGGCTGACCCAACATCATCTATAATTATCAAGTCCCATATCATGAATATTTTTTTTAAATATTTCTATTTTCATCATAAAACACTTGAAAAACTCATTTGAACCCATAAGAAAAACACTTTCTATTTTTACATAATGATAAGGAGAAATATCCTTTCTCTATAAAAAATATTTAAAAAGAAAAATTTTAGAAGAGAGAGAACATAATCTACTTTAAAAAACCTATGAAAACTTATAGAGGAATAGTTACAATGAATAACTATTATGATGTTGGGAAATAGAGGTCAATCTATATATGTTAAAAACATTCTTTTATAGTTTGGTAGAAAGTCAAAATAACCAATATGGTAAATGTTAAAAGTATTTATTTTTAAACCTTTTTTAAAAAAGTAAAAATTAGTTGAAAATTTTATTTAACAATAATTTATGTATAGATAAGAACATTCTTGGATGATTTTTTATAATAATGATATGGGAGAGAAATATTTTAAAGGAATAATTTAAAAAATGTGTTAAAGAAAAATACCTTACATATTTGGTAACATTTTAATAAGAAAAACATTAATGGAGAGAACATGAAAAGTATTTATAAACCACTTGAATTTTAGTAAATGAATGATAAAATAAATTTTAGTATATTATATACTACTATTTTTTTTTCCAACATATCCCATGTAATTTATGTTTTGATGCCCTCAAAAACCCTTCACATGTTACATATGTTTTTTAAGTGCATTCATTAGAATTTATCAATATTTAATCCATTTTTATGTTTTTTTTTAATTCTGTAAGTTTGCTAAAATTTTCCAAAATATGGAAAATCAACTGCATAAGGCATTCATCAACATGAATATTGGCTACAATGTGAAAATGGATATGTGTAAATCACCCACATCGATGAATTTACTATGTGAGAAATCAACTCTGTAGATCAGATGAATATATAAAACTAGTTACGTGAAGTAATTAGCTACATGATTTGGATATGTGGTGGAATCAACTATATGGTTCTAAATAGTTATGTAATTCATTTGGCTACATCAAATTTAGCTACATGATCAATAAGGTACATAGATAATTTTTCCTTGTGAATAACAATTATATAGTTTGGCTACATGAAGAAATCATCTATGTGAAGAATGACTATGTGGATTAATTCAGCTACGTGAATTTAAATCAATGTTATTAGACTACTTAGTGATCTAGAATTAGTTACAATATTCTTCAACCTACTATTTATTACCATTGGTGTAATTTTAGTGTAAAATAATGCTTCCATATATGAATTAAATATTGGATTTACACTTTTTGATAAAATCAATTATAAAAAGATTTCAAGTACATAGAATAATGACAATTTAATGCTCGGTACTGTTGCCAAGGTATTCTTAAGAAAAACACATCTCGAAGTTATTTCAGAGCCTAAATTTTATGGAACTTACATTGTACAACTAAGAGAGATGTTTTTAATAGATATTTTAATGTGAATAATAGAATATAAATAATAATATAAGCACTTGCACCATCAACTAATAAATCACTATTGAAGATCTATGTGCATGCTGCTCTGTTTTACATGAAAAAAATAAGAAGATACATGTTCTATAGTTGCGCTATAAGGATCATCATTTCTTTATTTTATAAGACCCTCCTTGAGATACTTTTCAATCTTATTATCTCTCTTGAAGATTCTATCCTCTGCTAATTTTATCTTATAAATGTGAGATTCCATTGTAAACCCTATTTTATCATCTCTCTCTCTATGAATATTCTTGGTAAAATAACCTTGAAGGATGGTGTTTGTGATGCCTTATTGTATCAAGTAAAATCTATTATTATTGTACCAAGTGTTTACTACTTGAACTTAGTCATGCATTCCCTAGGAAAAAAATGATAATCCCCGATAAAAGGACTGGTCTAGTGAAAATCACCAAGCACTTGGAGTTGATTGTTGGTGGAGTGGACAAGGGGATTTATGTTCCCCAAACCACTATAAATATCATGTATTATATATTTTCTTTATTATTTTAATTATACCACTTGGTTGTGATTAAAAAATATCAAAAATCATCCTACCTTAAAGAGGGTGGTTTTCTAAGCTAATCAAATTTCAAGGACTCAATTCATCCTCCTCTTGAGTCTTAGTAAAACTGATCTAAGACCAAAAAATGGTATCAGAGGAAGTTACTTTTAAGTTATTGGAAATAAAAATTTGAATTCTTAATATCATCTTAAAAATGGATATTTTTGTTGATAACAAAGAATGTATGTCTATAGTAATAGATCCCTACTTTAATGGTAAAAATTGTAGTGTATTAAGGGAAAAATGATAATTTATTTGAATAACCTTGGTCTAAAGGTTTATCTAAAATCCCTAAAGCCTTATAAAATTCTAAAGATAGAACCTAAAATATGGGATGCTAACATCGAATCCAGCTATGACTGAAAATCCAAATCCATGAACAATCTCATATGCAGACTAGGGTCTGATGAGTTTCACTAAGTTTCATAGTGTGCTACAGCATATGAGATGTGGACTACCATATCAGTTTCTTATGACATAATAGACAATGTGAGAGCTATTTACTACAATAATTCCAAGATAAATTTCGATTCTTTCAAAATTATTGAAGGAGAGAGAATAACCCAGTTGAATGGAATACTTACCAAGGTTGTAATTTTTTTTTAATTTTGGAGAACCTTTTTATGAACCAGATCAAGCTCTAAAAATCCCCATAATTATACCACCTATATGGAGTATAATCTTAACTACCATTAATAAATTTTCAACTTTTAAAGATTTTGAAATGAAATATATTATTAGTAATCTAATGATGTATGAAACTAAAATGGAATGTAATTTAGGTGAGCATAATATTTTGAAAAATAAAAATTCTACATTAAAGGTTTCTACATATAAATATGAAAATAGGAACATGATTATAATTTTTTTTGAATCATCTGGAGAAGAAGATACCTCAAGCAATTCAGAACCAAATGAAGAACTTTGTCTGTTTGCAATAAAGTTCAAAAAGTTATATTACAGGAGAATTGGTTTCAGAAAACCCTTCAATAAATATAAGAAGAAATATGGAAATTATAAGGAAGTTAGATTCTATGAGTGTAAGAAGCTTGGGAACATCAATCCAAAATTCTATCAGTTTCAAAAAAATAATAAATTGGAGAAAAAGTATTTCAAGGATGTTGGATATAATAAGAAATCCATGAAATCAACATGGAGTTCTTCTGAAGATTCTAGCAATGATAAAAATTTAGATTCAAAAGTTTAAATTTATAATAAAAAGTATAATATGTGATTTATGGAACACTAAAATGAATTAAATTCCTTTTATTCTTCTGAGAATGAATCTGAATAAGAAAATGAAAACTTATCTTCTGAATAATTAAATGAATATTTAACTATGATCGAAACAGAGTATGAAAAATTGAAAAATAAAAACAAAGACCAAAAAAATTCTTACAATATTGTTGTTAATGAAAAAGAGGACTTAAATAATGTCTTAATATTAAGGAAGGAATATTAGCTGAGTAAATAATTCCCTAATAATTGAAAGGGGTGAGATCAAATGCTTAGTAATATTATCCTTGTAGGTAAATCATAAAAATACTTCTTCATACCTTGAGAAAATGAAACATAATAAAGGGGTGAGCTCAAATTATCAGTAAGGGTAAGCAATACAGTAGAAGATATCACAAACATAAACAATAATCATGGTGAATAATTGAAAGCACATGCCTCTACAAATAATAAACTCGAACACATTAAGGAAGGAATATTAGCTGAGTAAATAATTCCCTAATAAAACATAACCATGGGTATTCTACTAGTCGAATAAACACATTAAATTTAAATTACTAGATTCATAATGAGGGAAGTTCATATGCCATACATTATGAAACATTTTTTCAAGGCCTCATCCAAGACATCTAAAAATCATTAAGGCATTGGCCAAAACCATATATAAAATTTGGAAAGGCCACAACCAATTCCATGTATATTTATATCAAGTTACCTACTGATACATCGAGGGGCTATAACAGGCCCCAAACATCACATAATAAGTCTAATGCATTCCTCATATGAATAGGGATTAACATAAATAACATATAAATTCATATTTAAACTATCATATGAAATGTAAATATCTTTCTCCGAACATTAAGCATAAACACTAACCATTCAGAGTAAATTGGTGAATGGTTTTAGGATAGCACATCCATAGTCAAACTAACCATAAACCATTAAATTAAATATGGTAGATAATATAATAAGAGATAAACCTCAATTAATTACAAGATTCAATAAGTATGTTGACATATATAAGATACATTTAAATGATACCATTGAAAATTTCTTGAGGAAATAATCCTTAAACATTCCAAAGTGTCCCATACCACCTTGAAATATTCAATTCATAATCCCTTAGAATAACATGATAATTAATATACTCTTGATATGATATATCAAAGGGCAATACATACACTACATGCAAGGAATAATTAGTGAACAAGGCGTATATCTCATAAAAGTTAAAGTGAGATGAGAAAAATCCATTTTACTTTGGAAAGAAGAGTTCTTTTGGAAAATCATTTTTATTTTTCATAAACCCGCTTTTAAACATTTATATCCCAGAAAAGAAAAGGGAAGGACATTTACATTTTATTTGAGGCACAAGTGATGTCCCACTGAAGTGAAATTGTGTAAAAAGTGTTTTTAAAGAAGATTTAGAATTAAAACATTTAAGTGTAGTTTAAGAAATTTAATAAAGTGATTTTAAAGAACAAAGGCATGTTTGCTTTAATAAAACCAGAAATGAACCAAAATATATTTTTTTATAGTAAAATATGTGACTTTATAAAAATAAATATGGCTTAAAACAGATTATAGGATGAACTTCAAAATAGGTAAGAATCCAAGAGGTTCCTTGAATCGAGCTTGTATTTCAGGAATAATTTTTTGAAAGAACATTTTAAAACATATAAATCCACATAAATGAAAGTAGTATTATGATTGGTACACATATATAGAAAATTAAAATAGAATTTATAATGAGTAAATAAGAAAAGAATATCATTTAGGTGAGTTGAGAATAAGAGCAACCCGAATGAAATGGAGGTTCGGGTAGTAAATACTTGTAACTTTGTAATAAATTGAATCCTATGCCCCAAAATTAATAATAATTAAATGAAAAATTTAATATAATAAAAATAAATTTAATAATGATATAAAAAATCAATGGAAAGTATACATACTCCATAAAAAAGTAAAAGTAGTGAATACAGAATATCTCACAAAAATGGAAGTGAGACAAAGAAACCCTTACCTTAAGTCCGATGGTGTTCTTAAATTGGTCTTAGTGTCCTAGATAAACAAATTAAACTCATTAATTAAGATTTAAATAACCTATTCTATATTTAATTGATTTATTATAAAATTATTAAGTTTATTCATTGCCTTTTTTATGGGTTAAGAGGTTCAATTTCATTGTTCGATTCCGTTTGTTTCATGATCAGTATACTTATATACATGTACGAAGAATCATGTAAAATGAGGATTGTTGTACAGAATTGAAGTTATATGTTATTATTTAACATCCATAAGGTTATATGTTTGTAAATTTCATTTGTTTACTTGGAGTGAAGATGAATCATTATTTAAATCATTTAATGAAAACTGTTTGGGTTAATTTGCGGTTTTTGAACACAACAAACTCACTTTGCTTTTATAAATCAAAACCATGTTTACAAAAAGATTCCAGAACCATATATGATAAATAATACATATATTATAGTCTGGTTCAACCATAATAATGGTTTCATTACAAGAATTTAATATGGTAATAGAAATTGAAAACCCATTGTCCTTGAATGTGGTAGATGAGCACATCTCGGGTGGGGTTTTCATTTTTAGTATAAAAGAATGGGAAAGGAGAGATGATGAAAAATTATTCCTTTATCATTAAAAAATTCCAGTACATGTAATATACTGGATTCATCACAACATTTGGAATAAAGAAGTAGAGGAATGAAAAATAAAGGAACTCAAAATAAAAGAAAAGTTGAGAAATCCCTTATGAAAATCTGGCCGCCTAATAGCGTCACTTAAAAATTCATAAAATATATTGATGATAGAAAAAGGGTATATCATAATTATTACATAATATATACAGTAAGGGGGATATGGAATTACATATCCAAACATAATACAATTGAAATTAAAAGATAATATCATAATAAGAGTGCTTAAAATAGAGAGAGATTTTGAGACAAAAATTCTGCAGCATAACGACTATGCAAAATGGTTTTAGAAAACATTAAAAATAGAGGGGAAAGGTGTCAAAAATTCATATAATACTCATAAAATAGTATCGGAACAGAATAATATGTAAATAATAACATGTTATGAAAACTTGAAATACATACCACATAAAAGAGAACTTAAAATAAAAGAAATGAAAAGAGGAATTTACCTCTTGAATCCACCTCATTGAGAATCTCTTTAAGGGAAGGGATTTTAGTCTTTTGAAAAGACCAAGAGATTCTTGGATGTCGGAATTGACTAGGTTATGGTATTTGGGAAGAACCTTTAGGAGCTGCGAGGCTTATAGGAGTGAGGAGAAGAGGGAGTGAGAAGGGATTTATAGTGGAGGAGAGGAGAGGAGTGAATTTTTAATATTTTATTCATTATTTTATTATCTCCATAAAAACAACCGATAATGTTGTTTCATGTAACCCATAATAGTGATAAGTTCATGTGAGTTCTAACCAAGTGGCCTTAAATCCCTCATGATGTCATAAATAGTGTATTTAACTGATAATTTGTATATACGGTATTTTACCGTATTTCACTGTTCATAAAAAATTCAAGTATTTCAGAAAAATCCCAAAAATTCACCCAAACCATTTTTTGACATGTATAATTAAAAAATGAAATAAATTTTTAGAAATAAATTTTCTAAATATTTTTAATTTAATTTTTAAATAAAATCATAATTTATTCCAGAAAAACAACTTTAAAATAATTACTCATTTTATAACACATTGATAAATTAATCAAGGTCCCATAAAATTATCTTATAAACATAAAAAAATAAATTAAATTTTTTGATTACATTCTAGAAAATAAATTTCCATTTTAAAATATTAAATTAATCATAAAATTGTAATTAAAATATTTATGACATACAAAAATACCAATACTTATATTATGACCGTTTTTTCACTTTTAAGATGTATAAATTGTTTTTATACATTCATGGATGAAGTCTCTATTTTTTGGCTGATTTACTATTAATTACTATTCATAAGGGTATGTTAATATTCATAAGGGTATGTTATTATTCACCAAAAATTAAGTTTGTCTTATCAGACTATAAATATCTTACTGAACGCAACCATGTATGTCAGTTTTTCAAAATTCAAATCACACGGGTGGAAAAATTATGTTTACTTGTCTAGGTTATAACAAAGTGGTGTTTTGTAGAGACTCAGTGTTTTATGCATTACGTATTAAATCTATTTGTAAATTCTTGGGGTGTTACAACTAGACTAGTATGGTCTTCTTGCATTTATTTGTATAATGTATAAGTATTTCAAAAAAGTTATGTATTGTTAATGTTTTTAAAGCTTGGGTCACTATATTATTGGTCTTAGGTACTAATACCATTGAGGTTTCAACCAGTGGGGAGTTGACCTCATTAGCTTACCTTTCGACCTTTCGAGGATAATGGTTTTTGTAACACATAGTAGATATATCTAGATAGTGTGTTTTGTCTATGTGGTTCATAGACATCACCATATTAAGTTTATAGTGGTTATTATAGTTCTATTTGGAAGAGGTGGAAAGGTTCAGTGACATCCTCAGGAGCAGTTTACAGTGAGACCGTTTTAGCTGCAAGGGTATCAGGATTATGCTCTACTAAGGGGAGATAGAGCGGGTAGAGTCCAATCTTAGGATGTTCTTCATGTTTAGGGACCCTGAACTAAGAATGGTCATGGAGGTCAGTATTAGTAGAGATGTAGTGGAGTTGGACATGGCCAGTTTCATATATTAGATATAAAAGAGCTAGATGGGACAAAGATCATTTGAGGTATAATTAGTTTTCCATTTACCCTTCTTTGTGCCTCGATTGATTTGGGAGCTTCACATTCTTTTGTTTCACCCACTCTATTCCATGCTCTAGGACTATATGTAGAGAGGCTTCATATTCCCTAGGTGTTGACTATGCTAGTCAGAGTCTATACTATCTTATTTGATGTGTGTCATGGGTCTAGAAAGATGATGGATCCACATCAGCCCCATGGATATATTTTATTTCTTAAAATTCATCTATGATACATCGACTAGTTATATTTCTTATGTTCTATTATTAATTAATTCAAAAGGAGAGTAATTTTATCATATGTGGATGACCAACATGTGGTTTTCATTGGCGAGCACAGTTATTAGGAGGTAAATCAATGTGCAAAGACCCTTCTTTCTTTGATGACTAAGTTGTCAATGGAATTAGTGGAATATAGGATAGTGGAGGTTCCCAGGGTCATTGGGAAGTTTCTGGATGTATTTATTGAGGAGTATGTGATTCTACCCCCTCAACGCGATGTTGAGTTTAGGATATGATTGTATCTTGTAACTTATATAATTTCAATGGGTCCTTATCGGATAAATCCTTATAATTTATGGAAGTTAAGTATTCATATAGATGACCTGATGCATAAGGGTTTTATCCATCCTAGTTTGTTTCCATGGGGTTCTCCATTGTTATTTTATAATAAGGTGGACGGAAGTCTGAGGTTGTGTATAGACTACCAGAGGTTGAATCTGGTGAAGGTCAAGAACCGTTACCCTCTTCCAAGGATATGTGATATTTTTGACCAGATGAGAGTGGATATTTGGTATTATAATATTGATCTATGGTATGGATATCAGCATTTGAGGACGAAAGAGGGTAATATCCTAAATGATCCCTTTAGATAAAGGTATAGACACTTTAGGTTTGTGGTTATTCCATTTGGTGTCATGAATTCACCCAATGTGTTCATGGGGATCATAGACTCTATGTTACATGAATTTATGAACTATCTCATAATCATGTTCATTAAAAGCATATTTATCTACTCAAATACATAGGGGAGAATTCTAATCAACTTAGAGATTTTTTGTAGGTTCTTCGAAACCACCAGATCTATGGAAATTTTTTCAAGTGTATGTTTTTGACATATGAGGTGAATTTACTCAAGCATATGGTATCTCAAAAGGGTATAAAAGTGGTCCTATATACGGTTGAGGTAGTTATTTCTTGGAAAATATCATAGAATTTAGAAGAGGTTCATAGATTCCTTGGTCTCATGGGATATTATCTGAGGTTTGTGACCAATTTCTCTCAATTTACATATCCATTGACAATGTTGACTAGGAAGGACCATGATTTTTTGTAGACTGATTTATTCCAAGAAACATTTAATTAATTGAAGAGGAATTTTTTTCATTTCTCCAATGCTTCATTTTCTTGAGGATGGTGTGATGTTTGAGGTATTTTCTAAAGATTTCTATTTGGTATTGGGATGTATGTTGATGTAGCAGAGAGAAGTGATCTCTTATGATTCTAGGAAATTTCAAAACCATGAGCATAAATATTCCACCCATGATCTGGTGCTAGTAGTGGTTGTGTTTGCAATAAATTTATGGTGGAATTATCTAATTGGGGAACTTTTTATTCATCATAGATCACAAGATTTTGAGGTATATCTTTTTTCAGTGTGATTTGAATATGAAGCAATTGAAGTGGATGGAATTTGTTTAGAATTATGATTTTTAGATCAACAATACCTTAGAAAAAGGGAATCTTATGGCCAACATTTTGAATAAAAATACATGGAAGGATGTTGTTAATGAGTCTGGGGATATTTAGAATGGAATGGAGGAGTTGGAAGATATTAATTTTAATGAAAGGGTTGTTGATAATATAGGATGTTTGTTTTAGATGATAGTACAAACTTCTATGGTGTGGATGATGGAGGAGTCTCATTGGGGAGTCTCAGAGGAATAAGTGATGCATGATTGTGTTGGCCATGGTGATGCTCCAGAATTATGATCAGAGGATGGTTGGAACCAAATATTTTTTTGGGAGGTTGTTTGTTCCAATAGTAATTCATAAGGTAGTCATTTGTGTGTCTCATAGCTCATCTTTCACGGTACACCCTAGATCAACCATGATTTACCGTGGCTTGAGGATTTATTTCAGGTAGCCCGAGATGAAAAAGGCAGTGGTAGAGTTTATAGAAAAGTGTTTGGTTTTCCATTAGGTAATGGATGATCATCATGTTCTGAGAATTTTATTACAGCCATTAGATGTTCCTGAGTGGAAATTGGATGAAATATCATTGTATTTTATCACAAGGATATCCCATGATCAGGGATTTTTATAATCATCCCACTTCTTAGAAATCAAGTAGGTGGGCATAGTGAATTATTTGGCTAAGTGGTATGTGGATGAGGTGGTACAATTTTATGGATTTTCAAGCACCATTGTATCAGACTGGGATACATGTTTTAACTAGAAAGTTTATAGGGTATTGCAACATGATTTTGGAACTCAGTTATTCCTAATCACTTCTTTCCAACCTTAGAAAAATGAGAAGAGAGAGAATACCATCCAGACACTAGAGGACATGTTGTTAGTGTGCATATTATACTTTAGCAGATCATGGTCCCAACACTTTTACTTGTTTGAGTTTTCTTATAAACAATTTTCACTTATCCATAAACATGGACACATTTGAGGCTTTGTATGAGAAACTATGTCATTATCCATTATACTGGATAGAGGTTATGGAGGAATCAATTATTGGCCCCAATGTGGTGTAGAGAACAATAGAGAAGGTTTGGAATGTTCATGATAGGATGAAAGAAACACAAGACCAGAAGAGGTATTATACACATACCAAGTGGAGATCCTTGTATTTAGAGTTTGGAGACCACATTTTCTTGAAGGGTTCCTTTTAACATGGGAAACAAAGGTTTTGAAGAGAGAGTAAGCTTTATCATAGATTTTTGGACCCCTTGAGGTGTCATGGTGAATTGGTGAGGTGTCATATAGGTTGGTATTTCCACCACAACTAGATATCCATGATGTCTTTCACATCTATCATCTTATTCAATATCTTCATAATAAATCCCATGTCAATTACTAGGGAGAGTTTGATATCGAGGAAGATAACGTGTTTGTGAAGCAGGAAATAGAGATCCAAAATTTCCAAGAGAAGGAACTATGTTGATAGATAATTCCCTTGGTTCACATGTTGTGGAGGCATGGTGGACAAGAGAATAATACTTAAAAGTGAGTGACATAGATGCGTTCCTAGTACACAAAGTTTTTTTTAATTTTTCCTCACTCTATTTTTCTTATGATGTGATGTTTGGATCTTTCTGTGTTATGAGATTTATATTTTTGATGTATGATGTGTGGTAAATTTCTGACATATGAAAAAGGAATAATATAATTCCTAATCAATATGCATTATACTATGATGCGATTAAAATCATGCGAGTGAGTTATTGTTTCCTAGAGTGGATAGTATCTTGTCATGTGGGATAAATTTCCATCATTTATGTGCTGGGGTAGTGAGGTTTGTTGGTTTTAGCGGTTGTTGGTTTGGGCCATGTGTAAGCTAATATAGTTGTGTAATGGTTATGTGGTGGTGTGTTTATGTCAAAAGAGTCTTTTTTTAGATGTACAGTGTGTTTCGTGGGTGTTTCGTGGGTGTTTCATTTGGTGTGTTTGATGGTGGTAGTGTTGAGGAGTAATGATATCCTGGAGAGGAATCTCAAGGGATATTTTTTCAGACCCCTTTCCTTCTAGGATAGATTTTGGATTCTCTAGGGTTAAAATCATTTGAGAGGCATCTAGTGTAATGACTTGTGCCTTCTCATCCCTTTAATTTTTTAGTTTTTGGTGTTGGAGGTGTTTTAGAGGAGTATTGACAAGGTTTCAAGGGGGTTGGAGGTGCAAAAAAGCTACAACAAGAAATTCACATCATGAAAGGGGATCATGATGTGAATTGGTGGTTCACATCTTATGTAGTCAGCTAGTTTCATGGATTATATGTGTCTAAGGGGGAAACCATGAAATATAATCACTTCATGAAATTAATTCATGATGTCTCATTAAATAAAGGTTGAGGAGACATGAATTTTGGAATAAGTTAGTTTTTTGGGAAAAACCCATAAAATTCACATTGTTAATGGGTTATATGATGTGAAAGTGTTAGGTTATATCTTTTAAATAATTATTTTAGCCAAACCCATCCTCATTTTTCTTGGATTACCTCTCCCATTTTGGGAAAATCCTAGGTGGACCTCAAAGGATTTTCATCCCCCTTCCTTATACTTTGATATGTGGGTTCTGGTGGTGGTGTTTTTTGGAAATTATTGGGAAGCCCATATATTTATCCTAGTTGTTTTTATTCCTTTCTCACCACATTGATCCACTATGGTGGTGTGGTTTTGGTTTGGGTTGTGATTTGGGCTATATTTTTGATAACCATTGATGTAGTGTAGGTTTATCCATAAGTTTTTCATGTAGTTGTGGTTTGCGGGCATTTCTTCTTCACCCTGCGCTACACAGCGAGTTGGAAAAGATTCTTTGTTCTAGGGAATCCCTAATCTCTCACATTTGTGTATCATGTTAGAGGAGTTTTCTCTTGTTTATCTATGGGGTATGTTTTTTCTAGATTAATTAAGATAAAAAATTGGCTAATTGAAATTTAAAGGGTAAATGGGAATTATTCACATGATTTTACATCTTTGAAATTATTGTGATATTGTAATTTTAGGGGATTAATGCCCCACTAAAAATTGTGACTTTTTGATTATTTTTTTCACTAGTTTGATATCTGTTGTGGATCCCTTGTTGCATGGTTTTTGTGATATCCCCATAAAATGGAAATTGAATAACCACTTATATTTAGTTAATAAAATAGTTTACCCTAGATTTATAGATTGTGTGCTAATGCCCGTAAAATAAATTGAAATGTGATAAAATTCCCTTTGTTAAATCTGTAAAATTATCCTTGATCTGCTGTGATGTGCAGTCATGCTTTTGGGGAGGCAAGGTGATGGTTTGTTTGGCTGTTATTTTGAGGTGGCGATGTGATGATTTTTTTGGTCATGCTTGTGGGGGTAGTGAGGTGATGGTTTTTTTAGCTATTATTTTGGGGTAGTAAGGTTATGGTTTGTTTGAAAAGTATTTTGGGGTAGTGAGGTAATGGTTTGTTTGGCCATTCTTATGGGGTGGAAAGGTGCTGATTTGTTTGGTCATGCTTTTGGGGGAATCAAGGACATGTTTTGTTTGGTCATGATTTTGGGGTGGTGAGGTGATGGTTTGTTTGGACGTTATTTTAGGTAAGTGAAGTGATTATTCAATGGGAATTATGAGATACATGTGATGTGTGGTTTTGTTATGTTATATGCCAGGGTGGTGATGGAAGAAGTGGTTAATAATGGTTAAAATTTACTGGTCTAGTTTGGCTAGTGAGATGGAAAATGATTAATGGAAAAGTAAAGGATTGGATGTGTGGTTAAATGTGGTTGTTTCGTACTAATGAAATGAATGGGTTGGATAATGGGATTAGTTTGAAATTCAAAATGTGAATTATGTATTGTGTGGTGTTATAAATTAAGAGGTGGTATTAAAAGTGGGGATGTTTTGTGTTGGTTAGTATTTTTTTGAACCCTAGGTTGGTCTTGTGTGTGGCTATATGTATATACTTTCCTATTCCTTGTGATAACTATATATACCAAACCCACATTGAGTACTATGTACCAAAACCCATATATTCACATGGGGGTGTTTTTTCCAACATCCCAGTGATGAGGATGGATGGATGGATACCTGCTCTTTATCTCTCTCTCTCTATCTCTTCTAGACAAGTAGATATTCACAAGTTGTGATGGAAGGATGTCTGTTAGTCCACTAGGTGATGGACCATGTGTCTTCAGGTGGGATGTGATGTGACTGCACTGTGGGGTGATGGACTAGGTGTCTTCGAGTGATATGTTATTTGAACATTCTATGGGAAGAATTATGGTGGGTTTTTTTAATGGTATGAGGATTGAAAGAGGTTGATTCCATGTTCATGATACCCTACTGGTTTAGTTATGGTTGTGATATGATAACCCAAGTGTCTTCGGGAGTGATGATATGTGACCGTGCTGTAGAGTGGTGGACCAGGAGTTTGCAGGTGCGATGTGATGTGATTGTATATTGGGGTGGTATTATATGTTATACAGAAGAGACAAGAGTGTCAGGACATACAACCTTGGGTATTGAGAGATGAAAATCAGTGGGAAATCGATTCAGGGTACCCATTAGTGATATAATTAATATTATGTTATTATACTTGGATTATGTTATTCGGTGAACATGAATTGGTGTGGTTGGTATGTATAGATAACCTATTTAGATGTTGTTGGTTATTTTGTTTACTTATAGGTGAATTGGTATGTTTCTTTCATATGTGAATGTGACAATTTGGTTTTCTGACTGAGTATACTTGTATGATCACCCTAGGTATATAAACTGATTTTCAGTTTTCTAGGAGAATTATGTGGATCATTCTAGATATTACTAGCTCAGACCTTTTTGGATAGTTTCTATGTCACTATATTAACTTTTATTTTGTGTATTTAATTTTGGAGACTTTTATCTACACCTATTTTATTTATAGATTCATTACGGGATGGATTTGGTTTATTTTTATATTATGTCATGGAGATGCTTGTGAATGATTCATCTTATCTTCTTATCCTATATTACTATAAATATAAATGCCTCCATTTTCATAGGATTTTTATACACTTATTTCTAGTCACCAACCCAAGGCCAATTAGAGGTGGGACTCAGGGTTCATTATCTCTCCACCCTCATTTAGGTATCTTTGGTGAAAGGGGGTCATGAAAAATAGCCTTTTTCTTAAAAACTATTTATCATTTTAATATTAAATTAATTTATACCACTTATATAAATTTAATCATGAAAAATGGAATCCATATTTGGAATAATGAGGTCCATATTTGGTAAATAAGACCGTTTTTATTTTTTTCATTATGAACAGTAATCATAATAAATAATTTTCAATATAGTATGAGTAAATAAGGTAATTAAGTTTAAAAATAATACAATATAGACTAAAAAATGACCCTAACATTTGAAATTATTTAATTAGATGCATACAGTTCATCCATTTACATCCAATTTTCGAAAATATGGAAACTTGAAGCCATATTTATTTGTTTTTTACCTTTATAATATTTAAGTAAAAGATAATGTAAAAAATTCCACTCTATTTATTTTAATATATATAATATTTTTTGAGAGGGATAAAAACAAATTATGTTCAGTTCTAAATTTTTATTTGAAAGATAAATTATTTTTTATCATGGAAATTTATTTTTAATTTTTAGTGATGAAATAACTACCTTAAATGTTTATGAAACACTGATATAGTATTTGTTAAATTTTAGAAAAATAAAATAAAAGATTCAAAAATATTAAAAGCAATATAATTTGACTGAATTATTTTGTTACCTCAATTTTTTAGACAAAAATAACATTTTAGGGATGTTTGGAAGGATTATATTTGAATTAATTTTATATTATATTATTTTCAAAGTCAAATTAAATAAATATTTTAAAAATGTCCTTAATGATATTTTATGATTAAATTAAATTTTATTAAATTATTTGTAAATCCTAAAAATAAAAAATAGTACAATTAAAATGAGAAATGGTCTAAAATGACATCCATTGGCCATTTATGATCCATTTTTCACCTTATAAATAAAATTATAACCCTTTAATACTAAAAAATAAATTACCACGGTTAAGGATAAAATTTGTTAACCAAGGGGTTAATCTAAATGACAAGGTTTTAAATGATATAAAAACATATAAAAATTTTATTGGATAATTATATTAATACCATATATTCCATATATTCTAATAAATTTCATTTAGGAACCATTTTACTTAAGTTAGAAACATATTATATTATAATATTTCATGTAATTCCCAAAATTTCATAAATGATATTTTATAATAAATAATGTTTTATTAAATTGTTTAAAAATCCGAAAAATCATATTTTCATCTGAAAAATTTAGATATGGTTTAAAAAAGCAACTATGATATATTTATTGTCCAATTTTCTTTTTATTGTAACTATCGTTACCACTAAAGATGAAAAAAGTTTGTTATCACTCTAATTATCAAAAAGGATTAACATAGGTTAAAACAAAAGGATAAGGGTGAAAAAATCACCTAAAATTTTCCAATTTTTATTTTATAATATTATTTTGAATAATTATAATCTTATATTAAAATTATAGAAATTTGGGTCTATTTTAACATGAAAATTAATTTATCTTAATTTAAGAAATTCTAAGAGTGCCCCTCCCGTCACTTATAAAAGAGAATCTCCTCCCCACTTTTCTTCACACTATAAAAACCATTTGGTTCAAAAATTAACTACAAAAATCCCTTGATTAAGTCCCTACACACTTTCCTAGATCCTTTATTTGGTCAAAAATATAATCTAGTAAGGCTTTAGGTATAAACCTAAAGAGGTTGTCTAGAGACGAGGTTTGGTTTTTAACCCAACATTTTCTTTTTATTATTCTTCTACCTCCATAAAATATTATCCAAACAAGATGAGATAATAAAATTAGTATATTATATATATTTTATGTTATTATTATAATGGAATAACCTATATTTATCTAATATTTAATCAAATGGGAAATGAAACCACCATTCATTTATACGGAGGATTACCACCTCACAAACCGATGTAATTATTTTTCATTCATAGCCTCTCAAAGATGGTTATAATGATGGATTTAATGTATATGAATTATATTCATGAAATAATTACTATTCTAAAAAAGTTATATATCAACCATCTTCTAATATTTCCATTCACTGAAAAATGATAACGTTGTTCGTACGTACATGTGGACTACCACCTCCACAAAATGACCAGATTAATTTTTCATCAAAACAACACAGGGATGACATATATAAGTATATATAAAGAAATAATATTTTATTTATATATAATTATCATTATATAAAGATAAAATAATACTTATAATCTTTCCATCATGATCATTGAAAAATGGAAACGTTATTCATGCGTACGTACGACCTATCATCTCCAAGATTATAATATAGTTCATTTTTCATAACCATATTTAAGGATTGATTTTAAAAGTATAATTGATGTATAAAGATAATAATTACTTCATTATAATTATTCTAGAGATGATATAATAATTAACTGATTGACCATACTTAACCTACCAAAATCATTTTGGATATATGAGCTGAATATCATCACAATGGATGACATGGAATTAAATAATTAAAGACTTAAATATAATGTGGTAATAAATAAAATAAAAGGAATAATAAAAGTAAAAAATGTTCTTAATTAAGTAAATAATTAACACAATTTTATTATCTAGGAAGATAATGAATGAATGCGATGAGTAAGACTCATGGTAGGGATCAGTTTATTTTAAGAATCTCATTTTAAATATTTTATAGATTTATTTTCTAAGTATTTTTATTCCATGTAAATATTATTAAAAATACTTTTTATATGTAATTATATAGAAATAAATTAATTATAAAGGGAATTTAATTTTTAATTTATTTAAAATGTTTTCAAAAGAAATATTTTTACATATTTTATACGAATCATTTTGAAAAAAAAAGAAAAATGAATGTCTAATTTTAACATATATGACATGAATAGTTTGTCCCACCAGCATAAATGTTATTTTATATTTTCATTCCTTTATAATATTCATTTATTTTAATAGAAAAAAACCTCTGTCCATTTTTTCAAGGAATTTTAGTTTTTACAATTTGATTTTAAAGTAAAGGGATACATCAACATTCACAAATGTTTTAATTACTAGTTTAAAAGTATATTTTTATGATTTTAATGATGTAAATTAAAAATTTTATATATTTAATTCATGTTATGGTCCTTGGATATTGTTTATGATCAATTGAACCCAGTAAGTCTCTCTAATGCATTGGATAATGATTATTTTCTTCGAATAATCATATTGGAAGTTAACTATATGATTATTCTAACTGTAAGGGTTATTTTAAGGGTTATATGAAGATCATGTCCCAAGAAGCCTACCTAAATTTTATATTATTATAAATTCATTTTCATGTAAATAATTTTATTTATAGAATTTAAGATAATGATATTTTTAAAGGAAGGATTATACACTATTTTTGGTAAAATGGTATGTTTTTAAGAAAACAATTTTAATGGTTTCTCATGTTTTCTAAGAATCCCATGTGATTATGATTTACTTTAAATTTTCTTTTAAAGAGTTTTATAAAATACATTGTATAGTAAAATATGATTTCATGTAAAATTACATGATTATTTTAGCTTAATGTTTATTATTTTAAGGGGAAAATCTTTTTATCTCATGGTTTTAAAATGAACTAATGAGTTTATTTCATTATTTTTATGTTCCTTATTGAGAATTTTTCTCTCATACCATGTATTAAAATATTTTTCATTAGTTGTAAGGATGGGTAAGAAAAAATAATAATTTAATTTGTAATTTTTAATTATTTTTCCTAAAAAGATAACATATTCCATTTTAAATGTTTTTCATTATGGAAAAAAGGGATACTAAGAGGAAGTGTCCAACATGTTTTGTATGAGTCTGTTGTGTAAGATTTATATCATAAATATCTAAAACTATAAACCTAAAAATATTATTGAAAAGAAATAAGGTGAATTATTATCTAAAATTAAATTTTTTGGTTGAATAAAGATCAAGTATTTACATTTGGAATGAGTGGGAAGGTTTATATAAATTTGGAGATTAGGATGTTTTAAGATTTATGCATACTGTCATGGGTTTTTAAGTTTAAGGTTGATCATAAGTTCAAATTCCCCTTTTCTAAAGATATATGTGATGAAATTTTGAGTTGATTAATGTTATTTTGGGAGATTTTTTATCAGGTTGAGGTATATGTAAACCTTAGGTTTAACATAAAAGATTATTTTAGAAGAATGTTGTCATATTTTTGGGGATATAAGATGAAAGTTATGATATAAACATTGAGGGTAAAACATTATTTAATGTTGAATTTATTAAGATTGTTTTTGAGGATGTTCATAATATTTTTTTAATTTTATAGAAATTATATTAATATAGTTTTATTAAAAGGACAACCCACAAGATAGTTGACAACCCTTTATGTCCATTAAGGACGCAGGGCTTGAACCCATAACTGAAGGAATATTAGGTTGCATCACATATCACTGAACTACATGATGTCCTCGTTAATATGATTTTTTTAAATAAAATGTTTGAGAGATAAATATTGAGTTGATTTTGGGAACATTTTTTTATCGTATAGATAACCATGGTATTGAAAAGCGATCTCATTATAAAGTGATTAATTTTATTTTGAGATAAGATCATTATAATTTTTAGGAAAATTATATGATTAAGGTAAATTGAATATCATGGGATCTAATTTGAAGAAAAAATTTTGAATTATCTTTTGGAATCATATATAATGTTAATATGGATTTATGGTGAATCAGCTAATTTATGGTTTGGATGCATAATTTAGGAAAACCTTTCACAAACCATGCTTCTTTCACTATTCAAGGAGGGACCCCACATGGTTAAGGTGCACTGCTTCCCTAACCATGTGTAAACCATGTGGAAACCCACTACCAGGAAGTCTGTAGTTTTTTAAGGGAGTGAGCCTAAGGCTTCACGGTTATATACAAACTATACAACCCCTACTACTCAAAAGGTGCCTCACATGATTTGTACTAATCGTACGGTAATTGTGTGACCAACCCTTTTTGTCCA
The DNA here is from genome assembly GCA_963277665.1 of Viscum album. Taxonomy (NCBI): domain Eukaryota; kingdom Viridiplantae; phylum Streptophyta; class Magnoliopsida; order Santalales; family Viscaceae; genus Viscum; species Viscum album. The sequence goes on along the minus strand of OY728163.1, from coordinate 374,961,043 downwards.
TTTTACAGAACTCTATGCTAAGAACAATCCTCAAATGCTTATGGGACCTTCCTTAGGTTATAGTGCACATTTAACATGATTTAAAAAAGTATTTGAACTAAAAAAATGATCCATACCTTCATTAAAATACATTTCATTACAACCTCCCCTCCTTAAATTAACTCATACCCGAGTAGGACTTATGAGGGTAAAGAGGTATTATCAGAGAAAATATCGAGACACAAAGATCATATACCAGCTTCCCACTCCCAAGTGTCCTCTTGTACTCGATTGTGCTTCCATATCACCAATACCAAAGGAACTAACCTGACTTAGAGTGTATTCATGCTTTGATTAACAATACACCCTGGATACTCTTCAAAGAAAGCATCCATCTCTAGGTCAACCACAACAGGTTAGAATATGTGCAATGAATTTGGATAATACCTAAGAAGTTGAGATATGTGAAAGACATCATGCATAGATTGGTATCTTTAAGGATGTTCAATATGGTAAGCCATTGGTGCAATCCATTTTAAACCCTCAAAGGTCCAATGAATCATAGAGAAAGCTTAACCTACCTCCAAATACATCTATGAAGAATCTTGGGAAATACTTTTAAGAAAACTGATATCTAACCGTGAAATCAAGTGGTTTTTGGTGTCAGTTTGTGTATGAATACTATCTATGTTGAGCTTTTAACATGCAGCTTCTGATCAACTTGAGTTTTTAGGAATTCTCTTGGATGATACATGGCCCAAGTAAAGCTGTCTCCCCTTCCTCCCATACCTATAATCCACATAGAGGTGAATGAAAAATCTAACCATATAAGGCCTCATAAGGATTCATCTGAATGGTAGAATATAAGCTGTTATTATAGGGGAAATCAAAAAGGGGTATGTGTTTCTACCAAGAACCCTTGAAACCAAGAAATCATGAACATAGAATGTCATACAACACTTGAATCATGAGTTCTTTTTGTCCATCAGTTTGAGGGTGATAGGACATGCTCAGAAGAAACTTTGTATCCAAGCCCTTCTATAAGCCCTACTAGAACCAAAATGTTAAGTGATAATCCCTATTAGATATAATATATCATGGAGCTCCATGAATACATAATACCTCCCTAACATATAGCATCCCAAGATAATCTTTCAAAATAGTATCTCGTATAGGTAAAAAGTGTGAAACCCTCATCAAATAGTCAATGAATACCCACACTATATCACCTACATGAGGTAATCTGGTTAAACTGTTCACGAAATCCATATAAACATCATCCCATTTACACTTGGTAATAGACAACGACGATAAAAGTCCCATTGGTCGCTGATGTTATTCCTTCACTTGCTGAAAATAATAACATCTAGTGATAAAACTAATAGTCTCCCATTTCATAGTAAGCCACCAATTCTGGAAATGTAAGTCTCAATACATCTTGGTGACCTTAGGATGTACTTCCCATGCTAAGGAATGAAGCTCACACATAAGTTTCTCTATGATGTCATCTATAACCATACACGCCCATGAAATCATAGTGTGTCATCCTCATCCATGATCTATGAGCCGAAACTCACCACTAGACTTAAGAACCACCCATATATGTGTCTTCCAACTTAGAGAATCAGCTACATCTTTTCCTTATCTAGGCATATAAGCAAACTCCAAATAAAAGGACTATACATACTCAACCCATCTATGTTGTATGAGATTGAGATTATGATGTGTAAATATAAACTTGAGGATTTTATACCACAAAACACTCTATAATTAAATAGTGTCCCGAAAAACATGGAGCATGAACCACTACATCTAGCTCGATGTCATGCGTTGGGTAGTTCCACTCATGAGGCCTCAAGTGACGAGACCGGTACATGATGACTCACTCATCCTGCATCAAAATAGATCCCAACCTAATATCTAATGTTTCAAAATAATTATTATAGGTAATTTTTATCTTTAGAAGAATCATGATTGGAATTGATGTCAATCTTCCCCTCAAATCCTAAAAAGGTACTTCACAAGTTTTCAACCATATGAATTTCACACCCAATTTAGTCAAACCATTAAGTGGCACTGTAAGGAATGAGAAATATTAGATGAATCATTTGTAATATCTATATAGGCCCAAGAAACTCTATATGTCAAATTAGTTCTTGGGATTCTCCCAGTAAACTATATCTCTCACTTTTTCTAGGTATACTAAAACTACAGATTCTAAGATAATATGACCCAAGAATTGGACATTATAAATACAAATGTGGAATTTTCTGATCATAGAATACAATTGGTTCTCTCTTAGCTTACTCAACATGATCTCAATATGGTTGGCATGGATGTGTCAAGTGTAAGAATACACTAAGATGTTGTTAATAAAGAATACCATGAATGAATCAAGATACATGTGGAAAATCTAATTCATTATATCCATAAAAACAGCAGGTGCATTTGTGAGACCGAATGACATAAATAGGCACTCGTGAAGACCATACCTACTCTCGAAGGTTTGTGAGGTTTATCTAATGAACTGACATGAACTTGATGATAGAATGACCAAAAATAAATCTTTTAAAACACTAGATCTCCTTGGACCTGATCAAATAGGTTGTCTAGTTGAGGTAGTGGAGACCAGTTCTTAACCTTAAACTGTTTCAATCGATTTTAATACATGAAAATATCGAGGGTATCATTCACCTTCTCGGAAAAAAGGATCGATGAACCCCAAGGGGAAGTGATGGGTCATATAAATCTGTTATCCTTCAGGTACTCCAATTTCCTTTTGATCTATAAAATATCCATATATTCCATCCTTTAAGGAGGAATGAACAATGGTGTTACACCTGACACTAGCTCAATGGTGAATTATAACTCTTGAACTGGAGGTAGCATAGAAAATTCATCAGGAAATACATTCCTAAAATGATCTACTATTGGAGGGAAAACAATAGGTCATAACTCTTGATCATCCAGGAAAATACTATCAACCTGTTGTGTCACACTACCTAACCTTTGTTTCTTGGGTCCCACTCGAGTCGAAAGACCATCCGATTTTCCCTTGTAAACACACCTACCACCCTCTCGCGATATAAATATCATCCTCCAATGATTATAGTCAATATGAGATTTATAGGGAACTAACTGGTATATCCCGATGATTACATCAAATCCTATCATTTCAAGGATGAAGATATTCCATACACAAATATTTCCACCTATCTCAAGGGGATAATCCTTACAATGATGTATGCTCTCAGATTGGATACCCAATGGGGTATCAAGCATCATAAAACCACATAAGTATTGTATATCAAGGCCATGAATATCTATAAATATCTAAGATATAAATTAATGTGGCATGTCTATGTAGAATAAAGAATAAACAAGAGTAGAGGTTACTAGAATAGTACCTCAAATATTAAAAGGTCTCGTGCTCTGCTCCTACGGCATAGGATGCACTATATGTAACTAGCTTGTACCACGAAATTGAGTCATAGCTTGACATCCCTAAGATATCCTCCTCTACTTACGTTTAGAATCATGATTTTTAATACCTTTTATTTGACCAACGCCTCATCTTGAGTGGTCAATGGTATTCCAGCTGCATGCATGACGAGATACCATTAGCACTGATCTATAATGTGAGGTAGGTGTAGATATTTTCTCACTAGGAACCGACGTAAAGGTCCTATAGAAGCTCTGTATATTCCCCATCATATCGTGGAATCTACATTCCACTAGATCTTATAGGCACTGGGGTTTCATATGTCATAGTTTCTTGAATTGGTAACAGATAAAAAGCTATTAGTATGATCTATCTGACTGCTGATAACCCTAGGAGAAACCTCAAAGTGATGATCCCATCTTCTAGAAGAACCATTTAAAGGTATAGGTGTTGAACCACCCAGGTTACCACCATAATATTTTCTCAATTTTATATCAATAATAAGGGATTGATTGACTATCTCAAAAATGGCAGTCAGCCGAAAAACATTGAACTATGATCAGATGGTGTATACAAGTCCATCCTAAAATCACCCATCAATCATAAGATAATCACTATACAGAGTTAGTGAGAACCACTATAGATTAGTAAAATAAAAAAATACTCCATGATAATCATGGATCCCAGCTGTAGGTTTATAAAATCTATAGTCTGTTCAGCACTCAGAGTATGTGGAAAGAAGTAGTCGTAAAAGATATTTTGGAAATTTAACCAAAATATATCTCTATGTATTTCATCCTAGGTAATAATATCCCACAATATGTTAGAATAATCACACAGTACTGTTTCCGACGCTTTTATGCCAGGGCGCGCGCGCGTGTCCGTCACGCATGGGAGGACGCGCGGCTCGTTGCCCCGCATTCCCGCTTTCCAAAGGCGGGAGACATCCGTTTCTTATTCAGGGACGTCTACTCCTTGATCGAAACCGGGATGACGGGATGTTGGTTCTTCCTTCTGTGGATTCCTCCTCGGAGCTCGTCACCTAGTCCAGGTCTCCCTTATAGATTTAAGACGGGTTCGTGAAGCTCATTCCCGGCGCCATATATGCATGGACTCCAGTTAATTACACTGCTTCCGTCGAGACGCTCCAAGGGGTCTTGTCGGGGTAGCAACCTTCGGTGAGGAGAATGGTCACGTTGGGTTGTCATTGGCATGTCTTGATGCTGGGGATTGGTATGTCTGTCTTCTGTCCCTTATCACAGGGCTTCTTGAGAGCGCAGAAGCCCGAGGCATCCCACATCGAACGTGGGGAATGTGTACCATCTGAGGTTTTCCTCAGCTTCCCATGTTTAACACGGGGTATTCCACGTGTTTAACATCTTGCGGAGACAGATCGGACTGATCGAAACACTGAGAGTGGATCAGATTGAAGGACCCCCTAGGAGGAACACCGATGTTGGGGCCAGCACGTGGGCGGCTTCCCGGATACTATAGAGTGGGATGGGGTGGAATGATCTCACCGGGATGTGGTGGCCCGGGTAAGGATCATGATGGGTGATAGAATGATGGGATTGAACCTCATGGAGGCTTCCTATGTATCCCCATGGCAGGGAATCAAAGTCCGCGTAGTTCGGTGATACGGTGGGACACCTGAAGAGGCGACTTGTGAGAATGGACGCATGGATTGGATCCTGGAGGAAGTAAGATCTCCGGGCTAGGGCATGAACTTCCCAAGGCACGTGGGCTTGAGGGGAGAAGTCAGGATGAGATGTGGGTGTGAGGAATGGGGCTTATGCTCTAAGATGGCCCAAGAGGGGAAATACGGTTTAACTCCATATGGGAAGAGATATAGTTTGACGTCATGCGAGATGAGGGCATACAGTTTAACGTCATGCGAGACGAGATACAATTTCACGTCATGCGGGATGAGGGCATACAGTTTAATGTCATGTGGGACGAGGAATCTGGGGATTACGCTATGAGGCGGCCCTAAGTGGATATGGGGCTTACGCTCTCAGGCGGCCCATGGTGGCCGGGGAACCGACATGGAGAGGTCGGAATAACCGGGTGGTGGGCTTGAACCTCATGGAGGCTTCCTACGTACCATGTGTTAGCACAGATCAAAGTCCACGTAGTTCGCTGGTATGGAGCTTACACTCTGAGGCGGCCCATAGGAGGATTTCATGGTCGATGCGCGCTCTAAGCCCACGTGAGTCATGCTCGGTGTGAGAAACAAGAGGCACAAGGGACCAGAAGATCACGTCACAAAGGGTGCATCCGTGAGAAGCGGAAAAGGGCTTACGCGTTGAGTGGCCCAAAGAGGAAACATGGGCTTACGTGTGGTTAGTGGCCCTGGGTGCTGGGGATTACTCCAGGGTGGAGGCCCATGGTGCGACAAAGCACAGTGGGAAAGGTACTCCACTGGCCTTGGCAGGGGGGAAGTACAGAGGTGCATGGGTGAAACCTTCCGTAAGAGAGGCTAGGGGCTTACGCTCTGAGGCATCCCTTCCCCCATGGACAAACACCACTCCGACAAGGAGGATCTCATTCCATGCGAGGAAGAGTCCATTCCCATGGAGATGAGAGGTATAAAGAATGTCCGAGACGGGGGGGACCCTGCGTGTAAAGCACGGGGTCGGACCACAGTTTAACGTCATGTGTTAAGGATGAGGTGCTTAGCAGTTTAACGTCCTGCAACTTGGACGAGGTGGGTTCGCTCCACAACCCTAGGGCTTACATGCCCAATCCCCTCTACCCCTTGTGGGAGGGAAGGCATCGACAAGGCCATAATGAAGGCAGGCCGCATGGTGAACCATTGAGGGGTCCACATTAGCGTGGCTATGTGAAGAAGAAATAGTCGTTAGTGTGCCTATGTTGAGAAGCATAAGGCAAAGCAACACAACGGGAAACACCGCCCAAGGGACCTTGAGGTTACTTCGTATGAGCCTGGAAGGCCGTATGGGAAAACAACACATGGCGCGCATGCTCGGCAGAGGAGAAATCAGGTGCCGGCGTGGAAAGGCAGCCAAGGGGTGTCAAGGTAAAGGGGTCCTGGTTGTTGCGCGCAAAAAGAAGGTTTGCGTGCAAAATACCGGGATGGCGCGCAATAGGGCCAGATGATTGCGTGGATAGGTGATTGCGCGCAAGGTATTGCGCGCATAGAAGGGGATTGCGTGCAAGGGGAAAAAATTGCGCGCGAGCGGAGTACCCGGAGGAGTGGGAAAATTCACTTAAGCCAGTGGAGTTGCGCGCAAAGGCGAACCCCGGGGCAAGGTTGCACAAAAAGAGGAATTACCTGCAAGTCATATTGCGCGCGGGGGGAGTCGAATTGCGTGCACGGGAGCCGTTCCGAATTCCACAACCCCAAACTGGTTTGGGCCGCCTTCTATTTATAGGCATCTACCAGCACAGAATCCAGGCGGCGCACGAAAGGTTCCGCGATGGGAACCATTGGCGCTCAAAGATTCACCGCGCGGAACTGGGGCGCACAAAATTGTGCGCGCCATCGGCTCGATTACACGAATCCTGGGAATGCTTTGCGCACACATCATTATTTCGCGTAAGTCCTCCTTTATTTCGCGCACCACTTCCCGGGCCTCTGATTCTGAATATGACTTCGCTTTTCCATTTCGAAACTTCCTCTAGGAGTTACAGACTTTTTTCGGCATCTACAAATGCCCCCCCTCGGAATTGGATCAGCGAGAGGTCGCAATGATCGGATTCTGAGGGAAACGCCGAAACGCCGAAGCAGGGCCACTTCTGGGCTCTTAGCGTGCAAACAACCCACGCGGCGCACAAAACAAAGGATCGACGTGGAATTTTCTTTCCGCGCGGCACGTAACCTTGTCCTCGCCTATAAAAAATGGGTTTGGGGTCCCAAATCTGTACTCCAGCTTTTCCGCGCGATAGGATTATCGCTCTCGTGCGCGAAATTGATCTCGCGGCTGCGCGTACAAACGCTCTGGCAGCGCGGAATTCCTTCCGAATTTTGGTCGTCCTAGCGCGCCTACTCAGGATATTCCGCCGCCACATCAGATTTCACGCAACACTATCTGATTCCGTGCACTCCATCCTGGTTTCGTGCAACTCTCGAGATATTTGAGATGGCCACAAACCGAGTTGATGAGGGGGAAGCCGCCGCTCGTAGGACCGAGATGGCGGTGGACGAGGAGGTTTATGGTGCCAAGGTGATCGTTTCCAACAACCTGACCTTGTTCAATCTGCTGCCTCTAGCCCAGAAGATGTATCCCCTATCTGACAACCTCCCGCTCTGGAATTTTGGAATTCTGGAGGAGGTTCCACTGCCGGGTTTCGAGGTGGACACACCGCGGTCATGGGTGACCCGGGAGGACGAGCTTCCTCACTAAAATATCACCAATAACGGCCGTCTTGCTAGGGAAACCATACATATGGACATATATGTCCTGAACCCAAGGACTAGGACCATTACCGGGGATGAGCTTGTTGCAGATAATTCTCCGGCCCTCTACGCGAGCACGTTCCGTCAGAGCATCACATATGACACAAAGGGCTGGCTGAAGGATTGGGAACTGCGGTCCGGGGGTAACTTCACCAGCGAGTGGGCCTAGGCATTCTGGGTTCGCCATACCTGTGACCAGTTCGGGGATGAACTGCGGTATATTGGCCTGTTCGAGGCGGTATGGACGTCGCAGTTCCACTTCCACCATCAACCTGATCTCGGGCCGGAGCTATTCTCCCAGTGGACTCCTGATACCAAAACATTCCACCTTCATCATGGGGAAGTTGGCATTAGTCTCTAGGACGTTCACTGCATAGGAGGTATCCCACTAGAGGGCTACCAATACGACGAGTTCGTTCCTCCAAAGAACACCTGGGAAGACAGGTCACGAACGCCCATGCTGATGTGGCACCTACTGGAGATGGCCAAAGAGAGACTGGAGGTCAAGGACTTCTTGAAGGACATTGCCTACAAGGGATGGTTTAGCCAATTCCTTGAGAAGGACCCGACCGTCAAGATGCCGGGATGGGGTAAACGGTGCCCAACCGCAGCTCAGAGGAGCAGGGATGGGTCATACTGGAGGACCCTAGAGGCAGGGTAATACCAATCATGGGGATACCACATCATTGAGTCCCAGGACCCGAACGTCTGGTACGCCGCGTTCCTCACCACCTTCCTGAGCGGGTGGCTCCTGCCGGTGCGGGACGCGAGGATGGGCGTCCGTCCAGCAACACTGGTGATGGCGGGCACCATGGCTACCAACAAACGGTTCAACTTGGGGGTACCCATTCTAGCCAAGCTGTATGCCATCCTGGGATGCATCTCATGAGGGGGGTCACCTCGGAGAGCGTGTGGCCCCTTCGAGATCTTCCACAGCTGGGTGGCGGCTCATCTTGGTGGATACACTTTCCCAAATGCCATCCGTCCTCCGGGAAATGGCCTACGACCATCCTTGCTGAAAATTTCTGGGGTGGCGCTGATGACGCTCAATGAGGAGGGCGTGAGAATCCGCATTGGTAACCACAACAGCTTCCACTTCAGCCCGTTCCCCACCCCGATCAGCCAGATGGTGGACAATGGGAAAGGATCTCTGAAACAGTAGGAGTATTTCCAGAGCATTCGAGGAGGGGTGCTCTTGGATCAGATCGATGGGAAGGTGATCTGTGAGCCTTACGTGCCATCCCGATTCGCCAGGAAATTTGGGTGCTTCCAACGAATGCCGAAGAAGGTATTCACGACTTTTTGGCAGGAGAATAATCCCTGCGTTCTGCGCCAAATGTGGTTGATGTTTACCACTTTCGGCTCTGGCGACGTCGTCGCTCTTCCTCCCAACAGGGTTGATGCTGGCCTAGCAATCGAGTATGCCGAACACTGGACCATCGCGTACCCTGAGGGGATTTTATGCAAGCGAGTCCGGAAACTCGAGGTTACTCGCGCAGAAACCGGGCGACGGGGGAGAAGGCAAGGTGCTGCTGGAAGGGGGGAACCAGGGGTGTGTTAGGAAGTGAGGCCTGCCTCGGCTGGGACTTCAGCAGCGGGAACATCACACAACGCCGCCGCGACCTCGTTGCCCATAGGGGGGTCACATGAGGCGGCCAGGGAGCTTCCCAAGAAGCAGATAAGATACCTGCTCGATCCTTCCCAAGATGCAATCCTCCCGGCACTGTGGTTGGCCTGGATGACCCTGCGGAAATCGCTGAGTGTTGAAGCCATCTGGCAGAAGATAATGCTAAACGGGATCCACTTGCCATAGGTCGGGCTCATTCGAGTTACCGACCGACTAAATTTACATCGGTGGCATGCTTATCTGGCGACCATGGACACATACGCATGCCAAAGGGGTCAGCGTGCGGAGCCACCTTTCTTAGTGAAAGTGATGCTCGGCCAGGAGCATGATCCGGAAATGATGTCGTCGGGAGAATGCGGCAGTGACAAGGAGTCTGAGGGGGAGGAGGAGACCGGAGAAGATGAAGGCGAAGGAGAAGATGAAGAAGAAGGAGAACCTGAAGGTGAGGGGTCACAAGGGGTGACCTACCAAGGGATTGTCGAAGAGAGCAGCGGGATTTTCAGCTCTGATCTCGACATAACCGAGATACTCGAGGTTTGTCTCTATCCTCATTCATTTCCCTTTTTTCATCCATTCTCCTTTTCAATTTCCAAACTGTCTCTCTGCCTCACTCAGGAGCGGCTGAGTGTTGGACGGGCATCCCCACTAGAGGAGGGAGGAGATGAACCAGTGGGACATGATGGGGATCCGACACCCATCATTGAATTAACAATCGCAGAGGGGTCTCCCATCACGGCGGCTCCTGCAGCGACCGGAACACTGGAGACCGACGCTCTGGACTCCTGTAAGTCTCACGCTTCACTACTGGCGCTTGTTATCAAAAGATCCCAACTAATCAGCGTACGCCTTGCACAATGATCCCAAAATTGGAGGCTCATCAGGCTGCGAAGCCCGGGCCGTCCGTGAGTGGACCAGTGGCGGACAAACCACCTCATTCAGAACATGCTCCCTACACTGAGTCGACCCTGGAAATTGGTGAGCAGGGGGCAGCAGACACTAGAGGCGCTGTTCTTGAGGTGAGGCCGGAAGCTGACGGAGGCATCGTCGCAGCTGGGGAAAGAGAGTAAGGTCACCCGGACGTCAAGGATCCTATTCCTCATGAAGACATCCCTGAGGCAGATCCTGCCGCCGATCTGCTGGCTGCCTTCCCTACGTACCGACCCGCTGACCCTGAGGAGGTAGATGTCTCGGACTCAGAAGCTTATGAGGAGAGCCGGATGACACGACGCAAAGGGTGGAAGTGTATCCAGCGCTTTCTCAGACAACCCCAGTCGGATTGGATGAGGCGGATGGGATCACTCCAGACCTGGCTGCGCTTCCTGTGCGCCGGAGGGGCTGACACTCAACGCCTTCATCTGATGGTTCATGAATACATGGCCAAGAAGATACGAGAGAGCAGCCGGCGCACCGACGTTTCCCAGTGTCGGGAAAGATCGGCGAGCGCCCGAGCGTTGCTGAGGGCGGAGCGGGAGGTCCGGCAGCTCGAAGGGCAGGCGGCAGATAAAGAGGCCTTCATTGCAACATGATCTGAGCTTGTGGAGTAACTGACGGACCAGCTGGCTGACGCGTAGGAAAAAATGATGGAGGCGAGTCACCAGATGACCGTACTTCGAACCGAGCAGGTGCAGGCACAAGCTAGGATTGGCGAGCTGCGCTCTGTGGCAGCTGATGAGGAAAGAGTCTTCGAGGAGCGAGAAGCGGTCTTGGAGGCAACCAGCCAAAGGGTAGCAGCGCTGGAAAGGTCGATTCAGCATGCTGATCCTTAAGGGCTTTGTTTTGGCCATCTCATGAACCTCTTTCTTGTACTGATCATCATCTCAATCCAATACATGGCCAAATCCATTCATCTGTACCCTTGGTTTAATATGCTCGACCATAATTTCGAAATGAATAACAAATCTCCCCTAAGCTCTTGTGGGTCGCACCCAATGCGAGAAGCAAAGGATACTCGTGCTATCATTTCGTCCAACTATGGGGCATTGAACAAGCCTCATGCATCTGAAATTGGGCCTGGATTTCTGAGGAGAAGACCTTAGACCGATTGATATATCACCTTCTCAATGTGCTCTGACACACGAGCGGGGCAATGCTGGGGGCATTGAAATCCATCTGAACATTGGGAGATGGAAAGGAAAGGTGACTCACGCTACCTGAATTCAGAACACTGTGAGGCGCGACGATGGAGGATAACTGTTAACCGTGATGGAAACGCAGCATCCATATCATGTTGGCCTGGAGTGGGGACAATAAATGAGGGCTGAACGCTGACCATGTTCGCAACATGGGGCCTAACTCAAATATTGCCTGTCAGTTTCCCGAAATGTTAGCCCAAGAAAGCAGGCGGACTATAGGTCTATCATCCATATTGCTATAATAGGTGGACCAAAGGTCTATCATCCATATTGTGGTAGCAGGAGAACCAAAGTCTATCATCCATACTATTAGGGGGTCCCGTCAAACATGACCAGTCCTCCGAAATGTTGGCCCAGGATAGTAGGTGGACCATAGGTCTATCATCCATACTGTTAGGGGTTCCCGTCAGACATGAAAGAGAATGAGGATCAGAATAAAGGGGCATGCAAAGCGTGGAAGGTGGAGTGGTGGTTTGTTCGAACAGATTAAAACACTCCTGAAATTGCGCCACCGTGGCGAAGGTGCATTAGGCAGACGTACCAACCTAATCATGGGTCATCCCAATTTTCAGGCAGGACCTCTCTGGCGAGAGAACTGCCACTTCCCATTATTACTATGGGGCATCCCGAACTTATTCGGGGTAAATTTTACAATTACACTACTTCCCATGAAGTCAGGCCGAGGGGCCGACAATAAGGAGGGACGGGGTTTGGTAATCCCTAGGGCTAGACCCAAGACGAAATGTCATGGCGTTCCTGCGTATCTCATTAGGATGATAATTAAGCTGCACGTAGTTCTAGAAGCACAGTTTAACGTCATGTTGGACAAAATATAGTTTAACGTCGTGTGGGACGGGGGCACATCTCATCTGGGGATAGGCACGACATGACAAGTAACCTGACGTGAATGAGGACATAATCCTGCACCACACTATACAATCCCACAAGAGAGACCGATTCGTGGAAAGCCAAGTAAAGGAGCTTAGTTTTAGGTTTTAGAACTCGGACCAAAGGATAAGGGGAATGGGAGACACATGGTAAAGCGGTTGCAAAACCCAACGTGGATGGGGAAAAGCCCTGCTTACTATGTGATCCTGGGGATGCGTTTAGGCCGAGAGACCGAACATGAAAAGTTAGGCTGGGCCTGCAGGGAAGTTCCCAGGTGCTCCTACGTATCTCATAAGGATGAGAATCAAGCCATACGTAGTTCTTGAAATGCATCATGGGGCGATATGGCGCCTGCGCAAAGGACAAAGGAGTCATGCGGGTCTAGACCTCGCACCAAAAGAAGCGACATTTGATATATCTTGTTTGTTCTTGAAGGTAAATGGTTTTTCTTTTGTGGGGAGACTGGCCTAGGGTAGAAATTCCTGGAGTCTCCACAATAATCAAGCCATAACAGGTGTTGAAAAGCAGCATGATAATCGACCAATACCTGGCGTGATGTCCCCCATGGGGAGGTCATCACAATGTGGTGCCATTTTTCGTCGCGTGGCTAGGACGATATCATCACAGTTTAAGGTCGCGTGGTAGGAACAACAACACAGTTTAAGGTCGTATGGTTTAGACCAATAGCACAGTTTAAGGTCATAAGGCTTGGACCAACAGCATAGTTTAAGGTCGTATGGTTTGGACCAACAACACAGTTTAAGGTCATAAGGTTTGGACCAACAACACAGTTTAAGGTCATATGGTTTGGACCAACAACACAGTTTAAGGTTATATGGTTTGGACCAACAACATAATTTAAGGTCATATGGTTTGGACCAATAGCACAGTTTAAGGTCATAAGGCTTGGACCAACAACACAGTTTAAGGTCATAAGGATTGGACCAACAGTACAGTTTAAGGTCGTATGGTTTGGACCAACGACACTGTTTAAGGTCATATGGTTTAGACCAACAACACAGTTTAAGGTCATAAGGCTTGGACCAACAACACAGTTTAAGGTTGTAAGTCTTGGACCAATAGCACAGTTTAAGGTCATATGGTTTGGACCAACGGCACAGTTTAAGGTCATATGGTTTGGACCAACATCACAGTTTAAGGTCATACGGTTTGGACCAACAGCACAGTTTAAGGTCATAAGGATTGGACCAAAAACACAATTTAAGGTCATAAGGCTTGGACCAACAACACAGTTTAAGGTTGTATGGTTTGGACCAACAACATAGTTTAAGGTCATATTGTTTAGACCAACAACACAGTTTAAGGTCATAAGGCTTGGACCAACAACATAGTTTAAGGTCATAAGGCTTGGACCAACAACACAGTTTAAGGTCATATGGTTTGGACCAGGAGGAACATGCACGATGCGATAAAGCATACCTGATGCGGGTGAGGGCGTAATCCCATACCATCACTGCGCACGGTTCCAAGAGAGGAGCCTCGGGCCAAAGGGGCCTACGAGGGTTCAACAATCAGGGGGGGGGGGGGCAGGAGATACTAGCTCCCAGCCACGATGGGCCCAAAACGCAATTTCTGGGTGACTCCTCGTTCCCCATGGGGATGAGGGTCAAGATGCACGCAATCTGTAAAGAAGAAACCAAAGCACATACTCTAGCGCTCAGATCACAGGAGCCCCGAGAGACATCGTTACACAGCTCGGTCTGTCTGATGTGTGGGGGTGTACTGAGGGTTAGTACAAGGAGTGTCGAGATTCCACGTTGACATGGTGGGGCAGAACACAATGTGAATCATGAAACCAACATTCAAGGCCCGGGGAAGCCTGTGTGACGACTGAGGATTACTGCTGACCACGTTCGCAACACATCATCCTGTCGCGTTAGCCTAGAAGTAGGGGCAAACAAATGAGCATCAACCGCTGACCACATTCAAAACATGGGATTTGTATCAATTTGTTTCCCAAAACCCTCGGGGGCATTGGCCCGTGATGGTAGGAGATCCCTTAGGCATTGTATCCGGGCCATTCTTGGGGGTCCCTCCAGGTGTGAAGGATGGTGGGGCCTGAATGAAGGGGAACACGAAGCTTGAAAAGTGGACTAAAACTTGTCTAAGTCGAATCTGACACTCTAGGTCCTAGACTAGAGTACTCTGAACACATTAGCAGACCACTGGAGAGGGTCTAAGGGCTCAGTATGAGAGCGTCCAAAAGATGGCAGATTCCCAAGGGAAGGGCAGGCCAAAAAACTGAGGCAACCAGGAGATCGTGGGATCTCCTAAGAGATGGGGATGGACCTGAAATCTAAGTGTTCAGGCGGTCATACGTATCCCATAAAGATGAGAATCAAGCCACACGTATTTCTAGAGACGCGGTTTAAGGTCATGTTGGACGGAATAAGGATCTTAGTTTTAGGTATTAGAACTTGGACCAAGGTGCAGTTTAAGGTCGTGCGGGACCGTAAAGTTTAAGGTCATGCAAGACCATAGGAGGAGAGAGAACTGGGGCTGGGCCCAAGAAGAAATGTCCGGGAGTTTCTATGTATCTCATTAGGATGAGAATCAAGCCACACGTAGTTCTAGAAGCACAGTTTAACGTCATGTTGGACTAAATAAGGATCTTATTTTTAGGTATTAGAACTCGGACCAAGGAGCCCAGATGTAGGGAAAAGTGTAGTTTAAGGTCATGCTGGACTGGGTGCAGTTTAAGGTCATGCGGGACCGTATAGTTTAAGGTCATGAAGGACCACAAGAGGCTTAGGCAAAGTACTGTTTGAGGAACCTGGAGTTGGTGGGAGGAGTTACGCGCTCACTATCCATAGTCACCAGGGAATACGTGCCATTGGGATAGACCTTATGGAAAATAAAATGCCCCTCCCATTTGGGCTCCAACATGGGTGGTTTCCTGCCGGGAATCATTGGCGCTCTGAGAGCCAGCACCAGGTCACCTTGCAGGAAGAAGCGGAGGCAAACCTTCTTGTTGAAAGCTCGAGCCATCCTGCTCTGATGCCTTTCCAAGTTATGAAAAGCGTGAAGCCTACTTTCGTCCAGCGCTTCCAATTTGTCTAGATGGATTTCAGCAACTCTATCCGACGCTTGCTGGCCGTAGATCGCCATGTGCAATAAGGGAAACTGGAACTCGATGGGCAGGATGGCCTCAACTCCGTATACCAGGGAATACGGAGTCACCTGGGTGGAGTTACGAGTCGTCGTCTTATAAGTCCAGAGGGCGTTGGGGAGCTTGTCCGGCCAACTTTTCTTGTTCTGACCAACCATATTTTGCAGAATGTTAGAGAGGGTTTTGTTAAATGCCTCAATCTGTCCATTTGCCTGCGCATGGTAGCGGGAGGTGTGGTTAGAGCGAATGTTGTACTTAGCGTACAATTTCTTCAGCTCGGCTAATCGGAAGTTGGTTCCGTTATCTGTAAGGATAGCATAAGGTACTTCAAACCTATAGATTATATTGGAGCTCACGAAGTCAGTGATAGAACAGGCCTTGACTTCCCTGAGCAGGATTGCCTCTGCCCACATCGAGAAAAAATCCGTAGCGGTTAAGATGAACCGGCACTGGCGGGCCGTCGCCGGCGGGTAAGGCCCTATGACATCCAACCCCCAGACTGCAAAGGGCCAAGAATACTTGGTATTATGGAGAGGCTCCAGTGGCCGATGCACAAAGTTAGCATGAACTTGGCATGAATGACACCTCTTGGCATACTCGATGCAGTCGTAGATCATGGAGGGCCATAAGTATCCCAGCCTCCGAATCTGGTGGGACAACTTCGACCTGGCCTGGTGGGCGCCACATGAACCAGCGTGCACTTCTTGCATGACCTGTGGGATCTCGACTCCTTGAAGGAAACAGAGGAGAACACCATCAAATCCGCGCCTGTAAAGGAGCTGCTCCAGGCTGGGACCGCTTTGAAGGGTGAACTGCGGCGCGCGGTGTCAGATTCGTTCTCACTCGGCTCGGTCCGGCGGAAGATTGCCGTGATGGATATATTCAACCAAGGGCGTCCTCCAGTCAGGAACTGTCTCGATTACCGCACCTGAAGCCCCCGGGGATCCAGACGTAGGGGCACCAGCAGTGAGATGGTTCACTCGTGGGCCATGATCGCCCTCCAGAATAACAGGAGCAATGACTCTCCGGTGCGCCACGTGGATGATTAGGTCATCCTGTTCGGGATCCGCAAGCAATGCGTCCAGGCTGGCCAAAGCATCTGCTCGACTTTTTTGCGACAGGGGAATGTGAACGACCTCTGGCCAGGAGGGAAACTTAGCCATTAGACGAAGGGTGCACTCCAACAATGGCACGAGTTCTGGCTTTCTGACAGCATAGTCACCATTGACCTACTTGATGACTAGCTCGGAGTCCCCTTTTACATACAGATGGGGTACGCCAATCTTGAGAGCCAACTTGAGGCCAGTAATGAGGGCATGATACTCTGCCTCATTGTTGGTGCAGCCTTCTGACAACAGGAATGAATACGGCAGAACGTCTTTCTCCGGGGTGATGAAGACGATACCCAGGACCACTCTGTTAAGCCTAGGATCATTAAGACTTCTACCGGTGGGGCTCCGGGAGGCACCGTCAAAGTGAATCTGCCAGCAAGGGATGGCGTGATCGACTGAGAGGATTGACTCATCAGGAAAGCCTAGATCCAGTGGCTGGTCCACGGAGGTTGGGTGGGCAGCTAAGAAGTCTACCAACGCTAGTCCTTTGACGGACTTCTGAGGTATGAACCTAATGTCGAACTGCTGGAGGATCACCACCCAGCGCACCAATCGGCCGGTCAACATAGGTCGGTTCAGGATGTATTTCAACGTGTCTACCCGAGAGACCAGCTGTACCTTGTGGTGCTGCAAGTAGTGCCACAATTTTTTCATGGAAAATACGAGCGCTAGATAGCTCTTATTGATGGGAGAATATTTAATTTCCGCGTTGAGGAGCATGAGGCTGAGGTAGTGGAGGATATTATCTATTCCCTCGTTGTTCTTCTGGGCGAGAAGTGCGCTGAGGGATCGCTCCAGGGCGGTCACGTAAAGGACCAGCGACTTTCTGGAAACGGGTGGCATCAAGACCGGAGGTTGAAGCAGATACTGCTTGATTTCCTCAAAAGCGATCTGAAACTCTTCGTCCCATTCATAGGTGGCTCCTTTCTTCATGAGATGATAAAAGGTCTTACACTTGCCGGACAGATTCGCAATGAATCGGCGTATATAGGCTAAATGGACTTGAAGGCCTCTCAGCTCTCAAATATTATTCGGGGGAGGCATCTGACTGATGGCCTTGATATTCTCTGGGTCGATCTCAATGCCTCAATACCTAACAATGAAGCCAAGAAACTTTCCAGAGGTGACCCCGAAGGCACACTTCAACGGGTTCATCTTCAAGTGGAAAGAACGGAGGAAGCCGAACACTTTCTCAAGGTCTTTGAGATGGTCCTGGTGCTGACGAGATTTAACCAACAAATCATCCACGTAACACTCCACCAGCGTCCCGAGAATCGGCTTGAATATGCGGTGCATGGCCCGTTGATAGGTGTCACCTACATTCTTTAGGCCGAAGGGCATAACCTGGTAGTAGAAAGTACCCCGGGGGCCCCTGAAGGCAGTGAACTCTTCATCCTCGGGGGCCATCCAGATCTGGTTGTACCCAGAGTACCCATCCATGAAGGAGAGGGCTTGGAACCCGGCTGTGGCATCGATCAACAACTATGTCATGGGAAGGGGAAAATTATCCTTCGGACAATGGCGATTGAGATCGCGGAAGTCGATACAGACCCTGATCTTCCCGTTCTTCTTCCTGACAGGCACAATGTTGGCTAGCCACCTGGGGTACTGGACTTCCTTGATGAAGTTGGCCTTGATGAGCTTATCAACTTCGGCCTCAACCAGGGCACCGTGAGAGGGGTGCATCTTTCTGGGAGGCTGCTTGAACCCGCGATGGTTTTCTGGAAGGCCAAGGTGGTGGACGAATACCTGGGGATCTAGTCCTAGCATCTCGTCATAATTCCATGCGAACACATCACGGTGCTGTCTGAGGAAGTCTACGTACCGTTGTCATTCCTCGGGGGGCATAGCGGCATTGACCAATGTGGGTCTCGGGTCCGCCTTACTACCGAGGTTAACCTGCACTAACTCATCGACCCTGGTTGGGACGCCCTCCTCAAATGTAGGAGGAGAATCTTCCATGTCCTCCTCTCTGCTTGTGGAGGGATAATCCACAGGGGGAGCTGTTTTGGGGCTGCCAGACCCTGATGGGAAGCTGGTGCCGGCTTGGGCGGCAGAGGTCGTCATGTCAGGGGGCCCATGCACTGTAGAGACCATGGAGACAAAAGTGGTTTATCAAATCCCATCTGGCCTTCGGCCCAAGGGGCCACGCTTTATGACATCAAAGTAGTAGTGGCGCATTGGCTTGAGCCGATCGATTTCGGCCCGACGAAATAGACACGTATGTTGTACTGCCATTTCCATGAGCCCAACATCCCGATATCTCACAGGGGTAGGAGGCTCGGGGATCACATGAGCCTGGTTGGTGTAAGAGTACGAGGTGATTTCCCATCATCGCTTGGACCCAGAAATATGCCTTCCTCTGGTACCCGAAACAACAAAGCACTTCCCCATGTCGGGGGTTGTGGCCTCTAACCGATGGATTGGGAAGACATATGTGTCGTCCAAACCTGCCCAGGGATCACTTATGATAGTGGCAGGCTCGACCTCACCTGCCAAGATCTGCTTGTCCTTGCTCTTTTAATAGTCAGCGTCCAGATAATGGGCTTCACAAGAGGAAAAAGGAGACGCATCTCTTTGGAGCATGCCCACTCTAACCTTAAGGGATTATTTGAGGCACTCGTGATATGATGAGGGGACCGCTGCGTGAAGGTGGAGCCACGGACTACCCATCAACGCGTTGTAGGAGATGTCCTAAGAAACAACCATGAATTCGGTATTGGCAATTAGGCCACCGAACTGGGTCTTCAGACGAATCTTACTGAGTGGAGTTTGCTCGGTCCTATCATACCCCTGGATCCTGAGGTCGGAGGGAGTTAAATCATCCTCAGACAACCCCAGTTTCCACAGTGTCCGGGTTGGGATTAGGTTAATCTCGGAACCCGTGTTAACAAGACAGTGGCGAACTTCCATGCCATTGAACTGGGCAGTGATGTACAGTGGGAGAATGTGCCCCTATATGAGAAGGTATTCATCTTCACCGGAAAACAAGATAACTTCCTGACATTCAGCGTCCTCAATCGCCTCGGTGTGGAAGGCTTCTGCGGCCGCCACCTCCGTCTCAAACTGGAGGGGGATTATTAGAGCCTCAACGAGCGCCTCATGCATTTCAGACGATAGGAGAAGGGCCTCAAGGATAGAAAACCTTGCCAGAATGCCAGCCAAGTGCTTTAGAACATCATACTTTCGAGCGAAATGTGATCTTCTGCTTACAGGAGGCTGCTCTGCGATTGGAGGCATGACGGGCCGTGCCGTCAGGACCGGTGACTGACTGGTACTAGGCACGTCTCGTTGTTCACTAGTCGAAGCTTGAGAGGTAGCTACCACGTTAGGACCGGAAGGCTGTAGTTGGCCGGTGGCAGGGCAGGGCTGGTTGCGACACGGATGAGGTGGTCGCTCCTGATCCAACAACACAAACGGTGGTGGAGGTGAACCTGTCGACACTGGGTGAGGGGGCCGCATGCACTGATATCTTTATCGGGCATGCTACCTGGTCTCAGTAGCATGCACGGCCTGACTGGAGGTGACGACTGCTGTGCCTCAACGATTCACGTAGCCACGACTGCACCGACGTTGGCGACAGCTGGGGACATTGGGGAGGTCCACCTGGTGTTCCTCATTGTTGGGAGTGAAAAAGGGATTTACCAACTCTACGGTGTTAACTGAAGCGTACCCCGATCTTTCACTTGAGGAGTCATCCACTACCGGACGGAGTCTTAGAGGGATCCCCATCTCTGGGGGAATAAAATTGCCAAGTGTGCGGGAAGATGATGATACTGGCAGGGCGCGTTCTTTCTTCCTGCGCCACCGCTTGATCTTCTGGGAATAGGTAGGCTGGGACGACGATGCCAAAGAGGCGCTCGTAGATTATGAGGGATCTGGATGACTCAGGCGGGCACGGATGATGCCATGGGCATGGGCGACCATCCTATGGGCCATTCAGTCATTATACTTCCAGGACCCATAGTTGGAAACCTATTCCCACTCATCCTTGTTGTCACTGCTGCCATCTGATCTCACGAAGACACCTACCACCTATGCCGGGGCCAGGCCCAACCTGACTATGTTGTTGTCAATCTGGTCTTGGATCCAGTCCTTGAACACATAGCATCGCTGGATGGTGTTCCCCAGGATCCGGTGATAAGGGTATTAGTTAGGGTGATTAGTGAGACACGCATCTTCTGGCTTCCGACACTCAGGCAGCCACACGATCCTCTGCTCCAAGGCGCTATGGAAATAACCGGGGACCTGGGCCTCGTCAAACAAGTAAGTCTGATTCCTTCTGTCTAGAAAGGGGGATATTGGAGTCTGACCATTACCAGGTTCCGGAGGAGCATTTCGAGGAGGCAGATCTTGATTATCTCGCCTGGGTGGTGGCGGTGCATTACGCGGAGGCGCCTGCCGATTTTGAGGCGATCGCTGCTGGGCCGGAGGCTGTGCCCGTGGGGGTGGAACCCTATGGGGATGCTGAGATGACCTTACTGGTAGCAACTCTAGCTATCTAGGGGCCTCTATCTGGGCTATAGCAGTGGGCTCGTCTCTGGCGGCTCTCCTTGCAGGGATCACAGGAGGCAGCGGGCATGCCTGACTGCCATATTGTAGGGCTTCTTTGAGGCGCTGAGCCTTGTCTGAGAAATCCCAGAACACTCTAGGGTAATTATGAGTGATCAGAGAAGGAACCAGATCTGCCTTGACATTCCCTAAAAACATTGTCAGTAATTTCTCCTGATTTAGTGGCATGTCAAGGGAGTACGTGAGCCCCTTCCACCAGGCGATGAAGTCCGCAACCCGCTCATCGGGCTTTTGTGAGGTCTACAATGTTTGTATTTAGGGTTGTGGAACTGAACTGGTAGAGGAATTGCTGGCGAAGGTCCTCCCATCTAGTCACAGATCTAACAGGGAGCTGGCTATACCATACAAATGCTGGTCCTTCCAGTGTCTGAACAAAGCAACGGAGCTTGGCAGCCTCCTGTTACGCCGGAGTCCCTAACATAGGCCCGCACCTTGAGTTGAAGTGGGACAGGTGTTGTGGCAGGTCTCCGGTCATGTTAAAGGGGGAAAAAGTGGGGTTCCCAAATCCCGGAGGGGCCGGCATATCATCAACCCATGCTGGGTATGGCTTGCCGTCCGGTGGGATTGCCACCTACCGAGTTTCCAGGGCCTCCAAGAGGGTGATGAGTACTTCCATCATATTTTCCGGACGCGGATTCCTATCCTAACGGGGATCTCTGACCAAAAGCGCATTGACGGGCTCTTCAATCCAGTAGTCAAGCTTAGCAGCTCGCGGGGCGGCTGGCAGAGCGACTCTCGGGGCAGCGGGAGGAAACCGAGCAGGGTCCCCCAGGTGATCCCGCCGCTCGGGAGGGTTCGACGAGACGTATCGCGCCCTCGTGCCATGGGCTCCGGCATCTCCCCTGTCGGAGAACGTGACATGGTAGCGGTTTCCCGGGGGAATCTTGGCAAGGGGTAGGTGCTCCTACCCCTACTGTCCTGGACTAGGATTACCGTAGTCAGGCCGTCGCTCTGCAATGCGTTCGACCAAGAGCTCATCAACTAGCCTCTTTTGCTCAGCAAGTTGTTGGAATAGCATGGCCTTCTCGGAGTCTTCCTCTGCCTTCTACACCGAGGCAGATGGGTCGGTGAGCTTGACAACCCTAATATTCTCTTTACCCTTGCCGATGTTTCAGCTCTGTATTAATGCCTCAGTGGGTGCGGGGAGACCTAGGAGGCTCCTCTGGTGGCGAGTAATCCTCCCAGACGGTTCTAGTAGCAGCTTGTACTCAAGGGTTGAGTCCCCATTGAGGAGATCCACACCATTTCCCTCATCTGAAAGGTCAGCCATGTTGACCGCCACTGCCTTTGGTGACATTCCCTCAGGGCCGCTCGGTGAATCGGGTAGTCGGCAAATCGCACAGAAAAGAAGGGCAGCGTACTGACCCCATCCGCGGACGTGCACGTGGGGGGTGACTTCCTCAATAACCTTGCGGAGTACTTAAAAACTCTGGATTCATTTTTGCTGGAGGGCCTTGCGGTGGCCAAGTGACTCGGGGTGCCGAACCGCAGGGAGCGCTTCTAGGTCGACCCGACGACACTGCTCACCGATATCCTTGAGATGTGATTGACTCACGGGATAAGGTGCTCGCTGACGGCGAAGACGGGAGTGAGTCACCTAAAGAGTCTAGCAGAAACATTCAAACTCTCCCGGGGTGAGTGACTCTGGAATATCACAATCCGACCCTATGACCGGACAAAACTTCTCGGGGAAGTGGCCCGCTGCGAGTATGGTCCAGAAGCTCCATGACTCTGGTTTGGGGTCCGGACCTTACTTCCCCTGCTCGTCAACTGAGAATGGCCGGGGAGCTGGAAATGGCGCCGAGGCAGGTCGTCGGGCCGGTGGGCTGTCCGGTAGGGAATACGGCGAATAGGCCGATTGGCTGCCGATCCCTGAGTCGTCCTCCAAGGATTTCAGTACCCTGGCTGCCACATCGCGATAGGATGGGCTAGCAAATGGACCTCCTTTCACACCGTCAGTACTCACTGAGGGTGTGTCGCCTTGCGACTCTTCCGTCGGTCCCCAGAAAAGTTCCCCATCCTCCCTGACTGAGGAGGAAGGTGCTTTTGGGGAGGCCAGTGATAACTGCGGGTTTGACCCCTGGGGGTACGCCAAGTCCTCTTCCTCTTGGATATACCTTTGGAGGGAGGAGAGAATCATACAGATCTCGCATTCGGGGAGTACGAGATTGACGCGCCACGTCCCCATCCCCGCCCTCGACTCAAAGGGTTGGGGGGGGGGGGGGGGTTCCATCATCAATTCGTATTCCGCCTCAGAGTCCAAGAAACAGACTGGTCTAATTTCCGTCTCGACTTCCCTGACATTCCTCCTACGGCGACGATGCCCCGCCTTCCTACCCCTGGGTGGCTCCTCAGGGAAAGGATGATTTCCGTGAAGGAGTCCCCTGGCCACAATAGTGCTGGGGAAGAGGGGACTGAAGGCTGGGGTGTGGGAAGCACCGGGACATATGTCTAAAGGGACATGAGGAGGACTTCCATGTGAGTGAGCGACTGGATACGCAATGGCTCCATACTCGCGGCCAACGATAGGGGGAGTGACCTCATACTCAGTGCAGTGGGTGCTGGAAAGAGTCATACCCAGAGCGTAGCTGTCGCGAAGAAGCCTTCAGCTTTCCAGATCAGTGGAACATAATGAGCCTTCATGGTGGGTGGCACTACTGTGGATTGGTCCACGGTGGCCATTGCCTGTGCCCACGACTGGGAGAGTCGACCCAACCTGCCTGTAGGGCGGTCGGGGCCTCAATCCCAGTCGGGCATGTGACTGCCCCTACTCAACGTGTGCGGGGGTCTGGTAGCAGGAGTCAGCAGTGGCTCGGGCCACAGTGGTTGCTGATGTTGGTGCCCCAGGATGGGCATTCTCTTCCACTCGTACCTGACGCTAGCGTCGGGTCAGATGGGTTGGAGCCGGTGGTTCGGGCACAAAGATTGCCTGGTCCTCGGCCTGGGGAGTCGGGCGATGACATCGACGTAGCCTGGGGGGGGTTCTTGCCGTTAACCCCTGGGACGAGTCTCCGATCGGGCGGACTTGGACATCCACCACCTCATTGGCGTAGGGTACGGATGTGTCAAGGCGCTCCGGGGATAGTCTCCTAAAGTGGTTGAACATCGGAGTGGGGATCGGCGGCTCCCTGCGCGGACCTCGGGGGCAGCGGCGATAGTGAGGCACAACTACCTCTAGATCCAAACGGGCCATGCCCTTGGTGGGTATGATCCCTTCCTCTTCATACCTACGAACCAGGTCGTTGATCACCCTTCAATGGATGATTTCTGATGGGGAGTGAGGGCGAGAGCACCCGACAGTCGTGGCAATTGGAGCCGGAGTGACTATGGAAAAGGAAAGACTGCGTGGGGTAGCCACGCCGGTACTGCCCCTACCCCTGAGCCGGTGGGAAGGTGGTGATAGAGATCTGGATGCAGTGATCTGATTCCTGGAAGCAGGGAGATGAACCCATTAGTACAAACAGGAAAAGAAATCGACAACCAATAGCCCAACGTCATTACGTCTTCCGTGGTCGGTGAGAGGGATCCACGCTTACGACGCCGCAGAATGGAGCGCTCAACATCATGACTGCCTCAACCCCTGGCGGGTTTCACGTCCCGGTGATAGGTACCCGGACCTGGTGACATGCTAATCTTCAGACACCCCGAACGCTACCCGTCTCCGTATTGAGGAAAAGAGCTTCACGCCGGGTTCACCATTTTCACATCGGGTTCACCATTTTCTGTTTCCAACGCTTTTACGTCGGGGCGCGCCCGAGTGTCCGTCACGCATGGGAGGATGCGCAGCTCGTTGCCCCACATTCCCGCTTTCCAAAGGTGGGCGGCATCCATTCCTTATTCAGGGACGTTTGCTCCTTGATCGAAACTGGGATGATAGGATGTTGGTTCTTCCTTCCGTGGATTCCTCCTCAGAGATCGTCACCTAGTTCGGGTCTCCCTTATAGATTTAAGATGGGTTCTTGAATCTCGTTCCCAGTGCCATATCTTCATGGACGCCAGTTAATTACGATGCTTCCATCAAGACACTCCAAGGGGTCTTGTCGGGGAAGCAACCTTCGGTGAGGAGAATGGTCACGTTGGGGTGTCGTTGGCATGTCTTGACGCTCGGGATTGGCATATCTGTCTTCTGTCCCTTATGACAGGGCTTCTCGAGGGCGCAGAAGCTCGAGGCATCCCACATCGAACGCGGGGAATGTGTACTATCTGAGGTTTTCCTCATCTTCCCCTGTTTAACACGGGGTATGCCGCGAGTTTAAAGTCTTGCGGAGACCGATCGGACTGATCGAAACAATGAGAGTGGATCATATTGAAGGACCCCCTAGGGGGAACACCGATGTTGGGGCCAACACGTGGGTGGCTTCCCGGATACTATGGAGTGGGATGGGGTGGCCTGATCTCACCGGGATGTGGCGGCCCAGGTAAAGATCAGGATGGGTGATGGAATGACGGGCTTGAACCTCGTGGAGGCTTCCTACGTATCCCCATGGTAGGGAATCAAAGTCCGCGTAGTTCGGTGATACGGTGGGACACCTGAAGAGGCGACCTGTGAGAATGGACGCATGGATTGGAGCCTGGATGAAGTAAGATCTCCGGGCTAGGGAATGAACTTCCCATGGCACGTGGGCTTGAGGGGGGAAGTCAAGATGAGATGTGGGTGTGAGGCATGGGGATTATTCTCTGAGACGGCCCAAGAGGGGGAATACGGTTTAATGTCATGCAGGATGAGATACAGTTTAACGTCATGCGAGATGACGACATACAATTTAACTTCATACGGGACGATATACAGTTTAACATCATGTGGGACGAGGTCATACAGTTTAACGTCATGCGGGATGAGGAATTTGGGGCTTATGCTCTGAGGCGGATCTGAGTGGATATGGGGATTATGCACTGAGGTGGCCCATGGTGGTTGGGGAACCGACGTGGAGAGGTTAGAATGACCGGGTGGTGGGCTTGAACCTCGTGGAGGATTCCTACGTACCATGCGTTAGCACAGATCAAAGTCCACGTAGTTCATTGGTATGGGGATTACGCTATGAGGTGGTCCATAGGAGGATGTCATGGTAGATGCGCGCTCTAAGCCCATGTGATTCATGCTCGGTGTGAGAAACAAGAGGGAGCAGGGACCAGACGATCACGTCGCAAAGGGTGCGTCCGTGAGAAGTGGAAAGGGGCTTACGCGTTGAGCGGCCCAAAGAGGAAACAGGGGCTTACGCGTGGTTAGTGGCCCCGGGTGCCGGGGCTTACTCCAGGGTGGAGGCCCGTGGTGCGACAAAGCACAGTGGGAAAGGGACTCCACTGGCCTTGGCAGGGGGGAAGTACGGAGGTGCATGGGTGCAACCTTCCGTAAGAGAGGCTAGGGGCTTACGCTCTGAGGCATCCCTTCCCCCGTGGACAAACGCCACTCCGACAAGGAGGATATCATTCCATGCGAGGAAGAGTCCATTCCCATGGAGATGAGAGGCGTAAAGAATGTCCGATACTGGGGGACCCTGCGTGAAAAGCACGGGGTCAGACCACTGTTTAATGTCATGTGTTAAGGACGAGGTGCTTAGCAGTTTAACGTCCTGCAGCTTGGACGAGGTGGTTTCGCTCCACACCCCTAGGGATTACATGCCCAATGCCCTCTACCCCTTGTGGGAGGGAAGGCATCAGCAAGGCCGTAATGAAGGGGGGCCGCAGAGCGAACCATTGAGGGGTCCATGTTAGTGTGGCTATGTGAAGAAGCAATAGCCGTTAGTGTGCCTATGTGGACAAGCATAAGGCAAAGCAACGCAAAGGGAAACACCGCCCAAGGGACCTTGAGGTTACTTCATACGAGCCTAGAAGTCCGTACGGGAAAACAACGCATGGCGCACATGCCCGGTAGGGGAGACATCAGGTGCTGGCGCGGAAAGGCAGCCAAGGGGCGTCAAGGTAAAGTGGTCCTGGGTGTTGCGCGTAAAAAGAAGGTTTTCGTGCAAAACACCGGGATGGCGCGCAATAGGGCCAGAGGATTTCACAGATAGGTGATTGCGCGCAAGGTATTACGCACATAGAAGGGGATTGTGCACAAGGGGAAACGATTGCGTGCGAGGGGTGTACCCGAAGGAGTGGGAAAATTCACTTAATCTAGTGGAGTTGCACGCAAAGGCGAACCCCGGGGAAAAGTTGCGTGAAAAGAGGAATTACCTGGAAGTCATATTGCGCGCGGGGGGAGTCGAATTTTGCGCACGGGAGCCGTTCTGAATTCTACAACCCCAAACCGGTTGGGGTCGCCTTCTATTTATAGGCATCGACCGACACAGAATCCAGGCGGCGCGTGAAAGTTTCCGCGACGGGAACCGTCGGTGCGCAAAGCTTCACCGCGCAGAACCGGGGCGCGCAAAATTGTGTGTTCCATCGGCTTGATTACACAAATCCTGGGAATGCTTCGTGCGCACATCATTATCTCATGCAATTCCTCCTTTATTTCACGCACCACTTCCCAGGCCTCCGGACTGGGCCTCTGATTCCGAATATGACTTCGCTTTGCCATTTCGAAACTTCCTCTATGAGTTACAGACTTTTTTCGGCGTCTAAAAGTACATAAGAATAAATCTTGAACCTCAAATCTAGAGGCATCTCTAGATGGTTAGAAATAGAATCCAAGGCCTCCTTCCATGACTCAGTAGCATGTGATCTGACACCCCCCCAAAAGGTGGGAGGATTCTACTGCTGAAACTCAAGTGTCAAATTTTCTATAGTTGGTAAAATATGAGTGAAAAATTTCCTATTTTGTATCTTTAAAAATAAAACTTCATGAAACTGAGAAATAATGGAAATATTAGGAATATGAAGTGGTACCATAGGTGGCACTATAGGAGGAATCACCGGTGGATCAAGGACTACTACCTTAAGTGCATGGTCATCACTACCTTCTTGGGATATGACTCATGGACATCATGGTGGCATGATTTTACAATGCCAAATGCACACCTTAGAAAAGAATTAATAGTTAAGATACCACTAATAGATAACCTATACTGGTATATAACCTTCCTATAAAAAGATCACACCTCTATGACTGCTCCTAAATCTAGGTATAGGTGATAAGGAAAGACCATATTAGGCCATAATATCATAAGAGACATTCCCAACTACCCACTACTAAGGTCAGTCCTGGTTCTAGGTCTTGTATCCGAATTATAGATGGCCATTTCATTTTAAAAGTTATATTCATTTTGATTTTTTACTCATTTATGTATTTAAATATCATCAATTGGTTGAAATAGATGGATCACCATTTCCAATTTATAAGGGCCCATACTCTTTATAAATTACAATGTAGAGTCCACATAACCCTAACCATAACACATTACTATGCATACGACCAAAGGTATATGGCTCAACGTGCCATAATCAAATACTCCTAGTGTATACTTTAACATATGAAGGAAAAAACTATTAGGATAAGGAAAAAAAATTAAGTGTAAATCATGTTTTCTCAGTCCTATAATAAATTTCAACACATCTAGATATATAATAATTAGGAACTAACTATATCTAATAGTAAAGTTCAATTTGAAAATAAATGGGAATGGAAAATGCATGGAATATTAGTCCTATTGTGCCTATAATGATTCATGAGATATCATACCCTAATTTAATTGGTCCAAGTAAAGAAATCTCATAGAAATAACACCAATAATAATAACATCATATGACATGTGAGTGGCCTAATAGTGAATTTTTATCAACTTTAATAGGGATAATAAATAACAATAATAGCATATCCTGGGTAATTTGGGTTTCCACTATACCTAAGTTAGTTATGCTTAGGCATAACCTCATTACCAAATTCCACAATCTCCTACTCTCCTATCTAATTCCCAAAAAATTATACAAATAAAAAGAAACCCTTTGATAGCACTTTGTAATATCCTGACCCGAGATCCACATAACATGTTCCCCATGTCGGTGGGTCACATGGACTCAAGAACACCTCCCCGCACACCAGAGGCTGCTGACTAGTAGTGATGGCATAAATGTGGAATAGTGGGGAGACTATACCCTCATATCATAGTGTAATAATAGATAAGATAAATAAATAGACAACAACAGAAGCATATATAGACAGACACAATATTGACTGGACTAATAACCCACCATAGAGGAAGAAGAATACAACATATATAATAAAAAACCATAGAATCATAAATTAATGAGAAAATTAATAGCAATATCAAAAGAAAATGGAAGATTTAGATACAGGATGATTTCATGGAATGCTGATATATAAAAGAGAAATAAGGGATACACATATACAATATTCTATACAAAAATACAAATACAACAAAAGTTTGTTCCACTAACATCTCAAGAATAGCCTCATTACTCCGATCCCATACTATATACTATAAGAAAAGCACATCAAGAATCTATAATAGAGTGATTTCCCTTATGTATACCTACAAACAAGTAATATACTCGGGTACCAAAGGTGGTCTGAGTATGGTGTGAGATAAAATCTCAGTAGGA
Organism: Viscum album; assembly: GCA_963277665.1. Lineage (NCBI taxonomy): Eukaryota > Viridiplantae > Streptophyta > Magnoliopsida > Santalales > Viscaceae > Viscum > Viscum album. Next base: position 374,931,239 of record OY728163.1, on the reverse strand, counting down.
AACCAAAAACAATGTCTATAATTAATCAATGTAGTGTACATAGAATAAAAAATATGTAGGTAACAAGAATAATAAAAATGATGAACCATAAATAAAATCAATCTCAGGATCCTATAACCAGTGGCTCTACCTACTTCGGCATAGGCCAAAATGAGTCTGATCCATAACTATATATATAGTAATAATTTATATATAGTATGATTATTTATTGTAACCACCTATATTCACTATGTACATGATAATTTAACTAGGAATATACCCAGATACTAAGTGCTGACTAGATCGAGGCTATAACTAGTCTAAACGAGCTAATAGTCTTAGCTAGAGGGTCCATGCCCTGAATCTCGTAATGAATGTGAGACATCATTCTAATTACTTGAGAAAGGTGGGATGAGTCTTTATGCCCAACACCCTAAACCAAGTAATGTGGAATTTCATTACCATCACCCATATAATAGTATAATAGTGAGATCCACTATTCTCAACACCCAATGTAAGGGAGAGTAAAACATCACACTGAACAAGTCCCTTAACCATCATTCCACAACCAATCTCAAAGTCATAATAAAATTATTAATAACATGTAGATTCACCACATATATTATTTATCATCAATCCCAATATGTAAAAACAGTTTTCATAATTCATATGAAAAAAATGTAAACCATGAATCAATAAGCATAAACTTGCAAACCAGTATCATTTATTCTAATTAGTACATTTATTTTTTAAGCAAGGTAAACCATCCTGAAGAAATCCATTTAGTATAAATAGTAAATTTCATTAAAAAATTCATGAAAATTTTATTTCATATGATCCAAGCACGTATGAGGTGCTTTGGAAACTAAGAAATCGCGTAAAAGAGTAGGAAATACCATTTAAAATCCAAGAGGAACACTTAAAAGGTGTTTCAATTATTTAATAAATTAATAAAAAGGGTTATTTTAAGACATCACACACAAGGGGTTTCTATGATAAAGGTTTTGATCCTATAATTTCCTAACAATGATTATTAGGATTACATTTTTTTTTTATTTTTTTAAAGGTGGGGCTAGGCCCCAAAATATTATATTAAAAGAAAATCAAAGGAGAACACCGAAGTCAACATGAAGGATAATACATCAAGTTCCCTGTCCCGGTGAACCACTCTTTTTCCTTATCTTGTCAGCAATTAATCTTTCTTTCTCTCTCCATTCGTTCCATGTTTTGGCACTGATATGCCTTCGACCTCTTCCTCTCGTAAAGTGGCTTTCAAGCTCCTTGGATTGCTGTAGCAATGATTCTACATCTTCATCCGAGCTGTCAGCTTGCACCTCCTCCTTCATCTTCAAGGCCTCCTTTCCTACCCTTTTTTGACTTCTGGTTCTGACTTGTTGCCAAGTACCTTCATCATCTCCATCTTTTTGGTGACCTTTTCTTGGTTTATCTGTTTTCTGTTCTGTCTCCTGCACATCCAGTGTAGAGATAAGAGATGATTCTTTCAAGGTGTTACTCACCTTCCCCGCTGGAGTGACCGAGGTGTTTTCCACCACTTCATTAGTCGGAGTGATTGAGTCTTCAACAGCCACTACAAAAGGTTCAGAGATTGATGGAGCCAGAGAAAGAGAAGCAGAATCAGCCTTTTCAGAAAATCCAGGTGAAGCAGTAGCTTCACAGGTTTTAAAACACCCACTCAAGTCAGAAGGTGTCTGCTGATTTTCCAGTAGCCTTGGTGGGTGCAAAGTCGTGGTTTCCACCTCTTTCCAAGGAGGGTCAACAACTACATCCTCTAACTGACCTGCAGCACTACATGGAAAATTAGAATTTCTCACATGCTCATGAGAAGAGGTCTGCCTATCATCCTTGCCAGGTGAGGGAAACGTGGGTGATGAAGCCCCAATATCCCCCTCAGAAAGTTGGAATTCTTTTGAGGGAAACATATCAACTCCAGGAGGAACAGCCACAGTGGGATCAGAAGTTGGATACAAAGGCATTTTTCCATCTTTTTTATCATCACAAGAATGTGTGTCAGAGGAGGAAGAAACTACTTTCACCAAAAAAGAATCATCTTGAACCTTGGGCAGGGGGGTCTGGGAAACAGTGAGCCCCACCTTTGCCGGATCCTGAGTGAGGTCCTTGGCAATATGAGTCTCACAATTCCCCCCGTGCTCAACAATATCAGCCCAAGACCGAGTGCCATGCTGGCCAGTGATCAACTGAGGTTGATCATGCACAAAAGGCGGATCCACAATATGATCTGCTGTGTTATCTGCCAGAGTATTATGCATAGCAATAGGCGGAGGTGAAACAACCTTCTTTTGATTATTGTCAAGATCAGATTGGACATAAGGAACAGACATCGTCTGAGCAGTATTAACAGAAATCAAGACATCCCCATTAAAACCAGCAGTCTGTGTAGTTAAACCAGAGCTATTGGTCTTCTGGTGATGTGATTTTTTGAAGCAGGAATGCATATCATGCCCACGTTTAGCACAGGAAGCGCAAACAATTGATCTTCTACAATTTGAAGACTCATGACCTATAGTCTTACAGTCTGGGCAAAACTTGGGGAGGTTTTCATATTCAATTTTCAGTTCCAATTCATCAACATCAGTAGAGAGAAAGACCTTATCAATTAATGTAGAACAAAGATCAATTTCAACTAAGAACCTGGCATAGTGTCCATACCTGGCAGCTTCCGTTTCCTTGTCCAATTTGATTGGAACTCCCATTGCTAGAGCAATATCATATAGAATGCGAGGGTGCCAAATTATCCAATTTAGACCAAATACCTTCACCCAAGTCTGAACCGTCGTATTTCCTATTTCTAGTGGGTTAAAGCTTCTGTCCCATTCTCGGATATGCAATGCTCCAGGATTGAAGGAGATAGAGCCGTGACCCCAGGCATGCATCTTAAGGTCTTCGGATGGAAATAAGATGTGGTAAAACCCTTTCCCTAAGGAGATACATTTCCAGGAGTCGAAACCCCAGACTTCCGTCAAGCGTTGTATTAGAAGTTCAAGTTTCCATGGCGTAGAGCCTTTCGGCAAGATGAGTCTGGCAATGATAGAGTGCGCCCCCATCTCCAGTCTTTCCGATATAGCGTCCATATCAGCTTTGATGTGAGCTACTGTGCCTTTCCTACGAATACCAGCATTCGAAGCTTTGAAGGAAGTAAAGTTGCGGTTATGAGAACTGACCTCATTTCTATTCGAATCCGAAGATTTTTGATTCACGAGCGCTGATGCTGCCTGGAGTTTATGAGAATCGAAACACCCTTGTGCGAGAAATTCTGCCATTGATGATGAAGACGGAGGATGCAAACCCTAATCGACATATCGAGAAGCCAGGGAGCGTTCCGCGCTGCTCGCCATCTTATTAGGATTACATTAACATGCAAGTAATTATTTATAATCAAAGAACTAAATTTATGAAAATACATGATAAATGATGGTGTACGACACAATGGAAAGGCTATAAAATAATTGAAACTTTTAGGAAAACAACTAGAACACCTACCTTAAGTCCATGGATAAATCCTCATATGATATTGTCTTCATATTCGATGTAGTTTGGAAGAAAAATGAAGAATAGTTAAAAACCATGGAAATAGGGAAAATGAGATTGCACCAAAATAATGCAAGAGGTATGAATAGAAACCATGAAAGAAATAAAAAAGAATTTAGAGCTTATAGATGTTGTTCTAATGCTTCATAAGGAGAAGGATTCAATGTTTGGATCTAGGAATAATGGTTATCTTTAGAACGATGTATAAGAGAGATCACATGAGTAAGAAATGAATCTATCTGCTAGAAAATGAGAGGGGAAAAGGAGGGTTTAGGATTTAAATTAATTAAGGATAAAAATGTAAATTTACCCTCAAAATTCAGGTTGCACAGTTTGGCCTCATAGTTTGGAAAACCATGCATAAACCATGCTACCCTCATTGTCCAAAGAGGGATCCCATGTAGTTAAGGTGAACAGTCTCTATAACCATGATAAAACTGTGCAAAAACCCACTATGAGGATGTATGTATTTTTTTCATAGGTGTGTATCTTAGGTAACACAGTTACAACCAATACTGCTCAAAATGTTCCCCACATGGTTACCTAACATAGTTTGTAATAACTATGTGGTAACTATGCAACCTACACTTTTTGGCCATTTTTTGGAACTCCAGACTCTGAACAAGCCCCATATTCTCTTGGGACCTTCCTTATGTCACAGTTCATCATTACAATGATTAAAAAATGGATTTAAACTAAATAAAATGAGCCATAGCTTCATGAAAATATAGTTCATTACAATATACCCTCATTAGAGTAACTCATCCCCAAATTGGATTTTTTAGGGTAATGATGTATCATATGAGAAAATATATGGCCACTAAGCTCATATATCAGCTTCCTGCTCCCAAGTATTTTCCTGTACTTGGCTATGCTACTATAGTACCCAAAACAGAGGAACATACCAGCCTCAGAGTGTCTTAATACTCTAATAAAAAATATGCACTGGATACTCCTTCAAGGAAGCATCCATAGTTAACTCAACCTAATTAAGTTGGAATATGTGCAGTGGGTCTGGATAATACTAGAGAATCTAAGATACGTTAAAGAAATCATGCATAAATCGATATATCTGAGTAATTTCTATTGGGTAATCCAATGGTATGATCCATTTCAAAACCTCAAAAGGTCTAATGAATCATGGTGAAAGCTTACCCTGCCTTTTAATATCTCTATATCCCAACTTGGGTGATACTTGTAAGAAAACCTAATCTTCGACCTCAAAATCAACTGGTATTTGGCATCATTTTTCATATTAATGATTTCTATGATGATCTATAAATATGAAACTTTTCATCAACTGGACTTGCTTTAATGTATCCTAGACGAGACGTGGTACAAGTAAAGATGACTTCCCTACCTCTATCCAATATTGATCTAAACGAAAAGGCCTACCATATAAGGCTTCATAAGGAGGAATCTAAATGGTATCCTAGAAGATGTTGTTATACATGAACTCAACAATGGCTATGTGTTTCTACCAAGAACCCATGAAATCAAGGACACATACATAGATCATGTCCTCTAAAACCTAAATCATATGCTCTATCTTTCATTCAATTTGAGCGTGATAGGTCGTGCTCAGAAGAAAATGTGCACCGAAGGCCTTCTACAACCCCTTCCAGAGCTAAGATATGAAGCGAGCATCCTATCAGATACAATAGATCATGGAACTCTATTAATACATATGAGATCCCTAGTCCATCTACCAAAAAGGTCTCTTGTAAGATAAAAAGTGTGCGACCATCACCAAATGGTCAACGAATACCCACACTTTGTCGTTTAAATGAGGTGATCTAGGTAAACCAGTCACAAAATCTATAGAAACATAATACCATTTACACCCGGGAATGGAAAATAGATATAAAAGTCGCAACGGTCGTTGATGTTCCACCTTCACTTACTATAAGGTGGAGCATGTTGTGATAAAAATAAAATCTACCATTTTATAGCAGGTAACCAATACTGGCGACATAAGCCTCAATACATCTTGGTGACATTGGGATGTTCTGCCCATGATGAGGCATGAAACTCTAAAAACATCTCCTCTGATGTTAGATTAAACTCATACATGCCCATAAAATCATAGGGTATCATCCTCATCCACAGTCCAACCAGAATATGAATCAACATATGAGATAATTTATCTTCGGTCTATGCCCTTAGGATCTGAATGTTTCCTCATTCTCACCCATTCTAGAAGAGTATTGGTTAATTCTAAGTCTGAGAGGATAATATTTCCATGATACTCCGGAACCTCAACATGCATCTCATAAAACAAGGCCAACGATTTCCACTCACAACTGCCCTCTTGAACTTGCTATGTCCGTGTCTTTTGACTCAAATCATTTACTAGAACATGGATTATATAGGCATATAAAAAATATTGAAATAAAAGGAATGAAGATACTCAACACATATGTGCTTCCTTATATTGAGATAATTCCATGTAAAGATGTACTCAAGGAATTTTTGATCAGTGAATACCAAAAAGCACTCTCTAAGTAAATAGTGTCTCCAAAAACATAGAGCATGAACCATTGTAATGTGTTGGGTAGTTTTGCTCATGAGGACTAAACTAAAATGGCCTGTACGCTATGACTCATGCATCCTGTATCAAAACAGCTCCCAACTAGATACCTGATGCATCACAATAAACAGTATAGGTCATACCTATATCTATAATAATAGGGATCGATACTGATGTCAATATTCCCCTAAAATCTTAATAGGATGCTTCACAAGATTATGGCTATATGAATTTCACACCCTTATTGTTTAGACTAGTAAGAGGTACTGCAAGGAATGAGAAATACTGGATGAAGTATCTGTAATATCTTTACAACCCAAAGAAACTCCATATATCAAATATGTTTTTGGGATGCTCCTAGGAAACTACAAATCTCAATTTATCTAGGTCTACTAAACTCATGAATCTGAGATGATATGACATAGTAAGTGGACTTTGTCGATCAAAAAGAGTCATTTAATGAGATTAGCATACAAATGGTTCTCTCTTAGTGTATTAAGAATGATATCAAGAAGGTTGGCATGGTTGTGTTGAGTATAAGAATACACTAAGATGTTGTAAAAAAACTACCAGAAATAAATCTATATATGGGTGGAAAACCCGATTCATTAGAGACATAAAAACCATTGGTTCATTCATTACACTAAAAAACATAACCAGGTACTCGTAAAGACCATACTTTCTACTTAAGGCTATTAAAGGTATGTCTGATGACCTGAAACACACCTGATGACATCTCGACCTCAAATTAATCTTAAAAAACACTCTAAATCATTTGATATGATCAAATAGGTCATCTATTCAAGTTAGGGGATACCAGTTCTTTACTGTAAGCTGGTTCAATCAACAGTAATCCATGTAAATTCTGAGGGTACCATCAAAATTCTTGAAAAAAGAACTGGTGAACCCCAATGAGAAGTGTTATGGAATATAAAGTCTTTAGGATCTATATCCTATAATTTTTTATTGAGCTACAAAAGCTCCATAGGTGTCATCCTGTAAGGAGGAATGTATATTGTTACCTCTCCTAGCACTAACTCAATGGTGAATTCTACTTCTTGCACTAGAGGTAGATCAGAAAATTTTCCATGGAATACATCTTAGAAATGATCCACTAAAGGAGGGAAAATAGCAATTTGTAAACCCTGATCATCCAGGAAATGAATAGAAAACTATGTTGTCATATTACCCATCCTTTTCTACTCGGGTCCCACTCGAGTCAAAAGAACATCCCATTAACCCTTATAAACATACCTACCACACTATGGTGATATAAACATCACGCTTCAATGATATCAATCAATATGAGCTTGATAAAGAACTGATCATTTCATCCTGATTATTAAATCAAACCCTATCATGTCAAGGACAAAGAGATTCCATATGAAAATACATCCACCTATATCAAGATTAAAATCCTTAAAATGATGTATGCTCTCAAAATCTAATACCCAATAGGGAATCAAGTGTCATAACACCATAGAAGTGTTATATATCGAGGCCTAGACTCTACAAAACCATCTTAGATATAAAGGAATGTGAAAAACATATGTCAAATAAAGTAGATTCTAGAGTAAAGGCTATTGGAATAGTACCTTGAATAATAGAACGTTCAATGCACTTCTCCTCTAGCATAGGCTACACTATATGTAACTGGAATGTACTATGACCCTGAGTCATATCCTAAATTCCTAGATAAAACTTTATCTATTGGACTGAGAATCATGAGTCTGACTACCTCTTCCTTGACCACCACCTCAACCTGAAAAACTGGTGGTTCTTCAGATGCCTTCCTGATGAGATACTACTAGCCCCAATCCATAATGTGGGGTAGGTGTAGATCCCTACTTTTTAAAAATTGATTTAAAGGTTATTTAAAAGTGATGGATATTCCCCATCCTTCCGTATCCTATACAATCCACTAGATCTTGTAAGAACTAGGGTTTCATATGTCCCGGTTTCCAGTACTTGTGAAAAATAAGAAAGTTTTCAGTATAATCTATCTAACTACTACTACCCCTATAAGAAGACTTAACGTGATTCTTGCATCTTCTAGATAAACCACAAGTTAGTCTAGGTGCTGAACCACCCTGTTTCCCACCATTACCTTCCCTTATATTTCTCTCAACAACAAGGTCTTGATTGATTATCTCAGAAATAATAGTCAGTTGGAAAACATTGACCTATGATTATATGGAATATACTTGCCCATCCCTAAATCTCCTAATAGTTATAAGATAATCTCTAGACAGAGTCGGTCTGAACTGTTGAAATTCAATAAGATGGGTATAATACTCCATGATAGACATAGATCCCTACTATACATTCATAAAATCACTATCCTGGATAGACCTCAGAGTTTGTGGAAAAATGTATTCATAAAATATTGTTTGTAAATTCATCCAGACCATATCTCTATGTTGGTCTACCTTAGTAATAACATCCCAACATATCCTATCAGAATCGCGTATAATATAAGTATAAATATTAACCCTCCACTCTGTAGGTGTATCTAGATGGTCAAAAATAGAAGGAATGACCTCCAACCATGAATTTATAGCATGTGGTCTGACATCCACTGAAATGGTGGGAGGATTATGCTACTTAAACTCCTAAATCAACTCTACCATAGTCTAGGTAGGTCAAGCAATACATTTTATATTTTTCATAATGTGGAAGAAACCTTATAGAAACTAGACATTGGTTCCCATATTAGGAAAAGGAATAGGTGACATAGGTTGCACTATAGGAGGAATCACTAGAGGGTTAAGGCCCATTACCTTAGGTGAATGGTCACCACCTCCTTGTTGTTGCATGTCTTGAGGATTTCTTAGTGGCATGAATCTACAATCCCAAACACATGCCGTAGAAAATAATTAATATTCAAGATATAGTTGATAGATAACTAAGAAAGGTATATATAATTCCTTTAAAAAGACCACACCTCTATTATTACTCATAAATCTGGTTTTAGGTGATATGGAAAGACCATATCAGGCCATAAGATCATAATAGACATTCTTAACTACTGATTGCCCCATGATTCACTATTTCATTTTCACCCTTACACCACTGTGCTAAACTTGTTTTATATTAAAAGTTATAAAAAAAATAACAAATTTCATTCTATGTTTGAATCATTTATTTTATTTTTATCACTATTAAAATGGGCAATTTTACTTGTTTTGATGATTCCCTTGCAGGAGGAGGTGATTTGGAGGCCCTGAAGATGATCCAGAAGGAAAATGGGCCAAAACTACATGGGTTCCATGAAAACCTGTCCACTGTTGGGTACAATATGAAAACTATGTGCATCCAAATGGGATGATATTTTGTGTTCATTTTCACAATTCAATTTTCTACAACTCTTTTGAAGACACCCAATCCCTATTTGTCCATTAAGGGGACCAACCGAAGTGATCTATCCAGGACACTGAATCTGCATAGATTCAAAAGTTATGTGCTGCGTGATGTACATATCTCAAGATGTAGGTGTCCAAATGAATACAAAATTTCAGTGGTGATAAAAAAGACATGGAGAAACAACTTTATAGTTTTTTAAAAAGCAATTGAAGAATGTATGCAGGCCTAAAACAATGTAGAAAGTGGTTTTACGTAATCTGTGTGTCCAAAACCACTTCCCATTTTTTCTATAAAAGAGAACCATAGGTACCTCATTTGGGGAGTTCGAACTAGGAGCCAAGATCTGCCATTTTCGAGTCTTATAAGAGTATACTCATTATACTAGAAGTTCTGGAGGCCCCTATCCTCATAGGGGGATCAAGGATGAAGAAGGAGTTCCACCTAAGCCTCCTCCTCCTCTTGATAGCGAGCTAAACGGTGGATGATCATTTCGAGGGAGCTACACAAACTTGGGAGGGAGTTCCGTCACTTGAACTTCTACCAGTTTTCTATAATTTGTGTGATAAATATTTCAATTATGTTTATATTTAATGTGATTCTCCTCTGAATATATTTCTTTTGTTATAATTAAGTGGAACACTTTTTATCTCAACACCGATTGGGTTGAGATTTCAAGTGGGAATCTTGTATATTTCCGATTGGAAAAGACAAGATTCCTATTTATATCACACATACATAATATTTCAGTATGTTTTGTTAGACTTTATTTTCTATGTTTTATACCCAAACATTGACAACATGATTTTTGTGTCAAGGGGTGGTTCTTTGAGCATCGTTTTAAGAGGCAAGAGGAATGTTGAGATCTTGACCACCCTCAACCAAAGGATTCCATTAAACCAAGTGTATTTTCTAGAATTATGAACTCAACAATATGTGTAGGGAACTTGAAATTATCTCCTTATCTCATAATTATAAAACACCACTTTAATTTATCAACTATTAAACTCTTTAATTAATTCATTTTATTTTTAAAAACCATTTTCAAAACCACCCCCTCTTTTAGCAATTTTTTATTAAAAATACTCACTCAAAACCTATCATTGTTCCATGAGAAATGACCTAGTGTATTCCGTAGACTATAAATCAATCTTAAAATCATAATAAATTTGACGTGTCATGACAACATGGTCAACTACCCACTACTAAGGCTGAGTTTGGGTCTAGGTCTTGTATTATACATATAGGATGACCATTTTATTTTACAATTTATATTTATTTTGAATTTGTGCTCATTTATGTGTTTAAATCTCTTAAAATTATTTAATTATATGGATCACCATTTTCAATTTATAAGTTCTCATACTCTTTATAAACTTTAATGTAGTGTCCACTAAACCATAACCATAACATGTTCTAGCCCATGTGACTAATGGTCCATGGATCAACATTCCATAACCGACTACTGATGGGATCTACTTTAACCTATGTAGGAAAACACTATTAGGTTAAGGTATACACTTTAATTGTCAATTATGTTTTATCAGTCCTACAATAAATTTTATCACATCTCTATATATAATAATCAGGCACTAACTATACGTGAGAGGAAAGTGTATGTTGAAAGTAAACATGGAATTGAAAAATACATGGAATATTTGTCCTATGGTTCCTATAATGATGCATGAGATGTCACACCCTCATTTAATCAGGCCTAGTAAAGAAATATTATAGTAATAATAAAAATAATAATAACATCATAAGACATGTGCGTCATCCAATGGTGAATTCATATCAACTTTGATAGGTACAGTCAATAACAACAACATCCCAACAAAGGTAATTTGGAATTCCCCTATACGCGGGTTATCTAAGCCAATGAAAATGATCATTACCAAATTCCATAGTCTTCTACTCCCCTATATAATTCCAAAATAGTATGACAAATGATAAGAAACCCTCTGATACCACCTTTTCATGTCTCGACCTGGGATCCACTAAAACCGTTCCCCGAGCCAGTGGGTCACATGGACTCAAGCGCACCTCCCCATATACTAGAGGCTTCTGACTAGAAGTGAGGGTGTGAAGGTAGTATAATGGGGAGAATATATCCTCATATCAGAGTGGAACAAGAGATAAGATAAATAAAAATACAATAATGGTAGCATATATAGACAGAAACTAAAATGACTAGGCCAGTAACCCACCATTATGGAAGAAGAATACAACAAATATAATAACAAAATGAGGAAGCATAAATGATTGAGAAACTAAATAATAATATAAAAATAAAAAGGATGAGTCAGATATAGGATGATTTCATGGAATTCTGATATACAAAAGGTAAATATGGCACATGCATATAAAATGTTCTATAAAAAAATACAAACATACAAATGGATTATACCTAGAATTTCATGAATATTCTTGGTCCTATTATCCCATAATCTATACTATAATAAAATCATATCAAGAATCTATAACAGGGAGCTTTCCCTTATCCATACATATAGACAAGTAATCTACTCGGGTACCAAAGGCAGCTCAAGTAGGGTGTGAGATAAAATCCCAATAGGCCACCACCAACGGTGTATAGAAGTAATCCAAGCAGTGTATATAGAAACACTAGTGTACATGTAACAAGAATAATAATAACACTGAACCATAGATACTAGCCAGTTCAAATTCTTATAGGACAACTTGTAGCTCTACCTACTTCAGCACATGCCAGAATGAGTTTGATCCATAACCATATATATATTAATAATATATATAGTATGGTTATATTCAATATCCACCTATATGAACTATATATATGAGGATGTAAGTTGGAATATACTAGGATACTAGGTGCTCGATGGACCAAGTGTGACTCGGGCTTCCCTAACCAGTCTAAACAAGTTGATAGGCCCAAGCTGAGGGTATATTCCCTGGATCTCTTAATGAATGCGATACATCCTACTCATCAATCGATATAGGTGGGGTGCATTGTAATTTATAACACCCCAAATAGCGGAACATGGAATCTCATTCCCATCAACCAGATAATAGTATAATAGTGAGAGATGCCATGCTGAACACCAGATATAAGGGAGAGTGAAACGTACTTCTCAATAAGTCCCTTAACCATCATTCCACAACCAATGTCAATGGAATATTCATATTAATAATATCATGTGGGTTCACCACTTAGCTTAATAATCATCAATACCAATATGTAAAAAGGGTGTCAAAATTTATATGATCAAAATATAAAGTATGAATCAATTATCGTGGCCTTGAAACCCATTATATTTATTCTAATTAGTCCATTTAATTATTTTAAGAAAGGAAAACCATCATGAAGATATCAATTTATTATAAACTGGACATTTCATTAACCAATTCATGGAAATTACATTTCAAATGGTTCAAGAACATAGTAGGTTCTATGGAAACTATGAAACCATGTAAAAGAGTGGGAAAACCCATTTACAATCAAATCTGAACACTTAGAAGGTGTTCCATACATTTAATCAATTAATTAAAAGGGGGGATTTCAATCCAGCACACCTAAAGGGTGCATATGATCGAGGTTTCATCCTCTAATTACCTAATAATTATTCTTGATAATACATTAACATGTGTACAATTATTTATAATCAAAGAACTTATTTTATGGAAATGCATGGAAAAGGATGGTGTGAGGAACAATAGAGAGGCTATGAAAACAATATAAATTTTAGGGAAAACAACTATACCAAATACCTTCAGGCCATGGTCAAATTATTATCTTATATCAGGTATAGATTCAAATTAGTTTGTAAGAAAAATGAATAATGGTCCAAATCCCAGAAATTTGGGCAAATGAGATTGCACCAAAATAGCATAATAGATACAAAGAGAAACGATGAAAGTAAGTAAGAGGAATTGAGAGATTACCAACATGGTTTCAATTTTTTAGATTGAAAATGATTTTTTGTTTGGATATAGGGAAAATAGTAATAACTATATGGAGGTCGAAGAGAGATCAAAAGAGGATGAAATGAATCTATACATTGGAAAATTAGTGAAGGAGAGTGTTTAGGCTTTTAAGTCATTAATGGAAAAAATGTAAATTCACCCTTAAAATTTGGGGCACATGGTTCAGCTGTGTTTATGAATATCGTGAGAAAACCATTAAAAAACCAATTGTCAGGATTTCTATATTTTTTGCATAGGCGTGTGCCTCAGGTCGCATGGTTATAGACAAATCGTGCATCCCCTACTTCTCAAAAGGTTCCCCACACAGTTACCCCACACAGTTTTTACTAACCATGTGGTAACTGCATGGCCTATCCTTTTTTCCCATTTTCCAAAAATCCAGGCTCCAAATAATCCCAAAAATATATTGGGACCTTACTTAGGCCATAGTTCATGTTTACCATAAATAAACAAAGGATTTAAACTGAAAAAAATGATCCATACATTTGTGAAAAGAAAGGTCATTACAATGGTTTTTTAACAAATGTATTTTCAAATGTTAAACCCTAGAATAATTAGATCAAGGTAAAATTGCAAGGATGTAATTTATTTGGGTTGGGTATATAAAATTCCATGTTTTTAGAAGAAATACTATGTTTTATAGTGTATATGATATGCACTAGATAGATTAAACGAACCATGAAATATTATTATTTAAATTCGACGATTATAACCTAGCCATCGAATTAGAGGGTTTGAATAGGATTAACTGCATTATGAAATATATATAAAGGTCATAATCAATAAAAATTTAATGATTAATTATTAGGAGACAAACACTCAATTTTCAATAAAGGTATTTTATGATCCAAATATACATTTTACTCAAAAATGGTTTTTTATTTCATTTTATGAGTGAATATTATAATTAAATTATAGAGCTGTTAGAAATGGTATTTTATAAAAATTATATCATTTTTGATATTAGAATACTAAATTATATAAGGGTTTGATTAGGTTATTTTTTCTGAAGAGATTGATTTTCTTGTGAATAGTGGAAATACAGATTTTCATTAAAGTCTATATTTTTGTTTCAAGAATTTAAAAAGTTGAATTTTTTATTAAAAATGATTAAAAATAAAATTAGTTATATTATATTATTAATAATCCATTTATGTTTATTGGAATCAATTTTATGGTTGAATTATTTTATAAAAACATTCTTATTACTTAAAATGGTATTTTTTTATGAAAAACTGTTTTTCGGTACATTTTTCATTTTAATCTTAAATTAATTTCTAAAACTTTGATAAATTTAATCCTGAAAATTATATTACATATTTAAAATCACAAGGGAAAAATTGTGTGAATATTCCTTTATTATTTTTTGTCATTATGAATAATAACCAAAGTAAATTATTATCACCACAGTAAGGGTAAAATAAAAAAGTATGGTTACAAATAATATGATAAGAACTAAAAAATGACCCTCAAACCAGAATTGATCCTATTGGATGAGTGTAATTCATCCATTTACATCCAATTTTTAGTAATATGGAAACTTTGTGCCATATTTATTTGACTTTGACCTTTATAATATTTAAGTAAAATTTAAAGTAAAAAAATTCCAATTTATTGATTTTAATATCTATAATATTTTGGGATAGGGATAAAAACAAATTATGTTCAGTTATACATTTTTATTTGAAATATAAATGATTTTTTATCATGGAAATTTATTTCTAATTTTTAATGATGCTATAAATACCTTAAATTCTTATTCAACACTGATATAGTATTTATTCAATTAATAGAAAAATAAAACCAATGATTCTAATTTTTTTTAAAGTAAAATAATTTAAATTAATTATTATATTCTATGAAAATTGTAGATAAATTTAAAATTTTTGTGATGTGTTAATTTTTTTATCCAAATTCATTTTATATCATGTTTTTTGACATTTACCATGTCTCTTGGTATTTTTATATTACATGGTTAATAAAATTACAATAAACTTCGAAGAGAACCTCAAGTGGTTCATTAATGGAATATATAATATTATTTAAGCCCTTTGTATGAACCTTATATTTTTAGGAATAGAATATCAATTAATAATATAATATTTTTTTAAAAACTCTTTTATGTCAATTTTGACACTATTTTGTATTTTGTTTTTGTTAAATTCATAAAAACATTATTAATTCGAAAAAAATTCATTTAATCAAACCTAACATGTAATATAACCTATAAAATTAATGTAATTCATTAAAAGTATCAAATTATATTTATTTGGATATTTATAATATCAATTATTTTAATATTTCATTAATAAGGAAATTATTGCATCATCATTGTGTCACAAATAAATTTAATTATTTAATTTCTAAAAATTATAAATAAAATACCCATATGTATGAAATATTTTTATATTTCTAATGAATATTTATAGTCGAATTTATCTCATGTATAACCCTATATTAAAAATGGTTTAGTTTCTAAACTTTGATTTAAACTCTTTTAACTATTCTTTAAATAAAATAATAATAAAGGTCCTAATATAATCCAAGTGGACATAAAGGATCATATTTTATTACTAATTTTGTTTTTGGTCGAATTACACTTATCCAATAGAATTAGGACATGTTTTAGGGTAATTATGATATCGTTTTTACCCTTAATTACCCTATTTACTTTTAACCGTGGTAAATAAAAGTAAAAAGTTACTATTCACAAAAAATTATTTTCATCTTATTGAACCACATTTTACTTACTAATATTAAAATTTCCTCTCAGATTTTTTAAATTTAACTCACATAAGCGGTAAAATTAAGTTTTATACAAATTTGCAAATGCTCATAGGAGGTGGGTAAAGAAGATAAATAGTTCGATAAAATTTTATATATCTAAACTTATTATAAAATGACTCCAATGAATTAAGTTGAACATATATATGTATTATATATATATTTTTACCTAAAATAAATTAAAATAATATAACTAATTATTTAAATAAAAAGTCATTTTTAACCAATGACGCTGTGTTTTTTCACTAGTCATCCAAAATTGAAAGTTTTTAGAAAAATACCAAAAATTCACCCTAAGATAATTTCGATATTCCGAATCAAAAAATGAAGTCCATTTTGAAAGAGAAAATTTATAAAATTTCAAAATGTGGGTATTACTATTCATAACGACTAGTTTGATTGGTCGTAGTGTATTAGAATCTCGAAGTTGCATACAATGAAAGCTATTTCATTATTCAAAGTGAAACGTATCGTGGAAACTTTGGGTGTTACAATTCATGTCATTAATAACAAGTAGAGAACACAATCAGCTTTAAGGTAATGGATCCTCTCTATTTCACTTTTATTCAAGATTGTCCTCTATGATAAGCCATTTTATGTGTAATCCCTAATAAATGGGTATGTTTTTTCAACTCCACCTCACTTCCATAATTAGGTATAGGTGATTAGAAACCCTATTATCTCTTATGAAACCCCATTATATACACCTGATAACATGCTAATAATCTGTAAGGAATTCTACATGAACTTCCTTTAATCCTTCGGGTTGCTCTATCCTTCTTATTAACCAAAGGAAGTTGTATTTTATTTTTATGTAAAACTTCTACATAATTTTTATATGATTAAATTTTATGTTTCAAGATCTATCCCTCATTATCTTTCTAGTATATACATGCTTTTAATTGATTTCCTCCTCGATACTTCCCAACAAGAAAAATTGTTTTAAGGGAACTTCCTGAAATCTTACTTGATTTCAAGTGCACTATATCTTTTATTTTTAGCAACCATTGTATTTATAAAATCAGTATTTTTATTATGAAAACCTTCTTGGTTCACTTATGGTTTTATATAAAATATTTTCTCCTTTTCTATTTTAAAGGATCTATAGTGTTTTCCTTAAAACCGCACTAAAATGTTTTAATTCTAAAGTTTTTTAAATAATTTTTTACAAATTTTCAATTCTGTTTGACATAAATTATCATGATATATTCCCTTTTCACCATATGAATTTACATGTATAATTTAATTCTTTTCCTTCATGGAAAATTTTATGACACACCCATTTATACTTTAAGACATGATTGTGATACCCATTTCTTTCCATCAGTACCCTTACGTTTATGTATGGTTGATTCTGTATGATTATTTATGTGTAATGAATATTCATGATAATATTAAGATGGGTGCACCCAGATAGTTCTGAAATGCATTGTGTAAAGTTAAGTCTCATGAGATGCTATGTGCAATAGTCTTGGCTGTTATCCTTGGATTGTGCTACTATGGGAAACGAGATTGGTAGTTATCCACGACTCGTACTACTATGGGAAATGGGATTGGTGGTTATCCTTGACTCATAATAAATACTTGCTTTATGTTTCTTATAAATTTATTTGATTCCTTGTTTATATTATCCCATGTTTATATGTTATGTTTCCTTATGTTCCATGCTTTTGATATCATTATGTCATGCCTCCAAACTCATGTGCTTAAGATTTATTCTTATGTTCATTCCCTTGCTAGAATTTTTATCTCATCCCTTAGTTCATGTGTTCCCTAGGGTACCCTATGCAGATGTAAGGGCACAATGGAAGTTAGGAGCTCTTTATGGAGATTAAATAAAAATATTTTCCCCCATGTTTTATGATTTATGTACCTAGTCTTCAAAGATGCTAGACTTAAAAATACTTGGATTTTACTCTGATGTATAATTATCCTTAAAATCATGTAATATTATGTGTTAATTTCTAGAGTTTCTATAACACACGAGGTAAGGTGACACTCTAGCCTAAACTAGGTGATTCGGTTTTGGGAGTTACAGTATCCTACTAGCCTTTCTCTCACACCCTACATGTTCACATTGGTGGGTATGTAGTATTCATGTTTTCCACAGGTTCTTAGGTTATGAATTTTAGTTTGGTTTTCTATCTCTATCCTTTCTGAATTGGGTGTTATTGGATTCTTTTTGGTGACTCAATGTCCACACGGTGATGTTGGGGGTATTGTCCCAAGTTTATTTGACTAGTTGGATTGTGTGGTGTATCGGCCTATTTAGCCTCCTTATTTTGTTTTATATTATTCACATGTTTTTTATTGTAAAAAATTTGTATAAAATGGTTAATTGTGTAGAAAATAATAGTTAAAAAAAATCTTTGTTTCAAAATGTCATTATACAATGTTTGAATATGATTTTTTTTTGTTTTTGTTCATTTATTTGGCATGTGTTTCTGATGAATAGAGAACTATTTTTTGGGTTTCCTGTTAGAACCTAACATTGATCATATTTTTTATAATGGTTAAATCATTCTACAATGATCATTTTTTACCTTGGAAATTGTCTACAACCTAGGTAAATCATGAACATTGCTCGGGCCTTGTGGTGGAGCAGTTCGAGTGCTAGTTCAGGTGGCTACCTAGGCTAATTCTCTATATGGTTACTCAATGAATTAGAGAAAGGGATATGGTAAAGCTTCATTATTTTATATGATACAAGTATTGGACATAAGTAATGTGATTTTTTGTTTGATGGAGATCATGAATGATCCCTTTTCATATTTTTTGGCATTATTACTTTTCTTGATCTTGCTCTTTGCTTACATTTATTGATTTAGTAATTCATATTTTTTGTCAATACTTCAAAGTCCTATGGGAACTCACATTTTTATTGACTAAATGGGGATTTATTTTTATGAAACTCAATGAGAATATCGAAATTTGTTTTATATTTTATCAAAAATTATTTTTTTATTGATATTCATAGGGTATTATATATGATGTGATACACAAATAATTCTATGACAGTTTTCCCAAAGTGTTTTGGTAAATATCAAAAAAAGTGTTCTGAATATGATTTCACTTGTAATTATATAATATATGATATAGGGTGAAATAGAATAAAGGTTATATGGTTTTATTTCAATTGGGACACTGATGGTGGGGAACCCACTTTTTGTGTTTTGGGTGGAACTTAGAATTCCCCAACCCTATTGATGAATGTAGAAATTACCAAGTCTATATGTTTCTATGTATTAAACCATTGATAGTGGATATGTATTGGAGATGTGAATTCTAGAGAAATTGTAATCTGATTTTATAAATATATTACAATGGACTTACTACCATTTATGTTTCATAGAGATCAATTAATGGATAAAAATAATGTTTTGAGTATTGGAGCTTCTACTATTAGATTGTTAAAGAATAATATACTTGATGGAAAATATAGTCTAAATATGTTTTTTCTTATTATTTTACATGTATATCTAGTTTAATAATATCTTTTTAATAGAATAGTCCCATCCATATAAAAAAATTGGATGAAATGCTTAGAAGTTTGAAGAGCCCAAAAGAAACTAAAGAAAGTTTAGTATTCATTTGAAAAAATTTTAATTTAGAAATAAAGTAAAATGTAACCATAAATGGATAGGTCTTGAAGTATCCTTATATTTTATATAACATAAGATTTATTTTCATATAACTTCTATATTTTTTGAAAATTAAAATAGTACATGGGATGAAATGAATAGGTTTTCAAGTGGTCGATCCACTAATAACCTGCTCTACATGATCGATATAGTAATATTATAGTTCCATATGATCACCTCACTCATGACTGATTGAGTATGTACCTATGGTTTATATGTGTTTTTTATGTTTTCTATCCATAAATTCATTATATTTTTCATGGTTAATATTCACTAATTTTTTATCCATTGATCGTTTGCATCGTACAATCTATTGTGACTCAGAATTGATCCATTGAACACACACTTCATACAAATATATTAAAAGGAATGGTCAATCCAATAATTAGAGAAATATCAGGGTCAAAATATGAGACTACTCTATGGTGAAATATCTATGGTTGTTTTTTAGGTTGAGGAATGAGTTTTTTAATAAATAAGGTGATGAATAAGAAGAGTAATAAAGGATGAGTTCTAAGAGTTAATGTTGAAGTGTATGAATTTAAGTTAACTGTAAGAATTCAATTGTAAGTCTTTCTATATATAATCATATGACTCTAAATAAAGTAAGAAAATGGTAAAGTTAGGAGAATAATCTATTGAGTTGAGTATAGGTCATTTAGTGCTCATATGTCTCTAGATAGATGTAAGAATTTGAGCCAAATTGTAATTCATCTATGTCTGTCTTTGAACATATGTAACCGAGTGTATGTGTTCAATTAATAAGTTTTTTTAAAAGACTTATGATTTTGAAAATATTGATTCTTTTTCTATTATTTAAAAATAAAATAATCATGGGGAGTGTTTCATGATTCAAGTTAAAGAAAAGGGAAAAATATTACATAGAGTCTTTCACCGAAAATCAAATATCATCCATGACTACAACTGTATGATATACCATGAATACATGTAAAAAACCATAAATGGATTTTATAGATTTAGAATTAAGGAAATAAGTTGAGTATATATTTCAATTTAAAATAAGAGATTTATGATCTTAATGGCCAATAGTTCAGGATGTTTTATTATTAGGAATGATAGAATCAGTATTTCGAGTCTTTGGGAAGACTAAAGTAGAATGAGAATTGAAGTCTGAGATTTGTAAAAATTAAAAGGAACATATTTATATAATATAGTAAATATATATTATGAAAAGATTAAATAATATGTGTGGCTCTCAAGTGATTACGGACTGTGTGCTATTGAATATTCAATAAGTCGAAGTGATAGAAAGAGAAGAACTGATACAACAATATATTATAGATCCTCTATCAAATAGAGTCACAAGGTGTCCTAGTAATACTATTATTCATTAAAAAAATAAAAAATAAGGTAGAATTTGATTAAAACTACTTCTGATCGCATCCATGTTTAATTTATTCTAAAAGACAGCCTATAAATCTATTTTTGTAGAAGTCTGAGGAGTGTGTGTAGTTCTTCTTATAAGAATCATATTCCAAGATAATAATACGAGGCAACCAAAATACTATATCCATATGTTTTAGAAGTCTAAATAACACTGACGTGACCCATCTGATTACTGCAAGTGGGGAAAATATCATTCATTCAGTTTAGGAGGGAATCGAGCCATAACATGTAATCTTTCTTCAAGGTGGTGAATGCCCATTTTCTTATATAATGGTATAACAGGTCCTCACTTTGTTTTTTCATGGTTGGTTCTCAGACAAGGAGTTCATGTACATACCCTTGGTCATATTTTCATTTATAAAAATAAGTAAGTTGTTCATGTGGGATAATAACCATGATATACAAGGGACATATACATCCTTAGGGATGTTGACCTCATTAACTATAAGGATACATCCTTAAAACATTACATAATCTTTATTTAAATGGATAATTCACATTAAGGATCTTTTCAGGTTTATAGTTTTAGAGAATTAGTCCATAAATATTACATTACATATCAAATATTACAAAGTAGAAACTTCTACTCAGTTTACATTTTTTTCATAAAATAAAAACTCTTGAAAAAAGGGTCATGTATAGTTCCATATTTTAGAAAAGATGACTTTTCCCTGATCCCAACCTTGACCCTATTCATCTTTAAGTCATGTGATTTTTTTTTCAAAAACTTGGGATGAGCATAAAAAGATCAGTAAGTTTTATAAAATAAAGTAAGGAAACATTAGTCCATCGAAACATAATTTTTTTAACATACCTCATGAAATCATAAGATTTATCAATAACACATATAAAACATAAATCTTAATGGTAACTTGTGGCATCCATAATATACTTACATTGTAGCTTTCACAGCTACATAGGGAGCTACATTTGGAAAACCCATCATAGTATATTTCCTAAATATCATAGGAGAAACATTAACGTTTACCTTTTTCATATTACCCAATGAATTAGAGAGCTATCTCAGGCTCACCCGCCCTAGGTTTATCATGGAACCACCCATATACTTAAACAATTCCCAATAACAATAACATATTCATAACATATAAAAAACATAAAGGAAAGACAACATTTCAAAATTTCAATCACAATATTTCATTTAAATATATTGACATAACAAATCCATTATCAAAACCATTTTCAATACCAAAATATGTATAAGTGTATATGGTATTTATTTTCAATTTAAAAATATTAGAGCTTTTTAAGGAATCTATATATCAAATAATACTCACGGCGGCGGAAACAATCGTTATCACCGCTTACGTTAAAAGAAACATTCTTTTTTTTGTTTAGTAAAACACCTTGTAGAAAAATATTACCTTTGAATTAAATGAAAATTTAATGATGTTTATACACCATTTAAAAGAAAGTTGTGTATAAAACAAAATATTCCTCAATGAAAGGAGATTGAGACGAAGTCCCTTACCTCATGTCTGAATTGACCCATTCGTTCTTTAATCTCCTGAATATTAAACTAAATTTAATTTATACTTGATTAAGAACCTTTTTTAAGTTTATTATTCCTTTTATATCACTTATTACCATGTTATAAACATTATTTAATCATTTATGTTAATAACGGTCATTTTTTCGATATTTGGTACTTGAGTCAAAAATGAACTTGTTATAATTACAAGTTGTTCATGTGGTCAAAAGTCCATTATCTCAAGAATGATAATCATGGTGTAGATATAATATATATCATATATATACAGTATATATATATATATTTACAATAGTACATAACATTTGGAGATAAGAAATGAAATGCACCGTTCATGGAGACGGTAAGCCATACGTACGCATGAACGTTACTTTAATTTTTATTTCATATTTAATGGAATGAAAAATTAATGATAAATAGGTATATTATAATTACAGTATAATATAATATATAATTTTAGTAATTCCATCCTTTATACATTCCACTTATGGCATGAAGGAGTTATACCACTTTGAGGGGGCGGTAGTCCGCACTTCCTCAAATGAAATTATCGTATTTACCCACTATAGAAACCATGCAGGTATTCTATAAATGAAAAATAAAGAATCATAGAAACAATATAAATATAATATATATCACATATAAATATAGTTACATCTTAATAGACACCATAAGAGGTGGTAGGAGATGATTGAACAATCATTGTTTCATGAGGTAGTAGTTCGCCGTCCACAGAAATAGTATGTTCTTTACCCATTAGATGGAGGTGTGTGTAATTGTAGTTAAAATACTTATCATAAACACATAATAGTATATTAAAATACTGTTTTTTATAAAACAAAGGAATAAAAATATTTTAGGGGGTTATAGAAGTAAAATTAAAAAAAAAATAATTTAAGAGAAGACGTTACCTTTAAATCGGGTAACTCCCTTCGGTTTGAACCAAAATGCTTTATTGAAGTTATTTCTACCTAAGGGAAGGCTTCTATGAGTAATAGAGGGATTTAGGGAGATTAATTTGGTAGATTTTGGACAATCCAAGTGTCTTGATAGGTGTGAGTAATGGGTTAGAGGTGAGGGAGTTTTATAAGGGGGAGGAGGGACTCTTTAGGAAAGTTTGAAAATATTATTTTATTATATAATGATTCTCGGTTTCTAAAGCTCCAAAATTCATTAAAGTCGAAGATAAGATGACTTGTTTTCGAAATAAAGTCATTCAATAGGATTAGGAAACATGTTAGGGTAATTTAATATTATTATAATATTATTTTTACCTTGAATTACCCTATTTACCTTCAACCACGGTATATAAAAGTCAAAAGTTACAATTCACCAAAAAATATTTTCATCTTATTGAACCAAATTTTACTTACTAAAAACAACCATGTATGTTGGATTTTCAAAATTCAATTCACAGAAGCGGTAAAATTTTATTTAAATGAAGAAGTCAGTTTTTTAACTACTACTCAGTGTTTTCACTATTCATAAAAAATTGAAGTTTTTTAGAAAAATAACAAAAATTAAGACAAAGATATATTTGATATTATAAATTCAAAAATGATGTCTATTTTAACAAATTAAAAACATATAACTTGCATTAAATAATTTAAAATTAATTCCTGTTGTCAAAACAAAAAGCGTGTTTTTAAGAAATAACAACTATCATAAGATTGATAGTTGTTTATGTCAAATTTCAAAGTGAAATTCCTTCCAATGACAAAAATTGGATTAAATGGTAAAAATATAATATAATTACACTTTGAAACCAATTAAAAAGATAATCTTCCATATAAATAAATTAAATTAAAAGTCAATTTTGAATTAAAATACAATATTTTTCACTATTCATTAAAAATGAATTTTATCAAAAAATACCTAATATATACCCAAAGTAAATTTTTATGTCCCAATTCTAAATAAGAATTTTATTTTGTCAAATATAACATATAAAAGTGGCAAAAACTATATTTAAAGTGGGTTTGCCATCGAAAGGCGATAAATCAACCTTTTAATGAATATTAGAGTATTTATGCTTAAAATCATATTCTTTCTTATTTTAAGCCTCTAAATTTTATTGGATAAATGTAAATTTTTTTTAACAAACATGTATAATCATAGTGTTGTTATCCCTGTTCATTAACACCAATAAAATGGTTAGGCGTTAACTACCATTTAAAATAATTTTATATTATTATTTTTTAGTATGACTCAATGTTGTGTGCAACGTAAGATTTCCAAGAAACCTGTTGTTGCGTATCAGGTACGCCATCGAACATAGCATATACTTTTAAGTAAAATTAATATTTAATTCACAAATATTAATAAATATGGAAATTTATTATTCTTTATTTACCTGGGATGTTACATCCTTCGCCCCTTTTGGAAATTGCTCCTTGCAATTTTATTCACTTATCAAATAAGAGGGGGTATTTATTACTCATAGCATTTTCAGATTCCCACTTTTCCTCTTCATCCATATGGTTTTTCCACAGAACCTTTACCTCATGAATTACCTTATTCTACAACACTTTCTCTCTTTGGTCAAGAATCTGGACTAGTTGTTCCTCATAAGAGAGATTCTCTTCCGACTGAACTACCTATGGGCTTAAAACATGAAATGGATTTTGTATATACTTTCTCAACATTGAAACATGAAAAACATTGTGTACCTAGGAAAAAATTGGAGGTAAAGTCACACTATAGAAAACTGATCCAACTTTCTCCAGGATTTCATAAGGTCCAATGAACCTCAGACTCAACTTTCTCTTCTTACCAAAATGCATCACACTTTTCCATGGAGAAACTTTGAGTAAGAAATGATCACCTACCTCAAAATAAAGTTCCTTCTTCCGATTATCCGAATAACTTTTCTACCTACTCTGAGCTGTTCTCATGTGCTTCTGAATCAACTGAACCTTTTCTTCCATCTCTTCTACCAATTCTGGTCCCATCAGCTTCCTTTCACCTACATCACCCAAAAAAGCTGGAGTTCGACACTACTTCCCATATAATGCCTCAAATGGAACCATCTGTATACTGGAATAAAAAATGTTATTATAAGAAAATTTAACCAAGAAATATATTGGTCCCAACTTCCCTGGTAATCCAGTGAACAATCACGTAGCATATCCTCCAAGGTTTGAACTATTCATTCTGACTTCCCATTTGATTGAGTATGAAAAGATGTATTAAAATTTAATTTAGTACCCAATGACTTTCGAATGCCTTTCCAAAAGTTATAAGTAAACCTGAGACCATGATCAGATACAATTGAGAGGGGAAATACATGAAACTTAACTATCTCTTTAATATACAACTAAGAAAGTTGATCTAGAGAAAAAGTATCTCAAATAGGATGGAAATGAGTAGATTTAGTAAATCGATCAACAATAACCCATATTTCAATATTACCTCGAGATGCCTTTGATAATCCCACAACGAAGTCCATGGATATATTTTTCCATTTCCACTCTGGCATTGGTAAAGACTGAAGAATCCCTTTTGGTAACTACCGCTCTACTTTAAACTATTGACATGTCAAACACTTCACAATAAAGTCAGCAATATCTCTTTTCATTCCAACCCACCAGAAATACTTCTGAAGATCTATGTACATCTTAGTACAACCAGGATGAACTGAAAACATAGAACTATGAGCTTCAAATAATAACTCTTTCTTCAACTTTGAATCACAAGGAAAACATAATCTCTTCCCAAACCTTGAGACACAGTCATTATAAATATTAAAATAAGGAAACTTACACTTCATAACCAACTCTAACTTTTTCTGCAACTCACCCTCTTCCTTCTGCGCTTGCTTAATTCTGTCTGATAGAGACGATTTAATTGACACCTGAAACAAAAAAGTGAAATTTATTTCACCAACATCATCTATTCCAAAGTTCATCAAATCAATAACCAAAGGATCTCGCTCTAAATTCATCATGGTTAATGAAGCATTGCTTTTTCGAATCAAAGCATTAACTAATTTATTTTCTTTTCCCGAATGATAATGGATCGTGCAATCATAATCCTTGATTAATTCCAACCATCTCCTCTATCTCATGTTTAATTCTTTCTGAGTGAATATATACTTTAAAATTTTGTGGTCAGTATATGTTTCACATTTTACTCCATACAAATGATGCGTCCAAATTTTTAAATAAAAAGCAACAACAGCTAATTCCAAATCATGTGTAGGGTAATTTAACTCCGGAGGTTTTGAACTGATGTGAAACATAAGCAATTACCTGATCATTTTTCTTAAGGACATAACCAATTCCATTCCACGAAGAATCACCATAGATAAAAACTCACCATTTCTGGAAGGTAATGCCAAAACAGGAGAATTTACCAATCTTCTTTTCCATTCCTGAAAACAATCATTACATTATTTAGTCCAAATGAACTTAAAACAAAGTCAGTGGGCTAGATAACCATGTAAAATTTTCAACAAACCTCCAGTAATATCCTACCAAACTAAGAAAACCTTAGATCTTGGTTATATTTGTGGGTATTGTCCGTTATTCAACAACTTTTGTTTTAGCAGGATCAACAGTTATGCCATTTTTTTGAAACAATATGACCAAGGAATGAAATTTTTTGTAACCAAAACTCATACTTGCTCAATTTCCCATACATTTTATTTTCTTTTAAGGTTTGCAAGACAACCTTGAAATTAATTTCATGATCCTCTTTAATTTTGGAATAATCCAAAATATCATCAATGAACACAACCACCAACATATCCAAGAACTCACAGAAAGTTCTATTCATAAGATACAGAATAGAGTAGGTGCATTGGTTAAATCAAAAGGCATAACTACAAATTCATAATTTCCATATCTAGTAAAAAAATGCAGTCTTTGGAATGTCTGCTTCCTTTACATTCAACTGATGGTAACCTGACCTCAAATCAATCTTCAAACAATACTAAGCTCCCTAGAGATGATCAAACAAATCATCGATATGAGTCAATGGATACTTGTTCATAATTGTGATGTTATTAAATTCTCTATAATCAATGCAAAGTATCATTAAACCATATTTCTTTTTAACAAACAAGATAGGAGATCCCCATGGTGATGTTCTTGGTCGAATGAAACCTTTATCTAATAACACCTGCAATTTTTTATTTAACTCTAAAAGTTAAATTTGATCCATTCGATGAAGGGGTTTTGAAATTGGCTTAGAATTAGGAATTATGTCAATAGTAAATTAAACTTATCGATCAGGTATTATACTAGGAAACTCATCAGGAAAAACATTAAGATACCCATTTACCACTTGCACAACATTAATTTGTAAATTTCCTTAGTTTTCAAAGGTAACATTCATTTAAATATTTTACTAGTTTCTCATCTTCCTAATATGTTATCAAAAGTAAAGGTTTATTCTTGTACACAAACTGAAAATCATTCTGAAAGGAAACCTCTTTAGCTCTGTAGTCAATCATATCATGGTAAACAGACAGCCAATCCAATCCCAAAATAAAATCAAACTCTACTAGAGGATAGGAAGGTTATAATAATTTCTTTCTGACTCAACATTTCCCCCTGGAATTTTTACCATAAGTTCAGGATTCTTATCTTTAGATGGAATTTCCAATTTGTTAGAAAACTTCTTAGAAATGAACGAATGTGTAGACCCTGAATCAAAAAACACAATGGCATAATCTAAACAAACAAACAGTGCTCATGATACTACTTCATTTTATGGCCCAACATCTAATGAAGTAGTTGCAACGGATTTCACCACACATTATTGCTTTCAGTCCAAATTCTTTCCCTCAGTTGTGTTCTTCGTTGGATACTCATTTTCATAATGATCCATTTCATTGAACTTAAATTTTTTTACTGACTGTAAATCAAATTTTCTCTTACCATTAACCTGATCTTTTTCAGTGAAATTATGAGCCTTATGTCCCATTTCACCACATTGGAAGCACTTACCAAAATTCAAAAGACATTCCCCAGCATGCTTTTTACCATAATTTTCACAAACTGAAAACTTAAGTCTCTTACCATCATACTTTTTTGAAGAGTTATTCCCTTTCATCTACGTCCTCAACCTCTTTCTCTGTTGTTTTTCAAAGAACACCTGATCATCAGAAAACTCCAATTCCACCTTCTCCACACATCATTCAAGTTTTTCATAACTTTTGAACTCACAATAAGCAAAATACCTTCGATAATTTGGATTTAATCCTGAGTAAAACCGATTGATTTTACTATCAAGATCTCATATGAAATTTGGAGCATACCTTTCCAGTCGAGTGAATTTTTCTTCATAAGTAGCCACTGAGTCATCCTCCTACCTCAATTCTAGGAATTGTTTTTCAATCCTAGGATGAACCACCTTAGGAAAATATTTTTCAAGAAACATACCATTGAATTAATCCCAATAAAGAGTATCAATATCCTCACTATCCCTGATATTTTTCACCATCGACCACCACTAATTAGCTTCACCTTCAAAATAGTAAATAGGAAGACTAACCTTTTGATGTTATGAACAACACATGACATCAAAAAGCTTCTCTAGTTCTTTAATCTACCCTTCAGCTAGCACAGGGTCCGATGATCCTCTGAATGATAGGGGATGTTGCCTTATGAAATGCTCCACTAATGACATGTGGTTGATCTGGATGATCTCGTGCATGGAAACCACAACTATTTATACCCTAAGTCAACTGTTCCATCATTGAAATAAAGTGTTCAGTTCCGATTCCAACCATCTTAGGCTTCTGATTTAGAAGGTTGTCTTTCTCCAGATGTTGTCCCATTATAGCTACCCTATTTCCTCTGTAGAAAACCATTCTGAACACAGAAATATCTTAGGCGAAGCAACATGGTAAACTGTAAATGCTATATAATTTCAATATTAACATAAATTAATTTATGGATACCAATTTAACAATATCCTAACTCCTAAAGTTATCTAAACCGACCTCTGATACCAACTATAAGGACCCATCCTTAAAACATTACATAATCTTGAATTAAATAGATAATTCACCTTGAGGATCTTTTCAGTTTTAGATTTTTCGAGAATTAAGCCATAACTATTACATTACATCTCAAATATTACAAAGTAGACACTTCAACTTAGTTTCCATTTTTTTATAAAATAAAAACTATTTAAAAAAAGATTCATGTCTAGTTACATGTTTTAGACAACATGACTTTTCCTTGATCCCATCCTTGACCTTATTATTTTTTATGTCTTGTGAAAAACATTTCAAAAAACAAGGTATGAACAAAAAAAGCTCAGTAAGGTTTATAAAATAAACAAAGGGAAAAAATAGTCCATAAAAACATAATCTTTTTAACATACCTCACGAAATCATAAGATTTATGAATAACACATAGAAAACATAAATATTAATGGTAACTTGTGGCATCCATAACATTCTTACATTGTAGCTTTCACAACTACATAGGGAGTTAAATTTGGAATACCCATCACAGTATATTCTCTAAATATCATAGGAGAAACATTATTGTTTACCTCCATCACGTTACCCAAATCATTAGAGAGATATCTCAGGCTCACCCGCCCTAGTTTTATCATGGAACCACCTATATACATAAACAATTCCCAAGGACCATAACATATTCGTAACACATAAAAAAACATAAAGGAAAGATATAATTTCCACATTTAAATCACAATATATCATTTAAATATATTGATATAACAAATCCATTATCAAAACCATTTCCATTACAAAATAAGTAAAAGAGTATATGGTATTTATTTTCCTTTTAAAAACATTATGGCTTGTTAAGGAAGCCAAAGATGAAATAATAATCATGGTGGCAGAAAAGGTTTTCGTCATCACTTACATTAAAAGAAACATTATTTTTTGTTGTTTAGTAAAATGACTCATAGAAAAAAATTCCCTTTGAATGAAATGAAAAGTCAAAGGTGATTATACACTGTATAAAATAAAGTCTTGTATAAAACAAAATATGCCTCAATGAATGGAGATTGAGATGAAGTCCCTTACATCATGTTCGACTTGACCAATTTGTTCTTTAATCTCCTAAATAATAAACTAAAGTATATTTATACTTTCTTAAGAACCTTTTTCAAGTTTATTATTCCCTTTATATCACTTATTACCATTTTATAAACATTATGTAATCATTTAAGTTAATAACGGTCGTTTTATCGATATTTGGTACTTGAGTCAAAAATGAACTTCTTATAATTACAAGTTTTTCATGTTCTCAAAATTATATTATCTACAGAATGATATTCATGATTTATATATCATATATATCATATATATCTAGTATATATATGTATTTCTAATATCACATAACATTTGGAGATAAGGAATGAAATCCACCATTCAAGGAGATGGTAAGCCGTACGTACGCTTAAACGCTACTTTCATTTCTATTTCATATTTAATGGAATGAAAAATTAATGATACATAGTTATATTATAATTCCAATATAATATCATATATAATTAAAATAAATCCATACTTTATACATTCCACGTATGTCATGAAGGATTCATATCACTTTGAGGGGGAGGTAGTCCGCACATCCTCAAATGAAATTATCATATTTACCGACTATGGAGACGTTAAAGGTATTATTTAAATGAAAAATATAGAAGAATATAAAAAATAAAAATATAATATATATCACATATAAATACAGTTCCATCTTAATGGCCACTATAAGATGTGGTAGGATATGTTTGAATAATCATTGTTTCATGAGCCAGTAGTTCGCCGTCCACAGAAACAATATGTACTTTACCCCTTAGATAGAGGTGTGTGTAAGTGTAGTTTGAATAATTATAATAACAAAATCCTATTATATTGAAGATACTGGTGTTTTTATAAAATAAATGAATAAAAATATTTTTGGGGGTTGGATAAGTAAAAGAAAAGAAAAGAATTTAAGAGAATACGTTACCTTTGAATCGGGTAACTCCCTTTGGTTTGAACCAAAAGGCTTTATTAAAGTGCCTTATGCCTAAGGGAAGGATTATAGGAGTAAGAAAGGGACATATGGAGCTCAATTAAGAAGAGTTCGGATGATCCAAAGGGCTTGAGAGGTGTGAGTAATGGGATAGAGGTGATGGATTTTTATAAGGGGGAGGAGGGGCTCTTTAGGAATGTTTAAAAATATTATTTTATTATATAATGATTCTCGGTTTCTAAAGGTCCAAAACTCATTAAAGTCGAAGATAAGATGACTATGGTTTGAAATAAAATCATAAAATAGGATTAGGACACATTTTAGGGTAATTTAATATTATTATGATATTATTTTTACCTTGAATTACCCTATTTACCATTAACTACGGTAAATAAAAGTCAAAAGTTACAATTCAGCAAAAATTATTTTCATTTTATTGAGACAAGTTTTACTTAATAATAAAAAAAATATATGTCATATTTTCTAAATTCAATTAAAAAAGCGGTAAAATTTCATTTAAATGAAGAAGTCAGTTTTTTAACTACTACTCAGTGTTTTCACTATTCATCAAAAATTGATATTTTTTCAGAAAAATACCAAATATTCAGCCTAAGATATATATGATATTTTGAATTCAAAAATGAGATATATTTTACCAAATTAATAACATATAATTTTCATTAATTAATTTAAAATTAATTTCTGTTGTAAAAAAAGCGTGTTTTTAAGAAATAAAAACTATCAAAAGATTGACAGTTGTTTATGTCCATTTTCAAAGTGAAATTGATTCAAATGACAAAAATTGGATTAAATGGTAAAAATATAATCTAATTACACTTTAAAACCAATTAAAAAGATAATAATACCATATAAAAAAATTAGACTAAAAGGCAGTTTTTAATTAAAATACAATATTTTTCACTTTTCATTAAAAAATAAATTTTATCAGAAAATACCAAATATTTACCCAAAGTAAATTTTGATATCCCGATTCTAAATAAGAATTTTATTTTTTCAAATATAAAATATAAAAGTGACCAAAAATTGATTTAAAGAGGGTTCGCCATCAAAAGGCGATAAATCGACCTTTTAATGAATATTAGAATACTTATTCTTAAAATCAGTTTCTTTCTTATTTTAAGCCTCTAGATTTTATTGATTAAATGTAATTTTTTTTAACAAACATATATAATCATATTGTAGTTAGTCCTGTTCATTCCCGCTAATACAACAACTAGGCGTTAACTACCATTTAAAATAATATTATATTATTATCTTTCAGTATGACAAAACGTTGTGTACAATGTAAGATTTCAAAGAAGCCTACTATTGTGTATCGGGTACGCCATCGATCATATAATCACCTTTAAATTTAAATTAATATTTAATTCACAAATATTAATAAATATGAAAATTTATTACTATTTATTTACCTAGGATGTTACATTAACAAACCCTGATGTACTCCTATACTTATTTATGTTTCTATATATGTATACTGACTAAAGAAGAAAAGGAGAAAGTGATATTAAACCACTAAATATGGGAGGAGGTTATTGAAAGGGATAAAAGTGAATTTGAGTAATAGTAAACTAACACTAATTCACTCCCCCATCTCAGTGTTGGACACATATCTATGTAATCATAACAACTGGTATCGGAGTGGGTCACACCATTATTGGACTCTCTTATTTGAAGTTTTATTTAATGATTTTTTTTCCATTTTTAAAGGTTATGTTAAGTGAATATTTGCTGAATATTTTTATTTCCCTGTCAATGAAATCATAGAATAAATTTATTCCATAAAATTTAAAAACAAGAATAAAAGTGATGGAAAGAAGTTGAGAAAAGGACCTCATCTAATAAAGGATTAAGTAATGATTATATAATAATTTAAGGTATTAAAACTAGATTTCATTGTAATATTATTTTTGATAATATATATTTTAATTAAATCAAATATGATAATCCATCCATCTTAATTATATAAGGAGAAAACCCAGTTTCCCCATGTATTAATCTTGATAAAGAAACATCATGTATGGAATATAAAGACTCGGTTGTTGGTTCCTCCACCAAGGAATATTAAAATATCCTATTATAATGTAGGTTATCAAATCTTGACAAAGAAGGGGTGAAAAAAGGACTTGTTAAAATTGTCTTTCTGAGGAAATATGTATTAGTGGGGAATATCATAATTTTTAGGATTCAAAAGATGAATCAATTGATGCTATAAGAGATATACTATATAAATTAACTAAAATAATATCTCATATATTTGTACCATAATTTGAATCACAAAGGGGGAATCACCCAACTTTAATAAAATAATGAAATAATAGAGAAATATTTAAAAGAAATGGTAAAAAAACATGTTAACCTCTCTAAACAAGTTAGAGTCAGAAGTGAAATGAATTTAGAGCTTGAGTAGAGATTCTGGATTTGAAGATGGATGGATCAACATAATAAAAGAGATAAAGAAATCTATGAAAAATCATAAATAAATAATATATTCATATAAATATGTAACCACTACTAAAAATTCTCAACATGAGGTCAAGTCCAAGTTGATTAAATAACATAGCCATATACTTTGATAAATAATAAAATTACATGAAGATCAAGTTGAAGAAATACTAAATTATTGTGAATAAAAACTAAAATAATTATAGAATCTAAATATTCCTCAATATGATATTCTTAGATATTGATATTAAATTAAAAAATCTAGAATCAATTGAATAAATATCTTCCCAATTAGTTGAAAACAATGTTATTTCCAAAAATTTAGAAAAGTGTAATATTATGCTAAAAGACCTATATTTGGTGGAAATAACATTCTAAGATCATATTTTGATCATTATAAGGAAGTCAAAAAAGTAAAGTCACTATCCACATCCCAAAACATTAATTGTGCCAATTCTAGTCTTATACACAACGCAGAAATGAACCCAAAATCTGTAAAAATATAGATGAATAAAATTGATGAGAATCCTATAAAAAATTCAAGGATGGAGAGAAGATTTTTTATGCGAACAAGCTCCCTGAATAAATTCTAACAAATAATGAAAAATTTAAAAAAAATATTCATATTTTGTAAAATCTAGACAACATGAAGTTCAAATAAAGAAACTAAGGTTTGTTGATAATGTTTTACTATAATAGTTTTTAGAATATAGATTCAAGATATTGGTATAATATTTCGACCTATGGAAGAAATAGAGAGATTACAACATGATGGAGCATGGTTAAATAGATGCCAAATTCATAGAGGGAGTTTAAAAGAAATATTTTCCTCAAGAAAATTTGAAGCAATTAGAAATATCTAGGAAGTATTTAATAGTAGTGGTCACAAGGAAGTTACATGCATGTATGGATAATTCAACCATTCCACTAAAAAATGTGAATATAATAAAAAAATTGAATAATAGGGAAAATATTACCTTGGTAAAGAATCATGAGAGAAGTGGTAAAAAAATATTCTTAATAATTTTATAAAGAAGTCTAGTATGTTATCCTTGGGTAGCAATTCTATAAAGTCAAATATTGAAGCTGCACCAAAAGGAAAAACTATTTATTTTGTAGAAATAGAGGTCACATAATGGAAACTTTCAAGAAATTCATGTATGTGAGAGTTATAAGGGAAAATATGGAATTTAATGTAAGAATATTCCAAGGGAGAAATTAATGGCTAAGGTTTGTAAAGAGGTCATTCAAAAACCCCTATGAAATAAATTCCAAGAATATTCCTAAAATTTGATTGGTAATCAGAAAAGATTATTTGGGGAAATCAAGTGAAATAGAATCCCAATATATAAAAAGATTCAAATGTATGGATAATATTTCATGTGTATAATTAATTGAATTTCATTAGTGTTTTTAAATAATCTAAAACCTTGTTTAAGAAGTCCTATGTTAGAGGTTTATGTTCGAATGACATAAATAAAAGGATTGTGTAACAATTATTAAATACCAAGAATAAATATTAAAAAATATTAATAACTAGGTGATACATGTTCATTTATGGATCATTTAAAAAAGAGACTACACAAAAATAAATAAAAAAATAACCCATGTTTCCCAAATAAAAACAAGATTTGAAAATTGATAGGTAAAACAATAAGAGTCTATCTAGACTTGAATCTTAAGTAAATATGGGAAACTAGTTGAGATTCAATTCTCAATAAAATTATCCACATTGATGAACATTTTGGTCCAACTTATTTGTTAAATAAATTATTTTTTATTTTTATTATAACCATGTAGGGAATTGTGTGTGATGATGGTAATAAAATAGATTACTAATGAAAGGAATGAACTTTTAATAACTATTCCTAATCAGAATAAGTCACCATATTGGTATGATTTATTAAATTGGTTTATAAAAGGACATATGGAGAAAAGTTAAACCTTTATGGAGGTGAAAAGGCTATCAAGAATTGAAAACATAGTGTTACAAGTATCCATCTGGGAAAAATAAAAAAACATATCCTGGAGGGTATTTGAAGAAGTGAATTTTCCATGATAAAAAAATAATGAACACATCCATCTTGATGATATCCAAAAATTTTAAAACATAATTATTAATTTATGATGAAACCACTCTTGATAATGTGAAGGTATAGAAAATCCATTTAGGAATTTTTTCTTGAGAAGTTTTTGGAGCTAGTAACATATATAAATATAGAACTTCAAGAATATTCTTGATAAAAAATCCTTGAAAAATGTATGAATGCTATTCGACTATCAATTTTTATCAAATAATTCATTTTTATATTAAGGGGGATAAATTTATTTCCATCAATTATAAGAATATTATGAAACATTAATTGTTATAGGAATGTTTTAAATAAAAACCTACTAGTTTTTCTATAGTTTTTTAATCTATGTGTTGAGTAAGTGTAAAAAATTGAACTTGAAAATGTTTGAAAATATTTTTCAATAATTATTGTCAATAAAATGTATCAACCTAGATATATGTGATCATCCCCTAAGGAATAAAATTTTTAAAGTTAATAGTTTGTATCTTATTCTTTTGAGTATAGACAACCAAGATGTATAAATCAAAAACTCTTATTTTATATACCGAATATGGATCAAGTATACTTAGAGTAGAATGGTTTATCGAATATTTATTAAGAATGAAATGATACCATCCTCTCATGTGATCTGTATTTATTTTTAATAAGTGGGAGAGAGAATAAAATGATATTCTATATTGAGAAAAGATATAAAGGTGGATTTAATTAAACAACATTGTGTATATTTTATTTTTGAGTAAATAAAGTAATTTATTTGAATATGTTTGAATTACCCAAGGTTTGAAGAATAATTATAAAGTATATATTCTATTATGAAATGAACTATAGATATTGGATATGGATTTATGGTGAAATATTGGATGAATTAGGAGCTAATATAATATTAATATTATAATGGATATACTACCACTAAACATTATTAGAGATCCATTTATAGATGAAATTATTTTTTGAGTATTGTAGATTCTTACATTATATTATTAAATAATAATTTACTTGATATAAATCTAGTTGGATGATATGACTTCATAGTATTTTACATTTGTATTTGGTTATAGAATATTTAGTTTAATGAAGAGTTATAAACTTGTGAAAATGTATATGAATAAAGTGTTAATAATTTTGAAGGTTCCCTGGAGCAAGTGAAGGAAGTTAGGTACTTAGTTGAAGAATTTTGGATTTTAAAATAATGTAAACTGCAATTGGATATGGCTAATTCATTTATCCACCTTGTGTTTCATATGAATTTATATTGATATTCATATTAATTTAACACTTGGTAAAAGCTAAATAATTAAAAATGATGAATTGCACTAGACCTCATGTTGTCAATCAACTAATCACATGGGTTCATACAATCATTTCACACATGGTCGATTGATTTTTTACCTATGGTCAGTTGGAATGTTGTTTATATTGTTATTCTACATTCTCAATACATTTTTCATGTAGTTTCTTTACTCATTACTGATCGACTAACCACATGTATCATACATTCATTTGTGGACCATAGTCTATCAACTAACCGAAAAATTTATTTAGATGATCCGGAATGGAATGACCAATCTATTATATAGATAAATATGAGGGTGAAATGATGAGACTGTTCCATGGTCAAATATTTTTTTGTCATTTTTAAGGAAAATGAATGAGTTTGAATGTGAAGAATATGATGAATATGAATTGTGATAAAGGTTTATTTCATAGATTTATTGTAGAATACTATGAATTTAATATAAATATAATACTTCAATTGTAAGTATTTTTATTTCTCATCATATGAATCATAATCAAGGTGGAAATGGTAAAGGGATGAGTGTAAGCCTTTTATCTAAGTGTAAATATTTGATTGATAGTATGTCTTCATCAAAACATAATATTTTGAAAAGGATCATAAATATTTTGTATATATCATTAAATATATTTCACTAAGTTTTTTTCTTTTGTTCTTAATTCTTTTCAAAATACTTATAATATAAAAATATATTCATTATTTTGTTTCACTTTCAATCTCAAATAATCTCTTGGAGTGTTCTATGATTCAATCTAAAGAAATGGGGAAAATATCTGAATAGAGTCTTTAAGTAAAAATAAATGATTAACCATGAAAATAAATATATGAGATCCCATCCACATGTGGAATAAAAAATATATGGGATTCGTGGAAGAAAAAAGAAGTAAATAGGTTGAATCCACATGTTTATTTAAAATATAATATTTTTGAGTTTAAAGGATAAGATTTAATGATGTTTTAATGCTTATAATTAATGAAACCAAGTTTCGAGTCTTCATAAAGACTGGAGAAGAAGTGGACTTGAAATATGAGATTTGTAGAAATTCAAAGGTCCATATTAAAAAAATACATTAAATATATGTTCTGAGAAGAAGAAAAACATTTGTGACTCTCAATTGAATATATACTATATGTTGTTGAATATTCTATAAGTCAAAGTGTTGGAATGAGAATAACCTATAAAACAATATGTAGTAGATCTTATATTTAAGTGGATAAAAAGTGTCCTATTTATTTTTATATGCATTGAAAAAAAGAAGAGATAATCCAACTAAACCTGCTATTGAAAAATTCCATCCCAAAGTTATTGATAAATCTAGATTAGAATCCTCCTGTTGTTGAATTATATAGTGGAGTGAGTATATTTATGTTTTAGGTAATAATATTCCAATGAAATAAGATGAGATAACCAACCTGCTATATCCATATGCTGCAGAAGTTTTAAGAACACTGAGGAAACCAATCTGGTTGATTCAAGTGAGGAATAAGATCATTCTTTCAGTCTATGGGGGACTCAATCCATGACATATGATCTTTATTCAAGGAGGTGTAAGATTATTCTCTTATTCAAAGGGCTATAAAATCCACCACATTCTTTTGACCTTGTTTGAACCATTATAAAAGTTCAATGTCATACCGTTGCTCAAGTTTCCTTTGATAATTAAAAGGAAGTTGTGAACATGGGATAAAAACAATGATGTATTGGGTATTTATTCATAATTAGTGAGGGTAACATATTAACAAACCATAGTTCTCTCTTATGATGAATTATATATCTATATCAATAAACCTACCAAAAGAGAGAAAGAGAAGGAGATATCCACTCAAAAAATAAGTGAATATGTGATTAAAAGGGACAAAAGTAAATTAGAGTAAAAATTTACAAACAATTATTCACCACATCTCACTTTTTGGAAACTTTACAATGTGTTCCTTAAATATGGAGATATTCCCTAATTCCTTAAATTCATATGATGATTTTATGATATATTATATGGTATGATTTGTGTGTATTGAAAGGATTATAAAATATATTTTTTGAAAATATACTAATCCCATCATAATTTATGATATGGTATATTGTTTGGTAGTGAATAATATTATTTTATTCATATTTAATCCTTACGAAATATTTATGAAACTAAATGTGAATATTTAATATTAAAACTAATCTTATAAATTACATATTAGTAGTATATGAAACATATGGATGATTGTAATTCATTTATATGATAAATACACTTCCAGATAAAGGATTATTAGTGTTATAACCAAAGTATTTACATGAACATTTCATAAAATTCAAGTAAATTATGTGGTTGTATTAATGTATTCCCCTCTATTTTTTAAAAGAAATACTGTATTCAAAATCATACAAGACAAAAAACACTGAGTTTAAATAGAGAACAAAATATTATTATTTAAATATGATCATTATAACATTGTCATTGAATTGGAAGGTTTTAATAGGATCAATAGAAATATTAAATATATATAAATAGAATACTCAATACAAATTTATTAATAAATTATTATGAAATAAGAACCCAATTTTCAGAAAGGATATTTTATGATTCAAATATATATTTTCTTTAAAAATTATTTTATTGATTTTTTGAGAGAATATTATAATTTAATTCTGGTAGTTTTAAAAATTGTATTTTATGAAAAGTATATCATTTTTGAGATCATCATATTCAAATTATATTTGTCTGATACTTTTGGTATTTTTTTCTGAAAATATTGATTTTCAATGAATAAAGAAAAATACTGATTTTCATTGAAAAATGTATTTTTATCTCAAGAATTTAAAAATACCCATTTTTTAGAAATGGTTTAAATATAAAATTAGTTATCTTATGTTAGGAATAATCCAATTAAATTCATTGTAATAAACTTTATGGATTAAAGTTTCTTAAAATCATATTTATACTTAAAAAATGACACTTTTTTGAAAAACTATTTTTCATTGTGTTTTTATTTTTAATCATAAAATAATTTTCGCCACATCTAGAAATTTAATATTGAAAGATTGATTCTATATTTATAATCATGAGGTAAATTTTTTTAAATAGGTTGCTTTTATATATTGTAATTTGAATAGTAACCATAATAAATAATTATCTCCATAGTAAGGGTAAATATGGTAATTGGGGTTGGAAATATTATGATAAAGATCAGAAAATGACACTAAAACTTTTCTTTATCCTATTTGATGAGTGGAGTTTGGTAATATATATTAAATTCTAAAAAATATGGAAACATGGTGCAATATTTCTTGGATTTTGACCTTTATAATTTTTAATAAAATATAATGTAAAACATATCACTTTCTTACATTAATATTTATAATATTTTTTGATAGTGATAATTTTTTTATTAAATAATAAGTTGATATTTTAAAGATAAAGTATTTTTTTCATGGTAATCAATTTTTTAATTTTAGTGATGAAATAACTACCCTAAATTTCACACATAGCTGATATAATATTAATTCATTTAGTAGAGAAATAAAATAAAATAATCTAAAAATATTAAAAGTAATATAATTTTAGTAAATTATTGTGTTTTATGAATCTTTTAGATGAATATAATTTTTCATGGTGTTTTAAAGGATTATATTTGAATTCTTTTGATTTCATTTTGTTTTCAATGTATAATTAAATGAATATTGTCAAAAATTATATTAACGATATTTTATGATTAAAAAATATTTTATTAAATTATTTAAAAATCATAAAAATCATTTTAAGGTTAAATAGGATGATATATGGTTGAATATTTATTCCATTTCCTATTTACAATCCAAGTATCACATTATAAAAAAAATTATAACCCTTTAATACTGAAAATGTCATTTCCACGGTTAAGGAAATTATTAGTGAACCAAGGTGTTAATCCATAAGATATGGTTCAAAATAAACTTATAACTAATAAAAATTTACTTTTACGATTATATTAATATAATATATTACTTTTAATTGAATACAATTAATTTTGGAACATTTTACATGAATTAGATATATATTATATTATTGTATTCCTTGTAATTAAAAAAATTACATAAAATATATATTTAAAATAATTAATGTTTTGTTAAATGATTTAAAATTAATAGAAATCCAACATTAAACCATGTGGTTTTGATATGGTTTAAAATATAAAAAATAGTCCAATTATGGGCCAATGTTCATTTTATAGTTACTTTATTGACCCATAATGAGTAAAATGTTTTGTTATCACGGTAATCATGAGGAAGGGTTAACACAGGTTAAAACAAAATAATAAGGGTGAAAAAATCGCCTAAAATTGTAAATTTTTTTTATTAAAGTAAATGGACTAATAATCATATTATATTCTAATTATATCAATTTTTCTCATTTTAATTTTAAATTTATGTTATGTTGATTTAACACTTTAAGAAATTCCAAGAGTGCCCCTCCACACACTTTTAAAAGGGAAACTCTACCCCTATATTCTTCACACTTAAAAAACATTTTAGGTCAAATAGTACCAACCAAAATATTTTAATTAAATACCTACCAAACTAATAATGGAATTTTTTTATCATAAACCATATTTAGAAATTTGTTTCTGTTTAAACCTACAGAGGTTGTCTAAAGAAAAGATGTGGTTTTAAGCATAACATTTTTATTTTATTTCCTCTTATAATCCTTAAAATATTTTATAACCATGATGAGATAACAACATTAGAACCTTCTATATACTATGATGTTATTATTTCAATGGTATAACCTATATACATATCCACTTCCATAAAATGGGAAATAATACCATAGTTTGTCTGTATGAAAGACTACCACCTCACAAACAGATGTACTTTGTTTTCCATCATCGCATATCCCTGATGGTTATAATGATGGATTTGAAGTATATACTTGATATTCATAACATAACTATAAATATTAAAAACTTAATATATTATATATTCTCTTTACATTCGATTCATTGAAAAAATGATAACGCCATTCGTGATTACATGTGGACTACCACCTCTACAAAGTGATGTGATCCGTTTTTTCATCAGTACATCACATAGATAATTTATATAAGTATATATAAATAAATTTTATTTTATTTATGATGTAATTGTCATTATAAAAAGATAAAATAATAATTTTATTCTTTATATATGGATCATTGAAAAATGAAAATGTTGCTCATGCGTACGTTGAACCTATCGTGTCCATGATGGTAACATAGTTCATTTTTCATAACTAGTTAATTATTGGTTTTAAAAGTTAAATTTATAAATAAAAAATATTATTATTTAATTATTATTATTCCAAATATGATTTAATAATGAAATCATTGACAATATTCATCCTATCGAAGTCATTTTGGACATATGTGCTGAATATCATCAAAATGTCTGACAAGAACATAAATAATTAATTGATTTAATATAACATGGTAATTAATAAAATAAAATGAATAATAAAATTCAAAAAGTATCTTATGAAATTAAATTATTGTCATAATTTTATTATATGGAATATAAATAATGAATGTGATGATTTAGACTGAAGGTAAGATACACTTTACTTTAAAAACTTCAATAAAATATTTTAAAGATTTTTTTTCAAAATATTTTTCTTCCTTATCCATATTATTAAATATACATTTTATATGTATTTATATGTATCTAAATTAATTCTTAAGGAAATTTATGTCTCTTTTTTACTTTCATTAAAAAGTATTTAAAATGAATCTTTTTATGTATTTTATATAGAACATATTCAAAAGAAGGAAAAAATAATGTTCTATTTTAACATAATTGGTGTAAATGGGGTTTCCCACCACCAAAAACATTATTTGATGTTTTTATTAATTTATAACATTCTAGGTATTATTCAAATAAAAACCTATCCTCCATTTGTTCTGGGAATTTTAGTTTAGAATATTTTGTCTTAATGGAAAGGGATAAATCAATAATAGAAAATGTTTAACCTATGGGATTAAAAGGATATTTTTTTTGAGTTTGATGATATAAATGAAGGATTTTATATATTTATTGAATGTTAGGTTACTTTGAAGTTATATCTTATAAGGTGACCCTGGTATATCTATCAAATGAATTTGTTAATGATTATGTTCTCTAAACAATTATATTGGAAATTTACTATATTGTTATTCAAATTAAAAGGGTTCTTATACAGACCCTAGAATTTATCACATAAATTCACATGATTTTATTAATAAATAAACCTCAAATTACAAGCTAAGGATCGTAAAGTCTAGTGTATTTAGCAGACTTGGTACGTAAAACTAAAAAATGGCAAAAAAATATTTCTTTATTTAGCATCCATTATAAGATCCTAACATCCTTTGATCCCTTACCTTAGTATAGGATACCCTGGGGGAAAATATGATCAAAGGGATGAGCTAAAAAGACCTGTAAGGGAATAAAGATAAGAATAAATCTCAACGCATGGGTTAGAATACATAACATAATTATATAAAAAGAAATGAAACATAAATAATCATAAAATATAGAACATGGGATCTTATAATCATGGATTCATAGTAATGTGGAGGCAACATAAGACATGAATTTATCATGAGTCACAGATCGTTGTACATAGAGGAGGAAGAGTTAAGGAATGTCGAGCACAATTCAAGGC
This sequence comes from Viscum album, assembly GCA_963277665.1. Classification (NCBI taxonomy): domain Eukaryota; kingdom Viridiplantae; phylum Streptophyta; class Magnoliopsida; order Santalales; family Viscaceae; genus Viscum; species Viscum album. The sequence continues at coordinate 374,887,077 of OY728163.1, read as the reverse complement.
TAACCACCAATACCATTGCAAGTGGAGCACGAGTCAAGGCCAACCCCTAAGACTGTTTCATATAACGTCTCATGAGAGAAAACATTAACCTATGCATTGGATATATATCTAGGTGCACCAATTATAAAATGTTCATTAATATGATTTCCACATGAAATATCATACATATGTAATGAAACATAAGTATAAGGGTTACCCATGGAAAGAATTGGGTATCATAATCTTGTCAAAAGCATAATAAATGGGCGTATCATAAAACATTACATTAATTAAAGGAATTAAATTATACATGGACATTCATAATTAAATATAGGCATATATCATGAAAAGTTATGTGAAACTAAAGTTAAAAGGGTGTTTAATAAATTTAATAAATAAAATATTTTAGTGCGATTTTAATAAAAATACTAAGAGAATTTAAAATCGAAAAGGGAATAATATTTTACATAAAAATAGAAGTGAAACAATAAGGTTTTCATAATAAAAAATTTTGATTTTAGAAAAATAATGGTGGCTTAAATCAGATTATTGAGTGTTCTGGAAAATGTGTAAAAATTTAGGAAGTTACCTTAAAACGACTTGCTTATCGGGATGTATCGAGAAGGAAACCAATTAAAAACATTTATATCCCCAAATAATGAGGATTAAAGGATATTGATACATGAGTTTGAAAAATTTAAAATCTATTTAGAATATTTAAATAAAATAAAAATACAATTTCATTTGGGTGAAAATAGTGGAAAAGAACCTGAAAGGATAATGAAGGTTCGGGTAGAATCTCTTACTTTATATTCGAAATAGTTACACACTTGATATTAATGTATTAAATAATTAAATTATATTCATTAATAAAAAATTCAAGAAAATTTTATAAATTTAATTTATTTTGTATAATTTTATTTATTTCTTTTATTACCTTTTGATGAGTTATAATGTTCAATTATATCGTTTGTTAGTGCTTGTTTTCTTAATTTTCATGATCATCTCACTTATATAAGAGTATGGAAGTTCATTTAAAATGGAAATTGATGTCCATAATTGAAGATATAAGATATTAATTATAATAAATAAGGTTAAGTGATCATATAATTCAATTTTTTTGGGTGAGGATGAATCATTAGATAAAACTTTGATGATAAACGCTTGGATTATTTTGAGCGGTTTCTCTGGGAACGAACTTGTCTTGTTTTATTATTTTACATAATGTGTGCATAATGATTCTGTAAAATTAAATAAGATATAATACATATATTATGATATATTTCAACCATAATTTTTTTTCATGACTATCCATGAATATGGTAATAAAAATTGAAAACCCATCGTCTATATATGTGATATATTAATACATCTCAGACGATGTTTCATTTTTAGTATAAGAGGAGGGGGAAGAGAGAGATGACGATGTATTATTACATTATAATGAAATAATTCAAGTATATTTATGGTACTAGAGTAATCAAAACATTTTTATGAGGGGAGGGTATGGGGAAAAAGAAAAGAACATAAAAATAAATTGAAAGAAAATAGAAGAGGGTTTTACCTCTTGATTCCATATTCTTGAGAGCCTCCATAGAGGAATGGATTTGGTATTTTGATAAGACCAAAAGCTCTAGGAAATAATGGAGGGGATTGGGAGGATATTTGAGTAGAATTTGGACAAGGCTCAATTCTTTACAGGTGTGAGGATAAGAGATGGTGAGGGGTGGTATTTATAGTGGAGGAGATGGGTGATTTCACATTATTTAATTCATTAGTTTATTATTTTGCTAAAGATATGAAATAATGCTGATTATTGAGAAAAAATAAAGTAAATTGAGCATTTTATTTCAAAATAATTGTTCTTAAATCATCATAACAACATCCATGAATCAATAATTCATTTTTAGACAACATCGTAAATTGGCGTACTTCACTATTCACAAAATTCAAGTATTTTAGAAAAATCGAAAAAAAATCACCATAAATATTTTTCTTTGTGTAGAATTAAAAAATGAACTCCATTTTTTTAAAATAATTTTATAATTAATAGAAATTTAATTTTTATTTAAAATAATCTTTTACTCAAAAAATACATATTTTAAAATTATAATTGATTTTATAACACCTTAAAAAATTAACCAAGGTCACAATAAATTATAATATAATCATAAGACATTAAAATATTAATTTATGCATACATTTTATGAAAATAAATTTTCTTCTAAATTATTAAATTAGTTATAAAATTGTAATTAAATATTTATTACTTACAAAAATACCAACACTTAATTAATAGTTTTTAGAATATTTATGTACTTATACTGTGATATAATTAATTCATATTGGAACTTATAAGATAGATAAATTTTACTTATAATTTCATTTGTGAGGTTACTATTCACTTGTCTAGTTTACTATTCATAAGGGTCAAATCACTTTTACAATGGTCAAGTTACTTTTTCATCCTTATAGGTTCCTAAACTACTAGAAATAACTTTTATTTAATTTTTTCATCATTTAAAAGGTTTTTATTGTGTTCTTAATGTGATTTTATGTGATTATAATATATAAAATAATTATAAGAAGGTAATTTCCATCGATAAAATTTGGTTCTTTATAGTTCTTATAAAGGGTTCTATGAAGATGATTACCCAATACACCAACATAACATTTATATTCTTGAAAATTAATTTTCTAGGAATTTGTTTCATTTTAAATAGTTAAGATAATGATTTTTTTAAAGGATGTATTATTACCTTTAGGGTATAAAAGTTAAGTTTTTATGAAAAAACATTTCATGGGTTTTACTTTCTTCTAAGAAACGCTCATGATTAGGATGTTTCCTTTATAGTTTCTTATATAGTGTTTTATGAAATGCATTGGGTAGTAAAAGATGATTTCATGTGGAAGTAAATGATTATTTAGACTCAAATTTGAATATGTTAAAGGAAAACTCTTTTTATAACATGTTTTTAAAGTAGACTAATGGTTTTATTTACTTTACTTTGTGTTAGTTACTATAAATTTTATACTTATCAAAAAATTTTAAATTTTTTTCATGGGTTTAGAGGATGAGTACGAACCTATAACGAGTCATGTTGAAATTCATAAATTTTTTTGACAAAAAAAACATTTTTTTTAAATTTTTATATTGTGGAAAAAATGGATATTAAAAGAAAGTATCCAACATGTTTTATATGGGTTTTACATGTTAGAGTTAAATCCCAATTATCTAAAACTATACACTTAAAAGGATCCTTGAAATGAAATAAATTGAATTATTATTTAAATATTAAATTATGAGTTAAATGTTTATCGATTACTTAAAGTTGGTATCAATGGAATGGTTTAGATAATTTGGAGAAGATGGTATTTTAAGAGTTATGTATACCAATAATTGAATTTAAGCTTAAGGTCATTTATATCTTCAAATTCATAGACACCAACTTTTTGGAGGATTTAAGTGCTGGGATTTTAATGTTATTAATGATATTTTGGGAGATTTATAATTAGTATTAGGTATATATAACCCTCAGGTTAAATGTGGAAGATTATTTCAGAATAATGTTGCTAAATTTTTAGGGATGATTATTGAAAGTTATGAGATAACCTTTAAAGATAAAACGTTATTTAATATTAAAGTTATTAAGTATATTTTTGGGTATGTTCATCATATTTTGGGAATGATACAAGAATTATATTAATAAACATTTAGTAAAAGGACAACCTGTAGGCACAGAGACAACTAGTCACCTCTGGCCAGGCTGCAAGGCTTGAACCCACAACCAAATAGTGAAAAGGGTGCATCTCCTTCCACTGGGTTACCAGATGTCCTAATTTGTATGATTTTGTATTTACATAAAATATTTTATAGATAAATATTGATATTATAGTTGGAAAATTTGTTTTTTAAAATAAATAACCATGAGATTGATAAGTGATTTGGTGATTAAGTGAATAAATTTATTTTGGAATAAGATCACTATAATTTTGGGGAACATTGTATAATTAAGGTAAACAAAATAAAATGTGATTTAATTTTTGGAATAAAGGTTAAATTATATTTTTGAATCATATATGAATTTAATATATATTTATGATGATTTAACTAATTTTTGGAAATGGTTAGCATTTTTTTGGAGATTATAGGATTAGGGAATTTAAGTTATTTGGTGGATGAATTTATGAGTGACTAAAATTGGTTGGAGATAAATATTAAATTAATACCATAATAATTTTTTGATCAAATCCTTCTTTTTTTTTGATTTTTAGGGATATTTTAAATAGTTTTAAGGTTTATTATTTATTAAAAGATGCATATTGAAATTTTGGTGTTAGTTTTTAGGATTTTGATATTAATGTTATATTTCATCAAATGTTGGTTTATTCATTTTGGGAATTATATTAATTTGCAATCACAATTTTTTTAATGTCTAAATATTGGAGGAATTTCTTAGGTAATATTTTATTCACTAGAATTTGATTTTAGTTCTTCAGACATGAAAAATTAATATCGAATACCCATCATTTGGAGTAAAAGATGTCATTATTGTGGAAATTGATTAAAGGAATAAATTGTACTTATCAAGTAATAATATTTTACTTATTTTAATAGTATAAATGGTATTTATTTTCATAAATATAGTAAACTAATCATGAAACAAAATTATTTTATAATTAACTTCATTTCTAATGAATTTATGGTTTTTTCCACACCTCTTTGGTTTACGGTTTTGTGGTCATTTACACCCTCATGAAAATTATGATCAATAATATTTATCACTATATATCATTAATTAGACATTACACCTTTCTTATATGTACATATTTTCATTTCTTTGTAATGTTATACTATTTGGAAACCATTTTATGTGTTATTCCAGATGACATTTATTTTTTCCTTCCTTCTTTTCAAAAAAAAGTTTTATTATCCCTTTTTACGATGTGGGTTTTCAAAAAAAGGAACTTTAAAATGGAAAAACCTTGATTAATGAGATAAAATTAATATTATAATGATGAAATATATTAAATGGATGATAACATAACACCATTAGTTTTTCAAATTAACACACTGTTCAATAGCATACAAGATACACAACACCAAGCTTAAAAAAATTTACAAAATATAATTATTTAAATATAACTTCTATAACCTATATGTTGAATTAGATGATTTGAATATTATTAACCAAATAATGAAATATATATTATGTTCATACTCAATAAAAAGTTATTTATTAATTATTAGGAAATAACAACACAATTTTTAGTAAAGTTATTTTATGAATCAAATATATGTTTTCTTCGAAAAAATTTTTATTAATGTTTTTGGGAAAATAATATAATTAGATTATAAAACTTTTAGAGTTGGTTTTTTATAAAATTTATAACATTTTTGAGAAATGTTTTTCAAAATTAGCTAAGGGTGTGTTTTATTATTTTTTCTAACAATATTGTTTTTCTAGTGAATAGTGAAAATATGTTTTTTCCATTGCAAATTTCATTTTTGTTTCATGAAATTGAAAATTAATTTTTTTAAATTGTTTATAATTAAAATTAGTTATATTTTATTACTAATAATTTAATTATATTCATTGTAATTAATTTTATGGTCGAATTAGGAATAAAAAAATTTTTATACTTAAAAATGATTTTTTTGGAAAACTGTTTTTATTGAATTTTTAATTTTAATCTTACATTAATTTTTTCCATGTAAAGAAATTGAATCTTTAAAACTAGATTCCATATTTTTAATCATTATTTCCCAAATTTTAAAATCGGTCTGTTTTATTTTTGGTCATTAAGGATAATAACCGTAGTAGATAATTGTCACCACCATAAGGGTAAATTGGGTAATTATGGTTAAAAAATATGATATGAAATATCTTATCACATGAATTTATCATTTTTTATGAGTGGAGTTCAGACATTTATACCCATGCTTTAAAAATATGGAAACATGGTTCCATATTTCTTAGATTTTGACCTTTATAATATTTTAATGAAAGATAATGTAAAAATATCATGTTTTTATTATATATATATATGTACAAAATATTTTACAATATGGATAAAAAAATTATATTTGGTTATAGATGGTTCTTTTAATGAAAAATTATTCTTTTTATCATGGTTATTTATATCTATATTTAGTGTTGAATTAACTACCTTAAATTCTTATGTAAGGCTGATATAGTATTATTCAATTAATGGAAAATAAAATTAATTATTCTAACAATATTAAAAGTAATATAATTTCAATGAATTATGGTGTTATAATAATTTTTTATATAAATATAACATGTTATGTATGTGTGAAAAGATTATATTCAAATTCAATTGATATTATATTATTTTCAATGTCAAATTAAATGACTATTTTCTAAAATGAAATTAATTATATTTTATAATTAAATAATATTTTATTAATTTTTTTTAAAAATAATCGAAATCCTGAAAAAGAACAATTTAAATGAGAAATGGTCTAAAATTTCATCCATTTTCCATTTATTATCAAATTTTAACATTATAAATAATATTATAACCATTTAAAACTGAAAAATTGATTACCATGGTCAAGGATGGAATATTTGGACCAAGTGTTTAGTCTAAAAGATATGGTTTAAAATGGTATAAAAACCTATCAAAATATGATTATATGATAATATTAATACCATTTATTACTTATTTTCAGATAAATGTCATTTAGAACCATTTTACTTGAGGTATAAAAATATTACATTATAATATTTTATGCAATTTAAAAAATTAAATAAATAATTTTTATAATAAATAATGTTTTATTAAATGATTTAAAATTCATAAAAATATTATCTTAAGCCTATTGACTAGTATATGGATGGAAATATCAACAATGATCTATTTATGGGTCAATTTTTGTTTTATATTAATTATGTTGACCTCTAAAGAATGAAAATGTTTGTCATTATAGTAATCATCAAAAGGGTTAACAAAAGTTAAAAAAATATTAGGGTGAAAACAACACCTAAAATAGACTAAATTTTATTATATGATTGGATTTAGAAACATCCTCATATTATATTCATATTATATCAATTTTTAGCCATTTTAATTTGAAAATTAATTTATATTAATTTAATACTTTAAGAAATTCCAAGAGTTCCCCTCCCATCACTTATAAAGGGAACCTCATATCCTCTTTACTTATCCCATCAAGAAACTTTTGGTTTATCCAACCTAAAACATATGGAATAAATATTTTAAAAAGGAAAGAGTCATTGGAATCAATAATCACAAGCCATGTGCTGTAAATGTTGATTAAAGGAAGAATCTATAACCCATAGAACACACAATGAAAATGTATTGGAATATTGGAACATCATCTTCATATATTCCATATAGAACTCTTAAAAAATTGAATAACCATACGAACGACTTCTTATATAATTATGAATAGAACATAATCAATAACCAATGAATTGGAGAGATATAATGGGGATCACCCATCATATAATAAGCTATAATGGGGTTCAACCAATCATATCTTCACCTATAATGGGGCTCAACTCATCATATCATGAGCTATAATGGCGATAAACCCTTATATCTTATCAACCCTTTATGATCCATCAAGATCACCTATGAGATAAAATGGTAATTTAACATTCATAAACAATTTCCATGTTCTCTTAATGAATAAAAAATTTATAATCTTTCACCATTTGATATAAAAATCATCTTTATTCTTTCATTGCTTCATTCACCCATGGAAAGGAGCAGTTTCCATTATAATCTCTTTGAAATAAGTATAATTCATCTATAGAATGAATGAGTATTGTATCATTAGAAATTACCCTAGTACATTATAAGTAACATCAATTTTTATTGATGTTTATGAATGGAAATACCATTTAAAGGTCATTAAAAACATTATTGAGGAAAATAACCTTTTCAAGTTAAAAATAAATTTTAAAAACTAAAAAATGATAATATATTGTTAAAATAATTTTATTTGAAAAGAACATGGATACTTATAAAGGAATTTGTAATGAAAATAATTTTCATATAGGTAGGAAAATCCATTAATTTTTAAATTTTTAAAAAATAATCATTCTTTTTAAACAATTTGTAAAGGGAGTCAAAAGTGAACAACTTGAAAAAATTTATGAAATTACTATTTTAATTTTTTTAAAATAATGAAAAAGACCATGTAAAATATATGTCTAAAATATTTAATGTTTTTAAAATAACATTATTGAAAACATTTTAGAAAACATGGAAATGGAAGAGAAATATTCTTGATCTAAATGAAGATACATGATCAGTATCACTTACAAAACATTTTCTTAATTTTTTTAATAAATAAGGGATGGAATTGAAATTAAACATGTAAAACAAATTCATAACTTGATTAGAATAAAACATATTCAGTTCAAAAAAAAGATCATATTATTTTTTTCAAAGGAGAGTTGAACATAAACAATTCTGAAAAGAAAATTGATTGAAAAATAATGCCTTTTCCGCACTCTTAACTTTTCAATCATATGAACCATGAAAGAATACATTAAAATAAACATTTAAGAATCATGAACATAGTATTATTCATTGTATAACATGTCGAAGGGGTAGTATATGCACCTCATAATATAATATCGGTGCATATCATTAAACATATGTCCAAAGGAAAGAGAATTTGAGATGCATAAGCCTTAAAAATATCATACCATTGAATTGAGAATTAATCAATGCAGATATTACATGTAAAAATGTAAATAAAAAAATGGAAATAAAATATAATAAAATTATATGTCATTTTTGACATTATCTTAGAATATAAAATACAAAAAAATGCAATATAACCATGTAGAAGATCATGTTTTGGACTGGGTGGTTTTTACGAGGTTTTCTAGAATTTTTGGAAATTACTAGATGGGCCATTATTAAAACAGAGCATTGGAACATTTTTTCCATGATCCTGAACACTACGATGTGTCTTTTTTTTAATGAAATTAAAATTAATTAAATTAAATGTTAAAATAAAATTAGTTAAATGAGATTAAAGAGAGGATAATAAATAATAATGAAATATGTAATATAAATAATAATGATAATATAATTATTATAGTTATTATTATTATTATTATTAGGTTGTTAGAAAACCTAATGGTGGTATTCCCCCTTTCCTCTTATCTAGGTGCGACACCCAGCTTCCCCTCTCCCTCTCTGGCAGACGACCCCCTGGTGGATCCCCCCTCTCATGTGGCCTCCCTGTAGAGAGCCTCTATGGCCGAACCCCCTCATGCTTCACATACCCCTCCTTGGTTGCAACCCCATTACACTGCGCCTTCTTAGCTGTGACCTCCCTATGACGCATGCGACCCCCTAGTCGACTACTTGTATTACGTGATCTCCCCTCTGACATTTGATCCCTATTATTCTTCATGGGTTCCCACTCTAATCTCCTAGGTAAGGGTTCCTCTTACCTTCAACTTCAAATTTCTGGCGATTTGCAGACTTCCCATTGCCCTAACCTTATAGCTGAAATTCTAGGTGAGGGTTTAATTCATTTTTTCACGAATCTTCTAATTTTAGGGTAGGAAAGGGGTATCTCGAAACCCATTGGTCAATGTTTCAGAAACCTCCTCTAAAGTTGAGGCGGTCTAGGTTGATTCACTATGATTCCATCAATTTGGGGTAAGTTTTCAAACCCGTGAATGGGTTTTCACCCATAATTTGAGAGTGTTAAGGTGTTTATGGGTGCCAGGATTTATTTTTATGATGTGGTCATCTGTTTGGGTGGTACAAACACATATTCCCATGTACAAATATATGTAAAAATATTTATATCTCCCATGTGTGTGTTCTCACATGGCTTTGGGTACACATGAATTGGTTTAGAGTTATATATATAGTCATGCATGCATGTGAGTGGGAGGATGTTTGAGTTAGAAATCTTTGTCTTGGACATTGTTTGAGGTAGGGTACTCAACCTTACCTTTAATTTAAAAATCCATTAGTTTTTTATTTACTATCTTTAATAAATTGAACTGTAATTATGGAATGAACTTTCTATTTGTGCTAAATGATTTGTTAGAGTAAAAAATCATGTTTTTGAAATAAAAACCTCCATCGGAGGTGCATTGACTTCAAGCTTAAAACACAGTGAGTAAACTTTTTATGATTTTTTAGATTGATGATTTTTGGTTTTCCTACGCTTTCCTAGTTAGAGGAATCTTGATTAATTAAAGGAATATGGTTTGATTTTCTAGGGTACGTACTGACTCATTTTCATGTTTATTCACTCGAATCAAATGGTTATAATGAACTAGAATTGGATTCATGGGTGGATAAACCCATGTGAAATGAAAAAGGGTTAGTGGAAACAAATGGGAGAGTATTTCTATGTGATAGAAAAAAATGATAACCATAACAATGAGTGGGTATACTCTTTGGAAGCATTGGTTGTGAATAAGGATTAATGAATGCGTAAATTCATTACAAGAGTTGAATGAATTTTGATGCAAGTGATGGGTAGTGAGTGGGTATACTCATTATATGCCTTGAAATGAAAATGGGTAAACAAATGGGAAAAATCAAGGGATATATTTAAAAATGAAATGTCAACATGAGAGGGTATACTCATATGGAATGTCATGGTTTACATGAGTGGGTATATTCATATGTGTTTTTTGTTAAATAGATTAGATGAAATGGTTAAACGTGAAAGGTAATGGATTAAGATGGTATGACTACACCTTGGGTTAATATAATAAGCACAACTTATGATAGTTGAAATGAATTTAGTGAACTTGACACATCTAGGATGTTTTAGTCCATACCTATGCTTTATGATCATAAATAACTATATGCTAATTGAAATGTCTGAAGTAAATTGGAAATGGCATGTGATAAACATGATAGGCCTTGCCACATGCTTTGAACCAAATATGTGACCATGTCGATGTAATGTGAGTTGAGAATCCATAAGATGTTGTCTTAAGTTAAAATTATGATATTTGTGATATATATATAAATATATATGTCTGTATGATTGATAAACAGGTTGTGAAATCGGGATTAATGCTCTAAATACTCACGAGCTTCTAGAATTGATGTTATACACCCATGATATATATATATATATATATGATTGATAAACAGGTTGAGAATGAGACTTATTCCCCAAATACTCATGGGGTGATAGACATGATGTTCTACACCCATGATATACATATATGTGAGATAATGATTGTGAATTGAATTTGAGAAATAGTTCAGACTCTGGCATGGGTCGAGGAAGGTACTGAGATATGAGTGTCCATGGTAACCCATCGATATATGGGGTTACATAAAGGATATTTGAATAAATGTAAAACTATTTACTTTATTACCTATGTTTTATTTTTTATACAACTGCAGGCAATGTTACTATATATAAGTACATAATTTAAATAATCAGACACTTATTCTGACAATGAGCTGATACTGGTATATCCATCAGGTGTCCCTTAGGAACCTGGACATGTCGTTTTTTATTTATTCATTTCTGTTATTAATTTTTTATACCTGTACACTTTTCAATTATTATTCACTGCCAAGTTTGGGATAAACACTGGTGGGTGCTGGCCTATTGAGCTTTTGTCTCACACCCTGCTCGGGTACCATTGGTACCCGAGTAGACCTTGTATTTCCATGACCTAGGTTGATTGCTGTGTTGCTCGTACCTTGAGTTAGGAGCAAAGGACCGAGTTGGAGCTCGAGGTGCTCGAGGAGATCACCCATGGGGATTTGATTCCTTTTTCCTATTTTTATACTCTATTGTGAAGAATTTTGAATTGTTTACTACTTTTAATTATGTATCATCACCATGTCATGCATTCATTTGTTGTATAAATTGGCATTGGCTATTTTTATTAAATTGTATATACTATTCTTCCACTACTCTGTTATTTTTTTACTTCTTTCGCAATTTGAATCTATTTATATACTGTTATATGGATTTCAAAACTTTGATATAAGGGAATAATCCCCCCACTATCACATCCTAAGAACCTCACCGCTATTCGATATCCTCTAACATACGAGGAGACGTGGTTGATGCCATATAATGATTGGTTCCGCTACCGATTCGATGGTAGCCCATGTCGGGATGTTACAAAGTGATATCAGAGGTAAATTTTTCAATTTTTATTATTGTTTTGGGTTGGTTTAAATGATACTAGGAATGTGTCGATGCTTAGTTAATAGCTATTCTTGGAACTAATCACCCCATGTATATGAAATGACCAAGTCGACTGGGCCAGAAATTTATGTCTAGGCTTTTCGATTTTACAATTAGTATGGTTTCACCTCAAGTGATTAGTTTAATTTCCACCCATTATGGATTTATGAAGTTTATGGTATTTTAACCTTGGCCTACTCAGGAAAGGATTAAACATAGAATGCATCATAACAAGAACACAAGGATTCACATATCATGCATATTCCATTCAATGTTGTAGCATTCATAGGTTTCCTACTGATATGATTAAGTTCCTTGAATGTCATTCCATGTTGTTATTTTTATTAGCATCCTGTTTAGTTACAATGTTTTGGTGAAATATTTATCATGATTGCATGTTTACATGCTTCCCATTTACAAGCATGTTTTGTTTGTATCATGATTCTATGCTTATTAGCATGCCATTGTGATTAAAATGTCATTCTTCTATGATTACAACATGTTTATCTCTATTAGATGCTGGTAGTGAAATTATAGCTTGTTTTATATGTAATTGGTTACTTATAATAAGATTTATTGGTTACAATTAAATGGGATACAGATGAAACTTGTAACATGTATGGGAACTCTATGAATTGGTAGATGGCCGCACATATGGATGGACTGTAGAACATCTGCATGATGTTTTATGAAATGGTTTTAAATGTAAAGAGATTGGAAATGGAACCTATAATGGTTTCCTATATTTATGATTGTAGTGTAAGGGTAGATAAAGTTTCTCTGAGTTTCCTGGAAATAGATATGTGAGTGTTTATACATAGTTTATTTCTTATTAGTAATGGATAAAATGGAAAGGGGCTCTTGAGCCTAGTGAATTTGTTTTTCATGACCTAGTTAAGGGGTCGATGCGTATGCTTCGTAAGGGGATAGATTTTGGTAGGTATCACCATTAGATATTGAGATGCCTTACTTCTACTATGATCTTTTGATATTGGTGACGTTTGGGTGTCGTTTTCCTTAGTAGTACTTTTGGGTTTTAAAAAGACACCCTTATTCGGATGGGTGTTTGTTGTATCTTGACCCTTGATATAGGAACACACATCAAGTAAGGATTGGTTCATCTCGTTAGACTTTCCAAACACGTGCCTATCATGGGGTGTGACAAAAACAAATAAAAACTAAGTTAAAATGTATTAAAGTGGTTAACATAGGTTTTCTCTAGATAGGAGTGCACAACAATTATGATTGTCACTTAAATTAAAGAAATAATAAGAGGTTCTTTTGGAAATTTTTTGAGTTGAAAAATAAAGCAAGATATTGAAAAGAAAGGTTGAACAGTAATGGATGAATAGAGTGATGGGGTCAGGGTAGGATCATCTTTTCAATGTCATCATAGTAATAAAGATCATATTCCTTCTCTTCCTTTTGAATGACAAATGAAAGACTCCTCAATCAAGTTATCAATCACCATTGGTTAAAGAAACAAATGGAACTCACTCCTATGTGCATATAAGTTCATAAATAATCCCTAAACAACTAAGGTAAGTCCTGATCGGGAATTTTTGATCCTTAGAACTCTATAAAAAGTTTACTAGTTCCACACACGTGCCAACGATCACTGGACACTCACCACCTAACACAATATGCTTGATCGAGACAAATTGCACTAGGCAGATGGGCATTAAAAGTCTTTAACCAAAGCTTATTAACAATGAATACACCAAACCCAAAACATGATTGCATTAAGATAATTAAAAAAAATGATAATATATGCCATTCAAAAGAAAAATAGGGTTTTACATTTAAGCACAAAACTCCAACATTACAAATGTGAAACTCCCCCTTCCCCGATCATTCAAAGGTTTTACCCCTCAATGTGAAGGGTATTAGAGTTGACATGATTAAATAAAGAAAATATTAAATATTAAATACAAGTAACTTCAAGAAATCAATCCTCTAGTACAACACCTCTCTCACCTTCTTTCAACCCCTTTGAATGGAAGTGAACACTCTTATTTATAGACTTTTAGAGTTGTAAATTTCCCTCCAAAATCAGTCCACTGAACTTTTGAGTCCAGATGAAATATTAAATGGCCTAATCTTTCGAATTAGTCTTAATAAATGTTGTTACCCTATGTCTTGTTCATGCTTCATCAAAATCTCAGTGAATTTGGACAAGTTTCACAAACTTTATCCTTGAATTACTAATGACATCTTTTTCTGCATGAGGTAACTCTTCAACTTCCTCTCTTTTTCCACTTTCCATGGATGATTAAATGACCTAATTGCTTCATGAAAATTATTCTGAACATGATCTGATAAGTCCTATTTATTTTCCAATTGGAATAACCTCATTTAGACATGTGTATCCTGAGATATAATTCATTAATTTTGGTGGGGTCCATTCTGTCAGCCAGAAAACATTTTCCAATTGTGGAATTTTTCTGGCCCATTGTGTGCCGAATTGGATCAAGGTCTAGAAGAAAAAGTTGTATCCCACTAGAATATAAATCTTAAAAAAAGGAATCATACAATTTGTATAAAAAATTGAAAGTAAATGCCCGAAATACAGAAGCTACAAAAAACATCTAAATTTCCAGAATTAACCAATTTCCACAATTAAGCCCATAATTCACCAAAACACTAAAAGATACAGATCAGATCAAATTGATTAATTTTAAGGGGTTAAATCATTGAAACACATATGAAAAATAATTAAAATATTATCTCTATCAATTTCCCCACACTTAGCACATGGACTCCTAGACAAGTCAAAATCAAAATTAAATCAAAGAAAATTTAAAACACATGCCATTTAGATCCACCAATTCGACACCAAGAAATAAAATATATCATGAATAATCCATAACAATTATCCCAAGTTCTCAAATAATATTATTCAATATTTTTCCTCTTCATTTCTCCTCCCATTCACACAAGACACCTACCTCACATGAGTTTTCTCTCATCTCACAAATATAAATTTTCAAAAAAGTTTTTCTCATCAAAACCAATACAAGAGTCACCATAGGCTTGAAAAACTAATAACTCTCCACCCGACGTGAGTTAAGGACATGTTTTTATCATGAGAACTTTTTAGGGTTGTTCTGTGGCTTTTGGTTTGTGGGATTTTAAGTGAAAAATTATGAGGCCGAATGAGGAAGGTTTGGATCTTTTTGAAGAAAAATTGCACAATTATAATTTTCACTCAAGTGTTGTATCCTCCTAACTCCCCTTAGTAGAAATTCAGATACATCATCATAAAAGATCAAGAAATGTTCAAAGAGATCAAAATTTCAGCAGAAAAAATTTCAATCTTCTCAAACATGATTTTTCTTGAAAGCTCCAGAAAAGGCACAACATTATTCTTCCATTAGAAGCTCCAGAAAGGAACAACTTCTATTATCAAGAAAGCTCCAAAAAAGGCACAACTTCCAAAAGAATGATTTTTCATCAGAACACACATCTCTTAAGAATTTTATTTTCCACCCAAAGTTTCACCAAATGAGTTATCACAACATAAGACAGTTTCCCCCACACTCAAGTTCAACTAGATCATGCAATTTCACTTCAAGAGTAGGCTAGATAGGGAAAATTAGCTTGTAATGTGGATAACCTAATATAATGTTCAGGGATTCTATGGGCTAAAAGGATTAAATGTATAAGGTAGGCCATAATGAATGGGATTATCTTGAAAAGGGGGATTTAAAACCAAAGAAATGCCTCAATCATTTAAAATACATGTACCCCAAACCCTCATGTTTTGAAAGGAATAAATCAAATTCTGGTTAAGATAAGCGTGGTCTGGTTATCTTAAGAATTGAGTTGAATGAAAAGAATATGACAAAAATAGTTCAGAAGCCTCACAAGAAAGTTATTTCAAAGATAACGACAATGAAATGTGGCATGAGATTAAAAAATCGGAGTACTTTTCCTAAAATTCCCAAAGAATTTAACTTGAAACAAAATCATTTTCAGCATTCATTTAAGCTCAATTTCATGGAATAAATTGGTTCACTCAATGACATGGGTTTCAAAAATAGTAATGATAATCATTTCAGCTCAAAATTTTTAATAACACACTAAAAACTGAAAAAAACAAACACAAAAAAAAAATTAAAACACACAATTTTTTATTTTTTGTGAAAAACAAACACAAAATAAAAATCCAAAACTACAAATGTTCCCTCCCCCACAATTAAATGATGCAGTGTCCTCAATGAATTCAAATGGATGTAACATGTAAGTAGAATTTAAAATTAATCACAACAAAAAGAAAGTGTAAAGGAGAGGTACAACCAGATGGCTCTTATTGATAGACAGGTCGGAGGTGCGAGATCTCCTCCATTGGATCTGATGGAATGGACCCATGGAATTTCTTTAGCCTGTGCCCATAAATAGTGAACGGTTCCTCCTATCCATCATTCAAAATCTACACAACACCGAAAGGATATACATGAGTAAATATAAATGGACCCTCCCATTTGGAACGAAGTTTACATGGCATCATCTTGAGTCTTGAATTGAATAGCATCACTTTATCTCCAGGATGGAATTATTTCGGTTGGATCAGCGTGTCATGAGACACTCTTGTTCTCTCTTTGTAAATCCTAGAATTTTCAAATGCTTCTCTTCTAATTTCCTCTAGCTCCTGCAACTGTAACCTTCTCTCTTTACCAGCACTTCCAAGATCCAGATTCATCTTCCTCACAGCGCAATACACCTTATACTCCAGTTCCACAGGTAGGTGACAACTTTTCCCATAAATCAGCCTATATGGACTCATTCCAATCATGGTCTTGTAGGCTATCCTATAATACCATAATGTTTCTTCCATCTTCTAGCTCCAATCCTTCCTATTTGGTTTAACAGTCTTCTCCAAAATTCCTTTTATTTCCCTTTTGGACACTTCAGCTTGACCATTTGTTTGTGGGTGATAGGGAGTTGATGTTTTATGATGCACCCCATACTTCTTCAACAAAGTCTCAATTATACTATTGAAAAAGTGATTCCCTTGATCACTGATGATGGGCACTCCAAACCTACAAATTATGTTAGTCCTGAAAAAATTACAAACAATTTTATCATCATGAGTCCTGGTGTCTTTTTCTTCCACCCACTTGGAAGCATAATCAACCACAAGCAAGATATAAGCATTTTCCAAATGAAATTGGGAAAGGGCCCATAAAATCTATCCCCCAAACTTCAAAAATCTCACAAAAATTAAGTGGTTATTGGGGCATTTCTTGTCTCTTTGAAATGTTTCCAGAAAATTGACATTTTGGACACCTTTTTAAAAATTCATGAGAATATTTAAAAATGGTTTTCCAATAAATTCTAGATTCTAAAACCTTCCATGCAGTCCTTTGAGGTCCAAAGTGGTCTCCACAAGCTAATGTGTGACAAAACTCAAAGAAAGTACCAATTTCACTCTCAAGAAAACATCTTCTTATCACCTGGTCATTGAAAATATTCCAAAGAAATGGATCATCCCAAATGTAATACCTAGATTCAGCTTTCAGATTGTGCATTTGATGAGAACTGAAATGAGATTGGACCTGAGATGTTACCAAATTATTGACAATGTCAGAATACCAAGGCACTTCTCCTTTAACCAAGTTTAGCTGCACTCATAGAATGTGATCATTCAATGGTTCTTTTTCTGGAATTTCAGCTTCATCAGTGTTGGGAAGTCTGCTTAAATGATCAGCCACTTGGTTCTCATATTCCTTTTTATCCTAGATTTCTAAATTGAACTCCTGACCCAGTAACATCCATCTTACTATCCTTGGTTTATATTAAGCCTTCCTCATCAAGTACCTGAGAGCATCATGATTAGAAAATACAGTGACTTTAGTTCCAAGAAGATATGATCTAAATATTTCCAAAGAAAAAACAACAGCTAAAAAATCCTTTTCTGTGGTTGTGTAATTGAATTGAGCCACATCCAAGGTTCTTGAAGCATATGCAATGACTTGTGGCCAGCCCTCAATTCGAAGAGAAAGGACTACTCTAACTACTTGGTTGGAATCATCACAAAGTAGCTCAAATGGTTCTTCTAAATTTGGTGGCTGCATCACAGGTGGTTCAATCAATCTCCTCTTCAGCTCATCAAATGATTCCCTACATGCACCGTTGAAATCAAAATCAACATCCTTCAAAAGCAATCTATATAGAGGGATAGAAATATTACTAAAATCCTTGATAAACCTCTTTATAATCCTGCATGTCCTAAAAAATATCGAACATGATTCACATAATTTGGGTAAGGGAAGGAATTTATAGCTTCAATTTTTGACTTATCAACTTCCATGCCCTTTTTGGAAATGACACTCCCAAGGACATTCCCTCTCTCAACCATGAAATGAAACTTTCCAAAATTTAAAACAAGATTCTTTTCAATGCAAGTTTTCAAAACATTTTCCAGATTTTTCAAACAATGGTCAAAAGAGTTTCCAAAAACCGTTAAATCATCCATGAAAACTTCCAGGAAATCTTCAACGTGATCAGAAAAGATACTTACCATCAACCTCTAAAATGTACCTAGAGCATTACATAATCCAAATGGCATCCTTTTATATGCGATAGTTCCAAAGGGACATGTAAAGGTTGTCTTCTCTTGATCCTCAAGAGTAATGGGTACCTGGAAATAACCTGAAAATCCATCCAAAAAGTAATAATGAGTTATCCCTTCCAATCTCTCTAACATATGATCAATGAAGGGAATGAGGAAATGATATTTCTGAGTTACTTGATTAAAATTACTAAAATCAATGCACACTCTCCAGCTATTTTGAATTCTCACAGGGATTAATTCATTATTTTCATTCCTCACAGTGGTTAGGCCATTTTTTGGAACTACATGAATTGGGATAAACCACTATGAATCTGAGATGGGGTAGATGATATTAGCTTCCAATATCTTTTCAATACCCTTCTTTACAACCTCCACTAAAGTGTGATTCAACCTCTTTTGGGGTTTCCTGACAGGTTTGGAATCTCCCTCAAGAAAAATTCTATGTGAACATATTTTTGGGTTGATTCCTGGAATATCACCTAAACTCCACCATATTGCTTGGATATTCTCTCTCAAAAGATAGATCAATGATTTCTCTTGGATTTTAGAGATATTATTAGAAATTATAACTGGTAGTTTCTCCCCCTCTCTAAGGTACACATATTTCAAATCAGTGGGGAGTGGTTTGAGTTCCAGATCAGGGGGATACTCAAGGGATGAAACTAAATTGACATTTCCCACTTCCAAATTTTCTACCTCCTGTACACAAGAAGCCATATCATCATCCTCATCATTTAACAAATAATCAAAGAAATAAGATTTTACCTCTTCCTCCCAGATGAAATCAGAATCTCCAGCATGTTGGGAATCCACATGTTCAATGATATTTTCAATGGAAGAAGTCTCTCATAAGTCTAAGAATTCATAGAACATACCTGATTCTTCAATGGGTTATACAAAAACTTTATGGGAAATTGAAAAGATGGAGTGATCATCCGATGGGTGCCTCATGGAGTCAAAAATATTAAATTGGATAGTGCTCTCCCCAAACTCCTTGGTGAGTGTCCCCTCATGGACATTGACGATGGTCTTGGCCGTTTTCAAGAAGGGTCTCCCCAAAATTATGGGTGAGTGTGATGGGCTTCTATCTTCTTCCATATTGAACACATAGAATTCATATGGGAACAAGAGATCTTTTACTTTCACAAGGACATCCTCCAAAACTCTTGCAGGGAAAACTGTGGATTTGTTTGCAAGATGGACCACCACTCTTGTGGGCTTCAAGTCTCCCATATACAAAGAAGTGTATACTGGGTGAGACAATACATTAATTGAAGAACCTAGATATCCCAAAGAATTAGTGAAATTTAAAGAACCAATGGTGCGTGGAATAGAAAATGTCCCAATATCTTGACATTTGGTTGGAAATTGTGGTGTGATAAGGGCTGAGACACTTCTTCACAAGTTGTTCCTTTTATTCCCTTGAAGTTTTCTCTTCTTGGTGCATATATCCTTCAAATATTTAGCATACTTTGGAATTTTTTGACTACATCGTGTAAGGGGATATTGATTTCCACTTTCTGGAAGGTGTACATAATTTATTTTTGAAGTGCTTCCTCCTGCAATTTCTTTGATTCAATCATCTTTGATGGAAATGGAGGGGTTAAGTCTTTCTTCTCCCTTTTTTTGCCTTTGGAATGACGTTTATTGTCTCTTCTTCCTTGACCTATCCTTCTCTTCCTCCACTTTCTTCTCTTCTTCACAATTCATTTTCACATAATTTTCCGAGTTTACAACTTTATTCTCCCTCAACCCAGGTGGCCTTGTTTCAGGTTCATGTGATGATGGTGGTGAGAGATCTTTTCCACTTCTTGTTTTTATCATACTGACATTCTCCTTTGGGGTTGGGATTGTTTGGGAAGGAATTTTCCTGGGATTTTTGGTTAGGAAGTCCATGAGACCTTCAAACTTGGTGGTCAAATCTTTTACAGAGCCTTTCAGCCCCTCAATATCTGATATATTATATTGGTTCAAAATTACGGGTTGTGCACTGGTTTATGGTTGCTCATAGGATTTTAAGAAAGTGGGTGGTTGGTGATGAGAAGGTTGGATATAAGATTTCTTTTGTTGAAATGGTGGGGGGTTTTGGAATTGTTGTTGGAATGGGGGTCTATCTTGATTCTGCTGATTTCTAAACCCATATTGAACATGGTTTGGATCTCTCCATCCTTTATTTTGTTGGAATTTACTTTTCTGAAAAGCTACCGCACAAGTTTTTCATTCCTTGTATTACAGCACATTGGTCACTGAAATGATTAGGTGATGAACATAAACCACATACCTTAGCTGGTGCTTGTTGGCCGCCCACTTGTTTCAAGGCTATAAGTATCACCAAACTAGTTATCTATTCAATCTTAGTTTCTAATATGGGTGATGGATGAGAAGTTCGTACCTCCTGAATACCTCTTGTGGCAGTACCTCTTGTACCAAACTATTGCAAGTTCTGAGAAATCTTCTCAATCAAACCTTTGGCTTCTTCTAGTTACTTGTCAATCAATGCACCTCCAGATGATGTATCAAGAAGGTTCCTATCATTATCTAGTAAGACTTGATAGAAGAAGACAAGAAAGTGATGATCCTCATTTTTTTGATGTAGTCAGCTGGCACATAGATTTTTAAATCTTTACCAGTACTCGTAAAGGGTTTCTCCAGATGATTGTTTGATGTCATAAATCTCTTTTATGATGGTTATGCTTCTGGAGGTAGGAAAGAATATTTGAATGAAGCATCTCACCAGGTCATTCCAATCACCCACATCTACAAGTTTTAGGCCATACAACCATTCTTTTGTATCACCTTACAATTAAAATGGGAACGCCTTCTACTTTACTTGTTCCTCAGCTACTCCATGTGGTCTGAAGGTTGAGAAGACATGTGTAAATTCTTTTATATGTTTGTTGGGATCTTTACCTTCCAAGACATGAAACTTTGGGAGTAATGGTATCATATTAGGCTTCATCTTAAAATCATTTTTTAACATTGGCATAACAAGTTGATTATTCTGATTAAGGAATTGTGGGGCACAAAGGTCTCTAAGGGCTGGGTTTTGATTTCCAACCATGATGACAGGCTCAGAGTGAACACTTGAAGTTTCACTCGAGTCTGTAAGATAAATTTCCTCAAATTCAGGTTTTAAATTGAGGTTTCTGAGCCTATTCAACAAAGTTATTTCAATTTCAGGATCAATGGGTTAGGGTTCAATGTTTGAGGTTCTAGTCATGCAACTTTGGAATGAAAATAAGAAGAGTCAAGAAAGAGAAAAAAAATGTTGTCACTACCTCCCCGGCAACGATGCCAAGTTTTGACACATGCCTATCATGGGGTGTGACAAAAACAAATAAAAACTAAGTTAAAATGTATTAAAGTGGTTAACCTAGGTTTTCTCTAGAGAGGAGTGCACAAAAATTAAGTTTGTCACTTAAATTAAAGAAAGAATAAGAGGTTCTTTTTGAAATTATTTGAGTTGAAAAATAAAGTAAACTATTGGAAAGAAAGGTTGAACACTAATAGATAAAGAGAGTGATGGGGTCATGGGAGGATCAACTTTGAAAAGTCATCATAGTAATAAATATCATATTCCCCCTCTTCCTTTTGAATGACAAATGAAAGACTCCTCGATCGAGTTATTAATCACCCTTGGTTAAAGAAACAAATGGAACTCACTCCTATGTGTAGAGAAGTTCATAAACAATCCCTAAAAAACTAATGAAAGTCCCGATCGGGAATTGTTGATCCTTATAACTCTAGAAAAAGTTTACTACTTCCACACACATGCCAACGATTGCTGGACACTCACCACCTAACACAATATGCTCTATCTAGACAAATTGCACAAGGTGGAGGAAGATTGAAAGTCTTTATGAAAAGCTTATTAACAATTCATACACCAAACCCAAAATTCTATTACATTAAGATAATTGGGAAACAATTAGAATAGATGTCATTCAAAAGAAAAATTGGGTTTTACATTTAAGCACAAAACTCAACATTACAAATTTGAAACTCCCCCTTCCCCGATCACTCAAAGGTTTTACCCTTCCATGTGAAGGGTATTAGAGTTGAAAGGGGAAGAAGAAATCATGATGAAATAAAGAAAATAGAAAATAGAAAATAAAAGTAACTTCAAGAACTCAATCCTCCAACACATCCCCTATTGAACCTCCTTCAACCCCTTTGAATGGAAGTGAACACTCTTATTTATAGACTTTTGGAGTTGAGAATTTCCCTCCAAAATTACTCCACCAAAAGTTTGAGTCTGGTTAGATTTTTATATAGCCTAATATTGGGAAGGAGTCTTCATAAATATTGTTCCCCTATGTCTTGTTCATGATTCTTCAAACTCTCAAATAATTTGGACAAGTGTCACAAAAGTTATCCTTGAATTACAAATGACATTCTTTCTGCCTGAGGTGACTCTTCAACTTCCTCTCTTTGTACACATTCCATGGATGCTTAAAGGACCTAATTTATTCATGGAATTTTTTTTAACTGACAGAATTTTTTTATTATATCATAAACCCCTTTTAAGGATGAAGGGGAACCTAACATGACTTCAAGGACATAAGACATTAAGCTGTGCTTCAAAGTACCAAAATCTATAAAACCAAATCCAAACAACAAGGTCAGCCCCTCCCCAGCATAAAACAATCAGTGTAGATTTCAACTTCTCATCACTACTTGGATAACTATCCCATGCAGTGATGCACGAGCCTGGTACCGATGGAAAAATCCATACCCTCTCAAACATCCGATTCCAAATATCCATGATCTGATGAAAACTCAGCTCTAAACCTCATCTGGAACAACCCTTGAAGAAGAAATGGAAGCATAGACCCTTGAACCTCTGACCGCACAACAGAAACACCATTCAATCACAATCAATCAGAATCACACACCAGATTCACCACAAGAACACGAAACACATCCTCAAAGCGCTTCAACACCATTCAACAAAACACTCACATCATCAAACAAGAAACCGGTAAAAAAAACTCACAAAATACATCCAGGCCCTCCTCCCTACGAGCTACTCTCCAAGACATGCCTATTCGAGCCAAGAAGCAGAATGCCAGGGCACGATGTTGCCGAGACCGAGAAGCCACATGGAACTAAGATGAAACGTCGTAGCCACTGATAAAATATTCGAGAATATAATCCAAGCCACGCCGATCTGAGCCAGAATCTACAGCAAGCCTCGTCGTCGTCGAGGTCCTATAGCCAAAGTTGAGCCACATCACAGCCCCACGAGCCACACCGACGCCAAGCTAAACCATCTCCGAGAAGATCTAGAGGGCCGATGGAGAGACCGAATCGCACCGGAGGAGGAAGGGAGATAAGCTGAATAAACTCATTTAGACATGTGTAGCCTGATATATACTTCATTAATTATGGTGGGATCCATTCAATCATCCAGAAAACTTTTTCCAATTATTGAATTTTTCTTGCCCATTGTATACCGAATTGAATCAAGGTACATAAGACAATGTTTAAGCCCATGAGCATACAAATCCTAAAAAAAGGAATAATACAATTAGGATAAAAAATATAAAATATATTCCCAAAATACAGAAGCTACACAAAAATGCTAAATTTCCATAATTAACCAATTTCCACAATTAGGCCCATAATTCACCAAAAAAAATGATACAAATCAGCTCAAATTGATTAATTGGAAGGGGTTAAATAATTGAAAAACATATATAAAATAATGAAAATATTATCTCTATCAATTCCTAAGGCATGGTAAACTATTTAGGAGATTGTGCGAACCTCTCTTTTCTTTAGTGATGGACGAATTGGTATGATGTCATCAAAGTTAATGGTTATATGAGACGATGTGCTGTTGGATTTTGTAAACATAGGGTAGTATGTGTTGAAATATGTAGTGTTTTTGGGTGTTTAGTGATGTAACTTATAGGTTGAGTTTAGTGTGATCATTGAGATTATAATGTTCAGGAAGTTCTCAGGTTAACTACGAGATAGATTGATTGGAGCATTAAGGTAAGTTCATCGCACTACTCAAGAGGAAATTTTTGGACTCAGGTTCTTTGAAACAACAATAGGTTTAATTTCATATTTCACACAAATGATTCTAATGTGGTTATCATGGTTCATGGAATTCCATGTGTGTGTTTAAGCTATTTCTGAGCTAGTATGCTTGTGAGAAGATGGTATTTCCTTTAAACAACATGGACACTCTAAAGGTGGGAAGCGTTACTCCAGGTTCTAGTGTGTGTGTGTGTGTTGGTGATTTTTTGGTCATAGTACTTTCATGATGTTGATGGTATGCACAGACCTTTAGAAACTCCTTTAGTTTTGGAAGAGTTTTAGTAGTACAGTTTGAATGAAAACGGATTCCTTGGGTGGTATGGGCATCGGGGTTTGGTTGATGGTACGTTGGTAGGTGAAGATGGGCTGTTGTAAAGTGTTGACTAGTAGTGGTTTAACTGGTCTTCTTTATGACATTTGAATACTCTTAGTGTACTCTTATGAATGAGATAAGCATGTTCTTTATCTTGACATCATCTTGGAGGTACTAACATAGTGTTGGTCTTATGTCGTGCTAAATTTTTAAAATTTGATTTTTTTGATAAGTGGTTGTTATTTGGGTTATACACAGGATGCGTGGTTCTTTGGGTTATGCCTTTATTCATGCTGATGTACAACAGTTTTAAAATAGCATAGTGATGGATTGTTCTAGGAATGTCACTTGAAGTCGGGTAAGGACTTCAGTGTACATGCTTCTGATAGCTGATGAATGCATTGGGGAGGAAGGCATTACAGTTCTGTTCAGGATGTGCTAGCAGTCTAAGTTGGGAATCTTCATTGATGGTTATCCTGAAGTGGCTTGGTCATTCCCTTTTTTCTTTTGGTATACGATTGTTAATGGAACCGATTTAAAGGAACGTCACCATTTTAAGGGAGAGTGTGGGTTGTGGTTTGATAATTTCTTTTGAGGAAAGAATGAGATTCCAGTTTTGTTGGTTAATTGAGATTCAACTTTTCCTTCAATGAAGACTTTATAATGGACTCAGATTAGATCATGTTCACCCAGTTGAATAAATCACGTGAGAAGCATCACTATACTACTTTGGAAATATCCTTTAAGGAATTTTAAAATTGTTGAAGTGTCGTGGTTTGGGATTTACTGTTAAAAGATAATACCCATAATGGAAAGAAACAATAGGTAGATAGTTAATAAAATGATGAAGGTATAATTTCTCTAGTTTCAAGGGATTGGTTAAATGCCACTTCGATGTTTTGGGTTGGAATTTGAGATTTGGATTAGGGTTTAAAGGCTAAATAACATTGGGCTTGTGAAATGGTTAGGGGTTTGTTTGGAATTTGGAAACACAATGAGATCATCCAAACAAAACATCATTAACTTTAGAGGTTGAGTGATGTTTTTGTAGTCCCTAAAGGCCACTCGGGGATGATATGTTTTAAGGTGGGTAGATTGTAGAAGCCCATGTTTTGGATCAACCATTTTTTATAATGATTTCTAGAATTTTTGGCAATTACTGGATGGGATGTTATTAAAACCAAGCATTAGAACAAATTTTTTTCCCAAGAGAAGGAACACTGTGATGTGTCTTTTTTTAATGAAATTGAAATTAATTAAATTAAATGTAAAAAATAATTTTAGTTAAGTGAGATTAAGGGGAAGATAAGAAATAATAAATAAATGATTAATGTTAATAAAAATAATATTGTTATTATTATTACTATTATTATTCTTGTTTTTATTATTTTTTATATATTTTATTTTAGGTTTTTAGAAAAACTAAGAGAGGTCTTACCCTTTTACTCCTTTCTAGAAACGATTCCCAACTTCCCCTATCCCTCTCCAGTGTGTGACCCCTAGAGGATTCCTCTATTGAACAATCTCTTTGTAGTGAGCCTCTAAGGATGAATACCCTCATACAATGCACACCCCACCTTAGTCACGACCCCCTACATTGTGCCTCCTTGGTCGTGACCTCCCTATGGCACATGCGACCCCTTGGTTGACTCCCTGTAGTGAACGAGCTCCCCTATGACTACCCTCCAACCTTTGATCTACCCATTTTGTCTAGGGTTCCCGCTCGAATCTTCTAGATAAGGGTGTATCTTCCCTTATCCTTATATTTTCTGACAATTTTCTGACTTTTCGTTGCCCTACCCTTTCATCAGAAACCCTAGATGAGGGGTTGATTCAGTTTTTCATGATTCTTCCGATTTCAGGGATGGAAAGGGGTATCTTAAGACACATTGGTCCATATTTTGGAAACCACCAATGATGTCTAGGTGATTTTGGTCAATTCGCTCTACAGCTGTAGATTTTGGGTAAGTGTATAAACTCTTGAATTGTTTCTCACCACTAATTTGAGAGTGTTAAGGTGTTTATGATTTCCATGATTTATTTTTAGGATGTTGTAATATGTTTTGGTTGAGTGAGAACATATTTCTAGGTGTGAAAATATATAAACACACACACACACATATATGTATATATATATATATCTCCAGTGTGCATGTTCCCTCATGGTGTGGGGAACATGTGAAAATATTTATGGGTATATATATGGAAGTGCATGAATGTGAGTGGGAAACTGTTTGAGTTAGAAAGATTTGTCTTGGCCATACTTTGAAGTAGGTTCCTCAACCTATCCTTTAATTTAAAATGTTGTAGTTTTTTATCTACTATCTTGTATAAATTTAACTTCAATTATAGATTGATCTACCTATTTTTTTATAAATGATTTGTTAGATTAAAAAAACATATTTTTGTAATAAAACCCCTCCAGTAGAGATGTGCTTAATTAAAGCTAAAAACATAGTGAGTAGAATGTTTATGTTTTCTTATCTTGATGATGTGTGGTTTTCCTATTCTTTCCTAGTTAGAGGAATCTTGATTAATTAAAGGAATATTGTTTGATTTTCTAAGAGACATACTATCACTTTAGCATGTTGAAACCCTTGAATTAAATAGTTCTAATAAAATATAATTGGATTCATGTGTGGGAAAACCCATGTGAAATGAGCAAGATTGAGTAGAAACAAATGGGTGGGTATGCCCATGTGAAATGAATGAATATGAAATGTAACAATTAGTGGGTATACTCTTTTTCATCATGAGTTATGAATGGGGATTAATGAATGTGTAAATTCTTTATAAGAGTTGAATGAAATTTGATTAAAGTGATTGGTACTGAGTGGGTACCCTCATTATATGCCTTGAATTAAAAATGGATAAATGAGTTGGTAAAATCATGGGATGGATTTAAATATGAAATATCAACAAGAGTGGGTATAACCATTTGAAATAGAGTGGTTTATATGAGTGGGTATATCTATATGGTTTGTTTTATTAAATGGTTTTGTTGAAATGGTTAAACTTGAAAGGGAACAGAGTATGATGGTATTATTATGACTCAGGTTAATGTAATAATAACAACTTATGATAGTTGAAATGAATTTAGTGAACATGATATATCTATGATGTTTTAGTCTATACATATCCTTTATGATCATAAATCACCTAATATCAATTGAAATGTTTAAAGGAAATTGGAAATGGAAGGTGATATGCATGAGAGGTGTTACATCATGCTTTGAACTTAATATGTCACCATACTAATGTAATGTGAATTGGGAATACATAAGATCTTGTCTTATGTTAAAATTGTGATATTTGTGATATATATATATATATGTATTATTGATAAATAGGTTTTGAGATAGGTACTGATGCTCCAGATACTCACAGGGTTCTAGACCCAATCTTATGCACCCATGATATATATATATATATTATCTTTAAATGGTTTGTGAGATAGAGAATGATTCTCCAAATACACACAGGGTTGTAGACATGACATTCTGCACCCATGATATATATGTATATATATATGTGTGTGTGTGTGTGATTGATAAACGAGTTATGAGACCGGGACTCCAAATACTCTTGGGGAGATAGAAATAACATTCTAATCCCATGATATATATTTGTATGATTGATAAACGGGTTGTAAGATAGAAAATGATGCTCTAAATACTCATGGGGTGCTAGACATGACATTCTACACCCATTAATTGACATTGGACTATGGGTCTAATTGGGCGAATATGAATTAAATTAAAAGGATGATGAAAGATGATGTGATATAATGATTGTGAATTGAATATGAGAAATGGTTTAGACTCTGGCATAGGATGATGAAATTATTGATGTACATGTGTCCATGGGAACCTAGGGGTGTATGCAGCTAAATAAAGGATATTTTGATAATTTCAAAGCTATTTACTTTATTAATTCTATTTTCTTCTTTATATAACAACATATAATGTTACTATATATATTAATATACATAATATAAATAATTGGAATCTTATTTTGGAAACGATTTGATGATGGTATCATTGTTAGGTATCCCATAAGAACCTGGATGGGTTGTTTTTTTATTTATTCAATTATGTTATTTCTTCAATATAACTATACACTATTTAATTATTGTTCACCACCTAGTTTGGGCTAGACACCGGTGGGTGCCGACCTACTGAGATTTTCTCTCACACCCAGATCAGGTATGCTTGGTTTCTATATAGACCTTCTATTTTAGGACCTTAGTAGATTATAGTGTTTATTATACCTTGGGTTAGGAGTAAAGGACCAAGGCTAAGCTCAGGATTCTTGAGGAGATCCCCCATGGGGATTTGCTATTTTTTTCTTGTTTTTGTACTGCTCTGTTATCTGCTTACTTCTTCTACTATTGGAATCTATTTATATACTATCATATGGCTCTTAAAACTAGGATATGAGGGTATAATATCCCCAGTATAACCTCATGAGACCCTCGATGATAGTCGGTAGCCTCTGGCATATGAGGAGATACGCTTAAGGCCATGTGGAAACCAATTCGGCTACCGGTTTGATGGTCATCAAGGTTGGGACATTACAGCCCAATTAAAAGAAATTGATTTTGAAACCCCTTGTAACTTAGTAGCTTTCATTTAAAATTCCCCTCGATTAAATAATTCAAGTTAAAAAATAAAATACAATGAAGTATAAATGATTCCTGATATGACATGTAAATGGGGTAGTATATACACCATAGAAGAAAAATTAGGTGTATAACAATAAAATAATTCTCAATGAAGGAAAATTAAGATGAAATCACTTACTACTTCGGTAATCATTAGATCTGAACCTCATGAAAGATAAAAACAAATTTTTATTCATAAATAATAATAATTTTCAGGAAATGAATCATAAAATGATTTCATGAGTAGTATATACACCAAAAAATATATATAATTAATGAATATTATATATGTCTCACATAAATAAAAGTGAGATGAGAAATCCTTACATAGGGTCCAGACTTTCCAAGTA
Source organism: Viscum album (assembly GCA_963277665.1). Classification (NCBI taxonomy): domain Eukaryota; kingdom Viridiplantae; phylum Streptophyta; class Magnoliopsida; order Santalales; family Viscaceae; genus Viscum; species Viscum album. The sequence continues at coordinate 374,856,942 of OY728163.1, read as the reverse complement.
TATACTTTAACTGCTCTATAATAAACTCATATAAATTATTTAATTTATTATAAAAATTATAGGTTAAATAAATTAAACTTAAATTATTTATTTTATTTATTTTTGGTAATATATTTAAATACTTAATCAATTAAGTCTACATCTAGTGTTTTGAGGATTTTCGATCCATATTTTGAAAATGACATTGGCATGTTAACTGTGGTAAAATGGGTCATTCTTCTATAATATAAATAATAATAATAATCATGAAATACTTATATTTTTTTATAAATGAATTATACTTTCAAAACTAACCATGAAATATGGTTATCGAAAATTAACTATGTTACAATCATGGGGACGGTAGGACGTACGTATGCATGGGAAACGTTTCAATTTTTCAATGATCATTATGGAAAGAAGGTAAGTATTATAGTACCATTAAATAATGATCACTATATCATAAATACCATATTATTTATTTAAATATAGGTATATATATCATCTACGTGACGTGGTGATGAAAAAAGAATCACATTACTTCATGGAGGGGATAGTCCACATATATGCACTTACAATGTTATCATTATACAGTGCATGGAAAAATTAAAATTAAATGATATATTATATTTTAGTAATTATAAATATATCATTAATATAATATATAATCATTAATTATATCATTATTAAAATACATGAGAGGTGATGATTAAAAACAAATTACATCGATTAATGAGGTGTTAGTCCACTGTACACATGAATGATGGTTTTATTTCCCATTTGATAGAGAAAGAGTTGGATGTAGGTCATGCAGTTAACATAATAAAATCTATGTATAAATTTAATAGATTCTTATTTTGTTATATCATCATTATTGAATGATATTTTAAGGACAGGGAGGAAGAAACAACACAAAAACACTCTGTTAAGAAGGTTACCTCTTCTACGGACAACCTTTTGGGATTATACATAAATCCTTTAAAAAATTGCTTTGTGATAAAAAATATGACTCCGGGAATGAATACGGAAGTAAGGAATGTATTATTTTTTGTGGCCAACCAAATAAAAAGGATTTTTATTTGTGAATAGGAGAGAAGAGGGGGTTTCCTTTTATAAGCGGGGGAGAGGACAGACATGGAATTCATTAAAATAAAAGGTTATCCTATGTTTTACACAATAGAAAAGTGTAAAAAATGGATCATTATCAATAAATATAGGAAATAATTTCTAAATATTACTATAAAATGTGATTTATAATATGTTTTAGTACATTTTACCCTTATATTTTTAGTTTAAATCCATGGTAACCCCATTTTATCTTTAACCATGGAAAATGATTTTAACTATTTTAAATTAAATTTTATAGATATATAATATATAATTTTCATTTAAATCATTATTCATTAGGTGTTATTTTAATAAATTAAAAATGATAAACATTTTTCACTTTTAAAAATGTTTTTAGAAAAATGTGTTTTAAGCCTAAAAATTAAATTATACTAAAATGTAGTATAAGAATGATTAAAATGTAATTAATTGGATTAAATATAAATAAATTAAAATTATATTACTTTTAATAAAATTTAAATCATAATCGTACATGTAAATTACTTAATTTATTGAAAATACATGATAGTTTTAAAAAAATTGGTATTTTTTACTATTCACAGAAAAATCAATATTTACTGAAAAATCAATAAAAGATCACCCAAAATTAATTTTGATATGATGATTTAAAAACTAAATATAATTTTATCAAATAAATTCCAAGAATTTATAGAAATTAATTATAATAATTCCTAATAAAAATTAATAAATGTTTTTTGAAGAAAACATATTTTTGATGAATAAAATGTGCATTGATCAATAAATTTATATTGATTATGAACATTATATGTATATTTATATATTATTTAATCATATTAATAACCATATATTTAATAGTTAGGTTATAATATTCATATATTTCATGGGTCATTTAAGCTCTGTGTTCTGTGTTGTATATTCTATCAAACATAATGTTCTTCTTTTATAATATCAAGGTGTTACATTCCAAACCCCTTTAATAAAATATGAACTCAAAATTTTAACTTCATCTTGATAATTAGTGTTTTCACTTCAAAAAAATCTTTAATTAAATCACACATCATAAAAAGATTTAATAAAACTTCCCTTTTAAAAGTGAGAAAAGAAAATACAAAGGTCTTATAGAATAACACATAATAATGTTTCGAAATAAGAGAACATTGGTGGGAAGTGAAGATGTAGACATGGGAGAAAATAATAATGAGAAAATAATTATAGAGACTAATATAGACCATTGATCATAATAAAGTGAATGATCTTTAGAATGTTAACAAACAAAAAACCTTGAACTAAAGTGGTGTGAAGAAGAAAACAAATTTCATAAAAAATGATGCTAATAGTGAATTATTTTTATTGATCATTTTCCAAGAGACGATGAATTAATCTTTTATCTAAATGGAGAAATTAATGAAAATAATAGGTGAATATAATTTCATCCTTTGATAAATTTCCACGACAATCTCATCTTTTTCTACAAACAATGAGTATGGAAGATGAAATTTTCATGCCTAAAGAACTAAAATAATAATCTTATAGATCAGATAATATCCAAAAGGATTAAATGATGTTATTTAAATATTTAAACATTAATAAAAATCATAATGGTTAGAATGTGGTAAATTATGTACCAAAATTAATAAACCTTCATATCATTAATATTCAAAATTTAATAGTAATTCTGAAAGTATAAACTAAATCACTCTATAAATAACTATTTTTAAAATTCTTCAAAATATTCCTAACTATGAACGAAACCCAAATACTCTAAGTTTTTATCACATATTATTCCAAGGTTTATTTAATATTTATCTCCAAATAACTCTAATCACATTTAAAGTCTCATAGAAAAAATATATAATCCTTAATTATATAATCTCTAAGATATACCAGTCATTTCCATAAATAACTTGAATCAAAATAAAGACACTGTAGAATCATTTTAGATTAAAAAAGATATTTAAACCTTTATTCCTTAAATAAAATACCATAATGGTCTATTTTACTTAATCATATACTGCTCCACAAAAAATGAACTTCTTACCAAGAAAGATCAGTCAGAGGCAAGCCTCTGACCATTTATTAATAACGAAAAAGCATCAAGCAAGTAAAATGAGGAAGAAAAGACAACTAAATATCATAAAAGTCATACCCATCACCACATACATTATATATTGCTTCCTATACAGTAGTTGATTCCCACTCTAAACTTTCATAATGCTTAAAGACCTTGGCATATTTCCTTCTATAATTCAACTTCTCTAAAGATATAAACTCCTTTGAGGACAACATAGCCCAACTTTCCTTCGCAATAGAAGATATGGTAGGCACCAAACTTGGGAGATAATAGTAGTCTTTAATCTACCTTCTACATGGTGGTGCAGTCATATCATCCTCATTCTCATGAATCTTCATCCTCCCACCCTAAACCACATCACTGTAGGAAGGCCCGACCACACCACTCTCATTCTCCTTGTCACTATCAGAGGTGTATCCCCACTTTCCAAGGATTTTTAAATATTGGTAACCATCATTCAATCCTCATTACTCTTGGGCTTGACTATTAATTTCAATCATTTAATGATAGTCTAGATGCTCCACAATATTCTTCATAACACCTTCTCCAGTTGCAGCATCCTTAGAAGAGAAATCAGATTGCAAAATGCCAACTTCTTGCCTTGTATCATCCTCTTTTACATGAGAATTCTCCTCATTTTCTAGTTCTAGAAAATGATTTCCAATGGAGATCATGATTTTCATTCCTCCATCATCATCCTCCCGCCCTGGAAGCTCTTCAGCACAAGTATCCACTGCCCTCAATTCAGAACCAACCGAGTCCAGATGCTGCTCAGTCATAGAATCCAGCCACAAAGAACACGATTCCAAATTCTCCACTGTAATTGCATTATCAATACCAAGATCACTCTTTATGTGCTAAAAAATCTTCCCAATCTTCAGATCCTATGGCCTCTTTTTCCCCTCCTTCTGATAATTCCCCGGCACTGTGAACACATGACCAATATTTTCCGCAGCCCGGACCACAGAAACCCGAGATTATTCCTCAACCCCTACCTATCCAGTGAAAGTCACCTACTCTTTAGAACCTTCAGAAGGATCACACTATAGCTGAGTACTCCTAGGAAAATTCTTTAACAACAACAAAGATCAACCAGATGAGACACAACCACCACTACCTATTCTTAAAACCCTCGGTGAAGCCCCAAACAGACCTTAATTTTGAAAAACCTAATATTAATGCCTAAGTCGACCATACATAACACAATATAACATCCATGACTCAAATTTGACATCCTGCTTCCACTGAAACTCTAAACCATCGGTGATCAAAACCCAATTCATAGGCTATCTCGCAACATCAAACTCCATACAAATCTGTGGACAAATGGGATGACAAACCACCTCTGTCTGATGATCAGAACATTGATATCGACCAATCAAGTTTACAATAGAACAAAAAATGGATGGATTTTGAAATGATAGAGGGATACCAAGGAGACTCACCCATGTCACCATCGTTGAGGGATCACGTCTCGTGTGAAAGTCAAGACTCCATCGAAGAAGATAAAAGGGATCTCAATTATTTCTTCAAGGGGATCTAGACCAGGAAGTAATTAGGTCATCTTCTGTCTCAAACAGAATCATTAAATTACTCCTATAAATTAATCCAACTACTGCATTCTCTTGAAGATTCCACGAATTGAAAACAAAGCGGTCAAATTCATCAACTAAAGGACGCTGATAATGAAACTGAGCCACAAGTGTGAGGTTGCAGAGATTTATTGCACCATTAAGCTCCGCCGAGGAATGATGGAGTTGAGTTCATCCTTGGAATAGTTTAGGGACTTTTAGAGAGAGATTAATCCTCAGAAATTAAGAATGAAAGGTTGGATTGGTGAACGGTAAGAAGGCATTACCTCATCCATGAGATTGAGATTGCAGTCCCCCCCCCTCCGATCAAGAGGGGGGGGGGGCATGGCTCTGAGACATTAGGTTTAGGGGGGAGCATGGATCCAGATAAAAAATGAACTTATTCTTTTGTGACATAGTCACCAAATAGGTTTTCACCCCCATGGTTAGCTATATCATTTTTTTGAAAATCATAATAACCCATAATTACCTCAACATAAAAGTTATAATAAACCCTAATGGTCACCAATAACATTAAAAATATTTCTATAAACATAATGTTATTCTTTCTCAACTAATACTTCAAATTAAACCTAAGGGTTACATATACCTCAACCAAATAAAAAATCTCCCAAAATGCAATTAATCACATAAAAATTTCATTACATAAAAACTCAAAAGTGGTGTATAAGAAATTAAAATTAGGATAAACCATAATATCCTAAACCCATTGTGGTATCTATAACTTTTAAGAAAACATCACATGAAAAAAATCATAATATCTAATGTTTTCTAAAAATTTTCTCGAATAAAAAATATAATAGCCTCAATCATGTACTCTTAAGATCTAGTCCGAAAAACATAATTTTTACATTCTTGGCTTTGATAATAATAATTTTGAACCAATTTTTTCCATCCAAAAATTATAAATAAAAATAAAATATTTTATCACTTAAACACCCAATGACATTTTTGATGTATATTTTAAGAGAATTAGGATAAAATATTACATAAACAAGAGTCATGAATTCAAGATAATAATATTCCCACATTGCCCAATATTTCATATTACATATTAAGTCTTCAAAATATCCCATAAAACTCTTCACATATGAAATAGTTTTTTTATCACCATATAATTTACCATCATTATTCAAACTTGGGAAATAGTAAACATAATAAGGGTCAGATAAAATACTTAGTAATGGAAAATATAAGCTTTAATAATTAGATTTCATAAGTGAGACTAAGATGCACATAATGTTATGATGACATAATCAAAGTGCATGGGCATAAAATAATGGAATTCACACCCATAATTACCAAGATAATCAGTAATAAAAATTGGTATAAATATTTATGAAAGGAAAGATTCATTAGAATTAATAATCATGAGCCATGTGATGTCAATCTTATTCAAATTAAGAATTTATAACCCATATAAAGAATAATGAATTTTTTTGTTATCTTGGAATAATGACCTCATAGACCCCTTACAGATCCCTTACAAATTGTAATTAGCATATGGATAATATATAGTGAAATTATTTGAATAACATAGACATTACCCAAATAAGGATCACTTATCATATAATGAGCTATAATGTGGATTGACCCATCATATATTGAGCTATAATGTGGCTCAACCCATCATATATTGATATATAATGGGTATCAAATGATCAAAAACAATGTAAATGTATCATTAATTAATAAAACATTTATAATATTTCAATTTTTCACATAACAATAATCATTTTTCTTTTATTTCTTGATTCACCTATGGAAAAAGAGTGGGTTCCATGAAAATATATTTTAAAAAATAATAATCCATATATAGAAATATAGAGGATGGTATTATTATACAATATAAAAATTAGAGAATATGTAACATATAGGGTTATCAAAATTCATGAATTGAAATACCATTAAATGTATATTAAAACCATTATTGTGGAAAATATACATTTCACTTTGAAAAAAACTTATTAAAAATAAAAATGGACAAAATATCATTAAAATCCTACTCTATGAAGAGAAACAAGGAAAATAATAGAGGAAACATCAAACAAAATAATGGCCAGGATGGATGGAAAATCCCTTCATGATGTAAACATTTTAAAAAATAAATATTATTTTTAAACATTTGGTAATGGGAGTCAAAAGTGACCCATTTGGAAAAAATTAATTAATTAACATTATAAGAATTTTTAAAGGAAGTTAAAATACCATTTAAATAGCTTATGAAACCTTCATGTTTGGTAAGTAATTTTCTAGAAATGAATTTAGGAAACATGGATATAGAAGAGAAATATCTCTAATCTAAAAGAAGTTACAAGATCAATATCACATAAAAATAAGTTTTATGATTTTTACTTAATAAATAAGGGAGTAAATGGAATTTAAACATGATAAACTCATTAATAAATAAGTTATAATAAAATAAATATGGTTCATGTAAATAAGAGCAGATTATTTCCTCCAAAGGAAACTTTAACACAAATAATCCTAAAAAGAAAAGAGATTGTAATATAATGCCTTTGGCACTATTTAAAATTTCCAATTTTATACCCCATGAAAGAATAACATCAAAAAAATATTTAAGTATAACTAAAGTAACTAGATTGATGGTGTAACATGTAAAAATTGGAAATATTTACACCTAATAAAATATGATATTTCATATCATTAAATGTACGTCCCAAGGAAAATGAATTACAGACAAATAATCATTACAATGATCATATCATTGAATTAAGAGTCAACCAATGAAGATATTATGTGTAAAAAAAATAAATCCACAAAAAAAATTTATAAATAAACCAGAATAAAATTTTATATCCTTTAATACATAATCATATCACATCAAATACAAGAAAGAAGAAATATAACCCAATGAAAAGAAATTTAGTTATGAAAACCCTTACAACATAGTAAAATTGATATCAAATCCCCTCGAATGAAATAATTCAAATTGAAAGTTAAAATACCATTAATTATTAATTACTCATGATATAAAATTTAAAATGGTCATAATATACACCATATAAAAGAAATTTGATATATAATAATAAATTATTCTTTAATGAAGGAAAATTGAGAAGAAATCTCTTACCACTTTTGTAAAATCTAAATGAAAACCTAATGAAAGATAGAAACTCATATGGATTCTTAAAAACCAATTACTTTCATGAATATAATCATAAAATTCATTCATTGTAATCATATATATGACACAATATAAATAAGTGGTGGATATGTAATATTTCCCATTAAATAAAAGTGAGACTGAAAACGTTTACCTCGAGTACAGAATTTACATGTATAGATTTTAAATCATATATATTAAAGAAATATTAATTATATTTTTTAATAAAATTTTATAGGTCTAATACCTTCTAATTAAATGAATTATTTCATTTATTATTATTGACATATCTAAATACTTAATCAATTAAGTCCACATTAGGTGTTTTGGGGATGTTCTATCTATATTTTCTAGAGGACATTTGTATTTTGATAGTGGTAAAAGGGTTAATTATTCCTTAATATAAATAATAATAATAATTAAATAATTATCACTTTTATAAATAAATTATACTTTTAAAAATAACTATGAAAAATTATTATGAAAAATGAACTATGTTAAAATCATTGCGATAGTTGGTCGTACGTACCCATGAGTAACATTTCCATTTTTTCAACACTCATTATGAAAATAAAGTAATTTTTATTTTATCTTTACATAGTTCTAATAATATTATAAAATACCATATTATTTCATTAAACACACTTATATATATTATCAAGGTGACATAGCAATGAGAAAATAATTACATCGCTTCGTAAAGGCGGTAGTTCACAAGTACACATGAATGGCGTTATAATTTTTTAGCAACAGGAAAGGTAAAAATTAATTGATATATTATCATTTAATAATGATAAATTTTTAACTAATATAATATATAAAAATTAATTCTATCATTATAATTATTTGTAAGAGTTGATTATGGAAAATGAATTATATCGATTCTTAAGGTTATCGTCTTCAGTACACAAGAACGATGGATTCATTTCCAATTTTATGGAATTGGAGATGTATATAGGTTATTAATTTAAAATAATAAAATATCCATACATAATATATAACAATTTTATTATATCACTATGATTGAATGATATTTGAAGGAGGTGGAAGAAGAAAAAAACACTCGGTTGGTAACAATACGTCTTCTTCACAACACCTCAGTAGGATTAAATCTAAAGCCTCGCTAGATTGGATTTATGATCATAAAATTCATATATAATGTGGGAATGGATTTATGGAATGGATTTTTCCTATTACATTCTGAACAAAATATCTTTGAAAGTGTGAATTAGAGAGGAGAGGGGGTGGCCTTTTATATGTGGGGGAGAGGACATGCTTTGAATTATTTAAAATAAAAAGTTATAATCACATTTTTAAACATTACAAAATGACAAAAAATGAATAATTACAGATATTTGGATGAGATAATGTGAAAATATGGCCATAAAATATAATTTGGACAAGTATTTGGTCAGTTTTAACCGTATATTTTTAGTTTAACCCCTAATAAAATTGTTTTAACTTTAACCGTGGTAAATGATTTTTGATTTTTTCATTATTAATTAAGATCAAAAATTAATTTGAAAGTATTATATAATATAAATAATCCTTATTACAAATTTTTAATCAAATTAACAAAACTAATTTCAATGAAGTGACTGAATTTAATTTAAAATAAAACTAGTTGATGTGATGAAAAAGTAGTTTTTTCAAGAAATGTATTTTCCAATATTAAGATGATATATTAACTAAATTTATAGTAATAAATATCATATTATTTAAAATTAATATTACATATATATAATATACATTTTAATTGAATAATTTCACTTTAGGGGTTATATTAATTAATTAATAAGGGAAACATTATGCACTTTAAAAATATTTTTAGAAAAATACTATTTTATTCCTAAAAACAAACATATAATGAAATCCAATATAAATCTGATAAAAATGTATTTAATTGGATTAAATATTACTAAATAATAATTATTCAACATTAAATAAAATTAAATTGATATTGGTACATTTAAATTACTTTGTTGAAAAGAAATGAAAGTTACACATAAATAAGTATTTTTATCTATTCACTGCAAAACAATATCTTCCAAAAAATCCTGAAGTATAAACCTAAATTAATGTTGGTATGATGAACTCAAATATTAATTTATTTTTATCAAATTAAATTATAATATTTAAGGAAATTAATTATATTATTTTTTCACAAGAAACAATAAAAATCATTTTTCAAGAAATCATATTTTTGAGGAATAAAATGACATTACTAAAAAATAAAGTGAATATTTACTAAGGATTTATAAATACATTTATATTGGGTATAAAATTTTAATATATTTTTCATAAATTATTCAATCCCATTCATATACACCAATTTAACAGCTATGCTATTACGTTTATATATATTTCTTGTGTCATTTAAGCTCAGTGTCGCCTATTCTATTCACTATCAAACTTAATGATATTCTATTAAAATCATATAGTGTTATAAAATAACTACCCTAATACCTTAATTAAATCCCTACCAATATCCTAATTATTTTTTTTATTATTAAGACAATTTAGGAAGCCTTTAGGTATAAACATAAAGAGGTTTTCCAAAGAAGAGGTATGGTTTTAACCAAGCTTTTAAATTTTATTTCTTCGTATACCTCATTAAAATATTATATATATATAATGAGATAATAAATTTGTTATATTTAATATATTTTTATGTAATTATTTTAAATTAATAACCTATATCCAGCTCATTTTAAATTAAATGGGAAATGGAACCATCGTTAATGTATTTGATGGACTACCGCCCCACAAACTGATGTAATTAGTTTTCCATAACCAACTATAAGGTATGTTTATTATAATGGATTTAATGTATAGAAATTATATTCATGACATAATTATCATTATTGGAAATTAATATACCGTCAATTTTATTACAATTCCACTCATTGAAAAATGATAATGTTATTTTTTGCGTACATGTGGAACACCACCTCCACAAAGAGATGTCATTGGATGATATATTTAAGTATATTTAAATAAATAATATGTTATTTAAGTTATAATTATCATTATTGAAAGATAAAATGACAATTAACTTCATTCCATCATGATCATTGAATAATTGAAACATTACTCATGCCTACATACAATATACTGTCTCCATGATTTTAACATAGTTCATTTTACATAAACACATTTAATGGTTGGTTTTAAAAGAATTAATGATATATATAAATGATTATTTTTACATTATTATTATTATGTGAATGATATAATAGTGAAATTGTTGACTATAGTCAACCTACCAAATTTATTTTGGAAATATGAGATGAATATCTCCAAAAAGACTGACATGAACAAAAATAACTATGTAATTTAATATAACATGGTAATTCATAAAATAAAAGAAATAATAAACTTTAAATAAGTTATTAATAATTTAAATAATTAATATTATTTTATTATTATGGAAGACAATTAATTAACATGATGAGTTAGACTCAAGGTAGGCGATCATTTACTTTTCAAAACCTCATTTTAAATATTTTGAAGATTTATTTTCTAATTATTTTTCTACAAAATATTTTTTCCTAAACAATATTTGTTATATGTATTTATATGAAGATAAATGAATTATAAAATACATTTTATATCCCTTTTTTACATACTTTAAAAGTTTTTCAAATGAAATATATTTATGTATCTTATATATAACATTTTGACAAATAGATAAAAAGAATATTCTATCTTAACATTTACTGTGTCAATGGTTTATCCCACAACCACAACCATTATTTGATTATTTTAATCCTTTATAAGGTTCCATTATTTATTGAATAAAAAACCCTCCATACTTTTTTCCTAATAATTTTAGTTTTCAAAAATTGGATTGATTGGAAATGGATATATCAATGTCTGAAAATTTTCCACTTATGGGTTTAATATAATGTTTTTATGAGTTGGATGATTTAAGTGAAAGATTTTATATATTTTATGCATGTTATGTTCCTTGGAAAATTTTTATGATTGTTTGAGCTTATTAAAACTCTTCAACGTAATGGGTAATTATTATTTTCTTTATAGAATTATTTTGGAAGTCGATCATAAGGTTATTCAAATTGTAAGGGGTCTTGTAATAGTTCTATAAAGATGATGTCATAATCCAACTTCATGCCTATTATGTTTATTATAATTATTTTTCATAGAATTTTTTTATTTAAAAAAATTAAGCTAATCATATTTTTAAACGAAGGATTATTTCATTTTAGGGTAAACAATCCTTGTTTTTAAGAAAATTCTTTTCACGGGATATCATGTTTTCTAAGAAACCCACATGATTATGTTTTCTTAAAATGTGATTTATGAAGAACATTTGGTAGTAATAAACTATTTAACTTGAAATTAAATGATTATTTGAGCTCAATGTTTATTATATTAAAGGAAACCCCATTTTATCTTATGGTTTTAAAATGGACTGACACATTTATTTCTTTAATTTTATGTTCCTTATGGAGTATTTTGTTGAAAAATCACATTTTTAAAATTATTTCATAGGTTTTAAGGATGATTATGAAAAAATTAAAATTCCTGATTAAATTACTAATAATTTTTCATAAAAAGAAAAATTGTTTCTTTATAAAATATTGTTGAATTTTGGATGAAATGGATAGTAATAGGGAGTTACCAACATTTATTTTATGGGTATTTTTGTGTAAGGGATATGGAATAATTTACTAAAACTCTAAACTTTAAAGGATCCTAAAAATTAAATAATGTTAATTCTTATCTAAAAATGAAATTATGGATTAAATTAAAATCATGTATTACAAAAATGTTTATTTTCAATGCCTATATAAAGAATTAGTGGGAATGAGAATGGGTGTGATTCATGTTATATCTTCCTTCTAATTCTCTCTTTCCCATGAATCACTCTATCACCTTCTCCATTTTCCACTCAAAGGTACTATCATACCATATGAGTCAAGGGAATACAACCTGAGTATCGAGTGGTTCATATCAACCCATGGAAGCATCATTTAATATGGAGTTTTTTTACTACCTATTAGGTGGTTTTTATCAAAAACTTTATTAAATACAAATACATCAAGTATATTCAGTTTATTATAGATATATATTATTTATTTTCTATTTATATAGTTTTGGCTTCATGCATGGTGAAATTTCGAAGTGTCGTTTCAAATCCCTTCTTATATATGGAACGATTGTTTTTCGATCCTTTAGAAACTAATCAAGTAACATAAAACTTTGAATTTTGTAAATATTTTTAAATTAATATGGTCTGAAGAGAAAAATTTATTGCATGGGATACAGATTACAAAAAATAAATCATTATACACATTCACAAAAAAGTTGTAAAACAAGTGATGATAAATATTGTATAATATTTAATAGTTATGGGTTTAAAATTATTATGTTCTATACTAAATTTGTGAGACTATGTATGCCACTCAAATACTAAGTGTGGGTGGCATTATGAAGAAAACACATGTCAATGCCTTGACAATCAAACCATATAGTTCATAATAATGATTGGTTCCCATGGATAATCATATATAAGGGAAACTTTGTATGAGTGGGTGTGATAGGATTAGGTTCCCATATTAAAATATGTGATTTTAATTACACATTGCTGGAAAACCATAAAAAGATTAGGATACTAGAGGAATAAAATTCAGTTCTTCTATATGATGGATTTATTCAAAGAGTTTTCCACTTTACCGACTAAGAGTTATTTGTTACATTATTGTACTCATTGTATACCCAAACATTTATATTATTAAAAAATCACTAATATAATCCAAAGCATAGTGATATTTGGATATTGGTACACTGAAGGTAATGATATATGGAATCATCATTTTATAAGGATTACATGGATTAATATTCCATAATGAGAAGATATAAAACATGATACTAACTAATAGCTAATTATTTATTATTAACTATGACATGTATTGTGATAATTATTTTGAGTTATCTTATTGGTGTGACCTATAATATAATTCTAGATTGGTATCTGAGATTTGTAATCCATTTTAAAGATAATAATACAAATAATTTAGATATGAATGCTATAAAAATAAATTTATATAATGCCAACTCATTGGTATTGGATATTAGGTGTACATCACACATTTTTTATAATAAAGATGGTATCATAAATATGAGATAATTGAATAATGGTTAAGTATAAATATGTGTTGTTAATGGGGAAAGAGTTACTATATTATTGGTTGACACTTATGATATAAGTCTATGATGGAATCCTAGTTTTGGTAAATTTTTTATTGAATTTAATATAATAAAAAATAAAATTTTAATATCAGTTTGGATTAAATCACATTTATTGTTTTTTGTTTAAATGTTAATATTAACAGGTAAAAGGATTAAATATTTTCTTTTAGTTGATATATTAATTTTGAGACAATTCTAGATTTAATATACTTTGAAATTATGTTTTAATTAAAATAAAATATCAAAGATGATTAAACGAGTGTGAAATATGTGATTAAAAGGGTGTTCCATATGATCATTCTAGTGGAGGAAGGATCGTGTGTGATTCATTTAAGTGTCTAAGGGGATATGTATAAAATTCATATTTATGAGTAATATAACCTACTGTTATATAATATATAACCCTTTAAGGAAATTTAAGCTCTCAACTAAAATGTAAGAACTCTCATCCTGATGCGTAAAAGTTTTCTGTTAGTATATAAGAGTTTCTCATGGATGCAATTATATGTAAGAGAAATGACATTGATTTTTGGTGAGTTATAGAACCCATGTTATAATCAAAGGGGATCCCACTTATGATCAATCGTGGTATATCCCTCTTATGTGATTAAATTGATATTCTCATAAGAAAACTAGCCATGTAACCAATCATGTATGGTTATTAGGCTACGTATACCCTTTACATTTGAATCACAAGGAGTCTGCATAAAAATCAATCTCAACATTCCCCAAACATCATGTAATGAGAACCATGAACAAAATAAGAATAAAACCAATTCACTCAGGGATCATATAATATTCACCAATTCACAAAACCCAACATGTGTTACATTAATTCAATGTCCCCATTATTATTTAATAATTGTATAATATGATAAAGATATTTTTCACATGGTAATATGATACTCATTTTTCACTAAAGAAGGATTGGATTAATGAAATTACTCTGAAAAATTATGCATGAGACCTTAATAATACTCTTGAATAGGTAAGAAGGATTGAGGCACTCTACTAAAGACCTTGGTTCCTTCATGAGTACACATGGAATACATGATGTATTTGAGAGAATAAGAAAATATTCTAATTATATAATTCAATACCATGTCAAGAAAATATGTATTAATACAAGATAAACATTTAAAATCAAGAAGATAAAATCAAATATGTTTGGGGATGTTGAGAGAATTTGTTTATGGAGAAGAAGGAGAAGATATTCAAATATGTAACCCGTTGGAACCTGGAAACATGGAAGGAATCTACACATACATGTGATATGATCCTGTGATTCAATATAGAGTTATAAAGTTGATTTTATGTTGCTAAAAAGTTGAAAATATGATTGTGATCGGATTTGGATGTTGGATGATGTTAGAATAAACCATCTTCCTAATGAGATTATGTAATATCCCATATAGCGACCCAAGCCTTTTACATATAACATTTCATTATTTCAAGCATAATTAATCATCAGAGTATAAGCCAAGGATCGTTAATTCTAGTGTCTTGGAAGACTAGGTACATATAACATAAAACATGGGATAAAAAAACACTTCTTTATTTAATCTCCATAATGAGCTCCTAACTTCCTTTTAGCTCTTACATCTGCATAGGGTACCCTGAGGAACACATGAACAAAGGGATGAGCTAAAAATTCCCAGTAAGGGAATGGACATAAGGATACATCTCAAGCACATGAGTTAAGAGGCATGACATAATGTTATCCAAAGAATGAAACTTATGAAATCATTTAATATAAGCATGGGATCATATAAACATGGAATCATTTAAATGTGTCAGAATCATCAGTCATATCTTTAGTACGGGTCAAGGCTAACTGCCAATCCTTTTTCCCATTTTAGTACGGGTCAAGTCTAACCGCCAATCCTGTTTCCCATTTTAGTATGGGTCAAGGCTAACCACCAATCCCATTTCACATCACATGTCATAAGACTTATCCTTGACCAATGCATTGGAGAACTATATAGGCACACCCATCTCAACATATTCATGAATATTCTTTCCACATAAATAATCCTTCCACATAAATAATCATACATAATCAACCATACATAAACACAAGGTTACCCATGGAAAGAATTGGGTACCACAATCATGACATAACACATATCCAATGGGAGTATAATGAAAGTGTTCTTGAAAGGAAGATATTAGAACATACATGGACATTAATAGGGTAAAATAGGAATATACCATGGTATGTGGTGTCAAATATAAGTGACAACATAAGAAAATATATTTTAGAAACATTAGCATTAAAACATTTTTGTGCTGTTTTAAGGAAAACACTCTAGAGCTTTTCAAATAGAAAAGAGGAAATTATTTTATCTAAAAACAGAATTTGGGAAACATTAGAATATTTTACAACTAACCAGAATACATAAGACTCACATATATAGATAAGATAACACCATTTTGAAATAAATATAAGGCAACCCGAAAGAACAAAGAAGGTTCGGGTAGAATTCGTTATGATTTTATTGGCATGGTGTTGGGCGTGACCAAGAGGGATTGATGAGAGAGAAATAGGGTTTATCATCACTTATAAATCCATAAGAAAGTATGGGGGAGTTTCTTAAACATACCACATAATTTTCTAGTACACATAAAAATGCATAGTATAGAGGACAATCTTGATTAAGAAAGAAAAGGGGAGGATCCCTTACCTCAAATCCGGTGGTGTTCTCCACTTGTTATTAATGACCTGAATAAACAAATTAGGATTATTAATTCATAATTAAAGAACCTATTAAATATGTAATTGATTTATTATAATCCTTTTTAGTTCATTAAAATACTTTTTGATTAGTTATATGGTTCAATTTCATTGTTCAGGCTCGTTTGTTTACTTGGCTTTAAAAGATCGGTTCACTTATATCCAAGTTTGGATTATATGAAAGATGAAAGTGGTTGTCCATAATTGAAGTTACATTCTTTAGTTCATATCAAATATATTACATGGTTTTAATTTTAATTAGGTTACTTAGAGTGATGTCCAATTATTATATATATAACCTTAGTGATGACCATTTTTGTTAATTAGTGGATTTGATTACAAAGAATGTGTTTTGATTTATAACTTAATTTAATTTGTACCAAAAAGTTACATAACCAAAAATAGGATATATTACACATATAATAATATGTTTCAACCATAACAAAAATGGTTTCATGACCAAAATTAAATATAATAATATAAATTGATAAACCGTTGTCCTTGAATGTGCTAAATTAACACTTCTCAAACGGTGTTTTCATTTCTTTCAAATAAAAGGGTGGGGAAAGGAGAGAAGATAAAGAAATTTACCACAATCAAGAAGAAATTACAGTACATGTATGCTACTGGATTTATCATACTATTATGGTGAAGTGATGTGAGGACTGAAATTAAAAGAAAAGAACTTAAAAGAAAAGAAGAAATTTGGGAAGAGGAATTTACCTCTTGAGACTTCCTCCTTTGAGAACCTCTTAAGGGGAGAGGTATTGGTATTTTGAGGAGGCTGAGAGATTTTGGACGTGGGGGGGGGGGACCTTGGGGAGAAATTTGGGTAGAATTTAGAGAAGGCTTGGAGCTTGAGAGGAGTGGAGAGAAGAGGGAGTGAAGGGGGTTTTTATAGTGGAGGAGAGGGATTTCATGATATTATAATCATTAATTTATTATTTCCTCCCAAGACAAGGAATAATAAGTATTCCATGACCATGAATAGTAAATGGGTCATGTGAATTCAAACCAAGTGGTTTTACATCAGTAGAGCATCATCGATGACTCAATTAATCCATTATTTATCATTTATTGTAAATTATCAGATTCTACTATTCATAAAAAATTCAAGTATTTCAGAAAAATCCCAAAAATTCACCCTAAAAATTTTTCAATGTTTAGAATACAAAAAAGAAGTCCATTTTTAAAAAATAATTTTCTAAATATTATTATTTTAATATTTAATTAAAATAATAATTTATTATCAAAACCAATTTTAAAACATTCATTAACTCATTCTAAAATATAAGTATATTGCACTTACAACTTGAATATTATTTTCATACCACTATAGGTGAGGTTACTATTCATTATGGTATATAACTATTCATAAGGGTATGTTACTATTCATTAGTGTAGGTTACTATTCACCAAAAATTATTTTTGTTTTATTAGACTCCAAAAAACAACTTGAACACAACCGTGTATGCCAGATTTTCGAAATTCCAAACACAGAAGTGACAAACTTATGTTTAAAGGTCACTTATCACTTAGTAGTTCATTATGTTGTGATTTCATGTGATTTTATGACATAAATATAAGAATGGAATTTCCATTGAAAAACTTTGGGTCGTTACATTCTTCCCCCCTTATGAAATTTCACCCTTGAAATTTCGTTTTACATACTAAGCCAAAAAGAGGTGCGAGTACTTTTCCTTCATTGATTCGTCCAATTCCCATGTTGCTTCCTCAAACTTATTGTTACTCCACAACACTTTGACAAGATGCGTTGTCTTGTTGCGTAGAACCTTTTCTCTCTGATCTAGAATCTTTACTGGCAGCTTCTCATAGAAGAGATCATCTTCCAGATGCACCACCTATGAGTTTAGTACATGCGAGGGATCATGTATTTACTTCCTCAAGAGTGATACGTGAAACAAATCATGAACTCGAGCCATATTTGGTGGAAGTGCAAGCCGATAGGCCATTACTCCTATGTGGTCGAGGATATCAAAGGGGCCAATATACCTTGGGCTTAACTTCCCTTTCTTCCTGAATCACATGAATCTCTTCCATGGAGATATTCGAAGGAAGACTTTATCTCCAACATCAAACTCCAAGTCCCTTTGACGGTTGTCAACATAGCTCTTTTGCCGACTTTGAGTAGCTTTGATGTGTTTCTGGATGACTTGAACCTTCTATGTAATCTCTTGAACAAGATCAGGTCCAAGTAGCTTTCTTTCTCCAACTTCATCCCAACAGGTTGGAGTTCTACATCGCTTTCCATACAGAGCTTCATATGGATCCATATGAATACTCGAGTGGAAGCTATTATTGTATGAGAACTCAACCAATGGGAGATGATGATCCCATTCACCTTTTAATTCTAGAGATCAGGCTCTAAGCATATCTTCAAGCGTCTGAATAGTTCTTTCATATTGGACATCAGTTTGGGGGTGATAAGTCGTGCTGAAATTTAATTCAGTACTCAAATACTGTTGAAGGATCCTCCAGAATTTAGATGTGAACCTTGGATCATGGTCAGAGACAATTGAGAGTGGAACACCATGCAGTCTCACCACTTCCTTCACATATAACTTTGCAAGTTGTTCAAGTGAGAGATCTTCCCGAATAGAGATGAAATGGGTTGTCTTGGTGAGTCGGTCAACCACAACCCATATCGCATTATTTCCCTTCGACGTCTTTGGGAGACCCATGACAAAGTCCATAGTAACATTTTCCCATTTCCACATGGGTATAGGCAATGGCTTCATCATACCTTTGGAATTTTGTCGCTCAGCTTTAACTTGCTGACATACCAAGCACCTTGATATATATTCCCCAATCTCCTTCTTTGTGTTATCCCACCAGAAGTGTTCTCGGAGATCAAAATACATTTTGGTACTCCCGGGATGGATAGAGAAGGTCGAGATATGTGCATCATTCAATAGCTCCTTATTTATCTCTGGATCAGATGGTACACATAATCGTGTCCTAAATCTTACAACTCCTTCCTCATCAATTTTAAAATCGAAGGATTTCCCATTTTTAATAGCTTCCACCCATTTCTGAATTTCCACATCCTTTGTTTGAGCAACCTTTATTTTCTTCAAGAGGGATGGTTGAGAAATCATTTGAGAAAGTATTGATGATGTTCCCCCCTTAATGATTCCCATTTTATCCTTTGAAAATCTAAGAAGATTGGATCCTTTTCATTTCTCATCATTGATAAAGATGCATGATCCTTTAAACTTAGGGCATCTGCCACCTTGTTTGCCTTACTGGGATGGTAGTGGATTGAGCAGTCATAATCCTTGATGAGCTCTATCCATATTTTTTGGTTCATATTAAACTCTTTCTGTGTGAATATATATTTGAGACTCTTGTGGTCAGTATATATCTCACATTTTTCCCCATCGAGA
Organism: Viscum album; assembly: GCA_963277665.1. NCBI lineage: Eukaryota > Viridiplantae > Streptophyta > Magnoliopsida > Santalales > Viscaceae > Viscum > Viscum album. The sequence goes on along the minus strand of OY728163.1, from coordinate 374,836,727 downwards.
TAATGTCGCCAGATTTTCAACACAAAGATCACAACCGCCAACTCTAGATCATGCGTGAGATAGTTTTGCTCATGGATTTTCAGCTGCCCTGAGTCATAGGCTATCACTTTATCATTTTTAATTAGCACACAGACTAAGCCTTTCTTAGAAGCATCACTATACACCACAAATAGTTCCCCACTTGAAGGGAGTGTGAGTACCGGCGTAGTGATAAGCCTCTTTTTCAACTCCTTGAAACAGTCTTCACATTCCTGTATCCAGATAAACTTTACTCCCTTCCGTGTCATCTTGGTCATTGGGTTTTACAATCATGAAAAGTTTTTCATGAATCATTGATAATACCCAGCTAGACCTAAAACGTTGCAGATCTCCATTACAGAAGTTGGCCTCGACCACTCTTCAATTGCCTTCATCTTAGAAGGGTCCACAGATATCCCTTTCCTGGTGATAACATTCCCCAAGAATGATACTTCCTCCATCCAGAACTCACATTTACTGTACTTTGCATACAACTTCTCTATTTGAAAAGTCTTTAACATAGTTTCTAAATGCTCCTCATGTTCCTCCTTGCTCTTGGAGTATATCAGAATATCATCAATAAATACCACCACAAATTTGTCAAGGTAATATCTAAAGACTCTATTCATTAAATCCATGAAAATTACTGGAGCATTAGTGAGTCCGAAGGGCATCACTATGAACTCATAGTGTCCATACATATTTATAAAGGCAGTCTTGGGATTATCTTCCTTCCTCATCATTAGTTGGTGATATCCTGACTGAAGGTCCACCTTAGAGAAATAACTGGCCCCACGAAGCTGATCGAACAAGTCATATATCCTTGGAAGGGGATACTTGTTCTTTATAGTGATTTTATTGAGCTCATGATAATCAATGAAGAGGCTCATTGATCCATCCTTTTCTTGACGAAGAGGACCGGATCACCCCACGGTGAAGCACTCAGGCGTATAAAACCCTTCTCCATATTCTCCTGTAACTGCTTCTTCAGCTCTTCTAGATCTACGGTGGCCATTCTGTAAGGTGTCTTTGAGATTGGAAGAGATCCATGGATAAGTTCAATTGAGAACTCAACCTCTCTGTCAGGGGGAAGACCAGACAACTCTTCAGGGAATACATCAGTGTAATCCCTCACGATGGGCATGTCTTCAAGCATGATTATCTCCTTCATCTCAATCATTTGAGCTAGAAATGCATGCTCATAAGGAAGCAACATCCACACATGAGACGATGATTTGAAAGGAGATTCATCTTCCTCCTTGCACTTGTAAATAATCGGAGGATGCTTCGGGATGTGAAGAGTAATCTCCCTTTCCCGGTAGTTGATGTTGGCCTTGTACAAAGATATCCAATCCATGCCCAAGATAGCATCAAATTCCACAAAAGGAAGTATGACAAGATTTTATGGGAGGTTCAGTCCAAAAACATTAACTAGGGAAGAGTTATAAACCATGGATACAATAATTTCCCCATTCGTTGTTCTCATAGATAACTTTTCCTACAAATTTTGAGGAGGTGTTTTAATAGTTATACTAAACTTGCAAGATATGAAAGAATGTGTAGAACCATAATCAAATAGTACATTCACTATTCTTGAATGAATAACAAGCATACATGTCACCACATTGTTTTCTGGCTCCACCTCAGTAGTAGAGATAGCATAAGCCCTTTCTTGTTGCCTTGGAGGTTGTTTCTGATTGCCTTCGATAACCCTCGGCTTAGGGAAATTGTTTGCATAATGCCTAAGCTCCTTGCAGTTATAACACTACACTGCAGGCTAAGTGTTGATATGAACCTTCCTTTCTTCTTCAACATTAGCGGGATTTTTCATATCCCTTTGGCAGTTCTTGGCCAGATGACCAAACTTACGACATTTGAAGCAATTCCTAGTTCCCTTGAGACAGTCACCACGATGCTTCTTCCCACAATTCTTTCAAAGGAGAAAGTGAGGCTTCTTTCCATCATGGAATTTGTTTGATGAACCACCCATGTTTTTATCCATTTTCCGCTTCTTGTAACTAGTCCCATGAGACCAATGAGAGTCTCCAATCTCCATTTCAACCTTGAGGGCACAACGGACAATCTCCTCATAGTTGTCAAAGTCTCAAATCTCAAACACTTTTCATAGACTCGGCTTTAGTCTGCTAAAGAAGCGATCCACCTTGCTTTCGGTGTTAATGACAAGGCCAGAGTCATACCTTTCAAGCCTTGTAAAGTTCACTTCATACACCCTAATGGACTCATCTTCCTTCTGCTTGAGTCCAAGGAACTCTCTTTCCATCTTGAGACAGAGGGTTCGAGGAAAATATTTGTTGAAAAACATCCTCTTGAATTCCTCCCAATCCATGGAATCAATTTCCTCTTGGGACTTTGTATTCTTGATCAGTGTCCACCACTGATCAGCTTCCCCATCAAAACGATAGACTGCCAGTACAGCTTTCTCATCTTCTGAGCACTGGAGGACAGAGAGAATATTTTCAACGGAGTTAATCCATTGTTTTGCGAGGAGGGGATCAGAAGACCTGCTAAACATGGGAGGCCTTTTCCCCATGAAGGATTCCACAACAACTTTCTATTTCCTTGGAGGAGGGGGATGTTCCACCTGATTCATGTTATTATTCATAACTCGAGCCAGCTGAGCAAGTACTGCCATTATGTTTTGAGCACCCGCTTCCATCACATTAGGCATATCATTAGGGCAATCATTACATTGCCTATCAAATTGGTTGTTGGAATGTGTTCTTCTATTTACCTCCATTAACTAAGAAAAATAACGTATAATTAGAGGTCTTGAATACTTAGCTATTGAGCATAAAATGTAAACATTGATCATAAAAGGATAAACTTATAAAGAAGAAGTACATCTTAACTTGTGATTCCTTAGGTTTATATCCAGGTTATCCTCAATCCTTTTCTTAACTTATATTCTTATGGGCTTTTTCCCCCTTAATAATGGTTTGAAATAAGATCGTGAATCTACCAAAGCATATCCCCCGGGAGTGTCGTAACCAAGAGTGCAACAAGGCCCGTTGTCGTGCACCAGTTCTCGTTCGAGTCTAGATCAAAGCAGTGTTTTCGGATTTTACCCCTAGATACACTTGTGCTAGAGCCGCCTCTACCTGCTCATATCTAGACAGGGATGTATTTTCTTGATAAACCACTTACTCTATACTCACCAAAATTTTGGACTGTTTTCTTATACTTAGTCTCATCCTTAAGGTTATCGCTAAGGTACTCTATTTCTAATCTCCAAAAATAACTAGACCATGCCTCTGATTCCAACTATAGAGACCCAAGACTTTTACATATAAAATTTCATTATTTCAAGCATAATTAATCATCAGAGTACAAGCCAAGGATAGTTATGTCTAGTGTCTTGGAAGAATAGGTACATATAACATAAAACATGGGCTAAAAAACACTTCATTATTTAATCTCTATAATGAGATCCTAACTTACTTTGAGCTCTTACATCTACATAGGGTACCTTGGGGAACACATGAACAAAGGGATGAGTTAAAAATGCCCAGTAAGGGAATGGACATAGGGATACATATCAAGCATATGAGTTAAGAGGAATGACATAATGATATCAAAAGCATGAAACTTATGAAATTATTTAATATAAGCATGAGATCATATAAACATGGAATCATATAAATGTGGCAGAATCATCAGTAATATCTTTATTACGGGTCAAGGCTAACCGCCAATCCCATTTCCCATTTTAGTATGGGTCAAAGCTAACTGCCAATCCCATTTCCCATTTTAGTACGGGTTAAGGCTAACAACCAATCCCGTTTCACATCACATCTCATGAGACTTATCCTTACCCAATGCATTGGAGCGCTATCTGGGCACACCCATCTCAAAAAATTCATGAATATTTTTCCACATAAATAATCTTGCCACATAAATAATCATACATAATCAACTATACATAAACAAAAGGTTACCCATGGAAATAATTGGGTACCACAATCATGACATAAAACATATCCAATGGGTGTATAATGAAAGTGTTCATGAAAGGAAGGGATTATAACATACACGGACATTCATAAGGTAAAATAGGAATATAACATGGTAATTGGTGTCAAATATAAGTAAAAACATAACGAAATGTATTTTAGAAACATTAGCATTAAAACATTTTTGTGCGGTTATAAGGAAAACACTCTAGAGCATTTCAAATAGAAAAGAGGACATTATTTTATGTAAAAACAGAATTGAACCAAGAAGGTTTTCATAATAAAAATAATGATTTTATAAATAAAATGGTGTTTTAAAACATAGGATTGAGTGCACTTGAAATTTGGGTAAAAAATTTGGGAAGTCCCTTAAAACAGGTTGGCTTATCGGTAAGTTCTAAGGAGGGAATCTTTCAATATCATGTATATCCCCGAAAGAATGTGATAAATGGTTCTTGATATAGGAATCCTGTACAACTAACCAGAAGTCATAAGACTCACATATATAGATAACATAACACCATTTTGAAAGAAAGATAAGGCAACCCGAAAGAACAAACAAGGTTCGGGTAGAATTCGTTATGAGTTTATCGGCATGGTGTCAGGTGTGACCAACAGGGACTGATGAGAGAGAAATGGGGTTTCTCATCAATTATAAATCCAAAAGGAAGTATGGGGGATGTTCTTAAAGATATACCATAATTTTCTAGTACACATAAAAAGGCATAGTATAGAGGACAATCTTGATTAAGAGATAAAAGGGGATGATCCCTTACCTCAAATCCGATGGTGTTCTCCACTTGTTATTAATGACCTGAATAAACAAATTAGGATTATTAATTAATAAGTCAAGAACCTATTCAATATTTAACTGATTTATTATAACCCTTTTTAGTTCATTAAAATCCTTTTTATTAGTTATAAGGTTCAATTTTATTGTTCGGGCGTGTTTGTTTACATGGCTTTAAAAGATCGGTTCACTTATATCCAGGTTTGGATTATACGCAAGATGAAAGTGGTTGTACAGAATTGCAGTTACATTCTTTAGTTAATATTCAGTATATTACATGGTTTTAATTTTAATTAGGTTACTTAGAGTGATGTTGAATTATTATATATATAACCTTAGTGATAACCATTTTTTTTAATCGGTGGATTTGATTACAAAGAATGTGTTTTGATTTATAACTTAATTCCATTTGTACCAAAAGATTACAGAACCAAAAATAGGATATATTAAATATATAATAATCTAGTTCAACCATAACATAAATGGTTTCATGACCAGAATTAAATATAATAATATAAATTGATAACCGTTGTCCTTGAATGTGCTAAATTAGCACATCTCAAACGTTGCTTTCATTTCTTTCAAATAAAATGGTGGGGAAAAGAGAGAAGATAAAGAAATTTACCACAAGCATGATGACATTCCAGTACATGTATGCTATAGGATTTATCATACTATTATGGTGAAGGTAGGTGAGGAATAAAATTAAAAGAAAAGAACTTAAAAGAAAAGAAGAAATTTGGGAAGAGGAATTTACCTCTTGAGACTTCCTACTTTGAGAACCTCTTAAAGGGAGAGGTTTTGGTATTTTGAGGAGGATGAGAGATTTTGGAAGTGGGGGAGGACCTTGGGGAAAGATTTGGGCAGAATTTAGGGAAGGCTTGGAGCTTGAGACGAGTGGAGAGAAGAGGGAGTGAAGGGGGGTTTTTATAGTGGAGGAGAGGAGGGATTTCATGATATTATAATCATTAATTTATTATTTCTTCCCAAGACAAGGAATAGTAATTATTCCATGACCATGAATAGTAAATGGGTCATGTGAATTAGAACAAAGTGGGATTAAATCATCAGAGCATCATCGATGACTCAATTAATCCATTATTTAGTATTTATTGTAAATTATCGGATTCGACTATTCTTCAAAAATTCAAGTCTTTCAGAAAAATCCCAAAAATTCACCCTAACCATTTTTCGATGTGTAGAATCCAAAAAAGAAGTCCATTTGTCTGTTGACACTTTCACGGGTGCTCCCTCGAACCCGATGGTGTCTTCTGTATTCACGCGGCTAAGGCAGGATCTGAATGGGGGGAAGGGCTTGAAGAATTTTGATACTAAGGGTACTAGAGGTGGTGGTGTGGCATGCCCCTCAGATGAACACCCGGAAGCAGACCTTCCACAGGAGACTGAGACCTCTGTTGTGTCGGGTAGGGAAGACCATGCTCAATTCAGTTAGTCTGATGCTGGTGCGGACAATCAATGGAAGAGGAATAACAATGAGGCTGTGTGTAAAGGAAAGCAGGGGTCTGCTTTGATGTCTGAAATGGATCACATGCAGGGGTCTACTCCTGCGGTGAAGAAGATGAAATCTGTTGGTTGCAAGGATGATAGAATCATGGGTATTGTTGAAAGCTGCAGTGGGCAGGGTATTTCTTCTAATGGTGTGATTATTGCCGTACCCACAGGGAATCGTTTTCAAGAGTTAGGCATGGAAAATGGGGATGAGATTCCTCCTTTAAGTGGTGGTGGCAGCATGCAGAATGCGATAAAAGATGATGCAGTAATGTGGAAAGGTGAGTTTGATGCTGAGGATACAACGGTGGAGCAGCCTCAATGTTTGGATATGATTGACATAAATAACCAGTTTCAGAAAAATCAGTTGGTGAGGTATCAAGAGATGCAGTACCATGGTAAATGGGGGACCTTACTGACAGTGATAAGGAGAATCATGGGGACATGATGAGGCCATCTTACAGCGAGATTGTCCAAGTGGGTAACAAAACACTGCCGGTGATCCAGGGCAAGGTGATTTGCTCTCTGCGAGGAAGGATGAGGAAGGACTACTCTCATTTTTCAAAGCCGATTCCTACCAGATCAACTGTCAGAAGTATGCAATCTCCAAATGAGTTTCTTGAGCTGGAGCGGCTGAATCTGAGGAGGAAGTATGCCAAGGTTCTGAAGCACTATGAGAGTTCGGTTTTGGAAACAGCGACTGAGGAAGAGTCTGTTTATCATGGAGGTGGTGAGGGGTGTGATTTTGAGGATTTGCAGTGACTGTGCTGGGTCTTTAATGCTCGTTTACTGTCTTTTCTTTTATTTTAATAAACGGTCAGGGGTTCTACATCTGGCTATGCTTTCCTGGTAAAATAATAATTTATTATCAAAACCAGTTTTAAAACATTCATTAACTCATTCTAAAATATATTTATATTTTACTTCCAACTTGAATATTATTTTTATACCACCATAGGTGAGGTTACAATTAATTAGGGTATATCACTATTCATAAGGGTATGTTACTATTCATTAGGGTAGGTTACTATTCACCAATTTTTTTTTTGTTTTATTAGACTCAAAAAAACATCTTGAACACAACCGTGTATGCTGGATTTTCGAAATTCCAAACACAGAAGTGGAAAACTTATATTTAAAGGTCACTTATCACTTAGTAGTTCATTATGTTGTGCTTTCATGTGATTTTATGAAATAAATATTAGAAGGGAATTTCCATTGAAAAACTTTAGGTCGTTACATACCAAGTAATTAAAGAATAATATATTTTCATATCTATGTCTATTTATGAAATATATAGTGTTTTAGAGACTTAAAATGAGAATAAATCCAATCTTAAGCATAAAATACTCTAATATTTTTAAAAGATTATTTTACCACCTTTTAATGGTGAACCATTTTTAAATCTATATTTTGACAATTTTATAATCTCTATTTATCAAAATAAACTTATTCTTTAGAATTGGGAAATTGAAATTTACTTTGGATAAATTTTTGGTATTTTTCTAACGATGTTCATTTTTTAATGAATAGTGAAAAATATTGTATTTTACTTCAAAACTAATTTTTCATGCAATTTAATTATATGGTTATATTATATTTTTAATTGGGTTTAAAGTGTAATTAGAATATATTTTTACTATTTAATCCAATGACGTTCATTATAATTAATTTCACTTTGAAATTGTACATAAACAATTATCCATATTTTGATAGATATTGTTTCTTAAAAACACGCTATTTGTTTTGAAAACGGGAATTATTTTTAAATTAATTAATGCAATTTATATGTTTTTAATTTGGTAAAATATATTCTATATTTGAAATCAGAAGGTCCAAATTATATAATTAATACCTTTTAGTTTTTCAATATTATGAATAGTAACGATGGTAATTATCTTTAATTATCGTGATTAATTAGTAACCAGGTAGTTAAGGGTAATAAAATAATATCATAATAATATAAAATGACCCCAACATGTGTCCAAATATTATTCTTTGAGTTAAGGACGACCATGAGAAGATTTTTACCGAAATTGAGGGACCATGGAGTCACATGGATGTAATAGTGACATTTATGACATTTTTTTAAAAAGAAGAGAAATATAACAAAGGTTTGTATATCCTAAGTAAAATTATTTTAATTTTTTTTAAATAAATTATCTCTTAGACTATAAATTGTCATTATAAAGATAAAAATATTTCCTACATCATGGTAGTTTTTTTAAAAAATTTTAGACAATAAATAAATAAATGTATTTATGACACCAAGATGATGCAGTGATTACCTCATTAATGAACGATTTAAATAAAATGAAAAGATAAGGTAAAATCTAAGACTTACACTTGTCAAAAACCTATTTGATGGGTGGATTTAGAACCAATATCACCTTATCCTCAAAATATATTATTGTGGGACCTTTAAAATCCGAAAACCATTTTATAATAAAGTAACATTTCAAGACCTTCCAAAAGTGACCCTCCTCCCTCTTATAAAAGGCACCCACCTCTACCCCTTACCCACACCTCTAAAGCAATTGTATCATCCAAACTATACTCATATTATCTCTCCAAATCCCACTCTTACTCTTATAAGCCTCACTTTGGGAAGAAGTCTTCCCAAGGAATCCTTTCGCTCAAATCAAAAAGAGTAAACCGATTTAGAGGTAATGTCTTTTCTTGAGTTTCTTCCTTTTATTTTCCTTCTTCACCCACCACTATATTATTGCTATTTGATCCCATAATAACACCAGTATCATCAATATAATATAATTTTTTTATGATAATGATTCTACCTACACTCACACACACCCCCGTCTAATGGTTAAAGAACATACTGTTTCTGTGGATGGCGAATTACTGCCTCACGAAACGATGATTGTTCAATCTTCTTTTAACACCTATCATGGTGGCCATTAAGATTTAACTGTATTTATATATGATATATATTATGTTTATGTTTTATTTATGCTGCTGTATTTGTTTTATATATATCAAACCTTTATGGTTTCCATTATGTGTAAACACGATACTTTCATTTGAGGAAGTGCGGACTACCGCCCCCTCAAAGTGATATGACTCGTTCATACCATATGTTGTATATATAAAGGATAGGTTTAATGATATTATATATGATACAATAATGGAATTATAATACTACTATGTATCATTATGTTTTAATTCCATTAAATATGAAATATAAATGGAAGTAGCGTTCATGCGAACGCACGACTTACCGTCTCCATGAACGGTGCATTTCATTTCTTACCTCAAAATGTTATGCACTATTATAAATACATGTATATTATGGATATATATGATATATATGATATCCAAATCATGAATATCATTCTGGATATAATGAACATTTGACCACATGAACAACATGTAATTATAAGAAGTCCATTTTTGACTTAAGTACCAAATATCGACAAAACAAACATTATTAACTTAAATGATTACATAATGTTTATAACATCGAAATAAGTGATATAAATGGAATAATAAACTTGAAAAAGGTTCTTAATCAAGTATAAATTAACTTTAGTTTATTATTAATGAGATTAAATAATGATTGAGTCAAGTCAGACATGAGGTAAGGGACTTCGTCTCAATCTCCTTTCATTGAGGCATATTTTGTTTTAATACAAGAATTTCTTTTATAAACTGTATAAACACCTTTTACTTTTCATTTCATTCAAAGGGAATCTTTTTATACGAAGAGTTTTACTAAATTATGAAAAGGAATGTTTCTTTTAACATACGCGGTGACAACGACCTTTCCGCCGCCGCAAGTATTATTTTATCTTTGGCTTCCTAAAAAAGCTGTAATGTTTTTAAAAGAAAATAAATACCATATAATCTATTATGTATTTTGGTTTTGAAAATGGTTTTGATAATGGATTTGTTATGTCAATACATTTAAGTGATATATTGTGATCGAAATGTGGAAATGTTTTCTTTACTTTATATTTGTTTAATGTCTTAGGATTTTATAATGGTACTCGAACATTTGATGGGTGGTTACATGATAAACCAAATGACGGGTGGTGCCATGAATACCAAGATGGGTGGTTACATTATATCCTCTAATTCATTGGGTATGGAAGTCAGCCGTATGACTATTCCATTTAGTGACATGTGTGGAATTCGACCATATGGTAATTCCATTTGTGTAAGTTTATGTTCCAAGTTACCTTTATATGTTATGTGTTCTTTATATGGGTAATATTTTCGTTAAAAATGGGAAAGTAGTGATATTTTATTTAGTAAAGAGTATTTACTACTTCATAAAGGTGAAAATTATTACTTATGTTAAAGTATTCATGGTTTACTTGTTGTTTTGAAAAACTAATAGTTTCCTTCTTTGTGTATTCCTTACTGAGCTTTTTCTGCTCATACCAACTTTTTGAAATGATTTTCACATGACATAAAGTGGAATAGGGTCAAGGATGAGATCAAGGAAAGTCATGCTGTCTAAAACATGGAACTGGACATGACTTTTTTATCAAGAGTTTTTATTTTATGAAAAAAATGGAATCTAAGTAGAAGTGTCTACTTTGTAACTTTTGAGATGTAATAGTTATGACCTAATTCTATAAAACTCTAAACCTGAAAATATCGTCAATGTGAATTATTCATTTAATTCAAGATTAAGCAATGTTTTAAGGCTGGGTCCTTATAGTTGGTATCAGAGGTCGATTTAGATAACTTTAGGATTTAGAATTCTGTTAAATGATTATCCAAAAATATTTTTTTACACATTATGGGAAAATTGAAATGATATAGCTTTTAAAGATTACCATGTTTCTTCATCTAAGACATGTTTGTTCAGAATGGTTTTCTGCAGAGTAAATAGGGAAGCAGTGCTAGGAAGGCATACAGAAGGAAATGACTTTCCAAATTAGCATCCTGAGATGTTCAGAATTGGAACTGAATAGTTTGTTGCACTAATGGAACAATTGACTCAAGCGATAAATGGTTGTGATATCCATGCATGAGATCAGTGAGATCAACCACAGAGGAACATGTTAGTGGTGGAAACTTTTATGAGGCAACATCACCCATCATTCAGAGGATCATATGACCCTGTGCTAGCTGAAGGGTGGATTAATGCACTAGAGAAGATTTTCGATATCATGGGGTGTTCAGACAATCAAAAGGTTAGTCTTGCTGTTTACCGTTTGGAGGGTGAAACAGATCAGTGGTGGTCGATGGATAAAAATTACAGGGATGCTGATGAGATTGATTCTCTTGACTAGGATGAATTCTAAGGTATGTTCCTTGAGAAAAATTTTCATATGGATATTAGACCTAGGATGGAAAAACAATTCATGGAATTGAGGTAAGAAGACGACTCAGTGGCTGCTTATGAAGAGAAGTTCACTCGATTGGCAAGGTATGCTCCAAATTTTATCCGAGACCTTGATAGTAAAATAAATCATTTTTACTCAGGATTAAAGCCAAAATATCTAAGGGAATTAGCTTCTCATGAGATAAAAATTTATGAAATGCTTGTTCGACGTGCTAAGAAGGTGGAAATGGAGTTTTTAGATGATCAGGTGTTCTTTGACAAACAACAGAATAAGAGGTCCAGTTGGCATGGAAAGGGAAAGAATTCATCAAAGAAGCCCGGAGGTAATAAAACCAAATATCCATCATGTGAGAAGTGTGGTAAAATACATCCTGGAGAATGTTTATCCAAGTCTGGAAAGTGCTTTCGGCGTGGTAAGTTGGGCTATATTTCTCGTAACTATAAGGAAGATGGTCAAGCAGGCAATGCAAATCTAGCGGTAAACCATTTTAAGTGTAATGAAATGGGTCATTATGAAAATGAGTGTCTAAAAAAGAACTCAAATGAGGGAAAGCAGCCAGAATACAAGCAGAAAGTGGTGGTGAAATCCTTTTCAACTACTTCAGAAGATGTTGGTCCATCGAATGAAGTAGTATCAGGTACACTGTTTGTTTTTTCAGATTATTCCAATGTGTTGTTTGATTCAGGTTCTACACATTCTTTCATTTATGAGAAGTTTTCTAGTAAATTGGGAATTCCATCTCAAGATATGAATCCTGAACTTATGGTAAAAACACTAGGGGAAACGTTGATACAAAAAGAAATTAAAATAACCTTCCTATCCTTGTGTGTGGAAAGAATCTACCAACAAACCTTATTGTTTTTCCTCTAGTAGAGTTTGATGTTATTTTGGCCATGGATTGGATTTCTATATATCATGCTAAGATTTACTGAAGATCTAAAGAGGTTTCTTTTTAGAAAGATTTTCAGTTTGTGTACAAGAATGAACCCTTACTTTTGCTAACATATCAGGAAGCTGAGAAACTAGTAAATGATGGAAATTAATGTTACCTTTCACATATTGTTGAAAACAAAAGAACTGTTCATATTAATGATGTTCCAGTGGTAAATGAGTATCTTGATGTTTCTCCTAATGAGTTTCCTTGTATTATACATGATCGGGAAGTTGAATTTACTATTGACTTAGTTCCTGATTGTAAGACAATTTCAAAACCCCCTTATCGAATGGCTCAAGTTGAACTTTTATAGTTAAAGAAGTAATTGCAAGAGTTATTAGATAAAGGTTTCATTCAACCTAGCACATATCCATGGGGTTCTCCTGTCTTGTTTGTTAAAAAGAAAGATGGTTCAATGAGACTTTTCATTGATTATAGAGCATTGAATAACATCACTTTTTAGAACAAGTATCCTTTTCCTCATATCGATGATTTGTTTGATCAGCTCCACGAAGCTCTGTATTTTTCGAAGATTGACTTGAGGTCGGGGTACGATTAGTTGAAAGTAAAAGAAGCATATGTTCCGAAGACTGAGTTTCATACTAGATATGGCCATTATGAATTTTTAGTTATGAATTTTGGGTTAACCAATGCACCTACTGTATTAATGGATCTAATGAATAGAATTTTCCATGACTTCTTGGATAAGTTTCTGTTTGTGTTCATTGATGATATTTTGGTTTATTCTAAAAGTAAATAGGAACATGAAAGCCATTTAAGGGTTGTCTTGAAAACCTAAAAATAAAAGAAACTGTATGGAAAATTCAGCAAGTGTGAGTTTTGGTTACAAAAAATGTCTCTCCTTGGTCACATTGTTTTAAAAAATGGAATAACTGTTGATCCTGCTAAAACAAAATTTGTTAAAGAATGGCCAATACCCACAAATATAACTGAGATCCATAGTTTTCTTGGTTTCTTAGGTTATTACCAGAGGTTTTTTGAAAATTTTGCATGGTTATCTAGTCCAATGACCAAGTTAACTTGAAAAGGTGTTAGGTTTATTTGGAAAAAAGAATGTGATGATTGTTTTTAGGAACTGAAAAGAAGATTGGTGAATGCTCCAGTTTTGGCACTGCCTTCCAGAAATGGTGAGTTTGTTATCTACAGTGATGCTTCGTTGAAAGGACTTGGTTATGTCCTTATGAAAAATGATCAGGTAATTGCTTATGCTTCACGTCAGTTGAAAACTCATGAGTTAAATTACCATACACATGATTTGGAATTAGCTGTTGTTGTTTTTGCTTTAAAAATTTGGAGGCATCATTTGTATGGTGTAAAGTGTGAAATATATATTGGTCACAAAAGTTTAAAGTATATATTCACACAGAAATAATTTAACATGAGACAGAGGAGATGGATGGAATTAATCAAAGATTATGATTGTACAATTCATTACCATCCCGGAAAAGTAAATAAAGTGGCTGATGCTTTGAGTCGAAAAAGTAATGCTTCATTAACCATGCTAAGTTTGGAATGCGATACTTTGGTTTTTGATTTGATGAACTTTGGAATAGAAGTTTTTGTTGTAGGAAGTTCTTCTGTTTTGTTTTAGGTGTTAGTGAGATCATCTCTATCAGACAGAATTAAGCAAGCACAGAAGAAAGACATTATGTTGTAGAAAAAGGTAGATCTGGTTCAGAAGGGAAAGTTTCCCGAATCCAACATTGATAATGATTGTGTTTTGAGATTTGGGAAGAGATTGTGTGTTCCTTGTGTTTCACAGTTGAATAATGAGTTGTTATATGAGGATCATAGTTCCTCGTTTTCAATTCATCCTGGCAGTACTAAGATGTACAAAGATTTGCGGGAGTATTACTGGTGGGATGGAATAAAAAGAGATATTGCTGATTTTACTGTGAAGTTTTTGACTTGTCAGAAGGATAAAGCAGAGCGGTAGTTACCAAAAGGGATGCTTCAGTCTTTACAGGTTCCAGAGTGGAAATGAGAAAATATATCCATGGACTTTGTTGTGGGATTATCAAAGACATCTCGAGGTAATAATGCAATCTAGGTTATCATCGATCGATTGAATAAATCTACTCGTTTCCTTCCTATTCGAGATACATTCTCTCTAGATCAACTTTCTCAGTTGTATGTTAAAGAGACACTCAAGTTACATGGAGTTCCCCTCTACATTGTATCTGATCGTGATCCCAGGTTTACTTCTAACTTTTGGAAAGGCCTTTAGAAGTCTCTGGGTACTGAATTAAATTTTAGTACAGATTTTCACCCTCAATCAGATGGGAAGTCAGAACGAACAATTCAGACCTTAGAGGATATGTTACGTGCTTGCACGATGGATTACCAGGGAAGTTGGGACCAACATCTGTCTTTGGTCAAATGTTCTTAAAATAACAGTTTTCATTCCAGTATACAGACGGCTCCGTTTGAGGCATTATATGGTAAACAGTGTCGAACTCCAGCCTTTTGGGATGAAGTAGGGGAAAGGAAGCTGATGGGACCAGAATTGGTAGAAGAGATGGCAGAAAAAGTTCAGTTGATTTAGAAGAACATGAGAACATCTCAGAGTCGACAGAAAAGTTATGCAGATAACCGGAGGAAGTTTCTTTCTTTTGAGGTAGGTGATCATGTTTTTCTCAAAGTTTCACCATGGAAAAGTGTAATGCGTTTTGGCAAGAAAGGAAAACTGAGTCCGAGGTTCATTAGACCTTATGAAATTCTAGAGAAGGTTCGATCAGTTGTATATATATTGGCATTACCTCCAAGTTTTTCCCAGGTACACAATTTTTTTCATGTTTCAATGTTGAGAAAGTATATTCCAGATCCATCTCATGTTTTGAGTCTAGAGGTAGTTCAGCTGGAAGAGAATCTATCTTATGAGGAACAACCGATCCAGATTCTTGACCACTGGGAGCAAGTTTTGCAGAATAAGGATATTAATCAAGTAAATGTTCTATGGAAAAACCATATAGTTGAAGAGGTGAAATGAGAATCTGAAAATGCAATTAGGGATAAATGCCCCCGCTTATTCGATAAGTAAATAAATTGTGAGGATGCAATTTCCTAAAGGGGGAAGGATGTAACATTCCAAGTAAGTAAATAATAATTTATTTTCATATCTATGTCTATTTATGAATTAAATAGTGTTTTAGAGGCTTAAAATGAGAATAAATCCAATCTTAAGCATAGAATACTCTAACATTTTTAAAAGATTGTTTTACCACCTTTTGATGGAGAACCATTTTTAAATATAGATTTTGACAATTTTATAAGATCTATTTGTCAAAATAAACTTATTCTTTATAATTGTGATATTGAAATTTACTTTGGATAATTTTTTTTATTTTTCTGACAATGTTCATTTTTTAATGAATAGTAAAAAATACTGCATTTTACTTCAAAATAGTTTTTTCATCTAATTTAATAATGTGGTCAGATTATCTTTTTAATTGTTTTTAAAGTGTAATTAGAATATATTTTTATCATTTAATCTAATGACGGTCATTAGAATTAATTTCACCTTGAAATTGGACATAAACAATTATCAATCTTTTGATAGATATTGTTTCTTAAAAACACGCTATTTGTTTTGACAATGGGAATTATTTTTAAATTAATTACTGCAATTTCTGTGTTTTGAATTTGGTAAAATGGATTCCATATTTGGAATCAGATGTTATAAATTATGTAATTAAGACCTTTTTGTTTTTGGACATTATGAATAGTAACGATGGTAATTATCTTTAATTATCGTGATTAATTAGTAACTGGGTAGTTAAGGGTAATAAAATAATATCATAATAATATAAAATGACCCCAACATGTGTCCAAATATTCTTTTTTGAGTCATTGATGACCATGGGAAGCTTTTTACCGAACTTGATGGCACATGGAGTCACATGGATGTAATAGTGACATTTATGACATTATTTTTTAAAAAGAAGAGAAATATAACAAAGGTTTGTATATCCTAAGTAAAACAATTTTAATTTTGTTTACATAAATCATCTATTAGACTATAAATAGTCATTGGAAAGATAAAAATATTTCCTATATCATGGTTTTTGTTTTTTAATTTTTATACATTAAATAAATAAATGTATTTATGACACCATGATGATGCAGTGATTACCTCATTAATGAACGATTTAAATAAAATGAAAATATAATGTAAAATCTAAGACTTACACTTGTCAAAAACCTATTTTATGGTTTTATTTCGAACCCTTAACACCTTATACTAGAAATATATCATTGTGGGAGCTTTAAAATCCAAAACCATTTTATAATAAAGTAAAATTTCAAGACTTTCCAAAAGTGAACCTCCTCCCTCTTATAAAAGGCCCCCACATCTACCCCCTTAACCCCACCTCTCAATCCATTGGCTCGTCCAAAATCTGCTCATATTATCTCTCCACATCCTTTTATTACTCTTAGAATCCTCACTTTGGGCAGAAGTCTTCCCAAGGAAGCCTTTGGCTCAAATCAAAAAGAGTTACCCGATTTAGAGGTAATGTATTCTCTCGAGTTTCTTACTTTTATTTTCCTTATTTACTCACCACTATCTTCTTATTATTTGTTCCCATAATAACACCATTATACTCAATATACTATTATGTTTTAATGATAATGATTCTACCTACACTCACACACACCCCTATCTAATGGTTAAAGAACATACTGTTTCTATGGATGACGAATTACTGCCTCACGAAACGATGATTGTTCAATCTTCTTTTAACACCTATAATGGTGGCCATTAAGATGTCACTGTATTTATATATGATATATATTATGTTTATGTTTTCTTTATTCTTCTGTATTTTTTTATATATAGCAAACTTTTATCATTTCCATTATGTGTAAACACGATAATTTCATTTGAGGAAGTGCGGACTACGACCCCCTCAAAGTGATATGAATCATTCATACAATATGTGGTACGTATAAAGGAAAGGTTTAATGATATTATATATGATAAAATACTGGAATTATAATACTACTATGTATCATTATGTTTTAATTCCATTAAATATTAAGTAGAAATGGATGTAGTGTTCATGCGTACGTACGACTTACCGTCTCCATGAACGGTGCATTTCATTTATTACCTCTAAATGTTTTGTACTATTATAAATACATGTATATTCTGGATATATATGATATATATTATATCCAAATCATGAATATCATTCTGGATATAATGAACGTTTGACCACATGAAGAACATGTAGTTATAAGAAGTCCATTTTTGACTTAAGTACCAAATATCGACAAAACGAAAATTATTAACTTAAATGATTACATAATGTTTATAACATGGAAGTAAGTGATATAAATGGAATAATAAACTTGAAAAAGGTTCTTAATCAAGTATAAATTAAATTTATTTTATTATTAAGGAGATTAAAGAACAATCGAGTCAAGTCAGACATGAGGTAAGGGATTTCCTTCAATCTCCTTTCATTGAGGCATATTTTGTTTTAATACAAGAATTTATTTTATATGCTGTATAAACACCTTTTACTTTTAATTTCATTCAAAGGGAATATTTTTCTACAAAGCGTTTTACTAAATGAAAAAAAAGAATGTTTCTTTTAACGTATGCAGTGACAATGACCTTTCCGCCGCTGCGAGTATTATTTGATCTTTGGATTCCTCAACAAGTCGTAATGTTTTTACAAGAAAATAAATACCATATACTCTATTATGTATTCTGATATTGAAAATGGTTTTGATAATGGATTTGTTATGTCAATATATTTAAGTGATATATTGGGATTGAAATGTGGAAATGTTTTCTTTCCTTTATATTTTTTTTATGTCTTATGATTTTATAATGGTACTTGGACATTTAGTGGGTGGTTACGTGATAAACCAAATGACGGGTGGTGCTGTGAATACCAGGATGAGTGGTTACATTATAACCTCTAATTCATTGGGTATGAAAGTTGGCCGTATGGCTATTCCATTTAGTGACATGTGTGGAAGTCGACCGCATGGTTATTCCATTTAAGTATGTTTATGTTCCAAGTTACCTTTATATGTTATGTGTTCTTTATATGGGTAATCTTTTGGTTACAAATGGGTAAGTAGAGATATTTTATTCAGTGAATAGTATTTACTACTTCATAAAGGTGAAAAGTATTACTTATGTTAAAGTATTCATGTTTTACTTGTTGTTTTGAAAAACTAATAGTTTCCTTATTTGTGTATTCTTTACTGATCTTTTTATGCTCATCCCAAGTTTTTGAAATGTTTTTCACAGGACATAAAGTGGAATAGTGTCAAGGATGGGATCAAGGAAAGTCATGATGTCTAAACCATGGAACTGGACATGAATTTTTTATCAAGAGTTTTTATTTTATGAAAAAATGGAATCTGAGTAGAAGTGTCTACTTTGTAACTTTTGAGATGTAATAGTTATGACCTAATTCTATAAAACTCTAAAGCTGAAAAGATCCTCAATGTAAATTATTTATTTAATTCAATATTAAGTAATGTTTTAAGGCTGGGTCCTTATAGATTAGTTTTGTTTTACACTTATCAATTAGTATATGGGTTTCCTTCTTTCCTTTCATAGACATTGGGAGTCTTGAGAGAAGACTACAATGATTCTATTCGGGAGATCTATACACAAATTTTACAAATTTCCTAGGGAGATACATATTCAATATAGAGTTTACTTTTGTAATTCCTTAGGCCAAGGATCATTCGATAGCACTGTAGGCCAAGGTTCTATGTGACCTCAAGTGGGCCTCCCCATATTCTCTAGGTTACTAACTAGCAGTGAGGGCCTAATCCACACTATGGGGAGATTATTCCCTCTAATTAAAGTAAAAAAGCCCCACAAATAACAAAACAATAACCATTATAACAATCATATATCACAGAAGTGAATAAATCACAACGATATAAAAAATGTCTCAATTTGAATCATACAATAATACAATAACTGATTACCCACTGGGATGATCACATATTAAAAATAAGAAACGGATACAATAATACACACATTGATCCCACTTCTACCACCAAGCCACACAACACACCCATTTTCTAAATAACATCAAGCTTCTCTTTCTCGATCCATCACACATCATGTACCCATACTGAGGGTTTTGGGTGCAAAAAAAGTGTACGATGGGTTATGCCTAATTTTTTTCCATGAATTATGGTCAATATGATATTTACACAATGATAAATGTCATGATTTACATAATTTAATCAATGAATATAGACAAGGGATAGAATGTCAGAACCAAGATATATGATTATCACATATTATTTATAATTAATTTAATTAAATAAAGAATTACCTTGATGGAATAATTTCTTTTTCGATGGATCTAAAAACAGATCTGTGTTGTTGCATCTATTTATTGTAGGAATCCATGAATATTCCCTCTAGAGGTGATCAATACATGTTCCAAAAATCTTTGAACGTCGTCATAGGAATCTCTAGGTGATAGCATGGAAGATTCTATCGCTTGTGTCATTCACCTTTGATTTCCTCGAGAAACAGTTCCAGGGTGTTCCCTTTGATCTCCCTTAACATTAGAATGATAGGTGGAGGAAGATTGATCTCCATTCCTAGGAGCATTCTTGGATAAGGGAGATCTATAGGGCTTGATAGAATTCTCTAAATACATTGTGCACAACCAAACCAATGAATTGTCTTCTTGGAAAATATTATAATTGGTTTTATATATCACTAGGGTTAAAATAAAATAACTTCACTAGTTCCTTTTATTATTTATCTAATACTTGCATAACCCCATGTAAAAGAATAATAATAATAATAATTGACGACATTCGCATAACTTGCGAATTAAATTAAATATTATTTAATTAAATAATATTTAATTAAATAATATTTAATATTTATTATTTATCATCATACCATTTAAACTTGGTCTGCCATTAATCCACAATATTTATAGGGCCTTAAATAATGACTATTTATTTATTAAATAAATATCACTTTATTTTCTAATAAATAAATATTATAATCACTAAATAAGAATTAAATATTCTACTCCCATTATATAATCTCAAATAATGGGTGATGGAATATATGAGATCAAAAATACATAAATAATTACTAAACCATGTATATTATTAATATTTATTCAACTTATTAAATAATAAATAAAAATATATTATTTTACTGAGATTCTGGACACACTTTGTTTGTGACCCTCTAGGAGCCTTTCTTAGTTGAATTAGGAGAAGCATCCTAAATTACAAGATTAGCATCTTGAAACACACCAAAGAACCCATAGAGAATGATGTTAATTCTATAATGTTATGATACCTCATACAAACACTTACTATATATTATAATCCCATAATCATGATATCTAAAATCAAGTAGGTGGCATGCTGGTGCTATCAACCTATGTGCTCATTGTATCTTTCTTTGAATTCCTAGAATACGAACATTACTATCAAATTCCATGGACATGGATTTATTTAGGCTATATAATTTTCATAAAAGGCCTGAAGATAACAACGTCCATTAAAGAACATAGGGAAAAATCCTTTCTCTCATTATTCATTAATACAATATTACTCGTGATGCACCCAACTTACACAACCTCACCGCGGAAATATGTCATCATAGTTTTCATCAATACATCAATATATAAAACTCATAATACTTATTAACAATAATCTTAAATTATAATGTGTAACACCCCAAGATTTAATAGTAAATTATTTTCTTTAAAGTAATTCAATAGCTTGCGCTACACGCAACACCGAGTTTGAGCACACCATGACTTACCAAACTAGTCGTTTAAAAGCGGTTGTGAATAGTATTATCTGTATTTTGAATTTTATATACTCCATATAATTTTAGAATCCATATTATGTGTTTCTTAGACATAATATCATAACAAATTCATTTTTTCTGATAAAAGAAGTATTTTTCAAAAAATTCAATTTTACCACCATCTAATGGAAAACCATTTTTAAAACATATATTTGACACTTTTATATATTAAATTTAGTGAAATTAAATTCTTCTTTTGAATCGGGACATAAAAATTTATTTTGAATAATTTTTTGGTACTTTTTTGACAACTTTCATATTTTGATGAATATTGAAAAATACTAAATTTTAATTGAAAACAACTTTTTTAATCAAAAT
This sequence comes from Viscum album, assembly GCA_963277665.1. Lineage (NCBI taxonomy): Eukaryota > Viridiplantae > Streptophyta > Magnoliopsida > Santalales > Viscaceae > Viscum > Viscum album. The sequence goes on along the minus strand of OY728163.1, from coordinate 374,815,015 downwards.
AATTTATAGGGTTAGATTATGAAATTGAGTGGTTTGGAAGTATAATTAGATTATATTTTTATCATGTAATATAAGGTTGGTCATTATAAGTAATTTCACATTTAAATTTGACATGAACACATGTCAATATTTTAATAGTTTTTACTTTTTAAAAACCCGCTTTTCGGTTTCGACAACGGGAATTAGTTTTCAATTAATTAATGAAACTTATATGTTTTAAATTTTAAAAAATAGAACTCATTTTTTAAGTCAGAATATCAAAATTATCTTAGTGTGAATTTTTGGTATTTTTATGAAAACATTCAATTTTTGAGGAATAGTGAAAAACACCGTGTTATAGTTTAAAACCGACATTTTATTTAAATATTTATTTATTTTATTTAAATTTATTTTAAGTCGAAATAGATATATAATATCTATATAAGTTCAATTTAATTCATTGGAGTCATTTTATAATAAAATTAGATGTATAAAATTTTATTGAACTTTTTACCGTCTTTTACCCACCTTCTAGGAGCATTTGCAAATTTGAATAAAACATAATTTTACTGCTTCTATGTGTTGAATTTCAAAAAACTGAGATACATGGTTGAAATCATTAGCTAAAATTTGGTTTAATAGGATAAAAATAATTTTTGGTGAATAGTAACTCTTGACTTTTATTTACCATGGTTAAAAGTAAATATGGTAATTAAGGGTAAAAATGATATTATAATTACCCTAAAACATGTACTAATTATATTGAAAAAGTGTAATTCGACCAAAAACAACGTTAGGAATAAAATATTATCCTATTTGGTCCACTTAGATTAGATTAGGATATTTATTATTATTTTATTTAAAGAAGAGTTAAAAGAGTTAAATTCAAAGTTTAATAACTAAACAATTTTCAATATAGGTTTATACATAAGATAAATTCGACAATAAATATTCATTAGAAATATAAAAATATTTCCTACATAATGGTATTTTATTTAAAATTTTTATACGTTAAATAATTAAATTTATTGATGACACAATGATGAGGTAGTAATTACTTTATTAATGAAAGATTAAAATAATTGATATTATAAATATCTAAATAAATGTAATTTGAGAGTTTCTAAGAATTAAAATAATTTAATAGGTTAATATGAAATGTTTGGTTTGATTAAATAAATTTTGTTTGAAGTAATCATGATGTTATGATTTTCACAAAAACCAAATACTAAATAATGTCAAAATTGACATAAATGAGGTTTTAAAACAAATACTATATTATTGGTTGATATAATATTCCTAAAAATATAAGGTTTAGAAAAAGGGCTTGAATAATATTATATATGTCATTAATGAACCACTTGAGGTTCTCTTTAAAGTTTACAGTATGTTTATTAACCATATTGTGTAAAATACAAGAAGACACTGTAAAAGTTAAACTATTTAACTAAGATTTATATCTAAATGATAAGGTTAAAATGGTAACCTAAACTTGTCTAAAACCTATTTTTTGAGAGTGTTTCAACCCATACCCACATTATCTTTGAAATAAATCATTTTTCATCCATTAGAAACCAAAAATGATTTTATTATAAAATAATATTTCAAGGTTTTCCTAAAGTGACCCTCACCTCTATTATAAAAGGGTACTTACCCTTATCATAATTTCACACCACCAAAGCAATTTGGATCAGAAAAAACATGCCCAAATATCCTCCCAACATCCCTCACATCAACCTATAGTCCTTACTTTGATTAAAAATCCAACCTAAAGATCCATTTTGATCAACTCAAATGGAAACACCCGAGGAAGAGGTAATAATTTCACCACCCTCTTCCAAGTTATTTTCTTCTTCCACATCCTCTTTCTTATTTGTTTACATAAAAAAATAATAAATCCAGTACCTTTTACATAATGTGATGTTATTATAAATATGGTACAACCATATTTGTTATTCTATCCATTCTATAAATGACAAAGTCACCATACGTGCGTACGTACGACTTACCATCTCCATGTCGTGGTGTAGTTTGTTATTCAAAAACTTCATTATTTGGATGGGTATAATAATGAGTATAACTGATGTAAATAATAAATATAATTTTATAATTATTTTTTATATATGATATAACATTCAATTATATATTATTTCACCATCAATATAATGATATTGTCGCTCGTGCGTATGTGCGGATTACCGTCTCCACGAACACGATGAGATTTATCCCCCATCACAATCATTCAAGAATAATTTTCATTTTATGATTAAAAATAATGTTTATAAACATAATATTATTCTTTATATGAATCAAATACATCATATCCATAACAAACATGGATTATTTAACCAAGCATATAAAGTAAAATGAATCAGTTAACACCCGAAACGATGATACTACTGAAATATTATTAACAAAGCAATATTAGAAGATCATATATGATATCATATTTATGTATTATGTTATTTTATAATTTAATAACAATGATTTAACCATTATACAGGAGGTTAACCTACCATATACTAAGAAAAATTACATGGTAAGGGGTTTTTATCTCACTTTTATTCCCGTGAGATTCATGCTATATTTTCCATTATTACCTTTTGTGTAGTGTATGTACTTCCCATGATTGTTTTGTTTTCGTAATATACTTTAATTTATGGGTATTTACATCATCATTGTATGATCATTATTTCATGGGGTGTATGGTTTGTAATTTACCAAATCGGTAAGGGAAATTTAAATTTAAATTTCCACTCATTCAGTTTTATGCAAACTTCATTGATTACTTTACTCCAAGATTATGTGTGAAATCACTAATTATTTACTTATATAGTAATTTACACTCCTATTTGTGTGGATATAATTTTAATACACATAATAACTCCATTGATAAATTCTAATGTCATCGATATAAACTTGATAAGAGTAATTTTAACTCAATTTACATTCATTGAGTTAAACATCCAAGTCATTGCTTTTGTTTTTACAAGAATATGTGTGAATGTACACATATTTATTTTCACTGAATATCCAATCATATTGGGTGTATTTATATTTTTCACACATAATTATGTCATTGATTTATCCTTAACCAAAGTATACAGTCTTTACAAAGGAATTCATATCAACTTACATTCCATTGAGACTTCTCTGTTGTTATGCGCCAATTCACTTTTATTTAGTGTATATACTGTACTTTGAAATAGTATATAATGAATCTATTTATTATCATGATATTATGATGTTTTGATTACCTCAATTATTTTTATTCAAGCGTCTCTCATTTTGTTAGGAACTCTAACTAAAATATCATTTTAAATGTTTTAAAAATTTAATCTTCTAAACATTTCTCATTAATGTCCATGTTTTAAAAATGGGTTTAAGGTTTTTTATATGGATATTAATGTTTTAAAATTGATATTAATTTTAAAAGTTTCAAAGTGGTATGAGACACTTTGATTCGAAAATCTATCTTGAATAACTTCTTGATAAATAGTGAGACTTTTAAATGTTTTCATGAAAAAATGATATTTTCCTCAAATATATTTACTGATCATTTTCAACTATGTCAAAATAATTTATGGGATATTATTCTTGATCGAGGTTGATTTATTATGATACAAATATTCCATTCTATATTGAAGGTTTTGTGATATCTTTGACTATGGATGTGTTATTTTTATACCATTCATGGTTTATAGATGAAGTATTGACATTTCGTATACCATTTTTAATACAAATTTTTATGTTATGTTTAAACCTTTTCATATGAGGAATGAATTGGACTTAGTATGTGATGAGTGTAGCCTGATATAGATCCTCGATACATTGGTAGGTCTAATGAGACAAACTAGCATCTTTGCACAAGGCCTTGACAAAATCTTATTTGTAGTCTTGGCACAAGGCCTTGACAATGTGGTTATGATGACTAGAATTATGCATTCCATCATTATAAATTTAGCTATTGACATTACATGTGATTATTCGACTAGTAGAATATCCATGTGAATAAGTAAATGAAATTATTTGATTTAAATTTTCCATATTAAGTTGAAGTTTAAGATTAAATGGATTGTGTTCTAGTCTTTTACATTGCCTTAAATGATTGTTCTTATTTATGACAGTTTCTGCTATATTGTTATGCTTACTGAGAATCTGATCTCACCCCTTTCTTATGTTTAATTTTTCCTAGGATTTAAAGAATTATATTATGATTATCCTATAGGAATAAGCTAAGGGATATAAGAGTGTTCAAATGGGTCACAATGTATTTTTATTAATTTTATGACATAATGTAAAACATATGTATGAATATTGTACTTCCAAGGCTACTAAACTAATCGGTCTATAGGGATATCATTCCTTGTATCATGCCAATGTTATGTAACAATGCACCGATTCTGGGAAACTGGGGTCGGGACGTTACAGTTGGTATTAGAAGAAGTTTAGTACAAACCTTGGAAGCAATATTTAGAAAAAAACTCTGATTTGGAAACACTAATGTAATATAGAAATTGAGGATTAGTATAGAAGAACATCCAAAAATTTTGGTAATATAAATATTATGTGGGTTTTACAAGAAATACATCCTTGTATGGATTCGAGTAGGTAGAGGTGGCTCTGGAACATATTTACCTAGGATTGAAAACTTAGACATGGAGTTTCAGGATTGACCCAGGGTATCTTGGTACACAACAACGGGCCTTTCTGCACTCTTGGTTACGACACTCCCGGGAGATATACTTAGGATAATTCACATTTTCTTTACAAACTGATTTTTTGGAATTTAATATATGACGAGAATAAATAAACTTAGTTAATCCTAAGGTGTTTTAGATTTAAAATAAACTGTTATGATATTCTCCTAATTATTTTATGACTCACATTATACTTTATTATGTTAGTCAATAGTTGGATTCGAAGAAAGTCATAGTAACATTGAACATGATGTAAAAGGTGGGAACGATGGTGGAAATGAGAAATGAAATGGATTGTTGATAGGTGTAAAAGATATCTTGTTCATGCCAAATCAGTTTTCCAAAAATATGATCAACAACATATATATTAACCAACTCCCAGACTCAACAAAGAAGAGAAAGGCAGTGAATGATAAGAGCTCCAGTAGTGGAGACCATGGAGAAAAGAAAGCTCAATTTCCATCATGCAAGAAATGTGGGAGGAGACACCTAGGACAATGTCTCAATGGAACAAAGAAATTATTTATGTGTTGGAAATAAGAACATAAATTAAAGAATTGCCTCAGTAAAATAAAGAGTACTATGGAAGAAAATAAAAATGATCCCAAGAATCCATTTACAGTAATTTACTATAAATGTAGGGGACCTAGGAATTAACCGATTGAATGCCCTATTTGTTAGGATAACCTCTTGGTAAAGGAAGAACCTATGTGGATATAAATGGTTGGTGAAATTTTTAAAAGTATTAGTTATCTTTGTTGATGGGATTACTTTGGAAGACTTTTCTCTTGTATGTGTAACCATGCAGTTTGTTATTTGAAAATGATATTTTTGGAAGAATTATCTATTCTATTATAGTTATAAATAACCATTTGGGTTTATATGATCCTTGAATATGAGGAAATTACAAGTTATTAAATTTCGGGGTGAAGATGTGATGTATGAGATAACATTTGGGGTGAAATTATGTTATGGTTATTTTGAAGAATATTTCTCATTTTGGGAATGTTATAAAATATAGTTTTTGGAAAAGGACAACACACAGACCATGTGAAAACTCGTCACGTCGGACAAAGCTGCGGGAATCAAACCCACAACCAGAGTGTGATTGGGATTTATCACCTACCACTGGACTACATGAAGTCGCTGGTTAGTGTGACTAATTATTTTTAGTTAAATGATTTTATTGATCAATAATAAGATGATTTGGTATCTTTTGTCTTATCAAATGGATATCCTTATTATAGGAAAATGATTTGGTGATTAAGTGATAAATATTATTTTGGAAGATGTTCGCTTTGTTGGGAACACTATATGCCTAAGGAAAATAGAATACTAGGAGATTTCATTTGAGGAGTAATGTTGGATTTTTATCTATGTTTTTATTGTGTATTTATAGAGATTTGGGTTATTTAGGGAAATGATTAACCTATCATAGAGAATATGAGATTAGGTTAATTACTTTAAGTATGTTACTTTAAGAGTAGTCGATGTTATTTGGAGATACAACTTAACGTGGAAGACTACATAATAATATTATTACATGTTTTGGGTTTCAATATTAGTTTGGATTATATTGAAGGATTTTTAGGAAATTTTTTTTATTGAATGGTATTTATTAAACTTTGGGTATTATTGGTTTAATTTTAGAAATTCAGATTAATATTTCTTTCTCTAAAGGATTATACTTTTTTGGGGATCATCTGATCTTGTACTAACCATTTTATTTCTGGTTAATCTCTAAAGACAAAGTAAATATATAGTTTATCCTTTGTGGATCAAGTGATTCTCTAGAAGTTGATTGTAGTGCTTCAGGTGTGACCAAGTCATCTTGAATACTCATCTTTTGAAAGAAAGATGAGTTAGTGGTAGAAATTTATTAAAGGATGAAACTCTATTTAAAAAGTATGTATATCTCTTTATGTTATTATTCAATATCATAAATAAATTCCTCAAATTTATGAAATGGAACATAAAACAAAAAAAATTGTCCGTTTACTTTTACTACTGGGAAACTAATGACCATTTATCCCATCACAAGTTTATAGTTCTCTTGTTGTTAACTTTCTCCTGATCATGTTTTCTATCACTCCCCTTCAGAACTTGACACTTAGTTTATCTTCCATATCCATGTTTTCCTACATGGAATCCTAGTATGGGTTATCTCGGGTGACCTTTGTACTTCTCTTTCTTTCTTTTAAAGTGATAGTTTTATTGAATATTTTTTTTGATGCAGGACTTTCAATGAAGTTCCCAAGACTAATTTCAAAATTGTGAGGACACAAATTCCAATTGGGGAGAAGAATGTAACACCCTAATATTTCATAGTAAGTTATTTTCTTTAAAGTAACTAAATAGCTTGCGCTACACACAACACCGAGTTTGAGCGCACGACGACTTACCAAACTAGTTGTTCAAAAGTAGTTATGAATACTATTAACTGAATTTTGAATTTATTATACTCTATATAATCTTATAATCCATATTATGTGTTTCTTAGACATAATATAAGAACAACTTCATTTTTTTAGATAAAAGAAGTATTTTTAAAAAAATGAAATTTTACCACCTTCTAATGGAAAACCCTTTTTAAAACCAATATTTTCCAATTTTATATATTCAATTTAATGTAATTAAATTCTTCTTTAGAATCGGGACATAAAATTTTATTTTGAATAAATTTTTGCTACTTTTCTGATAACTTTCATATTTTGATGAATACTGAAAAATACTAAATTTTAATTGAAAACCACTTTTTTAATCGAAATAATTTATAGGGTTAGTTTATGAATTTGAATCGTTTGGTAGTATAATTATATTATATTTTTATTATTTAATACAATATAGGTAATTATAAGTAATTTCACATTTAAATTTGACATAAACACATGTCAATCTTTTGATAGTTTTTACTTTTTAAAAACCCGCTTTTCAGTTTTGACAATGGGAATTAATTTTAAATTAATTAATGAAACTTATATGTTTTGAATTTGGTAAAATATAATTTATTTTTGAATTTGGAATATCAAAATTATCTAAGGGGAATTTTTGGTATTTTTCTGAACACATTCAATTTTTGATGAATAGTGAAAGACACTGCGTTATAGTTTAAAACAGACGTTTTATTTAAATAATTATTTATTTTATTTAGATTTATTTTAAGTAAAAATAGATATATATTACCTATATAAGTTCAATTAAATTCATTGGAGTCATTTTATAATAAAATTAGATGTATAAAATTCTATTGAACTTTTTACCGTCTTTTACCCACTTTTAGGAGTATTTTCAAATTTGCATAAAACATAATTTTACCTATTTTGTGTGTTGAATTTCAAAAATCTGAGAGACACGGTTGACATTAGTAAGTAAAATTTGTTTCATTAAAATAAAAATAATTTTTGGTCAATAGTAACTTTTTATTTTTATTTACCACGGTTAAAAGTAAATAGGGTAATTAAAGGTAAAAATGATGTTATAATTACCCTAACACATGTCCTAATTCTATTGGATAAGTATAATTCGACCAAAAGAAACATTAGGAATAAAATATGATCCTATTTGGTCCACTTGGATTAGATTATGAAATTTATTATTATTTTATTTAAAGAAAAGTTAAAAGAGTTAAATTCAACGTTTAGTAACTAAACCATTTTTACTATAGGGTTATACATAAGATAAATTCAACTATAAATATTAATTATAAAGATAAAAATATTTCCTATATAATGGTATTTTATTTATAATTTTTAGACATTTAATAAATAAATTTATTAATGACACAATGATGATGATGTAATTACTTTATTTACGAAAGATTAAAATAATTGATATTATAAATATCCAAATAAATGTAATTTTAGACTTTTGATGAATTAAACTAATTTTATAGGTTAACATGACATGTAAGGGTTGATTAACTAATTTTCTTAGGTAATCATGATGTTAGGATTTTCACAAAAACTGAATAAAAAATAATGTCAAAATTGACATAAATGAGTTTTTAAAACAAGTAGTATATTATTAGTTGATATAATATTCCTGAAAATATATGGTTTGTAAAAAGGGATTAAATAATATTATATATGTAATTAATGAACCATTTGAGGTTCTCTTGGAAGTTTAGAGTATGTTTATTAACCATATAGTGTAAGAAAATAAGAAGACACAGTAAAAGTTAATTTGTTTAACTAAGAGTTAAATATAAAAGATAAGGTAACAATGGTAAACTAAACTTGTCTAAAACCTGTTTTTTGAGTGTTTTTAGACCCATCCCCACCTTATATTTGAAATAAATAATTTTCAAGCCATTAGAAACCGAAAATTATTTTATAATAAAATAATATTTCAAGGTTTTCCTAAAGTGACACTCACCTATCTTATAAAATGGTACTTACCCTTCTGTTAATTTCACACCTCCAAAACAATTTGGCTCTGAGAAACCCTCCCCAAATATCCTTCCAACTTCCCTCAAATCAACCAATAGTCCTTTATTTGATTATAAATCCAACCTAAGGTTACCTTTTGATCAAATCAAAAGGAAGCACCCGAGAAAGAGGTAATAATTTCACCGCCATCTTTCAAGTTCTTTTATTCTTCCACTTCCTCTTTATCTTTTTTTACATACCAAAATAATAACTACAGTACCTTATACATAATGTGATGTTATTATAAATATGGTACAACAATAATGATTATTCTATCCATCCTATAAATGACATAGTCACTATACGTGCATACGTACGACTTAGCGTCTCCATGTCGTGGTGTAGTTTTTTATTCAAACACTTCATTATTTTTATGGGTATAATAATGAGTATAACTGATGTAAATAATAAATATAACATGATAATTATTCTGTATATATGATATACCATCCAATTGCATACGATTTCACCATCAATATAATGATATTGTCGCCCGTGTGTACGTAAGGATTATCATCTCCACGAACGCGATTAGATTCCTTCTCCATCATAATCATTCTAGAAGAATTTTCATTTTATGATTAAACATAATGTTTATGAACATAATATCAATCATTATATGAACCAAATGCATCATATCCATAACAAAAATGGCTTACTTAACCAAGCATATAAAGTAAAACGAATTAGTTAACACCCGAAACGACGATACTACTGAAATATTATTAACAAAGCAATATTAGAAGATCATATATGATATCATATTTATGTATTTGGTTCTTTTATAATTTAATAACAATGATTTCACCATTATAAAAGAGGTTATCCTACCTTATACTAAGGAAAAGTACAAGTTAATGGTTTTTCAACTCACTTTTATTCCTGTGAGATTCATGCTATATTTACCATTATTACCTTTTGTGTGGTGTATGTACTGCCCATGATTGTATTGTTTTCATAATATACAATTTATGGGTATTTACATCATCATGGGATGATCCTTCTTTCATGGGGTGTATGTTTCATAAGTTACCAAATCGATAAGGGAATTTCAAATTTCAATTTCCACTCATTCGGTTCTACCCGAACTTCATTGATTACTTTACTCCAAGATTATGTGTGAAATCACTAATTATTTACTTATGTAGTAATTTACACTACCCTTTGTGTGGATATACTCTTTATACACATAATGAATTCATTGATAAATTCTCAAGTCATCGATATAAACTTGATAAGAGTAATTTTAACTCAATTTACATTCATTGAGTTAAACATCCAAGTCATTGGTGTTGTTTTTACAAGAATATGTGTGAATGTCCACAGATTGATTAACAATGAATATACAATCATATTGATTGTATTTATATTTTTCACACATAATTATGTCATTGATTTATGCTTAACCTAAGGATACAGTCTTTATAAATGAATTCATCTCAACTTACATTCCATTGAGACTTATTTGATGTTATGCACCACTTCACTTTTATTTGGTGTATATACTGTACTTTGACATAGTATATCACGAATCCATTTATTCTCATGATATTATATTGTTTTGATTACCTAAATTTTTTTTATTCAAGCGTCTTTCATTTGGTTAGTAATTCTAACAAAAATATCATTTTAAATGTTTTAAAAAGTTATTCTTTTAAATCATTCTCATTAATATCCATGTTTTAAAAATTGTTTTAAGGTTTTGTTTATATGGACATTAATGTTTTAAAATTGAAATTACTTTTAAAAGTTTCAAAGTGGTATGGGACAATTTTATTAAAAAATCTATTTTGAACAGCTTCTTGATAAATAGTGATACTTTTAAATGTTTTCATGAAAATGTGATATTTTCATCAAATATTTTTCTGATCATTTTCAAATATGTCAACATCCTTTATGGGATATTATTATTGATCACGGTTGATTTATTATGATACAAATATTACATAATGTATTTAAGTTTTTGTGATATTTTTTACTGTGTATGTGTTATTTCTATACCATTCATGGTTTATAGATAAAGTGTTGACATTTCGTATGCTAGTTTTAATACTAATGTTTTTGTTATGTTTAAACCTTTTCATATGAGGAATGAATTGGAATTAGTAAGTGATGGGTTGAGACTGATATAGCTACTTGATGCATTGGTAGGTCTTATGAGACAAGCTAGTGTCTTGGCATAAGACGTTGACAAAATCTTATTTGTAGTCTTCGCACAAGGCCTTGAAAAAGTGGTTATGAAGTCTGGCATTATACATTCCATCATTAAGAAATTTTCTATTGATGTTACATGTGATTATTCAACTAGTAGAATATCCATGTGAATAAGTAAATGGAATTATTTGATTTATCTTTTCGATATAAAGTTGAAGTTTAAGTTTAAAAGGATTGTGTTCTAGTCTTATACATTTCCTTAAATGATTATTCTTATTTATGACTGTTTCTGCTATATTGTTATGCTTACTGAGCATATAAGATCACCCATTTCTTGAATTTTATTTTTCCCAGGATGAAAATAAGTATATTACGATTAACCTACAAGAATAGGCTAATGGATATAAGAGTGTTTAAAGGGGACACAATGTTGTTTTTTTTATTTTAGGATGTAATGTAAAACTTATGTATGTATCTAGTACTTAAAAGGATACTAAAGTGATCAGTCTTTAGGGACATGGTTCCTTGTATCAAGGCAATGTTATGTAATAATGAAACGATTCTAGATAACTGGGGTTAGGGAGTTACATAATGACCAATACACACATTCGAATATAGGAACATCCGATGAAACATATAAAGTTGGATTTCCTACTTGAGGGTTTTTTTCTCATAATATACGACTGGATATTACTAGGAGATTACACCAGAAGAAGGTTCCTAAAAGTCTTATGAGTCTCCAACCATAATATAAAGTATCATTTGTGTCCATAAAATGATATCATTGGGTTATAGAACATATATTTAATAATACTGTCAAAGTAGTTTCAGGTTTACATCATAGCAGGGAAAAATTACGACCTTTCGGTGCGATAGAAAATCTTGGGACATTATCACATACTATGTTACATAGAATGAAAATCATGATGTGATAATAATATTTTTAATATTCATAAATATGAATACATGTTATCATAAATTTCACTCAAGTTGTCTTTAGGGAAGCAAATCCAATAAACTCCCACTTGCACAAGGTCTAAATGCTAACAACCTTCAGTCCTCTAGATCTCACATGATACTCATATTTCTATTGAGATAAGCCTTTAGTCCAGGGGTATACAATGTTATCTTACATGGGAACTCTTCTTACTACTACTTCACCCCACTTATGAAAATACCTCAAGAGTTTATTCTTCTAGAGTATGTTCTTTGTCTATTGGTGTGACCTTGGATCTTTTTTCAGATCCACCACTATAGTATTATAATATTACAATATGAATAGGTCTTTACTACTAGGTACCCTATCAATCTACTAACTATGAATTCAGATCATTTTGATCTTTTAGAAAACTAGCATCAATATAACCCCTAATGATCAGCTCATCATCTCTTCCATACACCCGAAACATATCCTTAGTTATCCTCAGATACTTAAGGATATAATTAAAAACAGAACAATGTTTTTCTCCTAGATTTACATGATATATTCCTACCATGATCAATGCCCATGAAACATCAAGTATATTAAATAACATTTCATACTTGATTGATCCTATCATAGAAGTGTAGGGGATCTTTCTCATTCTCTCTTTCTCTTATTGTGTCTGAGGACACAATTTCTTAGAAAGATGAAAACCATATGATAGTAGAACCAATCCACTCTTTTATTGTTCAATACTAAATCTCCATAGTATCTGACCAACATATATACTTTGAAATAAACCAAGCATCCTATTATATCTATGAGGAATGATCTTGATTCCTAGTATATTGGATACTTCACCTAAGTACTTCATGGGCAAACACATTTTTAAAAAGTCTTTAATAGATTGTAATATTGTTATGTCATTTACAATAAGTAATATGTCATCAACATATACTAGTAGGATAATAACAACATTTCCATTAAACATCTTGTATACACATGGCTCACATTCATTATTACTAAAATAAAACTCTTTTACGGCTTCATTGAATCAAATTTTCCATGACCTGGATGCTTGCTTCAATCCATAAATAGATCTCTGCAACATGAAAATCCTATTTGAAACACCTGGAGTCACAAAACCTTATGGTTGTGTCCTATAGACATATTATTGAAGGTTCCAATTAAGGAATGGATTATTGACATCCATCTTCCAAATAACATAGTCATTGTATACTGCAATATCAAGTATAATTCTGATGGATTTAAACATGAAAACTTGTAAAAAGGTTTCATTGTAGTCAATTTCTTGACGTTGTTTAAATACTATAGCCACTATCCTTACTTTATAGGTATTTCCTTTAACCTCCATGTCTAGTTTCCTTTTGAATACCAATTTTCACCCAACATTGTCTAAAAAAACTGGCACATTTACTAGAACCCAACCTTGGTTCTGATACATGTAATCCACTTCAAAATTCATGGATTCTTTCAATCTTGAAGCTTCTAATATCTCCATTTCCTCCTTATAGGATAGAGGTTCATCATTGTTAATAAATAATTATTCACCATCATTAGTTACTAGAAATCCATATCTCTTTGGTTCCTTTACCTCTCTTGTGCTCCAATACAATACTTGTATTTCAGGAACTACTTCTTCCACTGGGACCTGAGGAATGTTTTCCTACTCAAACTATTTTGTATCTTGAGCATGAACTTCATTGGTGTAAATATTTGAACCACTATCATTTTTAAGGATTTTCTCCCTCCTAAGAAATATGACTTGTTAGGAGAGAATCACTTTATTGTCTGAGGGGTTTTATAGGTAGTATCCTTTTGTTTCCTTTAGATATCATATAAATATAAACTCTGTTCTATGGGGTGAATTATTGTTTCTTGATAAGGCCTTAAAAAATTCACCACAATCCAATAAATTTGTATATGATAAAAAGTGTTTCCTTCCACTCCATAACTCAAATTCAATTCAGTTTGATGATTTGGTTGGAACTCAGTTTAATGTGTATACTACTATTTTTAATTCATATCCCAAAAGAATAATAGAATATCTCTATGAGTCATCATATACCTTACCATTCATAACAAGGTATGGTTACTCATTTCACTAAAACTATTCCATTGTGGTGTATAAGGTGGTTTGAGTTAAGATAGAATCCCAAAATCCTATAAAAAACTGATGAACTCTTGGTTAAGATATTCACCACCTCGATCTGATCAAAGCTTCTTTATATTCTTGCAATGATGATTCTTTACTTCATTCTGGAATTTCAAGAATTTAAAAAAGGGCTCGAACCTATACATTATCATGCATACATAACCATATCTACTCAATTCATTAATAAAATATATAAAGAAAGAATACCCACCTCTAGATTCTATTGGAAATGGTCCACACACATCAGTGTGTACTAATCCCAGAATATTGGTGGCCCTTTCCCCCTATCCTCCAAAGGAAGCTTTGTTCTTTTTTACTTGTAATTAAGAATGACATCATTCAAGTGGTTTTAGCTCAGATGAGTCTAAATAACAATCTTGGAAGAGCTTTGCTAGAGGCTTCTCATTTACATGACCAATACAATGAGGAAAATCTTTGTTTTATATGAGTCGTGTGAACATGATTCATTATAAACTTTCAGTATTTGGTTTTGGTAATTTAATACATACGGAATTTCATTTAAAGTTGTCGTACCATAACATATTTTGTCATTATAAAAGTAAATAAATTTATTTCAAAACATGAAAATAACACCATTTTCATCTAGGCATGATATAATAATTCTGTTCTTGGTAAACATAGATAACAAATAACAGTATTTTAAATCCAAAAATCATTTTTGTTGTAAATGAAAGGTTATAGTCACCAATGGCCAGAGAATCTGTCCTTACACCATTAAGAGATCTTAGAGCCACCTCTCCTCTAAGAATCATTGGGGTTTTACTTGGTTCCTACGTTTGGATACATATATGAACATGAAAAGCTGTATGTAATACCCAATGTGTAGATATTGAAATATTACCCTCGGTAAGTAATGATCCTTTAGATTCCCCTACCTTCTAGATGAATTTCCTCTTCCAGTTTCCTAGCTTGCCACACACAAAACATACTACCTCATTTTCCTTTCTATGACTCTAGATATTTTTCTTCTGGAAGGGTGGTGCTCAGGATCTTTATACTATTTATAGGTCTTTCACCACTTATGCTTATTCATCCCTTTCTTACACAAAATTAGGATCATGAGTTTATCACACCCATGTCCTTATCTAGTTGGTTAATCAATGTAAGAATTTCTGAAATGACACTTATCATTATTTCTCAATTTATAATTAACAATAAAAATAGAGAAGGTTTTTGGAAGTGATGAAGGTATGAAATCTATACACAACTCATCTGGTAATTTAATCCCTAATTTGTATAATAATTCAATGATGAAACTAATATAGAATACATGAGGCCCAGATAGCATAGACTCTCAAAGATTAGTTTAGAATAAATCATAGGATATCTCATACCACTCTGGTCTCACTTTCTAAAGATAGAGATAAAAAATTTGAGACATCATTCTATACACACCCATGTCCTCATGTTTCCTCAAAAGCTCATTGGGTATGGATGATATCCTTAAAAATTGAACATTTTTGGAATCATTAAACTGTTTCTCAAAGAGAGACAACTCTTCATCACTTGCCTCATTACCAGGTGCATCAAGAATAAGTTCTTCCATGGAATACAATTTCCTTTCATTGTGAAGGATAACACGTAGGAGCCTTTTCCACTCATGGAAATTGCATCCAGTGAGAAGGTTGAACTTCTCAATTATGGATCACAATGATGTGTTTTAT
This sequence comes from Viscum album, assembly GCA_963277665.1. Taxonomy (NCBI): domain Eukaryota; kingdom Viridiplantae; phylum Streptophyta; class Magnoliopsida; order Santalales; family Viscaceae; genus Viscum; species Viscum album. The sequence continues at coordinate 374,798,972 of OY728163.1, read as the reverse complement.
GTCATTTTATTTCTATTTCTACAAATAATAGAATCATAATTTTAGTACTTCATCTGATAAAATTTAGGAAAATAAATCAATAATATATTTATTAGTCTCTCAATATTTTATCAAAAACCAATAGCCATCACCATTGGTTTAAGTATATCATGTTTTTTGGACATCCTTATAGAAAGGATCCATAATCCCCTTCCCATTTCCAAAACATTGGCTGGTCAAGAAACATGAATGGTTTTAGGTAGGAACTCTAAATTCCAACTGTATTAACTCACAGTTCCTTGATCAACTGGGTTGAATTACCAATCTCAAAAATCCTTAAATTAGATTTACTCAACCATTTCCTCTCAGTTTCACTATGTAATACTTTATGAGTCTATACTTACTGTGAACTATGTTAAGTCAAACCAAAACATCAATTTAGAATTCCCCAATAATTGAAATCACCCCAAAATTTTCTTGTCAAACACTTTAAACTATAGTTCAATTATAACTAAAATAGGGGAAGGCTATACTGACTTAATATATATAATTAAGTGATTTTATCCTTTTATGCTTAAATTGAAAATTGTAATACTTATAACATGCTTGTTAATATTAAGTGTATTTACTTAATTAATTCACCATGACTTAGATAATATTCATGCATATGCCAATTTATTTTCTATACTATCTTGCATGATCATTAATTTAATTAAATTATGTGATCACATAAAATCATTAATAATGAAATAACCAAAAAACTTTATAGAAATAAAATAATAAATTGGTTTGATCATGATAATTTACTAATGTTTAGTTTATCTAGTGGTTTATAAACAATTTATAACCTAGGGGAAAACACCTAGAACCATTTTTGGTTTATGATTTAGACATCCACCTGTCCACTAATGTATCTCTTTTGGATTGGTTTTACCACAAATGAAAACATGAATCACCTCCACTTTCTTAAGACCTCCATTAGTTAAATATTTTTTTACTAACATGTATGTGAGGGAAAATGGTTTACATAAAATAAACCCTAGGAACACAGGACCAACATAATAAGAGGAGAGAATGCATGAATGCCAACAATTTAAATTAATAATAATTTAAATCAAACCAATTACATACCAAGTTCTGGTCAATGATCATGATCATCCACACACATGCAAAAAAATAATGTATTTAATAAAACTAAAATTCAACTTTTAATAATTATTACATAAGATAAAATATCTCAAATCAATTAATTATCATCTATAATTAATCAGTTATTTTATCTTAATTCTCAGCTTAATCTCTTTGATATTCTCAACCATAAATTTTTTTCAAAATTTAAATAAATTTATTTTATATATATTGTGTACATAAATGTATCTTAGAGGAAATGTGGTGAATAACTGTCAAATTCTAACTAATATGTATTATAAATGAATATTGTTTACTATTGAGACATATGGAATACACAAATTATCAAACATATTCATTGTGTATACTATCAACATAATGATTACACAAATTACAAGATTTTTCAATCATGTGTTATGCTTTAATGCACGTATAGTAACAACTGTAATACAAGTCATACATGATATGCTGATCTGAACATTACGAAGATATTAATTAAACACACACACACACAAAAATATATATATATTTCTATATATCAAAAACCTATCACATGGTGTGTCCTATAAACATAATGACCACATGCAATAACATGTCAATAATGTTTACATAGTATAAAAAATAAAATTTAAATCTCTATAATTTGGTATAATTCCATTGTGCGTATAGGTGAGCTACACAGTGTGTACATCTCTCACCATGTATTGGATGAACATGCCTAGGGAATCGGTGTGTAAATTGTTCCTTATAAAAATAGAGTACACAGTGTGTATAAAAATCTACAAGACATGGTAACTTTGAGTTATATAGTCGACAATTAGGTAGGTTGTGTATGGTAATAAATGACCCATCTGTGACTCAAAGGGACAACATATGGTGCACTTGGGCTATAGGGCATGTAATCTGGTTGGCAATGCGATAGGCTAGCCTAGTCAATATGTAGTGTAATAATTAACAACACCACATATAATTAATGCACATAGTTTGAGTAATTTCCAAATTAACTCATGGTGCATTGAGAAAAAGTACACGACACGTAACTTCAGTTACTGGATGTTTACTCTAGTGTGGTGCGACCAGAAACATCGTCACCTCTAGATGAGTTCCTTGATTTTATTTTATTCATAAAATTAATCATCTTGATATTATATATGAGAAACAATGGAGGAGGATGTAGATATAAAAATTCAAATTAAAAGAAGGATTAAACATGAATTAAAAAACTAAATTAAGATTCATAAATAAATCAATGATCTTTAAATAATTATAAATAATTATGTGAACCACTCTAATACCACCTGAAGGTTCTCGATGTTGCTGAATCATGCGATGGGTCATGCCTAACTTATGTTGTTTCCATGATCAATGATCAATCCAAGATTTACACAATAATAAATGTCATGATCTACGGAATTGAATAAAAGAATATTGATAATTAATGGAACATCAGAACCAAATGATAAGATCATCAAATATTATTTATAATTAACTTAATTAAATAACAAATTTCCTTGATGGAATTATTTCTTCATTGATGGATCTAACACCATATTTTCATATTTTCATTGTTCTTTTATAAGAATCAATGTAGATTCCCACTAACGGTGATCCATAGATGTTCCAAAAATCTCTTATCATGACCATAGGAATCTTTGGGTGCTAGCACAGAAGATCCTATCGGTTGCTACGTCATCCTTTGGTCACCTCGAGAGCTGCTTCTAAAGCATTCTCATTGAGATATCTTCACTTGAGAATGGGAGGTGAAGAAAAATATCTCTCTATTATTGGGAGAGTTCATAGGGAAGGGAGCTCTCTAGGGCTTAAGAGAATTTTCTAAATCCATTGTGCATAACCAAAAAAATGAATTTTATCATTGAGAAAATAATATAATTGAGTTTATATATCTCTAGGGTTAATATAAAATAATATCACAATTTCCATTTATTATTTATTTATTCCCTAGATAACCCAATGTCAAATAATAATAATAATACAATTTCTTGAAAAGCCCTTAACATGATAATTAAATTAAATATCATTTAATCAAATAATATTCAATATTTATTAGTTCTCATTAAACCATTTAATCTTAGTCCTCCATTCCTCCACAATATTTATAGGGCCATGAATAATAACTGTTTCTTTATTAAATAAATATTACTACATTATTTTCTAATAAATAAATAAATATTATATTAACTAAATAGAAAATAAATATTAAATAACTATTCCACTAAAATTATATTCCTTCGAATAACTGGTGAAAAAATATATGTGATCAAGAATAGAAGAATAATTATTAAACCAAATTTAGGATTAATATTTATTCAAATTGTTAAATAATAAATAATTGTATATTATTAAACAGAGATTCTTGATACACTTAGTGTATCACCCTCTATACCTCTTTCGTAGTGACATTGGGTGAAGTAGCCTAATGTCCAATGTTATAATCTAGCAACACACCAAGGCACCCATAGAGAAAAACTTTTATGTCGTAACAACATGATCCCTTATACAAACACTTTCTAAGTAATATAATCCCTTTATCACGATATCTCAAATTAGGTAGGTTGCATGCTGGTTCCATTAACCTGTGTTCTTGATGTCTCTTTCAATGACTCCCTGGAATATGAACTTTCCTATAGAACACCATGTACATGTATTTATTTAGGCTATATAATTTCCATCAAAGGACCAAAGATATCAAATTATGTTAAATAATAGAAGGTAAAATCCTTTCTCACATAATTCATTAATACAATATTACTCATGATGCACCCAACGTATCCTACCTCACCATGAATATCTACTATCATGATTTTCAAAAATACATCAAAGTACACAACTCATAATACTTATTAATAATAATCTTAACGTATAAGGACCAAAAAAAGTTCATAGATAGGAAACTGCAATGATACAAATAAATTTGGATATCCTACTCGTGAGTATCGTTATCTTAATATCCTATGGGATATTATAATGGTAGTACACCATGATAAAGTTCTTAAAATTCCTATGAGTCTCCACCATTGATAGCTTGTATAATGTTTGTTCATTAAATGATATCATCTGTCTATAGAACATATATTTAACAATAGTGTCACAACACTTTCAGGTTCTCGTCATAATGGGGAGCTACTATGACCTTTTAGTGCGAAAAGAACTCTTGGGAAATTATTACATACCATTTTATGCATAAGACATATCATGATTTGATAATAAGTTTATTAATATTCAAAACTATGAATAAATGTTATCATAGAGTACACATAATTTGATTCTAGGGAACCAAATCCAGCACAGACCTATAAAATAGACATAGGGACTGCATGTATAGTAAAGTTCTCATAAAGTGTGTGTGAAATACATATCAGTAGGGTATCACTATGTTCCCTTAGTATATTATATTATATATGTGTATTCACATGGAAAATAAAACTTTTCACCCAATTGCATCATAATTCATGTGCTAAGTAGTCCACAACGACTTTATATGCATCATGTCATTAGGTATTTACCAGGACACCATGACACACAATCATAAAAGTTTTGGTTCAAAACTAGATCCAAAAATATCCATGTGTAGTACTATCATACCTGATTCCCATACCATAATTGAAGACTCAGGGTATGGTGTCATACAAAACATGACCCACTAACTAAAAGAATATAACACGATTCTACATCCGAATCTTGACCTACTACCTTATCACTAAATATATGGCCCATCACCCATGTATCATGATATAATATGATCCAAAACTCTCACTAATGGTTTTACATTAACATGAAAAAAGATTTGTCACTCAAGGCATGGTGCAATACCTTTACCTATTACTACTCTTGGAAAGTTCAAACATCTATCACACTAATATACCATCTATCCCATAGTGATCTTGCTAGTACTATCTCACTCATAGAGGGACCAAGCCTCAGGACCCCTATCCTCTATCGAGTCCATATCCTATAATAATAATATAAAATATACCACACACCAAATAAATAAAAAATAAGTCCCATAATCCATCACACAACATGCTATCTCGACACCTGGGTGCTTGTCACTCAGACCTTTTCCCTTAATATGAAGATATTTCATCTCATCATTAAAGGACTACACTATGTCCTCTAGGCCAAATCATGTCTCAGATAATCGATTCAATATCACACCATTGACCCTTTATTGATGAAACAACCTATAAGATCCTACAACCCAAATCTCACGACATGATATATCCTTGTTGAACTAACACGTCACTCTTAGTACCACTACTAAAGAAATTTAAAAAGTTATCATAATCCTAACCCCTTGGAAACCCAATTCAACCCACTCAAGAATTCCCAAAACCTTAAAATAGGTTCTATCTCACATATACAATGTGATATACCTAAACATGTTACATGTGGGAAACCCCTATCCATTACACTCTTTCATGTCCTAAAGGAAGTTTCCTACTCACAATGATAATCAAGGCTAAATCAACCCTTAAGAGAGTTTCACTCTTCTGGTGTGATATGTAAGACAATATCACCCATCTATAGTAGGCCTATACCTCACCTACCTATCTAAATATCCCTATGGAAAACAACCAAGGCTACCCATAAATCATATCAAACCCTAATAACTACTGAGGTCTCTCATCAATTGAACAGATAGCCTCAAAACTTGGTGACATAATAATTAGGCAATCCCAATTCACCAAAGTTATAAAAATATATCTTCCTAATAATATGAGGTAAAAACCATCCTATATATATCACATGACCACTCATAGTCCTTATCTTCTCTATTTAGACCTATAAAACAAGTATGAAATCACACAACTATGAATAAACATGCATTGGATTCGGTATTAAAGATAAACCTACCTAGATCATAGAGTTACCATCCCCTCCAAACACCACTAAACCTCAACCAAGCTCATCCATGACTCTTCCAAGATCAAATCAACTCTAAAGAACCCATATCATGACAAATTATATACAAAATTATTTATAAATTATTATAATTAACTATTCAACTTAAATCAAGGAGTACTATTCTATAAAAAATTTATTGGGAATCACCATTGCACTAAAACTACATGAATCCATAAACGTTCATCATCATAGGTTCTAAAATATCAACCACACATTAAATCCCCATCAGTTTAGGATTATTTCACCATGATTTAGAGAAATAATCATCACAACCCAAATTAAAAACTACAAAAATTAGTGGATATCAATGATAATGGAGAACTTATGAAGAAATGGTGACCACACCTTGAATCCACTGTAAAAATACCATATGAACACCCCTCGAAAAAGGGATCAAAGGGAGGAATAATAGTAGGAGGATTTTTACCAAACAATCCTATCTATATTGAACCATTCCTTAAGTACATCTTATTTCACGATTCTTCACATAATTATACAAAATAAAAAATTTTGGACTAAGAGTTCTAGTGTCTTTAAAATATTAGTCACATGAATATATCATCTTAAATGAAAAAATATCATATTTATTTAAAACTAATCATGGTGATCCTAACTCTAAGAGATCTTCTAAAATGGTATAGGATAACCTGAGGAATATATATAAGGACCCAGCCTTAAACATTCCTTAATCTTAAGTTAAATCAAGAATTCACATTGAGGATCTTCTCAGGTTTAGAGTTTTAGAGAATTAGTCCGTAACTATTATATTACATCTCAAAAATTATAAAGTTGTCACTTCTACTCGGTTTCCATTTTTATTAACAAAATAAAAACTCTTAAAAAAGGAATCATGACTAGTTCCATGTTTTCAACAGTATGACTTTTCCTTGATCCCTTTCTTGACCCTATTCATCTTTAAGTCCCATGAAAAAATTTAAAAACATGGTATGAGCAAAAAAATCTCCATAAGGGTTATAAAATAAGGAAAGGAAACATTAACCCATCAATAAATAAAAATCAATGAAACCATACTTTTCAATTATAACATACCTCATGAAATCATATGCTTTATGAATAACACATAGAAATCACCAATCATAAACAGAACTTATGGCATACATAACATACAAACATTGTAGCTTTCACAGAAACATAGGTAGTAACATTTGGAATACCCATCACAATATATTCTCTAAATCTATTAAAAGAAACATTTATGTTTACCTCCATCACATTACCTAATGCATTGGAGAGCTATCTCGGGCTCACCCACACTAGGTTTATAACAGAACCACCCATATACATAAAAAATTCCCAAGAGCCATAACATATTCATAACACATAAAACAAGCATAAAGGAAAGATAAAATTTCTACATTTTAGTCACGATATAACATTTCATGATATTGACCTAATCAATGCTTTATAGTACCATTTTTAAAATCATTTAAAACATTTAATAAAGAGATTTTTGAATAAAAGTGTCTCATACGACTTCGAAGATTTTGAAAGAAATTATAATCTCAAAACATTCATGTCCTTATAAATAAATCCTTAAAACCATTTTTCAAACATGGACATTAATGAGAAAGACTTAGAAGAATAAATATTTGAAACATTTAATAAAATATTTTTGTTAAAGAGTTCCTAACCAAATGAGAGATGCTTGAATATAAATAATTGATGAATAACATTAATAAAAGCTCATAATATCATGAGAATAAAGATATTCATGATCTAATATGTCAAAGGGCTGTATATACACAATATAAAAGTGAATTGGTGTATAACAAAAAATAAATTTCAATGGAATGTAAATTGAGACAATGTCCCTTAAAAAGACCATATCCTTATATTACGAACAAATCAATGACATAATTATGTGTGAAGAATAATAATACACCAAATATAAGTGGATATTAAGTTTAAAACAATTATATTTCATTCAAACATATTCAAACATGACATAATCCAGAAGTAGAAGATTAACCCAAAGAATTGAAATGGTGTTAAGAAGTTCTCCAACATAAATTCAACTACCTAAATACATCACTTAAAAATTAAGAAAATGTGTTTACGAGAGAGAAAAGGGTTTCTCATCACATGGACATACAATTTACAGTAATAAGTATATATAATAACATATCCCCACATTCTAGAATTGAAATTTAAAGACATAACAAAAAAGTAGTCTTTGACTAGGAGAGGAGGGTGAAAGGCTCCCTTACCGATTTGGTAACTTATGAAACATAAAAAACATAATAGAAAGATCATACAATGAAGATGTAAATACACATAAATTAAATTATATTACAAAATGAACACAATCAGGTTTAGTACATACACTACACAAAAGGAAATAGTGGCAAATATAGAATAAACCTCACGAAAATAAAAAGTGATATGAAAACCCCTTACCTCATGTCTAACTTGACTCGTTCGTTCATTAATCTCCTGAATAATAAAGAAATGTTAATTTATACTTGATTAAAAAACTTTTTCAAGTTTATTATTCCATTTATATTACTTATTATCAGGTTATAAACATTACATAATCATTTATGTTAATAACGGTCGTTTTGTCGATATTTGGTACTTGAGTCAAAAATGAAATTCTTATAATTACATATTGTCCATATGGTCAAGAGTCGATTATCTCCAGAATAATATTCATGATTTAGATATAGAATATATCATATATATTCAGTATATATGTGTATTTTTAACAAGTACATAACATTTGGAGATAAGAAATGAAATGCCCTGTTCATGGAGACGGTAAGTCGTAAGTACACATGAACGCTACTTTCATTTTTTTTCATTTTTAATGGAATGAAAACTAAATGATACATAGGTATATTATAATTTTAGTGTAATATATATGTCATTTATTTTACATAATTTCATATATTCCATCCTTTATACGTTCCACCTATGGCATGAACGAGTCATATCACTTTGAGGGGGCGGTAGTCTGCACTTCCTCATATGAAATTATTGCGTTTACCCATTATATAAACCATAAAGGTATTCTATAAATGAAAAATAAATAAGAATATATAAAATATAAAATATAATATATATCACATATAAATACAGATCCATAATAATTGCTACCATGAGAGGTGGTAGGAGATAATTGAACAATCATCGTTTCGTGAGGTAGCAGTTCGCCGTACACAGAAAAAGTATGTTTGTATCTATTAGATGGAGGTGTGTGTAAATGTAGTTTGAATAATTCTCATAAAAAAATCCTAATATATTTATGATACTATTTTTTTCTAAAATAAATGAATAAGTAGAGTTTAGGGGGTAGGATATGTAAAATAAAAGAAAAGCATTTTAGGGAAGACATTACCTTTCAATCGGGTATCTTTCTTTTTGTTTGAAGCAAACAATTTACTTGAATTGCCTTATGCATATAGGAAAGGCTTATAAGATGAAGAGAGGTATTTAGGGAATGTAATTGGGAAGAGTTTGGAAGATCCAAGGGGCTTGATAGGTGTGAGTAATGGGTTAGAGGTGGCGACTTTTGATAAGAGGGAGGATGGGCTCTTTAGGAATGTTTGAAAGTATTTTTTATTATATACTTATTTCATGTTTCAAAAGGTCCAAAACTCATTAAATTCAAAAATAAGATGACTTGGGTTAGAAATAAAATCATCCAATAATAATTGGATAGGTTTTGGACATTTTTTTTAATTTTAAAATCTCATTTATTTAAATTATTCATTAATAAGGTAATAACTGTATCCTCATTGTGTCATAAATAATTTTATTTATATGATGAATAAAAATTATAAATAAAATACCATGATGTATGAAATATTTTTATATTTAAAATGAATATTTAAAGTCTAATAAATAACTTATATAACACCATGTAAAAATTGATTTACCAAAAGTTATATGTTTTTGTAATTTTTGACTTTACTTTAAATTAATTAATATAAAGTGTCATTATCACTCCAAAGTGGCTCCATGGGGTCCCAAAATCGACCCAAGGATGTCCTTGGTCATAAATACCTCATTCTATAGTGTTATATTAAGTGTAAGGGTAATTTAATATTATTGTAATATTATTTTTTCATCCTTATTTACCAGATTTACCTTTTAACCATGGTAAATAAAATATTCATTCTAATAAATATTCATAAGGTCTCAATATAAAAGTTACCTATTTTCACAATTTGGACCTGCTGATACCAAATATAGAATCCATTTTTCTAAATTCAAATCACATAAGTGGAATAAATTAATTTAAAATCAATTCCCATTGTTAAAACTAAAAAGCATGCTTTTAAGAAACCATAACCATCAAAATATTGACATTTGTTTATGTCCAATTTCAAAGTGAAATTACTTATAATGAAAAAAATCATATTAAATGGTAAAAATACAATACAATTACACTTTAAAACCATTTAAATGAACAATATAACTATATAAATAAATTAGATGAAAAGTCAGTTTTGAATTGAAATGCCGTATTGTTTTCACTATTCATTAAAAAATTAACTTTATCAGAAAAATACCAAAAATTTCACCAAAATAATTTTTGATATCCCATTTAAAATAATAATTTTATTTTTTCAAATATAACATATAAAAGTGACAAAATCTAGATTGAAAAAGGGTTCACCATCAAAAGGTAGAAAAATGACCTTTTAAAGAATATTAGAGTATTTCATGATTAACGTTGGATTCATTCTCATTTTAAGACTCTAAAATTTATTAGATAAAAGTAAAGACATTTAACAAACATTTATAATCATATTTTAGTTGGTTTTGTTCATTCTCGTTAATACAACAGCTAGACATTAACTACCATTTAAAATAATAATAATATTATATTATTTTTCAGTATAACTAAACGTTGTGTGAAACACAAGATTTCAAAGAAACCCGTTGTCGTGAGTTGAGTACGCTCTTAGACATAGCATACACTTTAAAGTAAAATTTATATTTAATTCACCAACATTAATAAATATGAAAATTTCATATTCCATATTTACCTGGGATGTAACATCCTTCCCCCCTTTTGGGAATTGTGTCGTCATTGTTTTAAAATTAGGCTAAAAAACTTCATTAAAAGTCCCACCTCGGAAAAGAGTCAATAAAAATATCACTTTAAAAGAAATAATGAGAAGTTAAAAGGTCACCAGAGATAACACATAGTAGGATTCCATGTTGGAAAACATGAACATGTAATAGAAACTACCCATCATGTTCTAAAGGAGAGTGATAGAAAACATGACAAGAAGAATGTTAACAAATATGAAAACCATAAACTTGTGATGGGTTAAATGGTCTTTTATTCCCAGTAGGAAAATTTAAGGGACAATATTTTTGTTTTATGTTGCCTTTCATAAATTTGAGGAATTTATTATGAGATTGACTAGGAATATAAGGAAATATTATTACCTTTCAAGTAGAGTTTCATCCCTTAATAAATTTCTTCCACAAAATCATCTTTTCTATAAACGATGAGTATTCAGGATGACATGGTCACATATGAAGCACTAGAATCAACTCTTATAGAATGAAATAATCCACAAAATAATAACTATATATTTCCCCTCTCTTTAAACATTTAAAAATACCAAAAATGGTTAGTACGAGATCAGATAATCGCAAAAAAGGACAATCCTTTACAAATAAAATACTACTCTTAATCTCCAAAATTCAACAGTAAGTACCCAAAGTTCAAGAAAGACAATTCAATACAAAATTTTCTTAAAAATTATTCAAAATAATCCAAACTAAGTTTGAAATCCAAAATTCAGAAGGATTTGACCACATAGTATTCCATGATAAATATTAACATTTATCTCCAAATAACATCGAATACTCTTAAAGTCTCATACTGAAGTGTAATTAACCTAATCACATATTCTCTATGATGGGTTAAACATTTCTATAAATAACCCAAATTGATATATTTCCACAATAAAAACATATATTCTTCCAAAAAAAAATTTCAACCATTACTCCATAAATGAGATCCCAGAGTGTTCTATTTTTATTAAGCATATAGTGTTCCCAAAAGAGAGAAAGTCTTCCAAAATAACCATTATCACTTAATCACCAAATCATTTTACTATATTAAGAATATCCATTTGATAAAACATAATTTCCAAAAATGAACTTATTCATGATAAATAAAGGCATTTAACCAAAAAGAATAAGTCATACTAACCAAATACTTCATATAGGCAAGTGGTAGGTGATGTAACCCTGTCGCCCTTTAGTTATGGGATTGATTCCCATGGCCTTGCCAAACGTGATAGGTTGTCATCCATATTACGGGTTGTCCCTTTTTATAAAACTCAAAAACAACCCTAACAACTTTTAACGTCAAAGTTTTTCTTATTACTTTCATTTTCACTCCAACACATTAAGGCCTCAACATATTAATTCAGGAAACATTATATATATTTTCATTTCTTTATATCACCTCCATATGATAAAAAAACTATTCTGAATACAAATAACATCATATGTTTATCGTGGGTCTATATGGTTTCATCATCAACTTATTCACGTAGGTAGAAGGTCCATGCATTGCAACAATGATTCATAGATCCTTCAAAACCATTTGCTTCCTTAATCCAAATACACCTTTTACAACTTGGGTCATATGGGTGTTCGTAGAAAAATAGTTTCGAAAAATAATCATGTATGACATATAATTTCAAAACATCTGATAAAACATGATTTTTATAAAACAGTCGGACCATATTTGAGATGAAACATTCAATCAATGGTCCTTTTAAAATTCCATAAGTATTTGCTGAGAGACTATAGTGTAAACTCAAATATAAATAGGTTTTACAAGAGTCTCCTTCTTAATCACCCTTTTCAATATCATAATATGCTTCAAAATATTTTGATAAGGTAAAATATTTGGAAATTCCTTGATAATATTTACCTTTCTTGAAAATATGATAATATTGTGATAATATGATTTGATTAAATACAACCCTTGATCTGCAATGATATTGAGGTATAGTGGAGGTGTTTGATATCTCAAACAACTTCTGGAATGTGAGTTGTATGCTAGAAAAAGTTTCACAATCATATAAACATGAGTTTGTAATGATTATTGCAAGCATTTTATTAGGAAGAGATATGAATTTTGTTTGAGATCCTCCTCCTCCCATTTGTAAAAGACTTTCCTTAATATGAAAAAGTTATAAGACAAGGATTTAACTGAAATCATAGACATAGGGACTAACCATCAGTTTAATGAAAACTCATAATACCTAAATTTGTCTAAACCGATATTTTATACCAACTATAAGGACCCATCCTTAAGCATTACTTAATCTTGAGTTAAATATAGAATTCAAATTGAGGGTCTTTTCAGGTTTATATTTTTAGAGAATTAGGCCATAACTATTACATTACATCTCAGAAAATTATAAATTAGACACTTCTACTCAGTTAGCATTTTGTTTCATCAAATAAAAACTCATAAAAAAAGAAACATATCTAGTTCCATGTTTTAGAAAACAAGACTTTTCCATGATCTCATCCTTGACCCTATTAATAATTTAGTCCTGTGAAAAACATTTCAAAACATGGGATGAGCATAAAAACATCAGTAAGGGTTATAAAATATAGAAAAGAAGCATTAACCCATTAATAAATAAAAATCACTGAAACCATACTTTTCAATTATAACATACCTCATTAAATTATAAGATTTATGAACAACACATAGAAATAATAAATCATAAAGGTAAATTATGGCATACATAACATAGTTATGTTGTAGCTTTTACAACTACGTAGGGAGTTACATTTGGAATACCCATCACAATATATTTCCTAAATCTCTTATAAGAAACATTAACATTTACCTCTGTCATGTTACCCATTGCATTGTAGAGCTATCTCGGGCTCACCCACCCTAGGTTTATTATGGAACCACCCGTATACGTAAACAATTTCCATGAAACATAAAATATTCATAACACATAAAACAAGAATAAAGGAAATATAACATTTCTACATTTCAATCACAATATATCATTTCAAGATATTGACATAATCAATGCTTTTTCAAACCATTTAAAACATTTAATAAAGTTATTTTTGAATCAAAGTGTCCCATACCACTTTGAAGCTTTTGAAAGAAATTTTTATTTCAAAACATTCATGTCCATATAAATAATTCTTCAAAACCATTTTTAAAACATGGACATTTATGAGAATGATTTTGACGAATTAATATTTAAAACATTTAAAACGATATTTTAGTTAAAGTGTTCCTAACCAAATGAGAGACGCATGAATACAAATAATTGAGGAATAAAATTAATGAAAGATTATCATATCATGAGAATAAATAGGTTCATCATATAATACATCAAAGGGCAGTATATACAGCATATTAAAGTGAATTGGTGTGATACAAAAAATAAGTTTCAATGGAATGTAAATTAAGACAAAGTACTTTGTAAAGACCATATCGTTTGATTAAGGACAAATCAATGACATAATTATGTGTGAAAAATAATAATACACCAAATATAAGTTTATATTATTTTTAAAACAATCAGAGTTCATTCACACATAATCATAGCATGACATAATCTAGAAGTAGAAGTTTAACCCAAAGAATTGAAATTGGGTTAAGAAGTTCTCTTACAGAAATTTGACAACCTAACGACGTCGCTTAAAAATTTAGAAAATGATTTAATGAGAGAGAAAGAGGTTTATATAAAAATGGGCATACAATTTACATCATCAGGGATATATTGAACATATCCCAAAATTTGAAAATTGCAATTAAAATACATAACATTAAAGAAGTCTTTGACTAGAAAAGGAGGGTGAAAGGTTCGATTATCGATTTGGTAACTTATGAATCATACACCACATGAATGAAGGATCATACAATGAAGATATAAATACCCATAAGTAAAATTATATTACATAATGAATAGAATCAAGTTCAGTAAAAACACCACACAAAAGAAAATAATGGAAAATATAGCATGAACCTCACGGTAATAAAAAGTGAGATGAAAACCCCTTACCTCGTGTCTAACTTGACTCGTTATTTCATTAATATCCATAATAATAAAATAAAGATAATTTATACTTGATTAAGAACCTTTTTTAAGTTTATTATTCCTTTTATATTACTTATTACCATGTTAAATAAATTACATAATCATTTATGTTAATAACGGTCATTTTGTTGATATTTAGTACCGAGTCAAAAATGAACTTCTTATAATTACATGTTGTCCCTATGGTCAAGTGTCCATTATCACCAGAATTATATTCATGGTTTATATATCATATATATAATATAAATATAGTATACATATGTATTTATAACAAGTACATAACATTTGTATATAAGAAACGAAATGCACCGTTCGTGGAGACGGTAAGCCGCACGTACGCATGGACATTGCTTTCTTTATTTTTCATTTTTAACAGAATGAAAAATAAATGATACATAGGTATATTATAATTCTAGTATAATATATACGTTAAATATGTTACATAAGTTCATAAATTCCATCCTTTTATACGTTCCACTTATGGTATTAACGAGTCATATCACTTTAAGGGGGCGGTAGTCCGCACTTCCTCAAATGAAATTATCGTGTTACCCATTATGGAAACCATAAAGGTATGATATAAATGAAAAAAATACAGAATCATAGAGAAAATATAAATATAATATATATCAAATATAAATACAGTGCCATCATAATGGCCACCATGAGAGGCGGTAGGAGATAATTGAACAATCATCATTTCGTGAGGCAACGGTTTTCCGTACACAAAAATAGTATGTTCATATCCATTGGATGGAGGTGTGTGTAAGTGTAGTTTGAATCCTTCTCATAACAATAACCTAGCATATTTAGGATACTGATTTTTTTAAAATTAAGGAATAAAGAGAGTTTAGGGGGTAGGAGAAGTAAAATAAAATAAAATAACATAAGCGAAGACGTTACCTTTTAATCAGGTATCTCCATTTTGGTTTGAACCAAAATGTTTACTTGAATTGTATTCTTCCTAGGGGAAGGCTTCTAAAAGGAATACATGGATTTATGGATCATAATTGGGTAGAGTTTTGAGGATCCATGGGGCTTGAGTGGTTTGAGAATGGGTTAGAGGTGATGGGTTTTTATAATAGGGAGGAGGGGATCTTTAAGAATGTTTGAAAGTATTGTTTTATTATAAACTTATTTTCGATTTCAAAAGGTCCAAAACTCATTAAATTCAAAA
Source organism: Viscum album (assembly GCA_963277665.1). Classification (NCBI taxonomy): domain Eukaryota; kingdom Viridiplantae; phylum Streptophyta; class Magnoliopsida; order Santalales; family Viscaceae; genus Viscum; species Viscum album. Next base: position 374,782,679 of record OY728163.1, on the reverse strand, counting down.
ATAAGATGACTCTTGTTCGAAATAAAATCATCCAATAATAATTTTATAGGTTTTGGATATTTTTGTTAATTTGTATAATCTCATTCATTTAAATCATTCATTAATAAGGTAATAACTGCATCATCATTGTGTCATAAATAAATTTATTTATTTGATGTCTAAAAATTATAAATAAAATAACATGATTTAGGAAATATTTTTATATTTCAAATAAATATTTATAATCAAATATATACTTATATAACCTCATGTAAAAATTGATTTACTAAAAAATATATGTTTATGTCACTTTTGACTTTACTTTAAATTAATTAATATAAAGTGTCATTATCACTCCCATGTGGCTCCATGGGGTCCCAAAATCAACCCAAGGATGCCCTTGGTTGGAAATACCTCATCCAGTAGGGTTAGAAAAAGTGTAATGGCAATTTAATATTATTATAATATTATTTTTTCACCCTTATTTACCAGATTTACCTTTTAACCATGATAAATAAAATATTTACTGAAGTAAATATTCATAATGTATAAAAATAAAAGTTACCTGTCTACAAAATCTTTACCTCATGATTCCAAATATGGAATCCTTTTTTCTATATTCAAAACATAGAAGTGGTAGAAATTAATTTAAAATTAATTCTCATTGTCAAAAACAAAAACCGTGTTTTTAAGAAACAATAACTATCAAAATATTGACATTTGTATGACCAATTTCAAAGTGAAATTACTTTTAATTAAAAAATTTGGATTAAATGGTAAAAATATAATCCAATTACACTTTAAAATCATTTAAAAGAAAAATTTAACTATATAAATATATTATATGAAAAGGCAGTTTTGAATTAAAATGTGGTATTTTTTCACTATTCATTTAAAAATTAACTTTATCAGAAAAATACAAAAAATTTCCCCAAAGTAAATTTTGATGTCTCAATTATAAATAATAATTCTATTTTGTCAAATATAACATATAAAAGTGACCAAAACTATATTTAAAATGGGTTCGCCCTCAAAACGCAGTAAAACGACCTTTAAAAGAATATTAGAGTATTTCATGCTTAATATTGGATTCATTCTCATTTTAAGCCTCAAAAATATATTGGATAAACGTAAATACATTTAAAAAACATGTATAATCATATTTTAGTTAGTTCTATTCATTCCCGCTAATACAATGGCTAGGCATTAACTACCATTTAAAATAATAATAATAATACATTATTTTTCAGTATAACTCAACATTGTGTGCAACATAAGATTTCAAAGAAAACCATTGTAGCGAGTTGAGTATGATATCACACATAGCATCCCTTTTAAAGTAAAATTATTATTTAATTACCAAATATTAATAAATATGAAAATGTCATATTCTTTATTTACCTGGGATGTTACAATATACCTAACAAATAGGTTAAGCTATGAAATCTAGTAAGAGAATAAAAACTAAAATAAAGTGTAACATGAGTGTACAGAGTACTAATAGAATATCATTAAGTGAAAGATCATAAGCATGTAAACATGGCATAAGGTAATGAAATCATAAGATCATGAAATCATAATCATGTGGAAACATCCTAAAGTAAGACATCATAACCATATGTTAAGGCTAACTACGAAGACAACATAACATTGGAAGACCTCCAACATAATCATCATATGATCCAGCTGACAACCAACCCAACATAGTATCCTTTGGATAACTTCTCATGCACCATACATAATGTAGTTAGGCTAACTTCCCATGCACCATAAATTGTATCTCATTAGACATCAACATTATCCAATGTAATGGAGGGATATAATGGACCTAATTTTTACATAATAATACACATATGCATATGTGTTCCATAATAGTAAATAAACCATACAAAAAATCAAAATAATCAATCCCATGAGAATGAAGTAGGTTTCAAAATTATTATTTAAGGCATAACCAAAGGAAAAATCATAAGGATTACCAAGAAAAATATGAATTAAATCATTTTTAACATTCATAATTATAAAATTAATATTGGTCTAGAACATGGATTTATAATTTATAAAATTCATGATAAGGGTCTATGAGAAGAGAGAAAAAACATACCACTTTGGTGATGCTTTGTGAAATAAGTTAAGGATATATTAGAGAATAAAATAAAATATTATTTTCCATAAAACGTGAATATATTCACGATGGTTACCCATAAAATAATTATGGGTTTTTGAAATCTATTCATGGGTTAAAAATAGTTTATTCAGGTGATGATCGACGTGTGACAAGAAATAGGAATGTTTTCTTCAAATGGGTTAACTTAAATTTGGGAATTTAGAAGGGTACCAAAAAATAGTATAAATGATAAAATGAAAAATATATTTGACTATGAATATATATAATGAATATATATACAAAATTATATGAGGTAAATGTGATGAATATTTAATAAAAAGGGATAAAAAGAAAGAGAATGTGTAACCAATAAGTCACAAAGGTAGTATATAATATATTTGTTTATGTTTTAAAAAACATTTAATGAAATACCTATTCAAATAAAAGTTAATATATATATTTTAAAAAATATTGGAAGGTAAATATGATTTTAATGTGAGATAAAACTTAATTAGGTTTCCAATTAATAAGGATAACTTTGGATTGAAGAAAAATTATAAACTAGGATGGGAAACTATCGTTTAAACGGATGGGAATTATTCTTAACATAGTTTCATTTTAACAATGAATTAAAACTCTCTAGTAAATAATAATTTAATAAAAATAAATCTACAATATTAAAATATGGTACAAAATATAAAATTAATTTCAAACTCAAGGAGAAATATTTTAACTCAAGGAATCAGATTGAGTTATGAAAGACCCTTAAAAATTAGGGAAGACATCAATCATAGCCCACAGAAATGAAGAGCATGAATATAAGTGATGTTTAAAATTTCAAAAATAATTTATGATATTATAGGTCATAGGGAATTTATATACACCATAAAAATAAATATTGGAGGATAATATTAAAGCATGACTTAATGAAGGGTGATTGAGACAAACTCTTACTACATAAGAAATATTCTTATTAAAACATATGAAAATAGAGAGAGATTTAATTTTTTGTTTATATACATATAATGAATAAAATAAATGATATTAAACATCAAATTTGAATTATATAAGACGTTTTAAAAAAATTATGGCCAATAAAGAAATTTTTTCTCAAATAATAAAATTTTGAGATGAAGCCCTTATGGACTTTGTAAATTTTGAAGGAAAATTCAACTAAAACTCTAAAAACATATTTTTATATATATATGATGCATTAAATCATGGATTATGAAAAAAATAATTTCTTTGGTAGTATATAAACCATTTAAATAATAAATTGGTTCATAACAATAAAACAAATCTCAAGGAAGAGAAATCGCGATATAAAACCCTTACGAATTAAGATACATTCTAATAAAAACCACTTTAAAGAGAAATATATAGATTTTGAAGTTAAAATAACATGAGTAAAGATAATAAATGATATTAAATTTACAATTATTTGAAAATTATCCATTTAAAACAAATTAGGTAAAAAAACAAAAATTATTCTCAGAGAAGGATTTTTTTAGACGAATCCCTTACCTCATGTCCTAAAGAGAAATGAACTTGAACTTAACTTCCTAAATAAATTATTATATTCATTTTATATATTACTAAGAACATTATTCAACCATAATTAATTTTATAATATATATAATTTATCTTTTGGAGCTTATTTTTAATATAGTTTTCTCTTACATCGGGTTTTTGAGGTTGTTCAATTAATTTCTTTATAAAAATTTTAGTCTCTTGGCAGCCAAAAAAGGATCTATAAAATATCTTCATGATCTCTAATATTGGTGGATTATTTCATTTATTATTCCATTCAGATATTTATTATATAGGATCAATGGTTATCCAAAAAATCCAAATTCTGAAAGTTACATTGATATGTCCATTTGATGTTGTTAAATATAATCTAATCATTTAATGTTAATCGAACATATATAACTCCAGAAATTATTATTATAGAATATTAATGGTTTTAAATATATCATATTAGTTAATTAATTATCCTTTTTGAACCTAACTTTTATGGTGGTGATGGAAATGTGAACATGCCATTCATTAATGTGGTAGTTCGCACCAACACATGGCGATGTTTTCCATTTTCTTATTGATTTTAGAGGAAAGTATAAAATGGGTATTTAATTAGTGTAATAAAACATAATAATAGAAAAAATTATGGTGTTATTGTACCTTAATGGATATACATTATATGAGTATTTCATTAGAAGAAAAGAGTTACTATAGTTGTGATGAATGTATTACCACCCCCTTAGATGTTATAACTTGGATAACTACTTAAGACTCCAAATATTGGTCCTTCGATAAGACCAAGGATTCAGAGGCATGTGGAGGGTGATTATGAGAAAATATGGTAGAGTTTTGGATGGACCGGTTATTTGAAATTTGTTAATAAATTATGAGTAGGCGAGATCCATTTATACGTGAATAAAAGTTAACTTTCAGCCATTGGCACCTCGATACTGCAGTAGTTATCATATGTTTGGTAAGGACCTATAAAAATGAAGAAGGTACACCTACCATAAATATTCATGAAGAAATATGGATCCCAAGGTTATAAATGAATCTCCCCTTTAGTATCCTAATCTCAAATGAGTGTCGATTGACCTTGTGTGGGAGCTGACCAGTGAAGACAGTGCGCATGTTTTGCATCGGCCTCCCCTCTATCTCTCATAACTTACCCACCCCTAGCCAGTGAGAATCCTCCCACCTATCTCTATTTGGATATTATCCTATTCATTCCACATTTATCTCCTTCCATTCTATCCCGCTTTCCCATCCCAGAACCCTCCATCCCCTCATGTGGAAAGGCAATGTGGAAGGAGACAATCAGCTATGTACCCCCACTACTCTGCGTAGTGAGCACATCCAACACCCAAATACTGGTGTTTAATAGATTTAATTCATTATCACATGTATAGGAAAATCATTCCCCGTATAGATTTATTCAAAGGAATTATCATACTGTCTTCATTGAATTAGAGTTGGTGACAGGAAGGCTCTCCATTTTCGACTCTCTTGTAAATAGGATGTGTACTCGTTTGCATACCGAGAAAATGAAAACATCTTCACGTTTTCAAGGTAAGTGACCTAATCTTCTAGGGGATAATTATATGATGACTCTCTTTTAATGTTATTTTTTATTATTTAGATCACCCAGGGCCTCAGATCCCATGTTAAAATGGAATTCATCTTTCATGAGGTATCAAGGCATGGTGTTTCCCATGTGGTTGTTTTAGAGCTGAAATAGAATCCCACCATAATTGAGGCATTTTAAAGGATGATAAAATGAGGCTCAAATTTCATGGTTATCCAAATAATCACCAGATCTGGCTATTTTGGATTCCCTCAATATCAATGGGTAATATGATGGTTTCTAACAAACATATATCAGTCAAGGTAATTACTAGTAATAAGTTGGGTTTGTTCTCATTTTTGTATGCGAAGTGTGAAGTCTGACACTGCGAAAAAATATGGATCAATCTCAGATCCTTTAATACTAGTTAAGTACCATGGTTAGTGGGTGGCGAATTCAACATGATTATGGGTCCATTATAGAAAACGGGAAAAACTTTTCTCTTGAGTAATGATAGAGCTATCTTTTCATACGTTCGGCTCTCGTGCGTCTTCAGGATTTGGGGTACACCGGTGACCATTATACCTAGTTCACAAACTAGAGAGGTCACCAGAGAAACTAGTGCAGAATTGATAGGTTCTAAGGAAATATTCAAGTGATATATATCTGTGAGTACTGAAGTTTATCATTTGGTTTGTGCATTTTTGGACCATTACCCCTTCTCTTCCAACTCAAAGGAGGAAATTATCAATAATGACATTTTTCTTCTCCAACATTTGGATATACGACCTTGATTTTCCTAAAATGGTGTTTTCATATTGGTAGTCCCTTTTTAGGGTGGTGGGGGGGGGGACTGGATTATATTTCAAAACAAGATTCGTATACTTGAACAAGCCCTCATGGACTGGTTCAATGCACTACCCTCAGTTTAGCAGAGCCTAGAAGAAATTATGAGGGAGAACATGCTTAAGGAAGAAATGATGGAGGAGTCATGAGATGAAGAGGGTCTAGTGTAGCTAGGGATCAATAAGAAATAACTCAAAGAAAGGTCTCTAGAATAATATAGGTAACTTCGTGAGAGATTATTGATGCTCCTTTCTATCACAGAGTCTAAACGACTGAAAAAAGGTAATACCTTTGTCCAAAGTGATCCATCCTTTGACGAAACATCAAAAATTGACAAAGGCATAAAGAAGGATTTTTTTTTCAAAAATGGGCCATGTAGGTTTCATCAAGGTCATGCAAGTATACCTGCGCACCACAAATTGGGCACGCAGGTGACTTGCATGCCCTACTTGATTTTCACTCGGGGTCTTCAACAGCCTCTAAATACCCCTTGTGAGCCCCCCATTTCGGGGATGAAAAATTCCAAAATCCATATTTAAGCTCCTGGAGCCCTAGTCTCTTCTAGAAGTCTTTCAAATACTTCTAATGTAATTTCTTATCTAGAATGGAAGATCTAAATAGGGGAAACAAGGCCTAAGTGTTGAAATTCATCAATACCTGCATGCCTAAGTGTATAACCCTTACGAGAAATGAAGACACCTACACGCCACCTTATCCCTTCAACAGAACTTGTACGCCATTCTTTTGGAAGTCCCTAGGGACAATACTAAGGGCTTGATCCAAGTATCACCCAAGTGTTACCCTTTTGGTCAACCGTCACACAGGTACACCTGTGCCTCGCAGGTATACCTGCACGCCCATGACCTGCACGCCCACGCATGACCTGCGTACCCACGCAGGACCTATGTGCCTATTTCTTTTTGGGTGCCCCTCCTGCCTATCCATCTCTCCTCTTCAAGATTTAGCCTTCAAAACCCTTCTCAAAGTCATTTATGACATGGTTCCTTTGTTGGATTCCTTATCTGAAATTAATTATGTGGAACATCTCTAAAAACATAGTGGTTTACATCTCTTTATGTCACTAAGGTTAGATATTTCATTCATTCAACCTCATCCTTTAAGAAGGGAGGATCTTTAATTTGGGAATCCTCCTTAGGAGCAAGCCCCAGTCATAATTCCCCTAACCTGGGCTTCCTTCTCAAGAATAAGCCCCAGTTTACTAGGCCTTCTTTTCAGGAGTAATCCCCAAGTTCCCAAATATTGGAATCCTCCTTAGGAGTAAGCCCCAAGTTCCCAAATTCCCTTAACCTGGGATTCCTTCTCTGGAATAATCCCCAGTTCCCAAGTCCCTTTAACCTGGGCCTTCTTCTCAGGAATATGCCCCAGTCATAATTTATCTTAACCAGTCATAATTTCTTTTTGATCTGGGCATCCTCCTTAGGAGTAAGCCCTAAGTCCCCTCCTAATTTGGGCATCTTCCTTAGGAGTAAGCCCCAAGTTAGAGTATCCAAATCTCTATAAAAGCACATATAACTTTATGGACCTTATTCCCAGTTTTCTTCCCTGAAGTAAATCCCAATATTAATTTATTCTGGGAAGTCATACATACATAAGCCCCACATTATTGCATCTTTCATGGCACAATTGTCTGGTTTTACCAATACCTCTTGTTTCTCACACCGAGCATGACTCACGTGAGCTTAGAGTGTAAAAGTAGTTATGACATCTTTCTTTGTGCCATCAATCATGCATAAACCTCATTCTTCTTTTCTAGAACTACGTGGGTTCTGATTCCTTTTCTAAAACAAAGGATACGTTGGTAGCCCATCCAAGGGTACGATCCCAATTCTGAAATAATCCATGTCCTTCTGAATGACAATAAACTTCAAGTACCCTGCTGAGTGGCTTTAAAACCAGTATAGTTATCATAATAACCAAGATATATTTATACAATGTATCGAAGGATACCATTGACTAAGAATCTCTAACAAATATAGATGATTCTCTATCGATGAAGAACCTTGAATACATATAAAAGATTCTCTAAATTTCATACATATTAATCATTGATTGTAAGATCTAAAGGAAAGACCATTTTCATACTTGGTAATGTAATAAGGATTCACGGACATAATTTAAATCTATAAATAGAGTCCTGGAGTAGACAATAATTCCCCCCAAAAGGTGTGATTAGTCCGACCTCCCATCCTCTCAACCAATGCGAATTCAAAAAGCCTCATCAGGTCACAACTAATGAGCACCTACCTTTGGAAAGTAGGTCCAAATGGATATAGAATCATTGGATGTTTCCAGTTATACGAACAAACCTGTTAGAAACCAATTTAAATGTTTGAACCTTAAACAAATGAGGTAATCCCCACTTCCAGAGGAAACAAAAAATTGTGAACCCGACGTGAATCCTTAACCAAGTTAAAATGATGTTTTACTTATTTGTTAGGACCCTATTTAAACTCAATGAGAGGGCCAAAAAAACAATCAATAACATATGTTCTCATCCAATAGATGTAGTGGTAGAGTTTATCTTGATTATGTATGTTATATCAAATTGGAACTCTTTTCCCAGATCTTCTGCATTATAGAAATGGAATCTCTTAAGTTTATACCTGTGAATGCCTCTGCTATGAATACCTCTACTGTGAATGCATCTGCCGCTACTCCTACTGGATCGTCGTCCGCTCTAAGGGCGACATCGCCTACTCAGCATCTTCAATGCTAGGTATCAAATGCACTGGATAAGGAATACCATCTACATGGTACCATTCTGACTCTGGAGGCCACTCGACAAGCCCTCTAAGTCAATAATTCACCCTGGTCGTCTGGACAGCGACGAACAACAATCAAGAAGCAGATGGTGCCAACCATCGTCTCCAACCGTCTTGGGTCATTATCCCCGAAATGCAATCACCAGTACCTCCCAAATTACGAGGAGGTGAATGAGAAGGACACTGAAGGCCTTAATTCAAGGAGAGAAGATTATTTCCCAAGGGCTCCTATCAACAATTTCCGCCAGACTCGTGCGATAGTGCACCCTCAACATTAGGAGGGTGTCGTATGCAGGTGTTCAGATCAGGTTCCTCAAACCCGAGAAGGAAAGATGAACCACCAGAGGTGACGACCGGTCAATAGTGAGCAGGTTCTTATCTCTTACATTTCCAGAGAATCCCACCAACCTAACTTGGTGGAAAGCAACCAACGGGCACACACACCCATCTGTTTTAATTCTGCTGTCCAGCAGACTCGTCTGGCAGCAGAACACCATTACTTCCAGACAATTCCGGCAGAGTACTATAGATAGGAACATACACATTTTTATAAATCATCAGCTAGTCAACAGGATCATCTGACTACATACGATGAAGGCTGCCAACCCAATGTGTTGAAAACTGGTAAACAGGCACATACACCTGCTTACACTCATCAATCCTGTCAGCAGTCTTGTCTTCCAATATTGAAGTAAGTTCATCAGCCACGTTCGGCGGAGTGAAATTAGTAGGCACATATACCTGCTAGTATTGATCAATCCTACTAACAGTCTTGTTTGGTAGCACCCGGAGAAGTCAATTGGAAAACACCAATAACAAATAGGAGGCAGACTCAAATCTCTGCCCCCACACATGAGTACTATCAGAATTCATTGGTAGGAAAAGGAGTACAGAAGCATGAAAAAACACCTAATCCAAGCACAGAATGGGCGTATATCCCCGTTCTGGCACCTAAAGTCACCAAGCATATTCTGTCAATGGTGAAGGAGCATAAGAAAATCCCTGCTCATATTCTGGATGCCTGCCAGGATATTATAACAGCTTCAGTATCATTACAGGGAAAGAAATGAAAATCATTCCCTACCAGTGGAGTGAAACATCAACAGTTCACTCTGGAACAGACACACACCACTGTTCCAGTCCAAGAGGGTTTTGGGGCATACTCCCCCATGTCATACGTACAACCAAGTTAGGCACATACACCTGATTTGAGAGGAGATAATTAGCCTAACCTGATCCTTTCTCCTGAACATGAACATACACCAGCCCATAATAACCACTTTTGTCAACAAGTGGTTCCTAAAGTGAGTAAGAAGGTGTCTAAAAAGAAGACTCATCCAGCACAGTCATGAAATCAAGGTCTAATTTGTAACAAGGCCTTACTCGATGATGGAGTTCTTGATGCACTCAGACAATTATCTATTGCAACTCAAGATTATACGCCCTCAGTTCCCAATAGTGGGAACATTAATTCTGAAGACCTGCATCAGACACTTCCTCATGAAGGCTTGCTTCATGATAGTTCGATCGATCTTGAAGTATCATCTTCAGATGAGAGTCACGATAACCCTCTGCGTGGCCAGAAGATCAAGGAGAAAAATGTTTCATCTTTTTCTGTAACCCACCATGGTGGTCCTCCCCTTGATGATGAATTTAGATATGAAATTCCTCTCCACAGTAGTAATTCTCATTGCCTGGAAAAATATTCAAAGGAAAATGTAGTGACAAGAAACCCCTCTTACCTTGAGGCACTTGCAAATGTCAAGCCAGTCATGTCTGATGCTTTACCAATAGCAGGTTAATAATTTCTCAACTAGAAGATAGCCCGAGGTGTAGGTCATTCTCTGAACCACCCCTGAGTCATGCATCTTATAAATTGATAAGTGAATTATCTACCAATATTGTTGAATCCGATGAAGCAACAAGGAACCACCAGTTTTGGTCTAAACATGTAGAAGAATCTTCATCAAATGATAAGGAGGAATTACTGAATATGAGAAAACAACTGGCGAAAGGTGAAGTTCCAGTCATGTTTTTGCCTTTGTCTGACTCTCAGTATGACATTCTAGAGATGTTGACGAAAGATTGTATTCAAGATATTCGTCTCCACAAGTGAAAAAATCTTTGTCAATTGAAAAAGAAAATATTATCTTATGATGAAGATGAAAATCATGTCAAGATAATAGAAGGGTTACAACACCAAATTGACTTGGCAGCTCTCTCGGTTTCTCGATATCCGAAGGCTGAAAAGCAGCAGAGAGCCCTTCAGTGTTCATGCCTTGGCGCATTAAGGAGATTGCGCCAATTAATTTCCAATGCCCCATCTGGTTTTCATATCTTAGGATGGGGTGTTCATGGAGCACTACATTTCACTGTACTCTCCAGCCAACAAAGCCCTCCGAAAATGGTCTCATACAATGTTATTGCCCATGGCCAGGCACAACCAATTGGCTTTGTTTGTAATCATATTCTTGATCAAGAACATGCCTCAACTAGTTCTTCTCAAAATCAAGCATACATAGAACAAGTTGTTGAATTAATCCTACATCAAGGGAACTAGAATATTGAAAATGATTCTCATTTAGAGCGTGCACATCATTAAGTGACAAAAGTGTTAGAAATCATCCAACGGTCTTTTGAACTGGGTGATAAGAGTGGATGTAGGTTGATACAACCAACCAATTTCCAGACTAAAGTACATAAGATCAGGAGAGATTTCATGAAAGTCTTAGATGTAGCAGCTCAAGAACCACCCCAGCTTTCTAGACCGGGGACTCTTTTAACCAAATCCTCAAAATCAACAAATAGGATTCGAGGAGTTGAGTAGAAATAGCATGAACAGCCCCAGTCCACAGGACTGGGGACTTTTTCAAATCTCCAATCTCTCCCTCAGAGAAAGTCAGTCTTCTCTTGATTAGGGAAGAAGCCACAAGAGGAACGAAGAGCTGAATTATCAGGAGATTCCCTCCAAATTATTGTTCGTCAAGAATTTCCTGAGGGACCAAATCAACAAAAGGCAATGTCTCATCAAAGACATAGAAAAATACAGTATCGCCGAAATGTAGATAGAAAGGATGAAATGCATTATGCATCAATTAATGTCATCAATTCCGTTGTTTTTGATCCTCCAGAACATGAGGCTCACTCAGAGGGATCAGATGAAGAGGTTACTACTCAAGAAGTTGTACGCACAGACACAAATGAAGAAGTTGTGCATACACGAAATAAAAGGCTTACCCAGAATCTAGGTAATCCTTCATGTAACCCACTTCCCCCTCTTATAAAGGTGTACAATAAGGGGAAAGGAAAGAATCAGGTTACATAACCTTCTTCTGGAGAAGGACAATCGCTCTTATTAGAGCAAAGATTCTCACAACAAGAGGAAGAGATGAAGGAATTAAAGAGGTTGAATGCAGAACTACTTCAATGTAGTCATCCTCATAAGCGTGCTGGAGTTAGTCAGCCAGTGGAATTTGTTGCAGCTACTGAGATGGATCAAGAGTATCCTCCTTTACCAGTACACCCTCATAGGTCTAATATTATGGGTTATACACAACAACAACCGAAAATACTACCATCAGTGGCAGTATCGATCGCCACACCTGTCCAAACTCCAGTTATTTCACCTGCACAGGTCCAATCTCAACTGGATGTTTCTCAAAAATTAATGACTAACATTGAGTCATTAATAGCTCAGTTGGAAGCTATGGAAGGAAAGCGTGCACCGGTTCGACCAGAAAAGAGAGCTTACCCTGAATGGGTTGATGCAATTCCTCCCCCATCAAAATTTTCATGTACCACATTCCCAATATTTAATGGTTCGGGAGACCCATAGCAATGCTTAACACATTTTGTTTCTCGTTGAAATCCTATGATGGGAACCCCTCAGCAACAAGAAGCAGTTAAGCTCAGGTGTTTTGTACAGTCATTACAAGGGACTGCTTTTTTCGGGTATACAAGCTTTCAATCTCGGTTAATTATTGGGTGGGAGGATCTCTGTCAACAATTCCTTCTTCAATTCAGATCAACTTTGCCAAAGACAACAGTTTTTGATCTAAAAAATTGTAAGAAAATGGATAATGAAAGGGTTTCAGATATCATTTCTCACTGGAAGGGATTAACATATTCCCTGATCATAGCACTCCCTCAAGAAGAGTTATTGCCAATTTGTGTGGTAAATCTGCATGATGAATTACGCACGTCGTTGATCGCTATGAAATACACAGGAGGGTTTCGAGACCTTACTTCAATCGCTCACCATATTGAAGACTCTCTAACAAAGACTAAGGATAAATCTTGTTTAATTCCATCATCTCCAGGAAGGAGAATGGGTAAAGAAGAGACTGCTACAGTTACGCTTAAACAAGAATCGGTACCTGCTTCTACTTCAAGGCCTTCATCTTCTTGAAGGGCTCCACCTCATGAGGGCCAAAAACAGAATCCGTTTCATGAAGATGATCAAAGAGATCAAAGATGAAAAAAATTAAGTATTTGAATAGAAATGTTTATTCTTTCTGAAATGAAAAAGTTATTGGTTACATCATTTCAACTTTGGAAAATAATTTGGTTCAATTTCCAAGTCCCAAAAGGCCTAATAAGGAAAGATATGAAGACCATCCCAATTATTTCCCATTACATCAGATGTTAGGGAATTATATTCAGGAGTGTTTTGTCTTCAAAGACCTCTTGCAAAAGATGGTCGACTTGGGACAAGTAAAACTGAAAGGTTCTTCAGCTCAGGTAGCATGTGTTACTACTACAAATACAGAGGAAGAAGGTGAGAGGGAATAAGTAAAAAAAACATGCACAGAAATATGATGATTAGATGGTCAAGAAAATGATCAACCGAACTCATGCCATTTTGCGAACGCAATTGAAGAAACCAATTGTGTCTTCTGCTATGAATGCCACAACAAAACCCTCTTCATCAGAGGGTAAATCCTCAAAGAAACGACATAATTCAAAGAAAGGGGAAAAATCAGAAGAAGATGAAATTGTGTCAAATACCATGTTGTTTTTGAATATGGTAGATTTTATGCCATCTACTTCAAAGTCACGGGAACCGCCCTGCCAAACGACACAGTCTAAATGGGCTAATCAGGCAGAATCTTCATCAGATGAAGAGTTGATCTTTGGTTCTGTTAACATGATTTATTTAATAGATCCTTATGCTAGTCACAACTTTGATCTTGATAGACCTGAGTTCCTTGTATCAAACAGAGGAAATAGAGGAAGTTTCAGGGGTTTGAGATACAGAGGAAGATGTGGATATCCCAAAATCCACTATTCCAATTCTACTCCTGCTAGAACTGTATATGCAGCAGAAACTCGTGGAAGAGTCCTTCAGCGTGCTCAACAAGAACAGGCAAATTCTTCCACGCAAGGCAGATTCAGCCCTGGTATAGTTATTTTGGAGTATTAGTTAGAGGTTCCAACTTTTTCCTCTCAGCAAGTAAATTGACCTATTCGGTCTAATCTTCTAAATCCAGGAGTATTTTCAACTCCTACCCCGATACAAGATACATCTACTTCCAAAGCATCAACTTCTAAGGCACCTACGAAACCACATGTTCCTGTTGGGAAACACAGACCTTTGGATCAGAAATATGATGTCTTGAAACATTTGTCCCAAGTACCGGCCAAGTTAACAATTCTGGATGCCTTGAATCTATCCAAGGATCTTTGAGAGGCACTCATTGAGGCTTTGTCAAGTCCTCAGGAGTTCGAAACTGAAATTGCTGCGGCTGAAGTCTACCATGTAGAGAATGGCCCTATATAATGCCATGCAGTGATATCTTTTATAGATGAAGATGAAGATTATGTCGTTCATGGACACATCAAACCTTTGTATTTATCTGGCAAGGTCAATGGTGTAGACATCTAAAGAGATTTCATTGATAATGGTTCAGGAGTCAACCTCATCCCCATTCGTACACTTCGTCGATTGGGCCTCACGAAATCTGATTTATCTCCTTCTACTTTGATGTTACAAGGATATGATAAAAATGAACAAGAGCCAATGGGCGGGATTCCACTCAGAACTCAGTTTAGAGACCTTGTATCCAATTCAGATTTCATGGTTGTTGATCACGATACATCCTTCAACATTTTGCTTGGAAGACCTTGGCTACATCAACATGCAGCTATCCCTTCATCATACCATCAATGCCTCAAATATTGTTTCGATGGTCAAATTGGGACATTGTATGGTGATAAGGCCCCCTTAAATACATGTGAATCTCAATACATTGAGGCAGAATTATATCACATGAAGGGTAAGGATAAATCCACAATAAAGGAGGTTACCAAGGTTAATGCTCTATATGGTTTGGAGAAGATTCCAGTAAACCCATTCACACATGTGAGTACAGATTATGTGTTTCCTATCAGTCAAATTGATAGGATATACCCGAATCCAAATACTCTTATGGAAACTTCCATAATGTCAATTATGGCAATCAAGCCAGACAACATGGGAGAATATTGGTGATTCACTAAGAAATGATGAAATCCCAAATGGAGATGTATTCATTTCATCCGTTGAAATCCAGCAAGTCTATACTTCTCCCACCAGGGAAGAAGAAGTTATAAAAATGTTAGAGGTGAACGATGATGTCGATTCTCAATCCATCATCTCCTCTTTATTACCGAAGGAAGACCCTTCATCATCAATAGGGTCAGAAATGGAAGCCTCTTCTTCAAGATGTTCAAAATTTAACATCTCTCCTGATCATGAAAATTTTGCTTCATTATCTACTATGAAAGTAGAAGCAGAAGAGATAACACATGTTGAAGAAGAAGAGGAAGATCTCAGAGATGCTCCTCCAACATTTGAAGAGGGTATCTCTACCACTGTGGATGAACTCAGAGAAATAAATCTGGGTACAAAAAAAGATCCACGCCCCACTTTAATTAGTGCGGCCATGACTCTTGAAGAGCAAGAAATGTATATTTCATTTTTAAATCAAAATCAAGATATATTTTTTTGGAACTATACAGAAATGCCAGGCCTTGATCCTGATGTTGCTACTCATTGTTTGGGTTTTCCAGAAGAACATCGAGGATTTATGAAAGCTGCAAGAAGAACACACCCAACTTATGATTCCAAAATTGAAGCTGAAGTGGATAAGCTTATCAAAGCTAACTTCGTTAGAGAAGTTCAATATCCCAAGTGGTTGGCCAATATTGTCCCTTTGAAAAAGAAGAATGGACAAATTAGGGTTTACATTGATTTCAAAGATCTTAATCGGCATTGTCCTAAGGATGGTTTTCCAGTTCTGATAACAGAACTCTTAATTGATGCAACAGATGGCTATGAAGCACTTTCCTTCATGGATGGATATTCAAGATATAATCAAATCCGAATGGCTCCAGAAAATGAGGAATCTATAGCCTTCAGAGCTCCTCAGGGTGTTTTTTTCTATCAAGTAATTCTCTTTGGCCTGAATAATGTAGGCGCAACATATCAACATGCCATTCATCGTATCTTCAAACACTTTTTATGATATTTTGTTGAATATTATGTGGATGATTTTGTGGTTAAATCTAAGCGACATTTTAATCACTTGGCTGATTTGGAAGTTATATTCCACAAACTTCGGCAACATAATTTGAAGATAAACCCCTTAAAATGTGCTTTTGGGGTAACCTTAGGAAAATTTATTGGCTTTTTGGTACGCCATCAAGGTATCGAAGTCGATCCTAAGAAGACAAAGTCAATCCTTGGTATGTCACCTCCTCAGAATTTGAATGAATTGAGAGGAATTCAAGGACACTTAGCCTATATTCGGCATTTCATCGCCAATTTGGCAGGCAAAAGTTTACCCTTCACCAAATTGATGAAGAAGGGAGTCACTTACTAGTGGACTGTATAATTTCAAGAGGCATTCAATATTCTCAAGAAATATCTCTTGAGCCCACTGGTATTAATGCCACCTATTTAAGGAAGGCCACTTATTCTTTATGTGACAGCTTTAGAGAAATCATTGGGTGCCTTCCTTGCACAGAAGAATGATGCTGGGAAAGAAAACAACCTTTACTATCTCAGTCGGACTATGCTTGAAGCAGAAACCCAATATTCAAGTATTGAGAAGTGCGACCTAGAATTAATATTTGCAGTTCAGAAGTTGAGACACTAGCTTAAACATCATGAGGTTGAATTGGTATCTCGTAATAACCCTCTCAAATTTATCCTCAGCCGTCCAATACTTACAGGATGTATGGCAAGGTGGGAAGTTATTTTTCAGCAATTTGATATTCAGTATGTGTCTCAAAAGGCAATAAAGGGACAAGCTCTGACTGATTTCCTTGCTAAACATCCTTCAGTAGAAGATACATATTTAGATATTGAACTTCCTAATGAGGAAGTCTTTTTTATTCAAGATAGTATTCAAACATGGGAAATGTACTTTGATGGAGCTTCCAGAAGTCCAACAGGGAAGAAATTGGAAGATCCTAAATTCAACAAATTTGGGGTAGGAATTGTGCTCATTTCTCCAGAAAAGGCAGTGTTACCCTATTCCTTCCCATTGTTGGGAGGCAGTACAAATAATGAAGTAGAATACCAATATCTCATCATCGGATTGGAGTTGGCGCTTTAATCATAAGTGAATCACTTAAAGGTGAAAGGTGATTCAGACCTGGTAATAAAACAAGTCAATAGGGATTATGAAATTAGAAAAGAAAAACTAATCCCTTTGCATGATTACGTTAGAGATTTAATGGCGGAATTCCCTTCAGAACTGACATTTTCTTATGTCCCGTGATCGCAAAATGCCCAAGCTGATGCACTGGCTAATATAGCCACAGCTTTGGCAGATCCAAACTGGGACAAGACAATCATTAGTATTTCCCACTGTCATACAATTTAACATTATGTTCAAGCCAGAATAGAGGAAATCAATGAAATTTGTCACATTCCTAAACCATATGGTCATACTATAGGATAGATGAAACCTATCAGGTAATACCTTCAAAATATTACACTTCCACCTGATAGAGCCGAGAAAAAACAAATTCGGTGACGTGTGGTCAATTTTACTCTTTTTGACAGCCCACATCACCTAGAGAAAATTCTCTACAAAAGTGGTTTTGATGGAATTGTCTTCAGATGCATTGACAGTGAAGAGACAATGGATATCATGAAAGAAGTGCATGCAGAAGTCTATGGTGCCCACCAGTCTGGACATAGAATATCTGATCAAATTTGAAGGCTTGGATACTTTTGGCCTTCAATGACACAAGATTGTGTTGATTTTACAAAGAAGTGTCATTCTTTTCAAGTATGTGCCAACTTCATTCATCAACCTCCAGAGTTGATTCATACAGCTAAGTACTCGTGTCCATTTTCCACATGGGGAATGGATGTGGTGGGACCTTACCCTTCAGCTACAGCCATGCAGTTTAAGTATATTGTTACTGCTATTGGCTTCTTTTCCAAATGGGCAGAGGCAATACCTCTCAAAGAATTTAGTTCTAAAAGCATTGTTAGCTTCATCAAGTCTAACATCATTACCAGATTTGGTGTCCCTCATACCATATTGACGGAAAATGGCACCAACTTCTGTTCATCTGAGGTAAGGAAGTTTTATCAAGAATACAACATCAAATCCAACCATTCCTCTCAGTATCATGCAGCGACCAATGGCTAGATAGAAGCCTTCAACAAGACTCTTTCAAAAATACTTCAAAAGATGGTGGATAAAGATAATAAATCATGGCCTGATAAACTATTTCATGCTTTATGGGCTTATCAGACTACCCCCCGCACTGCAACGCAGTCAACTCCATATTCATTGGTATATGGAACAGAAGCAGTCTTTCCCATTGAAGTTCAATTACCCTCTCTTAGAGTATCCATTTGTGATCAGTCATCTACAGATGAACAATCTCAAAAGTGATTGGATGAATTGGAATGGTTAGATAAGAAAAGATTGTGCACCCTGCATCACTTGGAAGTCTATCAGAATCTAATAGCATGAGTTTTCAACAAAAAAGTTCATTTTCATTCATTCATTCAGGGAGAATTGGTATTGGTTCTCAGAAATCCAATGATACTAGGAAAGAAACCTCCCAAGTTGGAGCCAAAGTGGGAAGGACCTTACTCAATACATAAGGTCTACTCCAATGGAGCTTATTCTTTAATCTCAATGGATGGATAACTCATCACTACTCCAACCAATTCCAGATTTCTGAAGAAGTATTTTTTATAATACAAATACATCCAACGGACCATGCATATGACCTTAAACTATTTTCACTTACGCCCAACATGACGTTAAACCATGTCGTCCTTGCTACATGATGTTAAACTATACAACCCTTCTTTTTCCCTTATTTTATGACTTTAAACTGTACAGTCCCTTATTCATCCAACATGACGTTAAACTATGAAATCCTAGATACATGACGCTAAACTGTACAGAAGTCCCTTACGTTCAGCAAGACGTTAAACTACATAATCTCTGGTACATGCATATGACATTAAACTACTCGCAACATCGTCCAACATGACGTTAAACTATGAAAAAGTCCCTAATACGTCCAACATGATGTTAAAATGTGTCCTCTTTTGTCCTTACTGCATGACATTAAATTACACAGTCCCCCTTTCATCCAACATGACGTTAAACTGTATTGTACCCATCATCTTAGCTACAGGTTTCTAAACTGTACAACACCCTTATTGTCTAACATGGTGCAAAACTGTGTTCACATCCTACATGACGTAAAACTGAACACAGTCCCTAATACGTCCAACATGACATTAAACTGTATTTTTTCCCTGATACATGACACTAAATTGTGCAGTACCAATAGTCCTCACTGTAAGACTTTAAACTTCATAGTACCTTCACATGTCCTACATGACATTAAACTATGCATTGTTAAGGTTTTTGCTGCCTCTTGATTCTCAGACTGAGTATGACTCACGTGATCTTAGAGTAAACTTCAACCATAACACCTTCTCCGGGCCGCTAACCATGCGTAAGTCCCAACACTTTATTTTTAGATCGTTGTCCTAAAAAACAACTTGATCACCAATTCATTCTTTAATTGAACTACGCAGACTTTGATCCTAGCCTTCTAGGTTTGGTAGGTAGGAAACCACTCGTGGTTTAATCCCAAAATCAATCTCTTCATGTCGGTTCACCTCCATCTCATACGATATTGATTCCTAAATCCACCCCCAGAATCAATATCTTTACATTGGTTCACCTTTGTCCTTGCTATATGACATTAAACTGTACAACACTTTTGTCCTGTATGACAATAAACTACAACATTCTTTGACACCCTCACCTGATAGGGAATCATTATTTACATTGATCTCCAATCATGTTATATTCTAAAGACCACGTGCATACATGGAAATACCTGAACCGTTAATCTTGGGTCAAACCATCATTTCACTAAAGTCCCCTTTCACCCTTCACTTGTATGAACCAAATCTGTACAAAGGGTATTTCAAGAACTACGTTCGCCTTGATTCCCATCCTTATGGGATACATAGGAACATTCGAGTGTCCCTCGAATCTAGCCCCAAGTCTTTAGGCCTAACCCCAAATTCCACTTTCATTCCCTTGGCTGAAAATTCCCCCTTGTTTCGAGCTCTATGACCTTAAACTAAGATTTCCTATACTCTCATCCCACATGACGTTAAAATATATTTCAAGAACTACATTTGGCTTGATTCTCATTCTAATGAGATATGTAGTGAAATCCAACATCTCAATTCAGGACCCAACTACAACATGATTATGGTTAAGCATTGGTCTATGTATCTCCACATGCATTGAACAATGCCCATTTTTTTGTATCATACTTCTAACCTTAAATAAATTCAGATCGACCATAACCCTTTTCTTGACTTCTGGTCACAAAATGTCTGATACCTGAGAGTTCTTTTGTCTGACTATGCAGCACGTGCACTTAGGTGGCATTGCATAAACAGTCCACATAACAGCCTTGTCAGCCAAAAGATGCTATTATTTGACTATGCAGCCAATTCCCTTAGGTGGCCCTGCATAATTCAACCCCCTAATGGGTTTGTCAAATAGTGGTAACTTAATTCTTGGGAAGAAAACCTCTTTTGTCCTTATTTGTCTTAACGACAATATATAGGGATCCGCAAAAATAGCCATCTTAACATATTTGTCCCATACTCTTTTTCATGATCTGAAAGTATTCAAGTCTATGGTTTATATTTTCTTTCCCTATGTTTGGGTCAGACCTTCATAGGAGTGACATTCATCCAGTTATTAGACAATCTTGATTGGAAATATCTTCTCCATATTCAAGTACCTCTCTCCATACAGCAAACTCTTTGCTTTGGAAAAGTTGAATCTCCATAAACATTCAATGGATTTTTAGCAGTAGAAAAGTAATTTTCTAAGAGTTATTTTTCTTGACTATGTAGCACTTTCCCTTAGGAAGCCTTGCATAAGTAGTCTACATAGCAGACCTGTCAGCCAAAATATGCTATTATTTGACTATGCATCCAATTCCCTTAAGCGGCCCTGCATAATTCAACCCCCTAACGGGTTTGTTAAATAATGGTAAGTCCATTCTTGGGAAATACTTCTTCTAATTACTTTTAGCCCTTTTTTATATCATTCCTCAGATTCAAAATTTCTTAAGTCATCATTTACATGTTTTCCTCCGTACGTGGATATGGTAATATGTTTTTAGATAAATTATCAAGGAATTGAGTCAATTTTAATCCATTCAGTCACAACTATTTCGACCTTAAACATTAGCCTTTTTATGTCCGACGTACATGAATTTAAACTACCTACAAAATACAAGGGAACTCTGAACAAAAGTCATGTTCTATCTCAATGAACATACATTTTGTATGATTTAGGTAATATTGAGAAATTAAAAAGATTCAAGGTTTCTAGGGTTATTTTTATAATCCTAGTAAAAATCAAACTATGCTTACTAGGCCCATTGGATTAGGTAAAAATTTAAAGAAGGTAGCAAATGAAGGCATGCACAAATGATTGAAGATGAAAGTATTTTTCATTTGATGCACAAGAGTCAGAAGGACATCCACATACTAGAGTCTCTTCTCTTTTCCAAGAATTACAAAAGGCTTTCAACATAAATCTTCATTTGATTTACAGCATCCCGAGCTTCATCAGAAGCCATTTGAAGCTCATGCACTCGACCAACTACACCCTTTTCAGCTTTATGGAGTGATTTATTGGCATCTACAATGGATTTCATACCATTCATTTGAGCTCCTTCCAGTGAATTATTAAGTTGGTCAAGTTCCCCAGTAACAACATCTCACTATTGCTGAAGATGCATCTGCTGGATGACTATTTATTTGATCTTATGTTTCAGCTCCTTTAACTTGGCAGCGTAATTAGCCTCATCTCGGGATACCGCAGGCTCAAATTCACTGATATTGGTTGACAGCCTGACTTTGGTAAAATCTTGATGGTACTTCGGCTCCTGCTCCCTTCTCAAGATGACTTGTTTTACCGCAGCATGGATCTTTTGATATCCAAAACCGCCCAGTCCCAACATGACAAATAGGGATGGCAGTCATGGGATTTTCGATGATAGCTCTTGAAGAGGCACTTAAGATATGATCTTCCATATATTCTTCCATGCCTTTCATCGTTAAAATTGGAGCACCTTTTGTACTTCTGGGTCCGACTCATCATCACTGTCACAGGGGGAATATAATCTATGATTAATGCAATTAGGGAAGTGCCATGTTCTGCTCTTTCCCCCCTGACCCGCGTTTCTTCACTTTCTATTCCCGTTGGGGCGGAGGCTGAGGCTTCACCTTCAGATCTAGCCACTGAAATTGATGGCCTTGCATAATCAATTGAATGCTTTGGTTAGTTTCAAAGGATAAAAAAAGTTGATTGGATTTCTTTCAAATTAAGTACAGTCACAAAAATTGTTATCTCTTACCCAATGGTAGATCAACAGTAGGAGAAGGCTCCTCCCCGTCTTTCCTAGCTTTGAAAGGATTTTCAGGATGAGTTTAAGGAAGCTCTACTAGGTTCAGCTCCACCTAAGCCAGTGTCTCTGCAATAGTGGGGTTGTCTGTACCCCCTTCAGGAATTGGTAGTTCGACAGCTTGTTCATATGGAACTGCACATTTGAACCATTCATGATCAGAGATGTAAAAAGATGTTATTTTAACAGGATGAAGGATAACACTCACATCCAAAATCTTCTAAATTACATGGTAATTTAACATGATCTAAAAAATCATCAAAAGATGCTCCAAGTTCCATCATTTCATCCAAAGTTATCTTATATTCCTGGTTATTCTCACATGTGGGAGCATTCAATACATCTTCTATGTGACCCTTATTTTGTGGCCTATGACCCTGGATAATTTCTTCAGATAAAATCGTGACATCAGTTGCAATGGCTGCCAAAAGATCTAGTGCATGGGTTGAACCTAAATTATCACAGAATGGAAGTCAGTTGATGTTTCATTCAACATTTTATGAAGCATTGTTAATTTACCAGAAGTATGATATTCTCTACTTGCAACAACAGCAGGAGGGATACTGGGAACATATGTTGGCTCTTCTCCAGGAGTAGTCAAGTTAGGCTGAACTTGTGATTGTTCACCAGTACCCTCCATGGTCCTCATAGGAGGGTCAGTCCTTTCCTTTAGAGGCGAAATTTAAGAATCCCATGAAATCTCGAGAAGTATGAGCAATCCTTTCATGGATTAAGACTCATGACTATCTGAAGGACTTACAACTACTAATGAAATGTTTATCTGTGGACTTCCTTATTCGATGTCTTTGTTTCTTTGGATTTTTGGGAGTGATGTCATCATCATCTCAAAATACAAGAATTGGAGGATGAAAATCCATGTCTAACTCCTCTTCCATGGCTTGTTGTCCTGGAGATATCTCACCCAGCTCACGAGGAGATTCATTAGCCCCGATGGGAGTACCACCAGGGATATACTGTGGTGAAGGAGCATCAACAGTTCCTTTCTTTGCAAGCTGCAGGATGAAGAAAATTATTTCCTTGAGTAACAAAGCTTTGACTGAACTCAAGTTGCAAAGAAAATAATGAAAGAGACTTACATCTTCAGGAGCCACGTAATCGTTCCACTCCTCATCTCTGGAACCACCAGTCCCCTTAGTAGCGCCATAATCTATCATTTCCTTCACCCACTTAGTGACATGAATGGAATCATCTATGGCATATATGAGCATTTCCATCTCTTTGATGTAATCCCACACTTCATCAGGGTTATCCTTGTAACGGATATCTGTAGAATCCTGAAGATTCCCTATTCCAGGGATTTGTAGCCGCTCGCACAGATCCAGCTAGGCGGTTTCAGCATCGCAATATAAACTTCACCATGTCTGGACAGCCTCTGGTCGTAGATATTCAACATGTGTACCAGAAGGCTATGAGGAGTGTCCTAAAATTTTAGACTTTAGCTTCTTCCCACCTCCTGCAACTACAGATAAAGGAAAAGAAAATAAGACTTATTTCTCTATAAAGTAATGGTGATTAAGTTACCCCAATGAAGTAACTCACTAGGGATCGATGGAGTTGGTCTCTTGATTCTGACAGGGGGATTATATCTGGAACAAGGCCTCTTTTCCACATGTTGTTCCTCATCATCCCCATCTTGGGAATTCGACGAGTCAACCCTAGGTGAGGAACCTGGTGAATCAGCTCCAGGTGGGGAAGCGTCACCATTACAAGGAAGGTTTTCTTTCTCTATAGTTATTTTCTTTTTCTCCACCTGATAAACCGGATGATTAAACACCCCTCCAGGGTATGATGCTATCTAGTTCTCGGCATACCATGTAGTCAATTTACTTGCCACTCTATCAACTGGTAGATCAAACACAGCCCCCGTCTTCTCCATAGATGTCAGCAACCACAATTGTCTGGAAACCATCAGATGATGCTCTGACCTGACATGCACAGGAGGGGATACAACAGTCTGCTGTAGGCACTTGAATTGGCGTTCATATCTCTATAGAGCATAGGCCTCACATATAATCTCTCAGTCAATCCTGGTGGCCAGTACACCATCTCTGCAAGCCAGCATGTACGCCCTCAATTCTAGATCAGCATTTCGATCATCAACAAACCGCTTGGTTAGCAGGTTTCCATAAGAAAAGAAATTTAATTACTTATAAATGCTTAGACTCACCTTCATATCATAGATGTTGAGAGCTAATGAAGCAATTTCAGAGTATGCCTGCACTGATGGACTGAAAGAACTTCTAAGAATCTGTACTCCGTTCTGTACATTATATGTCCTAAAATGAGTGGTGATCCATCCCCACAAAACTGGGAATGGTCCCACTATTCTCAAAGGAGACTTACGCATAAAGACATGGAGTAAGCTCCTATGAATCTTCGCTAAAATGGGGGTGGCTAACCCAACCATTTTCTTCTTAGCTAACTTGGCTGCCACAACGAAGGTCCCTGACCTGATGCCTCCCTTCGAATCCCTGACTAGAAAATGATAAACACTGAGCCACAAGGATAAGAAGCCCTCCAGACGGGTCTTTTTTGGGATTCTCTAATTCACTCCGTACCCCCACTTATCAAATTCTCTCGCTTCTAGAGTTGGCTGGAATGTGTCAGGAGCACCCCTATTATCTATTTTAGAGAAAATAGTAGGATGAGTACAGGTAGGCCACTGCCCCTTCTTCCTGGTAAGAAACATATCCATCCACTCCTCTGGATGAATATCCTTTCTGGAATGAGTTTTGGAAGTTGTGGAATTCTTGAGCTTGTAGAAGATTTTCAATAATTCCCGAGCCAAAGTCAGAGTCTTCTCCAAATCATTCCAAGTCGCCTTGGGGGGGATGAATTCATCATACATGTCACCCAGAATTGGAGCCCCCGAGATCTTGTGGACATCCCATAGACTAATGCCTACTTCTCCATGATTCAGATGAAAAGAATTCGTTTCTGGGCTCTAGCGGCAGATTAATTCTGGCAAAAACTCATCATTCCTATAGACATATGTCTGCCCATCCCAGACATCTTCATATATCAGAGATTCTTTGAAATCCTTGACAAACTCTACACAGGTTTGTCGCACCCAGTATACCCACATCCAATTTGGCTTCACACCTCCTCCATAACAGAAGTCCCAACTCTTCTTCCAGCCTTTGGATTGATCCATCTAGGAATTTCAGAAGATTGAAGGATAACAATGTGGTTGCAGCTCAGGCTTGTGTGGTTTTAGATTTGGAGAACAAGGGCTATGATGCATCATATAGGCCTTCTCCACTGTTCCAGTGTTTATAAATGCTCATCCACTTGATATTTCTGCTGAAGGAAAATTGGTGTAATTCTGAAACTAAGAATGTGGGAGATATTTCTTTGCCTCTGGAATGTTGACATCTTGAAAATGACCATACCCATACAGAGGCAAGTAGATTCTCCCTAGAAATTTAAGATGATACTTCTTCAAATACTTGGCCAAGTCTGGGAGAGTGATGTTGCAGATAGTCTAATAATCATGGCCAACAACATTCATCATGTCATCAATCCGTTTGCTACCTAGTTCATCAGTCGTTCCGATTCTTCTAGTAGCCATTGAATCTACAAAAAGGTCGAATAATTAACTCTTAAGTGGGTAGATTTTTCATAAAATTTGTGAAGAAATTCTAAAAAAATGGCTAAGGAATTAAGGCACGCAAGTACAATTTTGGCGCGCAGGTGTAACTGTGTCGCGTAGGTATTTGGCACGCAGGTATCACCACATGGTCAAAATACCTCTGTAGCAGCGCGAAATGGAAAAAAGAACTAAAATGCGGAAAATCATCCACCTGTGCGACGATAGAAAATTGCACGACGAGAGCTCAAAAGTTTGATATCCGAGTGCTTTGCACCAGAATGGCCGCATATTTATAGGCCATGCCGTACCCCTGTGCGCCCAAGCCTGCGTGCCCAAGCCTGTGGGCCGATTTCTGCACGCTTAGAACCTACACGCCGAACTTCCTTGGTTTTCTTCTTTAACTCAGAGTCACATGCTCACTCATTTAGGATCCAACTCTGAGGGGGGAATTTTTTTGACGCTCCTTTCCATCACAGAGTCTAAATGACTAAAAAAAGGAAATATCTTAGTCCAAAGTGATCCATCCTTTGAAGAAACATCAAAAATTGAAAAAGGCATAAAGAAGGATTTTTTTTCAAAAATGGGCCGCGCAAGTGTCATCATGGTCGCACAGGTATACCTACACGCCCTAATTGATTTTCGCCCGGGGTCTTCAGCAGCCTATAAATACCCCTTGTGGGCCCCCATTTCGGGGATGAAAAATTCCAAAAGCCAGATTTAAGCTCCCGACACCCTAGTCTCTTCTGGATGTCTTCCGAACACTTCTAAGGTAATTTCTTACATAGAATGGAATATCTAAACAGGGGAAACACGACCTAAGTGTTGAAATTCATCAAAACATGGTGCCTAAGTGTCTAACCCTTAAGGGAAATGAAGACACATGTACACCGCCTTATCCCTTCAAAAGAACTTGCACACCATTCTTTTGGAAGTCCCTAGGGACAATAATAAGGGCTTGAGCCAAGTCTCGCCCAAGTGTTACCATTTTGGTCAACCGTCGCACAGGTAAACCTGTGCCGCACAGGTATACCTGCGCGCCTAGGACCTACGCGCCCATGAAGGACCTGCACACCTATTTCTTTTTGGCTGCCCCTCCTGCCTATCCACCCCTCCTTTTCAATATTTAGCCTTCAAAACCCTTCTCAAAGTCATTTATGACATGTTTCCTTTGTTGGATTCCTTATCTAAAAAGAATTCGGTGGAACACCTCTCAAAACATAGTGGTTTATATCTCTTT
This sequence comes from Viscum album, assembly GCA_963277665.1. Lineage (NCBI taxonomy): Eukaryota > Viridiplantae > Streptophyta > Magnoliopsida > Santalales > Viscaceae > Viscum > Viscum album. Next base: position 374,755,049 of record OY728163.1, on the reverse strand, counting down.
ATGTCACTAAGTTTATAGATTTCATTCATTCAACATCATCCTTTAAGATGAGAGGATCTTTAATTTGGGAATCCTCCTTAGGAGCAATCCCCAATCATAATTACCCTAACATGGGCCACCTATTCAAGAATAATCCCCAGTCATAATTCCCCTGACCTGGGATTCCTTCTCAGGAATAAGCCCCAATTTACTGGGTCTCTTTTTCCGGAGTAAGTCCCAAGTTCCCAAATATGGGCATCCTCCTTAAGAGTAAGCCCCAAGTTCCCAAATTCCCTTAACCTGGGCTTCCTTCTTAGGAATAAGCCCCAGTTATCAAGTCCCTTTAACCTGGTCCTCCTCCTCAGGAATATTCCCCAGCCATAATTTCTCTCAACCAGTCTTAATTTTTTTTTGATTTGGGCATCCTATTTAGGAGTAAGCCCTACATCCCCTCCTAATTTTGGAATCTTCCTCAGAAGTAAGCCCCAAGTTAGAGTATCCAAATCTCCATAAAAGCACATATACCTTTATGGACCCTATTCCCAGGTTTCTTACCTGAAGTAAATCCCAATCCTCATTTATTATGGGAAGTCATACATACATAAGCCCCACATTATTGCATATTTCGTGGCACAATTGTCTGGTTTTACCAATACCTCTTGTTTCTCACACCGAGCATGACTCACGTGAGCTTAGAGTGTAAAAGTAATTATGACATCTTTCTTTGAGCCTTAAATCATGTATAAACCTCATTCTTCTTTTATCTAACTACGTGGGTTCTGATTCCTTTTCTTAAACAAAGGATATGTTGGTAGCCGATCCGCGAGTACAATCCCAATTCTAAAATAATCTGTGTCCTTCTGAATGACAATACACTTCAAGTGCCCCACTGAGTGGCTTTAAAACCAGTATAGTTATCATAATAACCAAAAGATCTTTATAAAATGTATTGAAGGATACCATTGACTAAGAATATCTAACAAATACAGATGATTCTCTATCGATGAAGAACCTAAAATACATATAAAATATTCTCTAAATTTCATACATATTAATCATTGATTGTCAGATCTAAAGGAAAGCTCATTTTCATACTTGGTAATGTAATAAGGATTCACAAACATAACATAGAGAGTCCCAGAGTAGACAATAATTCCCCCTAAAAAGGTGTGATGAGTCCGACCTCCCATCCTCTCAACCAATGAAATTTTTTAAGCCTCATAGGTTCACAACTAATGAGCACCTACCTTTGGAAAGTAGGTCCAAATGGATATAAAATCATTGGATGTTTCCGGTTCTATGAACAAACCCGTTAGAAAACGATTGGAATTTTTGAACCTTAAAAAAACGAGGTCATCTCCACTTCCAGATGAAACATAGATCTTTTTTACCTCGCATAGAGAGAAAGACTAGAATACTGTATTTTTCCATGCTTATATGAAGGAGAAACATTATGCTTGTACTCCAAATATTCATCATGGGGATTTTCCATTTTCTAGAGACACTAAGGTGATCATAAATAATGTGAATTCACAATTTAATTCACTTTTATGTTTTTTAACCCATGAATATATAGTAGTTCTCTAGGAGGAAAAGATGAAATTTTTCAATAAACCCTGATCATGACCTATAGCATTTAGTGTTCCATTATTGAATGTATTCTAGAGGAGAAGGATATGTCGAAATCACATAATTATCTTAAAATAAAGAGTTCTCCTAGCCATAATGGGTTCCCAAGGGTGTTATATTTTAGTTCCTAGGAGATTATCACGCCTGAACTAGTTGCATCAAGTAAGGATTTATTCCCTTGATGAGTGGTTCCTTGGATTTCTTGGTCCACCTCCTTGATCCTCATTCCAAAGAAGATAGATCCATCCTCCATCAACCATTATTGACCCATTATTCTATATAATTTTTATATAAGTTTATTTCATCTTTAATCAATATATATCTATCTCGGTTTATTTATGGATGGATTTCAGAGGACCAACAAGTATTTATTCAAGGAAGAATAATCCAAGGTTAAATATCGATTGCTTATAAGATGGTTGGTTAGATCAATATAAATGTAGTGGAATCTAATATTTTTATCAGGGTAGATATGGATAAGGCATATTATTGTTTTGATTGGAGCCTAATTATCAGGGTTATGATACATATGGGATTCTAAAAATGGTTTATTGACTTGCTATTTTTTTTACAGTTCTCTCTGGTTAAATATTTTGTTTATGGTCAGAAAATGTGGCTTAATGAAATTTGAGAGAAGGATTAAGAAAAGTGACCCTCTCTCACCCTACATATTTTTCTTGGCCCAATATTCCATTAGTATATTCTTCACCGCCAGTATGCAGAAAGGGATTATTATTCCTTACTGTTGTGAAACACATTTCCTCTGGATAGATATAGAATCAAAATTGAGGCTAGCTAGGGTATGAACCACAAAATATTTCCAATTAAATACTTAGGATCTCCCTTCAATCATAGAAAGGTATGTACTATAAATATTGATTGTATGGTTAACAAAACCAGTAGTTGAATTTGTAATTGGAAAAATAGGTTCCTTTCATTTGGAGGTAGAATCAACCTTGTCAATTGCATGATATCTTCTATCCCTATACATATCCTGTCAGTTCTTAAGGTTCCAAATGAGACCATGAAAGAGATTGTGAAACTAATAAATTATTTTATTTTGGATGCTCAAGGGGTGGGTATATGTCATTGAACATCATGAAATATTATCACCAAACCAGTGGATCATGGATGCATCAATGTAAGAAATGTGAGAGAATCTATATATCATCATTAGGTAAAACTTACATGGTAGGATATTCAAGGAAAATTCGTTTGGTGTATGATCATTAATGGAAAATATGGCATTGGGTTAAAGGAAAAAGTAGTGAGATGCCTCCCCCTATGGAATTCAATTCAAGATCATATTCTAGCACTGTAGAAACAATCTTGGGGGATCATTGATTGTGGGGGTATTAACTTTTGGGACTGTAATTGGGGAGGTGGAATCATGGGGTAAAAAGGGTTCCCCATGCCTACTATGATCTTTAAGAAATCATTCTCTATTAATTATTTCACTCAGGTGATTCTAAATGACTCTACAAAAAGAGAAATTAGAAATATATTACTAGAAGAAGCTATGGACCTGTGCATTTTTACTGGGTCCTCATCGGGTAAATTCCTTGCTAAGGCCTAAAAAAATCAATCTTCTTGAAGCCTTATAGAGTCCTTTGGGGTAGTTTTCTTTGGTTCCACGCGATTCTATCCAAATATAATTTTATACACTAGAGATATGACATCATGTGATTCTGATGGATGATGCAGTGAAGGGTAGGGGTGTTCATATGGCTTTGAATTGTTCTTACTGCACTATTTTTAAATAGGAAACCACATTAAACCACATTTTCCCGAGTTATTTCACGGGTCTACTATGGAATGGGCTATGAGATTTCATAGTATATGTAAGTAAAGCATATTATTGAGTAATTATATCATATTTTGTTCGATTCTTCTGGAAGAAACATGCTAGAGGAATTCTCTCATGCGATGCTTCTTATTGTGGGGTATTGGTCTTTCTGCAAGGCTTACAACCAAATCTAGCATGATGGAAATATTGTATCGAGACTTTTGGTGGTGGTCAGTGAAAAATGAATTATTATGGATCTGGAGGGATTTCTGAAACATCATAAGGCTTCCCCAACTCTTAAGAGATATTCTAAAAATAGAATTTCTCCCATTAAGACCACCCCCTATAGTTAGGGCATTGGGTGCATTGGACCCCCCAACACAGATGTAAACTCAATATTGATGATGATTAGAACCAAGGGGACATGAAGGGAAGAGAGGTTGTTCCCCATCCTTCTAGATTAGCATTTTTTCTTTTAGTTCATTCTACGGGGTTTACTATTCCTTAATGGTCGAGACTTTGGCTATGCTCTACTGCTTGGAGATGTGACAAACTCAGAATATCTAGCTGCTTACAGTGGATATGGACTCAAAGATTCTATAGAGCTCTCTTAAAGGAACATATTCTATCCCATTTACATTTAGTTATCCGATTTTTAAGTGAATAGTCCTCCTTCATCATGAAATTTATATCCACTATACTTTGCATGATGGGAACCATGTTGCAGACTTCTTGGCCTCTAAGGATTCCCATGAGGTCCCCCTTTTGGAGTATACCATCTTAGGATCACTCCCCCAAGGATGTGTGGTTTTTTGTTGTTGGGGAAACCCTAGACCTCCACTTTTTAGGCCGCCATGATGTACTGATTCCATCTCTCTTTTAATAAAATTATAAATGTTGTTGTTGTGACGAAAACAACCAAATTCTCCAATTCAAAAATGTAATTAGTGAAATAGATGAAAATTATCTCTCATAAAATATTACTTGATTTTATAAAATGACATCCATGGGTTTTATAAATTGAACATATTACTTTAAAGGACTAATTTTTCTCCATATATATAAAATGTTTATATTATAAAGGTATAAAAAACTATCATATAAAAGTGATGGTATTTGAAAAATTAATATTTTTCACTATTCACCTGAAAATTGATTATTTTAGAAACATCTCTAAAATCTATTCTATGATAATTTTGACATAATTAATTCAAAAATGAAGTTAAATTTATAAAATTAAAATTCTAAAATTTGTATATTTATCATTTAAATGAAAAATAGAAATTTTAAATAATAGTAATTTAATTGAAAAATGGATTTTAAATATTTTTTTCTGAATATTATTTCATATCAATTTACAATTTTTTTTCAATATATTATTTCATATATAATAATACATTAAAAGTATTAAAATTAATTTTTTAGGATTAAATATACAATACATCATAAAATAGTTCAATGAAAATAAATATTACTCTTATTCTATACACGTTTTAACAAAACAAATTTATTAATTATTTATATTCTAATATTTAATTTTAGTATTCCATTGATAGTGAAATAATTAATTTAATTTTAAACATACATAATATTATATTTTAATAAAAATATTATTCTTATTTATATGTAACACATAAATATTAATACTTATCATATTCTAGAATCATATTTTTATTTCATTATGGATTATATATTAAAAAAATAGTTTACCTATATGATAAATGATCGACGAACATATTTTCAATGACCATAATTGTAATGACCCCATATATAATGACTATATTTCATTTTTATACATAGAATTAGTAAATAATTTGGTCATTCCACTATCACTTGTCAAGGCTGAGTTCTTATTTCATATTATAGATTATGCATAATGGTTTCTAATTCCAAGGTGATATTTATAATAATAGGTTTTGTATAGATATTGGGGATCCAAAAGGTTAGAAATGATCCATGAGATTTCCAAATCTTGAAAATTTTATTCTTTTTTATCTATTGTCCCTAATTTATTTATTCATTTTTATTAGATGTAAATTATCCTTACTGAGTAATTATCCTCGGTGTACAATATATAGTTTTATTTGATTTTGTAATGATCTAATTATGAGAAAATAATGTATTGTTAGTTTAATTTATATCATTAATTTCATAGGTAATAATCAATTCCAATTCCTAAAAAAATTAATTATAAACATATAGTTTATAAAAGGGTAAGCTTCCTATAAACATGCGGAGTTAAAATCTTCGGAGCCCCATGCCCCTTAAAATCATAAAGGTGGAAGAATGGTAAATTAGTAATTTGTACCTTATAAAAACAGTGGGTGTGGTATTTTTGGGGTGAAACCCCCTGGGGTTTGGTGTAAGGAGTCTCCCTATTTGTTGACTATGGCATAAAGAATGGCTCCATGCTGTATCCCACCTTAGTTGTAGCCTAAGACTCATCTCCCTAGGTCCCCAATGACACAACTATTTCAGGGTTGTGGTGTAGTATAATCACTAGTTCATGTTAGGGAATGTTCTCATTTTCTTTGACATAGTTATCCCTCAAATTGAAAGTCCAAACTCACGCCCACTTATCTATTGTATAGTTTAGTCTATGATGGGCTATGTTGTGATCCTACACGACCACATCTATTACACCATAGTAACTCCCATGATTTTAGTAACTATTATTCATAAAATATATAATATATTTAATATCAATATTTACATGAAACAATAAACTGAAATAAAACCCCAATACATTTTATTATGTATTTAATGTGACTTTTATAATATATTCATTAATTTAGTGGGTATAAAGAAAGATATCTGCATTATGAAATATATGATGAAAGAAAAATAAATAATTTTTAACACTAATGAATCAATAAAATTAAATATATATAGATAAATAGATAATATTATAATAATATCATTATTATGATTCATTGAAAGATAAACAATTTCCTACCCTTCTCGTGTTTTAGGGAAAATGAAAACATTATCTATGTGTATGTGCGGACTACAACATCTATGAAGTGATATACTTTACTTTATATATCTATAGTATCTTACACAATATATAAAACTATTAAGATATGATTTAAAATATTAAAAAAATATAAATAATATCATCATGCTTTGGTAATAATTATATTATGGATAACAAATCACTTTCTTAACCATACTCACCCATCAATTATAACATGTTTTTACTTGGGCCGGTTTAACCACCTACATGAAAAATGCTATAATTTTCTATCATTTATGATTATGGAAAAATAACTATAAGTATTATTATAAATTAATTAGTAAATAAGTTATAGTTTATGATTTTTGAAGTGTTATTATAATTTTTTTATTAATTATTAATATAACATCTTTTTCTCATTAATAATTACAGAAACAATCTCATCTCTGACTACATCATCATGAGTCTTAATTAGAAATCTTATAGAATGAAATTAAAACTATATAAATCAATATAATAAATCTATTCTATCTATTTAAATCATATAGTAATGATAAATTGTTAGTAAATGAAAGAGGATTGACATTGACAATACATGTGTGCGTGAAACAACTAGAATTACTAACACCGTATGGTAAAAATATAAGATAAAATTTACTAGTAAACTTGTTATAAATGATTATAAATGTTGTATATAAAAGTTAATATATATTAATATGGTTCTAAAATATTTTATTAATATACTTATTCTTATGATATTGAATATTAAATCACTTTTATGGAAGTCAAGAGTAAGGGTAAGGGGTTTTCCCGACTCAACTTCTTTACATGATTAGTAATTATTAATTATTGAAAATGGTATTATAAGGTTGTTTTATTATATAATATGATGATATTATAATGAAATTTTTTTAATGAATTAAATATTTACATTAAATACATATTATTTGGTGGATTTATTTCTTTATAAAATTTGATGATGTTAGGAATAATTATCATTCTTTTGAAATGAGTTATTTTTATTCCACATCCATATTAAATCTTACCTCAAATGTTATAATTTATTATTTTTAAATAAAAATATATTTTATTTAAATTGACCATATAATTATACTTTACCCCTTTCCAATTATATTATTTACCACTCTTTTTATGATGTGGGTTTCAAAAAAGTTATTTCACAATATTTAAATGATTTTCCTTCCATGACCATTTGTTTTATCTTTAACTCTATATTTATTTGATATAAGATTTATTTATCATTAAAGTTTCAAATATGAAATATTTTTGTGAGTAAAGCTTTTAAAATATTCTCACTTAACCATTTAAAACATACTTTTGAATGTGACCCGTAACTTATTCTTTTGATGATAAAGCTAAATATGTATTCTAAAATATAATTTTAACAACTTTCTATGTGAAAATATTATTTTTTGTTAATAAAATTATTTTCAATGAATATACCTTTACATTTTTTAAGATTATTTTTTAAATAAACATAATTATTAATATTTTTTCAGAAATACATGGGGTATTTGAAATTGTTTTAATGTGATTTATCCAATGATCATAAAAAGGTAATTTTCATTTATTTTAATGTTCTTAATACTCCTTATATTACAGTAATTATATGTTTTAATTCCCCTATCCACCTTTTTTATTTATATTTCATATGGAATGTTGTGGGAAAGGTTTCTATGATACATGTATCTTTTCTATGTGTTAATTAAGTGATGTTTCATGTTTGAATGTTTTCATTTTATAATGGTACAAATATTTATGGATGATTATGGGTGGAGTCCTATATCTCAAAAAATTTATTTATTAAGGTTTTGTAACACCCTGAGATTTTTAGAATTATTTGTTTCTAATTAATTTATCCTTTTTTATATTTTCATTTCATGCAACACTGAAGATAATTTATTTCATATTAAATCGCTATGTTTGGATTGCATTATACAAAAAAAAATAGTCTTTCACAAAAAAAAACCGAAAATATATTTTATATACACGGAAAATCCATTTTATCTTGCATTACATGCAATAATAACTTTCTTTATGGATTACATAACATGCAAGACTGAGTTTTACTGAACAATAGTATATCATCATAATTTTATTAATTAAAATAATATGTTATAAACTAGATATTAAATTAATGGCTATTAATAGTATTGTCTAATTTATTAAAAATATTTTATTTATAAAAATATAATATGAATTCATAGATTACCAATTAATTAATAACGAATATGGAAACTGATTGATTGTAAAGGGAAAAATTGTTATTTTTTTGGCCACAAAGTAATTTTACCCTAATAAATTAAATTAATTACCATTATTGAGTGATTTTAATGTAATATACATGTTATATATTCAATCAAATAATTGTGATATTCATAAAAAATATTTGATATATAGAAGATAAGAACAAACCCATTTTTATGCTTATAAACTGATAATTTTATTGAGGCATTTTTACCATCTTTTAACGAAGAACCATTTTTAAATCCATCTTTTTAGAAATTTATAGATTTAATTTTTTTAAAAAAAACATTATCTATAAAATATGAACATAATAATTAGGTTCGTGTTAATTTTTGGTAATTTCTTGTGATGTTTTATTTTTTAATGAAAAGTGAAAAATACTTTATTTTAATTCAAAACTTGTTTTACATCTAATTTATTTATAATGTTAAATTTTATTTTAAATTTGGTTAAAATTTAAATTAGATAATTTTTTTATCAATTAATACAATTTAGGTCATTGAGATCAATTTTACTTTGAACTTGGTTATAAAAACATAGAAAAAGATTGAATGTTTTTACATTAAAAACCCACAATGTCAACCTGACAACGAGATTAATATTAAATTAATTTCTGTATATTTTGCTATTATAATTTTGAAAAACAGATTCCATATTTGGAATCATAGTAATTTATAATGTATAATTGGGTCAACTTATTTTTTGACCAAAAATACTAGTTACAATGATTAATGTTAAATTAAGCTTAATAAGGCACTAAACCATAACCTTAAGGCCCAAAACGACTTATAAACTTGTCTAAAATCCATTTTAAATCCATATAGAAACCCTAAAATCCATTGTACTTACATTGGATCCTTAATGGAACCAATTTCAATACTAAACATGGTTGGGGTTTCCCTTGTCCAAATTATTAAAACAGTACCACTACTCCTCCATTATAAAATGCCACCACATCTCCCTCTTCCTCACACTTCTCAAACCAATTAGGTTCAGAAAATATCTTCCCAATACACTTACCAACATCCATCCAATACTGTATAATGCATAAACTTCTGTATACATAAATACAATGAAGCTTTTTTGCACAAACCAAAAGGAGTTACCTGATTAAGAGGTAACGACTTCTCTAAAGCTTCTTTTTTCCACCCCCTCCACTTTCTTTATTATTTTATTTTATAAAAAAACATATCCTAAATATACTAGGAGGTTTATATTCAATGTTTTTGACCCAAGAATACACATACATCCATCTAATGGGTAACGAACAAATAGTTTATGGGTATGCTGAACTACCGCCACACTAAACGATGATGGTTCATTATTTCTATACCGCCTCTCATGGTGGAAATTATTTTGAAAAAAATATTTATATATGTTATATATTAGATTTATTATTTATTTAACATTATTTAATTTTATTACAATACATATCTTTAAAATCTCCATTTTTTTAATTACGATAATTTCATTTGGGTAAGTGTGGACTACCGCCCCTCAAAGAGATATGATTCGTTCTTACCCTACATGGAATGTATTAAGGAAGGGGTTAGAGAAATTATATGATATGATAATTATAATTTAATTATGATATATATATATAAATATATAAACACATATTTCAATTACCTTCTTTCTTTCAATACACCAAATAAAAACAAAAACAACATTTATACATAAGTATGACTTACCATCTTCTTGATCTGTGTATTCTGTTTCATACTTAAATATTATTTAGATTATTATAATAAACCTATTTTTTATATAAATGATATTTATATTATTTTTTTCTTTTTTAAATCATTATATAATTACAAACCCTTAATATATATCAAATTAAGATACATGTGAAGAACTAGACGAATATTACCCAAAGTGAAACTTTGACAAAGGATTGTTAACAAGAGGTTAATTTAAGGTCATAATAAAGCCATATATGGTATTTGATATAAAAATATGGTTCTTTAAAATATTTATAATAATTTTATATTTTTTATAATGTTGTTTTGAATGAGTACGATGAAAGTTAAGACACAAGGTAAGGGGATTTCATCACACTTTTTATTTCTTGTGAGATACATGCTTTATTTACCACCCATTAATTTTGTGTGGTGTGTATACAAACCATGAATGTACTAAAAAATTATTATAAATAAATTTATGGGTATTTACATATCCATTATATGATCTTTATTACAGGGGTTAATGTTTCAAAAGCTAAAAAGTCGGTAAGACAGTTTTGTCTCAATTTTCCTTCTTTGAGACACATGTTTTATTATGCACATATATTCTTTTTTGAGGTGTGTATACTTAAATGTTTCATTATATATCATTAACATACCCATTTTAATGATATTTTATTTTCTTACATAGAGATAATTACCCCATGTTACTATGTTGTAATATTTTATCGAAACAATCTCATCGTATATCGAGATTCTGATTATGCTTCCCTGGATGAAATTTTATGATCTATCTATAAAGAAAACTCTGGAATTTTATTATTATTAGGTTATTCATGATATATTCATATATTGGAACCATGTTTCCACTCTTTTTTAAATAATAATGTTAATAATTTGTTTTTAATAAATTCTAAATTTATCAATCTCTTCGGTCGTAAATATGTGTTACTTCAAAACCATATTTTATAAAAGGTTTAAAAAAACATTCTACTATTATCCTATGATATTTAAATTAAATCTTTACCCATGTTTTACCTTTTAAAAAAAATTGAAAAGAAATTTTTTTTCATTTTTGGCTGAGGAACTTTCCTAAATTTTTTATAGTGCAAATGGAATGTTCGTCACATACAGATTTACCCACATTCATGACTGTCATTCCATTGAATCTTCCTTTAGAATATTAAAAAGTTTTTTTAGAGAAAAAATTTTCTTAATATTTTGAAAATTTTATATTTTAATTTATCTTTCAATAATATGGGTTTTAAAATGTTTCAAATCTTATTTTTAATGTTTCAAGGGGAAAATGGGTTTTGAAAAATATTTCAAGCTTCTTTAATAAGTTTTTAAGTAAAAAGTGTTTAAAAATATTTTCAAGCTATCTTTATAATTTTTTAATCTTTTTTCAAAAGAAAAATGTTCTTTGAATATTTCAAAGTGTATTCTTTAGGATTTCGAGGAAAGTTTTTTTTCAAAATGATTTCAAGTTTATTTAGAAGTTTTGAAGTTATTTTCTAGGAAAGTGATTTTCAAATGGTTTTATGCACTAAAAATAAATTTCCCAAGAAGAAAGGATAATATAATCAAGAAATATTTTTCAGAAGAAATTTCATAATTAATTTCTATCTAAGGTGACATCAATTTTTGTTACTAGACATTTCTTGGAAATGATCTAAATGGTCTATTCATATTATTTATCTGAATGGATTATGCTTAATTTTATGGTATTAATGAAAACCAGTTCTCTTTAAGGGATATATGTTTATGAAATTCTTCTCTCTTTCAAGGGTTACATGTTTATTAAATCAATTTCTCTTCCACGAGTTATATGTTTTTGAAATCTGTTTCTCTTTCATATGGTATGATTTGATGAAATGATTATGAAACTTATTATTTTACACATGTTGAGATATGATTAAATGTTTATGATACCCAATAAATTTCATGGGTTATGATATTATTGTTTGTGATTTTGTTACACATGAATGTATGATTTAATTATGATATTTTTGGTCCCAATATCCCCCTCCAATGCATTGGGTGAATATTTATATCTCATGATATATACTATAATGGTGTTGGGATTGGACCATGGGAGTGAAACATGACTTTAAATATGGTTTGGGGAGTGAACTTCTACTACTGAGATAGCCATGGGAGTAAACCATTACAACCAAGATGGTATGGGGAGTGATCCCATACTACTAAGATGGTCTTGGAAATGATTCCTTGGCTACTATGTAAATAATATTATATGCTTATGCATTGCCCATAATTCCATGTTTTGTTCCTATGTTATGCTTTAATGGATTATGTTTTTTATTTCCATTTGATTCATGTATTATTAACTATCAATATTTATTCCATGATTCATATTTATGATATTTGATATTCAGGGTATGACCTTTAAATGTTTTGATCACATTCTCATTATCCTATGATCATGTATATGCTTACATGTCTCCCCTGTTTACCCTTACTAAGCATATGAGATCACCCCTATTTATGTTTCTTTCCCCAGGTTATGAAGATATGTATTATGTATGATTTTTCTAAGAAGGGTTATAGTTAGTACAAACCTAGTGAGAGATAATGTTACTCACTTATGTAACAGTGTTCATGTTTCCATGTTTCCAAAGGCACTAGACTAATACGGTCTTTGGGTATATATTTTTTTAATGTTTTAAGTATTCTGAAAAAGTGATTTAATGTTAATATATGTCAATAATGGGACTCTATTGTTGGTATCAGAGAAAATATTTATTTAACCTTTGGAAACTTGGGTGATAAAGCATTATCCAGAACCATCAGGACATTTATAAAGATGTGTCTAAGGATAATGAAAAGTAAATGAAAATATACTTGAATTATGGTTAAGGATAGAGTGAGTGGTTTCCTAGAAATACATCTATGTCTGGATACTACATGTGAACATGGATATGGAATAGATATACCCAGGAGTAACAACTCCAAAAATATATTACGAACCTGACTTAGGGTATTATGGTACATGGAAATGGGCCATGCTACACACTTGGTTTAAAACTATTGGGGGACATGATTTGAAAAATCCCAACACTTCCCGAACCATTATGAAGTAATTGAATAGAATATGTAATGAATAACCTAGGATAAACCTTGGGTTTCATCAATTAAAAGGTAGGTGTCATGATTTAGACATCCTATAAGTAATTTTTCATGACAATGTGGTATCCTTCTATGATATTTGTTTATAACATTGTTCTTTATATTCAATGGATAGAACTGAAATGAATATGGTTAACATTTAATGTTTCATATGTGGAAATTATGGGAATTATGAAAATCAATTTCTGAAGTGGGAACCTCATAAAGAGAATCAACAAGGTGGTATGAGTACTGGTTATACTTATGATGAAAATGGGACTACAAATGATAGGTGAACGGTATTTGATGTTCTTCCAATATTTTTTACATTAACCAAAATAATCTTGATTAGATCGAGGTTGAGAAACCTTAATACAAGATTCATATTTCATATTATAGGAAATAGGTATTAATGAATAAGTTTATGAAGCCCGAGTAATGGTTTAAGAATAAAGTTGGATGAATGAAGTAATTTTGTTTTGGAGTTCATAGATTATGTTATACGAATCATGAAGTATAAAATTACTTTTAGTATATGTTTTCATGAAGGTCTGAAAAGGATATTTATATAGTGACGATGACTTAGAAAAGAGATATTTTTATTAATGGAAGGTAACCCTTAATGTGATAAAGTGTTTGAGAAAATTTAGTTTCTCTTGGATAAGGAGATTATTGATTGGGATAAAGTAAATTGGATAGAACTGATTACCCAATTTTTGATTATTTATTGGTTGAAAAGTGATCTATGTCATCAAGGGAGAAGTTTAAAAATTCTTTTATTTAAGGAATATATCTAGTAACCATTGGAATAAAGAAGAAAACATCTTTTCAAAACATATTTATGGTAATTCAGGTTATTACTATGTTTTAAGAGAATATATGATGAGGATATTCATATGTTTAGAATGTGGCAAATAGGAACTAATTTTTGATATACTGGAGATAAATGTTAAGATAATTTTTTTTTCATTCTTTTAAATGTTTTGGATTTTCATCATTCAGAAGGGTTATAAGATTAACCATTTATGGGATGTTTAAGTTAAACTTCAAATGAAGTTTATGAGATTATATTACTATATTACCACATGAATATTTTTGAATATTGGATAAACTTCTCTAAATTTTTTTTGTTGATGGAAACTGAATAGATATGGGGTGACTTATCATAGATTTCATGATCTGTTAGTGCTTTAGAAATGAAAAATTCAACTTCATTTTTAGAGAAAGAGGTGATATGTACCAAGTAACAACAAAGGGTGAGGTTTCCCTGAATTCATGCTATTATATCTTTTTATGAAAATTATACATCTTTAGGAACAAATATATAAATAAAATGTTATCCTAGTGCATTTGTTTTTGATGGATCTGATGGCCCTTTAGGTCATAGAATATTTATGGCTTTGTGATTGTTAACATGATCTTAAACTTAATATCTATCATTATTAATCAGAACTTATTGGTTATATTTATATTCCATGTCCATGTTTTCACTTCCCACCTATGTTATCCTATGTGGGAACCTAGTTATATTTTAATTTGGGTAACCTTTATGGTTCCAACTTTCCCTTTTTAAGGGAAGTTTCAGTATCCATTTTTATGATGTGGGTTTCTATGAATGATAATTTATAGTATTAAAACTTTGATAACCTAAATGAATTTATATGGAGAAATTAATTTTAATGTGGTGTATAATGTAATACCCCAAGATGTTATGGATTATTTGTTTCTAATTAATTTAACCATTTTGATATTTTTCATCTCACACAACACTGAAGATAATTTATTTTATATTAAATCATTATATTTTTCTTGTTTTATATGCACCACTAAGTTAATAGTGAAACACATGAAAACTAAATGTTAGAATTATATATATGGAACACTGAGGGTAGCTTGTTTTATATGTTACAATGACTTTCCTTGATGGCTTGTGTAGCATGCAAGATTGAGTTTTACTAAATAGTAATATATCATTAAAATGTTATTGATTAATATAATAAGATATAAATAAGTAGTTAAATTAGTGGTTATGAATATTATTAACTAATTTATGAAAATATATGGGTTAAATAAATATAACATGAATTCATAGGTTACTAATTAATTAAAAATGAAAATAAACCCAATTGAATATAAAGGAAAAAATTGTTATTTTTATGGTCACAAAGTAGTTTTACCCTAAGAGATTACATTAATTGTAATTATTAAATGATATTAATTTAATATATTTGTTATATATTCAAAAAAATAATCTTTATATTAATCAAATAGATTTTATATACATAAGATAAGAATAAAATCAATTTCATGCTTAAAACCCAATATTTTTATTAAGGCATTTTTACCGCATGTTAAGGAAGAACCCATTTTAAATACAATTTTTGGATGTTTTATAGATTTTATATTTACAAGTATCATTTATATTTGAAATTGGAACATGATAATTAGGTTCGGGTAGTTTATTTTTATTTTCAAGTGAATTTTTATTTTTTAATGATTAGTGAAAATGACTGAATTTTAGTTCAAAAACTACATCTCATATATTTTATTTATATTGTTAAATTATATTTTAATTTTTTTAAATGTTTAATTATATAATATTTTTATCAATTAATATAATTTAGTTCATTGAGATTAATTTTACTTTGAACTTGGGTATAAAAACTTAGAAAACTTTTGAATGTTTTTATTTAAAAAACCTCCATTGTCGAATCGACTATAGGAAATAACGTTCATGCATACATACGACATACCATCTCCATGAATGGTGTATTCTATTTAATTATTATATATTAAATATATTATTTTAATACACATATATCATAGCCTAAATAGTGGAAATCATGATATAAGTGTAAGGACCAAAGATATAACAAATTAAGACACATGTAAAGAACAAAATAGATATTACTCGAAATGAAACCTTAACATATGATTGTTAAGAATAGGGTAATATAAGGTCATAATAAAATAATATATGGTATTATATACAATAATATTGTTATTTAAAATAATTATAATGAATTTATATTTATTATATAGGTGTTTTGAATGATTACGATGAGAGTTAAGACACATGGTAAGGGGATTTTGTCTCAATTTTTATTTCCATAAGATAAATGCTTTATTCACCACCTATTATTTTTTTGTGGTGTGTATAATAATTTTAGATTATTTCAAATATTATTATAAATAAATTTATGGGTATTGAAATATAATTTCTGGAATATTTATTTCGTGGATTGAATGTCCGAAAAGTTACCAAATCGATAAGATAGTTTTGTATCAATTTTACTTCATTGAGACACATGTCTTATTATGAACCTAAATTTTTTCGGGGTGTTTATACTTAAATTTTATACGTTATATCCTGAATATACTTATTTTAATGATATATCCTATTCATACAAGGAGTTTATGATCCCAAGATACCATTTTGGAAGAGTTTATTGAAACTATATCATTCTATATTTAGATTGTTTATGATTATGTTTCCTTTTAATGAAATATTATTATCAATCTCTCAAAAACACTCCTAAATTTTCTTATTATATTATTATTCTTGAAATATTCGTATATTGGTACCATTTTTCCACTCCTTTGTACATAATAATGTTATTAAAGGGTTTTTACAAATGCCTGATTTTACCTCTCTCTTCGGTTGGAAATATGTGTTCCTTCAAAACCATATTTTATAATAGGATTAAAAAAATAATATATTATTATCCTATGATATTGAAATGAATTATTTAACCATGTTTTACCATTTTAAAACAAAATTGTTTTTTATAATGGAATATTGTTGTTATTTTTCGAATGAGGCACTTTCCATTTTACCATGTTTCGGTCGAGGCACTTTTTAAAGTGCAAAATGTTTTCAAACATAGTTTTAGAGTTTCAAGGGAAAATGGGGGTTTTAAAATGATTTCATGCTTTATTAATAAGTTTTCATGTAAAGAGGTTTTCCAAATATTTTCAATCATTCATTATAAGTTTTAAAAGTGTTCTTATAGAAAAAAATTTTTAAAATTTTTTAAATCCAATTCTATAAGTTTTCAAGGAAAAAGGTTTTAAAAATGATTTCAAGTCAAATTTTTAAGTTTTCAAGTTATTTTCTATGAAAATGATTTTCAAATTTTTGTGTGCATTAAAATACATTTTTACAGAAGAAAATATATTTTCCTCAAGAAATGATTTCTATAATATATTTCAAAATTATTTTCTATAATAGATGAAATCCTATGATGTTACTATTGTCTTTCTAGGAAATGTTTTAATGTTCCATTAATATTCATTCTCTGGAAGAGTTATGATTAATGTCATAGTCTTTAGAAAAACCATTTAACTTTTTTGGGTTATTGTTTATGAAATATGCTTCTATTTCATGGGTTATATGTTAATTAAATTTGTTTACCTTTCACAGGTTATGCTTTGATGAAATGATTTTGAAACCTTTATTTTTTCCATAGGTTAATATATACGATACCCAATTAATTTCATGTGTTATGATATGATTGTTTATGATTTTGTGGAACATTTATGCATGATATCATTATGATATGGGTGGGACCTATATGTCCCTACAATTCATTGGGAATGTATTTATATCTCATGAGATCGACTAATATGATATTGGGAGTCATCCCTGACTATTAAGATTGCCATGGGTGTGAACCATGACTACCAAGATATTATTGGGAGTGGACTCATGCTACTAAGATCACCATGGGAGTGAACTATGACTACCAAAATGGTTTGGGGAGTGAACCCATACAACTAATATGGTCTTGAGAGATATTCCTTGGAAACAATGGAAATCATATTATATGCTTATCTATTTACCACAATTCCATATATTATTCCAATGTTATTCTTTAATGGATTATATTATTTATTTCCAAATAATTGATATCTTATGAACTTTCATGATTTATTCCATGATTATGGTTTATGATCATTGATATGTTGACTATAATATTCAAATATTTTTATCACACTCTCATACTCATATTCTCATGTTTATGCTTACATGTCTCCCTTTTTTAACCCTACTGAGCATCTGAGCTCACCCCTTTTATTGTTTCCTTCCCCAGTTTATAAAGATATGTATTTATTATGATGTGTCTAAAAAGGGTTCTAGTCAAGAATAATCCTGTGGGAGATAATTTATCTCACATATTTATCAGTGTTTATGTTTCCATGTTTCTAAAGGTAGTAGAATAATACAGTATTTAGGCATCTGTTTATGTATTTTTTTAAGTATTTCACAAAAGTGATGTAATATTAATGTATGTCAAGACTGGGTAGTTATATTTTTCTTATCGCATGAGAGAAAAATGGATCATGGTTTAAGGTACTCGAGTCACTAATGTTTTGTGAGTTATAATGATTAAGTCACAAATGGTTCACATGAAGTTATTATGGAGCCACCATATAATGGGTTTCTAGATTTTAATGTTTGAACCAAAATTTAATTTTTTCCTATGATTATGTTTGTGTCCTAATTCATTTTTAGGATATCTTTTTAGGACATTGAAAATTTTTATATCATATGTTAATGATTTTGATCCATGACTCATGTTTGTTATATCACATTATTCTTCCATGATACATAATTTTTTCTTTGATATCACATATCCTAATATCAAGAATTATAATCAACACTTATTATCCCATATTTTTAATAAGTTATTTCTCCCATGTTCATGTTTTATCATATGATTATGATCTAGTACTTGATGAAATATAGATATGTTTTATCCCTACCGAGCATTTCAACTCACCCATTTATTATGTACCCATTCCCCAAGTTATAGATATGAGAATAACTTATGATAACTCTTGAAGTGTGTCTCGATGTGTAAAATTATAAGGGAATGTCAAAAAGTTTTTTTAAAAAAGTTTTATTTGTAGCCAATCTTCAAATAAACTAACCCTTTAGTTCTTGAGATTGTGTGATTATTTGTTATATGTAACATTTAACTTAAGAAAATAGTTAATTGAGAGTGCGTGTACAGGAAACCATAATTGCTATTGAAGAATTTGGGTAATTTATGTATTCATAACAATAGATATGGTAGTCCTAGTTGGGGGTGCCTCTGTTGGTATCAAAGTAGCGTATATATATATTTTATTTTTTATCTATTTTTGAAGATTAAGATGATGTAATGTTACTGAAAACCCTAATGATAATACTATTCATGGGATAACATAATAATGTTTTGGTAAAATATATATTTTGTGTTTTAATAATAATTAAATCCTATTATAGATATTATAAGTGGATTAATGATGCATGATATATATACATAGAGGTAATATATATGAAAAAGGTAAGTTTTGTTTTAAATAAATATTCACATGGTGCATTGAAAAGATTTGTAATTGCACAAAGGGTTTGAAACTATCAGAGAATATTATTTATTGATTCACATACCCTTTACAAACCAAGATGATGAATTTAGATATATTGTAATTCATTGATGATTTAGGTTAAATAACTGAGTAGTAATATGAGAATCAGTAACCAAGGTTAAATTGATGAATTTATATGTAGATTTAACTATATCATAATTGAATATAATGTAGTAAGGGTTGAAATGAAGGTTTCATCATAGAAAACATATTAGGAATTAGTTTTCATATTCATATGATCATTTACTATGATTTTTTGGATACTATAATAACCATTTGGGTTTTATTATATGTTTTGAAATATAATAAGAATAATAAATCTTTAGAAGATGTGTCTTAAAATCTAATAACACTTATATAAATATGATGATTCATATTGGGAATATATGTTTGAGAGTATAAATATATTCTAATAATAATGTAAATAATGAGTTTTATATTTTTACCCATGGAAAAGTTTTTAAAATTACCTCTTGAGTCATTTTCATAGCTATTTTTTAACTGGTGAGAAGTAATTAAAATTTTGAGGATATAATTTATTCACGGGTGAGAATGTTACACCCCCATATTTTAGTAACATTTATTTTTGAAATAAATAATATGTTTATAAATATTATTCACCTGAAAAATCAAAATAAAATAATACAATGATATATCTTATTAAGTATTAAATTTTACTTTTATAATATATCAATTAAATTGGTAGGTAAAAATTAAGGCAATCACATTATGAAAAATATGTAGAAAGAAAGATAAATATTATTAATAATAATCATTTGATAAAATTAAATTAATAAACAAAAATAAATACTATTATATTTATATCATTGATTAAAATACTGTAAAAGTTGAACCATTTCCTACCCTTCTCTCATTCTAAAGATAATTAAAACATCATCTGTGTGTACGTGTAAACTACCACCTTTCTGAAGTGAATTATTTCATTTTCCATCTATCTAGTATTTTATTATTTATATAAATCTCCTAAAATATTATTCAATTCATTTAAATCATCTAAATAATATCATTATTATTCAATAATGGTGATATTATTTCCATCAAATCATTTTCGTAATCGTACTCACTCAATGATTATAAAATGTCCTTTTTAGGTTAGTTTAACCACATTCATGAATAATGATATAAATTTATATCTTGAATTACTTTTCAAACTTAAAAAATAATATTATTATAATATACTGAGAAATTTTTTATAGTTCTGGAAGTGAAATATTAGTATTTTATTTATTATTAATATAATATATATTATTGTTAAAAATTAATGAAACAAGATTATCTATAATTCTATCATGACAAATCATAAAAGAAAATATTTTGTGATGTAATTAAAACACTATAAATAATTATAAAACATATATTCAAATACCTTGAAAAATATGGAAATTATGAATTTGTATTTAGTGAATGAGGATCAACTTTGACAATATAAGTGTGCAGAACAAAATTAAAATTACTAACACTTGATGGTAAAAAATAATCTATAATTTACTAATATATTTTTAGTTAATGATTATCAATGAATTATATAAAATAAAACCTATATGAATAAGGTTATAAAATAGGTTATTATGATATTTATGTTTATGATGTGGGAGAATAAAGAACATTTATTGAAGTTTTGGATAAAGGTTAGGGGTTTTCATGACTCAACATCTTTTCTTGAGTCCTAAGGATTCCATTTTTCTATGTTATTTCAAGATTGTTTTCTTATATCCTATGAGGTTTCTAAAATTTATTTCTTATTTATTTTCTATGTGTTAAACTTTTTCACATGAAATACATATTCTTTGATGGATTTATTTTTTTATAAAATTTGACGATGTTAAGAATAATTTTCATCATTTCAAAATTTTATCATTTTATTTCATTTATATATTTAATTTTCCAACAGATATTCTCATATATTTTTTGTATATTATTTAATTTTATTTCTTATGATCATAAAATTTCAATTTTAATCTTTCCAAATGAATTACTCATCACCATTTTTATGATCTAGGTTTCAATAAAGGTATTTTAAAATAATGAAAAATTCTTCAATTTTTGATAAGTTGTTTTATCTTTAACTAAAAACTTCATTGAGATGAAATTTATCCCTATTTTAATTCTTCAATATTGAATAAATTTCAATTAATGTAATGGTTTTCAATATTTTTCACTTCAACTTTAAAAAATTTCTTTTGAAATTGACATCCAAATTACCATTTTATGATAATGTCAAAAATGTTTTCAAAAATATCTTTTAACCATATTTCATGTGAAAATATTATTTCACCATTATGAACATTATTTTCAATGAATCTTCCTTTCCATTTTTTAAAATTTCCTCTATAATAAATATATTACATAATTATTTTTCAAAATGACTGGCGGTATTTCCTTTATTTTTAATGTGATTTATCCAATGATCATAAAAATCTAACTATCATTTATATTTACAAACTAATTGATAATTATGTTACAATGGGATATTCTCTTATTACACCATCCGTATTATTTTTCTTAATGGGTTATAGAATGCTATTGGAATGTTTTTCTGGAAATTCATCTCTTTTCCATGGGTTAAGTAAGTGATGTTTGAAGTGTGAATGCTTTCATGTAATAATGGGGAAAAAATTTATGGATAATGATAAGAAATTCCATATATGTCCCTTTAATTAAAATTTTAAGGTTTTATATCTCATTAAATAAAAATGTTCCATGAGTTATGGTACTCGACTAACTAATTGGCTAGGAGTTTTGGTGCTCGAGTCACTAATTGGTCACATGAAGTAGTGCATGATCCACCGTAAAATGGATCACATGATTTTGATGCATGAAATACCATGTAATGTTTCTATATGATTATGTTTACTTTATATTTCCTTATTATTCTATTTTTTCATGAAATTCCACATTTTTATGTCATATGCCAAGGATTATGCTCTACGGATCATGTTTGTTATATCATGCACTTATTCAAGGGTAAATTTTTATCCATTTGAGATTAAATATAAATATATCCTAAATTATGTACAATGATTATCACTATATGTTAGTTTTAATAATATACTTCTCCTATGATCATGTTTTCTAACGTGATTATGATCCAAGACTTGATGATATGTTGATCACTTTTACCATTACTAAGTATATGAGCTTATCCCTTTCTTATGATTACATTAAAAAGGTAATGAAGATGAGAATAACTTATGAGATGTATATAAGGGTGTGTATAGGGGTATTATTATAGAGGAATGATCAAAAGTGTTGTATAAGAGTTTTTAGGTAAATAATATTCAAAGACACTAACCCTTCAATTCTTGGGATTGTGTGGTTATTTGTGAGAAGAATCATTTAAATTATGAAAAAAAATTACAAAGTGATATATTTTTCTTTGGTAATAACAATTGGTATAAAATAAAATGTCTAAAGTATGTGTTCTTATTACTTCACCTATGATTTTGGGTCTGGGGTGCCTCGACTACATTCACTAATGTTTTTTAGTAGTGGTTACGGACTACTAAAATTTAAGCTGTAGGGCCACTAAAAACCTTCTCTAATGACCAACCGAGAGCCCAAACTTCCTACCAAGACATGTACCAAATCCTTGAACATATGATAAGAATTTTCCAATTCTATAATTCTTTATATTAAAAAAATTATTATAATGAACCGTGATCTAGATCCATTAATTTAACCTCCCTCAGAACATAATAACCCTAAAATTCATGGGTTATTACACACTCCCCACCATAATTTTTTCATCCCTAAGAATTCTTGATAGTTATCTAGCCAAATTTTGTAACACCCGAGACTTTTAGGAGAAATACTTTTTTTTGTTATATAAATCATCAAAGGAATCTTTCACTACACACAAAAATATCTTGGCTTTCTTTACACGCAATCGCAACCTTCCTCGATAGCTTGCGTCGTACACAATACTGAGTTTCACTAAACAACGATATGCTATTAAAATATTATTAAAAATAGTTATTATGAATATTAATACCCACTTTTTGAAATTTTTTAAATTTTATTTTTCAAAATGGACTTCATTTTTGGATTCGGAATATCGAAATTAGCCTAGGGTGAAATTTTGGTATTTTTCTGAAAACTTTCAATTTTTGATGAATAGTGAAAACACTGGGTTACTATTTAAAAACTGACTTTTTATTTAAATAATTATTTATTTTATTTAAATTTATTTTAGGTAAAAATTGATACATAATACCTATATAAGTTCAATGCAATTCATTGGAGTCATTTTATAATAATTTTTGATATATAAAAAGTTTATTGAACTTTTCACCGTCTTTTACCCAGCTCCTAGGAGAATTTCCAAATTCACATAAAACATAATTTTACCGCTTCTGTGAGTGGAATTTCGAAAATCTGAGAGACATGGTTAATATCAAGGACTAAAATGTGGTTCAATGAGATGAAAATAATTTTTGGTGAATAGTAACTTTTTACTTTTTTTTTACCACAGTTAAAAGTAAAATAGGGTAATTAAGGGTAAAAATGATATTATTATTACCCTAACACGTGTTCTAATTCTATTGGATTAGTGTAATTAGACAAAAAAAACCTTAGGAATAACATAAGACCATTTAGGCCCACTTGGATTAGATTAGGACATTTATTATTAATTTATTTAAAGAAGGGTTAAAATAGTTAAAATCAAAGTTTAATAACTAAAGAATTTTTAATATAGGGTTATACATAAGATAAATTCGACTATAAATATTCATTAGAAAGATAAACATATTTCCTACATAATGGTATTTTATTTGTAATTTTTATACAATAAATAATTTAATTTATTTATGACACAATGATGATGCAGTAATTATCTTATTAATGAAATATTGACATAATTGATGTTATAAATACATAAATAAATGTAATTTGACACTTTTTATGAATTAAAATAATTTTATAGGTTAATATGACATGTTAGTATTGATTTAGTTAACTTTTTTCGAACTAACCTTTCTGTTATGATTTTTAAAAAAATCAATTACCAAATAGTGTCAAAATTGACATAAAATAGTTTTTAAAACAAATATTATATTATTAATTGTTATTATATTCCTAAAAATCTAAGGTTCGCCCAAGATACTTATATCATGATAGTTGTATCATTAATGGACCACTTTGGGGTCTCTTGGATGTATATGGTAAGTTTATTAACTATATAGTATAAAAATAAAAAGTGACATGGTAAATGTCAATCTAATTAACTAAGAGTTAAAACTAAAAGATAAGGTTAATATAATGACCTAAACTTTTCTAAATTCTATTGGATGAGAGGATATTGACCCATAACCTCCTTATTATTTAAATAAATCAATTTGGAGCTATTAAAAACCGAATATGACATTATAATAAAATAATATTTTTAGTTTTTTCAAAGGTGCCCCTCTCCTCCCTTATAAAAGGGCACCTCCTCCCTCTATTCCTCACACCACTTTGAGTCTTCAAGCTCGTACAACCCCTGACAAATTCTCTTATCCACTTCCCTATAAACATCCTAGATGTCTTGGTCTTTTTCAAGGACTAATTTTAGTGCCCGAAGAGGAGGTCTCAAAGAGGCGCTTCAAAGAAGAGGTAATGTCCGTTACCGATTCTTTCAACTTTATTTCTTCTTCCACTTCTTCTTCTTTAGTTGTTTCATTATTAAGTAATAACATCAGTATCACTCATATACTGGTATGTTATTATAATTATGAAACAACCCTATTTCACCATCTATCCATCCTATGGAAAACAAAATCACCGCGCGTGCGTACGTACGGAATACCGTCTCCACGCCATGGTGTAATCTATTTTCCACCACCACCTTAATTGGATGGGTATAATGGTGTAAATAATAACTATATTTGATTATTTTAAAGTGATATTGATTCTGAAATAGTATACATACACTCCAATACAATTCCACGATCATGGGAACGATATCATCGCTCGTGCGTACGTACGGAATACCATCTCCACGATGTGATGCGACACGTTCTACAAGATCTTCATTGCATAATGATTATATAAATGAATTTAATGAATTAATATGATATATATTACACTAATACCATTCTGGAAATGAGGTATCTATAACCTAAAGAGAAGAATACAAATTTATTCGACAAAACACGCATAAGAACAAAAATTAATAAACACCTGAATAACAAGTAGCAATGAAATATTACTAATAAGAAGCTAAGAATATGGCCATATATGATATCATAACAATGAGTATGATTCTGGAATAAGTCAATGACATTATTTAAATCATTATACAGAAGGTTCGGACACTTATGAAGCAAATCAGACCTAAGGTATGGGACAACCTCGCAGTCTCAATTTTCATCTGAGATTGTTTATACTTCAGAATTTACTGGGGAATATTTATCATCCACATCTATGTTTCCTCAATATGTAATATTTATATCCTTCTACAATTTTTTAGATCCAATTTTACCCTTCGGTGAGTTTTTAAAAAAAGATATGAAAGTAATCTTTTGTCGTTTTTCGTACGAGGTAATTTTTGACTTTTCCGACAAAAGTACGAGAAGAATATTTTTTTTAACTTATACGACTTGAATGGATTTTTAAAAAATTATTTCCCAGATGCTTCCTTTACAATTTTTCATGTTTATTTTTAATCAACTTCTTTTAGTTTAAAATTGTATGACATGTTAAGAAAGGAAAAATGTTTTTGAAGTAGAAAGGATATTTTCCTTAAGAATGGAGTTCAAGTGTTTTATCAAAATTATTTTCCATCTAAGATAATATAGGGTTCTGTTTCTATCCCTATTATTACATTGATTTGATTATGTTGTGATGGAATTATTTTTATGAATTCCTTTTTCTTATATGAATTGTTTTATGGTGTCATGATGTTTAAGAATCCCATTTTTATTACATGGGTTATGCAATGATGTATGATGTATGATTTGTGGCACACATAATAATGGTTTCATTATGAGATGAGTGGGATATATAGCTCCCTCCAATGCATTGGGTAAAGATTTATATATCATGTGATATACATGGCTGGAATGACAGGTTAAACCGGTTCAGTGAAACAGGACTGAAACGAGGAGTGAACTCGGTTCAGAAATGGACTTTGTCCGCTAAGATAGTCTTGGCTATGAGTCTCGACTAATAGGAAA
Organism: Viscum album; assembly: GCA_963277665.1. NCBI lineage: Eukaryota > Viridiplantae > Streptophyta > Magnoliopsida > Santalales > Viscaceae > Viscum > Viscum album. Next base: position 374,728,034 of record OY728163.1, on the reverse strand, counting down.
TGATTCTCTATGATTATGTGTGTATGCCCCAAAGTTTCATGTTTTAAATTATGATTATTGGGATTACATTTCCCTACTATGATTTATCCCATGTTATGAAATTATGATCTCTTTTGCAGGTTATGATTTCTAAAATGTTATGTTCTTATGAATATGATGTGATTGATATTTCTTTTGTATACCCTTACTGAGCATTTGAGCTCACCCTTTTGTACGTTTTCTTTCCCCAGGTCAGGAAGAAGGTTATTAAGTAGGATATGCCAAAAGGCACTGTAGATATGATGAAATAAATAAGAGACAATGTAGATTCTTTATGAACGAGTTGTTTATGTTTCCCAGTTTCTAAAGACACTATAACTATATAGTCCTTTAATGGTTTTGTTATATGTTGTAATAAGTGTGCTTCAATTTTGAACTATTAAAAATGTATATAAAGTATGAGTTGTTATAGTTGGTATCAGAGGAAAGGTAAAGTCAACCTTTAGAAACTAGGATGTGAAAGCCTTAGTAAGAACCCTAAGGATAAGTCTAAGCATAGAACACAATCTTAGTGTTTTATAAATGGCCATGAAAAACCTATGATAAGACCTTAAGTGTGAAATTTTATTCTTTATTATGTGTTTTTCCTATTATAATTAGTGTTTCTCACACTATTCTTCTTGGTTTTAGTCAATGGTTGGAACCCGAAGGAATCGTGTTAATGCGGAATGCGATGGGCAGTGCAATGATTGTCCCCCTGAGCAACCAAATGTTATGGGATATGGAATGAAAAATCTTGTAGCCATGCTCATACAAATTTCTCAAGATATGAATCATGCAGGACTTCCAAACGAGCAAAGGAAGGAGCAACATTCTGTTGAATCCTTCATGAGGCAGCGTCCACCCTCATTCAGCGGGTCTACTGATCCATTAGTGGCTGAACAATGGATCAGTACCACTGAAAAGATATTTTCAGTTCTTCAATGTTCTGAACATGATAAGGTCATCTTAGTAGTGTATAGTTTGGAAGGAGATGCTGACCAATGGTGGAATATTATCGAAAATACGAGGCAAAGGGATGAAATTGAGTCCATGGAATGGGACGAGTTCAAGAACTTATTTTTCAATAAGTACTTCCATCGTATTCTCTGAACAAATATGGAGAAGGAATTTCTTGAACTAAAGAAAAAGGATGATGAATCTGTTAGTACCTACGAAGCAAATTTTACAGGACTTGAAAGGTACGCTTTTGATATTATTATCCAACCTGAGTGTAAGATTGATCGATTCTTTAGTGGCTTAAAACCAAGTCTTCGAATGGTGTTATCCATAAGGGACTTCAATATCTATGAAAAAATCGTTCGATGTGCTCTCAAAGTTGAGATGGAGACCGGAGTAACCCATTAGTCATATGGGTTTGATAAGAAGAGGAAAATGGAATTCAAAGGAAAATCTAAAGAGCACACTGAAAAGAAGATGAGTTTTCCATTTTTCTCAATGTGTGGAAAGAAACATGGAGTAAATTGTCTTAAGGGGATAAGCAAATGGTATAAGTGTGGAAAATAAGGTCATCGGGCAATCGAATGTCGAAATAATGGGAAGAAGACGTCTAATAATGCAAACAAAGGAAGGGATACACAGAATGAACCTACTTCACTTCAATGTTTCAAGTGCAAGGAAATGGGGAATCTTTCCAATCAATGCCCTAATCCAAGGGTTGATGATGATGATCGACGTCAACAAACTCTTAAGGCCAAAGACAAAGGAAATTCACATGCAATTACTATCGATGATGTAGAGCATGACAACGAAGTGGTGAAAGGTACACATACCATCCACTCTAAAGTATTAAATGTTTTATTTGATTATGTATCCACCCACTCTTTTATTTCTGAAGAATTTTCTAAGGGTATCGCCGTATTACCTCAACAATTAGATGTTGAGTTAGCTGTGAAAACCCCTAATGGCACAACAGTCACATCAAAAGTTTATAATTATTCTCCCATTGAAGTTTGTGGGAAAGTGCTTCCTGCAAATCATGGGATCCTTCCTATAGTGGAATTTGATGTGATTCTTGGCAAGGATTGGCTTTCTCTATATGGAGATCATATCAATTGCCAAAGAAGGGAAGTCACATTTCATATTCTAGATCAATCTATGATCGTCTATCGATGCAAGGATGAACATAACCTTCCAGTGGAAATTTCATCCATCTTATGGGCCTTGATTCCACTAAATGAAGGTTATTTATCTCAAATGTTTGGTGAGAAACTCACGATTAAGAATATGCCCATTGTACGAGAGTTTGATGATGTCTTTCCGAAGGAATTTTCGGGTCTTCCACCAAATCGTGAAGTTGAGTTTTCAATAGAACTCGCACTGGGTGCTTTGCCTATTTCAAAGACACCTTATAGAATGGCGCCAATTCAGTTGTAGGAATTGAAGAAGCAACTCCAAGAGAATCTTGATAAGGGATTCATACGCCCTATTTTTTTCACCTTGGGGAGCACCTATTCTGTTTGTTAAGAAGAAATATGGATCAATGAGACTCTGAATTGATTATCGAGAACTTAACAAGATCACTATCAAGAACAAATATCCCCTCTCGCACATTGATGACTTGTTTGACCAACTACGCAGAGCTCAATACTTTTCCAAGATTGATCTTCGTTCAAGGTATCATCAATTAAGGGTCAAAAGGGAGGATATACCAAAGATGACTTTTTGTACAAGGTATAGACACTATGAATTTATAGTGATTCCATTTGGTCTTACTAATTCCCCTGCTATCTTCATGGATCTGATGAATAGAGTCTTTAGAGACTATCTTGATCAGTTTGTGGTAGACTTTATAGATGATATTCTTGTCTATTCAAAGAGCAAGGAAGAACATGAAGATCACTTGAGAATTGTATTGAAGACCCTAAGAAAGGAGAAGATTTATGCCAAATTTACCAAGTGTGAATTTTGGCTTAAAAAATTTGCATTTTTGGGTCACATAATCTCAAAATAGGGGATATCTGTGGATCTAACAAAAAACAGAGGTTATCGAAAGATGGTCGAGACTGACAACAGTAACCGAGATCCGAAGTTTTCTTAGTTTGGTTGGATATTATCGACGTTTTGTGAAAGATTTTTCACGAATATCTAATCCACTCACCAAGTTGACTCAAAAAGGAGTTAAGTTCATGTGGACGGAGGAATGTGAAGAGAATTTGAAGGAGTTGAAAAGAAGGTTATCCAGTGCACCTGTGCTCACACTGCCTTGTAGTGGAGAAAGGTTTGTGATCTACAGTGATGCATCCAAGAAGGGGCTGGGGTATGTTCTTATGCAAAATGATATGGTGATAGATTATGCCTCACAAAAGTTGAAAATCCCTGAGAAAAATTACCCAACTCATGATTTGGAGTTAGCTGCGGTAATATTTGCATTAAATATTTGAATGCATTATCTTTATGGTGAAAGGTGTGATATTTATACTGATCATAAAAGTTTAAAGTATATTTTCACAGAAAAGGAGCTAAATATGCGCCAATGAAGATGGTTGGAGCTGATTAAGGATTATGACTGCTCAATTCATTACCACCCTGGGAAAGCAAACAAGGTGGAAAATGCATTAAGTCGATAAGACCATGCTAGCTTATCCATGATGAGGATCACAAAAGATCCAATATTTATGGATTTAAAAAGGATGGATCTTAGAATTATAATGAAAGGGGAAAAATCGTATCTTTTTCAATTGAATGTTCAACCATCTATACATGTGAAGATTAAAGAGGCACAACAAGAAGATGTAGAGTTACAAAAGAAGGTGAGAAATATTCCTGAATTCAACCTTGATTATGATGGGATAATGAAGTTCAGGAATCGGGTTTGTGTTCCTCCCATCCCAGAATTAAAGAAGGAGCTACTGGATGAGGCTCATAGTTCTTGATTCCCTATTCATCCTGGAAGCACGAAGATGTATAGGGACCTGAAAGAGTACTTCTGGTGGGATGGAATGAAAAGAGATGTTGCTGAATATGTCTCTCGATGCTTGGTTTGTCAGCAAGTTAAAGATGAGAGACAGAAGTCTAATGGGATGTTACAACCATTACCCATACTCGAATGGAAATGGGAAAACATCACTATGGGCTTTGTCACTAGACTTCCTAAAACATCAAAAGGAAATAATGTTATCTGGGTCATAGTTGATCGTCTTACAAAGTTTGCACACTTCATTGCTATTAGAGAGGATTTATCTCTAGATCAGCTTGCTAGGATATATGTAAAGGAAGTGGTAAGATTGCATGTAGTACCACTTTCCATTATATCTGATCAGGATCCGAGATTTATCTCAAAGTTCTGGAGAAGTCTTCAGCATACTCTGGATACAGAGTTGAGTTTCAGCACTGCTTATCATCCTCAGACAGACGATCAGTCTGAGAGGACAATTCAAACTCTAGAAGATATGTTGAGAGCTTGCTCTATGGATTTCAAAGGTGGTTGGGATCAACACCTACGTTTGGTGGAATTTTCTTATAATAATAGCTTTCACTTGAGTATTTAGATGGCTCCTTATGAAGCTCTCTATGGAAAGAAATGCAGGACTCAAACTTGCTGGGATGAAGTTGGGGAAAGAAAGCTATTAGGACCTGATCTTGTTGATGAGATGGCAGAAAAGGTCAGATCTATTCAACAACACATTAGAGTAGCTCAGAGTCGACAAAAAAGTTATACTGACAACTGAAGAAAATACCTAGAGTTTGAATTGGGTGATAAAGTGTTCTTACGAATATCTCCCTGGAAGAGGGTCATGAGATTTGGGAAGAAGGGAAAGTTGAGCCCTAGATATATCGGTCCTTTCAAAATACTAGATCGTGTTGGGAAGGTAGCTTACCGATTGGCGCTTCCACCAAATCTCTCCCAAGTTCATGATGTGTTCCATGTATCTCTCCTGAGAAAGTACATACATGATCCTTCACATTTACTCAGCTCAGAAGTTGTACCGCTGGAGCAAGATCTTTCTTATGAAGAACAACCAATAGAGATTCTGGATCATAGAGAAAAAGTCCTACGGAATAAGACCACTCGCTTGGTGAAAGTTCTATGGAGGAACCACCAATTTGATGAAGCTACATGGGATCTTGAGGATATGATGAGGGAGAGGTATCCTCATCTGTTTGTTACAAAGTGACGAATTTCGAGGGCGAAATTCATTTTTAAGGGGGGTAGAATGTAACACCTGAGACTTTTAGGAGAAATATTTTGTTTTTATATTATATAAATCCTCAAAAGAATCTTTCACTACACACAACACTAGCTTGGATTTCTTTACATGCAATCACGACCTTCCTCGATAGCTTGCGTCGTACACAATACCGAGTTTCACTAAACAACGATATGCTATTAAAATATTATTAAAACTAGCCGTTATGAATAGTAATACCCACTTTTTGAAATTTTTTAAATTTTATTTTTCAAAATGGACATCATTTTTGGATTCGGAATATCGAAAATATCCTAGGGTGAAATTTTGGTATTTTTCTGAAAACTTTCAATTTTTGATGAATAGTGAAAACACTAGGTTACTATTAAAAAACCGACTTTTTATTTAAATAATTATTTATTTTATTTAAATTTATTTTAGGTAAAAATTGATAACTAATACCTATATAAGTTCAATGCAATTCATTGGAGTGATTTTATAATAATTTTAGATATATAAAAATTTTATTGAACTTTTCACCGTCTTTTACCCACCTCCTAGGAGAATTTCCAAATTCACATAAAACTTAATTTTACCGCTTCTGTGAGTGGAATTTCGAAAATACGAGAGACACATTTAATATCAAGGACTAAAATGTGGTTCAATGAGATGAAAATAATTTTTGGTGAATAGTAACTTTTTACTTTTTTTTACCATGGTTAAACGTAAAATAGGGAAATTAAGGGTAAAAATGATATTATTATTACCTTAACACATGTCCTAATTATATTGGATAAGTGTAATTAGACAAAAAACAACCTTAGGAATAACATAAGACCATTTAGGCCCACTTGGATTACATTAGGACATTTATTTTTAATTTATTTAAAGAAAGTTTAAAATAGTTAAAATCAAAGTTTAATAACTAAATCATTTTTAATATAGGGTTATACATAAGATAAATTCGACTATAAATATTCATTATAAATATAAAAATATTTCATACATAATGGTATTTTATTTGTAATTTTTAGACAATAAATAATATTATTAATTTATGACACAATGATGATGCAGTAATTATCTTATTAATGAAATATTGACATAATTGATGTTATAAATACCCAAATAAATGTAATTTGAGACTTTTTATGAATTAATGTAATTTTCTAGGTTAATATGACATGTTAGTATTGATTTAATTTACTTTTTTAGAACTAATATTTCTGTTATGATTTTCACAAAAATCAATTACCAAATAGTGTCAAAATTGACATAAAATAGTTTATAAAACAAATATTATATTATTAATTGTAATTATGTTCCTAAAAATATAAGTTTTGGCCAAGATACTTATATCATGATAAGTGTGTCATTAATGGACCACTTGGGGGTCGCTTGGATGTATATGGTATGTTTATTAACTATATAATATAAAAATACAAAGTGACATGGTAAATGTCAAACTAATTAACTAAGAGTTAAAACTAAAAGATAAGGTTTATATAATGACCTAAACTTGTCTAAATTCTATTGGATAAGCGGATTTCAACCCATACCCACCTTATCTTAGAAATAAATCAATTTGGAGCTATTAAAAACCGAATATGACTTTATAATAAAATAATATTTTTAGTTTTTCCAAAGGTGCCCCTAACCTCCCTTATAAAAGGGCACCTCCTCCCTCTCTTCCTCACACCACTTTGAGCCTTCAAGCTTGGACAAACCCTACCAAATTCTCTTCTCCACTTCCCTAGAAACATCCTAGAGGTCATGGCATTCTTTAGAGACCAATTTTAGTGCCCTAAGAGGAGGTCTCAAAGAGGCACTTCAAAGAAGAGGTAATGTCCGTTACCGATTCTTTCAACTTTATTTCTTCTTCCACTTCTTCTTATTTAGTTGTTTCATTATGAATTAATAACATCAGTATCACTCATATACTGGTATGTTATTATAATTATGAAACAAACCTATTTAACCATCTATCCATCCTACGGAAAACGAAATCACCGCGCGTGCATACGTACGGAATACCGTCTCCACGCCGTGGTGTAATCTATTTTCCACCACCACCTTACTTGGATGGGTATAATGGTGTAAATAATAACTATATATGATTATTGTAAAGTTATATTGATTATGAAATTGTATACATACACTCCAATACAATACCACTATCATGGGTATGATATCATCGCTCGTGCGTACGTATGGAATACCGTCTCCACGATGTGATGCGACTCGTTCTACATGATCTTCATTGCATAATGATTATATAAATGAATTGAATGAATTAATATGATATATATTACCCTAATACAATTCTGGAAATGATGTATCTATAACCTAAAGAGAATAATAAGAATTTATTCGACAAAACACGCATACGAACAAAAAGTAATAAACACCCGAATAACAAGTAGCAATGAAATATTACTAATAAAAAGCTAAGAATATGGCCATATATGATATCATAACAATGAGTATGATTCTGGAATAAGTCAATGAAATTATTTAAATCATTATACAAGAGGTTCGGACACTTACGAAGCAAATCATACCTAAGGTAAGGGACAACCTCTCAATCTCAATTTTCATCCAAGATTGTTTATACTTCAGAATTTACTGGGGAATATTTATCATCCACATCCCTGTTTCCTCAATATGTAATATTTATATACTTCTACAATTGTTTATATCCAATTTTACCCTTCAGTGAGTTTTTAGAAAAAGATATGAAATGAATCTTTTTTCATTTTTCGTACGAGGTACTTTTTGACTTTTCCGACAAAAGTACGAGAAGAATGTTTTTTTAACTTATACGGCATGAATGGATTTTTAAAACATTATTTCCAAGAATCTTCCTTTACAAGTTTTCAAGTTTATTTTTAATCAACTTATATTAGTTTAAAATTGTATGACATGTTAAGAAAGGAAAAATGTTTTTGAAGTAGAAAGGATATTTTCCTCAAGAATGGAGTTCAAGTGTTTTATCAAAATTATTTTCCATCTAAGATAATATAGGGTTATGTTTCTATCCCTATTATTACATTTATTTGATTATGTTGTGATGGAATTATTTTTATGAATTCCTTTATCTTAGATGAATTTTTTTATGATGTCACGATGTTTAAGAATTCCATTTTTATTACATGGGTTATGCAATGATGTATGATTTATGATTTTTGTGGCACACATAACAATGGTTTCATTATGAGATGGGTGGGACCTATATCTCCCTCCAATGCATTGGGAAAAGATTTATATCTCATGAGATAGACATGGCTGGAACGGCAGGTTGAACCGGTTCAGTGAAACAGGACTGAAACGAGGAGTGAACTTGGTTTAGAAATGGACTTTTTCCGCTAAGACAGTCTTGGATATGAGTCTTGACTACTAAGAAATGATTCTATATGATTATGTGTGTATGCCACAAAGTTTCATGTTTTAAGTTCTGATTATTGGGATTACATTTCACGACTATGATTTATCCCATGTTATGAAATTATGATCTCTTTTCCAGGTTAAGATTTACAAAATGTTATGTTCTTATGAATATGATGTGATTGATATTTCTTTTTTATACCCTTACTGAGCATTTGAGCTCACCCTTTTGTATGTTTTCTTTACCCAAGCCAGGAATATGGTTATTAAGTAGGATATGCCAAAAGGGACTCTAGATATGATGAAATAAATGGGAGACAATATAGATTCTTTATGAACCAGTTGTTTATGTTTCTAAGTTTCTAAAGACACTATACCCATACGGTCCTTTCATGGTTTTGTTATATGTTGTAATAAGTGTGCTTCAATTTTGAAGTATTAACAATGTATGGGTCGTTATAAATTTCCTCACAATAATCATTCATCAATTCACTAACAACTCATCGCACACTATCGCCAAACGCTAAACATTATTTCGCCAAGAAACTTGAATCAACAAGGAACATTGTTCACCATAAGATTATTCACCAACCATTCACTAATTCCAACACTAATACGATTCTCAAACACACTCCTATATCATGATATAACAAAGTGTATCCACCTAAATCATACTAAATCTTATTATTATCCCCACCATAAGGATTCTTGTAAAAAGATACCTATTCGAAACCAAAATTCTCTACACCCTAATAATCATCTATCAAAAAAACTCTTTCAATGGTTCATTGACTGACTAGCCACATTTCAAATAATGCACATGATGTATTTTCCACTTCATCACATTTGATTCAACACCAAAACTCCATTTGGACCTCCTTTGGTGGACTTCTCCCAAAATTGCTCAGTCACACCCACCAACGCATTACCAAATCACCCAATCAAGATTCCAGTACTATTAGAGGAATAAATATATATAATGATATCCATAATAATGTTTGAACCCATCCCCAGGTGTAATTCTAGGATTTGATCCTCAGCCGGCCTAACCAACCACCATGCTCTTCATACGTGCACTCATACACCATTGATATGGCTCGCTCTATGGTGAAATCAACTACATATCGACCCTAATTATAATTTATCGACTACCTGAAACATTAAATATATGTTCTAAATACATTTTTAAATAATTAATATACATCAATGGATCTTACCACACATTGGCATCCTAGTTCCACCTCAAACATCCACTGACTAATCTCATCGCTTCACAACCCATCCAACACAAGGGTCATTCTCCCATAACTAACATGAATCTCCCCACCATAAGAACATTGTTATTGAAACTCCACTAATAACAACACATGAGCTCTAAAATCCATGCTCTGTCCATAATCAAATGTAATGATTGGACATGACCAACTTGCTACTACCTTAGTTCCAATACCAAATACAATCTACTTATCATCTCCTAACTACTAGATATTATGTCCTTGATCTTCAACAGTTCACTCAGAATGTGGATAATATCATATATCAACCAATGGTGTGATCCCACCATCTGTATTCCCTAAATAAACTACACAACGAACAATACAAAATGGTCCCAAAAATACCCCTCCAAAAAATTAATTACAAGGAACAAACTCTGGTCAACTTTACCATAGTTCCCTGATACATCATTGATATCACTTCACACTACTGGGGTAAACCTCCCATGTAACATAATTCCACTCTTCATTGGCTTGAGTCAAGGTATAATTGCTACCTGGTCTTAAGTGACATCCCCATGGCGCTAAAGGATGACAATAAAAGGAATGGGATTCAATAAAATTGGTGGATGATTTTCCTTTGAGAAAATAAAACAACCCAAATGAACATGACATAAAAAATACCACTGCATGATGCATGATGAAAATGTAAAAAAAAATCTCAAAGTAATTCTGTTGATAGAAAAACCAAACAACAACAGAGTACCACAACAGAAGACTACTAACCTCAAAGTACACAAAGGAAGACAAAACCACAAAATCTCAAAGACTATATGACATAAATCTATAGATCCCAAAATGATACATGATCCAAATATAAAATATAACCCACGTGTCAAAAAGAAACCCTAAATACGTGTGATTTATAGTGTCTTAATAAACAATATCTTTAAAAGCACCAAAGTTCCAAAGAAGGTGTGAGTAATGAAACTCAGTCCTCTTTTCCCAAATTACTTCCATAATAATTCCACTAGGATATAACATGTTACCACATTTATATAAAACAACATATATAAATAATTTTAAAAAATTCATATCATATTAATAAATAATTTCATAACAATGCATTTTTTCTAAAACCAACAAATTTCAATGGAATTAAGCCAAACAAGTCATTTAAACATTTCTCAAATTCCATTTTTGCAAAACCCATTCCATTTAACATAACCACTCCCCCTAAACACACTAAAAAAACCATTAATTCTTGGTGTTACCATCGATGGTGGAACTTCACATTCATAACTTATCCCTTTGATAGTTGAACTCCATGATCATTATCCATGCCTTTCCACGCACTCTTAACTAATTAAGTCAACCAAATTCAAACACAATATTTTCGAAACCATTTCAATAAAATAGTAATTTTATTGAAAATCCATTTCTATGTATCAAAACAAAATAACCATTTTAAAATCATCATTTTAAAACATTTTTACAACTTTCCCTTTCTACCAAAACACCCAATTTTCAAAATTCCATAAACCACCACAAAAAAGGCTTCCATAAATAATTTCAACAGAATTTCAGATGATATTTCAAGGAAAAAAATTAATTTCAAAACATGCCTTAAATTTATAATGATAGGAGTTAAGAGTGAATCCTCTTACCTTAGGAATTATGAAGAAAATGTAGCACATCATGAAAATACCCACAAAATCGGGTTAAATATTCAATAATCGATCGTAGATAACTTACCGTAACTTGAAAAAATGGGAATTATTATTATTATTGAAATAAAAAACCACACACACAGGGATATATATATATCCAAAATAGACAATATCTAGGAATCTGGGAGAGGGAGGGTAAGAAGATCGAAGTAAATCAACAAAAAAAATGAAGACTTAGAAAGGGTTGTAGGATTCAACGCACCGATAAAAGCCATTATATCACTTATAGATCAATGTGGAAAGAATCCAAAACATTTGAGAAGAAGAAATATAAATTTAGGTACAAAAATAGGAAAAAAAGTGGTTTAGGGGTAAAAATTATTGAGATACACTTATTTAGGATCTCACTTTTAAATCGTGCACAGCTAGTCTCACTGTTAGGGAAACCGTAATCAAATCAAGATCTTACCTCTGTCTCAAGGAGTACCTTACACATCCAAACCATAGGGTTAGAAAAACTATGTGCTCATCATCCATAATCCCTCCATCCCACTTTTCATGGTTTCTCCTGGATGGTCGCATAGTTTGGCCAAACCGTGCACCTTCCCATTATCCCAATCTCACCATGCATGATTTCCTGCAGGAGTTTCATGGTTTGAACTATCCATTATAAAACCGTAAACCATTATAAAATCCCTAAAGACATTCCAAAAGTCTTTCAAATCCTCCCAAAATTCAAAAAAAAAACAATTCATATACTTAAAAATCATAAATAAAGGGTCACATACTTGAAACAAAGGGGGGGGGGGGTTGAATCCCATGTCCCTAGGTCACCACACCCACATACATATCACACACGCACTATTATTGCAACACTATTGGAGTCTATCCATAGCAAAAAAATCCTTAATTTAACCTCACATGTACCATTCACTAATTCAAAACTGAATGAAACTATGCACCACCAACACACTCTCTCTCTTTCAAAACTGAATGACACCATTTTCATCACCGTACTTATGGGTTGAGTTGATGATTTTTATTTATATTTCTTCCCCATCTTGGTTTTAATAAATCCTAATAGGTATGTAAATAGTTACCCCTATAGGGGATTTTCCTACACATGTATTTTCTTATATAGATGATAGATAAATTAACAGTGACCTTGGTGGGCTTGGTTTCAGTGGACCATAAAATTCCATGGTTCAGACCATGTTTGGTGGTCATCCTTGGGGATTTTGAGTCAAAAACTCTTCAGTCATCCATATTTTCCTAGATGTTTTCACTATGGGAAATCATTCCTATATGGGTTTATATTTTCCCCATTTATATTAATTATATTGTATATTTATACTTTTATATATTTCCTAGAGGTTTTTTCATGCATGATTTATACTCTAAATGTTTCATTTTTTTTATTTTATCTCTACAATATTTCATAGAGCTAGTTGTTTGTGTATATACATGTAACTTAGGATAAGTCATACCATTTTAGTGTCATTCCTTATCCACACATGTCAAAAACCCCTAGATTATTTGAGCTAGGTTCGGTCTGTCAGACTCAACAAATCATCAAGAAGGTGGTCCCATATGGGTTGGTTCATGATAGATTGGTATAAGAGGTGGTATTTAATTTCAGTTGGTATTCAGAGTTGGGATTTTTATGAGGATTGAGTTGGAAATTTTGTGGAATAAATTTGTATTATCTCATGTTTTTCTCTGATACCAAGGGAAAAAAATTGATTCAATGAATGATGTGTCCATATACCAAGACATTGATCACCTGATTATTAACTCGATATTACAAGACATAATTTGTAAGGAACCAATGGTACATGCATCATATATGATTTTGTTTTTATACTATCATTTCCTTCTTGAGTAAATTCCCATATATTCTCATCTAGCTATGATATATCTTAAAACTTTTAGGATTCCACTATAATGATATCTAGCTAGGATACTGATACTAGGTCATGATGATGACTAGTTAAATGACGAGGCCTTGGTTTAGGGACCTATTTATGAGGTGTTTTTTTCCAGGATAGAAGAAGTTTGTTCAACCACATGTTGAGTGGCTCATAAAAACCCCTCTAATAAACAAAATTACTGATAGACGACATGCAGGGAATCTTATAGATACAATAGGAATGATGATGATTCACACAATCCTATCATGTTACGTAATATCTAGTGATAGAGACAACTAATGATTCATGGTGTGCTGGACCCTCAGGTAGTAGAGGATTTCATCTAGGATGTGCTTAGAGTTTTCCATCTTATAAAATTCCAGACCAATAAGATGGTCATTATTGCAACCAATCTTTTTAATAGAGCTATAGGGAAGTAGTGGGTTCTTATCACTCAGACTTATTATGAGATGAATCTTTTGTGGTTATTATTCCAGTAACTTTCTTATGATGAGTATCACCCTTTGATATTTCACTCTGTTAGGATCTAGGAGATCCTTGGCATGCAATAGGGTGATATATCATTTTCTGATAACCCCTCGATGTTTACCAATCTCATGCATTACTCTTTAGATATACTATAGGGAGGAAACTTCTAGACACATAGGTTTTGGAGGGAAATTCATAGTGAGATCCATATTATCATCATCTCCTTTTGAATTCCAAATTATGTTGGAGTACTATAGTGGGATTTAGTTTTAGAGAGCTTCCTAAAAGATTTCGGTTTGGTAGTGGGAGCCGTTAGTGGATATCATGGGGCAAAGTAATCAGTATATGCTTATAAGAAAAGGTTTTTAGGGTCTTGGTGTAATATTCACACTCATTCCTTGAATTATAAATATGGATATATGACATAGAGTTCTTATAGAGGACCAGGTCATCCAAATAAGGGATAGTTCTATGGTTTTGATAGTTTAGGTCACTTTGATAATGTTTCCCAACTCGTTGTTCTTTAAAAAGAAAGATATTCAGTGGTTTGACTACAATGAAGAGGTAAATTCATGATCAAGGATCTCCAAGGTGTGTCCAGGGTGTCCCCTCGGTAGACTGTTCTATTAGAGGAGTTGGTGGAGTTCTATAGGGAGGAGCCATTGGTGGATGAAGACGATACAAGATACTTCAACCACCAACACTTGGTGTTCCACAAAAATTCTATAGGGATAGTGGTTGAGGGCATGGGTAGTTGAAAACTAATGAGGGATATGATTAAGCCACTCTTGTGATGGTTCAAGGAATGACATATGTATTTTCAACATAATCTCCAACACCAGTAGACATAGGTGTGTATCATTAATTTATCTCCATATACATCCTGTGAGGGATATAACATAAATTTTATTCTTTATCCTAGTAGAGAGAGAAAGATATTATTACATGTAATTATTCCTCTCTATCATACATCTTCCAATAGTGATATGTTTCCCTAGGTGGTGAGAGTTTTTCATGAGACTTCTTGTTTTTTGTAATGAAAAACAATGAAATCATGTTGGGAATGGACTAGTTTTCCAGGGTGTGTTCAAAGAAAATCATTAAACATAGGATAGTTTTATTACTTTATACATATGGGATGATATTCTCCATCATGGGTGAGACATATCTTATGGATAGATGAATGGGGATTTCTATAAGGAAAATAAAACATATCAACCATTAGTTGTAGAGTTTAGCCTTTGGTTTACCAGGATCCTAATGTATATATCTTCTAGTGGTAATGATGATTATATGGACGTATTTTCAAAATATGTCTTGGGACTACCTCTAAGGAATGTTATTTTATTTTTCATCAAGTTGTACCTAAAAATTGTAACAATATCCTTTGTGACATATTAGGTGGAGCCCAACAAGCATCCGGAGCTGAGGGGGATGTTAGAAGACTTTTGAGAGAATGTTTTTGTTAGGCTCAGTGTGTCACCTGAGGTGGCCCCTGTTTTGTTTAAGATAAATTAAAATGTGAGATTGGGGCCTTATGTTGACTATAATCTCTTGAATCTAGTAACTATCAAGAGAAAGTACCATTTATGAGGAATGGTGACCGTTTTGACCAATGTAAACGTGTCAGTTGGTTTTAAAATATTGATCTCAGATATGGATACAATTATTTGATGTCTCTTAAGAATTATATTATGAAGATGGAATTTTGATGTTACTGCAGAAACTACGAGTTCCTAATGATGCCTTTTATTGTGATTAATTCCCCCACTACCTTCATGGATCTTATAAACTAGATCTTCCAATCATACTTGGACTAATTCACAGTCATATTTATCAATGAAATTCTCTTATACTCTATATTAGAGTAAGAGAATTCATTGAACTTTAGGATGGTATTAGAATTACTCTAGGAGAACCATTTTTTTGGTAAACTCATAAAGTATCATTTTTTGGATCCACAAGGATCAGCTTATGAGGAATTCCATCTCATATAATGGTTTACCTAGGGATCTGATGACGATTGATGTAATTAATTCATGGGAGACACTGAAAAGTGTGGCATAAGTATAGAGATTCATTGGTTTGGTAGGTTAATATCAGAGGTTCATGGTTTAATTTTATAGTATAAGAAACCCTTTTAACTCCTTGATGTATAAAGGCTATACATTTTCTTAGACTGAGCAATTTAAGAGATCCTTCGAGGAGATGAGGCAGAGGATGGACAATTCTCTTGTTCTGAGACTACCAGAATAGGGCGTTGAGTACATTATGTTTTCCAATGAATATGAATCTGGTCACAAATTTTTGTTGATGAAAAGGAAGGTAGTTATCACTTATGGATAAAATAAGTTTATACCCATCAACAGAATTACATGACCCATAACATAGAGTTGGATGTGGTAGTATTCACCAAAAATATGTGGGGACATTATCTTCTAGTGAGAATTGTTTTACAAAAACCATTAGAATATCATGTATATCTTCACTCCAAGATATATCAGCCTATTAAAAAAAAGTTTATTAGAGTTTATGTTGGAATATGACATTGAGATAGTCCATAATTTAGGGAAGGAAATAGTGGTGTTAGATGCCCTTAGTAGGAAATCTCTTTCACCTTAGTGGAGGATGTGTTTATGTAGTTGGATTTTTTGTAGCTAAAAATGATGGAGGATAGGGGTGTAGATTACCTCCAGTTTATGGTAGTGAATTAACCACTTATTTTATATGTGATAAATGCTTATTTGGGAGAAGCTGACTATGAGGTTTTTCTTAACCATATATCCTCAAGAGATGCACTAGATATATTTTCTAAAGGAGAGAATTATGCATTCTTCTTATTAAGATGGATGGTAGTGGAATTCATGTTGTGAGAGGATGTGTTGAGGGACTTTCATACCTACCCCTTGGTTGTACATCAGGGTGTGGTGAATATGTAAAAGGAACATCACTGATACCTTTGGTTGGGTGGCATGAGGCGGTGCATTACTAAGTTTTTCGCTTAGTGTCTCACATATCTACAACTGAAAGATGAACATCAGGTTATTACATGCTTGAATAAACCTATTGATATTTTGGAATAGAATTGGTATGGAATATTGATGGATATTGTTATGGGGATTCCATAGAAAGTGAGAGGACATGAATCTATCAAAGTAACTGTTCACCAACTCCACAAGTAAGTGTAATTTCATACCGTTTGTGAGCAGATTTTAGTTGAGAATTTTGGGATGTTGTATGAATCTTACATCATACATATTTATTGGTTGTCCATGATCATATCAAGATTTTATTCAAAGTTTACATAATGATTTTTTATGGGTACATTGTAGCATTTTGGGACCCAATTACAGTTGATCACATTGCCTCTCCTCCCAAATAGATGGAAAACCTAGGAAAACTATCTTGTTTTTGGTGGGTATGCTCAGAGACTATGTGTTAGAATTCAGTTAGAGTTATGAGGATCACATTATTCTAGAATAGTTATTTTATAATAATATCTATTACTCTACTATTGGGATGACACCTTTTAAGGCCCTATAAGAGATACACTACATGTAAAACTTTTGCTGGACTGAGATTGGTGAGAAATTTCATATCCGGCCAAAGCTAATTCATGAAACAATAAAGAGGTTTTAGGTGATCCACACACATATGAGGAAAGAAAAAAAGATGACCTAATTCATACATGGTTCAATTTCATATAACATTGGAGTTATATTAGGAGGCAATATTTTCCTAAGAGTCACCTCATGAAGAGGATTACTAAGATTTCCACAGGGAATCAAGTTATCCTCAAGGTTTATCAGGCCGTTTGATATTTTAAAGATTGTTGGATAAGTTTCTTAATAATTTTAAATCCCCCAAATATGTAAAAAGTGCATGTAATCTTCCATATTTTGAAACTTATGAGATACACACCCACACTGATACAAGTTATTGAATGGGGAAGGCTAGAAATTGAGGATCAATCCTCATACTTAGAGTACTAAATGATAATCAAGTATTTATAGGATAGTATAATGAATGTATGGACCATCCCTCTGTTTTGGTTACTTTGGTAGTATGGGATTGTTTAAGAGAGCTCTGGGGAACGTGAGAGCTAAATAGGGGATCAGTTCCCCCTCCTTCTCATGTAGATTATTCATTTTGGTTCTAATGTTTTTAAAGAATATTTTATTTTATTTTGATACTTTATATATAAATATCCTAATTTTTCCCAAGAATCAGAACGTTGTTTTCTGGTTGTATGGCCACATAATTAATATATTAAGAATATTAATATGTGTATTGATGATCATGAAATAATATTTTTAGATTAATTGATTTTCTCATCAATGATGAACTTAGGTTGAAAATCCAAGACCAAATTTAATTCTAAAATGCATGGTTTACCCATGGTGTGACATAAATTTGGTTGTCATCAAGTTTCTTATTGAGGGTAGCTATTGGTGGTGAGTTAGTAAAATAAATAATTTTTTTATTTTATTTTATTTAATAACCAAAACCCCAACCCTCTACATAAATATACCATTATGTAAAATCCCTAGGGGTAGTTTCATAACCCAAGGATATTGGAGAGGAGGAGATCATTGGTGTTTATGGATCCAGAATGAGGATCAATAAAAAATGATCAGGGAGAAATGTGAGACGAACAATAAACATAGAGAGATCTTCATATTTGTCTTTAGGGGAATCATTATTCAACAATTATTGATCTATTCCAAAGGTAGAGAAAATTATTTCATGTATTTACATTATATTTTTTTTAATTAATGAGATTTATTATAGATCTATTTATTTTCTCCGATTTCCATTCTTTAAATTAACCTCATTTCTTTTTTAATTCCTCAACACAATTTATTTATATTTTTATATCCCTAGTTTCACACTAGTTTCTGAATTTTTGAATCAATGAACATGATCACACCAACCAATGATTTTTTTAACATTGTTCATGTTATTTTCCCCCACCATTATTTTATTTTTTTATTCATGGTCCATGGGGTCATCTATTTGACATTTTCGGGAAAGATTAAAATGTGATCAAACACACCGATTCAAAATTGATGCATAAAAAAGATGGAGATCTACATTTTAAAAGAAAATTATAAGGTGATGTAGGATGAGGGTGTTGGATAAATGGATTGGAGTTTTGATCGGGGGTTTCCATTCACTAGTGAGGCGACGTGGTGACATGGTGTGGCATGAATGATCAAAAAATGGTTCAAGTTGCTAGAATCGGGACACAAGTGATGTTTTGGGCTCATTTGACTATAAATTCAAGCTCCTAAGTGGATTTCTAGGTGGATATATTGGTGGTGGATGGGAAATTGGAAATACTAATGATTTTTTATTCAGATTATGGAAAATACCAACATACAAAAAGTTTAGTCCTAGAAAAAATGTTGTGTAGTCCCCAAGCTGCAGCAGTTAGTGTTTTAGTATGAACTAAATATCACATATTGTGTGAACTGATTCTAGTGGTTCAATGTGTACCCTTAGGGTTACATGAACATGGGAATGACTAGTTACACATGAAATACTAGGTACCCTGGTATGGCCAGGTACATAGGTTCACCCAAAGTACGATGGCATGAGCCAAAGTACATATGAACGAGCCAAGGGGAAATGAGCATACCCTGGGATTCCAAGGCACATCCTTTACTTAATTTACACAATATGTATATCCACATGACCATAAAATCCATGTGTAGGTGGTAAAACACCTATGTTTCTTGGTGAGGTCACACACCATGTGACTGTATATATATTCTATGTACTTTTCTATGATACTTATACCTTGTGTATATCCTTCTTTCAAACATAGATATGGTCCCTTGAGTAGCCTATACTGATTAATTTTCACATATAATTCAATGGTTTACTTATTTTTAATTGAATAAACATAATGTTAGATGATTTTCATTGGATTATTCTCTCGGTGATGCTTAGCTGGTGTTAGTGATTGGGTGTGATCACTGAAGTGTTATCGGGGTAAGTCCTCACATTACTCTCCCTGGGTGGGGGTCCCCCATATCATTCATATAGGTAGATATGGAAATATCCCATTATTAAATAGGGTGGGGTTCATATATATATAGTGCATTCCCTATCTTGAGCATAGGTGGTGATTGGGTCTTTTATATGAGTGGTTCACCCTCAACTATGCTACACAGTGGTGAGGTGAGTGGCCTCCACATTCTTGAGAGTTAACATATGGTACTTGGGTATGAGAACATTCCATTAGAGATATAAATAAACTCTTCATTATTAAATATTTGTAGATATAGATATAACATTTCCCTCTACACTCGTTCTTATTATAATAATATCTAACCTTTTGTTTTCTTTACCATCTTGCTTATGTGTCAAGTTGAATATTATTTATTTCTATTACTTAACCTTTTTAGTTTTTATGGCGTCCTACTAGGTATGTATATATTCAAGAATTATTGGGATAATACCACACATTATGTGTCTTATGAAGATAAAAAATATATCCACAATGACCTTACTGGATAATGTTCATGTGGAACATAGTGGTTTTTGTTGCTGACTTTGTTCGGTGGTTATCCTTGTAGATTCTATGTCGGGATCTCTCTAGTCTTTAACTTTTTCCAAATTTCTATCTGGGTGGGACCTAGTTTATGGTTAGTCATGTATTTTCCCCTTTATATATGTTATATTACACTATTTTACTTTGATGAATTTCCTAGAGGCCATTACATTTATGATTTTAAATCTAGATGTTTCAGTCATATATTATGTCTCTACACTATTTCATGAAGCTGGTTGTATGTGTGCATACAAGTACATTAAGTTAAGACCACACATTTTAGTCTTATGCCTCTTCAGTGATTATCTCCATCCCCTATCCTATAAGAGGTAGGCGTGGGGGGCCACACTTGTCTTATCACTTGCCCAGTGGGCCTTAGTGGGCTAGGTTATGATAGTATTAGAACCATGAGTTCCATCAGTGACATTCATAGATTCATCTAGCACCTATGTATATTTATAGAGATATTTCATCATGGATCCTTTAATACAATGTCAATATGAATCAATAATAACTCTAATTTATTGTTAAATTATTCAAATAATGAATTCCAAGAAGTGGTAATTATTTAAGTTAAAGTTATTAAAAATTTAATGTGAAAAGATCCTTCCATAATGTTTTATACTTATATACATCATGTTTCATTTAATGTATTCATTGGTTAGGATTATTATTAGTCAAAACCCCATGCATTATTCATTGGATATGATGAAAACCCATCACTAGGCATGAGATTTACAAGCTTGCACTGAGCTCAGAACCCTCAAGAAGAATTTGAGGGATCAAATTTAAATTTATAAATAGTAAATATTTATTTGATTCATAAATTGGATTATAAGTATTTAATTATTATTAAAAATATTGATATAATGTGATTTTTCAATTTTATATGACGTGAAACAGTTTTAAAATTGATGAATAATGCATGTATATCCATTTTGTTCGTTACAAGGGTAATGAAAAAATGATGAAATTACAAATTGTGTATATGATATTACAGAACATGTTGTCATTATTAACCACACTGGGGGGAGATGCAATCAACACAATAGGCCATGTGGGTGTTGTTACATTGTGTGTTTAATTAAAATAAATGTATTAAATGTCATCCACCACATGGATTAATAGGGTTACATGGAGTGTGAATATTTTTTTGTAACCCTATATCGGTTTTTCTCATTTATGTAATTAGAGATGTTTGGTCAAAGTACATTCCATGTAATTAATCAACCCATCATGTAGTGTGGTCCTTTCAAGAAACATAGGCTAGATATGATTAAGCAACATGTAACTAGATATATATTCTGTTTGATACATTATATCTCACATGAAATACATGGTGAGTCACTATGAGTATAGTTTTGCTGGCCATAAAAAATATTAAATGGAAAGTAATAAGATATAGACTCCGTGTAACTCATGCCAACTCATCCAACGTACACATATATATTGGCATACCATTTGTGTCAGTGAGGTGGTATAAACTATTAATTATATAAAAACCAAACCACAAAACATATAGCAGGACACAGACACACACACACTCACACTGTGTAATATGATTTTTCTCTAAAATTACCCAATGAATAATTGTTTTTTCCATGTTGGAAAAAATGATTCAATTAAATAATTTTCATGTTATTATGAAAATTCCTGATGTTAATGGTCATCATACATATCTTTTACTTCACATAAATAGCCCATGTTATATTAAAAATACATTTAAGTCTTGATGTGTGGTCTATAAGCTTGGAAGATTTCATGTAATGACCTGCTATATAGTACACCATGTAATGTTAGGACATGTCGTATTAGTACACAATACATGATAATTCTTATATATATAATTAATCACATATCGTGTTACATTTAAATCTCTAAAATTGGGTTTTAATATTATGTAGAAGGGAACACAGTGTGTTTCCTATGGTATATGGTGTATAATTTTAAATCCCAGAATGAATTTAAAATCTTACTAGTACACACTCTAACACCCTGAGATTCATTAAAATATATATATTTGGAATTAAATTAATATTTTCAATATTCTTCATTTTACACAATGTTGAATATAGATTGTGTAATATGAAAGCACCAAATTATTATTTCTTTGTACACAACACCGATTCTAGCTTGTGCTACAAAAAACACATAGATTATCTTTTAGTATATGAATAACTCTAGCTGGCTTCTGTTATATATAATGTCTTTTTCCTTTGATAAATTTTAAGACAATCAAGACATAGTTTTACAAAATTACAATATAATACTAATAATATTATTAAAATATTAATATAGTTTTTATATATCTTTCGGAATGGTCTTCATGAATAATATTATTTAAATTATAAATAATTTGTTTAAAAATTTATATAATAATAAATTTTCATTGACCAATTAACTAGAAATGAAAATAAAACCCTTTTTAAAATACAGTAATTCTTTTGATGGGAAAATATATTTATGAAGTCAAACACATTTTTCCTCAATAAATTACTTTAAAAACTTCATATAAATAATTTAAATTATATATATATATATTATATTTATTCAACTATTTAATGTTCGTCTTATTTTTTTTCTATACAATTTATAAGAAAAAATATCCAATTTTCTGATTTAAAATATGTATTTTTCTAAAAGGTAATTTTACCACCTTTTAATGGTGAACCAATTTTAAATATAAATTTTAAATATTTTATAATTTCTATTTGATAAAATAAAATTAATTTTTAAAATATTAATTTAAAATTTTACTTCGTTTTTATTTTTGGTCTTTTTCTTAGAAGTTTTATTCTTTGATGAATAGTGAAAATCAATGAATTTTAATTCAAAGATTCCTTTTGATCTAAATTATTAATTCACTGAAATTATATTTTAAACTAATTTTAAATTACAGTTAGTCGAATATATAACAAAAAATCCAATTTATTTCATTTGGATGAATTTCACACTCAAATTGGATATAAAATCATTTCAAACTTTATAAATGTTTACTTTTAAAAAATATTGTCTCATCCCGTAAGCAGGACTAATTTTAAATTAATTTATTCCAATTATATGTTAATAGTTTTTAAAAATAGATTCAGTATTTTAGTTAATTATAATTTATAATTTCTACCAATTTCAACTTTCTTTTTACCAAAAAATAGTAGTGAATGTAATTAAAAGTAAATACAACAATTAAGGTAAAAACAAATTTACTTAGTGGTGAAAATTTATCATAAGTGGACAAATAACCTAGAGAAATTTATAAAAATAATTAGATAGAAATATTTCAACAGTATAATCACATGTATATAAAATGGACCACTATTTAATGCACATTATGTAAGGGATTCCTCTCAATAATGTTTACCTTTTTATATTTTTAAGAATTCCACTCCTCCACTATAATAGGGAACTGACCCCATCATATATTCACACTTCTCAAGACCTTTGGATCATACAATACATGAAAATATAAGCTCTAAACATACCTCTCTTAGGTTTAGAGGCCAAAATAGTGGAATAAATATAACCAAGGAATCCCTTTGGTACATACCAAAATGAGTTACACAAAGAAGAGGTAACATCCTTAAAGAACCACTTTATTAAATTTTTCACCACCCTATAAATTATTATTATTATTATATGATTATATAATAAAATATGTATCATATATACATTTATATGTTTTTATGATAATAGTTTTTTCCTACACTCACACACACATTCATCAAATGAGATACATAATCATTGTTCGTGTGTACGGTGGACTACCGCCTCACGAAATGATGTCATTCGTTCTTGCATCACGATATTTAATGGTTGGTAATAATGATGAAATTATGGTTTTTATATGATATATATTATATTTAGTATTAATTTATACTTCATTAATTATTATATAACACATAACTTTATGGCTTCCATTTTTATAGAACACGATATCTTCATTTGTGGATGTGTGGACTACTTCCTCCTCAAAGTAATGTTATTCCTCCATAATTTACATGAAATGTATTTGTAACACCCATATATTTTTTGAGAAGTATATTTTTATTATGTATTATGTTATATGTAACATCAAAGGAATCTTTCACTACACACAACACTAGCTTGGCTTGTGTTATACGCAAGAGCAACCTTCCTCGATAGCCTGTGTTGTACGCAATATCGAGTTTCACTAAACAACGATTTGTTATTAAAATATTATATAAAGTAGCCATTATAAATATCATTATCTAAATTTTTAACATTATTATTCATCCTACATATTTTCTAAAACATGGTATGTGAACAAAATAAATTTTTCGGGTAGAATAAGTATTTTTCAAGAAATGCGGTTTTGTCACCTTTTGTTGGTGCACCCACTTTAAATCAAGTTTTTGATAGTTACAAAAGTTCAATTTGACAAAATAAAAGTCTTCTTTGGAATCAGGATATAAAAATTTACTTTGGATAAAATTTTCATATTATTCTGATAACTTTCATATTTTAATGAATATTAAAAACACACTATATTTTAATTAAAACAACTTTTTTCATATCAATAATTTATATGGTTAAATTATAATATTTAATGGGATTAAAGTATAAATAGAATATATTTTTACCATTTAATATAATTTATGTCATTACCATTAATTTTACATTGAATTCATAGGTAAAAACATTTCAATCTTTGACAATGTTTTAACTTTTAAAACCCGTTTTCTAAACAACGAGATTAATTTTAAATCAATTACTGCAACTTATTTGTTTTTAATTTTTAAAAATGGATTAAATATTTTAATTCAGTGGGTACAAATTATATTAATAGGTTACTTTTATTTTTTTGATATTATGAATAGTAACTACGGTAAATTTTTATTTACTGTAGTTAAAGGTAAATCAGGTAATTAAGGGTAAAAATAAGATTATAAAATTACCCTAACACCTGCAAAAATTATATTGGATGACTAAAAGTCGACCCATATCACCTAAGGGTAATAATAGATTAATTTTATGGACTTTTGACCATGAAAATAATTTAATTATTATTAAAACCAAAGAAAGTGACAACATGTCGCTCTCTTAAATCTTATAAGTATAATAATTTTAATTTTGTGATAAACTTCATGAAAATTATAACATGAATAGTCTCCATAAATATAGTAAAATTATATACATCATTTAAATTTATTTAGAATTTTTAGAGATTAAATAATTATCATTAAAGGTGACACAATTGTGATGTTGAAATTGTTTTATTGATTGAAATATCAAATAAATGGTTTTAAATATATTAAAATAAATATTATATGAACTATTTAATGTTATCCACTACTTTTATAGATAAATATTACCTTTTATGAATCTATTAATGCTTTTATTTTGAATATATACTCTACTTATATTTTATTTAAATTCAAATAAATGAATAGTGTCAAAATTGACACTATTGTTATTTTATAAAAATAACATATTATAAAATTGTTTAAAAATCACAAAAGTATTTAAAAATTATAAATTTAAATTTATATGGTCTAAAATTTCATAAATTATCTAATTATGTATAATTAATAGCACATAAGTAATTATTTATTTCAATTTAAAATTTAGAATATTATTACAACAAATAAAATTAAATAAATTAAATAAGGATAAATCAATTTGATAAGGTTTAAAATAAAATCAAAACAAGTATAAATTTTATTGGTTGATGATATTACAACCCTATCTCATCTCATCTTCTAATTGAGTCATTTTTGGATGTTTTTAAGTGGGGTTAGAATTTATTATAAATTAATATTTCTTATAATTCCAAAGGTGCCCCTCTCCTCCCTTATAAAAGGGAACCTCCTCCCTCTCCTTATCACACAATTTTGAGCCTTAAATCTAGAAAAACCCTGCCCATTTCCCTTATAAACTTCCCTAAAAACATACTAGAGGTCCTGGTCTTCTTCAAAGACCAATTTTAGTGCCCTAAGAGGAGGTTTCAAAGAGGCGTGTGGAAGAAGAGGTAATATCCATTACCGATTCATTCAAATTTATTTTTCTTCTTCCTCCTCTTCTTTAGTTGTTTCATTATGAAGTAATAACATAAGTATAAATAATGTACTGATATTTTATTATAAATATGAAACAACCCTATTTCACCTTCTATCCATCCCACGGAAAACAAAATCACCGCGCGTGCGTACGTACGGAATACCGTCTCCACGGTGTGGTGTAATCTTTTTTCCACCACCACCTTACTTTGATGGGTATAATGGTGTAAAGAATAACTATGTATGATTATTTTAAATTTATATTGATTCTTAAATAGTATACATACACTTCAATACAATTCCACGATCATGGGAACGATATCATCGCTCATGCGTACGTACAACCTACCGTCTCCACTATGTGATGCGACTCATTCTACATGATATTCATTGAATAATGATTATATGAATGAATTGATGGAATAAATATGATATATATTACACTAATAAAATTCTGTAAATGAGGTATCTATAACCTAAAAAGAAGAATAAAATTTTATTCGACAAAACATGCATAAGAACATAAAACAATGAACACCCGAATAACAAGTAGGAATGAAATATTAATAATAAGAAGATAAGAATATGAACATATATGATATAATATAAATGAATATGATTCCTTAATAAGTCAATGGCATTATTTAAATCGTTATACAGGAGGTTCAGATATGTACGAAGCAAATTAGACCTAAGGTAAGGGAAAATCTCACAATCTAAATTTTTATCTGAGATTGTTTATACTTCGGTAATTACTGGGGCATATTTATCATCCACATCCATGTTTCGTCAATATGTAATATTATTTCTATCATCCTAAAATTTTTTAAATCCAATTTTACATATTGGTGAATTTTTAGTAAAAGATGTGAAAGGAATCTTCTGCCATTTTCATTATGAGATACTTTTTGACTTTTTCGGCCAAAGTACGAGAAGAATGTTTTTTTAACTTATACGACATGAATGGATTTTTATGATTACATAGAAAATTATTTACATGAAGATTCCTTTACAAGTTTTCAAGTTTATTTTTAATTAAATTATTTTTGTTTAAAATTTTATGACATGATTAAGAAAGGAAAAATGTTTTTCAAGTAGAAAGGATATTTTCCTCAAGAATGGAGTTCAAGTGGTTTATCAAAATTATTTTCCATCTAAGATAATACATGGTTCTATTTCTATCCCAATTATTATATTGATTTGATTATTTTATGATGGAATTATTTTTATGAAGTCCTTTTTTGGATTATGTTATGACAACAAGATGTTTATGAATACCATTTTTATTACATGGGTTATTCTATGATGTATGATTAATGATTTTGTGGCACATATAATAATGGTTTCATTATGAGATGGGTGGGACCTATATCTCCCACCAATGCATTGGGTAAATATTTATATCTCATTAGATAGACATGGCTAGAACTGCAAGTTAATCCAGTTCAGTGATACAGTACTGGAACGAGGAGTGAACTCAGTTCAGTAGTGGATTTTGTCTGCTATGATGGTCTCGGAAAAGAGCCTTGACTAATATGAAATGATTTTATATGATTATGTGTGTATGACACAAAGTTTCATTTTTTATGTTATGATTATTGGGATTACATTTCACTACTATGATTTATCCCATGTTATGATATTGTGATCTCTTTTGCAGGTTAATATTTTCAAAATGTTATGTTCTTATGAATATGATATGATTTTTATTTCTTTTGTTTACCCTTACAGAGAATTTGAGCTCACCCTTTTGTATGTTTTCTTTTCCCCAGGTTAGGAAGAAGGGTATTAAGTAGGATATGAAAAAAAGGACTCTAGATATGATGAAATAAATGGGAGACAATATAGATGATTTATGAACCAGTTGTTTATGTTTCCCAATTTCTACAGACACTATACCTATACGGTCCTATCATGGCTTTGTTATATTTTGTAATAAGTATTCTTCAATTCTGAAGTAATAACCATGTATTTAAATTATGGTTCATTATAGTATTAAGTCTGAGTTTAGTAAACTTATATGATATATATGACATAATATTTCTATTGTAATATATATTTATATATACATACATATATTTCATTTACTTTCCTTATTTCAATACGCTATTAAAATGGAAACAACATTCATTCGTATGTACGACCTACCATATCCATGAACAGTGTATTTGATTTCCTATTAATACATTTTATAGATTATTATAAATACATATAAAAATAATATATATTATATTTATTTCATTTCTTACATTATTTAAATAATTTAATCATAATATATGTAAGAGGATCAAGAATAACAATTCAAAACATATATGTAAAACAAAGCGGTTATTACCCAAAAAAAACTTTAAAATGAAATTATTATAAAATGGGTAATAAAACATCATAATAAAATAATAATTGATATTATATATAATTATATGGATATTTTTTAGATTTATAAAAAAATTATTTTTATTATACAGGAGGTTTGATTGTGTATGAAGAAATTCATGACATAAGGTCATAGTTTTCTCTTCTCACTTTTATTTGTGCAAGAGTTATACCATATTCACTACTTGTTTCTTTTACATTGAGTATATGATGAAAATGAATGTATTCTCTGATTTTTATCCTTAACTTTATGGGTATTTAAATATCCCTTTTTGATCTATATTTCATAGCATTTATGGTTTAAAATACACCCAACTAGTAAGGTAATTTGGTATGAATATTTGTTCTTTGAAACACATGTTATGTTACGAACCTATTTTTTTATAACATATATATAATGACCATTGACATATTGTATCATGAATAATTTTATTTTATTGATATTTTAATCATAATTTAATTTTATTCTCTATTGGGTATTATGATTCAAATTTAACAATGTTGTAATAGTTTATTACTACAGTCCCATCTTTTATCGAGGCTGTTTATGATTGTGCTTACATTGATGAAGTAGTATAAAGAACCTCTAAATATATCTCATCATTTTTCTAATAATTGTGTCATTCATGATATCTTAATGTATTAATACCATTTTCAACTCTTTGGTACTTAATATAATTAAGATAGGGTGTTTAAGAAAATATTATCTTATTAATCTCTTTGGACAGAAAACTATTTTATTCAAAAACTATGTTTTCTAAAAATTCTTTCAAATTTTTTTAAATTATACTTTAATATTTGTTTTAAATTAAAAAAATCTCAATTATTTTTAATTTTCCTTAATATTTTTTAAAATTTATTTTTCAAAGTAATGTTTTTCTAAATGTCTTCAAGATTGTTTTATAAGTTTTTGAAGTTATTTTCAAAGAAAAGGGTTTCAAAATGTTTTCAATATTCATTCACATGTTTTGAAATTACTTTAAAAGAAATTATTTTCAAAATATTTTCAGGTTTCCTTTCTAAATTTTCAATGTTATTTCAAAATGATTGGGTTTTAAATTTTTTTCAAGCAACCTTTATATATTTTCATAGTAATTGTCAACGAAAAGGTTTTCAAAATGTTTTCAAGCTTTATTTATATGTTTTCAAAGTTATTTTTGAAGAAAAGGTTTTCAAAATGTTTTAAAGATTCCATTATATATTTTAAATGTTATTTTAAAAAAATGTTTTTAAAATGTTCTAATTCATCCTTTATATATGATCAATGTTATTCTCAAATAAAAGGTTTTAATCATGTTTTATAACTATTTTGAAGCTTCCATTATAGGTATTAAAAGTTATTTTCAATGAAAAGGGTTTTGAAAATGTTTTATTATTTAGAAATCATTTTTCAAATTAGAAATGGAATTTTCTGTAAGAAATATTTTTAAATATATTAAAAAATTATTTTCCATTTAATATGATGTCTATTGATGTCACATATGTCTTAATGGGTTTATGATCTATGGATATTATTCCTATTATTTTTCTAAATGGTCATGTTTTTTATGACATGTTGTTTATGAAATCTATTTCTATTCCACGAGTTATACCATGATACACACTTTTGAAACTAAATTATTTTCATGGGTCATACTATGATTTTATGATTATGAAATTTGTATCTTTTCTACATGTTATGATATGATTAAATATTTATGATACCAATTTCATTTTATGGGTTGTGATATGATGTTTTTGAAACCCATATCTTTTTATAGTTTATGATATGATTAATGTTTTACTATATTATGGCACACTTATGTATGATTTCATTAAGTGATGGGTGGGAACTCGATCTCTCTTCTATTAATTGGGTAAATAATTAAATCTCATGAGATAAATATGGTTGGAATAGGGATTAAAATCAGTTCATTATAGGACTTTATCAACTAATATGGACTAGGGAGTGAACCTTGACTACTAATATGGTCTTGAAAATGAACCGTGACGGCTAAGATGGTCTTGGGAGTGAACCTTAACTACTAAAATTGTTTTGGGAGTGAAACCATTCCACTAAAAGGAAAGGTATACAATTGGGTTTGGTTGTGTGTCTCTCCCAGTAGGTGTAGCCCCATTAAGTTCCCTGATAGTGTTTTATAATGAGCCTTGACTTATAGGGAATTATTTTACATGCTTATGTGTAAGAAACAAATTATCTGTCTTATTCTGATGTTATGATGTATTAGATTATGATCTTGATTTCCTTATGATTCATTCCTTATGAGATAATAAATATTTATTTCCTGATTCATGTTTATATTTTTGATATGAAGGGTATGATTTTATAATTTTATTCTCATGTTCTCATACCCTTATTCTTAAGTTTTATTACATAACTAATTTATTTACCCTTACCGATCATCTGAGATCACCCATTCTTATATTTACTTTCCTTAGGTTGTAAAGAATGTTTTTAAGTAGGAGTATTATGTGGGATATAATTATTGTAAATATTTAAGATCTTTCACCAAGTTATAATTTTTTATTCAAAGTTTCCATTGATACTATACTATTATGGTCCTCGAGAATGTACTTTGGTAATGTACTGAATATTCATCTACAATTATGTAATATACATGAATTTTAATCTTGGGTCCCTATAGTTGGTATCAAAGGAAAGGTTTAGTCAACTGTTAGAAACTTGGATTGAAAAACATTTGTGAGATACCTAGGGATATTTATACCGATATTTCTAGGGATGAGTCTAAGGATAAGTCTTTGGATTTTTCAATGTTAGGAAAATGTCCATGTATTTTGGTAATTGATTGAGTGATTTTTTCCTAGAAATAAATCCATATTAATATAACAAAAGTTTTTTGGGATCTATAATATATGTACATAGGTGTAACAATCTTAAAAATACTGTTTTGAGCTAGACTCAATCAATATTTGGTGCATAACAATAGGGTTTGTTACACACCTAGTTTCAACATCTCAAGTGATATTCCTGGGAATTTGAAAAACAATATGAATAATCATTAAGTTTTTAAATAGAATATGACTATGAATAACATAGTATAAAACCAATATTTCATTGATTAAATAAGTATGTGTCATGATTTATAAACCCTACAAGGGAGTTTTCATGATTATAAAGTTATCTGTTGTGATATGTCAGTGTCACACTATGATTTTTGGTTTTTGTCAATGGAGTGAAACAGGAGGATTTGGGTTAACATTGAATGTGATAGAAAGTTTTTTGTTGAGAAGTAAAATGGTATGATGAATGGAGTAAAGGAAATTTTGATTATTCCTTATCAGTTTTCACATAACATGATTAACAATATAAACACCAATCAACTCGAAAATTCTCCAAAAAAGAGAAGGAAAGAGTAAACTGAGAATTCTCATTATAGAGACCATTGAAGAATGATTATTTAGTTTCCATTGAGTGAAAAATGTGGAAATAAGCACCAAAGTTAATGTCTTAGAGGTGAATGAATATGTTTTGGTTGTGGAAAATAATGACCCAAAGATAGTGACAACAAAGAGAAAATGAAATGTTTAGTTGATGTAATGTATGATAATAATGGCCAACCTAAGGTATCATCGACTATCAAATTATTTAGATGTGGAAATTATGGGAATTATGTTAATAAATTTATAAAAGGAAAATACCATGAAATAAATAATAATGTTTGTAAGAGTAATGGTATTGCAGATGATGATGAAGAGATCATGTGCGACATATGAAAGGTATATTCTATTCTAATAGTATTGTTTATAAGAATAATTAAATTGAGTTTTATAAATGTTAAGAAATGATTCATATTTCATATTTTTAGAAAAAGGGTATTAAGGAATAAAATTATGAATCCTAATTATGTTCTTGAGAAATAAGTGTTGGTTGTGAATTGTATATCTATTGTAATTCAAGAATTATGTTATATGAATCATTAGATATATGTTTTTCTGTAAAGATTTGAAAATATCTGTCGAATGGTGTTTATGAACAAGAAAACCATCTTAATGGATGTGTTATATTTTAATTAAGATAATATATCACTTAATATTTCTTGAGGATGAGAAAATGATGTTTAGTTTGAGTAAAGATATTATTGGTATGGATAATGTAATTATGATATTCTTGATTCCTATGAAACTAATTAAGGATTTGTTTAAAAACCGATTTATACTATCATAGATGGTGTTGATGGAATTTTTGGATAGGTAATATATCCAATAAAAAAATTTATAGGGAAACATGCATGTTTTACATAAGGATGTATGGTAATTCTGGTTATTACTATGTTTTAATAGAATACATGATGAAGTTTTCACATGTTTGGTACGGGAAAAATAATAGCTACTTTATGACATATGGGGGATTAATGTTAATAAAATTTTGAAAAATTAAGTTACCTTCTTCATAAAGTTTTGTATTTTTCATCTTTCATAAGGGTTATTTTGTTAACCATTTATGGAAATTTTATTTTAAACATTCAATGAAATTTGTGAGATTAACATCTTATCTTGCCATATGCGGATTTTTTCATGTTGGATAACCTATGAAAACCATTTTGATATGATTATAAATAATGAAATAAGGAATGACTTATCATTCTACCCCATGATATGTCAGTACTTTAGGAATGACATATTCATGATCATTTCATGGAGTAGGTGATGAATTGGGAATCAAGAAAGGCATAACCAAATAGTGAAACAATGCACATAATAAGAAAAAAATCAAGGAAGTATATATCTTTATGTTATTAGAAAGTAAAATAATTATAAAACTATAGGAAAAGGATATTGAAAAATAAATTTCATAATACATTCATTTATGTTGAACCGACGGCCTTTTAAATCATTACATATTTCTGGTTTTCATGCCCTTAACTCTCTATTGGTCATTCACTTGAAGGTGATCAATGATATTTATCACTCTCTATAATTATTTATTATTTTCTTCCATGTAAATTATTCACTCCCAACCTATGTTCCCCTATGTGGAAAACTAGTTATGATTTATTTTGGGTAACTATTATTGTTCAAGAATTCCCTTTTTAAAGGAAGTTTTTGTATTCATTTTTACAATGTGGGATTCTATGGATGGAACTATAATGTATTAAACCATTGATAAAACAGAATAATTTAAAGGAATAAATTAATTTTAAGGGGGTATAATGTAACACCCCAATAATTTGAGATATATATATATATTTGAATTAACTTAATCTTTTTAATATTTTTCATTTCACGCAACACTGAATATAGCATGTGTTTTATGAAATCACCAAGTTGTTCTTAATTTTTATGAAACACCAAGTCATGTTTTTACTATAATAAAAACATGGATTATATTATATTACATGAAACAATATGTTTGGATTGTGTTATATACAATGCCTAGTTCCATATATATCCTGAGTTACATATAAGACATAGTTTTACCAAACTAAAATATACAATTAATAATATTATTAAAATATTAATATTGTTTTCTCCTAACCATTGGAATAATGGTTATGAATAATATTAATTAAATTTTGATAATATGGTTTACAAATTTATATAATAAGAATTATTTTTTTTAATTTACTTTAAAATAAAACAAAACACTTTTGAAAATATATGAAATCTTATGCTAGAAAGCTATATTTATAAAATAAAACATGTTTTACCTAAAAAGTTTATTAATACAGTTTTGATAAATGATTTTAATTAAATATAATAATATATTGTATTCCTTCAACTATTTAATGTCTATCTTATGTATTTTATAGATAAGGGATAAAAATAAATCCAATTTTATTAATAAAAAGATGTATTTTGGTAAAAGTAATTTTACTACCTTTTAATGGAGAACCTATTCTAATTATAACTTTTGAAACATTTTTAATTTTAATTTGAAATCATAAACTTTATTTTTAAAATTTTTATATCAAAATTCATTTTGGGTGAATTTTTGGTATTTTTATAAGAAATTTCATTTGTTGTTGATTAGTGAGAAACATTGAGTTTTAATTATAAAATCCCTTTTCAACAATTTTTTTAATATAGATAAATTAAGTATTTAATTGTTTTTAAAGTAAAATTAGTTAAATTATACAACAATAAATATAATCTCTTTTATTTCAATAAATCTCAAATTGAAATTGGACCTAAAAACATTTCAATGTTTAGAACTTTTCACATTAAAAATGTGATGTTTCATCTCGTCTGCAGGATGAATTTTAAATTAAAATTTTATACTTATGTATTCATAATATGAAAAAATTATTCCATATTTTTATTATAATAATATATAAATTCTAGTAATTTCAATATATTTTTTTTCAAAATTATTAGTGAAGGTAATTAAAATTATTTATAATGATTAAGGTAAAAATGAGTCTAAATAGTTGTTAAACATTAACATATGTGGCCAAATAACATAGATACATGTAGAAAATAAACTGAATGGCATATTTTGACTAAATAATCCTTTTTATATAATCTTTACCTATATATTATGTGCATGATGTAATGGAACCCTCTCAATATTGTTTTCCTTTATATAATTACAAGAATGCCACTCCTCCTCAACTATAAAAAGGGTACTCACCCCCTCACTTATTCACACCTATAAAGCCTTGGGATCATCAGAAACTTACCCAAAGTAAGCTTAAAAATTCCATAACTTCAACCTAGAGTCCTAAAATTTGGTAAAATGCATCCAAGTAAGCCCTTTGGTGAAAACCAAATGAAATTACCTAAAGAAGAGGTAGCATCCTTCAACAAGGACTTTTATTTTACTTCTTTCTCCACCCCCAATATGATTATTATTACATGATTATATAATAACATAAGTATCATAAATATACTGAGATTTTGTTATTATAATGTTATAATCTATAGTCACACATACTCTCATCAAATGGGACACCCAATCTTTATTCGTGTGTATGGAAAACTATCATCTCACAAAATGATGTCGTTCATTCTTCCATTACCACATTTCAAGGTTATGAATAATGATTTAATTATGGTATTTAAATGAGATAAATACTATATATTTTTTATTTATTATTTTTTAATTATTATATGACACATAACATCATGAATTCCATTTTTTGGGAATATGATAACTTTGTTTGTGCACTGTGAACTACTGCCTCCTCAAAGCGTTGTGATTCAGTCACACATTACATGGAATGTATTGAAGATAGTTTTAGTAAATGTATATAATTTATTTGTAATATTAATTATTTTTTAATGATAATATATATACACATATATTTCATTTACATTTTTTCTTTCAACATGACTTGAAAATGGAAACAACATTTATGCGTACGTAAAGCTTACCATCTCAATGAATGGTTTATTTCATTGACTATTTCTATATTTTATATATTATTATAAATAAATAAATAAATACTGAATATATATGATATTTATATCTTTTTTTACATTATTTAAATAATTAAATCATAATATAAGTAATTTGATGAATAATAATAAGTCAAAAACATATATGAAAAACAAAGCGGTTATTACTTGAAACATAACTTTAACATGAAACTATTAATAAATGTGTATTATAAAGTCAAGATATATATGTAATTATTTCAAAATAATATGTTAATTTTATATATTTACAATTAAAATATATTAAATATATATTAGGTTTAAATGTGTATAAAGAAATTCAAGACTTAATGTAATGTTTTTTTAGTCTCACTATTATTTCTACGAGACTTATGTCTTATTCACCACTCATTTCTTTTATGTGGTGTGTATACAGACAAAGAATTAATTATATGTTTATTAAACATAAATTTTAGTTTATTTAAATATCTATTTTATGATCTATCTTTCATGTGGTTTATGTTTCAAAAGTTATAAAATCAGTAAGGTGATTTTGTCTCAATTTTCCTTATTTGAAACACATTTTTATGTTATGCACCAATATTTTTTATAAGGTGTATAAAATTCCCTTTTAAATTTTTCATCATGATTATAATTATTTTAATGATAATTTAATCTTCATTTAATATTATTATGTCTTGGGGATTATGATTCAATGTCACTAATGTGGTAATAGTTTAATGTTTCAATCTCACCATTTAACGAGATTGTTTATGATCATTCTTAAATTGATGAAATATTATGATAAACCTCTCAAAATATCTCATAGTGTTTATTATAAAATTACTATTCATGATATATTAATGTATTAGTGTTAGTTTTCAACTCTTTTGTACTTTAGATAATTAAGAAAGTGTTTTTAATAAAATCTGACCTTATTTCTCTCTTTGGTCATTTTTTTTATTCAAAAACAATTTTGAAAATATTATTAAAAATATTTTTAAAATATATTTTGATATTTATTTCAAATAAAAATTATCTAAATGATTTTTATAATTCTTTTTTATGTTTTAAATGTTATTATTAATGAAATGTTTTGCAAAATAATTCCAATCATAATTTATAATTTTTCTTAGATATTTAAAAATAAAAGGTTTTCAAAAGGTTTTCAGGCTTCCATTATAAGTTTTAAAATTTATTTTAAAGGAAATAGTTTTCAAAATTTTTTCAAGATTAATTTATAATGTTAAAAAGTTATATTCAATTAAAAGGTTTTCAAAATGGTTTGGATAATCATTTATTAGTTTTTAAAGTTATATTAAAAGTTAATAAATTCAAAATGTTTTATGATTTAAAATTGTTTTATAAAAAATTAATTGGTATTTTACTCAATAAATGTTTTTAAAGATCTTTAAAAATTATTTTCTATCTAATATGATATCTTTTTATGTCACCGACATCTTACTGGGGTTATGATCCAAAGATATCATTCTTATTTTTTCTTTTAATGGTTATTCTTTTACTGACATGTAGTTCTTGAAACCCATTTCTCTTCCAAGGGTTTTAACATGATACACACATATTAAATCCCCTTATTTTCAGGGGTTATACTATGATAAAATTATTATTAGAAACTTCTTTACTCCACAGGTTATGATATGATGATCTTTTTACGATACCCATTTAATTTAATGGGTTATGATTTGATGTTTATGAAACCCATCTATTTTTATGGGTCATGATATGATTAGTATTTTACGATCTTGTTAAACATGTATATATGATTTAATTATTTGAAGGTTTGGACCTATATCTATCTCAAATAAATTGAGTAAATATTTATAACTCATGAGATAAACATGGATAGAATGGGGAGTTAACTCAATTCAATAAATTACTTTCTCCTCTAAGATGGTATTAGGAGAGAACCTTGACTACTAAGATGGTATTGAGAGTGAACCATTGCTACTAAGATGAGTTTGGGAGTGAAAAATTTATACGAAGATGGTTTGGTGAGAAAAACCATTCCACTACAAGGAATGGGCTATGAATGGGGATAGTGGTGTTTCCTGCCCTGTAGGTGTAGCCCCATGAAGTGCCCTGATAGGTTTTTGAAATGAGCCTTAAATTATAGGGATTGATTTTATATTCTTATGTGTGTTCCAAAAATTATATGTATTATTAATAAGTTATGATTTTGTGGTTTATGCTATTGATTCTCTTTTGAATCATGTATTATGAACTACAAAATATTTCTTTCATGATTCATGTTCATGTTCTTTGATATACAGGGTGTGATTTTCCAATGTTATGGTATTTATGTCATACTCTTATTATTTTGTTATACTTATATATATATCATTTATTTACCCTTACTGATAATCTGAGATCACAATTTCTTATGTTTCATTTCCTAATGTTATGAAGAATGGTTTTAAGTAGGAGTACTAAATTGGAATATCTCTGTGGGAAAATTTTAAGATTTTTCTCAAAGTTAGAAGATTGTGTTCTATGTTTCCATAGACATTAATCTGTTAGGGACCTCAAGAATGTACTTTTTTAATGTGAATAATATTCATATAAAATTATGTTATATCAATATATTTTAATCATGGGCCACTATAAACACTATGTGGTTCATCAATATAGACTGTGTATTGTGTAATTTAAAAACAAATTAATCTATTTTATATTTAATTAGAAAGGATGGGAGTATATGTGAATGTTTTCATGTAGAATTAAGGTCAAATAAATAATTAATTAAAAAGATGATTAATTATTAATTCAATAAATTTTATCTAAATAAAGAACAAATAAAAATAAATTCTAGTCATTTCAAATATATAAGTGTTTCATGCAAGGATGTTCATGAGAATAACTGACATATGCATGTTTTGGATTTCTAATTAATTAATCAATTTATTTCATGGGCTTTTTATGATAACTTTATTTTTAAATTAAATATAATTATTATGATATCATCCCTTAATGTTTATTATATACATGAATACATTTAAATGATTCATTTTATGTAACCCTAAACCCCTGTTTCCCTTCAAATGTGTGTGAGTAAGAATTTGTAATGTAAGGAACTCTCAATAGAGAGAAGATGCCTCAAGGTCAGGTTAAGGTAAACCATACTAGGGAGATACCTAGGTTACAAGTGTAATTATAAATCTCAAGACAAGACCAACTCAAAGAGTTAGTCCCATAGGGTTAATGGTTAATCTATCTTCCCATCAATAAACTATCATGTAGAAAAAGATCATGATTATAACACAAGTTTATTATATTTTTCAAGTGAATGGTTATTTATTTATTTATGTGATGAATTTTTATTTTATTATTATACATGACCATATAAATAACTAGTATACATTATTATTAAAAAAAATATATTATAAGTACTTTTTTTTCTAAAAAATATAGTTAATAAATTATGTAAAATCCCTATAATATTAACAAGTCCTGTAAAAAATATAAAATAATGATTTTTATACACGAGATTTAAATATCCCTCAAATAAAATGTTATGTTATCAAAGCCTTACATCACATAAATTATAATTCAACCATATTTAGAAGTACTTGTTTGGCCCTATTCAAGGTACATTAATTCATTAAAGAGTTTTATTGAATATCTTGGTTTGATTTAGAGTATTAATCTTTAAGGTTCTATTTCCATTGAAACACATTATGTAACTTGTAATTGAGTGTTGAGTAAATCATTTTTTAGTATGTTTTTAATGAAAAATCCACTCAAAAAATTAAGGCGATGTATGTTAATTAAATTATAAAGATCACCTACCTAAATCCATTTATGTAATTTTAAAAGATTTTGTTTGGATTATTTGAAATGGTAAAATGGATCTGTTCCTCTAGAATATACATGTTCTGTAATATTCTAAATCTAATTTCAATGGTTATTGGGATTTGATAAAACAATTGGAGGATAAAAAATTAAAATTTATTACATCACACATGGTAATCAAATAAAGTGATTAAAATATATATTTATTTTATAAAAATGGAAGTCTAATCAAAAAATGATTTTAACTATGATATATAGTGGATAAATACAACATACTTATTGGTTTAAACATCTTGGAGTTGTATAAGCACAAAAAATATGCAAAGGATTTACATTTTAGAGTCCCCTATTCATGTTTAGCCTACTAAGGAGACATGTGAGGAGGTTTATAATGTATTCAATAAATGTGTATATATTCACTAGATGTCTAGTGTCACATGTTATTATCAATGAAAATTGATATATAGATTCTAAACAAATACTTGGTTGAAAACAACATGTTGTTCTATATCTATGATCTTTATATAGATAGAGAATGATTAGAGAGGTACATGAACTCCAAGGAACTCTTTACATGAAATCTTGGATAACGTGAATAGATGAGCCTTATGTGGTCAATATTATGGGATATTTTAGGAATATTTATATTTTAGGTTTTAATTTACCTAAGGAATTTTGCATATACCTCTTTCTCACCTCATTTATTCAATTATTCTCAAAATTTACTGTGAATTTTAATTTGAAAATATAGAGCTGTTTCTATTAGATTGCCTTACTCTGATTTAAGAAGAAGATAAGGAGGTGAAGTTAAATGTTCCTTATATAATTATTATGAATAAGTGGAGAGAAATATGTCTAAACTTATATTACACTATCCATATAATAATATAAAGATTAGGGGGAAATAAATGGAGTATAATGCTATCTATTATGCATGTAGAAAGAACGACCATTAAAATAAAAACTATGTCTCAGTAAATAAGAATGAGAGAGACTCAATTGAATTTTTTATTAAGTGTAGTATTTTAAATTATCCCAATTTGATGTTAGATATATCTTATGGTTCCCACATCTATGTTGTGACCTTTTTTTTGTGAATCTATGAAACTTGTAGGTTTTCTTGTTTATTTTTTTTGGTTTCCGCATTATGTATTATTTACCCCTTAATGTGTGATCATGTGTGACATGTGATGATAAATATGATGGACTAATAAAAATGTTAGGGGGAAAATAAATTGGGATCTAACCAAAGGTAGTGTAGGGGTGTGATGATCTTGAGGTCTGAAATGTGACAAAGATGAGGTTTAATGGTATTGTGTCCTAGCCCAAGAAAGTTATCTAGCTCAACATCCTTATATCCTGACCAAAGACTTATTGTCCGCATTTCTACCTAGGTATTTATGTGGTGGCCTCATGGACAACCATATTCATGACTTATATAAAGATTATTCTTCTCGTATTGAGCTGAAGTAGGTACGATTGAGGTTTTTGGTGTCTTAGTTTGAATAAAACCTCTCAATAGATGATTTAAGGTTACATGATATCACATTTCATTATTATCCTATCAGAAACCTCTTAAGGATGTAAGATTATGTTAAGGATGACTTAATGGTGTTCTACTTAGATATACTCACAACCTGCATGAGCATCTTGATGTACACAATGAATTTATGATTAGAGATGTAGGGAAGAGCATGGACCAAATGAAAAGAATTAGAGTAAATGGTATATTGTGAAAAAATAAGTTCCAAGATAGACTTTAGATATATTGTAAAATTCATTTATTTATTTTATGTTTCATTCTTAATTGTTTATTGACATAAAACATTAGGGTTATCTGGTTTATTATTCTTGTACAAATAAATGATACTTGACATGTGTCCCAAACCACATCTGTTCACCGTCCAAACCAGTTCTTTCCCCAATTTGTGGAAAGGTATGAGGGGAATTACCAATCCCCACAAGCTGGAACAAGTTCTCGGGTGTCATAAATAAAAGTTCTGAATGATTTACCCAAATTTATAAACATAAAACAACCAACAAATTCCAATAAAACGAATCTGATTTTTTTTTTCAAACAACCCATCCTTTACAAAATTCAGAATTGAAATACCTAGGTATATACAGTTCTCAATGGATTCCACAATGGAATAAAGCAAAAAAGAACTTCCCAAGAACTGCCTCATAGAAAAATGGATTCACCCTCAAGCCATCTATATAACACCGCACCGAGAAAGGAAGCTAGGAACCTGAACCACCATTTTCAGGGACCCTGCCCTTACCTGTGCGAAACATTACTAGGTCTACTTACACCCAAGGGTGTAAGTAGGGTCTGAGAAAAATCACAACAGGATGACACCCAAAAATATTACATGTGAAAAAAAATTGAGACAAAAATATTGAATGTTTTTATAAATAATAAATTATAGAACAATTTTAAAATGTTTCAACTTTTTATGAAAAACGTTTTCAAGAGGGAAACTATGAAGAATGTACACTTTTAAAGAAAACAAACATGCTACTGAATTTTCCAACAAAACACACTATACGCCGATGGTATGTACCATATAGAAAATGAGCACTAGTCATGGGAACACCCCTTGGCACAAGATATTTTTGGGGTCCTAGGTACACCTTATCTTGGTTTATATGTAACCAAAACTAATATCCTTCTCATGGACGAGCCACTTGAAGGGGAAACCCCAATATCCTTGTAGACCCCAAACATCATAAATGTTTAGTTAGTGTTGTCATCATCAAACTTTATAAGTGAAACATGGGTAACCCCACTATCAGATCACTAGAATAGTAATCATAGTATGCCCACCTAGATACTCGGGTTTCCCTCTTTATTTTCGAATAAGTTACACATGTTATAAAATACCATTTTCATATAAAATTACCATTTATAAATCAAAAACACAACATAAATCCCACAAATATGTCACATAATACCCTTTTCACATTCAAATTCATTGTAGCATCATACATATACCAAAATATCCCAAAAACATGTCTCTCACCATTCTCACAACTTAATAAATTTCGTCAACAATTTATAAAAACATTTTCAAAACATTTGACATCCCAAATCATAAATTTCTCTATCAGAAATACATTTTGAGAACATAGACCCACCAAAATAGGACCCAAACATATTTTTCACCCTTTGTGTAACTCAATAAGCTATTTAAAATTTTCATAAAACCATTAATGATAATAAGTCAAGGATTTGCTAACAAAATCCATTCAGAAACCCTCTTTGAAGGAAAAATACACCCTAATACAACACCAACATAGAATGTTCATCCTTAATAAATTTAATAAACCATTTTCATATATTATGAAATTCCCTAAAATGATACCACATTAGTTACACATGAAAAACACCCAATTTAAAGAAAAAATTCAACTTTAAAATCAAACGCTTAACCAACTCTATAAAAAAATGGGTTTAAACCACATAAAATAGGTAATAAACATGCTAAGAGGGTAATTGAAGAAACAATAACTCATAAAATAATGATTACACATGGAACCACCTACCTTGAATGTCAAAACCCCCAAATCTTTGTGTGAAACTTCAACCGCAACACAACCTCACTATAAGTGAGTGAAAAAACTCTAACCCACCAGGTTGAAATAAGAAACAAAAAACTAGATCCTAGGTATGAAGCCCTACCTGCTAGAGATTTATAACCATAAGAAGGAGGTAAGAAACCTTAAGAATAATAAAAGAAAAAAATAAAGAATCATTTATGTGAAGAACCATAAATATTACCCACTAAAACAAACTTCTAAATTGATTTCTAGGGGAGCTTAAGAGAGCTTAGAAGTCTCCAATGGGTACTATGGTCAATTGGGGGAAGAAAGGGGTGCACTAGGGTTAATAATAGAAGCTAAAACTTTGATAATAAATCATGACTAAGACATTGTGCATGGTTTGGTGGCACAGTTTAGTAAACCTTTCAGCCAAACCGTGCTCCCAGTTCTATCCACCCAAAACTTTCTAATTTAAATTAAAATTCATTGGGGACTTAGGGTGAACATAGATGGAATGATATTACATTAATAGAAGAGATATAATGGCCCAAAATTTAAAACTTGTCACACATGACTCCCAAGAAAATGACCAAGAATAAAAACTAAACTGCAATGAAGTGAGACTTAAAAACCCGGGTGTGACAATTCTCCACACCATAACGCTTTCCTCCTCTAAAAATCCCCAAAAAGGTTAGATGAAAAACCAAAACCCAATAATATTTAAAAGTTTAATGTTGGTTCCCAATGAAAAGGAAACAAGGACACTACAAGTAGGAAAAGAGGGCTATAAGCACACTCCAGAAGTGAAGAAAGATTCCCCCTCTAAGGGTCACCTGACCCCAAAGCCCAAAACACCTCCAGTTGATCTGACAAAGGGATACCCTCACTAAAAAAAATGTAAAAAACTTTCTTGAAAAAAAAAACAATTGAAACACATAAAAA
Source organism: Viscum album (assembly GCA_963277665.1). NCBI lineage: Eukaryota > Viridiplantae > Streptophyta > Magnoliopsida > Santalales > Viscaceae > Viscum > Viscum album. The sequence goes on along the minus strand of OY728163.1, from coordinate 374,683,620 downwards.
GATGAAACATCTTAAACACTACCAGATGACGCTTAATAAATTTACCTAAAACAAACAATGAATTAAAACGAGGTTACCATAGACTTACTTCAAAAAAACCATTGGGAATGCTACAATACCAATGTTTACCCAAGAATGAAGTTGGTGTTTAGATATCTCCAACAAGACTACCTACCACCAATACAACACCAAGAGAACAACCAAAATACTGATATGAGGAGACTCAAATAGACTCCCCTCCATTTTAAATGAACTAACACTCAAGACTGAACCTGAACACCAACATGTGGAGGTCTGGACAGACTCCCCACCATAAGGGACAACTTAGTTTCCCAAGACCTAGACGGTATACAAACTGAGGGAGGCCCAAATGGAATTTCCACTAGAAGGGGTAGGATAAACTTAGAATTATTACAAAATGACTTACATGAGACCCCTGGTGGGTCTCCCCACTAGAAGAACCTATCATACTAGGAGTTTCACCCACAAGGGTTAAGGAAATGGGTTTTGAGAAAACAAAATCACCCCAACTTCTTACGACCAAGGAAGATCTTTTCCTGCAACATGGATTACAACCCTGAGGAATAGGGACCACATGTCCCTTTCTACAACACCAGACCACTTGAAAAGAAACATCCACACCAAAAATTGAAAATATCTCCACATCCCAGACTAGAGACACAAGTTAAACCAAGATCCTTTACTTCTATGGGGGTCCCCTGACTACGCGTCAACTTCACTCCGGGACCTATAGATAGAGATCAAATAATTGTCACATATCATTCCTCATATCCTGGCATTGAAAACCCCCTGATCAAAACTTTTCATTATGGTTCCACCAGCAACCACATCACTTATCAGACAAAACCACCAAGATATAACACACTCTAAAACCCACTTTACTCTAACATGGAACAATCACTAAAATAGGATCCTAAAAGATGCATAAAAATTTCCCCACTCACCTTGAACAAGAAACCATAGAGGAAAGAACACCAAAAATACACCTTGTTTCAAGATAGATAATTTCAGTAATTCCCCGAAGAAAACATGCTTTTGTTTAAGCATAATTCCTCAAAAGTTTCTGCCACATCACCTTGCTCTTAAAATCAAACAGAACGTTGTTTGAAACCACCAAACATGACCCTTGAAACCAACATAAACATTACCAGGAGTGGGACCTTGAACAATGTCCGAAGTATCATGATATTACAAAAAGCTACCACAACAACCTCGAACAACCAGATTTTCCACACTGGTGGCCTAATCTGAAATATTTTCTTATGGGAAACCGATGAAAGATACAAAGTCCATTAAAGACTGTAGCCAAAAATATCAACTCTAGACTGCTTAATCATTACTCACTAGAATTCCCCTTCACTGCTTCTAGATAGAGCCGATAGACACAACAGTGTCAAACTTCACCTTTATTAATTGAGACAACATAAGAGACTAAGGTCTATTTTAACCTTATAGAACCACTCTCCTACAACAAGAGGATACACTTAACTGAAAACGAATAGGGGTAGACTCAATATCCAAATCTCAAGAAGAATTTTCTTATGTTAATCAATTGATGTATCTGCCAATGACGAATCACAATGTGTAGCACTTCAATCATTTATTAACACTTTATGGAGGCCTACCCTAGCCAACAAGAAAACCCAAGGACTCAACCAAGATAGCTGTCTGGTCAAAATGTACCACATAACAGGATCTAACATGTGAGGGGAACCATTGAAAGGCTTCAAAAAACATTCCTTGTAAGATACCACTAACCAACACCCCAACCGAACTTACTGATGAAACACAATCCCAAAATATCATTTAAACAAGATGGGTTCTCAAAGTCAAAACATCCCACCACAAAAATACCAAAATCACATAAAACACACCACCCATACACTAGTTTTCAAAACATCAAAATTTCCTTAAAAATAATTTCTTTGAAAGTAAATGAGTTCGACGGTTAGAGAATTCACCATTGTTACCCCATGAGCCTCACACACACTTGTTTCCATGCCACACTAGGAACCCTCCTCATATCCAAACCGAAACTCATCCAGCTGTGCCATTAACTATCCATATCCCACGTAAACCCATGAATGTGGTTTCTAACAGAAATACAAAAGGTTAAAAAAATTGTTCCAATTTTCAAAACCCAGACATTAAACCAACACTTCCTTTTTTCTCAAAACCACAATCCACAAAATTTAAACCTATTTAAAATATTATAACCCTTTCATAAAATCACCAAACATTAAAATAAAAACTATCTTTCAAGTTATATATATTAATTTCAAAACTTTTTATCCTATTTCATAATAGTTATAGTTTTATGACAAACTCCATTTCGTTAACACCCATTTAATTGAAACTGAAATCTTCTTATTTAAAACTGGCTTCCCGTAATTCATAAAACTTTTCAAAGGTTCACTAGCTATCAAATCAAAATCCATTTCCAAACTACACAGATAACTTTCAAAACATTCTATGCCATTCAAAAAATCCTTTCAATAGTTTAGAAAATTCTAATTGGAATATATTTCTAAAACCCATTTAACCTTATTAATACTTTAAAAATAAGTGTAAACACATCATTTACCATTTCAAAACAAAATACACTGGACAAAGAGAGAGGAATTTAGTGTCTATGCGTGCCTTAAACATATGGTTGGGGGTCATAAACCATTTTATTTTTCATTATAGAGAGTGTTACAAGATAATATCCCTGACTCCACATGGCTTTCCGGGCTCTACAAGCTCAATGAGACCATTGAACCCACTCTCTTTTCAATCACCTAGTCACTGACGAACCATGAAAACAAAATGACCAAGAAAAAACCGAAATTACCCTGGTGAGATGAATCCCATCATGAGGTGTGATGTCTAGGCACAATACTCATAATTGGAATGTCTAGTCCCCACAAAATACCTTTGGTCTACCCAGACACTTTTCCAAAAGAAAATGACCCAAAAAGAGCAAACCTCCTTTGATACCATTTTTTCAGGAACCATATCTAGTCGCCATTCAAACTGGAACCTGACCTAGTATGTGGGAAGGAAGAAAAGGAATTTTTAATCCCTACAAGCCAGAAAAATTATGTGTGTATCATAAATAAATGTTGGGAACAGTTTACCCAAATCAATAAACATAAAACTAAAAAAATTCCAATAAAACGAATCTGACTTTTTTCCAATCCAAACCATACATTAAAAAATTATTATCTAAAATACATATGTTTAGATGAATCCCACAGACTAACATAATGGAAGAAAGCATAAAATAATAGCCTAAGAACCCTATCATGGCAAGCGGGTATCAACCTCAATTCATGTCCGGAACACCACACAAAGAATGGAAGCTAGAAGCATGAACCATCATCTCTAAAGACCCTTCCCTTACCTATGACAAACATTTGAAAGTCTAATTACACCCAAGAATGTATGTAGGGTGGAAGACTAATTCGAATTGGATTCTAGAGAAAATGATTCCATGGGAAAAATATTTTATGAAAAAGAAGCTTTTAATCTTTCATAAACAAGAAATACAATAAAAATTTCTAAAAATGAAAATTTTAATGAAAATAGTTTTCAAGGGGGAAAATTTAAATCATGTAAACTTTTAAAGAAAACAAACATGCTACTAAATTTTCCAAAAAAGACAGTGTATTCTGATTGTAAGTACCATATAGTCAATGAACACTATTCACGGGAACACCCCAAGGCACTAGCTATCTGTGGGGCCCTATGTACATTGTATCATGTTGTCTTAGTAAGAATAAACAATATCCATATCGTTCATGAACCACTTGGAGGGGAAACCCCAATGTCCTAGTGGCCCTTAAACATCATGAAAGTTTATTTTGTGTTTCCATCTTCAAACTAGCTAAGTAAAATAGGGACAATACCACTACCAGATCACTAGAATACATGTCCTAGTCAACCCATATAGATACATGAGTTTCCATATTTGTTCTAAAACAAGTTACAAATGTTATAAAATACCATTTTCACATAAATATTTCATTTTAGAATAATGAACACACCAAACAGCCCACATACATGTCACATAATACACTTTTCACATTAAAATTCATTTTGACATCATACACACACCAAAAAACAAAAAAAAACATGTCTTGAACCATTCTCACAACTTAATAAATCACCTCAATAGTTTACAAAAACATTTTATAAATGTTTGACATCATAAATCATCATTTTATCATTCAAAAACCCATTTTAATAACATACACCCACCAAAACAGTACCCAAACATATTTTTCACCCTTTGTGTATCCCAATAAAATATTTAAAATTTTCATAAAACCATTTCATGAAATAAATAATGGCTTTTCACATAAAATACATTCAAAACCCCTCTTTGATGGCCAAATTCACCCCAACACCATACCAAAATATAATTTTTAGCCAGAGAAACATTTAATAAACCACTTGCATATATTATGAAATTCCCTCAAATGATACAACATAAGTTACACATGAAAAGAACATAATTTTAAGAAATAATTCAACTTTAAAATCAAACACTTCACCAACCCTATCAAAAATGAAATTTTCACCACACACAATAGGCAGGAAACATGATAAATGGTCAAGAATGTAATGCCAACTCATTAAATAATTCTTACACATGGAACCACCTACCTTGAATGTCAAAACCACAAATCATTATATGAAAATTCATACTCACCACAACTGCACCATATGTCAGTGAAAATAAACACTAACCCACAAGGTTGAACCAATACACACAAAATTAAACACTATAGTTTATGCCCTTGGTATTGAAGATTTATGACAATAAGAAAGAGGGAAGAAGCCCTAAAGAGAAGGTATGGGGACAAAGAATGAATCACTTACTTGAAGAACAACAATGTTTCTCCACTAAAAACCCCATCAAATGTTGGTTCCATGGGAGCTTTTGGGATCTTGGTGGCCACCCATGGCTATTATGGTCGAATGGGGAAAGAAAGGGGCATACTAGTGTTAATGTAGGAAGGGAAAAAATTGAATAACAAAATATTTTTTAATGACTTGGACACTGTGTAAAAAGTTATATCCATCCAAAAATTGATACAATTCATCATAATTGAAGTGTTACTTAGGGGGAACCTTGGGGGAAAGGTAAAGGAAGAACATAAGAGAAATAATGGCCCAAAATTTCAAACCTTCCACACTCAACTCCCGAGAAAACGACCACAAACCCAACCAGAACCAGAATGATGTGATACATAAAAACCAGGGTGTGACAAAATGTCATCTAATATAGTTTTTATTATTTTATATATAATTTTTTGAATTTTTGGGGTGTTCCACATGCCTATGATTATGGTGTGTGGTTTTTGATTATAATGGTATAGTCTACTCACTTTATTTTTTATAACCTCTCTAATTGGGGTCCATGTTTTATTATTATTTTTGAAATCTACGATAATTGGTATTCCATATGATATAGGATTTATTATTTTCTATATCTTTTGTGTATTTTTGGGGAGTTATAATTTCTATGATTGTGGTGTATGGATATTGATACTAATGATATTGTCTTCTAACTACAATGTCTATAACCTCACTATTATTCATAAACCTCCCTCATAAAGGGAGGAACATATAAGGCCACATGGATCTCAGAAAAAAACTAGATGATTCATTTTAAGGAATTATAAAGTAGTATCAAATATGGTTTCCATTTTTTTATTCAGGACCATGTTCAAGGTAAGGTATGAAGGAGTTAGGTTGTGTGGAAGTTTTGTATGGTAGTCATGTAAGTTCCTGTCCAACTCTTTTTGTGATATCTCTCCGAGTTATCGGTGATGGGACTATGGTTATAATTATAGTATTATTGATTTCATGTTGATCCTTAGTATGTTGTTCTATTACATTTTTTGTGTTTTTAGTGCATTCAAGCATCATGATTGGGAACATAGGATCACATGTCATATATTCATGTTTCTTTCTATCCATTTAGTTTATTTAATTAAATTCCATGATATATAATTGGTGATTCTATATGATATTTTTATTATAATGAGATTATTTGTGCTTTATCATGATTATATATATATATGACTATGACTAATGTGCATTTTTGGAGAACTAGGATTTTCCATTGGGTAGTACAACAAGGGTTATTTCTTCTAATTTTGGGTAACCTCCTAGGATTGGTTTTTCAAAAAAAATTATTCTGTGTATATACACTAAATAGTTTTATATCACAGGTATGTATTTATATAAATTTTAAGTATTAATTTGAAATTTTATTCAATTAAACCTAGAAGACATCTGAGAGGTCCACTAGTGGAAGTAGGTAAGAATGATCCCTGTGGAGAATATTCTCATGTACCAGCTTCAGTAGCTTAGGTGGATGACTCGATATATCCCAGAGTCTTCTGATTAGTTCATGATCAAGGTGGAGGATCTCATAAGACAATGATTTATTTTTCCTAGGTCATCCAAGTCTTATATCCTCCATCCTTCAAGGGCACTGAAGGCCCTCATGATATTTAGGATTAGATTTGTGTCAATAAGTTGTTATTTGAACTAGTGGAGACCTTAGAATATCAATGAGTAAGGTTGGTTGCTTTAATGCTTCATGGAATAATGCGGAGGTGGTGGGGGTAATGAACTAGGAAGGGAGATGTGAGGATATTACATGGGATACCATCAAGGAACTCTTCTTTGGGGATTTATTTCCAAATACACTGAAGTAGTACCTTTCTTACATTTTTATGGTGATTTACTGGGATTTGATATCAATGTGTCCTTAATTTTATCCTTTTTTTAATGTTCTTTACTTTTATCACATCTTAGATAAGAAATTGGCATAAAAGGACAAAAATTATAGAACAAACTCTGAACATAGTAGAGGCATAATGTCAAGAGATTTGATCTAATGGCTTATCCATAGGCACATCATATGGCCTTGATGACAGAGAAAGGTTTGTAAGAGGATAGAGCTACAAGTATTCTTCTAAATCAAGGTTTATTGGATGAAAAAATTTCTAGTACTGTAGTTGGTGTGTCATATGGTTTAAATAAGCTGTAAAATGATGAGTTCTCGTAGGTTGGTAACAAAACAAAAAGAGCAGCGTAGTGTCTCTTTATCCCTCAATATGAGAAGTGAAGGTCCCCTGTGTTTTAATTTTGGAGAGTGGTTATTATCACAAAATTTACAATGGACTTCAAAAATAAAAAAAATTAGTGTAGAAAGATTGGTAAACATCCACCATATGGTTCAAGGGAATTTTAAACATGATCTCATAGGGATATGTGGAAGACAAAGAATATGAAATAGATATATATTTGGGTTCCTAAAAAATCTAATACCATAGATTTTGAAGACTATGGTGAGTTATGTGCCTTAGGGGTATTCCCATGGGGGTGAGGTGGTGGAGTTATTGTTGTGGACTAGCGTTTAGATGATGGTGTAGAGGGAATATAATCTATATGGGGAATTGCCAAGATCACATGTATTGTAAGGACTCAACCTCGGTTGCCCAGAGCCAGTTTCATATTGTAATACATTGAGATACAAACAAGGAATATGATTCATGATGGACCAAGTAGTTTAGTAGATTTGGAAATAATATACATACATAAGTTCAATATTATAACTTGAAATGAAATACAAAATTTAAGTCTTATTTGGAACATCCACCACTCTAATAGTATCCTTGCAATTCAATCATAATATACCTCTTCATGTCCTGGGAAAAATGAAAAATAAGAAGGGGTGATCTCAGATGTTTAGTAAGGGTAAACATTATAGTGGAAGACAACATAAGCATTTGGCATGGTGAATAATTGAAAACACATGGCTTGAAAAATAAATGTAAACATAACATGGTAGGAGTATGAGATGAGTAAATATTTTCATAATGAAATATAATCATGGATATTCTACTAGTCGAATAACCTCATAAACATTGAATTTATATTTTCATAATGAGGTAAATGCATATTTCGGTCATTCTGATACACACCATCAAGGCCTCGTCCAAGACATTAAAAAATGATTAATGCCTCGTCCAAATCCATATCTAAAAATGGGCACGACCTTAACCAAGTCAATATCTATTTGTCTCATGAGACCTACAGATTAATAAGGGGGATAAAGTGGGCCCCACCCATCACATAATAATCTAATTCATTCCTTCTATGAATATATATAATCATAAACAACATATATATTCATATTGAAACTAACATATGAAATGCCAATAACATTTCCTGAACATTAAGCATAAACACTAACCATTTAGAGAAAATTGGTGAATGGTTTTAATATAGTACATACATATTAAAACTAATCATAAACCATTAAATTATATATGGTATATGATATCATAAAATATTAACCCCAATAATACATAATAACCAATAAGAGTGTCGAAATAGATGAAGATGCTCTTAAAAATCCTCGTGTAATTCTTGAGATAAATACTCATTTACTTTGAAAAGAAGAGTTATTTTGGAAAAATATTTATATAAAAACAATAATGAAGTAATATGGTATCATAATAATAGAATAATTTATTTTATAAAAATAATGGTTTCTAGAAATAGATTATTGAGTGCCCCTGAAAATATGCATCATTCTGAAAAATTTCCTTGAATCAGGATTATATTTCAGGAATAATTTTTGAAAGATCCTTATAAAACATATAATTCCCCATAAATGAAGGTAGTTTTATGTTTATCACACATATATAGAACATTCCAACATAATTTATGAGGATTACATATTAATAAATAATAATTTAATTTAGGTAAGTTGATAATAAAAGTAACTCGAATGAAAATGGAGGTTCGGGTGGAAAACTATTACCTTATGTATGAAGATGTTCACCACATGTTCAAAATGACCTGAATAATAAAATCTAGGTTCATAAATTAATGATTAAAAAACCTCTTATATATTAAATATATTTATAATAATCGTATTAGGTTCATTTAAGGCCTTTTGGTGGGTTAAGAGATCTAATTTCATTATTTTGGAGGGTTTTCTTCCTTGGTTTTCATGATCGGTTTACTTATATTCATGTTAGGATAAATATGTAGAATGATAAAGGTTGTTTAGAATAAAATTTTTATGTTATTATTGAACAAATTTAAGATTACACTGGCTATAAAATTAATTTGGTTATTGGGAGTGAAGATTAATCGTTATATAAAATATTATTGACAATTCATTGGGTTAATTGGCGGTTCTTGATCACAACATATTCATTATGATTTATATATTATTATCATCTATAACAAAGGACTCAATAAACTTAGATAAATTATAATACATAAATTATATTCAGGTGAAACCATCAAAAAAATTTTATGACCATAATTGAATTTGGTAAAAGAAATTGTAAACCAGTCATCCTTGATGTGATAATTTAGCACATCTCGGATGGTGTTTTCATTTATAGTATAAAATAAGGGGAAATGAGAGATGATGATGAATTATTCCATCATCAAAAAAATTATAGTACATGTAAGTGACTGGAGTCATCATATAATTTGGATGAAATGAGGTGAGAAAAGAAAAAAATAAAAGGAACATGAAATAAAAGAAATGTTCAAAAATCCATTAACAAAAATAGGTAGCCTAACGATGTCGCTAAAAAATTCATAAAATATTTTGATGGGATAAAAGGGGTATCTCATAATTCTTATATAATATGGACATTAAGGAGGATATATAATGACATATCCCAACTCAATATAAATTAAACTAAAAGAGAATAACATAAAAAGAGTGCTCGAGAAGAGAAGGGTGGTGGATTCCCTTACCTTGTTGGGTAACTCATGAAATGTAATGGTTGGGACCTTAGGGGATTGAGGAAAATTTGGGAGGAATACTAGGGAGGTAAAACTACTTTATATTTGGGTTTTTTGTGTTTTAAATGAAAGAAAACGTAGGAATGGGTGGGTATTATTAGTAAAAGAGAGGGAGTTTTTTTATTAATTTCAAAGGACACCATATTAGTGGTTTTTGAAAAACCATGGGCTTGCCATGGTATTTTACCATGGTATTAGCCCAATGGGACACCTCATATCATATTTGACTATAAAAAAAATCTAACATGATTTTATTTTAATTATTAAATCTTTATGATGTTATTAAATATACCAAAAACTCAAAACTGTATTTTTACTATTAATGAAAAATTCAATTATTTTAGAAAAATCCAAATAATTCACCCCAACCATTTTTCAATGTGTACAATTAAAATATTAAATCTATTTTTAGAAAATAATTTGAAAATAATTAATTTAATTTTTAAACAAAATCATAATTTATTCCGAAAAAACAACTTTAAAACTATAACTCATTTTATAACACCTTGAGAAATTAATCAAGGTCCCATAAAATTATCTTATAACCATAAGAAAACAAAATAACAATTTATGATTAAATTTTACCGAAATATATTTCCATTTTAAATTATTAAATTAATCATAAAATTGTCATTAAAATATTTATGACAAACAAAAATACCAATACTTATACTAAGATCGTTTTCCACATAAAATATGTCAGACTTTTATTTATACATCCATGGATAAAGTTTATATTTTTTTGGCCAAATTAATGTTCACTATTTTTCATAAGGGTATTTTACCATTCACTAAAATTATTTTTGTCTTATAAAACTCTAAATTTTTAACTGCACACAGCTGTGTATGTTAGTTATTCAAATTTCTATTCATAGAGGTAGGAAAATTATGTTTTTTAGATAGGTTATAACAAGGTGATGTTTTGTATATAATTAGTGTTTCATGAATTCAATATTAAATTTATTTGAAAAATCATGGGGTGTTACATTATCCCCTCCTTACAAAAATGTTTTCCCCCAAATTACCAGAATGTTACCTGACCATGTGATTTGGGTAGTTCTTTATCACAAGCTCATCAGGATCCCATGTTTCCTCTTTGATTTTATGATTTTTCCAATGTATCATTACTAGTCGAGTCATCTGATTCCTCAAAACTTGTTCTTTAGTGTCAAGAATCTGGATAGGTTCGACAGAAGTAAGATAGGTCAGGTTCCAATTCAATACCTTCATAAGTGAGTACATGTGTTGGGTCTAGCATGTAATTTATCATCAATGAGACATTGAACACATTGTGCACTTTAGAAAATCCATCTGGCATAGCCAAATGATATACAACAGCTCTAATTCTCTCCAGAATTTCAAAAGGGCATATGTACCTAGGGCTCAGTTTCCCTTCCCAAATCTTATAACACCCTTCCATGGAGGTAATTTTAATAAAACATGATCTCCCAGTTGAAAATCCAAATCCTTCCTTCAATTATCAGCATATATTTATTATCCTCTTTGAGAAAATTTTTTATGGCCTTGAATAGTCTATACCTTCTCTGTTGTTTCCTCTACAATCTCTGGTCCCACAAGATTTCATTCACTGGCTTCATCCCAACATTTTGGTGTATGACATCAGTTTCCATACAATGCTTCATATGGTACCATTTGAATGCTTGAATGGAAACTATTATTTAAGAAAAACTCCACCAAATGTAAATATTGATCCTACATACATTGAAAGTCAAGTGAGAATGATATAAACATGTCCTCAATGGTTTGGATCTTATTTTCTGATTTCCCGTTACTTTGTGGGTGGTAAGAAGTAATCAATCGAAGCATAGCATCCAATGATTTATGATGGATTTTCTAGAATTTTGATTTAAATCATGGATCATGACCTGAAACTATTGAGAGAGGTGCTCTATGAAGTCTCACATCATCATTGATATAGAGTCGTGTTGGGCACTCCAGAAGAAAATCTTCCCTTATAGCAAATAAATGTGTATATTTTGTAAGTTGATCAACAATTACCCATATTTAATCATTATTTCTCAGTGTTTTGGGTAATACCGAGACAAAATCCATAATCATGTCATCCCATTTCCATATAATATTAGGTATAGGTTTCATAAATCTTCTAGGATGTCATCGTCTGGCCTTCACTTGTTGACAAACTAAACGTCTTGATACATAATCAACAATTTCTCTCTTCATGTATCCCACCAGAAATGTTCTTTCAAATTTCTATACATTTTAGTGTGACTAGGGTCTATAAAGAAATTTGAGCTATGAGAATCATCCAATAACTCCATTTTCATCTCTGACAGAGATGGAACACATAGTCTCTTACCAAATTTCAGAATTTTGTCTTCACACATGAATTCATCCAACTTCCCATCTTTCACAACACTAATTTTCATTTGAAGATTCTCACCATTAGACTGCAAAGATTTAATTATTTCCAATAAAGATGATTGGAAACCATTTTTTTTTAATATTTCACCTTCATTGATAATTTCCACATACATCCTAACTAGATCCATGTACAAAGGATCATTACCAATACATATTTTTTTAGAACTCAATGATCGTTTTTACTCAGTGCATCAGCTACCTTATAGGCCTTTCTTCGGTGGTAGTGTCTGGAACAATCATAATCCTTGAGTATTTCAAGACAACACCTCTGTCTCATTTTGAGTTCTTTCGGTGAGAAGATATAGTTCATACTCTTGTGATCTGTATATATCTCACATATTTCAAAATAGAGATTATGTCTCCATAGTTTTAGAGTGAAGATCCCAACAGATAACTCGTGACCATGAGTAGGATAGTTTTGTTAATAAATTTTTAACTTCCTTGATTCATAGGCAATAAATATATCATTCTGCAGAATGACACAATCTAGTCCTTTCTATGATACATCACTACAGATCACAAACCCATTATTCCCTGATGGTAGAGTTAGGATCGGATAATTAATTAATATCCTCTTCAATTCCTCAAACTATTCCTCACATTCTTTTGTCTATACAAACTTTACCCATTTATGTGTAATCTTGATCATTGGATTGGATAAATAGAAATTTTTTTTAATGAAACCCCAATAGTAACCTACTAAACTAATAAAACTACGTACCTCGGTTATGCTCATTGGAGTATGAAATTCTTTCACATCCTTTTTCTTTGTAGTATCAACATATATTCCATTCTTAGAGAAATTGCGTCCAAGAAGGGAAACCGATTGAAGCCAAAATTCACACATAATAAACTTCCCATATAATTCATTTCTTCTAAGAGTCTTCATAATAGTGTGAAAGTAATTTTTACGATCTTCATAGCTTCCAAATTATACCAGTATATCATCAATAAATACCACCAAAAATTCAACAAGATATTCCTTGAAAACTATATTCATTAGATCCATGAAAACATTGGGTGCATTATTCAGTCGAAAAGACATTACCATAAACTTTTAATTCCCATAACTAGTTTGAAATGTTGTTTTTGGAATGCCTTCCTTCCTCAAAAACAACTGATGATATCTGGATCGAAGTTAAATATTCTGAAATTATTGATCTCCATGAAATAAATCATTAATGCAAGTTAGGGGATACATGTAATTTAGTTTTATAGCCTTGATATCCCTGTAATCAAGGCACAACCTCATATATCCATCATTCTTCTTAACGAAAAAATAGGGCCTCCCCATGGAGAAACACTAGGAAGAATAAATCCTTTATCACTCAATTCCTCTAATTGTTTTTTAGTTCCACTAATTCCACAGTTTCCATTCTATACAGGGTATTTGATGAGGGCCTTGAATTAGGAATCAAGTCCATGGGAAACTCAATTTCCCACTCTGGGGGATTTCTAGGTAAATCCTCTATAAACACATCAACATATTCTTATAAAATAGGTACATCCTCTATTTTAACATTACTTTACTCAACCATAGTTAATTCATTCCATTACTCCCTAATAATTAAATTCAGTAGATCTAGTAAGGGTGGACCATGATAATAATTAGAATGTGATGTTTCTACCACAAAGATAAGGGATTCCATATCGTCCTAAAAAATTGTAACCTCTTTATTGTTGTAATACATTTTCACATCATTCATCAAAATACAATCCATATCAAGGATTATATCTAATTAAATAATGGGTATGACAATAAAATCAGCAGATAAAACACATTTATATGACACAATAGGGATTGAGTGACACAAATTTGTTGTAATGATACTTCCCTAAAGAGATTTGACTTAAAACTCCCTTTTTAAATCACATTGAAAATATATAATTTTCATAAAAAAATGGGAAGATATGAAAGAATTTGATGATCCATAATGAAATAAATCATTGGTTATGTTTGAGGAAATGATTAATTTACCTACAACTATGTCATTAGGAACTATAATATCAGCGATTGCGATCACATAAGACTTTCCCAACTCCATTAGCCTTTTCTATGGCATGTTTTTTTGATGCTTTGGAAAACCATTTGAATATGTCCTATCTACCTAAAATTATATAATTCAATATTATTATCTTCATTCATCCCCTTGCAATCACTAGCTTTATTGAATTTCTATCCACACATGTTGCATACCTCTTAACCTTTTAAGTTGGCACCAGGGTGTTTACTTCCATAATTATCATAGGGTGGAAAGTCAAATCTTACCATCTTCCCAATTTTCTTACATCCTTTTACAATGATTTTAGTAGACCTCTTTTTATTTTACTTTCCTTTAATGACATAAGTCTCAGAGAACTCCTTTTCTATCTTGATAACACGTGATATTAAATCTTCATAAGATGAGAATGTTGGGTACACCAGCGCCCACAAGAGGAATGGATTTAGACCATTAAATAAATGATCAATATTTATCCTCATATTATGTATATAGTACACAAAAATACCTTGCCAACCTTGTGAAGTTATCTTCATACTTTGCAACATTATTATCTTCCTTTTACATCAAATTCAGAAACTAACTTTCCATATTTTCTCACTGTTCACAAGGAAAGTATTTATATAACCAATGTTCTTTAAATTCAATCCATTATATGTTTTCTATCTCTTTCTCCTACTCTGCATTTTGAAATAGTGACCAATATTGATCAATATCTCCTGAAAAATGATAAACTTCCATGAAAATCTTATCCCTTTAATTACTTCCTAAGGTGATAAATATCTTCTCTAATGAATGTATCCAATTATCTACTACAGATGGGTTTGTAGTCCCATTAAATGATGGAGGTTGTTGTCATATAAAGAAATATAGAAAATCTCCTCCATGTTGTGGATTCATATGCTCTATACATGCAAGGTTAATATTCATAAACTGATTATGTTTTCCCATTGTAGTTATTAGTTTTTCAGCACCATTCACAGCACTAGAGCCAACATCATTATCCTACATCAGAGGGAAATATCTACATGGGACACACACATTCATGGAGTTTACACTCCTTCCACTAGGCACCATTTCTAAATAACGTCATATTCTAGATTAGGTTATGAATCATAATTTATAGTCTAAAGATAAAAATACTTATCATAGCTATTCTCATAATCATAGACACGATTTCATTGAGGAAAAATTTAAATATAAATCCTTCATAATGGATTGTAAATAAAATGTGAATTATCCTAAGAACATCCCCCAGGAGTGTCAAAACATGTGTGTAGTAAGGCCTATTATTGTGTGCCAGGATACCCCAGGTCAAGCCTGAAACTACTTCCTAGACTTTTCACTCATAGGTACATATGTGCCAGAACTGCATCAACATTTAGTATCCAAACATGGATTTATTTTTAAAGAAGATCCACAGAATCTATTCCTTACCAAAATACTAGGATGTTCTTGTATGTTTATCATAAAATAATATCTTTGGGATTTCTTCCATAATCTATATTTTTAAATCTAATTTCGAAGTTTTCTACTAAACTTCCTCTGATTCCAACTGTTAGGACCCGACCCCAGTTGCCCAGAGTTGGTGCTTTATTTTATTACATTGGCATATAAAAAAAGAATATTCATCCCAAAGGAAAAAAGTAGTTTAGTATCTTTAGAAACAAGATACATACATAAGTTTAACATTAAAACTTTAAATGAAAAACAATATATAGGTTTTATTAGGAACATCCACCACTCTAATATTATCCCTACAAGTAAATCATAATGTACCTCTTCATGTCCTAGGAAAAATAAAACACAATAAGGGGTGATCTCAAGCGCTCTGTAAGGGTAAACATTAAAATAGAAGATAACATAAATGTTGGGAATAGTGAATAATTGAAAACACATTCCATAAAAAATAAATGTGAACATAATATTGTCAGATTATGAGCTGAGTAAATATTTCCATAATAAAACATAATCATGGGAATTATACATGTTGAATAACCTCCCAAAATTTGAATTTCAAGATTCATACTGAGGGAAATGCATATCTTGGACATTTTGAAACACTCCGTCAAGGCCAAAAAAATACATCTAAAAATTATTCCGTCCTTAGCCAAAACCATATCAAAAAATGGGAAAGGCCTCGGCCAAGTCCATATATATTTGTCTCATGAGACCTACCGATTCATATAGGGGCTATATTGGTCCCCAACCATCACATAATAAGTCCAATTAATTCCTCATATTAACAAGGATAAGCATAAACAACTTATAAAATCATATAGAACCTAACATATGAAATATCAAAAATGTTCCTCGGATATTAAGCATAAACACTAAACATTCAGAGTAAATTAGTGAATGGTTTTAAGATAGAACATCCATAGTCAAACAAATCATAAAAAATTTAATTAAATATTTTATATGGTATCATATTTTATTAATCCGAAAAAAATAATAATCAACAAGAGTTTTGAAACATATGAAGATACTCTTATAAAATTATCGAGCAATTCTTGAGATAAATACTATTTTACTTTGAAAAGTAGAGTTTCTTTTTGGAGAAATCGTTATATAAACCGTAATTGAATTAAGATGGTATCTTCATAATGAAATATGTGATTTTATAAAAATGTTGGCTTCTAGAAATAGATTATAGGTTTCCCTTGAATATAGTTAAGAATTTGAGAAATTCCCTTGATTCATGATTGTATTTCAGGAATCATTTTTGAAAGATGCTTTTAAAACATATAATTCACCCTAAAAGAAGGTAGGATTATGTTTTTTACACATATATAGAATATAATTTATGATTATTACATGTTAATTAATAATAATTTAATTTTGGTAAGTAGATAATAAATGTATCCCGAATGAAAATGGAGGTTCGGGTGGAAAACCCTTACAAGAGAAGATGTTCCTCACTTAATCTTAATGACCTATATAATAAAATTTAGGTGTATAAATTAATGATTTAAAAACCTCATATAAATAAAATTTATTTATAATTACCTTATTAGGTTTATTTATAGCCTTTTGAAGGGTTAAGAGATCTAAGTTCATTGTTTGGGAGTGTTTTCTTCCTTGGTTTTCATGACCAGTTTACTTATATTCATGTAAGGATAATAATATAGAATGAAAATGGATTTCTAGAACAGAAGATTAATTCTATTAGTGAAATATTATAAGATTAAATGGTTATAAAATTCATTTGGTTATTGGGAGTGAAGATGAATCATTGTATAAAAAATTATTGACAATTGTTTGGGTTAATAGGTAGTTCTTGATCACAACAAACACATTTTGATTTATCAATTAATATCATGTGTAAAAAAGGATTAAAGAACCTTAAATAAGTTATAATACATATATTATAGTATGTTTAAACCATCAAAATGGTTTTATTACTAGAATTGAATATAGGAATAGAAATTGAAAACTTGTCATCCTTAAATGTGATAATTTAACACATCTTGGATTCTGTTTTTATTTCTAGTACAAAATAAGGGGAAAGGATAAATTATGATGAATTATTCCATTATCAAAAACAAATTCCCATACATCTGAGGTATTGGTTTTATTAAAAAACTATGATGAATATTGGTGAGAAATGGGAAAAAATAACTCTAAATAAAAAGAAAAGTTGAGAAATCCCGTATAGAAATTCAGTAGCCTAATGTCATCACTTAAAAATTCATAAAATATATTAATGAGAGAAAATGGGTATATAATCATTCTTATAATAATATGGATAGTAAGGGTGATACATAATTACATATCCCAACACAATCTAAAATAAATTAAAATTGAATAACATAAAAAGAGTGCTTGAAAAAGAGAAGGGTGGTAGATTCCCTTACCCTATAGAGTAACTCCTTAAACAAGAAGGTTGGGAAATTGGGGGCTTGAGGACACCTTGGGAGGAAACTAAGGTTGGTAAAAATACCATATATTCTAGGATGATGAGATTTTAATGAATGAAAATTAAGGAATGGTTGGTTATTTATAGTAAACGAGAGGGAGTTTTTATTAATTTCAAAGGACACCTCAATATTGGGTTTTGCAAAACCATGGGATTTACCATGGTATTTTACCATGTTATTATCTAATCGGGACACCTAATATCATATTTTACAATTAAAAAGTCTAAAAAAATTGTATATTAATTATTACATCATTATGATGTCATTAAATATAATGAAAACTCAAAACTGTATTTTTTTATTCACAAAAAATTCATTTATTTAAGAAAAATCCCAAAAATTCAACCAAATCACTTTTCGAAGCATAGAATTAAAAATTGAAACCAATTTTTTGAAAATAATTCTCTAAATATTTTTAATTTAATTTTAAATAAAATCATAATTTATTCCCAAAAAACAACTCTAATACTACGACTCATTTTATAACACCTTTAGAAATTAATCAAGGTCCCATAAAATTATCTTATAACAATTAGAAAATAATGTAAAAATTTATGATTAAATTATATGAAAATAAATTTTCCTTTTAAATTATTAAAATAATCACAAAATTTTATTTAAAATATTTATAACAAAAAAATAACAATACTTATACTAAGATCATTTTTTCACAGAAAAGATGTCTAAATTGTATTTATACATTCATGGGTGAAGTTTCTATTTTTTGAAAAGTTATTATTCATTACTAATCATTACTATTTAAAAGGGTATGTTACTAATCATAATGGTATGATACTATTCACTAACAATTAAGTTTGTCTTATCAGACTCTAAATATCGTTCTGAATGCAACCGTTTATGTCAATTTTTTTAAATTCAAATCATAGAGGTGGAAAACTTATGTTTACTGGCAAGGTTATAAAAAGGTGGGGTTTTGTAAAGACTCAAAGTTTCATGCATTAAATATTAAATTTATTTTAAAAATATTGGTGTGTTACATCTATACTATCTTCTACCTTGTTTGATACAAAATATTCTAATTAATTAATATTACATAAAGTTTTCTATTGGGATTTTCTAGATAATCATGTTATATTATGATTTTTTTCTCTTGATAAACCCTTTTGGAAGATATTTTATTGACTCCAAATATTTTTTTAATGTCATTTAGATATTTATATCTATTGTTATATGTGGGATTTCATGATTATTGAGATGACTAGATTTGATGTGATTATAAATAAGAATTGGTTTTCCAATTATCGGGTGCACATCGACTATAATAAGAGATGAGTGTATTTTGTTATGCTTAAGGGAGATAAGTATGGTATTACTGATGAATAAGATGTTGTAGAAGAAAAAACATGTATAGATCATAGTTATTTTGGTGCTATTATAGATTAGGCTGAAGTATTATCTCTTATGGTGGATTTAGTAGTATCGTAATCTTATTTTCTTTTTGAAGTGGACCTATATCCATATTTATTTTAAAATTATTTCTCCAGACTCCCTACATAAAGAGGTATTGAATTCAAGATCAAATGTCTTCCAAGAGTGAATCCTATATGAAATAATCTATTTCATATAGTTTCATCTATGTTAAAAGAACTCAAGGTGTAGTTTAAGAATTTTATGGTGAAGGTTTTTATAATATCAAACATGTCTCCCTCAGGTTCTCAGACATTGTTCACAAAGAGAACATATGGTAGTCTTCAGTTATGTGTGGACTACATGAAGTAGAACAAGGATACTTTAAGGAATAGATTCACATTCCCAAGGATTCATGACATGTTTGATCAATTATAGGGAGATAGACAGTTCTCGAAGATTGAATTACAATCAGGATACCCCAGCTTCAGGTAAGAGAGAATGATATTCCTAATATAATAACAAAGAGGTGGTATTAGAAGTATAATTATTTTTTTCATGCATTTCAGGTTGATAAATGCACATAAATTTTCATGGATCTCATTAAAAAGGTCTTGAATCCATATATTGTCTCTTTTGTTATGGTTTTTACTGATGATATCATTATATACTCATATAACTCATAGATTCATTATAGATACCTAAATATTGTGTTGATTAAACATTGATAACACTTATTATATTCTAATATCTCAAAGTGTAACTGCCTTATCTAGGAGGTATGTTTTCTTTGGAATGTGATATCTGAGATTGTAATTTAATTAGACCTAGAGAAGGTATAAGCTCTGATGTATTGGGAACACTCTATAAATGTGTTTGAAATTAGGAGCTTCTTTGGTTTATCTAGATACAACCTACAATTTAATATAGTAATTCCACAACTCAGAAGTGCCTATAGTTGGGATAAAAATTAATATAGCGATGTTTGAGTGGATAGATATATTTGAAGAGGCCTTTCTAGAGTTTAATAAAATATTGGTGTTAAAAGTTATCATAATATTTCTATATTATAGGATTGGATATATGGTTTACATTGATATATTAATTTTTGGATTAAGATCTATTTTGATATAGGAAAATCAGGTAGTGTATTATGGGTATCACCAATTACAAACCCATGTGAGGAACTTCCCTATACATGATATCGAGTTGGTAGCTATGGTATATTCTCTAATGTTTTGCACCATTATCTTTAAGGTGATATATTTTTCATATAAATGAATCACATGAAATTAGGTTACATATTATCTTAGTGTTTCTTGAATATATAATAAAATTATTGGTTGGACTATATAAAAACATTTGATTTTGAGAAACCTTATGCTCCTATATATGTGAATATCATTGTTGGTGCTCTCAGTAGAAAATTACAGGATATTGTAGTGTGATTTTCAGTAAAGGAATCGTGGTTAAAGATATTATTAAATGAATGGTTAGGGTATTCATTCGAGGAGCATGGGGTGATTGAATTTTATCCCTTTATTATCAAGTCATCTTTAGTGTACCTGGTAATGAAATTCTAGGAGTAATACACCAAATTTTTAGTGATGTAGAAATGATTGATGGGGAATGACCTATTTCTTGGACAGTCCTTACACAACAATGATATGATATATACCCATGCAATAGTTGTCTCTTATGGTTATATAAGGAATAAATGATGAGGTGTTCCCATTTCATAATGTGGTATGTGCACCTAGGTTTTATAAAGAAGCATCAATATTTATTTTGAAACATAAAATATTTGGAATGAAGAGAGATGTCATGGGATTCATCTCTCATTTTCAGACTAGTTAGAGGATAAGGGTAGAGAATCAATGATTGTTAAATTTATGTTAATAACTTATTATTCCTATGTGTATGTGGTAATAGGTAATAATGTAATTTTTTATGGGGTTTCCTAGGACACTGAGAAGTTGATATTCCATTTGGTTGATAATTGATCGACTGGTGAAAATAATGCACATCTTCCGGATTTGAGAGACTCAATCTATTAAAGAGTTTAGAATTATTAAAATATGAGTTTTTGTATAAATTTATTTTGTTAATTCAAATATTATATCATATAGGGATGTGAATTTTATGTCATAGGATTGGAAAGGCATGTATAAGGATTTTATGAATTATTTAAAATAGGGAATGCCATATCATTTATAGACTAAAGGACAATCTGAGTTGATGACATTGGTCATAGAGGAAATGATTTGGTAATACATTCTAGAATTCAGTGGTGAAAGGTAAAATCATATATCCTTTGTGGAGTTCAAGTATAAATTTGTTTCTAGGATTCGATTTAGATGGAATATTTTGAGTCTCTTCACAGTAGTTAGTGTCACTCACTAATGTATTGGCATAAGGAAACTGTGATTGTTGTGGTTGGGTGGAGAATAGTAAAGGGGACCTATGAGAGGGTATATTTAATTAGTAATTAGTTGGTTACCACTCATAGTAGATAATTATTGTATACTAACTGGAGGAGATGAACTTTGGAATATGCTAAGGGTGACTGAGTTTTCTTATGGGTGTCACCTTAGTTGGTTTATCATCGACTATAGAAGAAAGGGAATCTAACATCATAGTTTCTGGGATTTTTGAGTCAATGATCAAATAAGAGTAATGGATTACCAATTTTACCTTCCTACACAATATCATGGAATTCATAACACGTTCTACATTTCATAGCTTTAGAGGTGTGATCCCTATCATGTGCATGTGATCATCCATGAGGATATTGAGCTTTATCTAGATGTATCTTTTTTGAAGTGCCTATAGAACATTATAGACTAGAGTGAAAAAGCTATTTTGGGTGAAGTTAGTACCACTTTTCTTAGTCTAATGGAAGTATGGGAAGATCCAAGAGGATATGTTGGAGAAGGAGTATGACATTCAGACTTAATGCCTTGAGTTTCTTTAAGCAATACCACTATAAGAAATTCTCAAGGATGAGAAGTTGTTGTAAGGGGAGGGGTGAATTATAACATCATTAATTTTTATTGGTATGTAATTTGGGCCTTTTTGAGGTTTTAACTTGGATCCAAGATGATTTATCAGTTCATAGAGTCTTAAATATGGGTATTTTTCATTTTTTGGTGCACCATGGGAAGGATTATACTAAGGTGTAGGTCATTGTACACCTGGAATCTGCATATGGGACATGATAAGGACCAACATGGAAATGTACTCAACCCTATAACACTAAGATTCCTCATATGTTCCATGAATATATTATCCTCTGAATGTTATGGTGGTAGTCCTGATGATTAAATAATTGGAAATGTGGCAACATGACACCATGTTGGGTCATAATTGTGGATCTCCTAGAGTTGGAGTGATAAAATCCACCAAGATCATGGTAGAAATCATGACACCGTGGTTATAGTTTGCTCAATTTTTGAAATTAATGGTTCAATAACTAATATATTAGTGGGTGGAGGAGTTATATCTCTTAATGGAAAGGAGTTTGATCTTTATGATTGGTTCTTAATGTGTTATTAACTCTTTCTTCCTTCCATTTACTGATTCTACCTCCTTATATTATGATAACTATGATCCAAATGAATCTAGGATGATATTTGGATATCCATTTTTAATTTATAACTCATTCATCTCTGACCTATCAGTATTCAAAATTAATAGAATATTAGACCATGGGTGATGAAGGGATGTTCTTTTTTATCTTGGCTAATGGGGATCTCAGGTTATCCTCTATAGTCATTATTCTGGGATAGAAAGGTTCTCTTCCTTTGACCAGACCTATATCAATCATTGATAATGGTTTTTGTTGGATAAAAGGTATAGTTATACCATAATATAAAAACTAATTTCTTGAATATAATTTTTAAACCATTATTATGTTAGTTTGGAATCAGTCCAAGGAAGTCTTGGCAATAATTTTTGATCTGGTTGGTGTGCAGGTGTGATTTTTAATGCAGTACTTGAAAAAACAAGATATTATGTCAACATGAATGAGGTTAGAATACCCTTACCATATAGAAAAATTTTATATTGGTCTTTAAATGAGATGATTGTATATTCTCTTCTTCACTGACCAATGTCTTATATTGATTACATGTGTGTTCATGTGTAGCTTGGGAGAACCATGTTTGATTTTTTTCACAAGCGTGTGTGAGTGTGTATCAAATGAGATGCATATTTGATATTGATCATATGTGTGTGTCTATGTGCGGATGGTGATACTCATTATTGATATGTTATTTTGTGCCTATATTTGTTATTCTCCTTTTTGTTTGAATGTATTGAATTTGGAGGGTTTCTTTCGGTAGTAAATGATTAGTGGGATATTGGGTATTGGTTTTCTATTAGAGGGGGAGGATGTGAAACATGTGATAATGAAAATGATGGACCATGAGACAGTAAAGGGGTTTGATGGCCTTGATTACTGAACCAAGGAATTTAAGGGGTGTGGTGGCATCGAGGCTTCACTAGTGATATAGATGGGGTATGATGGACCTATGGCCTAGCCCATTATAGTTATGGGGATCAATGGATTTGTGGCCTAACCTAATTCTTGTTGGCCATGTGGATACCCAATGATCTGTATGAAATCATCATGACCAACCATTTTTATGAATTTGGTTATGTTTTTTTTGGAATGTTTCCAAATCATGTATGGCCAGGGTTTATAGAGGCTTGGTTAGCACATGGAAACTTAGCACATTATATACAATTTCTTGATTGTGAATTTCCTTATCATCATAGAATACACCTCCTACATATGTGAAAATATGTTAAGGACTCATTGGTATTGTCCTACTTGGTTTTACACACACCCTATATGGGAATATTGATTTGTATGCAGACTTAAAGATAAAATATCTAAGGAAGGGAAAGGTCCCAAAACTAAGAAGATGATGAGATAGTGTATAATGATAGTGGAAGTACTCATATAGACTCTAGATAGATGTTTAAATGCCTCTATTTTTTCCTATTTATTTCTTATACGTTAGTTCAAATTCCAAATTAGGGGCCCATGTTTTATTTTTATTTTATTACTCTTTGATACCAAGAATTTGATTTGATATATAATCATTATAGATTGTCCTTGTTGTGTATTTATGGGATTTTATACTTGTATATGATTTTGGTGTATGGTTTTTGATACTAAGGGTGTTTTCCCCGCACTGCATCATTCAGATGCTTGCTACTATTCGAAAATATCTTATATATAGGGAGGAACACATGAGGTCAGGTGGAACTCTGACCCAAACTAGGCGATTTTGTTCTTCATTTTACACTATCCTAGTGGCCATTTTCTCACACCCTAATAATTATTGTTTGTGGATATGTAGTCTTCCTATTTTCTTCTGGTTCTTAGGTCATGACTTATAGGTTCATTGGTTGTTTCTCTCATTTCCAAATTAGGTGTTTTTGGGTTCATTTTAATGACTTGGGAGTTACACAGTGACACAGGGTTTTTCTCCCAAATTTGTTTAAGTAGTGGGGTTATGTGGTGTATAATTCCCTCTATAACCATTATATTATTTTATAATTTTTTAATTATTTTGAATTGTAAAATATTTTTGTAAAAATTTTCATTATGTGGCAAAGAAAATTTGAAAAAAATAGTTTGTTTATATTTGTAATTATGCCATGTTTGGATGTGGTTTCTTAAGTTCGTGTTTATTTACATTGGAATTGTTAACCAATGTATAGAGACCTCATGTATGGTGTCTAGTTGGAACTCAATGTTGATCCTGATTTTCATTAAGGTGAAATCAATCCCCTATGTTCACTTGTGAATCCCTACAAATTTTTTCCATCTCAAGGTGTCTGGGAATACGCCTTAGTCCTTGTGGAGAAACAGTATGTGTTCTGGTTCAGGTGGTATCTCAGACCAATTCTCTTCATGGTTACTCTAATTATTTGACAAATAGATCATGTAAAAATTTATACTCTTATATGAAAAAACTATTAGACCTAATAATATCGATACTTTTGTTTTATAGAGATCATACAAGATCCATTTATAGCTTAAGTATAACTATGTCTTTTCAAGAGCATGCTATTTTATTATATTTATGGATTATGAAATTCATATTTGATTTAAGAACTACAAAGGCCCATGAGATCACACATTATAGACGATTTAATAGGGATTTATTTTTATGAATAAGAAATAGAATATTTAAACGTTTTGTGGAGTTTATCCAAAAATGAATTTTGGATATATATTCATGTGGTATTACATATGATGTGATATATATAGAATTTTTTGATATCTTACCAAATGTATTTG
The DNA here is from genome assembly GCA_963277665.1 of Viscum album. Lineage (NCBI taxonomy): Eukaryota > Viridiplantae > Streptophyta > Magnoliopsida > Santalales > Viscaceae > Viscum > Viscum album. The sequence goes on along the minus strand of OY728163.1, from coordinate 374,657,752 downwards.
GGATGTTATGAAAATTGGGTTTTGGATATGGTTTCATCAGTTACTATATATTATTTAATATAAGGTGAAATGGAAAAAATTATATATGATTTTATTACAAGTAGGAGATTAATGGTGATGCCCAATTTGGTGGTGTTGTATTTGTTGTCATGTAAATACATGAAGATCATGGAAGAAGTTAAAAGTTCCAAATAATATTTGGAATAATATTAATTCCATGTATTTATGTTTATATGTATTGAAATGGGGATAATGGATATGGATAGGAGATGCATAACTTGGATGAGGAACCTGAATATTTCATACATAAATATAACATCTTATTAAATATATATTCATTTTATATCACTACAATTCATGCCATAAGCATATAGGTTATGTTTATTTGTCAAATTGGATGCATAAAAAACTAGTACATAAAAATGCATCATCTCAGAATAATTTTTTGACAACTAGAAACCTTGTTATATATATCATACCTAAAACCTTTCTTCATATCCTTAGAAAAAGTAAAGATATAAATGGATGAGCTCAGATGCACAATAAGGGTAAAAAACTAGTTATAAATGATCATTTAATCATAACATGAATATAAGGTTATGAAAAAATGAGATTATCATTTTAAAACCATAAATTTAAATTCATACAACATTATCATGAGTCATGGAATAATGTTTGATTGTTTATAATACATGAATCATAAAGTAATAAAAGAAACTGATCCTTGAGAGAATAATATTTTAATAAGATCATGTCCTAAAATAGAGTCATAATCTGTGACATAATCATAATCATAGAAATATTATGTCAAATATTCCCACAAATACATTCATCGTTTGTTTCACTAGGGATGACCACTTATATTCCTACATCAAACTTATGATAACGTCCCATGTACCCCATTTTAGGCTTGGGATAACCTCATAAGAAACATTTTGAGATCATCAAACATTAATATTTATATTTTATGTATAGACATAATAGAACTAATTGTCACATAAGCATAATCCATTTTTATGCATTCCATAGGTTCATGAAAACATTTATTATTTCATCATAATATAATTCATGAGGAAGTGAACAGGTTTCATCAATATTCCGCCATATTGAACATAAGTCATACTGAGAAAGAATAAGGACAATATAATAGAATCATATCCCATGATAATAAAAAGTAACATTAATTTATTTTATCATAGATAAAAAATTCCTATTAAAGACCATTGGAACACTGTTAGAGGAAAATACTCCTTTTCTATTTTTAATCACATTTTTAAAATCTAAAAAATTATAAAATCTTACGGATTTTTTTTTCAAATAACCGTGAAAACTTGAAATTTAATATTTAAATAATTGAGAAGTTATGATAGTGGGAAAATCTACTCATTTTGTGTATATTAAAATAAATATTCCTTTCACCTATTTGGTAAAATGATAAAATTATATCATTCAAAAAATGAAATAAAGTTTCATTCAAAAAAAATTATTGAAGGAAAATCATGGGTAAAATTGACTCTAAAAAACATATAAGAATATTAAAAATATTATTTAGACATTTTTTAAAGATGATTTGGACATGAAAGAAAAATATTCTTGATCAAATTAAAAAACAATGTCAGTTTTCCATAAAAACATTATCTCAATCTATAGAATAATTAAAGAGAGGGAAATAAAATGAAAAATCTTAATCCCATGAAAAAATAATAGGATAAATAGAATTGGTTTGGAATAAAGGATAATATACATATAATTTCCCTCAATTTAAATTTATCCTAGAAAATATTTAAAGAAAACAAGATTATAAATAAATCCCTTACTGATTTAGTAACTTTGGAGTTGTAATCCACAATAATGATATAACATCAAATGAATCATTAAATACCACGAACATAAGTATATTACTGATAAAAAATATCCAAATTTTAGTAAATACACCTTATTAAATAATATTAGTGTATAACATCACAAATGTACCAAAAAATATAATTTTAGATGGTAAACTGTTACTACTTTGTTAAAATTAGAATCAAAGCCCCTTGGATGATTTTTTTTAAATTTAAATAAAAATTATTAAGAATAAATAAATCTATAAATTTTTATTGTAGTATTATATACAACTAATAAACATAAATTGGTTCTTCACATTAAAATTTTCTAGAAAAACAATACTAATATGAAGAATGCTTACAATTTTGGTAATATCTAAATAAAAACCTCAAGAAAGGGAGAACCATATATAGATTGGTAAATATAAATAATTTTAATGAAAAAAATAATAAATTAAATTCATTTGTATTATACACACCACAAAAAGAAACAAGTTGTGAATATGGAATAATTCTTACAGAAGTAAAAGTGAGATGGGAAACCCAAACCTCTAGTCCGAATTTCATAATAAGCACTTTGGACAACAGTATAATGAATGTAAAATTATTATAATTATATTTAATAACACTATTATTAATTATAATATCATATATGAATTAGTTAAAAAATTTAATCAACTATTTATTAAAAATTATTTTTTTAAATGTCAGTTTTAGGTGTTAATTATTTTGTTTTTGATGAATGTTTCAGTTCAACAGTTCCAATACATATACATTGATCATTATTCCATAATCTCTAAAATGTTAATTATGTAATTATTATAATATTTAATCAGTATATAAAATTTAATTACTATTAATATAAATATGTGATTAAAATATAATTAGATCACTTTGTGGATATGATAATGCATTTATACACATCAGTAATGCTTCAATTTTTAGATAAATGGAATAAAATAAATGTAAATAATAATTTAATGTAAAATAAGAATAATAATATCATAATATCATATATATATATATATATATTAAAACAATTATTATAAATATCCATGTGAGGAGGTGATTTAAAATGTGTAGTATCACTTCTTAGAGGTGACAGTCCCCACATATATATGGGAAATATAATCATTTATCATTTGATGGAAAAGGGATATGAATAATGTAAATAAATTAATAGGATAACATCACAGTCAATGAGAGATACTGATTTTATTATATTTTAATGGTTAATATGTTTTTTAATGGGGAATAATAAGAAATAAAATTAAAATGATCAGCTAATATGATTACCTCCTATTTGAATAACCTCCTTTGTATCTCTCATTTCGGACCCTAGGGATTGTTTTTAAGGAGTCCAACACCTCCAAAACATGAATAATGATTTTAATAATTGGTTTGTTTAGGGTTTGGTAATGATAATTGGTTCAATGTGGTGAGAATAATATAAGATATGTGGCTTCTTATATATTAAAATAAATCACACACACAGAATTACCTATTGAACATAAATACAATAAAATATTTTTAATGTGAAGGTGGAACTGAGTATAAAAAAATCATATAATAAGATAGATTATCATATAAAAATTCAATAAAGAATATTTTTAATGTTTTATTTGTAATTTTAAACCTTATTTCTTGGTTTAACCCTTTCATTAACCAATTTTAACCTTAATCATGACAACAATATTTTTGAATAATAAATGGTTATAAATTTTTCAAATAAGGAAAAAATTGACCCGAATATGGTAAATGGATGAATGTTTATACCATATTAGGTCCTCATTATCCTATTTAATCATTTTTATGTTTCTGAATCATTTAATAGAAGATTATTTAATATAAAATATGATTAAATTCATTTTAAGAACAATTCAAGTATTTGGACATTAAAGGTATGAAACAATATCTGTAATTCGAATATGAAATATTTCACTATAAATAAAAAACTATATTAATCCAAAAAATTATTTAAACACCCTAAATCACCCAATGAAATAATACTTTCTATATTTTTAAAAATCATTTATTTGATTTTTTTTACTGCATGAAAATGCATTGTGTTAGCTTTATGTAAAAATTTATTGTAATTGTATCATTAATAAAAATTAAATATAAATTACCATCATAATAAATATTTTTTTATACTTAAAATTAAAAATTATAACTGAATATAACCTCCCCTTATCAACATAAAAAAGTTTAGAGTATTTAAAACAAATAGAGTTATATTTTGGATTTATATTTCAGTTAAAATAATATTGTTTCCAATATAAAAGAAAAATGGTAACAAATTACCATATTATTGAATAATGGAATTTAATGGATGAACAAAAATAATTAATGATAAATAATTATGGTTTTTTATATATTTTTAACTCATTTCCTCATTATTGTTAACCTTAATTACCAGATTTGAGTTTACCAAGGTTGCAAATATTTACCACATCTACTATTCATAATGAATAAAACTAAAGTTGAACTATTTTATAAATTTTGAAATTATGATTTAAAATTATGAATCCATCTTATAAAATTCAATCCCTGTATGTTTTTAAAATTACTCTTATAAGTAATATGCAAAATGAGGTGAAAAATTGTTTTCAAGAAAAATGCCCTTTTATGTATAAAAATGTTTTCATACCAAAAAGAATAATCATGATGATTATATTGAAATTAATTTTACTATGTTTAATATAAATGATCTAATGAAATTAAAAAAAAAATACAACAGAACATGACTTCATAAACACTTAACTGAAAAAAGATAGTTTCCTAAAAAATTGGCATTATTTTACAATTCCTTGAAAAATTAGTCCTTCCATAAAAATCCTTAAATTTTATCTTAAATTAATATGGATATGTTTATTTTAAAAATGATATCATTTTTATAAAATATAATTTATATAACTGGAAGACAATAATTGTAAAAGTTTATCAGAAAAATATATAAAAACGATTTTTGAAGAAAAAGTATTTTCGAAGCATGAAATGACTTCACTAAAAATTTATTTTTTATTTTTTAAGAATTAATAAGGAAATTTTTATTATGTTGGAATAATATAAATATATTTTAGAATTAATTTATGCATATTCATACCTAACAATTTAATAAATAGGTTATCACAGTCACATTTAAATAATATTATTTGTATTTTATATCGCATTCTGCTTAAAGATCGGTGTTTCCAATTTCATATTTTTCCAAGATTATTATTATTTAAAAATAACATATATATGGTTTAAAATTACTCCCTTAACTAAATCATATCCTCTAAATTTTATATTGGTCACAAATGGTTCAATATTGTAAAATACCTTTATTTAAAACCCACATAATTTAAAGGGATAACAAAATATTCTTTGAAAAGGGGATGTGGGAAACAAAAAGGTTACCTGAAATAACACATAATTAGATTCCTAGATAAAGATAAAATTTGAGGGAAGTTAAAATATTCACATAAATAATAAAAATAATTTCTATGGATTGATAGAGAGAGATTGAGAATATAGTCATTAGAAAGTTAATGACCATAAAACAATATATTAGTGATGGGTGGAAAGACAATAAATTCCTCAGAAATGATTGTACAAATATAGTTTTAATTTTCTAGATCCATTTTATGAATGTTAGGAAATATTTTAATAGTAAATATTGGAAAATATACTTAATTAATTTATTCAAATATATAAATCAATTTCGTTATTTGGTTGTGTGATTTAATTAGTTTCCACCTCTTTATATTCCATATTCTAATTATTAACGAACAATATGAATTTTTAATACCTGAAGCTCAAAAAATATCTTTTAATTAATCATAATATCCATAAAACAATGAAAATTCATTCCTTCTATCTCAATATATTTTTCAAAACTAAAATGGTGAGCACAATTTATATAATATAGATAAAATTTTATATGTTGAAATATTATATTAACCTCTCAAAACTCAAGAACAACACACAATGTTAAACTTTAACAATTACCTTAAGATTAAAACTTTATTTTACTCTCAAATATATCTTACCAAAACCTAAAAAATTATAAAAAGATCACTAAAGTCTCAAAATATACTTAACTATAATAGCCAAACAACATAAAGTGCCTCTTAATGTCACACCCCAAAAATGTGAAAACCTTGTTTATTTATTATTCATAAACTTTATAATAACCTGAATCATCATATAAACTCAATGAATATATATATGATTCGAAAAATAAACTATCTATTTATTCCTAGAATAAAATACTAATTTTTTTAATATATTCCTTAAATCCCAAAAATTCAATAAAATTCATGAAAGATAACATAAATATCTTTTTTTTTCAAATCACTAATCATTTAAAATACCACCAATAATATCCCATTTAATTAATAAATATAAATAATCTCTTTATCAAAAATTAAAATTATTATCTCAAAATTATACACATGTTAAAGTTTATCTATCATTCGAACATGTGTTTTAAGAAAATACCCCCTTTCAACTACATAATTTTTATAGTTTATCAGTACTATTCAACATATTCTTGAAAATAAATAGGAAAACCAACTAGAAAAATCCCCAAATTTATTTCGATTATTATAACTATAATATCATTGATAAAACACTTCTATAACATAATTCATGAATACAAATACATAAAAACATCCGTCATTCCACTAAAATTATTGACATAGTATAGGAACTCCCTTAGTATAGGAGTAAACCCTTTTATTAAGGTATTTTCTTAGATATTTACCAAGTTACCCACAAACAATTAATTAAACTATATATAGTAAGTTAATATTAATTCATTTTCCTTTATCAAAATCCTTATTTTAAAATGAAATTAATTATATATTCATTTTAATTCCAAACATAAAGCATATTCTTATTCAATTACAATTTTTCCTAGGGTGTTTGTTCCTACATGATTGACATATTGGAAGAAGAATATTTTCCCCCTATGGTGTTCAATAATTTTACTCCCATGAAACACTATTTTTATCTTATTTGGTGTGTTAGAAAATTTAGACATGTTGGGATTGTTAAACATATAATGAGATATATAATTAGGCATAATCAAAAGGGTTTACATTACATATCTCATTTCATTTGGTTTATCATATAGAAATTCATTACATTATATACCACATTATATGTTAACATGATTCATCATGGTCCCAACCATTGACTAAAATTGAAAAGTATTGTGTGAGCAATAATAATCATAGCGAGTAATCATATTTTCATGAAAAATCATTTAATGGATTTATATATAATAGAACATTCTGGTCACTCTATGATATATTATGTTTAACCTTAGTTATATGTGGAAATTATCTAGTCAAATCCTTCTTAATGTTTCAAATATAATACATGAATTAATCTGACCATATCAATTGGGAGTGTATATCCTCATGTACAGTCTTAGGCCCAATCATCATCAACCAGTGACGATTGTGTTAATACCCAATCCACCCCTTAAAGGAGTGTTACAAAAAGGTTAATATGTTCCACTTCTATACACACTTACTAGTATCAAGTTGGGGATGTATGTTCTAGGAAAAACACACTCTTGTCTTCACCAAAACATAGGATGTTCTCCAAGAATTAGTTTTATCCTAAAGTTTCACACAAAATTTTCCTCACCCTTGTTTCTGAAAATACCTAAATTTTTATTTGATACCAACTATAAAAAACCCAATAATTTTATACATAAATTTTAGATCTTATCAGATGAATATTGATTATATATCATTATGATCCATTATAGGACCATAAAGTGTTAGTGTCCTTAAAAATGTGGATATATATAAAAATAGTACATAAATGAACTATATCATCTCCCACTATGTTCTTAATAACTCAAACCCTTCATATATATATATATATCATAAATAAATCCTTTATTCATATATAGGAGAAAAGAAATCATGAAAGATGTGAGATCAGTTGCTCAATATTAGTAAAAATTGAGATATCAATGAATGTTTTATCATAATATTAGAATAAGGGAATGATAACATGATCTTAACATTTTAAAACCATTCCCAACAATTCCTAGATCATATTCATGAGTTTGGGAAAAACATTTCGTAGTTCATTATACACAAATCACACAGGAATCAAAGAATTTGATCCATGATGGAATAACATTATAATAAGCTTATGTAATAAAAGAGTGGAATAAAGTGAGGATTAATCATAATCATATAAATTTTATGTCAAGGAAACCCACTAAGGAATTCATCACATGGAAGGCTTAGTATAACCATTAATATACCTGCTTCGGGTTTGGGATAACTCCCCTGTTTACCCTCTTTTGGGATTGGGATAACCCCCTATATACCATCTTTTTGGAATGTGATAACCTCATGCATAACCTTTATGGTTATAAAAATTCAATCTTTGCATGATTTATTGTTTGGATATAACAAATCCTCCTTTCACATAAACATAATTCAATCATATACAACCCAAAAGACCATGAAAACAATTATTATTCAATCATAACTTTACATATAGATAAGAGAATGCATTTTATCAATATTTCACCATCATAACCACAAAATGTGTAAACAAATAATGAGTATGATATCATAGAATAATATCCCTAGTGATATATATATCACATCAAATGATTTTATCGTGGATGTAAAATTCCTTTTAAAGATCATTGTGACATTTCTTTAGAAAAATAACCATTTCATTTAAAAATATAAAATTTAAAAATATAAAATTTTCCAAAATAATAAGTGACATATTTTATTTGGAAAGAACTATGTAAATCTAAAATGTAATCTTTAAATAATTGAGTGGTCTTGGTGGTGGGAAATTATTTTCATGTTATGTATGTTAGAATAAAGATTCCTTTCACATTTTTGATATGAAGTCAAATTTACCTCATTTGGAAAATGACAAGAAAATTTATTTTATATAGTTTTATAGAAAGTAAAATATGTGTAAAAATGATTTGAAGTATTCAGTGGAGTATTGTAAACATATTTTTGATTTTTTTTAAATAATATATGGTCATGGGAAAAAATATTATTGACTGAATAGTAAAACAAATTCATTTTTCCTTAAAAATAATCTTTTAGTCTCTTTAATTATTAAATAGAGGAAAATGAAAGTAAATAATTTAATATATAAAAACAATATTAATAGAATAAAATATATGTGGTTTAAATGATAAAAGCCATATCATTTTCCTAAACAAAAATTTAGCAGAGATAATCATAAAAAAGAAATGAGATTGTAACATAAATCCATAAATGCTTTGATAACTTATGATTAATAATTTAAAAGTAATATATAATATCAAATGAAACATTAAATACCGTGAAAATAATTATATTAATGACAAAGAATATCAAAGGGGGATTTGATACACCTCAAAAAATAATAAAGGTGTATAACATAACATATGTCCCAAATAAGACAATTTGAGATGTAACCCTTACCAATCTGATAACTTTATAATAAAAATCATTTGTATGAGATAATTTGAATTTAAAATTAAATACCATGAATTAGTAAGGGTACTTAATATATAATTTTAAAGGATTAGTATATAAACCTCATTAACATAAATAAGTGCATAGAATCAAACACTTATCTATGAAACAATATTGAGATAATTAATCAGTACGAATTTAGTAGTCTCTGAATCAAAACGACATGAAAGAGATATAATTTTATGGGTTTTTAAATCTAAATAATTTTTATTCACTTTATCATAAATTAAAATATTTGTTATTATTTGAATGCACAGGGACATACAACAGAAAATGGGGGGATGTGGATCTTATATTTTTATTATTGAAGCAAAAAGACTTGTCATCTCTGGCAATATAAGACAAAATACTATCCAAGGATATCACGAGAATTAAACAAAGCCAAAAAATTAAATTTGAATTTGCATGTCATTCAATTCAGAGTGTGATCGACTATATCTAATCAATGGAAACCATTTATTAAAGGGTATAAACATGAAGCCATAGAAATCATCCACACATGATCTAAGAATTAGTGTGCATGTCGTTCATCAAATTCTGGGTGCTATAATGGAGCTTTGATGATCTCTTCAACTCCACAATGACCACCATAATACCATGAATTAGATCCATCAAATGAATCTAGGATCAACCACTCTGGAGAAAAATTTTCTCTCTAGAAATTGTGATTAGAGAGAGGATATTCTTCCTAGTGAATGAATAATCACGGGAATGAGCTTCCCCTCATACTTATATAGTGGGTGGAGGAAATTCCTGTAAAGGGTTCCCCAAACCTGAAAACTATTATCCCACTAAATAAAAAATAATTTTTTTTTATGATGAACTAAAATGTTTCATAAATATCATTTATATTTTATGACATACATATATTATATTATAATTATGTTATGCGATAAAACCAAGTTATTAAACCCGACTCGTAATCCCCGTTAATATTAAAAGAACCTAGAATATTAAAAAAATATTTTTTGTATAATATTTTTCTTATATTCACTAAATACCAGAGGAATAATTTTAATAAATAAATTAAACTCAATTATGATAAACTCAAATAATAATGAATTTATTTATATATCTGTGATCGATAACATTTAAATATCTCAGAACCCATGGTGGTGCCCACCATGACCTATATATCTATTCACCAAATTGGTGAAATATTTTGAATATAATATTGTGTGTGACCTTCTAGTCCCTTATCTCGATAACATTCAATATTATACCTGGACCAAGAGTAGAGTCTAATAACTTTCAAGGCCTATAAAGGGATAAATAATGGTTATAACATTGAAAACCAACCTACAAAAATGCACTATGTAATATCATTTACTTTTTTTTTATTATAAAGAATGACACAAAATTTTGTTATCATAAATTCTTGCTTTATTGTTTTTTGATTTACCTATAAGGAATTACTTTTAACTACTGTGGACATATAATTTTGAAGGTAATATCATCCTAATCAACCAGGCTCAAGATATTTTACATCCTCATCTAATAAGAGAAAAAATTATATATTGACCATTAAACCAATTCTATACCACCAATGATGCACCAAACACAACATAACTCACCACAATTTTTTTTCAAGGTTTTTTCCTTGAATAAATGTATGAGATCAAATGTCACAATTTAATAATTATTTCAAGTCAGGTGACCAATACACAGGTTTGAAGATAGAAACATTCAATGACACAAGAAACATGTGGTCTTCCTATTGGTGGGTCTTTCCTCACGATATCACCTACCATAGATCTCCATGTGAAAATATCATGGGAATAAGTCCTAATTTTTATAATCCCCCATTATATTATAGTCAAACATCATCCATTTCTTGTCAAAATGATGTACATATACAAAAATAATTTTTTTAAGACTTATTTCATGGTATCTCAAGGTTCCCATTATAGCATGTGATCTGTTATAACCATTTGATATGATAATTAATATATGGAAAATACCATTTAAATAGTAAATGAGAAAATATATACACTATAATGGTAAGAGTACATCATGAAAAAATCAATATAGATTTGATATGGAAATAAAAAGTACTAAAAAAGTTGGGTTTGGGGCCCCCACATTTACAACACTCAAATTTGCACAAGAGACAACTTTCTAACTATTGTTTTTTTCACTTACATGATTAAGATCATATTTCAGCTGATTCATGGATTTATTCACTAGGTCTACGATGTCTCCACTATGTGGATATTGTACTATGTGAGACCTCACGTCCTTGATAATAACATTTCAAGAGATGTAAACCCTGAGTGTATTCCTTTTTTCCACTGTCAAAACATTACATCTTGGATATTACAAATTAAAGAAGTATCATCATGATAATACTTTACTTACTACTTGTAATCCAAAAAACTAAAATAAATAGTTGCATATTTAACACTTCTTATTAGCTACCTTATAATCCACAACACACTCAGTATTTGTAGACATTGCTCCCACTGGCTTGTATGATCTAGTTTTGTTTATTCCCTTAGCCAAACTATGATATTAGATCACATTGACCTAGTAGGAAAACTAGATTATTCCCATTTGTAACTTGTATCTATTCCTCTCCACTTTCTATATACATATGCTTTGTACTTATCAAGTACAATTGGATAGTTCTAACTACTTCTATTGTAGTTCTCATGGATATAATTTATATTCTCCTACCATTAGGTTTATGATGAAAATATAATTTTTCATACATATCATGGAATATGTTATGTATCCATCACAGAAGAAAATGGAATTCAATCCACCACATTAGTCGTCCCTTATTCCCATTTCATGTATTATTAGAGAGATTTATGAAATGTGAAATTCGTAACAATTCTCTCTAAAATAGTTCCAACTTGTATTTTTCAGTGAATTTCCAGTATATGTCCTATTGAATAGGTCTCTGAAAATGTTAGATATACTAGATATGATCATATTCCCTAGAAATTAGTATCTTAATACAAGTCAGTATCTAAAGAGTTACATTAATGAATGTATTTACTAACTATATGACCAATAGTTGTTTTCCATATGTTATTAAACATTGATTACATTAAAAAAATGGCAGTCTCACTAAATTCTCGTATAAACCATGAAAAAAATTCATTCCCATTGAATACTCTATGATCTTGAAACTTTATTTAATCATAAATTGGATTTGAGTAACTTAAACCTCTTATGGGACATATCCAGTGTCATCATCCATTTTTGGTTTCATTAAATAGACACCATCCATGAATGGTTTTCTTGACATCTAATTATCAATAATATCATAATACAAATTAGCATTAAAAAGTAAAAATTCTAATTGTTTTACTCTTAACATATTTTTTTACAAATTCAACCTTAATGGTATGATCCTTGTACCATCGATTATTTGTTACACCCGAATACCCACCATATTATTCAAAATAATAATCCCCTTGTACTTTGAAATATAGAATCAATTATTTATTTTTAATTGATATTGTAAATTTTAGCTAATTTATATATATTTCATGTAGGAATTATTATTTACAATGAATAATATATCACCATCCAAGATGAATATAAAACCATCACTATGAATTTAAGATTCCTACACTATATGTTTCTTTGGAACATTCTCACTCAACACAAGTAAATATTTCACCCACTATCTCAAGTAGATAAGTGATCCCTTTTAGAGAAATTTAGTCTATCACTTGACTACAGATTTTTATGTCATATAGATTTCTATAACTTCCTTATAAAACATTAGGATAATTACTTTAGATGAAATTTTTGTTTCTCTTGATGAAAGTTTGTTCATACCTTAACAAATAATTTTCTTAGAAATACATATTATCATGACATAATGGATTTCCATAATACTATGACTCATATAACACCAGTTGGTAATTATAGCTGGCATGTCGTTATAGATTAATTCTATTAATTTAAAATCATAATGGAAGTATCCAAAATGAATAAGGTTTAACATTGATGCAAATTTTACTTACATCATGATTATGATGGGTATAAGGAAATGTATGTTTAGAAATTTCACCATGCTACATTTTATTGATCAATGTTAATATGTTAGTCTCATCATAAATACTCTTTATTAGAATCATATCTTTTATGTGGATATGGTAATGTGTGTTTAGGAAATACTCCACAAAAATTTATAAGGATCGATGAATGCTTGGTAAAGATATTCTTAGGTATACTATCCCAAAGAAACTCATATCTTCTAAACATTCTTAAACAATAATTCACTTTTAGATTCCTTAATAAACACTTAAAGGAATATAATGAAGTATATTTTACACTAGATTACCCTCGAAATATTTCTTGCTCTGCAGGTGAAGTTGTTCTGATATATTTTATGCATACATTTTTTTTCTAAATATTTCTTTGTCCAAAACTAAATAAGAATATATTTTAATAATACATAAGGTGTTTAGTTACAATGAGTTGTAATACCATATTAGGTATATCATTGACATCCACTTTTATATTTTCCTGAAAAAGTATTATATTTCCCAAATTGAGTATTTAAGTCTTATATTTTATATTCATCATGTATTGGAAAGGATTCATGAATCACTGAACTATTCGACTAGTATTAATCACAAAAAATAACATTCATTCATGAATTGGAAAAATGTATATTTGTGTCCAAATGGCACATGAGATAATTTGTTTTGGAAATCCTCAATAAATTTCAATTAGAATCATTAACCAGGGAAATATAGAAGTTGTGTGCTTCTCAAAACTGACTTAAGAACAACCCCGTTTTAACATCCAAGTGAAAACACCTTACTTCTTGTAATTTTTCTGTTAAATACCTAATTAATGTATTTTGATACAAATAAGTTCTATGAATATTGTTTTTAATACCCAGGTGTATGAAAAAAATATTAATCGGTGAATATACCTGAAGAATAAGTGAGTACTTTATTCTATAATTAATTCCATTTATTTTAAACATCCATAGATTTATTTAATGACAAGAAATTAAAATAACCTTATATTTAATACCTCCTTCATAGAATGTTGTTGAGAATGTGACTTTGATGTCACACTTTCCATTGGCCTTTTCTCCTTGTCTTTCAACTTATTTTCCATAAGAACTAAATATTATACTTTCTTTACATTCTTATTTACTCGGTGGACCTTACCTTAAAGGTAATATAGTGTTTTCCTCATACTATTCACTTTTTATCTCAAATTAGACTATAATAAAAGGGTGAAAATTATATGAAAAATGGATCCATTGAGAGATCATGATGCATATTTAAATTTACACATATCTAGTGTAGTATTCGTCTATTCATGTCTCGCTTCACTTTCTCCTCGCAAGCTTCTCAGAGATAAGACTACATGGAATATAATCCATTTTATGATAATTTAACCACAAATTATATCATATGTTGATGATAAAATTATGAAATAATTATTATATTAATCACACATGAGTCTCCTATAAGAATATATATACCCTCACTTCCTAAGGTTTCTTAACAGGTATCTGTGACGTGAACACGTTGAATTCCCGATATTTTAGTATAATGTGAAAGTAGATATAATGCTTTTTTCAAACTCATACTAGATAAGGAATTGATTTTTTCAAATAAATATCATTGTATGTCTTCTAGTATTATTTTTTATTTTCTACAAAAATAAAACTAGAATAATAATAGTTTTTTATCCGGATTACTAATTTCGACATTATTGATTAATTAATTAAATCAATAAATATCTCCCATTATTTTATAAAATTCCTAAAAACCTATATACTAGAATCATAATACATTGTACCTTGAGCATTATAGTAGAAATTATCTTTGAACCTCTCCTCATAGTCTACAAGAATTAGCCACGCCACTACTTTTTTGCTTTCAAGGTAGACGCTCGACTGGTCAACCACATAAACTCACAGCTCCTTGATCTAATGAGTGAAGTACCATATTCTAAAATATTAAACTTTATATAATCAAAACTATCCTATAAAGTTTCATCAAGCTATATTTAGATACACTTTTCAATTCATAACTCTCATAAGAACTCTCCAAAAGTAAGAGGTACCCTCAACTGTGTTTGACGAGCAGCCCGATCATCCTATTTTGTAAAAATTTATATTATAGAAGGCATTTAATGAATTAATATTTATATTAGGGAATTTTATATTTTTTAAAAAATTTAATCCATTTCTATTAATATGTATACACTATGTTGTGATTCTCATAACAGAACATTAATAGAAAAACATCAATTTCTTCTTCATGCATTTTTCTTTTTTATTATTTTATGTGTTTCCCACTATCATGAAAATGCATAAAATAATAAATAATTTCTTAAAGAAAATATAAATACTCAAATAACATTGAGAATATATATTTTTTGGTCTATTTTAAGTTAAAAAATAAACCATGACCTTAGGGAATCATACCTGATTCATGGATTAACTCACGATGCAATATGTCCCCAATTCAGTATGTCCACTTTTTGTCTGGATTTCACTTCTAAGAGGAATGGTCTACATCTTATGACATCATCATTAGCATAAAAATATACCCACACTCAGGCTAGGGGGTCTTGGGACTATAAATTACAGATAAAACACTTTTATCTGGTCACACATAACCTTATACATATTAAACAAGGGAAAAATGATGAGGCAAAAATAGTCTTTTATAATTACACCCATCACATGTAATTAAAAAATCAATTAAAAAAATAAATAAAAGAAATATACACATGATAAGTCAATTTCTCAAGACCAGTCAATGAGTAAAGGTAAAGACATTATAAAATTAAATTCAATAAATTATGTATCACAAATTTTAATAAAATAATAAAATTATGTTAAATAGAAAAAATTTATTTTTAGTCGATCCAAGTATTAATTTAATATGAATAAATAAAATAAAATAAATCAATTTTCTCAATTTAATATCCAAATTTTTTTTATTTATTCGGAGTATTAAAATTATCTTTTTTTATAATTGAAAATTAATTAAATTAATTTCTATTTTTTTGAATAAATCAAGGCTCCAAAAGATGTTGAAGGCCCAATGTGGGTTAGGCTGAACACTGGAAAGCCTATTTTTGGTCGTGCAGACCCCGTGTAGGTGTGTTCTAGTCCAGATGGACCAAACTTGACCTGTTCTAGGCTTGTAATACCCAAGAATTCTCATTAAGGGTCATTTTGAGTCAAATTATACCTATGGATTACTGGTATGAGCAAGATCCAAGAAGATCCCGGTTGGGAATATGGTTTCCTAGGAGGGGATATCGCTTGCGTTTTCTCGGTCGGTATAGGGTATCCTTGAAACCTAGTCCTGGAGTTTTGGGAAACCGGTAGTTGTGAAGTAAGTTATGGTTCGAATAAGTGAGATATGACTAGAAGGAGGAGGGTAGTGACTGCCTTTAAGACAACAGTGGTTGAGGCCGGATCATAGGTTAGGGGTCGGAGTGTGGTGGAAGGATGGGCTGGTAGTGGCCCAATGCATAAAGGGAGCTAGTTGTGGAAGTGAGTGATGGCTATCTGGAAAGGATGTGGTATGTTGTTCATGGTTGTGTGGGTGACTTGTGGAGGGATGGATGAAGGGAGGTTCCTTAGGAGAAGGGTGACACTGATTGGCTCATCTTCTATGGGATTTTCCTATGAGAGGGAAGGTGGCGGCCTAGGTCAGTGTGAGGTAGAGGCTCTGGTGACCTAGGTGGTGTTTTTTTTGAGAAAACTCTTTTTCATTGGTTAGGGAATGCTTTTCTGGATAAATATATCCTAACTTAAAAAAAGTTTTTTATAACACCCATTTTAATAAACGTTACCCACCACCCCTTTCGAAAAAATTAAACATTTTCTATTGTTTGTGTTTATTCATGTACTCACATCCTTGTTACAAAGTCTATAATATAATAATAATAATTATTATTATTAAAATAAAATAATAATAATTATTATTATTGTTACTCAACATATACAATACTAGTGGAATCTGGATCTGAGCAGAAAATACTATTCCAGATGGAAACTATTATTCATCTGAATTGGATATTTACAATGTCTATAGGTAAAATTGAATATATAAATACTTAAAATTTCATAACCCAAAAAAATTTAACACATATAAAATGTTAGTTTAAAATTTTAATAGCTTAAATAAAATTCCATAAGATCTATAAGAATTTTCAGTTGACCATAACATGGTCATTCAAGATTGAATTGAAGTGAGGTCTAAAGGTTTCAAAATGGAATGTTTTAACTAAAAAGTAAATTAAAAAAACAAAAAAAACACAAAACACAATAAAAAATATGGGAGGGGTCCAAAGGGTGGTGGAGGTAGTAGGATCCAGGCATGACATGGGAAAAATAAGAAAACAAATTAAATCATGATTGGATCAGCATCAGCGTCGTCGTCAAGGATAAAAAAATGACAACCAATGAAAGATAATATTTCTTGGCCAAATATCTAAACACACCCCATTTGTTACCAATTAAAGGTACTAGGATGTGTTGGGAAAGCAGATGGGTTGAGAATTTCAAATGGTTTATCAATGATGTGATAGAACATGTCTTCTCAAGAAATTAGAACCCCTGATACTGTCTGAGGATCTCACGTGAGTTAAATGGAGAAAAAAATCAAATCAAAATGTGTACATCAATAAATTTGGAGAGGTCAAATACAATTTATCTCCGATGAATTTTTCTTGAAAGATCTGAATCTAACCCCCTTTATATCATCCACACATAGTCATTGAATTTACAAAAATGTAGTTCTTTGAATTATAGGTTCTATTGTAGAACTTTTATGATGTCTTCGACGTTATGATGACCATCATGATCCCATGCCTTAGGTACATCAAAGGATTCTTCGATCAATCTCTCAACAGAGACATTATCTCTCTAGGATATGAGAGGAGAGGGAGTCTCTCAATTCAAAAATATAAATTGTTAATAGGTTGAGACACTCCTATTTCTTATATAGTGGGTGGAGAAAATACCAAAAAATGGTTCCCCGATGCCCAGAAACTAAACTCCCACTAAATAAGAAGTAAGTAAATAGTTATGATGAACTAAACTATGTTATAAATATTATTTATATTTTATCACATACCTATAATATATATTAAATACATTACATGATAAAACTTTGTCATTTAACTTGATTTGTAATTCCTACTAATATTTATTGAACTTAGCATATTAAACTAACATTCACTCAAATAATAATTTTCAAGTATTTACTAAATACCTCATGAATACTTTTAATGTATCAATTATAACAAATTATTCAATAATTGAATAATAATGAATTTATTTATTTATCAATGATTGATAACTTGGATAACTCTTGGACCTCATGGTGGGTACCACCAAGTCCTATATTCCTTTTCACCAAAATAAGGAAGATTCTGGAATAAGCTATTGTGTGCGTGACACTCTTGGACCTTATATATATATTTGGGAATATTATTAATAGGCCAAGAGTAGAGTCTCACGACCCATAATGGCCCCTAAATATATAATGAATATCCATAACAATAACAACTGACCTATGAAAATGTACGGTGAAAATTAATCTCTTTGTATTTTGATATCTCATAAAGAATTATTCACATTTATGTCATTGTCATTTAGTTATTTATTATTTGTTAATCTAACTCGACGAACAAACATTCAACTTCTTTGGCCAAGAATTTCTAAACATACTAAAATCTTGATCAACCATTACTGAGATATATTAATTCCTCAATTGGGAAGTGAAAAATTATATCATGACCATTAAACCAATTCCATACCACCAATGACACACCCAAAAAATTTACCTCTCCATGATTTCATTATCCTCGGTTTTTTCCGTTGATCAATGTATTCAATTTAATGGAACACATTGATAATTATCTCAATTTAGGAGACCAATACAAAATTACATAAATTGGAATATCAAATAACCATTGAAACATCTTGTGTTTCTATTAAAGGTTCAATCATCATGATCCAACCTACCAGATATCACAATGTATGAACATCCTGAGAATATGTCCCAATAATTATTACCCCCCATCACTAGATAGTCAAAAATCATTTGTGTATAGCATGAATGACGTATCTAGGTAATATGAATTTTTTTTAATATTATTTTCATAGTATCTAATGGTTCTCATTATATTCTAGGTTCTTCTTTAACCATTTTCCATGATAATTAATATAAGTCCCCATCCTTAATCCTTACTTAATCATGAGTTAAATCATGAATTAAGATTGACTATCTTTTATTTTATAGAGTTCTAGATAATTAGTCCAAAACTATGACATAATAGACTCAGAAATTACACGTGGGAAGTTACACTTTGTATCCACTTTTTCCTCCCAAGGAAACCCTTTAAACAAAATACGATTTATTTTTTTTGATAAAAATATTTTTGACTTCTTATTTTCTCTTATCCATACTTATACCCTATGGAAAACATTTAAAAACATGGTATGAGAATAAAAAGACCAGTAAGGGATACATAATGAAATAAAACTGTTAGTCTTAGGATAACATGAAATCCATGAATACTTTATCATAAAGTAATACTTTTCACCTTTAAGATGTAACTAAAACACTTCACTAAATATAATCTCAATGCTTACACTTTTTGTGACCAAAAGAGTACCATAAATCCAATAGAAAGAAACATATAATATATAAAGGTCACTTGGGACATAAAAATTATTAAATGTAATAACCACACAATCAAATTCCACATATATCACTAAATAGAACAGCCATATGGCCGACTTCCATACCAAATTCATTCAAGGTTATAATGTAACCACTCGTCAATGGTTTATCATAGAACCCCATGTCATTTGGTTTATAAAATAACCATATATATTGGTTTATCCTGTAACTACCCATAAAATGACCAAGTACCATTTAAAAATCATAACACATAAAACAAGCATAATGTAAAAATAAAATTTCCACACTTCAACCACAATAGATCATTTTACAAATATTCAACCCATTTCCAAAACCATTTAAAACATTTAATAAAGTTAATTTTGAATCAAAGTGTCCCATAAAACTTTTAAAAATTTGAAATAAATAATCATTTTAAAACATTCATGTCTATATAAATAAGTTCTTAAAACAATTTTGATAACATGGACATGAAATATAATGTTTTAAATGAAGAAATATTTAAAACATTTTAAACCATGTTTTAGTTAAAGAGTACCTTACCACTTGATAAACACTAGACTAAAAATATTTAAGTAATAACATTAAACAAAACTTATAATATAATGAGAATAATAATATTCATGATATAATTTGACAAATGGAAATATATACACCATTTAAAAGTGAATTGGTGCATAACAACAAATAAGTCTTAATGGAATGTAAATTGAGATTAAATCACTTACAAAGATTGTATCAACAGATTAAGGATAAATAAATGAAATAATTATGTGTGGAAAAAATTAATACATTAAATATAAGTGGACATTTAGTGTAAAAAAATCATAGGTTATTCACACATATTAATGAAAAAACAAAACCAATGACATGAATATTTTACTCAATGAATGGATATTGAGTTAAGATTTCCCTAACAAAGTTCATATAAATGACGTAATAATTTTTAAATGGGGTATTATGGGTTGATATTGTATATCCACACAAAGGGTAGTGGATATTACAACATAAACAAACAAACAGGGACTCCACACATAATATTGGCTTAATATAATCTATAAAGTATGTGTAAAACCCAATGTGTGGAAATTAAGATTGGGAATTACCTTAAAAAGAGAACTTTGTTAATAAAATAGATTGATTATGTGTGTTAAATATAAATCAACCTGAAGATATTATAAATAAAATATAGGATATCAAAATTTATTACTCACATAATCCTAGTATGACATAATCAAGAAGTAGAATATCAACCCAATGAATGAAAATTGGGTTAAGAAGCTACATTACCATAAGTATGATTCGTCATATATGTTCCTTGTTCTTCCTGAATAATAAACTTATGTTAATTTATGATTGATTTATAACCTTTTTCAATTTTATTATTCCTTTTATATCACTTATTACCATATTATAAAAATTACCTAATTATTTAAGTTAATATCAATAGTTTTGTCGATATTCGGTACTTGAGTCGAAAATGAACTTGTGTTGATATATGTTTTACATGTATTCAAAAGTCCATAATCTCCTGAATGATATTCATGATTTAAATATCATATATATCTAGTATATATGTATTTGTAATAGTCCATAATATATGGATATAATAAATGAAATTTATCGTTCATGTAGACGGTAGGTCGTACGTACGCATGAACACTACTTTAATATCATTGTCATACTAAACAAATATTAATAAAATGATGTATATGTATGTTATAAAACCATTATTATATTTATTTCACGTTTTTATCATATTTTTAATAAAACCAGCCTTTATAAATTTCATATATAGCATGAACAAGAATTATCACTTTGAGGGGGCGGTAGTCCATAATTCCACAAATGAAATTATCATATTTACACATGGAAAGAATAAGATATGTTGTAAATAAAAATTACATAATTATAGAGTAAATATAATAAATATAATATATAAATAATGTTCCATCTTAATGGACACCATGATAGGTGGTAGTGTAAAATCAAACAATCATCGTTTCATGAGGCAGGAGTTCACTGTATAAAGAAACAATATGTTCGTATCCATTAGATGGAGGTGTGTGTAAGTGGATTTCGAATCCTTATCATAAAAACATAATATTATATTGAGGATATTAATTTTATTATGTAATAAAAGAATAATAATATCATTGAGCGTGGAGAAGTAAAATAAAGGAATGGAACTTAAGAGAAGACGTTACCTCTAAATCGGGTAATTTCTTTTGATTTGAGCCAAAAGGATTTCTTGATTTTCCTTATGAAAAAGGTAAGGCTTCTAGATGGAAGGGAGGGATATTGAGAGCTTAATTTAGTATAATTTGGACGAGTCAAGGGGATTGAGAGTGTGAGTAAGTGGGTATAGTTGTTGGCCTTTTATATGATGGAGGAGGGACACTTTATGAAGGACTAAAAATATTAATTTATTATAAATTCAATTTTGATTAAAAATGGTCCAAAATTCATTTAATTAGAATATAATATGGTTTTGGTTAGAATAAAAATCATAAGATAATTTTTAGATAAGTTTTTTAAAATATTTTAGCCTTATATTTTTGGTTTAACCCTTATTTTACCGTTTTTATCTTATAGTAATATCTTGTTATTTGCACATTATGGGTTATTTGAATTACAACATCATGTCAAATGACCCAAAAAAAGTAATTTATAAAATATTTGGACTTAAAGTAACCATTTTGAATAATCTTAAATATTTGGAAAATTTAATATCATTTAATAAACTATTTTATATTTGAAGTTATGAATTATATCAATTTTGGACACTATTCATACTTGACTTTTTTATAAATTCATAAGAACTGGATTCCATCGAACCAAATGCATTAAATAAAAAATAAAATGTAAATATAATATATAAAATTCATGTATGACATAAAAATAACCAAATTATATTTTTTAACATTTGTAATATCATTCATTTGAATCCTTTATTAATAAAGAAATCACTTCATCAACATTGTGTCAAAATTAAATTTATTTATTTAATGTCTAAATATTATAAATAAACTAGCATAATGTAGGAAACAGTTTTAGATTTATAATGACTACTTATAGTCAAAGATATCAATTATAAAACCCTATACAATTTTTTTTAGTAAAATATACAAGTTTATGTTATATTTATCTTTACTTTAAATTAATTAATCTAACATGTCATTATCACGACCAAGTGAATCCATGTGGTCCCAAAATAGACCCAAAAATTCCCATGATTGGACATATCTCATATAATAGGATTATTACATCTGTTAGAGTAGTTTAATATTATTAAAATATTATTTTTACCCTTATTTACTCGATTTACACTTTAATCAAGGTAAATAAAATAATTAATGAAGATATTATTCCGAATGTCTAAAAATAGAATGAACCTATTTAAAAACTATGAAGATAATGATTTCAAATATGTAATACATTTTTATAAATTCCGAAAATATAATTAATAGAAATAAATTTAAAATTAATTTCCATTGTTAAAACCAAGAAACATGGTTTTAAGAAGTAATAACTATCAAAAGATTGACACGTGTTTATGTAAATTTTGAAAGTAAAATTATATAAAATGACCAAAATCAGATTAAATTATAAAAAAATTATCCAATTTTACATTAAAATAAAATAAAATGACAATATAATTGTATAAATAAATTAGATGAAAAGATAGTTTTGAATTAAAATGCAGTATTGTTTCACTATTCATTAAAAATGATCTTTATCCTAAAATTAACAAAAATTTAACCAAAGAAAATTTTAAAGACCCATATCTATAAAAGATGTTTATTTTGTAAAATATAATATATAAAAGTTACAAAAACTATATTTGAAAAGGGTTCTCAATCAAAAGGCGGTAAAACTGCATTTTGAGAAAAATACTTCTTTTATCCAAAAAATTGGATTTGTTTTGATATCATATCTATAAAATTTATAAGATTAATTTAAAACATTAAATTGAATATATAAAAAATATATTTCATTAAATAAAAATCCATAAAGTGTGATATGATTTTATAAACACAATTATTCTTTTTAAATAGGTTTTTGTAAAATCACTTCATTTATATTCAATTGGTTTTTATTTCCATTTCTAATAAATTTTGTAACCTATGAATCAATATAAAAAATGTGTAAACTATATTTCAAAACACGGTTGATACTATTAATTCCTTCCATTCTAACATCTAGGAATTAACTACCATTTAAAATAATAATAATATTATTGCATTATTTTTTTGTATAACTCAACATTGTGTGCAACATAAGATTTCAAAGAAACCCATTATTGCGTGTTGAGTACCCTCTAAAACAATTTATCCTATTTAACATAAAATTAATATATTCTTCACAAATATTAATAGAAATGAAAAATTATTATTCTATAAATACTTGGGTTCTTACATCTTTCCCCCCTTTTCGAAGCTGCGTCCTCGCAATTTAAAAAAAATCTCAATAGCTTCATTAAAAATCCTATATTGGAAAAAGAGTTGGTAAAACAATCACTTTTTAAAGAAATAAGGATAAGTAAAAACGTCACCCAAGATTACAGATATTGGGATTCCATGTAGGAAAACACAGTTATGGAAGAAAACTAAAAATCATGTTCTGATGGAGAGTGCTAGAAAAACGATCGAGAGAAAGTTGACAATCTAAAAACCATAAACTTGTGATTAGTTAAACGATCATTGATTTCCTAGTAGGTTAAGTAAATGAAAAACATTTTTTTGTTTTTATAACCTTTTCATAATGTTGAGTAATTTATTTATTATCTTGAATAAGAACATAAGGATACATACTTACTTGTGAAGTAGAGTTTCGTCCTTTAATAAATATCTATCACAAACTCATCTTTTATTCGAACGATGAGTATTGGAGATGACTTTGTCACATATTAAGCGCTAGAATCAACTTATAAAGAATCAAATAATCCAAAAAAGATTAAGGATCTATTCATACTATCTTAAATCATTAACCAAAACGAAAATGGTTAGTACAAGATCAGATAATCCCTAAAAAGGACAATCCTTTATAAAAAGAAATACTACTCTTAATCTCCAAAATTTTACAGACAATAACCCACTGATCAACAAATACAAAAAAATAAACAACTGTCCTTAAAATTCATCAAAGTAATCTTAAATAATATTGAAACCCAAAAATTCAGAAGGATTTGATCACATAGTCTTCCAAAATAAATATTAACATTTATCTCTAAATAAGACCGACTACTCTTAAAGTATCATACTAAAATGTAATTAACCTAATCACATATTTTCTTAGATAGGTTAATATTTTCCATAAAAAACCCAAATCACTCTGAGTCCACAATAAATACATAAATAATTCCAAAATAAAATTCCACGAATAATCCTAAAATGAAATCCAAAACTATTCTATTTTCTTTAGGCATATACTGTTTCAAAAATAGAAAATGTCTTCCAAAATAACATTTATCACTTAATCAAAAAATAATTTTCCTATACTAAATATATCTATTTGATTAAAAATATTCTCTAAAATAAACTTATTCTTGATCTATATAATCATTTAACTAAAAATATTAAGTCATACCCACTAGAGACTTCACGTAGTCCAGTGGTAAGCGATAAATCCTAGTTGCACTTTGGTTGTGGGTTTGATTCTCATTGCTTTGTCTGACATGATGATCTTTCACATAGTCTATGTGTTTTCATTTTTCAAAAACTATATAAACTTAATAACATAAAAATATGATATAAAATACTCCAAAATGACCATAACATATTTTTACCTCAATGGTTATCTCATACCTCTCATTTTTCATGCCAAAAATTAATAATCTGTAATTTCCTCAAAGGTGATTGTCTCCAAAAATACCATTAGTCACCTTCATATTTCAGATCATAAAGACGCAAAATGGGATTCTAATACATGGAACATAAGATCTACCTTAAAATGATAAACCTAGGATGATATCCCTAACCCTTAAGGAAACATCTAAATCTCCAATGTTTTCCAATCCTTTCCTATGAAACCAACATAATGCCCAAACCATAATCATTACTTAATCTTGAGTTAAGTCAAGAATTCATATTGAGGATCTTTTATGGTTCCAAGTTTTATATAATTAAGCCACAACTACTACATAATAGATGCATACATTACATGTAGATAGTTACACTCAGTACCCACTTTTTCCACCAAAGGAAACCCTTTAAAAATCATGATTTCTTTTTCTTGAAAAAAATATTCTTAACTTCATCCTTTCTATTATCCATCCATATACCCTATGGAAAATATTTCAAAACATGGTATGAGCATAAAAATCTCAGTAAGGGATACATAATAAATGAAAACTATTAGTCTTGTGATAACATGAAAACCATGAATACATTATCATAAAGTAATACTTTTCACTTTTAAAAAGTATCAAAAACACTTCACTAAATATAAGCACATTTTTTACAATTTTTGTAACCAAAAGATTACCCAAAATCCAATTAAAAGAAACATAGAATATATAAATGTAACTTGGGACATAAAAATACTTAAATATAATAACCATACGGTCAATATCCACACATATCACTAAATGTAATAGCTATAAGACTGACTTCCATACCCAATGCATTGGAGGTTATAATTTAACTGACCATCCTTTGTTTGTCACAGAACAACCTGTCATTTGGTTTATCACATGACCACCCATCTTAGTTTATCACGTAATAAAAAATAAAAGGTTTTAGTACCATTTAATGAACATAACACTTAAAACAAGCATAAAATAAAAATAACATTTCCACACTTCATCTGCAATAAATCATTTTAAAAATATTCAACCCATTTCCTAAACCAATTAAAACATTTAATAAGGATAATTTTGAATCAAAGTTTACTATACCACTTTGAAACATTTGAAATAAATTATCATTAAAATAAATTCATGCCCATATAAATAAATTCTTAAAACCATTTTCAATACATGGACATGGAATATAATGTTTTAAATGAAGAAATATTTAAAACATTTAAAACGATGTTTTAGTTGTAGAGTCCCTTACCAATTGAGAAACACTTGAATAAAAATAATTAAGTAATAACATTAAAAAAACATATAATATCATTAGAATAAGAAGATTCAAGATATAATATGTCAAAGGGAAATATATACACCATAACATTGAAATGGTGCATAACAATAAATAAGTGTAAATGAAATGTAAATTGAGATTAAATCCTTAACAATGATATTATCAATAGATTATGGATAAATAAATGAAATAATTACATGTGGAAAATATAAATACATTAAATATAAGTGGTTATTTATTATAAAAAAATCATAGGTCATTCACAAATATTCATGGAAAAACAAAACCAATGACTTGGATATTAAACTCAATGAGTGGAAATTGAGTTAAGATTTACCTTACAAAGATCACATAATTGACATAAGAATTATTAAATGGGGTGATTGTGTGTAGAAATAATATATTAACAAAAAGTGAAGTAGATATTAAAACATAAATAAATAAATAGGGATTCCACTCAAAATCATGGCTTAATATAATCAACGAAGAATGCACAAAACCCAATGAGTGGAAATTGAGTTTTGAAATTCCCTTACAATGATAACTTTGTTAATAAAATAGACTACTTATGTGTATTAACTATAAATCAACTTAAATAAAGTATAAATAAAATATAGTATATCAAAAGTTATTTTTCACATAATCATATAAGGACTTAATCAAGAATTAGAAGATCAACCTAATGAATGGAAATTGGGTTAAGAAGCTCCCTTAACTTAAGTCTGATTCATCACGTATGATTCTTGTTCATACTGAATAATAAACTTATTTTAATTTATACTTTATTTAGAACCTCTTTCAATTTTATTATTCCTTTTATATCACTTATTACCATGTTATAAAAATTATATAATTATTTAAGTTAATATCGGTCTTTTGTTGACATTCTGCACTTGAGTTGAAAATGAACTTGTTTTGATATGAATTGTACATGTAGTCAAAATTACATCATCTCCATAATGATATTCATGATTTAGATATCATATATATCCAGTATATATGTATTATAATAGTCTATAAAATTTGGAGATAATAAATGAAATTCACAGTTCGTGGAGACGGTAGGCCGTATGTACGCATGAATGCTACTTTAATTTCTTTTTCATTCTAAAAGAAAAATAATAAAATGATGTAAATATATATTGTAATAAAAATATTATATTTATTTTATTTATATCTCATAGGTTTAATAAAATTATCCTTTATACAATCTATGTATAGCATGAAAGAGTCATATCACTTTGAGGGGATGATAGTCCACACTTCCTCAAATGAAATTATTGTATTTACATATCATGGAAATCAGAATGGTATGTTGTAAATATAAATTTCATAATCAGGGATTCAATATAATATATATCATATATAAATATATTTCCATTATAATGTCCACCATGGGAGGTGGTAGGGGAAAATCAAAAAATCATTGTTTCGTGAGGTAGTAGTTTGTCGTACATAGAAACAGTATGTTCGTATCCATTAGATGGAGGTGTGTGTTTGTTTAGTTCAGATTCTTCTCATAAAAAAATTCTAGTATATTTAGGATCTTTTTTTATGTCATCAAAGAATAAGAAGATCATAGGTAGTGGAGAAAGAAAACAATGGGAAGGAAATTAGGAGAAGATGTTACCTCTAAGTTGAGCACCTTCTTTTGATTTGATAGAAAAGGCTTTCTAAAATTGCATTCTGCCCAAGGTAAGGATTCTAGGGGGGAAGGTAGGGATGTAGTAAGTGTATTTAAGAATAATTTAGATGATTCAAGTGGCTTGAGTGGTTTAAGTCAGTGGGTAGAGGTGGTGGTCTTTTATAAAATGGAGGAGGGGTACTTTAAGAATGACAAAAAAATATTAATTTAAAATGAATTAAATTTCGATTAAAAATGGTTCACAAATCATTCAATTCTATGATAATATACTTTTTGTTCGAATACCCATAATTAAATAATATTTAGACATGTTTTTAATATTTTTTATCCTTATCTATTTGGTTTAACACTTCTTTTACTGTTTTTAATCTTATTGTAATATCTTATTATTTACACATTGTGGGTTATTTTATTTTTCATATCATGTCAAACGACAAAAAAAAGTCAGTTTTGAAATATTTGAAATTTTATAAAACATTTTCCCTAATATTATGTTTTTAATAATTTAATAGAATTTAATAAACTATTATATATTTTAAGTTATGAAATATGTCAATTTTGAACATTAATTATACATGAATTTTTTATTAATTTATAACAAACATATTCATTCAAACCAAAGAAATTAAATAAATGACAATATATGAATATATTTTATAAAATTTTTGTATGATATCAAAATAATCAAAGTACATTTATTTTCACATTTATAATATCATTTATTTGTATCATTTATTAATGAAGAAATCACTTCATCATCATTGTGTCATAAATAAATAAATTTATTTATTATATAAAAATTATACATAAAATATCATGTTATAGAAAATATTTATGGATTTATAATTATTATTTATAGTTTAATAGATCAATTATATAACCTCATATAAAAATTGTTTTAGGAAAATATATTTGTTTAGGTTATATTTCTATTTACTTTAAATTAATTAATATAACATGTCACTATCACTCCCAAGTGGATCCATGGGGTTCTAAAATATACCCAAGGATGACCATGGTCATAAATATCTCATAAAATAGGATTATTACATGTGTTAGGGTAGTTTAGTATTATTATAATTTTTGTTTACCCTTATTTACCAGATTTACCCTTTAACCAAGTTAAATAATATAATTACTGAAGTTTCTATTCATAATGTCTAAAAATAAAAGGAAACTATTTAAACAATTTGGAACTCCTTATTCTAAATAATGAATCCATTTTCCCAAATTCAAAAAATAAAATTGGCCGAAATCACCATAAAATTAATTCTTGTTTTCAAAACAAAAACGTAGTTTTTTAAGAAGTAATAACTATCAAAAGATTGACATGTGTTTATATACAATTTCAAAGTGAAATTACATCCAATGAACAAAATTGGATTAAATGATAAAAATTTAATCCTATTAAAATTTAAATCTAAATAAAATGACAATATAATGGTGTAAATAAATTAGATTAAATGTTTGCTTTGAATTTAAATGAATTATTTTTTCACTATTCATTAAAAAATGAACTTTATCAAGAAAACTTCCAAAAATTTAACCAAAGTAAATTTTTATGTCCCAATTATATAAAATAAGTTTATTTTGTCAAATATAACATATAAGTGTGATAGAAAATAGATTTTAAAAGTATTCTCTACCAAAAGGCGGTAAAATTGCAATTTTAGAAAAATACTTCTTTTATCTGAAAAATTGAATTTGTTCATATATCATATATAGAAGACATATAAGATGAATTTAAATCATTAAATTTAATATATCATAAATATTTGTCATTAAATAAAAATCCATAAAGGGTGATAGGATTTTAGAAACAAAATTAATCTCTTTTAAATAGGTTTTCATAAAAACACACCCTTTATATTCAATTGGTTTATATTTCCATTATTAAAAAATTTGGAAACCAATGAATCATTATTTTAAAATATGTAAACCATATTTCAAAATTTATTTGGTACTATTAATTCAAACCATTCCAACGGCCAGTCATTTACTCTCATGTAATATAATAATAATATTATAATATTATTTTTCTATATAAGTTAACATTGTGCGCAACATAAGATTTCGAAGAAACCCATTGTTGTGTGTCAAGTACCCCATCATAAAAAGTTTCCCTTTTAATGTAAATT
The DNA here is from genome assembly GCA_963277665.1 of Viscum album. Classification (NCBI taxonomy): domain Eukaryota; kingdom Viridiplantae; phylum Streptophyta; class Magnoliopsida; order Santalales; family Viscaceae; genus Viscum; species Viscum album. Next base: position 374,626,880 of record OY728163.1, on the reverse strand, counting down.
TATTCTCTTATTTTTAAATATACATATAAATGAAAAAGTATTATTCTATAAATTCTTGGGTCATTACAATTAATCTATTGACATAAACATTGAAATTGTGGTCACAAAAATGTTTACACTATATTGGTAAGAGTACAATATGCATAACTCACTATAAGCAAGACATGGTTATAAAAAGTATATATAAATTTGGGCCTAGTAATCACACTAATATAATATTATATAAACCAATAAAATAAATTAAGTGTTGAATATAACATATGTTGTACAGAAATTAAAGTGAGACAAAAATCCCTTACCTCAAGGTTGAATTGTTTTGTAAACATTGTGACACCAGGTAAAATAAATACAAAATTATTATAAATATATATGAGGACCATAAAAATACTTATAATATTATATATTATTCACTTATAAAACATCAACACAAAATTAATTATAATTATTAAAAAAAATGGTTAATTTTTGGTGTTAACTGTTTCATTTTTCAGGAATGTTTTACTTTTGGCTATTGTAATCTTTTTAATTTGAACATGTTTCCATAATCTATATAATTTTAATTATTTAATGAGTATTATATTTAATATTTATTTATAATTTTTTTACTTTTATATAAATCAGTGATGAAAAATGAATTACATCACTTTGTGGAGATAGTTGTCTATAGGTAAACATGAGAGTCATTACAATTTTCTGATCAAAGGAATGAAATTAAAGTAAATAAAAATTAAAATTTATAAAACCATAATAGTCTCATAAATATCATGATTATTTATTAAACACACACTTCCAAATGTCAATGTGAGGTGGTGATGGAAAATGACTCATATCTCTTCATAGATGTGGCAGTCCACACGTATGAACAAACGAATCTTTCACTTCACATTTTATGTTAAAATGAGATGAATAAGGTTATAAAATCAACATTATAAAATATAATTATAGAAAATATTCTTGTGTCATTATATTTTAATTTTTATGATATGGTTGGATGATGTAGAATAAGTAGTAAAATGAACACTCTCAATTAAGAAGACTAGCAAATTTTTGAAGAACCTACATTGGATATGTCATTAAAGACCATTAGGTTGGCATATTTGGGATAAAATCGACACCTAAACATGTATAAGTATTTTAATAGGAGGTTATTTTATTTTTTGGTCATGATAACTAGATCAAGGTGGTGTGAATAATAGAAGATAGGTGATATGTGATTACTTAAAATATTTAAATATAATAAATTCTTTCTTATGAAAAAGTAAAACCAAGTGTACAATATTTTGAATATAATATTGGTTGATTTTTAAATACCATCAACCAATAAAACATTTACAGGTTTATGAGTCATTTTAATCTTTATATTTTTTAACCCCCAAGTTATTGAATTTTAACCTTAATTGTGATAACAAATTTTTCAACACTAAAGGGTTATAAATTTAATTATAACGTTACATTTTTCACAAAAATAGTCCAGGGATAAAAATATATACCATATCACATCCTCCAAGTATTATTTAAATTCTTTATTATTTTTTAAATAAATTGAAATTATATTTTTTAACATAATATACTATTGAAGTGTTTTTAAGAACTATTCTCATTTGTGACTATAAATACATCAATACATATATGGAATTTGAATATAAACCCTTTATATATAAATTTAAATTAAATTTAACCAAAAATGTTTTGTAACACCATATATCCCCAAAACAAAATATTACTTTTTAATTTTCTTAAGTCATTTATTGGATTTTTTAATGCTTTAACAAACACTCTCTCGGCATTGCATAATCTTGGAAGGTAATTATCCCATAAATAATTAAAAATAAATTAAGATTATAAAAAAATTCATTAATATTTCAATTAAAAATTTATATCAAATCATAACCTACATTTAATTGCATGATAAAATATTACAATTTTTAAAATAAAGTAAGTGATATTTTGGATTTATTATTTACTTTGAATAATATTAATGCATTTTTCAAAGAAAAATGGAACCAAGTTTCCCTATCATAGAATACTATGTGGGGATATCTGAAATAAACTCATAAATTATAAATAAGGTATAATTTTTATATATTTATAAAGCTTTATCACATTATTTTTAACTATATTTACTCAATTTACCATTACCAAGGTGAAAAATATTTACCACTGTAACTTTTCAAAATGACCAAAACTAAAGTTGACCAATTTACAATATTGGAAAATTATGAATCCAAATGTGGAATATATTTTTCCAAAATGAATCCCTATAAGTGGAAGAAATCAATTTTAAAATAAAACTTCAAAATTAGAGGAAAAATGGTTTTCCAGAAAAATAAAATCTTAAGTACGAAAATTATTTTAAACAAAATTTAAGCATAATATTGATTCAAATGAAATTAAGTAGATTATTTTTAATAAAATTAATCTAATTAAATTGAAAAAAACCAACTCAATAAGTAATAGGACATTGTAAATACTTTAATGGAAAAGATAGTTTCGTATAAAATTTGTATTTTTCACTATTAACTAACAAAAAATATTTTCCAAAGAATCCTATAATTTCACCATAATATAATTTTAATATAATGATTTCAAAAACAATAACATTTTTATAAAATACAGTTACTAAATATTTTTTGAAATTAATTATAATATTTTCTCAAAAAGAAGATATCAAAACCATTTTTGAAGAAAATGTCTTTTTGATGCATAAAATGAAATCACTAAAAATTGAGTGTTTATTTCATAGGAATTAATCAGTAAAATTTTATTGAGTAGATAAATTATACATATATTCAAGAATATGGTTACACGTATTTATACCCACCCATACAATGACTATTTTAAAATGGTCATATTTAAATAATAATATTTCTATAGTATACCTCAATCCACTTAAAGCTCCAAGATTTTTTTAATAAGTGTATATATCTAATTATAATGTTAAAATAATTTTTGGGGTTGTTACATTAAAATAATTTTGATGATTTCAATCTGTTTCCTTGAGTTCCATGCATTGATTGAAATTATGTTTTGTGTATTAGAGTTGATGCCATTAGATTATTAAGGAATCTTTTACTTGATGGAAAATATTGTATAAAGATTTTTTGTATTATTAATTAACATTTATAACTCGTTCATGTAGATATTATGTAAATAATTGTTTTATACATATAAAAAAACAACTGGATGAAGTGTTAATAAGTTTGAAGGAACCCTAAAGAAATTTATAGAAGTCTAATATCCATTTGAGAAATATTAAATTTTTCGATAAATATATTGTAACTAGAATTGGATAGGTCCTAAAGTCACCTTTTGTTTTGTGTTTTTTAATTTTAACTTTTATGACCTATATATGTGTTGATAATTACATAAGTATATTGGAAGAATTATATGGGTCTTTAGGAAGTCGATCAACTGACGACCTACCCATCATGGTCGATCCACTAACTACATGTATCAATATGGCCACTTCAATCATGATCGATAGAGTTTATAATTTTGGTCAATATAAAGGCATTTCATGTGGTTGATCCTACAATCATTAGATTTTTCATGTGGTCACTTCACACATATAGGATCTCCCGATTCCATGCATCATATGACTACTTATACCTCATGACTAATCCATTGACCACATGATTGATACATACGATCCTAAAAGATACATTTGGTTTACTACATAGAAAAATTTGTGGGTGAAAAGATGAGAATACTCAATGGTGAAATATCGTTGTGTGTTTTTAAGATTGAGGAATGTGTTTAACAACAAAATAGATGATGGACATTACGAGTGATAAATGCTGATCTCCATAAGTTCATATGAGAGTGTATAACCTTATTATAACTAGAGGAATTCAATTGTAAGTCTTGTTATTATGATCATATAACTCCATATCATGGAATAAAATTAAAAATTCATTATAATAATCCTTTTACATAGCAATAAGTCTTAAAGTGATCATATTTCTTCAGCAAAATGGAAAATTTTGACTTGTATTGTATGTCCACTATATATGACCTTGAAAATATTTTTCTGCGAATATATATTCAATTTTCAAATATTTTTAAAATTTTAATGATATCAAAATACAATGATGATTTTTATATTCTTTCAATATCAAATATTCATGGGGAGTGAACTATGATTTAATCTAATTTAACGGAAATAAGATCTTCAAAGTTTCTTTCACTGTAAATCAAAGATAAACCATGACTATAACTATATGAGATCCCATGAACACATGTAATAAGTCATTTAATTAATTTATGTTATAAAAAAAGAAATATCTTGAGTTAATGGGAGGGTTTAAAATAGAATTTATGTCAGATTTTTTTTAAAGGTTGGGGCCGAAGCCTCATTTTTTTATTTAAGTAAAGAAAAGACCACTTTTAACTGGGTAGAGGGGGACCCATTACATAGCCCAAAGTCCCAATGGGCATTTAGCCCATAACATAGCCCGTAGCCCCAAATTTTTGGCCTGAGGCCCATTCTGTGAATAGTAACCTGGCTGCTATAGTACCCACCACCGCTATAGTGCCCTGCCACCGCTAAAGAACCCGCCGATCTATAATACCACCGCTACTACAGTACCGCTGCAGTACTGCTACAGTACCTGCACCCCATGGGTTTTGAACCCCTATTTTTCATGTAGGATTATGGGGTGCTTACCACTAAGCCAAACCCCAACTACTTATGCCAGATTAAATATGACATTTCATGAGGTTTGATTTCTAAGAATTATGGAAACATCATTATAAGTATTCAAGAACAAAAAATTTGAAGGATTCATGGAGTCTAGTATTTTTGGAAATACAATTTTCCATATTTTCATGATATAGAAAATATATATTTTCTGAATAATTAAGAAAATGTTAAACCTTGAGTGATTTCCGAATACATGGAGCTGAATATTATACATGTTAAATTTAGATAAAGGTAAGAACTGATTTCCAACATGTGGTAGATCTTATAGAAAAGAGAATAAGAACATAACCAAATGTTATTCAAATGCATCGAAAAAAAATCTAAAAAAATTCTTCCAATCACATACAAGAGAGGTTATTTAGAAAGATACACAAGATCCCACTTTCTATAGAAGTTAGAGGAGGGGTGAGTTCAGTCATTCTTCTCATAATCATATTCTATGCCAAGATGATAAGATAGACAACCTACCATATCCATACATTGCAGAAGTGTAAGTAACCCTAAGTGAGCCAATATTATTACTTTACATGATAAAAAAGATTATTCATTCAGTCCTGGAGGGACTCGATCCATCACATGTGATCGTTCTTCAAGGATGTTCAAGTTGATTATCTTATAAAAAGTGATAAAAATCCCTAAATAACATTATATTTGGTGTCTTATAGGATAATTATTGTATGGCCATACCCTTGAAATGGGTTTATTTAATAATAAAAATATAGTTATTCACATTGGATAATAACCATGATGTACTTGGGATGTAGTCATCCTTAGGGAGGTGGACCTCATTAATAAACCCTGATATTATCTTATATTGATTTATATTTCTATATAATCATTAATACCAAGTGAAATAAATATAAAGTGATATCCACTCACTAAATAAGTGAATAGGTGATTAAAAGGGATATACATGACTTAAAGTAAAAGTATACTAGAACTATTTCACCCCTATCTTCTTGTTAGAAACATTCATTGGTAATATAAAACATTGGTATGAGAATGAGACACACCTCTATTAGATTCTATCATTTGAGGTTTTATTTGAAGAATTTAGTTTATATTTTCAATTCATATATTAAGTGTATATTTGATGAAGCTTATGAATCTTCAATTAAAAAAACCATAGAAGAAACATCCACCATGAAACTAGATAAAAAGAATAAAAGCGATGAAAAGAAGTTTATAATGTTATTATCTAAAAAAGGATAGAATAATGAATCCATAATAATTTAAGGTACTCAAAGTATAGTTCATTATAATACTATTATTTTTAATAATCCTATTAGTGAAATTAGTGATGATAATTCATCCATATTAAGTAAAGAGTGAGAAAAACTGGTTTCCCATTACAATAATCCAGATAACAAAAAATCATCCATTGAAGATGATGATTCAGTGGATGAATCCACCACTAAGAATTTATACAACAATATAATCTCATCTAGTATATTATATTAACATTAAGTTTAGGTACCAAAAATCTCTTGTCAATATTTTCTTACTAAATATCCACGTTTCAATGGGGAATATCATAAATCAAGGACTCTAAAGATGAATAAACTAGTACTTTGTGAGATATCATTTAAAATCTTCCAAAAGAAATTATCTCATATATTTATAGAATATTTATAATCATGTAAAAGTATATCATCCATCCGGAATATTATAAAAAACTAAAGGAGAATTATTTGAAATAAATTATATAAATCAATGTTTAGTATATAATAAAATTCGAGTCACAAGTTTTAGTGAATATAATTCATATTGGAAGATGCTTGATATTTTAATATGAATGGATCCACACAATCAATGGGAGAGAAGAATTCAGAAAAATAATTAAGAGATAATCCGTTCATCAAAAAAAGTAATTTCTATTAAAAAAGATCAAAATAAGGTCAAGACAAAGAGGATTAATTAGTTTGGACAACATATATAATGAAAGAAAAAATTAAATAATAATAAAGGTGAAGATATAATAAATATTTTTTAAGAGAAAAAGAAATTTATATATAATGTGAAATATCCTCAGTATTAAAATCTCGGATCTTGATATTCAATTGAAATATCTGGAATAATTTCAAGATATTTCCTCCCAACAAGTTAAACAGAAATTTATTTCCACCCAAATTATAGTGTTGGCCTCTTATGCTAAAAGGACTCTATCAAGTGGAAGGGACATTATAAGACCATCTATTGATCATTCTAAAGTATCGACAAAATGGAAGGTATTATCCACAAAAAATTAACTTCCCTAATTATGGTCATATACACAGTGAAAACCTAATATAAAAATATGTATATAGAGAGATGAATAAAATTGATGAGAATACTACCATAAATACATGGATAGATAAATGATTTGGTACAAGATATATCATTATAAATACATTCCAAAAAATGTGTAAAAATTTTAAAATATAGTAAGATACTAATTCTATACAAATTTAATTATAATATATCCTGATAAATAATTGAAAAAGTAAATTTGCTTTGACGAAAAAATAATTAATGATTCCATCATGGTGTTATCTGAAAAACTAGAGTCATGAATCTTACTTGATTATGATGTCACTATTTATAATGTAAATGTGGAGTTAATCCCTTGATGAAAAGTTTATTATGACATTTTAATAGTAGATAACACATATTAATTTTAAATTTCATGAAGAATATTCAAAAAACTCATTAAAAAATTAGGAATTCTTATTATCTCATCCTTGTTTCTCCAATAATTGGTAATGATATGGGTGGGGGGGGGGGTGATTTTTATCAATGATAAGATGTTGATAAAACTTTATGTTTCTAAGGTTCATTTAAAATTAAAATGTATTAGTTTCACTTGAATATTTTTAGTCTATGTATTGAGTAAGTGTAAAAATATTAGGTTGAAAAATCATGAAAATATTTTCAATAATTTATTTCAATAAGTAGTATCATTTGGATACATATGATCATCCACTAAGGATGAAAATTGAAAAAGGAAATAGTCGGTATCATACTCTATTGTTCATATGCAACTATGATATATAAATAAAACCTTCCCTTTCTCTATATTTAGAATGGATCAAGTTTATAAAGAATTGAATGGTTTATTCCACATTTAATAATATTAAAATGATTCCATCTCTCTTGAGATCTATATTTATTATCAATAAGGGAGAGAGAGTATAAAATGATATTTAGTATTTAAAATGAATACAAATTGATAGATTATTGAACCCACTTTTTTTATTTTTTTATTTTCTGTAAATAAATGATTTTCTAGGAATAAGTTGGAATCCCCCATGTATAATGGTGAGATGTGGAATTATCAAAACTGTATGCTTCTATGTGTTGAACTGTAGAAAGTGGATACAAATTGGAGATAAAAGAATTAGAGTAATAAAGAATTTTTTTAATATTTATATAATAATATAAATACTTATATTTAAGATTACTAGAGATCCATTCATGGATTTAAATTATCTTTTGAATATTCTATACTCAAACATTGGATTATTAAATAATTTTTTACGTGATGGTAAATCTAGTATGAAGATGTTGCTACTTGGTATTATACATGTACATCGAGTTTAAAAATATATGTTAGAAAGATGTGTTCCATTATTGTGAAAAAGACTTGGATGAAGTGTTTATAAGTTTTAAGGAGCCTTGAATAATGTTAAGGATATTTGGTATTCATTTGAGAAATTTTGGATTCTGAAATAAAGAAAATATAAATTAAAAATGGATAAGTCTTGATGTCACATTTTTTTTCACATGGGATAAAATTGATTTTCTTATTAATTTTAAACATGGTAATAATAATATGATTCTAAAAGATGAATTGTGTTGGATTTCATGTAGTTTATCTACTGAACACATGAATCCATATAGTCACATTACTCATCATTTATTGAGTTTATACTTGTGGTAAGTATGAAGGTTGTTCATGTGATCAATTTTCATGGTCAACAGATTTTTCAGGATGTATCTTGAATCATAATTTATCCAATAACCACATGTATCATTCTTTCATTTTTTACTGATGATCAATCCATGGACCGCACACTTCATACATATTATCTTGAAAGGAATGATCACTCAAGTACATATAAAAAACATTTGATTGGAATAAATGGACTACTCCATAGTGATATACTTTTAGGAATTTTTTAGGTTATGTAATGATTTTTTTAAATTAAATAAGTTAATGAACAAGATGAGTGTTAAAGGATGTGTTTGAAGAGTTTATATAGGATCCAACAACTTTAAGCTAATTACAATACATAAATAAAAAGTATTTAGATTTTTGATAATATGAATATGAATCGAGGTGGAAATGGTATATGAAAGAGTATAGTCCTTTGATATATGTTTAAATATTTTATATAACGTATATCTTTATCCAAACATAAGGCTTCGAACTAGATCGTAAGTCATCTCCATACATATTTGAATTTATGTCCCTAAGATTTTTTCTTTAGTTTTCATTTATTTTATGAACACATAAAATATCAAATTTTCTTGTTTATTTTTTGAAATATTAAATCTCAAATAATAATAGGAATTTTCCATGAAAAAATAAAAAAAGGAGACAAGATATATAGAGTGTCTTGTTACTCATATCAAGGAGAAACTCTAATTGTAACTACATGAGATATCATACACACATAGAATAATTAATATGTGGATTTTTTGGAAGATAAATGAATTAAATAAGGTGATTCTATGTGATAATTTAAAATATAACATTTATGAATTTAAATTCCATGATTTCATGAGGTTTAAATATTTATAATTATGAAAACCGAGTTCCAATTATTTAGGAAAACCAAAGAAGATGTAAAAACGAGGTATGCTATTTTTGGAAGTTCAAAGGGACATATTCACCCAATATATTATTTATATATTTTGAGGAGATGAAAAAAATTATGGCACTCTAGTGATTCTAAACTGTGTGCTGTTGAATATTCTAAAAGTCAAAATGAGAGAAACAATAGAACCTATATGATAAACAGTTGCCGACCATATATCCAAGATAATAATAATTTGTCATAGTGTTATTAATATGTAATGAATCAGAAGTAAAAAAGAATATAGAATCCAATTTAATGTTGATCACAAACATGCCTATGTTATTATGAAATCCACCCTACATCCTTATTTTTGTAGAATTATAATGAGGAGTGAGTTCATTCATACTTCTGATAATCATATTCCAAGCTCTGAAATGTGACATCTGACCTAATATATCAATATGTTGTAGAATTATAGAGAACACTTAGGTATACCATTTAATATTTGTAACATAGGGATATGGTAATTCATTTATTTTAGGAGGGATTTGAGCCACCACATGTTATCTTTATTCAAGGAGATGGAATTATATTCTATTGTAAAAATAGATAATATGATCTTAAATTATTTTTAACTGGTTGGTTCCATGATAAAATTTCAAATAATACCCTTTCCCTAGCTTTCATTGATAATAATAAGGAATTAGTGCAAATGGGATTATAACAATGATGTACCATGCGTAATCATCTATAGGGAGGTGAAACTCATTAACAAACCCAGGTGTTCTATTTTTCTACATTATATTTATATATATGTATACTAACCAATGGATAGAAAGGTAAATAGAGATACAATCACGGAATAAGTTAATAGGTAAAGGGATAAAATATATTTTTTTTGTAAAATTATAAAAACATTGATTGACCCCCCCCCCCCCCTTAGTGTTGGACACATACCTATGTGATCCTAATTGAGATTCCCTAGCCAGGATCAATGTATCACTAATAGGGGGAGGGGGTGAGTCAAAGAAATTATTTTCTTTTATGTTTCCTTCCTATTGAAACGACCTTAAAATCTAGTTAAAGAGTTCTCATTTCAATGAAAAACAAAAAAAATCACAGATCTATATGTTCAAAATAATTTATATGTTGGACTACTTAATAAGAATGGCCATGTCTTTGGTATGGTTTGGAAATAATAAAATACCATAGAACAAATTCAAAAACAACCCTTTTTTGTGGATACAAAAAGTGGGACATACCCTTACACTTATGTAGCACTATGTTCAATGAAATAGTGAATGTGCTTCCAGTAACACGTATAGAAGAAATACAATTTTGTTTCCAAGTTAAAAAATCATTCACCAGTTGCTTCAAAACATATTAATGTGGATCCCTTTCAACTTTAAGAAATAAAAACATTAAAACAATTCTTCACTTTCCTACCCAACACCATGTTAGAACTTCCTTGTAATTCATAATGACACTTAGTCTGATTATTTATTTTAATTCCCCTATCAGATTATTCAGTATGAAAATATTTTTCTATAAGAACACCGCCAATACAATCCTGAACTTCTTCTTCTATAGCCGGGTTTCTTATTCATTTCCAAAAACATTGAATACAATATTCTTCTTCTTCTTCTTCTATTTAGAAAACACCCCAAAAAATTATCTATTCAGGAACTCATTCCCTCTAAATGATTTCAGTTATCTTCTTTACCTCTTCATTTTTGAATATTACTTTTGTTAGAAAGTAAAAAGTACTATCCTCCTTTTATATGTGTGCCAATTATGGTTTAGGAGGGTTTATGAAAAACTTTCCCACTCAACCAAATTTCCCGAAACTGCAATTTGCCATGAATTTCAGAAATAACATTGATTTATTCAACTCTTTTAAACTCTTCTCGTATCTTCTCAAACCTTCTCAAATCATATCACAACTTCCAATTGATTCATTATTTCTTAACATTATTCAGTCTAATTCCAATGATCACTCAAATTTTCTCATTACGATGAACACATATTTTTAAAAGAATATTCTTTATTACATTTATCTATACAAATTAAATCATATAAAAAGGAAATAAATTCTTATTACGAAGATCGGTACAAAATGAAATAAACTAATCATTCTAATAATATGTACACACTAACAAATGTAAACATTTGAAACCATTATTAAATAAACATTTTTTCTTCTTTATTGGAATTTAATCATCTGTCTTTTTTCATAAATATAATCACAACTTCTAAACATTCTTGTGCATCCCCAATAATTATTTAGCTTCATATTTATGCTTCTTAAAAAAGAAAATCTTTCAAGTCCCCCCCAACAACACATCGATAACCTCTTTAATTGGTTATCATTTTATTATTTCTATCAGACAAATGATCTTCTGTCCTATGAAATTATTAGGGCCAGCCTGCATTTGATAGATTAATCTCTAATTCAATAAAATAATCATTCTCTGTAAAGGTTTGATGAATCTTGACCCAATTTATAAAAACAATAGGCACAACTATTTTATCTCTAGACCTAATTGAAAACATATCAATGTACTTATTTTTTTCTTTAACTAATTTAAAAATAATTCATTCTAATGAAAATGGTTAACGACATTATTTATCATCATCTAGTCAAATTCTTCATTGGTCCCATCAAACTCCACTTGTTTTATTTTTAACTGATCCCAAACACTTTTATAAAAAAACTTCTACCTCTTATTACCTTTTAAAACCATCATTAAGTCTGATGATTGGTGTCAGGATTATTTCGTTGATCTATGGAACATCATGTCTGATAGATTGGTTTGATCAGCATCATTGAATTTAGCAACTTATTCTCATTTTTTATTATGAAACAAATGAACTTATTTATCAGAATATTTCTATTTTCAGTCTTATTAGTTTGACTAAAAACTGACATCTTCATCTTATTACATTTAAAATAAACTTTCTCATCCTTTAAACAATTATATGTCTAGCGATATCACCCCGGTTTATTGAGACCATAAATCTTTGACTTCTAACACATTATTTTTCAAAAACCTCCTATTGTAATCCTAACTTCCTCATATTTGTGAAAATGGTTAAGATCAGAAATGCATCATCTAACCTACTATGTATTGTATTGTAACTTCATGTCCTTTCAACCTCTTATTTTTTTCAAACCGACCTCAATTCAATTGGAAGTATCACTTCTCCCCCTTTTTATCGTAAGGATTTCATTAAAAGTTTCCTAGAAAACTTATTATTTATGATAAATATATGATCAATAACTCATCACATATTTACATCAAATCCATTTATTCTCTAATTCAATTCCCCATTGTAATGAAAAAATTTCATTCTAGATTCAAGGTGAGTCCGATGAATCATTTATCTAATAAAACATATTCCTCATCTGATTAACTTTATTAGGAATTTTATTTTTGATAGATTAATTATGATTGTGAGTCCAATTACTAGCTCTTAAAAAGTGAGGTGATTTTTTTTTAAAAAAAATTACTTTACAAAAAAGACAACACTTTCAGTACAAACATCTTCTAGATTCCCAAAACAACTTCTTTCCAATATTGTCCCAAAATTCCTCCCCTTTGTAATTTATTGTTAACCAAGTTTTATAAATCACCAAACTTTTTAACCTCAATAAATATATTATTTAAAAATAATTATAAACTTATATGAGCTAACTCGTTGTAGGAAACAAGAATCATTGACAACAAAACCATGCTCTAAAAAATTAGTAACACTTGAAACTTCTTCAACATTTATTCACATATTAATTCACTTAATCTATGTTCACTTCTATAACATTCATGTAAAAATAGATCCCTATAAAAACTCCAACAAACTATTACAATATTTCACACACTTACATACTAAGATTACGGCTTAACCACATCTCCTTATACAAAACTTCTTCCTTAAACGGTATAGGACATATCTATGGATAGATTTAAGAAATAATACCCCCCATTGAAAAAACTATCCAAAGACTAGAAGATAAGGGAAAAAAATAATACAATGTTGATGACAAAGAGGGTTTTCCCTTGTTTAACCTCAATTTATAAAAATATTCATTCAGAAAAGGTTTTGTAAAAATGTTAACAACTTCTTCCAATGAAGGGACACAATCAAACATCAATTAAATATTATCCCATTGATCTTTGACGAATTAGTATTCAATTTCATTATGTTTTTAACAAGAATGTTGTATTGTATTTATTATAATATTGATATAACTCTGATTACCAAAATCTAAGAGTAGGGGTAACATCACTTTAATAAGTACATCATTCAATTAAATATTCATCCACATAAGTTGGGTAGCATTTTGAGTGGAATAAACATACTCATAAATAGACATTCTAAGTATTCATAAATTATGTTTCTTAGTATAAATACTTAAATAAATTTTCCCCAGAAAGAAAACTTCACTAGTTATGGATCTTCTATTATCAACATTTTCTTCCCAATCAGCATCTTATTACCCAAACAAGTCCATACATTCTGATATGTCACACTTGATTCTAAATTTTTTTGTGCCTTTGATATATCTAATAATTCTTCTTCCAGCCAAATGATATGATTATTTTAGATTATTTTGGAATTTTTCATATAATCTAAGAGCACAAAAAATGTTTGTTCATGAGGAATTCAAATACAATAAGCATCTAATCAGATTCCCAATATCTTTAGTATCAACTTCATGGAATTCTCTACCTTTAGTCATCTTTTTCGGAAAAACCTACTTTGTACCAATAAATTTTTTATTACTTGGACGTGGAATGATTTTCCAAGTATAAATATTTTCTATTCGATATAGATCTTCATTCATAGCTAAGACCCATTCTAGATTCTAAAAAGATTCATTAACATCTTTCAGCGCAACTTTTGAATGCAAGGAATTATGTTTAATAGCTTTTGATGTTATTCTTGTTTGAACCTTTTGATGTTGATCATCAATAATGTTTTTGTGTTACCTCATGCATCCACATCCTAGGATGTGATTTTTTGATATTATTTCTCATCATTGAAAATAAAGGAGTCATATTCTTCTTATTAAGTATGATCACCATGGTTGAAATCATTATCAATGTTGTTAACAAAAATTATTTCATCATATTCATCTTCCTGGTCTTAATGACTCTGTTTTTCATCTTCCACAGTCATTTCAATAACTTTAAAATAAATATATTCATCTAATATTCATGTCTAATTTTAGAATAATCTTTATCCACTTTCTTATATATCATATCAAAGAAAAATTCAATCTTTACCTCTTTTCTCAAACATTATAAGATTTCAACCTTTCTTCTTTATGATTCATGGACTCCCAAAAAACCTTAAGTGTTTGAAACAAGGAGGTTTTTCATAAAACATTTAATCTGGAGACATATCTGTGCTTAGCCTATAGAAACATCAAACTTGAATTTACAATGTACAGCTCATGGATTTCCTCCCAATGAAATGAGAGACACTATGTTCATATAATAGGGTTCATCCCATTTTCACCAAACATCTATTTTACCTTTTAGCAATACCATTCTGAGTTCCATGCTTCTCAAGATAACTTTCAATGTCTTAATTTTTGTGTTCACGACTATTGTTGTATCTCAAATTATTTACTAAATACTCAAATTCCCCCTCATCTTTCCTCCTAATACATTTAAACATTTTCATATCATTTGATTTATGTTTCACACACATAACACAAGAAATGTGAGTACGGTAATAAATGAAGGTAATAAAGTACTTATCTCTAAAATTTTATTCTTTTCTCATTGTCCCACAGATATCAGAATTAATAAGTTCAAGGGGTTGTTTTTGAAAAAAACAATCTTTATTATGCACCAAGATTGTAATAATTTATTTATAGAGAATGGTACAACATCAATAACTTATTCTTGATATATCACAAGTCCCATGGACACTGCATCCATTTGATAACCTTCTCAAGTTTTTTAAGACATGTTTCCCTACATTTTAGGCCACAACTAATTATATTCCACCATTCCTGTGTAACAAGAGTTTTGAATATCACCAACTTGGAACAAGATTCATTTTTTATATTACACTCTTGTAACTATCTTTCCATCTTTATTTACTATTAAAAAACCACTTCATTTCTAGAAAAAACTTTTTATCCTTCATCCAAAACTTATGAAACACATATATGATTTTTTTTCAGCCCATAATCAAAAAAATATTTTTTAGATTTAAAATCATCTTCCCCAATAATGGCTAATTGAATACCTTTGATTCCGAGAGACACATATTTTCAAAATGTTATAATTACTTATTTGAAATATTTTAAATTCTTCCAAAATTATAAGTATAATAAATTTTAAAAAGAACACCCACTATCCAAGATACAAGGTTGTTATCCTTTTGTAAAATTGAGAGATGTTTCTTCAATAAGATATTTTTCCCTTTATCTTTATTCACATATGACATCTGAGAGTTGTCAACAAATATTTTTTATTCCGGTGACAAAATAAGAAATTCTTTTTCAAGATATCTATGTTGTCCACAAATTTTACAACAATTTCTTATAGTTTGGAGCCTATTTTTATCTTTTATACCAATCTTCTTAGATTTATTCAAAACATCATTCCATACTTTTTCTTTTGATTGGATAGGATCTCCATTAAATATTTTTCTTATATAAATCATGGAATAATAGTAATGTTTTTCGTTAAACCAACATATATTTTTTGAATGAATGAATATACTACAATACCAACTGTATCCATAGAATGAATATTTTCCTATGAAGCTTCCATAATTTTTGAAGTGGTGAAAATGTTTCTTAGTACCATTATTATTTTTCTTAACATAAAATTTTTGACCACATACATTCCAATTCTAAACTAGAATATTATTCTGTAGAATGATTTTATTTTAATCCTTATTGAAACTATCAGTAAATTAACTTTTTTGGACTTAGATTTTTTAGAAAATTACGACTTATCATCTTTTTTGGTTGTGGCCTCAAACATTACTTATCCATAATTAATTTTCTTAGAAATATTTTCAATTTTTATCTCAACCTTTAAAGGTATATTTTGATCCTTCTTAGGTTTACCCTTACTACATATTTTACCAATTTCAAAGATATAAGTCCTAAAACTTGTTATCCTATTTTTAACATTAGATTTATTTTTTGGAAAATTTCCAAATCTTCTTCTTTTTCCTTCAATTTTATGTTTAGATGTTCATTATGATTATTTTATTTCTCATGATAATTCTTCAAATCGATAATATCCTCTAACATCTTGACCATATCACTAGGAATAAATTCTTGATTATTTGTTAAAGATTATTCATTTTTTAAGTTCCTTATTTCTTTTTCAGGTATCGAAATCTTCCTCAAAAGTTTTTTCATTTATTCATTCTGATGAAAATATAATTGAGTTTTTTATTCATATGAACTGCTACTTCTGAATTATTCATTGTTCACTATTGAAAAAAATTATTCTCTCCATCATTCTTAGTAGAATTTTTAGATTCTAATTTACAATATTCTTCTTTATCGTATTTATCTATGAAACTTCTCCTTTTTTATTTCATGAAATTTTAATCATTACATTTGGAATAATATTTATCCTTATCAGCCTATTTCTTTCATGATCTTATCAAACTTATTTAATCTTCATCACTATCCTATTCTTTCTTTCGTTGAGTAAAATTAGACGAAATGTTTTCCCTGGATCCACAATAAAAACTATTCATGGGACGATCCCCTTTATATTTACATATACCCATTCCCACATTATTAGAAAATAGGTATAAAAATTCATCCTGATTTTTACATACCTTAGTTTCAGAATTAGAATCTCCGACATCTTCTTCAAGAATCTTCTTAGTATTTTATTTCTTATAATCATTGAAATAAATTTCATGATCCAATTTTTATTTTCTCTTCATAACTTTCTACATTCTCTTTTCATATGTAATGAGAGTTATAAGAAAATCATTTTGAGATAATGTTTTTAGATCTCTATCTACCAATAAGGAAACTTTAGCATCAATGTTATAATGAATAAATTTCAATATCTTTTCAACAATATTTAAATCTTCCAAATTATCAGTAAGGAATCTAATATTTATGACAATAAAATTCTCCCTAGTAGGGAAGTCATCCACAGATTCATACTCACCCATCTTAATATACTCATAATTCTTTATATAGACATGTAATGTGGCCTTATTAAACTTAGTATTTACTTGATAAATATACTTTAACTTATCCTAGAAACCATCAGTATTTGAAACACCCTTTACTCGTAAAAATAACCTTTAGAAAGTTATGAGATTAAATAATTCTTATCCATTCCATAATTCTCAATATTATTCTTGTTGTAACATCCCAGGTAATTAAAGAATAAAGAATTTTCACATTTATTAATATTTACGAATTAAATATTAATTTTATTTTAAAGGGGTTGCTATGTTCGATAGCGTACCCGATACGCAACGATGAGTTTCTTTGAAACTTACGTAGCACACTAGTAATATAATAATATTATTTTAAATGTTAGTTAACAAGTAGCCGTTGTACTGGCGGGAATGAATAGAAATAACTAAAATATGATTAGATATGTTTTAAAATATTTATACATTTACCCAATAAAAGATAAAGGCTTAAAATACGGAAAGAGTTCAATTTTAGGCATATATACTCTAATTTTCACTAAAGGTTCACTTATCACCTTTTAATGGTGAACCGTCATTAAATATAGTTTTGATCACTCTTATACATTCTTTTGGACCAAATAAAACTCTTATTAAGAATCGGGACATCAAATTTTACTTTGTGTAATTTTTTGGTATTTTTCCGATAAAGTTCATTTTTTTAATGAATAGTGTAAAATGTTGTGTTTTAATTCAAAACCTCTTTTAATCTAATTTATTTATATGATTAGATTATCTTTTTATTTGGTTTTTAAGTGAAATTAGAAAATATTTTTACCATTAAATCCAATAGTGGTCATTGGAATTAATTTCACTTTGAAATCGGACTTAAACTAGTGTCAATCTTTTGATACTTATTGTTTCACAAAAACACGCTATTTGCTCTGACAGCGGGAATTAATTATTAAATTAATTAATTTGACTTATATGTTTTGAATTTTGTAAAATGGACTTCATTTTTGAATTTGGAATATCAAATATAGCTTAGGGTGATTTTTTGGTATTTTTCTGAAAAACTCCAATTTTTGATGAATAGTGAAACCATTAAGTGGTAATCAAGCAAACTGATTTTTCAGTTAAATGAAAGTTTACCACTAATGTGTATTTAATTTTGAAAATCCGACATACATGGTTTTCATTAGTATGTAAAATGTGGTTCAATGAGATTAAAATATTTTTTTGGGTGAATAGTAACTTATTAAGTTTTTAATCGCGATTAGTGGTAATTAGTGTAGTTTAAGGTATAAATAATGCTTTAATGATATGAAATGACCTAGACACATGTCCCAACCTTATTGGTTGTGTAATGACCGACCAAGACAAGCCATGGGTCAACTTGGGGACCCCATGGAGACATTTTGGTTGGGAAATGACATAAATTACTTTTTATTTAATGTAAAAGTAAAATTGACACAAACATGATATGTTTTACTAAAACAATTTTTAAGTGGGATTATACAAGTCATATTTTTGATTATAAATATTCATTGGAAAGATAAAAAGATTTCCTACATAATAGTATTTTTTATAATTTTTAGACATTAAATAAATTAAATATTTTATGACATAATAATGATGCAGCGATGACATCATTATTTGACGATTAAAATAAAATGGAAAGATAATGAAACATCTATAAACTAAACATGTCAAAAACCAATTGGATGAGTGGATTTCGAACCCTTATCACCTTATCCACGAATTATATCAATGTGGGACCTTTTGAAACTGAAACACATTTTCAAATATAGTAATATTTCCTTACTTTCCAAAAGTGCCCCTCCTCCCCTCTTATAAAAGGCCCCCACCTCTACCTCATTTCATGCACTCCTCAAGCCTTTTGCTCGGCCAACCCCTGCCCATTTAATCTCTCCACATCCCTCTCCTCATCCTAGAGTATTCCCTTTGGGTAGAATCCTTTCAAAGGAAGCCTTTAGGCTCAAATCAAAACGAGTTACACTTTTAAAGGTAATTCATTCTCTCATATTCATTTGTATTATTTTGCTTCTCCAACCCCCTAAACTCTTTTTATTTACTTCTTTTGTAACAACAACAGTATCTTCAATATACTAGGATGTTTTTATAAGATTTATTCTAGCTAAACTCTCACACAACTACATCAAATGGTTAAAGAACATACGGTTTCCGTGGATGGCGAAATTCTGCCTCCCGAAACGATGATTGTTCAATACTCATTTAACACCTTCAAAGGTGGCCATTATGATGTAACTATTTTTATATATGATATATAATATGTTTTATGTTTTACTTATGCTTCTGTATTTTTCATTTGTGTCTTACCTTTATGGCTTCCATTATGGGTATACGCGATATCTTCATTTTAGGAAGTGCGGACTACCGCCCCCTCAAAGTGATGTGATTCGTTAATACCATACGTGGGATGTATAAAGGATGGATTTAATGTTATTATATATGATGTTATACTAGAATTATTATTTACCTCTATATCATTATTATTTCTTTCCATTAAAGTATGAGATAGAAATGAAAGTAGCGTTCATGCGTACGTACGGCTTACCGTCTCCATGAACGGTGCATTTCATTTCTTATCCCCAAATGTAATGTACTATTAAAAGTACATGTATATAATGGATATATGTAATTAATGATATATATAAATGATGAATATAATTCTGGAATTAAAATATATATACCTCTCATTTAGTTTTAATTCCATTAATATGACACAGAAATGAAAGTAGTGTTCATGCGTACGTACGACTTACCGTCTCCATGAACGGTGCATTTCATTTCTTACCTCTAAATGATTATGTAATATTATAAATACATGTATATGCTGGATATATATGATATATATGATATCCAAATCAGGAATGTCATTTTGGATATAAAGAACCTTTGACCACACAAACAACATGTAATTGTAAGTAGTCCACTTTCGACTTAAGAACCAAATATCGACAAAACAAACATTATTAACTTAAATGGCTACATAATATAACATGGAAATAAGTGATATAAAAGGAATAATGAACTTTAAAAAGGTTCTTAATCAAGTATAAATTAACTCAAGTTTATTATTCAGGACGTTAAAGAACGATCGAGTCAAGTCGGACCCGAGGTAAGGGACTTCATCTCAATCTCCTTTCATTGAGGCATGTTTCATTTTATACAAAACGTTCTTTTATACGGTGTATAAAACCCTTTGAATTTTACTTTTATACAAAAGGAATCTTTTTCTACGAAGCGTTTTACTAAACGACAAAAAGGAATGTTTTTTTAACGTACGCGGTGACAATGACCTTTTCCGCCACCGCGAGTATTATTTGGTCTTTGGCTTTCTCAACAAGCCGTAATGTTTTTTAAAATAAAATAAATACCATATACTCTTTTATGTATTTTGGTATTGAAAATGGTTTTGAAAAAGGATTCTATTATGTCAATATATTTATGATATATTTTGATTGAAATGTGGAAATGTTATCATTCCTTTATATTGGTTTTATGTTTTATGATTCTATATTGGTACTTGGACATTTAACGGGTGGTTACGTTATAAACCATATGACGGGTGGTGCCGTGAATACCAGGACGGGTGGTTACGTTATAACCTCCAATACATTGGGTATGGAAGTCGGTCGTATGGCTATTCCATTAAGTATGTATGGAAATTGGCCGTATGGCTATTCCATTAAGTTATATGTGTGGAAGTCAACCGTATGGTTATTCCACTTAAGTATGTTTATGTCCCAAGTTACCTTTATATATGTTATGCGTTCTTTATATGGGTTTTATGGTAATTCTTCGGTTAAAAAAAGTTAAGTAATGATACTTTATTTAGTGAAGAGTTTTTATTACTTCATAAAGGTGAAAAGTATTTCTTTGATAAAGTATACATGGTTTACTTGTTGTTTTGATAAACTAACAATTTTCATTCTTTGTGTATCCCTTACTGAGCTTTTTATTCTCACCCCAAGTTTTTTTGAAATGTTTTTTCACAGGACTTAATGTGGAATAGGGTCAAGGATGAGATCAAGGTAAAGTCATGCTTTATAAAACATGGAACTAGACATGTTTCTTTTTAAGAGTTTTTTTATTATTCTATGAAAACTTAGTAGAAATTTCTACTTTGTAATCTTTTGAGATGTAATAGTTATGATCTAATTCTCTAAAACTCTAAACTTGAAAAGATCCTCAACGTGAATTGTTCATTTAATTCAATATTAAGTAAGGTTTAAGGCTGGGGCCTTATAGTTGGTATCAGAGGTCGGTTTAGACAACTTTAGGAGTTAGAAAAGTGTTAAATTATAATATGATTGAAATAATATAGCATTTACGGATTACCATGTTGCTTCGCCTAAGATATTTCTGTGTTCAGAATGGTTTTCCGTAGAGGAAACAAAGCAGCTATGTTGGCACGACATCAGGAGGAAGATAACCTTCCAAATCAGCAACCTGAGATGGTCGGAATCGGAACTGAACAGTTTGTTGCAGTGATGGCACAGTTGACTCAGGCTATAAATGGTGGTGGTATCCATGCACGAGATCAGCCAGATCAACCGTAGAGGAACATGTCAGTGGTGGAACATTTCATGAGGCAACATCCCCCATCATTCAGAGGATCATCTGACCCTATGCAAGCTGAAGGGTGGATTAAAGCACTGGAGAAGATTTTTGATGTCATGGGGTGTTCAGAACATCAAAAGGTTAGTCTTGCTATTTACCGTTTTGAAGGTGAAGCTGATCAGTGGTGGTTGATGGTGAAAAATATAAGGGATAGTGATGAGATTGAGTATCTTCACTGGGACGAATTCAAAGGTATGTTTCTTGAGAAATATTTTCCTAAGGATGTTCAACTTAGGATGGAAAAACAATTCTTGGAATTGAGGCAAGAGGAAGACTCAATGGCTGCTTATGAAGAAAAGTTCACTCGATTGGCAAAGTATGCTCCAAACTTCATACGAGATCTTGATAGTAAAATAAACCGTTTTTACTCAGGGTTAAAGCCAAAGTATCGAAGGGCTTTAGCTTCTCATGAGTTTAAAAGTTATGAAAAACTTGTTCTATGTGCAGAGAAGGTGGAAATGGAGTTTGCCGATGATCAGGTGTTCTATGACAAACAACAGAATAAGAGGTCTAGTTGGCAGGCAAAGGGGAAGAATTCATCAAAGAAGCAAGGAGGTAAGAAAACCAAATATCCATCCTGTGAGAAGTGTGGTAAAATGCATCCTGGAGAATGTTTATCCAAGTCTGGTAAGTGCTTTAGGTGTGGTAAGTCTGGTCATATTGCTCGTAACTGTAAGGAAGATGATCAAGCAGGAAATGAAAAGCCAACGGTAAGATGTTATAAGTGCAATGAGATGGGTCACTATGCAAATGAGTGTCCGACAAAGAGCTTGAGTGATGGGAAGCAGTTAGACTACAAGCAGAAAGGGGTGGTGAAATCCTTTGCAACAACTTCAGCAGATGTTGGGCCATCGAATGAAGTGGTATCAGCTCCAGGGAGCTCAGTATTTTTCAAAGATTGACTTGAGGTCGGGGTACCATCAGTTGAAAGTAAAAGAAGCAGACGTTCCGAAGACTATGTTCCGTACTAGATATGGCCATTATGAATTTGTAGTTATGCCTTTTGGGTTAACCAATGCACCTGCTGTATTCATGGACCTTATGAATAAAATTTTCCATGAGTTCTTGGATAAGTTTGTGTTTGTGTTTTGAGGTTTGGGAAGAGGTTATGTGTGCCTTGTGATTCACAGTTGAAGAATGAGTTGTTATGTGAGGCTCATAGTTCCCCGTTTTCAGTTCATCCTGGCAGTACTAAGATGTACAGAGATCTGCGGGAGTATTACTGGTGGGATGGAATGAAAAGAGATATTGCTGATTTTACTGTGAAGTGTTTGACATGTCAACAGGTTAAAGCAGAGTGATAGTTACCGAAAGGGATGCTTCAGCCTTTACCAATGCCAGAGTGGAAATGGGAGAATATATCCATGGACTTTTTTGTTGGATTACTGAAGACATCTCGAGGTAATAATGCAATCTAGGTTATTGTTGATCGCTTGACTAAATCTGCTCTTTTCCTTGCTATACGAGATACTTTATCTCTTGATCAACTTTCCCGTTTGTATCTTAAAGAGATAGTCAGGTTACATGGAGTTCCTCTCTCCATTGTATCTGATCGTGATCCCAGGTTCACATCTAACTTTTGGAAAGGCCTTCAGAAGTCGTTGGGTACTGAATTAAATTTTAGTACAACTTTTCATCCTAAATTAGATGGGCAGTCAGAACGAACAATTAAGACATTGGAGGATATTCTACGAGCTTGTTCTATGGATTATCAGGGAAGTTGGGACCAACATTTTTCTCTGGTTGAGTTTTCATATAATAACAGTTTTCATTCCAGTATACAGATGGCACCTTTTCAGGCATTATATGGGAAGCAGTGTCGAACTCCAGCTTTCTGGGATGAAGTGGGTGAAAGGAAGTTGATGGGACCAGAATTGGTATAAGAGATGGCAGAAAAAGTTCAGTTGATTCAGAAACACATGAGAACGGCTCAGAGCAGGCAGAAGAGTTATGAGGATAACCGGAGGAAGGATCTATCTTTCGAGGTTGGTAATCATGTTTTTCTCAAGGTTTCTCCTTGGAAAAGTGTGATGAGATTTGGTAACAAAGGAAAGTTGAGTCCAAGGTTCATTGGACCATATAAAATTCTGGAGAGAGTTGGATCAGTTGCATACCGAGTGGCTTTACCTCCGAGTTTATCTCAGGTACACAATGTTTTTCACGTTTCGATGTTGAGAAATTATATGCCAGACCCATCTCATGTTTTGAGTCCAGAGGTAGTTTAGCTGGAAGAGAACCTATCTTATGAGGAACAACCGGTCCAGATTCTTGACCACAGGGAGCAGGTGTTACGGAATAAGGTGATTCATCAGGTAAAGGTTTTGTGGAAAAACCATGTGATTGAAGAGGCAACGTGGGAATCTGAAAACGCTATGAGGGATAAATACCCCCACTTATTTTGATAAGTGAATAAAATTGCGGGGACGCAATTTCCAAAAGGGGGGAAGGATGTAACATCCCAGGTAATTAAAGAATAAAGAATTTTCATATTTAGTAATATTTACGAATTAAATATTAATTTTATTTTAAAGGGGTTGCTATGTTCGATAGCGTACCCGATACGCAACGATGAGTTTCTTTGAAACTTACGTAGCACACTAGTAATATAATAATATTTTTTTAAATGTTAGTTAACAAGTAGCCGTTGTACTGGAGGGAATGAATAGAAATAACTAAAATATGATTAGATATGTTTTAAAATGATTATACATTTACCCAATAAAAGATAAAGGCTTAAAATACGGAAAGAGTTCAATTTTAGGCATATATACTCTAATTTTCACTAAAGGTTCACTTATCACCTTTTAATGGTGAACCATCATTAAATATAGTTTTGATCACTCTTATACATTATTTTGGACCAAATAAAACTCTTATTAAGAATCGGGACATCAAATTTTACTTTGTGTAATTTTTTGGTATTTTTCTGATAAAGTTCATTTTTTAATGAATAGTGTAAAATGTTGTGTTTTAATTCAAAACCTCTTTTAATCTAATTTATTTATATGATTAGATTATATTTTGATTTTGTTTTTAAGTGAAATTAGAAAATATTTTTACCATTAAATCCAATAGTGGTCGTTGGAATTAATTTCACTTTGAAATCGGACTTAAACTAGTGTCAATCTTTTGATACTTATTGTTTCACAAAACACGCTATTTGCTCTGACAGCGGGAATTAATTATTAAATTAATTAATTTGACTTATATGTTTTGAATTTTGTAAAATGGACTTCATTTTTGAATTTGGAATATCAAATAGAGCTTAGGGTGAATTTTTGGAATTTTTCTGAAAAACTCCAATTTTTGATGAATAGTGAAACCACTAAGTGGTAATCAAGCAAACTGATTTTTCAGTTAAATGAAAGTTTACCACTAATGTGTATTTAATTTTGAAAATCCGACATACATGGTTTTCATTAGTATATAAAATGTGATTCAATGAGATTAAAATATTTTTTTGGTGAATAGTAACTTATTAAGTTTTTAATCGCGATTAGTGGTAATTATTGTAGTTTAAGGTATAAATAATGATTTAATGATATGAAATGACCTAGACACATGTCCCAACATTATTGGTTGTGTAATGGCCGACCAAGACAAGCCATGGGTCAACTTGGGGACCCCATGGAGACATTTTGGTTGGAAAATGACATAAATTACTTTTTATTTAATGTAAAAGTAAAATTGACACAAACATGATATGTTTTACTAAAACAATTTTTAAGTGGGGTTATACAAGTAATATTTTTGATTATAAATATTAATTGGAAAGATAAAAAGATTTCCTACATAATAGTATTTTTTTATAATTTTTAGACATTAAATAAATTAAATTTTTTATGACATAATAATGATGCAGCGATGACATCATTATTTGACGATTAAAATAAAATGGAAAGATAATGAAAAATCTATAAACTACACATGTCAAAAACCAATTGGATGAGTGGATTTCGAACCCTTATCACCTTATCCACGAATTATATCAATGTGGGACCTTTTGAAACCGAAACACATTTTCAAATAAAGTAATATTTCCTTACTTTCCAAAAGTGCCCCTCCTCTCCTCTTATAAAAGGCCCCCACCTCTACCTCATTTCACGCACTCCTCAAGCCTTTGGCTCGGCCAAACCCTGCCCATTTACTCTCTCCACATCCCTCTCCTCATCCTAGAGTATTCCCTTTGGGTATAATCCTTTCAAAGGAAGCCTTTAGGCTCAAATCAAAAAGAGTTACACTTTTAAAGGTAATTCATTCTCTCATGTTCATTTGTTTTATTTTGCTTCTCCAACCCCCTAAACTCTTTTTATTTACTTCTTTTGTAACAACAACAGTATCTTCAATATACTAGGATGTTGTTATAAGATTTATTCGAGCTACACTCTCACACAACTACATTAAATGGTTAAAGAACATACGTTTTCTGTGGATGGCGAAATTCTGCCTCCCGAAACGATGATTGTTCAATACTCATTTAACACCTTCAAAGGTGGCCATTATGATGTAACTATTTTTATATATGATATATAATATGTTTATGTTTTACTTATGCTTCTTTATTTTTCATTTGTGTCTTACCTTTATGGCTTCCAATATGGGTATACGCGATATCTTCATTTTAGGAAGTGCGGACTACCGCCCCCTCAAAGTGATGTGATTCGTTAATGCCATACGTGGGATGTATAAAGGATGGATTTAATGTTATTATATATGATATTATACTGGAATTATTATTTACCTCTATATCATTATTATTTCTTTCCATTAAAGTATGAGATATAAATGAAAGTAGCGTTCATGCGTACGTACGGCTTACCGTCTCCATTAACGGTGCATTTCATTTCTTATCCCCAAATGTAATGTACTATTAAAAGTACATGTATATAATGGATATATGTAATTAATGATATATCTAAATGATGAATATAATTCTGGAATTAAAATATACATACCTCTCATTTAGTTTTAATTCCATTAATATGACAAAGAAAAGAAAGTAGTGTTCATGCGTACGTACGGCTTACCGTCTCCATGAACGGTGCATTTCATTTCTTACCTCTAAATGATTATGTAATATTATAAATACATGTATATTCTGGATATATATGATATATATGATATCCAAATCAGGAATTTCATTCTGGATTTAAAGAACCTTTGACCACACAAACAACATGTAATTGTAAGAAGTCCACTTTCGACTTAAGAACCAAATATCGACAAAACAAACATTATTAACTTAAATGGTTACATAATATAACATGGAAATAAGTGATATAAAAGGAATAATTAACTTTAAAAAGGTTCTTAATCAAGTATAAATTAACTCAAGTTTATTATTCAGGACGTTAAAGAACGATCGAGTCAAGTCAGACCCGAGGTAAGGGACTTCGTCTCAATCTCCTTTCATTGAGGCATGTTTCATTTTATACACAATGTTATTTTATACGGTGTATAAAACCCTTTGAATTTTACTTTTATACAAAAGGAATCTTTTTCTACGAAGTGTTTTACTAAACGACAAAAAGGAATGTTTTTTTAACATACGCGGTGACAATGACCTTTTCTGCCGCCGCGAGTATTATTTGGTCTTTGGCTTTCTCAACAAGCCGTAATGTTTTTTAAAATAAAATAAATACCATATACTCTTTTATGTATTTTGGTATTGAAAATGGTTTTGAAAAAGGATTCTATTATGTTAATATATTTATGATATATTGTGATTGAAATGTGGAAATGTTATCATTCCTTTATATTGGTTTTATGTTTTATGATTCTATATTGGTACTTGGACATTTAACGGGTGGTTACGTTATAAACCATATGACAGGTGGTGCCGTGAATACCAGGACGGGTGGTTACGTTATAACCTCCAATGCATTGGGTATGGAAGTCGGCCGTATGGCTATTCCATTAAGTATGTATGGAAATTGGCCGTATGGCTATTCCATTAAGTTATATGTGTGGAAGTCAACCGTATGGTTATTCCACTTAAGTATGTTTATGTCCCAAGTTACCTTTATATATGTTATGCGTTCTTTATATGGGTTTTATGGTAATTCTTCGGTTACAAAAAGGTAAGTAATGATACTTTATTTAGTGAAGAGTTTTTATTACTTCATAAAGGTGAAAAGTATTTCTTTGATAAAGTATACATGGTTTACTTGTTGTTTTGATAAACTAACAATTTTCATTCTTTGTGTATCCCTTACTGAGCTTTTTATGCTCACCCCAAGTTTTTTTGAAATGTTTTTTCACAGGACTTAATGTGGAATAGGGTCAAGGATGGGATCAAGGGAAAGTCATGCTTTATAAAACATGGAACTAGACATGTTTCTTTTTAAGAGTTTTTTTATTATTTTATGAAAAATTAGTAGAAATTTCTACTTTGTAATCTTTTGAGATGTAATAGTTATGATCTAATTCTTTAAAACTCTAAACCTGAAAAGATCCTCAACGTGAATTGTTCATTTAATTCAATATTAAGTAAGGTTTAAGGCTGGGGCCTTATAGTTGGTATCAGAGGTCGGTTTAGACAACTTTAGTAGTTAGAAAAGTGTTAAATTATAATATGATTGAAATAATATAGCATTTACGGATTACCATGTTGCTTCGCCTAAGATATTTCTGTGTTCAGAATGGTTTTCCGTAGAGGAAATAAAGCAGCTATGTTGGGACGACATCAGGAGGAAGATAACCTTCCAAATCAACAACCTGAGATGGTCGGAATCGGATCTGAACAGTTTGTTGCAGTGATGGCACAGTTGACTCAGTCTATAAATGGTGGTGGTATCCATGCACGAGATCAGCCAGATCAACCACAGAGGAACATGTCAGTGGTGGAACATTTCATGAGGCAACATCCCCCATCATTCAGAGGATCATCTGACCCTGTGCAAGCTGAAGGGTGGATTAAAGCACTGGAGAAGATTTTTGATGTCATGGGGTGTTCAGAACATCAAAAGGTTAGTCTTGCTATTTACCGTTTTGAAGGTGAAGCTGATCAGTGGTGGTCGATGGTAAAAAATATAAGGGATAGTGATGAGATTGAGTATCTTCACTGGGACGAATTCAAAGGTATGTTTCTTGAGAAATATTTTCCTAAGGCTGTTCGACTTAGGATGGAAAAACAATTCTTGGAATTGAGGCAAGAGGAAGACTCAGTGGCTGCTTATGAAGAAAAGTTCACTCGATTGGCAAAGTATGCTCCAAACTTCATACGAGATCTTGATAGTAAAATAAACCGTTTTTACTCAGGGTTAAAGCCAAAGTATCGAAGGTCTTTAGCTTCTCATGAGTTTAAAAGTTATGAAAAACTTGTTCGATGTGCGGAGAAGGTGGAAATGGAGTTTGCCGATGATCAGGTGTTCTATGACAAACAACAAAATAAGAGGTCTAGTTGGCAGGCAAAGGGGAAGAATTCATCAAAGAAACAAGGAGGTAAGAAAACCAAATATCCATCCTGTGAGAAGTGTGGTAAAATTCATCCTGGAGAATGTTTATCCAGGTCTGGTAAGTGCTTTAGGTGTGGTAAGTCTGGTCATATTGCTCGTAACTGTAAGGAAGATGATCAAGCAGGAAATGAAAAGCCAACGGTAAGATGTTATAAGTGCAATGAGATGGGTCACTATGCAAATGAGTGTCCGACAAAGAGCTTGAGTGATGGGAAGCAGTTAGACTACAAGCAGAAAGGGGTGGTGAAATCCTTTGCAACAACTTCAGCAGATGTTGGGCCATCGAATGAAGTGGTATCAGCTCCAGGGAGCTCAGTATTTTTCGAAGATTGACTTGAGGTCGGGGTACCATCAGTTGAAAGTAAAAGAAGCAGACGTTCCGAAGACTATGTTCCGTACTAGATATGGCCATTATGAATTTTTAGTTATGCCTTTTGGGTTAACCAATGCACCTGCTGTATTCATGGACCTTATGAATAAAATTTTCCATGAGTTCTTGGATAAGTTTTTGTTTGTGTTTTGAGGTTTGGGAAGAGGTTATGTGTGCCTTGTGATTCACAGTTGAAGAATGAGTTGTTATGTGAGGCTCATAGTTCCCCGTTTTCAGTTCATCCTGGCAGTACTAAGATGTACAGAGATCTGCGGGAGTATTACTGGTGGGATGGAATGAAAAGAGATATTGCTGATTTTACTGTGAAGTGTTTGACATGTCAACAGGTTAAAGCAGAGCGATAATTACCGAAAGGGATGCTTCAGCCTTTACCAATGCCAGAGTGGAAATGGGAGAATATATCCATGGACTTTGTTGTTGGATTACTGAAGACATCTCGAGGTAATAATGCAATCTAGGTTATTGTTGATCGCTTGACTAAATCTGCTCTTTTCCTTGCTATACGAGATACTTTATCTCTTGATCAACTTTCCTGTTTGTATCTTAAAGAGATAGTCAGGTTACATGGAGTTCCTCTCTCCATTGTATCTGATCGTGATCCCAGGTTCACATCTAACTTTTGGAAAGGCCTTCAGAAGTCGTTGGGTACTGAATTAAATTTTAGTACAACTTTTCATCCTAAATTAGATGGAGAGTCAGAACGAACAATTCAGACATTGGAGGATATGCTACGAGCTTGTTCTATGGATTATCAGGGAAGTTGGGACCAACCTTTTTCTTTGGTTGAGTTTTCATATAATAACAGTTTTCATTCCAGTATACAGATGGCACCTTTTCAGGCATTATATGGGAAGCGGTGTCGAACTCCAGCTTTCTGGGATGAAGTGGGTGAAAGGAAGTTGATGGGACCAGAATTGGTATAAGAGATGGCAGAAAAAGTTCAGTTGATTCAGAAACACATGAGAACGGCTCAGAGCAGGCAGAAGAGTTATGAGGATAACCGGAGGAAGGATCTATCTTTCGAGGTAGGTAATCATGTTTTTCTCAAGGTTTCTCCTTGGAAAAGTGTGATGAGATTTGGTAAGAAAGTAAAGTTGAGTCCAAGGTTCATTGGACCATATGAAATTCTGGAGAGAGTTGGATCAGTTGCATACCGAGTGGCTTTACCTCTGAGTTTATCTCAGGTACACAATGTTTTTCACGTTTCGATGTTGAGAAAGTATATGCCAGACCCATCTCATGTTTTGAGTCCAGAGGTAGTTTAGCTGGAAGAGAACCTATCTTATGAGGAACAACCGGTCCAAATTCTTGACCACATGGAGCAGGTGTTACGGAATAAGGTGATTCATCAGGTAAAGGTTTTGTGAAAAAACCATGTGATTGAAGAGGCAACGTGGGAATCTGAAAATGCTATGAGGGATAAATACCCCCACTTATTTTGATAAGTGAATAAAATTGCGAGGACGCAATTCCCAAAAGGGGGGAAGGATGTAACATCCCAGGTAATTAAAGAATAAAGAATTTTCATATTTATTAATATTTACGAATTAAATATTAATTTTATTTTAAAGGGGTTGCTATGTTCGATAGCGTACCCGATACGCAACGATGAGTTTCTTTGAAACTTACGTAGCACACTAGTAATATAATAATATTATTTTAAATGTTAGTTAACAAGTAGCCGTTGTACTGGCGGGAATGAATAGAAATAACTAAAATATGATTAGATATGTTTTTAAATGTTTATACATTTACCCAATAAAAGATAAAGGCTTAAAATATGGAAAGAGTTCAATTTTAGGCATATATACTCTAATTTTCACTAAAGGTTCACTTATCACCTTTTAATGGTGAACCGTCATTAAATATAGTTTTGATCACTCTTATACATTCTTTTGGACAAAATAAAACTCTTATTAAGAATCGGGACATCAAATTTTACTTTGTGTAATTTTTTGGTATTTTTCCGATAAAGTTCATTTTTTTTAATGAATAGTGTAAAATGTTGTGTTTTAATTCAAAACCTCTTTTAATCTAATTTATTTATATGATTAGATTATCTTTTGATTTGGTTTTTAAGTGAAATTAGAAAATATTTTTACCATTAAATCCAATAGTGGTCGTTGGAATTAATTTCACTTTGAAATCGGACTTAAACTAGTGTCAATCTTTTGATACTTATTGTTTCACAAAAACACGCTATTTGCTCTGACAGCGGGAATTAATTATTAAATTAATTAATTTGACTTATATGTTTTGAATTTTGTAAAATGGACTTCATTTTTGAATTTGGAATATCAAAAATAGCTTAGGGTGAATTTTTGGTATTTTTCTTAAAAACTCCAATTTTTGATGAATAGTGAAACCGCTAAGTGGTAATCAAGCAAACTGATTTTTCAGTTAAATGAAAGTTTACCACTAATGTGTATTTAATTTTGAAAATCCGACATACATGGTTGTCATTAGTATGTAAAATGTGGTTCAATGAGATTAAAATATTTTTTTGGTGAATAGTAACTTATTAAGTTTTTAATCACGATTAGTGGTAATTAGTGTAGTTTAAGGTATAAATAATGCTTTAATGATATGAAATGACCTAGACACATGTACCAACCTTATTGGTTGTGTAATGGCCGACCAAGACAAGCCATGGGTCAACTTGGGGACCCCATGGAGACATTTTGGTTGGGAAATGACATAAATTACTTTTTATTTAATGTAAAAGTAAAATTGACACAAACATGTTATGTTTTACTAAAACAATTTTTAAGTGGGGTTATACAAGTCATATTTTTGATTATAAATATTCATTGGAAAGATAAAAAGATTTCCTACATAATAGTATTTGTTTTATAATTTTTAGACATTAAATAAATTAAATTTTTTATGACATAATAATGATGCAGCGATGACATCATTATTTGACGATTAAAATAAAATGGAAAGATAATGAAAAATATATAAACTAAACATGTCAAAAACCAATTGGATGAGTGTATTTCGAACCATTATCACCTTATACACGAATTATATCAATGTGGGACCTTTTGAAACCGAAACACATTTTCAAATAAAGTAATATTTCCTTACTTTCCAAAAGTGCCCCTCCTCTCCTCTTCTAAAAGGCCCCCACCTCTACCTCATTTCACACAATCCTCAAGCCTTTGGCTCGGCCAACCCCTGCCCATTTACTCTCTCCACATCCCTCTCCTAATCCTAGAGTATTCCCTTTGGGCAGAATCCTTTCAAATGAAGCCTTTAGGCTCAAATCAAAAGGAGTTAAACTTTTAAAGGTAATTCATTCTCTCATGTTCATTTGTTTTATTTTGCTTCTCCAACCCCCTAAACTCTTTTTATTTACTTCTTTTGTAACAACACAAGTATCTTCAATATACTAGGATGTTTTTATAAGATTTATTCGAGCTACACTCTCACACAACTACATCAAATGGTTAAAGAACATACGGTTTCCGTGGATGGCGAAATTCTGCCTCCCGAAACGATGATTGTTCAATACTCATTTAACACCTTCAAAGGTGACCATTATGATGTCACTATTTTTATATATGATATATAATATGTTTATGTTTTAATTATTCTTCTGTATTTTTCATTTGTGTCTTACCTTTATGGCTTCCATTATGGGTATACGTGATATCTTCATTTTAGGAAGTGCGGACTACCGCCCCCTCAAAGTGATGTGATTCGTTAATGCCATACGTGGGATGTATAAAGGATGGATTTAATGTTATTATATATGATGTTATAATGGAATTATTATTTACCTCTATATAATTATTATTTCTTTCCATTAAAGTATGAGATAGAAATGAAAGTAGCGTTCATGCGTACGTACGGCTTACCGTCTCCATGAACGGTGCATTTCATTTCTTATCCCCAAATGTAATGTACTATTAAAAGTACATGTATATAATGGATATATGTAATTAATGATATATCTAAATGATGAATATAATTCTGGAATTAAAATATACATACCTCTCATTTAGTTTTAATTCCATTAATATGACAAAGAAATGAAAGTAGCGTTCATGCGTACGTACGGCTTACCGTCTCCATGAACGGTGCATTTCATTTATTACCTCTAAATGATTATGTAATATTATAAATACATGTATATGCTGGATATATATGATATATATGATATCCAAATCAGGAATGTCATTCTGGATATAAAGAACCTTTGACCACACAAACAACATGTAATTGTAAGAAGTCCACTTTCGACTTAAGAACCAAATATCGAAAAAACAAACATTATTAACTTAAATGGTTACATAATATAACATGGAAATAAGTGATATAAAAGGAATAATGAACTTTAAAAAGGTTCTTAATCAAGTATAAATTAACTCAAGTTTATTATTCAGGACGTTAAAGAACGATCGAGTCAAGTCGGACCCGAGGTAAGGGACTTCGTCTCAATCTTCTTTCATTGAGGCATGTTTCATTTTATACACAACGTTCTTTTATACGGTGTATAAAACCCTTTGACTTTTACTTTTATACAAAAGGAATCTTTTTCTATGAAGCGTTTTACTAAACGACAAAAAGGAATGTTTTTTTAACGTACGCGGTGACAATGACCTTTTCCTCCGCCGCGAGTATTATTTTGTCTTTGGCTTTCTCAACAAGCCGTAATGTTTTTTAAAATAAAATAAATACCATATACTCTTTTATGTATTTTGGTATTGAAAATGGTTTTGAAAAAGGATTCTATTACATTAATATATTTATGATATATTGTGATTGAAATGTGGAAATGTTATCATTCCTTTATATTGGTTTTATGTTTTATGATTCTATATTGGTACTTGGACATTTAACGGGTGGTTACGTTATAAACCATATGACGGGTGGTGCCGTGAATACCAGGACGGGTGGTTACGTTATAACATCCAATGCATTGGGTATGGAAGTCGGTCGTATGGCTATTCCATTAAGTATGTATGGAAATTGGCTGTATGGCTATTCCATTAAGTTATATGTGTGGAAGTCAACCGTATGGTTATTCCACTTAAGTATGTTTATGTCCCAAGTTACCTTTATATATGTTATGTGTTCTTTATATGGGTTTTATGGTAATTCTTCGGTTACAAAAAGGTAAGTAATGATACTTTATTTAGTGAAGAGTTTTTATTACTTCATAAAGGTGAAAAGTATTTCTTTGATAAAGTATACATGGTTTACTTATTGTTTTGATAAACTAACAATTTTCATTCTTTGTGTATCCCTTACTGAGATTTTTATGCTCACCCCAAGTATTTTTTGAAATGTTTTTCACAGGACTTAATGTGGAATAGGGTCAAGGATGGGATCAAGGGAAAGTCATGCTTTATAAAACATGGAACTAGACATGTTTCTTTTTAAGAGTTTTTTTATTATTCTATGAAAACATAGTAGAAATGTCTACTTTGTAATCTTTTGAGATGTAATAGTAATGATCTAATTCTCTAAAACTATAAACCTGAAAAGATCCTCAACGTGAATTGATCATTTAATTCAATATTAAGTAAGGTTTAAGGCTGGGGCCTTATACTTGTTCACATATATGATAAGATAATTTTCATCAATATGAGTAAATCCATCTATTACAAATTCATTAACATCATACCCAAGAGACAAATATAAAGAAACATTCTATATTTCTAGATATGCTTTTTCTTACCATTAAGGACCTGAATCCTTTTACTGGTCACACAATTAAGATTCTCTATCACAACTTCAAAAAAGATAAATTAAAGGGAACCATGGATTTGATACAAATTGATGTTGTCCAGCTAAGATCAATGTATCACTAAGAGGGGAAGGCATGAATTAGTTATATCTTTTTCTTTTAAGTTTTTATTCATTTTAAGTAGTATTTTCCTCCTATTAAATATTTATCAATTCACTGAAGAAAAATTACAAATCCATAGAAACGAAAAAATTTATATGTGTCACTTCCCAAAAAGATTATCTACATCCCTGGAATTTTTTGGATACAATATAATACCACATAATCCTCTAGAAAATAATCCATTTGTTTGGATACAATATATAGGATATACCATTAAAATTGTGTAGCACTGTGTTCAATACAACCGTTCATGTGCTTCAAATTTCACCAAATGATGTTATAAAATTTGTTTAAAAAGTTAATAAACTTTCACCAGTTTCTCAAAAACATGTTACTATGATTCCTTTCCAACTTTCACAAATAAGATCATTAAAAACATTCACCACATTACTTCACAGCAATATCTAATAGCATCGATGGACTTTTTAATTACACTTAGTCTGATTCTCCAGTATGATTCCCCATTCCGATTAATAAGTATAATAATATAATTTTTCTATAATACCACTATTAAATTTATAAACTGATTGTTTCTCAGTAAAGAAATCCTAATCTGATTTCATGGCCCAATCTGAGAACTGTAAATTTTATATTCTTCTTCATATTATTGTAACCATAAAACTACCTCGTAAATTATCAACCCAGAAAATCCTTATCTATAAAAACACTCATCACATAACCTTATCTCTTCACTTATGAATAATACTTGTGTTAGAAATTACAAAGTAATCTACTCATTTTATAAGCATTCCAAATGTGGTTTAACTAGAATTTTGAAAACATTTCCCACTCAAATTTTTTTTACAAATCATCAATTCCCCTTGAATTTAGGATACAAAATTGACTTATTTAGGGATTCTTAACTATTCCCATTTCTTCTAGAACCTTCATGAAGCTTCCCACAACATCAGATTACATTAGAATTTTTTAGAATTCCGCAGTCATATTTCAATTTCCACTCTAATTTCCTCTTTATTATGGATAGATATTTTCTATAAAATATTATTCGTTATGTTTCTCCACAAAAATTAAAATATATTAAAAAATTAATGAATTATCATTCCAATGATCAGTTGTAACTAAAAAAAACTACTTATTGTAATTCTCCATTCCAACTTATGAAAATAAAAATTCAAACCAATATTTCATAAACATTGCTTCCTCTTCATTAAGCCTCAATTAATTATATTTTTACCAAATAATAATTGAAATGTCTAAATATTACTAAGAATCCTTGGAAATTCTTTAACATCATCTACAAGATTCTTTTTTTTAAAATATTTCAAGTCCCCCCTTGAAAACACATTGATAGCTACTTTGAGAAGATCTCATTTTCTTCTTTTTCCTCAGATCGATGATCTAGTTCCTAATAAAATTATTGATGTTTTCCTATGTCTGATAGATTAGTCTTTGCTTCACCTTGATAATCAATTACAGTTCCAGTTCAATGAATCTACACATAATATATAAACACATGAAACAATTCCCTTTTATTATTTGACCCAATTAAAAACATATCAGAGTTATTCATTCTTTCTTGACCTAATTGAAAAACAATTCATGAAAATGAAAATGGTTGACTAAATGTTTTATTTTCTTCTGGTATGATTTTTCATCAAACCCCAAAAAATAGCACCTCTTTTATTTTTCACTAATCCCAAAACATTAAATAAAAAAACTCTTCCTCAACTTAATTTTTTCAACCATAATTATGTATGATGATTACTGTCAGGACTATTCTGATGATCAGTGGCACAAAATGTCATATTGATAGGTTTAAGCAGTAACATCATCTTTAGAAACTTGTTCCCTTTTTTGATTATGATACACAACAACTTCTCTCTATAAATATTTGTATCTTCAATATTATTGGCCTAGCAGAAAACCAATATATTTATCTTATCACATTTCAAACAAACCTTATCATCCTCCAAACAATTTTGTGTTTGGTGATCTCACACTCATGGACTGAGACCATAAAGCTTTGAATTTTTCAAATTTCTTCTTTCACAAGATTCTTCCTATAACCATGACTTCATCATGATTTTGAAAATGATTAATATCAGAATAGAATTTTTTGACTTACTATTTAATAAATTTTAACATCCCATCCTACAAGTATCATCTTTCTTTCCAAAAAAAGTAAATATGATTGGTGGCATTCGTTCTCCCCCTTTCCTTCATAGGGATTGAATTAAAAGTTTCATAAAAAACTTATGACTTATAATAGATCCCTGATCAGAAATGCATCAGTAAATTCATATTAGATCCATTCAAACTTTGATTCATTTCCCTATTATGATAAAAAATCATTTTTGAAACAATGTGATACTGATAAACCTTTTGTCCCAGAAAAAATCTTTCAAATATGATGTAATTTCTTAATAAAGTTTTGTTTCATCGTCTAATTATGATTGTGAGACTTATCACTATATTTTAGAAAGTTATTTTATTTATTTTCAATTTGGAATAATTTTCATTGAATAAAGAACAACACTTCTAGTATAAAACTCTTCTCAATTCAAAAAAATATCATCCCAAATTTTTTCCAAAACAAACTAATAGAGGTATTGTCAAAATACATAAATGCATATGATAAGTTCATTATTACTTATAGAATTATCTATGTGTATTGTATGTAATGAAATAAATATTTCATTCCAATGCCTTAATCCTATCATACTTTAGGAAATGGGTTGTCATATGGTAGTGAATTATGTTATACTATTCATATGAAAAACATATTATATAATTAGAAAATTTTAAAATAAGAGTTATAATTCAAAATAGTCATCCAAATTAGATATAATTAATACATTAAAGATATAGAAGATCTTTGAGAATTTATTTTATGTATACACCTTTAACTATAGGGGATTAAGTGTTATAAATAAAGGTTTTACATGAATATTTTATAACATTTGAGTAAATTATGAGGGATGCTTAATGTGTGACCTTAATTCCTATATAAATGATTATCAGACATGATAATAGATGTGATTCATGTTATATCTCCCTTACAAATATCTACATCCCATGAATTTCTCTATTACCCTATCCCCTTTCCACTAAGAGGAAATAACATACCATGGGAGTTGTGGGAATCCAACCCGAGTATCAGGTGATTTGTACCAACAGGAGGATAAATCCTGGAGGAGGTAATCAATTTCATACCTATTTGGGGTCATTAACAATATTTTGACTGAATACTAATTCATCAACAATTATCTTTATATGGCATACTCATATTCATCTTTTACTATTTACTTGGTTTTTATTGTAAGAATAATGAACTTAGTAAGTGTGGATTATATTTCCTAATTCTTTTTCAAATATGTTTTTTATCCTTTAAAAAACCAATCATGTAACACAATAAATGGGTTAAATAAATAGTTTTACATTAATATTGTTTGGAAATATAATTTTTTAGGATAGAATTAAGAATACATAAAATAAATCATTATAATAATTAATTTATAAAGGAATGAAAAAATTGATAGTAAATATTTTATGTCATTTAATAGTTATGGATTTAATATGAAAACAATATATATTAAATTGGTGAGACTATGAATTCAACCAAACTAGTAAGAACGAGAGGCCTTCCAAAGAAAACACATGTCAATACATCGATCATCCAACCATGTAGGTCATGATAATGGTTGGTTACCATGGGATATCTTATGTAAGGAATGTTTGGTATAAGGGACAATAATATGATTATCATCCCATATTAAACCATGGAGTTTTATTAAACTAGGTTGGGGAACCCTAATTGGATTATGATACTAGAGGAATAGGATTAAGTTATTTAACATTATGTATCTAGTCAATGAGTTTACAAATAAACTATCTACGATTCATATGTGAATTTATTGGAATGTTTCTCTACCCAAACATTTATGTGAATAGAGACACAATAATGCATTACAAAACATAGTGAAATTCTGATATTGGTCTACTAAGTTAAATGATACTTGGGATCAATATTTTATTGGGATTACATTAATTAAAATGTCCTGAAGAGAATATATAAACTATGATACTCAGTAATATATATATATATGTATTTTTTTATAGATTATGGAATGCATAATGATTATCATTTTGAATTAACTTATTAGTATGGAAGATAATATAATTTTTGAATTGTATCGAAGGATGATATTTAATTTTAAAGATAATAATTCTAAGAATATTTTTGTGAATGTCGATATCTCTAATTTTTAATCATGGGTATTGAATATTGAGTGTGTATCATATAATTTTTTTTATAAACATAGTCATAAAAATATGACTGAATTGATGAAAGGTGAAAAAGATCAATGTGTTGGAAATGAGGAAAGATTTTATGTATGAAAGGTCAATAGTTATGATCTAACCGTACGATGGAAGTTTATTTTTTATAATTTTTTACTCAATTTCATATCATAAATAGTTAAATGTTAATTAAGAATTTGGATTAAATCAAATTTTTAATTTTTTAGTTTAACAAAAACAAT
This sequence comes from Viscum album, assembly GCA_963277665.1. NCBI lineage: Eukaryota > Viridiplantae > Streptophyta > Magnoliopsida > Santalales > Viscaceae > Viscum > Viscum album. Next base: position 374,586,377 of record OY728163.1, on the reverse strand, counting down.
TAGTGGGTAAAAGGTTTAATTAATTTATTTTAGTCGATATACTCCTTTTGAGATTATTCTAGATTTAATATACCTTAAAATTACGTTTTAATAAAAATAAAATGTCTCCAATGGTTAAAAAGGCATGATCTATCTGATTAAAAGTGTGCAGCATATGATTAATCTGGTGGAGGAAGGCTCATGTGCAATTGATCTGAGTATCTAAATGGATATGAAATAAATTAATAGTTTTTGTAAAATATTATGTCATTATATAATATTTACTTGTTTGTTACCATTTGAGTCCTCAGTTTATATGTAATAGTTCATATCCTGATATATAATAATATAATTCTAGTATATAGTATTATTCCTTAGATGTAATGATACAATTTAGAAATGTGTTTTTTATGGGAAGTTATGTAACTTGACTTGTAAACAATGGGGAACCCACTTATCAGTAAGTATGTCACATCCATTTATAAAAACATAACTATACATGGAATGACTTGTGTCTGGTTGTTAGAACATACACACCCCTCACATCTGAATCACTGGGAACTCATGTATGAATCAATCCCCACATGCTACAAACCTCACATAAGGAGAAGCATTTTCCCATATTCGGATAAAAACAATTCACTCATACCACAAATAATATTCACTATATAACAAAAGAAAATATGCATCACATTAAATCAAATATCATTTTTTATTTTAATAATAGTAGAATATGATTAAGAAATTTTGAAAATAGTATAAGATTATATTTTTTCACCACCCATGCATTGAATCAGTGTAATTTCTATGAAAAAGAATTCATGAGACCTTTAGAACACTCATGAGAAGACAGGAAGGATTGAGACACTCGATTTAAGCAATGGGAACCATCATGAGTACATGTGGACTCCATGAAAGCAATGATAGAAAAGGAAAATATTCACAATATATAATTTGAAAACATAATTGGAAAATAGTTACGAATACGAGATACATGTTTACTATTCAAGAAGATATAACAAAAGAATGTGTGGATATTAAGATAAGTTGTTTGGGAGGAGAAGAAGATGCTAAAATCTAGAATATGAGGTATGTTTTGGATTCGAAATAGAGTTTGAAAGTTATTATATATTATTATAAAAGGTTATAATAAGACTATGATGGGGTTTAGCTTTTAGTTTCATTTAGAATAGCTCATTTTCCTACCGAGAGTAGTTTTGTTTTCCACTTGTAGATTGGAATACGAGTATCCTTATTTCCTATCATAGATTTTGGGAATGCTGAGGAATGATTTCTATGTTTCTATCTTTGAGATGTATAAATTAATTTTATTTATTTTCTAAGGAGATAATTATTCAATGAGGAGATTACTTTTATGACACCCTAGACCATAGATCGCTCTATAGCGCCCCAGGATGAGGTTAGACATGACTGCAGGTGCACCTTCCTATTCACCAAGGCTACTAACTAATGTATAGAAACTAATCCATATAATGGAGATAAAATTACCATGAGTTTGAGTTAAACAAAAAAAATAAAATAACTAAAAAATATATATCACCCCCAACACTGTGTCTAGATTTAAATAAACCAAAATTATATAAAAAATGTATCAAGTAAAATCCTACAATCATACAATAAATGATTACTCACTAGGATGGACAAATATACAAAATAAGATAAAGATGAAAAAATACACACACTAAAATTACTACCATCCTTGATCCACTCTACAAACCCAATATCCAAATAGCCACGAGATATCCATCCAGATCCCTGACACATCCTATGATAAGAATTGTAAAACATACATAAGTTTAGTATGCACACTAGATTTCTTGGGTAGAGTGTGTAGAATATATCTCAATAGGTTCTTACTAATTGAACCAATTATACATCATCATATACTTATATACATGAGGAAAATAAAACATGTCACACAAGCATGTCACACATCATTTCCTAAATAGTCCACCATGACTCCGTGGATGTTAGCCTATCCTATATATACTAAGACACAGAAAACCTAATCATACATGATTTGGTTCGATACTAAAATCCAATCATATATGTCTAATGAAATCATACTCGATTCTTATCTTGTTTTTGAGGACTTAGGGGATGGAACCATCCAAACCTTGAACCACTACCCATTGTTACATGGCATAATTATATGTCAAAATCTTGAACCACTACTTTATCACTCATAGTAGGATCCGTTATCCATATATCACATCATTCCATGACCCAATCATCTTATTAAGGGAGATCCATTTCCACACCGAAAGACCTCTCACTCAAGTAAAGGTCCAGTACCATAACCCATTCCTACTTTTATAAATGTCCAACATCAAGAACACAAGGATCCAGTCACTCCCAATGAGAAATTTCCAATTCCATCTGACTCATGCAAGGGAAATGCCTTAGGATCACTCTCATACACTAGTTTCACCATATATCACAAGAACATACAATCAATAACATGAATGCAGTAACATCTGACAACCACACTTTATCATAAATCTTACTATCATAACAACTAGGTTCTAGTCACTCAATAATTTTGCATCACCCAAAATAACTATCATATCACTCATCAAGGCATCCATTAGGTCTAAAAACCCATATTGGTCTTATTATTTTGATTACATATGATATATTTCACCCTTTTGTGACCACACATCCTATATAATCATCTAACCTAGACATTAAGGACTGGTCCAACCTTATTGAATTCCCTTATCACTCATTTTCCAATAACCCAAGGACTATCCCATGTTATAATTCTTTAACCCCCTTAAAAACATAATTGAATTCCCTCAATAATTCCCATGAACCTCACATTGGTTTTTCGTCACATATCTGTAGGAAGATACCTCAAAATGTTACTTAATGAAAACCCCTCTCCATTACTATCCTCCTAGTCCCAAATCACTTTCCCTTCTTGCAATTATCCATATTCCTCAATCCGCCCTTAATTGGGTGTCACTCATTAGGTGTGAGAATTATTACCATATCACCCATCTTCACTTGGCCGATTCCCAACACACCAATAAAACCATTCCAAGGAAACTATACAAGGAAAATCATATATCATATCACACCCTAAGACCTAATACTGTCTCACTCAATCTAAATTGGAAACTTCTCCTCTTGGTGACATAGTATTTGGGAAATCCCAATTCACCAAAGTTATAAAATGAAATCATCATAAGAATAATAATTATAACACCAGCATATATCAATATATTGACTACTGTAGGTCCTATTATCTCTACACCCACCCATGAAACATGCACGTAGAGACAGAAAAATTCATAAATGTAAATGAGCTTAAATTAAAATTCTTACCTACCTCAATCATAGAGTTACCATATTTTACAAGGTCCACTGAACCTTGAACAAGCTCATTCATGCCTCTCCCAAGATTATATCTACCCTATATCTCCCATATAAATAAAAACACCATAAATAATTAATTATAAAAAATATATTTAATAAATAAAAATAAATCAAGAAGGTATATTCACTAAAAAATTCATTAGGCATCATCGTCACAATAAAACAATATGAATCTCTAGGATTTTATTCTCTAGGGTCATCCCATACTAACCCTAAAATATATTTACATCAATTAAATATAATTTCAAAATTCCCCAGTGAAATCATATCTATAACCCTTTTAAAAAACCACCAAAATCAGCGACTATGAAATAGAAAGAAGAACACAAGAGGAAATAGAGAACCATCCTTGACACCACATTATAATCACCATAATACCAACCCCGTTGTGGGGTCTAAATAAGTAATAATATAGGAATGAGTCCCTAAATGGCCTTCTTTGTATCCCTATATCACTTTAAATCACAAAAGGGGCCAACTAGAAAATTATTTAACTAACCCTTTTATGAAAACATGACACGTTCCTTTTCGACCCCAACCCCATATTTTTCGTGGCATGGTGTCTCTAGGACTACCAACAATAGTGTGGAGTAGGGATACATATCATATCCCACAATATAAAAAAATTACTCAATTAGAAGGGGTCATTTCTTTAGTTTTTAAGGGGTAATAAACCCCTCTAAATACATTAGCGGTTGTTATGAAGAACCGCTGCTATTTTTCCTGCCTACTATTATTAGAGGTGGTTTTGAGAAACTGTTGGTAAAATATTTTCTTATTTAGTAATGGATAGATTAGTGGGGGTTTTAAATGACTCTAAATTCCCCATTAACCCACAAATTAGTGGGGGGGGGGGGTTAACCCCCTCTAAAATTGTGAATAGTTTACAGGTGGTTAGACACTACCGCTAATTTGGTTATAATCCACGTAATACATGTAGTTATAACCACATCTATTTATGGATCGAGTATATGGGATTAATACCCCCTCTAAATTTTCCCATTTATATATTTTAGAGGTGGTTTTAGAACTGCCTCTAATCATTTATTATTGTTATTTTTAATTACCCCCTCAGAAATTCCATTTCGCACGCATCCCCTCTAGCTCACGTTGATCCTCTTTAGCCCCTCCCCTATGGTTGGCCTTGAGCCCTCCCCCCTCTCATTTTCAAAATCCCCCTCCCATTCTTAGAAGCCCCTTCCTGCCCGTTCATCATGTAATGATGTGAATCCCTCACGTTCTACTTTTACTGTCCAGTGAAGCCCCCTCCCATTCATGTGAATCCTACCCCAGTTTGTGTGCACACCCATTCACAATAGTTATTTCCTCTACCTTATAAATTATTCGTTCGGTGTGTTTCCAACCACTGATATGCTGCATGTAGTGTTTCACCTCTACTACTATACCAGTTGAGTTTCTTTTATACAATTACACATCATTTTGTTTAAATATATTATGATGCTCATTCAAATAATTATTATCTGAATAAATTATTAAATACACAGATATATAAAACCTTTATATTTATTTATATAAATTAATAAATTCCTTTTAATATTATTTTTCTATGTTTTTATTATCTAATACTTTTAAATTATATTCAATTTATAAATTTATATAAACATTACATTTTATATGTGTATTTATATACATTGGAGTTATTATATTTTATAATTCTATTTACGTTATGCATATGCACATATATTAATATATTTATATTTATATTTACGTAAATTATTTATATACTTAAATACATATTTATATACTATTCACATTCTTATTTATAATATATATATATATATATATATATATTTATATTTATATAATGTATTGAAAATAATATTTATATAATGTATTTAAAAATATATTTGTATAATCTATTCCAAGAAATATTTTTATTATTATGTGCATTAAAATAAATTTTATTATATAAATTGTATAATATTATATATAATTAATACATAATTAATATTATATGAAATATACATATATGAAATAAAATTTATACAAATATTCATATTATATAAAATTAACATTATATGAACTAAAATTTATACAAATATTATATATGAAATAAAATTTATACAAATATTTATATAATTCAATATGAAATACGATTTTATATTTTATATAATTAATATTTATATTATATATATTTAATATTATATGAAATAAAAAAAATATATATTTATATATATTATTTCAATACATATATTTATTATTATGCCCATTAATGTGTATGTATTCCAATTAATATAATTGTCTAATATTAAATACATTAATATATCTATATTTCAATAAATATAATTCATTAATATTGTGTACATTAATATATATTTATTTATATATTTGTATATATGTACATGTGTGTGTAAAAATAATAATATTAATTATTATTATGGTTATGAGTATTATTATTACAGAAATTTTTTAAAATATAAAAATTATATGTTGGTTTTATGAATAGTATACATTTATATATTTTATGATTTATTTCATACATATTGTTTCTGATTCTTTCATTGAGGCCTGTGCCGTCGTGCTGCGACGCACTGGCTGTTTTCCCCCATTATCACTTTCCAAAGGCGGCTAACATCGGTCACTTATTTAGGGAAGTTTAATCCTTGATTGAAACAGGATTATGGGATATTGATATCTCCTTCTATGTATTCCGCCTAAGAATTCGTCTCCAAGTTTGGGTCACCCTTAAATATTATGAAATTGCTCGTGAAACTATTCTACTGTATCATATCTTCATGGATGCTGTTTAATTACACTGCATCTGTTAGGATATTCCAAGGGGTTAGACCAGGTCATCAACCTTTGATTAGGGGAGTAGTCACGTTGTACATCGCTAGCATTTTTGGATGCTAAAACACTGATGTGCCTGGGTTTATTCCCCTTAGGATAGGGATTCTCGAGGGCGTAAAATCATGGGGAATCCCACATCGAGTGGAGGGAATTATATACCATAGGCATGTTCTTGAGGTTTTTCTCAGCTTACCATGTTTAACACAAGTTATTTCATGGGTTTAACATATTTTGGGGATGGTTATTCCAAAGGCGTGTCTTCCGAGGTTTTCCTCAGGCATCTCATGTTTAACCTAAGGTTAGACTCAAGTTAAATGTCATGTGGAGATAGAATGAGAGTGATCATAACATTCCCTAGAGAGGGATCAGATTGGTACATCCCTAAAATGGAGAATCTGTAAGGTTTAGCGGATGATGGACCAGAATGCCCAATGAGGACGGATCTGAGGTGGTGTGTCCCCTTGTGGGAAGATATCACACCATCAAGGTTGATCTAGACACCACGGAGGGCAGATCAAGGAAATTGGACCCTAGAAAGGGGAACACCATGGTTTACCATTGGCTGGGATTGAACATCACAGAGGATTCCTACGTACCCTGTATAGAAAACATGGATCAAAAATCGTGTAGATAGAAGGGAGAGGCATGAAATGAGGGTGTAAACAAAGGACAATGACCCGAATACATGTCGGGGATTATGCATTATAGGTGGCCCATCGTAAGAGGGGAACTCTTGGTTAGATTTTTATGGATTGTGTGGGGCTTATACATAGTTTGGAGCCCGAATGGATGACATAGTCCCACCAGGATGTTGCATCCCAAGTAAGAATCAGTATGGATATGAATGGAGTGTCGAAGGATAGAGTGAGTGTGGATGGGATCGAAGTGAAGATGATAGCAATGTTGGTCTTGGACCATAGAGAGGCTTCCTATGTATCCATGTGGTAGTGAATCAAAGTCCACATAGTTCGGTGGGGAGATGGGACACCTAAGGAGGCAGCCCGTGATGATGGACAGATGGATGAGACCTAGATGAAGTAGAACCCCCAGGTTGGGGAATGACCTTCCTGAAACACAAAGGGTCAAGGGAGAGACCAAGATGAGACATGAGTGGTGGGATTGAAACATGGGGGGCTTCCTATATATCCTTGTGGCTGGGAATCAAATTCCATTTATTTCAAGATGGGGAAATGGGATCGGGTTGTACGCAAAGGACACCGACGCGATGACATGATGGGGGTTACATGTGGTTAGCGGCTCGAGAGTTGGTCTGAGGTCACTAAGGGACATACCAAGGATGTGGGTACCAGCCATGGGGACACTAATGTTTACCAGTGTTTGGGGATAAACATAAAGGGGGATTCATTCACACCCTTCTAAGGAGATAGGGATCAAAACTCGCTTAGTTTGTGGGAATACAGTTTAGTGGCATACAGGACGAGGGTGAACTGATGTGAAATGGTAGGGACCAATGAAAGACAGGCTTGAATCTCATTGTGAATTCCCACATCCCATGATTGAAAATGGAAAGGAACAATGTCCATGTAGATCGATGTTGAGGGATGTGGCTTACACACTAAGGAGTCCCAAAAAGGGTTTCATGGTGGATTATTACTCTAAGATCACGTGAGTCATGCTCGGTGGGAGAAACAAGAGGCAGCAAAGACCAGATGATCACATCACAAAAGGTACGTCTATGAAGAATGGAATGGGGTATAAATGATGTTTTCATCCTAGGGATATGTAGATTGAGACTTACTCTATAATGGAGTCCTAATTGATATAAATACTTATGGGGGAGGGACGACATATCGAGTGTCCCTTGTGCCCATTTCTCCTCTGGTCTTTGTGTATGGAAGAGGATTGGAGGAGCAAGAGTGATACCTCTAACAAGAAAGGATAGGGAATTATAGCAGGATGAGTTTCCTCCCCCATGGATAGATATCATTCCATGAAAGAAGGATATTACTCCATGTGAGAAAGATCTCACTCCCATGGATACTAGTTGGTGTGGAAAATGTTTGAGGCGGGGAACCCATGTATATCACACGGGGAAAGGCTATAGTTTATCATCTTATGTTGGGGAAGATGATGCTTGGTTGTTTAACATCTTGCAACTAGGACAATGGGGATTCTCTCCCCACCCATAGGAATTAAATAACAAATATGATTTAACCATTGGTGAAGGGAAATCATGAGAAATTCTGTATAGAGACAGTTTTCTGGAGTGATCCATTGATGGGATCACATTAGCGTAGCTATGGGAAGAAGCAATAGACGTTAGCGTACCTATGTGAAGTAGCTTGAGGAAAAGAAAACCAACATGAACCGCCAACTAGGGGACCTTTAAATCACTTTGTACAAACATAGAGTGCCGCAGGGGAGAAGTCAGGTTTGTGAAGCAATGAGGTTCACAGGAAGGGACCATACAAGGCTCTGGTGCTCCACAAAGTTGAGAGACTCGGAAAAAGGGTATGATTTGAGAAGTGGGGTTATATAGACAAGGTATAGAGTATAAATTCATATGAAGGGTGCTTTGTTATGTTCAAGTGATTTCATAAAGTAGGACCTCACAGATCATGGGTGCCTTAAAAAGTGCGGCATTGCAAAGAAATATACAATTTGAAGCACAATGATCTTGCCTTAACATGGGGTTCACATGTGCATGGAAGGTACTTTACAAAGCATGAGTTATTTATGAATACCTAGGTTTCCATAGGGATATCCTTCCTTTGCGATGGCCAATGGGATTCGCAAAGGTCATACCTGATTGAAGAGGGGTTTAATATGAGAAAAGGAAAATGTATTTTGCATTGCTCGAATACCTTGAAGAGTTCATTTTCTAAATTTTTCATATAGAAGATGGTTATTCGTGATTTGAGAGCTGAGAAGGTGAAAGGTTAGGGTAGCAGTACTTTGGTTTTTGGGGAAGACTGGTATTTATAGGCAATAGGTGGCGTGAAGATCTGAGGCCAGGTCGTGAAGGAATTGGAAATTGAAATCGGAGGACAATCCTTCATGTTCCTCAGTATCTCAGACCTCTCTGTTAGCCACTACACAGAACTCGTAGAGTGCTCTTTCCAGTCCATCGAAGTTGCAAAGTTCTCTATAAATTGCTCCGCAGTGGAACATATCTCTCTCTCTAGTGTTTCATAGTCGTGGAGTTCTCTATCAGTTGTTCTGTGGCGACATAGTTCTCTCTCTCAAGTGAATTGTAGTCATAGAGTTCTCCATTAGCTGCTCTGTGGCGGCCGTAGAGGAGGATTTTCCCACTTCTTTGCACCGATCATAGAGCTGGAGGTGCTTTGAGAGGCTTCTCTCCGAGGTTTCATAGTGAGGCAAGCTTCCTTGGAATTTTTGTGGGGTTTGATTTCCCAATTTACTAATTTTGGTGCCAACACATATATTATATTAAATATGTAATTATTATTTATTTATGTATGTGATTATATAAATTTATATTATATCATATATATATGCACGCACAAGAAACTAAATACATTCATATAATTTAAAATATATAATATAATTAAATGATATATATATACTAAATTAATTTATAATTAATATGGAATATATATAAAATAATTATATAATATATTTATATTTTTTATATATTTTTAATTTTGTATATATTATATATATTTTTATACATAATAAAATATAATTTTTTATACATAAATATATAATAAAAATGTATTTAATACAATATATTTAGGATAGAAATCACAATATAAATATATAGTATTTCTATAACAATATATAATTTTATCTATTTGGATAAATATTTTTATATTTACATTTGTAGTATGTATACCAATATTTATATATGTATACATTTTTGTTGATATGTATAAGTATTTATTTAAAGTATTTATAATTTTCTTATATATGCATATGGATATAGTGTATTTAAATACATTTATATAATCTTTTTATAATATATATATATATATAGACACACGTGAACACAGTCATATCTATTATAAAATTTGAATTTATATGAGATTTATTTTGAAATACAAATAAAAATTTAGAGGGGGTTAAAACAACCTCTAATCATAGAGATGAATGGCGGTTCATGAACCCTGTAAAATTGATTGAATTATATGGGGTTACTTACCCCCTTTGAGGTCATAAATTATATGGGGTTCAAAACCCCCTCTAATATAGTACATTTTAGGGGGTTTAAAACCCCCTCTAATATAAGGGATTTGGGGTGGTCCATTAACCCCTCTAATATCTTAAATTAGAGATGGTTGAAACCCCCATCTAATTTAAGAGATTAGAGTGGGTTGTGAACCCCCACTATTTCCTTTTAAAAAAATTCAATTTTATTTATATATAGCCTCTAATAATCAAAATAATATTATATATAAATATATAGCACCTCTAATATCCAACCAAACATATTGCTCCACTAATTATTAAATTATCAGCAGTTTTGACCTAACTACATCAAAATTCAAACTAAATATTAAAAAAGTAATTCTTAAAAATGTATAGGGGGTTGTGAACCCCCTCTAAATTTGATTATTAGAGGGGTTTTTGTAGAACCCTGTCTAAAATAACTTTTAGAAGTGGTTTTTCATAACCCCTCTACAAAAACTGCTAATCTGCTATTTTTTAAGGGCCACATAAGGGGTAGTCCAATACTCACCCCCACCCCCAATGACATAAATCTTCTGTGTAATGGTGTAGTATCCTCAATAGGTTGTGCTATGGAATGTCCTCATATACTTTAACATATATATCCCCCATGTGGAATAGACGACCCTACTCCCTCTTCTACCCATGAGAGGTTATGTCGTTTTCATTTACAACCATAGGCACTACACCACAGAAACACCCTATGACATTAGTAATTGTTATTCTTTAAATATAAACTATGTGTAATATCTTGTTTTATATGAGATATAATACTAAAACTAAACCAATATAATTTTTATTATATATTAAATGTGGCCATTATAATTTTTGTCTTAAATTAGAGGGTATAAATACAGGTAACCACATTAAGAAATATATGTCAGAAGAAAAACAAATATCTTATATATTAAAAAATTAAAAAACTAAATTAATGTATCAAAACTAATAATATTTTATTTATTAAATGACAATGAATTTAAAAAATATGAACAATTTCATACCCTTCTCATATTTTATGATAACGAAAACATTATCTGTGCATATGTATGGAGTGCCACCTCCATGAAGTGTAATATTTATTTTCCATCTCTCTACTATTTTTTTTATCATAATCTATTAAAATATAATTCAAAACCATAACAACCATATAAATAATATCATCATTATTAATTAATAGTAATTTTATTCCAAAATAACATATTTTATAACCATACTCACCAATCGATTATATAATGTTTTTCTTTATGTCAGTTTAACCACATATATGGAAAATGATATAAATTGCTATCATTGATTGATATGAAAACATAACTACTATAATTATTGTAAATTAATGTGTAAATATTTAATTTTATAGTTCTAGAAGTGTTAAATTAAGATTTTAATTATTATAATATAAATTATTTTGTGCATTAAAAATTTCTGAAAATAGATCATCTATGATTGCATCATCAATAATATTATGTAATACTCTTTTGGAAAGAATTTAGTATTATATAAATCATTATAAGACATCTATTCTAGTATATTTAATAATCCTTGAATAATGAACATGTAGTAAAGGAATAAGGATTGACATAAACAACTAAAATTTCTAACACCCAATGGAAAAAAGAATCTATAAATGACTAATATATTTTAAATAAATGATAATAATTGAATTATTTAAAATTTAATATATATTAATAAGGTTATTATATAGGTGATTAATATATTTGTGCTTATGGTACAAGATGTTAAATCAATTTCATAAAGATTGTGAGTAATGGTAAGGGGTTTTCTTGCTCAACTTCTTTTCATAAGTCATAATGAATCATGTTTTTGTTATAGTCTTATGATATTGTTTTCTTATATACTAGGATGATATTATATTTCATTTTTTTATTTTTTTTCTATGGAATTACATGTTCACATAAAATAATTTTTTTGAAGGAATTCTTTATTCATAAAATTCTATGATTTTGAGAATACATATCATCCTTTATAAATATGCACTTTTTCTACCATGTCCATAGTAACTCTTACCATTAATGTTAACCTTTCTAATTTTCAAACAAAAATATGTTTTATTTCTTGAAATCTTTAAATTTAACTTTACCTCATTTTAAATGGAATATTTCTAACTCTTTTTATGTTATGGGATTCAATAATTTTATTTTAAAATGTAAAAAATATTTTCCTTTTATGGTAATATGTTTTATCTTTAAATCCAAATTTCTTTGAGATAACATTTATGTACCTTTAATGGTTCCACTATTAATGATATTTTTTAAATTAAAATTTTAAAAATGTTTTCACCTAACATTTCAAAAATTTATCACTGAAAGTAACCAGTTGCATCTTCATTATAAGATAATGTAAAATTTATTTTCTAAAATCCCTTTTTAATAGTTTCTATGTTAACAAAAAAATTTCTTCCTTAAGACCATTATTCTTAGATAAGATATATTTCCATGTTATGAAATTATTTTTAAAATAAAATTAATTTTGAATGATTATAAAAAAATTCCAAGTTTATTTCAACTTTTTAAATATGATTTACCTAATGATACTAAAAAGTTATGTTTCATCTATATCATTGTCCTTAATTCTTCTAATATTACACTAGGGATATGTTCTTATGTAAACATCATACTTTTTTATTTAGTTGTCTTGTGGAATTTCATTCTAATTATTTTCAGGAATCTCATCTCTTTTTCATGGGTTAATTAAGTTATATTTTAAGGTTTAATGTTTTCATATTCTAATGGAACTCATATATTTGGATGATGAAATGTGGGTTCCTCTATCTAACTCCAATTCATTGGTAAAGGTTTTATATCTCATTGGATAAAAATGGGATGTGATTTAGATTATTCAACTCACTAACTAAACGTGATTTATGATTCTAAATCCACTAAAACCAATGATCTATTTTAGTAATTATTAAATTTGACTATTATAATGTAGCCATTAAATTTTTTTGTGTAACTAAAAGTTACAACGTTATGAAATATAAACATAGAGAAAAATAAATATTTTTAGTACTATTTAATCATGAAATTTAATAAATATAGCTAAATAAGTAATATTTTATTTATATCTTGATTAATATTCTGGGAAAGATAAACCTTTAATACCCTTATCCTGTTCTCTGGAAAATGAAAACATAATCCATATGTATGTATTAACTACCACCTTCACAAATTGACATATTTTATTTTTTATATCTTTATTATTTAATTCTATATCAAAATATCTTAAACTATAATTCATCTCATTAAAAAATAAAACTAATATCAGTATACTTTCATAAAATTTTTATTATGTCCAGATAATGACTTTATTAACAATACTTACCCATCGATTATAACATGTTCTTGTTTGGGTTGGTTTAACCATATACACAGACAATGCTATATTTATCTATCTTGGGTGATTATGAATAAATAAATAATTCTATAATTAGACATTAATGAAAAAAATAATATTTGGTTTATGGTTATGGAACTATTATATTAAGACTTTACTTATTATTAATATATCATATTCTGATAATTATAAATTACGGAAACTAGCACGTCTCTAATTCCATCAACACGAATCGAAACAAAAACTCATTTTGTATATAATTATAACTCCAAAAATCATTTTAATGAATTTATTCTAATATATTGAATAATATGTGAATGATGAACTTGCTGTAAAGGAATGAGTATTGACATAAATATTACGAGTGTGTGCCAAAAAAATAAAATTTCTACCACTCTATAGTAAAATTAACTTAAAATTGAATAATATATTAGTAATAAATGATTATAAAGGAAGTAAAAAAGGAGACATATTTGAATAAGGTGATAAAAGAATCTACTATTTTGTTTATGTTGATGATAATGGATATGAATTGAACCTTTATGGAAGTCAATAAAAAGGAAATGGGTTTTCTTAACTCAACGTCTTTCCTTGAGTCATGATGATTTTTTTGACTATGGTCTTGTAAGATTTTCTAAATATATCCTATGATGATATTATATATCCTTTCATCATTATTTTTTTGTTACTTACATGTTCCAATCAAATATGACTTCTTTCATGGATCTCCTTCTTCATAAAATTTGATAATGTTTAGAATAATTCCCATCATTTTCTAATTAGATCATTTTCTTCCTTGTGTATATTTAATATTTCCCCCAATATTTACCTTTATTATTTTGAAATTTAAATAATTTTTATTTCTATTTATCTTAAAATTTCCTCTTTCCTATTTTTAAATAGATGATTAATCACTCTTTCTACAGTACGTGTTTGAAAAACTATTTTTTAAAATATGAAAAAATTACATTCCCTAATAATTCATTAAAAAATAGATTTTGAAAGTGACCTATAACTTTACACTTTTATGATAATGTTAACAATGTATTTCTAAATCCGTAATTACCATTTTTATAGGTGAGAAATATCTTTCACCATTATTTCCAATCTTCCCAACAAATATTTCATTAAATGTTTAATTTTTTTTATCAAAATAAAATTAACTCTTAATTTTTTTAAATGATAGAGATATATCCTCCATTTAAAATTTTATTTTTACAATAGAAATAAATATATAATTATAAATTATATAAATATAATTAATTTTAATTCAATTATATTTGATATATGTTCTTATTTACACCATCCACATCTTTTCTATGAATGAATTATGGAACTTTCTTACAATATTTTTCATGTAACCCATCTCATTTTCATGGATTCAGTTAGTACTATTTGAAGAATTAATTTATTCCAGTTGTAATGGCGCACATATGTATGGATGATGATTGTTGACATCTTATATATAAAAACAATGGATTGGTTAATATTTTATATCTCGTGATACAACAATATTCCATGATTTATGGTACACAAGTCACTAATGATCCATCAATTATAATGCTCAAGTAACTAATGTGTCGTATGAAGTAATACATAAGCCACCATATAATTGGTCTCATTATTTTCATGTTTGAATAACTATTTAATGTTTTCAAGTGATTATTTTTAGGTCATGGTTCTTTTTTATGATATGTTTCCATGACCATCAGTACTTTTATGTCATATGCCTATGATTATGATCCATAACCCATATTTATTATCTCGCTCTCTTATTCCATGATATATGTTTATTCATTTAAGACTACATATCCATCTATCCTTACTTATTGTTTTTTTTAATATATTTATTCCATGCTATTGTTTTCTCACATTCTTATGATATGAAACTTGATAACATTTTGTTATGTTTTTCCACTGTTGAGAAGTTGAGCTGACCTGTTTCTTATATTTCCATTCCCTATGTTATGAGGATTGGTATAAATTATAATATATCTATAATAGTTTCTATAGAGATAATATTATGGTTTCATACTCACAAGTAATGTAAAATAAGTGGTTTATGTATAAATTCATCAAAAACACTAAACCTTCAATTATAGGGATTGTCTGATAATTTTTGAGACATACCATTTAACTTAAGAAAATTATGTAACATAAATATATTTTTATCATGTGTCACATAACTTGTTATCAAATACTATGTGTACTATATGTATTTATATCAAGAGACCCAAGAATGTGGGTCTGGGATGCTTCACCTTTAACCCTTGAGGTAGGGCCATATTAGATATTTAAAACTAATATTTCAATAGAAGGGCCTGTTCAAACCTTCTCAAACAACCACCCAAGAACCCAAACCTCCAAAAATACCTCACTCCATATCCAAAATAAATCACTACGGGTATTTTAATTCAAATATTACCAATCAAAATATAAATTCATATAACAATCCCTCTTCCAGATCCAAGAATTCAACCAATATAATAATGTAATAACCCTGAATTTCATGGGATGTTACAAAGTCACCACAATAATTCTTATAATAGCATATAAATCCTGATTTTCTATGACCACTTTTCCAAAAATACCATAGTTATCAATTCATTCAGAAAATATCATGATCTATCCTCAAATGTCAAAGGTGATTCCAATGCACAACTCCTACCACCAAGGTGCATAATAATATCCCATCTCATGGAAAGGATAAATATAAAGCATAATTATATCCCATATATCCTATAAAAATCATACTAGGTAAATCTCACTCATGGTGGTGCGAAACCTTATTATCCCACTCTTAAACCATGAATTTCATTTATTTCAAGAACATAAAATAAGGTACACACATAAAACATGAAACAGCTCTGAAAAGTTATTATGTAGCCCACCTGCTTGATACAATGGTGCTCGTCACTCAGAAGAAGGCCCACACTAAAAAACTTGTCTCATATCCATATTTAGATAATCTACTGTCTCCTCAAGACCTATCCAACTCTATTAACATTGATACCATCTAATACTCATCACCCTTTAAAGAAAAATTAGTATGTATGATCCTTTAACCTAGACCATAAGACCAAATTCGACCATATTATAGTATATCATCTCACCGGATCCCATTATTCAAGGACCATCCAAATCTATCATGCATTAAACCCCATGGAAATATGATGTTAAGCCCTCAATAAGTCTCATTTCCCTCATCTAGGTTCTATATAACACATCCTAAGAGAGATACCATAAATTTCTATATAGATAAACCCCCTCTTCATCATGCGTTTATGAGTCCTAAAGCACTTGTCAGGATCATAATGCTCACCAGCCCTGATTCCATCCACAAGAGGGTGTCACTCATCATTACTAAGACGTATGATCATCTCATCCAATATAAATAGGTAAGTTTCACATGTATCATCCCAACTAGAAGAAATGAAACCATTATAGGATACATGTGTCTCATATCACACCATTAGATCTAATGAGTCCTCTCCTTACCATAATCGAAACCATCACTTCTTGAATACATATTCATCCAGTATCCAAATTCACTAAATTTATAGTTATAAATCATCTGAATATTCTAATTACCAAATCCATAATATCTCTATCTCTTGGCCATTCTTAGTCCCTGTAAACATTAACTAAACCAATGAAACATGTATAAACATTCATATGACCTTATATTAAAGGGACCATCTACCTTGATCATAGAGTTACCATCCTTTTCATGATCCATTGTGCCTCAACCTTTATAATCCATGAATTATCCAATCTCTCATAAAAACATTATCACCCATCCAACATTAAAAAATATGAATAATTAATTATAAACAATTATAACTAATTATTCAATTTAAACGAAGGTGGTATATTCCATGTAAAACTCACCTAGAATCACAGTAACATTGAAACCACCTAAATACATTAGTTTTCTTCATTCTAGGTCCCCATATGGACACCATACATGAACTCCCTACCGATTCATGATAATTTCACTAATATCTATTCAAATTTACATCAAAACCCTAACCGTAAAATAAAAAATTATGTAGCTATAAAATAAGAATAATAACTGTGGGAGAAATGGATAAATCACCTAAAATTCATATTATAAATGCCATAAGAATATTACCCCAACAATGGGTATCCATGGAATGAAGGATAGGGGAGGATATAACTGAATATCCCTCCCTGTATCCCAATATTCCATAAAATCATAAAGGGGGTACTCGGTAAATTACCGGCCTACCCCTAATAAAAATAGGCGTAAACCATGTCGTGGAACAACCTATTGGGTGATTGCATAAGGGTCCTTCACAACCTTCAACTATTGTTTGGAGTATGGATCCAGGTTATATCCCACCTGGAAAGAATCCTGATACTTAGCCCCTAGAGCCCCTTATAATAAAATGATTCGAGGTTGTGACGTTGTCTTGCTTCAAGGACATGTTACATTGTAGTTGGGCCCCACATGGCATGGTCTATACCAAAAATCCCACTCTCCTATTAATTTTATCCACTTAAGGCTACACCATAGATTTTCTCAATAATGGAAACTACACCGTTTCCCCCGAAGCTAGGACATTATGGATTCCAGCAGTTGAAATTTCAACTATAGGGCCACTCTGACCCATGTACACTGACCAACATAGTACCCAAACCTATAACCAAGTATTATCCCATTCATAAATATATACCTTAGAATTTATTGCAAGATTAAATTCCCTATATGAATCTAAATTCATGGAACGACCCCAACATTAGATTCAAAAATTTTACTCCCCATAGAAAGGTATCAACCCTACAATTCATGTGTTGGTACAAATGTTCCATCCACTATCCTTTATTTACATTAAATTTGAGTAGTGGTTGTCTTTGGAAACATGTGAGAAGGGTCTAATGAATAATATCTATGATTCAAAATGACTATTGGTGTGATAATTAAGTGGAGGTTGGTGTCACTCTTCATCCATATTAACCGTCCCTTGAGTCTGATTATCTATTTTAATATGTAGATTCCCCTTATTAAACATGTTTTACTTGGGTTTGGGGAATATGTGTGATATGAGAGTGTAGTGAGAGGTTTCAATAATAAGTGGATACAAGTGTGTGAGTTTTTATTCATGGGGTTTTCTTATATATGTATTCGGTTCACAAACCTTTTTTGTTTTATAGTTGAAAAAGTTTTACATTCTATATAGAGAGTGATTTGGGATGAAAATAATAATTGGGTAAACTATAATATAGTTATAATATTGGATCTAGGTTTTATGCACCTCTTAATCTTGGTTTCTAAATTTTATTTTATTTTATCATTTTTTTTATTTTATATTTCTATTTCATCAACATTATTTCAATAAAGTGTTTTTTTCTTTCAAAAATAAATATAAAAAAAGGAGAGGTTAATAATTGAGAATTAACTGACTTGTACTGAGCCTCAGTAGTAAATAACCTATGGGTTTCACTATACTATATTAATGTAATGTTTCAAAATATTATTTATAGGTAGTTTTTGTTAAAATCATTCATCAATATGACATTCTTTCAAGGGAGGTTTTGTGTTATCTTAAGTGTTTACTTCACTATTATTTTTTATTTAGTTTTAAAAAAACAAAAAAAATCATGAAATATTGGATTTAGAATAATCATAATTTAAATATGAGATAACATATTTTGCTAAAAAAACTAGGGATATTTCAAGGCTATTCGCGATGGAGACTTAAAATAATTTTTCAGGATCATAAGGAAGACAAAGAACAATTTTGTTTGAAATACTTAGAAAAATAACATAATGTGTGTGCACTATTTTTATCTGATTTCTATACTAGAGTGGTGAAGGGGTAGTGTGAGCACTAAAGTGATGAAACAAATCAAAATTAAATTTCATAAATATGTTTATGAGTTTGATGGGATACTTGAGTACCACACACTATCAAGAAATATTTAATTTCCAGTAATGGAGGATGAAAAAAAAATATTTATTCTAATATTTGATGAACTCAAAGAGATAATTGATTTTACAATTGAATATATTTCTGAATACTTGTATATAGTGATGAATCATGAACCTTTTAACTGAAAAAAGATATTACCCATCTCTTTTACTCTCTCCCATGAATGGTAGAATTGAATACATGTTGGCTAGGTTAATATTTATATAAAGTATTAAAGAATTACTACAAAAAAATGGCATGGTTTGGTTTCATGGAGAACTGTATAAACAAAAAAGGTTTCAAATTGTCTTATATAATGGAGATAATCTTACATAGAATTATTATTTTTACATAATATGAGATGAAATATTATTTTCCCTATGAAGAATTTATAGAACCAATTAAGATCAAATAAGATTTATATGAGAATGAAACCAGAGTATGTGTACTTGAATGTGAGGAAAATATAGAATTATCAAATCTGACGACCTTGAGATTACCATTGGTAGTGCATGAGGAAGAATACAAAATTACTTGAACCTTTTAATGTAGATAAATCAAATTTATATGCATATTTTCTATATTTTTTCCCAATATATTTTTTTCAAACTGATTTTGATATTTTTTACAAGGTAGAATCAAATGAAAGGGGCATTATAGTTTTCAAGGTGGTGGAGGATTTTGAGAATTATTTTAATGAAAAGGTGGATGAAGTTAAATATATTTTACAATTAATGGATGTGATTAATGATTATTTTAATGTGGAAGATGGTATATTGATGATAAATATAAGAAAAAATGATTCTAAACATGAGTAGATAATACACTCCTTGAAACTAAGAGTACTTGTTCGTTGGGTTGCATCTCCCCAGCATTAGAAGTTGAGAAGGAGGAGGTACCCTTTACCATCATTACAACCTCACCTAATTAAAGTTTTATTACTGTATATGGGGTGTAATATCATTATAAAATGGTAATGAACCACTAGAATAAGAAGAAGAAGGAATTGAGAAGAATAAATGACCTAGAAAAATCTTCTGTTTCAGGTCTCATATACTTCACCATATATCAAGGATTATGAAAAACCATTCAGTTATGGATGTGAAAAACAAAAAAAACTCTTATTAGGGTATACCGATATTTTATTACCTTCTCATTCATTTTTAATTTTCCACTAGATTTATCTTAGTTTGAATAACTTCTTTTTTCTTTTCATGAATTTTTAATTCAGAAAAATGAATGAAAGTTCGGGAAGTGAATATTTTTCTAGTGATTATTTTTAAAAAAAATATTTACATATTTTTTATTTCTCCACTATTGAATAGTAATGTTGTTTTTTTTATAAGTAATTTATAGAGGTCAACATACATTGGAAACATTTTATGATAACATCGAATCATTTATGGTCCATCTAATTAAAACTCAGATTATATTTCTACTTTTTACACTCATTGGATACAAAATATTTTAATTATTTTTAAAAAAATTCAAAAAAATATTAATGTTTTGTATTAGAGATTGTTTGAAAACAATACATGGGTGAATAAAACCTATTTTTATGATTTTTTGAGGTATTTTATTTAGCTTTATTTTTCTTCTTTTATTCAATTTTCTATATTATTATTATAAACACTATGAAATTAAATAAGGTATTTAATCACATTCCAAATTGATAAATTGTAAATAAGATCTTTATTCCTTAAACAAATAGTTTCAAATGAGTGTTTATGTGGATTCATTCATAGGATTTTGGATTTTCAAAACATTCTTACATGTTTCATGAATTTTTGAAACCCATTCCTCAGTAGCACTTACTAATATTATTCTCACTATATCGAGAAGAACTCTTGAACCATTTGATTTATTCTTCATATTAACCACCATTATTTAGGGAACACACGTTTGTTTTCATATAAAACTAATTTTTATCCTTCATCAACACATTTAAGGATAATGAACCTTTAAAGTGTGACTATGGTGCCTCTTTGAGAAAAAACTTATTTTATCAATTACAATACATCACTCACATATAATCGTGTTAATAAAATAATATCCTTTAAAGCTCTTATATCTTATCTAAATTACATGATTATATTCCTTACATACCACCACCCATGAATTTTTTGCATGATCATAGATTTAAATGAGTGTGTAATTCAATAAATTGATGTACTGTTTAGGGATGACTGACACTATATAGAATCATTGGGGTAGTTTACCATTTTAGGGGAGTAATATAATAAATGTTTCATATTGTGTATCAATTGATTACTCTTGAAAAAATAAAAAAATTAAAATGTAAAAAAAATAAAAATAGGATTGAACAATTCATTATACTCATTTTTATTACTCATGACCCTCATCAAATGAAAAGGAATTGTGTAATAACTTATTGAATGTAATTACCTTCATGCCATACTCTATAAAAAATGAGATAAAAGTGTATATAAAAAATTACTACAAAATATAAAAATTAAGAGGGACTATCATTCATTATATTTTATTTTTAAGGACTTGTGGTCCAGTTTTAAAATGGGGAAGTGAGTAACTGATTCTTGTGCGCGGTTACTATAGTGAAGAATTTTAATTTTATTTTTTGTGATGGAACTTGATTTATATATCATGATTCGTGTCACAACCTCTCCCCCGGGGCCTGTGTGGTGACTAACCCAAGCCTACCTTCCATATGCCAGGGGATGGTGACTAGCACCGGAAAGGAATATCCCAAAAAAGGGAAGGAATTGCCTTTAAAACTGTACACACACACCCAACCACATCCCATCAAGATGAAAGGGGGAAAACGTATACCACTAAAACAAATATGAGTGAAAGTACAAGTGAAAGTAAGTGGGCTTGAATAAAAACCCAATAAGGAACTGAAAATAGTAAAGTAAAAAAGGAAACTCTGATGGCCATTCGCGTAAAACCCCCCAACTGATCATCAGATTAGTGAAGCTACTAAAAGCTAAAGTACTATGTCCTACTGGCCCAGACCTACTTGGACACACCTAGTCCTAGGCCACCAAGTCCATTGTCGTAGCATCCGTCAGTCCCATCCCGCCTGAGCACGTATGTCAAAACGTCGATCATCTGTACCAGCCACCAAATGTGCAGGCGAAGCCCATGCAGGGGTGAGTATAAAAATAACTATTAGGGACCCCAAGACCCATAGAGGACTCTCAGATATCCATGAAAGAAAACACCACAAATCAAATATCATAGAGGTAATACCACCAATCAAGACCTCAACCACACAACACAAAGTAAAAGATATCGCCCCCACTAGGTATAACTTAACTAAAGAAGTAAAGATGTTTATTCATAAATCTAGATCATCTTACTCGGTCGATAGAATCTAATGCTGACTTGCACATGATCACTCTATGATGACCCATAGAGGATCACTAGGTGATGACCCACAGTGGATCATTAGGTGCTAACCCACTAAGGATCGCTAGGTGATGACCCACAGAGGATTCTCTAGGTGCTAACCTACAGAGGATCTCTAGGTGATGAAACACAGAGGATCACTAGGTGTTGAGCCATATATTATTTCTAGGTACAAACTCATAGAGGATCACTAGGTGTTGACAAAAAGAGGATCGCTATTCTTTCATCACATCACAACCAACCACTGGATTCCTGCACTAAGCACGATTGATTCTGGGAGGATCCGGTCCTCAGACCATTGGTCTAACCTCAACTACCAATATATCCCAAATAGAGTAACCCAAAGTATTGTATCATCTTAAGGGTCCCAACACATCATACATCACATCGATCAGACGCTTGGTCTGTAAGTTATGAGATTTTTGGTAAAAAGGAACCGGTTTGATTCGAGTCTGATCCAACCTGTCCTTACTCAAAATTATTTTAAAACTCATGAGGAGTATATTAGGAAGACTTCCCAGTCATAAGGGGCCCAATTCAACTGATTGAACAATAATTGGATGCATGTTTTGAGAGATACATGCATTTTAGTAAACATGTGTCCGGTTATGTCTAGGCCCGGTCCGACCGACCCAACCAACCAGGCCCAGGGGTTCGAGATACCCCTGTTCAATTAGACGAACTCGACGTAACTAGGTTCGAGTCAGGGTCAGTTTGGTTCGGCAAGGCCTATGGGTGATTCCCAATGGGCCTAACTGAACCTGACCTGGTTTGGATGAGGGTCCATCCCGTCGGGTCGCTCGGCGACACAGTCTCATCCAGCCCGGCCCAACGGGCGCGAGTCCGTACTACTGGAATGGGTCCATCCTAGCTCATGGGTTGGGGCATAGCCTGCCTACAGAAGACCGACCATGTAGTGCAGTTGGTGTGGAATCGTCCAACCGGGTTGCGGTAGTCGCACCGCGTCCAACCCCATTGGCCCTATAGATGCGATGTGTCCTCCTGTTGCGGTTAACAGACGACAGCTCACCTGATTCTTGGATGTGGGCCATCCCTCAGTGCGGTTCCCACCTAGCCCCTCGAATCCCACCACCAGGGTGAACCACCACCCTTCGCTCGTGACTGCTGCCACGGGCCGCTGCCGCCGGTGCCATTGCACCGGAAGATTTCTCGGCGGACCACTAGAATTGGCCCAGTGGTCTGTTCTCCATGTTGGCTACACCAACAGCCTCCAGGAAAATTCTACTTCACCAAAAAGGTTGTAACACCTGAGACATTTATGAGAAATATTTTGTTTTTAAATACTCAAAGGAATCTTTTACTACACACAACACTAGATTGGCTTGCTTTACACGCAATCACGGCCTTCCTCGATAGCTTGCGTCATATGCAATATCGAGTTTCACTAAACAATGATATGATATTAAAATATTATTAAAACTAGCCGTTATGAATAGTAATAACAACTTTTTGGAATTTTATAAATTTTATTTTTCAAAATGGACTTCATTTTTGGATTCGGAATATCGAAATTAGCCTAGGGTGAAATTTTGGTATTTTTCTCAAAACATTCAATTTTTGATGAATAGTGAAACCACTAAGTGGTAGTTAAAAAAACTGAATTTTTCATAAAACTTAATTTTACCACTTCTGTGAGTGGAATTTAGAAAATCCGAGAGGCACGGTTAATATCAAGGACTAAAATGTGGTTGAATAAGATGAAAATAATTTTTGGTGAATAGTAACTTTTTACTTTTTTTTACCACGGTTAAAAGTAAATAGGGTAATTAAGGGTAAAAGTGTTATTAATATTACCCTAACACATGTCCTAATTCTATTGGATAAGTGTAATTCGACCAAAAACAACCTTAGGAATAAAATATGACCATTTAGGCCCACTAGGATTAGATTAGGACATTTATTATTAATTTATTTAAAGAAGGGTTAAAATAGTTAAAATCAAAGTTTAATAAGTAAATCATTTTTAATATGGGGTTATACATATTATAAATTAGACTATAAATATTCATTAGAAAGCTAAAACTATTTCCAACATAATGGTATTTTATTTGTAATTTGTAGACTTAAAATAAGTTAATTTATTTATGATACAATGATGATGCAGTAATTATCTTATTAATGAAATATTGACATAATTGATGTTATAAATACCCAAATAAATGTAATTTGAGATTTTTTATGAATTCCAATAATTTTATAGGTTAATACGAAATGTTTTTATTGATGTAATTAACGTTTTGATAACTAATAATTCTTTTATAATTTTCACAAAAATCAATTACTAAATAGTGTCAAAATTGACATAAAATAGTTTTTAAAAAAATTATTAGATTATTAATTGTTATTTTATTCCTAAAAATATAAGGTTTGGAAAAATGACTTAGATAATGTTATATATTTTAATAATAAACAACTTGGGGTTCGTTTGTCTTGTTATAGTAAGTTTATTAACCTTATAGTGTAAGAACACAAGAAGACACTGTAAAAGTAAAATTCTTTAACTTAATGTTAAATCTAAATGATAAGGTTAAAATAGGAACCTAAACTTGTCTAAATTATATTGGATGAGAGGATTTCGACCCATACCTACCTTAGCTTATAAATAAGTCAATTTGGAGCTATTAAAAACCGAATTTGACTTAATAATAAAATAATATTTTTAGTTATTCCAAAGGTGCCCCTCTCCTCCCTTATAAAAGGGCACCTCCTCCCTCTCTTCCTCACACCACTTTGAGCCTTCATGCTCGGCCAAACCATGCCAATTTCTCCTCTCCACTTCCCTAGAGACATCCTAGTGGTCCTGGTATTCTTCAAAGACCAATTTTAGTGCCCTAAAAGGAAGTCTCAAATAAGCGCTTCAAAGAAGAGGTAATGTCCGTTACCAATTCTTTCATCTTTATTTCTTCATCCACTTCTTCTTCTATAGTTGTTTCATAATGAAGTAATAACATCAGTATCACTGATATACTGATATGTTATTATAAGTATGAAACAACCCTATTTCATGATCTATCCATCCTACGGAAAATGAAATCACCGCACGTGCGTACGTACAGAATACCGTCTCCACGCTGTGGTGTAATCTATTTTCCACCACCACCTTATTTGGATGGGTATAATGGTGTAAATAATGAATATATATGATTATTTTAAAGTTATATTGATTCTGAAATAGTATACCGACACTCTAATACAATTCCACGATCATGGGAACGATATCATCGTTCGTGCGTACGTACGGAATACCGTCTCCACGATGTGATGCGATTCGTTCTACATGATATTCATTAAATAATTATTATATAAATGAATTGAATGAATGAATATGATATATATTACACTAATAACATTCTGTAAATGAGGTTTCTATAACCTAAAGAGAAGAATAAGAATTTATTTGACAAAACACGCATAAGAACAAAAAGTAATAAACACCCGAATAACAAGTAGTAATGAAATATTACTAATATGAAGCTAAGAATATGATGGTATATGATATAATAACAATGAGTATGATTCTATAATAAGTCAATGACCTTATTTAAATCACTATACATGAGGTTCAGACACTTACGAAGCAAATTGGACATAAGGTAAGGGAAAATATCACAATCTCATTTTTATCTGAGATTGTTTATACTTTGGTATTTACTGGGGTGTATTTCATCATCCACATCCATGTTCCCTCGATATGTAATATTGTTTCCATCCACCTAAAAATTTTTAAATCCAATTTTACCCTTCGGTGAGTTTTTAGTAAAAGATATGAAAGGAATCTTTTGTCATTTTTTGTACGAGGTACTTTTTGACTTTTCCGACAAAAGTACGGGAAGAATGTTTTTTTAACTTATATAGCATGAATGGATTTTTAAAACATTATTTACAAGAATCTTCCTTTACAAGTTTTCATGATTATTTTTAATCAAATTATTTTAGTTTAAAATTGTATGACATGTTAAAAAAAATGTTTTTGAAGTAGAAAGGATATTTTCCTCAAGAATGGAGTTCAAGAGTTTTATCAAAATTATTTTCCGTCTAAGATAATATAGGGTTCTGTTTCTATACCTATTATTACATTGATTTGATTATATTGTGATGGAATTATTTTTATGAATTCCTTTATCTTATATGAATTGTTTTATGATGTCATGTTGTTTAAGAATCCCATTTTTATTACATGGGTTATGCAATGATGTATGATTTTTGATTTTGTGGCACACATAAGAATGGTATCATTATGAGATGGGTGGGACATATATCTCCCTCCAATGCATTCGGTAAAGATTTTATATCTCGTGAGATAGACATGGTTAGAACGGGAGGTTAAACCGGTTCAGTGAAACAGGACTGAAACGAGGAGTGAGCTCGGTTCAGAAACGGACTTTGTCCACTAAGATAGTCTTGGCAACGAGTCTTGAATAATAAGAAATGATTCCCTATGATTACGTGTGTATTCCACAAAGTTTCATGTTTGAAGTTATGATTTTTGGGATTACATTTCACTACCATGATTTATCCCATGTTATGAAAATTATGATCTCTTTTGCAGGGTAATATTTCCAAAATGTTATGTTCTTATGAAATTGATATGTTTGATATTTCTTTAGTTTACACTTACTGAGCATTTGAGATCACCATTTTGTATGTTTTCTTTTCCCTAGGTCAGGAAGAAGGATATTAAGTAGGATATTCCAAAAAGGGACTCTAGATATGATGAAATAAATGGGAGAAAACGTAGATGTTTTATGAACCAGTTGTTTATGTTTCGCAGTTTCTAAAGACACTATACCTATACGGTCCTTTCCTAGTTTTGTTATATGTTGTAATAAGTGTGCTTCAATTTTTAAGTAATAACAATGTATGTAAAGTATGGGTCATTATAGTTGGTATCAGAGGAAAGGTATAGTAAAACATTGGAAACTAGGATGTGAAAGCCTTAGTAAGAACCCTAAGGATAAGTCTACGCATAGAACACAAACTTAGTGTTTTAGAAATGACCATGAATAACCTAGGATAAGACCTTAAGTGTGAAATTTTATTCTTGATTATGTGGTTTTCCTATTATAATTAGTGTTCCTCACACTATTCTTCTTGGTTTTAGTCAATGACTGGAACCCGAAGGAACTGTGTTAAGGTGGAATGTGACGGGAAATGCAATGATTGTCCCCCTGAGAAACCAAACGTTATGGGAGCTGGAATGCAAAATCTTGTATCCATGCTCACACAACATTCTCAAGCTATGAATCATGCAGGACTTCCAAACGAGAAAAGGAAGGAGCAACATTCTGTTGAATCCTTCATGAGGCAGCGTCCACCTTCTTTTAGCAGGTCTACTAATCCATTAGTTGCTAAACAATGGATTAGAACTACAGAAAAGATATTTTCAGTTCTTCAATGTTCTGAACATGATAAAGTCATCTTAGCATTGTATCGTTTGGAAGGTGATGCTGATCAATGGTGGAATCTTATCAAGAATACGATACAAAGAGATGAAATTGAGTCCATGGAATGGGACGAGTTCAAGAACTTATTGTTCAATAAGTACTTCCCTTGTATTCTCTGAACAAAGACGGAGAAAGAGTTTCTTGAACTGAAGCAAAAGGATGATGAATCTGTTGGTACCTATGAAGAAAACTTTACAAGACTTGCAAGGTACGCTTCTGGTATTATTATCCAACCTGAGAGTAAGATCGATCGATTCTTTAGTGGCTTAAAACCAAGTCTTCGAAGGGCCTTAGCCATAAGGGACTTGAATAGCTCTGAGGAAATAGTTCGATGTGCTCTCAAAGTTGAGATGAATATTGGAGTAACCCATCAGTCATATGGGGTTGATAAGAAGAGGAAAATGGAATTCAAAGGAAAATCTAAAGAGCACACTGAAAATAAGATGAGGTTTCCCTTATGCTCAAAGTGTGGAAAGAAACATGGAGAGAGTTGTCTTAAAGGGACAAGTAAATGCTTTAAATGTGGAAAGGAAGGTCATCGGGTATTTGAATGCCGCAATGATGGGAAGAAGTTGTCTAATGATGCAAACAAAGGAAGGGACACACAGAATGAACCTACTACACTTCAATGTTTCAAGTGCAAAGATATGGGGCATTATGCCAATCAATTCCCAAATCCAAGGGTTGATGATGATGGTCGACATCAACAATCTCTTAAGGCTAAAGACAAAGGAAAGTCACATGCAATTTCTATCAGTGATGTGGAGTACGATAACGATGTGGTGAAAGGTACACTTACCATCCACTCTAAGGTAGAAAATGTTTTATTTGATTCTGGATCCACCCACTCTTTTATTTCTGAAGAATTTTCTAAGGGTATCACCGTATTACCTCAACAATTAGATGTTGAGTTAGCTGTGACAACCCCTAATGGCACAACAGTCGCATCAAAAGTTTATAATTCTTCTTTGATTGAAGTTTGTGGGAAAGTGGTTCCT
This sequence comes from Viscum album, assembly GCA_963277665.1. NCBI lineage: Eukaryota > Viridiplantae > Streptophyta > Magnoliopsida > Santalales > Viscaceae > Viscum > Viscum album. The sequence continues at coordinate 374,556,896 of OY728163.1, read as the reverse complement.
AAAAATCTTGTGATCCTTCCTATAGTGGAATTTGATGTGATTCATGGCATGGATTGGCTCTCTTTATATGGAGATCATATCAATTTCCAAAGAAGGGAAGTCACATTTCATATTCCAGATCAATCTAGGATCATCTATCGATGCAAGGATGAACATAATCTTCCAGTGGAAATTTCATCCATCTTATGCGTCTTGATTCCACTAAATGAAGGTTATTTATTTCAAATGGTTGGTGAGTAAATCACGATTAAGAATATGACCGTTGTACGAGAGTTTGATGATGTCTTTCTAGAGGAATTTCCAGGTCTTCCACCAAATCGTGAAGTTGAGTTTTCAATAGAACTTGTACCGGGTGCTTTGCCTATTTCGAAGACACCTTATAGAATGGACCCAATTGAGTTGTAGGAATTGAAGAAGAAACTCCAAGAGAATATTGATAAGGGGGTCATACGCCCTAGTGTTTCACCTTGGGGAGCACGTGTTATGTTTGTTATGAAGAAAGATGGATCAATGAGACTCTGCATTGATTATCAAGAACTTAACAAGATCACTATCAAGAACAAATATCCTCTCCCACACATTGATGACTTATTTGACCAACTACGAGGAGCTCAATAGTTTTCCAAGATTGATCTTCATTCAGGGTATCATCAATTAAGGGTCAAAAGGGAGGATATACCAAATATGGCTTTCTGTACAAGGTATGGACACTATGAATTTATAGTGATGCCGTTTGGTCATAATAATGCCCATGTTATCTTCATGGATCAGACGAATAGAGTCTTTAGAGACTATCATCATCAGTTTGTGGTAGTATTTATAGATGATATTATGGTATATTCAAATAGCAAGGAAGAACATGAATATCACATGAGAATTATATTGAAGACCCTGATAAAGGAGAAGCTTTATGCCAAATTTACCAAGTGTGAATTTTGGCTTCAAAAAGTTTCAATTTTGGGTCACATAATCTCAAAAGAGGGGATATCTGTGGATCCAACAAAAACAGAGGTTATCAAAAGATGGTCGAGACCAACAACAGTAACTGAGATCCAATGTTTTCTTGGTTTGGCTGGATATTATCGACATTTTGTGAAAGATTTCTCATGATTATCTAATCCACACACCAGGTTGACTCGGAAAGGAGTTAAGTTTGTTTGGATGGAGGAATGTGAAGAGAATTTCAAGGAGTTAAAAAGAAGGTTATGCAGTGCACCTGTGCTCACACTGCCTTGTAGTGGAGAAAGGTTTGTGATCTATATTGATGCATCCAAGAAGGTATTGGGGTGTGTTCTTATGAAAAATGATATGGTGATAGCTTATGCCTCACGACAATTGAAAATCCATGAGAAAAATTACCCAACTCATGATTTGGAGTTAGCTGCGGCAATCTTTGCATTAAAGATTTGGAGGCATTATATTTATGGAAAAACGTGTGATATTTATACTGATCATAAAATTTTAAAGTATATTTTCACACAAAAGGAGCTGAATATGCGCCAAAGAAGATGGTTGGAGCTGATTAAAGATTACGACTACTCAATTCATCACCACCCTGGGAAAGCAAACAAGGTGGCAGATGCATTAAGTCGACAAGACCATGCTAGTTTATCCATGATGAGGATCACAAAAGATCCAATATTTATGGATTTACAAAGGATGGATTTTGGAATTATAATGGAAGGGGGGAAATCGTATATTTCTCAAATTAATGTTTGACCATCTATTCATGTGAAGATTAAATAGGCGCAGAAAGAAGATGTAGAGTTACAAAAGAATGTTATAAATATTCCTGAATTCAACCTTGATTGTGATTGGATAATAATGTTCAGGAATCGGGTTTGTGTTCCTCCCATTCCCGAATTAAAGAAGGAGCTGCTGGATGAGGCTCATAGTTCTTCATTCTCTATTCATCCTGGAAGCACGAAGATGTATAGGGACCTAAAAGAGTTCTTCTGGTGGGATGGCATAAAAAGAGATGTTGCTGAATATGTCTCTCGATGCTTGGTTTGTCAACAAGTTAAAGTTGAGAGACAAAAGTCTAAGGGGATGTTACAACCATTACCCATACCTAAATGGAAATGGGAAAACATCACTATGGACTTTGTCACAGGACTTCCTAAAACATCCAAAGGCAATAATGCTATCTGGGTCACAGTTGATCATCTTACAAAGTCCGCACACTTCATTGCTATTAGAGATGATTTCTCTCTGGATCAGCTTGCCAGGATATATGTAAAGGAAGTGGTAAGATTTCATGGAGTACCACTTTCTATTATATCTGATCGGGATCCAAGATTTACCTCGAAGTTCTGGCGAAGTCTTCAGCATAGTCTGGATACAAAGTTGAGTTTCAGCAATGCTTATCATCCTCAGACAGACGGTCAGTCTGAGAGAACAATTCAAAATCTATAAGATATGTTGAGAGCTTGCTCAATGGATTTCAACGGTGGTTGGGATCAACACCTACCTTTGGTAGAATTTTCTTATAATAATATTTTTCACTCTAGTATTCAGATGGATCCTTATGAAGCTATCTATGGAATGAAATGCAGGACTCCAACTTGCTGGGATGAAGTTGGGGAAAGAAAGCTATTAGGACCTGATCTCGTTGATGAAATGATAGAAAAGGTCAGATCTATTCAAAAACACATAAGAGCAGCTCAGAGTCGACAGAAAAGTTATGCTGACAACCGAAGAAAAGACCTAGAGTTTGAAGTGGGTGATAAAGTGTTCTTACGAATATCTCCCTGGAAGAGGGTCTTGAGATTTAGAAAGAAGGGAATGTTGAGCCCTAGGTATATCGGTCCTTTCGAAATACTGGATCGTGTTGGGAAGGTAGCTTACTGATTGGCGATTCCACCGAATCTCTCTCAAGTTCACGATGTGTTCCATGTATCTCTTCTGAGAAAGTACATACCTGATCCTTCACATGTACTCAGCTCAGAAGTTGTACTGCTGGGGCAAGATCTTTCTTATGAAGAGCAACCCATAGAGATTCTGGATCGTAGAGAAATAGTCCTACGAAACAAGACCACTCGATTGGTGAAAGTTTAATGGAGGAACCACCAGTTAGAAGAAGCTACATTGGAGCTTGAGGATATAATGAGGGAAAGGTACCCTCATCTGTTTGTTATAAAGTGACGAATTTCGAGGGCGAAATTCATTTTAAGGGGGGTAGAATGTAACACCCGAGACTTTTATGAGAAATGTTTGGTTTTTAAATCATCAAAGGAATATTTCACTACACACAACACTAGATTGGCTTGCCGTACACGCAATCACGGCCTTCCTCGATAGCTTGCGTCGTACGAAATACCGAGTTTCACTAAACAATGATATGCTATTAAAATATTATTAAAACTAGCCGTTATGAATAGTAATGACCACTTTTTGAAAGTTTATAAATTTTATTTTTCAAAATGGACTTCATTTTTGGATTCGGAATATCGAAATTAGCCTAGGGTGAAATTTTGGTATTTTTCTGAAAACTTTCAATTTTTGATGAATAGTGAAACCACTAAGTGGTAGTTAAAAAAACTGAATTTTTCATAAAACTTAATTTTACCGCTTCTGTGAGTGGAATTTTGAAAATCTGAGAGACACGGTTAATATATAGGACTAAAATGTGGTTCAATGAGATGAAAATAATTTTTGGTGAATAGTAACTTTTTTTACTTTTGTTTACCATGGTTAAAAGAAAATAGGGTAATTAAGGGTAAAAGTGTTATTAATATTACCCTAAAAAATGTCCTAATTATATTGGATAAGTTTAATTCGACGAAAAACAACCTTATGAATAAAATATGACCATTTAGGCCCACTTGGATTAGATTAGGACATTTATTATTAATTTATTTAAAGAAGGGTTAAAATAGTTAAAATCAAAGTTTAATAAGTAAATCATTTTTAATATGGGGTTATACATAAGATAAATTCGACTATAAATATTCATTAGAAATATAAAAATATTTCTAACATAATGGTATTTTATTTGTAATTTTTAGACATAAAATAATTTAATTTATTTATGATACAATGATGATGCAGTAATTATCTTATTAATAAAATATTGAAATAATTGATGTTATAAATACCTAAATAAATGTAATTTGAGACTTTTTATGAATTCCACTAATTATTTAGGTTAATATGACATGTTATTATTGATTTAATTAACTTTTTTTGAACTAATCATTCTATTATGAGTTTCACAAAAATCAATTACTAAATAGTGTCAAAATTGACATAAAATAGTTTTTAAAACAAATATTATATTATTAATTGTTATTTTCTTCCTAAAAATCTAAGGTTCGGCCACATGACTTAGATAAGGTTATATATGTTAATAATAAACAACTTGGGGTTCGTTTGGCTTGTTATAGTAAGTTTATTAACCATATAGTGTAAGAACACAAGAAGACACGGTAAAAGTAAAATTATTAAACTTAATGTTAAATCTAAATGATAAGGTTAAAATAGGAACCTAAACTTGTCTAAATTATATTTGATGAGAGTATTTCTACCCATCCCCACCTTAGCTTAGAAATAAATCAATTTGGAGCTTTTAAAAACCGAATTTGACTTTATAATAAAATAATATTTTTAGTTATTCCAAAGGTGCCCCTCTCCTCCCTTATAAAAGCACACCTCCTCCCTCTCTTCCTCACTCCACATTGAGCATTCAATCTCGTCCAAACCCTGCCAATTTATCCTCTACACTTCCATAGAGACATCCTAGAGGTCCTGGTCTTCTTCAAAGACCAATTTTACTACCCTAAAAGGAAGTCTCAAAGAAGCGCTTCAAAGAAGAGGTAATGTCCGTTACCGATTCTTTCATCTTTATTTCTTCTTCCACTTCTTCTTCTGTAGTTGTTTCATTATTAAGTAATAACATCAGTATAACTCATATACTGATATGTTATTATAACTATGAAACAACCCTATTTCACCATCTATCCATCCTACGGAAAATGAAATCACCGCGCGTGCGTACGTACGGAATACCGTCTCCACGCCGTGGTGTAATCTATTTTCCACCACCACCTTACTTGGATGGGTATAATGGTGTAAATAATTAATATATATGATTATTTTAAAGTTATATTGATTCTGAAATAGTATACATACACTCCAATACAATTCCACGATCATGGGAATGATATCATCGTTTGTGCGTACGTGCGGAATACCGTCTCCACAATGTGATGCGATTCGTTCTACATGATATTCATTACATAATGATTATATAAAGGAATTGAATGAATGAATATGATATATATTACACTAATACCATTCTGGAAATGAGGTATCTATAACCTAAAGAGAAGAAAAAGAATTTATTTGACAAAACACGCATAAGAACAAAAAGTAATAAACACCCGAATAACAAGTAGTAATGAAATATTACTAATAAGAAGCTAAGAATATGACCATATATGATATCATAACAGTGAGTATGATTCTGGAATAAGTCAATGACCTTATTTAAATCATTATACAGGAGGTTCAGACACTTACAAAGCAAATCAGACCTAAGGTAAGGGAAAATATCACAATCTCATTTTTATCCGAGATTGTTTATACTTTGGTATTTACTGGGATTTATTTTATCATCCACATACATGTTCCCTCGATATGTAATATTGTTTCCATCAACCTACAATTGTTTAAATCCAATTTTACCCTTTGTTGAGTTTTTAGTAAAAGATATGAAAGGAATATTTTATCATTTTTCGTACGAGGTACTTTTTGACTTTTCCGACAAAAGTACGAGAAGAATGTTTTTTAACTTATACGACATGAATGGATTTTTAAAACATTATTTCCAAGAAGCTTCCTTTACAAGTTTTCAAGATTATTTTTAATCAACTTCTTTTAGTTTAAAATTGTATGACATGTTAAAAACGGAAAATGTTTTTTAAGTAGAAAGGATATTTTCCTCAAGAATGGAGTTCAAGTGTTTTATCAAAATTATTTTCCATCTAAGATAATATAGGGTTCTGTTTCTATCCCTATTATTACATTTATTTGATTATGTTGTGACGGAATTATTTTTATGAATTCCTTTATCTTATATGAATTGTTTTATGATGTCATGTTGTTTATGAATCCCATTTTTATTACATGGGTTATGCAATGATGTATGATTTATGATTTTGTGGCACACATAAGAATGGTATCATTATGAGAGGGGTGGGACCTATATTTCCCTCCAATGCATTGGGTAAAGATTTTATATCTCATGAGATAGACATGGCTGGAACGGCAGGTTAAACTCGTTCAGTGAAACAGGACTGAAACGAGGAGTGAGCTCAGTTTAGAAATGGACTTTGTCCCCTAAGATAGTCTTGGAAATGAGTCTTGACTAATAAGAAATAATTCTCTATGGTTATGTGTGTATCCCACAAAGTTTCATGTTTTAAGTTATGATTTTGGGGATTACATTTCACTACAATTATTTATCCAATGTTATGAAAATTATGATCTCTTTTTCTGGGTAATATTTTCAAAATGTTATGTTCTTATGAATTTGATATGTTTGATATTTCTTTCGTTTACCCTTACTGAGCATTTGAGCTCACCCTTTTGTATGTTTTCTTTTCCCCAGGTCAGGAAGAAGGATATTAAGTAGGATATGCCAAAAAGGGACTCTATATATGATTAAATAAATTGGAGACAACGTAGATGTTTTATGAACCAGTTGTTTATTTTTCCCAGTTTCTAAAGACACTATACCTATACGGTCCTTTCCTAGTTTTGTGATATGTTGTAATAAGTGTGCTTCAATTTTTAAGTAATAACAATGTACGTAAAGTATGGGTCGTTATAGTTGGTATCAGAGGAAAGGTATAGTCAACCTTTGGAAACTAGGATGTGAAAGCCTTAGTAAGAACCTTAAGGATAAGTATAAGCATAGAACACAAACTTAGTGTTTTAGAAATGACCATGAATAACCTAGGATAAGACCTTAAGTGTGAAATTTTATTCTTGATTATGTGGTTTTACTATTATAATTAGTGTTGCTCACACTATTCTTCTTGGTTTTAGTCAATGACTAGAACCCGAAGGAACCGTGTTAATTCGGAATGCGACGGGCAATGCAATGATTGTCCCCCTGAGCAACCAAAAATTATGGGAGCTGGAATGAAAAATCTTGTAGCCATGCTCACAGAACATTCTCAATCTATGAATCATGCAAGACTTCCAAATAATCAAAGGAAGGAGAAACATTCTGTTGAATCCTTCATGAGGCAGCGTCCACCTTCTTTTAGTGGGTCTACTGATCCATTAGCTGCTGAACAATGGATTAGTACTATTGAAAAGATATTTTCAGTTCTTCAATGTTCTGAACATGATAAAGTCATCTTAGCATTGTATCGTTTGGAAGGTGATGTTGATCAAAGGTGGAATCTTATCAAGAATAAGAGGCAAAGAGATGAAATCGAGTCCATGGAATGGGACGAGTTCAAGAACATATTTTTCAATAATTACTTCCCTCGTATTCTCCGAAAAAATATGGAGAAAAAGTTTCTTGAACTGAAGCAAAAGGATGTTGAATCTGTTGGTACCTATGAAGCAAATTTTACAAGACTTGCAAGGTACGATTCTGGTATTATTATCCAACCTGAGAGTAAGATCGATCGATTCTTTAGTGGCTTAAAACCATGTCTTCAAAGGGCCTTAGCCATAAGGGACTTCAATAGCTATGAGGAAATCATTCGATGTGCTCTCAAAGTTGAGATGGAGATTGGAGTAACCCATCAGTCATATGGGTTTGATAAGAAGAGGAAAATGGAATTCAAAGGAAAGTCTAAAGAGCACACTGAAAAGAAGATGAGCTTTCCCTTATGCTCAAAGTGTGGAAAGAAACATTGAGGGAGTTGTCTTAAAGGGACAAATAAATGTTTCAAATGTGGAAAGGAAGGTCATCGGGCATTTGAATGCCACAATGATGGGAAGAAGATGTCTAATGATGCAAACAAAGGAAGGGACACAAAGAATGAACCTACTAAACTTTAATGTTTCAAGTGCAAGGAGATGGGGCATTATGCCAATCAATGCCCAAATCCTAGGGTTGATGATGATGGTCGACATCAACAAACTCTTAAGGCTAAAGAAAAAGGAAAGTCACATGGAATTTCTATCAGCGATGTGGAGTACGATAACGATGTGGTGAAAGGTACACTTACCATCCACTCTAAGGTAGCAAATGTTTTATTTGATTCTGGATCCACCCACTCTTTTATTTCTGAAGAATTTTCTAAGGGTATCACCGTATTACCTCAACAATTAGATGTTGAGTTAGCTGTGACAACCCCTAATGACACAACAGTCGCATCAAAAGTTTATAATTCTTCTCTAATTGAAGTTTGTGGGAAAGTGGTTCCTGCAAATCTTGTAATCCTTCCTATAGTGGAATTTGATGTGATTCATGGCATGGATTGGCTTTCTTTATATGGAGATCATATCAATTTCCAAAGAAGGGAAGTCACATTTCATATTCCAGATCAATCTATGATCATCTATCGATGCAAGGATGAACATAACCTTCCAGTGTAAATTTCATCCATCTTATGGGTCTTGATTCCACTAAATGAAGGTTATTTATTTCAAATGGTTGGTGAGAAACTCACGATTAAGAGTATGCCCGTTGTACGGGAGTTTGATGATGTCTTTCCAGAGGAATTGCCAGGTCTTCCACCAAATAGTGAAGTTGAGTTTTCAATAGAACTCGTACCGGGTGCTTTGCCTATTTCAAAGACACCTTATAGAATGGCCCCAATTGAGTTGTAGGAATTGAAGAAGAAACTCCAAGAGAATCTTGATAAGGGGTTCATACGCCCTAGTGCGTCACCATGGGGAGCACCTGTTATGTTTGTTAAGAAGAAAGATGGATCAATGAGACTCTGCATTGATTATCGAGAACTTAACAAGATCACTATCAAGAACAAATATCCTCTCCCACGCATTGATGACTTATTTGACCAACTACGAGGAGCTCAATACTTTTCCAAGATTGATCTTCATTCAAGGTATCATCAATTAAGGGTCAAAAGGGAGGATATACCAAAGAAGACATTCCGTACAAGGTATGGACACTATGAATTTATAGTGATGCCTTTTGGTCTTACTATTTCCCCTGTTATCTTCATGGATCTGACGAATAGAGTCTTTAGAGACTATCTTGATCAGTTTTTGGTAGTATTTATAGATGATATTATTGTATATTCAAATAACAAGGAAGAACATGAAGATCACTTGAGAATTATATTGAAGACCCTGAGAAAGGAGACTCTTTATGCCAAATTTACCAAGTGTGAATTTTAGATTAAAAAAGTTTCATTTTTGGGTCACATAATCTCAAAAGAGGGGATATCTGTGGATCCAGCAAAAACAGTGGTTATAGAAATATGGTCGAGACCAACAACAGTAACTGAGATCCAAAGTTTTCTTGGTTTGGCTGGATATTATCGACGTTTTTTGAAATATTTTTCACGATTATCTAATCCACACACCAGGTTGACTCGGAAAGGAGTTAAGTTTGTTTGGACGAAGGAATGTGAAGATAATTTCAAGGAGTTGAAAAGAAGGTTATCTAGTGCAACTGTGCTCACACTGCCTTGTAGTGGAGAAAGGTTTGTGATCTATAGTGATGCATCCAAGAAGGGATTGGGGTGTGTTCTTATGAAAAATAATATGGTGATAGCTTATGCCTCACGACAATTGAAAATCCATGAGAAAAATTACCCAACTCATGATTTGGAATTAGCTGCGGTAATCTTTGCATTAAAGATTTGGAGGAATTATCTTTATGGAAAAAGGTGTGATATTTGTACTAATCATAAAAGTTTAATGTATATTTTCACACAAAAGGAGCTGAATATGCACCAAAGAGGATGGTTGGAGCTGATTAAGGATTATGACTGCTCAATTCATTACCACCCTGGGAATGCAAACAAGGTGGCAGATGCATTAAGTCGACAAGACCATGCCAGTTTATCCATGATGAGGATCACAAAAGATCCAATATTTATGGATTTACAAAGGATGGATTTTGGAATTATAATTGAAGGGGGGAAATCGTATCTTTCTCAAATGAATGTTCGACCATCTATTCATGTGAAGATTAAAGAGGTGCAGAAAGAATATGTAGAGTTACAAAAGAAGGTGATAAATATTCTTGAATTCAACCATGATTGTGATGGGATAATAAAGTTCCGGAATCGGGTTTGTGTTCCTCCCATTCCAGAATTAAATAAGGAGCTACTGGATGAGGCTCATAGTTCTTCATTCTCTATTCATCCTGGAAGCATGAAGATGTATAGGGACCTGAAAGAGTACTTCTGGTGGGATGGCATGAAAATAGATGTTGCTGAATATGTCTCTCGATTCTTGGTTTGTCAACAAGTTAAAGTTGAGAGACAAAAGTCTAAGGGGATGTTACAACCATTACCCATACCTGAATGGAAATGGGAAAACATCACTATGGACTTTGTCACAGGACTTCCTAAAACATCCAAATGCAATAATGCTATCTGGGTCATAGTTTATCATCTTACAAATTCCGCACACTTCATTGCTATTAGAGAGGATTTCTCTCTGGATCAGCTTGCCAGGATATATGTAAAGTAAGTGGTAAGATTGTATGGAGTACCACTTTATAGTATATCTGATCGGGATCTGAGATTTACCTCGAAGTTCTGGTTAAGTCTTCAGCATACTCTGGATACAGAGTTGAGTTTCAGCACTGCTTATCATCCTCAGACAGACGGTCAGTCTGAGAGAACAATTAAAACTCTAGAAGATATGTTGAGACCTTGCTCTATGGATTTCAAAGGTGGTTGGGATCAACACCTACCTTTGGTAGAATTTTCTTTATAATAATAGCTTTCACTCTAGTATTCAGATGGATCCTTATGAAGCTCTCTATGGAATGAAATGCAGGACTCCAACTTGCTGGGATGAAGTTGGGGAAAGAAAGCTATTAGGACCTGATCTCGTTGATGAAATGGTAGAAAAGGTCAGATCTATTCAACAACACATAAGAGCAGCTCAGATTCGACAGAAAAGTTATGCCGACAACCGAAGAAAAGACCTAGAGTTTGAAGTGGGTGATAAAGTGTTATTACGAATATCTCCCTGGAAGAGGGTCATGAGATTTAGAAAGAAGGGAAAGTTGAGCCCTAGGTATATCGGTCCTTTCGAAATACTGGATCGTGTTGGGAAGGTAGCTTACCGATTGGCGCTTCCACCGAATCTCTCTCAAGTTCATGATGTGTTCCTTGTATCTCTCCTGAGAAAGTACATACCTGATCCTTCACATGTACTCAGCTGAGAAGTTGTACCGCTGGGGCAAGATCTTTCTTATGAAGAATAGCTGATAGAGATTCTGGATCGTAGAGAAATAGTCCTACGAAAAAAGACCACTCGATTGGTGAAAGTTTTATAGAGGAACCACCAGTTAGAAGAAGCTACATGGGAGCTTGAGGATATAATGAGGGAAAGGTATCCTCATCTGTTTGTTACAAAGTGATGAATTTCGAGGGCGAAATTCATTTTAAGGGGGGTAGAATGTAACACCTGAGACTTTTATGAGAAATATTTTGTTTTTAAATCATAAAAGGAATATTTCACTACACACAACACTAGATTGGATTGCTTTACATGCAATCACGACCTTCCTCGATAGCTTGCGTCGTACGCAATACCGAGTTTCACTAAACAATGATATGCTATTAAAATATTATTAAAACTAGCCATTATGAATAGTAATAACCACTTTTTGAAATTTTATAAATTTTATTTTTCAAAATGGACTTCATTTTTGGATTCGGAATATCGAAATTAGCCTAGGGTGAAATTTTGGTATTTTTCTGAAAACATTCAATTTTTGATGAATAGTGAAACCACTAAGTGGTAGTTTAAAAAACTGAATTTTTCATAAAACTTAATTTTACCGCTTTTGTGAGTGGAATTTTGAAAATCTCAGAGACATGGTTAATATCAAGGACTAAAATTTGGTTCAATGAGATGCAAATAATTTTTAGTGAATAGTAACTTTTTACTTTTTTTTTACCACGGTTAAAAGAAAATAGGGTAATTAAGGGTAAAATTGTTATTAATATTATCCTAACACATGTTCTAATTCTATTGGATAAGTGTAATTCGACCAAAAACAACCTTAGGAATAAAATATGACCATTTAGGCCCACTTGGATTAGATTAGGACATTTATTATTAATTTATTTAAAGAAGGGTTAAAATAGTTAAAATCAAAGTTTAATAACTAAATGATTTTTAATATGGGGTAATACATAAGATAAATTCAACTATAAATATTCATTAGAAATATAAAAATATTTCCAACATAATGGTATTTTATTTTTAAATTTTAGACATAAAATAATTTAATTTATTTATAATACAATGATGATGCAGTAATTATCTTATTAAGGAAATATTGACATAATTGATGTTATAAATACCCAAATAAATGTAATTTGAGATTTTTTATGAATTTCACTAATTTTTAGGTTAATATGACATGTTATAGTTGATTTAATTAACTTTGTTTGAACTAATCATTCTGTTATAATTTCCACAAAAATCAATTACTAAATAGTGTCAAAATTGACATAAAATAGTTTTTAAAACAAATATTATATTATTAATTGTAATTTTATTCCTAAAAATCTAAGGATCGGCCAAATGACTTATATAAGGTTATATATATTAATAATAAACAACTTGGGGTTCTTTTGGTTTGTTATAGTAAGTTTATTAACCTTATAGTGTAAGAACACAAGAAGACACGGTAAAAGTAAATTATTTAACTTAATGTTAAATCTAAATGATAAGGTTAAAATAGGATCCTAAACTTGTATAAATTATATTGGATGAGAGTATTTCGACCCATACCCACCTTAGCTTCAAAATAAATCAATTTGGAGCTTTTAAAAACATAATTTGACTTTATAATAAAATAATATTTTTAGTTATTCCAAAGGTGCCCCTCTCCTCCCTTATAAAAGCGCACCTCCTCCCTCTCTTCCTCACACCACTTTGAGCCTTCAATCTCGGCCAACCCCTGCCAATTTCTCCTCTCCACTTCCATAGAGACATCCTAGAGGTCCTGTTATTCTTCAAAGACCAATTTTAGTGCCCTAAAAGGAAGTCTCAAAGAAGCGCTTCAAAGAACAGGTAATGTCCGTTACCGATTCTTTCATTTTTATTTCTTCTTCCAATTATTATTATGTAGTTGTTTCATTATGAATTAATAACATCAGTATCACTCATATACTGATATGTTATTATAACTATGAAAAAACCCTATTTCAACATCTATCCATCCTACGGAAAATTAAATCACCGCGCGTGCGTACGTACAGAATACCGTCTCCACGACGTGGTGTAATCTATTTTCCACCACCACCTTAATTGGATGGGTATAATGGTGTAAATAATTAATATGTATGATTATTGTAAAGTTATATTGATTCTGAAATAGTATACATACACTCCAATACAATTCCACGATCATGGGAACGATATCATCGTTCGTGCGTACGTACGGAATACCGTCTCCACGATGTGATGCAATTCATTCTACATGATATTCATTACATAATGATTATATAAATGAATTGAATGAATGAATATGATATATATTACACTAATACCATTCTGGAAACGAGGTATCTATAACCTAAAGAGAAGAATAAGAATTTATTTGACAAAACACGCATAAGAACAAAAAGTAATAAACACCCGAATAACAAGTAGTAATGAAATATTACTAATAAGAAGCTAAGAATATGACCATATATGATATCATAACAGTGAGTATGATTCTAGAATAAGTCAATGACCTTATTTAAATCATTATACAGGAGGTTCGGACACTTACGAAGCAAATTAGACCTAAGGTAAGGGAAGATATCAGAATCTCATTTTTATCCGAGATTGTTTATACTTTGGTATTTACTGGGATTTATTTTATCATCCAGATACATGTTCCCTAGATATGTAATATTATTTCCATCCACCTACAATTGTTTAAATCCAATTTTACCCTTTGGTTAGTTTTTAGTAAAATATATGAAAGGAATATTTTATCATTTTTCGTACGAGGTACTTTTTGACTTTTCCGACAAAAGTACAGGAAGAATGTTTTTTTAACTTATACGACATGAATGGATTTTAAAACATTATTTCCAAGAAGCTTCCTTTACTTGTTTTCAAGATTATTTTTAATAAACTTCTTTTAGTTTAAAATTGTATGACATGTTAAAAAAGGAAAATGTTTTGGAAGTAGAAAGGATATTTTCCTCAAGAATGGAGTTCAAGTGTTTTATCAAAATTATTTTCCATCTAAGATAATATAGTGTTCTATTTCTATCCCTATTATTACATTGATTTGATTCTGTTGTGATAGAATTATTTTTATGAATTCCTTTATATTATATGAATTGTTTTATGATGTCATGTTGTTTAAGAATCCCATTTTTATTACATGGGTTATGCAATGATGTATGATTTATGATTTTGTGGCACACATAAGAATGGTATTATTATGAGATGGGTGGGACCTATATCTCCCTCCAATGCATTGGGTAAAGATTTTATATCTCGTGAGATAGACATGGCTGGAACAGCAGGTTAAACCCGTTCAGTGAAACAGGACTGAAACGAGGAGTGAGCTCAGTTCAGAAATGGACTTTGTCCACTAAGATAGTCTTGACAATGAGTCTTGAATAATAAGAAATGATTCTCTATGATTATGTGTGTATTCCATAAAGTTTCATGTTTCATGTTATGATTTTTGGTATTACATTTCAATACCATGATTTATCCCATGTTATGAAAATTATGATATCTTTTGTAGGGTAAGATTTCCAAAATGTTATGTTCTTATGAATTTGATACGTTTGATATTTCTTTCGTTTACCTTTACTGAGAATTTGAGCTCACCCTTTTGTATGTTTTCTTTTCCCCAGGTTAGGAAGAAGGATATTAAGTAGGAAATGCCAAAAAGGGACTCTAGATATGATGAAATAAATGGCATACAACTTAGATGTTTTATGAACCAGTTGTTTATGTTTCCCAGTTTCTAAAGACACTATACCTATACGGTCCTTTCCTAGTTTTGTTATATGTTGTAATAAGTGTGCTTTAATTTTTAATTAATAACAATGTATGTAAAGTATGGGTCATTATAAAGGTCCCAAATTCCCCTTTCCACCACTTCGTACAATCCGTTCACAATGAGCGCACTTATAGAGGGGTCCAAGCCTTTGTTCTTGTCGGACAGCACCCTCCGCATTAGAGGTTTTAAATATGGGGAGGCTCAGGGGAGATGTTCAATCATATCAAGTAATGCTAAAACCCGGATAGAGAAATCCACAAATATAGTTACCATCCCACATAAATGTATGAATCATAGATCAATATATTCATGGGTTGACCCGAATTCGTCATTTCTAGAAAATATCAGGAAGACCTTCAAATTTAAACAACCCCTACCTCGTTGATGTTTGATGCCGAAGTAATTGTCCTTGAGGTTTCAAGAAGATGATGTTATGTCCGGATCAATTCTTTGAGGATGGTCAAAGGTGATGAAGTCTCACTGGTGTTTGTAGTTCTTCATTGGAGATGAAAACTGATGGTGGCATGTCAGAAAATCGTCATAGTATAATTCCTCATTCTTCTACGTGTAGGTTGAATAAAACTAATCACGTCAAAAAATTTATATTATGCTAAGATGTTGTGTCATCACACATTTTCATTTCTAAAATAGTATTTCTATTACACATAATTTATTATATCATTATGATTCATGATATGGGCCATTAATGATCTTCATTAATGCGCCACGTTGCTTCCTGGTCACTGTATCACAATGTTTCCATCCGTCAGCCGACGACGAGAAAAGAAATAAAATAATTCTTTTACTTTATTTTTGTATTTTTCTAAAAATGTCCAAGAAATAACTTTTATTCCCGGAACGTTCCTACCAAAGTTAAATCATTTATAATCCAATTCCAACATACTGATTTCAACGATGCCCTCAGATTTTTAATCTGATCACTAGTTCAAAAGTTAGAAAACCCCACTCGCACATTCATTTAAATGAACCTTGAAAAACGATCAAAAATTAACATTCACCATTGACCTGCACTGGTAAAGGTTAGGATTTTGCTAAGGGGAACACGCTCCCAAGATCTCAACGGTATTATTGGATTTTCAGTACGAGTACCCATTTAGGAGTTATAAGGATTTGATAATAAAATAATTGTTACTTAATTATTTTATTTACTTATAAAAACTAACTTCCATTGTTGGACCGCATTAGCCAATGTTAGAACCTACTAAGGAAATAATACCATCATGAGTTCAGTGGGGGTCTCAATTTTTTAATCTGAGTCACTGTTCTTGAGTTATAATCATTTGAAAAATAAAATAACTTTATTTAATTATTTTATTTCCAGTTATTCCATTTTTGGGTATTCTCACTGGAGGCCTACACCGAATAAACTTAAGTCGGTCCAAGGGTAATCCCACCATCTTGAATGAACAGTTCCCTCAGAGTTTTGATCTAGGTTCCTGTTTAAGAGTCATTCCACTTTTTCAAGAAAAATGGTCACGCTCCCTATTTAAAACAGAACATTTTTTGATGGATCATTCCAGCCACTTCAGTCCTCAAAATCACACACCGTCATAATTACTGGTCTAAAAATAATTCTATATAAATAAAACAATTACACAGAAATTCTAGTACATCACATTATCCTTATCGTAAGGATTTATGTCCCCAAAAGACAAAACTAAGGGAAATAAAGGAAATGGGGGTACTGAGCATGAATCTGAGCCCCCTCTCCCATGTGCTATCCCGGAGTTTCCTATTGTACAACTAAATGGATACTAGAGGAATTGACCATCCATGAAGGACCCAATCCTATCAATCCTCTATCTTAACTGGGAACTCCTAAAAAGTCTCCGCATCATAAATTTCCAGCTTTCCCCAGTCGATGGCATGTGATGGATCATGAAAGTACCTCCTTAGCTGCAACATGTGAAAAACATCATGCACCTGATGAATATATGGGAAAAGAGTTAGGTGGTACACCACCTCATCAACTCTACTTATAAAATAAAAAAGGTTTGATAAACCTTGAAGATAACTTATCATACCATCCATATCTCTACAATCCCCATTGGGGTGAGACCCGAAAGAAAACACAGTCACCATCCTAAAACTCCAAGGGTCTCTATCTCCTGTCAGCATAAGACTTATATCTGCTCTGTGTAGTCCTCATCCATTCCTATATGGTCCTTACCTTCTTAGTGGTATCCCTTACAAACTCTGGACCCATTAGTGCTGACTACTATGTGTATTTCCATCATAGATGTGATCTGCATGTCCACCCTTACAAGGCCTCAAACATTTCCATGCCAACAGTGTAGTGATATCTATAACTGTATAAAAACTCCACTAGTGATAGGTGGTCCTCCATACTATGACTGAAATCTTGGACACAAGCATGAATCATTTCCTCCAAGGTCTGTATGGTTTGCTCTGTTTGACCATCTGTATGGGGGTAAAAATATGTTATCAATCATGCTATAACATAATGCTAATATTTCACTAGCTGACAAGTGAGGCATCAGGAAATGAACTATGCCACAAATTTCTTCATCTTTGGAAACCAGTACTGATGTTGGATGTCCTGGTATATCTTCACCACACTAGGATGGGCTTGTAAAGGGGATGTATGTAATTCCCTTAACACATCCTCTCGTAACGTCCCTGGTACCATGACACATCCTTTAAAAATGATGACATTCTCCCCACCTATCAAAAATCTGTAAGGAGATAGTCCTAATGATATCTGAGCATGTCGGTTCTCACTATCAACATCTACAAACTGTGCCTCCCAAACTCACTAAAGGAGTGGGGGTGATAGTCATTTACTAGAGGTAAGTTGTTCCATCATCACACACGAAGCATATCAACATCCTGGATAATTGCTATATTTCCTCAATCAGTAGTTGTAAACCAAACCTCCTACTCAGCACATTTTCCACCATGTACCCCTTCCTAAGAGTATAGATTGTCTCAAAGTCATAGTCCTGGAGGGACCCAAACCATTTACACTATCTCAACTACTAAAAATCTCCTAGGTACCCTTCCATCCATGAAAAAGGATACCCATTTAACTGATTGATGTGCCCATCGACCCCTTGGTAGGGGGTGCATGCTCTCCACGACTACTTGGTTATGGTGCTGCTAATCTACACATAACCTCGAATTGTAGGTCTTAGTAAGACCTTCCTCTATAAGTCCCCCACCTACTCCCCCTTCTAGGGAATCTATACAAAATCCCTAAGAAATATTGATGGTGATATCAGTGCCATCTCAGTGTGTAGAATGATACAGAAGTCCCTGCCCCTATGCAGAGGCAATCCTAGAAACATATTTCGAAAGGATATTCCTACATTCTGCTAATACTATTGGGAACTAAAAACTCAAAATACATGCTTCCGTGAGGGTAAGGTTGTCCAACTCAAGAGTGATTGGATTCACCCTCATATGCATGAGCTTATCCCGTGCTGCCTGTGATTACTTCTTCACCAACCAAGGACAACCCCATTCCAATGCTCAAGATATAGCACATTCTTTTTACTAAAACATTCAATATAATAATGATCTGTGGATGACCAATCCATACCCAGACTAACTTTCTAAGGCCTCGATGCTACCACCAAGAGGTTCCAACCGAAACTCTCACCTCAAGGGTCAGATCACACTGTCAGTGTAAGTCTGATTATTGAGTCTCCTTCCATAGGTCTCTCTAGATGTAAGGATCAATTCAACGGTTTAACCGGAAACTTTAGGTCTTGAAAAGGGATCATTATAAAAAGGAATGATTAGTACCTATTTCTATTAATACAGTTGCTAGTAGTAGACATAGACCGTACCTCGAATCATTCACGGATCCCTTGGGCCATACTCCGTGACAGCATTCAGCTACTCCTATCACATATCCCGCAGCTCCCTAAACCTGGTGGGGACCACATTAGGGTCCCGGTTATAACAAGTCAAAATGTATACTGCATCCTAATGTTCTATTATATCCTCTTCAAAATCTGCTTCCTTGGAGATTCATCTGTCCCTGTCACTTCCCCTTCGTGAAAACTTTTACACATCCAAGTCTCTAAGACTGACATCAGTTTCCTGCTTTCCCACTACTGGCATTCACTGGTTGTATCATCTCAGCCAACAAAATATCAACCAAAAAGGTTCTCTCTAGCACCCTAACATACATAGGAATGCACATAGGAATAGTGCTAGCTCGGATGCCCCTAAACACATTTTTCTCTTTATTCTAAGCCCTAAAGCACTAGCCGTATCATAATCGTCGAGTATGTAGAATGGTCTGTATGCTTAGAAAAATAGTTATCTACCAACATGTTTTCATGTCGATGTTGTAGAAGCTATTTTGAACACATCCCATAGCTTTTTTTAGAAAGAGACCTATTCTATAAGGAAGTTTCTCATGCTATGTACACAGAAAACTCACCTCATTATATGATCATGGTAATCTAAACCATATCATCACACTACTGAGCCACATATAAAGATCACTTCCAGGACCGCCATCTGATCTAATGGTGCCCAGGATAGATAGAAACTTGGTCACCAAATCAAGTTACTCCTTATCCACCTGTGAGCCAGGCTCGCCTCAGAACCTGAGGGGTATCTTTTTTTGAAACGCTTGTACGACACTGATCATACATGTGTCTTATACTGGTGCCACAGGTAGTAATTGTTAACTAATGAGTAGTGGTATTGCAAGGACATCACCCTAAGGTACCGTCTTAGGAAACAATCCTTGTACTGAAGCCTCATCACTATATAAACCATCCTCATGGTCACACACTAGAATCCTAGATTTCTAAATACGCGGAGTCATCTTGAAAGAGAATCAATATGATCCATGATCAAAAGTTCATACCTTGTTAAATGACTCGATATATATCAAGAGAAAAATAATTTCAAAACACATGCAACTGGTGATATCGTGTATCAAGTCGGAAAACATAATTCAGGGTCTTGGTGTATGGATATGTCAGCCGACGCACCAACACTGGACTCCCTAGAATGAAATCCAACCTCAAGACATTTAACACTATTTCCCTCATTGAATAAAATAGACTCTTAGTTATTCTGGTAGAACAGACTCCCCTATGATTGCACGTTGTCACCACCCATCCCCTGGGGCTCATGCCATGACTATCCCATGCTTGCCTTCCATAGGCCGGGGGCTGGTGACTTTAACCGAAAAGGCATATCCCAAAATGAAGGGCTTTGACATTAATCTTTTACACACACATGACCAACCACATCCTAACACACTGATAGGGGGAAAAAAGTAGGTCACTAAAACAAAGCTGAGTGCATGTACAAGTGAAATTAAGTGTGCCAAAATACTAACCCAGCAAGGAATTGAAAACAGTAATGTACAAAAAGGAAACTCGGATATTCATCCGCGAATTACCCAACCTGATCATGAGAGTAGTAAAGGTATTAGGAGCAAAAGTAGTATGTCCTACCCACCCAGTCCAACTAGGGTGCACCTGGTCCTAGGCCACCAAGTCCACCATTGTAGAATCTATCAGTCCCATCCCCCTGAGAACCTCTATCGGAACATTGATCCTCTCCACTAGACATAACACGTGTGGGAAAAAACCGTACAAGGGTGAGTATAACAATACTCAATAGGAATCCATAGACCCCATGGAGAATTCTCAATAATCCACGAATTACAATACCACAAATGAAAATACCACAGAGTTAATACCACCAAGTAAGACATCAACCACATAGAAAAAAGTAAAAAATGAAGCTCACACCAGGTATAAATTAAGTACAAGATTAAAGATGATTAGTAATAAAGGTAGATCATATTATTCTATTGAGAGGCTCTTATATAGACCCGCACAACGTCACTAGGGCATGACACCTAGAGGGTCGCTAGGTGATGACCCCCAGAGGATCACTAGCTATTGACCCACTGAGGATCGCATGGTGATGACCCACAGAGGATCGTTAGATGCTGACCCACATAGGATCACTAGGGGCTGACCCATAGAGAATTATTAGGTGTTGACCATAGAGGATCACTACATGTTGACCCACGAGGGATCGCTAGGTTCTGACCCATAGAGTTTTTCTATTATTTTTCACATCACAACTAGCCACTGGATTCCCACACTAAGAACACTTGATTTTAAGAGGATCTGATCCTCAAGCCATCAGTTTTTTCTCAACCACCAAGAAGTCCAACACAGTGTAACCGCAAAGGACGTTCTCATTATAAGGGTCCCAATGCATCAGATGACATGTCGATCAGATGCAAGGTCTGTAAGTTATGGGATTTTAGTAAAAAGGACCTGGTTGGATTTGAGTCTGATCCAACCCAGCCATACACGAACTTCTATAGAAACTAATGAGTAGTATATCATAAGTACTAACCTGTCGAAATGGTCCCAATGCCACTAACGATGCATTAATCAGACATGCGGTAAGAGATATACAAGTGTTTTAATACACGGGGGACCAGTTGTGTCTGGTCCCAGTCCGACCTGGTCAGACCGACCAGACCAACCTAGCCTGGGGGTTCTAGATATCCTAATTCTATTAGACATAATTGAAATGACCCAGTTCAGGTCGGGGTCTATTTGGTCCAGCCTAGCCTGTGGGCTAGGCCCAATGGGCCTCGTTGGACCTGGCCCGGTTTGGCTGAGGGTCTATCCCGCCGGGTCTCCCGGTGACACAGTCTCATCTGGCCCGACACGAAGGGTGTGGGTTCGTCTCAACGACACGGATCTAGCCCAGTGAATGGGGCACAAACCAACCACTGAATACTGACCACGTGGTGCGGCCGGTGTGGCATCATCCAGCCATGACATGGCTGTCACGTCACCTCTGGCCCCTACTTGCTCAGTGGACGTGGGGCCACCTCCAACCGTTGTCGACAGAGCGCGTCTCTCCAGCTTCCTGGATGGCTAAGACATTGGTCGTCCCTCCACACGACACTCGATTAGTTCCAAAAATCCCACCACCTCAGCGCACTGATGTGCTCGCCACCACCTTCCACCTACAGGTGCCACCAAGGGCTACTGTCGGCTATCGTTGATGCTAGTGCACATGAAGATTTCTCATTGGACCCCCAGATGTGTTCTGATGGTCCGTTCTTCATGATGAATACACCAACAGCCTTTGGGAAAATTCCTCTTCACCACAAAGGTCTCGGAATCATCTTACCACCACTTCAGACAATCCGTTCACAAATAGAACACGTACGGAGGAGTCTCGGACAATGTTTGTGTTGGACCGCGCACTCCATGTTAGAATTTTTAAATCTGGGGAGGATCAGGACAGATTTTCAATCATATCAAGTAATATTGAAACCCAGATATATAAATGTTCAAATATAGTTACCATGTCACATAATCAAATGAATCGTGGATCAACCTATTTGTGGGTTGATCTGTGTTCGTCATTTCAAGAAAATAACAGGGAAGAACATCCAATTTAAACAACCCCTACCTCATTGATGTTTGATGCCAAAGCGTTCATCCTTGAGGTTTCAAGAAGTTGAAATCTCTTTTGGATCTATTCTTCGAGGCATGTAGAAGGCGATGATGTATCACTTGTGTTCCTTGTTCATTTTTGGAGAGGAAAACCACCGAAAGTTCATTAGAGAATCCCCATAGTTTAATTCCCCATTCTCCAACATGTAGGTAAATTAAAAAGAATCATTTCGCAGCGTTTCTATTACGCTGCGACGTTGCACCGTTAAACTGTTTCATTTAAGACACAACATCCCAATAATTCTTATTTATTACATTATTACATTATTTGATATGGGCGATTAATGAGATTAATTAATGCACCATGTCGTAGCCCGGTCTTTGCCCCGCAACATCGCCATCCGCCACCCAACGATGAGAAAAGAAACAAAATAATTCTTATAAGTTGTTTTATTATTTTTCTCAAAAATAAAGAAAAACAACTTTTCCTCTCAGCTTATTTCGGACAATGTTAAGTCATTTCTAGTTGAATCCTTGAATTTTGAGTTCAACGGTACCCTCAGATTTTTTATCCGAGCACTAGTTCAATATTTAGATAAACCCACATGCACGTTCATTTAAATGAACCTTAAAAAAGGTTAAAAAATTAACTTTCACCCTCAACCCATGCCTGTCAAGGTTAGGCTCTACCTAAAGGGAACACAGCCCCAAGAGCTCAATGGTACTCTCAGATTTTCAATCCGAGACACCATTTACTAGTTATAAGGATTTGAAAATAAAATAATTGTTACATAATAATTTTATTTACGGCCAAAAATTAATTCCACTGTTGGATTGCACCAGAAAATGTTCAAATCTTACTAAGGAAAACATACCATCACATATTCATTAGTGGTCTCAGATTTTCAATCCGAGACACTATTTTTGAGTTATACTCATTAGAAAAATAAATTAATTTTATTTACAGTTATGCCATTTTGGGTTTTCTCATTGGAGGCCTATTCCGAATTAACTTAAGTCACGCCTAGGGTAAACTCGCCATCCAGAATGCAACTCTGCTCTCAGATTTCTAATCTGTGTATCTGATTAAGATTAATTTATATTTTTCAATAAAACTTCTCACACTCCCTATTTAAATCTTAAAATTTTTCAAGGGATCATTCTAGGCACTCTGGGCCTCAGAATTGAATGTCGTCTTAGTGAATGGTCTCAAAATAATTCCATATAAATACAAAAAATGAAATGGAAATTCCATGAAATTACAAGTCAGGACATCTATTTGTATCTTTAATTTTTAAATATTGATTCCACTTAACCTTAGACATAAAATCAATCCTATAAAAACACATCATGATTTTAACTCATATCCTTGTCACTTGTGTGGAGGATCATAATGTTTCCATGATCATGTTATATCACACATAAATTTGTTATGGTTTTAAAGTTGTATATCTTCGTCACTTGGGAGATGAGTGGAATAATTCATTGTGAGTCAAGTTAAAACATGTTTTGTGGTTTGATTAATGAATTTGAAAAAATATGAATGTGAGAGAACAAAGACGATGGGAAATTGACTCCATGTATGAGACATGATTATTTCCACTTTGAAAATTAATTTTTAGATTCCAACACCATTGTTTTGTATTATGATAAATTTTTTGTTTTTTTCCCTAGATTGAAAAAGTTTTTGTGTTGAGAGATGATGGAAAAAAAGTTTTGATTAAAAAATTATTGACTTTCATATGATAAATACATATATTTTAATTGATTATTGGTGTTAAATAACATGTCTAACTTTTACGTCAAGTAATAAAAATTAATCGATAAAATTCCTAATCAATATTTTTTGATATATTTATGTTGAGATTATTATATATTTAAAATACATTGAAATTGTGTTTTAAATGAAATATAATATTATATATGGTTAAATAAGTGTGTTGTGTGAAATTAGAATGGTGTTTCATGAGATTAATTTGGCAGAGGAAGGCTCATATGTGATTAATATGAGTGGATAAGGGGATTTATAATAAATTCCTAGAGATTCGTAATATCTTCTATTTCAACCTAAGATTTATCCCTTTGTAAACTTTTGTGTTCCCTACTAGAATTAATTAGTTATCATCCAAATATGTAAGAGTTCATAGCTTGTATATAAGGGTTTCCCATGAATGTAGTGATACATAGAAGAAAAAACTTTTCCACTTTAGATATATATAGCTCATTTCAAAATCAAATGGCCATATAGCATTAATAAGAGTGGAACATCCCTTATATATGATTAAAAATATAATTGTATTAGAATAAAAAATTGCGGTTCCACTCAATTAAAGTGATCAGGCCGTTTATATACCTAATGTCACAATCACTGGGATATTGAATTTGAATCAATACTGACATTACAGTGACCTCTTATAAATAGAATCAATCCACATGTTAGAATAAAACAGATTCACAGAGATATCTTTTATGATTGACTAAAATGTGAATCCCAACCAGTATCAGATTAAATTAGAGACCCCATGATGTATAAGAATAGATTAATGTGAATAATATATTTAGTAAATGGTATATGAAAATCTATTTTTTCCGCCCAAATCATGGACTAGTGTAAGAACTCAAATAAAGATTACAACGAAACTTGGTAACACTCAAGAGGATTTAGAAATGATCGATTCACATAGAAAATGACCTTTCTTGAATAATGAAAACATATGTAATCTATGAATGATATAAGAGAATAAGAAAATATTCTTAGTAAGGATTTTCATACCAATAAAGGAAAATAATTATAAATTAGAACTGCATGTTTAGAATTAAAGATGATGGAATCAAATGAATGTTGGTATGTTTTAAGAATATGCTAGTTGAGTGGTAGAATAAGATGCTCAAAACTATAACCCACTTAAATAAGCGGATGTTTAATAGATATTCACCAACATGTAGTGTGATCGTGCGATTGAAGAAATATTTTAATTTTTTTTTGATTCCTTTTATAAAGAGTAGAATAATATTACGTTTTGGAGTTGGTTCCTGGGAAGAAAATGAATTTTTTATTTTTATTTTCATATTAATGATTATCTTATCACATGTTGACTGTTTTTCTAGATAAAATTAATGTGATAATTTCCATTGAGTGTATGCCTTAAGGAAGTGTCATTATAGCTACCAACTATAATGAGACGATTAAAGTAATATGATAATATTCTTAAACATATTTCTTATGGCCATGATACCATCATAAAAAGTCACCCAAATGATGATTTATTGTTAGGTTCTTGATACTTGTATAAGGATGAGACTTATTTTCATGAAATTCATAATTGTTAGTGGATACTAAAGTAGGTTATGAGTATAAACCTGTAAATATTAATTCCACAGATTTAAATGTTATGGTGTTTTCCAATATGTGGATATATGTAATGATCCGAATTCATGAGATAATTATTAATTCATATCAGCAATTATGTACATTGATGTATTGATAAAATAGAGACAATAAATTCTCAAAAAAGGCAGGATATATTGGGTGCATCATAACTGACATCTAATTAATGAATAAGTAATGAAATGATTTTCCCCATCTATATTAATGTAAGTATATATAAAAAGACCATATATTGAAATAGAACTACCAAATTAAATCATTTTACATGATATAATATTGAAAAGTTAATTTTAGGTAGTAAAGGGAATAAATATCAAGTATATAGGTTGATGATATGAGTATGCAACCTTAATGACATGATATTAAGAAAAAGTGATAATATTATTTATTAAGCATTCATATGGGTTTTTTATCATCATGTTATTAGATTTTATCTCTATGGGTTACATTATTTCTTGATTGACTTCGATCTTGGATTTTTTGTAAGATGTCCGAATGTGACTAATAATGTGACTCAAATGTTTACACAGTTATTGTATCCATCAATATCAATTAAATTATAATTTAAATTATTTTATAACTAATTATTATTGAAAATTTTGCGGATCATAATTATTTAGGATTCATTTCTTTCATATATTTAGTCACTAATTATATTTTATTTAGAATATAAATTTTATTTTAACATTAAATAAATATTTATTTATATGTTTGATGAATATAACATTTAATTATCCATTGATTTTATTAATAAGGTAGTAAGTAAATATCTATTTATTAGAAATGGGGAATATATTTTAAATAATATTTGATGAAGGGTCTTGGTGGAATTATAAAATGTTTAAACATAACTACAAATTCCCATGTAATATGATTTCCTTAACAAGAATGAGAGTGTGATTTTATGAATATCATTTTCAAATTAAGAGGATATTCTCAAGATTGAATAAAATATCCTAATAATTATATTAAGAATGAGATTTGATATTCCAACTACCTATTAAGAATTGGATAATAAGAAAAATTACTCTTCATGCCTAAAGTGATTCTTTTTACGATCGACAATAAATGATGTAAGGTGATTGGTTCTTCTGTGGTAATACCTTGAGTTCTATTGGTGATGTAAATGGATTCAATGAGTAGGTTTGGATACTAATAAAATAATTATAGTTTATATACTTTTAAATAATTATAGTATGACTCATGAAGAACTCTGATTGATAATTATATTCTTCAAATAAAAAATTCGAAGATGAGATGATTCATGATATTAAATTAAATATAAATTAAATAGGAAAATATTCAGTCCTTTTATTTCATAATTATCTTTATAATGTTTTATTACATGAATTCATTTTTCTTAATGATTCTTATCAAATATCCCATGTATTATTCATTGGATATGATGGAAAAATGGTCATTGGCCTACCTTGATTCCACTAAGCTTTGAATTTTCAAGTAGTGTCAACCAGATCACATTTTAATTTATTCTAATTTAATCACTGGTTTATTTATAAGTTTGATAATTACTTTTTCTTATTATTATGAAAATATAGATAAATTTATTCTTCCATTTAATTATATTTATGGAATAATATTCACCCATATCCAATTCTACAAATAGTAAATGGAACTTGCGCTCATGAGTACTGTGGACTATCACATCATTGACTAATGTAATGTTTTTATATCACCTCTAAAATATTTTTATAATGATGGATTTAATGTTTCTATATGATATCAATTCCATATTACTTTTATGTAAAGTTAATATATAATAAATTTTCTTACCTTTCCATTCATTGAAAATGATAATATCGTCTATGTGTACACAGACTACTGCCTCACAAAGAAATATGATTCAATTTTTTTATTACCGGGTCACATGGATGGAATATATATGTTTATTTAAAAATATAATATGGTATACAAGGTATTAAGATAATTATTATAAGATAAAATTACTATTACCTTATTTCTACCTTGATCGTTGAAAAATTGAATCATTACATAGGCATATGTATGACCTACCATATCTATGATTGAAACATAGTTTATTATTCATAACATAAATTAATGGTTATTTTTAAAAGTTTAATTTATATATTAAAATGATAATTATTTCATTATTTTCATTATAGAGATGATGGAATGTTGAACCCTTTAACTATGGGAAACAAACCGATTCTATTTATAAATTAGGAACTACACATCCTCAATACATCCAATATAGACATAACGGAATAAGTCATTAAAAATTTATTCAAAATAAATAAATTCAACATTTTACATATAAGGGATTAAACATAGAAAATGTTTTTAGGAATATTTTTTATAATTATATTATAATTGAGATAATGGAAATAGATGAAAAATCTGGACTGAAGGTAATGATTTCTCATTTTATATTCACTTATATGATATGTATGTCATATTCACCAGTTAGTTCTTTTGAGTTGTATATATACTGTACTTATATATGATATATCATGAATCTAATTATATTGATGTTATTTAGTTTTT
This sequence comes from Viscum album, assembly GCA_963277665.1. Lineage (NCBI taxonomy): Eukaryota > Viridiplantae > Streptophyta > Magnoliopsida > Santalales > Viscaceae > Viscum > Viscum album. Next base: position 374,528,386 of record OY728163.1, on the reverse strand, counting down.
TATTTTAATTTATTTATTTCATGGGGCTTATGATTCAGAATTTACCAAAGTGGTAATGGTTTATGTTATAATCTCCCTATTTATTGGGATTACACATGATTAAGTTTTAGATGATGAAACATTATGATACGTAATTAAAAAAACTCATGAATTTTATTCTCCTATGGTTATTTTTATCGAATAAATATTTTCCACTCATTTTGATCTCATTAAGGACAATAGAGACCAAATGAATGTTTTAAATTAAAACTAACATAATTATTATCTTCAATCAAAAACTATTTTTCTAAAAATGTTTTAAAAAATAGTTTAACATTCTATGAATTATTTATTCAAAATAGTTACCCATTTTTTATTTTTTTGAAGGGAATCATCTTTTCATTTTAAAGATGAGTCGCTTTTTTACTTTTAGAACTGTATCAAGGAATGTTTCTTTTAATTTATAAGGCTTTTATGGTATTACCTGATATTTGGAAATTTTTAGTTTTTAAAAATTGATTTTAAAAGTGGAAATATTAATTTTATCATGAATTATTTTAATCTTTTTAAGTGTATCTAGATTCTTCATCAATAATAACATATAATATTATTGGATGATTCTAAATTCTTGGTATATGTTACTTATATATATACCTATCTCACTCTGTTACTTTGATAGTATAATGCATTCCATATGATATTTTATCAAAATAAAATTTTAATAAAAATCTTTTTATTATGATATGATGTATGAATATAGAAACTACTTTCTTTCCAAGGGATATTTTTATGTTTATCCCATATGATTGATTTTTTATGTTGTACACAGACAAATGTACATGATATGAAAGTGATGGATTGACCCAAAATTATATTGAACAATAATGCATTAGATAATTTTTTAGTCTCATGATATATCATGAATGAGATTAGGGAGTGAACCAACTCCATTATAGGACTCTGTCAACCATGTGATGTTGTCTTAATTGTTAGCATTGAGTTATGATTATGTAATGTTTTATATTTATTTCACATTTCTGATATTACAATGATATTTTGAAACCATGGTTTTTTGTTATTATTACCTGTGATTACTCACGGTCCATCACTTTTATAAAATCATGTTATACCTTTAAATCAAATTTTATACTTCCTTTTCATGTTTATTCCCTTACTGGGATTTTTAAAACACCCATTTCTTTTTTATATTCCCCATGGTATCCCAATATGTTTTAGGAGATCAAATGGATTAAGGAGATCATTATGGGGAAAACTCAATAAGTTTTATTTGAGCCTTACATTTATATACTATAAACATATTCTTGCAATGACACTAGGATTAAAAATCCTTAGGATTTGACAAAGGGATTCTTATGTTGAAATTCATGCATTAAAATTTGTAAAAAGGTTTGTGTTGATATAGTTGGTATCAAAGAAAAGGATTATTTATCCTTTGGGAACATGTATTGGAACACATTATTGAGTACCCTAGTGATAAGTGTAAGGTAATGTATATAGAAAATTCTACGTATATGAAAATATCATGGAATATTAGTGATTGTTTGAGTGAGTGGTTTTTGAGAAATTAAATCCAAATATGTATACTACTATTAGATGTGGCATTCTAATAGTTGTATATAGGGGTAATATCTAAAAATGGTCTCATTGTGATTGAATAGATTGTCACTTGTTTAATGATAGTGAGCCTTACTGCACACCAAGTTTGACACTACTAGGTTATATTTTTAATAAATTTAAAAACTCTTTATAACCCATCATGAATGACTTGAATAGATGATAATTATGGATGACCAATTTTAAATCTATAGTGTCATGGGTTGATGATTCCAAGGTTGATCATAATTTTTAATTCATAAATAAACCTTGTGAGATCTTATGTTATGGATTTATAAGATTATTATGTTCTTTTCAGGAGACATTTATGGTAATACATCCCTTGCTTTTAGAATGGTTTTTAGTAAAAAAATTATTTTTGGAAGAATGACATTATATTTTATGGAAATTAATTTTATTGTATTGGTAAACTTATGTTTTATCCTATCTTAGATGACAATGTAATAATATTCAATTAATATTATTTGATTTTGTGAGTAAAATAATCTATATAAGAAGATTAATGTTATTTTGAGTATGTTCATCATATTTTTGAGAATATTTTAGGAATTATATTAATATAGTAACAGAAATGGTATAAATTTTTTTTAGGGTGACAAATCACCGTATTTGGAATGTTCATCAAGCATGAACTCAATACTGAAGGACAATAAGGGTGAAACCCCTATAACTAGAATACATTATGTACTAGTTAGTATGAAATTATTTTTTAAAAACAAATTGGTTAATAAATATTATGTTGATTTTGGGAAATATATTAGAGGATAAAATCATTTTGATATTTTAATATTTTTATGTGATTAATGATATTTTTGGAAATGTTTTATTGTGTAGATATATGTATATATATATAAATTATTTGGTTTAAAGTAATGGGTTATTTGAGAAGAATGAAATTTTGTTTATATAGGTGTAACATGAATTGTATAAGATAACCATTGATGTTAAAGCCTTATTTCATGTTGAGGATATTGATGTTTTTTAGAATATAATGTTATTTATTTAAATAATTATCTTGATAAATATTTTTGTATTATTATTGTATTTTGGAGATACATATAATCATATTCATATTGGGATTTATATTACATATTTCTTACCATTTTTTTTAATAAATATTTGAGGAAACTATTGTTACTAATTTATGGATCTTGTAATACATTATGGGTTAATCTTAGTGCTTTATGAATATCAAAATTCATATGAGAAATTCATTCCTTAGAGTAAGAGGTTAAGTGGGGATTGATTGAAGCACAATAAACTGATAAAATTGGGTTTATGAAATTAATTTTGTCAACTAAATGTATATTTTTTTGTTCTCTATATTGATAGTAAATAGAACCATAAAATCTCATTATGGGATCATAAAATAGAAATTATAACATATAACCTTCATATCTAATTTATCAATGGTATTTTAATTCACTAAATATTTATGGTTATGTTATTGTTAACTTTCTCTTGGTCTTTCACATTATTTTGATTAATGATCTCTATTACTATCCATAATTATTTACAATTTTATTCTATGAACACATTTTCATTTCTCACCAAGGTTCTCTTACTTTGAAACAAATTCATGTGTTATTCTAAAAGACCTTTATATTTCCCTTTCCCTCTTTTAGGAGGAGGTTTTATTAACCCTTTTTATTATGTGGGTTTTCCAAAAAGGAATTTTCAAATTTAAAATCCTTGATTATAGAGCATAAGTTTGAATTATAAGAATAAAATTTATTTAAGGGGTGGAATTTGATGCCAAAATATTTTAAAATAACTTAATTCTCAATAACATATTCAACACATAACGTTGAGTTTAAACGAACTGCTATATAATATTTAAATATTATAATTTAAATATGAAGAATATAACCCAGTTGTTAAATTGGAAGGAATGAACATAATTAACTGATTTATGATATATATATATATAAAGGACCCACTCAATATGAATTTAATTATGAATAATAAATAAATAATCACTCCACTTTAATAAATTTCTACAAAAAATATGTTTCATTCAAAAATGATTAATATTTCTTTTCTGATAAAATATTATATTATATTATGGGAACTTTTGGAACATTTATTTTATAAATAGAACATCATTTTTTAATCACCATATTTATCTTAACTTAGTGTGGAAATTTGGGATTTTTTACATATTATTGATTTTTTAGTGAATAGTAAAAATACCATTTTTTGGTAAAAATGGATTTTATATTTAGAAAATTTATTTCAAAGTAAAATAGTAGTTAATTATTTTATTTTTTTAAATTAATTTCCACTATTTCATATTTATACTAGATTTTTAATAATAGTTTACTTTTATTATTTAAAACACATTTTGAGGAAAACTGTTTTAATGTTCATAGAGTTTCTCCATTTTAAATTATTAATATAACCAATAATGAAGAATTATTTAAATAAATAAATTTAATATATATATATATATATATTAATTTAAAATAATTTAATTATGATTAATTTTCGTATAGTTATTATAAGATCAAATTATACTTTAAAAATGCATTTCTTGAAAACTGTTATTTCAACACACATACAAACTTATTTTTAAATTAAATTCTCCCCCTTATTAGAATTGATTTTAATAAAATGGATTCTATATTTTTATTCAGAATATTTATCTTATATTTTATATAAATTTTAATTTTTTCCCTAATGAATAGTAAAACTAGTAAAAAAAGTTGTCGTGGTAAAACAATTTTCATGGTAAAATTAAATAACTATAGAGTTAAAGAGGATAAAATGTATTTTTTCTATTATACAGGTGTGTCTTATAAATACATCTCATTAAATTATTTAGTTTTCAATTTTGGAGGCACTTGGCATGAGGGTGAATTTCCATTACTGATTAGTTTTGAGTATTTACAAGAATGTCAATCATCAATTATAAAAGGCAACCCCTTCTCATTAATTATTTAGAACATTTAAAACATTTGGGTAAACCAAAACCTAGAAAAATATCTCCCACAATATCCTTATTCACATTAAAATTCTGTTCTTCTTCCCAAAATACCAACATTAGGATCCTTAATATGATATCTGGAAGAGGTTATTATAATATAAGGTAATTGTGTTCCCTGAGTTTTTTATTTATTACTTATTCTTTTTCCCAATTAAATTATGTACTATAAAATAAAATATAATTAAAATAGTATAAGATATATAATATATGTTATTATGTTGATGGAATGATGTTAATCTGTATCCTCTTCCATTAAATGTGAAATAAAACCATCATTCATTTTTACAACGGACTACCACCTCACAAACCAATGAAATTTATTTTCCATAGACTCCTCTAATGGTTATTAATAATATTAGACTAATTTTTATATATTATATTTATGGAATATTAATAATTATATAAAATTAATATATCAAATAATCTCTTACCTTAATATCCATTGAATAATAACAACACCATTTATGCGTATGACGAACTACCGACTCATGAAATGATATGATTCATTTTATTATTACTATATATCATGGATGATATATTTAATTATATTTAAATAAATAATATTATATTTACGATATTATTATAATCGTAGAAAGATAAAATAACACTTTTTTTCTTTCTATCATGATTTTTGATAAACGGAATCGTTACACATGCGTATGTATGACCTACAATCTCTATGGTTATGTCATTATTAATTTTTTATAACCATAATTCATGGATATTTATAAAATTATAATTTATGTATAAAAATTATAATTATTTCATGATTATTATTACTGATATGATGAAATAATAACCACTTTAACCATGGTCAACACTCCGATTCCATTTTGAAATTTTGAACTCAGCTACCTCAAAACACCCGATGCCGACATAAATAGATAAGTAATTAAATTTGTAATTAAAATAAATGAATTAAATGGTTTATATATAAGGGATTAAACATTGAAAACATTATTATAAAAAGATGATATATGTTTATTATATAGGAGATAAAGGACATATGTGAAATGTTTGGACTCGATGTAGGTGTTTCTCTTCACCTCGTTTACTTCCATGATATCTATTACATATTTAAAAATTAGTTGTTTTGTGTGGTGTATATACTTATCTTCAAATATGTTATGGGTAGAACTCATTTATCATCATGGTATTTAAAGTTTGATTTTAGTTATTTCATTCATGGGTTATATAATTCAAAAGTTACAAAAGTGGTAAAGGTTTATGTTATAATATCATTGTTTATTGAGATTATTCAGTATTAATATTTTGATGATGAAAGATAACAATATATATTTCGATAAAATCATTAGTTTTATTTTCATATTTTTATTAATGAAGAATAATTATTTTTCTCTCATTTTCATCTCTTTAAGAAAAAAAGAGTCCAAAAGTGTGTCTTTAATGAAAACCAACTTCATTTATCTCTTTGGTTGAAAAATATTTTATAAATTTATTTATAGAACATTTTAACAATGTAAAAGTCATTTATGAATGAGATTTTTATACATTTTTTGGATTTTAACATTTTTATGAATGTAATGTTCTTTCTGTTTTTCTAATGTGTGTCATTTTACCTTTTAAATATATTTTTATCAGTCAATGATAAAAACCTATAATGTTATTAATTGATTATAAATTATTTATATATGTCACATATATTTAATTATCTCATTCTCTATTCCATTGATGGTTCAATAAATACCTAATGATCATTTCTCAAATTCCTTCTCTAAGAAATGCATTTTGATTAGGATATTATGTAAGACTACTCAATCCTTTTTAATTTAATGGGTAATTATTATGCTTATTACCTATGATTGATTTCATTATGTGGAAAATATATTCACTTACATAATATGAATGTGAAGGGTGGTCTTTGAATTATATATCCCCTGATTCATTGGTTAATGTTTTAGACTCATGAGTGGTCATGTATGGGATTAGGGAGTGAAACTAATCCAGTATGGGACTCTACCCTCCATGTGATGTTGTCTTGATGGTTATTCATGACTTAATTTATGTCATATTTTATATTTCAACTACATTTATTAGGATTCAGTGATCAAATGATACCATTTTCCTTATGTTATGCTTCCATGTGATTACACATGTTACTTCTCTTTTGTGATATCATGTCATACATTTGTCTCACAAATTATACTTCCTTGTCATGTTTATTACCTTACTAGGATTTTTAGATTACACATTTGTTTTATTTATTCACTATTTTAGCCGATGGAGTTTTATGTGCTCAAAAGGATTTAGGATCTCATTATGGAGGAAAAAATAAGTTTTATTTTAGTATTACTTTGATATAATATGAACATAGTCTTCCCATGACACCAGACCTCACAATATTCATGATGTAACAAAGAGATTTTTATATTAAAAATCATTTATTAAAATTTTTAAAAGTTGTAGGTATCTATACTATAGGTGGCCTATATGTCATGCAGACTATGTGACTTGACCCACAGATTAACACATCATAAAATATTGGGACATACCATGAAAGTACAAAATACATTATAATGACTATACACAACATTAGTCAAATGATGTGTTATATAGAAAAATAAAAAATGTATCTTAATATGATATAGATGGTCACGCGCCATGTCACCAATAGAAAATTTCAAGTAATTTGAAATCCCCAATTGAATTTAAAATTGGATAAGTACACTCCATGTACCCTTTTAACACAGATTGTGTATTGATGAATATTAAATTAAAATTATTTTATTTTTTAATTTAATTATAATGGATAGAAATATCTTGGACTGTTAGGATGAATAATTAAGATAAAATAATTAATCAATTAATTAATAAGATTATTAATTATTAACTTGGTAAATTTTATCATAATAGACAATGAATTGAACTTAATTCTAGTTATTTAAAATGTCTAATAATATCATGTGTGTTTGTCCATATTCTTAACCAACCTATGTATGTGTTGGGTATGTATTCAGTTTAATTATTTATTACATGAGTTTTTATGATAAATATATTGTTAAATTAAATATAATTATATTCAGGTAATTATTTCATCTTTACTTTTTATGTTCAAATATGTCCACGATTCATTATATATAACCCTAATACCATATTTCCATTCACCATCATGTGAGTAATAATATTTAAAATTTCCAGCTTGGATGAATGAAGAGATGGATCATGACTAATCATAGGTGAAATTAACAAAATATATACATAGGTTAAAGGTGTAATGACATGTCTTTAGCCAATATTGTCTCAATGGGTTATCTCCCTTAGGTGAAGGGTTGGTTTCCCATCAATAAACCACCCAATAGTAGAAGCTCAGGATTATACCACTATTTTTTTATTTATTTAGGTGAATGGTTAATTATTTATTCATAAAATACATGTTTATCTTTTTATAATTTATGATCATATAAATTAAAAGAATACAATATGAAATGAAATATATAGATTATAAGTAAATTATTTTATCAAGAAAAGTTAATTAGTTATGAAAAATACACTTAATATTAAAAATAAATGTTAAAAGCTAAAATAAATATATTTATACACCAATTTTAAATATTCATTAAAGAAAATATTATGTTAAAAAATAATTCCATTACATAAACTAGAAATCGACCATAGATTTACGTACTTTTCTAGACCTAGACAGGTTACATTCAATTATCAGGGAATTACAACAAAATTATTGGGTTGATTTAATCTTGTTATCATCAAGGGTTGATTTACTTAGAAATACTTGATGTAACATGGAGGTGTGTGTTTAGGAAATACTATTTTAATTTTTTAGGATTATGCAGTCCACTCAATTGATTATGGAGTGGTAAATTATTTTTAATAGGCTTAACTACCTACCTAAATACTATTAAAATATTCATAGGAATTAGTATGTGTTATTTTAAAGGAGACGATTGTTCTTTTCCACTAGAATATCCAAAATATAGTTTATTCTAAAACCAATGGTGAGGGATATTTGAATTTGATAAAATTATGAGAGACTAACAAAATAAAACATATTGATTCAAACCTAGTAATCAACGAAGAGAACTTAACATATAATATTATTTTATTATAGAAAATGGAAAGTTAATCAACCACAACATTCTCAATATGATATATATTGGTGAAATCCAATGTTTTTACTTGTGAAAACATCCCAGAGTGGTATAGAAAGAGACCCAGAGTGGAATATTTACATGTTGGTGTCCTCTATTCTTGATAAACCTATTAAAGAAAAACTTTAGCAGGTGTATAATGTATTCTATAAACATTTAGATTTGTATAATATTTCCATTATGTCATGTTATTATCTATTTATAGTCAGATCCTGAATCTAAATGATGTCATTGGTATGTATAATATAATGTCCCATATGGTTGATCGTTATTCTAAGATAGAAGGACATGAGAGGTAGATTAAATCCAACGTCCTCTTTACATAAAAACTTGGAGAAGGTGCACTATTTGAGCCTCATATAGTCAAGATGATTGGATACATTAAGAATATAAATATTTTGGGTTTCATGCTACCCATGGAACATTACATTTACCTCATTATCACCTCATTTTAATAGAGATTATCAATATTTATTATGAATATTAATTTAAAAATATAGTGATTCCCCTACTAGATCATCTTATTCTGATTCAATAAGATGGTATGAGAATGAAGAGTAAATAATCCTTATATCTTTATATACTTATTATGGATACGAGTAATGGAATGGTGAAAATATCCAAGAATAACACTATATAAAAACTTTAATCGAAACAAGCTTCAATAAATATAAAGACTAAGGGGAATGAAATGGAGAAAGATTATATCTGCATTTCATATGGAAATAGGGGCCACTGGAAGAACTATGCCTCTACAAATAAGAAAGGGGAAGAATCAATGACATTCAGTATTAATTAAATTATTTACACTTGTAACAATTAAGTGCTCGATATATCTTATGATTGTGAAATATATATACAAATATTAGATCCAAGTATATTTTGAATGATTTTATGTGGTGAGGTGTATCTTAAATCAAACACTGGAGTATGATAGTGTTTAGTGGGTATTGGAGACAATCCACTTAATTTAGAAAAATGGTTTATTTTAGTCATGAACTTTTTTTGTTATGTTCTAAGTGTAACAAAAAATGTTATATCTATATCTATTTTTGAAAAAAAAATTGATTTATTTTCAAGAACATAAATATGATTTTTTATTTTTATAATAATAAAATAACTTATATTATTGAATATCTATTGATTAATGTTTATGTACTAGAATATAAAAATAAATTGATAGAAATTGATAATGAATCAAGTCCACAAGACTCATATCATACCCAAATATGGAATCACTAACTTATTCATGTAAATGAGATGAATATAAAATTATTATATTAAGAAGGGTATTTATATTATTTTAAATTAAAACCCTAAGTAATATGTAATTATTGTTTATAAATAAAATTAAGCAAAGAAAAATTTAGCGGAAAGTGTGAAAGAGAAAGAAATATTTTATAATTAGTTCACACACATACTTTTGTGAACCATTTCTTATTTAAGAAGGGTGTGGGTATTGTTACTTTATAACCTTTACTATCACTAATGAAAAAATTACCTATACCAATAGTTTAGAACTATTTTTATAGGTCCCCTAACCATTAGTATAGCCTATACCAACAGTTTGGGAATCCATTGGGTGATTTGGTGTGGGGAAAGACCTATCCCAATGGTTTGGAAAAAACCATTGGGAAAGACATTTCCCAATAGTTTTCAAACCATTGGTATAGGTCTTTCCCAATAGTTTTCAAAACCGTTGGGGTAGGTCTTTTCCATTGGTTTTCAAAACCGTTGGGATAGGTCTTTCCCAATGGTTTGGGGAAACCGTTGGGATAAGTGTATATATAAAATAAATTTACAATGGAGGTTGGAACCCATAAACTCCACATTATATATCAATGACTTTACCAAAATCCTAGATTTTCCTTTGTTAATATATTTAGATATATATATATATGTAATTTATATATTGATTTATATGACAATATTTGATAAATGTACTCATAAAAATCATGGGTACCTATCCCAATGGTTCTCAAAACTGTTGGGATAAGCCTTTCCCAACTGTTTTGAGAACCATTGGGATAGGTACATACTCTTTCCCAATGGTTTGGCCAATCCACTGGGAATAGTGGTATTAAATTGGGATTTTCCCAATGGTTTGGCCAAACACTTGGGAAATCTATACCCTTTCCCAATGGTTTGGCCAAACTGTTGGGAAAAGTGGCCTCAAAGTGGCCTATTCCCAATAGTTTGGCCAAAACATTGGTAAAAGTGGCCTAAATGTGGACATTTACCAATGGTTTGGCCAAACCTTTGGGAAATCCACACCCTTTCCTAATGATTTTGGAAAAACGTTGGGAAAATTGTCCTTAATGTGGTATTTTCCCAACAATTTGGAAAAATCGTTGGGAAAAGTGGCCTCAAAGTGGGATTTTTCCCATGGTTTGGCCAAAACTTTGGGAAATCCACACCCTTTCCCAACAGTTTTGTAAAATTGTTGGGAAAAGTGGCCTCAAAGTGCGATTTTCCAAATGGTTTGGACAAACTGTTGGGAAACGGTACCTATACGAACAGTTTTTACAAACCGTTGGTATAGATTCATTAGTATAGGTCATATTTCTAGTAGTGTATTTACATATGTATATATGGATATTTATAATAAATGAGTTATATGTCAGATTCTATTGAGAAATTATTGGAATATATAGGAATGAATAGATAATAATATTAGTAAGAAGATAAGAAAGATCCTCCTGCACTACGGGGGAGAGTATCATAAACAATAATTCATTAATTCATTGAGGGTGTTTGAGATCCTATCCAAATTTAGTCCTCTTTATATACCATAATAAAATGGTGTATGTTTAAGAGGAATTGAAGGTTCTTTGATATAGTGATATTAATGATGATTTATTCTGAACATTCATTATCCATTTAAGGATACACATTATAGACTACTACATACAAACTACACAGATAAATAAATAAATTAAAAAATAGAATTCAATAGGTGTTATGGTATTAAAAAATATCCATTTTTTCTTAAGTTCATGTATGGGGATACAAATCATTTTTTCAAATTCAATCCTAAAAAAACATTCATCCTAAGGAATAATGTGTATCTTTATTTGATATCCCAAAGATACAAAGTGATAATATTTATCTGATCACATAGATAAAAAGCACATCGTGGAATGAAAATCCATATTCATTGAGTGGGATCACATATCTTGAGGAGATAGCTGGAGAACGATATACATTGATAAATCCATGGATTAAGAAATATAGGAGTTGGTAGAGGAATAAGTTCCAAAAATATCCGTGGAAAAAGTTATTCTTGAGAAAGATGTACAAAATAATGGGTTCCATAGAGGTTAGAGTAATATATTACTGTATTCATAGTGACTAAATAAGTTGAAAGATTATTGATTAATAATGATAAACACATATACTATAAGATAGAAGTAAATAGATAATTCATTTCCAAATTATAATAATCCTTGAATTCTGAAATAGATTTCATGTATTGAAGACAATTTTTTTTTCACAGATACTTTAGTTGATGTAAATATTTTTGGGTGAAAATGGATATTCAAAAATAAACATTACAATGATAGACACATTAGTCCCTATAAGTATTGAATTTATCTAAAGGTTTTAAGAAATATAATGGGATAGACTACGATTAAAGCTTTTCACAGGTCTCCATAGTAAAATATATCAGTATTCTACATGATATATTATCTTAACATGATTCTAATATTTGTTATATGGAATTAAAAATGATTTAGATTATGAATAACTTGTGGAATATGACTACATGAAATATCCATTTGAGTTTTTGAATGAAAGAGATTCTGATAAGTTGTGAAAGTTTCAAATATTTGTTTATGGATAAAAGAAAACATCAAGATCAAGAAAGTTTTCCTTCGATGTATCCATAAGGAAATTTGTTTTCACAAAGAATTAATTTGCAACATATGTCAGCAAAAGGATTAATGGGAGTGTATGTTTCTTCATAGTAGTATATATTTATGATATATATGTACTATTAAATGAGACATAAGTATTAAATTATATTAATATGTGGTTAAAAATTATTCTCTATGAAATAAATAGGTGAAATATTCACCATTCTAGGGATTAATATCTTACATGATAGATATAAGAGACATATTTGACTATATAGGGGTACAAATATTGATATGTTATTTAAGAGATACAATATTTAATTACCCAAGTTTAGATTTTTTATAATGTCACATTATATTCATATCTCTAAGAAAATGAGTTAATAAATGAAAGAGGGGTGGGGGAGAGGATGAATAAAATACCATACTCATATATGATAAGATTTGTAATGTATGTTATTCTATATACCAGGATTGATGTTTCTTATTCCCTGAACATGGTAGGAATAAATCAAGAACACCTAAAATACTACTATTTTATGGATATGAACATTATCCTATTGTACATGAGATAAACTAAGGATATGTTCCTATTATATAGAGTAGTTTATGAACAAATTATAAAGGTGGTATAATGATGTAAGTTTAAGGACTAATTAAAATGAACTAAATTCATATTTGGGATATATATTCAATCTTAATGGGGAATCAATGAGTTGGAATAGTTCAAAGAATCATAATTTCTCTAATTATATAATATATTTAGCGTATACTGAATATTCGGATGCAATTAAATAAAATGTTTGGATACAAAAACATCATCCATGATATTTAGGGTATCCCTAGAAATAAATATATTATCACATTGTATTGTAACAATAATGCAGTAGTTGTTATTTCTAAGAATCCATGGTCACCTCAATAGATAAATCTTACACTTCAACTACATTACATTTTATGGGATTCATATCAATGAGGTGCGACCATAGTATGTAGAGGAGATGTTGGAGAAAATGATGGAACCATTTTGTAAAGATATTTCTCAGAACAATCGTGAACATAATAAGAGATCTTGTGATATAAAATTCTTTAGTAGTATTCTCTAGTGTTATTCTATAAGAACCATGATCTTATTTTCAGGTATTTTTTCCCCTTTTCTAGAGTTTTTGAGAAAAGAATAGTTTTTGGGAATTTTTTAAGTACACGTCATGTAATTTATGAGTACACACAGTGTACTTAATTGCTGCAGAAATAAGTGTGCTAGCCATGTCATGGCCATACACACGGTCATGTGGGGTGATGTGGAGGCCGCCTAAAGCAGAGTACAGAAACGGGGAGTACACACCGTGTACTCCAAAAGGACACGCCGTGTATTTTGTTTATTTTTTCATTAAATGCACCCGGGTCGCATCTGACAGACAAAGACATCTTCTTCTAGGCTTTCTTCATCCGGGAGAACCTGCACGACCGCAGATCTTCGATGAACCCCCGAGCCTCTGTCCATCCTCTGAATTGAAGTCCATCTGTTGCATTGGAATCGCATCGGTGAGTTATCTCTTATTCTAGAGCATCGTTTTCCAATTCCTCCTCTATTCCATGTTATCGTGGGTTGAACTTTTTATGCATTTTCATAGATCTACGAAGTTCTAAGGAGATTCAAGCTTTGAGGTTCAAGTATATTGATCTCTTAACCCCAAGGTAGGTGGTTTGTGCCTTTCTGTAGAAAGTCTTTTAGTATTATGTGAAAATTCCACCAATACCCTTGAATAGGGTATTGCTTGTTTTTTGTTTTTCCCCTGTTGTTTGCCTACTTTTCTTTTATGCCTAAGTAGAGGTTATTGTTTGTGAAGAGGGTAATTTACTGTGCTTTGGATGTTTTTCCCATGCATGTTATGACTATTTTTGACCTTTGGGGCTAGTTTCCTATTAGGATGCTGTTTAATTTCCCATGCCCAGTATTGTAGGATGGAGTGGCTTTTGTTCTGACATGAAGTTATGTTGTATACTACTAGCCAAGTATTTCTTGAGGTTTACTTTGGCCGTTACGTGCTGCTAATCTTGCTTGACTCACACGGGGCTGTGAGAACCTGGTGTGTAGACCATGGGGATAATTGATGTTAAGGACTTATCCATAGTGTCTTTGTTATTATAAGATGCGAGACCACTGGGGGAATTGACATTGAGTGATTCCCTAGAGTTTATGTAGTTCCTCGACACAATCCACATGGGGAATTGACGTTGACTACTTCCCAGAGCACCTTTAGTACGATACGAGACTATAAGGGGAATTGACTATGAGTTCTTTCCTATAGAGTCTATACTTTAGCTAAACCAGATGGGTGAGACTGTATGTGCTTCCCAGAGGGTTTATTGTATATGCTAGGTAAGACTAGAGGGGATTGGTTGTGAGTACTTCCCAGAGGTTACCTATTTGTGTTATCTGTTTTGTTTAGTTGTTTCTTGATATTTGTACTATGGATTATTGCTGCTGAGTACTTTCCTATTTAATACTTTCTGTACTTTTACATTCCATATATTCACCGTCTCTTAGGCATAGACCATCAGGTGGTTTCCCACTAGGATTTAGTATCACACACTATTTGGGTCATGCTTTTGGGTCCAAATAGATTACATTGTTGTAGGTATAGATAAGGGTAAGCACCCTTCAACTTTTGTTTCTTGATTTCTGTGGAGCTAGAGAGCATGGGATAAAGCAATGGCTTGTGATACTGAGGAGTTTATCTGCTTTAATTTGTACTTGGGTTTAGAACTTTTTTATTCCAGCATTGGGACTTGTTTGGCTATTTTCCTAGACATATATGTATCATGCATCACTTTATATATATGTGCTCCAGTTTTTTATCATTCCAGTCTTCTGCTGTTTACTATTGTAGGATATTTACCGCTTCTACTATTGTATATTTGTTTCTTTTACACTATGTTACTCTGCCAATGAGGGCATTGTTTCCCCAATATCACTCCTAAGGCCCTCGCTGCTAGTCGGTAGCCTCCAGTGTTTGGGGGAATGCGCTTGAGGCCATGTGACCAACCAAGTACCAGGCAGCTTTGGGTGGATTCTAGAACCGGGACGTTACAAAGTGGTATCAGAGGGGTTTTTTTCTCTTGACTTACTATTTGGAGCCTATATTCAGGGATAATATGGAATAGGTACTTGGTATTAAGCTGTTTCTAGGAGTAGCTAACCCGTGTACAGGGAAAAGCCAATCTACCTCGTTTATTCAATTTTCTGGTTTTGCAAGCATATGGTTGGATTGATTTCACCATTAGGTGACTCACATGTTTTTATGGTTATTATTTATGTTTTTGAAGTTCTATTTCTATCGCAACCCGATGAGATGAGGGTATGACATCTCATGAATCATATAGGAACTTGCTAGAAATAACAAGTCATGCATTCTTGCTATGCCATCTAAGATGCATTAGCAATTTCATGTTGTTGTTATATATGTTGTATAGAATATACATGCTGTTGTGATAGATGCCTTGATAAAAATATCTGCTTCTTGTTAGATCATTGATTGTGTAAGGTTTTGTTTGAAAGAACACCGAACTTTGGTTCTTTAGGTGTTATGAGCCCTCATGGACCGGAATTTGGTGGATCATTGACTTGTTTACCTTGGTTATAACTTGTTTGAGATGCCAAACTTTAATTCGTGGGGAGTATGGGCCCTCATGGATCAGAATTTGGAACTTTTAGTGTTCATTTCAGTGTTTTCTGGGCTCCAGAGTAGTTTTTAAGGCTTACTGTTTGGAAAAACCTAGAATACACGCAGTGTAGTTTTGAATACACACCATTTGTTATTCTGTTCGAGAATAATCTATTTTTCATAACTACACACCATGTACCTTATGTACTTGTCGTGTAGTCTCTAACCGTGTCACATGCAGTGTGGGTAGAGACACGGGATAGGGAAAATCTCATGGGAACACGTCGTGTACCGGTTTTGCGTGATGTGTAGTGTAATCCTAGGAGTCCAGCCGTGTAGCTAACAACAGGGGTTGGTGTTAACCTTATCGTACACGCCATGTCCATCTGGAACACGCCGTGTAGTGTCAGTCGTGTAGCCGACCATGTAACTAACCACCCGGGTGGTTGGTACTTCTTAATACATGTTGTGTCAGTCTGGAATACGCCATGGAGTGGAACCTTGGTACACATGCAGTGTCACTAACAACACGGGCCAGGTGAAGCTTGTCTAGTACATGCAGTGTCTGATGAGTACATGTCGTGTATTATTATTTTAGGAAAGTCGTGTGGCCTAACCATATAGAATAACTTGGGCAGGGGTAGAGGATTCAATTACATGCCATGTGTTAAGACAACACGCTGTGTATTTCAGGTGTTAGAAGACCAATTTTGGTAGTAGTACACGCCCATGTAAATGACTTAAGGGAACACACCGTGTAAGGTTTATACACGCAGTGTAGTCATGTTTTTTAAAACAAGAATACTTTCTTTCTCATGTTCCCTCCCTGTAATTCTAGTTTTCAATCATTGATAATGTTTATCTAAGGTATGCATTTAACCTTGTAGAGTCATGCCACCGATACTTCCTCCGGTTGTCCTCCAGTTATAGGGAAATGATCAGAGGCCGGATGTAGCTGATCAAGGACTTCTAGCAGATCCTCCTGTTGTGCCAATCTTGGAACTAGCAGTCATCCCTATTACCGACACTAATACATAGTTCTGGGAAGGCTTCATGGGGATGATGCAGACCATTCAAGGAGCGTCGCCTCCTGCCCCGTCAATGGCTGATTTGATGTGGGTTTTCCAGCAGCAGTATCCTCTTACTTTCACAGGGGAAGGAGGACCTTAGGCTATAGAGTCGTGGCTAGAATCTTTGCTGACAATCATTGAGCATCTAGAGATGCCTCCAGAGAGGAGAGTCAAGCTTGCTACCTATATGTTGTGGGATTCTGCCATGATATGATGGGATGTAATCTCACAGGTAGGTCATCAGTAGGCTACGTCTTGGGAGGAGTTCCAGCACGTCTTCTATGACTACTTATATCCGGAGACCCTGAGGGTTGACCGAGCCTAGGAGTTTATGTGCCTTGAGAATGGTACCCTATCGGTTATGAAGTATTCCTCACATTTCATCAAGCTTCAACGTTTCACACCCTTCCTGGGATGATATGGGTTATTCCTGGAAAGGAAGTTCGAGGATGGCCTTAGACAGGACATCCACTCTCAGGTGAATATCTTTCAGTTGACTTCTATCACATCTATAGTAATCCAGGAGCTGATCAAAGAGCGCAATCTGAGGGATCCAGAGTTGTGAACTAAGGAGGCTCGACATGCAGAGTTAGTGCTTCTCCAGTTGATAGCAGGAAGTGCCGCAGGGAGACTACCTAGGGAGATCTGAGTAGGCGGGATGCATCATCTGGTGCAAGGTAGTGTTCTACCAGTGTGGGAGAAGTGGCCATACGAGGCTGTAGTGTCAGAGAGACCCAGTGGAGTGCCGATATTGCAGAAAGTTGGGACACCTTCAGTGTTTCTATTTGGTATTCTCACCATTATCTGGTGACCGAGGTTCATCTATGACCCCTCGTATAGGAGCAGCTCCACCAGTTTCACACCAGTTCGGGAACTGGAGTTCATCCGGCCATCTAGGCCAAGGTGGAGTTTGTGGCCGGGGTGGTCGGTCACCAGGCTACCAGTGATAGTTGGGTGGATCAGCTCAGAGTAGTCAGGTAGGGTCACAGGGCTGCAGAGTTGGAAAGACTTTTGTGGGGGAGCAGACCCATTAGAAGCAGGATCTTGGACCCTCTACGGCTCATGGTATGATCCTAGTTTCCTCAGTTATATCTTTATCCATTTTCAATATTGGTTCTATGCATAGATTTATATCTGTCATTGTTGTGGAGAGCCTTGAGCTCTGTATCTTTTCTTTTGTCGATGTTTTGACACTAGACACTTTTTTGGGGATATGAACATCTGGTGTACGGCAATGCAAGGAGTGACCTCTTGAGGTTGGTGGGTGTCAATTCCTTTGGGATATTTATGTTCTAGAGATCATAGGCTATGATTTCATTCTCGGAATGGACTGGCTAGTTCCTTTCTAGGATTTCATCGACTGTTATTGATGTAGGGTGAGTTTCATATCACCAGAGGGTGGATCTTTTCTTCATAAGGGATAATGGGACGTCCAGGTGAGAAGAGCGGGTCCACATCATTATGGGTTGGGAGTAGTTACATCCCAGATTGCTAGTCTTTATCTAGATGATCAGGGGACTTCACAGTTATACTTTTCTCCAGTGGTGGATCGTTTCAGGGATGTATTTACAGAGGACTTTTTAGTTTTTCCTCTAGAGGGTGAGGTAGACTTTTCTTATTGAGCTTGTGCGAGGGGTGGTAACGGTGTCCATTCCCCCTTATAGGATGGCTACACCTGAGTTACAGGAGCTCAAGAAATAGTTGGAGGAGTTGCAGGCCAAGGGTTTCATCCGACCCAATACTTCTCCTTGGGGTTCACCTATCTTGTTTGTGAAGAAGGCAGACGGTACCCTCAGGCTTTGCATGGACTATCGGAAGTTGAACGATTTGATGGTCAAGAACCAGTATCCCTTGTCAAG
Organism: Viscum album; assembly: GCA_963277665.1. Classification (NCBI taxonomy): domain Eukaryota; kingdom Viridiplantae; phylum Streptophyta; class Magnoliopsida; order Santalales; family Viscaceae; genus Viscum; species Viscum album. The sequence goes on along the minus strand of OY728163.1, from coordinate 374,509,205 downwards.
GATCAATGATCTCCTTGACTAGCTTCGAGGAGCCTGGGTGTTCTCGAAGATTGACTTGGGTTCCGGTTATCATCAGTTGTGCGTTAGACCATATGATATACCTCTTACAGCCTTCCAGAGCAGGTATGGTCTACACTAGTATATGGTTATGTCATTCGGTTCATGAACGCACCTACAGTCTTCATGGCACTATTGAACCGAGTGTTCCATCCATTCTTGGATTCCTTCATGGTTGTTTTTGTGGATAATATCTTGGTGTACTCTCACACTCGACACGACCATGCACCCCATCTTTAGATCATTTTGAGTACACTGAGAGAGAATCAGTTATATGCTAAGCTCTCAAAATGCCACTTTTGGATTGATAATATTCACTTATTGGGTCACGTTATCACAGAGACAAGAGTATTAGTGGACCCAGAGAAAGTGAGAGCAGTAGTTTCTTGGGAGCAGTCGAAGATCATCTTTTTGGTGTGAAGTTATCTAGGGCTGGTTGGATACTAGAGACGCTTCATACATGACTTTTCATTCTTAGCAGCACCACTGATGAGTCTGAATAAGAAAATATAATTCCTCATAAAGTGAAGTAAATACATGATATCTCCACTTAATCATTTCACTCCTGGGCAATCATCTTATACCAAGGTCAAAACAAACTTGTCAAAGCATAAATGACCACAAAACTCAATTATCAAATCAGAGAAAATATCATGCCTCATACATGGATCAAAATTTCAGAACTCCTCAAAAATAATATGAATCCATTCAATATCATGTTAATCCTCACATGCTTGTCGTGCCTACCTCCCCGGAAAAATATTTCTCTCTTTACTCAAGGATATTTAATGTAGAGTTTTTCTCATTATCAAAACATGTGTGATCTCTATAGGCTTTCTATCTTCATAATATCTCCACTTCACAGAGTAAAAAATGTGCCAATCATGAGGCCTTTTTCATGGGTTGTTCTGAGGCTGAGGGTTGGCAGGTTAAAAATGTAAAAACATTTGAGGCAGAATGAGGAGGGTTATGCTCTAAAGTGAAGTAAATGCATGAAAATAGTTTTTCTCAAGAATGGTGTGCTCCTCAATAAGCTCAGAAATTAATCACCTCCAAACACATATAATTTAGGGATGTTCACACTTCTAATTTTAGCATCAATGATTTTCATCCCTCTTTTCCCCATTTGTTGCATTGTTTTAGCTTGAATTAAGATCTGGATTTTCTTCAGAATCATGTTTTGAAGGAAAACATAGGAATCTTTTTATCTTCAAGTATTGGTGAACAACAGGCCCATATATGTAATGATATTTTGGTCCACCCATCCATCTTCCCATCATGACATTTCTTCCACCCAAGAAGCAATAAATATGGAAACATTTCAATTCATCTCAAATAGATTTTTCAAGAAAGAAAAACAAAGCCCATATTCTATCTTACCCACACTTGAGTTCAACAATAATCATGCATTTAACTTCTAGAGTAGGTTGTAATGGGATAAATGGATTATAATGTGGCTTCCTAATAAGGTATTTCATGGCTAAAAGGGGCTTAAAGAAGGTCTAATGAAAATTTAGTCCAAAATAAGAGTTTGATGGAAAAAGGGCTTTCAAAATGGTGCCTCGATCATACATAACAAATTCTATGAACTCTAACTGCTTTGAAAAAGAGAAAAATAGAAATTTATGGATCAAAAAACATTTCTCAAGACTCTCAAGAAAAAGATAAATGTAAATAAGACGTCCAAAAGGTTTAGAAACCTCTCGGGTTGGGAACAATTTTCAATTTGGACAGGACTAGTGCACATGAGTTTCACAGTCAATCAAACTTCATCAAATGAAAAGATCAGAAATCAGAAACAAAATCCATTTAGCAATCATTTAACACCTCAAATACTCAAATCCAACAATGTTCCAAAAATACTAAGATAGTATGATTTTTTCAAAGTATTCGATTCAGCTCAAGATTCTTAAAAACAAACAAATTAAACAACAAGAAAAATAAAAGCACACAAAAATTTCCTAAAAACAAGTTGAAATCACTCCCCCACACCTATTCCATTTACTGCCATCTTTTAGATAAAATCAGATCAAGAAATATGTCCACACAAAATTTAAATTAGGTAACAAAAAAAATAAAGAAAAGGAAAGACACAACCTGATTTATTTTTCAGTGGAAACCTTGAGTTAAACTCCTAGTGACAACCACTTGACCTAAAATACAAAAAATAAATAAAATTTGAGAAAAATAAATAAAAATAAAGAGTAAGTGAAACTAAAGATGATAATTCTTGGTTTAACCCCCCAAGTGGGTGCTAGGTTTTTACTACCCCTAGTCCAGCAGTTGTAACCGTTTAACCCCAATCCAATGGTGGATGGGGTTTCTTACTAAGAAACCAATATAACTTCTTTCTTCCAATGATCCAAAACTTATACAGGTCTTGGAGGATCCCACATATAGAGTACATTAACTCCTCCCCCTTTTCCATGTTGTACAATTTAGAATATGGGGGGAGGAAAAATAATGGGTCCTCAACCTCAACCATGACTTATTTGGCCACTTTGACTTCAACATCCAGGGCTTTATCATGTGATGATATTTTAAAAAATTCATAAGGGAATTAAGAAAACAATTCCACTTGGATATGATTAAAATATGAATAATAAATATATAAATCTTCCCTTTTGTGTAGGTCAGCTTGAAATGTGCACTCTTCAGGCAAGGCCATTGGGAATTCTTTTTTAGCAGGGACTTCTTCATCTTCTTCCAAAGCAAGAGAAAGGTATAGAGGTACTGATTCTTCTTTGAAAAATATGGGAGGGTCACATACCTTTTGGTCTTTAACAAAATCATACCAATGTTTATCCAAAACATATTGATCTCCCACAGTTGTATCAGGTGGCTTTTTGTCTTCAAGAACCTCTTCAAGAAATGTCCATGGAGTGATGATTGGATATTCAACCAGAGTCTTCAAGTCATCCATGGGTTCTTCAACATCAAATGTATCTAGAACAATAATGACCTTTTATTCTTCAACTTGGTTCTTTTGTTGTTTTCATTCCAACCATAGAGTTATAACTTCTTCAACTTCAGCCGCTAGTGATGCTACCATCTAGCTTTCTTGTTCAAGGATTTGGAAATTATTTTGAATCATCACGACATCTTGTTCCATATTCAGCATAAAATACTCTTCCTTTCTATACAATTTAGCACTAGTCCATTCATATGAAAAATCACTAAAATAATCCATGACCTAAAAAACAATGAGATGAAATGCAATTCTATTTTTTTAGTTCTTGAAATTTTCAATTTTTTTTGGTTTTTATAAAAAATAGTGTGTATAAGTGTTTGAACTCCCTGGAAACGATTCCAAATTGATGAGAGCGGTTTTCCATGAACCACAATTCAATTAAATTCTTATTAACCTAATAATGTACCATATTTTCACACCCTAGGGTCGATCACAAGGAGGCTGCTAACACGCACTATTTTTCTATTGTCACGATTTTAAACTAACTAATATAAAATATGATACTAATATAAATGGGGGGAGTAATTGAAATGAGGAAAATAAAAATATAATAAAAGTATATAAATATATAAAAATACATAATAAATATAAAATGAATAAAATACACAATGAAGTTAGAAGAATAAAACCGTTTTTCTTGAGGTTTCATGGGGGAATTATCATTTTTATTGAAAATATCTATCAAGGAATTATTCAATGTGGAGATCAAGACCTGTCACTCCAAACCCTCTTGATTGAAATTTATTACCCTACACCAATACCTCTTCATTTAGGAGTAAAATCTTCCACATCATTACCCAATACAAACTCCACCATTTAAATGAATTGGATATTGATGGGAAGGAAAAATAATAAATGAGGAGGAAGAAGACAATAGTAGAAAAAGTGGGGCGACCACTCACCACAATCATTTAACCACTACTCAATTCTTAGAAAAAAATATGATAAAACAATAAAGAACAATAAACTGAAGATACCACCACTCCCCCCCTCGAACAATAGTGAGGGTTATCTCTCCACAAACATGGAGATAGAAAGAAGCACGGTGGGAGAAACACATAAAATAAAAGAAATAAAGGAAAATAAGAAATGAATAGAAGAATAAGAAAGCTACACTAATATATATTATAAATATAAATAAAAAATACAGAAACAAAACTCAAAATTTCCCCCTTGAAATGGCTATCCTTATAAAAAGGATAGTTAACACATATTTATAGAAAAAATGGGTGATGAAATCTCACTTCAATTCTCTCCTCCGGATTGCATCAAATGTTAGACCCATTTGATGCCAGAATTGAGAAATAGTACCTTCTTAAAAGTTGTTCCAATATTCCTCCCTCATACCTCCACAAACTTTCAACATGATTGGGACACATATGAAGGAGTTAGAGATGTGTTAGTGAGGAAAATTTAATCTGCCAAAGTGATTATTCGTCTTCCACAACTCCAACTTCCCATGAAATTATGACCTTGTAATCAGCGGATTCAGACATGGATGACTTAATGAAAGATGTTCGCTAATTCCTCTTACTGATCCATGTTTAATATCATCTCCATTGGGCTGGATTACTTCTAGATACGAGCCCATCTTTAAAACATTCTAGATCTTCACACAGTTTTTGAGGCACATATTCTGTTCTTAGTTTAGGCCTCCAAATAATTGATTATGTTGGTACTTCAGTAGGTTGAAATGCGGATCATGATATAGGGAAACCTAAAAAAAGGAATTTCAAAATTTTCTTCAATTTAGAAAATGATATGGCCTAAATACATAATAAAAATAAAACAGTTAAATCCCAAAATTAAGCCAATTTTGCATTTGAGCTCAAAATACCACTAAAACATAAAAATGTGATAATTGCCCATAAAATAACACTGTGGTGGGATTTAGAACATTGAAATATAGTATCAAATATGTTAAAATTATAGCTTCATCACCTGTACTATTTTTGAAGAAGGCAGACAGTACCCTTAGGCTTTGTGTGGACTATCGGAAGTTGAACCAGTTGACTGTCAAGAACCGGTATCCCTTGCCGGGGATCGATGATCTCTTTGACTAGCTTCGAGGAGCCCGAGTGTTCTCGAAGATTTACATGAGCTCCAGTTATCATCATTTGCACGTTAGACCATCTGATATACCTCTTACAGTTTTCCGGAGCAGGTATGGTCTATACGAGTATATGGTTATGTCATTTGGTCTCATGAACACACTAGCAGTTTTCATGGCACTAATGAACTGAGTGTTCCGTCCATACTTTGATTCCTTAACGGTTGTTTTCATGGACTATATCTTGGTGTACTCTCACACTCGACATGACCATGCAACCCATCTTGAGATTGTTTTGAGTACACTGAGAGAGCATCAGTTATATGCTAAGTTCTCAAAATTCCACTTTTGGATGGATCAGATTCATTTTATAGGTCAAGTTATCACAGAGACAAGAGTATCAGTTGACCCAGAGAAAGTCAGAGCAGTAGTTTCCTGGGATCAGCCGAAGAATTTATTTATGGTGTGAAGTTCTATAGGGCTGGCTGGATACTACAGACACTTCATACACAACTTTTCACGGTTAGCAGCACTGCTGATGAGTCTGACTAAGAAGGGTGTGATGTTCCTGTGGTCACATTCTTGTTAGTCAGCCTCTCAAGAGCTTAAAGGGAGGTTGACTTCAACACCAATACTAGTCTTTCCAGAGCTGGGCACGAGCTATTCCATTTATTATGATGCTTCAAGTATCAGGCTAGGAGATGTGCTTATGCTGGGTGATGGAGTCATTGCGTATGAGTCTCGGTAGTTGAGTCCACATGAGAGGAATTACCCGACGCATGATGTGGAGTTAGTTTCAGTTGTTCATGCTTTACGCTGTTGGAGACATTATATTTTGGGAGAGGACTATGTGGTTTTCACTGACCACAAGAGTCTCAAGTACATCTTGACTCAGCATGATCTGAATTTGAGACAACACAGGTTGGTTGAGTACCTACAATCCTTTGACTTTGATCTTGCCTATACGTCAGCGAAGGGAAACACAGTGGCTAATGCGATGAGCAGGAGGACTCAGATAAAGGTAGTTCAAGAGGCTATTAGTGAGTGACAGCTTATGGCTATGTTCTCTGAGATGAATTTGGAGGTTCATGACAGATAGGGGCATACTTTTCTTTCTTTTGTAGCTATTACCTCTACACTTCTTGATATGGTACAAATGAGGAGGCTATCAGGCTTAGAGGGTCTAGTCCTATGGAAGAGTTTGTCAGTAGAGGACTCTATTTTGGGATGGACCATAGGTGAGAATGAGATCTTACATTTTCAGGGGCGAGTATGGGTGACAGCAGACATATGCAAGGAGTTGATGCCGGATTTTCATTCCTCAGTTTGGGCAGTTCATCCTGGCATCACCAAGATGTATAGTGATCTACACCGTTAGTATTGGTGTCCATGTATGAAGAGGGATGTTGCTGGTTTCTTCATGATGTGTTCCACCTATCAGTAGGTGATGGCGGAGCATCAATGGCCAACATGGATTTTAAAGTAGTTACCCATTCCTGAGTGTAAGTGGAACAATGTCGTGATGGATTTCGTGACAGGGTTGCCGAGGTCTCCTCGAGGGAATGCTACAGTATGGAATTTCATTGACAGACTTACAAAGGTCGCTCACTTCTTGCTGATCATGGAAACCTTCAGTGTTGATTAGCTGGGATGGTTGTACATCCATGAGATTGTACGTCTGCATAGAGTTCCACACTTCATCTTTTCAGACAGCGATGCTTGTCTTACTTCTCAGGTCTGGCAGGTGCTTTAGAAGGATTTGGATACACAGGTACTTTTGAGTATATCTTACCATACCTAGACAGATGGTAGTCCGAGCGTACAATTCAGGTGCTTGAGGACATGCTCTGAGCATACATCCTGGATTTTGGATGTTCTTGGGAGAAGCATATATCTCTTGTGGAGTTTGCCTATAGTAATATTTTTAAAGAAACTATTTAGATGGATCCTTATGAGGCTTTGTACGATAGACCATACCGATCACCCTTATGTTGGTTGGAGGTAGGAGGGTCAGCTTTGCTGGAACCTTATCTTCTTAAGGAGACCATAGAGAAAATAGATCTGATTCGGAAGAGGATGGCTACAGCATAGTCTCATCAAAAGTCTTATGCTGATCAGCGGAGATGACCTTTGGAGTCCGAGGTTGGGGATCAAGTCTTTCTACAAGTCACACCAAGGTTGGGACAAAATAGGATTAGGAGGTAGGTTAAGCTTTCACCGAGATACGTCGGGCCATTTGAGGTGTTGGAGAGATTTGGTCAGGTTGCCTATCAGTTTCAGTTACCTCAAAGGTACCGGGCTATTCATGAATTTTTTCACATTTCTCAGCTCCGACATTACATTTTAGACACTATTCATGATTTCCAACCCGAGGAAGTTGAGTTGGAGGTGGATGAATCTTTCAAGGATCATCCTATCCGGATTGTTGATCGTAGTATGAAGGTTCTCCATGGTCGGTCTGTTCCTCTAGTACGGGTTCTATGGAAGCATGGGTGAGTACAAAACGATACATGGGAGAGGGAGGTCGATGTACGATCACAGTGGCGGGAGTTGTCCAGGGTTTCTTCTTCTACGCCACGCTAGGGAAATTTGGGGAAAATTTTCTTTAAGGGGGGAAGTTTATAAGAACGTGGATCTTCTTTTCATGAATGTTTTTCCTTTTTCTGGAGATTATGAGAAAAATATGATTTTTTTGAAATTTTTGATGTACACACCATGTACTTTATGAGTACATGCCGTGTACTTCGTTACTGCAAAAGGCCGTGTACTGGCCGTGTCATGGCCACACACACGGTCGTGTGGGGTGATGTGGAGGCTGCCTAAAGAAGAATATGGAAAAGGTGAGTATACGTCGTGTACTCCAAAAGTACACGTTGTTTATTTTATTTTATTTCATTAAACGCACCGGGGTCGCGTCTGACGGACTGAACCATATTCTTATAGGATTTCTTCGTTTGAGAGAATCTGCACGGCTGCAGATCTTTGATGAACCCCTGAGCCTCCGTCCGTCCTTCGAGTCAAACACTGTCAGTTGTGTTGGAATCAAATTGTGAGTTATCTCTTCTTTTAGAGCATCATTTTCCAATTCATCCTCTTTTCCATATTATCGTGGGTTGATCATTTTGTGCATTTTTGTAGATATACGATGTTCTAAGGAGATTCAAGCTTCAAGGTTCAAGTATATTAATCTCCTAACCCTGAGGTAGGTGTTTTGTTCCTTTCTATAAAATATCTTTGAGTATTATGTGAAAATTCCACCAATACCCTTGAACATGGTATTTCATGTTTACTATTTTTCCCCTTTTGTTTTCCTTCTTTGCTTGTATACCAGAGTAGAGGTTATTGTTTGCGAATAGGGAAATTTTTTGTGCTTTGGATGTTTTTTTGATGCATGTTTTGCCTATTTTTCACCTTTGGGATAGTTTCCTGTTAGGCTGCAGTTTACATTCTCGTGCCTAGTATTTTAGGATGGAGTGACTTATGTTTAGACATGCTGTTATGTTGTAGACTACTCTCCAAGTAGTTTTGGAGGTTTAGTTTGGCTGTTACGCACTACTACTCTTGCTTGACATACACGGGGTCGTGAGAACCTGGTGTATAGACCATAGGGAGAATTGAAATTGAGGGCTTCTCCAGAGTGTCTTTATAATTATACGATGTGAGACCAGAGGGGGAATTGACGTTCAGTGATTCCCCAGAGTGTCTGTAGTTCCTTGATGCAGGCCACAATGGGAATTGATGTTGAGTTCTTCCCAAAAGCTCCTTTTGTACGATACGAGACTATAGGGGGAATTGACAGTGAGTGCTTCCCTAGAGAGACTATACATTAACTAAACCAGAGGGGTGAGACTATGTGTGCTTCCCAGAGGGTTGCTTGTATCTGCTAGGTTGGACCAGAGGGGATAGGTTGTGAGTAATTTCAATAGGGTTACTTATTTGTGTTATCTGTTTTGTTTAGTCGTTGCTTGATAATTGGACTACAGATTGTTGTTGCTGAGTACTTTCAGGTTTACTACTTTCTATACTTTTACCTGCCATATATATTCACTTACTGTTAGGCATAGATCTTCGGGTGGTTTCCTACTCCAATTTAGTCTCACACCCTATTTGGGTCATGCTTTTAGGCCCAAACAGATTACATTGTTGCATGTATAGATAAGGGAAAGCACCCTTCTACTTCAAGTTATTGATTGCTGTGGAGCTGGAGATCATGGTACCAAGAAATGGCTTGCGATGCTGAGGAGTTTATCTGCTTTCTTTTGTACTTGGGTTTAGCACTGTTGTATTCAAGTATTGTGACTTGTTTGGCTGTTTTCCTAGACATATATGTATCATGCATCACTTTATATATATGTGCTCTAGTTGTTTATCATTTCAGTCTTCTGCTATTTACTGTTGTTGGATATTTCCTGCTTCTGCTATTGTATATTTGTTTCTTTTTTTCTATGTTACTCTTCCTATGAGGGAATTGTTTCCCCACTATCATACCTAAGGCCCTCATTTCTAGTTGTCATCCTCTAGCGTTCGGGGAAATGCGCTTGAGGCCATGTGACCAACTGGGTACGGGGCACATTTGGGTGGCTTCCGGAACCGGGAAGTTACAGATTTGATGTCTGTTGAAGTGGGTTCCTTAGAACAAACTGAATTTGTAAGTTTCATTTCCATATTAAGGAATATCTTAACATACGATGATTATTTCTATATTACATTAATTTAATAACGCACTAAATCATTTTTTCCTTGATTGTTCACAGCAGTTCCTTATTATGATGAGAACCTTGATGTTTTATGAAAATAATCTTAATCATATATCATATAGTCAGGATAAAATCCTATAACCAGTGACAAATTATGAGAAACTACAAGATTCTTGATACTCATAAGTGGATGAGACTTCATCTCCTGAAGTCCTCACTTGGTAATATCAACTAAAGGAGGTTATGAGGATAGAACCATAATTAGTAATTCTTTATTTTATGTATCACTGGATATTTCTTTATAAGGATGTGTGTAATGATAAACGAGATAAATACTATTACTAATGAATATAATGAATCATGTGATTTTATCTATTGATAAAAACTATAATAAAAGGTGATCATTGTGAGGTAGGATATGTTAGGGGTTCCATTACATATAAAAAGTTAATGAATAAGTCAAGAAATTATTGGGTCATTCTACGTTAATAATTGCTAATATCTGATTCTCCTTGATTAAACTGAAATTGTTAGATTAAATCCACAGTAGTGGTAAAATATTGACAAGTTAATTTTACATAATATAAAAAAAAAATATTTCAATTATACAAGTTTATAAAATTATTATGAATCCTATTTGATTAGATATCGAGACAAATGGATTATATGACACAATAATTATTATTATGTCAATTTTGAAATTATGACATTAAATAATTTCTCTATGGGTTCCATGAAATGTTTCTAGATGCTATCACATACTTTAGGTAAGACAACCTAATACCACTATTAAAATTTCCTGAAGGGTCACACACTTAGTGTATATAATAATCTCAGTTAAATTATAATTTAATTTTATTTTAGTAATAAATATTATTTACAATTTGAGGGAAGGATTTCACTCAAGATTCATTGTTAAAGAATATTCAGTTACCATTTATTTTTGAGTTAGAATATATATTTTTGTAAAATATTAAATAAATATTTATTCATAAATTCTAAAACAGGTTATATCCAATGGCCAAATTTATTTAATTTTGGAAACAACCATAAATAATCTTATATAATGATGTACCTTACCAAAAACCACATTCAACAGAATGAATACATCATCTTGGGATGCCCGTTATACAATATGAAAAAACTCACCATTTAAATCCTTCAATTACACTATGCTCTGGTGGAATTAGAACTTAAAACCTAAACAACTTTTAGCAAAAAATAATGGACACTTAGTGGAAACACCAATAAAGGGAATAAAAATGAACATAACTCAAATCAAAGATAAATAACAGCTAATATCACTATATATTAAGGGAGAATAAGGGAAGAAGATATAGGGAAGCACTAATCATAATACCTCCCCTCACATTCCAACTCATAAAAAAGTGGGGTCCAACCCCTAATTTATTTTAAGAAACATATATAATTCATGTTGAGAACTACTTTGACATGTGGATTCTCTATTTGTTGTAGAAAATTAACAGTGTGACCACTAAGGTTTTGCCATGTGTGGACTACTATAATATTTTTGCAGTACCATAAACACCCACCCCTCCTACAAATCCCTTGGGAACACTTATGAAAAAACCCATTCCATAACCCCATCGAAAAACTAATTTTAAGTGAATTTAAATTCTTAAATTCCAAATATGATTCATAGTTTCCATGATGAACCCCACACTATTATAAAATTAAAATTCCCTCATAAATATAATAACCAAAAAATCCATAGGAAACTACATCACTATAATATTTTCACTATCACCAGGATTAGATGGTTATCCATAAATTATTCTCAATATCTAGGAGATATCAGGTTTATTATTCAACATGAAATTTATGATGGATTCAATTTTTCAAGTATAAGGAATCTCGTCTATGTGTTTCCATTCTAACTCATTATATGGAAATTGAGTCATTGTAATTTTTTCACTATGAAACAATGGAAAATAACCTTTTTAGTTTTATTCATGCTAATGATTTTTAGATCTTAACCAATGTATAAATTCTGACCTAGATCATGTAAGCTATTTTATCTATATAAAGTGATAATTATAAATACTCTTTATTTTTTATCACTTATGTCTTTTATTGAGAATAATTTCCCCAACCATATCATTATAAAATGTAAAATTATGTCAGCATTTCTGATGAGTGATATGATGTCCAAAAAAACAAAAAATTCCCCAACACTCCCATTCACTAGTGTGAATACACAATAATTATCCTAGTTATTGATGAAACAAAATTATTTGATTGAAATTGGATCTTCCAACTCTGCTAATTTTACTTCAATCAAAAAATGGATATTTCCATCTTTAATACCATTAAAAGACTATTTGGATTCTTAGAACCTTAATGTTGTATGATATACATTTCTATAACAAAATTACCATTAAGGATATAGGTTTTGATATCCATTTTATATGTTTTATAATAATATTGAGTTTATGTGGAAAGAAATATTCAAATAGTCATTTTTAATACTTTTTGTGAAGTGGAATCTTCATATTCAATTACATAAATTTTATTATAACAATATTTACAAAGAGATATTTATAGTTAATATATCTATAACAAATTTCTATTTTAATATGAAAAATACACATGAACCCTACAATCCCCACCCTTTAGGTGAATCCAAAAAACTCCAAACTAGATTAGTATACTTTGAGAAAATGTAATATTTAATAATCCATTACCATGTCATAGAATTATAAATCCCAACAGCCTCTTATAAAATATTAATTTCATCATATATGATCTTAATCCATAATTCTTTTCCATAGTAAATCCATATCTCTCAGGATCATGATGAGTCCTACCACAATAATGAGGCTCTTATGTAACATGGTTTGATTTTCCTTCCATAATCTATAACATAATAATCTTTCATTTTATTTCATGAACCATTCCTATTTCATGGAATTTAATTTAACCAAGTTAAAATATCGACAAGATTACTGCATTTTAAATTCTAACCTTCTTAAGGAAAAAAATATTGGGCCAAAAAAACTTTTTTGTTTTGTTGGATTGTTGAAAAAACTATATTGTTTTTGTGTGGAAACCAACAAAAACTAATTTATTTGATACAGGGATAATTTTTTTTTAAATTCAAACAATGTGTATTTTCTTCCAAACCCCAAATAGTTATAAAACAAACATTTGGGAACATTCTAGCCTATATCTGATATGGTTTTATTTTGACAATGTTAAATGGAATGTGGATTAGTATAAAAGGTTTTTTTCTTCTAAATTATATTCCCATGATGATATAATAAGGTCACACTAAGTCACCATTGATTTATCCATGTCTAAAAATTTATGATATCTCTTATATGTCATGTAATATCATTATGCATTTCTAGGAGGAAATAATTTGGAAAAAATTACACAACCAAAAAAATTATTACTAAATTCCTATATGGAGTACTCATTATTAAAATATACTTTAGAATAATAATATTTAATTAAAGAAAAGTTTCCCTTTATTTATGAATAGTTTGAACTATTAATTTGTTTTAAATTTATTCTGTATAAGAAACACATAACTATATAAATTAAATTCATTAAAAAATAATTTGAAGTACCTCCACTATAACATTATTGTGTACTCGTTGGTCCATATATAAAAATTCTCAAAAATTATGAATAATATAATTTATAAATGTTTTAGGTTTTATAGAAGCAATAAGTGAGTTAATGTCTATTTTTAGATGAAAAGAAAATAAACATGACTCTTAGGGGGAAGCGTGATTTGGGTTTTCCATTAAGATATCATGGTTATGGTAATTATTCTTTTCATATCATGGTTTGAATAGTTCGATATGATTTTGTTAAGTAGTTGGGAAATTGAATATTAAGATTGATATTGAGTGCCACACTGTGTAAATATCTATCATGATTTTACAAGGAATAATATTGTTAAAAAACATGATTAATATTGTGTCTTAGATATGTATTTTATTATAGCTTCATCCCAAAATGGTTATATGATATCATGGTTTATTATTATGGTTTATGTACCATAACATGGTTCAAAAGGAAAATTGAAATTTCATTTCACTGGCTTAAGATATTCAAGAAAACATATCGTGGAATATTAAATTGTGTCAAGGTTTCTATTAAATCTATGATGTTCAAAAGGATATATTCACAAATATTATTATGATAAAGATTTTCAGAATTGTAGTTTTAGAATCTAGATTGAAAACTCTAAATCTAGATGTAGTTTATTGAATCAAGTCATTTATTTTTTTCAAACAATTTAGATCATAAATTTTGATAAAAACACCTTCTTTTTATTTCATTCTCTATCCTATTTGGTGACCATAAATTGTATATATAGTTTTTAAAGTGATTTAGGGTGACATTTAGAATATTTTCATGTTATTCAATGCATGATTTCAAATCAATGTGAATTATGATAATATCCTTCTCAGTTAATTATTTATCCATCACCACTTTTAATTTCTCTGGAGTCCATTGATAGTGAGTGTAAGATTAACATAATAGTGTATTTATATGAAATAATAAATAATGTAAATTTATTATACAATGAAGTTTTTTAAGAGTGTAAGTACATCATGTGATGATTGTTTTAGAAAGGATATATATATTTTGTAATAAGTAAAGTGGGAGTGATTTGGGACATTGGTGATATCATTTTTTGTAAACTTTTTGGTGAAACAATTTTCAGCACATGAATCACATTAAAACATAGATTAGTTTAGGTTTATTTAAATGAATTGAAGGTTATTTTGTATTTTATAAGTAATTATAGGTGGTTTGGAGTTGAAGAGGGAGTATTTGGGAAGTTTGAGAGGGAAAATAGAATATAATTATACAACATGAAGAAGTTACATAATGATGAATTTTATATTGATGAAAATTTAATGAGACAAGAATAATAATATTGTAATATAAATTTTCATTAAATTATTTGGTTCAAATATATGATGATTTCTAATATGGTATTTTTTGACATAGAGTTCTCATAGAAATCAAAAGGTTGTGATTTCTTATGCATTGTATATTTTTTATGAGAAAATTATTTTTCTATAAAAAACACAATGGATTCATGAATTCATTTATAATGTTCAAATTCATAATGAAATGATTATTTTTTCTCAATCTATTTAGAATGAAAAATATAATTAATATTGGAGGAAGTTATGAGATGCCTCAAACCCACACTCATGGGCCTAGTTCAAAAAACCCATTCTTTAAACATTATATTTTATTCCAAGGAAGTTTACCCAAACTAAACTTTCTTAAATTACACATAAACAATACATCTGACAATATTGTCACACAATCCTAGTATCCATTAGGTTAAGTATTTTTGGATATCATCTTCATACAAATCATATATCACATAATCTGAAACATTTCTGAATAACCACTCCATAATAGACCTTCTTCTAGACATATCATATGCTATAATCATATTCAAAACATATGGAATGGAAAAAATAGAAAATGAGAGAGCTAAAATTCTTAGTTTGCTAAAAACATATCAATGATTTATATACTTTTAGATCATAATCTTGAAAGATATATGATAATGAAGGAAAATATGATAAAAAATAAAATAGACTCATAAGAATCATCTATAAGGTACGATAGAAGGACATATAACCATAAAAGGGAAAACATATACCATTGCATAAGAACATGGAAACATGAGAAAATAGATATGATTCATGGAGGAAATCAAAGGTTATAGAAAAACAATAAAATGTTGAATAATATTTGGGAAGAAACATAATGATAGGAACTCATAACATATGTCATGTTTATCTAACAAGACCATCATAATATAGTGGATTAGGAATCACTACCTGATTAAAATTATAAGTACTAAACCTTAAAAAATTAAATAATCATGAATTAAAAGGATAATTCACATTCAGTAACTTTCTTGGTTCAGAGTTTTAGATAATTAGGCCATACATTATTACATTACATCTCAAATATTACAAAGTAGACCCTTCTACTCAATATCCATTTTTTTCATAAAATAAAAACTCTTAAAAAAAGATTAATGTCTAGTTCCATATTTTAGACATCATGAATTTTCCATAATCCCGTATTTTACCCTATTCATATTTATGTCATGTGACAAAAATTTCAAAAAATACTTGGGATGAGCATAAAAATCTTAGTAAGGTATACACAAAAAAGTAAAACTGTTAGTTTTTCAAAACAATAAGTAAACCATGGATATTTTATCATAAGTAATACTTTTGACCTTTATGAAGTAGTAAACACTCTTCATTGAATAAAAGATCATTACATACCATTTTGTAACCAAAATATTACCGTTAAACCCATAGAAATCGCACATAATATATATAGTTAACTTGGGATATAAACATACTTAAATGGAACAACCATACGATCAACTTCCACACATATCACTAAATGGAATATCCATACGGCTGACTGACATACCCAATGCATTGGAGTTTATAATGTAACCACTGATCCTGGTTTATCATGACGCCACCTATCATTTGGTTTATCATGTAACCACCAGCCAAATGTCCATGTACCATTATAAATTCAGGACAGATAAAATATTGTAAATATAAATATTTCACAAATAACATTTCATTTTCAATGAAAATAAATCATTTCAAGATTTTGAAATAATAAATCAATTTGAAAATCATTTTCAATTCCAAAACAACAAAAAATAGAATAATGGGTTTATTTTCCATTCTAAAAACATTAAGGCTTATAGAGGAAGCCAGCTAACGATTACAATGGTGGAGAGGTCATTGTCACCACAAACGTTAAAAAAATTCATTTTGTCGTTTAGTAAAACACTTCATAGAAACAATATTCCCTTTGAATGAAATTAAAAGTCAAATGTGTTTATTATATACAATTTAAAATAAATTGGTGTATATTATCAAAACATGCCTCAATGAAAAAAGATTAAGAAGAAGTCCCTTACCTCGTGTCTGACATGACCCATTCATTCTTTAATCTCCTGGATAATAAACTAAAGTTAATTTATACTTTTTTAATAACATTTTTCATGTTTATTATTCATTTTATATCACTTATTACTATGTTATAAACAATTAGTTAATTATTTGAGTTCAAATCGGTCATTTTGTTAATGTTCAGAACATGAGTTAAAATTGAACTTGTTATAATTATAAATTGTCCATGTGGTCAAAATTCGATAATATCCAGAATGGTATTCATGATTTAGATATCATATATATCATATATATCTATTATATATATATATATATATTTATAATAGTATATTACATTTGGAGGTAAAGAATGAAATTCACCGTTCATGGAGATGGTAAGCCATACGTACACATTAATGCTACTTTCATTTCTATTTAATAATTAATGGAATGAAAATTTATTGATATATAGGTATATTATAATTCTAGTATAATATCATATAAATAATTCCATTAACTCCATCCTTTATACATCCCATGTATGGCATGAACGAGTCATATCACATTGAGGGGCGATATTCTGCAGTTCCTCAAATGAAGTCATCACGCTTACCCATAATGGAAACCAAAAAGGTATGATATAAATGAAAAATAGAGAAGAATAGATTCAATATAAATATAATATATATCACATATAAATACAGTTCCCTAATAATGGCCACCATGAGAGGTGGTTGGAGATTAATGAACAATCATCATTTTGTGAGGCAGTAGTTCGCCGTCCACAGAAACAGTATGTTCTTTACTCATTAGATGGAGGTGTGTGTAAGTGTAGTTATAATCCTTCTCATAAAAAAACCTAGTATATTTATGATACTGGTGTTTCTATAAAATTAAGGAATAAAAGGATTTTAGGGGGTTGGAGAAGGAAAATAAAACAAAAGAACTTAAGAGAAGATGATACCGTTAAATCGGGTATCACCCTTGGGTTTGAACCAAAAGGTTTACATGAATTTCTTTCTACCTAGAAAAAAGATCCTAGGAGTAATAGGGGTATATAGGGAGCTTAATTGGGAAGAGTGTGGAAGAACCAATTGGCTTTATAGTTGTGAGTAAGGAGTCATAGGTGAGGGCTCTTTATAAGGGGGAGGAGGGGCTCTTTTGGAATGTTTGAAAATATTATTTTATTATATAATGATTTTCGGTTTATAAAAGTAAAAAACTTATTAAAGTAAAGTATAAGATGACTAATGTTTGAAATAAAATAATCCAATTATAATAGGATAGGTTTTGAATATTTGTTTAATTTTTATAATCTTATTTATTTAAATCATTCATTAATAGGGTAAACATTGCATCATTGTTGTCTCATAAATAATTTTATTTACATGATGTAAAAAAATTATAAAAAAATACCATGATTTAGTAAATAATTTTATCTTTCTAATGAATAATTATAGTTAAAGAGATAACTTATATAATCCCATGAAATAATTGATTTACAAAAAATATATGTGTTTGCCATTTTTGTCTTACTTTAAATTAATTAATATAAAGTGTCATTATAACTTTTAAGTGGTTCCATGGGGTCCCAAAATCGACCCAAATATGCCCATGGTCGGACATGACTCATCCAAAAAGGTTAGAACAAGTGTTAAGGTATTTTTTTATTATTATAATATTCTTTTTACCTTTAATTACCTTATTTACCATTAACCACAGTAAATAAAAGTCAAAAGTTACTATTCAAAAAAAATTATATTCATCTTATTGAACCAAATTTTACTTACTAATAACAACAATGTATGTCAGATGTTCAAAATTCAATTCATAGAAGTGGTAAAATTTTATTTAAATGGACAAGTCTGTATTTTAACTTCTACTCAGTGTTTTCACTATTCATCAAAAATTGAAGTTTTTCAAAAAAATACAAAACATTCTACCTAATCTATTTTTGATATTCCAAATTCCAAAATGATTTATATTTTAACAAATTCAAAAAACATAATTTGGATTAATTAATTTAATATTATTTCCCGTTGTCAAAACAAAAGTGCATTTATAAGAAACAATAACTATCAAAATATTGACACTTGTTTATGTTCAATTTCAAAGTGAAATTACTTCTAATGACCAACATTTAATTAAATTAAAAAATATATAATCTAATTAAAAATTAAAACCAATTAAAAAATAACCTCAAAATAAAAATATATTAGATTAAAAGGCAGTTTTGAATTATAATATAGTATTTTTCACTAGTCATTAAAAATGAATTTTATCAGAAAAATACCAAAAATTTACCCAAAGTAAATTTTGATGTCCAGATTCTAAAGAATAATTTTATTTTTCAAATAGAACATATAAAAGTGACAAGACTATATTTAATGAGGGTTCACCATCAAAAGGAGGTAAAACAAACTTTTAATGATTATTAGAGTATTTATGATTAAAATCAAATTATTTTTTATTTTAAGCCGCTAAATTTTATTGGATAAATGTAAAAACATTTAACAAACATGTATAATTATACTGTAGTTATTTATATTCATTCCATCTAATACAATGAAAAAAAATTAACTACCATTTTAAATAATAATATTATATTATTATTTTTCAGTATGACTCAGCATTGTGTGCAACATAAGATTTCAAAGAAACTCGTTGTTTCGTATCGCGTACGCCATCAAAAATAGAATCCCCTTTAAACTAAAATTTTTATTTAATTCAAAAATATTAATAAATATGAAAATGACATTTTATTTATTTACCTGGGATGTTACATTCTTCTCCCCTTTTGGGAATTTCAACCTCGTAATTCTATTCACTTATCAAATAGGTGTGGGTATTTATCCCTCATAGAAGTTTCATATTCCCACGTTTCCTCTTCAACTATATGGTTTTCTCACAAAACCTTTACTCGACGAATTACTGTATTCTGCAACACTAGCTCTCTTCGGTCAAAAATCTGGTTAGTTGTTCCTCATAAGAGAGATTCTCTTCCAACTAAACTACCACTGGGATCAAAACATGAGATGAATCTAGTATATACTTTCTCAAAATTAATACATGAATAAAATTATGTATGTGGGAAAAAATCGGAGGTAAATCCACTTTGTAGGCAACTGATCTAACTCTCTACAAAATTTTATAAGGTCCAATGAACCTCAGACTCAACTTTCCCTTCTTACCAAAACACATCACACTTTTCTATGGAGAAACTTTGAGAAAGAAATGATCACCTACCTCAAAAGAAAGATTCTTCCTTTGATTATTCACATAATTCACCTGCCTACTCTGAGCTGTTCTCATGTGCTTCTGAATCAACTAAACTTTTTAAGCCATATATTATACCAATTCTGGTCCCATTAGCTTCCTTTCACCTACATTATCCCAAAAAACTGGAGTTTTATAGTGCTTCCCATATAATGCCTCAAATGGATCCATCAGTATACTATAATGAAAACTGTTATTGTAAGAAAATTCAACCAAAGAAAGATGTTGGTACCAACATCCCTATTAATCTATTGAACAAGAATGTAACATATCCTTTAAGGTCTGAATTGTTCGTTCTTACTTCGCATCTGATTAAGGATTAAAATCTATACTAAAATTTAATCCAAGACCCAAAAACTTCTGAATGCCTTTCCAAAAGTTAGAAGTGAACCTCAGATCACGATTAGATATAATGGAGAGGGGAACACCATGTAAACTAACTATCTCTTTAACATAAAATATAGAAAGTTTATATAGAGATAAAGTGTCTCAAATATAAAGGGAATGAGCAGATTTATTCAATCGATCAAAAATAACTCAAATTGCATTATTACCTTGAGATGTCTTTGTTAATCCCACAATGAAGTCCACGGATATACTTTCCCATTTCCACTCTGGAACTGGTAAAGACTAATTCATCCCTTTCAGTAACTACCACTCTACTTTAACATGTTTACAAGTCAAACACTTCACAGTAAATTCAGCAATATCTCTTTTCATTCCATCCCACCGGTAATACTCCCAAAGATCTCTGTACATCTTAGTATTTCTAGGATGAACTAAAAACGGAGAACTATAAGCTTTACATAATACCTCTTTCTTCAACTGTGAATCACAAGGAACACATGATATCATTCCAAATATCAAAATTCAATCATTATAAATGTTAAAATCAGGCATCTTACACTTCTGAACCAACTCTACCATAATCTGCAACTCACTGCCTTCCTTATGTTCTTTCTGAATTCTTTCTGATAGAGACGATTTCACTGACACCTGAAACAAAAAAGAGAAATTTTCTGCACTAAAATCTTCTATTCCAAATTTTATCAAGTCTTTAATCAAAGGATCTTATTCCAAATGTAACAAGGTTAATGATACATTACTTTTTTTGAATCAAAGCATCAGCCACTTTATTTTTCTTTCCCTGATGGTAATGAATCGCGCAATCATAATCCTTGATTAATTCCAGCCATATCCTCTTGCTCATGTTCAAATATTTCTCAGTGAATATATACTTTAAAATTTTGTGGTCAGTATATATTTCACATTTTACTCAATACAAATTATACCTCTAAAATTTTAAAGCCAAAACAATAACATCTATTTCCATATCATGTGTAGGGTAATTTAACTCATGAGGTTTCAACTGACGTGAAGCATAAGAAATTACCTAATCATTATTTATAAGGACACATCCAAGTCGTTTCAATGAAGCATTACTATATATAACAAACTCACTATTTCTGGAAGGTAGTGGAAAAATAAGAGTATTCACCAATCATATTTTCAATTCCTGAAAACAGTCATCACATTCTTTTGTCCAGAAAAACTTAACACCTTTTTGAGTAAACTTAGTCATTGGGCTAGATAATTGTGAAAGAATTTCAACATACCTCCGATAATAACCTGATAGACCAAGAAAACTATGAATCTAAGTTATATTTGTGGGTCTTGGACATTCTGCAACAACTTTTTTTGGTAGGATCAATAGTTATGCTAATTTTTGAAATAATGTGACCACAGAATGAAATTTATTGTAATGAGAACTCACACTTTCTGAATTTCCCAAACAATTTCATTTATTTTAAGGGTTTAAAGACAACCCCTAAATGTTTCATGGTCCTATAGGATTTTAGAATATACCAAAATACTATCTATAAACACAACCACAAACTATTACCTGAGTCAACTGAGCAATCACTACAACAAACTGTTCAATTCTGATTCTGAACATCTTAGGATACTGATTTGGAAGGTCATTTCCCTCGGTATGCCTTCCCAGCATAGCTTCCATGTTTCCTCTATGAGAAACCATTCTCAACACAAAAATATCTTAGTCAAAGAGACATGGTAATATGTAAATTTAAAATCATTTCAACTTTATAATAAATAAAAAATAATTTAAGGATATCAATTTAACAATATCCTAACTTCTAAAGTTGTCTAAACCGACCTATGATACCAACTATAAGAACCCAGCCATAAAAAATTACATAATCTTGAATTAAATGGATAATTCAAATTGAGAATCTTTTCAGGTTTAGAGTTTTAGAGAATTAGTCCATAACTTGTTACATTGCATCTCAAATATTACAATTTAGACACTTCTACTCAATATGCATTTTTTTATAAAATAAAAACTCTTAAAAAAGATTCATGTATAGTCCCATATTTTAGACATCATAAAATTTACTTGATCCCATCTTTGACCCTATTAATCGTTATGTCCTGTTAAAAACATTTCAAACAAACATGGGATGAGCATAAAAAATCTCAATAAGGGATACACAAAGAAGGAAAAATTTTAGTTTTTCAAAACAACAAGTAAACCATGAATATTTTATAATAAGTAATAATTTTCACCATTATGAAGTAGTAAATACACTTTATTAAATAAAAGATCATTGCGTACCATTTTTTAAACAAAATATTAGCATAAAACCCATAAATAACACACATAATATATATAGGTAACTTGGGACATAAACATACTTAAATGAAATAACCATACAGTCGACTTCTACATATATCAATAAATGGAATAGCCATAAGGCCAACATCCATACCCAATGCATTGGAGGTTATAACGTAACTGCCCATCCTAGTTTATCACGACACCACCCATCATTTGGTTTATCACGTAACGGCCTATTAAATATCCAAGTACCATTATAAATTCATAGAACATAAAATATTTCAAATATAAATATTTCACTAATAACATTTCATTTGAAATGGAAATAAATAATTTCAAGATATTGAAGTAATAAATCAATTTAAAAAACTATTTTCAATACCAAAACACCGAAAAACTGAATAAGGGGTTTCTTTTTCATTTTAAAAACATTAAGGCTTATATAAGAATCCAACTAATGATTACGATGGTAGAGAGGTCATTGTCACTGTAAACATTAAAAACATTACTTTTGTCATTTATTAAAACAATTCAAAGGAAAAAAATTCCCTTTGAAATAAATTAAATGTAAAATAGGTTTATTATATACCATTTAAAAGAAAGTGGTGTATATTATCAAAACATGCCTCAATGAAAGGAGATTGAGATGAAGTCCCTTACCTCGTGTCTGACTTCACCCATTTGTTCTTTAAGATCCTAAATAATAAATTAAAGTTCATTTCTACTTGATTCAGAAAATTTTCAAGTTTATTATTCCTTTATATCACTTATTACCATGTTATAAACAATTAGGTAATTATTTGAGTTCATATCTGAAATTTTGGCGATGTTCGGAATTTGAGTAAAAAATGAACTTATTATAATTATAAATTGTCCATGTGGTTGAAATTACATTATCTCCAGAATGATATTCATGATTTAGAAATAATATATATCATATATATCTAGTGTATATATATAGTTTTATTTATAATAGTACCAAACATTTGGAGGTAAGAAATGAAATTCACCGTTCATGGAGACGGTAAGCTGTATGTAGGCATGAACGCTACTTTCATTTCTATTTCATAATTAATGGAATGAAAAATTAATTATATGTTGGTATATTATAATTCCATTATAATATCATATATATAATTTCATTTACTCCATCCTTTATATGTCCCACATATGGAATGAATGAGAAATATCACTTTGAGGGGGCGGTATTCCGCAGTTCCTCAAATGAAATTATTGTGATTTCCCATAATGGAAACCATAATGGTGTGATATAAATAAAAAATACAGAAGCATAGAGACAATATATATATAATATATATCATATATAAACACAGTTCCCTCATAATGGCCACCACTAGAGGTGGTTGGAGATAATTGAGCAATCATCGTTTCGTGAGGCACGAGTTCGCCATCCATAGAAACAATATGTTCTTTACCCATTAGATGGAGGTGTGTGTAAGTTTAGTTCAAATAAATCTCATAACAACAACCTAGTATATTGATGATACTAGTGTTTCTATAAAATAAAGGAATAAAAAGTGTTTAGGGGGTTGGAGAAGGAAAATTAAACAAAATAACTTAAGAGAAGACACTGCCTTTAAATCCGATATCTCCCTTTGGTTTGAACCAAAAGGTTTAATTGATTTACCTTATGGTTAGAGGAATGATTATATGAGGAATATAGGGATTTAGGGATCTTAATTTGGTAATGTTTGGATGATCCAAGGGTCTTGAGAGGTGTGAGTAATGAGTTATAGGTGACATCTTTTTATAAGGGGGAGGAGGGGCTCTCTAAGAATGTTTGAAAATATTATTTTATTATATAATGATTTTAAGTTTCAAAAGGTCCCAAAATTATTAAAGTAAAATATAAGATGACTAATATTAGAAATAAAATAATAAAATAATAATTGGATAGGTTATGAATATTTTTTAATTTTTATAATCTTATTTATTTAAATCATTCATTAACGAGGTAAACACTGCATCATTATTATGTCATAAATAATTTTATTTATATAATGTATAAAGATTATACAAAACTACGATGATGTAGGAAATATTTTGATCTTTCTAATAAATATTTATAGTCGAAGAGATAATTTATTTTTCCCCCTATAATAATTGATTTAAAAAAAGATATATGTTTATGTCATTTTTGTCTTTACTTTAAGTTAATTAATATAAAGTGTCATTATCACTTTTAAGTAGCTCCATGGGGTCCCAAAATCAACCCAAATATTCCCATGGTCGGAAATTGCTTGTCAAATAAGTTTACGACAAGTGTTAAGTTAATTTTGTAATATTATAATATTTTTTTACCATGAATTACCCTATTTATCTTTAACCGTGGTAAATAAAAGCCAAAGGTTACTATTCACCAAAAATTATTTTCATCTAATTGAACCATATATTACTTAATAATAACTACGAAGTATGTAGGATTTTCAAAATTCAATTCACAGAAGTGGTAAATTTTCATTTAAATGAAAAATTCGGTTTTTTAACTCCTACTCTGTGTTTTCACTATTCATCTAAAATTGAAGGTGTTCAGAAAAATACCAAAAATTCAGCCTAAGATATATTTGATATTTTGAATTAAAAATGATGTCTATTTTACCAAATTCAAAACATATAATTTGTATTAATTAATTTAAAATTAATTCCCATTGTCAAAACAAAAGCGTGCTTTTAAGAAATAATAACTATCAAAAGATTGAGACTTGTTTATGTCCAATTTCAATGTGAAATTTCATCCAATGACCAAAATTGGATTAAAATTTAAAAATATAATCTAATTACACATTAAAACCAATTAAAAATATAATATAACCATATAAATAGATAAGATTAAATGGAAGTTTTGAATTGTAATACTGTATTTTTTACTATTCATTAAAAATGAATTTTATCAGAAAAATACCAAAAATTTACCCAAAGTAAATTTTGTTTTCTTGATTATAAAGAAGAATTTTATTTTTCAAATAGAACATATAAAAGTGACCAAAAATATATTTAAATAGGGTTCTCCATTAAAAGTTGGTAAATCGACCTTTTAATGAATATTAGAGTATTTATGCATAAAATCATATTATTTCTTATTTTAAGCATCTAAGTTTTATTGGATAAATGTAAAAACATTTAATAAACATGTATAATTATGTTGTTGTTAGTTATATTCATTCCATCCAATTCAATTGTTAGGTGTTAACTACCATTTAAAATAATAATAATATGTTATTATTTTTCAGTATTACTCAACATTCTATGCAACATAAGATTTCAAAGAAACCCATTATTGCGTATCGGGTACGTCATAAAACATAGAATCCCCTTTAAATTAAAATTAAAATTTAATTAAAAAATATTAATAAATATGAAAATTCCATATTCTTTATTTACCTGGGATGTTACAAACATAACATAGGGGATTATGTTTCTCTATATTTTTTCCATTATATATCAATAATCACAACTCATTTCCCATTTTTTATTGAGTAGAAAACTCATAACCCATTTTGGATCCAGCATAAAAGCATGTTTTAAAATATTATTTAATGAGATAAGAGGATTTACACAATTATTTTTATGGGTTTATTGGAACCAACCATAGCATAATGATAATTTATATATATATGCGTCATATAAAATAATTTCTACAACATATCAGGAAGAAACCCAAGGAAATAAAATTATTTTCAGATCATCCCCCAAATGGAATAACATAAGATGACCTCAAGAATTAAATAAATTGATAAAAAAATTCAATCAGTAAAACAGATTATTAAGAAGACCATTTTTATTGTTATTAATAAAACAAGGATATAACCTTTTAGACACAAAAATGAAAATGGAACTGAGATCATTAAAAGAGATTCAAAAAAACATTTTCAACATTGTTATCAAAATATGAAGTTATAAGTTCCTTTCAATATTTATTTTCAAGAAGGTAGAATGAGAAACATTTTAAAATTACCCTCATAAATCTAAATTATGGAAATGTAAAAAGAAATAAATGATAAGCCAATAAATTTTCATTTAAAGGTAAATGATATAATTGTGAAAATAAATACATTTGTATTATTTTAAAATATCATTTTTGAAACCGAGATCATTAAATTGGAAAATTAAATTTATCTTGAAAAAACATAAATAAAAATAAAAATATCACATGATATAATACAATTTTATGGATTCAAAATTTGTAAGGACATCATTTATAGAAATAAAAATTATGGTTACGAAGGAAAAATCCATTATGATTGATGTGAATTATTCTTAACAATGTCAAATTTTTATAAGAAATTCTTAAATGAAGAATAATTTTGTGTGAAAATGTAAATTACTACAAAAAATAAATATTTAATACAATATTACATAGTAATATGATATAATAAATCAATCTTATAAGAATATAGTTCATGTATAATGATTTGACCTCAATAAAATGGAATTGAGTTGAAAAAATTTCTTTAAAAATTGGCGAACATTGAATCAAAATCTCCTAAAAGAGCGATATTGAAATGGATCTTTATATTTTAGGAAGAAATATTGGATCACAATTTAATATTTCAAAATGTTATTATATAAACCATATAAAATAATACAGTTACATGGAAAAAAAACTTTGATATAAGGAATCCTTACCATTACTCTAGAATTTCACAAAAGTTATTTAAATTATTATAAAATAAATAATAACATCTTAATATCTTATTCTATAAACATATTCATATCCATTAAATTTTATACTATTTAATTATAATCATTAATTATGTATTTACTAGTTTGATATTGTTTACTTTCTTCACTGGTTGTTAGTAACCCTGATTGTTTCATGAAATATTAATAATAGAGATATCATTCCCCTTTTTTTGATATAAATTTGATCATTACTAGATTATCTAAGGTACTATAAAATATTTACCAAAATTATTTTAAAATATCAAATTTAATTCCATGATATTTTTAAGTTACGATTCATTTAGAATAAATTACTGATAATCTTGTTTCAAATTTTTATAACGAATCTATTATTTTATATTAAAAAATATTTTAAATATTAATATATAATTTATAGAAAAAACCCATTTTTTACATATTAATATCCAATATTAAATGTAATTATTTTTCAAATTTCATTTATGATGGAAATATTTACCATCGTTCGAGTATATTTTTAAAAAGACCCATATAATAACTTGTTATAATTAATGGATGAATATGATTATAAGGTGATTATAATATCTTCATTCAAAGAAATGATATTATTTATATTTAATTAAATATATAAAAAATTGATTATAACATGACGAATAAAATATGAAAACAATCAATTAGTTATAAACATGAAATCTTTTTCCTCTTGGTATGGCCGTTTAAGGAGGTTAAATATAAAATGATCATTAATTTATAATATAATTAATAGAATTATTAATTTATCTTAAAAATACTAATTAAGTCCTAAATATAATTATTATTTATTAAATCCTTTTTTATAACCACTCATGAATTTTATTTATTAAATATTAAATTTGTTGTTCATGTTGGTGGAAGTCCGCAAATATCATGAGTGACGTTTTCATTTTATAAATGGATAAGAGTGAGGTGGAAAATGGTTATTTCCTTAACCTAATAAAAAAATAAACTAACTATATTTATTTAATTATATTATTATGGTTATAATAGGGATTGGAAAGAAATATATAGAAGAAAACGCTAATGAGTTTATAATACTCACATTTAGAACATGAATATTCTCTTGAAAGAACTATTATAAATAGAGAACTTGGGACACATTATTGTAAATAGTGTGTGGAAAAGAATAATATGTTTCTATGAGAGTTAAAATGGTCACATATAAAAGTTTAATTCT
Organism: Viscum album; assembly: GCA_963277665.1. NCBI lineage: Eukaryota > Viridiplantae > Streptophyta > Magnoliopsida > Santalales > Viscaceae > Viscum > Viscum album. The sequence goes on along the minus strand of OY728163.1, from coordinate 374,480,703 downwards.
GAAGGATATATTTGTTTTAAGAGGTAATAAAGTGAACTGCTTTTATAGGTGAAAAGAGTGACTTTTCCTTGGAAAATAATGTTTGATGAGTGGTAAATATGGGATCACATGATTGTTATGATAGTTAGTTAAATAATGGTTTTTGGGAAATGAGGGTATAAATTAAAAAAATAAAAAATCTATTCTATATTGTGTAATTTCCATGTTAATTAATCATGATTTGAGCCAATTTATGTTCATCCATTTTTTCCCTTCTTAACCATGGTTAAATATTAACCATGGTTATTATTTTATTACTAAAAATATGACATGACCCATAATACACACTTTTTACATGACTAATACTTTTTTCTCTCTATTTAATCTATTTTATTTTATATATATGATAAAAATATCTCTAAAATTAGAACATAAGATATAGAAAAAACTATTTTTATAGAAAAATTTCTTATTAAACATTAAGTGTTTTTATTCTTTTTTAATATGAATTTACAATGAAATTTATGTTTATAAATATTTTATGAGTCTAAATATTATGTTATAGTCAATATTTAGAATATATAAGTTTAATTTATTATTTTAATAATTACACAATATTTAGAAAAACAATAATTTGCGACATAACGGTTTTATTGTGTTAACCAATATTTTGTTTAGAAACATATTTTTGTCTAAAAAACGTGGTGAACATATAATATTTTTTTGATAGGATGATATAAATATGAAATAAATCTTATAATACTTAATTTATAGTGTTTATCAAATTAATTATAATATAAGTGTGCATAATTAAAAAAAATCCATTTTCAGTTAAATACATTTTAATAATCAAAATGATTTTAATTTTTATTTACCTATATGAATTTAATTTAATTAATAAATTTTTATTAATGATAAACTTTGTTTTCATTTAAAATTATAAATTAAAAATTTATAAAATACATGAGGTATATAAATAATTTATTACATGGATTGTTACATGCTTACATCATCCAAACTTCTACTTACATAACCCATCAATATCTTCACACAATAACTAAGGATAAGATAAATAGTGGTGTTCATAATGTGTGGTGGTTCATATTGAAATGATCTTATAGTTATTTCCATAAGCTTGAACCTATTCTAGAAATGATTTTTCTCATGCCACACAATTTAAAGTTTGGCTCAGACTTGGTATAAGGAAAACCCTAGTGACGATGCCCCTTTGAAAATCATAGATAAATGATCCAAATAAGGTAGCCTTATATTACTTGATGATATTTCTTCTACATTCTATATTTTTTCATAATATATTTAATTATATTTATACCCATTAATTTAAAGTCTACATATTAATGAGAACATTTTAATATGTATAATTTTATCTTAATAAATTGTACCATGGTTCATTTTAGTTTTGTGTTTCATGTAGAAAAAGATATTAAAGATAGATTTAACTAAATTAAAATATAACATAAAATATCTGGGAGTTACATTATAACCCACTTAATTGTGGTTAATCCTAATAATTTTAATTTCCCACACTAGAAACAATAGATAATAATATTTTTAACCTAATCATGAAATGAGATATTATTTATAATGATATATAATGCTCTCTAACATAGATATTTATAAACTCATATTTTCCCTCACAAAAGACATATATTGATATTTTTATTTATCTCATCTAATTGAATCAAACATACTTAGTTATTTGGTTGTAAGACTTAAGTATTTATTGAGATATACTTTAATACCTCATAACATAAACTAACCAAAATTACATGATTTATAAAAATTGTTTCAAATTATTACATTTCAATGATCTTTATGAGTTACAGTTTTATGGATTTAGGAAAACCACTTACATATCTAACCATTACAATATATAATAGATATTTTCATTCAATATCCTTTATTTTCTAAAAAAACCTGATACTTAAATTGAAACTCACCTTTCATTAAAATGTTCCTTTTTTTAATTTGAATTACCATGGATGAAACATGGACTATTCTATAGTTTATACACATCTATATGACCAATGAAAAACATTTGAAATATTACAATGAACATAAAAATCTCATTAAGGGTTAAAAAAGAATGAAAACCATTAATATATTTTAAAAATAATGTAACTCTATAAGAAATACCCCCTTTTACATAATAAATATAGAGATAAAAACATAATTTTCTTACTCATGAGATAAGATATAAAAAATAATAATGAATATTAAAGGTAAAAATAAAAATCAGACGGTTTTTTATAAATTATGGGTACTGATAAAAACATTTTTTTGAAAAACATTTTTTTCATCCATAAAAGGGGTATAATGTTTTATTTTAAACATTATCTCATTATAATAGATAATTAAATTAAAATACATAAATGAAAACTAATTTGAAATAATTGAAATTTCATGTAGGTACCTTGGTACATAAAATTCATATCACTCTTACTATCACTCTTACAACAACTCATACAAAAGGAATAACATATTTAGTTAATTCCAAAAAAATTCCCGATAGAACATAGTCATTTCCCAATGCATTGGAGAGATATATTGGTCTCACACATCACTATTAAAAATTTAAAAGGACCATAAAATACATAAATCACCTATAATATCACAATTCTAGTATAAAAACTCATAAAATATTATATTGAACCCATATTCATAGTCGTTTTTCAGTCATCAAATAAAATAAAGAGAATATATTTGTCATTAGATAATAATTAATAAAACAGTCCAAAACATTAGAAAAATTATTTTATTTTAAAATAAGAATTTAAAATTTTAAACTAAAATTAATAAATAAAAACACATATGATTCATTGATAATTTATTCAGCCCACACATGTATAAAAACATTATTTTCACACCATTGGTAAAAAGTACCTCATTCTAAAAATGACAGTATGGGTTTTTTTTACCATTTTAAAGTAAATAAAATGTAATATAAAGGTATTTTACAAATCGTTTATGAGTAAATAATTTATTAAATAATGTTTTTTTGAAAATATATATGTGGAAGAAAAAGAGTAAGAATGAATACAAAAAAAACATTAAAAATAATGTTAAGTAAAATATTTTTCCTTTTTTTTAACTAGCCACATACATTCTTTAACACATAAATAATGAAATTATATTAATTTTATACAATATTTAAAACAAAATTAAGTTGTACTATAATTTAAACCTTTTATTTGTTTATTACCAGGATATATATAGTTATTATGTCGGTTAGGTTCTTGTTGGAGGTTTTGAGGACATTCGATTTATAATCACAAAACGACATCGGTGTGTTGACCATGGTAAAAGGTGTCATCACTAAATCATATCCATAATATTAATCATGGTATAATTATAAATTATATACATTAAAGACAATTTTTTAATTATCCATGAATGGTGGCCATAAAAAATGAGTCGCATCGCTTCGTGGAAGGGGTATTTCGCACGTACACATGAGCCACATCATCAATTTTTAATGAATTGAAGGGTAAGATATTAGATTATATATTATATTTGAACATTTTTAATTATATTATTATAAATATATATATACATTAAATATATCATTATAAATAGAAATGACAGGTGGTGAAGTAAATTGAAACACATCACATCTTGGAGGTGGTAGTCCACACGTATGCATGAATGATGTTTTCATTCTCTATAGGATGGAAAACGAGATGTGTAAGGGTTTTAAAATAACCATAATTACATTTATATATAGTGGTGATAATTATGTTATTATATCATCATGGTGTAATAATATTTTTAGGTGGTGGAAGAAGAAATAAAACAAAAATGCTCAGTTAAGGGGTATACATATTCTTTGTAAATCTACCTTTTCTGTAAACCTTAATCCTTCTAGGTTTGATCTTTTATTATCCCATAGACACTACGTTATGGTTAGTTATTTTTTAGTGAGTATCGGTTAGGAATTTATAGAACTAGAGATCTCAAAATGTGCGACGAAGGGAGGAGAGGATGTGTCTTTTTTAAGTAAAGGGACGATTACCATTTGAATTTATTAAATAATTATATTACTATAAATTAATTAAATTTTAAAGTGTGGGAAAATAAAATATTTATAATTTAAGATTATTATGTGTATAAAACATATTATTAACTAAAATATTTACTAGTTTAGTCTAATTTTCACCTGTATCTCTTAGTTTTAACCCCTGTTAGCCTTTTGACGATTACCATGATATAAGTTCTTTTACTCTATAAGAGTAATGAAAGATAGTACAAAATAAAAATTAATCCATAATTAGACAATGGATGATTTAAGAAGACATATATATTTCAATTTTCCTAATATAATAATTTCATTAACTTTAAATCACTAAATAAAATATTATTCAACATAATAAAATATTAAAGTCATGTTCAGTATAATTCACATAGTTTTAATTTAAAGAAATCAAGAGAGTAATAGAATGAGAATATAAAACATTCAAACATTAATAATAAGTTATAATTATCTAAAAAATTTATGTAATACAAAAAATTATCCAACCAACAATACATTAAATGTTATTAAAAGTCATTTAATTTTTTTTATTTATTGAACAACCAATGTGTCATCATTGCTTAAAAACATAAGGTAAATATTCCATAACTAAGAGCTAAAAATGAAAGAAGATGAAAAATAATAATTAATATTACAAATAAATATTTATAATGAATATAAGCACTTATTATCCCAATGAGAAAATATTAGAGCATTAAAATAAAGAGAGTGATATTTGTTTTTATTCTCTATGTAAAGTCATTTTATGGTCATTAAAACAAGAAACTGGAAATAAATTGAAACATTTTTAAACCTATAATGTTTATGGTATATAAAAGTTATAAAATAAAAATTAATTCAACTATTATGGATATTTTTAGGCCTTATCAAATAGTATTTACCCTATTTTTCGTATTTTACCCTTCCCAATGTGACATATATCTTCTACGATTAGTATTAATAATGACCAAAAACAAATGGAACCTATTTAAAAAAGGTTAATTTTTTTCTTCAAAATATATAATCTATTATTATAGACTTCAATAATATAAGTGGTTGAAATCAATTATGATGTTCATGCATAAAAACGAAGAAAAACAGTTTATAGAAAAATGTGTTTTTAAGCATAAAAATGAAGTTATACGAAAATAAAGTATAATATTTATTAATATTTAATTAATTAAGTTATAGATAATTAAATTATACTTATGTTACATTAATATTAAATTAAAAACATAATTTTAATTTTAAATTACTTCATTTTATGAAAAGAAATAATTGTTTTTCCAAACATAGCATTCATCACTATTCACTCAAAATTAAATCTTTTCAAAAAACTCATAGTAATTCACTCTAATATATATTTAATATGATTATATATAAAGGTAATTCATTTTTATAAAATCATATTTCCAAATTTTTGAAATTTAACATTTAAATAAAACTAGATAGTACATAGAAAACATTTTTGTTTGAAAAAAACTATTTATTTTTTTGATTGAAAAATAAATTTTTTTATTATAGTGATTATGAATATGTAAAGTATAATAATGAATATTATCAAGACATGAAATTTATTTCTTATTAACATTACTTTGGTTCTCAAATTAATCCCTTATAAATTAAATTTCACCCTCAAAATTTTACTAATCGTTTAAATATATAAGGATATTTTTTCATCATAGAATTTTTAGGTTCCCATGTTTAATTTTCAATTATATGGTTTTACAAGGAACTTAAAATAGTTGGGTTAACTTATTATATAACACATTCTATCAATGATCAAAATTCTTTACTATATTTTCTACATATGGAAAATTATCTTCCAACTGTACTACCTCAGGGCTCAAAAAATGAGGTACATAATTAAATATTTTCTTAAAAAATGAAATATGAAACCTATTTTGAACCTATGATAAAATTATAGGATGAGATAATCAACATGAAACTGATCCCACATTTTGTAGACTATTTTATGTTCCAAAACATCATGGGATTAAATTTCCATTCTTTCTAAAATGTGTACCACAATTTAATGGAAATATTTAAGATTGACATTACTGACAACCAAAAATTAAAGGTATTATCTGAGATAATCACATTTTTTATTTATTGAAATCCAACATATCAAACTTTTCATTTACCGGTTCTAGTCCTAAAAACACTCTTTTATCGACTTCATTCCAAAAAGATGGATTATAACACTTAATTCTATAAATCACCTCAGAAAAATCATTATGAATACAGTAATGAAAACTATTACTGATAGAAAATGAGAATAATGAAATATGTTAATCCAAACTTCTCTAATAATCATGTGATAATGCCTAATTAATATTATCCAAATTCTAAATCATTCACTATTAATATCCATCATATTCAGGATGAAAGTTGTACTAAAATTTAATTTATTACCCAATTAATTCTATTTTCCTTCCAATAAATTTGATTTAAATAATTTATTACATTCAAATACAATATATAGGGGGACTCTATTTCATTTTACTATATATTTAAGATAAATTCTCCAAATTTGATATAAATATATATTATCTCTAATAGGTTAAAAATGAATAGGTTTAATTAAAATATAAAAAAACATTATTATCATCATTACCTACAGATATATTTGGTAATACAACAATTAAATGAATGGAAATATTATCCCACATACATTTAGGAATTTTAAATGAGTAAAGTTCCCCCTTTTATATTTGTCACTCAAATATAACCTCCTGATAAGAAAAACATTTCATGTTAAAATTAGTAATATCCTTCTTCATTACATCCCACTAAAAAAACTACTGAAGGTCTCTATACATCTTAGTATTTCTTAGGTGAATAGAAATCAGAGTGAAAAAATATTCACATAAGATATAATTCTTTTACTCCAGATCACTTTGGACACAAAACCTCTTCCAAAATATTATAACACATAATTTTTTCAAAAATAAATTCATGAAACTTCCCTACTTATCCAACTCTAGGATTTCATAGAAATTTCATTATTTTTCCTAAGAATATATAATTATATATGACCAGGATGACTGTAATGATACCAAAAAAATATGATTTCATTCATGAAAATTTTTGTGTACACCATTTATAAAACCATTAAAGAAAGAATAAAATTCCAAATGTAACATATATAATGATAAATTATATTTTCATCTCATGGATTTCAAAACCTTGTTTTCATTACATGGATGATGATGAATTGTGAAATCAAAATTTATTATCAGTTATAACAATCATCCAAATTCATTTTTGTAAGATCCCAATATTGTACAAATCGTATGAATTTTGGTTTAGTTTCTTGTTTTTGACATAATCTGAATGCCTAATGGGGTCATAAGAGTAATGGCTGTGTTCAGGGATTCTGTGGAGCATGGAGGCCCAGTGTTTGAAAAAGAAATCTCGATCACATGGTTAGTGGAAATCGAGGCACCCATGCTGCACAGTTTGAGGAGATCATGTTGGGGTGGTCTAGGGATCTGTACAGGGTCACACATTTTGATGAAACCATGCATCAATGTTCACAAGCCCATGAGAGACACTAGTAATTTTTTGTAGATGCTAAATACATAGTCAGTGCATAGTTTTTTAACTGTATTCCCCAACCATGCACATGGGGTATTTGATAGAGGGGGATGTCAAGTAGGTGCAATGCTTTTCCTACCATGAAACTCAATCTTGGGAACCTATATTTTTAAGGGAAATGAAATTTTTTCCTTTAAAATTTATTATTACCAATTTTTCATTCCCCTTTTATTTATCTAACAACTCTTTCACCTTTGGGAGCTCTCTTTAATACATTAAAGTAGGATTTGATCTCATTTCATAATTCATAATCGTATTCAACCATTAGTCATCTCTTTGGATCTATGTGGATGAGTTGTCTATTAATCATGAACCATTCCTCATTTTCCTTTGTATCGATAGAGTTATTTTGGTATAATATAATATGCCATATTTTCATGGTTTTCATTTGTTCTTCTATTTTCATCCAATTTGGGTCAAGTTAGAAGTTGATACAAGGCAAGTATTCTACCATGGTTATATAGTTGGTGGTTTTACCTTTTCCTACAATGTATTGTTATTTGTATCTAGTTTTCATTGTTCTATATTCTAGACCAACCAACATTGAAACTAAATTAAATGAATGCCTTGATTGAATTTTTGGAACCTTATTAGGCTTCCCACATAGTACCATGATATGGTTGGAGGCTATCATCCTTAACCTGATCCACCCATGAGCTGTGTTTACATATCTTCTCCATGAGTTACCACCCCATTTTTTGTTTGTGTGAGCTCTCCATCAAGGAGATCCTTAATAAAAATAATATAATCATACTATTAGAGGGTTACACCTACATTTCCTTGTGACTATATGATGTTAAATTGATTAAATGGAATATATTGAAATAGTGGAATGAGTTGTATGAACTCATGGACTGTGTATGAATATGAAATTGGTTTTTAAATGAATTATGAAATGGGTTAAATAGTAAGGTAATAGTAAATTAATGACTATTGATCTTCCTTATCTGAATTATATTGAATTCTATGGACATTTCTACTCCATATTTTTATAACATCATTGAATTCCATGTACATTTCTACTCCTTTGATTCAAGACTATTTTGGATTACATAGATATTTATACTCAATGGATCTAGATTACATAGTATGCCTTCGACATTAATACTCCTTAGATTTAACTCTTGGTTCTGACACATGATTTCACAACATAGTATGTTGAGGATTCCTTGGAAATTTCTACTCCATGGATCTGGAACATGCATGCTTGAAACTACATTACTCGGCATAATCCACAGTGGATGTTCTATCACAAGTTTTCTCATGTTTATGGTTTCTTTTTTATAGTGATACTTGGTAGGTAGGATTGTATTATAATCACTTGTTTTAATTTAATCCTATTTATTTATTTAAATTAATGTTATATTTTTTCAAATACTTCTACTTATTGAATAGTATTGAATCATTATAAACTCCATTAGTAGTGGCCTATAAGTGTTATCTCACACCATATTCATGCTATCGTTGGGTACCCTGATAAACTTCATCTATTCATGTAAGAACCATGTAAAGTTATCTTGTTCTTATACTTGATTGAAAATGCTTAGAACTAGGGTAATATAAGACCGAGCTATGCTCAAGATGATATACAAAGATTTTTCTTTTTGGTTTTTTGACTTCGATAAATGTATAGAACTGGATGTGTGTTTCTAGATATTAATTTCCTTTTTTATAGGGACTTCACATACTCATTTTTTATATGGAACTTCCTTGTCTTGGATCATTATTACTTTCTTCTAGATATTTTATCTTGTTCTTAAATATATTTTTTATTCTCACTATATTGTTTGTTATGGTCACACTACTATGTTACACTATGAGTATGAGGTCATATTATCCCCACTTTACCACATTTTACCCTCACTACTAGTTGTAATCCTCTGGCGTATGGGGATTTGTACTTGAGGCCATGTGCCCCACCAAATCAAGGCACCATTTAGTGGTTCCCGGGATGAGAAGTTATAAAATGGCATCAAATGCTTATTTTATTTTGTTTTCATTTTTTCTCCCCTATAATTTGGTATGTTTTAGGGTGAAATAAGACTGTATCGATATTAGGAAATGAGTTGATCATTGGATTAACTAACCTAGGTATAGAAAAATGAAATTTTTTTAGGATTGGACATGTTGTTATATATTTTTCTTACTACAGTTGATGTTATTTCAATGTTGGATGATGAACATGATATGTGATTTTATTATTATTATTATTATTATTATTATTATTATTGAGGGTTTCAAATTATCCTTGTCCAGATATGTAAAAGAAGAATTGATTATACATTATTTTAGACACCTTAATGGATTCACTTTCTAATCATATGACATTCCATGTAGGGTGTATTCCTGAATACAATATACTCATTTTTTGTGCCCTGAGTGATATACCTATTATTTGATAAATATTTTTGTAGTAAAATGTGAGATAGAATTGGTACTTAATTTTTCAACTATAATGTAAACAATATTTTCTTTCATAGTCTATAATAGGTAAATTAAGCAGTCAATTATTACATATTTTTTTAAGGACCATTTGTTAAACGAGTTGGAACATGTTATGGTTAGGGCTGAATAGATTCCACACATATCTTTTTTATGTGTAGGGTCCCTTATAAACTTGATATGGTAATACCAAAAATTCTACCATTTAATGATAATTTTAAAATAAATTTTAATGAACTTAAAATAAGTTTACTTCTGAATGGATAATTCACCATTAAATGGATTTAATAATTGCACATGAGAGTCCATATACCATAACCAGTTCTTTGAAACAGAGATCTTGGCCTACAACCATCTTTAGTAGTGGGTAGTAGGCAATGTCTCTAGAATTTATTACAATTTCTCATATTAACCATTCTTGGATTTAAGAAAAGTTAGTAGGGTGTGGTTCTATTATAGGAATAATTTCACCTATCTGATGTTTATATATATTATTTACATATTAACAAATATTTTATATTGTGTTTTCTTGGAATTTGTAGAGATATTTCACTATGATGGTCTCCAATCATACGCTATGAGGGGGGTGATGACTGTGCTCTAGAAGAGCGGGCCCTAAGCCACAATTAGAACCTCCACCAGTGCCACTTGTGACATCACCTATTTTTCTTGATATGGGTTATGATTCCAAGCTATGATTGGGTGTCATTTGCTTCATACAAACAATTCATGGATCCCCACAACCACCCTTGACACTGGAAGAGCTGAAACTGGTGTTCCGGCAGTAACATCCACCCATGTTTTGTGGGGATGGAGGACAATAGGCTACTGAGAAGTGGCATGAGACCGCCCTGTTGATTTTTGAGCACCCCAAGACACCACTATATAAGAGTTTTAGGCTCTCAACGTATATTCTCTAAGGAGATGCTAAACACTAGTGGGATATTCTGAAACAAGATGATAGGATTTAATATATGGTGTGGGGGGATTTCATATCCCAATATTATAAAACTTTTGTTCATGAAACATTGAGATATGAACAGTCCAACCAATTTATTCTCTAGAGATGGTTATAGATTATTCAATCCTCTTTATAGAGCTTTAACGATTTACCCCTACCTATCTCATTCATGATCCTTATAGGGTGATATGATTTTAGGAAGGTTTCAAGCATGTTTTTTTATCATTTGGAGAACTTGTTTTTTTTACTTAAATAATAAAGATAGTAAATTAGACACTAATTACTATACTTAACTTGAAGGAATATGGGGTCCTAGAGCAGCGTAGTGAAGCTTATCAGTCCAATGGTCTGATCGTAGGTGGTATGAAGAAACATTCTCAGACTTCTCGTGGGGGGGAATACCTACTTGGGTGTGGGTTTTGGTTGTTATATCTATGTCATTGGTCTGGATGGTGGATACACATGATGATCTGGTATGATAGAGACCCATTTTAGTACCAAGCTTGGGGTGGGATGGTCCATCTAAAAGGTTCGTAGATGAACACCACTCCAGCAGCTAGTGAGAGGGGTTCAACATCGACTATAGATTCCAGAGATGGATTCATAGCTATGCCTCAGTTTAAGAGCTAGATTACTACTAGTTAATTAGGTAGAAAAGGTGGTCATGTATGGGGAATCCATAAACCAATTTCACCTTATTAGTAGAGTGGTATTAATCATGACATTCATGTTGCTACATAGGGATTCAGTTGAGGCATGATATATTCAGTACAACCTTGACCTTCAGATAAGATTGTTGGGCCATCTAAAATGGGAGGTATGATCATAGTAGCATCTACTCTATTATATACCCATTTTGATAGAGGTTCCTCATATTCATTCATAACTATACCTATTGTGGAGAGCCTTGTCCATGATTTTATATTTTCTAGTGGAATAATGAAACTCAATACCCTATTGGAAATTCGATCAGATGATATATTAAAGTACAAGGAGTGACCCTTGAGATAGGTGGGTATCAATTCTCATAGAATCTATTTATTCTGGATATGATAGGAATTGGTGTCATTATTGGAATGGATTCGTTGGTATCTTACCATAACCATATCGATTGTTAGCGTCGGTGGGTTTCTCTCACATCACCGGAGGGAGGTATACATATCCACAAGGCTGAGTGAGATTCCTAGGTTGGTAGAGATGGACCAGAGCATCATGGTCTATTTGGAGTGATAGCCCAGATTATTAATTTATATTTGCATGATCAGGGAATAAAAAATAAAAAAATTTAATTAGTAGTGGATCATTTCATTGATATATTTTGGGATGAATGTTGTAGTTTACCACATAAGCGATAGGTGTAGATCTCTATCGGACTAATTCCATAAGCACCACTGATATTCATTCATCTTTACAACATGGATACTAATAATTTGTAAGAGCTCAATAGATCGCAAAGAAAAAGGGTTTATATGACCTAAAACATCACTGTGGTTTTCTCCAATCCTGTTCTCCAAGAAGATGGATGGAACCCCTAGGGTATGTGTTGATTACCAAAAATTGAGTTGGTTGATGGTTAAGAACTCGTATCCTATACCATAGATAGATGATAACTTTTCCCACCTCTAAGGATCACAGATTTTCTAAAAAATTGATATGAAGTCAGGTTATCACCAAGAATGTGTCTGGTTGATAGATATACCTCATAAAACTTTTCATAATAGGAATTACCTTTGTGAGTATCTATTAATGTCGTTCATTATCAAGAATAAGCCAAATTTTTTAATGGATTTTATGAATCATGTTTTTCAACCATATTTGGATACAACCAAGATAATCATTATGGAAAACATATTTATGCATTATTAGGATCACACTGATCATGATAAAAACCTTAACATAATTTTAAATACATTGAGGAAGCTTAACTTGTATCCCAATCATGGAAAAAAATCTAGATCGATGATGTCTACTTATCTGTTCACACCATCTCAGATTTGTGTATGTCTGTGAACCCAATGAAAGTTAGTGATGTGGTTTATTAGGATCAACCCAAGAATGTATTTTATATCTAGAGTGTCCTGGGTTTAGCTCATTACTACAGAAACTTAATAGATGACTTCTCACATTTAGCAGAACATCTTATGGACTTTAATAAGAAGGGCGTGATGTTTATATGTCCAAACACAGACATTATTTTTGGACCTAAAAGGGAGGCAGAATTTAGCACCGATCGTGATTTTTCAATAGACATGTAAGAGATATAATATATATTGTGGCGTATCTAGTATTGGGATAGGATATGTTTGGATGTGAGGTGGTATATTCATGGCATATGGGTCTCATTAGTTGCGACCTCATGAGTATAACAACCCTGCACACGATCGTGATTTGGTAGATATGGTTAATACCCTACACTTTTGGAGGAACTATCTTCTAGGAGAGTGTTTTTAGGTTCTCAAAGATGAAAAAAAATCCTGAAATAAATATTTATGTAGTCTGAAAATAACCACTGGAAAACTAGTTGGTTTTAGTATATCTAGTCATTCTATTTTGATTTTGGCTATAAGACTGGTAATGTAAATGTTGTAGGGGATAATCTGAAATAGAATAATCATGTATAGATAGTGTAGGAGGTCCACAGTGAATTTAAAATGATGGCCTTGTTATATGAGATTCACATAGAGGTGAATAATAGTCCAACAAAGACTTATCTCTCATCCTTAACAGTGACATGCACTCTTCAATATAGGGTGAGGATGAGACAGTTCTCAGATTCTGTGGGCCTGGTCCCATGGGTGAGCATAGTAGGTGAGGACTGAAATCCTTGTTAAACCATTGGATAGTGTGAAATTTGATGTATGTCAGGGCATATATGGATTCCAACAGACATCTGAGAGGTGTTAATATGAGAATTTGATATGTCATATTGGAAATTACTTCCCAACATCACCAAGATGTATCATGTCTTGCGCCATCAATACTGGTATTTAGGGATGAAAAGGGAAATAGATAGTTTTTTTCACTAGGTGCTCCACCTTTAAGAAGGTAAATATAGAAAACTAGTGACAAGCTAGACTCTAATTGTAGTTACCGATTCCTTAGTGGAAAAGTGTCGATATTGTGATGGATTTCATGACTGGGGTGTTGAGGCCACCTTGAGGTAGTGATGGCATATGGGTTATTGTGGATGGGATGAGAAAGGTCAAACACTTATTCCAGATTTGGTAGACAATCTTAATAGATTTTCTTGGAAAATATTATATTCATTAGATCAAGTGCCTACATGTGGTTCCTCGTATCATTGTATCAGATAGGGATACACCATTTACATATCGATTCTAAAAAATAATACAGATTTTGTTTTGTATAGAGGTTATTTCACGAATTAAATACCACATTTAGACTGATGGCTAGTCAGATCTCAATATATAGGTTCTAGAGGATATGCATAAAGCATACATCATTTATTTAGGGGGATCTTGGGAGAGGCATATAACCCTATTTTAATTCACCTATAATAATATCTATCATGAACTATACATATTGAACCTTAGGAGGATTTTTATAGTATTCCATTATGATCACCTCTATGTGGGATTAAAGATTGAGAAGCAGTACAGCTTAGACCGTGTCCCATGTAGGTGACTTTAAAGTAGGTCCATTAATGTTGATGGATAGTACCTAGTCAAGATAGAAATAATATTCAAATTTCCATAATCTACCTCTATATTTCTAGGTTGGGAATAAATCCTTTTTATGTGTATCACTAAGGATGGTGCATAGAATGATTCGTATATAGGGAAATATTTCATAGAAATATTTTGATCATTTTTAGATTCTGGAGAGAGTCGAACTGATACCATATCGATTTCTACTACCTCAAAGGTATCGATCAAGACATGATGTCTTCCATGTATCTCAACTATTTCATTATCACTCAGACCCTTATCATACTTCTCACCTATATGAGGTTTAGTTGCAGGTAAATACATCATTCTAGGAACATAGTAACTATAACATTGATCTAAGAATGAAGTATCTGAGGCTATTCTTCCCTCTAGTACGAGTGATATAGTAGCATGGTTTTGGGCAGGGCAAGACTTAGGAGAGGTAGGATGATGTACATGTTTAGTGTCAAAAACGATTTTTAGATGATTTTCCACATTCATAAGAGAAACGTAGGGGCGAGTTTTCTTAAGAGGGGGATATTTTAAGATCTTGGGTTTTTCTTAGAGGTATGGATCTTTTAAATTGTAGTTTAGTTTCTTGGTTTTGATGTAATGCGCATTCTTAGAGAGTTACTGAGATTAATATAGGTGTTTGGGGATTTTATGATGCCTGAAGGCTTGTTTTTTGGGAAATGAAACCTGGATAGCATGGTTAGGGGAAAGTTTGAAGACCTAGCCATGTTGTTTGAGGAAACCTTGCAGGGTTGTCCAATGATCTGTTTAAGGCCACACAGTTTGATAAAACTATTCGTCTAGGTCTACACTCCCATGGAATCCTCCTATAATTTTTATTAGAGCCTACTGCATGGGTGGAACACAATTTACTAACCTTGTGCCATAACCGTGTGTGGGCTATTCTTGGGCAGAGTTCAAAGAAGGGATGGCACACAGTTTAGACAATAGGGTATCCAAACCTTGTGACCCTATTTTTTCTAATGAAATGACAATTTTCCCTATAGAATTCATATCAAAATTTCTATTTTCCATTATCTCCAATAGATAGCTTCTTCACCTTTTGGATCTATCACTAAGACTTCAATATAGTATTTGATCTCATTTCTTGATCGAGACTCTAATTCAAGCATCATTAGCCTAATTGGATCCATGTTGGTTAGTTCACTAGTCATCTTGGGCATTTATTCATCTATCTTCATATCAAAAATGTTATTCTGGTGTAAGATAGTATACCCTATTTGTAGGTATTCAAACTTTATTCCTTTGTTTAACACTACAGGTTGAGTTAGGAGCTGATATTGGATGTGTGTTCTACCACGAGTTTACAGTAGGTATTTTATACCTTTATTAAAAATGTATAGTTCTCTTATAGCTAGTTTCCATTATTCTAAATGAGAGCCCTTTTGGGCATTGACCCTTAATTAATTTAATCCCATTATTTAATTTTTGGAACCCTATTAGGTTTTCCTCTTTTTTCCATGATATGGTTCAAGGATTTCAACCTCAACCCTAACCACCTGTGATCTGTGTTTTCATATCTTCCACATGAGATACCACCCAATTGGGTGTGTGCGAGCTCATCATAAATGGGAGAATTAATAAAATAATTGAGATTACAAGGAGAGTGTAATACCTCTATTTCCATGTAACAATATGATATCATAATTAATTAAATTGATTAAATGGAAATGGATGAATGAGTTTTATGAACTCATATATTGTGTATTATTATGTAATGGGGTTTTAAATTATTTATGAAATGGGTTAAATGTTAAGGTAATAGTTAATTAAGGACCTTTGATATTTGTTTATGTTAATTTCATTGAGTTCCATAGAAATTTATACTCCATGTATTCAAAACTACATCAAATTCCATGGATATTTCAACTCTTTGTATTTAATAATATATTGGATTCCAAGGATACTTCAACTCCCTAGATTTGGATTACATATGATCCCTTAGACATTACTAGTCCCTATATTTTTTTAATGGATCTGAAACATGATTACATGGAATAGGAATTTGAGGATTCCTTGGAAATTTATACTCCAGGTATCCCACCCATGTAGGTCTGACACAGGAATAATTGGCATATGTTATAGTGGGTGTTTTCTCATTCCTTATAGTTAGCCCATTTTTAGGTTAAATTTTTTACTGTGAGCCTTGGTAGGATAGATAGTTTTATTTTCACATGTATCACATTACCTCTTCTTATTAATTTATATTGTTGTTTTATATAACACACAAATAATGATTAAATAAAAATAATGGAATCGTTCGAGGCATCTTTTGTGGTGGCTTACTGAGTGTTATCTCACACCCTTTTTTGGACACCATTGTCTACCCGAATAGACTTCATGGATTTTGGTAAGGGTCTATGTAAAGTACCCATTTTTCAATGATTGATGTTAAATTATTAGTATATGGGGAGAATAGAACTAAGAAATGCTCATTATTAGAAGATAGTCCCTTTTCATGGTTCATTATTATTGTCTTCGGGATATTTTATCATCTACTTCATGATATTTTTTATGCTTTCAGTACTATTTATTATGATAACACTGTTGTTTTACACTCTGATTATGAGCATATAGTGTCCCGACTATACCGATTTAGACCCTCACTTCTAGTCATCAGCCTCTATATTACAAGGATGATTCTTGAGGCCATGTGACCCACACACTTAGGGAACTATTTAGAGGCTCTCGGGTCAGGATGTTATATTGTTAACCTCTTTTTGAATGAATATGTACTTTGAAATTTTATGGTAAATATATATTTAACATTTTACCATAAATAAAATATGGCTATATATTTTTAATAAAAAAATTATTTCACCTAATTCAAGATCATTTATGGGGTAATTATATTCCCAGATATTCAACTAGTGTGATGTATATGTTATTAACTAACTATGTTTCATCAAGACAAAACCATGTCCCTTCAATGAAGATTCACTTCCGATAAAAAAGTCATAATTTCTAGATGGAAATTAAAACACTAGAGAATTATCTAATCTTGTTTTCAATGATCGAAAACATCAATCACATTAATTTACCTAGATTATTTTAACTACTTTTCAACTCACCATAGTTTATAGGTTTGATAAATAAGGACCATTTTCAATAATTCATTGGTAGTAACCTATTAAATCAAGAAAAAAATAAAATCTCAATAAAATTTTTGGTATAATACACTCTTCCACTACCTTAGTTTTAGCATGATAAGTAGGTATTCCATCTTTAGAGACAATATGGATACGGAAATAAATAGTATATAATGAAAATGAACATTTACTAAATTTTTCATACCATTTTAAGGTCTGCAGTACAATCCTTGGATGTGTTCCATGTTCCTAACAACATTTTGAATAAATAATTACATCATCTATAAACACAAGAAAATATTTATCCAAATAATCATGCATAACTTTATTCTTAAGATCCATGAAAACAATGTGAAAATCAGTCAACTTTGAGGGAAAATCCACAAACTAATAATTCCCATACATGTTAATACATGTTGTCTATGAAATATATTCCTTGTTCTCTTTTAGTGGATGATATATGGACCTAAGATCAATCTTTGAAAAATATTTTTATCCCATAAGCTGAACAAAAAAAGTCACTTAGATGAGGAAATATATAATCCTACTTCTAAGTAACCTTATTGAGTCCTCTATAATCAACTAGGATCCTCATTAAACCATATTTTTTAACAGAAAAAGACGGTAGCCCCAAGGTCAAGTCACATGATGGATAATATCTTTTCAATAAACTATTGTAATAGATTTTTCAATTCCAATATCTCTTATAGAGCATCTTGATATTCCATATTTGGAATTATCTTAGCATCAATAAATAAATAAATTGAAAATTCAACCACATAATCCAAAATAAAACATGGAAAATAATCAGAAAATATATCCACATATTCATTCACAATTGGTGCATCATTAATATGAATAAATTCCCTTTTATGAAAATATTATCAAGATAATGTCCATTTCCCTATTTAATGAGTTTCTACAATTCTTTATATGTTATCATAGGTATGAACTCATTATTAATGATAAATTAAAACTGACTTTGAATATTGAATTAAACTTCCATAGATTTATAATCTATCATAACATTATACACTAAGATCTAATCCATACAGAAAATAAAATCAAACAGAACCATGGGTAGGAAAACAATTTTTTTATGTAATATAATTTCATATGTAATCATAATAATATTCCAATAAATTGATATTTTTTCAATTCATTCCCCAGTAAGTTTTACAAAAGATCATTCTATATTTTTTGTGTTACTATTTTATATTTTACTTGAAAAAATTTTAAAATTAAAAAATGCGTCGACACAAAATCAAACAATTTTTTTTATAATATGAGTAAACCTATAATGTACCTATCACCAATTTATTTGATGGCTCCAAATTTTCCATGGTACTTATGAATGCATTTTCCACACACACTAGAATTAAATTTGGTGTATACCCAGTAAATATAGTAAAATTAGATTTATATTTGGTAATAAGGTACTACAACATTATTTTAGTTTTAAAAAATAAAATTTCCATTGTAATCTGAAAATCTATAGGAAAACACATTTTATGTAAAATATCATAAAAAGTATTCCACTCCAAAGATCCAATCTCATCATTTTTACATGGAATTATTAATCAAAGGACACCACTCATCGACTTTACCTTCAAAATTATAAATGGAAAAAATTTCCTTTTTATGTTTAGAATAACATAAAACCTTGAATATATATTTCATACCATTAATCCATCCTTCGAATAACATTGATTTTAGATTCTACAAAACACCAGGGGTGTTATATTATGAAATGATCTACTATAGACATTTTTCTCTATGGATATTTCACCCACACTCTAGCATGAGAACCACCACTAATAATATACATTAACTAGCTTAAAAATATAAAAACTATTCAATTCAAACCATTCCATGTTTCTAATTTACAAGAACATTATCCTTCTAATGAAATTCAACTTCATTCACCCTATTTCCTCTATGGAAAATCATTCTGAAAAAGGGAATATATTAGATGAAGAAATATGGTAACCATAAATTATTTATCATGATAATATAAATCATATATTAACATCCCTTAAACATAAAAATCACTATTGTTGTCTAAAAATTTCCTTAGATACCAAATATAACACCTCATAACTTAAAAACCCTACAATTACATGATTTATAACAAGATTTTAAATTTATTACATTTCAATGATATTTTCCATTTATTATTTTCTATTATTAGGAAAAATATTTACATATCAAACTATTATCATACTAAGTGGATGCTTCAATTTAATATTTGATTTTCTATAAAAATGGGATACATAATTTTGAACATTTATTTTATTAAAATAACACATTTAATTCTTTAATGTTTAATATCCATGGTAGAAAGTTATACTCTAGTATAGTTAATACTCATATTTAAGCCATGTGTAATGTATTTGAAAATATGTTATTATAACAAAAATCTCCAAAATGGTTACAAAAAGAAAGAAACATTTTAGTATATTTTGAATATCATGTAATCCCATTAAAAATATTTCCATTTTTACATAAGAAAAATAGTGCTCAGAAACTCATTTTCATACTCGTAATATAATCTTCCACAAATATAGAATTCAATATTAAAGTAAAACATGATAATTATGAGGTTTTCCAAAAAAAATATGGCTACACATGAAAACATTTTTCTAAAAAATATACTTTTCACCTTTAAAAGGATCATAAACATTACTTTAAATATAAGATCATTATATTTACTTTTGAAATCAAAATAATTTATTGAAAACACTTTCAAAAAATAGATTTTTTTTGTAATCTCCGGACATAATCATTATATCACTCCTAAAATCAGTCTTAAAAAAACTCTTATAAGTGGAATAATATATTTTGTTAATTCTAATATAGTTCCCCAAATAAAATAGTAATTATCCAATACAGTATAAATTAATGTTAGGGTCAACCATCATAAAAAAATGACCAAGGACTATAATATGCTCAAATAACATATAATATTTCATTTCATCGATGAAAAATCATAAAATATTCTGTTGAACTAATATGAAAAATTATTTTCATACTTCACATAAAATAAAAAATAAACTTTTATTTGGATATAAAAAAACATAAATATTAGAAAAAAAATTCTTTAATAATAACTATTGAAAATTGAATACAAAAAATCATAAATAATAACATCCATGATGACAAGAAAATATATTCATATCATGTTATTTTAAAAAAAATATTATTTTCATGACTTTTGTAACAAGAACATCATTCAGAAAAATAAAAGTATATTATTTTATAAATATTTTAAATAAAAAAATGGTAATAGAAAAATAATTTTATGAACCCATTATGAGTAAAAATATCTTTTATAGAAAAATTTATGGAATATATGGATAAATATGGGAAAAGAGTTGGATGGAATACTTAGAAATGATTAAATGTACTTTTATGTAAAATCATCTATCAAAAGTATAACTCACCACATACGTACTTTGAATCCTATGTAATAAAATTATATTAAATTCATTCTTGATTGATAACGTTTTTTAGGATTATTCCTTTACTATTATCCTTTTTATTTGATTAATTCACATTCATTATATTTTTATAATACGAATTAATTTCATGTTAGATGTTTTGAGAGAATTCAGTTCATAATCACAAAACAACTTCAACAGGCTGACCATGGTCAAAGGGATTTTTTTGAAATCATAAAAAATATTAATCATTGAATAATTATAATTTTTTAAAATAAATTAATATTTCATACTAATCTATGAATGGAATATTTAAATAATAAATCAAAACTCTTATTGGGTGTATTACTCCACATGTGCAGTTTAACAACATTATCATTTATTGAAGAATGTAAGGGTACAAAAATTGGTGATAAATTATTTCTATAGAATGATAAATTTGTACTAAAAATCAGATATATAAATAAAATATGTCATTATAAACAACCATTATAAGTGGTAATAGAAAAAATATATATATTTGTTTGTAGAGGTAGTAGTCTATATGTATGAACGAATGACGTTTTCATTCACCATAGGATAGAGAAGTAGGTGGATAAGGGGTTTACATTAAACATAATAAAATTTAATTATAGTGGTGATAATTTTATTATTATATCATCAGTTTTTTTGAATATTTTATTGAGCTAGATAAATAAATAAATTAAAAATTATTTGTTAAGAGTTATAATTCTTTATTGGAAACCCACCTTGGAATTATATCTTAAGAAATTCCCTCATCCACACGATGCTTAGCGCTCAGGATGATGTAGGTGGTGATGGAAAAATGTTATGTCCCACCCCCTCTATTGATGGAGGGAACCCCTTCATTTTCTTTTGTATGTCACCCCTATTCTCAATTATCCAATTCAGACTCCCTTCTTACTTTCCCTCCAATCGAGCCTTGGCCTAAAGTTCTATATCTGCATGTTTGTTTCCCAATATCTCTCTCACTCACCCTCAAGATTCTCTAAAGAATTGGTGTTATAGAACCAGACCTTGGCGTCTCTCTTTTAGAAACATTTTACATTAGTTGACACATTTTATAGATTCATGTTTTGTTCCTAGGAATTACATGATCAAGCAACCATTATACTTTATTATAATCAACATAATATGGTATGCTTTTGGTCATCAGAGGATCTGATCCTTGCTTGGTCATGATATCCTCGCACATGAAAAGGATCCAAATTCTACATCTTACTATTTTCTATGAAATAACTATGAAATGGGGTTCTCCAAATATGACTCTTTGGGTAATGTTTACAAATCTTCCTCTTCCTTTTCAAAACCCCTCTATTTTCTGAATACTTGACAATTTGGAGGAACATTTCTTTTTCTCAGATAGCTGAACCAAATTAGTGTGTCATCCCATATCCCCAAATATAAATATGGTTGTTTAAATTTCAAGTACTCCTATTGATTGGATTTGTATTATGGTCGGGGAGGAATTTCTGTGTATGCAATAAATGGCCATTGAAGCAAGGACAAACCACTGCCCTTCCTACCAACGTTTAGGGCATCTATCAGTCATCTGTCATCATAATTGCTAATCCATATTGGGGAGATAATTCTTGTTACATGGAGTGAATATGTATCAACTATATATTCCTATTTTGGTAATTTGGGTGTGTAGAAAGTTTGTAATTATTGTCCTTTTTAGAAAGAGAAAGGATGGAGAAATTTTGAATTTAGGGTTGATGATATTTTTACTAATTTGAAGCTTTATGTGGATGCTAACAAGCCATCATTTCAGGTTCCTAAAGGGGACCATTTGACCAAATTGATGGTATCTCCTACATTTTTTTGATACCATGAGGCTATGATGCATGCATAATTGATATGATTCACTTTGGGTGTCTCTTGGCTATAATAAAGCAGTTTTCTATGAACAGGGGTCATATGACAAGAAGGATGTGTCATGTTTAATCAAGGCTCAAAACCAATTTTCATCCTTTATTGGAAATGATAAATATTCTATGGACTTTAATGGGTATAATATAGTTATAAAAAGATGGAAGAAGAAACATATCAGGTCATTGTCCAATGTTGATGCTGAGCTGAGTGATAAAGATACTGAATCCCAACAAAACGCAAGATCAAGAGAAGGAACCCCACATGCACACAAATTTTGGAAATGGATCAAGGAACGGAAATAAAGGAAATCTTTTATTTGGATGTTTTCTAGTTCAATGAGGGGGTGAGGACCCCACAAAAGATATTTAAATTTAACAAGGATATTTGTAACTTGATCATCAAGTAAAAAAAATGGTATAGGAATAGAACCACCTAAAAACAAGTGATGAAGTGGGTAATTAGAAGAATCGATATATGGGGGAGAAAGCCTCGAGGTAGGTAAAAAAATGCATGAATGTTAAATTACTGGACTAGTCCATAAATAAGGGTCTACAAGAGATCAGAATGGAATAATAAGGAAAATAGAAGCAGAAAAAAAAATATGTGGATCTTATTTTAAACTCTACGGAATAACTGTTGGAATGAGTGTTCTGGATCAATGATATATAGAAGGATCTCAATATAATTTATGATATAAGTCTTTGATTTATTACCAATTATTTAAAAATTATGTGGATTAATAATAAAGTCTGTATTTTGGATCAAGGCTTTAATGAATAGAAGTTCTGTTTGGAGGAATATATATAGACCTGAGAAAAATATGGCTAGTCACTTTCAATACCTTATCAATGATGATATAGATATCCAGATAAATACTCTTCACTAAAAATTATATAGGGTGTCTCATACTAATAATCTTACTCTCATATTTAACATTTTTATGAGATATTCCTCTGTGTAACACACCTTTATTTTCAAACAAAATATAACTTAAACATTCTAGGTTGGACATTTGATAAGACCAGAGCCTCTAGGATATGGGAAAGATTTTCGGGAGAGTTTTTGTAGATAATTTTTGAGTTATAATGCTCAAAATGGATGATGAAGAGATTATAAAAGGTACCCTTTTGTAAGTAATGGGAGGCTAACCTTGGTTACTACATAAATAGTTAGATTATTATAAATTAATAATCATTTTAATGTAGCAAAAAAATTACATATTTATATAATAGGATGATTATTTGTAGAAATAATATAATATAATAAAAATGTAACATGTTTAGTGGTTTTTTTCATCCTTATCATTTCATTTTATCCCCTCAATGACCCTTTTTATGATTAATATGATATGAATGTGTCTTACTCTTTAGTATTTAATAAATATAATAAAGAAATGTTGACCATAAGTAGAACGTGGTTTTTATTTTAGACCATATCCCAAAATATTGGAAAAATATAATTTTTTCTGAATTTTAAATCATTAAATAAAATATTTTTTTAACATATTATACCATTAATGTCATTTCTTATACTATTCAAAAAGTTTGACATTAATGAAATTAGTATAGAAATATAATTAAGATATATAAATTTAATGCTCAAATAATAGTTTATATTTCCATAAATAATTCATGAAAAATAGTAATTTGTTCTAATGTAATTACTTTTAATGTTATTAAAAATCATTTACATTATATTTATATTACTTGAACAAGAACTATGTTACCATTTTGTAAGAACTTATGGTAATTATTACATCACTAAAAATTAAAAATAAATTTTCCTGAAAAAATAATAATTTATATATCAAATAAACATTTAAAACAAAAAAAACTTCAATTAATCCCTATAGAAAATTTTATAGGAATTGAAAAAAGGGATTACATTTAATTTCTATTCATTATAAAAAAATATCATTATTAAAGGAAAGTGGAAATGAATTCCCAAATTTTCAAAATATTGATATTTATTGTATAAAAAACATACAAAATAAAATATATTTTTATTTTGTGATTTTATAGGCCTTATCTCATAGTTTTAATTCTATTTTACCCATTTTAATCTTACTTATGTGATAAATATTTGCTATGATTGTTATTCACAATGACCAGAAAAAAAGAGAACTATTTATAAATTTAAAAATCTAGATTCTAAATATGGTATCAATTTTTCAAAGTTTAACTCATAGAATTAGAAGAAATAAAATTATATATAAATGCATAAAATACAATAATTTTTTTTAGTAAAATGCATTTTTAAACTTTAAAATTTTTTAATAACAAAATGATGTATAATACTAATTCATATATAATTAATTATATAATATATAATTAATTATATAATATACAATTGAATGAAAATTATTTTAGTTTAAGATTAATTAAAAAAATAATGACACATTTAAATTACTAGATTTATTGAAATTCAATGATAGTATAGAAAAAATTATCATTTTCTCTATTTACTCAAGAATCAATCATTTTAGAAAAACTTTAAAACTCAACCTAATATATATTTTATTTTATCATCTCAAAAATTAATTCCATTTTAAGAAATAAAATTTCTCCAATTTAGAGTTTAGAATTTTAAATAAATTTTGATAATGCATGAAAAAAATTTTAGTGTGAATAAAATCAGTTCACTTTAGATGGAATAATTACTTAAATAAACTATAGTGAACATGAATCCAAAAAATATAATCATGAATGTTATTGATAAATGAAATTTATTTATTATTAACATTACCTTGGTTTTCATACATACCTATCTGAGCATTATTTTCACGATCATGTACTCAACCAAATACTAAAACTAAATTAGTGATTCTTATAAATGATAAATATATTAATATAAAATTAAGTCAGAAGTTTATTAAAATTAAAAATATTTATTTTAACCCAAGATAGATTTTTTTGAATACTATTTCAAACTATAAATATTTTAGTCCATAAAAATAAATAACGATAATTTATTAACAACTTTCATACACTATAACAAATCCCAAAAATCATGAAAACCAATGGTCTCAGAATTCAATGTAACACATATCCTAAAAAACATAATAAAATGCTAAAAAATAGACCTTAATCATATAAAATCAATAAAATGTATTAGTATTTTCCAAAATTAAAATGAATTATAATGACATCAAATTAATTTTTAGTCCCCAAGGCCATCTCATCTTATATAACACAAAAATATATTGAAATATTTTGTAAGGATTCATAAAGAGAATGTAAATCAACTGAAGAATATCTCTCAAAATTTTCAAACTAGGTGAATAATTAGTCTAATTAATTATTCACCAAGTAAAGATTGATATAGCAACCAATCAACCTTTTTCATGGATATTTTATATAGGGCATTAATGAAAAAGATTGAATCCACATTTTTCATCTATATAGGGAAATAATTGCTATAAAACCACAAAAAATTTACATTATAAACATTGTAGTATGTTTTAATATATTCAGACTTATCCCTATGGTTTTCATTAATGTTCTATAGTCCTAATCAATAAAAATAACATGACCTTTCCTTGATAATGAATGAATCACCTCTGATCTATAATCCATGGAATAGTGATAAAAACACATTCTTTATAAGTTGTATTTTATAACAAGTGATATTAATAAACCTAAACATTCATATAGTACCTATTAATATTAAATCTCACAACTATCTCACATAATCATTAAGACCTTTCTGTTTTTGTGTCTTCGAAAATTAGCTATATAAAATTTATATTTCATATAAATGGTAACATTTCTCAAAATTATCATCATACTAGACCTCATTCTAGACATATCATAAATTCTACCCAACTTCATATCTAGGGAAATGTGAATCATAAGAATGGGGTGATCTCTAACAAATTTAAGGGAAACAAATTTCACTAAGTCTTAATGTATTATATCATATGAATTGAAAAAATTGATCATAAGAGAACAATATGTTTGAGATTATTATAATTTAATACATTTTATCCATAATTTATGATAAAAGGACATACAAACATAAAATGGAAAAAATACATACCATTGTATAATAATGTAGAAACAAGTGTCGATAAAGATGATACATGGAGCATATCGCTTTCCTGTAGAATAACAAAAACAATATGTTATAAATGTGTAACACATACATATGAATATGAAATTAGAACTTATTTCCAAATTCAATTACAAGACCATCATATCCTAGTGGATTAAGAATCACCACCTATTTCCCATTACTTATGGGATTATGTGTTTCTGCCTATTTCCCATTGTAGATCTTGAACCATAACTCATTACTCATTTTGGATCGATAATCAAAACTCATTTCCCATTATTACTTCATGAGATATAAAACTTAAACCACTTAATTGGAGGGTTATATAAGACCAAAAATCCATTTAATTATAATAAATACATATGTGTTCCACATAAAGTCATATATACATCATACCATGAAAAAGATAAATAAATAAAATGGATTTTATATCACTTTTCAAATGTATCATACAAAATAACCTCAAGAATGAGGTCAATTGATACCAAAATTCAATCGTCAAAAAATATTATTCATTAAGATGATTTTTAGGGTGATTCGTTCTACCCAATATGCATAAGTGATATAACGTTTCAGATATAATGGGGAAAATTGAAGAAAATCATAAAAAGATATTTTATAAAATGTTTCTAACAATTTTGTAAACAGATAATGTTATAAGTGACTTTGAAAATTTATTTTCAATATGTAGAAATGAAAAAGTTTTAAAAACACCACTTTAAATGAAATATTAATAATTTAACCTTGAATGTAAATAATTTTTATGTCAAAAAATTTGGTTTGGAAGATAAATGATATGATTATGAAAATATATACCTTTCATTATTTGAAAATATCATTATTGAATCCCACGTTGTAAAAAGGATTATAAAATTTCCTATTAAATATATATAATGATAAATATGAATATTACATATTATAAAAATATTTCTGCATTAAAATAATAATCTAAACTATTTTTCAAAATAAATGATATGAACATCGAGTAAAAATATCCATTAGAATAGATGATAATTATTCGTAACAGTGTTAAATTTTTATAAAGTATTTAATAAATAAAATAATAAGAAATTGGGGTCAAAAATTAAAATTCAACATAAAATTAGTAAGCAATATAATATAAAATACTCATATGAGAAAATTAAATTATCTTAGAAGAATACAGTTTAATAGGAAAGATTACAATTCAATTATAGAAAATTAAGATGAAAAAATAACTTAAAACATTGGTAACCATTGATGCAAAGGACCTTAAAAGATATAACATTACAGAAATCATTAAATATAATGAAAAAAGATATAATAATGATAAAATATTTCAATGATTAATTGTATGTACCATATAAAATAATATAAGTGTTTAATCTGAAGCATGGGTTAGAGAAGGAAATTGGAGATGAGGAACCCTCAACTTTAATATCAAATTCCATTAAATTTATTTAAAATCCAATATATAAAACATAACCTAACAAATAAATTAATTAATAAACTTTTTTTTTAATAATTTTTAATAATGATTAATTTTAATCATTAAAAATACATTTACTTGTTGTGCATTGTTTATTTTCATTATCAGATGTTAGTAACCAAGATTATTCCCTACAAGTTTCGTAATGGTGTTGTTGATCCCTACTATTTTGTATAAATTTAATTAATCATATATTATTTATGGAAGAAATAAATTTTTCCTAATTAATTATTAAGTTGTAATATAATTTCATGAGAGCTTTAGTTTTGATTTGAGAAGACGAAATCAGGGACAAGCTTATTTCTGTATGTTTTGAAAAATAAAATGTGATATATTAATAATAAGAATAATTATTAATATTAACATTAAACACTAATTATTTTAATTTTAATATCTGATATTACTTTAAATTATGTGTCTATATTCATCCATTATGGGAATTTATAGCATTGTTCAAGTTGGTCATAAAACCGACTGAAACAAGAACACACTATAATCAATGGATGAGTATGATTATGAAGTGATTATAATACCATCATTATAGAAGAAAAATTTTAATATTTAAATTTTTTTAAATAGATAAATCATAATTAATAATAACTAGATGAATACGATATTATAAAAATATATTACATACAAAGAATAAAAAGGCTTCCCTATTAGTATGATTTTTTGAGGCTCTGAAATTTACAGTGTTCATTAGTAATCATTTTTTTAATAAAATATCTAATTTATATTTCTATAAGATTAATAATGTCATAAATATAATATTTATTTATTTGATACATTATTAAAACAATCTATTAATAATCTTAATGAATAGAAGAATACTTCCTTCCTGGAGGTGGTAGTCCGAACAGAACATGGGTGATGTTTTCATTTTTTTAATGGATGGGAGGAAAGAAGGAAATAGTTATTACATTAATATAATAGAATCTTAATGTATTAATGATGTTAATTTCATCATATTAGTACATTTAGAATCATTTTAGAGGAGAAATATAGAGAAGAAAAGGTTTGTGGGTGGATAGTACTCAGGATGATAACTTGAATCTTCTTTTGAAAGGCCTATTCAAAATGAAGGAGTTGTGACCCTATCTTGTAAAAAATGGATTCCAAACATGGAATATTCATCTTTAATTTTAATTTTTTTGGCATAAATGTGTAATTATAATAGATATAATGGTTTTAATTTAGTGTAATTGATCTCTTTTTAGATGTAAAAATAGGTACTTCTCCTTCGAAACTAATGTTTGATGAGGGGTAAATATTGAATCATAGAAGAGTTACATGAGTTAGTTAAATAAATACTTAAAATATAAGTAATTATTACTTCTACATGTAATAATTTTTTTCTATAAGGTCAGATTGTTTTTTCAATTTTGAAAAATTTGTGCCATAATATGTTGCCCCTTGTTACCCATTAGTGGCTTCAACAGATTGATCCCAGTGTGGTGGTGTCGCATTATTGATGGCAGAAGGAGTCATTTGTATATTGTGTTTAGCCATCTAGGATAGTTTTATGGAGAAATGAGAAGATTCTGGGTGGAATTAGTGGAAGATTCGTGTCATTGGTCAAGGTCAGTTGGATTTTGGTGCTTTCGATAGTTTGATCTCATAGTAGCTCTAACGAGACACATGGGCGTGTTAAAAAAATATAAGAATAAAAGAGGGTAATGTATATCGGTAAGATATACATATGTAGTCCCAAGAGGAGTTCAATTTTATGAAAAATAGACCACCAACAATGCAATATGTTTTTTCTGACTATGAGGTTATGGCTTTTCCATTGGTTCTAGGCCCTATGCAGTCATGCATGTGGATTTCTTATTGATCAATATTGCATGTATAATGCTTTGGAGAATTTAATTATATATAAGATGGGTGTGGATTTATGTTGGGTGTCTGGTCTTTGGGGAATCAATGACCATGTGTCGGGCCTAGTTCCAATGGGCCATTGGCCCATGTAAACATTGCCCGTCAACCAATTTAAAATGGGGACTATCCAAAACTAAATAAAAAACAAGACCTTTGGGATTTCAAAACGGTTAAAAATCATACTAGATTATTTATTAACAATATATAAATTTATTTCATTTAGTTAAAAATTACACAGTTTTTTTAAAACAATTATTTTCAAAAAAAAATTATCATTGTAAAAACAATTTACTTTGGTAACATTTTTTAATATAAACAATTAAGTGAAATTATTAAAAAAATTATGTTATGATTAAAATATGGAAAAAAAATTATTAGAATATATATCTGGTTTGAATATAGATTAATTTTAAAATAATCATGTATTACAAATAATGTGGAAATTTTAGTAAAATTAATTTTAATAAAGAAATTAATAATTATTCATTTATATTAATTAAATTATATCAATAATGTTGTTTTAAGAATAAAAATTATTTTTATTCAGAATTAGAAATGTGAAATGTATTAAAATACATGTGATATATAAATTATTTAATATATTTATAATGACATGTTTGTATCATTCAAACTTGTACTTACATAACCCCTTATGATATTTTCAAAATAAATATTGAGGAGAAAAAAAGTTTTAGTCATTATAGGATGTGATTTGGCTATAATTGATCTAGTAGTGGTTTCTATGAGCATAAAATTATCTCACAAATGATTTCTATTGGGACACCCTAGATGAAATTTTTATTTTGATTGGTCTATGGAAAACCCAAGTGACGCTATTTAACTTTTGAGGTTTTTAAGCATGTTGAAATTCCTCAACCTTTTCAAAATTTTCTATTAGTGGTCAGACCGTCTTCCTTTTTGGTATTTGAAATCTAATTCCTATAGTTTTATTAACTCAAGGACTTTTTTAGATAGGGTTTGAGTCTAGGTATTATTCTTCTGGGTTTTGAATGATTTTTAGGTGTTTCGGGGCCCATAAAATTAGATTTGGGAAAGTGTAGAGAGAGGCACGTAGTTTAATCAAAAAATGTAGCCTCCTAATAGTAACTATGCATCCCACTTCTACAATGGTAATGACAAGACATATTATAAATATGGGTAAACATGAACATGCGATACCACTACAACTTTTAAGAGAGGGGAATCACACAGGTTGTGCATAGTTTGCAAAACCATGCACCTATGTCTTGTGAGTGTGGTTCTTGGAAAGTGAGCATCACACCATTGGTACACATTTTTCCAAAATGTGAATCCATCTAATAATGATCATTGAAAATTGGAAAATTACATATTACCCACCCTCCTTAATGGATTTCTACAACTACTTTATCCTTATTTTCTTGTGCATTCGAGGGGGAGCTCTACATTTCTTCCCCGCTTAGGCTTAAATTGTTATCTAATG
The DNA here is from genome assembly GCA_963277665.1 of Viscum album. NCBI lineage: Eukaryota > Viridiplantae > Streptophyta > Magnoliopsida > Santalales > Viscaceae > Viscum > Viscum album. Next base: position 374,448,704 of record OY728163.1, on the reverse strand, counting down.
TTCGAACTCAGATTTCTGATCGACTGGATTCATTGGAAGTGTATAGGTAAGGGATTTAATATTCTTTATTCCATTTCTCATTTATCTCTCCATACATAATTCTAATCCAATGTGATGTCTCTTCCCTTATTTTTAGGGTGTTAGTATAAAATCCTGATTTTTATCATTTTAGCTCGAGTTAGAGGTAGATATAAGATGATTGAGAACCTACGAGTATATAGTGGGTGGTTTATATAATTATCCTTATTTTATTTGTTTTTTTATGTATCATGGTTTTTTCTTGGCATAGGGTTGACTGAGTGAGACCATAATAATTAAATTTAAGATTTAAAGTTAATTAATAGATGTTATGGGATTTTATTGGGTATGATCTAGTTCAACATTTCTTGATAATAAGGGTATTTTAATGTCCCAGAAATTCCTTATAATTATTTTCTAATTATATGGAATTATTTCAAGACCAAAAAATCTGACAGCGCGTGATTATGAGGCCCGAAGTGCCCAGAATGATCGGTCGAAGTTTTGTTTGGGTTTAATTTGCGTGCCTAAGCAGTTTTCCTGAAAAAGTGGAATAAATCTTAAACGGTTACCCTGATCAGAAATATGAGAGCACCATTGCGCTCAGGATAGTAGTTTTACCCTAGGCGCGACTTAAGTTTAGTCGGTATGAGCCTCCTGTAAGAAAACCGAAAAATGGCATAACCATAAATTGAAAAACTAAATAAAGTTATTTTATTTTAAAAATCCTTATAACTCACAAACGGTAACTCAAATTAGAAATCCGAAACCACTACTGAACTCCTGAGGGTATGATTTCTCTCAAAAGATACTAACATTGGCTGGCATGGGCCACCAGTGAAAGTTAGTTTTTGAACATAAATAATATAATTAAGTGACAATTATTTTATTGTAAAATCCATATCTTTTAAATGGTCACTCGGATTGGAAATCCGAGAGTATTATTGGGTTCTTTGGGGCGTTTTTCACTTAGGAAAAGCCTAACCTTAACTGATGCAGGTTGAGGGTGACAGTGAATAGTTTTCAGAATTTTTTTGGGTATGTTCATTAAACGTGCAAGTGGTGTTTTGTAACTTTTGAACCGGTGCTCAGAATTAAAAATCTGAGGACACCGTTGAACTCGCAGTGCTAATATTCTCTTAAAGAGACCATCAAATTGACCACATTAGGTCGAGGGTAGGAGTTATTTTTTTTTTTTTGATTTTTGTGGGAGGGTTGGACAAATAATAAAATAAAATAATCAACTTTTATTTTATTTCTAAAACCTCTCATTTGAATCATAATGGTGGGGACCACAAGAGGGTGGTCGGGAATATAAATCTGGGCATTGAATATTCGGTTACACAAAATGTGTAACCAATTTTATCTTTTATTAATAGGATACGTTAATCTTGAATTAATAAACCAACTTTTTAATAAAGAGTTATTTTATTAACTCTTGTTGTGGGTTGTATTCCCATTAGCGAAAGGGAGAGGAGGCTTGGGCTGGAGAATCCTCCAACAAAGAACCACCCCCCAACGAAGAATGAGGTCGACGTATGAGACCAGATCGGAAACATGTTGTGGGAGTGACAAACGTCGGCATCCCCTTCAACGAACTCATGTCCCTTCTCACAACTTCTCCAATTGAGGATTGAGGTAGTGGTTTTAAATTGAATTATTATTAAATATTTTTTGTTGATTATTCATAATCTGGATTCACAATGACAATGGCCAAACAAACATGGCCACCACCCCACTCATAAAATGGGCTACCTACGTATCCTTGTGAAAGGAATCAGAACCCTCATAGTTTAGTGTCACTTAATAGGACACATCATACCTTTTAAGTTCATGTGATAAGGACCTCTAAGTGAAAGGTTAATGGTCAAAACATAGTGTGGGACTTATGATGAAGTAGCCCAATGAACTTTAGAAAGAATATGGGGTTCCATGTAGGATTAGACCCTATTGGGAATATGGCCCAAGGAGAAGAGGGTTGATTTTAAATGTTGGGTTTCATCCTCAAGGAGGATTCCTGCGTATCCCATATGGATGGGAATCAAATCCCAAATAGTTCGATAGGTCTCGTAGGAGAGTATGGTTCTTTGAGAGAGATGATTGTGGGCTTACTTTCTCAAAATAATGCCTTAATGATTTGGGGTATAATTTGGGGATTATTCCTAAAGAGGATACCCAGATTAAGGGAATTAGGGTTGGATTTCTACGGCGGATATCCTGTGTGCTCAGTACCTGGAAAGGGATTCATATGTATACTGGTTTGAACATGAATCAGAGTTCTCGTAGTTCCTTCGATTGTGAAAATTCTATTACCATGACAAGTTTATAAGCCCATGTGAGTCATGCTCAGTGTGAGAAACAAGGGGATGTCAACGATTCAACAAAGTCATTCACACTTTCAAATTTTTTCCTCCTCTACTTGTGGTAGACGGCAAACCTATGATGTCCAAGGAGAATGAGGTTGCAGAGACTATGGAAGAGGGAGAGGCGATGAGCCTTCCCTCTGTTCCATTTACATTGGACAAGGGTCCAATGTAAGGTGGAAGGGATGAAGGTTAGGGACTTACACTCGGATGGATTCCCATGGTGACAAAGCACAATGGGAGAGGTAAAGGGTAACAAGAGTCCATGTGCCTATCCCCATTTGGTCTTTGGCACTGTAAAAGAGAGGACGAGCAATGATTCCACCTCCTACAAGAAAAAATAAGGGCTTAAACCATGATGGTTGCCCTAAAATTTATCCTGGAAGGGGATGGGCGACTTCTCCATTTTAAAAAAAAAGGAAAAGTATGTGTGAACTATACCTTCCCTACCAAAGACCTAAGTTACCAGGTCATCTGTTCGAGCAGGGAGAGGCAAGATCCTAACCCTCCTCCAAATTAGGAACTTCCCAACACTATTTCTTGGAGAAAGGTCCATGTGATTATGGATATAAAAACCCACATACACTCCATGAATCTGAACCCCATTGTGAAACAAATGTGGGAAACGTATGACTGTGGAAATACAAACCCAAATCGGAGGCACACTGATGTGCCTTTCCCAAAGGATTGATAAGTCAGGAGGTTTTGTTGGAGGTCTCAAAAGAACCCCTTTCAAACAGGGGATCCAATGAAGAAGAAGCCTTTACATGGATGGCTTTGATGAAGGCTTGATGGCTTATAGACTAAAGAGTGTGAATAATGTAATTGAATCAAGGAGGGGCACCCAAGTAGAGAAGGGTTCACAAGTATGGGTGAGAAAATAGGTAATGGTGCACAAGTAGGCTTGGGTGGCCTAATGCTCACTTAGGTGACGAACAACCTATATGGTAATACATGGGCGAGACCTTGCTCAAGCCTTCAAGAGTATTCATAGGTGATCCAAGAAGTGTGGTGCTCAAGTTACTCTAAGAGGAATGGGTGGTGCGCAAGTATTTATGAATTGGGGAGGTTGGGTGCTTTAGGCATGCAAGTGTTATGATTTTCAAACACTAAAAGGACTTAAGTCCAATGATCCTCCCTTGAATCCTCCGCTCAAGGTGTTGAAGAACTACCTTGAATGTTTCATAAGACCGGGGAGAATTACTAGGGTTACAAGAGCTTCAATTGGGATTCACGGAAATTTGTCCATACAAATAGGGCCCCAAGGGTCTATTTATAGGTAAATAAATGACCTGGGGTGAAATATGTTGGGAGCGCAAGTGACCTGCATGCCAAATTGGGGCACGCATGTACCTTGCGCACCGATGGTGTTTTGGATAGAATAGGGAAACACCTTTAGGACCTAGCCAAAATTATACTTTCCTTTGTCTCCTACATGGTGGTGCATATGTGGTTTGCGAAACATATAGTGGTGCACAAGTAGGTTGCGTGCCAAATGTGTTTTGGCTAAACTAAGGAGGCCAAAAACTTATTCCTTTGAAAATATTAGACTTTTCTTTATGCATTACATCTTTTATTTCTAATGGATCCTCTTATTTATGCTTTTTAGACTCTTTGATGAAATGGAGTGTCAATAGTTCCTTATATAATGAAGTTGAAAAGAGATCTACCGGATGAGGTATACAGATCAAATTTCACTATACACCCTTATTTCACAATGATGTATATTAACTTATGAAAAAAATTTAAGGGACTCATGTGTCATATTACAATACCATTATGGAAGTGGTATAATGTTACAATGGGATTTATCACTGTACTTATAATGACACCTAGGAAGAATGATGCTATATTGGCCACTTTTAATTGCCTTACCAAGCATATACATTTCATATAAGTAAGGGATGATCTTCCCATTTATTTCCTTTCTTAGCACTATAACAATGATGTTATGAAACTTCACAATGTTATTATATGAATTATATATGATGATGACCCTGGATTCAAATAAAAAATTAATATGTATCTTAAAAATAATCTAAATTAATATATATATTTGAGCATCCCCTTGCATAAGAAAACATATGGGTAGTCTAAAAGGATTATTAAAACATTTGAAGACTTAATGAGATCGTGATTTCTTGACATTATTGTTACTTGTGATAAAAATATACCTATATTATAATTTACACACAATGATAACATTTATTTAATCAACCATATGGATCTATATAAAAAAAATTACATGAAGAGATTTTGTACACGAACATTTTTGGAAAATGTTGGGGAAAGGAACTGTTAGTCCTAGAACTTATCATGGTGAAAACCATGAAATCACGAGTTATTCAAAATAATATTAATTAACGTCAAATAATCAAAAATTATATGTCAATAACTAAAGGTAGGGGATAGAATTTTTATTGGGTGGTTATGTTTTCTTAAGGTTCTCTCCATATAAAAGAGTCATATGATTCAATAAAATGATGACAATAATCCCTAGGTACATTATGGATTTTTATGTTTTAGGGAGATTTGGAGTTTTGGATTACTGATTGGATTTTCCACTCTACATATCTAAAGTACATGAAGACTTACATGTTTGATTATTGAGGAAATAACTGTTAGATATAATGAATATAAAAACCATTTAAGGGATACATCTTCAACCTGACTTTCCTTATAATGAAGATACTATCAAAATTCTTAACGCTAGAGAGAAAGTGTTATGAAATCATAAAACAAGGTTAATGAAGGTTCCTTATAAAAATAAAAAACTATTGGAGGAAACAAGGGATCCTAGAGGAGATATGAGTAAGGATTAACCAATTTTTTTAAGAACTCAAATTTTTCAGAATTGATACCACAAAATTATATAGGGGGTATAATACCCAAGAACACCCTATAGTAGGTAAACACTTCTTCTATAGACTATTACCCAATGAACATAATATTGATTAAATATTTTTATTAGAAATAGATTATGGTTATATTTATAAATCTTTTTAAAAAATTTATAATTTGAATATGATAAATTATATTTCATGTTTAGAATCATGAGGATTAAATTTAGTTTTTAGTTTATTGTCATTTTTAGTAATTTTGAGTATCAACCTAGGTAAAAAATGTTGTCACCGGATTAAAGGGGTAAAATGGGTTAATTAAGGTTAAATACTTAGGATGAGGTCCCAAAATCTCATATTAATTATTATTGGATGAGGGTATTTCAACCACTATCACCCTAACATCATAACTAAATTATTTTAGTGTCTCTTTACCATGAATGATACACATATTATATTTAAATGTTTAGAATAATTCAAAGTGTTTCACCCACCTCACTTATAAAAGGTAACCTCGTCTCCAAACTTATTAAAAAACATTAATAAATGTATATCAGCTAGTACATTTCCCAATCCTTTTCTAAATTCGATCCCAAAATGATAGAGGTATTGGTCGAATCACAATACTATCCTTAAAAGGATTAAGGTGTAATCCAGAGGATGTTTTCTAAATAAGAAGTATAAATCTTAACCAAGATATTTGATGACAATTTATTCTTCTATATACTGATAACCAATCACAACCATGCTGATATAATAACCCCGGTGTCTCTAATATATGGATATTATTTTATGGTAAACCCGTTTTCATCTACTTTTTCATCCAATGTGAAATGAAAAAATCTCTCATGTGTATGCATGGACCACCACCACCATGAAGTGATGCATTTTGTTTTCATCACCGCCTAAACAATTTCTTATAAGATGGAAATATTCAATATATAATATTTTTTTGAAAATATTATTATTATAGAAATATATGATATAACCTACCTACTAAATCTTTCATAAATTGAAAAATGTTAACATTTCTTGTGAGTACATGTGGACTATCACCTCCATGATAGGATGTGATTAATTTTTCATTACCTCATATAAATTATGGTCAAAAGGATGGAACTTATGAATAAACATGACATGTAAAACACCATTATTAGTCTATAAAATAAAAATATAATTTACTTTACTTCTTTTCCACTCAGAATAAAAATTAAAACATACCTCATGTGTACGTACATACAACAATCTCATTGAAATGATGTATTTAGTTTTTATGAGTGTTTTTAATTTATGGTTATAAAATTATATCAAGGAAATGATTCCAAGAAAATATAACCTTATTTCTTATGTTTGGGTTGGGAAAATTTCTCCTCCTTGTCCTTTTCATGAATTTTTGTTTCATGGATATTCTTATAAAATTTTAAAAAATAAAAAAAAATTATTTTTATTATCATTTAATTTCATTAAAAACATTTTAATGTAATATTTTTTTATTTATATCTTTTTTTATTTTTTGAGAATGTTTGAAAATAATTTTTCTAAATATTAATGCATTACCACCTCCTCCCTCTATTATATATCTTATTCATCATCAAGATTCCTATAAATGTTTCCATATTTTTATAAGAAAATAAAATTCCATTTATTTTATGATTTTTTAATTTTAAAATGTTTTCCATCAAAAAGGAATTTATTATTATTTTCAAAAAGTATTTACAATGTATTTCTAAACATGTTTTTTCATATTCCAACATTATATAAATAATTTTATGCTTCAAAGGGGATATAATCAAATGATACCATCCACCTGATTTATCTATATGGGTTACACTCATTTTTTCTGTTTATTTCCTTGGGGAATATTGATATAATGTATGATATATTTTTAATAAGAATTTTTTGTTGATTATGTATTTTATTTTTATTCATATATTTAATATGTTTAATTCATTATACTTAGTAAGTGAATGGTTGGGGACCACAATTATATATTCCCTCATCGCATCATAGGTCTCATGAGACAAACCATCTTGGGTATTTGGTTAATGACATAGATATTTGTGTATGGTATCATAGAATGATCCGTAACATTTTTATTATGATGTTTGACATTATAAATTATATAATTATGAAACCAGTTATTGTTATCCATGTTATCATTTATATTGTTATACCATCCATGGATATACTCCCCTTGCATGATATTAGTTATATGTAATTCTTAATTACAATTTATATCTTCAATGTTATTTATATTTAATTTATTCAATGGAAGCATCCATTGTATGCTTTCCCTTACAATGAATTTTAGCTCAACACTTGTTATGTTTTCTTTTCTCTATGGTATAATGAAGTTAACATTAATTGATTTTACATATATATTAGATGAAATACTAAATTACACATGGTAATTTTTAGTTCTATTTCATATTTTTGAATGTAATGTGAGAATCATGTATGCTTATAGTCACTCAAGAAAAATAAAATATTTGATCTTATCTGATGAAATATATTGTATTTTGTATGAATGTATTATGTTAACCAATAAATATTGGTTATTATAGTAAATGTGTTATAATATGGTATTTAATCTCTCAATTTGGATAGATTTTTGGAGTTTGTAACTACATATTGATATTGTATATCTACCTAAATAAGGTATATGTGTTGTGATTATCCATAAAGAAAATTACATGTTATTTATTTATCAACCAGGTCAGTGTATGATTTGATATCAAGAAATTTTAAGGTGCCCTGATTGGATTTATATAATCTGTATCCCGTAGTGTAAGGCCATAACCTGAATGACCAAGTCTAGCTCCACGTATTACCATACCGCATGCATATATCCCCTATTTTAATGTATGTGGACTAGTGATGCGGGTTGGAATGTTTTCATGGTGATAGTATACAATAAGAAATAATATCTATACAATAAAATCACACAATATCATAAATAAATATAAAAAAAACTAGTGGAAACTACTGAAAATCATCATTCTATGATAAATGGAATCCAAGCCATACAATATAAACTAAAGGACTTATAATGTGGTTATTCAACTAATTTATGATGACCACATTAAGAAATCCAAAAGAAAATATAGAAATATTTCAGATTATATCTTGGTATTTCCTCAATTATCTATGTTCTACCAAATCAGCTCCTCGATCTATGTACATTAACAATAGCTGGATACCTAACCATGAAATATGTATGCGCTTAGTGATTCCCATGTATGGTGTGAGTATAAACCCTATAGGATTCCACCAATTCATCCTTAACATGATGTGAAAATGTATTTATTGGTGTATTCCATAAAGGAAGGTAAATGAATAGATAAGAACCCAATCATATATCAGGTTATCATCTTCTAACCAATCCACTATGATCCTAGATCATACCTAATTTGGATATATGTTTTATGTGATGTATCATATGTCATCACATATCGAGTCAAGATACAAAGCCAACCCATTTCTCAGACCAAGAAATTTACTGGACCAAACCTTAGTTCATACCACACATCAAAAAAACCCTTAGGTAATCCTTAGATTAGTATATAAGAAGATCCTTACCTTGCATATGCTGGGTCAGGCCAAAAAACTATCACACCTCATGCTCAGTCATATTTCCATGCAAAAGGTCATCGTACCCCCTCATTTTTCGTAGGACTGTACAAAATTACATCATAACCCTAACCAATCTCTATAATACATTATCATCACAATCTCACATCACACAAGTAAATTAACACCCTCTAGGATACAACCAGACCATGAATATCCTACAAGTCACATTTATTCTAGGTAAAAACCAACATAATCAAAGTATTCATACCCACAACTACATAACTCTAAAAGGTAAAATCAAAGAACATAAGGAATGGGAATCATGGGATACTCAAGAAAACCATCTATCATAATGATTCTCAAATCTATTAAAACATAGATATTTATATCATTCCAAAAAAATTATAAAAATAACCTATATGGAATGTAATTTATACCTCTATCTACCAACACTAATTTCCATGAGGCGTAATCAAATAATGTCTTTTCACCAATGATTCCTAGAATACATTCACTATCCAAAGATTTTACGAATAATTTTTTAAATTATATTAAAATTTTCAAAAAACTTTGTTATATACAATACTGATTTCATCTTGTGTTACACACAATAATGAGTTTCTTTGATATCGTGCTTGACAAGCGATACCGAAGCTTCTGAAAACCCTTAAATAATATTATTTTAAATATGAAAATTATAACACAACCATTAAATAGTCTAGTATGAATTTTGTTGACTTATTTATGAATTATATATATACACATATATAAATTTCCATCTCAATATAAATTACTTTTCAAATTATATGTAAATAATCAATCAATATTTAATAAAAAAAATATCAAAAGTATATCTTCATTGAAAATGATTTTATTTATTTATATGATAGAATATTATTTTAAATTTTAATATAGTTTAATTGTTTTTGGTAAAATGAATTCCACTTTTTAAACCATCATATCAAAATTATGTTACTGTGAAATTTTAGGATTTTTTTTAGAAAATGCTGAGTTTTCAATGAATGGTGAAAAATACAATTTCTTTTGTAAAAATATCTTTTATTTTCAATAAATTATATAATTTAAATCCCTCAATTATGTTCTAAAGTAACATAATTATTTTATAGTTTTATTTAAACCACTTAATTGGTTTTTAATTAAATTTATAGTTTATTTTAAGATAAATTTATGTTTTGGTTTTATAATATGGGTTTGATTAGTGTTGTTTTAAAGTGCATATTGTTTATCCATTTTAATTAAGGAAAATAATACCAAATTTGTAATGTTTTAAACTAAAATTATAGTTTAAATATAATTAAAATTTATTTATATTCATACAAGTTTTATTATTATACATATAGTTAATATAAAATCATCATGTGCTTGAAAAATACACTTTTTGAAAACCCACTTTTTTATCGTGTATACAGGTTTTGTGTTAAACATAATTATTCCAATTCTATAAATTAACTTTGGTAAAATGGATTATATATTTTTAATAATTATATTTAATTTTATATAAAATTTTGAACTTAGGTTTTGACTATAATGAATAGTGAACTAGTAAAAATTATTTAACATGGTTTAGGTAAATATGATTTTATCGCTGGTTCAACTTGAACAATAAGGGTTAAAAAGTTCTCAAAACTATTCCAAAACAAATTTTATTTAAATATTTAAAAATTATATCTTATTTTATAGGTAATGGTCAATTATTTATCCTTTTGGTATCTATAAAATTTGGGTACTCCTTTTTCTTTTACAAAATTACCAATGTGACACTCACCTCACTTATAAAAGGCCACCCCATATAATATACTATCCACACTTAAAAAACAATAGTTTAAACTATAACTACCATAATAACTTCTTTAATTCAGTAATACCATCTTGGAATCCCTATTTTTATCATAAATCTAACCCTATAATCTTTTCAGTGAAAGAAAAAAAAAAGTTTTCTAAAGAAGAGGTAATACCCCTAACCAAGTGTTTTATTTTATTTCATACTTCACCTAATTAAATTATTATTAATAAATTATGATATAATAACCACTATATTTCCCATACATTAAGATGTTTTTATGTTAATTTATTAACCTAAATCCTTCTCCTCTTCTATCACATGGGTTAAAACATCATCATTCATGTGTACGGAGGATTACCACCACATGAACCAATGTTATTCATTTTTTATAACCAACTATCCTGAATGGTTATAATAAAGAATTTGTTATATATATATATATATATGATATATATGATATTATTTTTATAATTTAATCATGATATCACATTTCAATTATTACATTTAATTCCATGGTAATATATTAACGTTGTTTGTGTGTACGACAAACTACATTTGTGCGTAGCGATGTGATTCATTCATGCTTTACATAGATGGAAACAATTATTTTTTAATGAAAATGTTTTATATATCTGAAATAAAATTTATTTTTTAATATTAATATATTATTAATTTTCTTTATTTATTTATGTTGTTAAAACGGAATCAATGTTCATGTATACATACGACCTTCCATCTATGTGAATGATGTATTTCATTTTTTTATCTATTACTCTTTTGGATTACACTAAATAAATTTATACTAAATATATATTATATTTATATCATTGAAAATATTATGTAAATTATTTTCACTTTATCAATGTAACATGTAAAAAATAACAAATCAAAACATACATGAAAAACAAAGTAGTTATTGCAAGAAATGTAATTTTAACTTGGAATTCTTAATAAAAAGGTAATAAACGGTCATAAGAAAATGTTAGATGTTATTATATATATAATAATTATTATTTAATATATTTATAATAATATTATATCTATTTTATTGTAGTTTCAAAATTTTAGGATGGATGTAGAGACATTATGTAAGGGATTTTCATATAACGTTTTACTTTAGTGAGACACTTGCCATATTCACCACTTGTTTCTTTTATGTGGTGTACCTACATCCAATGAATTAATTTTATGATTTAAATATTGAAAATTATTGGGATTTACATATATATGTTAGGATATCTATTTAATGTGGTTTATTGTTCCAAAGTTTCCAATGTGGTAAGGGATTGTTTTCTCAATTTACCTTCCTTGAGTCATATGTTATATTATAAACCTGTATTGTTTTATGATGTGTATATAAAACCCATATTTTATTTAATATCATGATTTTTTTTATTATAATTATATTTTTAGTATAATTTTATGTTATTATTTCTTGGGGCTTACAAATCAATGTTACCAAAATGGAAAATATTTCTGGTTACAATCTCATAGTTTATTTGGATTGTTTATGATTATGTTTCCAATGATAAAATATAATGATCCATATATCATGAAACTAATTAAATTTATTCTCATATAGTTATTTCATGATAATAAAGTTTTTCCCTTTATTTCCATCTCTTTATGAACTCAGTATTTCAAAAGAATAATTTTAAGAAAATCTGAATTTATTTCTCTCTTTTGTAAAAAATCCATTTTATTTTAAAACATGGTTTATCAAAATATTTTCAAAAAAGTTTTAAAAATTATCCAAAACAATTTATTCAAGTAATTTATACCCATGTATCGCTTTAAAAAAAATTAAAGGAGTGTTTATCATGATTCCATAATAAGTCCCATTTGTGTTTAATCAAAACTTTGAAAGGAATCATAGTTTTAAAGTGTACATCGTGAATGGTATTCTCCACCATTATGGAAACTAAATGTTTTAAAGATTTATTTTTAATTTTAAATGGATATTTTAAAATAAAATCATTATAAAAAATTTTATATTTTGAAAAAAGTTTTTCAAAGAAAGAAATAAATCTTCCTCTTGAAATGTTTGAAATTAATTTTAATGATTCAATTTTATGAATCAATGATTTTTTTTAAAAGAAATGTATTTTAAAAATGAATTGTGTTTAATAAGTTGTTTTAAAAAATGATAAGGTTATTTTCTTCAGGAAATGTCTCAAATGAATTTTAAATCATCCATTAGAATTTATCAAGGTTATTTTCAAAGAAAAGCATCTTCCAAATGTTTTAATTTTTAAATTTTTTTTTTCAAATAAAAAAGTACCTTTTCATTAAAAAAAAGTTTCAATTGTTTTTAAGGAATTATTTATATTTTTTCATGATTATTTTCAATGAAAATGATTCCAAAATATTTTATGAATTTTTAGTTTTAAAATTTGTTTTTCAAAGAAAAGTTATTTCCCTCAAGGATTGTTCTATATGATTTTCCAAAAAAAATATCTATGATGACATCCTTCTATGACAACTATTCTTTTATGGGGATGTAATCTTAGGATACCATTTTTGTGGACTTGTTTATTTTTAAGTTGATAAGATATTTATGAACCCAATTTATCTTCCATGAGTTATACCATTATAATATTCTTATGAGACTTTCTTTTTTTTCATAGGTTATTAATTGATAAAATGATGAAATTATTATGAAACTTTCTTAATTTCAACATGTTATGTTATGATTATATTTTTATTAAACTAATTTAATTTCATGAGTTTAAATATAAAGAATGATTTATTATATTGTTGAACACATATATATGGTTTTCATTATGTGATATTGGTTACATTATAACCAATGAAAGTGGCCACCTTATAAGAAAACACACGTGGGACTGATATCTCCCTCCAATGAATTTGGTAATATTTAAATATAATGAGATATAAAAGACTAAAATAGGGTCTGAACCTGGTTTAGTTATACAATGTATCCTCTATAATTATCTTGGGAGTGGACATTTACTACTATAATTATTTGGGTAGTAAACCCATTCTACTATGATAGCCTTATAATATATCCATAAGTACTTTGAAAATGATTTTTTATGCTTATGTGTATGCCAGAAATCTATATATTATGCCAATTCTATCATAACACCCTAATATTTTATGAGAAGTATATTTTTTATGTATTAATTTATACACAAAGGAATATTTCACTGCACACAACACTAGCTTGGCTTGTGTTACATGCAATCACGACCTTCCTCGATAGCATGTGTAGTACGCAATACCCAGTTTCACTAAACAACGATATATTATTATAATATTATAAACTAGCCATTATGAATATTATTAACTGAATTTTAAATTTTATAACATTATAATTCATCTTACACATTTTCTATAATGAGGTATGAAAACAAAATCAGTTTTTCAGATAAAAGAAGTATTTTTCAAAAAATGCAGTTTTACCGCCTTTTGATGGCGTACACATTTTAAATCTAGTTTTTTACATGTTTATAAGTTCAATTTGACAAAATAAAATTCTTCCTTGAAATCAGGATATAAAAATTTAATTTGGATAAATTTTTCATATTATTCAGATAACTTTCATATTTTGATGAATAATAACAACATGCTATATTTTAATTAAAAACATCATTTTTAATTGCAATAATTTTTATGGATAGATTATATTTTTAATTGGTTTTAAAGTGTAATTAGAATATATTTTAACAATTTAATCCAATTATGGTCATTTTAATTAATTTCACTTTGAAATTGGACATAAACAAGTGGTGATCTTTTAATAGTTATTGTTTCTTAAAAACACGCTATTGGTTTTGATAACGGGAATTACTTTTAAAATTAATTAATCACACTTCTATGTTTTGAATTTGGAAGAATATAAATCATTTTTTTAATTTGGAATATCAAATATAGTTTAAACTGAATTTTTGGTATTTTTCTGAAAAACATCAAATTTTGATGAATAGTGAAAACACTGAGTTTTTGGTTAAAACTGACTTTTTTATTTAAATAATAATTTATTTGATTTAAATTTATTTTAGGTCAAAATAGATACATAATAATTATATAATTTCAATTAAATTCATTGGAATCATTTTATAATAATTTTAGATTTATAAAAAATTGTATTGAACTTTTCACAGTCTTTTACCCACCTCCTAGGAGATTTTGCAATTGTTCATAAAACTTACTTTTATCACATCTGTGAGTTGAATTTAGAAAATACATGAGACACGGTTAATATAAAGGAGTAAAATATGGTTCAATTAGATAAAAGTAATTTTTGGTGAATAGTAACCTTTTACTCTTATTTACCACGGTTAAAAGTAAATAGGGTAATTCAAGGTTAAAAAAAATTATAATAATTCAAAATTACCTTAACACTTGTCAAAACCTTATTGTATGAGTAATGTCTGACCATGGGAATCCTTGGGTCTATTTTGGGACCCCTTGGAGCCACTTTTGAAAGACAATGACACATTAGATTAATTAATTTAATGTAAAGAAAAAATTTGAATTAACAAAAAATCCTGTAGTAATTAATTTTTATAAGGGGATATATAAAATATATTTTAGACTAAAAATATTCATTGGAAAGATAAAACGGTTTCCTACATGTCTGTTTTTTTTATAATTTTTAGACATCAAATAAGTTAAATTATTTATGACACAATAATGATGAAGTATTTACCTCATTAATAAATGATTTAAATAAATAAGATTATAATGACTAAAATATTTTCCAAAACATGTCCAATTCTAATTGGATGATTTTATTTCTACCATAAGTCATCTTATATTCATCTTTAATGATTTTTGGACCTTTTGAATCTTAAGATAAGTTTATAATAAAATAATATTTTCACACTTTCTAAAGGTGCCCCTCTCCTCCCTTATAAAAGGGCACCTCCTCCCTCTCTTCCTCACACCACACTGAGCCTTCAAGCTTAGCCAAAACCTGCCCGTTTCACTTCCCCACTTCCTTAGAAACCTGTTAGTGGTACTGGTCTTCTCGAAAGACCAACTCTAGTGCCCTAAGAGAAAGTTTAATGGAGGCACTTCGAAGAAGCGGTAATACCTTCTACCGTTTTCTTCAAGTTCCATTCTTCTTCTACTCCCTCTTATTTAGTTATTTCATTATGAGGTAATAAAATCAATATCCCTCATATACTGATATGTTATTATAAATATGAAACAACCATATTTCACCTCTTATCCATCCTACAGTAAACAAAATCACCACGCGTGCGTACGTACGGAATACTATCTCCACACCATGGGGTAATATGTTTTCCATCACCACCTTACATGGATGGGTATAATGGTATAAATAAATAAATAAATATGATTATTTTAAAGTGGTATTGATTCTGAAATATTATACATACACTTCAATACAATTCCACGATCATTGGAATGATATCATCGCTCGTGAGTACGTACGGCCTACCGTCTCCACGATGTGATGTGATTCGTTCTATATGATCTTCATTGAATAATGATTATATAAATGAATTGAATGAATTAATATGATATATATTACAATAATACCATTATTTAAATGATTTATCTATATCATATAAAGAGGAATAATAAATTATTCTACAAAACATGCATAAGAACATAAAGCAATAAACACCCGAATAACAAGTAGTAATGAAATATTACTACTAAGAAGATACAAATATGACCATATATGATATAATAACATTTAATATGATTCTTTAATAAGTCAATTAACATTATTTAAACCATATTACATGAGGTTAGGATTCATACTAAGCATATCATACCTAAGTTAAGGGAAAATCTCGCAATCTCATTTTTATTCGAGATTGTTTATACTTCATAATTTATTGCGGAATATTTATCATCCACTTCCATGTTTCCTAAATATGTAATATTATTTCTATCCTACTAAAATTGTTTAAATCCAATTTTAACCTTAGGTGAGTTTTTAGTGAAAGATATGAAAGGAATCTTTTGTTGTTTTTCATACGAGGTAATTTTTGACTTTTCTGACCAAAGTACGAGAATAATGTTATTTTTTAACTTATACATCGTGAATGGATTTTTCGAACATTATTTCCAAGAACTTACATTAAAAGTTTTCAAGTTTATTTTTAATCAACTTCATTTAGTTTAAAATTTTATGACATGTTAAGAAAGGAAAAATGTTTTTGAAGTAAAAAGGATATTTTCCTTAGGAATGGAGCTCAAGTGTTTTTTTCTATCTAAGATAATATAGGGTTATATTTATATCCCTATTATTACATTGATTTGATTATGTTGTGATGGAATTATTTTTATGAAGTCCTTTATCTTATATGAATTGTTTTATGATGTCATGATGTTTAAGAATCCCATTTTTATTACATGGGTTATGCTATTATGTGTGATTTATGATTTTGTGGAACACATAAGAATGGTTTCATTATGATATGGGTGGGCCCTGTATCTCCCTCCAATGAATTGGGTAAAGATTTATATCTCATGAGATAGACTTGTCTGGAATGACAAGTTAAACTGGTTCAGTGATACAGGATTGGAACGAGGAGTGGACTCGGTTCAGTAATGGACTTTGTCCTCTATGATGGTCTTGTTGGGATTACTTTTCATTACTATGATTTATGACATGAAATGATATTATGACCTCATTTGTAGGTTAATATTTTCAAAATTTTATGTTCTTATGAATTTGATATGATTGATATTTCTTTTGTTTACCCTTATTGAGCATTTGAGCTCAGCGTTTTGTATGTTTTCTTTTCCCCAAGTCAGGAAGAAGGATATTAAGTAGGATATGCCAAAAAGGGACTCTAGATATGATGAAATAAACGGAAGACAATGTAGTTGATTTTATAAACCAGTTGTTTGTGTTTCCCAGTTTCTAAAGACACTATACCTATACGGTCCATTCATGGTTCTGTTATATGTTGTAATAAGTATGCTTCAACTATAAAGTAATAACAATGTATGTAAAGTATGGGTCGTTATAGTTGGTATCAGAGGAAAGGTATAGTTAAACTTTGGAAACTAGGATTTGAAAGCCTTAGTAAGAACCATAAGGATAAGTCTAAGTATATAACACAATATTAGTGTTTTAGAAATGGACATGAACAACCTATTATAAGACCTTAAGTGTGAAATTTTATTGTTGATTATGTGGTTTTCCTATTGTGATTAGTGTTTCTCACACTATGATTCTTGGTTTTAGTCAATGGATGGAACCTGAAGGAACCATGTTAATACTGAATGTGATGGGAAATGCAATGATTATCCCCCTTAGCAACCAGATGTTATGGGAGGTGGAATGCAAAATCTTGTAGCCATGCTCACACAACTTTCTCAAGCTATGAACTATACAGGACTTCCAAACGAGAAAATGAAGGAGCTACATTCTGTTAAATCCTTCATGAGGAAGCACCCACCTTCATTCAGTGAGTCTTTTGATCTATTAGTAGCTGAACAATGGATTAATACCACTGAAAAGATATTTTCAATTCTACAATGTTCTGAACATGACAAATTCATCTTAGCAGTGTATCGTTTGGAAGGTGATGCTGATCAATGGTGGAATCTTATCAAGAATACGAGGAAATGAGATGAAATTGAGTCTATGGAATGGGATGAGTTCAAGAATTTATTTTTCAATAAGTACTTCCCTCGTATTCTTTGACTAAGATGGAGAAGGAGTTTCTTGAACTGATGAAAAAGTATGATGAATCAGTTGGTACCTACAAAGCTAATTTTAAAAGACTTGCAAGGTACGCTTTTAGAATTATTATCCAACCTAAGAGTAAAATTGATCGATTCTTTAGTGGCTTAAAACCAAGTCTTCAAAGGGTGTTAGCCATAAGGGACTTCAATAGCTACAAGGAAATTGTTCGATGTGCTCTCAAGGTTGAGATGAAGATTGGAGTAACCCATCAGTCATATGGGTTTGATAAGAAGAGGAAAATGGAATTCAAAGGGAAATATAAATACCACACTAAAAATAAGATGAGTTTTCCTTTATGCTCAAATTGTGGAAAGAAACATGGAGGGAATTTTCTTAAAGGGGAAAGAAAATGTTTTAAGTGTGGAAAAGAAAGTCATCGGGCAGTTGAATGTCAAAATAATGGGAAGAAGATGTCTAATGATGCGAAAAAAGAAAGGGATACACAGAATGCACCTCCTGCACTTCAATGTTTCAAGTGCAAGGAGATGGGGCATTATGCCAATCAATGACCAAATCTAAGGGTTTTTGATGATGATCGACATCAAAAAAATCTTAAGGCTAATGACAAAGGAAAGTCACATGCAATTACTATCGGCGATGTGGAGTACGATAACGAAGTGTTGAAAGGTACACTTACCATCCACTCTAAAGTAACAAATGTTTTATTTGATTCTGGATCCACCCACTCTTTTATTTCTGAAGAATTTTCTAAGGGTATCACCATATTACCTCAACAATTAGATGTTGAGTTAGCTGTGACAACTCTTAATGGCATAATGGTCACATCAAAAGTTTATAATTATTCTCTGATTGAAGTTTGTGGGAAAGTGATTCCTGCAAATCTTGTGATCCTTCCTATTGTGGAATTTTATGTGATTGTTGGCATGGATTGGAATTCTTTATACGGAGTTCATATCAATTTCCAAAGAAGGGAAATCATATTTAATATTCCAGATCAATCTATGATCGTCTATCGATGCAAGGATGAATATAACCTTCCAGAGGAAATTTCATCCATCTTATAGGTCTTGATTCCAATAAATAAAGGTTATTTATCTCAAATGGTTGGAGAGAAACTCATGATTAAGAATATTCCCATTGTACGGGTGTTTGATTATGTCTTTCCGGAGGAATTTCTGGGTCTTCCACCAAATTGTGAAGTTGAGTTTTCAATAGAACTCGTACCGGGTGTTTTGCCTATTTCAAAGACACCTTATAGAATAGACCCAATTGAGTTGCAAGAATTTAAGAAGAAACTCCAAGGGAATCTTGATAAAGGATTCATATGCCCTAGTGCGTCACCTTGGGGAGCACCTGTTCAATTTGTTAAGAAGAAAGATGGATCAATGAGACTCTCCATTGATTATCGAGAACTTAACAAGATCACGATCAAGACAAAATATCCTCTCCCACGCATTGATGAATTATTTGACCAATTACGTGGAGCTCAATACTTTTCCAAGATTGATCTTCATTCAAGGTATCATCAATTAAGGGTCAAAAAGAAGGATATACCAAAGACAGATTTCCGTAAAAGGTATGGAAACTATGAATTTATAGTGATGCATTTTGGTCTTACTAATTCCCCTGCTATATTCAGGGATCTAATGAATAAAGTCTTTAGAGACTATCTTGATCAGTTTGTAGTAGTATTTATAGACGATATTCTTGTCTATTAAAAGATAAAGTAAGAACATGAAGATCACTTGAGAATTGTATTGAATACCCTGAGAAAGGAGAAGCTTTATGCCAAAATTTACCAAGTGTGATTTTTGGCTTCAAAAAGTTACATTTTTGGGTCACATAATCTCAAAATAGGGGATATATATGGATCCAGCAAAAATACAGGTTATCGAAAGATGGTCGAGACCAACAAAAATAAATGAGATCCTAAGTTTTCTTGGTTTGGCTGGATATTATCGATGTTTTGTGAACGGTTTTTCACGATTATCTAATCCACTCAACAAGTTGACTCAAAAAGGAGTTAAGTTCGTGTGGACAGAGGAGTGTGAATAGAATTTCAAGGATTTGAAAAGAAGGTTATCCAGTGAACATGTGTTCACACTTCCTTGTAGTGGAGAAAGGTTTGTGATCTACAGTGATGCATCCAAGAAGGGATTGGGGTGCGTTCTCATGCAAAACGATATGGTGATAGATTATGCCTCAAGACAGTTGAAAATCCATGAGCAGAATTACCCAACTCATGATTTGGAGTTAGCTTCGGTAATCTTTGCATTAATGATTTGGAGGCATTATATTTATGGTGAAAGGTGTGATATTTATACTGATCACAAAAGTTTAAAGTATATTTTCACACAAAAGGAGATGAATATGAACCATAGAAGACGGTTGGAGCTGATTATGAATTACGACTGCTCAATTCATTATCACCCTAGGAAAGCAAACAAGGTGAAAGACACATTAAGTCGACAAGACCATGCTAGCTTATCCATGATGAGGATCACAAAATATCCAATATTTATGGATTTACAAAGGACGGATCATGGAATTATAATGGATGGGGAAAATCTTATCTTTCTAAAATGAATGTTCAACCATATATACATGTGAAGATTAAAGAGGCACAAAAAGAAGATGTAGAGTTACAAAAGAAGGTGAGAAATGTTCCTGAATTCAACCTTGATTGTGATGGGATAATAAGGTTTTGGAATTGGGTTTGTGTTCCTCCAATCCCCGAATTAAAGGAGTTTATAGATGACGCTCATAGTTCTTTGTTCCCTATTCATCATGGAAGCACGAAGATGTATAGGGACTTGAAAGAGTACTTTTGGTGGGACAGCCTGAAAAGGGATGTGGTTGAATATGTCTCTCGATTCTTGGTTTGTCAGCAAGTTAAAGCTGAGAGACAGAAGTCTAAAGGGATGTTACAACCATTACCCATACCAGAATGGAAATGGGAGAACATCACTATGGACTTTGTCACTGGACTTCCTAAAACATCCAAAGGAAATAATGTTATCTGGGTTATAGTTGATCGTCTTACGAAGTCGGCACACTTCATTACTATTAGGGAAGATTTATCTCTGTATCAGCTTGTGAGGATATATGTAAAGGAAGTGGTAAGATTTCATGGAGTAACACATCCATTATATCTGATCGGGATCCGAGGATTACCTCAATGTTCTGGCGAAGTCTTCAGCATACTCTAGATACAGAGTTGAGTTTCACTACTACTTATTATCCTCAAACAGACGGTCAGTCTGAGAGGACAATTCAAACTCTAGAAGACATGTTAAGAGCTTGCTCTATGGATTTCAAAGGTGGTTGGGATCAACACCTACCTTTGGTGTAATTTTCCTATAACAATAGCTTTCACTCCAGTATTCAGATGGCTCCTTATGAAGCTCTCTATTGAAAGAAATGCAGAACTCCAACTTTTTGGGATGAAGTTGGGGAAAGAAATCTATTAGGACCTGATCTTGTTGATGAGATGGAAAAAAGTCTGATCTTTTCAACAACACATAAGACCAGCTCATAGTCGACAAAAAATTAATGCCGAAAACCAAAGAAAAGACCTAGAGTTTGAAGTGGGTGATAAAGTGTTCTTACGAATATGTCCTTGGAAGAGAGTAATGAGATTTGGGAAGAAGGGAAAGTTGAGCCCTAGTTATATGGGTCCTTTCAAAATACTAGATCGTGTTGGGGAGGTAGCTTATCGATTGGTGCTTCCACTGAATCTCTCTCAAGTTCATGATGTGTTCCACGTATCTCTCCTGAGAAAGTACATACCTGATCCTTCACATGTACTAAGCTCGGAAGTTTTACCGTTGGAGCAAGATCTTTCTTATGAAGAACAGCTGATAGAGATTCTGGATCGTGGCGAAAAAGTTCTACGGAACAAGACCACTCACTTGATGAAAGTTTTATGGAGGAACCACCAATTAGAAGAAGCTACATGGGAGCTTGAGGATATGATGAGGGAGAGGTATCCTCATCTCTTTGTTATGAAGTGACGAATTTCGAGGGCGAAATTATTTTTAAGGGGGGTAGAATGTAACACCCTGATAATTTATGACAAGTATATTTTTTATGTATTATATTATACGCAAAAGAATCCTTCACTGCACACAACACAATCTTGGCTTGCGTTACACGCGATCACGACCTTCCTCAATAGCGTGTGTAGTACGCAATACCGAGTTTCACTAAACAATGATATATTATTATAATATTATAAACTAGCCGTTGTGAATAGTATTAACTGAATTTTAAATTTTATAAAATTATAATTCATCTTACACATTTTCTAAAATGAGGTATGAAAACAAAATTAGTTTTTCAAATAAAAGAAGAATTTTTCAAAAAATGCAGTTTTACCACCTTTTGATGGCACACACATTTTAAATCTAGTTTTTGACATGTTTATATGTTCAATTTAACAAAATAAAATTCTTCCCTGAAATAAGGATATAAAAAATTAATTTGGATAAATTTTTAATATTATTCTGATAACTTTCATATTTTTATGAATAGTAACAACATGCTATATTTTAATTAAAAACAACTTTTTTCATTGCAATAATTTATATGGCTAGATTATATTTTTAATTGGTTTTAAATTGTAATTCGAAAATATTTTTACCATGTAATCCAATGTTGGTTATTGGAATTAATTTCACTTTGAAATTGGACATAAACAAGTGATGTTCTTTTGATAGTTATTGTTTCTTATAAACACGCTATTTGTTTTGATAATGGGAATTACTTTTAAAATTTATTAATTCCACTTATATGTTTTGAATTTTGAATAATAGACATCATTTTTTAATTCGGAATATCAAATATAGCTTAGGCTGAATTTTTGGTATTTTTCTGAAAAACTTCAATTTTTGATGAATAGTGCAAACATTGAGTTTTTGGTTAAAACCGACTTTTTATTTAAATAATAATTTATTTGATTTAAATTTTTTTTAGGTCAAAATAGATAAATAATACTTATATAATTTCAATGAAATTCATTGGAATCATTTTATAATAATTTTAGATTTATAAAAAATTGTATTGAACTTTTCACCGTCTTTTACCCACCTCCTAGGAGCTTTTGCAATTGTTCATAAAACATAATTTTACCACTTTTGTGAGTTGGATTTTGAAAATCTGAGAGACATGGTTAATATAAAGGAGTAAAATTTTGTTCAATTAGATAAAGATAATTTTTGGTGAATAGTAACTATTTACTTTTATTTACCACGGTTAAAAGTAAATAGGGTAATTCAAGGTTAAAAGAAAATTATAATAATTTAAAATTACCTTAAAACTTGTCCAAAACTTATTGGATGAGTAATGGAAGACCATGGGCATCTTTGGGTCGATTCAGGGACCCCATGGAGCCACTTATGAAAGACAATGACACATTAGATTAATTAATTTAATGGAAAGACAAAATTGGTAATAACAAAAAACACTTTAGTAATTAATTTTTATAAGGGGATATATAAGTTATCTTTTTTACTATAAATATTAATTGGAGAGATAAAAAGTTTTCCTACATGTTGGTATTTTTTTATAATTTTTACACATCAAATAAATTAAATTATTTACGACACAATAATGATGCAGTATTTACCTCATTAATAAATTATTTAAATAAATAAGATTATAATGATTAAAATATTTTCCAAAACATGTCCAATTCTGATTGGATGATTTTATTTCGACCATGAGTCATATTATCTTCATCTTTAATTATTTGTTGACCTTTTTAAACCGAAGATAAGTTTATAATAAAATAATATTTTCACACTTTCCATAGGTTCCCCTCTCCTCCCTTATAAAAGGGAACCTCCTCCCTCTCCTCCTCACACCACTTTGAGCCTTCATGCTCGGCCAACCCCTGCCCATTTAACATTCCCACTTCCTTATAAAACTACTAGAGGTACTGGTATTCTCAAAAGACTATCTCTAGTGCCCTAAGAGAAAGTATAAAGGAGGCACTTCGAAGAAGTGGTAATACCTTCTACATTTTTCTTCAACTTCCATTCTTATTCTACTCCCTCTTCTTTAGTTGTTTCATTATGATGTAATAACATCAGTATCCCTCATATACTGATTTGTAATTATAAATATAAAACAACACTATTTCACCTCTTACCCATCCTACGGTAAACAAAAATGTCGCGCGTGCGTACGTACGGAATACCATCTCCACTCTGTGGTGTAATATGTTTTCCACC
Organism: Viscum album; assembly: GCA_963277665.1. NCBI lineage: Eukaryota > Viridiplantae > Streptophyta > Magnoliopsida > Santalales > Viscaceae > Viscum > Viscum album. The sequence goes on along the minus strand of OY728163.1, from coordinate 374,424,207 downwards.
ACCACCTTACTTGGATGGGTATAATGGTGTAAATAAATAACTATATATGATTAATATAAAGTGGTATTGATTCTTAAATATTATACATCCACTTCAATACAATTCCACGATCATGGGAATGATATCATCACTCGTGCGTACGTACGACCTACCGTCTCCACGATGTGATGCGACTCGTTCTATATGATCTTCATTGAATAATGATTATATAAATGAATTTAATGAATGAATAAGATATATATATTACACTAATACCAGTCTGTAACTGATGTATCTATATCCTATAAATAGGAATAAAAATTTATTCGACAAAACACGCATAAGAACATAAAGCAATAAACACCCGAATAACAAGTAACAATGAAATATTACTACTAAGAAGATACAAATATGACCATATATTATATCATAACAATGAATATGATTCTATAATAAGTCAATTAACATTATTTAAACCATATTATAGGAGTTTCGGTCTCATACGAAGCATATCGGACCTAAGGTAAGGGAAAATCTCGCAATCTCATTTTTATCCGAGATTGTTTATACTTCATAATTTACTGGGGAATATTTATCATCCAAATCCATGTTTCCTCAATATTTAATATTATTTCTATCCTACTATAATTTCTTAAATCCAATTTTACCCTTTGGTGAGTTTTTAGTAAAATATATGAAAGGAATCTTTTGTCATTTTTCGTACGAGGTACTTTTTGACTTTTCCGGCCAAAGTACGAGAAGAATGTTCTTTTTTAACTTATACGGCATGAATGTATTTTTAGAACAATATTTACAAGAAGCTTACTTTAAAAGTTTTCAATTTTATTTTTAATCAAATTCTTTTAGGTTAAAATTATATAACATGTTAAGAAAGTAAAAATTTTTTTGAAGTAGAAAAGATATTTTCCTCAAGAATGGAGATCAAGTGTTTTTCTCTATCTAAGATAATATAGGGTTCTGTTTATATCCATGTTATTACATTTATTAGATTATGTTGTGATGGAATTATTTATATGAAGTCCTTTATCTTATATGAATTGTTTTATGATGTCATTATGTTTAATAATCCCATTTTTATTACATGGGTTATGCTATGATGTATGATTTATGATTTTGTGGCACACATAAGAATGGTTTCATTATGAGATGGGTGGGACCTATATCTCCCTCCAATGCATTGGGTAAAGATTTATATCTCATGAGATAGACATGGCTGGAATGGAAAGTTAAACTGGTTCAGTGATACAGGACAGGAACGAGGAGTGAACTCGGTTCAGTAATGGACTTTGTCCTCTATGGTGGTCTTGGAAATGAGTCTTGACTAATATGAAATGATTTTTATGATTATGTGTGTATTCCACAAAGTTTCTTGTTTTAGGTTATGATTATTTGGGATTACTTTTCATTAATATTATTTATCCCATGACATGTTATTATGACCTCTTTTGTAGGTTATGATTTTCAAAATGTTATTTTCTTAGGAATTTGATATGACTGATATTTCTTTTGTTTACCCTTACTAAGCATTTGAGCACACCCTTTTGTATGTTTTCTATTCCCCAGGTCCGGAAGATGGATATTAATTTGGATATTCCAAAAATGGACTCTTGATATGATGAAATAAACTGGAGACAATGTAGTTGATTTTATGAACCAGTTATTTATGTTTCCAAGTTTCTAAAGACATTATACCTATACGGTCATTTCATGGTTTTTTTATATGTTGTAATAAGTATGCTTCAACTCTGAAGTAATAAAAATGTATATAAAGTATGGGTCGTTATATCAATACTCTCATAGATAATTTTATTTGATTCCCTTATGATTCATGTCTTATGTAATTCAATGATTTTTCCATGTCTCAAGATTATTCTCTTCTATATAAAGGGTGTGGTTTCTAAATGTTGAGATCATGTTATCGTACCCTTATTCTCAATTCATGTTAATGGGAACATTGATATCTCACTTTCATACCCTTACTGAGAATCTGATCTCACCCATTCTTATGTTTACATTCCATGGGTTATATAGAAAGGTTTTATTTAGGGTATGATTGTAATGAGGTATAAGGTGGAGGATCTTTATGAGATATTTTGATGATATTTAAATAAATTAGATTATTCTGTATCAAACATCTAAATACATTAAACTATTATGGTCGTAAGGTGAGAGTTCATGTAATGTATTGAATATTATTCTAAACAGATGTAATATCTTCGTATGAAACTCTTTGGTCATCATCATTGATATCAGATGATAATTTTAGTTTACATTTTGAAACCTAGATGATAAAACATTAGTGGGAACCCTCAGGGTAATCCTAAGTATAAGAAAATTTCATAAATTATGGTGAATAAAGAAGTTTCATTTTCTAAGAAATATATCCATGTATAGATACTACATGTGTATTTTGATCTTTATAGAAGAACCTAGGGTAATAAATTTGAAAAAGGAAAGTCAGGTTTTCCATGAGCAATACATGGTACATGACAACAAACATTACTAAAAACCTAGTTTGACACTCCTATGGGATATCATGTGGTTAATCACATGTTTTTTATAAACCATAATAATGGATTTAAAAAGATGATGTTTAGGGATAACAAATGTTAATGCTAAGGTATCATAGATTTAAAATATGTATTTATTTATTTAGATATCCGAAAAATATTTTTTCAGACTTTGAGGTTTTCCACTATGATTAGTGTTTCTCACACTATTATTTTCTTATTTAATTCAATGGAAAGAACTAGAGGGAACTCTATTAATATTGAATATGATATAAAATTCTATGATGAGATGCCAAATGGGATGATGATAGGAGTGATGGATATTGTTATTATTCTTAATTAATAATCAAAGAACATGTTTAACAACATACAACTTATCCAACTATTGGACTCACCAATCAAGATAAATATTTAGTTTACTAAGAGGTTAGGTAGTGGATACCATTAAGGAAAGAAGGTTTATATTACTATATGTCAATAATGTGGGAAGAAGAACCCAATGGAATGTCCCATAGTGACAATAATTTGTTTTGGATGGGGAAAATAATAATTAAAATAAAGTAATTAAAATGAAAAAAATGAAAATTTCAGTTAATTCAATGGATGAGAATAATGGTCTCCCAAAGGAATCATCTAATATTTAATGTTTTAAAAGTGGAAATCATGGGAATTATGAAAATTGATTTCTAAAGTGGAATTATCATGAAGGGGATCAACAAGGTTGTATAAGTAATTGATTTACTATTTATGATGAAGAAACTACAGTTGAAATATAAAAGGGGGGATATATTAATGAATAAAATTATCAAGATTTGTTAATTTATTAAGGATGAGGTGGAATAAATTATGTTTATATATAATGGAATTCCAAAATTATGTTATTTTAATATTAATAACATATATAAAGATTTTTGGTAGATGTTTTTCCTTAGGATTTTCAAGGATTTATTGACTGGTACTGAAAACCTATAAAATTAATTTAGCATCAAGGTAATATTTTATGGAAAACAATGATTAAGAAAAGATAACCCTAAATATAAACATAATGTTAAAAATTGTGTTCAGTTTGGATACATATATGAATGATATGGATAAAGTAAATTGTATAATATTTATGTCTTTGGAACTTAATATTGATTTTATAACAAAGTGATGGAGTATACAAAATTATGACTTGTGATATATATTCAATATTATATGGTTTCATTTATGGAATAAAGAATGGATTAATTTTCGAAATCATGCATGTTTTAAATATGGGTTTATGGTAATTTTTGATATTCTCATAATTATCAATAATTTATGACTAAGAGATCACATATATTATATGATGTTATTAAGATCTTCTTTATACTATTTTGGATAATAAAGTTAATTTTATTTTCAAAACATAGTGACCATATTAATTTTTGTGAAGGTTCTTAATGTTAACTAAATATGTAATGGTTTAAGTTGAACCCTAGATAAGGTTTTATAGATAGATGTATTGTTTTATCATATAAACATTTTTCAATATTGTATAACAACCATTGTGGTTTTGATGATAAATAGATAAATTAGTAATGAATTATCATTATTAAATAGATCATATGATACAATAGTGCTTTAAGAATTAAAAATTGAAGTTCATTTCATAGATTATGTGATGAAGTGTAAATTGATAAATGCATAACCAAAGGATGATATTTTACTAATGAAATAAAAACAAATCAAGAAAGTGTAATATTTCTAGTTCTATATCTTGATAGTAAGAAATAAATCAAATTTATTAAAAGAATCATGAAATTATAGTTATATCATATTGACTTCATTTGTGAGGGATCAATGGCCTTTTAACTCATTATATATTTATGTCTTTGTGGTGGTCAAATTTCTCTGGAAAAGTTTCTCTATCACCCTCTATTAGTCCTGGGGAGAGAGTTTTTTATCCATATACATATTTTAAAATCCCACTAATGTTTCCCTATATGGAATCCTAGTAATGAGTTTCTTCAGGGAACATTTATGATTATAACATTCCATTTTTATGGGAAGTTTTAATATCCTTTTTACTATGTTTATTTCTTAGATGAAATTTTCAAGTGTTAGAATGTATATAACCAAGATTTATTTTGAAGTCAAAATTCATTTTAAGTGGGGTAAAATAAAACATCCCAAGATTTTAAGACATATTTTTCAAATTAAATTTATTTTTTTGATATCTTTTTTTATACAAAACACATGTTTTATCTTGTATTATGAACCATAATGAATTTATTCAATATCGTGAATGACATGAAACCCCAAAGCTTCAACGAACCATGAAATAATTTTATTCTAAATATGATAATTATAAAAAAATTATTGAATAAGTGAGCATATATATAATTAAATAATTCATGAAATATATATATGTGTATGTGTGTGTCCTACTCAATATAAATTTATTGATAGATTCTTTGTAAATATATGAAATATTGTTAAGTAATCTAATAATCATAAGAATGTTTTCATTAAAAAATATTTTATGGATATTTATGAGAAAATATTATAATTAATTTATATAGATGTTATAAAATTAAATTTATTTTTGAAATCATCATATCAAAACTAAATTTTGGCTAAATTTTGGTTTTTTTCAAAAAATATTGATTTTTAGTGAATAGTGAGAAATACCAATTTTTGGTAAAACTAAAATTTCTTTTCAAAAAATTTTGTAATTTAAATGACCAATTATTTTGTAAATTAAATTAGATTTTATTTATTTATATTTAACACTATTAATTACTTTTAAATCAAATTTAGGTTGTATTTTAGTAATAGTTTATTTTTAGGTTTAAAAAATCGGTTTTTTGGAAAATTATTTTAACATGAAAAATGTTTCTCTATTTTACTTATTTAAAATAATACCTAATTATAAATGTTTTAAATTAAATATAGTGATTATAAATAAATAAATTTTAATTTATTTTTATACAATGATTATCATTATATATAAAGTAAATATAAAACCATCTTGTGCTCGAATAACACACTTTTGGAAAACATTATTTTCTGTGGCTTCTATGGGTTTTGATTTAAATTTAAATTTTCAAATTCTGTGAATTAATTTTTTTAAATGGATTCTTGTTTTTAATCATAATAATCTATATTATCTTATTGGTTTATCATTATATTTAACTATAATTAATAGTGAAAATAATAAAAATTATTTACGATGGTTAATGTAATAAAGGGTCTATGAGGTGGGTTAAAATTGAAATATAAAGGATAAAAATGACCCAAAACATGTGAAACTCAAATTTTATATGTTATTTAGACCTTGGATTTCTATGATCTAAAATGGTCCAATCAAGAACCTTATGTAATGTAAAAAACATGGGTATAACTTTTTCTTTTCAAAATATTTCAAGCCTGCCACTCACCTCACATATAAAAGACCACCCATTATCCTTTAAAAATCATAGTTCTAGAAAACAATTGTCTTTCAAAATCCCAGAAAAAATAAATTCTTTACATCTCTTGTCCCATCCTATAATCCTTGTTTTTTGTTTCAGAAATACAACTTAAGAAACCTTTGGTTGAAAACCAAAAGAATTTGTTTGAATAATAGGTAATGTACCTAATCAATCATTTTTATTATTATTTATTCCTCCAAATTATTTTACTAAGATTTTTTTATGTTAATATAATAATATATATACTTCTCATATTCTTTATAATGTGTCAAGAAATCATCCTTCATGAGTAGGAAGAACTACCACCTTACGAACTGATGTTATTCTTTTTTCTTTCCCTAACATTCATAATTAGATATAATGATGGGTTTATTTCTTATATATGAAACATATTATACTAATATTCTCCTAGAATCGTTATATAAAATTTTCCTTCTTACTTTCCATTCCATGGGAATGAAATCGATTTCGTTCATGCGTACGACAAACAAAACCCTCGTAAAGTGATGTTATTAGTTCATGAATTGAATGTAAGTTAATAAGGATGGTTTTAATTAAAAATATATATATATATATATATATATGACACAAAAATTATTATATTTTATTAATTTATTATTTACCATTTTTTTTCTTTTGAGACAATTGATAAAATGTTCATGAATTCGTATAGTTTACTATCTCCAGGAATGATGTTTATCATTTTCTATCTCTAACTCTTATGGATCATTATAAATCAATGTATACTTAATATATATAATAATTTAATCATATTTAATAATATGGATAATATAGAACCATGATCAACATAATAATACATAAAATAACAAATCAAAACATACATGAATAACAAAGAAGTTATTCCTTGAAATGTAAATTTAAAATTGAATTGTTAATAAACTGGTAATAAGAAGTCATAAGTAAATATTATTTAATATTATATATATTTTTATATTTCCTTAAAATATTTACAATAAACTTATATATATTATATAGAAGTTTAAAACAAGTATGATAGAATTCAAGGCATAAGGTAAGAGATTTTTGTCTTACTTGTTACTTTATTGAGACATGTGCTATATAAACCACCTATTTATTTTATATGGTGTATGAAATCCCATTTAATGGATAATATGATGATTCTATTGAAAATTATTTTTGATTTGAATATCGATTTTATAATCTTTTTTTATAGGGTTTAGGGTTCCAGTGTTTCTAAAGTTGTAAGATATTTTTTTCTTAATTTTCTTTCATTGATACAAATTGAATGTTATGAAATTTTTATCTTTTATGAGGTGTATATATAGTCCCATAGAGATTTAATATCATGTATTTGTTTTTTCTAATTATATTTTATGTTACATATAATGTTATTCCCTAATTGGGATTACAATTTAGAGTTACAAAAGTTGTAAAAAATTATGTTACCTTCTCATCGGTTATGTAGATTGTTTATCATTATGTTTCCAATTAGAAAATATGATGATAAATCCATCAAAGAACCAGATAATATTTACATACACAAGAGTTCAAGATATTAAGTTTTTATGAAAATCTTATTTTATTTCCCTCTTCGGTTGAAAATCATTTTTCTTCAAAAACCATTTTTTCTAAAAAATTTCAATTTTTTTAAAATTATAAAAATTATTTATCAAATTAATAATACCCATGGTTTAATTTTTAAAAAATATATGGAAATAAATATAAATGTTTTTTTCTAATCATGTCCTATTTTTCTTTTTCCAGAAATGTGAAAGGAATGTTTGTTTTAATGTGTATGAAATGAATAGTATTTTCCACCCCATGTCCACTCATTGTTTTAAAGATTCTAATATAATTTTAAATGGATATTTTTGAATTAAAATTATTTTCAAAATGTTTTATGTTTTATTTTTTCACTGTATAAATATTATCTTCCTCAAAAAATGTCTTGAATGATTTAAAACAATTTCTTTATATGTTTCAAAGGTTATTTTAAAAGAATATTAACTTTTTAAAAAAATTATGTTTTAATATGTTTCTTTCAAATAAGAATTTATATTTTATTAAATAAATATTTTAAACTATTATTAAATATTTTTTTTATGAGTTTTAAGTATATTTTCCTTGAAAAGGATTTTCAAAATGTTTTCTGTTTTAAATTGTTTTTTCCAAAGTGAAAATTTTGTTTTCCTAAATAAATGTTTTAAATGATTTTTAATTTGTTTATATGTTTTCAAGGTTATTTTAAAATAAAATGATTTAAATAATATTTTAAACATTTTTTGTTTTAAAATTATATTTTCAAAGAAAATTTATTTTCCTAAATAAATATTCCAATGTATATTTCAAAATAATTCATCATATAAGATGAAATCCTTTGGGTATAATTAAGAATTTTATGGGAATATGATCCAAGTATACTATTATTATTCTTTTGTTGAATGGTTTATTTTTATTATGATAATATGTTCATAAAACATGTTTCTATTCGACAGGTTATACAATGATAAAATTACTAAGAAACCCACAACATTATCCATGGGATATTCTTTGATGAAATGAAGAAATGGTTATATAACATGGTTATTTTCTATAGGTTTTATTTTGATGAAATTTTTACAAAACCCATTTAATGTCATTAGTTTTGATATGATGAATTTTTTATGATTTTTTGGGACACATATGTAGGATTTTCATTATGTGATGTTGGTTACATTATAAAGAATGATGGTTGTTATATTATTTCCAAAGATGGCTGAGGCCAATATCTCAATCTAATGTATTGGGTAATAGTCTATATATCATGATACAGATATGATTAGGTCTGGTATTAAACCCAATTAATTAAGGTACTTTTTCCACTATGATGGTATTGGGAGTGTACCTCAACTACTTTGTGGTAAATACTAAATGTTACAATCTCGTCATTTATTTGGATTGTTAATTATTATGTTTTTTATTTGAAAATATGATGATATTTTTCTCAATAATTTAAATAATTTTATTATACTTTTTATATTTCATAATAATACATGTTCTCCCATAATATTACTCTCCTTATGTACTCAAGAGTTCAAAAGAAACTTTTTATGAAAATCTGACTTTATTTCTCTCTTCAGTCGAAAACCCTTTTTCTTCAAAAACCATTTTTTCTAAAACAATTTTCATAAATATTTTTAAAATAATAAAGAAAATTATTAAAATAATTTTACCCATGTCTTTAATTTTACTAAATATTTTTAAAGTAATCTTCATGTTATTCTCTACACATAACCTATTTTTATATTAATCAAAAAAGATGTAATATCTATGTACAAAAATACTAAGTTGTTATAAAAAATACCAATTCATTACAACTATAATTATAGAATAAATACTCAATAAGGATAAATTAAAATAGGATTATAGGTATATTAACAAACCCAATGTGATCTACCACCAATGGTTTGTCTAGATCCATTTTACGGAGGGATGCAAATTCTATAGATGTAACTGTATATCTATCAAAAAATTTAGAATACCTTATTATATCATATTATAATTCATTGATCAATCCATTATAGACTAGATATGTGATTCCTTACATGAATAAGATATGAGATCTAGAAGAAATGTAAATTACAGATGATGAACAACCTCTTACCTCAAATTATCTTAGTCGAAAGCCTCTAAGTCCAATGGACATAGAGTTTTGATGGAGATAAAATCTCTTATAAAAGCCACTATAGTCCCTATGTTTGGTTTCCTAAGGAAATAAGTGGAAAAATTAATGGGTTTCAAGTGTTTTTAGGTTAAAATAATATTTTTTTGATTAATTGTTTTTTCATGCATAGTTTTATCTCGTAGTTTACCAAACTATTCACCAATAGTGAGAGGATCACTGAATATATAGAGAAATATATGGTTTTAATTAGAGATTTACTAAAAAATATTCCAAGTGTCACTTTTCTTCAATTTTAATTTATATTATTTCATGGATGATTCAGTATGATTACCTCATACTATGTTCTAACCACACACTATCTACATCCCATCTCAAAAAAGTTACACGAATTATTGGGAGAATATCATGGTTTTCCAAAACTAAACCCAAATCATACACCCCATTAAAAGATCTTAAAACCATCCAAAATAATGCATATATTAACTTATAATTCATCAAATAAAATAATAACTCAAAAAAAACTTAGATAAGGGATAAAACCATGGCTTAATGTACCTAAAAATTCTAGACAGTTTTAATCCCCACCCCACTAATGAATTATAATCCCAGTGAAATATATCTAGAATTATTGTTCAAATCACTCAGGCCATTTAGCAAATATGATATATTCCCAAGCCATGTCTCTTATTATATAGAATCATTCTACCATAAAACTAATTTAATTTGTATCGTATTTCCCAACAACACTTTCTCGATATACTCCCTAATTGTTGTCGATCACTCTACAAACAATCCATTTGGTTCCAACTAAATATTCAATTTATTGATCACATGTGTAGTATTGGGATCATAACTATGATGATCATACACATGGAACACATTTCACAAATTTTGAAAAATATATAGGAACATCACATTGGTGGGACACTATACCGACAACATCTATGATCTAAAAATGGTCTTACAAATTATGGGGTCAATTTGTCATGTTCCTAAAAATATTGATTCCCTAAAAAAGGTGACACCCACAAGAAGACCCAATCTCAAATTGAGAACTCCAAGGGTCATCATCTCTAGTTAATATAAGAGTCCTACTTGATCTGAGTGATCATAAAACACATTTTAATCAATCGGAACCAATTAGATTTATCATACACTATAATCATCATCAAAATAGCTGCCTTCCCTACATCATGCCAACATAGTAGTGAATTTTATGGTCATCCATAAAGAGCCTAAAATAGTTCCATTTTAATTTAACTATCATAAAAATTATAATATGAGAAAATTTTCAAGGCTATATTATCATCCCATTATCCACTAAAATCCCAGACAAAAGCCCAATGCATATACTCCAAAATCAAGATTTTTATCTTTGATTTCCCGTCTGTTTTCATATGATATGTTGTAATAATCTTTAACTGAGTCACCATCTCATTCCATAATCATTTATAAAATTATTAAATAAAATGAGTATCCTAGCCAAATACTATTCTCATTATAACTCCATGTATTTGCAATATATCTAAAATATGATGTTTTCTAAAATCATCTATCAAAAGGTTCTCCTGGATCATAATGAAATGTTCCACCATCATCATCTGATCAACCACAACCCACATATAATATTAACCTATCAAGGTCAGAGGAAAATATGTAAAAATTTCAATTCTCACATCATCCCATATCCATTATGGAATGATTAGAGGTTACTAGAAGACAATAATTCATTGATGCTCAACCATAATCCTTTAATGATCAGGACAATGAGATACAAAACCAGAGATGTCTTTCTTTACACCTAGAAACCAAAACCATCATCTGATATCATAATAGATATTCATCAATCATGGGATCACTTCCAACTGTGATTCATTAGATTCCATTATCATCTATTCCCTTATATAATAAATAACCAAAACTCACACACTAATTTAGATGATGTCATTTCCATTTAAATACCATCCTCAAACTGTGTAATTCCTTACAAACCATTTCCACATCCCCAAGCACTCACAATTATACTCCTGGATGGATTTCACCCAGAAAACAAATAAATGAATGATAACTAATGGGGAATATTTCATCAACCCTTGATCTTATAATACTGCCATAATTGATTCATCTGACTATCTCAAAAATTTATAATCCACCTATGATGGTATCTTTCCATTATCCTATTTATTTCTTCTGAGATCATCTAAAAAATATTAATCTTTCTAGGAAAAAATAAATATCCAATTCAAAAGCTTACAGATAAACAACTAAATTCCTCTTTTAGAGATTCATGTCCAGTTGAGAGAAGTCATATAACAAGATCTTGTGGTCTTGTTGACAAAAATACTATCACCAAATATACTTTGATGTAATAAATTCTTATAAATCATGAATATAACTGAGAAAATATAAATTCATGTCAAATAATTTCCTAGATATCATGTGTGTGATAGAGTTTCATCCACAATAATTTGTATGACAGAAATTGAAGAATATACTCAAAATCATGATCTGAAATGAACCTCCTAATAACATGGTCACTATAGAAGTGCCGGAGGTAGGGATCATCCTGAGGTTCTAAGCAATGTCGAAGATCATGTGTGTGAAAAAGAAGAAAGTTTTTATGATTCATTGGATCATTCAAAATATTTTATGTTATTTGAATTCCATGACAGATGAAATTTTTCCACTAAATGTTGAAACAGGGAAACCTACCAAGAAAATTGGATATTTTCACATTAAATTTAAAATTAATTTCTTAATGATTAGAGGAAATTATTACCTTTTCTTAGGAACATTCTTTGATGAATTTTTTTTGATCATTAAAAATGTTTTCTGGGATTACCTTTATTAGGATATAAGTATCCATGTGTCAAATCAATATTGTTGTGATCTATATACTCTCCTTAGATATCTGAATTGTGCCAATTCCTTTCTGAGTGCCATCATAGATAATCAATTCTCATGAAATGTTCATATAGAACATTTATAGTTCCATTATTCATGGAGGAATCTCTCCAGTCATTCTTATTATTGATATCAAGAGATGAGTAATGTAGAGTTTTTTTTATTCACAATAGTACTCGAATCTCATTTAACCCTACAAAATAGACATAAAAATCTATATATTGAGCTATGTTTTAGGTTAAAATTTTATTTAGTTGTGTATTGTCTCTTAAATAAAGTAATAATCATTATTAAACCCCATTCAATATAATAATAATAATATAATTATTATTATATCATGCATATAAACTATCATAGTAATAAATATTATTTATGGACTTGAAAATAAATATTTTCCACCAAACACGATCTTGCTCCAATACAAATCCTTTTAATTTACTGAATAGCCATAAAAAAAATTTATTACTCATAAATAAATAAAATTAATATTTTATTCACAATTTATAAAATAAATATTTATTAAATAATCATATAATAAATTAAATTATTTATGAATGAATAAATAATTATTTATTACCTTTTGAATATTAGTGATAAATAAAATTTGAATAATATTATTCTTCAATATTGAGAATAAATTTTTTTGCAACAAATATCATATAGAATTAAATCAAGAAGAATGAAAACACTTAGTGTGTGGCCTGATAGGATTCCACCCTATTGGTATCAGGTGGTCTTGCTTAAATTCTATGATCCCTATCTAGATAAATTTTTCTTTGACGATCTGAAATAAACACATCATTAAATTATATCCATGTAATTAAATGTGAGGATTATATTGCTATCAAAGTTTTGAGATATGAACTTCTATAAATATGGAAGGGAAAAATTATTCCTTAACTTATCTATTACTAAAATATCATTCATGAAGCACCCACCATACCATACTTCCCTTGAAAATATGGTCTCATTGTTTTTGTCAGTAAATCTAAGTGTGTGAGTCATGAAATTCATCAATGACAATCTGAACGTCTTAGGACTATTACACATGCTCATTGATTGGAATATTCTATGATAATAAAACATGAAAAATTCGTACTCGAATTTCTATTTGAATAATATCTCATATTCAATATTACCAAGTGTGGACATTATGAGAAGGATGAGCATCCTCTTATAAGTACTCACACATGACAATATACATAATATGTTCCATATCATAGTATGTTATCCAATCATATAATTATAGTTATGAATATCATTATGGAAATTCATATTTCTCATTATAGAAGGGAACTTCTTTGACCTATAAATTAATAAAATATCATATGATGATATTATATTAAAGCCATATAGAACAAATGGTAAATATGTAATAATATTTTATATTAATATTCAAATGTTTGATTATACATGGAACCAAAGTGAAAATAGATGTTTCTAGAATTCATACTCCAAAAAAATCTCTATTTAACGTTATCCAACAACTGATAACATTAAATCCTCTAGATCTATCATGATGATCATGTTTCTAGTGAGTTAATTCCTTAGTTAAGGGATACACCATTTTTTTAATGTGGAAAGTGTAATCACTTTAACTTCATCTCACTGAGAAAAAAATGCCTCATGGTATGATACTTCCTATGTATATTATTTACCCACTAAGATGACCATGGATCCTTAGTGACAACCACAACTAAATTATTATCACAGTAGAATGAAATAGTATCTTTACTACTAAGTACCACATCATGATCTTTGATGAAGGTTTATGTCCATAACATAACATTTTCTACCTCAGAAGCTGCAAAAAACATGGACTCTACTAATAATTCTATGACCACAACCTTCTTTGAGTGCTTCCACCTCCCAACACATCCCTTAAAAGTGAATATGTATGTTGTCTATGATTTCAGATCATATTGATCTATTTTGAAAATATCATTTTTATATACTCTAATGAAAAGTTCCATATATCCGGCATAGATCATAAACAAATCCTTACTATGCCTCAGAATCTTAAAGATAGTCTTGAATACCATCTAATGGCAGACACTTGGGTCATCTTGATATTTTCCTACCACACTCAAGGTTTTAGAAACATCAATCCTTTTATATATAATATCATATATGAATGACCTAATCACTAAAATTTATGGACTCATTTTCATTCCTTTTCTTTCCACATGTGTTTGAGGAAAAATTTCACTATAATGATTAATTCCATGTGACATTGGAAATAATCCCATCTTGGATTTTTCCATACAAAATATCTTTAGTATCATGTCAATATACATACTATTAAGTTTTCAAAAAAAAAATCATATATATACCGAGATGGATCTTGATCCCAATATTATTGGGTTCCATACAAATGTCTTTCATGGAGAAGCATTTATTTAAATTAGATTTAATAAATTTAGGATTTTTATTTTTCCAATAAATAATTTTTCATCAACATATACTATTATAAAAATGAACACACTCCTTCTAAATTTCTTTTAGATAGAAATATTATATTCATTCTTTATGAAACCAAATTCTATTATATCCTCAAAAGAATTAATGTTCCACGACCTAGATTCAATCTTCAATCCTTAAAAGGATTTTAACAATTTGAAAGACTTTTTGGAATCCTTTGGAGTCATAAACCATCAAAATTGTGTCATATAGACATATTACTTTATGTTACCCTTATGTAAGGCTATTTTGACATCTATTTTATAAATATCATAGTCACGGGAGGAAATAATGGAAAGTATAATTCGTGGTTTATTTTAGCATAGAAATTGGTGAATTTTTTTCCCATACTGCCTTGAGGACATTTAAGTGATTTTAAACCATTAATTCCTTATTAGTATTTAATTTCCCATCTATTTCAAGTTTATTCTTGAATAACCATTTATTAACTATAGTATTTTCAAAAACTAGAGGATGTAACAAAATATAAACATGGTTTTGGTATATTAAATATATTTTAGATTTAAGGGAATCCTCCCTCATGCTAACATCTGTGTCACTCACTGATCCTATATAGGTTAGAGGTACATTATTATCATAATATAATGATCTAGAATCATCAGTGAGTGTGAAATTATACCATTAAAGTTCTCTAACATCTTTAGTGATTCTATAAAGTACTTGTTTCTCTAGAATAATTTATTCTTCTATGGGGGTTTTGGAATGTCATCTTGTGCCAACCCTTGTGTACCTTGAACCATGATTTCATTGAATTTTATATCACTCCCACTATATCTTTTATAGATGTTATACTACTCAGGTAATATGGTATTTATTTCCACTATAACTATTTCATATAAGGTTTTATATAGATAAAACCTACCTGCTTCCTTGGAGTATCCTAGGAAGGTACAAAATTTCCCCGAAGTGCTAGTTTTCTACTCGAATATTCCTTAAAGACACTTCCAAACCCACACATTTAAGTATTAAAACATTATTTTTATTATAATTCACATTGTTATGGTATATCATATACGATTTTAGTTTCCACTTTGTATATAATTTGTGTAGATGTGTGTAATGTTTATCCCCGAAATGATAATAGATTACTCACATGGCTCATCATTGATCTCACCATGTCTAATAAGGTGGAGTTACTCTATTCACTTACACCATTCCATTGAGGACTATAAGTAGGACTGAGTTAAGATAAAATCCTAAACTCACATAAGTAATCAATGAAGTCTATAATAAGATAGTTTCCAACATGGTATGAGTGGTGTTTCTTAATATTTTTCCAATACGATTCTGAACTTCATTAAAATATTCCTTAATTCTATCAAAGCTATCTAACATATACCACTTTAATTATACATATGAATATCTACTTAAATAACTAGTAAAAGAAATAATGTTTATGTACCAGCCCCTTTCTTCTATTAGAAATGGTCCACACACATTGGTATAAACTAATTCAAGAATCTCTTTGGCCCTTTCACCTTTTCTAATAAATGGGTATTTGGTCATTTTTTCATTGGATACATGCATTAAAATCATGTTTTTTTAATTTTAAATAATATAAATATCTATCTTGTTGTAATTTAGGTATACATATTTTTTACATGACATGGTCACAGAATCTAGATTGGGTGTGGTATGAATCTTGTGAAATAATTTCATTATTAATACCCATTACATGGTTTGTGTAATCCAACACATAAAGACCTTTATTTAAATGTTTTTTTGAATAAATAAAATTATCTTAATGAAAGAAGAAATAATTATTCAAAAACCTAAAAATAAATCCATATGTATCAAGTAAGGATATAGAAATAATGTATTTTCTGTATCATATGGATCAAAATAACAATCCTTTAAAACCTTGATCATTATCATTATAAATGTGAGGTTGTAGTCCCTGATAGATATAATAGTTATTTTGGATCGGTTGGATACTCATAGATATATATCCCTTAAGTCCATTTTCTTGAATCTACATGATTTTAGTATTTAAATATATATGTGAGCAAGAAAAGATGAATCTATTACCTAATTATTAGAAATAGATATATTCCACTTGATAATAAAATCACATGAGGCTTCCCCTTGCTTCTTTGAGTGGGTTCATTTTTTCTTCCATAGGCCCTTATATCCACATATGAAACAAAAAACATCATGTTCCATTTCGTTCCACATGATTGTTTTCTTCTCGTAAGGGTGTTACAAATAATATTTGGGCTTAGATATCTTTTCTTGGCCTTTCCATTTGTTCACCATAAGGATGAAATTATTTTTAGGCTTTGTCTCCTTATCTACTTGGTGAATTATAGTGATAAGATATGGGAGAGGATCCTTATGTTTTTTTATATTAAAATTAACAGCAATGGTGGAGATTATCGTAAGGGGTAATTCAAGAATGAGATCCACATGCAATTAATTAGGTATTTGAAAACCTAAAACCTCTTAGCTCTCAATTTATCAAATTAGTTTTACTAAATGAGTCCCAACATGCTTACACTCCCTAATTTTACTCTAAAATATTTCATAGAATATATAAAATAATTCATGATCATCTCTTTATGGTTATAGACCAAATAGATACTTGTGCATGCTATAATAATCCATGTTTTCATGAGATGTCATGAGTTTTTTATGCATTGATGACAACATCAAACATTAGATATCAACTATATTGATCAATAACAATTCTTAGATGGGAAAATATTAAAAAAAATTCATCCTTAGTAGATGAATTATTTATTATGTATTCTAGAATGTAAGAGTTCTATTCATGGCACAAAATAACCCAAAGGCATCTAAATAACTTAGAGTTGTTACTGGTAGTGAGGAAATAGTATTACACCAGTATATATTAGAGATAATGTGGATTTCAATATCTCCATTATAATACATTTAAAAGATCATATTATTATTAGTTATCCTGATTATATATTATATAAGAAAAAAATTATAAAATATCCCACTATTTTATCAATTCACTAATTCCCACACGATTGACCTTAGAATTTCTAGTTGAATATAAATTCTAGTGGAAGGAATCATTATGGACCTTTGCATAATCCCAATAATAGTTATTCAATCTACTTGAATATATTTAGGTAGGTAGATCTTTTCCAACTATGGGCTTGAATATACTAGATAGGTTGAGTAGAAACCCCTATAAAACCACCCATGAAGGGAACTCATGGAGTTTGTGTAGGGATCGGGTGGTTTTTGAGTGAGGAACACTATTTGGAAAACCATGTGGCCTCTTAAGAGAAACCATGCAGCTAAAATGTTTTGGGAGTTAGTGGTTCCCACATATTTAGCACATGATTTTTCTAAATATGCATCCAAACCATGTGAGTTGTCCATGTGTTTAAAATTTTGGGTAATTCTCATTTTACTTTCTAAGTAATATTTATTTCACACCTATTCCCCCCCAAGAGTCATCCGACACTAGGGAGCTCATTGAGGATCTCCAACCTCATTCACCATGGATTTATCCCCCTCTTTGATTATTTCCAAGAGGTTTGATATGGGTTCTTCTTTATTTTCAAACCTTATTCCATCTCTATCTCTTCTATCATATATTTGGATTCCCCCATGATACCTAGTTATAATTTATCTTTTTTTAGGGTTTTGATTAGATGTATTGATTGTAATTTTGGTGTCTCGAGGTTGTAGACACCATTTCTTATCCCAAGGGTGTGGTCTCTGTTGAAGGTAACATGTTTCAGGAAGTATTGGATTTGTTTCTATATCTTTAAGGTGTGTCTTACTATGAAATTGTTCTATGTTGGAATTATAATGTGATTTGTCTTTGTTAATTCCATTCTTATGAAAGTATAAATATATGTGATATCCCTTTTGTGATTTTAAACCATTTTATAATGTTTTGATTTTATGCGAATTATTTTCATGAAAACAACATGTTTTCATTCTTGAAATAAAGTGTTTATTGATGAAATTGTTCTTGTGAAATTTATTATGGAATCATGAATTTTATTTCATGTGATGAAATATTCTTTGACCCAAATTTATTTTTCAATGAGTGAAAACCATATTTTAAAGGGTATTTTTGTAAGAGAGTTGTTGGACTCTAAATTGTTTGTGAAAAGGATTGTTTTTATGAATTTGAAATGTTTGTTTGAATTACATGTGTGGTTTACCCATTATATATTTATATGTTGTTTTATTTTACCTAGATTTATGGAAAGGATTGGCCTTTTGGCATTCCTTTGGTTTTCAAAGAGAAATTCCCTTTTTGAAGGGTAGAATTGAATCATTTTAAAGAAATGGGTTAATTATTTAGACCCCTAAAAATGTTTTAAGTGTTGTATTATGAATACTTTTTTTGAAATAAATGATTTGAACATGCTTTATATTTTGAAATAAGATATCCCTTTTATATGGTTGACCTTGAAAAGTTTTATGTTGAAGGGTTTTCTCCATAATTTTTCAAATGTTATTTTGAATTTATTTTTGTTAAATGTAAAATGTCTTGGAATTTTGATCCATATTTTTATCTTAAAAGAAGATTTGGAACTTTTTTTATTTTTAATGTTCGAAAGACATTTCATTTTTTTTTTCTTACCTTCGAACCCCTTGTGTGGTTTTGTGATCACCATGTGATGCTTGTTTCTCCCCTTTTGTGGGAATGTTCTTTTTATTCCTCTTGTTCTTGGTATATTTACAGGGAATTTCATTATTGGGTGTTAGGAGTGAGGGTAGTTATGGTTATTCCTTGTGGATAGACATGGTTTGTTTGAACTATTCCTCACTTATTTATAGGTCATTGGATACCATGTAATAATTGGAAGATCTAGAATCATCCTTTAGTTGGTTCACACATGACATGTTTCCCACCATTTGTGCTAGAAACTAGGGATAGGTGTAGGTTTTCATCACTTTAATTATTTTATGGGATACCAAAACGATGGTTGTAGACATGTAATATTTATATGGCTAGTTTCATTGGTTATACATATGTGGTTTAGTGCTTTGAACATTAGTGACTCCATGTATGACCATGAAACATTCATTTTCAACGTGATTTATTGATTGAGGGAGTTTCACCTAGTGTTTGTTTTCACAATTTACCTTAATTTTATTTATATGGTTCCCTTCCTTATTATATTGAACTTTTATATCCCTTTTGATATATTTATAGAACCAATTTATTGTTCTTTACTTATGTGATTTGGGTTGTTTTCATTGAAAATGAGCTTTAATAGATAGATGTGAAAAACCAATTTTGAATTTCTAAAAACTCTTGTGTGAGTACATTAAAGTGGATTTCAAAAATAGGTTTCATGTTCAATGATGGACTCACCCAATGAAATTATTTAATGTATCCATCTTAATTTAGATAAAACATGTGCGAGTTATTTTCTTATTAATTTTAATGGTGTGTGAGGGTTTTATATATCATTTTGTTCGGTGGATTCTCTTTCAAAACACATTGGGTTTGTTTTAGAAAACAATGGTAAATGATTTAAAAGTTTATTATGGAAATGTTTTCAATTCCATGAATTTTATATATGTAAATTTTAATTTTTGTATTTTTTATCAAACTAGAAATGATGAATTTTCATTGGAAATTAATTGCATAGTTTTGATACATTTTTATGACCTACTCAGATTTTAAGCTCATGTAGAAAAAATTTAAGGCTTTGGGTTCTCAGTTGTATCTTTCTTGTTTATTGTGGCCAAAATGGGGGGTGTTTGGGGGTGGTGAGGAACCTAAGGTTTCATGATTATGGTTCGACCCAAAAATTAGTTGGTTTGTTTTATTTTTAGATTTGGAATGTTTTTTTCTATTATTCCTTCCAGTAATAGTTTTTTTATGATGATATTATATATGAAAATGGGTTGAATCATGGTTATTGGTTATAAACAATTTTTCATTCTATTTATTTATTTTTTTTCTCTTTCATTTACTTATTCCAGTGTTTTATCTCTTAGTTGGAAAAATAATTTCCAATGAAATTCATGAGATGCTTTGTATATTTTTTCCATACCATGGGGATTTGGAATGCCCTTTATTCCTTGTGACATAACAGGTCAGGGGAAAGGTCAGTTGGAATCCGGGGCTGGTTAATTATAAAATGATATCAAAGCATTTGGGTATTCCATTAGTAGGAATACAAGCTACTTGAGTTGCTATTTTTATTTATCATTATCCCAGTAGAAGGAAAAGTAAGGCAGTTGGGGCTAGATAGGTAAGGGTAGGGAGAGTCTAGCTAGATCTTTCTTATCGTGAATGTCAAGTTGTCTTGGGATGTAGTGTTCTATATTGTTAATTCAAATTTTATTTTAGTTGTTTCTTGTGTTTTTTAATGTGATTGTTGTTTTTGATTCCTCTATTACTATTGAATGATATTGGGGACCACTATTTAACTTCAGGGAGGGATGAGACTCAACATGTAAAATTATCTCACATGACTTGGAAAACAATATTGGGACTTTGTGGTCGAGTCTTACCATTTCTGCAAGGTTTGTTTCATCAATGACACCAATTCACCCGTGAAATTTTGTTCCATGCATGTATAACAATATTTCTATAATGTTATATTTTTTTTATTCCCCTTGATTTTAAATTTCTCCAAAAGTAGTTTTCACGTATTGAAGGTGGAATGATGAGTGTTTTTTTTCACTTTTTGGGATATTTTTTTGTGATATTTTCTTGGATTTTGTGTTGTGATTTAACCTTACTTGGTAATGGAAACATCATTTATTAAAATAAATGTACTTAAAAAATATATGTATTATTTTAAAACATTGATTAATTAATAAATGAGAATACTGAATTATAATTTTTTTATGAATTGTTTTATAAATGTGATGGTTTCACTTATTATAATAGGAAAATGAGGTGATTCAAAAGATTTTTTTTTTTTGAAACACGTTTGGAAGTGTTTTGGAAAATAGAAATTGGTTTCAAAATTCATTTTTTGGTGATATGTTTTCAAAAGTGAAATGATATTTTGAAATGAATTTTTTAAGGATTTAATTTTATGGGAATTGAGAGTGTTACAAATAGGTTGTATTTATTTTAAAAATTAGGTTGGATTTATTTTTTAGAAACACCTTGAGGGTGGGTGATTTCAAAATTCCTTGGCTAAAAGGTTACATTCGTAAGACAAAATTATTTTTATGTTTTTTGGTGTGCCAAATTTCAAGGATTGTTGTGTTAGATTTTATTTATAGCTCTAGGATGAATCAATTGGGTATTATTTTGGGAAATAGGTTAATTTAGATCATGTAATTATATTTTTATTCACCCAAAATGGTAGAAATAATTCCATTAGTTCTAGTGCCTACCCAGACTCCATGTGGAGTCATGAACAAAAAACATAATTATGATTTAAAGAAAATATGTGGTTGTAATAGATTTAGGTGACCCTAAATTCTCATGAAACTCATAAGGCCTATCAAGTAATAGATTTTGAGATATGGTTTTTAGGTTATAGGTGAGGTAGTGTGAGTTGTTGGTTCCTCCTTTTTTGTGTGAGGGATGTTTTTAAGAATTGTTTTTAGAAGCGGTATTGGGATTGGTCATTGTTAGGATGGGTTGGTTATTTCGGGACTTTTCTTTTTGTGTTTGTGAACTCAGTTTCATGATAATTGGTTGTGATTGATTGTTTTGGTTGTTTTTCATTTTTAGGGAGTTATTTGTGGATGATTCCTTTTTAGATGTTTTAAATGATGGTTTAAATAAAATTATATGGATTTCAATATTCTATTGTGTAATTTTCTCTCCTTATCCCACCTTATTTGTTATATTTTGGTAGGGATGTCGGTTTCATTTCATTGAGCCTCACTATTTGGGAAGACCCCTCTTAGTGATAGTGGGGTGTGGTGCTCTTTTGGTTGATCCTTGTTGGTCTCGTTCCAAGTCTTGAGTTAGTAATTTAGGTGAATTATTTTGTATATTGGTTTTGTGTTTTAATATTTGGGTGTCAAGTAATTACTATTGTGTAGTTGTAGAACTTTTCTAGGTTTCACTATGTGAGCATAATTCAATGCTTAGCGCTAGATTATATGTCTATTTCATTACTCAATGTGAGTTTTCTTGTCATTCTTGTGAGGCTCTTGTTGTTTTATACTGTATATTGGGGTTAGAAAATATTTTTGGTTGAGTTTGTGTTTATCCCATGGTTTTTCATTGTTTGTGGATTAGTTTATTGACAGTTCTCCTTTTTTAACACCTTTTTAGAAGAACTCTAAATGGTGCAGAGACCATGTTAGGTCTATCATTATTCGTACTTCTTATGGTTTTAGGTTCTTGTGTTGTAGTGAATTGTGATATTAGGTACATTATAGTAGATCAATTTAATCATTTTATTTCATGACATTGGTTCTATCAGGGTCTTGGTGGATGAATTCATGGTTCATCCCTAAAGAGTTGTCTTTTTGTCTAGGTCTTGTGGGGAACAACCATTTTAATTGTCATTCATTTTTAAGGAATGATTTTTCCTGGTAGAAAGTGGTATGGTGGGGTTTCCTTCACACCCACATATGTTAAAATATTTTTTTAGTGTTATTTAGTGAATTAGAGGCCCATTTTGAGTTTCTATAGAAATAGGGATTTGAACATTGAATCTTTTAGGGTTTTCCTTTTGTTCCTGGTTGAGGTTCATATTTTGAGGGAGAAGATATGTGCTCCTTTCATGAGGAAAATATTTAGTTCATTATATACTTGGAATGGTATGTTAAAAAGGGGGATTTATTGTTATATATAAACCATGAGGTCCAAATAGAAACTTTGGGGGGTCCTTGGTGTGTTTGATGTGTGGTGAATGACTTTCCCATAGTTTTTTAAACCATTGAAAATATGATATTTTGAATCTATAATTTTTTATTGGTCTATTAGAACAACTTACCCATTTATTTTTAAACAGTAAGGGCACCCTAAGATGTCATGGGATGATTTGAGTGGTTCAGTCATGTGGCACACAAATTGGAAATCCATTTTTCCTCCTAGGAGCTACCTTACAGCTTGAAATTTTTGGGAGGGGGTAGGGCCCATACGTTTGGTGGAAGATTTATCTAACCTAGTGTCTCAATCATGAAATTTTTATTGGTGTTTAAAAATTTTTGTAATTCAATTTTCCCATTTAAAAATAATATTACCTTCTCCACTCTTCTCCCCCCACATGATTATATCAACCCTATGAATCTCAAGGAGGAGCTCCATCCTACAACAACATGGATTATTTCCCTCCATTTGATAATTTCCAAGAGATTTTTGGGGAGTTCTTCCTCAAATTATATACTTCTTCCTTACACTTCTCTTATCTCCTAGATTTTATATTCACTATGAACGCAGGTTATCAAGTGGCTCGATTTTAGTTTTCCAGGTGTATTTATTGATGGGTATTTTGGTTTCTAGGGGTTGAAGACATTGTTGATTGTCAAGTGGGTGCGACTTACATTGAATTTGACATGTTTTGGGATGTTTTAGCTGGGGATACATTTATTTAAGGTAGGTGTTACAATGTTACTGATTAATTTTGAAATTTTAATGTGATTTTTCTTTTATATTCCCTTATTAAAAATATAAAAATTTATGTGATATCCATTAGGTGATCTAAAACCATTTATTAATTTTTTTGAGCATTGTATAATTGGGTTTTCATGAAACTTTAATATTTTTATGCCTAAAATAGAATGACTAAAGATTATATAATTCTTGTGAAATGGATTATATATTTTTTAAATGGTTTTAGTGTTGTGTATTGTGATTTTCCATGGATTTATTTTCAATGAGTAAAAAAATATTTTAATGAAATTTTTTTTGATGTGAGGTGTTGACCAGTAAACGGATTTTTATAAGGGTTATTTTAATAAGTGGTATTTTTTAAAAATTATTTTAGTTTACACCTTGCGTAATTCATTGATGGAAATTTTTAAATAGATTAAACTAAATGGTATCCCTTTTGTAATTATTTTGGTTTACAAAGAGAAATACCTTCATTGAAAGGTCGATTTGAATAATTTTAAAAGAAAAAGATTATTTATTTGGGCCTGTTGAAATTTATTAAGTGTTTTCCTATGATATGTGTGATAGAAATAGACTATTTTTCATGTTTTATATTTTTATATATGAGAGCCCTTGTATAGGGGTGACTTTGAAATTTTTTTCTGCTTCTGCGTTTCCCATAATTTTCCAAATGGTATGTGGATTTTTTTTGTTAAATGAGAAAGGTATTAGAATTATATGTTGTGTTTTGATGTTAAAGTACCATTTCGAACACTGTTATTTTAATATAGTTTTTTGAAATACTCAAATTAATTGCCCATTTCTTTTGAACCCATTATGTGTTTTTTGATCACTATGTGATTCTTGTAACTCTCCTTTTGTGAAAATGTTCTTTTTATGCCTTGTGTGCATGTTATGTGTTTGGGGATTTTCATCAATGGTTATTAGGGGTGAGGGTAGTTATGGTTATTCCTTGTGGGAATAATTGGATTTATTTCAATATGAATCGATTTATTTATTGTTCATGGTTATGTTAGGTACTAAGTGGAAGGTCTAGATTGTTCCTCTAGTTGGCTCACATACTATTAGTTTCCCACCAATAATTCTCAGAATAAGGGATAGGTGAGGGTATTCATCTATTTGATGCTTTTTTGGGATACCAGGATAATGGTTATGGACATAGCATATGCTTATAGATATTTTGGGTGGTTAATCCAATGTAGTTTTATTATTGGAATGCCAGTTACATCTGTTAGGACCATGAAAAATTTATTTTCTCAGTGAGTTATCCATTAAGGGAAGTTTTATCTACTATTTATTTGTATAGTTCCCTCTTATTTCATTGATGTATAATGCTTACTTTCTTATATTTTATTTTTATATTCCTTGAGAAATATATTTGGTTCCTTCTTATTGTTCCCAACCCATGTGAGTAGGGTTTTTTCTATTGAATTTTTTTTTTCAAATACAATTTTTAAATCAATTTTTATTTTTTAAAGACACATGTGTGATAACATTAAATTATATTTTATGATGGATTTTAGTTTAAAATATGGATTTGGATTGTAAAATTTTCAAATGAAATCATTTTAATTTAGATAAATAAAATGATATATATTTTTTAGAAACTGTAATGGTGTTTGTGGGTGCTTTGAAATGGAATTAGGTGATGGAAATGTTTTCAAAATTCAAGTGTTTAGTTTTAAAAAACAAATATGAAATGTTTAAAACGTGTATTATGGAATTATTTTTATTTCAATGCATTTTATATATGTAAATCATAATTTTTATCTTCATTTTCAAACTAGAATTGATGGATTTACTTATGAAATAAATTTCTTAGTTTAGACAGTTTGTGGTAACTTATTAGTATTTTTTCCCACACCTAGAAAATTTATGGTTCTAGGATCATAGTTTGATACTTCTTGTTCTTAAAGGGAAATTTGGGGTGAGTTGGGTGGTGGTGAGAAACTTGAGGTAACATAGAGACAGATATGACTTATATTGGGTTGGTTTGTGGTATATTTAGTTTGTATAGTTTTTCATATTTATCCTGCATATAACACCTTTTTGTGGATTTTTATCATGAATTTTCAAATTGATAGGATAATGGTAGTTAGTTATGACCTATTTATTATTTATTTATTTGTTTTGGAAGCTTATTTTATTTATTCCACTTTTTATCACTGATTTTTGAAAAAAACATTATCAGTGGGATTTCTATGATGCCAAGTGTATTTTTTTCTTTCCCATTGGGAGTAGGAACACCGTTCGGTCCTTGTAATAGGACAGGTAGGGTGCTAGGTCAGATGGAAGCCCAAGCCAGTTTGTTACACTTCTGATCCTAAAATATTGATTTTTATTTCTTCAAGACAATCCTACAAGTTATACCAAGTCTTAGGATGTATAAATCTCTTAATGTAAGATGGATAATTCATCCCATAACCTTCATAAGAAATCCATGATAAATGTAGGTATCCCCAAAAGGTTTGGTCAAATGCATAATTCTATGGATTTCATTTCTAATAAACTAATGTAAAGCCAAATATGACCCTATATTTAAATAAGGTATTTTATTTAATTATGAGTAAAAATATCACATTTTATCTACTAAATGTCATATTATTATTAATTTATTTTTATTTAAGTGATTAACCATTATTTAATAAAACATTTATGCCCAGTCCATTTATTTATATTTCATCTTGGTATATTAATTCATTTATTTATATGATCATGGACATACATACATAAAATATATAATGCATAGGATATAAATAAATTAATAAAAAAATGACCAAAGCATGATCTTATCTAATAGTTGTCATATTGAGAAGAAAATAATTCAACTTATGACATAGGTGAAAGCTCCTTATGTTAGTCTTGGAAAGATTTGCAGCATTCTACTGGTCTACCAATATATCACCTGGGCTGAAATTGTCTTCCTTCTATCTTAACTAATATCAACTTTATTTGGGATACTACATTTATTAGAGGTATTTATGACTCTCACATAGGTGAGGTGAACCAATGGAATGGTTAAGGTGGATTACGTAAATAATTTTATACACGTATGTCCTACATAATAAAAGAGGGAGGGAAGAATCATAGGCCATCATATTTAATTTAATAATTAATAATTGAAAACTAATACAATAAGGTAAATTAAGTAAAACCAATTCATACACAAGTCTTGGTAAATCTCATGAACAACCATACACATGAAATGAATATGAAAAATAAAAATGATTAACAATAATTTCTATTCAATATTTATTATTAAGATAAATATATTTGACTTAATTAATTAATAAATTATTTATTTATTTACCTTTATAATATCTTTATGACCATCTAAATTATCTGAGAGAAACCCTTCATAAATGGACCCCTAGATAATGAATAGGAGATCCAATAATTAAATAAAATTATAATGAATTTATTTGTCATTTAATAATTATTTTAAACAACTATTAAATTGTAAAACATAATAGTTTTCAATAAATATAATATGGTTTTAATTCATAAATTAGAAATTTAATATAATTTTTATTTTATCCTTTATTAGGATACTACATGTAGGGTACCTACAAACTACCTGATGTGTATCTTATTTTTCATGTTCTCAGGATACATGTTTGGGGCTTCAAAATGTACCTTTACCAGACTACATGGTGTGTAAAATTTAGATACACATCCTATATCTTTCATTCCTTGTTTTTAGGATTCGTACTTGGGTATTAATTGTGTATCTTAGTGGACTATATTGTGTTTAATAATGAGCTACATGTTGTGTAGTTTGAATGTCTTATGTCCATGTAACCTACTGTAGGGCTTAACATATTCATCAGACACAAGACTGTGTGATGTGTAAAATACATCAACACATCATGTATATCGCATGTCATATGTCATGATAAATCCTCATATGGGTATGTACGTACTTATAATGCAGAAAATACTGAACTACATGATGTGTATGCTATCTTCCCATCGTGTATCTAATTATTTCTCCAAGATATTAGTCTCACATAGTTCTAACCATGTATTTTAACACATGGATTTCTTTAATTTCAATTCTAAATAGCGTAAACTACATAACATGTATTCTAGATACACACCATATAATTTGACATTTCATGTGACAGATTGTAGTGGTATACACATTGTATTCAATAAATACACCACGTGTAGTCACTACTCAATACATCTGGTATCCTGTGACTTAGATTGGTATAGCGCCCTTTGGTTCATAGTGTGTACTATGACTACAAACCAAGTAATATCATGCTATATGAAATGAACCCTTGGCACTTCCTGAGGGAATCTCTAGTCATTCTTCATCTACTCATAGTCCTTTAGGAAAAAGAAATATTTAATTATGATTATTAATATGTTGAATAAATGTAAATTAAAAAATAGTTGGAGAATAAATAATTCCTCAATGGAAAAAAATAACAACTATTTCACATATAGATAGTAAATCAAATTAATAATTAAAATTTTAAGTGAACACTATCTCTCATACCACATGAAGGTATTGGTTATCACAGAAGTTCTTGGGTTGGAGAAAACCAAGAATGTTTTGTCAATTAAATAGATCATTGCGAATATTTAACATGGTGAGTATACCATAACCAATGAAATATTCCCACCGAATATTCATATACAAAATAAAAAACCCTGAGAGGATCTTTTCATATTAAATTTATAATTAATTTTTATAATATCATAAGAAATTGTTACCTCATATTAAGAAATTTCATTGATTAAAATGTTTATGAACTTATAAAAATCCTTCTATGAATTACCATTGTTGTGTTGTAAGGGTATAAGTGCAGAATCCTTCTCATGATTATGAATACCTTAACCTTCGATCTCAGAGTGAATCTGATTGATTTTTATGTGCCAGTGCGGAGAATCAATTGTCTTTTTTTCATATTTTAATCTTCTTGTTCCATCAAGCCTAAAGTAGTCTCTTTAGTTATTCTAGTTCAAGAGAGGAATAAAGGAGGATGAATGGAGAGATAGTTTTCTATGAATAATGATTCTCAACATTAAATTAACTTTACACAATATACATAAAAATCTATTTATAGATTTATGGTTTAGGTTAAAATGAAATTTAATTTCATACCGTCACATAAGTAATATAATAATCATTATTTAACCTCAGGTCATATAGTAAAAAAAATATTATAATTATTCTATGGTTTATGATAATTTTTGTGTTGATAAATATTATTTACCAGCTTGAAAATAAATATTAATCACGAAGCATGATCTCAGTAGACTCCAACTCCTGATCATGTATTGAATACCTAAATAAATATTTAATTATTATTAAATAAATATAATAAATATTTTATTCACAATCTAATGCATAAATATTTTTTAAATATTAACATACTAAAATAAATTATTTATTAATGAATAAATAATTATTTATTACCTTTTGAGTATTTTCATTCAATCAAACATGAATAAAATTACTCCACGGTCTTGAAATTATATTTATTCCGATAATTAAATTCAAATAGTCTTTAATTGAGATCAATGGAAACACTTAGTGTGTGATCCTCAGGGATTATTTCTTGGTAGCATTAGGATGTCCTGTATAAGGTCCATGAATATTTTATATTAATGGGTTATGACACATAAGGGATAGAACTTAGTGACATGACATTGACCACTACATCTGAATGCCCACTGTGTAATATAATCTCTCCATCTTAATACCGCATCAATCAGGATACACATATGGTTCATCAATATATAAGTTTGATACGTCTTTATTTGAATATCTAAAATAATCATGTAATTACACCATGGACATGGAATCTAATGTGATGGTTCTATTTCAATCATAGGTTTTAGATATCAACATCCCTAAATATGTAAGGAATTTTTTTCCTTGAGTTATCCATTAATAACATGTCATTCGTGATGCACCCAACGTACCCCACATCTTTTGGACATATGGAATCATGGTTTTTTTCATTAAATATATGTTCATGAGTCAGGAAATTATTCAATGATAATAAAAATATCTAGGGACTATTATAAATTCTCATTGATAAGAGTATAAAATTTCACTGGAACTTGTGGAATTACTGTTGGATTCCATGTTCTCATAATATCTTATCTTTTAGATTTCCCAATGCTAACTTCATGAGAAGAAGTATCACCCACATATGAGTACTCATTCTTGACATTCGACATAACTTGTACCCAATCATAATACATTATTCGATCGAAAAAACTATATTTTAGAATATAAACATGACACATCAATATATTCATCACAGTAGGGCATTACTATAACTATATAAATGTGACAGATATTCTAACACATTATTAGATTAATTTAATTTAGAATAATGATTTTTTTTAATAATATGTTATATTTATATTCATATGTTTGAATATACATTTAATCAATGTATAAATAGTTGGTTCTATAACACCAACTACAATACATTATATATATAATAACAAGAATCAATTTACATTTTTTAACTTGGTGTTTATTTAGGTTAGTAGGTATTTTATAGGAAACAATATAGGAAACTAAATCTTTATACCAAGGAAGTGTATTAGAGAGTCAATAAAAGTTATCTTTGGAAAAATGTATCCCAGTGTGTCCAAGGTGTCACTCTCTAGAGTGTGAGTGATCCTACTCATGTGGTATGGAACTATGTTTTCTCAATCTTTATTTTCCTTTATCTTAATTTCAAATTCATGAATAATGATCATATAATATATAATTTTGGTATCTATATCTATCTTGTTTAATAGGAACCACAAATAGTTTTTATTAGAAAAAACTACTATATTAGAGAAAATAAATAATAATGGAATTTATCTAAAAATGAAGATATAAATAAACTACCTTTTGTGTTTATATATTTTTCATGGGATGAATCCTATATAATTGAAACATATGTGATCAAATAAAAATTTCCCCCTACCCACTATGATAATACTTATCCAATAGTGAAGTTTGAAGCATCACACATAATCCCAAATAGAATCTCAAACCATATGTGATGAATCATCTCTGGTGTGGTGTGAATTGTCTTCATCTCATCAATGAAATCCCTACAAGAATATCCAAACACTAAATTTGAATCCTTTTGAAGTAATAATAGTAATATAATAGAAATATTGTTGTAATATATAGTGAAACATTGATAGAAATCTTCACATCCTAAGAAATATTTAATAAAAGAAAAATAAATATAGGATAAGGCAAGGTGGATATAATTTCAATGTTAGATATATCATCATATATTATTTTTTTTGATACTATATGATCTAATAAAATTCCCTTATCGGTCATTAAATTACATTTTTTAAATTTTAAAACCATATTTTATCGATTCAACAATGCAACACATTACCCACACCCAAGATACACTCATCCAATATGGAACTATACATAGTAAAATCACCCATAAATACCTTAATGAAGGTATTAATAAAATATTAAGGGATACTCACCATAAAAATCTATAATTTAACTAGGGAATTCTGAATTCCAAATAGCATCCTTCAGTATGAAAATTTACCAAACAAGAAGGTGAATATAATCTTCTCCTGATTATATTCTATAATGGGAACATAAAATAGCTAGAGAACCAATTAAAGAAACAACAGTTTAACCTAAATTTAATAATCACCATAATTTTATCAATAAATGGAAGAGGGAAATGGTATTTTGTGTGTGTATAGATTTAGTTTTCTCTAATATATACACACTCACCAACTATTTTGTACTATCATGGGAAGTAACAACACATTTTTAGTTTTTGCAATAGTGTACCCAATTTTATTTGGTATAACCTATGTAGGACTAACCCACTAAGAGCTATAAATTGGATAAATAATAACTAATTTATGTAATTTTTCCACCTCTTTTTTCAAAACTTCTAGTAGTGTGGGGTTATGTATCTGTTTTTATTGCTTAACAAGTGTATCCTCATCCTCCAAAATAATTATATGAATACATATAGAAGGGATAATAAAATATATATTTGATAGGTACACCAAATTTTGTTAATATTATTCATTAAAATATTTATATTTTGTGTTTCTTGTTTTGGAAGTAAATTTCTATCAAAAATTATAGGTAAATTTTCATCATTCATTATGTATGAATATTTTATGTTTTGTAGAAGTGGTTTTAGATATAGTTCAGGCAGGTTATGTGTTGTTGGAAATATTTTTGAAACATATATATGTTTTCAATGAAGGTTATGTATTTAATATAAAAATTCAACATCAATTAATAATGCATCAAATAAATATATGAAATCAATAGTCATGTCATAATCAAATAGTAAATACTCAGAATTAGAAAAATAATCTAAAAATGAATCAGAAATGAGTGTCATTTGATCATGAGAAATTTGTGTCAAAAAATTTTAATAATCAAAATATAACGAACTCATATGATCTCTCTAATAATGTATTTATGGACTTGTATAAGAGGTTAAAAATCAAAATATTAGAGATTCCATTTAAGATGGTTTAGAATTGGAGATAAAGAAAGTAGAATGGTCCTCTAAGGTGAACATCACAGAGTCTAAAATAATTAATCAAATAATCTCATCACCAAACTCTATATAAAGTGTATCCTAATGGATATTAATGATATTATTAGTAGTTTTAATGAAGGGATTACTAGGAATGATGGGAGCATGAAAAATCAATTAATCATCCTCTGTATTCAACACATATAAATGTCTTGTAATGATCATATCACTCACTCAAACATGGTCATCCATGAGGAATCCCATTGGATATGTTCTAGTCCTATTTTAAAATCTCACCATTATCCTCATTGGATTATGTTGTCCAGCCAACAAGGAATTGAAAACAATGTGATGTGTGGCATTAATGGAGTCACCTAAATTTCATAATGAATTAATAAAATTAAAATCCACTATGATTCATGGTATTCTGATTATTATAGTGTCCTCTCAATTTAACGTAATCACTAAGGTAGGTACGATGAGTGTAGATACATTATTCTCAAGGTTGATCTACTCATTTCCCCTTATCCATCTTCAAATTGTACCCAATTCATTCAAAAACCGGCCCTACCATATAATTTTATTGACCGATTCAAGTAGATGGATATTGATCTCAATGTTATTAATTTTATTCCAAAAAATTTAGAATAAATACTTAATCCATATTCTAGTTTTTATAAACTCTATTAGTAAATGTAACATTTTTTGGAGGAATATGATCAATCTCTTTCTTACCTTTTTTGTTCACCTTTGGTTAATCATCAGTTAGTCATGAATTAGTTTTTTATGAAATTGTTCTTAACTTTATGGATTGATAGGTAAAGAAGAATCAATATTTTTCATCCAACTTCTCAATGTGATAGAACTAACATTTTCCATGATATTTAGGTAAAATTGGAAAGAATGTTTTCGATGTTATTAGTTATTAGTTTATGGAGGGAGGTAGAAATATGGATCATTTTCATTTTCAATACCCTTAACTTTGAACCTTAACTCTTCATATCAGTTTAATAATTATGTAATATTTGTTACAAAATTCATCATTTTTAGAATCTTCCTTTGGTTGAGATTTCCATTTTTTATTTACTTATATATTCATGGGAATAAAATCTATTCTAGGGTTGTTGAAAACCATGTTGGTAGGGCAATGTCCGGTTGATTTGTTTTTGAAAATGGTTTCCTTGATGTTTTCCATATCAATACCTCTTTTTTAGTGATCATTCCACCCATGATTTTATGTTGGTGAAAATGAATCATAATTCTTGTTGGGTCATGAATTTTTTCTACTTTTCTTCTAGGGAATACAGCTGCACAGTCCTAAGACTCTTATAATTGATGGAAATAATTAGTAGGGTGGTATATTTTAGTGAATTTTCATTAATGAATCGTAGGAATGGGATGATATTTGTTTTGATCTAAATAAATTTTTCTCACCAAAGATTTAAATTCTTACAAAATAGAATCAATTACATGATTTTCAAGAGAAGAATAAATTACCTGCTGTGAACCTCTTACATGAGGGGCACCTTGATTAAAAAATTATTTGGAGTTTCGTGCTATCTGTTGAATCAACACACATGTATCTACTAGTGTTTTTCAACTAATTATCCTCCATTAACTTAATTCTCCATACTACTATCCATAGGTTTGATTCTATAATAGATGTATTGTATAAGAAGTTTCTCACTGATTTGGTTAACTAACAATCTTTCACACAAATTCTGGAATCACTCCTAGTACTCATACATAAACACTATTTACGATTTACAAATCCATGATAAACCTTTTCAAATGTTATTAGTCCTTGAAGAAATAAAAAATATCTAGAAGAAAAGATATTTCAAATCATTACAACAAGTTTTGTCTTTAGATTTTATAATTAACATCCAATCTTTTTATTTACCATTAAGTGAGAATAGTAATTATATTATATTAATTTATTCTTCAAATATATTTCTTGGATCTAGGGTTGATAAAATCACATTAAATTCCTTTAGATATTTTTTATCATTTCCATAGGGTCCATAAAATTGTACAAGAAG
This sequence comes from Viscum album, assembly GCA_963277665.1. Lineage (NCBI taxonomy): Eukaryota > Viridiplantae > Streptophyta > Magnoliopsida > Santalales > Viscaceae > Viscum > Viscum album. The sequence goes on along the minus strand of OY728163.1, from coordinate 374,389,184 downwards.
TTGTATCAATCTAGACATTAATTCAAGCTATGATTCTAGGTTTAGGTATAAAATACAAGTTGGTTAATAGTTAATGTTCATTGTAGAAAATTATTTAATGGTTATATCAAGGTCATTTTTAGTATTTTTATCCATTGGATTTGGTTCTAAGTTTTATTAAAAGATCCTCTAATTTCAATGTTCCTAGAATGATGGAATTCCCTAGTCGGGAAAATTCAAAAACTTCTTATAGATAAATATTGTCTGATGCAATCCCAATGGCTATGTTAAATCTTGGGGTGTAGATAAAAGAATCATTAGAATTATATGAAGACATAAATAAATGAAAATAGTGAAAATAATTTCATTTTTATAAAATTACATGAGAATAAGATTGAAATAATGGTTTAAAAACAAGGGAAAAAATGGGAAAGGGAAATAAGGAAAAAATAATAGAAAAAGAGAATGAAATAAAAAAATATATACCAGTGGTTTAATAATGTAATTTCCTCCATATAAATATAATCAATTTGAAAGGAAATTTTTTGGGATCTCTCAAGTAATATGTAAAGTTTTGTTTTGAGGTGAAACAATGTCGAAAAGTACGGTTATTCTCTAAGGATCGGGTACATAAAACAACATATTTAAGGTGAAATAAAAGAAATCTGTGACTAAAAATTATGGTTTTTTCAATTTTTATATCCAAAGAAGATGTATGCTGGTAGAGTATTGTAAATTTTTTCTCTATTTAAAGTATAATTGACAAAATAAAAAGAAAATATTTTTAGAGAATATTTTTTGGAGGCATAATTGATTGAACTCTTCCTATTCATATAATTGTTAATAATAATTATTTAAATTAAAATATACTTAATTATGATCACATAATTTATTAACCCCTTAACACTATAGTAATTTCTATCAACCAAAAATAATAAATTCATTGAACCCTAAACTAATTTCAAAACATACAATATTATCACCTTTCTTTGATTGCCATTAAAATGATAGATTATGGCCAGTGGTATACTAGAGATCATATCCATAATAGAAATGGGTATGAACTAATTTTATAGATGATATTTATACCCCAAAAATTTATCTCATATTATTTTATCTTATCGATTAAGATTGCACGCTAACAATTCTCACATTACCTGACCTCACATGCTTTGTGTTAATTGTTCATTTTCATTATTAGTTTTTATAATGTTTTAAAAGAATATATCATATTATTTTATAAAAATTGAATAATTAATTATAAAAAAATATGTTAGGAGTCGTTGAATTAGTAAAATATTAAGAGAAACAACTCTTCTATGGCGATTGTTGTCATCGTAGAAACATTTTTCATGTGGAAATGTCTATAAATGGTATAATCCAATATAATTTTTAAAATTTATTTAATAAAATAACATATTAATATATTAATAAATTGAAACAAAATTGGTGAAATCAAAGATTAACCATGGTGTTTATAATTAAAACAAAAACATTAGAATGTGAAGAAGAAGTATAAAAAGGATACGATGAAGGGATACTTTCCTCAAGGGATATTCCACTTGAATTTTTTTAATAAATTGAATTAAAAAACTTCACCTATTCCAAAAATATAATAACATATATAAAACACACTAAAATAAATAAAAATACTCATTTATAGAGGGGAGGGGAGGCTAGATTTACAAGAGGTTACAAGTGTCAATGGGAAAACTCAGCCAAATATTTCAGTCCAACATTAATTGTTTTTTTTTGATTTCTAAAACAAATGAACCATAAATCCTTCATGATGAATGATTTGTGAATAATTAAATCACTTATATATTGTTTAAATTTGATCTGGATATAGGACTAGATGTGAAATATATGAGTTAAATGGTGAAGTTGTGTCCCCTTAGATGAATCATGTATATCATCGACATCATATCTAATTTTCTCTAATAAAATTAAAGATCCAAATCATATGGTCTGAATTAAAGTTTTATAAATCTGATTTATGAATTATTTTGTGAAATTTTACATTTATATATTCCAAAAAGTAATATTTATGGTTTAAAATACTATAGTCCACATTAAAGGGTCGGAAAGTCAATTTTCATTAAATTTTATAATAAATGATCTAATCTAAATTATTCCATAAATAAACATATTATACACAATGGGAGGTAATTTTGTACTTTATTATCATTAAAATATTAAATATAAACTATTTTATAAATGACTTGGTAGTTGGTTGGAATTGGTAAATTCATTTTTTTTCAAAGCAACTTATTCTGAATTCACATTTAGAGTTAAATATGATATTTTAGTTATGTTTAGAAGTAAATATATATTATATATTGATTTTATTTTATTTTTTTGATTTTTTTCCTTCCATGATTGTGTAATAGTTAGGGAATTATATTTTCCATTTATTGAAATAGTAAATTCTACCCACATCATATTTACCATAAACTTATTTTTTACCACTAACTCGTGGTCTCATGGCGATAAGATTCAGGGGTCACTTCCAATCTCACCCCAAACATGTGAGATATATTAGTGGGGTTGAGTCATGATAGAGTTTTATATAAGTTTTTTTTTCTTTTAATATATAGTTTGGATAAGTAACTAGTATAATTTAATTATTTTGGAAAGGAAATAGTTAATTTGGTCATAGAATATGTCGTAGGATACAAAGATAATTTAATGAAAAAAATTCATTATTATCCAAAGAAAGGAATATTTTTAGTTTATCAAATATACTAAATAAATAGTGTAATAATTTTTTTATGTATAAAAATAGGTATTTTACCTGAATTATCATTATTTACTCATACGTTTTAATTATAATATTTTAAGTGATTGAATGAGATTAATTCACCGGTCATAAATCAATTCAATAACCTAGTCATGTGAGCCATGTTTTTTTAATTTTAAACATAGAAATTATGTGATTAAGTCTTTTATTTTAGGTTGGAGAGGATCATCATGATTCCTACATAGTTCATAAGTTAATTGATCAGGGAAATGATCTTTCTTAGAAGATGAAACTATGTCAGTTCAAGTGATAGAATCCACTAAATTATGAAGGATAAATTTTTAACAAAAAGATAAAGAGATGATTTGATGGGAAAGATATTTATTTTTAGATTATTGGTTGTTGTATATATAATTTTATTCCATTATAAGTTTTTCAATTTTGATGTGTGGCTCGAGAATGGATTATTTTATAACATATAGACCATAATGATTTAGTGGTCATGTGGCCGAATATCATTAGTGAATTTAGGAAAGAATTATTATCAAGGATTCATACAGCGGATTGGTAATAGTAAATAATAACTATATAATAGAGGAATTAATTATTTTGGATTATTGGGTGTAATTCATAAACCCTATAGTTCTATCCAAAAACACTGATAGTTAAAGGTATTATTGTGTGATTCTTTGAGGGAACTATGAAACAAAGAATTCAATTTTAGGAAAATACCTTCACCATGTTGACTTATACTAAAGTGACTATGAAATATGAGGTGATAGAAAAGACTTTTAAATAGATATATTTATTTCAAAAGGATACACATTAGAACATTCCATGGAGTGTAGTTAGGGGAATAATCATAAATCTATCAAGGATATCAAAGTTTTTAGCTGTGAGTGGTTTCCCTCAACCCTCCTTTATCATTCCTCAAGAGTTAGTAGTTTATATAATTTTAATGGGTACTTAGAAAAATAGATTAATCTATGAAATATTTTTGATAAAAATTATTATTAAAATTGAAATACAATGTTATATAGAATCTATATTTTTATAATTACTTATGAGACTATATTCAATTAAAATTATCATTATACATTCATTTTGTAAAACCATTTTATATATATACATATATTTAATTATAAATTATAAACATAAATTACTAATAATAAAAAATTCCTTTAATGTAATGAAAATATCAATAATCTTTAAATAATTATTATATAATGATTTATATATAATATTTATATGTGTTTCATAAAATTTGTCCTGAATATATATTTATACATTTGAAATATTTTGATTATATTTAAAAAATAATTTATATTAATTAATATATCATAATGATGTTTTGAATAAATAATTATAGAATAGTAAATATTTACTATAATTGTTATATAAAACATATGTCATAAAATTCATGATTCTTTGATAACTAGATTTCAATTTTTATACTATTAATTTATTGTAGTAATTTTAGTAGTAATGAAATCATTATAAATAATGTTTCAGCATAAAAGTTTTCATGTTGTAATCATGACAGAAACAAAGTAACATATTATGTATTTATATACACATTTACTTTTATATGACATTCTGTGTTCAAAATATGATAAAATAAATTGTTAAATATTATTTTTATACTAAATGTGTATTTTATAAGGTATTTCTATGCTTAAATAATTTTTCATTATATTTTTAAATGGTTTTTATCATATTTATAAACAAAAACTACATTTTATGTTCATGTTTATATATAGAAACTATCTATTTACACATATTATTCCATGATTTCAAGCATAATTAACCATCTAATTGCAAAAAAAGGATCCTATAGTCTAATGTAATTGGAATATTAGGTAGATAATTAATTATTAGGAAACCAAAATAAAATCTTCTTTTATTTAATTTCTAAAATTAGATCCAAATCAATTGTGATTATACATCTTTATTGGTTAACCTGGGGAATACATGAGAAAATGGATAAGTTAAAATCCTAGTAAGGAAACATGAATATGAATACAATATATTTCATGGGATACAAGGAATAACATGATGATATAAAGGCATGAAACATGAATAAACAGAAAGAAGAATAAATTTTATAATGTGGGAAAATATAATCCTAGGATTATAGGAATTTGGTAATAGTATATAACATGACATAAACATGAGTCAAGGATAACTACCATGACTATATATCATTGTGGAAAAATTCTCATAAAGGAATAGTGTTCTGTCCACATCCCAACATGGAGTCTCATGAGAATTATCATTACCAAATGCATCAGGAAACTATCTAGGAACACCCATAATAAAATTTTCATGAATATGCATTCTACATGAATAATAGACATAAGGGTTTCCCATTGAAAGAATTGGGTATCATAATCATGTCACATGGCATAAAAAATGAGAATATCATTTATGTTTCCATGAAATAATGGATTCAAAACACGCGTGTACATTCATAAGAGAAAATAGGCATGGATATTGATAAATTATTTCCAATTTAATTGTAAATATATAAAAGGAGTGTTTAAGAAACCATATAAATGAAACATTTTAGTTTGGTTTACGAAAATTATTAAAGGGAATTTGAAGTGGAAAATGAAAATTTGTTTTCATTAAAATAGATATGAACCATTAATTTATTCATGATAAAATTAGTGAATTTAAAAATAATAATTGTGGCTTAAAATAGATTATGGTCTCCACTTGGAAGTGGTTAAGAAACTGGGAAGTTCCCTTTAATCAGGCTTTATTTTTGGGAAGATTTTACAAGGGAAGACTTTTAAAAGATGTATTACCCCATAAAAGATGGATGATATGATATCCATACATGAGTTTGGAAAACAATACATATAATTTATAATAATTATACAAAAATAAGGAATCCCTACATTGGGGTAAAGAGAAATAAAGAGTAACCCTAAAGAAAAAATGGAGGTTCATAAAAGATCTCTTATGTTATGTATGGCAATATTATGTACATGAACATAACATTCTAGAGAATCAAATTAAATCCATTGATTTATTAATTTAGAACCATTCTGATAAGTAATTTAATTTTTATAGTTTTACTAAGTTCATATATGGAATGTTATGTGTTATAGTGTTCAATTTCATAGTTCAGGAGTGCTCGTTTTCATAATTTCTATGATCGGTTCACTTGTATAAGAGTATGGAAGTTTATATAAAATGAAAATAGAAATCCATAATTGAATTTATAAGTAATTAATGAAAACACATAATATTAAATTTTTATATAAGTCAATTGATTATTTTGTGTGAGGATGAATTTTTAGATAAAATGTTAGTGATAATCGTTTGGATTAATTTGGGCAGTCTTCACTCCCAACAAACTTGTTTTGTTTTAGTATTTAATAACAAGTGTACATAATTATTAAAAAACATTTAATATGATATAATAATTATATAATAATTTTTTTAACCATAAAAATGGTTTTATTACAATCCTTTATGGCATCAATGGAAAATCAAAAGTTTTCATCCTTCAAGGCAATAAATTAACACCCCACAAACAACATTTTAATTTTTAGAAGAAAAGGGAGTGGAGATGGGTTTAATGATATATTATTCAACTATCATAATAAAATTATTTTATATGTGAGGTATTGGAGTTATCATACAATTTTTAAGTGGGGGTGGGCAGAAAATAATAAAAGTACATGAAATGAAATTAAAAGAAAAAGAAATAGGAATTTACCTGTCGAATATTTCCTCCTTGGAAACCTCTTTAGATAAAATAATTTGGTAATTTGATGACAATATGAGCTCTTAAACTTGGGGGAAGGTATTTTTAATAGTATTGGGTATAATTTATATAAGGCTAAATGGTTGGAATGTGTGAGGCAAAGAGGTGGTGAGGGGTGTTATTTATAGTGGAGAAGAATGGTGTTTTCTAATTATGTTATTCATTAGTTAATTATTATGGATCAAGTCTATTAATATTTTGAGAATTACCACGAAATATAATAAAATAATGAAGGTAAGTTCAATATTATTTTTCATACATCATTGATGACTCAAGTAATAGTGTGTTTAACTTATAATGTATATATACCATAAATTACATTATTTTACTCTTCACAAATAATTCGACTATTTTAGAAAAATACCAAAACAATTTACCCTAACCATTTATAGATATGTATAATTCAAAAATAAACTCCATTTTATAATTTTATAAATATTGGAAATTTAATTTTTAATTAAAATCATCATTTACATGGAAAATATAGATTTTAAAATTATGAATAATTCTATAACACATTAAAAAATTAAATGAGGTCACATAAATTTATCTTAAAATCCCAATACAACAAAATATTAATTTATGAAATTTTTTTGTTAAAATTAATTTCCTTCTAAATAACAGTATAAATTATAAAATTATAATTAAATATTTATAACTTAAGAAATATAAATACATAATTTATTATTTTAAAGACATTTTTTAGTTATACTATGATAAAATTATACCATTCTTTAATTTATAGGATGCCAAAATTTTATTTATATTTTCTATTGTGAGGTTTCTATTGTTCAGGATATTTTAATATTCACAAGGATAATATTACCATTCCAATGGTCATGTTACTATTTCATCGGTATAGGTTTCTTATCTTCTTTGAAATACCTTATATTTCATTCAATATTCATTTATAATGTTTTTACAGTTTCTCTATGTGATTTTATGTGATTAAACTATATGAAATAATTATATAAATAGAAAATTCATTTATAAATTTTTTGTCAGTACATGCTTCCCCCTTATGAAATTTTCCCTTGAAATTTTATTTTACAAACTCTAGGGAAAATAGGTGAGGGTATTTATCCTTCATTTCTTCCTCTGTTTCCCATGATTAATCATAATACTTATGGTTCTTCCATAGTACATTTACTAGGTGGTTAGTATTATTATGTAAAGCTTTATCTCTATGATACTATATCTTCACTATGCTCCTTGCGAGATAGATAATTATCTAATTGAATCACCTCTGAATTCAATACATGTGAAAGACCCGATATTTAATTATTCAAGTGTGATACACATAATACATCGTTTACTTGACACATGGTATGTGGAAGTGCAAGTTTATAGGTCACAACACTAACAATATAAAAGATCTCAAAGGGGAAGATGTACCAGGGAATTATATTTTCATTCTTCCCAAATCTCATGATCCTATTACATAGAGATGTGTAGAGCAATACCATGTCTCACACCTTAAACTCATGGTCTCATTGATGATTGTATTTAGAGATATTTTGTAAAAATTGGGATTCCTTGATATGATGTTGAATGGATTTCACATTTCCACCATTGGTTGTGCCATTTTTGGTTCTACAAGAATATATTCATCGACTTCACCCCAGCACACCAGTGTTATGCATATTTTCCCATAGAGGATTCATATAGATCCATTTGGATTATTGAGTGGAAATTTTTGTTTTTAGAGAATTATACTAGTGTAATATGTTCGTATCATATTCCATGGAATTTCATAGAACACACTCTCAACATATCTTCTAGTGTTTAAATAGTCCATTCAGATTGGCCCTTAGTTTGAGGATGATAGGATGTACTAAAGTTGATATCAATGTTTAGATAATTTTGGAGACTTTTCCAGAACAATGAGGTGAATCTCATATCTCAATCAGATAAAATCAATGATTGTACTCTATGCAGCCTTACCATTTATCCAATGAATATGTGTCTAATTTGATCCAATGATAAGTCCTCTCTAATTTAGATAAAGTGAGTTGTCATTGAAAGAAGATCCAAAAAATCCTATATAGAATTTTTTCCTCTATATGTCCTTAGAATTCTGATGACAAAGTACATGATAATGTTCTCGCACATCCATGTTGGTATGGGTAATGGTTGTATGATCTTCTAAGAGTTTTTCCTTTTAGTCTTTAATTTCTAACATACCAGGTATTTTGATGTATATTCAGAAATTTCATTCTATATATTGCCTAACCAATAGTTCATTTGAAGATCTCTATACCCCTTTCTCCTACCTTTTTTAATATATAAGGTTGAGATATGTGTGTCATTACTAAGATCATTCTTGACCTCTGGATTTTATGGTACACATAGTCATGACTCAAATCCTATGACTCCATCCTCATTGATCTTGAACATAGTGAGTTTCCCATTTTTGATAGCTTCTAACCATTTCTTAATTTCCTCATCATTCCTTTGAGAATATTTTATTTTCTACACAAGGGGTGGTTGAGAAATCATTTGAGAAGAAATTAATTATGTTCCTTCCTTAACAATTCCTATGTCCCTCATTTTTATGTCTAAGAATGTTGGATCTTTATGGATTCTACTTGTTGATACAGATGAATGATCTATTTTACTTTGATCATATACTACCTTATTTGCCTTACCTGGATGGTAGTTGATTGAGAAATCATAATCCTTGATGAAATATAACCATATTCTCTATATCATATTAATCTCCTTTAGTGTGAATAAATATTTTATATTCTTGTGATCAATATGTCTCACACTTCCCCCTATATCGATAATGTTGCTAGATTATTAATGCAATGATCACAACTGCCAACTCTAGATCAAGTGTGGGATAGTTTAGATCATGATTTTTTAGTTTCCTTTAGGATTAGTCCGTAAATTTATCATTTCTCATTAGTACATAGCTTAATACCTTCTTTGAAGCATCATAGTACACCATCAAGAGTTCCCTGCTTTTTGGATGTGTGAGTACTGGTGTAGTGATACGAATGTTCTTCAACTCTTTAAAGTGGTAATCACATTCACTTTTTCAGACATACTTTACTTCTTTCTAATACAACTTGGTTAGTTGGTTTTACAATCATGAGAAGTTCATCAAAAATCATATGCAATACCCAGCTAGGCCATGGAAACTGCAGATATCAATTACTAATGTTGGACTTGTCCATCATCAATTGACTTTGCCTTGGAAAGGTCCAAAGATATTCCTTTTCTAGTGATAACATTCCCCAAGAATGATACATCCTCCCTATAGAACTCATATTTACTGTACATTGCATAAATTTTCTCCCTTTATAACATCTTTAGAGCAATATTAAAATAGTCATAAAGTTTCTCCTTGTCCAGGGAATATATCAGAATACTATCGATAAAGACTATATTAAATATGTCTAGGTAATCTCTAAAGACTCTATTCATTAAATCCAAGAAAATGTTTGAATAAATAGTGAGTCTAAAAGCAATCACTATGAACACATAATGTCTATATCTTCTTCAAAAGTAAGTCTTGGTAATATATTATTTCCTCACCATTAATTGGTGATATCCCAACTGAAGGACCACTTTAGAGAAAGAATTGGCCCGATGTATCTGATCAAACAAGTCATCTATCTACGGCAGGGGATACATGTTCTTTATTAGAACATTATTGAGATCATGGTAATCTATGTATAGGAGCATTGAACCATCATTATTCTTGAAAAATAGGATTCGTTCACCCTATGGTGAAACACTTAGGCATATAAAACCATTTTCTAGATTCTCTTATAAATTCTTCTTTAGTTTTTCCTACTCAATGGTGGACATTCTGGATGGTGGATATTTTATAGGCAAGGATCTAGGAGTATTTCAATCGAGAAATCATCCTCTCAACTAGGATGAAGATAAGGAAACTAGTTGCAGAACACATAAGTGTAGTCCCTAAAATTGGGATGTCTTCAAGTATACTTTTCTCCATTGATTCAATCATTTGAGAAATATATTATATCTCATATGGAAAAAATATCCAAACATGAGATAATGATTCAAAAAGAGATTCATCCACCTCCTTACACCTATATATAATTGGAGGATGCTTCTAGATGTGAAGAGTGAAATCCCTTTCTCAATATATGATATTGAATTTATATAAAGACATCCATTTCATGCCCAAATTAGCATCAAACTATACCAATGGGAGTATAAAAATATTTTCTTGTACTTTATGTCTACAAACATTAACTAGGGAGTAGTTATATACCTTAGATGTAATAATTTTCCAATTTTCTATTCTCACAAAAAACTCAATGACCATATTTTGAGGTGCTGATTGAGTTGTTCTACTAAATTTGAGTGTTATGAAAGAATGTGTAAAACCATAATCAAATAGTATATTCTTTATTCTTGGCTGAATAACCTGCATTCCTTTCACCACATCATTCTAGGGCTCCACTGTATCAATAGTGATAGTAAATTCCCTTCCTTTATTTTTTGAAAAAAATTTATGCTGATTTTATTAAACAACCCTTGTATTAGAGAAATTGATTATTTAATTCCCAAGATCCTTTCTATTGAAACACTACACTGTAGGCATATTGTTTATTTGAACATTCACTTATTCATTTGAATTAGTGGGATTCCTTACATCCCTTCGGCATTTATTAGATATTTTCCCCTCTCTAAAACATTTGAAGAATATTTTAGTTCCATTTTAGATATTCCCAGGATTATTATTCCCACACTTTTGACATTTGGGATACAGGACCTTCTTCAGTCATAGGATTTATCACCCATATTAAAATCAATTTTCTATGTTTTTTCCTAGGCCCATGATACCACTAAGATTTCTTAATCTTTATTTCAAACAAAAGGGATCAATGGATAATCTCTTCATATTTTTCACAGTCTGTAATCTCTAATTAGTTTTATATACCCATATTTAGTATTCTAAAGAAGTGACCCACCTTGATTTCGATGTTCTTGAAAAAGTTAGAGGCATATATTGTAAGCCTTCTAAAGTTTTATTTATATGACCAGATAATATAGTCTTCATTTTACATCAGTCCAAGGAACACCCTTTCCATCTTAAGATGGAGGATTCCGGGGAAAAATTTATTGAAAAATATTTTTTTGAAATCTTCCCATTGGATGGTGTCAATTTCCCCATTATAATTTGGGCTCTTGATCAGTTCACACTACTAATCATATTCCCCATAAAAACAATAAAATACCAGCATAAATTTTATTCTTCTGAGGACTGGATGACATAAAATAACATCTCAATGGAGATAATTCATTTTTCTATGAGTAGGGGATCATAAGATCTACTAAAAATGGGAGTCCTTTTCCACATAAAGTATTCAAGAACAAATTTATCTATATTTGGAGGAGTAGGTCATTCTATATGATTCAAGTTATTAGTCATAACGTGATCTAGTTGAGTAGGTACTATCATGATGTTTTGATAACCAATTCACAACATATTCGTCATATTATTAGAGAAATCATCACATTTCCTATCACATTTATTATTAGAACGAGTTCTTCTATTTTTATCCATTAACAATAAAAAATAGAGTTCAATTAGGGGGCATTAATACATACTAAAAAGTACAATAAAAAGGAATTGTTTTCCCATAAATGGATAAACTTGTTGTTCCTTAGGTTTCAATCTTGGTTATCCAAGATCTTTTTCACAAAAATATATTCTTATGGGATTTTTTCCTTAATAATGGTTCATAATGATCTTATAAATATTTCATAGAATATCCCCTATGAGTTTCAAACCAGGTGAATAGTAAGGCACATTTTCATGTACTAGGTTACCCCATGTCAGGACGAGAACACCTTTTCAGAGTTATTAATCCAATGTACATTTTTACAAGAACCACATCCACATGTAGTATCAAGACAGAGATTTGTTTTCATGATAATCCACTTAATCTATAATAACCAAAATTTATGGACGTTTTATCAAACATAGTTTTATCTTTAAGGATTTATCTAGACTTTTCTAGTCATAATCCCAAAAGAAAACCATACCTTACTATGATACCAACTATAGTGACTATGTCCTTTTACATATATTATTATATGATTTTGAGTTTAATAAACCATCTAATTACAAGTCATGTATCATAAAGTATAGCGACTTTGGAAGATTAGTTACATAATTAAGCATCATTAAACAAAAATAAAATCATCATTTTTTTAATCTCCATAATGAGCTCAAAAGATCCACTGATATCATACATCTGTATAGGATTACATGGGCAATACTTGTCAAAATGGATGAGCTAAAAATCTTAGTAAGGAAATAAAAATAAGAATAAAACATATCATATGGGTTAGAAGTAATAAATTTATGATATAAAGTCATTAAACATGAATAAAAATAAGAAGAATAATTTGTATAACATGGGAACATACACTCATGGAATCATAGGAATGTGGAAACAACATATAAAAAGATATAAACATGAGTCATGGATAACTTCCAAGACTATATGACATGATTTACAAAGTCCCATAAAGGAATCAGGTTTACTCTGTATCCCAACATGAGGTCTCATGAGACTAAAACTTACCCAATGCATTGGAGTTCTATTTTGGTGAACCCATTCTTACATGTTTGTTAATATCTGTGGAACATTGAGAATAAATATAAGGGTTACCCATGGAATGAAATGGGTATCATAAACTTGTGACAAGGCATAAAAATGAGAATATCATTAATATTTCATAAAATAATAGATTCAAAACAAATATGGAAATTCAAAATGTAATATAGGCCTGAATAATGTTAATTGATGTCTAATTATAGTGGACGATTTTAAAGGATTATTTAAGAAACAATATAATGGAATCATTTTAGTGTGGTTAAAGGAAAATATTAAAGAGAATTTAAAGAAGAAAAGGGATACATGTTTTGATAAAAATAAAAATTAACCAATATATTTTTTCATTATAAAATAAGTGATTTCAAAAAAATTATTATGGATTAAAATATATTATGATGTGCACTTTGAAGTGGGTAATAAATCGGAAATATCCCTTTAATCGGGCTTGATTTTTGGGAATATTTTAGAACATAATCTTTATAAAAAATGTATTACCCCATAAAAGAGGGATTAAATGATCTGGATACATGGTTTTGAAACATATTAAAATAATTTAGAAGACTTATATAAAAATAAATAATCATTACATCTAGGTAAATAGAGAGAAACAATAACCTGATGGAAAAAATGGATGTTCGGAAAAGATCGCTTACCATATGTCTGAAACAATTCTCCACTTGATCTTAACATCCTGGATAATTAAATTAAATACATTAATTATTTAATAAAGAAAATTTTATATATTTAATTGAATTAATTGATTTTATTAAGTTCATTTATGGTTTTTTTTCTTAGTCATAGTGTGAAATTTCACCATTTAGGAGTGCTCATTTTATTAGTTTTCACAATCAGTTCTCTTCTATAAGAGTAGGAAAGTTCATGTAAAATAGATATAGGAATCCAAATTTAAATTAACATGTTTTTAATGAAAATAAATATGGTAAAATAGATATATAATTCATTTTTTTATTTTGGGTGAGGATGAATCATTAGATAAGACGTTAGTGGTAATCGTTCGGATTATTCTGGGTGGTTTTTTCTCACAATGAACTTGTTTTGTTTTATTATTTAATATAATTTTTCTATAATTATTATATAATGTTACATAGGTTTTAATACATATATTATAATTTTGTTAACCATAATAATTTTTTATCACCATCCTTGAACTTGTTAATAGAAAATGAAAATTTGACATCCATGAAGGAAATAAATTAACACCTCACGAACAATGTTTACATTTTTAGAATAAAAGGGATAGGAGAGGAGTTTATGGATTTATTATTCCATGAGAAAAATATAATTACATTAAATGTGAGGTAATAGAGTTATCATACCATTTGGATGAGGGGTGATGATAGAATAAGTAGAAAACATTAAAATAAATTAAAAGAAAATTAAAGAGGAATCTATATTTTGAATATTTTATCCTTGAAACCATCACTAGGGAAATAGTTTTGGACTTTTAAAGATTCCAAGAGGTCCTAAACATGGGAAAAAGGATATGGGAGACTATTGGGTTGAATTTGGGAAAGTATCAAATATTGGAAGGTGTGAGGTGAATAGGTGGTGAGGAGTTGTATTTATGTTAGAGGAGAGGGTAGTTTTATCATTATTTTATTCATTAGTTAATTAGTTTGGCTCAAGACTATGAATAGTTTGATAATGATCACCAAATATAATAAAATAATTAATGGATGTTCTATAGTATGGTTCTTACATTATGAATGACTCATGGAATAACATATTTAACTTATAATGTATATATACTTTAAATTACCACATTTTAATATTCATAAAAAATTCAACTTTTTTAGAAAAGTCCAGAAAATTCACTCTGGCCATTTTTGAATGTGTCGAATTTGAAATTTGACTCTATTTTCTAATTTAATAATTTTTAGAAATTTTAATTAAAATTAAAACCATTATTTACTTGGAAAATATAGATTTAGACATTATAACTGATTTTATAACACTTTGAAAAATTAAATAAGGTCTCATAAAATTATCTTAAAATCCAAAGAAAAAAGAATATTAATTTATGAATACACTTAATGAAAATAAATTATCATTTAAATAATTATATTAATTGTTAAATTTTAATTAAATATCTATAACTTATAAAATAAAAACACTTTTTTTATAATTTTCAAAACATTTATTTACTTATACTATGATATAAATATATCTTACATTCATTATCAGGATTCCAAAATTTTATTTATAACCTCATGGGATAGGAAATTATTATATTGGTTTGTTCACTATTAATAAGGTTCATATAACTATTCCAATGTTCAAGTTACTATTTCATTGGTATATATTCTTTAACATCAACAAATACCTCATATTCTATTCAATCTTTATTTATAAAGTTTATATTATTTCCCTATGTGATTTTTTTGATTATACTATATGAAATAATTATAATAATGGAAATTTATTTGATAAAATGTTTGGTCATTACATTTTGACATTCTATAAAAATATATAAAAATTTAATAATTATTAATTATTTTAAATTTGAAATTGATCTATCATATTTGAAAAATTATTATCCAAAATTGAGTATCTTATTATGATTATTTAGTCATTATAAAACTTATTTTTTACATTGAAATAACAATGTAGTTGTTTTGAAAACATCAATTGTATGAAAACAACTTTTTGGAGTATATACATGAAGGGTAAATTTAATGTAATTATAAGATAAATTTTAATAAATTGATTAAATATTTGGAATTAGTATCCCAATATTATATAATAGAGGAAATTTGGTAATTTTTCATTAAAATTGGATAATATAATAATTATTTTAAAATAAAGTAACAAATACTAAATATAACATCACACATATCAAAGAAAAATAAAATTAGATAAAATCAGTGATCTAGGCAGAATTGTTTAACTAAAAATATATAATATAATTATGACAGTTAAAGGGGAATTATTGATGTAGTGGTGAACTTTATATAAGTGAATAAAAAAAATTTGAGTAATTAATTCATTGGTATTCCACTCACCACACTTATAAATACCCACTACTAGTTCTTATTTATTCATTAAATAATATTGAGTTATTTCCCCATATTGTTTTCAACAAACTCTCCCATATATAATTCTTCAATATTAAACTTACTAAAAGGATGCAAAGTCTCGTTCTATGCCATGATGTTCAAGTAGAGTAAGGTTTATTATTTATCTCTCCACAACTCCAATTGTGATGTTTTTGTTTCCAAATTACTTAAGTTATATTCCATTTAATTTTACATTCACATTTATAAAATATTGTCTTACCCATTATTTGTTTAACATGATATATTATTCAATATATCTCATTAATACCCTTATCCTATGAATTTTTTATACCAATTTAAGTGTTCCTTTTCAACTTACAACATTTTTAAATATCAATATTTTTAATATCATTTAAATTACCATTAATTGTTAATTATTCATTATAATATAGTACATTACCATACTCTTTATGAATTTTTAATGAGGGATTATTTTTTTAAACTAATTATTTTCTTTTTTGTATTTGTTACTTTCCAATATTATGGTTGATAATCCAACATTTTCTCTTTAAAAATGATTTTTTTTGGTTTAAAACTCATTTAAACTCCTTATTCATGTGTTTACATGATTATTATTCTATGTTATTATCATTAATTTTATCTTTTATCCATGTAAGATCATATTATCTATCTTTTTTCACCATTCTCAAGAGATTTACTTTGTGAAAGTAAAATATTTATATTCATTTATCTTTCATTTTATATTGTTATTTTTTATTATAAACTATATTAAAACATCATTTACATTGATAAAATACTCTTATATGTGGTAATTTATCATCATTTTATTTATTTTTAAAGTTTTTATAACTAATTATTATCATTATCCATTTCTAATAAATTATCTCCAAACCAATATGATCAAATGAACCAAGCTCCATTACCCAACTTCATATACATCTATAATTCTATGAAAATGAAATATCTTTGAGGGGATCAATAATTTACATTTTTCACGGATACTTATGAACCATTCATTATTGATAATTTTTATTCCAACACTTTACCTTGTAGTAAAATACTTATAAAAATCCAAGTCATTAATTAATTCATCTATTTATATAGAGGGATGTTGATGGAATATAGTTTGAAACGGTAATTATAGGGATGTGATGGGTTACTCTACCTTTGTGGAATGACATAGAATGATTAAATGTATTATAAAGTATCCAATGACTTCTTAATTAAATCACTTACTTTGTTTCTCCTATTATAGTCAAATATTAAAATATTACATTGAAAATATATTCATAGGACACTTTTTAAACCATTATGTAGTGGTTTTATTTTTCGGGTACTCTATAATGTTAACACATTATAATCTTATTTTATGATTAATGAGTATTTAAAGAGAAATTGTTATCACCATTTTAATAGGGATTTAATATATTTAAACACATATTCCTTACTAATAGGTTAATTCTAAGTGTGGATATACTTTATTAATTGATTATACTTATTCTCTCTTGATTGCATTTATTTTATGTTATGAAATTTTTATTATATATGATTTAATATGGTTAATCCTAGTTATAAATATGTAAAATATATTTGATAATGTATAATATTTGAAGATAGTATGTATACGGTGTGATTTGGATACCATAGTATCTATAGTAACCATTCTATTAGAGAAATTCAAATACCCTGGTATTTCTAGGATTCATTCCATTAAATCCATTTAGTTACCATGTTATTGTTAATATCCACACCATTAAATCAATTTAGATTCCATTTTATTAGTAGTATCCATTCCATAAAATCCATTGAGATTCCATGGTAACGGTAGCATCCATTCCATTAGATATATAATGACACCATTATAGTAGTGTGTCAATTCCATCAGATCTATAATGATATTAACACGTATATTATTTTCATCGATGGTCTTAAACTATAGTTCTATATTGAATATAACACTGTAATTCATGTAGAAATTCTATTATAGAAGTAATAATATTCTTATTATCATTTACTAATTATTCATTACTATATAATATGAATAAATCAAATAATCCATTGTATCTTTTATACCATGATGATATCCTATAATTTATGTTGTTTGTGTTATATGAATATTTCCTATATAATTATTGTATTCTTATTATTTATTTCCTATCAGATATTTATATTGTGTTCTAAATAATGTTTATGGAGGATTATTCACCACAACACTATCATGACTTTTCATATCCATATTAAGTATTTGTGATAACCATTTTCATGTTTTTTTCTAAAATCCCCAAAAAAATAAGAATATTATAGTTATTATAAACTATACGGTAACATGGATATATATATATGTGATATTTAAAATAATTAATGATATATTTTTATTTTCATATATTTTTCCTTAGTTTATCAAGACACTAAAACTAATGATTCTAAGAGTTGTTCAGTTCAATTAAATTTCAATCCATATAATGAAAATTTTATAGTTTTTGTCCCCAAATCGAGGAGTGTGGGTCTAAGATGATACATTTTCCATCATAGAAAAGATTAATTATTTTGTGAATTATGATATAATACAAAAGAGGAATTCCTAAAATCAAGTAAAATATTACAGACATGTATGGATTAAATTTTACAATCAATTAAATTCATAACATGATATGTGATATTGGATCATAGTTCTATCCTTATTAACATTTTTATAATTTTATGATGGTTAAGGAATGAACTGATAAAAATCCCAATGTAGATAAAATATCAAATTAAAGGATTTCTCTAGTGATCCATCAAATGTTTTTTAAATTCATAAAAAATCAAGTATACATTATCTAAAGTGGATAAAGTAATGATTGGGGGCTATTTTATGAATTATAGAAGGATGAAACCTAATGTATCATTTGTTGAATTAAAGGTTTCAAAGGTTAAAAAAATTAGAATTAACATTTCATATTGAGATGATTGATTACATTGTTTTTTTATATAGGAAATTTTTTTAATTCAATTGTTCAAATAGAGGAACAAAGTGAATAGTGGAAATGAGAGGAAATAGAAAAATTAATCCCATGAAATACTAAATGATATTACTTTTTTATGGATTTTTTTTATTTTTCATACCCATATATACCATGTTATGATTAACAACCTAAAAAATTTAGAACTCTAAAATACACCAAAGAAGAAAAAAATAGGTTTTTATAGATGTTCTAATGATGATTCCTTTGGAAGATAGAGAATTTAATATCTAATGTAACTTTAATGTGGGAAGAATCAAATTAGAAATTTCATCAATGTAATAAGAAGATATTTTATGTATGGTATTAGCGACCATAAATCATAAAAAATTTAAACTGATGAGCCCAATTATTGCATTTGTTTCCAATGATTAAATATGTCTTTAGTTGTCGTACCCTAGAAAAGAATATGATTGAAGGATTTATTTGTTGAGAAGGAAATGAAAAAATGTTTTATTTATTACAAGAATATATTTGTGATGAAATTCGAATAATATGAACAATTTACTGACTCTTTTTATAAGATTTTGCCAAAAAAAATTAGGCAGACCCTAATAATACAAGGGGCTGACCCCAAAAAACATATGAGAGTTATAATAAAAAAATGTGGGATCCAGTATACATGGATATCTTGGGGTAGTGGAGAGGTGCATAGTAGAGGTTGAGATCCTACAGGGGTAGGAATATTATGTAAATAGGTAGCATATAAGTGTGACAGAGCACATCGGTGTGTTGTGGAATAGAGATGGAGGAGTGGATGCTTAGAGTGGACCTAGATACACTCACTAAAATGAATGAGTAAGTGATCAACATTATTAATAAGTGATGTACTGATCCCACATTCGATGTGGGATAAACACGTATTCATATATTATTCATTTATCATTTAAAAAGTCATAAAAAATGATATACCGAATGAGAAGCCACCACATCATCATCTACTACCTTTATACCTTTTAGGGATTTTTTTTATAGAATCTTATTCTAGGAGTGTGATATTACATGTATATCATCCATGTGAATTAAAATCCAGGATATAAAGTTCATTTACCTTTAGGATGAATTATTTCTTCTATTCATTTTTTGGAACTTCCATGCAAATGATCCTCCATGTGAGCATCAACCATGTATCGATCTTCCTTGATAGATGTGCATTATTGAGTAAATGTATCTTTCATGGATCTCACATGAACATTCAATGAGTAAATTTTTCATGGATATTCCATAATTTATCAACTTAGATCTATGAAGTTCAAACATTTCAAGGGAATTCAGATATTATATGATAAGTTAATCATCATGAATCTTCCATGTGTATAAGGATTGATCATTGAGGGTTTTTTGAGTAGGTATATCACATTAAACTAATAAAGAAACATCCGAATGTAATTCTATGCTAAAATACGATTTTGATGTTAATTATTTCTTAGAAAAAAATCACAATATTATCATTCTTATATAATACCTTGTGTGTTACAATAATCCATGTCAAGTTATAGTCAGTCCTTTGTACATTGGTAAATCTTGATTTAAGAATGGGTGGGAATAACATTATTATGTATTAATTTAGTTACACATTTAATCATGTAATTTGAGATAGAATTATGCTGTATAATTACTATCATAAATGGATAACAAATGAGAAAATGGGTATTTGGTAAATCCACATACACATGGGTCGATCAATACCAAATGAAGATACATGAGGTATATAACATGAATATAATACCATAAAATATATTTGATATACCTGAAATTTATGAATATGAGGTAAATGAATGTTGTGGGTTATATTCATACATACCAAATGATCCATGGGAATTCTCATAAAATGTGAAGGTAATAACCCATTACTTTTGGGTATTAACAAATCAAGGGAGACAGATTTTATGGTTATTACAAACTATGTGGTGAAAAAAATGAAATAATTTTAGATCTATTGACTCAAATTAAAATAGAAATAATTATTTTCAGTTTTGTGTAGTTATGATAAGAAAATCATGGGATTCTAGATTTGAGTCTCCTAGGATTTCAATTAAAATATTTAACTATTTTGTTATATTTTTTGAATAATAGTATAACTATATATAGAGGTGGATTGTATATTTCATTCAAGTAAAATATGAAATGTTTCTAGAAATTTTATAACATTTCCAAGAGAAATATCCAAAAAATTTCTATTGTATTCTGATAGATTATATAATATTTTTATTGAGGTGATTTAAAGAAGAAGATAACTCTTATTACTAAATAATTGGAGAAGATTTTTGATACCATCATTGTCATTGATGTTCATGAATATAGTATTTTTGAAACCACTGTGATCTAGAATTATTGTGTAGAATAATAAAATCACACATGGTGTAGAATCTACAAATAGATTATTGTGACCTTTCTAATAGTGGATCAAAATTGAAGGAGGTTATAACTTGGTTGTATCACTTATTGATGGATAATTTTAGTAGGGGTGTATAAGCAACAATTTTTTTTTGCGATTGGGGGTGTAACCATTTATAATTATAACATCATTTATATTTAGTGAAGAATATATTTTTGGGAATATGACCAATATGGTATGGAGTATGAATTTATGTAAATCCTTTTAAATACTAGGTGTTGAATTATCTCTATATATTACTACATACAAAGTGATTATGAGAGATAATATTGAGTGGATTGATAACTCAAAAAGGTTCAAGTGGTTTAATTAAGAAGGAATTAAATTCAAAAAATAGGACCATTAATTCATCCCCCCCCCACATAGTGGTCAATGCATCCTTAGGAACAATAAGTGTTATTAAAGGGAGGTTTCCTTTTAGGATCCAACAATATTTTCTAAAATGGAATATCTACAATCAGTAAATTGTAATGGTTTTACCACATTAAATGGGAAGGATTATCACTAATGGTGGAATAGAATTCTACCCTATATCATATATCATTCCCTAAAGGTGAGAGATTAATTCACATTTGGGTTTTCCCAAATTTTTTAGGTTCTGTGATAAATCAATATGATTAGAAAATTATGCAGTTATGTGAAAAGATTAAAATGTTATCACAATTTATTTATCAGAAAAGTAATATAGCAAGGTCATTATTCACCAAATAGCACTTGAGATATCAGAAAAATTATGATATAGTTATGAAGGTAATATCAAATTCCAATAAGCAAAGATACAATTCCAGATCATCCAATTTTAAAATATAAATATTGATAATGATGACACTATTAATAACTTCTTTACAAGGGTCAAAATTACCCCGCACAACATTTGGGGTTTTGTTTAGAATATAAAAGATTCTATCATTATTAAAAATAATGATAAGAAATTTTCATGATTTGTTTGATTAAAAAAATTCAGCCTTGTAAGAAAGAGTGGATTTGAAACATGAATAGTTGCAAAACATTCTAATAGCCAATAATATGTGTAAATTTATATTTTTTATGGATAAAGAAAATGGTAAAAATTAAAGTATAGTAATGCTAAAAACAAAAGATAAGGAATAATTGGTTATTGAAAAAAATATGATATTGAGGGTGTATAAGTGTTTAAGGATATTAATACTCTCATATAAAGTAGGATAAAAAAGGGTAAGCGGAAAGTAAAATGAAAAAATTACTAAAATGATGAAATTGAGAATTAATTGGACACTTTTTCTATGATTATCCAAAGAAAATGTATATATAATCTGAATTTAACACAAAATACGAAAATATTCAGAAATATTAAAAGGAAAAGAATAAAAATAATTATTCTAGTAACATGAAAAATAATTTATTGAGAAATAATGTGACACCTTATTCATATTCAAGTAGCTTTTGAAAATTTGAGATAAATTTATTTGAAAAAGATGACGAGGGGTTTCTCTTGTCATGAATGGATGATTATGTTGTACATATGATAGAACTAGAATATAAAATAGTGCATGAGGTTGAAGTATGTGTTGGGGATATTGTATCATTAATGAAAGAAGTGAAAATTTTACTAAATTATAAAAAAATTATAAGAAAGAAAAGGAAGTGCTAATAAAGAAGGAAGTATCCTATTTTAATTATATCATAACTTATAAGCTAGAGGTGGATATGTAAGAGAATATTTCATGGGATCATAATGACAATTCAACATAAATGGAAGAAAATTTGTTTGAGATAAAATCTATATGTTTCAAAATTCTACACGACATGAACAATGAAAAATAAGACCTTAATAAATCAATAGTGGTTAATACTAAATTTAATCAGTATATTGATAAAAGTTTTTCCAAAAATTAGGTATGATATGATTCCTATAAGTCCCAGGATAGATTTTTTATAACTAATAGTGTTGGTATCAAGAACAAACCTTTACAATGTTGGATCAATGATGATGTTTAGAAACACTCTTCCATATCAAAGGAAGAAATTATTCCAAGAAGGTAACTTTACCCTATGAAATATAATCCATACATTGAGGCCTTACATCAACAACATAAGACAATAAAGTTGTGGAATTAATCTATAATATCAGAATGCATAGGTCATTGTTAGTGTTTTTTATGGTATGTCTAGAATTATTATTTTTATTGGTATAATATGCATCTTCGAATAATGAGGCATGAATTGGGGGGAGATCTAGTGTCAAAATGAGATAAAAAACTAAAAAGGAATAATAATTTCATATTTTTATGAAATATATACACCCAAAACAAAATTTAGTCTTTCGAAGTGGTGTGTAGAAGTTATATATTAGAGGGTCACAGTGGATAGGTATGTATAACTAAATTACTTGGATAGATTCCCTATTATATAATAGGGGATACTTATAAATATTAAATTGAAGTTAAAAAAGATTCATGAAATATTTGGTGATTTTCAATATGAAAAAATAAACAAAAGAAATTTTTCAAGAAATAGTTCTTTATATTCTATCCAAATCAGTTGGAGATGTTGAAGAAGAAGAATATTATCAAGTCTAAAGGAACGAAAGTGTATTCATAAAATGATGTAAAATTATATGAGAAGTCATCTAAGATATATGACATAAATATCTATAAGAAGTGTGAACTATGTTAGAAATTTTATCATGGTTAAAAGGAATGTTTGACTATTCAATCAGACTAAGAACATATTATGATGGGAATGAATATGACATTACATAATGAGGTTTCATTAGCATCTAAAGTGATGAAAACAGATTCAAATTTTAATGTATTAAAAATAATTATTCTTTTATAATAAACTCATAGATATGGTTAGGTTGAAAATAAATTCCAAACTTGAGAGGTTATTTCCAAAGAGTAGAGGGTCCCTCATTATTCTCTATTATTTTATATGTTTACAACAAACATAGAGGGAATTCAAGGAGATACATGACACTGTCACTATTAGAAAATGAAATTATATTTGTTCTCTCACTAATTTATTCTATATAACATTATAAATGATTAAAAGAAGATAAGTGCATCCTTTTGGTTGGAGAAAACTGAGAAAGATGATATAATTTTGTTATTTCCATTAAATCAGGAATTTGTAGAAAACATAGAAAATATGATGAATGAGGTATGTCAATAATTAAATATACCATAACTTTATTCTTTCAATTCATATGATTAAATGGTATTTATGGTGAATGAATGCATGATAAAAGGGGGTGTTGTTCATTTTTCACCTGAACATTATTATATATCTGTAGAAGTGTGTGCATTGCTTTATATTTCTAATTATTAATTTGTTTCTAAGAAACACTTGAAATATTTTTTAAGGCTCCAATCACATGTGTTTTATTTTATAGAGAACATTTATCACTATAGTTATACACTATTGTATTATTCACCATGTGTTCCCATATAGACATAGAGGTTTTTAATTAAAGGATATTTTTAAGAAACTATTATGATATCATTATTCTCTCAAGAAATTTCTGTATATAATTATTCAACGAGAAGAGTTTGAGACTTTTTAAAGATAATAACATGGTAATTCCACTTTTAAGTTCATTTTCATTAGATTTTTTATAAAGGGAAAGAGGAAAAGAGAAAACAGATTTACTTTTTTTTTAAAATTTACAAAAACAATATAAACAGGGGGATTATTGTACTCATGTATTGTATTTATTGTTACTGATTCAATGTGTGTTGATTTTGTGACCAATAGTGAAGGTGATGATTAAATTTGTTTATTATTTGAGAAGGCCATGAAAAAATATTTAATTTCATCATTAATATTTTTAATATATAATTTCTATTATAAGAATAATTTAATAAATGTTTTAATAATAGTTTAGTAATGATTCGTCCAACCTTTAACAAGAGAAGGGGCCAACTCTACCACACAAATGGTATCTATTCTAAAAAAATGTGATTTATCCATATAGATATCCTGAGGAGAGAGGTGGTTCATATTAGAGGAATATCACCTACACATGATAGAATAAAATGCCAACAACGAGCACATAACTATAGTTTATTTCCCCATGTTATTCATTAGTACAAAATAATTTAAGAATAAATTTAAAAATTACTCCCTTATATTATCTGGTTCTCCATATTATTTTGTCACCATAAATGGTAGATAGATTTTTAAAGTAATTTTTTGGTGAACCTAAGAATATCTTCAAGTTATTTCCATCATGATAATAAATAAATTTTCTTAAAGGTACACTCTTTATCAATTAATTCTCCATCTATGAATACATTTGTTTTCTCTGGAATCCATGGATTTTGATAAGAATATTAATATAATAGAGGATTTAGAGGAGGTTGATTTATTATATATTTATCTTGATGACTTAAAACATATATACAGTTGAATATTATATCTTTTTTATTTTATATGTGATTATTTGGGTGTTGGATTGATGTATTTGATTTAACAACTCTTCATTTTTATTAATATAGATATGGGTATTAGACATGGAAATTGTTGATTGGTTGAATTGATGAGGATAGATATGCATTGAGTATTTAATTAATGAATGTAATTGAGGTGATCAAAGGGATATGATGTGAAATATTGAATGACTTAATAAATAAATTATTTTTTATAATAGTAATATATTTAAGAGTATTCGTACCTCATGTGACAATTGTTTCACACAGGGGAGATTAGTTTTGAATAATTAAATAAAAATTGATTTGTGACTTTGATGTTGTATTTTGATCTCAATCTTTTTTTTGAAAAAAATTTCAACACATTAATTTCATTTAAAAAAATCTGATATTAGGTTTATTTAAATGGATTTGAGGTTATTTAGGAGTTTTGAATAGACTGGAAGAGGTTTGGAGTTGATGATTTAATTTTTGATATGATTTAAAGGATAAAGAGAATATCATTCTACAATATAGTGATTTTATAGAATGTTGGAAATTGCAGTGATAAATATTTATAAAGATAGGAAAAAACATGTGATAATATACATGTTCATGATACTACTAGGATCCTAGATGTGATGGTTCAAAATATTACCATTCATAACATAGAGAATACCCAAAAATTGGAAGTTTATGATTTGGTATGTTTTGGATTTTTTATAGAAATTTTTTTCTCTATAAATAACACAATAGACTCATAAGGTCAATTTTGATGTTACAATGCATAATTATATGAATAATATATTTTATGGAATTTGCAACGAGCAATATAATTACTCTATAAGGGAGGTGTGAGAGGTCCCAAACTAGCACTCAAGGGTCTTGTTCTAAAAAATATTCTTTACATATTATATTTAATACCAATTGAAATTAACAAACTAAAATTTTAAATATTTCAAAATAATATTACATCTCACAATAGTCTCACATAATTCCAGAACCTATAGGATTGGTATCATTGGAGATTAGCTACCTAAAAAACATATTTCACATATTTGGGGGCATTTTTCCATAATCACACAATGATATAACTCATTATATAAATAACATATGTTGTACTCATATTCATAATATATCTAATGAAAAACATATAAAATTGAAGATATCAGAATATAAGTAGGGGAAAACAAATCAATGAGTCATAAAGGGTCAGATCATAAAATTGTAGGAGACATGAGCATGGAAGAAAATATTAATTTAAAAAATAATAGTTTCATAAGAGATATCAATAAGGTATTATAGAAGGACATATACAGTAAAATGTTAAAACATATACCATTGAATATTAATATAGAAACATCTCATAATAAACATGATCCATGGATAATATAATAATATTTTATTAAAATAACAAAACATATCATAAGAGTGTGGCACATATATATGGATCAGATTACATAACATATTTGATGGTTAACGACCAATACCGTAATATAATAGTGGATCAGGCACAATTATCTAATTTATAAAGTTTTTTGAATCTGTTGTCCTTATATATCTTCTATTCTAAACTAAGCATTATAAATGGTTTCCTATTTTGGATTAATCATCACAACTCATTTATATTTTTGGATCGAGCATCACAACTAATTTCTCATTATTATCTCATATATATAATTATTTAACTAATTAATTTTAGGGTTTCATAAGAACTAACCATCACATATTGATAATACATATACATGTGTTTCATATGAAATGTTTCATACATCATTTAAGGTAAAACTGAATGAATGAAAATGAGTTTCATATCACATTTCAAATGGTATCACATAAAATTTCCTCATGAATTAGTTATATTGATTAAAAATTCAATCACCCATAAAGTTTATTTTATAAGAATATTTGTAGGAAGATTCCTGAAAAATATATCCATATAATATAGAATCTTTTGGAGACAAAATGTAAAATGGAAGTGAAATAATAAAAAGGTATTTTAGAAAAAAATCAACTTTTTGTGAAAATTTGAAGTTGCGAATCACTTTAAAAAGTAATTTACAAAAAGGTAACATGAAACCCCTTTTAAAATACCACATATAAATCCAAATTCTTTACCATTGAATGGAATTAAATTTTATGTTAATAAATGTGTATTAGAATATAATAGATAATATCCTAAAAATAAATTCCATTATAATTTGTTAAATTATATTTTTTGAAACCCACATCATAAAAATGACAATAAAACATTATCCTTAAAATTTAAAATGATAAATAAGAATATTACATGTTATACTATAGATTTATGATTCAAAATATGAAAAAAAAAATTTAAGAAAGAAAAAATATGGATATAAAGGAAATGAGACATTAGAATGAATTGGAATTATTCTTATCAATATCAATGTTTTTTTAAAAAAATTCATTAAAGAAGAATAATTCAGTGTGAAAATGTAAATTCAATAAAAAATAATGTTTAAATACCATATAACATAGTCATATGACATAATAAATAAGTCTTATAATAATTGAGTTCAAGAAGAAAGATTATAAATTAATAAAAGTTAATTAAGTAGAAAACATAACTTATAACATTAGTAATAATTGAAGAAAAATACCTAGAATGAGTAAACTTTAAATAGAACTTTAATTATCATTTATAAATAGATGATCATTATATAATATATCAAATGGTCTTCATATACACTCTATAAAAGATAATGGGTTCATAATAAGAAGGAAATTTGAGATGAGGAAGTCTAACCTTTAATCTTACCTTCCACCAATGATAATTAATTGACAAGATAATAAACATAAGAATATTAATAACTTATTATAAAACCTTATTTTTAATTATTACCTTTCTAATATTTAATTATAATCATTCATTTTAAATTCATTAGTTCAGTACTGCTTGTTCTCATCATCGAATGATAGTAAGATTTATAGTTTTGTGTAAGTTTCGTAATTGTGATGTAAATCCCCATTCCACGACACTATATTAATAATTCCTATAATATTTAAGGTATTTAGATATATTTTCATTATTTATATATAATTTTATAATTTCATTCCCTAAGATTTTGATTTGATATTTATGAAGATGAAATAAATGACGATTTTGTTTCAAAACTTTTCAATGAATAAATGGTTGTATATTAATAACAAGTTTAAATATTAATATTAATGTGGTAGAAAAAAACACATAATTTACTTATTAATATTTAAAATCATCATTAATTAAGTTTCCATATTCATTCAGGATGTAAATTTACAGCATTGTTTAGGTTGGTGGTTCAAGATACCCAAACAACAACATGCAATAATAAACGAATGAGTATGCTTATGAAGTGACTATAATATTTTCATTATTGAAGAAAAATTATATTATTTAAAATTTATTAGATATATTAACAAATTGAAAATAGGTGGATATAGTAGATAATAAAATAGGTTATTAGTTACAAAGAATAAATTTTTTTCCTCTGGGTATTCTAGTTTTTAGTGGTTAAATTTATAATGATTATTAATTGTTAATAATATAAAAGAATGACGGATTTTTCATTGTATCGTCCTGAAAACATTATGGACTTGAAAAACAATAATAGGGATTAGTTTTTTTTAGTTATTTAAATTTTTATTTCTAATGAAAACATTATTTTTTTTCTCGTTGGGGAATGTGGCCCATTAGTTTGATTTCAGTGGGGTAATTGGTGTGAAATCACTGGTTTCGGTTAGAACACCTTTGATGGTCTCCAAGAGCTTTGTTTTTTGAGTAAGAAAAACCCAAGAAATCTAAAATCCATGATTAATGGACTTACTTTACAATGGTAGATGTTCGTTGGTTGATTTAACCAGTGACACTTAAGAACTGACATTGGTCGAGGGTATGAAACTCAGGCTCATATCACCCTTTTATGGAGAGCTATTTCTAATTCTAGGACTCAATTTTAGATTTAAGCTATGTTTGTATGTTTTTTATTCCTTGGATCATTACTATTCATTTTTTTATAGAATATCCATCGGTTGTGAGTTAACCATGATTACACACATGTTTGTAATCATTTGGATGTATATGAGGTTCTCTGTCGATGGAAGGGTCTGTATGTATTCGAGGTTTTCCTTCAATGTTTCCCTTTTATGGATAAATTGAGGGTGATTTGGTTGTTCTCTAAGATAATTCTGGTTTCAAGCCAAATGGGATTGTGCTCTATATTTTATCACCATCCAGGCTGGACATGAGATGTTTTGATGTTGGGATCGAACCCATAAGATTGGCTTCCTCCATATCCTCAGGAGAGGAATCCTAACCCATGTTGTTTGGCGTCTCTTTATTGGACACATTACCTTTTATGGTAATGTGAAAAGGAACCAATTGTGATGTTTAATATCATGTGGCAAGGACACACCACTGAATGTTTTCCTAGTCAATAGTGTTGTGGGAATTATGTCCAATCATCCCAACAAACCCAGAAATGATATGATCACTCGGTTGGATGTGACCCTACTGACGATGTACCCCAAAAAACATTTGGGTGATTTTCATATCAGGTTTTTACCTCAAGTAGGATTCCTACGTATCCTAGTTAGTTGGGAATCAAAGACCTCATAGTTTGGTTTGAGCTAGGTTTTACAGTTTAGAGGGGTTGTTAAGGGAGTATGATTCAGGATTATGCATGGGAGTTGCTCGACTGAGGGCATATGGTTGGGGATTACATTTTCTAGGAGGATCATTTAGATTGAAGTTGGGGAATATATATATATATATATATATAAGGATCATTCTATGGATTGATATTGGGGCATACAAATATAGATAAGGCATGTGCTTTGGGACTATGAAAAAGTCATTATTGCTACCAACATCTAAGGCCGCGTGAGTAATTATTAGTGTGAGAAATAAAAGGAGGTAGTGGACATAAAGATTGCACATCCCAATTCATTTCCTGATATATGGTACTGGATGTCAAGGGAAGAGAAAAAGGTATTTCCGTGTTTTAGTCTCCTCTTTTTCTTTTATATGATGGATAGCCATATTTGGAAACCTATCCGAATATTTCCCAGGCGAGGTCATAGAGGAGCACAGGTGAAACCTCTTATAAGAAAGGATAGGGGATTACTTTAGTGGGAGTGCCCTAAATTTGTTTCTGGGGGGAAGTATATTGTTCCATGTAAAAAGGAAATACAATTGTGGCCCCCTCTATTCCTATATGAAAAGGGTAGGTCCATGTGATTATCACAAGGTCGGACCCTGTGTTACCATGGGAATGTTAACTTAGGGTCATTCCAATGGTCCGTCTTACTGCTGGGATAACCAACATGTCTCTGCTTACAATTTGTATGTAAACTCAAAAAGAAATTCTTGTTCACCCAATGGTTTTATCATACTAGTCTGGAGGCTTTGGAAAAGTGCTTAGATTAATTTCGTTGGACTAGTTTTAAAAGGAGTTGACATGGGGACTGAAGATGTGACTGTAGGGAATGATGAGGGGAGAGAGTTAAATTCCATAGGGTACCCTCCTTCACGTGATAGGTTCTCATGTGGGATCGGGGTTCTTTGTTATAACATGTTGTTACGTGGGGACAAGAGGATGTCCATGTACCATTATGGTACACGAACATGGGTGGATTCTGTGTAGTGTTAGGCTACAATGGGCATGTTTGTAACACCCCATGATCTCAGAGTACGTTATCTCCTTAAAATAATTTAATATCTTGTGCTACACGCAACACCGAGTCAAGCGCACCACAACATACCAAACTAGTCGTTCAAAAGTAGTTATGAATAGTATTAACTAAATTTTGAACATTATATAATCCTTATAATTTTAGAATCTATATTATGAGTTTCTTAGACAAAATGTAAGAACTAATTCATTTTTTTCAGATAAAAGGTGTATTTAAAAAAATACACTTTTACCACCTTTTAATGTTGAACCCTTCTTAAATCCAAAATTTGAAACATTTATATATTCAATTTGACAAAATAAACACTTTCTTTATAATCAGGATATAAGAATTTAGTTTCAATATATTTTTTGTGTTTTTATGATAACTTTAATATTTGGATGAATAGTGAAAAATACTATATTTTAACTGAAAAAAATATTTTTTAATCAAAATAATTTATAGTGTTAAATAATATATTTTAAGGGTTTGTAAGTATAAATGGATTATATTTTTACCATTTAATCCAATGCTGGTCATTGTAAGTAATTTTACATTGAAATTGGACATAAACGAATGTCAATCTTTTGAAAGTTTTTGTTTTTAAAAAATTCACCTTTTGGTTTTGACAATGAGAATGAATTTTAAATTAATAAATGAAACTTATATGTTTTGAATTTGGTAAAATAGATTTCAGTATTCAATTCAGAATATCAAAATTATATTAGGGTGAATTATTGGTATTTTTCTGAAAACATTGAATTTTTGATGAATAGTGAAAACACTGAGTTATTGTTAAAAACCAACTTTTTATTTAAATAATTATTTATTTTATTTAAATTTATTTTAGGTCGAAATAGATACAAAATACCTATATAATTTCAATTTAATTCATTGGAGTCATTTTATAATAAGCTTAGAAATATAAAAAAATTATTGAAATTTTACCATCTTTTACCCACCTCCAAGGAGCATTTGCAAATTTTCATAAAGCTTAATTTTACCACTTTTGTGAATTGAATTTAAAAAATCTCAGAGAAAAAGTTGGTATCATTAAGTAAAATGTGGTTCAATATGATGAAAATAATTTTTGGTGAATAATAACTTTTTACTTTTATTTACCACCTTTAAAAGTAAATAAGGAAATTAAGGGTAAAAATGATATTATTATTATCCTAAAACATTTCCTAATTCTATTGGATAAGTTTAATTAGACCCAGAAAAACCTTAGTAATAAAATATGATCATTTAGGTCCACTTGGATTAGATTAGGATATTTATTATTATTTAATTCAAAGAAGAGTTAAAAGTGTTAAATTCAATTTTTAATGACTAAACCATTTCTAATATAGGGTTACACAGAAGATAAATTCGGCTATAACTATTCATTATAAAGATAAAACGATTTCCTAAATAATGGTATTTTATTTATAATTTTCAGATACTAAATAATTTAATTTATTTATGATACAATGATGATGCAGTAATTACCTTATTAATGAAATATTAAAATAATTGATATTATAAATACCCAAATAAATGTAATTTGAGACTTTTTATGAATTAAACTAATTTTATAGGTTAATATGAAATATTAGGGTTTATTAAATGAATTATTTGTGAAGTAATAATGATTTCATGAATTAAAAAAACAAAATACCAAATAGTGTCAAAATTGACATAAAAGAGTTTGTAAAAAAATATTATATTATTAATTGGTATTCTATTCCTAAAAATATAAGGTTCGACCAAAAAACTTATATTGTTATATATTTGATATTAATGAACCAATTGGGGTTCTATTGGCATTTTATAGCATGTTTATTAACCATATAATATAAAAATACAAAGAGACATGGTAAATGTCAAACTATTTAACTAAGAGTTAAATCTAAAAGTTAGGGTTAATATGGTGACCTAAACCTATATAAAACTTATTTTTTGAGTGGTTATCAACTAATACCCACCTTTTCATTTAAATAATTCATTTGGAACCATTATAACCCTAAAATTAATTTATTATAAAATAATATTATAAGTTTTTCCTAAGGTGCCCCTCACCCCTCTTATAAAAGGGCACTTCCCCATATCTCAAATTCAGACCTCCAAAGCCATTTGGCTCGGACAAACCCTACCCAAATATCCTAAAAATTATAATACCTTCATCCTAGAGGCCTTCCCTTAGTAATAAAGCCAACCTATGGAGCCCTTTTGATTAAATCAAAAAGAAGAACCTGAAGAAGAGGTAATGATTTCACCACCCTCTTTCAAGTTATCTTATTCTTCCACTTACTATTTCTTTGTTGTTTCCATTCTAAAATAATAAATCTATCATATTCTATATACTGTTATGTTGTTATAAATATGGAACAAGTATATTCATTATTCTATCCATCTTATGAATGATAATGTCACCATGCGTGCGTACGTATGGCTAACCGTCTCCACACCGTGGTGTAATTTGTTATTCAACACTGTGTTATTTGGATGGATATAATGATGAGTAATATGTATATAAATAATAAAAATAACATTATAATGTCTCTGTAAAAATAATATACCACCAAATTCTATACATTTAAGGAAATGATATTGTCGCTCGTGCGTACATACGGATTACCATCTCCACGACGCGATGAGATTCATTACCACGGTCACCATTCATCGACGATTATAAAAATATATATAACTAATAAGTATGTAATATATGGAATAAAAATGCTACTGTAGATATATATATATATATATATTTATATGTATTTATGTACTTACATATATCTTATTCACTTACTTCTGTTCAATACAATATGAAAATTGAAACAACGTTTATGCCTACGTACGGCCTACCGTCTCCATAAATGGTGTTTTCCATTTCATATATCTATATATTATAAATATTTATATTCTAAATATATATGATATATGAATCAAGGATTATATTATGGAAGTAATTAAAGAATTACTTAAATGATACGGTCAAGAATAACAAGTTAAAAATGTACGTTAAAAAAGCGATTATTACCCAAAATGTTAATTTAACAAGAAAATCATTATTAAATGGGTAGTATAAAGTCATAAATGAATCATGTATGATATAATAAATGTGAATATGGTCTTGGTATAATATAATAACATACAATGGTCATTATGCATGAGGTTAAACGTACCCTCGACCAAAGGAAAGTTCAAGGTTAGGGGTTTCTTATCTCACTTTTAATTCTGTGAGATTCCCATTGTTCACCACTTATTTATTGCATGTGGTGTATTGTGTACTTCCATTTGATATATATTATCATGATTCTATTTATATTCATGATATTATGTGATTAATTTGGTGGTTTTTGACTATAGTTCATACGACTCGATTGATTACAACAATGTAAGAGTTATTTCCTCAATCTCATTATTCTCCGAGGTTGTTTATGTGTGAGTATTTACTAGGACATATTTATCATCGATACACAAATTTCAAAAAAAAAATGAATATTCTAAGGTTTTATGTGAGGGTCTATTTAACTAGATCATCATTTTAAATGTTTTAAATATTTATATTTCTAAATCCTTTTAATTAATGTCCATGTTTTCAAAATGATTTTAAGGATTTATTTATATGGACATGAATGTTTTAAAATGATAATTATATTCAAAGGTTTCAAAGTGGTATGGAAACTTTAATTTTAAAATATATTTTACATTAATTCTTCTATAAATGTGTGACTTTTAAATGATTTTACAAAAGGTATATTTCTCTCAAACAATTTTACTCGTCATTTTCAACTATGTCAGCATCCTTTACCGGAAATTATTTTTGATTGTGGTTGATTTATTATAATACAATCTTCCATATTGTATTGAATGAGTTATGATATGTTTGAAAGTGGATGTTCTATTTTTATACCATTAATGGTTTATGGTTAATATAATGACATTTCTTATGATAGTTTCAATATGAATGTTTATGTTATGTTTCAACTTTTTCATATGAGGAATGCACTGGACTTAGTAAGTGACAGGTGGGGCCCGCTATAGCTCCTAGATACATCGGTAGGTCTCATGAGACCAACTAGTGTATTGGCACAAGGCCTTGAAAAAAAAATTATTTGTAGTCTTGGCACAAGGCCTTGACTATGTGGTAATGATATCCGACATTAGGCATTCCCTCATTATGAAATTAGTTATTACATGTGATTATTCGACTAGTAGAATATCCATGTTCTTGTTTATATGGTGATGTTTGATTTATTTTTTCTATATAATGTTTAATATTGTGTTTAAAAAGGCTGTTGTTTTTATAACACATCTTGCCTTTAAAGTTTATAGATTCTGGTTATTTATTTACCCTTAGTGAGCATCTGAGATCACCCCTCTCTTATGTTTTATTTTCCCAGGATCCAAAGATGTGTTTTATGTCTAAGATGCAGGTTTAAGCTAAGTGAACAATGAAATTCTAAACGGATTGTTTTTGTGTTGTATGTTAAAAAGTGTAATGTAATGTCCATGTATGTAATCTATTTTGTAATACTGCTAAACTGATCGATCTTTCGGGACTTGATTCCTTATAATCATGCTAATGTATTAAAATAATGCACCAACTCTGGGAATCTAGGGTTGGGGAATTATAGTTGGTATCAGAAGATGTTTATAAATAACCTTGGAAACTAGATTTAGATAAACTCTAATTAGACCACATTACCCTAAGATGGACTTTTAGGATTAGTATAGAATAACTTCCTATAATTTTGGTAATGTAGAGATTTTTTGAGTTTTCCAAGCATTACATCCCTGTCTGGATAGAAGCTGGTAGAGGCGGCTTTGGCACATATGTACATAGGGGTAAAACCCGAAAACACTGCTTTGATCTAGACTCAAACAAGCACTGGTGCACAATAACGGGCCTTGTTTCACTCTTCGTTATGACACTCTTAGGGGATATGCTTAGGAAAATTATCTTTTTCTTTACAAACCATTAGGAATGGTTTACGAGTATATACATTCTCAGAAAAAGCATTTTTATGATTATGGATTATATCCATAAATGGTTCAATTTATGTTAACTATTTTAAAAGTTTGGAATTATGAATTGCGATTCATAAACTAACATAGTGTATGCCATCGTTTAGAAATGGCACCCGATAGAAGGAATTCGAACTCCAACAAAATGTATAATCCAAATAGTAAGAAGGATCATATCTTTCATAATATTAAGCCAACATTTAGAAGGGAAATTATACCCCATATATTCTCAACATACTAAGAAATAGTATCATATGTTAATAAGATAAGTAAAGAAGTCTATGAGTCTTATGGCTTTGAAGGGAAGAAAGAGAAGAAAATGATGGAAGAGAGAAAGATAGATAAAGGGAAGAGGGAAAAGAAGGAATTTCCCATATGTGATAACTATAAAAAGAATCACATTGGTAAATTCTCTAAGTGAATGAGAGTTTGTTATGAGTGTGGATAAAAAGGACACCAAGTACGTGATTGCAAGGATAAGAAAAAGGTTTCATGTGTACAATGCTTCATCTGCAAGGAGTTGGGTCACCACGCGATTCAATGTCCAAATCATCCGAGTATACTCCAAATGATGATATTGTATAATAATAAAGTTATGATACTACCACAAATGAAGAATAATGACTCATGTTCTTATGTTGTTGTTAAAAGATTATGTCTCTTCAGTTTTGTATCTATGATATACAAGTTATATGAATTATGGAAATAAATAAGGATTGTACTACAACACTATTTCATTTAGGATTTGAGATTATATCATTTTATGAAGAGTGACTCAAAAGAAAGTTAAACTTTATGAAAAATACATGGTTGGAGGAAAGATAAACCTTAATATGGCCCTGATACTGAGGTAGTAATTTTGGAAAAAGAGATGGTTGATTTGGATAAATTATATTGGATATTCTAGACTATCTTGGAACTGATTAAGGGTTTTTTTATTTCATCATTGTTTTAATATTCAAACTTTTTTGATATAGGGAATATATCTAGTATTATATAAACTATAAGGGAGCATGAATGTAATAAATAAGGTTTTATGGTAATTCAGGAAGTTACCTTGTTTTGAAATAATACATGATGATGGTATTCACATGTTATTACAGGGCAAAAAGGATCTTCATTGTATTTAACTTCCTTATAAATTTTGGACTGTGAGTTTATATAGAAGTATTTTGGATAAGTCTAATGTTTGGAATGGATTAAGTTTGAAATTGGATATTATTGTTAGGTTATTTTTGGATTGTTATAAAAAGGAAAACACACAGACTGTGTGAAAATCCATCGCGTCGGACAAAGCTGCATGAATCGAACCCACAACCATAATACAATTGGGATTTATTGCCTAACACTGGACTACATGAAGTCCCTAGATTTTATAATCTAGTTTTTTTAAAAGTTATCATAGGTAAATTATAAATTCATTATTTTTGGAACCATATACGATTAGGATAAATTTATTATATTTTTTTTTGAAATCTTTTGGAATGAAAGATGAGTTTGTGGTATGAATTAGTTAAAGGATGTAACTATACTTGTCGTGTATGTATATATATATATATATCCCTATTATAATATGTGTGACGCCCCGAACCCAGTAACCCAGAGTCAGTGCACTATTACATATCATTGGCATGATCAGAAAAGATCAAGTCTCGAATGACTGATTAGTTTAGTAGCCTTGGAAGTACTATATAAATTCACAAGGTTTAAATTATAACATAAAATTGATAACTAGAAGAAAATTTTTTCCATATAAAACACTAAGATCCTATAGACTATCCCTGCAGGTCAGTCATAATATATTTTCCGCATCCTGGAAAAAAATAAAACATAGAAAGGGGTGAGCGTATATGCTCAGTAAGGATAACAATATACAGAAGCTTTAATAAATAATCATAAACTATAAGGAAATCTATAAAAAACAAAAACCTTTTCAAGATAAACTTCATCATAATATGGAAAATATAAATCAAAATAATGCCCTTTACTTACTCACATGGATATTCTACTAGTCGAATAATCACATGTAATATCAATAGCCACTTTCATAATGATGGAATGCATAATGCAAGACTTTCATAACCACATAGTCAAGGCCATGTGCCAAGACTACAAATAAGATTTTGTAAAGGCCTTGTGCTCAGACACTAGTTTTTCTCATGAGACCTACCGATGCATTGAGGCTCTATAGCGTGCTCCACCCGTCACATAATAAGTCCAATGCATTCCTCATATGAAAATTTTTAAACATAACATAAAAATCCATATTAAAACTAGAATATGAAATGTCAATACTTTATCCATAAAGCATGAATGGTATATAAATAACACATACAAAGTCAAACATATCACAAAACCTTCAATACAATATAGAATATTTTTATCATAAAAAATCAACTTCAAACAAGTTTAAAATCCAATAACGGATTTTGACATAGATGAAAATGATTTGTAAAACTCTTTGATAGAAATATCCCTTTTTCATGAAAACATTTAAAAGTCACACAATTTAAAAAGGAATACATTTAAAGACATTTTTGAATCAAAGTGTCACATGGCACTTTGAAACTTTTGAAAGTAATTAACATTTTAAAACATTCATGTCCATTTTAATAAATCCTTAAAACCATTTTGAAAACATTGACATTAATGAGAATGGTTTAGAAGAAAAAATCTTTAAAACATTCAAAATGATGTTTTAGTTAAAATTCGCTTAAAAATAATCCCTTTGAAAACTATTTTATGAAACATGGACATGGATAATAAATATGTCCCAGTAGATACTTACGTAAATACAACCTCAGATAATAAAGAGATTGTGAAATTAACCCTTACCTTGTACTTTTCCTTGCTCGAGGGTAGGTTAACCTCCTTTATAATGGTGAAATAATTGTTATTAAATTATAAAATAATCATATACATTAATATGATATAATATATTATCTTTTAACATTTCTTTGTTTATAATATCTTAGTATTATCGTCGTTTCGGGTGTTAACTGATTCGTTTTCCTTTATATGATTTTTTACGTAAGTAATGTTTGACATGGATAGGATGTATCTTATTCATATACAAAATGATTTTAAGTCTTTAAAAATTATTTTTAATCATATAATGAAAAATAGTGTTGAATGGATACGATGGGGAATGAATCTCATCGCGTTCGTGGAGACGGTAATCTGTACGTACGCACGAGTGAAAATATTATTCTTTTGATATTAAAATAATATATAATTGGATGGTATATCATATATACAGAATCATTATAATGTTATATTTATTATTTACATCAATTACACATCATTATTATACCCATACAAACAATAATGTATTGAATAACAATTACACAACGACGTGGAGATGGTAAGCCGTACGTAAGCACGTATGTTGACATGTCATTCAAATGATGGATAGAATAATGAATTTGGTTGTACCATATTTATAATAAAATCATAGTATATATAAGATACTATAGTTATTATTTTATAATGGAAAAAACAAAGAAAAAGGAAGTTGAAGAAGAAAGGAACTTGAAAGAGGTGATGAAATATTTACCTCTTTTTCGGGTTCTTCCTTTTGATTTGATCAAAAGGGATCCTTAATATGGCTTTTTGACTTAATTTTTGCCTCTTGGGTGAAGGGAGGAGTGTTGATAGGGTATTTGGGTAGGTTTTGGGTGATAAAAATTGCTTTGAAGGTTTAAATTAGAGAGAAGGTTGAGTTTCCTTTTATAAGAGGGGTGAGGGGCACCTTAGGAAAAGCTAGAAATATTATTTTATAATAAAATAATTTTAAAAGTCTAATGGCACTAGGATGGATTATTTAAATACTGAGGTGGGTATGGTTCTAAACCACTCAACCAATAGGTTTTAGAAAGGCTTGGGTCACTATATTAACTTATCTTTTATATTTAACTCTAAGTTAAATAGTTTAACATTTACCATGTCTCCTTGTATTTTTATATTATATGGTTAATAAACGTACTATATTATTCAGATTGAAACCCAAGTGGTTCATTAATGATACACCAATCATTATATAAGTCTTTTGGACGATCCTCAGATTTTTAGGAATAGAATATCAATTAATAATATAATATTTGTTTTAAAAACTCTCTATTTGTCAATTTTGACACTATTTGTTATTTTGTTTTTGCTAAATTCAGAAAAACATTATTACTTCGAAAAAAATTCATATAACCAACCCTAATATGTTATAATAACCTATAAAATTCGTGGTATTCATAAAAAGTCTCAAATTACATTTATTTGGATATTTATAATATGAATTATTTTAAAATTTCATTAAAATGGTAATTACTACATCATCATTGTGTCATAAATAAATTTGATTATATAATGTATAAAGAGTATAAATAAAATACAATTATATAGGAAATCTTTTTATCTTTTTATTGAATATTTATATTCTAATTAATCTTATGTATAACCCTATATTAAATTTTTTTTATTTTTTAAACTTTTATTTTAACTCTTTTAACTCTTCTTTAAATAAAATTATAATAAATGTCATAATCAAATCCAAATGGACCTAAAGGATCATATTTTATTCCTAAGGTTTGTTTTGGTAGAATTTCACTTATCCAATAGAATTAGGACATTTGTTATGGTAATAATAATATCATTTTTACCCTTAATTACCCTATTTACATTTAACTGTGGTAAATAAAAGTAAAAATTATTATTCACAAAAAAATATTTTCAATTTATTAAACCACATTTTACATACTAATATCAACTGTTCCTCTCTGATTTTTGAAATTCCACTCATAGAAGCAGAAAAATTATGTTTTTTGTGAATTTTCAAATGCTCCTAGGAAGTGGGTAAAAGACTGTAAAAAGTTCAATAAAATATTAATATATCTAAATTGATTATAAACTAACTCCAATAAATTATATTGAACTTATATAGGTATTATGTATCTATTTTGACCTAAAATAAATTTAAATAAAATAAATAATTATTTAAATAAAAATTCGGTTTTAAACTATAACTCAGTGCTTTTAACTATTCATCAGAAATTGAATGTTTTCAGAAAAACACTAAAAATTCACCCTAGGCTAATTTTGATATCCCAAATCCAAAATTGAAGTCCATTTTGAAAGATAAAATTTATAAAATTTCAAAAAGTTTGTATTACTATTCATAACGACTAGTTTGATTGGTTGTGGTGTGTTAGAACTTGATGTTGTGTACAACACACACTACTCAATTATTCAAAGAGAAGAATACCGTGGAAGCTTGGGGTGTTACATTCTCTCCTCATTCAAATAATTTCATCCTTGAAATTTCTAGAATATTACTAGATAAAAAGACTTCAGTGGTTCTTCATTATAAATTCCTCGAGTTCCCACGTTGCCTCTTCCATCTTATGGTTTCTCTATAGAACTTTTACCAGATGTGTCGTTCGGTTTTTTAGCACTCATTATCTTCTATAAAGAAACTTGGCAGGCTCTTCGCAAAAAGAAAAATCAGTTTCCAACTCTAATTCCTCATAGGTGAGTACATGAATTCCATCACGCATGTATTTTCTCAACAGTGATATGTGGAACACATAGTGAACTTTGGAGAGACTTGGCGGCATTGCCAAACGGTAATCTACAACCCCAATTTGTTCTAGAATTTCGAAAGGTCTGATGTACCTGGGACTTAAATTTCCCTTCTTACCAAAATGTATAACACCCTTCCAGGGAGATACCTTCATGAAAACATGATCTCCTACCTAAAATTCCAAATCATTCCTTCGGTTATCGGCACCGCTCTTCTGCCTACTTTGAGCTACTATGAGGTTGGTTTGGATTACATTCACCTTTTCCATCATTTCCTCCAAAAGTTCTGGTCCTGGAGTTTTCTTTCACCAACATCATCCCAATAGGTTGGTGTGTGACATATCTTTCCATATAACGATTCATATGGTGCCATATGAATACTTGAATGGAAGCTATTGTTATAGAAAAATTATACCAAAGGTAAAAATTGATCCCACATACCTTTAAAGTTAAGTGAGCATGATCTCAAAATTTCTTCTAAGGTTTGAATAGTCCATTATAATTGTCCATCCATTTGGGGATGGTAGGCAGTGCTCAAACGAAGTTCAGTATCCAGGGATTTCTGAAGAGTTTTACAGAATCTTGATGTAAAATGTGGATCACGATCAGAAACAATCAACAGGGGTGCTCCATGAAGTCTCATAACTTCATTAATATATAGTATTTCTAGACATTCAAGTGGTAAATCTTCTCTTATTGCAAGAAAGTGTGATGACTTGGTAATATGATCAATAATGACCCATATTCCATCGTTCTTTCTTGGAGTATTTTGTAGTCCCATGACAAAGTCCATCGTAATATTATCCAATTTCCACTTAGGTATGAGAAGAGGTCGCATGACTCCTCTAGGCTATTTCCTTCCAGCTTTCACTTGTTGATAAACCATACATCTAGACACAAAATCAGCAATCTTCATCTTCATGTTGTCCCACCAAAAAATTTCCTTCAAATATCTATACATCTTAGTGCTACCAAGGTGTATAGAGAAGTTGGAACTATGAGCATCATCCAAAAATTCCCTTTTTAGATCAGTTATATTTGGAACACAAAGTCTCTTCTGAAATTTCAAAATTCCATCTTCACAAACAAAGTCACTCAATCTCCCATCATTCACAGCTTTAATCTTCTTTTCAAACTCATCATCATCAGCCTAAGAAATTTATATCCTTTCTAGTAAAGTGGGCTTGGAAACCATTTGAAAAATTATTGATGTTTCACCTCCCATGATAATTCCCATATCCATCTTTACTAGATCCATGTATATAGGATCCTTTTCAACTCTCATCTTGTTCCAAACTACATGATCTTTTCTTCTCAAAGCATCTTCCACCTTATTTGCATTCTCTGGGTGGTAGTGTATAGTGAAATCATAATCCTTAAGTAGTTCAAGCCATCTCTTTTGCCTCATGTTGAGTTCTTTCTGTGAGAAAATATACTTCAAACTCTTGTGGTTGGTATATATCTCACATTATTCACCATAGAGATAATGTCTCCATATCTTCAAAGCAAATATTACAGCTGCTAACTCAAGATCATGAGTAGGATATTCTTTCCCATGAATTTTTAGCTGTCATGATACAAAGGCAATAACCCTTTCATTCTGTATAATGACACTAACAAGTCCTTTTTTTGAAGTATCACTATAAATAACAAACCCATCATTCCCCGATGGTAGAGTCAATATAGGAGCAATGACTAATCTTCCCTTCAGTTATTCCAATCATTCTTCACACTCTTTTTTCCAAACAAATTTAACCCCTTTTTATGTGATCTTTGTTAAAAGGTTATCCAATCGGGTAAAATTATGGACGAAACACCAATAAAAACCTGATAAACCAATAAAACTGTGTACCT
The DNA here is from genome assembly GCA_963277665.1 of Viscum album. Taxonomy (NCBI): domain Eukaryota; kingdom Viridiplantae; phylum Streptophyta; class Magnoliopsida; order Santalales; family Viscaceae; genus Viscum; species Viscum album. The sequence continues at coordinate 374,345,142 of OY728163.1, read as the reverse complement.
CAGTTATACTCACCGGTGATGGAAATTCTGTGATTTCTCTTATCTTAGAAGAATCAATAGAGATTCCATCCTTGGAGACAGTATGTCCAAGAAAAGAAATCTCATGAATCCAGAATTTAGACTATCTAAACATCCCATATAATTCATGTCTTCCAAGAGTCTTTAGAATAATGAGCAAGTGATTTTCATGATCTTAGTATCTTTTGGAGTGTACCAAGATATAATCAATAAATACCACTACAAAGACGTCAAGATATTCCTTGAAAACTCTATTCATTAGATCCACAAAGACATAGGGTGCATTAGTCAATCCAAAAGGCATTACTGTAAACTCGTAATGCTCGTACCTAGTTTAAAATGTTGTTTTCATAATGTATTCCTTCTTCACAGACAACTGATGATATCCAGATTGAAGGTTAATCTTTTAAAGGTATTGAGCTCCATGAACTTGGTAGAATAAATCATCAATGTGAGTTATGGTATACTTGTTCTTTATTTTATAACATTGATCTCTCTGTAGTCAATACACAACCTCATAGATCTATCTTTATTATTAAAGAAAGGACATGGGCTCCCCATGGAGAAACACTAGGGTGAATAAATCCCTTATTACTCAATTCCTCTAGTTGTTTCTTTAGTTCTACTAATTCCACTGTGGCCATTATATAGGGGGTCATTGATATGGTCCTTGATCGAGGAATTAAATCAATGGAAAACTCAATTTATTGTTCTGGAGGATGTCCAGGTAAATCTTCTGGAAGCACAGCAACAAATTCTTTCACAATAGGTACATATTCTATTTGAACATTCCTTTCCTCACCCATAGTTATTTCATTCTCTTCCTCCCCAATAATTAAATTTAGTTGAGCAATTGGGGGTGGATCTAGATAAGAATGAGGTGGTGACGATTCTGCTCTAAAGATAAGGTGTTCTTTATCATCGTCATCAAAAATAGTTAACTCTTTCTTCTTAAAACTAATTTTGGAATCATGGTCCAAAAGCCAATCCATATCGAGGATTATATCAAATTCTATCATGGGTATGATGATGATATCAGTAGATAAAGAACATTTATATGCCCTAATGGGGACTGATTCACAAAACATTATTGCAATGATACTTCCTTTAGGAGTTTTTATTAACAAATCCCTTGTGTAATCAAATTGGAAATATCAAAATTTCTTAGCAAACTGGGAAGATATGAAACAATGCAATGATCCAAAATCAAGTAAAGAATTTGATAAACTTGAGGAAACCATTAAAATACGTAGTCATCACGTCTTTCATAGCTTCAACCTCAACAGTAGTGATATCATAAGCTTGGCCTTGATCCCATATCCATTTCTGAGGTAAGTTCCCCTGACGCTTAAAACATTCATTCGTATAATTCCCCATTTCCCTAAAATTTTAGCATTCAACATCGACAGCCTATTTCTTCCCCTTGAAATCATGTGCTTGATGGACCTTTTCACCACTCATTTAATAGAGTCTTATTCCTTTCAGGCAAGTACTAGGGTGTTTCTTCCCACATTTACTACAGTATGGATATTCAACTTTTCCCTTCTTCCCCTTATTTATATTTCCAGAGTGTTCAACAGATCTCTTCTTCTCTTTCTTTGCTTTAAAGTCATAAGAATTAGAAAATTATTTTTCTATCTTGATAGCACATGAGACAATATATTCAGATGATGAGAAGGATTTTGAGACTAATGATCGATGGATAAATGGTTGTAAGCCATCAAAGAAATGATAAATCTTACTTCCTGGGTTACGTATATAATCTCCAACATGCCTCTCCAAACTTGTAAAGTTTTCTTCATACTTTGTGACATTCTCCACCTCATTTTTCCTCAGACTTAGAAATTGTATTTCCATATCCTCTCGATGGTCATGAGGAAAGTATTTTTCTAAGAAAAATTCATTAAACCTCCTTCCATTCTATATTTCATACTTCATCATCTTCCTTTTTTTTTAATCAATGACCACCATTGATCATCATCTCTAGTGAGGCGGTAAATTGCCACGACAACTTTTTCCCTTTTACTACTCACCAAGGCATGGAATATTTTCTCAAAGGGATTTATCCATTGCTCAGCTACTAATGGATTTATACCCTAATTTAATGTTGGTGGTTGTTGCCTCATGATGCAATCTAACATTGATCCTCCACACTACGGATCAGGGTACTCCATACGGATAAGTTTATTATTCATAACATGAGTGAGTTGTCCCAGTATGGTGATAAGATAATCAGTACCAGTTGCTTCATCGGCTTCACAATAATTATCTTGATTATGAGTTAAATCCCTACAAGAATTATGTGTGTTGATATGGTTTCCATTCCTTCTACTATGTGCCATTTCTAAACAATGACATAAACTAGATTAGTTTATGAATCAAAATACATAATTTCAAACATGTAAAACACTTAACATAAACTGAAAAGATTATGGATATAATACATAATCATAAAAAATGTTTTCTTTGAGGAAGTATATACTCATAAACCCTTCATAATGGTTTGTAAATAAAATGAGAATTATCCTAAGCATATCCCCGGTATTTTCATAACCAAGAGTGCAGGAAGCCCCGTTGTTGTGCACTAGTTCCCGTTCGAGTCTAGCTCAAAGAAGTGTTTTTGGGTTTTACCCTTATGTACATCTGTGCCAGAGCCGACTCTACCTACTCGTATCTAGATAGAGATTTATTTCTTGGAAAACTCATAAAATCTCTACAATACCAAAATTCTTGGAAGTTTTTCTATAATAATCATCATAGTCTATATTAGGGATATGTGCTCTAATCAGAGTTTATCTAAATCTAGTTTCCAAGGTTTGTACTAATATTCCTCTAATACCAATTGTAATGTCCCGACCACAGTAACCCATAGTTAGTGCGTTATTACATTTCATTGCATGATCACAAAAGATCAAGTCTCGAAAGACTGATTAGTTTAGTAGGCCTGGAAGTACTAGATTCATTCATAAGGTTTACATTACATTATAAAATGGAAAACAACAAAAACATTGTTTCCATGGACTACACTGAGATCCCATAGACTGTCCCTTCAGGTCAGTCATAATATACTTCTTCACATACTGGAAAAAATAAAACGTAGAAAGGGGTGAGCTCAGATGCTCAGTAAGGATAACAATATAGCTGAAGCATAAAAATTTTAGGCAATGTATAAAACTAAAAAAAATCCATTTAAACATAAAATTCATCATAATATGGAAAATATAATTCAAAATAATTTTATTTACTTACTCACATGGATATTCTACTAGTATAATAATCACATTAAATATCAATACCCACTTTCATAATGATGGAATGCATAATGCCAGACTTTCATAACCGCATAGTCAAGGCCTTATGGCAAGACTACAAATACGATTTTTTCAAGGCCTTGTGCCAAGACACTTATTTGTCTCATGAGACCTACCGATGCATCGAGGAGCTATAGCGGGCTCCACCTTTCACTTACTAAGTCCAATGCATTCCTCATATGAAAAGGTATTAACATAACATAAACATTCTTATTAAAACTAGCATATTAAATGCCAATACTTTATCCATAAACCATTAATGGTATAAAAATAAAACATCCACAGTCAAACATATCCCAAAAACTTCGGTACAATATGGAATATTTGTATCATAATAAATCAACTTCAATGAAGTTTAAAATCCCTTAAATTATTTTGACATAGATGAAAATGATTTGTAAAAATCTTTGAGATAAATATCCCATTTTCATGAAAAAATTTAAAAGCCACTCAATTTAAAAAGGAAGAAATTTGAAGTCATTTTTGAATCAAAGTTTCCCATACCAATTTTAAAATATTGAATGTAATTAACATTTTAAAACATTCATGTCCATTTAAATAAATCTTTAAAACCATTTTGAAAACATGGACATTAATGAGAATGGTTTAGAAGAAGAAATCATTAAAACATTTAAAATGATGTTTTATTAAAAAGTACATTAAAATAATACATTTTAAAACTATTTTATGAAACATGGACATGGAAGATAAATATGTCCCAGTAGATACTTAGGTAAAAAAACCCTTGATAATAAAGAGATTGTGAAATTAACCCTTACCTTGTACTTTTCTTTGGTCGAGGGTAGGTTAACCTCCTTTATAATGGTGAAATAATTAATATTAAATTATACAAGAATCATATACAATAATATGATATCATATATGATCTTTTAACATTGCTTTGTTAATAATATCTTAGTATTATCGTCATTTCAGGTGTTAACTGATTCGTTTTCCTTTATACGATTTATTACGCAAGTAATGTTTGTTATGGATAGGATGTATCTTATTCATATGAGAATTATGCTAAGTATTTAAACATTATTTTTAATCATCTAATAAAAATTAGTGTTGAATGGATATGATGGGGAATTAATCTCATCGCGTTCGTGGAGACTGTAATTCGTACGTATGCACGAGCGACAATATCATTATTTTTATATTAAAATAATATATAATTGGATTTTATATCATATATACAGAATAATTATCATGTTATATTCATTATTTACATCAATTACACGTCATTATTATACTCATCCAAATAATAATGTATTGAATAACAATTACACCACGACGTGGAGACGGTAAGCCATACGTACGCACGTATGGTGACATGTCACTCAAAAGAAGGATAGAATAATGAATTTGGTTGTAATATATTTATAATCACATCACAGTATATATAATATATTTGAGTTATTATTTTAGAATGGAAACAATAAAGAAAATGGAAGTGGAAGAAGAAAGGAACTTGATAGAGGTGATGGAATATTTACCTCTTCTTCGGGCTCTTCCTTTTGATTTGATAAAAAGGGCTCTTTAGGTTGGCTTTAGGACTAATGGAGGGACTCTAGGGTGGATCAAGGACAGTTTATAGGGTATTTGGGTAGGGTTTGGCCAAGAAAAATGGTTTTGAAGGTGTGAATTCGAGAGAAGGGGGAGTGCCCTTTTATAAGAGGGGTGAGGGGCACCTTAGGAAAAGCTAGAAATATTATTTTATAATAAAATAATTTTAGGTTTATAATGGAAAAAATGTATTATTTAAATTCTAAGGTGGGTATGGGTCAAAAAACACTCAAACAATAGGTTTTATATAGGTTTGGGTAACTATATTAACCTTATCTCTTAGATTTAACTCTTAGTTAAATAGTTTGACATTTACCATGTCTCTTTGTATTTTTATATTGTATGGTTCATAAACATACTATATACTTTCAATAGAACCCCAAGTGGTTCATTAATAATACACCTATCATTATATAAGTCTTCTTTTCGAACCTTATATCAATTAATAATATAATATTTGTTTTAAAAACACTTTTTTGTCAATTTTGACACTTTTTGGTATTTTGTTTTTTCTAAATTCATAAAAGCATTATTACTTAGAAAATAATTCATATAAAAAACCCTAATATGTCATATTAACCTATAAAATTAGTGTAATTCATAAAAAGTCACAAAGTACATTTATTTGGATATTTATAATATCAATTATTTTAATATTTCATTAGTATGGTAATTACGGAATCATCATTGTGTCATTAATAAATTTAATTATTTAATGTCTAAAAATTATAAATAAAATACCATTACGTAGGAAATCTTTTTAGATTTCTAATTAATATTTATATTTTAATTTATCTTATTTATAACCTACTATTAAAAAGTCTTTAGTTATTAAACTTTGATTTTAACCTTTTTAACTCTTTGTTAAATAAAATAATAATAAATGTCCTAATTTAATCCATGTGGACCTAAAGGATCATATTTCATTAATAAGGTTGTTTTTGGTCGAATTACACTTAGCCAATTGAATTAGGACATCTGTTAGGGTTATAATAATATCATTTTTACCCTTAATTACCCTTTTTACATTTAACCGTGTTAAATAAAAGTAAAAAGTTATTATTCACAAAAAATTATTTTCATCTTATTGATCCACATTTTTCTTACTGATATTAACCATGTTTCTCGGATTTTTGAAATTCCACTCATATAAGTGGAAAAATTATGTTTTATGTGAATTTTCAAATGCTCCTAAGAGGTGGGTAAAAGGTGGTAAAAAGTTCAATAAACCTTTTATATATATAGAATTATTATAAACTGAATCCAATGAATCAAATTGACCATATATAGATATTATGTTTCTATTTTGACCTAAAATAAATTAAAAAAAAATAATTATTTAAACAAACATTCAGTTTTAAATAATGGCTAAGTGTTTTTCACTATTCCTCAAAAATTTAAATTTTTCAGAAAAATACCAAAAAATTCACCCTAAGCTAATTTCGATATTCAGAATACAAAAATGAAGTCCATTTTGAATGATAAAATTTATCAAATTTTAAAAAGTGGGTATTACTATTCATAATGGCTAGTTTGATTGGTTGTGGTGTGTTAGAACTCAAAGTTGTGTACAAAACACACTACTCTATTGTTCAAAGATAAATGTACCATGGAAGCTTGGGTGGTTACACTATGACTAAATTAATTCTTAAACATTATTTAAGGGACTTATTCTCAATCTCCTTTCATTGAGGCATCCTTTGATTTCTAAACGACTTTCTTTTATATAGTGTATAAAACCCTTTGACTTTTAATTTCAAGGGGAATCTTTTTTTACAAAGCGTTTTACTAAATAACAAAAAAAGGAATGTTTTTTTACGTAAGCGGGGACAATAAACTTTCCACCGCTGTGAGTTTTATTTGATATTTGGATTCCTTAACAACCCAAAATGTTTTTTTAAAAAACAAAATAAATACCATATACTCTTTTTATGTATTTTGGTATTGATAATGGTTTTGATAATGGATTTGTTTTGTCAATATATTTAAATGATATATTGTGATTGATAACCTCAATCACTCCCTATAAATATATAAGTTTTCCCACTAATTATGTGTCTCTAATTACCACCAATTTTCTCTTAATCGAGACCATAATCTGGTGGTAACTTTTTCAATTTTCTTTCCCTTTATTAAGAATAAATTTTATTAACCCAATTTACGATGCGGGTTTTCCACAAAGGTATTTCTCTATTTTTAACATTTTATTTTTAAAGAAAAATTTCAAATTGCAAGGAGGCAATTTATTGAAGGAGGGGGTAATATAACACCACAAGATCTCATATTACGTTATCTCATTAAAGTAATTTAATAGCTTGTGCTAAACGCAACACTGAGTTCAAGCACACCACGACATACCAAACTAGTCGTTCAAAAGCTGTTATGAATAGTATTAACTAAATTTTGAACTTTATATAATCCTTATAATTTTAGAATCCATATTATGATTTTCTTAAACATAATGTAAGAACTAATTCATCTTTTTTAGATAAAAGATGTATTTTTCAAAAAATACACATTTACCACCTTTTAATGGTGAACCAATGTGAAATCCATTATTTGAAACTTTTATATATTCAATTTCACTAAATAAATATATTAATTAGTATCAGGACATAAGAATTTAGTGTCAATAATTTTTTGGTGTTTTCTGATAACTTTCATATTTGGGTGAATAGTGAAAAATACTATATTTTAACTGAAAACAAATTTTTTAATCAAAACAATTTATAGTTTTAAATTATACCTTTAATGGTTTGGAAGTATAAATAGATTATATTTTTACCATTTAATTAAATTCTAGTCATTGTAAATAATTTTTACTTTGAAATTGGACATAAACAAGTGTCAATCTTTTGATAGCTATTATTTCTTAAAAATATGTCTTTTGGTTTTGACAAACAGAATTATTTTATATTAATAATTTAAAATTATACGTTTTTATTTTTTAAAATAAACTTCATTATTGAATTCGGAATATCAAAATTATCTTAGGGTGAATTTTTGGTATTTTACTGAAAACTTTCAATTTTTGATGAATTGTGAAAAACACTGAGTGATTTTTTAAAACTGACTTTTTATTCAAATAATTATTTAGTTTATTTAAATTTATTTTAGTTCAAAATAGATACATAATACCTAAATAAGTTAAATTTAATTCATAGGAGTCATTTTATATTAAGTTTAGATATATAATACTTTTATGGAAATTTTACCGTCTTTTACCCACCTCCTAGGAGCATTTGTAAATTTGCATAAAAATTAATTTTAAAACTTTTATGAATTGCATTTTAAAAATCTTAGGGTCACAGTTGATATCATTAAGTAAAATTTGGTTCAATAAGATGAAAATAATTTTTGATGAATAGTAACTTTTTGCTTTTATTTACCATGTTTAAAAGTAAATAGGGTAATTAAGGGTAAAAATGGTATTATTATTACCCTAAAACCTGTCCTAATTCTATTGGATAAGTGTAATTAGACCAAAAACAATCTTAGGAATAAAATATTATCCTTTAGGTCCACTTGGATTAGATTAGGACATTTTTTATTATTTAATTCAAACAAGAGTTAAAAGTGTTAAATTCAATTTTTAATAACTAAACCATTTTTAATATAGGATTACACATAAGATAAATTCCACTATAAATAGTAATTATAAAGATAAAAATATTTCCTACATAATGGTATTTTATTTATAATTTTTACACATTAAATAAGTTAATTTATTTATGACACAATGATGATGCAGTAATTACCTTGTTAATGAAATATTAAAATAATTGAAATTATAAATACCCAAATAATTGTAATTTGAGACTTTTTAGGAATTAAATTAATTTATAGGTTAATATGACATATTATGGTTGATTAAATGAATTATTTTCGAAGTAATAATGCTATTATAAATTTAGAAAAAAACAAAATACAAAATAGTGTCAAAATTGACATAAAAGAGTTTTAAAAAAAATATTATATTATTAATTGGTATTATATTCTTAAAAATACAAGATTTGAAAAAAAAATTATTATATAATAATATATATTACATTAATGAACCAATTATGATTCTATTGGCATTTTATAGTATGTTTATTGACCATATAATATAAAAATACAAAGAAACATGGTAATTGTCAAACTATTTGACTAAGAGTTAAATCGAAAAGTTGAGGTTAATATGGTGACCTAAACTTGTCTAAAACCTGTTGGTTGAGTGGGTTGTGACCCATCCCCGCTTTATAATTTTAATAATTCATTTTAGAGCCATTAGAAACCAAAAATGAATTTATTATAAAATAATATTTTAAGTTTTTTCTAAGGTGTCGTCACCCCTCTTATAAAAGGGAACTTCCTCTTCTCTCAAATTCACACCTCCAAATCCATTTGTCTTGGCCATCCCCTGACCAAATATCCTAAAAAATATTCTAACTTCATCCTATAGGCCTTCCTTTGGTCCTAAAGCCAACCTAGGTTTCCCTTTTGATCAAATCAAGAGGAAGAACCCGAAGAAGAGGTATTGATTTCACCACCCTCTTTCAAGTTCTCTTATTCTTCCTCTTACTCTTTCTTTGTTGTTTCTATTATAAAATAATAACTCTAATATATTATATATACTATGATGTTATTAAAAATATGGCACAACTATATTCATTATTCTATCCATCTTATGAATGATAATGCCACCATGTGTGCGTATGTACGGCTTACCATCTCCATGTCGTGGTGTGATTTTTTATTCAACACTATGTTATTAGGATGGATATAATGATGAGTAATATGTATATAAATTATGAAAATAACATGATAATGTATCTGTAAAATTAATATACCATCCAATTCCACACCTTTAAGGAAATTATATTGTCCGTCCTGCGTATGTACGGATTACCGTCTGCACGACGCGATCAAATTCATTTCCACGTTCACCATTCATTGAAGATTATAAAAATATATATTACTAATAAGTATATAATATATGAAATAATAATGCTACTGGAGAGAGAGATATATATATATTTATTTATTTATTTATTTATGTACTTACATATATCTTATTCACTTGCTTCTGTTCAATATGATATGAAAACAGAAAGAGCGTTTATGCGTACTTACGGCCTACCGTCTCCGTAAATGGTGTTTTACATTATATATATATCTATTATAAATATTTATTTTCTAAATATATATGATATATGAATCAATTTTTATACTCTAGAAGTATTTAAATCATTACCTAAATGATACGGTCATGAATAACAAGTTAAAATACGTACAATAAAGAAAGTGATTATTACCTGGAATGTTAATTTAACATGGAAATCATTATTAAATGGGTAGTATAAAGTCATAAATGAATCATATATGATGTAATAAATATTAATATGGTCCTGGTATAATCTAATAACACACCATGGTCATTATACAAGAGGTTAAATATTCCCTCGACCAAAGGAAAGTGCAAGGTAAGGGGTTTTCTTATCTCACTTTTAATTCCGTGAGATTTCCATTGTTCACCACTTATTTATTGCATGTGGTATATTGTGTACTGAAATTTGATATATATTATCATGATTCTATTTATTTTCATGATATTCTGGGATTCATTTGGTGGTTATTGACTATTTTTCATATGACTCGATTGATTACAACGAGGTAAGGGTTATTTCCTCAATCTCATTATTATCTGAGGTTGTTTAGGTGTGAGTATTTACTGGGACATATTTATCATCGATACAATTATTTGGAAAAAAAAATTTCAAAATGAATCTTTTAATGTTTTATGTGATGTTCTATTTAACTAGATCATCGTTTTAAATGTTTTAAAGATTTATCTTTCTAAATCCTTTTAATTAATGTCCATGTTTTCAAAATGATTTTAACGATTTATTTATATGGACATGAATGTTTTGAAATGATAATTATTTTCAAAAGTTTCAAAGTGGTATGAGACACTTTGATTCAAAAATATCTTTTAAATTACTTTCTTTATAAATGTGTGACGTTTAAATGATTTTACAAAAGTGATATTTCTCTCAAAAAATTTCACTCATCATTTTCAACTATGTCAACATCCTTTACTGGAAATTATTTTTGATTGAGGTTGATTTATTATAATAAAATATTCCATATTGTATTGAATGAGTTATGATATGTTTTCATATGGATGATCTATTTTTATACCATTCATGGTTTATGGTTAATTGATTGACATTTCGAATGCCAGTTTTTATACGAATGTTCATGTTATGTTTCAAAATTTTCATATGAGGAATGGTGTGGAATTAGTAAGTGACCGGTGGAGCCTTCTATAGCTCCTCGATGCATCGGTAGGTCTCATGAGACAAACTAGTGTCTTGGCACAAGCCCTTGACAAAACTTTTATTTTTAGTCTTGGCACAAGGCCTTGACTATGTGTTAATGATGTACGGCGTTAATCATTCCCTCATTATGAAATTAGTTGTTACATGTGATTATTTGACTTGTAGAATATCCATGTTCTTGTTTATATGGTGATGTTTGAATTATTTTTTCCATATTATGTTCAAGATTATGTTTAAAAAGGCTATTATTTTTATTACAAATCTTGCCTTAAATGTTTATAGCTTCCGCTAAATTATTTACCCTTACTGAGCATCTGAGATCACCCCTATCTTATGTCTTATTTTCCAAAGGATCCCAAGAAGTGTTTTATTTTTGAGATGCAAGGTTAAGCTAAGAGAGAAATGACATTCTCAAAGGATTTTTTTGTGTTGTATGTTAGAAATTGTAATGTAATGTCCATGTATGTAATCTATTTTCCAAAACTGCTAAACTAATCGGAATTTTGGGACTTTATTCCTTGTAATCATGCCAATGTATTAAAATAATGCACCGAATTTGGGAATCTAGGGTCGGTGCATTACAATTTTCAATCTACGTAGCATATTTATACATGAGGTTAGATTCCTCTCACATAGTGAACTGCTACATGGGATAGGGTTTCATCCGCATAGTATTTTGCTATGTGGGGAACCTGGTAGTGAAGGGGACATTGGTTCTTCGCCTCTCGGGGAGTATGCCCACATGGGATCTTTTGGTCATGGATTATCAATTTAAATTTATTATCCTTTTTAACACTATAAATAGTGTTTTTATCTTTGGGGAACTTCAAATGATTCTCGATTTTGTGGAAATTTATATTACATCATTCAATCGTTGATCCTCCAAATTTTTCATCCTCTATTTCGATCCCCTAAATGTCTATTTATATAGAAGTAGAGAACTGGGTAACATTGTAGCTAGTTATTTATAATGAGGCCATGATCCCCCTTTTGTAGAATCCCATGGCCATTATCTAGACCACATATTACTTAATTAGTGTATTCCATAGGTTTACGGTCTATGGATATGAAAATCATCTCCTTAGTCACTTGAATGAATTCATTTCATTCATAGGAAGTTGTGGTATTTCCTTTCCAATGAACCGTTTGTGTCCATGGAGGATATAGTAGACGTGGTGAATTTCTCTGCACTCATCCTAAAAATGACCATGTTTGTAGAGTTGGCACAACTGTTTCTTTCCATCAAATGGTTTTATTTGTGGGCGTCTTCATGAATCAGATCAGTGTGAAGAGATGCAATCCATGTAGGGTTTCCCTCTTCGTGGTCAGGCTTTCTCTTTTTCTGAATTATATCCTTTAAAAAATTCAATTATTCATTCGGTTTATTTTATTTCATTTTCCAATTTAATGGGATATTTTCAATTCCACTTGAAAAATTTTCAAGACTTGCAAAATGCCCCCATAGGAATGGGGTAAGATTTGGACAAAGAGAATGAAATTCTGATGTTGAAAGCAGTCCGCATTTGATTCAGTTTTATGTATGATGGTGTACCCATAAGAGGATTAACATGCCTATATAAAGGGGTCCCATGTCATTTTTCATCTACACTATTTCTCAACAAAAAAATTATTCTCACATACCGCTTTCAGTTAGCTACTCCCATGTACTGCAACCCTTCATGGACACCTTCATCGGTGAACTAAACTTTGGATCCATGAACTGAAACTTTTAACCCACTATCATTGAGTTTGGAATTATGTGTAGTGGGGTTAAATGTACGGATCACTTGTTCCATGAACTGATAGTTATCTTAACATCACTTCATCAGACAATTCCTCACAATCTTCCACAAACATTCAATTCACAAGACTTTGAGTATGAATACTATATTCAGTCTATTGAAAATTCTTGTAGGCTAACTCTTTTTTCATGGAATTTTGATATAGAAACAAGATCGCTCTAATTTAGTTTTCATTGAATGTTGCTGGAAGGATGGTGGTTATCTCTAATATTATTGAATATTATCTTCATTCTTACATCGTTCCTCATTGGTGTTTTTTAATGACGTCCTTCAACTTGAACTTACGGTCTATCCACTATCCATACAACTTCCGCTTCATAACTTGGGAGTTCAAGATGAGGCTTTTTTGTCACCAATAAACTAGAATATCCATATTGTCTTCCATTAGATGTCTCGGAGGTGCGACCAAGAAAATGTGTCTACTACAAGGGAAATCATATCTAGCTGAGGCCAAAGAAACATGTTTGTTTTGAATGGTTCCATATGGACTCATTGTAATAATAAAAAACATGACACATCGTGGATTCAGTCATTCATAACTATCCATACATTGTCAACCTTTCACAAGGTAACCCCAATGGAGGGTGGATCTCTAAGAAGGATCTGATATATGTATGATGATTCTATAATGAATGGACCTGGGCATTCTGGGTTCATAAAAACTATTTGGAAGACCTTAATCCATTAGAAGCTATCAAATTATACCAGGTAGTGTGGGATTCTTGATTTTACATTTATTCTTTGATCTAGATACTTCATGAACTCCTCAGTCGCTGGTTTTCAGGTACCAACACCTTTCACTTGTCCCATGGTGTAGTGGGGATAAGTTTATGGGATATCTAACCAATATGTGTACTTCCCATCCTCTAAAATATGTACGATAGGTTTTTACTAATGGTGGGAAATGTTGAGAATGTATCTCAATGAAAAGTATAATTATTGATCATTGTGGGAAGATTACTTGGTCAACCTCTTCATGCTCACACACTCATTTCATTTGAGGGTTGGAAGGGTTTGTTCATGGAAGTGGACATACCAAGGTCGAGAGATCAGATTAGCTGAACACATCCAACCCAACAATCATGAAAGATTCCCATCTCTTACTATTCTTCCCTAAAGGTGGGTAAATATACCACATGGGGTTATGAAATATAGTAATATGTGTCATTATATCTCAAATTAGTGGGTTTCCTTTCTATGTTCCTAAGTGGTTGTCTTTCCCCTCATCATGATTTTTATACTGGTGTCAGAGTTTTCACTTTTATAATGGCAACTGCATTGCCAAATAGACCACCTATTAATCTTGTTGTTCCCACCCTTGCCTGAATTTATGAGTTATTGGGGAAGATACATGAGGTAAGACTGGCACATCATCTTATAAGGTCATTACAATTTTTATATTACTACCAAGAAAAGAGTTTTTCCATCTATGAGTATCAAAATACTATGATGGTTCCTCATTCTGACTTTTTCCCGATCTAATTAGTATTTCAACAATCTATCCAAAAAACCTTGATGTTGAAAGTATGATTGAATTACTGAGGGAATTTTTTTCAGTGCCTTTGTGCCTCACCCAATGCCTCATGGATCAGTGGTGGATAACGAGAGTGGTTCTTCAGAAAAACATTCCTATATTGTTGCATTATGGGATGGAATTCTAACCCCTCGTATTGACTGTGTTACTATCTATGAGCCATATACCCCATATAGGTTTTTCAGAGAACTCATATTCCTACAACACGTCATGCCTCTCCCAGTTACATAGGATAAGAGGGATTCCCATCGAGTAATACATCACTAGTTATGGTTGATGATTGTGTGGGAGGATTTTGGTACATGAGTCATTATTCCCCCACAATGTCCTTAACTTACTTGTCATTGGGTTGTGATCAAATTTCAGTGACTTATTACCCGAAATAAATATTGGAAAGATCGGTTTGATGGGTGTAAATTCTATTTGTTTCCTCCTATTCCATACCATTTATAGAATATTTTCTATTCCCATTGTAAGGAGGTGTTCTATCATTTGTCACGTGAATTTGGTGGGACTTAATCTATACAATCCAAATATGTAGATATTGATTCAGATCCTTTAACTATGGTTGACCCTATTGGTGGTCCTGTTGAGGTTGTCCTAAGTGGAACATCAGTGGGAATTCCTGATGCCACAACCAATCCCACATACTTAGCTTTAGGTAGTGATCCATCTATAGAGGTGGGAGATCTCCCTACATGGGCATCACAACATAGGGGAGTTCCATTTGCTTCATTGGAACTTCCAGATTATATTCCAATGATAGTCGGTGAGATGGGCCAAAGTCCATATGTTATCTCTAGTTAATAGGATATATGCAAGTGAGAATTGATTAAAATACGTAAAATTGTCATGGAAACCCCTTTGGCAGTATTTACTAACCAAGAAAACACTATCGGATGACTGTTAAGTGATTTAGGCTCGGAAAAGTTTAATTTTCTGAATTTTTACCTTCATGCATACTAAAACACCATAGCTCAAGAGAACCTATATGTTTTCAAACATGAACTTTCTCAATTCAATTCCTTCCATAGTCAGATAGAGGCTTCGTGGGATATTACCACAAAGCTACATCACCAGGTTAAGGAGGAAAAGAATTATTATGATCATGTGATGACTCAAACAAAGGATTTTTGTGTCTCTGAAGTTCTCTTTGCTAGGTTGAAGGCCCAACTATCATTAAGAAATGAAAATATATAATCTATCATATATAGAGGTCATGATCCTAGGGACACTATTAGACACATATGCCTAATAGATGAGGCTAAGTCTGAGTAGGGAAGGGTCTTGGAATAGGATCGTGATGGTCCACGCCCAGCGGTGATCAATTTTCTGACTAGAGTGAGTTGGGATTAACTATAACCATTTTGTTTTTTGCATGTTTCTTCTTATCTTGTTTTCAATATCATTGTAAATAGACTCTAGAATACGGATTTTACATTTTGTTTATGAAATGAAAGAAATATTTTTTACTCTCCACGTGTTTCCTTTATTTTCTCTTCATATGATGATATTCACCTGAGATAGATTTAAATCATGATCCGATGTAATTAAATTGAAATAATAAATGCATGCTATAATTTTTTTTCCTGAGCTATTGGACTCATCAAGCATAACATGACTATTTCTAGGGTCACATGAAATACCCTACATGTTTTTATATCTTTCTCTTTTATGACCATAATTTTTTCCAAATCCTATTGTGATATAGGATTCGTGTACATAATAATACTTTTTATTAAGCCACCCTTTGCAGTTTTTCTACCTAATAATATTTGTGTCTTTTTTTGATTTACTGATATCTTCCCTAAACCATAAAATGGGTTGGTCTAGTGATATGATAGTCAACTTCTCACTAGGATTTATTTTGTGGTTTTTCTAGATGGACTATCATTACTGATGTTTTCGGTCCAAAAACCATGAACATGATTTTGCAGGGTGAGGGTCCCAATAGGGAATATTGGATAGGAATACCCTAATATTTTCTAGACATTAGTGAGGATTTTTCATGAAAATATTTTTTTTATTTTTGGGGTGTGATATGTGGTGTGGGGCATGGAATCCATTTGGGTGTACAAAGGTAAGAAAATCCTCTCTTGATGATGAATTTTTCTCTAGTTAGAAAGACTTTTTTGTGTGAAAATTATGAAGAGCCACTGGGCCATTTTGTGAATAGTCAAGAAAATGTGTCCTCAAGAAACTAACCAACCATTTATAATGGCTATGGTGATTTCATGGGACTTTGGATTTATCAAGACCATGAGGGGTGTCTTATCAAATGAGAGGTATCTAAAAAAATTTGAGGTATTCATGTAAATTTAAATCAGGTGTGGGAGAAAAATCCAACACGAATTTGGCTTGTGTAAAGTATATTTGAAGCAAGGTGTAATTTAACATTGTTCAAATAGGAATTTTTGGCTTCTACCACATTATTTTGACTAAAAAGGTTGAAAAGACTCACCATTTTCATGGTAGTCTAACCCAAAATGTTCTACCATGTTCATGCATGAAAGGGGAAAATGATGTAAACTACAACCTAGGGGGTTCCCGAATCCAAGTAATGATATGGGGCATTGGAGACATTAGGGCATATAGATATTGGAAAAGTCTCTCATGGGGATTAATATTTATTTGGTTGATAGGAAATTTGTTGGGTAATGTATGAAGATCCACTGGGGTATATTTTGAATAGTCAATGAGAGGTTCCCTCAAGAAACTGAACGTCTATTTCTGATGGTCGTGGAAGGATATGTGGACTTAGACTCATCTGATCAAAGAGTTTGGTTTATGTAAGAAAGGTACATTTTTTTAAGGGAATTACAAGTCACAATTTCCCAATGAAAATGAAAAATTCATTTTTTTTTCACACAGGGGTGGGGGTTTCCCTTTTGCTGGACTAACCCATGCATAATACGGAGCATTTGAAATTAATTTTAATGTCTTGCAATAAGGAAATACATGTATCATATCTTCCCTTATAGATCAAGATCAGGCATGGGAGTGGGGTGTTGTTTTAATATGAGATTACTAGTGGGGAAAATCTCACATTGGACTCCACCATGAAGATATATTTCATGAATAGGAGTATGGGGGAAAGCAATATTTATCATGTTTGAAATTTACTATGTAGATTTCGATCATACACAGTGATATTTGAGAATTTTATATCTTATCTCTTGAGACTAAATATTATGTTGAAGTGTCACCATGTATCATGTGAGGATGGGAGTCAATCAACACATAGATATTGAAGTTAAAACTCCCTTCATGGGTTTGACTCAATCACAGAGAGGGAAATTTTAAATTTTGGGGTGGATTGACCATGAAGTCAGAATCATGGCATCACCGTGGAATCAAACCACCCTTGGTTTTTAATATCATGTAGTTTAATGTCATTTGATTAGGGAGTTTTTCAGATAGTTTGATGTCTTATGGTTAAGAAAGTGGGATCACAGTTTATTGTGATGTTTTTGGGATTAATTTTCATGGAAATCGTGAGTAACTTGATGGGAAATTGGTCTAAGAGATTATAGAATGCTTTGAACATGAAGGGTGAGGATGACATAAACTATGATCATGGGGACTCTCAGATCGGGAGGAATGATATAGGTAATTGAATCCATTAAGAAATACAGAGGTAGGAGAAGCCTCCCCTGAGGAAAAACTTGTCTCTAGTCTACATACCATTTTTTGAAAAATGTACATAGAGACACCAGGGCATATTTTCCATAGTCAAGCAGTGGTGTCCTCAAGACACTGACTATCTATTCTTGAAGGCCATTGAGGTTTATGATGATCTGATATTCCTAGGGAACAGATTTTGGTAAATGGAAAGGATGTTCCCAGTGACACATAAAACATCCAAGATAAAATTTTCCATAATGTATGGATCTCCCTAAATAGATCTGACCCATATATAGGGGTGTTCTGATTTCCTAATAGACCCCTGATGTGGAAACCATAATTGAAACCTTCTGCACAGATCTGTATTTATGCATAGAAGATGGGGGAATTTTTGTGGTGTATAGGCCTTGGAATTAGAATCCTGGTGTTGCTACATACCTCATTGAAACAAGGACCAAGACACACATAGTTATTAGACACTTTCTTATGAATATTTGATTCATGCACATGAGGTAACTTTTGTGGTGGTCCTAAAAATATGACCTTTTTTGAAGTCCGCCGCATCAACTTGGATAATATGTAGGGGAGGAGGAATTTTATGCATTTGGGAATTGATGGTAGAAGATATGATATCTATGTTTATCTATATATCTTTCAAGGGTAGGAATTAGGCTATAAATATTTCTTGAAATATCATACAATTTAGTATCATGTGGTAAGGTTATAGGTGAATCGATATGAAAGGGTGGGAATGTTGTGGTTGGGCACAAATACGGAGTCTTGGGCATCACTACGTATCTCATGGGGATGTGAATCTAGCCGTCCAAAGTTCTCAAGTGAAGATTCTCCATGTAGGTCTCATTCATACATGGGGAAGGGTATTTTTTAGATTCAGGGTGGATGAACCAGGACATGAGAATTTGGGCATCACTACATATTTTTTATGGATAATATTCAATAAACACATATTTCTTGGAGTTCTATGATGTTTAATATCTTGCAGTGAGGATGAAGGCAGACCGATGTAAATAAATTGAAATGTCATGGTTATTCCAAAAGATGACTGTTTGAATGTCACAACATATCCCATGAGAATGATAATCAAACCGTTTTTATTTCTTGAAATACCTTGTATTTTAATGTCATATGGTGAGGATTCAGGGTATTAAATTATATTTATTGCATTTAAGAATGTAATGGGCATATTTCATACGTTTATGTCTTTCTTGGGAGGGTAATACTTTACTGCAATTCTTAAGATCATGTGAGTTATACACAATGTCAGAAACAAGGATAAGTATGGGTCCTCTGTGATATTGAAAAAGGTGAGAGAGAGTAAAATAAGGAAAATTTGAATCATGTGGTGGTTGGACCAATATATAGGATCAATTAATCCCATTTTATCTCATTTGAAATGAGAATTAATCCTTACATAGTTCTAGTATCTCCATGAAGATTAACGTCATGCAGTGAGGACAAAGCTGACTTGAAATTAATGTGTGGATGAACATCATGGATCCACGTAGTTTTATGTCACGATATAAGGACATTCATTATATAAATTTTAATTTCACACCAAAAGGACTTCTCATCATGCAGTTTAATGTCTTATGATTGGGATGATGAATTCCATGAATTTTAATGTCTTACTTCTAGGATGTGTTCATACAGTTTACTGTTATGTATCTAGGATGATTTGGTACAGTTTAATGTCATGTTTCCAGGATCAAATTCTTTTTATAAATGAAATATTTCTTCTGGATCCTTGAATTGGTAGGTGCTGTAATGAGTAGGATATCCATTTAAATGAAGGCATATGATCCATTGGAGTAGACCTTACGAATTACATACTTTCCCTCTCATTTTTGTTCCAACTTTAGAGGTTTATTTTTTAGTATCATTAGAGTTATGGGAACCAAATCCATTTCTACTTCTTGGAATGACCAGAGTCACAAATTTTTGTTGAAGGATCCTGAAATCTGGTTTCGGTAAACTTCAAAATACTGTAAGTATTAAATCTATTTTCATAGAACTATTATAATCCATCCATATGATTTTAAAATTTCTCATCTATGGAAAATTGGTCACAAATGGAAACAAGGAGTGAGGTCTTTTGAACATTATTCGGTAGGACCACTTTCATCTTGTATACCAATGAATACAGTTTAGATTGTGAAGCAGTATGGGTGGTGGTCCAATAAGCCCATAAATAATTGAGGATATTTTTCAGCCATGAAATATTATCCCTCTCTACAATATTTTGGTTTATATTGAATATGGTCTTGCTGAATGTATTTTTTTGTCTATTAGCCACTATTTGATAGACGGATGAATGGTTAGTGTTGATTCCATACTCCTTGTATAATGTTTCCGACTCAGATGAAAAAAAAAATTGTTCCATTATCCATTAGTATAGTGTTACGGACAATAAATATGGTAATTATATTGGTCTTCGCAAAGATGAAAATATTTCTTTCCTGGACTACTTTGAGGGGTACTTCTTCATCCAATTGGGAAAATAAGTCAGTTGTTGTGAGGGTGTATTTGAACTTCTTAGCCATGGTGGGTGGGTATGGTACCACAAAATCTATTCCCCTTATGGAAAACGGCTAGGAGTACTTGGTTATGAAATGTAACTCTAGGGGTTGGTTGATGAAATTTTCATGAACATGGAAGGAATGATAATTATTGGTAATTGTAGTGCAGACCTGAGTTATAGTGTGCCAGTAGTATTAATGAAATCAAATTTAATGGAAAATATTGGGTCCTGAATGATTTTTACCATAGGCTCTAGTGTGTACTTCTTTCACGATGTAAACTTTCACTTCTTCATAAATGCATCTAAGAAGGACCCCATCAAGGCCTAATTTATATAGGTTCTTTTTTTTATTTGTTCCATCATATAGAACAAAATTAATTTCTCATATCTGTATTTTCTCCCTCCTGGATCTATCTAGGGGTATTTATCCATTTTAGAGATAGTTTATAATGGAATTCATCCAACCAATGGTAGGACCATATGACTTAAGGATGTGGTTGTTTTCATTGATTTCATTCGTATTGACCTGAATGAATGGAGAGACAATCCAGCATGTGCAATGATGAGGACTATTTAATTTTGATTTGGGTCAGCCAGAACTGTGGCTGCATTTTCCAATGCATCATATTGAGCATTTTGCAACAGGGGAATATAGGTTAATGTTGGATATGAATTGAGTTCTACCATTAGTCCATGGATGTGATCAAATCAATGGATTATCTCTTCCTTTTTGATGGGATAATTGCTGTAGAAATTCTTGATGACTAGTTATGAATCTCTTTTTATATTTAGTTGGATTAATTATTCTTCAAATACAAGATCGATTCCTATAATGAGAGCCCAGTGTTTCTCGTCATTATTTATACACACATCCGTCAATAATAAAGAGTACAACCTGACCATAGTTTCTAGATATATGAGTACAGTTCCTAGCCCTAATTTTTTAAGATTTATTTCCTCTATCCTTTTCACAGTTGGCCTTCTGGAAGCACCATCAAAATACATATTCTATGTTTTGGAGTCTTCCATTATAGTGAAAAACTATTCATCTATAATTTTCGCTTCTGATGAAGTTATTGCTTTCGAGGGGTTCTCTTCTAGGAAACCTACTAGTTGCTGGCCTTTGACAACTTTCCAAGGCATGAACTAGATGTAAAAATTCTATATAATGACATCCCACCCTGAAAAACATTCACCCATCATTAGAGTATTGAGAATGTACTGGAGTGGGTTGCTATGGGAGACCAAGTGGACCTCATGATGTTTTAGGTAATGTCTCAATTTGTGTATATAAAATATTAGTGCCAAAAATAGTTTCTCGATATTTGAGTAATGATTATCATCGTTAATCATTGTTTAACTGAGATAGTAGTGGATATTTTCACTTATGGTGTCATTCTATTATCCGAATAAGTCACATAGGGATCACTCCAAGGTAGTCACATAAAGCATGAACGATATTCTATCAATGGGAGGCATTAGCCCTAGAATAATAAAGAGATATTTATTGGGTTTTTCAAATTCTTCATGAAAATCATAATTCCATTGATATGTTAACCCTTTTTCATTAACCTAGTAAAGGGTTTACTTTGGCCGAAAAGGCTGGCTTTGAAGTATTGAATGTAGGCCAAGTTTACATGTAGTCCTCTTAAAATAGTGGGGTTTTGAGGAGGTGGCATTCCAAGGATAGCCTTAATCTTCTCAATGTCAACTTTGATTCCATGTTGTTGTATGATGAAGCCTAATAATTTCCCTAAGGTAACTCTGAAATCACACTTCAAGGGGTTTATATTCAGGTTGTGATTTCATTGTTTTTAAAGACTATTTTGAGATTCGTCTGGTGTTTTGTAACTTGTCATGATTTAACCACAAGGTCCTCAACATATAATTTTAATAACTTTTCTATTAAGGGATTAATGATGTAGTTCATGGAACACTTATATGTGGTGCCAAATTCCTCAAACGAGGGGAATTACCCAATAAAAAATAAACCCTAGGGTGACCTGAAAGTAGTGGCTTCTTTGTATTCTCAATCTCTTCAAATTTTACGGTATCCTAAATAGTCGTCCATGAAAGAGAGGGCCTAATATCCTACGATAGAATCAATCAGCAGTTCTATGATTTGGAATAGGAAATCATCGTTCATAATGTGTCAAATGAGACCTCAGAATTCGATATAGACTCTAATTTATCCATTAATCTTTTTATAGATGACTATATTATCCATCCATATGAGATACTATACTTCCCAAATGATGTATGCTATGATGATCTTGTCAAAATCAACCTCTACTTTTCGTTCATGTGTCAGGTGACATCTTCAAGCCACCAGTTTGTAACCCCAATGATCTTATGGAAGGTCTAGGTGGTGAGTGGACACTTCAGGATTGAGTCCTTGAATTTCTATGTAGTTTCATGAAAAAGAAACTCAAAGGTTTTTTAGGAAGGAGGTGTACACCTCTTTCTCATTATAATACATTGCTTCACTAATTTGGGTTGGTCGTGGATCTTCTTCCATAGCCATATTGATTTCGTTGAGTTCATAAATGATGCTAGTGATGCCTTCCTCAAATGATCAAGGGGAATCTTTGAGATCCTCTTCCTCTTATTACTCCTCATTTTCATCATCCTCTTCCTCTTCTGATGGGGACACAATCTTTATGATAAGCTCTCCAAAGATAGGAGGATAGTCAAGACCTTGACACTCAGGGGACAAAGTTACTTCTTCAATCCCCTCTGATGGAAGGGGATGTTTATAAGAATATATAATGAAGGATGGATGTGTTTTCCTTAGTGGGTGAGGCAGGGATTTCCAAGAGCTCTGAGGATGGTTTAGGTGCATTTTTATCTGAGGATTCACTATTATCTTAGGTTTCACCATGTTCCTCAATGCTACTAGACTCAGTGCATATGACTAAAATCATGAGTATAGTTGAACAAACCTCTAAACCCAGGATTGTACACCTGAACTGATTAATGGGTAGTACAAATTCTTCATTGAGCTATTTAATGGGATCTGCTGGGATCATTTCTATACCATTTGGGGCAGTTTTCCAATCAATACCATTATTTTGGGGTTTATTTCATTCCCCTTGATAGAATCCTACTTCGATGAAATGAGACTTATATGTTTCAAAATGGGGATTTATCGGTGCATAACATGCAAAATTTTCCATTTATACAATATTGGATGCACGGATGGTGTGAATAGGGGACCGTTGTAAGTTGGTGAAACTAGGGCCTTCCTGGTAATACATTGAAGGTATAATTTTTTCATACAATGAAAAAATATGATTTAGAGATGATATCTACAAACTAGGTATGTAGATTGATTTAGACCAATGGATTATGCTAAGTTTTATCATATCATTATAGAGTTATGGAAGACAGTTCTAGATTGTCCTCAACATAGCCCAACCAGAGAAGTGTTCACATTGTGATGAGATTAACTCTGAAGCCATATTCAATGAATAATTTTTGTACATTAAAACTGATTATCATTTCAAACACATACAATCACCTAATTTTTCCTAGTATAACAACGTATTCATCCAAATTTATGATGTAGATCACTCTATAACATTCCATAGGGTTAGTTTCTACCCGATAGACTTCATCAGTATCTACATCAGCTTTAAACTCTTGGAGATTATTAAATCCTCTACAAGTGACTATCTAATTTCACTGGGAAAACTCATAT
This sequence comes from Viscum album, assembly GCA_963277665.1. NCBI lineage: Eukaryota > Viridiplantae > Streptophyta > Magnoliopsida > Santalales > Viscaceae > Viscum > Viscum album. Next base: position 374,320,722 of record OY728163.1, on the reverse strand, counting down.
CTTAAAAGATTTATAGTTTTATTGGTAATGAGACAAGTTTATTTAGGATATCATAGTTCTGGTATAAATAATGGTTCTTCCTAGAATTGGGATGCTCTTTCAATGACTCTTTAGAAGATTATGATGGATCGACCCTCACAATCGGAGCTGGAGCATCTGGTCTTTTTGGTTTTGGATGGAAAGGTCTACCCACATTACAAGGGTAATTAGAAACATGTTCTTCTTCTGATGGATACTCCAGAAATATTTGATGAGGGTGACTTCTAATAGGTGTAGGGTAACATCTCTTTCTGTGTTACGTCCAATGGAATGCTCTTCCCCAAATTTTTGCAACATCTATGTTTTGTGTGTGGGTATAGTCATAATCTTGGTTTCTTCCATGGATTCATTTTCCTTGGTATCCCTAGATTATATGGCATCTTCCTCTAGTTCCTCGATCACATGTGGGGTACTCGGGTTTATAGCAATACTCATTGTTGGAAAAGGGATCCATTAAATGAATGGCATTGACATATCCAAACATCAACTCTTCTTCGGATGATGCCTTTTCCTACTCAATTTCTTGGTGTGGTGTCATTGGAAAGGGTGGTGGATGTTCTTTCACATTTGATGACATGAAATCTATGTTGGTCAAGGATAATTTCAGCCCTAAATAAATTCATCTTCCTACACTTTATCTTTACTTTCCTCATCAGGATATCTTCTATATGGTTGGATTATAGAAGATTATGGGGGAAAGGATGTAGGTTGTGTTTTTAGTATGAGCAATAGGATATACAGTTTGTTACTTCAACTATACATGTAGAATTCCATGATTTTGGTTGATTATATTTTGATTCAACCAACTATCAAACTTTTTTTCTCTATTATAAAAAATCCTTTCTAATAATCTCCCTCATCAGGGGTAGTGGTGCATACATATTACACATGCACTGGAAATGGTTCGAATTTAAATTTCATGGAAACTATCATTTTCTGCAAGATTTACTTGAAGATGAAACACTCCTAGATTGTGTGTCCCAATATCCGGTGGATGGGATGATAATCCATTCAGTCTCTAAGAACAAATTCATTGGAACCATTTGGTTATGGGAGACAGAGAAGGTTGCAGTTAATAGTGTCTATAAAAAAAATAGATTTGGTCATCTAGGAATGTGTAATATTTGTTCCTTTATTCCTCAAACCGATTTATCCTTGGTCCCCATTGCTTGTATTGTCAACTCGGGAGTTTATGTTGATGTCCAGGGGGTCCTGCATGATTTGGTGCAGGAATCTAAGCCGGATGAGTTGGTGAGGATGGCATTAGTATAACAAAAGATGTTTCAAGTTTTCATAACCAATTTTTGGGGGATGGCGGGGCTTCCTGGGACATGATATTAGACCATTGTAAGGAATATTCAATTTTATATGCAATGATAGAGAAATCTCGGAACCCGGTTGTATATTTCCCCTATATGAGTGGTGTTCATAGTTCATCATGGAGATTATTAATTCATATGGTGAGAATATAATCTTGGTAGAGCCACATATTCAAGGGGTAGGTTAACCCCTTCCAACTGAAAATTATGTCTGATACTCTTTCATTCTCCCAATGTTTGTAGTTTATGAGGTCGCCAACTATTTTCTATGGATGTTTTGAACTAAAATAGAAAAGTAACTACAGTTAGAGATATTTCCATTCTATTATCGACTGAGATGGAAAATTAGGGTACCATACAAAGGCTGAACCTTGTAGGGTTCGCATGAAGCATATGAGTTTCACTACTTCTTATTGCTCTAGGGTTCCCATCATGGGATCATAATAGGATGCATAATTCATCAGATGTTGTTTTGGGTCACCTTATCCATTTAATACAAGGAACACAAGGTTCCCAATGTTTGGAGGAATCGAAAAGTTACTCACCCAATCAGGGTAAGGTTTACATTATTCTTATATTGGAGCACACTATCCTTCCATGGCTTCAAATTGAGATCCTAATGACTTGATGGTACTCATGATCCCTTGATGTGTGTTTTGTTGGAAATGAGCAAGGTATGGTGCAATAGGGGGAACATTTTCTCATACCGGTACTGCTGGTATATGAGGGGGATGCCCAATCGGGGGTATCATTTTTATATGTACCTAAACCAGTTCTAGTTGTTTCCTCAATGGTGAAAAATCCTGATATCCCAATGAGATTGAATTCAGGTTGACTGATGGTTCTAGTGTTGTATTGGATGAACCTACCATACTTGCTTCATTCTTCTATATGAACCCTTTTGGATTTGGAACACATGCTAGGAATGTATGTTCAAGCTATTCTGGAGGATGTTGAGGAGAATATTTGATAGGACGTATTTCCTAGAGTATCTCAGAATTGATTCACCTTAACTCTTTCATATCTTCCTCTTTCTGAGAGAATCTCTCCCCATGCATAAGGGATGTGTTCTCATAAGAATGAAGAGGTGGTTCACATGTGACCTTACACTTATTATTCTACTTATTGAAGATTTTAAAAGGTGGTATTGAAGGATTAGATGAGGGAGCACTCAAATTCATGGAGGCCCATTGATTCTGAGTTCGCACACCATTAGGTACGGTGTGGATAAGATTATCGGTGGAACCACCCTCAAATTTCACTTCTGGATTTCCATCATCCTGAAGGAGGTACATGGGATTGAATTCCATGACATTCTCCATTGCATAACATATTGTAGGTGGCACTTTGGCTATTGAATGATAGGGTAGATTCTTGTGTCCCTTGTTGGATCATCTCCTTCCATTATGGAATTATTTTGGTGCTTTTTGGCAAAGAGTAACTTGGACAAAACTATGGTGTGATATTTTCAAAATCCTCCCTTATGGGGGAACTCAAACATATGATGGGGTTGATAAGGTGACCTCTTTACTTGCCTTCCTCTATAGGTGAGAAAACACCAATATCTATAGTGCAGGTGATTGGGGTAAAAATTCCCCCATCCCTGTAGGTTGGGTTTTCTCTCGTTACTTTGTTTTTATGTCTTGATTTAGATTTTTTGGTCTTAAGGGGGAATTGTGTGTTAATGGCTCCCCCAACCCTATGGGATGGTGATTGTCCCATATTGCGTAATGTGCTTCTGCATTTTCCACTTTCATGATCTCATGCATTCTCATTTGGGTGTGAGCTGGATATGGTGTTAGGTCTACATGTGACATATTTTCTTCTAAGGACATTAGAAATTCATGTTGATTGGCCTCCCATAAATGATAGTACTATTGAATTTTCTTTCTTTTCTTATTCATGAGTCCTTCAATGGAACACTCACCTTTGTATTAACGCTTTTGAGAGGTATTTGAGACTATTTATTATTTAGGATTCCACATTTATTGATAAGGAATTTGATTTGATGACCATCTGAGGATGATGAAATTACCAGATTTTATTTCTAATGGGTTCTATTGGAAGGGATGTGGGGTAAAGAGAAATGCTCCATTCTCTCCCCACCCCTAGATATAAAAATTATATGTGGAATCATTGATTTTGTCACACAACTTATGCAACGCATTGAGGTAGGTCAGTTCAAGATCTTTCTTCCACCTCTCTAATCGTGGTCGACGCACATAAGAGAGGTCCTCTAGGTCAATTTGATGGTGGATCTCCTCAAATACCTGGACATGGTCTATGTACCCATTTTAGGGTAAGTACATTATTTTTAGGTTGTGGGGGTTGTACAAAGATTGAGGTGGATTTTATGTATGCATTCCTCGGTCAATTCCCTTTGTAGGTCGAATTGAGAAGTGCCTATGGTCCAAAACATAACAGGATTGTCATCCTTGAATAATTTTCCTCTCATGAATAATTTTCCATTTGTTCTCCTACCAGATATTCCTCTACATGATCTTCCTAATTTGGACTCTTTGTGACAATTTCATCACAATTACCGGGGCTTGTAGGTGTCTTGTACATATGTGAATGATGGGGGGTGGATCTAAAGATGATTATTGCCCTGGACCGTCTTCTGGTTGAGAAAGGATATCACTTGTCATCGACATGGTATCTAACATGTCTGGATTTATCCTTCCAAGAACCTCAGAATATGAGGGATTCCTCATGAATGCATTTTCAAGGGGAGAACCTTCTTGATGGTGTGAAATTTGACTACGGGGAAGAACTTCATATTTAGTGCCACAAAGGCGAGGGCTCCCATCGTGGATTGGTGTTTTCTTTCAAGGATAATATCTATGGTCTTCATCTTGTGGAGGACCATTAGTATAGATTGAAACAATGAGAGGGACTTTTTGCTTCATGATTTTATTATAGGAAGGACCATTTCAATGGATTCTATCATTTCAAGGGATACCATTAAGGTTTGATGTTTGACTATAGGGATAATTTCTACAGTGTATACCCTGGGGATGACCATCAGGGAGGAAAACATCATGGGGAGGACCTTATTTCTACTCAATATTTTGGACACACATATGGATACTGTTATGGTCATCAAGAGATAGGATCAAACGATGGATCATATATTTCCCATGAAGTAATCCTTCATGGGTTCATTGAGGAGGACCTTCAGAGCTACTGGTAACAAAATTGTGGAGAGGACCCTCACAACAACTACTACCACTTACATAATTTGGTGACAAATCAATAGGTTTTTAAGACACTATTGATAAATTTTTGATGGCTTCAAGAACATTGGATTCTAATAGAGCAGGGTCATGAATGTGCTCTTCATTTTCCAGTTTCCTTTGGTGAATTAAATTTTTTGGTGCTCTCTTGTTGGAAACTGGGGCCACCTGCTATTGGTAACGACCTTCATATATGGGTTCCTATTTCAGTGGTTCCCTTGATGCCACAGAGATAAGATAACAAGCATCTTGTGTTCTGGTAGATATATATGCTTTCCTTAGAGCAGCCAACATGGTGAACTGATGTCTCCCAGTTGGAATATGCATTTGTTCCTGATACAATTTTCCATTCACCATGGAATGTGGCCGAAGACCCTCCTTAGCCAGAGGAGGGATGAATGTATACTCTGTGGTGGCCATCCTATTTTGTCGGAGAGTCACCCTACATTGTGATATGGGTTTGTGGGACCGAATCATTTCTATTACTACATACATGATTACATCTTGACAGGTTTTGAGAATATGTTCATGAATTGATGTCTAATCCTCCATCATTTATAGGATGTGTTGAGAGACTTCTATTGATGGAATGGGGATTTATTCCCATTCATATGTTGGAATAATAATATGTTTTTTCTGATCCTCCATGTTTTGCCTATGGTTATTGGCAGTTATCCTATGTTGGGGTTGAGGAATGAGTCTACCCCTAATTCATGGCAAGGATAATTTAGCTTCTTTCTATGGTTTCCACTATATTTGACTAGTGGGATTCATGTTTATGTGTAGGAATTTTCATCTGATCATTTTACATTTTATTTATTTGATGGTATGGATATGAATCTGTATAAATTTGACTACTATTGTATTTTTTACACTATATTGAATTGGTGGGCTTCATTTTGGTAAGCAAGAATTTGTTTCTACCAGCTGATGACCACCATATTTTACAGGTGGGCTTCATACACAATGGAGGGGTTATCGGTATGGACATAATTTTCTATCCTAATGGATGATGGGAATGATGTGTTTTAATAGGGTTTTTTTACTTCTTATAGCTGGTTTCTATCCTGTGTGGATGATAATATTCTAGTGTGTTTGCAAGAATTTACATCTGTCTATTGATTTCCATAGTATTTGACTGGTGGGATTCATTTTCACTCAATGTATTGTATGAATGCCCATAATTTTCTATCCTATTTGGATTATGGGATTCTTGCACATCGGTAGGGATTTTCATCTACCTAAAATCATCTTCACTACACCTATAGCGGTTTTGGTAAGCAATAAAAGGAATATGTGTTTTCTTGTATTGTGACACTATATTTTCATGGAATGTTTCACAAGGGGGTGAAGGAATGTATATATACTCATATTGTGAAAACATATTTGTATGGTGGACCACTTCCTCCAGAATCAATGTGTCGACCTGTTATAGTTTTTAGTTCATCACCCCCATCAAGCATTCTGAGGAAGTTGAGTCTATTCCCCTTCATTGGGTCCCAATGAGTGATGATCACCTCAAAGCAAGGATTATGAGCCATGTAGAATTGCGGGTGAAATCTTTAAGTGGGGTCCATTGATCAAGGCTCCAGTATAGTAGGGTAGAATTCATTGATGATGACCTCATCCACTTCTATATGGAAAGTAAGGTACTCATTATCACGTTCTAAAAACATGATCTCGAAATGATTAGAGAAGTCTAGTGGGGACACCCTATTCTAGAATTATTTCCACTATTGAAGAGGTGGATGGTGAGATTTCATCTATTGGAGGGTCTCCCTTACAGCCTCTAATGTGGGGGAGAAGAGCATTCTGTTGGTACAACTAGATTAGTGCATTTAAAACCCAGCGTTGGAGACATGGGTTGGGTGACAGATTCCCCTACATTGTAGAAGACTCAGCCGGTGTATTGATCGACATGTGTGTCTATGAGAACTTTAAGGATAAAATTGTATTCAAGGTAGCTATAAATTCCTTCAATATATGTGAAAAATATAGAAAAAACACCTCATAAAATTATTATCTCATCGTCACATGCATAATTGATGATCTTCCATGACCCTATTTTTTATTGGATGTGAAAGGGAATTCGGTGGTGTAATACCACCACTTAGGTTAAATATTCATGTCAGGTTCCCCATTTTTTGAAATTGATAATTTTATAGATGCGACAAATGATTAAAATTTATTATTCCTATTGATTTATGTCATTTTTTTTGAAAAAAATGTTGTTGTTTTTTTCCTGATAGGGAATGTGGACTATTGGTTCGGTTGTAGGGGTTAATTGGCATGCAATAACTAGAATCCTTTATAAAATCTTCAAGGGTCTCCAAAGGGTTTGTTTATGGACCTCGAAACACCAATTATTCTCACATCCATGATTCATGGACCTTATTTACAAAGTAAAGCATTCATTGGGTGATTTTACCAATGACACATAAGAATACACAATGGTTGAGAGGATGGGAACACAGGGTTATCTCACACTTTTGGGGAAATAATTTCTTATTTCGGATCTCTATTATATATTTAATATATGTTAATATGTTCATGATTCCTTGGTTCATTCCCAAGCATGTTTCCACAGTATATCCCCTAGGAAACATCATGATTATGCAAGTTTTTGAAATCATCTGGATATATATGAGGTTCTCTATAGTAGGAAGGATCAATATGTATTCAAGGTTATCCGTCAATGTTACCATTTTATGGATAAATCAATGGTGATTTGGTCATTTTCTAAGACAATGTTTGTATCAGGCCATATGGGATGGTGCTCCGGATTCTATCATCATACAGGGGGACATGAGTTATTCTGATAACGATATAGAATCCATAAGATAGGATTCATATGTATCATTGTGAGAGAAATCTGAAACCATGTAGTTCATTGTTACTTTACTGGACAGGTCACCTTTTAAGGTCGTGTGATAAGGTCCCAACCATGCAGTTTCACATCATGTGACAAGGAAACACAGGGGAAAGGTTGTTTGGTCAAGGATGGTGTGAGACTTATGTCGAAGCATAACGAGGCACACATAAGGTATATGGTCTCCCAAGTGGATGTGACCCTACCAGAGATGTAGACCAAAAAACATTATGGTGATTTGGATGTTGAGTTTGGACCTCAGGGAGGCTTCAAACATATACCTGTTAGTTGGGAATCAAATCCCTCATAGTTCAGATTGAGCTGGGAATTACACTTTATGGGGGGGTCCCATTAAGGGAAGAAGATTGGGGCTTACACATGGGAGCTTCCCAATTGAGTGGATTTGATCGGGGTATACACCTTCTAGGAGTTAAATTTGGATTAAATTAGGATATTATATTTATACAGATGTCTTGTTCATTGTATTGATATTAGGGATTAAATCCTTGTAGATTTCATGTGATTTGGGACCATGAGAATGTAGGATTTCCACCAACCTCTAAGCACATGGGAGTCATGATCGGTGTGAGAAGTAAGAGGCAGTGGATCTGAATATTGCACATCCCACTTGATCTGCTGATAGATGGTATTAGATGGAAGGGGGGGAGAAATGGATTATAAAGTATGCATTTATCCTCCTTTAATTTCATATCCTGAATAGTGAAATTTTGCGACCTATCCATATGTGTCCATGGAGAGGGCAGAGATGAGCATAGTTGAAACCTCCTACAAGAAGGGATAGGGGCTTACCGTAGTGGGAGTTCCTTAAATTTGGTAATGGGGGGATGTATACCATTCCTTATCAAAAGGTATTGAAATTTGTATCCCCTTTATTCCCACTCAAAATGGGGAGTTACATGTGAGTATCCCATGGTCAGACCTCGCGTTACCAAGGGAATGTAAACATATGCTCACTCTAAGGGTCCATATTACTGCTGGGATAACCAACATGTATCTGCTTACCATGGGTATCTAAACTCAAAAGTAAATTCTGGTGCACCCATTTTTTTATCATTCAAGTCCAGCGACTTTAGAAAACTCATAGGCTTAACGATGTCGGACTTATTTACGAAGGAGTCAACATGGGAACAATGGATGCGAACAAAGGGAATGATCATGGTCATAGAGTGGAACGAAATAGGGTACCCACCCTTCACATGGTAGGTCATCACAAAAGATATGGGTTCTTCCGCATATTGTGTCGCTACACAGGTGAGGAGGTTGTTTAGGTACAATTGTGCTATGAAAAACTAGGTGGAGTCTATGTAGTGTTCAGTTTCTCGGTGCGAGTTTCCATCCACATAGCATATTTCATTGTGGGGCTAAATTCCTCCAACATAGTGAATTACTCTGCAGGGCATGGTTCCATCTTCATATAATTTTTCTATGTGGGTCACCTAGTTATGAAGCTCATATTAGTTCTATAACTCTCAGGGAGTATGACCGTGAGGGATCTTTTGTCCACATATTGCCAATTTTATTTTATTCTCCATCTAAAAACTATGCATCCATGTTTTTTCCAGTGTGTAGTTTTCAAATGAGTATGGATTTTATAGAACTTTCGATTTTTTCCTTCAATCATCGATCCTCAAAATTTCCCTAATATCTTTGTCTCCCCTCGAACTATATTTATAAAGAATAATAGAACCATGTAACAAGGTATCCAATTTTTTGTAACGAGGCCCTAACCCCCTTTTCCTGAATTTCTAGACCATTACCTGACCCTAGGATGACTTAGTCAGTAGAGGTTATTGGGTTATGGTCTACAGAGAATAAAATTATCACCTTAGTCTAGTGAGCGACTTCGTTTCATTCACATGAAAATTATGGATTTTCCTTGCCCATTGATCATTTGAGTCCACATAGGATGTAGTTCATGGGGTGAATTATTCCTCCCTCTTCCAAAAAATTTACACATTCGTAGATCTAACACCATATTTTTCCTCTGAATAACGGTTTTATTCATGGGCGTTATCATGAAGAAGATATCTATGAGGAGTGGTGATCCATGAAGGGTTTTCCCTCTTTTCATTCCATCTTTTTTCCTTTTCTAAAATCACTCCTTTAAGCAATTTATCTTAAATTCATCCTTGAATTTAGTTTCCTTCCTTTCACAATTTCATCGGATAATTTCAATTCCATTTGAAAAGTTTTTAGGGCCCAAAAATCATTATTTAATATTAAAAATTTCATAAATATCACATTTATTAATTCAATTCATTTTTTATAACTACTCAAAAAATGTGATGATGAAAAATTAAATATTTAGTTCATGGAGGTGGTAGTCAGTACATAACATGAGTAAAGTTTTCAAATTTTAAATTTGTGGGAGAGAAGGTAGAAAAGTATTGTTACATTAACATAAAAACATTTCATTATATTAATGATAATTATTTAATTAGATAATTATGTTTATAATAGTTGCAGATAAAAAAAATATAGAGAAGAAAATTTTAATGAGTGGATAGTACTTACATTGAGAATTTGAATCTTGTCTTCAAAGACCTCTTGATAATGAAGGATATGGGACACTTTATTTTCACCAATGGATCAATAGAGTGAAATTTTATTCTATGAGATTTACAATGTGAAGGGTTTAATTATTAATCCAATGGGATGGAGTGGTTTAAAGTTTTTTTAACTAAGAAACTTTTATAGGTAAAAAGAGGTATTTTTACCTAGAAAGTAATGTTAAGTGAGGGGTAATGATTAAATCGCAGGGGAGTTAGGTCAGTTAGGACAATAAATTTTTTGAGATATGTCAGTAAGACATACAAACCCAAAAAATGTGTTCTATAAGGCCTAAGTTTCATGTTAATTTTGACAAATTCAAACCACATTAAGTAACACCTTTTTACCCTTATTCACCTTGATTTAATATTTTCCATCATGATTATATTTTAAAAAAAGTATATTAGATTTACCAAAATACACAATTTTACATGGTGAATTATCATTTTAACTCAATTTATTCTTATTCAATTTTTTAAAATAAAAAATTTTAAAAATATGATACAAAAAACTATTTTTTAGAAAATGATTTTTTATACATTAAGTTTTTTATTCTTACTTTATACAAAAAATGAGTATATGAATTTATAAACATTTTTTACCTATTTAGAAGTTATATAAAATACATTATGTAAAATGTATCAATTTAATTTATTTAGTTAAAAATATGAAATGTTTATAAAAAAATCATTGAAATATAACAGGTTTATCATGGTAATTAATATTAAATTTGGTAACAAATTTTTATGTGAAAAAATATATATGAAATTATTAAACAATATGTATGTGATGATATAAATGTGAATTTTTTTTATTATACTCAATTTATAGATTTGATATTAATTAATTTTTATATAAGTGTGTATAACAAATATAAAGAAAATTTTTAGTCATATAGATTTTTTATAATAAAAATGAATTTATTTGTTATTTATCTATATTGATTGAATTTTATAAAAAATAACCTTTATTTTCATTTAAAATTATAAATTATAAATTAACAGAAATACTTGTGATATATAAATAATTTGTTACATTGATTATTACATGTTTATAACAAACTCACTTTTACTTATATTCACCCTCAATGTTTTCATATAAGACCTAAAGATAAGATATTTTGTGGTAGTAATCATTGGTGAATATTCATATGTCATGGATTTCTTAGTGATTTCCATGATATTGAAATTATTCCACAAATGATTTCGCATGAGTCGTACAAGTTGGAGTTTCTTTAGGACTAAATTTTTAGAAAACCCAATTAACGCTTACCCCTTTATAAGATCAGATATATTTTACTCGTAAGGAAAAATTTTACTATTTGATTCTATTTATTCTACTTTATATATTTATTTCACAATATCTTTTCTACTCCTTATACTATATAATTGAAAGATTAAATTATAAAGATCAAAATTTAATACATATAATTTTATCTTAATAAAATATATCTGAGTTCAATTTAGTTTTTCAATTCATGTGGAAAAATATATTCAAAATATAATTTAATTAAATGAATATATATAATAAAAAATTAGTTTGTAACATTCTACCCCTATTAAGTAAATTTCATCAACAAAATTGAAATTTCATTCTCTTATGAAAATAGTGGGAAATAATCTAAATATAGTCCTAACTTGATACATAATTTCTCATGAAATATCATCATCACTAACATAGATAATAAGAAACTCATATATTTCCTCATAATAGTCATATGTTGATATTTTAATTTATCTCAAATATATTTCCCAAATATACTTCCTTATTTGGTTATAATACTTTGGTTTTTTTAGTGACATACTATAACATGCCATAACATAAACAACACAAAATTACATTATTTATAACAAGGGTTCCACATTCTTACATTTTGATGGCCATTTTGGTTTAGAGTTTTAGATAATAAGAAAAACAACTTACATATAAAACTCGTACAAAAAAAGTTGACACTTCCATTCAACATCCACTTTTTCTTTAGAAAATGGAAACATAGAATTTGACTACACTTTATTTTAAAAGTGGTTTCATTTTTAAGGTTTAATCACCATAGAATAATGATAGACTATAATATAGTTCCTAATCATAATTAGGGGATATGAAAAAGATTATTTAACTTATGATGTGCATAAAAAACACAATTATCTATAAAAAATCCTATTAGTCTATTTTTAAAATCTTATAATCCCACTGGAAATATTTTGTATTTTTATATAATAAAATTATTTATAAAAATATTTTCCTAACTAATTAAATATGACTAAAAATAATTCATAACTAATGATAAATAGAAATTCACAATCATGATGTTTTCCTATAAATCATGGGTACTCATGAAAACATTTTCATGAAAAAAAATGTTTTCACCACTAAAATGGGCATAGACATTCCTTTAAACATAATCTCATTTGATTACCAAATAAAATAAAAATAAAATTTTCAAGTATGAAAAACTCTTTTAGGTACATTGAGACATAATATTCACATCACTCTTAAAATAAATTTACCAGAACCCTTAAAAAATAATACGCTACTACGTTAATTCTAACATAATTCCCCAGAAAACATTATCATTTCCCAATGCATTAGTGAGAAATATAGGCTAACTCATCTTCAGTTAAAATTTTAAAAACAATAAAAATATATAAATCACATATAATTTTTTTACTTACACTATATAAACTCCCATATAAAGAATCATTTTAAGTATTCACATAAAATAAAGAACAAATCATTTACTTTTCATAATATTTAATAAAATCATAAAAAAATATTAGGAAAAATAATGTAATTGAAATTAAAAATATATAATTTTATAGGATTATTGATAAATAATAATGAATATGGTGGTGGTAAATTCCATTCATGTTGAATACATTAATAATTTTCTTTTCAAACCTTTGGTAATAATTAACTCATTTGGAAAATGAAAATAAGATTATTTTTTAACCATTTTAAAAAATGTATAATTTAATATAAAAACTTCTATAAGACATTATGAGTAAATATATTATACTTTAAAATTTTTTAATGAAAATATGGACATGTGGTAAACTGTTCCTAAAAGAATTCTGAAAAAAATTAAAAATATGAATTAAAGAAAATTGATTTCCTCCTGACTAACTCAACAAGAGCATACTTTAACTTATGTATAGTGAATGTATATTAATTTAATATTTTATTAAGAAACTTTTCAATTTTAATTTCCAGATAATTATCCATATAATAACTTTTATTACAATTATATATATAGTGTTTTAAATTAGTTTTGATCATGTCGAATGTTTTGAGGATGTTTGGCTTATAATCGCAAAACAACGTTGGTGGGTTGAAGATGGTCAAAGGGGTAAATATTAAAGTATATATATAATATTAATCCAAAAATAATTATAATTCTTATAAATTAAACACAATGTAAAAATTATCCATGAAATTAGGATGTGAAAAATAGATCACATCACTTCACGGAGGTGGTCTTCCAAATGTACACACGAGCGGCATTATCATTTTTAAAAAAGTTAAGTGTAAGAAATAGATGATATATTGTATTTAAATAAATATAATTATGTCATTATATCATATATGTTCATTAAATCCATAATTATTAATAGAAATGAGTTGTATTTAAGTAAAATGAAACACATCACTTTGTGGAGGTGGTATTCCACATAAACACACAAATGATGTTTTTGTTGCCAATATGATGGAAAAGGATATGAGTAAGGGTTTTACTACACGAATAATAAAATTTATGCTTATTGGTGATTATAATGTTTTTATATCAACATTATTTAAGAAGATTTTATACTGTTATAAGAAGAAATAAACCAAAAATTCTTGGTTATGAGTCATACCTCTTATTTGGAAAACGAACGTTATCATACACATTAATCCTTATAGGTTTCTCTTTAATGATAAAAAAGTAACTAATACATTATTATATATGTTTATGGGAGTTATAGATAGGGATTTAAAAAATTATATTTCCCAAAAAATTTTGAGTGAGGGAGGAGAGGATGCACCCTTTTATAAGTGAGGGGGCATTCTTGGAATCACGTAAAGAATTAATTTAAAATAAAATAATTCTCATGTTAAAGTTAAAAAATGACATATTTAAAATCTAGGATGATTATGATTCTAAAACCTATAATACAATAATAGTTTTAAATTTTTAGGTGTTGTATTCATGTTTATCTATTTTTTTTAACCGTCATTAACAATTTTGATGATTACATTGATACCAAAGTTCATTAATCTATAGGAGTCAATAAAGATACTATAAAAAGATATATGAGAAATAATTAGAAATTAATTTATATTACTGAATATATACAATTAAATTGTAAAAATATAATATTTTTATAAATTTTAAATCATTAAATAGTTTATTATTTAACATAATATACCTTAAGTATTTTTTAAGGAATTTTGTCATAGTTTGACATTAATGACATCGTGATTCTAATTTCGATGGAATATAAACCACTAAAACATTAATATGATGTTATGTTTATCATGAAAATTCATGGAACATAATATTTCATTCAAAATACCTTAATTTTAATATTTTGAAAATCATTTACTTGATTTGTTATTATTAAAACAAGAACTTTTTCACCATTTTGTAGTTACTTAATGTAATTATTCCATCACTAAAAATAAAAAAAAAATTACAACAAAAAAAATTGATTACATTTATAATAAAAATTTACAACCAATGGTAAAAAAAATTATCCATATAAAATAATATTATATATATTTAAAAAATAGATAGGAATTTTCTTTTTAATCTTTACTTAAAATAATATTAAGGTCATTATTAGGGGAAATTGGAATGAAATTTTCAAATTTTATAGAAATATATTCTCATGGTAAAATAATTATACAATAAAAAAATAAAAGTGTTTGGGAGATTTTTAGAAATTTTCAAATACTTCAATTCCTGTTTTATTTGTTTTACCCCTACTAAGGTGATAAATATTTTCTACAATTATTATTCATTATGAAAAAAAATATTAGGAAACTATTAAAAAAATTTAAAAATTTTTATTCCAATTAATTAATCCAATTTAAAATATTATATTTATAGAAATGGAATAAATAAAATTTAATATATAATCAAAAAATAATGAATAACGTTTTTTAGAAGAATGTGTTCTTAAGCCAAAAATGAACTTATACCAAAATCCAGTATAAGGAGGATAAATATGTAATTAATTGGATTATATTTCATTAAATCAGACTTATGTTACTTCTATATAAAATTAAACACATAACAGGACTTTAAAATTAGTTGATTTAATGAAAAGCATTGAAACTTTTTCAAAAATATACATTTTTCATTATTCACTCAAATACCAATAATTTATGATAAATAAAAAAAATCACCCCAATATATTTTTTATATGATGATATAAAAACTGAATTACAGTTTACCAAATTTAGATTCAAAAATTTTGAAATATACATTTAAAATAAAAGCATATAATACATTGAAAACATTTTTGTCAGAATAAAAAAAATTCATTTTTAATTGAAAATTTAATTAAAATTATTAAAGTGAATATTAATCTATAAAGTATAATAATTGAAATTATTAATTCATGAAAATGGTTTGTTATTTACATTACATATTTTTTCTCATTCATCCCCTTTTGATGATATTTTGCCTCTCTATTTTATTTATCATTTCAATAGGCAGGCATACCATTCCCTAATATCCCTTATTGGTTCCCATTTTGCTTCCCCAATCAATCAGATATTCCAAACGAACATTAACTAAGTGAGATACATATTTCTATAACAACATATCTTTGTGATCTAGAAACTACACTATATTTTCTTTATAAGAAAAATTATCTTCAAACTCTATTACCTCAGGTATAAAAACATGAGATACATCAGGTATATATTTCATTAAAATATAAATATGAAAAAATTCAGGTTATTCTGATCATCATAATCGAAATTATACATAGTTTGAAACTAATCAAACGTTTTTTAGAATTTTATGCGGTTTATTAAATCATTGGATTAATGGTCCTTTGTTTCTGAGACATATAAAACCTTTTAAAGGAAATATTTTAAGAAATACATGATGACCCACTTCAAACGAAAGGCTTAACCTCTTAATATATGGATAACTCATCAACCTAATTTTAACATCTCTCATGTACTGTTTTATCATCTTTACCTTCTTAAACAAGTTTTCTACATATTATAGTCCAAAGAGATTATATTCATTGAATTTTTCATAACAAGTTAGAGTCCAACACTTCTTTATATATAATTCCACTAAAGGAGACATCTATATAATATAAAGAAAACGTTTAATATAATAAAATTCCACTAAAGTGAGATGTTTATCCCATCTTCCCAGGTAATCTAATGAGAAAGAGAAAGTAATTTCCTTAAATATATGAATTTCTCACTCTAAAATTCTATCAAACTGAGGATAAATTATTTTATTGAATATTATTTCAATACCCAATGAAATTTGAAGTCCCTTACAGAAATTTTATGTAAATTTGGGATCATGGTTTGGGATAAGAGAGAAAGGGACTCAATGTAATATTACTATATATATATGAATAGTTTTACAATTCCAATTTAAATAACTTGTACAAAAAATAGGAAAATAAAATAATAAATTTACTCAAATGATAGAAAATAACCCAAATTTCATTATTACATCAGGATGTCTTTGTTAATCATAAAAATTAATCCATAGATATATTTTCCAACACCCATTCAGGCATATGATGTTTTTAAAGTATCCCATTTGATTACTCTCACATAGATTCATCTTAATGTAATTTTATACATTTCATAGTTAAATAATAAATAACCTACTTCATTACTACTCATATATAATATTGCTGAGGGTCTATGTACATCTTAGAACTTATCATGTGAATATAAAGTGGAGATATATGAGCTTCACTTAACAATTATATTTTCAAATGGGGATCACTTTCCCTACATCACATTTTTATAAATCGTATAACACCTTCTTTGTCAAAAATAAAATCCTGAAACTTATCCTTGTTAACCAAGTATATATTTTTTTTAAATTATCTTTCTTCAGATTAGGCTTAACTATATCAGACCTAGATAACTACACCAACCCTTTATATAAAAGTGTGGGTATTCATGTACGTATAATTTCTAGTCCAATACTCCTTAAATGATTAACTAATAGACCACATTCAAAATATATCATTGCTAATGATTGATTATCATTCCATATTAAGGCATATAATATCATGTCTACTTTACCTGGATGGTCATAAATTTTATAATAATAAACCTCTATCATTTATAACCATCTTCTCTACCTCATGTTTAACTCTTTTTCAGGAAATGCATTCTTTAAACTTTTATATTCTATATATATTTCACATTTTATGTCGTATAAAATATTTCACTATATTTATAATGGAAAAAATGAATCTAATTCAAGATCATTCAGTGTGTAATTATGTTCATGGGTTTTCAATTGACATGATGCATATGATATTATCTAATCACATTTCAATAGGACATGAAAAATCCCCTTTAATAAAGCATCACAATAAATAAAATACCCATCATTTCTAGATTTTGAGGTCAATACTATAACATTAACCCTATTATTTTAAATTAATTCATCATAATATTTTTTACAAATAAATTTATCTCCTTTTTGAGTTAACATAGTTCATATATTAGATGATTAAAAAATGTTTTCAAAAAACTATTAGTATTAACATAAAAATCCTAGAAAATTTCAAATCTCAATGACATTTTTAGGTCTTTGGAACTATTCCACCACATTAGTTTTATCATAAATGGCATAAAGGAATTGTTTTTTATTTATTTATAGATAATATTCTTTTTAACTAGGTTAATAGGGAACCCTTACATGACCCATAGGACCTGTGTAATAAGGCACAATACATCACCTAATGGCCCAATGGAACAATTTTTGTTACATGACTTGAAGGCCCAAACAAACTACATAAGAAATGCCCCTCCCCAGAATATTCATCATTGAAGTCACCTAGATCCCCACCATTCATTATAGATTGGTTAGAATTTTTCCATAGATAGCTACCATATTTATTATTATCATAAGTTAATCCATCTTTATTGATAATATGTACAAGAAAAAATATCTTTTAAAACCACAATTCACATTTACATAATTTTAAATGAACCATTTCCTTTTTAAAGTTTGAATGAAAATCTATAGAGGTAATTCATTCTACTTATAAAATTAATAATAAACCATAATATCATCAATAAAAAATATCAAATTTATCCAAATACTCATAAATAATATTTTCATAAGATCAATGAAAATAGAAGGTGCTTTAGTTGACCATAAGGGAAAACCAAAAATTATTAATTCCTATACCTAGTTTGAAATATATTCTCCATAATGACTTCATTCATAACTTTAATCTATTTATATCCTATCATTATATCAATTTCATAAAAATATTTTAGTCCCTGAATCTGATCAAGAAATTTACCTATATGAGGTAATAAATACATATTCTTAACTAAAATGTTATTGAGTACTCCATAATCACTTCAGAACCTCATTAAACCATTCTTCATTTTGACAAAAAAAATACAAGAACATAAAGGTGAATATCTAGGATGAATAAAACCCGTTTCATGTAACTCTTATAACATCATTTTCAATTCTATTAACTCTATCAGATACATTCGATAAGAGGGTCTTGAAATTGTCTTATCATAATCCACAAAGCGAATAATAAATTCAACCTATAGATTAGGAATAAAACCCCAAAAATAATCAGGAAATACACACTCATATTCTTTACTAACAGACTATCATTGATCTTAACTACTTACCTTTTTTGAAAATAATATCAACGTAATTTTCACCACCATTATAAATAGATTCTCATCTTTTTTATATGATATCACTTGTAAGATCTCATTATTATATATGAATTCAAAATCGGTATAAAAAATGAATATAACTTCTTTATTCATGTTTTATATCTTAGCTTGAAAACATAATATCCAATATATACCAAGAATAACATAAAACTAAACCATTGGTAGGACAAAATGATTTTTAGGAAAAATCATTCCACAGATAATTATATGAATATTCCAAAAAAAATTCATTAAAAATTTATATATGATTTTATAATAAAAATTATTTTTCTATTTATGGGGATATAATTTCTATTTTAAAAGATAATTCCTCATTGATAAAATAATTTTTATAACTCAAATCAAATAGTACGTTATCATAATATGAGTAAAAAAGTATTGTCCTTATCACACCTTCTTTAGATGGCACTAAATTTTATGATGTCACCATGAATGAATTTCCCACACCCATATACGTAATATCTTGGTGGTTCCCATTATTCATTGTTTTATTTTGTCTTGAATCTAAATAGTATTCCATCTCATTTCATTTAATATATCTCACTACTTTCTTATCATATTTTCTCTATCTATTTCTAATATTATTAATTTTCATTAATGATCCAAATTTCTCAGCATACCAAATCAATAATACTTTCCAGATTTCATAATAAAATCTTCATGACTCTTTTTATGAATCATTTTACATGTAGAATATTTAAAACTCTTACCTTTGTATTTATTGGATGAATACATTCTCATTACTTTTTACCTAGGCTTCTTCTCAAATATCTTGTTGTAAAAGTAAAAAAACTCCATTCCTACATTCTAATCACATCATACCACTTTCTCATAGATTTTAAATCTATGATAGGCCAAAGATATTCACAAACATATTTTCAATCCATAGTATAATCTATCAATTTTACTACCATGTTCCATAATAAAATATGGTGAATACCTATAAAATATGGTAAAATTAACTTCACATGTGTTAATAGAGTCCTATTTTTTATTTTGTTCAAAAAATAAAATTTTCATCCCAATTTTATCAACTATAGTAAATTAATTCTGAATAAAAATATAATTAAATACTATCAACTCCATGGAATAAATCTCATATTTATCTTTTTTATTCATAATTATATTCCACCACTGATCGATATGAACATAAAAATGATACATGGAAATAGTTACCTTTGTATGTTCAGAATATCCTAAAACCTCGAATATATTTTCCATATAATTAATCAGTCCTTTGGTTAAAAATAGATTTGGGGTTCCACCAAATGCCATAGGGTACTATTTCATGAAATTATACAATATTGAAATGTTCCCCTATGGTCATTTTATTCACCCTCCAGAATGGTTATAACCATTAATAGTCTATATTAACTGATTTAACACATCTAAAAAAATCTATTCCAACTATTCTAGATCACTAATTTGGAAGAACATTTTCCTTCTGATTCCATTCTACTTTATTCGCCCTATATCCTTAACAGAAAACCATTCCATAATAGAAATATATTATATGAAGAAACATTGTAACCCTAAATGGTTTTTAATGATAATATAATCTCTATAATAAAATCAATTAAATATTATAACCTATTATTTTATCTAAATAACTCCATTGATAATAACTATAAAACTGAGTAACATAAATAACACAACATTACACAATGTGTAACAAGTGTAAAGACCCGTAAATTTTAGAGAATTGTTTTTCTTAATTCTTTGGAATTTTACGATTCCATGGTTTCTGACGACACTCGATTCCGAGGCCCGGTGTGTCCGGAATCAATTTCCGAATTTTTGTTCGGGTACGTTCAGTAAACGTACGTGTGGGTTTTTCTATCTTTTGAAACGGTGCTCGGAATTGAAATCCAAAGACACTGATGAACTCGCAGTTCCAGTATTCGCTTAAGGGGACCTTTACTGCAGTTTCGTTTTATGTGGTTGAGAGTTAGTATTTGGGGTTTTAAAATAAAATGAATAAAATTGTGGAACACAATTTTATTTAAGTTGGGTGGTTATTTTCACCGAAGGGGAGTTAGTGGTGGGGTCCATACCCACATAACCTCCCATGGGAGGATATTTGTGAGGTGGGTCCCACACGATTTAACAACCTTTCATCTCCCCCATTACTCCTCCCAACTTCCTTGAACTCCCTTGCATTTAATTCTTTGACAACTCTCTTCATTTAATATGAGGAGCCTCTCCACCTCCCATTTATTATGGTTAAACCCACCCCCCCCCCCCACCTCCCTCTCTCCCTAATTAATATGCCAACACCTCTTAGTTAATTAATTAATCAAAAATTAATTAATTAGTTCAAGAGTTTGAATGTTGAAAAGGCATGGAAGTATATTATATTGGGGAAGCCATCACATAATTTTGGGTTGGAAAATATCCAATTGCGGAGGCTCTTAAGAAATAGAAGAGAAGGGTTCTTCCTTCAATGAAGGACCACCCAAAAATGGAAATCGTCTCCTTCGATCTTTGGCCAATCCAAAGGAGAAGGAGCCACCCGCATGGAACGTCGACGACGTGCCATCTTCGGTTTCTTCTTCCTCGACGTCAGTGAGTTGACGTCGTCTCCCCCCGATGTTGTTGTACCGCGACGCCTGACCTCTTTCCACGGCTCGACGATGTGCAACGTCATAATCAAGTTAGGGGTAATTATGTTCAATTTTAATTAATTAAAATTGTTCTTGTTTTATTTTGAGAAACACGGTTTGACTTTGGCCAATTGCTACCGCCTAATGCGGAGGGTGCGGGCCGAACGCACATGCCCCAACGACCCTCCATAGTCTCTTTGTTTGCGATTGAGGCACGTTGGAAGAGGCGGTGATGGGAGAAGCGGGGGTCATGCATCGGCCGTGTGCGGAAGAACCGCGTCCCGCATCCGTGGGCCGCTCAATCGAGAAAGAACCGGCCGACTATAGCCAGTCAGGACAAAGGGAGAAACCGCGGTGATTCACAGTGTCGTTCTGCGGAGAACTGCGGCCCGCACTGGGTGGGCCGCTTCAGCGGAAGAACCGGACGGCTCGACGGCCGGATGGGCAGAGGAAATTCGTGGCACCCGAAGGTGCCACGTAGCAGGTATGCATCCTACCCGAGCAGGACGCTTGTGCCAAGAAGGCCGACAGGCTTCGGCCGACTGGTTAGGGAGGGCGGCGCCGCTTGGAGCCGCCGGTTCGGGCAGCCGGGGGGTCATGCCCCCCACCTCAGACTGCTAGTCCCCCTAGGTTCGAGTCATGTCGTGCCTGGCCAGGCCACGCCGCACCGCTCTGGGTTAGGCCACGCCCCGCCGGGCTGGGCAGAGCCGTTCCCCTCGGGCCATGCCACTCGTTTCATTGGGCCGGTCCGACCCCATGTCAGGTCGGACTCGCCAACTCTGGGTTGACCCGACCCACCATCGCACTGGGGTTAACGGGCCGGGCTCATTTTCAATTAAACGTGAATAACGTGAATACCGCTCATTCAATCGACGCGCCGTCTATGGAACTAGGACCCTCACGACGAGGTGGTTCTTTTGTGATACTCTATGTGAGTTTTGGACTACTTTAGGAAAACAGACAGGTTGGTTCGAAACCGAAACCAACCGGGCCCTCGGAACAGAAACACTTATAACTTAAGGACCGGACGTCTGATTGACGTGCCATCAACTACGTTGGTTTCCTTTTGATGAGACAGAACTTTTGGCATAATCCACATAGGATTCGGATGTGGTTTGAGTATGGCCGGGTTGGATTGTACCCAAAATCCAACCGGGCCCCTGGAAAGGAAATACAAATAACTCACAGACTGGGCGTTCGATTGACGTGCCGTCTATTGCCTTGAGACCCCTATGATGAAGAGGTCATTTGAGATACTTCCACGTGAGATTACGTGGCACATGGAAGTATCAACCAGTATCTTGTGGAGGGGACCCTTTCGGAGACAAGCGTATGGAGTGCGAAGATCTAGTAGTTGTAGACCTGACGACTGCTTGACCGATTCGACTCAGAGTTTTTCGATTAGCCTAGTGGACGGAGTGCTCGGTTTGGTGGCAGACCCACGGTGGATGGAGTGCCTGGTTTGGCAGCAGACTTGTGGTACTCGACAGGAGGAGTACCTCTGTATGCTATTAGGGGGAGCGCTACTGTGTTGTGGCGGTAGACCCATGGCGGGGAGTGCTATTGTGTTAGGGCGACAGACCCGTAGTACTTGATAGGAGGAGTACCTAAGCAGTCTAAGGTTAGTGAGTAGTGCCTCGGAGTCGCGACAGGGCCACTGTACTAGACAGAGGAGGAGTTTTCCGGCAGTTGTGGTTTCGATAATGAAAAATCCTGCTTTGAGTTGATTCAATGATCTTTGTGTTTTCCACATGATTGAGATGAGATATTTGATAACTTAGGTATATGTAAGGGAAAATACCTAAGTAAAGGTTATCTGTTGAGATCTTTCTTTGTGTTTTATCCTTGTTGGTTTTACTGAGACCTTGAGGGTCTCGAGGTCCCTACTGAGTATCGTTATACTCACCCCTACACAGGCTATTCCCGCACCTCATTGTGTTGGATACGGACGATGGACAGTGCTGGACGAGGAAGAGTATAGGAGGACTAAACGGTACCCAGAGGTGGACACTCAGTGTGATGGCACACGGAGCGGACCGATAGACGCAAAGTGCTGAGGAGGACATCTGTACCTACCCTTTAGGGAGGAACCCAGAGGATGATCCAGGAGCTGCTTCACCTTTCAGCTGTTTGTCTTTTCATTTATATTTATACCTTTCTATTGTGCTTGTATTTCCATCCCCTTTGTACTTTCATCACACTTGTTATACTGCATTCTTATGGTTTGCTTCTGCTTGTACTCTGGTTGTGTGTGTTTTCATTTTATAAAGGCAATGCCTTCCCAGTTTTTGAAGAGTTATGCCTTTGGTGCTAGTCGCTTTCCCCTGGCTTATGGAAGGTGGTCTTGGGGTAGTCATGATACGGGCCATGTAGTACAGGTCATGACAAATTGGTATCAGAGGAGTCGGTTCTACCATAGAACTTAGGAATCTGATATTTTATTTTCTGTGAAGCAATAGTGTTAAGCGTACTGAGTGTGGTTTTCAGTTCAGGGAGTCCAGTGTTGGTGCGGTGGCCGATGTATCCATACACCAGGACCCTAACTTCTGATTTCTGACTAAGTGCACGAAAACACTAATTGTGTGTGTGTTTTCAAAAGTTTTCATTAAGTTATCTCAAACTAGGTCAGCTCACCGGGTATAGTTTTTTTACCGTGTTGCACCTGTTTCATTTTAGGATGTCTTCACCAAGTCGATCAGCGCGAGTTCTGAGTGAAGAGCATGATGGTATCTCACCGAGCAGCGAGGCCACGGTGCAGGGGCCCATCACAGCGGAGGAACCAATGGTACCACTAACCGTTGAGCTATCATTTCCACCATCTCCAGTAGCAGAGGGTGTGCGACGCTTGAGCGCGTTTCACGAGTTCCAGCGATAGAGGCCTCCGAGGATTCGAGGTGAGATAGATTTTCAGATGGCTGAGTACTGGATTGAGGGTGTAGCATGAGTTTTACACATAGTTGGGTCACCCGCTGAATTGATGGTGTACCTAGCTGTTAGTCTCTTTCAAGGAGCAGTTGAGAGGTGGTGGAGCTGGATGCTCCAGTTTTACGATGAGGTGATCCTCACCTAGGGTGATTTTGAGGGTCTTTTCAGGGCGGAGTTTGTACCAAAAACTCTATGATCTATGCGGGGTCAGGAGCTACTGCTCTCTCCACATGGATTTCCGACCATAGAGGAGTCTTCTACAGCTGTCATTAGAGAGATGACATATAAGTCCAAGCGGATTATGCCAACAGGTGGGCAACCTCGGGATACAGGTTCGGTTGTGCGAGGAACCCGAAACAGAGCCAGCTATACGAGGAGGAGGAAGTGATATGCATGTGGTGGGTAGGTTCATTGGCTCGAGACCCCCCGAACTGTCCAATAAATGAGCAGCAGGCAGTAGAGGAACCTACCAGACCGAGGCAGAGGAGTTGGCCGTACAACCAGTGGTGTAGGATTCTTCGAGGTTTTTCCACCACCACCACCAGGAGGTCCTCCCTAACTTCAAGGAACGGGTGGATATGGGAGCGCATAGCTTCAGGCAGCTGAAGCATATGACTATGGAGCTCTGAAAGCAGGTGGACAAGAGCAGGACTAGTTCCAGGAATGGAGGCCTTTTTTCTTGGTGCTTCTAGTATCCATGTTGTTGTTGTTTTTGGTTTTTATGTGTCTTTGTACTTCAATCTATAGTAATAAAAGACACTTGTCCTCATGACGTTTACTTTACTGTCCTTTTTTATTGTTGATACTGAGAGGTTCCAGTTAAAACTGTTGACTTGACCCTCACTTTCGAGATTCCTACTGGAGGAGACCCAGTGACCACACACTTATGCCGACAGTGTGACTCAACCCTTGGAGGAAAGAGTGATGGTTGGATCTTCAGGTAGTAGCGTCGAGGCCTTACGATGTCATCCATGACATGAATTGTACCATTCATGTTAGGATTGACTATATTAGGCAAAGAACATTGTTCATCCAGAGGATGAGACCAGATTTCTCTTTTCGGAAAAGGAGAAATCTTAGCATCTCTTGTAGGACCAAAGGTGGTGCAGGCGGCGACGGAGAATGTGCAGATCATTCTGGGGAGGATTAAGACTGCACAGAATAGACATAAGTCCTTTGCTGATAGGATATGGAGACCACTGGAGTTCAAGGATGGTGACTACGTCTTCCTACGGGTCTCACTTTGATGAGGTCTACGGAGATTTGGCCTGGGAGGCAAGTTATCTCCGGGTTTCATCAAACCTTTCAGGGTCATCAGCAGAGTAGGCGAGGTGGATTACCACCCGGCCCTTCCAGCTCAGTTGCACCGGGTGCATGAAGTCTTCCACGTATCTCAGCTGAGGAGATACATGCACAAACTAACCCACATAATCAATCACGGGGAGATAGACATCGATGACGGGCGACATTCACATAGGTACCAGTGGAGATTGAGGATCGACTAGAGTGGGTCCTACGTGGATGGTCAATTCCTATCGTGCGCATTTTCTAGTAACACAGGAACCTCTAGGGGAGCACATGGGGGAAAGAGGCCCAGATGCGTGCTCATTACCCCTTTAGTTTCCCTAGTGTGTGTTGTAGCTTTACGGGGACGTAAATCCTTGAGGTGGGAGTAATGTAAAGACCCGAAAATTTCAAGGAATCTTTTTTCTTAATTATTTGGTATTTTACAAGTCCGCAGATTCTGACAGAACTTGATTCTGAGGCCCGGTGTTTCCGAAATCAATTTCCAAAGTTTTGTTTGGGTACGTTCAGTAAACGTACCAGCGAGTTTTTCTATCCTTTGAATCGGTGGTCAGAATTGAAATCTGAAGACACCGATGAACTCGCTATGCCAGTATTCCCTTAAGGGGACCTTTACCACAGTTGCGTTTTATGCGGGTTGAGAGTTAATATTTGGGGTTTTAAAATAAAATGAATAAAATGAATAAAATTATGGAACACAATTTTATTTATGTTGGGTGGTTATTTTCTCCCGAGGGGAGTTAGTGTTGGGGCCCATACCCACATAACCTCCCATGGGAGGATATTTGTGAGGTGGGGCCCACACAATTTCCCAACCTTTCATCTCCCCCATAACTCCTCCCAACTCCCTTGAACTCCCTTGCATTTAATTCTTCAACAACTCTCCTCATTTAATATGAGTAGCCTCTCCACCTCCCATTTATTATGGATAAACCCCCCACCTCCCTCTCTCCCTAATTAGTATTCCAACACCTCTTAGTTAATTAATTGATCAACAATTAATTAATTTATTCAAGAGTTTGAATGTTGAAAAGGCATGACAGTATATTATATTGGGGAAGACATCACATAATTTTGGGTTGGAAAATATCCTATTGCGGAGGCTCTTAAGAAATAGATGAGAAGGGTTCTTCCTTCAACGAAGGACCGCCGAAGAACGGCGATCGTCTCCTTCAATCTTCGCCCAAGCAAAAGGAGAAGGAGCCAACCAAAAGGAATACCGATGACGCACCATCTTCGGTTTCTTCTTCCTCGACGTCTGCGAGTTGATGCCATCTCCCTGCAACGTTGTTCTACCGCGACACTTGTCCAATTTCTGCCTCTCAACAATGTGCAAAGTTGTTATCAAGGTAGGGTGAATTATGTTCAATTTTAATTAATTAAAATTGTTCTTGTTTTATGTTGAGAAACTTGGTGTAACTTTGGCCAATTGCTACCGCCTAA
This sequence comes from Viscum album, assembly GCA_963277665.1. Lineage (NCBI taxonomy): Eukaryota > Viridiplantae > Streptophyta > Magnoliopsida > Santalales > Viscaceae > Viscum > Viscum album. The sequence continues at coordinate 374,293,496 of OY728163.1, read as the reverse complement.
CGCAAAGGGTGAGGGCCGAACGCACACGGCCCGATGACCCTCAGTAGTCTCTTTGTTTTCGATTGAGGCACATTGGAAAAGGCAGTGATGGGAGAAGCGACGACCGTGTACTTGCCGCGTGCGGAAGAACCGCGGCCCGCAACCGTGGGCCGCACGACTAGGAATGAACCGGCTGGCTATAGCTGGTCGGGCCAAAGGGAGAAACTGTGGCGCTACGCTGTGGAGAACCGCGGCCCACACAGGGCGGGCCGCTTCAGCGGACGAACCGGCCGGCTCGACGGCAGGCCGGGTGGAGGAAAGTCGCGGCACCTGACAGTGCCGTGCAACAGGTCTGATACCCGCCTAAGCTGGCCGCTTGCTCTAAGAAGGTTGGCCAACTTCGGCCGGCCGGTTTGGGAGGGCGACACCACTGGGTGTCGTCGGTTCGGGCAGCCGGGGGGGCGCGCCTCCCACCTCGGACCGCTTGGCCAGCCGGCCGAGCCACGGCCGGGGCGGGCTGCGCCCCCTCGGGCCGGGATGCGCCCCTCGGGCCGGAAGGCGCCCCCTCATGCCAGGACGCGCCCGTCGGGCCGGGCCGTGCGTTTCGTCGGGCTGGTCCAACCCCATGTCGGGTCAGACCCACCAACTCTGGGATGACCCGACCCGCCAGCCCACTGGGCTTAATGGGTCGTGCTCATTTTCACTTAATGTGAATTACATGAAGACCGTGCATCTGATCGACGTGATGTCTATGGAACTACGACCCTCATGAAGAGGCTGTTATTTTGTGATACTCTAAGTGAATTTTGGATGACTTTGGAAAAACATCCGGGTTAGTTCGAAACCGAAACCAACCGGGCCCTCAGAGCGGAATTGCTTATAACATAAGGATCGGATGTCCGATTGACATGCTGTCAACTATGTTGGTTTTATTTTGATGAGATGGAACTTTTGGCATAATCCACACAGGATTCGGAAGTGGTTTGAGTATGTCCGGGTTGCATTGTAACTGAAATCCAACCGGACCCCTAGAACGGAAATGCTAATAACTCACAGACCGGGCGTCCGATTGACGCACCGTCTGTTGCATTGAGACCCCTATGACGAAGCAGTCCTTTGAAATACTTCCACATGAGATTACGTGGCACTTGGAAGTATCTACCTGTAGCTTGTGGAGCGGAGCCTCTTGGAGATGAGCGTACGGAGTGTAGAGACCTAGTAGCTGTAGACCTGACGACTGCTTGACAGATTTGACTCGGAGTGATTCAATTAGCCCAGTGGATGGAGCGCCCAGTTTTGTAGTAGACCCATGGAAGACGGAGTGCCTGGTTTGGCAGCAGACCCATGGTACATGATAGGAGGATCACCTCTCTAGGCTATTAGGGGGAGTGCTACTGTGTTGGGGTGGCAGACCCATGGCGGGGAGTGTTATTGTGTTGGGGCGACAGACCTGCGGTACTCGACAGGAGGAGTACCTCAGCAGTCTAAGTTTAGTGAGTAGCACCTCGGAGTTGAGACCGGGCCACTATATTCGACAGAGGAGGAGTTCTCTAGCAGCCGTGGTTTCAATAGTGAAAAATCCTGGTTTGAGCTGAGTCAATGATCTTTGTGTTTTCCTCATGATTGAGATGGGTTACTTGGTAAGTTAGGTATGTGTATGGGCATATACATAAGTAAAGGTTATCTGTTGAGATATTTCTTTTTAGTTTATCCTTGTTAGATTTAGTGAGACCTTGAGGGTCTTGGGGTCCCTACTGAGTATCGTTATACTCACCCATCCACGGGCTATGCCCGCACCTCATTGTGTTGGATGCAGGCGACGAACAACGCTGACCAAGGTAGAGTATAGGAGGACTGGATGATACTCGGAGGTGGACACTTAGCGTGACGGCACACGAAGCGGACCAATAAACTCGGAGTGCTGAAGAGGACATCTGTACCTACCATTCAGATAGGAACCCGAAGGACGATCTAGGAGCTGCTTCATCTTTCAGCTATTTTTCTTTTCAGTTGTAGATGTACCTTTCTGTTGGGATTGTATTTCCAGCCCCTTTGAACTTTCAGCACACTTGTTATACTGCTTACTTAGTGTTTTCTTCCACTGGTACTCTGGTTGTGTGTGTTTTCATTTTATAAAGGCAATTCCTTCCCAGATTTTAGGGAGTTACGCCTTTGGTGCTTGTTGCCAGCCCCTGGCCTATGGATGGAGGGCTTGGGGTAGTCACGATACGGGCCCCGAAGGACGGGTCGTGACAACAAAGGTTTTATTTTGTTATATTTCAATGATATTTTCAGTTTATATTTTTATTAAATTATTAAAAATAATTATATATAATACCCTTATAATACAAAGTGGAAACTTCCATTCAATATCCATTTTCCAAGAAATCAAGATACATAAATTTAAACTACCATTTCATTTAAAAAAATGTTTTACTGTTTAATGATTAATCCCCATGGTAAAATTTTTTGCTCTATTATATTTCATACTCATGTTTCCTCCCTAGAAAATATTTAAAATCATAACATGAGAATAAAAATTTTATTAAGGTATATAAAAATAGGGAAATTATTTATCCCTTTTTGAAAATTATCTAATCCCATTAGATATATTTTCATTTTAACATAATAAATATAGATATCAAAATTCATTTTCATACCCATTAAGTAATCTTAAAACCATCTCAAAATAAATATTAAAGGAAAAATGGTAATCACAGGGGTTTATTATAAAACATGGGTACACAAAAAATAATTTTCCTGAAAAACATACTTTTCACCCTTAAAGGGTGGATAAACATTACTTTAAACATGACCTTGTTATCTTACCATATGAAATAAAAATACTCTCAAGAAAAATTATTTGAAATAATTGAAAATTAATACAGTTACCTTTGAAAATTATCTTTATATTACTCTTACTACCACTCTTAAAATCACTCTTATAAATGAAGTAACCTACTCAGTCAATTCCAATTCAATTCCTCGTAGAGCATAATCATTACCAAAGGAATTTAAGAGTTGTATTGGGATCTTCCATCAAAATTTAAAATATAGAAGGACCATAACACACATAAATTCATATGGAGTTCATTTATATAATGAAAACCCATGAAATAATCTTTTGAATCCATATTCAAAATCATTTTTAGTCAGTATAGAAAATAAACAAGATATCCTTTTCTTTGGAGAAATTTTAATAGATTTTTTCCAAAATATATAGAAAAATGTTTTATTTTAAAATAAACATGGAAAACTATATAGGAAACTTATTTAATGATAAAATCCACTATGGTGGGAAAATCAATTCATACAATATACTTAAAAAATATTATCTTCACACCTTATGTAAAAAGTACCTCGTTCATAAAATGATAAAATTATTATTTATTTAACTATTGAAAATAAAGTAAAATGTATTTGAATAATAATTTTATATAGAAAGTATGATTAAATAATATCGTTCCTATCAAAATCTTTGAATATATATATATATATGGAAGAAAAAAGTTAGAAGGAATACCTAAAAACCATTTAAAGAATTTTAAGGAAAATTGCTTAACTCGGGTCCAACTCAACACATATGTATGTTAAATATTTTATAATAAAATTATATTAATTATTGATTAAGAACCATTTTCAAATATATTTCCTTATTATTATTTCTTTTTTTATTTATAACCATTCCTTACATATCCATTAAATTAGTTATATTATTGTCATACATTTTGAGGATATTCGGTTTATATTCGCAAAACAATGTTGTTGGATTGACCAAAGTAAAAGGATTCACTATAAAATCATATACAGAATAGTAATCATGAAATTTTATCATTTTAACATATTAAATTGAATTTTATACTCATCCAGGAAATTTGGGCATGAAAAACTAAGCACATCTCTTCACAGAGGTCATATTCCACACATACGTATGAGTGACATAATAATTTTTTAACAAATATAAGGGTAAAAAAATATTTGATATATTATCTATATGAAATTTTAATTATTTAATGAATATAACATATATAAATTAAATTTATCATTATAAAAAACTATAAAAGGAGGTGATAGAAAATGAAACATATCACGTCGTGGTGATGGTACTCCACACGTATGGATGATTGATAATTTCTCTCCCCGTATGATGGAAAGGGATTTGAATAATGGATCTGAAATAAAAATAATTAAATTTAAATATGGTTGGGATAATTATTTTATTATATAATCATGTTTTAATAATTCATTATGTAGGTAGAAGATGAAATAAAATGAAACCACCCTATTAAGAGTTACACCACTTCTTTGGAAAACCACCTTCGGCCTACACCTTATGATTTTTAAGACGATACATTGATGATTGAAGATACTCTAGTTTTAAGGAATTGATTTTTATTATAGTTTTGTGTAGTTTATTAAAATATTTTATTTTTTAAAATATACAAGGAATGGAGGAGAGGAGGTTTCTTTATATAAGTGAGAGGAGGGGAACACTTGGAATCACTTAAAGTATTAAATTAATAATAATTAATTCTCATGTTAATGTTGAAAAAAATCACAATTTTTTAATTTAGGAAGGGTATTAGTTGAAATCATCTCATAAAATACATTTTTTACAATTTTACCTGATGTTTCACCCTTATCTCTTATTTTTAACCCCTCGTTAACCCCTATGATGATTACTGTGATATCAATATTTTTTACTCTATGGGATTCCAGAAAATTACTATAAAAGGAAAAGTGACTCATAAGTAGAAAAAGGTTTATATCTCTAACCATATCCCATATTATTTTCCAAATATAATATTTTATATGAATTTAAATGCATTAATTAATATATTTCTTAATATATGATACAATTAACGTCATTTTCAGGACTATTCACATAGTTTGACTTTAATAAAATCAATATTGTAATGAAATTAGAATAAAAAAAATTTAAACAAAAATAATATTATATATTTATATAAATAATTCATGGAATATAATAATTCAACCAAATTTAATTACTTTTAATGTTTTTAAAAATCATTTACTTAATTTTTATATTACTTGAACAAGCTCTCTGTTGGTACTACGATCACTTAAGAAAATTATTATATCAATGGAAAAATTGAAATAAATTATTAAAATAAACATATTTAAAATATAAAATAAAAATTTATAATGATACATAAAATCTTTTTATTCCTATTAATAAATATTATTTATATTAAATCCAAGAGGGTGACATTTGGTTTTTATTCTTTATAAAAAATAATATTATGGTCATTATTGACGAAATGTGGTAAGACATTTCCCAATCATCAACCATGGATATTTATGGTTGATAAAGAAATTATTAAAATAAATAAATAGATGTTTTATTGATATTTTTTGTCATATCTCATAGTTTTAACCATTTTTACCATTTTTACCCTTACTTTGGTGACAAATATTTAGTAATATTATTACCCATAATGAACACAAATAAAATGGTCCTATTAAAAATAATTTGAACCTATATATTCATAGAATATAATCCACTATTTAGGATCCAATTTATTGAAGTGGTTGAAATCAAATTTAATTAAAATGTGTAAATTGCAATAAAATATTTTTTAGGCAAATGTATTTTTAAGGAAAAAATTGAACTTATACAAAAATACAATATAATTAAATTTTGTATATAATTTAAGCATAATTTTTTTACTTTAATATCAAATTAAAAATTTAATGACAACATTAAATTAATTGATTTAATGAAATAAAATGATAGTTTCACAAAAAACAACATTTTTATTATTCACTAGAAAATTAAAATATGTTCAGGTTAATACCAATAATTCATAAAAATATTTATTTTACATTATTATATACAAAATGATTTCAATTTTATCAAATTAAATTTCTAAAATTTATAAATTTAAATTTTAAATAAAATCTGACAATACATGGAAAAAAATTTAGTTAGAATAAAACTATTTCTCTTTTGATTGAAAATTTACATAAAATTAATATAGTGAATATAAATCCCTAAATTTTAATCATGAATATTATTAATATATTAAATTTATTTACTATTAACATTGAAATTTTTTCACACATACCTTTCCTAGATTTATTTCCATAGTCATGTGCTCAACAAAATATTAAAACCTAAATGATTGGGATTATAAACAATAAACATATTAATATGAAAATAAATACTAAGTGACTTATCCATTTAAAAATTCATCTCAACCCAAGATACATTTTTCTTGACTGTTATTTCAAAACAATTTTAGTCCACAAAAATAACAAACCTAACATTATTATAAACTTTCTTACTGTATTCTAAACCCCAAAATAATATAAACTAATTCTCTCAGAACTAAACTTTACCATAATAAATAACAAACATAATTTAATTCCAATAAATATAACATAATAATATATACCCCTCAAATATATTAGTATTTTACCAAAATAAAATGAATTACCATGATATCAAATTACTTTTAAATCCCAAGGTTATCTCTTATTATATACCATAATTATATATTCAAATTCTTCATAATGATTAATAAAGAGAATATAGATCAACCAAAGAATAACCCTCTAGAGATTCAATCCAAGTGTGTAATTAAACTAATTAGTTTTCCACCATGTACAGATTGAGTAACTAAGATATAAAACTTTTTCTAGGTCATTTCACCTAGCTGCATCTAAGATAAATACTACATCAAATTTTTTTATCCAGATAAGGAATTAATTTTTAAAAAGTCACAGAAACATTATTTAACTAAGACTTTAGTCTTTTATTTCCTATATTTAGACTTATAGTTAGGGTTTTCACTAATTTTCTCTAGTCTTAATCCCAAAAAAAATTATTCCATACTTTCATAACAACTGGGATTTCCCAGATCTAAACTCCCAAACCCGGCATTGAAAACACATTCATTACACATTGGATTTGATTCCAACTTATATATTCCATGTTAAAAATTCATATATTAAACAATAATATTAAATGTCACAATTTTATCATATAATCACTAGATCCATTAAGTTTAGTGCCTTTGGATAATAACTATTTAAAAATCAAATTTCCCACAATTGGGACCATTTCTCCACAGTATCACCATACAATACCTCCTTATGTAAATATCATATATTTGACTCATATTAACATCCTATGGAATGGAAAAAATGGTATTTGAGTGATCTAAAACACTATATAATGGAAAAATTATCATTGATTCTTAAAGGATTTAATCATATGCATTTATATAGAATGGCCATTGGAAAAAATATGAATAAAAATATCATATATTCATAAGAGTTAAACATAAGGTATGATATAAGGATATATAATTGTAAATTATAGATAATATACAATGTAATAATAATATAGAAACAAAATACAATAAATAGGAGATAAAAAGCATAACATAGAAATGTGGCATAATAATAAAATATTTCATAAGAGTTTGGAAAATATATAAAAAATGAAGTCATGACATATTTCAATGTTAAATACCAATATAATGATATCATAGTGGATATATTATCACAAATTATTTATAATAAAATAGTGTATTAGGTGTCTCTAACTATTTTCCATTGTGGAACTTTCTTGAAAACTCCTTCCTCGTTTTCGAACGATCATGACAACTCATTTCCTATTATTATATCATGAGATATAAGTCTTTAAAAACATTTAGGGTTATAAAGAACCCAGACATCATTTTATTATAATTCATACACATTTTTTCTACATTTAATCACTCGTTAAACATATCATAAAAAATATAAGGTAATAAAATGTCATTTATATCACCTTTCAAATGGTATCAGATAAATTGACCTTAACAATTAGATCGATTGATATAAAAATTCAATCACCCAAAATGATTATTTCATAAGATAATTTTTATGTTCATTCATCAAACGTAATCTCTATAATATATATAATTGTTTGGTGAAAAATAGGAAAATGGATGTAAAATCAGAAAATGAGATTTGAACAAACGTCTTTAACATAAATGTAAATATATAAAGATATGAGTCACTTTTAAAAGTTAATTTAAATAAGGTAACATAAGACATGTTTAAAACATGAAATTAAAATAAATAATAATAATGAAACCATTTTTTGATGTAAATTTTAAGTCTACAAATGTTGAGTGGAATCTAAAAGATTTGACCATGAAAATTAATAACTCTTTATTTATTTTTAAAATATAAGTATTAAAACCCAAATCATAAAAATGACTATAAAAATTAGTTTAAAAATTATTTAAAGATAAATAATAATATAAAAAGATATAATATATATTTTGGATTCAAAATATAAAAGTAAAAATTTATTTGAAATATTTAATATGGACATTCAGTAAAAACAACCACTATAATGGATGAGATTTATTATTAATAATGTCACATGTTTATGAGGTAATAAATTCATCAAAGAAAGATAATTTGGTATGAAAATTTTCATTAACTATAAAATAAGTTGAAAAAAATATAACTTTTTAATAGGAAAAAATAAATTTATTTTAGAATAATTTAGTTCATGGTCAAAGAATACAATTCAAAGAAGTAGAATTTAGTTGAAAAAATCACATAAAACAATGGTAACAATTGAATAAAAAGACCTTGAAAGGAAGAACATGATATAGAACATTAAATATTATAAATAATAGTATTATAAAGAAATAATATGTAAAATATTTATTATAAGTATCATGTAAAATACAATAGTTGTATAATTTGAAGCATGTCTCAAAGAAGGGATTTTAAGAATAGGAACCAACAACTTTATGGTTGATATCCAAGAATGTATTGGAATCTCATGTATAATAAACATAACCATATTAATAACATATTTGTAAACCTTGATAATATATATTACATTTTATAATCTTCAATTACAATCATTCACTATACATTTATTAGTTGGGTATTGTTTATTTTCATCGTTGGATGTTAGGAACCTCAATTAATTTGTAAATATTTTACAATAAAGATGTTGATCCAAATTAATTTAAAAATTCCTTGATTATTTAAGTTATATTAATATATGTTTCTTAATTATCTATGATATTTTAATTTCATTCCCTTGGATATTTAGTTATGATTCATGAATATAAAATCAGGGATGATTTTGTTTCGAAAAATTTTAATGAATAAAATTTGATAAATTAATAACAACTTTTAATACATATATTACCTTTTAAAAAGGACTAATTATTTCATTTTTAATATAAAATATTATCAGTAATTAATTTTCTACTCATTAATGATGGAAATTTATATTATTTTTCATGTAGGATAAAAAATCAACCTAAATAAGAACATGTTATAATCAATGGCTCGGTATGATAAAATTTATTATAATATCATAATTATATATTAAAAATGACATTATTTCTATATTATTGAATATATAAATCCAAATTGAGATTTTTTTGGATGAATAAGATAATATAAGAACCAATTAGGTACTAGTAAGAAAACATTTTCTACACCAATCCTAACTCTAGTATCAGAGAGTTGGTTTCTAATTTAATACATAAGCATTAATATTAGGGATCTAATCCCAAAGTATTGATCATTTAAGAAGTATTGGTGAACTAGATACATACATGATACTTATTTTACATAGGTAATTAAATATAAACTTAACACAATATAATTTTTGTCATCCTTATTCCTAATCATAGAATAATTATATGTAGCATCGGGCAAGGAAAATAATAAAGGGTGAGATAAAATGGTATATATGGGTTTGAAAAAATGGAATCTATTATGAGTAAAGAAGTCATAACCAATATGTCAAGTTAAATTATAGAAATCACATTTCATTTAATCAATAACATGAGAGAAAATGAATCCATTCATAATATCAATGGACTATTCTCATGAATAATAATAAATAAATTATCAATGAAGTAAATTCATACTATTGGATTTTTTGATTTCAAAAATCATGATATCTCTATTTTGAAGACAATTTTTGAAGGATGATTAAAACTATAGTAAAAGACTCATTTAACTAGGCCATCTAATTTCTCTCATGAGTATTATTAATGGATTGAGAGGATATAGAATTTTATGACTCACCATTCACCGTATGTACAAATAATTTCTCATATGTTGAATGATCAATATTAAATCATAAAAAATATTCCTTATAAATACAATTTTTTATCGAGTAAATATTATGAATTGTCGATAATTCCCTAGTTAATAAAATAAAATTCAATCTAAAATATCATAATTATAAATGGTATAAAGTTTAAGAAATAATAATATCAATGATTCAAAGAATATAGATATTTAAGGTAAATTTTATGGCCAATTATCACAAAAAAATTAACATTTCAAAAGAAATTTAATTTCCATGATAATAATCAATAAATGATAGATGAATAACATGGGTTCATTTTATAGTAAAATCAATTCTTTTAAAGTGTATATAAAAATAGAAATGAAACATTTAAAATAATATTTCAATACATTTTTTTAAACATTAAAAACATATATAAGAAGCTAAAGGGAATACAAATATTATGGCAGTGGGAAATTTCTACAATGCTATATACATTAAAAGAAAATATTCCTTTTTTAATTTTTATAAAAAGATTGAAAATGAAACTTTAATTAAAAATTTATAATTATTTATTTTAAAAATACTATAAATTACATGATAACATAATATTTTCTTAATAAATAATTTTTTTTAATAAAAGGCATTTTGTAAGATAATTTAGAAAAATAAGAAAATGGTGAAATATATACCTGATCAAAAAATAGAAGTAAGACCAAATTTTATTTTTTAAATAAATATGGATAGTATAAATTTAATTAAATCATTAATCATCATGAATAAATTTATATTTATTTTCATCACAAAGATAGGGTAGTATATCAAAAAATAAATGTAAATAAGTGCATAATACTAAATAATTCCCCATGGAGTTAATATTGAAGCAAAAATCCCTTACCTCACATTTCCTCTTCATTGAAAATGATTTAAAATCAATTAAAATGGTTTTAATCATGTTATTAATTCATTATAGAAAAATATTAATATATAAAATATCATATATATGGTCCTCTTATAACCTATATTCACTATTTTGTTAATAATCTTTTATTATTATCATTTTTTATGTTAACTTCTTAGTTATTCGTGTTTTTTTGATTCGGTAGTTTTGGTCCTCATACATTGATTTTGGTTGCATATTATACTTCATTTTCACCACAATATAAATATAATATATATCCATTAATTTTATCATTATTACCATCCATGTAATGTGTAAATGAAAAACAAGTCACATCACTTTGGGGAGGTGGTAGTTTGCATGCATGCACCTGCAATGTTATCATTTTCCAATGGATTGGTAATCAATAAGGTTTATATGATATTAAAATAAATAAAATTTATTTAGTTCCTAAATATCATATATATTCATTAGTTACATCTTTATAACCATCAAGGTAAATAGATGATGAAAACGAATTATACTGGAACGTGGAGATGATATGTTGTATGTACAGAAAAGTGATATTTTCTCTTTTAAAATGATGGAAAAGTGGTGGAATATAGATTTAACATAATCATAACTATATATTTTTATATTAATGATACTAGTGCTACTGTATTGTTGTGGGTAAAACACATTAAGAGTATGTATTATAAGAATGAAAATTGAAAGAGTTTAGAAAGTTGATTGCCTTTTCTATAAATAAGCTCCTTTAGATCTTCACTTAGGAGACCTAGGGTTAGACTTTTAGGAAGAAAAGAACCTCCAGAACTTATCTTGTCATGTTTATAATATAAGTGGCTATGTGATGGTTTTTTGAGATGTTTTAAAGTGTTTTTAAGAATTGAGGGAAGGGGTCTCCTTTAATAAGTGAGGGGATGCACATTCTTGAATTTTTTTAAAGTATTAAATTAATATAATTCTTTTCCAAATTGATCCAAATTAATACAACTAGAATTTAATATGAGTATGATTCCAAATACTCTCATCCAAAAATATTTGGATGTGTTTTGGTTATTTTTTCACTCTTATCGTTTAGTTTTACCACTTGTTAACCCATTTGACAATTACCTTACTATTACCTCATTCTATCCATTAATTATAAACAATTTTACTAAAAAGGGATTAAAGACCCAAAATAGACTATTTTTTATGGTTAACTCCATATAATATTCATTTGTATAAATATTATATTTTATTTTAATTTTAAATCATTTCATTAAATAATATTTATTATAAAATATCATCAATTTAATTTTTGATAGTATTCGTTTAATGTGAATTTAAATGCATCATGAAAAAAAGATGAAATTAGATTATAATCCATTCCCACATCACTAAAATTATATAATTATCCGAATCAAACGTGAAACAAAATAATTCTTTCATATTATATTACTTTTATTATTAATAATATCATTTGTTAAATTTTTATTTAAATTAAATAAAGGATCTATCGGTGTTGCGCAAAAATTTAAGGTAAATAATTCATCAATAAAAACTATAAAAAAATTACCATCATAAAAAATAATTGATCTTTAAAATTAATATTTATAACTGAAAATATGATGTATTTATCCATATCCAAAATTATTATAGAAATTAAAATAATAAAAGTGGCATTTTTGATGTTATCTCTCACTTAAATATTTTAATGGTCAATATCATATCAAAATAGAAATAATATTTCATATTTTTGAATTTTGGATGATTATGAATGAAACATGCTCATCCAATTAAATGAATAAAAGTTCTTGTATAATTTTTAATGTCTTATCAAATTATTTTTAACCTTAATTATAGAATTTACCCTTACATAATTGATAATTATTTATTATAATTATTATTCATAATGACTAGAAATAAAAGGGTCCCATAAAAAAATTACTACCTCCTGATTCTAAATTTTGAATCTATTTTCAAGATTAAATTTCATTAATTTTTCAAAATAATTTAATATTAAAACTCAAACTGCAAAAAAAACTCTGAAAAAAATCCCTTTAAGTAAAATAATGTGTTTATACCAAATTCAAGTATAAAATTCAGTCCAAAGATATTAATTGGATTTTTTATAATATAAATTTACTAGTTTTTCTTTGAAATCAATTTTAAAAAAATGAACCATGTCAATTAAAATTTAGTGTTCAATAAAAATAATTATTTTTCTCTATTCATTGATAAATCAAACATTTATGAAAAATGATACAAATTAACCTAAAGATAATATTAATTGATGATTTAAAAATTGCATTGAATTTAATAAAATCAATTTTATATAATAGAAAAAAAATTATTTTACTAATTTCTCAAATAAATAAATAAATATCATTTTTGAGGAATACATATTTTTGGAAAAAATAAATTATTTTTCTTGAAATTAACTATTTATTTCATCAGAATTAATAAATAAATATTTATTGGGTCTAAACATTTAATATATTTTACAATATAATTATTCTTATTCATAGTCACTAATTAAATGACTTCTTTATGATGATCGTAATTAAATAATAATATTATGTGGCTCTTTGTGATTAGTGTTTCATGTTGTATAGGATATTAAACACTGTGTTATTTTAGAAACTCGACATATTATATTCTTACCTCATAAAAAATTCTTCTAAAGACCCTGAATTCCCATGTAATGTTTTTAAATATATGGGAATTTTACAAGTCTACAAAAATTGACAGCACATGATTCCAAGGCCTGAAGTTCTCAGAATGAATTTATGAACTTTATTTCGGGTACGTTCAGTAAATGTGCGAGCGGGTTTTGCTAACTTTTGAACTGGTGCTCGGAATTGAAATATTAGAGCATTGTTGAACTCGTTGTGCTGGTATTTTCTTAAGGAGATCTTCACCTCGACCGCATTAGTTTGAGGGTGAAAGATAGAATTTTGTGTTTTACGTGGAAACAGAAATAAAATAAAATAAAATTTTCTTTTATTTTCGTTTTTTTGAAACCTCCCATGTGGAAGGTTTAAGAGGTGGGGACCACTAGAACTAAACCTCCCATGTGAGGTCATGGAGGTGGGGACCACCAGAACTAAAACTCCCATGAGAGGTTATTGAGGTGGGGACCACTTGAACTAAAACCTCTCATAGGTTATGGTGTTGGGGACTACCTGAGACTAAAACCCCCCTTGAACTCCATCTTAAATGTGGGGAAGCCTCTTAAACTCCCCCCACTTTAAATGTTCCACCCCCTTTAATTAATTATAACAATCTAATTAGTTAATTAAGACAATTTAAAATTATGAAAACATATTCTATAATGTTGGCTAATTCATTTTTTGGTGGACTGGGGGATGGTTTTTGGAAAAGGAGAGGGAGAGAGATTTTGGGGGAATTACACTTCTCCGACGAAGAACATCTTCCACGAAGAACTTCTTCCATGAAGAATGCTCCTCCAACGAAGAACTTTAACGCATGAATTCAAATTCTTCATCGGGACATCCTCCAACATGGGATGTCTTCAATCGATGACCGTCTTTCCCTCCTTATCGACATCAACAAACGAACGAGGTAGGAGTGTGTTTTAATTTGATCAAGGTTAAATTCCCTCTTACATTGAATCATTTTCCTTGAGTCGTATGCCACCGCTCTAACGTGGAGGGTATGGGCCAAACAAACATAGACTGACCCCTCCGCAAATCATGTGGATCTTTTGTGTGATCATCATGATGGTGTCAGCGACCGGGGCTGGAGGTCGGCACCAGTGGAACTCGAGAACCGCGACGAAGGCAACGAACGAAGGCCAGCCGATCAAGCTGGTCACTGGCGATGGCGCGACGCCCCACGGCCTCCGCCGCCTCATGGCCCCTGCGACCTCCTGCTGCCCGCGGCCTCCAGCGACCTTGCCCTACCCTCGCGTCCCTTGTTGCCTTGAACCACCCTCGTGACCCCGCGGCCACCACACCGCCCTCACGAAACCCATGGCCTCGCGCCGCCGGCCGCCTCCCGTGGCCTCCGAGGCCTCCCGCGGCCTCCCACGGACTCTATGGCCCCTCGCGGCCTGCCGGACCGCCCATTGGCCCAGGTCGCCCACAGCGGGCTGGGCCGGACCAAGCAGGCCGGGTCGACCCAAACCGGGTTGGTTTGGCCCATGCCAGGTTGGGCCGGATCGGACCAGACCCGGACCAGCTAAGAGATTTTCACTCTAACGACCATAACATTGGCAACAAACGTCTGTATGACGAACTGTCAGCGGCGCTAGAAATCATAGAGAAATATGGTCCCTTTGAGTATACCCCACTAGTGTTTTGAATTGATATGGGGTATAGTTAGGTTAGATCAATCATGAATCCAACTGGACCCCCGGGACTAAAAGGCTAATAACTCACAGACCAGGCATCCTATTGACGTGTCTTCTGATGCATTGAGACCCCAATGACATGGTGGTCCTTTGGGATAATTCCTCATGGGACTTCATAGTAGTTGGGATATCTACCGATGACTTGTGGAGTAGATCCTCTGAGAGACGAGAAGGCTTAGTGTGGGAACCCAGTAGCTACCTCTGACGAGAAGAATGAATAGTGATCCTTTGTGGGTTAGATCTTAGTGATGCGGTGTGGTTCAGCACCTAGCGATCCTGTGTGGTTTAGCTCCTAGTGATCCTATGTGGGTCAGCTCCTAGCGATCCTGTGTGGGTCATCACCTTGAGATCCTATGTGGGTCATCTCTTATCGATCTTGTGTGGGTTAGCTCCTAGCGATTCTGTGTGGGTCAACACCTAGGGGTCTTGTGTGGGTCAGCTCCTAGTGATCCTATGTGGGTCAGCTTATTTACAGAGTAAGATGATTCAGTAGTTACATCTAATCATCTCTCCTACTGTACTAAAGTTATACCTGGTGTGAGATGAGTCTATACATGTGTGGTACATTCCTTCGTGGTAATACATTGGTGGTATTCTTCTATGTGGCATACCTATGTGGTACTTGCCTTCGTGGTTTTCCTTCCATTGTGTAACAGTGGAGATTTGGTCTTGAGTTGGACTCTATGTTTTCCTCATGATTGAAATGGGTTTACTTGATAACTTAGGTATATGTATGGGCATATACCTAAGTAGGGTTGACAGTAGACTTCATGCATTGAGGTTTATCCTTTGTGGATTTTGTGAGACCTTAAGGGTCTCAGGTTCCCTACTGAGTATCATCATACTCATCCTTGCACGGTAAATGGACACACCTTATTGTGTTCGGTGCGGATGATAGACATCGTTGATTGAGACTAAGGGTACCTGGAATGGACGGTGCTTGGAGAAGGACCTTACGAAGAGTCGGTACACGAAGGAGGCAGAATGACATAGAGTGCTGAGGAGGCAATCTGTACCTACCCTTCATGTAGGAACCTTAGAGGACGACCCAACAAATATCTTCCTTTTTTCTCCAGTTTACTTGTACTTTCACTTTCATGTACTTTCTAGTTGGGATTGTATTATAGCCCTTTTTACTTACTATACTCACTTCGTTTACTATTCAGTTTACTTGTGTTCGCATCTTGCTGTGTGCTTGGTTGCATGTGTTTAAAGGTTATAAAGTCAATGCCTTCCCATTTTTAGGGATTACGCCTTTCGGTTCTAGTTTCCAGCCCCTGTCCTATAGAAGGTGGGCTTGGGGTTGTTACGGCACGGGCCCTGGGGGACGGGTCGTGAAAATTTTGTATCAGAGGAGTCGAAACTACCGTAGAACATAGGTCTCTGATATTTTAAATGGAAATAGTGTTACGTTTAGTGAGTGTGGTTATCAGTTTAGGGAATCCATTGTTGGTGCGGCGACCGATATATCCATACATCAGGACCCTGACTTCTGATTTCTGACTCAGTGCACGAAAACACTGATTACATATGTTTTTTCAAGAGGATTATTTGTGAACTATTTGAGTCAGCTCACCAGGTATAGCTTTTTAACCTCCACACACCTGTTTCTTTTCAGGATACCTCCACACAGATAGCCAGCTAGGGTTTTGAGAGTAGTACGCACTGATAACCCACCGAGCGATGGGGTCTCGGTGTACGACCATCATCTAGTAGAGGAACCAGCGGTGGCACCAGTGGTACCACTACCCGTTGGGCCACCGATGACACCAGCCCCAGCAGCAGAGAGTGCACGCTGCATGAGTGCATTGCAAGAGTTCCAGTGCCAGATCCCATCCAGGTTCAGGGGAGAGATGGACCCACAGGCGGCTGAGGATTGGCTAGAGGCCGTAGTGAGATTATTCCGACTGGTAGGGACACTAGCTGATCTCATGGGGATCCTTGTCACCAGCCTTCTATAGTCAGCAGAAGGCAGATGGTGGAGCTTGATTATCCAAGCTCATGAAGAGGTGACACTTCTCTGGGTAGACTTCGAGAGCCTCTTTCGGGTAGAGTTTGTCCCAGCGACTCTTCGCGCAGTGCGCATACAGGATCTGCTTCATCTGCAGCAGGGCAGCATGATTGTGTCTCAGTACTCAGTGTGGTTCACGGAACTATCACACCGATCCACAGATATGGTGTGAGACCCATTCTTTAGATCATGTACCTTTGCATAGGGGCTCAGGCGGGAGATCAGGGCTTCGATGATCTCACTCAGCATCCCGACGTAGGTGGGGGTGTTAGAGAGATCCCTCTTAGTGGAGAGTTTCTTTACTAAGAAGTCACCAGTAGTGAGACACACAACAAGTCATCACGTAGTAGAGTCTTCTGCAGCTGGCAGTAGATAGTTGACAAAAAGGTCCAAAATTACAATGCCTATAGGTGGATGACTGCAGGATTCAGGGTCGATTGTGCAAGGCACTCGTGGCAGAGCCAGTCATGCAAGGCGCGGGAAGTGTTACACATGCAGCATGCAGGGTCACATGGATTGTGACTATCCTACCCTCCATACGGATGATTCGAAGACGGTCGAAGAACTTCCCAGGTAGATACAGAGGTTCGATCGAGGAGATCCACATGGGGCACACAGACGTGGCAGAGGAGCTGTTCGTGCAGCTGGTGGTGGGCGACGATGTGAGATGTTACCACCACCACTACCAGGAGGTCCACCCCGACCGTAGGGAGCTGGTGGATAGGGGTGAGCTCAGCTCCATTCAGCTGAGGCCTATGACCACGGTGCTCTGGAGATGATACGAGGTACAATCTGTGTTTACTCCACCTTAGCTGCAGTACTTATAGACATAGGTGCCAAACATTCTTTTATTGCCACTACCCACGTTTGGAGCTCAGTGATTCTGAAGGAGCTGTTGGCTCAATCCTTATGGATAGAAACTCTTACGGGAGTGAATTCGATGATTATGCACTGGTTTTGGCAGTGTGAGCTTACTCTAGGAGGTGATATAATTGGCTTGGATTTCCTAGTAGTAGAGTTGAGGCCTTATTATGTCATCTTAGGTATGGAATGGTTATCTATAGTCCATGCTCAGATTGAATTTATTAGGAGAGAAGTGCGGCGTGTCCACACGGATGGACTAGGTTTTCCTTCATCTATGAGAAGGGATCCTTTGGAGCACATGATGGACTTACCCGGAGGAGAGTATAGCTGATCACTCATTAGTTGGCTTGCCTTACCCTTGGAGAAATTGATGTGGAGAGTCCGAGTTATCCTGTAGTGGTGGACCAGTACGTAGATGTTTTCCCTGATGATGTTCTGGGTCTACCTCCTCATAGATAGGTGGACTTATAAATTGACGTGTACCCCAGGACGACACTGATATCTATACCATCATATCGGATGGGTCCCGTAGTGCTTCGTTAGCTACAGGTACAGCTAGAGTACTTACAAATGAAAGGGTTCATCTGGCCCAGTGTTTCTCCTTGGGTAGCCCTGATTTTGTTCGTCAAATAGGCAGATGGGAGCTTGAGACATTGTGTTGACTATCAGTGCCTGAACCAGGTGGCCGTGAAGAACAAGTACCCACTCTTGAGGATCGATGACCTTTTTGACCAGTATAAGGGGGAATGGTGGTTCTCAAAGATAGACCTCAGATCAGGCTATCACCTGCTCAGAGTACGAGACAAGGATGTGTAGAAGACGAATTTCATATGTCGGTACGACCACTACGAGTTCTTGGTTATTAAATTCGGCATAACCAACACTCCAGCAGTTTTCATGGAACTCATGAATGGGGTATTTCAACCATACCTTGATCATTTTTTAGTAGTCTTCATCGACAACATTCTGATCTACTCGACTACTGAGGAGGATCGGACTTTTTTTTTGTGGGTGGTACTGGACACACTCTGAGAGCACCAACATTATGTTAATCTCTCAAAGTGCCAGTTATGGATTCGAGATGTTCACTTTATGGTACATGTCATATACAAGGCTGAAGTTGTAGTGTATCCGGTGAATATTGTGGCGGTACTTTCTTGGGAGCCACCCAGGAGTGTGACAGAGGTATGGAGTTTCTTGGGTTTTGTTGGATACTACAGGAGATTTGTGCCATATTTCTCTACAGTTACAGCACCTCTATTAGTGTTGATGAAGAAGGTCAAACCCTTCGTGTGGTTGGAGAGATGCCTGCAGAGTTTTCAGGAGCTGCGGTAGAGGCTGACTAGTGCCCCCATCTTGAGGTTTTTAGAGGAGGGCGTAGGGTACATAGTCTACTACGACACATTGGGGACCGGGCTCGGATGTGTCCTAATGCAAGAGCGAGTGGTGATCGCATATGGTTCTTGACATCTGATACAGGATGAGAAAAACTATGCTAACCATGACCTGGAGTTAGCAGTAGTGGTCGTTGCCTTGAAGATGTGGAGATGTTACTTGATGGGAGAACATTTTATAGTCTATTCAGATCACAAGAGTCTTAAGAATTTATTATATTAGAAGAACCTGAACCTGAGACAGCAACGTTGGCTTTAGTTCCTCTATTACTATAACTTCGAGATTGTCTATAATCCTAGGAAGGGAACATAGTAGCAGATGCACTCAGCATGAGATATGGTATACAGTTGCTAGGCGAGGTGACAGAGCAGTTGGGCGCTTTGCAGATATCCTTTATGGATAGACATGGAGCATCATTTCTACAGTCTCGTACAGTCACTCCCCCACTTCTTCAGTGAGTCTACGAGGCGCAATGTGGGGATGCTGACTACGAGACACGATGTGCTCAGATATCCATAGGACATGCACCTAATGGATTTTTTGAAGGTGGGGAGCACATTATCCTCTTCAAAGGACGTACTATGGTACCAGTGTTTCTTTGAGAGGAAGTTTTGAGGGAGTTCCACACATACCCTCTAGTGGTACATCGAGGAGTGGAGAAGATGTACGAAGATCTCTGGCAACAGAACTGGTGGCTGGGGATGAAGAAAGCAGTAGCAATGTTTGACTCTCAGTGCCTCAATTGTCAGCAAGTGAGGTGGAGCATCAGGTACCAGCGATATTGGTTCACCCTTTAGAGGGCCTAGAATGGAAGTGGGATGGGATATCCATGGACTTCGTGATGGGTCTTCCATGTACATCCAGGGGTCATGAATCGATTTGGGTGATCATCGACCGACTCACCAAGTCGGCCCAATTCCAACCGATCAGAGAGAAGTGTTCAGTAGAGAGATTGAGACGCCTCTATGTGGAGGATATTTTACTATTATATGGAGCACCCGCAATGATTTTATCTGATCATGATGCAAGTTTTACTTACCGGCTATGGAAGGGGTTGTAGGAGGCTTTTAGGATATAGCTTTGTTTGAGCACCGCCTTCCATCCTCATACGGATGGCCAGATTGAGCAGACGATTCAGACCCTCAAGGACATGCTACGTGCATGCGTCCTTGATTTCGGTCGTAGTTGAGAGAATCACTTACCATTGGTGGAGTTTTCATACAACAACATTTATCACTCCACCATTGGGATTTCACCTTTAGAGACATTGTACGGCCAACCTTGGAGATGACCTATGCGCTGGACTGACAGAGAGGAGTCAGTAATAGTGGGACCAGAGATGGTATGATCTACCACATAGAAGGTGTAGATCATCCAAGAGTAGATGAAGAATGAAAAGAGCAGTCAAAATTCTTATGATGACAGGAGATGGAGACCTCTAGAGTTCGAGGATGGTGACCACGTCTTTTTATGGGCCTCACCCCGACGAGGTTTGCGGAGATTTTTCCTAGGAGAAAAGTTATCTCTGAGATTCATTGGACCCTTACATGTCCTCAGTAGGGTTGGGGAGGTGGATTACTGCTTAGCTCTTCCACCTCAGTTGCCCAAGGTGAATGACGTCTTCCACGTATCTCAGCTGAAGAGATACGCGCACAACCCTTCCCAAGTCCTCGACCATGGTGAGCTGGACATAGAGGATGGGGCAACTTTTACGGAGGGTTTAATGGAGATTGAGTATTGACATGAGAGAGTCCTTCATGGGAGTTCGATATCTCTGGTGTGCATTCATTGGCAGTACAAGAACCTCCAGGAGAGCACATGGTAGCTGGAGGCTCAGATACGTGCTCAGTACCCCCACTAGTATTCCTAGTTTTGAGTTGTGGCTTATGGGGATGTAAAGCCCTGAGGTGAGGAGAATTTAAAGAACCATATTTTCCATGTAAATTGTTTTTAAATATATGGGAATTTTAAGAGTCCGCGAAAATTGATGGCACGTCATTCTGATGCCCGGAAGGCCCGGAATGAATTTCTGAACTTTATTTCGCGCACGTTCAACAAACATGCGAGCAAGTTTTTCTAACTTTTGAACCGGTGCTCAGAACTGAAATCTGAGGGCACCGTTAAACTCGCAGCACCGGTATTCTCTTTAGGAGACCTTCACCTCAATCATTGTAGGTTGAGGGTGAAAGATAGAATTTAGGGTTTTTCGTTGAAACAGAAATAAAATAAAATAAAATAAAATTTTATTTTCTTCTTATTGAAACCTCCCATGTTGAAGGTTTAAGAGGTGGGGACCACCAGAACTAAACCTCCCATGAGAGGTTATGGACGTGTGGACCACCATAACTAAACCTCCCATGATAGGTTATGGATGTGGGGACCACCTGAACTAAAACCTCTCATAAGTTATAGAGGTAGGGACCACCCAAGACTAACCCCCCCCCCCCCCCATTGAACTCCCACTTACACGTGGGGAAGCCTCTTAAACTCCCCCCACAATAATGGTGCCACCCCTTTAATTAATTATTTTAACTCAATTAATTAATTAAGACAATTTTAAATTACACCAACATATTCTATAATGTTGGATAATTAATTTTTGTGTGGATTGGGGGAAAGTTTTTGGTAAAGCATAAGGAGATATCTTTTGGTAGAATTACACTTCTCCACTGAAGAACTTCTTCCATGAAGAACTTCTTCCATGAAGAACGCTCCTCCAATAAAGAACGACGATGCGCGACTTCAAATTCTTCCTTGGAACATCCTTCAACATGGGATGTCTTCAATCGACAATCGTACTTACCTCCTCATCGACATCAACAAAAGAATGAGGTAGCGGTTTGTTTTAATTTGATCATTGTTAAATTCCCTCTCACATTGAATCATATTCTTTGAGTTGTATGCTACTGCCCTAATGTGGAGGGTATGGGACAAACAAACATGGCCAGACCCCTCTGCAAGTCTTGTGGATCTTTTGTGTGATCTTCACGATGGTGTCGGCGACCGGTGCCAGTGGTTGGCACCAGTGGAACTCGAGAACCACGATGAAGGCGACAAAAGAAGGGTGATTGATCAAGATGGCCGCTGAAAAAGGAACGACGGCCTGCCACCCGGCGGCCTCCACACCCCGTGGTGCTCCACCGCTCGTGGCCTCCACCTCATCGTGGCCCCCACGGCCTCATGCCGCCCGCGGCCTACCGCGTCCTCGCACTACCCTCGTAGCCCCCGCGGCCTCATGCCACCCTCGCGGCCCTGCGGCCTCCACGCTGCCCTCACGGCCCCTGCGGCCTCCAGCAGCCTCTGTGGTCCCCCGCGGCCTCCCGCAGCCACTGCGACCCCTCTCGGCCCTTGCGGCCGCTGCGGCCCTCTACGACCCCTCGCATCCCTCACGACCTGCCGGAATGCCCTGCGGGCCAGGCCACCCAGTGCATTTCGAGTTTCCCATCATGGACCGGGCCGGACTAAGCGGGCCGGGTCGGCCCAAACTAGTGCCCCATCCCAGGCTTGGTCGGACCGGACCCAGACCAGCTACGAGTGTTTCACTCTAACATTCATAACTTTGGAACCGGACGTTCGTTTGAAGAACCATCAGCGGAACTAGAAATCTTAGAGTCAGGTGGTCTCTTTGATTATACCCCCACTAAAGTTTTGGATTGAGATGGGGTATGGTCAAGTTGGATCGAGCATGAATCCAACCGGGACGCCGGAACTAAAATGCTAATAACTCACAGACCAAGATTCTGATTGACGTGATGTCTATTGTGTTGAGACCCCTATGACATGGCGGTCCTTTGGGATACTTCCTCATGGGACTTCATAGCAGTTGGAGTGTCGACCAGTGACTTGTGGAGCGGATCCTCCCGGAGACGAGCATGCATAGTGCGGGAACCCAATAGTTGGCTATAATGAGAAGAATGAATAGTGATCCTATGTGGGTCAGCTCCTAGCAATCCTATGTGGGTTAGAACCTAGAGATCTTGTGTGGGTCAGCTCTTAGAGATCCTGTGTGTGTCAGTACCTAGCAATCCTGTGTGGTTCAGCACCTATCCATCCTGTGTGGGTTAGCTCATGGCGATCCTGTGTGGGTCAGCTCTTAGCTATCCTGTGTGGGACAACTTCTTTACAGAGTAAGATGATTCAATAGTTACATATAATCATCTCTACTACAATACTTAATTTACACCTGGAGTGAGCTGAGTCTATACATGTGTGGTACTTTCCTTCGTGGTAATACCTTGGTGGTATTATTCTGTGTGGCGTACCAATGTAGTACTTTCCTTCGTGGTTTTCCTTATTTTGTGGAATAGTAGATCTTTGTTCTTGAGTTGGAATCTGTGTTTTCCTCATTATTGAGATGGTTTTACATGATAAATTAGGTATATGTATGGTCATATACCTTAGTAGGGTTGACAATCGACTTCATGCTTTGAGGTTTATCCTTTGTTGATTTTGTGAGACCTTGAGGGTCTTGATAGAGATAATATTTTCATTATTTTTAATATATGTTTCAATTATTTAACACCTTCAAATTAATCAATTTGATCTGATTTGTATCAGTTTAGTGTTTTGGTGAATTATGTGCTTAATTGTAAAAATTGGTTAATTTTGGAAATTTAACAGTTTTTTGGAGATTCTGTATTTCGGGAATATATATTACATTTTTTATCCAAATTGTGTGATTACGTTTTTGTAGGCTGTCTATTCTTGTGGGCCTAAACACTATATTTTGGATCAAGATCCAATTTGGCACACAATGGCCCAAAAAAATTCAAAAATTGAAAAAAGTTGTCTTGCCAACATAATGGACCCCACCATAATTAATGATGTATATCTCGAGATACACATGTACAAATGAGGTGATTCGAGATGAAAAATAAAGAGGACTCTATGAGTCACGTTCACATTACATTTGGTGAAGAAATTCAGTCATTAAAGCACCAATTTCATGCAGCAAAAAAGAGGAAGTTGAAGAGTAACCTCAGGCAGAAAAATATTCCATTAGTAATTTGAGGACAACTTTTTTTTCACTTGTCCAAATTCACTATGATTTTGAGGAAGCATTCAAAAGATAGAGGGGAACAACATTTATGAAGACACCTTCATATGAATGTAAAATCATCTTTTTATTTTGAATGACTTCTATTATCATGGTTTCCTAATTATCTTAATGCGATCGTGTTTTGAGTTTGGTGTATTTATTTTTATTAGATTTTGTTAAAGAGTTTTAATCTCCCTCCACCTAGTGAAATTTTTCTCGATCGAGCATATTGTGTAAGGTAGTGAGTGTCCAGTGATCGTTGGCATGTGTGTGGAACTAATATAAATTTTATAGAGTTCTAAGGAGAAACAATTCATGATTAGGACTTTCCTTAGTTGTTTAGGAACATTTTATGAACATCCATGTGCATATGAGTGAGTTTCATTTCTTTCTTCAACCAAGGTGATTGATAACTTGATCGAGGAGTCTTTCATTATTCATTAAAAAGGACAAGAGAGAAGATGATCTTTATGACTATTATGACATTACAAAGGTGATCCTACCCAGACCCCATCACTCTCTTCATCCATTAGTTTTCAACCCTTCTTTTCAATTTATTGCTTTAATTTTCATCTCAAACAACGTAAAAAACAACCTTTTCTTCTTTATTAATTTTAAGTGACAAACAAAATTATTGTGAACTCCTCTCTTAAGACTAGTTAGGTTAACCACTTTACTACATTTTAACTTAGGCTATATTTTTTTTGTCACACCTCACGATAGGTACATGTCAAAACGTGTCACTGTTGCCAAAGAGGTTGTGCCAAAAATCCATTTGTAAATAATTTTCTCTTTTCAAATAAAAAAAACATACAAATTTTTTTGTCATGATGTTCTCAAATGATTTTTTCTTTAATTCATGTAATAATTAACCATGCGTGAATGAACCAATTATTGACTCACCTTGGTCTATAGAGGATAGTGTTTCTCTCTTTTCTAAACAGATCAGGGGAGCTAAAATCCAAATCAAAAAGGAGGATGAATTCAAGGATCTCATTCAAGACCTTAAAGAAAACCTTGAATACTCAGAATTGGAAAGATTGTCTAGGTAATTGGTTGACCTCCAAGAGTATTTTTCTGAATTTTGTCAAGAAATGGTTGAGGTGCAATAAAAAGAGGAAACTCAAAGAAAATATCAGGTGCAAGGACTTATAGAGGAAATACAGGACATGGAGAGAAAAATTGAATTGCTAATTGAATATCTTCATGCATCCCAAGAGAAACCTGAACCTAAACTTGAGCCATTAATGGAAGTGGATTCCATAATAATCCTTGATATTGAAGAACCTAGGGAGTCCATTATGGAATTAAAAGAAGATCCATTTGTCCCTTGTCAACCATTGCTGAAGAATATTAATGAAGAAGATTTTCCTTATGAAGTAAGTACATGATTTCAACAAGATCTAGATGGTTTCTGGAAGGAGTGTGAGGAACTACTTGATCCCCATGTTCCTCATAATCTAGAAGATCCCACATCCTTGAAGGAGAAAACCACTAACAATGAGGGATTTGAAGAGAATATTGAGGTGTTTTACTACCTACCTCAAGATGCTGAAATTCAACTCCAAGAGGAACTTCCCACTGATGAATAAATTGAAGCTGAGAAAACATAGGGAGATGATCTTTTATTGAACTCTTTATCTTCTAATTTTATTGAATCTGAATTGAGTATCACCTCCCATTGCTTGAAATTTTAAGATTTGGCCAACTCCTGTACTGTCTTGGAGGATGAGGAAGAAAAGGAAGATGTGCTTAAAGAGGAACATATAGAGCTCCCCAAACATGTTGATTGTTTATTAGAGGGAGTTCAAAAGGATATCCACATGTATTTTCCTGAGGAAAATGGGATTTAAGATGCATACTTTGAAAGGGAAGAATTTTATATTGAAACTTTATTCTTTAAATTTTTTCAAATTGAACTACACTGTGAATTTCGATTTGATTTTTCCAAGGATGCATCATACCTTCCAAAATCACTGGAGAATGAAGAAAAGGGTGTGAAATTGGAAACCAAGAAAGATTAGGACTCATTATTTGTTCTGCCCCCACCAAGAAAGTTGTATTTAATTTTCCTAGGGGTGGATTTGGTGTACTATACACATGGTGCACTCAACAAAAAAGGATAAATCACATGACTTAAAGAAGAATTTTTTTGGTTAATTACAAATAAACTCAACCCACCTTCAAATTGGGATAACTAACTGGAACTTCCCATCAGGAGGTAGTCAAAACCCAGGGTAGACTTGGGGGATTAAACCTAGATCTATCCTTCTTTTCTCATCCTATTTATATTTTCATTTCTTTCAAAAAATGTCTTCTGTTTTCTTTTGTTCATTTTCATGTAGGTATTTAGTGTGAAGCACATAGGATATTAACTCAATATTTCACTTCCAATAAGTCAGGTTGTAACTCTCCTTCACACTTACTTACTATTGTGATTCATTTTAAAATTTACTTACATGTTAAATCAATTTGAATTCATTGAGTACACTGTATCATTTAAGTGTGGGGGGGGACCTTTGTAGTTTAGTATTTTCATTTTGTGTTTTTTTTCAAAAAAAAATAAATTAATTGTGTGTTTTCACATTTTTTTGTGTTTATTTGGCAATTTTTGGCGTGTTTTTGAATCTTTTGAGTTGAAATGATTATCATTGCCATTTTGAAACCCATCCCATTGATTGAACCAATTTATTCCATGAAACTGAGCTTAAATGAATACTGAAAATGATTTTGTTTCAAGTTCAATTCTTTGGGAATTTCATAAAAAGTACTCAGATTCTTGAATCCCATGCCACATCTCACTGTCTTTATATTTGAAATCACTTTTTCGTGAGGCCTCTGAACCATTGTTGTTATATTATATTAATTCACCTCACTACTTGAGAGAACCAGACTATGCTTGTCTGAACTTGAATTTGATTTATTCCTTTTGAAATTTGAGGGTTTGGGGTACATGTGTTTTAAATAATTGAGGCATTTCATTTGTTTTAAAGCCCCCTTTTCAAGATAATCCATTTCATTATGGCCAACCTTGTAAATTTAACCCTTTTAACCCATAGAGTCCATGAACAAACGATTAGGTTAGCCACATTACAAGCCAATTATCCCTATCCAACCTTCCCTTGAACTGAAATTGGATGATCTGGTTGAGCATAAGTGTGGGGGAAGCTGTCTTGTGTTGTGCTACCTCATTTGGTGAAACTTTGGGTGGAAAATAAAATTCTAAAGATATTTGTGTGCTGATGAAAAATAATATTGTTGAAATTTGTTCCTTTTCTGGAGCTTTCATGATAAGAGAAGTTGTGCCTTTTTGGAGCTTCTAATGGAAGAAGAAAGTTGTACCTTTTCTGGAGCTTTCTAGAAAAATCTTTTTTGATAAGATTGAAATTTTTTCTACTAAAATGATGAGATGTTTGAACATTTATTCATATTTCATAATGATGGATCTGAATTTCTACTAAGGGGAGTGAGGATAATACCATACTTGAGTAAAAAATAGAATTGTGCAATTTTGCTTCAAAAAGAGCCAAACCCTCTTCAATCAGCCTCAGAATTGTCACATAAAACTCCTACCAACCAAAAGACACAGAACAACTTTGAAATTTCCTCATGAAAAACACATGTCCTTGACTCACATAGGGTGGATAAGTAGGAGTTTTTTAAACCTATGGGGACCGTTGCATTGGATTGGAGGAGAAAAACATTGCTGAAAATCGATATTTGTGAGATGAGAGAAAACTCATGTGAGGTAGGTGTCTTGTGTTCATGGGAGGAGAAATGAAGAAGAAAAATATTTAATGATTTGATTTGAGAACTTGGAATAATGGTTATGGATGAGGCATGATATCTTTCATTTCTTTCTATGGAATTGGTGGATCTCAATGGCATGTGTTTTGAATTTGCTTTGATTTGATTTTGATTTTGACTTAACCTGGAGTCCAAATTCTATGTGTAGGGGAATTGATAAAAATAATATTTTCATTATTTTTCATATGTGTTTCAATGATTTAACCCCTTACAATTAATTAATTTGGGATTATTTGTATCATTTTAGTGTTTCGGTGAATTATGGGCTTAATTATGGAAATTTAACAGTTTTCTAGATCTTTTGTATTTTGGGAATATATTTTACATTTTTTTATCCAAATTTTGTGATTTGTTTTCTGTAGGATTTCAATGCTCGTGGCCCAAAACATTTTCTTTCGGATCAAGATCCAATTCGGCACATAATGGCCCAGAAAAATTCAACAATTGGAAAATGTTTTCTGGCTGACAGAATGGACCCCACCATAATTAATGAAGTATATCTTGGGATAAAAATTTTCAAATGAGGTTATTACAACTGGAAAATAAATAAGGCTCTATTATTCATTTTCAAATAAATTTCATGAATCAATTCGGTCATTAGAGAACCAATTTCATGCGGCCAAAAAGCAGAAGTTGAAGAGTCTCCTCGGGTAGAAAAACATGTCATTAGTAATTCGAGGATAATTTTTTTTCACTTGTCCGAATTCACTGAGATTTTGAGAAATAATTGAAAAGATAGTGGGAAACAACATTCATGAAGACACCTTCCCGATATTCGACCATTTATTATTCCAAATGGTCTCAATCTTTCGTTGAGTAATTTTGAAGGGAAATTTTCTACTCCAAAGCCTATAAATAAGAGTATTCACTTCTTTTCAAAGGGTTTCAAGAAGGTTCAAGAGGGAATATGCTAAAGGATTGAGTTCTTGAAGTTCTTTTAATTTTATATATTCTTTTTACTTAGTTTCATTGTGGTCTTTTCTTCCCTATTCAACTCTATTACCCTTCACATGGAGGTGTAAAACCTCTGAGTGATCAGGGAAGGGGGAGTATCACTTTTGTAATGTCGTAGTTTTGTGATTAAATGTAAAATCCTCCTTTTATTTTGAATGAATTATATTATCATGGTTTCCCAATTATCTTAATGTGATCGTGTTTTGAGTTTGGTGGATTCATTCTTAATAGCATTGGTTAGAGACTTTTAATCTCCCTCCGCTTAGTGTAATTTGTCTTGATCGAGCATATTGGGTTTAGGTGGTGAGTGTCCAGGGATCATTTGAATGTGTGTGGAACTAATAAACTTTTTCTAGAGTTCTAAGGAGTAACAATTTTCAATCGGGACTTGCCTTAGTGTTTTGGGAACTGTTTATCAACTTCCATGCGCATAGGAGTGAGTTTCATTTCTTTCTTCAACCAAGGTGATTGATAACTCGATTGATGATTCTTTTATTTGTCATTCAAATGAAAGAGATGTAATATGATCATTATGACTATGATTACATAACAAAGGTGATCCTACCCGGACCCCATCACTCTCTTCATCCATTAGTGTTCAACATTTCTTTTTAATTTCATGCTTTATTTTTCCACTCAAACTATTTCAAAAAAAACATTTTCTTCTTTCTCAATTTTAAGTGACAAAAAAAATTATTGTGCACTCTTATCTGGAGATAACCTAGGTTAACCACTTTATAACATTTTAACTGAGTATCATTATACTCACACCTGAACAGGCTATGCTCGCACCTTGTTGTGTTTGGCGCAGACGACAGACATCATTGATCGAGACTAAGGGTACCAGGACTGGATGGTGCCTAGGGGAGGACCTTACGATGAGTGGGTACACAGAGGAGACAGACTAATGTGGAGTTCTGAGGAGGTGATCTATACCTACCCTTCTGGTTGGAACCTTAGAGGATGACCTAGCAGCTGTCTTTTTTTTCTCCAGTTTACTTATACGGTTAGTTTCTTGTGCTTTCTAGTGGGCATGTATTCTGGCCATTTTTACTTACTTTACAGACTCTGTTTACTATTAAGTTTACTTGTGTTCACATCTTGTTATTCACTTGGTTGCGTGTGTTTACTAGTTATAAAGGCAATTCCTTCCTAGTTTTAGGGATTACGCCTTTCAGTACTAGTCACCAGCCCCTGCCCTATGGAAGGCGGGCTTGGGGCAGTCATGGCACGGGCCCCGGGGGACAGGTCGTGACATTTCCTCCATGAAAATTTCAAAGATATTAGCTTATAAATAAACGATAATGGGTTTTCTTCATAAAATCTCCAGGTTCCCATGTTGATTTCTCTATTTTATGATTTCTCCAAAGTACCTTTGCAATTAGAGTCATCTGATTCCTCAATACTCACTTTATATTTTAATAAATTAGGATAATATATTCATTTTATTATAGAAATTTTCTTGTTCTATTTCTTCAGAGGTGAGAACATGTGTTGAATATAGAATATAATTCCTTAATAAAGATATATGGAACACATTTTCCACTTTATATATTCTTGATGACATCTCCAATCAGTATTAAATAATTATAAATCATTCCCCAAATTGAAAAATCCTAATGTATATGGAAATCAATTTTTATTATTACTAAAGCCTTTAACCACCTTCCTTGTAGAAAGTTTCAATAAAATTTTATCTCTGAATTAAAACTCCAAATCATTCCTTTGGATATTAGAATAACTCATTTGACTAATTTGATTTGCTTTAATATAAATCTAAATAACATTTACCTTTTTCCTTAACTCTTCAAAAATATCTTTACCCACATGTTTTAATTCACTAAATATTTCCAAATAAGTTTTAGTATAAAATATCTTTCCATATAATGGTTCTACGATGAAATATAATTACATGAATGTAATCAATTTTTATAGGAATACTCTACCAAAGAAATATAAAGATCCCACATACCATGAGAGTCAAGTGACAATGAACTGAACATGTCTTCGAATGTTTGAATAGTTCTTGCAGAATCCCCATCAGTTTGAGGGTGAAAGTAAGTTCTCAAGAGAATATTAGTGTCTTGAGCCGTATGAATATTTTCCTAGAATTTTTATATAAATCATGGATCAAGATAAAAAATAATTGAAATTAGTGTAATAGAAAGTCTAACAACGTCCTTAATATATATTCATGAAAGGTTTTCAAGTGGTAAATCTTATCTTATTATGAGAAAATGTGTAGATATATTTAGGCGATCATAAATAACCCATATTACATCATTCTTTATTATAGACTATTGTAACACAGTAACAATGTCCATATTTATGTCAACCCTTTTCCAAATAGGAATAGCTATAGGATTCATGAATCCTCTTGGAATATATCTCTCTAACATAACTTTTTTGAAAACCAATAATCTGGTCACATAATTAGTAATTTCCTGCTTCATATTTTCCCACCAAATATATTCCTTCAAATTTCTATACATATTGGTGCTACCAGGTTGTATGTAGAAATTTTACCTATGATCATTATCCAATAATTTCTGTTTTATATTAGGAATATATTATACATATTACATATTTCAAAATTTAAAAATTACATCGTCGCATATGAATTTTACCAATTTCCTATCATTAATGGATTTAATTTTTAATTCAATATTTTCATCACTAAGTGGAGAACATTTTATTTTTTCATCTAAAAAAATTTGAAATAATTTTTAAAAGGATGGATGCTTACCCTTAAATAATAATTCCCATATCTTTATTTTCTAAATTCATAAACATAGGATATCTCCCAATCCTCATTTTCCCTAGAACACCATGATATTTCCTTCTCAATGCATCCACTACCTAATCTTCATTCCTTATGTGGTAATATATTGAGAAATTAGAATCCTTCAGTAGCTCAAGCCATCACCTTTGCCTCATATTTATATACTTCTATGAAAATATGTTTTTATACCCTTGTCATGAATATATATCTCACATTATTATCTATAGAGATAATTTTACACATTATAAAAGAAAATATTATGAATTCCATCTCAAGATCACAAGTTGAATAGTTCTGTTCATTATTCATTAATTGCATTGATGAGTAGGTGTTAACTCCATCATTATGCATAAAAACACAACCAATATTCTTTTATATGTATAACTATATATAAAAAATCTATAATTTTATGATGGCAGAGTCAAATTAAAAGACTTCACTCAACTATTATTCAACTCTTCAAAATATTTTTCACATTCCTTTATCAATGTGAATATATCATATTTATGTGTAAACATAGAGAATGAGTTATCCAATTGAAAGACAAATTAAAAAATCATCGATAGTAACCTACCAAACCAATCAAACTACAAACCTAGATTATGTTCATTAGTGTTTTCAATTCCTTGAATGAATTTTTCTTTACTGAATCAACTGATATTCCATATTTAGATACAACATGTCCAATAAAAGAAATGTTCTAAAGATATAATTCAATCTTTCTAAATATACCATATAACTCTTTTATTATTAGAGTCTCAAGTATGATCTATAAATGATTCTCATGATCCTTATAGAATTTATAGTACACCAATATATCATTAATAAAAAACACATGAAAATTTCATTATATTCCTTTAATAGTCTATTCATTAGATGCCTAAAAACAAAGTGTGAAGTATAAATAGAAAATAAATTAAAATAAACTCATAATTACCATACCTTGTTCAGAAATATTTCTTCAGAATACCTTTCTTCTTTACTCACAATTGTTGATACCCGTAACAATGGTCAATCATTGAAAAATATTGTGGTCCTTGTAGTTGATCTAATAAGTAATCATTTATAGGTAGAGGATAATTTTTCTTTAACATAATAGCATTGATTTACATATAATAAATTAAAATACACCTAGATATGTCTTTCTTATTAATGAAAATAAAAGGGGATTCCACAAGTAAAACACTAGGTTGTATAAATCACATTTCACATAAATCCTGTAGTGTTTTCTTTAAATCCAGTAATTCCATAGTCGTTACTCTATAGTGAGTCTTTGATATAGGTATTTCATTAGGGATTAAATCAATAAAAGTCATAATGTCACGTCCTTTAGGATTTCTTGGTAAATTCCTCATGAAACACTTCAATGTATTCATGTATAATAGGAACATCCTCAATTAAAATATTACCTTTTCATCTGTCGATTTTTTCCTCTCTTCCACCTCAAGAATCTCGTTTAGAAGAGCTACGGGAGGTGGATATGGATATTAATTAGGTAATGATTTCTCCCCTATAATTGTAAGGACCCGCACTTATTTCATACATATATTTCATACATAATCTTTAATTTAATCAAGAAAAAACTTCATTTTACATTGAGGACCTTTTCAAGTTTAGAGCTTTAGAGAATTAAGACAAAACATTCATAACATTACACATTGTTACATAGTGGATACCATAAAATCAGTTTCCATTTTACTCAGAATATAAAACATTAAAACATAAAACAAGACTCCTTGACAATTCTTCAACATTTAACATGTCTTCCTTCCTTGTATTATTCATCCATTAACCTGTGAAAAATCATTTAAAAACTTGGGATGAGCACAAAAGCTCAGTAAGGTATGAAAAAGAAGGAAAAATCTCATTAGTCCATGAATACACAAGACATATGAAAACATTTTTAAAATACATGATTTACACCCATAAAATCTTACTTTGTGTAACATGAGATTTACACAAGATCAATACAAACATAATTATAATCATAAAGGTATATTGGGGCATTACTTACATAATCTTGTAACCATCTTGGCTACCTTAAAATTTGTAACCCTCACGGCTACCTTACTTTGTGTAACCATCACAGTTACACTTGGAGTAACCATACGGCCGACCTCCAACTTACTCATACCCAATGCATTGGAGGGAAATATAGGTCCCACCCTTCATCATAAACAATGCCCAATAGCCAAAACATAATCATTCAACATAAATAATATCATAAAAACATTGCCTTTGAATCTTATAAAACAGAATTTTAAAAGAGGATTTTAGAAGAAAAGTCCCTTATAAACATCATATACTTGAAGTGATACTTAATTGAGTGGATGGAATATGTATATACTCTGTAAATACACATAATTAAACATAATATAAACAGAACCCATCACACAAACAATTTAAATAGCACATAAATTATAAAGTAGAAGGTTAACCCAAAGAATGGAAATCGGGTTAAGAATTCCCTTACCTTGGGCTTGTCTTACTTCAAAATTGTTTGAACCTCCTGTATAATGGTTAAAAGAGTGTTATTAGTATTTTAAAGAAACTTGTTCATGTTTATAACATCTTATATGGTCATTTCATAACCTCATTTCACCCCTTATTTGTTAGTATTTTGTTCCTTGCATTATTTTGGGTGAGGTCTTTTGTGATTTTCACGATCGGTTCATGAAGAATCATTCTTGTTGATTGGAAGTGAAACTCCAGAATTGGAATGGAGTATTAGTTACATAACTCCAGTACCATAAATTATACCATTCATCACTTTGGTGCTTTATATGATGATGATTTATAAGTTAAAACATTAATTATGTTCGTTTAGATCATTTAAGTGGTTCTTTGATAATTACAACTTCATTTAGTCTTATAATTTTGAATCATGAG
Source organism: Viscum album (assembly GCA_963277665.1). Taxonomy (NCBI): domain Eukaryota; kingdom Viridiplantae; phylum Streptophyta; class Magnoliopsida; order Santalales; family Viscaceae; genus Viscum; species Viscum album. The sequence continues at coordinate 374,258,447 of OY728163.1, read as the reverse complement.
TACAAAAGAATTCCAGAACCTTATATGAGTCATAAAACATATATTATAACCTGGTTCAACCATATAAATGGTTTCATGACCAGACTTGAAATAATTAATGGAAATTGAAAATACATCGTCCACGATATCGGTAATTCGACACAAATGGACAATGTTTTTTGATTCTTTAAATAAGTGAAAGAGGAGAGGAATAATGATTTGTAATTTTCCATAAACATGAAAACATCCAGAATATACATGATTCTGGAGATTTCATGCCTCTTGGATAAGAGGGGGTGAAGAAAGAAGAGGAAGGAATCATGAAATAAAGAAAACATGAGAAATTTCTTACAAAAAATTCGGCAGCCTAACGGCGCCTCTTAAAATTTCATAAAAACAAGATTGATGAGAGGAATGGAATATCTCATCAATCATAAAAAATTTGGATAGTAAGGGAAATATTAAATGAAATATCCCAACAAAAGACAAAGGGAAAGGAAGAGAATAACATAAAATGGATGGAAAGAATGAAAATGAAAGAGGATGTTTACCTCTTGATCTCTTCTCCTTGAGATCCTTCTTAAGGGCTTTGATTTTGGTCTTTTGGTGAGACCAGCAGCTCTAGGACGTGGGGAAGAATATTGAGGAGGGAATTTGGCAGAAATTAGACAATGCTCAAGGCTTGAGAGGTGTGGGAGGAAGAGGGGAGTGAGGGTGGTATTTATAGTGGAGGAGGGGAGGTATTTTAGATTATTTTAATTATTATTATAATATTTTTATCAAGACTATGAATAATCTCAAATCAAGTGGCCTTAATTAGTGAAAATATCATGTGATTTCGAAGCAAGTGGCCTTGCATCACTTATGATGTCATAAATAGTGCATTTTTACTGATAAATTGATTATACGGTATTTTACCGTATTTCACTATTCACCGAAAATTCAAGAGTTTCAGAAAAATACCAAAAATTTACCCCAACCATTTTTCGACGTGTAGAATTCAAAAATGAACTCCATTTTTCAAAAATAATTTTCTAAATATTATTAATTTAATTTTAAAATAAGGTCACAGTTAATTTGAAAAATAACAAAATTGAAGTGCAATTAGTTTTATGTGACATTGGAAAATTAATTATGATCCCATTATCCTATTTCCATGGGAAAATAAAATAATAATATTATTTACTATTCATGAGGTCATATTACTATTCATATTACTATTCATATTACTATTTATTAGGGCATGTTACTATTCACCAAAAAAACAAGTTTGTTCTATCAGACTCGAAATAACATACTGAACACAATTGTAGATGATAGTTTCTTGAAATTCAACACATAGAAGAAATAAAATTATGTTTAAAGGATACTTATAAATATATACCTTAAACAAAATTTCAAGCATTTTCAATTTATTTTTAGAAAACCTTGGGATGTTACATTATCCCCACCTTCTTGAAATTGCGTCCTCGCAATTTTATTTACTTATTAAACAACTGAGGGTATTTTTCCCTCATAGCATTTTCAGACTCCCATGTTGCTTCTTCAACCATGTGGTTTCTCCACAAAACCTTTACCTGGTGGATTACCTTATTCCGCAATACCTGTTCTCTTCGATCAAGAATCTGAACCGGTTTTTCTTCATAAGAAAGGTTCTCTGCTAGCTGAACTTCTTCCGGCCTCAAGACATGTGATGAATCTGGAACATACTTTCTCAACATCGAAACATGAAAAACATTGTGTACCTGAAACAAGCTCGGAGGCAAAGCTACGCGGTACGCAACTGTTCCAACTTTATCCAAGATTTCAAAAGGACCGATGAACCGTGGACTTAGTTTCCCTTTCTTACCGAAACGCATCACACTTTTCCAAGGAGATATTTTAAGGAAAACATGGTCACCTACCTTGAAAGAGAAGTCTTTCCTTCTGTTATCTGCATAACTTTTCTGCCTGCTTTGAGCTATCCTCATGTGTTGCTGGATCATCCTCACTTTCTCAGCCACTTCTTCTACTAATTCTGGCCCCATCAACTTTCTTTCACCGACTTCATCCCAAAACGCAGGAGTCCGACACCGCTTTCCATACAAGGCCTCAAAAGGTGCCATCTGAATACTGGAATGGAAACTGTTATTATAAGAAAAATCAACTAATGAAAGATGTTGATCCCAACTTCCCTGATAGTCCATTGAACAAGCTCGAAGCATATCCTCCAAAGTTTGAATCGTTCGCTCTGACTGCCCATCTGATTGAGGATGAAAAGCTGTACTGAAATTCAACTCTGTGCCCAAAGACTTCTGAAGTCCCTTCCAAAATTTAGAAGTGAACCTGGGATCTCGGTCAGACACAATGGAAAGAGGAACTCCATGTAACCTGACAATCTCTTTGAGGTACAATCGAGAAAGCTGATCTAATGTCATTGTATCTCGAATAGAAAGAAAATGAGCAGACTTTGTTAGCCGATCAACAATAACCCATATCGCATTGTTACCTCGAGAAGTCTTTGGTAGTCCCACCACAAAATCCATGGATATATTCTCCCATTTCCATTCTGGCACCGGCAAAGGCTGAAGCATCCCCTTCGGTAACTGTCGCTCTGCTTTAACCTGCTGACATGTCAAACATTTCATTGTAAAATCAGCAATATCTCTTTTCATCCCATTCCACCAGTAATACTCTCGAAGGTCTCTGTACATCTTAGTACTTCCAGGATGAACAGAAAATGGAGAACTATGAGCTTCACACAACAATTCTTTCTTCAGCTGGGAATCACAAGGCACACACAACCTTTTTCCAAACCTTAAAACACAATCTTTATCAAGATTAAATTCTGGAAACTTACCCATTTTAACCAATTCTACCTTTTTCTGTAGCTCACAGTCTTCCCTCTGTGCTTTCATAATTCTGTCTGACAACGAAGACTGCACTGAAACCTGAAACAAAACAGATATATTCCCTGCGCCAACAACTTCCAAGCCAAAATTTATCAAATCATTAATCAAGGGATCACGTTCCAAACGTAGCATGGTTAATGATGCATGATTTTTCCGACTTAAGGCATCCGCTACTTTGTTTGCTTTTCCAGGATGGTAATTAATCGTGCAGTCATAATCCTTTATCAGTTCTAGCCATCTTCTCTGCCTCATGTTTAATTCCTTCTGAGTGAATATATACTTAAGACTTTTATGGTCAGTATATATTTGGCATTTGGTTCCGTATAGATGATGCCTCCATATTTTCAAAGCAAAAACCACAGCTGCCAATTCCAAATCATGTGTGGGATAATTCATCTCATGAGGTTTAAGTTGTCTCGAGGCATAGGCAATTACCTGATCATTCTGCATCAAAACACAACCAAGTCCCTTCAAAGAAGCATCACTGTAGATGACAAACTCACCATTCCGGGAAGGTAAGGCCAAAACTGGAGCATTCACCAATCTCTTCTTTAGTTCCTGAAAACAAACATCACATTCCTCTGTCCAAACAAAATGAACCCCTTTCCGTGTTAACTTAGTTATTGGGCTAGATAACCGTGCAAAGTTCTCAACAAAGTGTCGGTAATAACTTGCTAAGCCCAGAAAACTACGAATCTCTGTAACATTTGTGGGTCTTGTCCATTCATCAACTACTTTTGTTTTGGCAGGATCAACTGTTATTCCAACCTTATTTACAATGTGCCCAAGAAAAGAAATCTGTTGTAACCAAAAATCACACTTGCTGAATTTTCCATATAGTTTCTTTTCTTTTAAAGTTTGTAAAACAACCCTTAGATGTTTTTCATGCTCCTCTTTATTTTTAGAAAAAACCAGAATGTCATCAATAAATACCACCACAAACTTATCCAAGAACTCATGAAATACTCTATTCATAAGATTCATGAATACAGCAGGTGCATTAGTTAACCCAAATGGCATAACAACAAATTCATAATGCCCATATCTAGTACGAAAGGCTGTTTTCGGGATGTCATCCTCCTTCACCTTCAGCTGATGGTATCCGGATCTCAAGTCAATCTTGGAAAAGTACTGAGCTCCCTGGAGCTGATCAAACAAGTCATCAATATGAGGCAAAGGATACTTGTTTTTAACAGTGATGTTATTCAAAGCTCTATAATCAATGCAAAGTATCATGGAACCATCTTTCTTTTTAACAAACAAAACAGGGGCTCCCCATGGTGAAGTACTGGGACGAATGAAACCTTTGACAAGCAAATCCTGCAACTGATTTTTCAATTCAAGAAGTTCTATTGGAGCCATACGATATGGGGGTTTTGAAATTGGCTTAGCATCAGGAACTAAGTCAATTGTGAATTCAACTTCTCGTTTAGGTATGACACTGGGTAACTCCTCAGGAAAAACATCAAGGTATTCATTTACCACTGGCACATCATTGATTTGAATAGTTCCCTTGTTTTCAACAATATGAGCTAGATAACTTTCATTTCCATCTTTCAGTAGTTTCTCAGCTTCTTGATATGTTATCAATTGTATGGGTTCATTCTTGTATACAAACTGAAACTCTTTCTGAAAAACAACTTCTTTAGCTCTACAGTCAATCTTAGCATGATAACCAGAAAGCCAGTCCATCCCCAGAATAACTTCAAACTCGACTAAGGGTAAAACAACAAGGTTTGCAGGTAAAGTCTTTCCACATACCACAATAGAAATATTCTTATAATTCCTCTTTGCTATAACATTTCCCCCTGGTGTTTTAACAACAAGTTCGGGTATCATTTGTTGAGGTGATATTTCCAATTTACTAGAAAATTTCTCAGAGATGAAGGAATGTGTAGACCCCGTATCAAACAAAACTTTAGCAAAATCTGAGTGAACAAACAAAGTACCTGATACAACTTCATTGGATGGCCCAACATTTGCTGACGTAGTCGCAAAGGATCTCACTACACCTTTCTGCTTGTAGTCTGGATTCTTTGCATCATTTGGATCCCTCTTTGGACAGGCATTTGCATAGTGACCCATCTCACCACATTTAAAACACTTTATAGTTTGCTTATCAGGATTAGTCTTTGGATCATTTTCATTGCAATCTCGGGCCATATGTCCAAACTTACCACATTTAAAACACTTCCCAGTTTTGATAAGACATTCCCCAGGGTGCTTCTTGCCACACTTTTCACATACTGGAAACTGTATTTTCTTACCATCAGATTTCATTGGTTGATTCTTACCCATTGCTTTCCAATTTGTCCTCTTCTTCTCTTTGTTTCCAAATTGCATGTGATCGTCAGCAAACTCCATCTCTACCCTCTCAGCACATCGGACAAGTTTCTCGTAACTTTTGAATTCACGGGAGGCCAACGCCCTTCGATACCTTGGCTTCAATCCTGAGTAAAAGCGGTTGATTTTGCTATCGAGATCCAGAATAAGATTCGGAGCATACCTCGCCAGTCGGGTGAAGTTCGCCTCATACATAGCCACTGAATCTTCCTCCTTTTGTTTCAGTTCAAGGAATTGTTTCTCCATTCTAAGTCGCACCACCTTAGGAAAATATTTTTCAAGAAAAAGACTTTTAAATTCATCCCATACTAAGGCATCAAAATCCTCTCTAACCCTGATATTCCTTACCATTGACCACCACTGATCAGCTTCCCCTTCAAAACGATAAATGGCAAGACTTACCTTTTGATTGTCTGAACATCCCATAACATCAAATATCTTTTCAAGGGCCTTAATCCATCCTTCTGCTGCCACTGGGTCAGAAGATCCACTGAATGCAGGAGGATGTTGTCTCATAAAATGTTCCACCACTGTCATGTTCCGTTGGGGTACATCTATTTGTCCTCTTTCATGGATGCCACCACCATTTATTGCCTGTGTTAGCTGAGCCATTACCGTCACAAACTGCTCGGTTCCAATCCCTACCATTCCGGGCTGTTGATCAGGAAGGATGTCATTCTGTCGGTGCCTATCCTCTTCAGCATCCATGTTCCTTCTGCGGACAACCATTCTAAACAAACATTTCTTAGATGAAGCAACATGGTAATCTTTAAATTCTATAACAAATTAAACATAGGGTGAGAATTATTTATGGTATTCTATTAGCATCACCTTAACCCCTAAAGTTATCTAAACCATCCTCTGATACCAACTGTAAGGACCCGCACTTATTTCATACATATATTTCATACATAATCTTTAATTTAATCAAGAAAAAACTTCATTTTACATTGAGGACCTTTTCAAGTTTAGAGCTTTAGAGAATTAAGACAAAACATTCATAACATTACACATTGTTACATAGTGGATACCATAAAATCAGTTTCCATTTTCCTCAGAATATAAAACATTAAAACATAAAACAAGACTCCTTGACAATTCTTCAACATTTAACATGTCTTCCTTCCTTGTATTATTCATCCATTAACCTGTGAAAAATCATTTAAAAACTTGGGATGAGCACAAAAGCTCAGTAAGGTATGAAAAAGAAGGAAAAATCTCATTAGTCCATGAATACACAAGACATATGAAAACATTTTTAAAATACATGATTTACACCCATAAAATCTTACTTTGTGTAACATGAGATTTACACAAGATCAATACAAACATAATTATAATCATAAAGGTATATTGGGGCATTACTTACATAATCTTGTAACCATCTTGGCTACCTTAAAATTTGTAACCCTCACGGCTACCTTACTTTGTGTAACCATCACAGTTACACTTGGAGTAACCATACGGCCGACCTCCAACTTACTCATACCCAATGCATTGGAGGGAAATATAGGTCCCACCCTTCATCATAAACAATGCCCAATAGCCAAAACATAATCATTCAACATAAATAATATCATAAAAACATTGCCTTTGAATCTTATAAAACAGAATTTTAAAAGAGGATTTTAGAAGAAAAGTCCCTTATAAACATCATATACTTGAAGTGATACTTAATTGAGTGGATGGAATATGTATATACTCTGTAAATACACATAATTAAACATAATATAAACAGAACCCATCACACAAACAATTTAAATAGCACATAAATTATAAAGTAGAAGGTTAACCCAAAGAATGGAAATCGGGTTAAGAATTCCCTTACCTTGGGCTTGTCTTACTTCAAAATTGTTTGAACCTCCTGTATAATGGTTAAAAGAGTGTTATTAGTATTTTAAAGAAACTTGTTCATGTTTATAACATCTTATATGGTCATTTCATAACCTCATTTCACCCCTTATTTGTTAGTATTTTGTTCCTTGCATTATTTTGGGTGAGGTCTTTTGTGATTTTCACGATCGGTTCATGAAGAATCGTTCTTGTTGATTGGAAGTGAAACTGCAGAATTGGAATGGAGTATTAGTTACATAACTCCAGTACCATAAATTATACCATTCATCACTTTGGTGCTTTATATGATGATGATTTATAAGTTAAAACATTAATTATGTTCGTTTAGATCATTTAAGTGGTTCTTTGATAATTACAACTTCATTTAGTCTTATAATTTTGAATCATGAGTACAAAAGAATTCCAGAACCTTATATGAGTCATAAAACATATATTATAACCTGGTTCAACCATATAAATGGTTTCATGACCAGACTTGAAATAATTAATGGAAATTGAAAATACATCGTCCACGATATCGGTAATTCGACACAAATGGACAATGTTTTTTGATTCTTTAAATAAGTGAAAGAGGAGAGGAATAATGATTTGTAATTTTCCATAAACATGAAAACATCCAGAATATACATGATTCTGGAGATTTCATGCCTCTTGGATAAGAGGGGGTGAAGAAAGAAGAGGAAGGAATCATGAAATAAAGAAAACATGAGAAATTTCTTACAAAAAATTCGGCAGCCTAACGGCGCCTCTTAAAATTTCATAAAAACAAGATTGATGAGAGGAATGGAATATCTCATCAATCATAAAAAATTTGGACAGTAAGGGAAATATTAAATGAAATATCCCAACAAAAGAAAAAGGGAAAGGAAGAGAATAACATAAAATGGATGGAAAGAATGAAAATGAAAGAGGATGTTTACCTCTTGATCTCTTCTCCTTGAGATCCTTCTTAAGGGCTTTGATTTTGGTCTTTTGGTGAGACCAGCAGCTCTAGGACGTGGGGAAGAATATTGAGGAGGGAATTTGGCAGAAATTAGACAATGCTCAAGGCTTGAGAGGTGTGGGAGGAAGAGGGGAGTGAGGGTGGTATTTATAGTGGAGGAGGGGAGGTATTTTAGATTATTTTAATTATTATTATAATATTTTTATCAAGACTATGAATAATCTCAAATCAAGTGGCCTTAATTAGTGAAAATATCATGTGATTTCGAAGCAAGTGGCCTTGCATCACTTATGATGTCATAAATAGTGCATTTTTACTGATAAATTGATTATACGGTATTTTACCGTATTTCACTATTCACCGAAAATTCAAGAGTTTCAGAAAAATACCAAAAATTTACCCCAACCATTTTTCGACGTGTAGAATTCAAAAATGAACTCCATTTTTCAAAAATAATTTTCTAAATATTATTAATTTAATTTTAAAATAAGGTCACAGTTAATTCGAAAAATAACAAAATTGAAGTGCAATTAGTTTTTTGTGACATTGGAAAATTAATTATGATCCCATTATCCTATTTCCATGGGAAAATAAAATAATAATATTATTTACTATTCATGAGGTCATATTACTATTCATATTACTATTCATTAGGGCATGTTACTATTCACCAAAAAAACAAGTTTGTTCTATCAGACTCGAAATAACATACTGAACACAATTGTAGATGATAGTTTCTTGAAATTCAACACATAGAAGAAATAAAATTATGTTTAAAGGATACTTATAAATATATACCTTAAACAAAATTTCAAGCATTTTCAATTTATTTTTAGAAAACCTTGGGATGTTACAATAATGATATAGAATTCTACCACATCATCATGAATTATAATTTCCTTCTCCTTGCAATAAATGTTTACATTGAACATTGAAATCCAATCCATACTAAGGATTATATCAAAATAAAAAATAGGTATAATAATTGATTATTTGAATACGTCATGTTTATGGGTTATAATTGGAATTAAATAACATACCCTTTTATTAGTAATATTTAAATAAAGTGTTTTGACTGAAAACTGACTTCTTATGGTTCTTGAAAAATAATTACTTTCAATAGAAAATACAGAAGATTTGAATCGGGTAAAGATTCAGAATCCAATAAATCACTGGCTAAATTTGAGGCTATGATTAATGTACCTACCACTATATCATTTGTAACTTCATATTTAATTATATTGATTTAATATGTTTGGTCATCTCCCAAGGACTCTAATATGGTATGTTCTGTTGATGCTTGTCGAATTAGTGTCAATAATGACAAATTTATCTACAGATGAATAAATGCACATCCTTGATTTTTTTCTACCCTATTTATTATTTATCAAGATAACCCTTATCTCCATGCATGTAATAAACTCTCATGCCCTTCATTCATTTTTTAGGATGTTTCTTTAAAAAAAATTCAAATGATGAGAATTTATTTTTTCCCCTCTTCTTCTTTGTAAAATTACATTTTTCGTGGTTCTTAACCAACTTATTCTTCTCTTGATTTACCTTATATATATAGGATATATAATACTACCTCATTGTTTGATGGAATAAGATACTATTTAATCATATGATGAAAACCTTTGAGAAACTAGTTTACTTAACTGGTTAGTCTTGAGGAATTCAAATATATAGTCAATCTTTCTTTCTAGATTATGTATATAATCCATTGAATATATGGATAGTCTTATAAAGGTGTTATTACACTCTAAAACAATTTCATATGACATATTAATTAAGAATAGGAACATTATCATTATTTTAGTTCATTATTCATTATGGAAATATTTTTCAAATAATATTAGTTTGAAACCTCCCTATTTGATTTGGACTATAAATTATTCCTTCCTAGTATTCTAGATCAATGACTACCATTTATTTGTATAACCTATAATACAATAAACTTCCACCATTACCATTTCCCTTATCTTTCATCCAATGTAATGAAATATTTTTTCAATATACTTGATCCATTGCCCAACTACCACTAGATTAGTAATTTACTAAAAGAAAGAAGATTATAATGTATAAAAGGATCCAATATAAATGTATAATGTTTCATTACATATTGTTTCACCATATGTGCAGGGTTATTAGACATAACCTTTGTTAGATACCCTAATATGGTTTTTTTAGGTCCAGCTCTAACCCCATCTATATTGGCTTTCTCAATGGGGAAATTTGTATATTAATCATGTGAATTAGTTGCCTTTCTTCTATTAGGATCCATCTGTAAATAAAAGAACACAATTAGTTGGCTTATAATCATAATGAATATAGTTCCATAAAATTAATGTTCCTCTAAAAAGTTTTTGAATACTACAAAGTAATATATGAATTCTCAATTTATCTATGTTCATTTAAAATCTTATTCACATGGTTTCTACTAAGATTATTATGATACAAACTATAACAGCACCAAACCCTGTAACACAGATCTGATGTTTTCTTTATTACACTTCTTTACATATAATAGAAATAATCCCAAATTATTGATCTGCTTAGCAGTCATTTAGAACAAGATACATACATGATACGCATATTAAATTGGAAAAAATATAAACGTTAAATAATATAATGTTTGGAATCATTTAACTAATTAAATAAAATATTCCAAATATTATAGGGAAAATAAAACAACTAAAGGGCGATCTCATATTTTTATTAAGGGTATGGTACAATGGAATATATTATGATTAAATAATGCATAATCAATATTCTATAGTAAATAACGTGAAACACATTCCATTTAATCAATAACTTGAACACAAAATGAATATGTAAATAATAATAATGAAAAAATATCTTGGAAGATAATAACAAAATTATCATTGAAGGAAATATAAACTATTGGACATCATTATTCCAGACCTCATGACAACTCTACTATCAATACCTTGTGCATAGATAGTTTAAAACCATTGTTAGAGAACTATTTAATTTTGCCAACTAAATTGTCTCATGAGACCTATCGATGCCTTGAGGGGATACATATTTCTTGGACCCAAACATTAATGGTTGTCCAAATAATTCCTAATATATTGAATTATAAATATAAATTATTAAACAATATAACTTATCCACAACTTTCTATATAATTCTACAAATGAAGACAATTAAAAATTCCCCAGAAAATTAAATACTTTAAAAGTAATACATCATCTGTATAAATGGAATGCATTTTATGTAGTAAGAACATACATGATATGAATAACATGGATATTTAAGTGAAAGATAATTTCCACTGATTATATCAATATGAATGTCTCAAGAGAAAGTTAACATCTAAAATATTAATCAATAGATGATGAATAACCATCGAAAATTAAAATATATTACAAAGTAGACTTTTTAAAGAATATTTGAAAATGGAAAAGAATATTTTTAAATATTATTTCATTAAATATTTTTCTTTATAGTAACATTTGTAGAAATTACAAGAAGATAAATTTGTAAAAGATTAATGGAGGTGATAAAGTCCATTAACACTATATTTGTTAAAAGAAAACATTTCTTCTGACATTTTATTAAAAGTTTAAAAATAAACCATTTGGGAAGATATAAGAAACATTTATTTGAAACAATGTAAAAATAAAATGATAACATAAAACATTATTAATAAATAATTTTAGTAATAAAGATGTTTTATGTAAAATAATTACCAAACATAAAGACATGAATTCAAAATAAACCATATCAAAAAGTGAAATAATATCATATTTATTTTAATATAGGAGACCTATTTACTAAATTTGTACCACCTCATTCAAAATATGGAATATATTTTTTAAATATTCAATTTCAATAATTCGCAAAAATTATGTTAATATTAAAACTCAAAAAAACTATTTTTCAGAAAAATGCTATGTATGTATAAAAAAGTTATTATATCCAAATCTATTAAAAAATTCATTATAAAATTATGGAATTATTAAAAATAAATGTTAACTAATTAATCACTGAAGTTATTATAAAAAATGAACTTTTTAAATAAAATTATTGTTTTCTATAAAAGCACTATTTTTACTATTTTTGGAAAAATCAATCTTTTCAAATATGTCTTAAACAATCAACCTGTGATTATTATCATATGATTATTCATATAATGAATTTAATTTAATGAATTTTTTTTTATAAAATAATAATTATATTATTTTGTCACATAAAACAATAAATAACATTTTTAATGAAAACATATTTTTGAGGAATAAAATTATAATTCTAAAAATTTAAAGTTTATTTAATAAGAATTAATCGATAAATTTTTAATAAGTATGCCATTCATATATATTTCATAATGATGTTACTCAAATTCATTACAGAAAATTCAATGGATAGGTTATAATTTTCATATTTAGGTAATAATATTTCAGGGTTCATTTCGGATTGATGTTGTATGTTTTATCTGCTATCAGGGATGATGTTGTTTTAAAACATGGGATATTATATTTTACCTCTTAGTACTGTTATTTTAGGTGGTTAAATTTAAAATTATCAAAAATTGTTAATATAATTAATATAATAACTAATTTCTATATCCATATTATTAATTATGTCATAAATATCATATTTATTCATTAGGCCCATTTTTGTGACCAGTCATGAATGTTGTTGATTAAAAACAAAATACATCGTTCATGTTGGCAGTAGTCCAAACATAACACAGTTGACGTATTTGTTTTTTGAATGGTAGGGATAATGGTTGAAAATGGTGATTACATTTACATAATAACATTTTTTTAATATTAATGACAATGAGGTCACAATACTAGTATGGTTATAATAATGTGGGAGGAGAAACATAGAGATGAAGGTTTTGAGAGTGGATAATATTTTTGTTGATAGCTTCGATCTTCTTTTGAAATATCAATTTGAAATTGTTGACTTGTGTCACTTTCTTATAACCAATTTCTTCTAAATGTGAAAGTATCCACTAATATAGTAAAATGGGTAGGGGTGAAGATTAATTATAAAGTATATAGTTTTTTCAACAGGGTGTTAGTGAGATTTATTTTTATGTCAAATAAGGGATTATTCCATGGAAACTAATTCTTGGTGAGAGGTAAATATGGAATCACGTAGTTGATAGGCGAGTTAGTTAAAAAATGGTTTGTGAAAAAAAATTGGTATGAATTACACGAAGAAAAAAAGTCATTTATTAGTTTTAATTTCTAGGTTAATTTTGTAATTTTCAGGCCACTTTCTGTGGACATATTTTCAAATTATCCTTCGTTAAATAGTTACAAAAGTAAATATTTCTTACTAAAAATAAAATAAAACCCATCTTAATTTATTTTGACACAATGAATCATAATTTGTATCCATTTAAAATAATTTTACTTATAAATAGGATACAATTAACATTTAAATTAAAATATAAAATATTGAAAAAAAAACTATTTTTGTAGAAAAATATTTTTTATACATTATGTTTTTATTTATTATTATTTAATATTAATTAATAATTACATTATCGATAATTTTAAATACCCCAAACCTAGTAAAAATGATTTAGTGAATAAATTATTGCATTATAACTAGATAAAAGTAATTTTATCCTAAGGGAACAAATAGTTTAGTAGTTTTGGTAAACTAGATGAATACTTGAATCCCAAATTACATTTGAAAATATAACATAAAACACAAAGTGAAAGAAAATATTATTAATCCTTAAACTCATTAATTTATTCCTTCTTAATATCACATGGAAAGGAAAAAAACAAGGGTGATATTAGATGCTCAGATAGGGTTTTGTATAGTGGATGAAATAATGAACCAATAAGACATAATCAATATAGAAAGGTAAATAACTTAAAACACATTTAATTTAGTCAATATATAGAGTATAAAATACAAACATGTATAATATCAGTGTAGTAATCTCTTAGATGATAATTAATGAAATATAAATGCATAATGTTGGGCGTCATGATATCTGACATCGTGATATCTATGCCATCAATACCTTTCATTGGGAAGGTTTAATCGATTCGTTAGTTTTCCACTGGAAAAAGTTTATTGATATACTACTATTTATCTCATAATACTTTTAGATGTATCAATGGGATATATATAATCAGGACACACTTTTCATCTACTTTCTAATGTATTCCTCAGATATTGAATGATCAATTAAATCCATAAATAATATGGATAATCTAAAAATATCCATATTGAGTAATGAATACAAATTTTTCCTGGTTTTCCTTATTCAACCAACCAATGTTCATAGTATAACAATATATATAAATTCTAACATCCAAAAATTTTAAAATAATGAATATGATCAATATCATTAAAAATATGCAACACTAAGAAAAATTAAACCACAAAATATAATTATTTAAACAAAGTTGTTAAAACATAGTTGTCAAATTAATGGGAATGAATATGATTAATTAATTTTTAAAAAATATATATCTATTATTCTAAAAAATAAAATTTATATATTAATTCTTTTAAATTAAGAACTCACTTTTTAGTATAACCATTTTATTCTTCAAGGATACATTTTCTTTAAAAATGTTTTTTATTAATTTTTTAAGATAATTATATAATTATTTTCTGGAACATTTAGAAATTTTATTTCATAAAATAAATATAGTTTTTTAAATCACCATATAAAAATTTTACTATGTTGAAATGTTTATTTTTTCGGAAAGGTTTGATTTTTTTATTAAATAGTAAAATATACTAATTTTTACTAAAAAATATATTTTACTTTAAAGTATTCACAAAGAAATATTCTATATTGTATTAGTTTTAAACTTTTATTATTCCATTTTTATTAACAAAATACATTTATATCCTATTTTATTAGTTGTAAATATTATTTTAGTATAGAAACATTTTTATACATAAAAATGGCATTTTCTTAAAATATTATATTTTATCATGTTTTCCCAGTTTAATTTTAAATTAAATCTTCCACTCATATTTTTTGAATAAAAAAATTTAATCCAAATTATAAATTTTATGTTAAATATTTGGTAAATATTTCTCTTATTTTTTGCCAATTTGAATAGTAAATTTAGTCATTTTTTACCACGGTAAAGGGTATATCAAATAATTAACATTAAAAAAATGATAAGGAATAGAAAATGGAAAAAACATATGATTTGATATGATTTTATGAATAACTTTTATCCATAATTATCCAATATTGTTTTATAATACCTTTTTCCACTTTTAGTAGATTTTGACCTTTCTATTATATTATTTAATGAAAATTAAAAAATGTCCAATTCTTTGTTTTAATAACAAAAATCTTTTTTATATGGGGATAACTAGATAATATGTTTTTGGATAAATGTTATTTTAAAATATCACTAATTTATTTTAATCATGGTAATTTATTTTAAAATTTTAATGAATAAATAATTACCTTAAATGCGTATATATCGCTAACATTATAACTATTTAATTAATGGAAAAATAATAAAAATAATATTACAAATATTAAAATTAGTATAGTTTGAAAGTATTTAGGTGACCCACGTATTATATAGATACATATTACATGTTATGGAAGTAATAAAGTATTTTATTATAATTTTTTATGTAGTATTTAAGTTATAAATGTCAGAGAAAATGAATAGGTATAAAATTGACATTATTGATATTGTATATAAATAATATTTTATTTAATGGTATAAAATACATAAAAAAGAATTTTTTCTAGTTTCATTAGGATATGGTTGAAAATATCAAACATATTACAATTATGGAACATTTTTTATTTATAATAATTATCTTAACCCAAAAAGAGTAAAAAACCATGTTGTCATGGTAAGGGTGAAAGGGGTTAGTGATGGGTTAAAACCAAAAGATACGCATAAGATTTTTATAAGAACTTGTTAAAAATAATTTTATGATATTTGTTTTACTCATTATAATATTATATTAGAATAACAATTTTCTATCAATTTTACCTCAAAAATAATTTATATTAAATTAGTATTTTCATAAATTCCCAGAGTGTCCCTCCCCTCTCTTATAAAATGGAACCCCTTTAATCTCATTTATTTACACTTCACAAACCCTTTTCTTCATCCAAGATCTGAAAAAATACCTTCTTAACATCTATACACTAATTCTAAGGGAATTATTTTTAGTATAATATCAATCTTCAAGGTCTCAAGATGTTAAAAAAAGTATATTTTTTGAGGAAGAGGTATGGTTTTTAACAATATGTTTTAGTATTATTTATTCATTCACTTTATTAAAATATTATTAAATAAAGGAAAAATAAATAAATAATTATAATAAATTTATTGCAATTTCATTATGTTAATTTCATTACCTATATCAATATACTCTTCCATAAAATGGGTAACAAAACCATCGTTCGTTTGTCTGGAAGAATACCTCCTCACAAACATATGTTATTCATTTTACATCATCACCTCTCATGGATGGATTTTAATGAATTAATTATTGTTTATATATTATTTCATGGAAATATTTTTTATCCTGAAAATATAATACATTTTTTACCTACTTACTTTTCAATTCACTGAAAACACATGATGTTGTTACTATGTAGGTGTGAACTGCCACCTCCACGAAATGATGTGATTCTTTTTTCATCACCACATCACATAGAAGTGTTATATAAGTATTTTTAAAGAATTAATATAATATTTGTGATAATATTATGATTCTTTAATGATAAAAAAATACTTACCTTGTAACACCATGAAATTCTAATATTCAAGTTTGTATTTGATGGTGTGTAAGACATGCCTCATCAAGCGCATAAAGGATTATAAGATCCTAAAACACTAAAATATATTTACTATTTTATATAAAATTCAATACATGACATAGATTTTAATTCATGCAGCATTGAGTTAGATTGCGTTACATGCAAAAGAGACATTCCTCAATAGCTTGAGTGACATAGAAGACTGAGTATTACTGAATAATAATATATTGTTTAAGTATTATTATTTAATATAATTAGATATAAATGATCCATTATGAATATTATTAAATAACATATGAATATTTATTGTTTATATAAATATAAAATGGATTCAGGGGTTACCAATTAATGAGAAAAAAATAAGAACCAATTGGATATTCAAGGAAATATTATTATTTTTTTGCTTCCAAATCAGTTTTATCTTAATAAAAAGAATTGATTAGAATTTATGAATTATTGTACTGAAATATATATGTTATATATAAAATAAAATATTTTAAATAATCATCCATTAGGTTTTATAGTCATAAGATAAGATAAAATTCCATTTTACACATAGAAACCAATATTTTTATGAAAGTAATTTTACCACATTTTACTGGAGTAACCCTTTTAAATAATAATTTTGAAATGTTAATTGAATTAATAGGTTAAAATAAAATCTATATTTTATTTATAAGACTAATAATTATGTTAGGGTGATTTTTTCATATTTTATGAAACATTTCATTTGTAATGAATAGTTAAAATTACTGAATTTTAGTTGAAACTGCTTTGGAATATAATTTAATTATAATGTAAAATTATGTTTTAGATTGGATATAAAGATTAATTATATTATATTTTTATCAATTAATATAATTTATTTCATTGTAATCAATTTCAATTTAATATTGATTATAAAAATATATCAAACTTTCAGACTTTTTTTACATTAAAAACATGCATTTTCGTCCCGCCTACATGATGAATTTTAAATTAATTTCTTCCCATTATGTGATTTAAATTCTGAAAAATTAAATCTATATTTGGAATCATTATTATTTATAATTTATAATAATACCCAAAAAAATTTACCAAAAGGATTGGTAAAAGTGATTTAAATCAATTATAATGATTATTGTTTAATTAAGACTAGTAAATGAATAAACCTTAACCTTAAGGAACAAAACAACCTATAAAAATCTCCAATAGATATTGGATGGGAATATATAGAACCTATAGTATCTTGGATTGACCTGTTACCATTATTGGATCCACATTCAACATGAAAAATGTGCATGGAATTCCGTTGTCATTATATTACAAGAGTGTCACTCCTGCACTATAAAAGGACCCCCTCGCCTCTCACTTCCTCACACCTCTCAAGACATTGAGTTTCGTCCATGTTAAGAAAATATATGTTCCTTAAATCCCTCCCCTCATCATTTAATCCTCTATTTTGGCATAAATAAATCTAATGAAGCGTTTTGGTTCAAACCAAAAGTAGTTACCCGATTAAGAGGTAACATCATCTCTCATGTTTTTTAATTTTATTTCCATTATCCACTCCCATTAATATATTTATTCCATTATTATGTAACAATAATAGTTTCATCAATATAATAAGGTGTTTTTACGTAATGTTTTAAACCTACACTTACACACAATTCCATATAATTGGCAATAAATATATTGTTTCTTTGTAAGGTGAATTATTACCTCACGAAACCATGATTGTTAATTTTTCCATTACCACCTCTCACGGTGGAAATTATGATGGATACTATATATATATATATTATGATATTTATTATTCCTTTATTCTAATTTAATACTTTTATGACATATACATTAAATACCTTCCATTTTACTTTAATACGATAACATCGTTTGAGGAAGTGTGGAGTAAAACCCCCTCAAAGCGATGTAATTCCTTCACAAGATACATGGAATTAATAAATTACGGTTATAATTAAACATATGACACATACATAAAATATATATTATATTAATGACATAATTACCTTTCTTTATAAATATATATATATATATATATCATTTTCTTTATTACCCTTTCATGCACTTAAAAAGTGATAACATCGGTCATAAACATGTGGACAATTGCCTCCTCGACATGATGTGATTCCTTTAACATCCAAAGAATTATATATATATATCACACTGTGACCTATCTATTTTATTAGTTTTATCATTTTTTTATTATTTTTTGAGGTTCAGGTTGAATCCCGAGAAAGATTTTTGAGTTTTATCAAGAAAACATACGTTTTTCAGTTGACACTACTGAGCACCTGGGTGGGGCACATTTTGGAAACCTCACATGGCTTCCCCCATTCAACGTCATTTTCCTCCTATCTTCAAAAAATTAAAAGGGATAAATAATTGTTAATTTCATTATTTAAAAATTTGCATGATTAATAATTTTAATTATTATTATTTTTGGAATTAAGGTTAGTATTATTATTAATTATTATTTTTACAGTTATTATTATTATTATTTATTTATTTTTATTTTTATTTTATCTTTTCTTTCTTCTTTCCTTTTTTTTGTTCTCTCTTCCACTCGGTTGTCCCCCGCGCGGTGCACCTCTCTTTTTGCCAGCAGGTCACCACCCTCTATATTCCCCCTTCGCTCCCTTCGTGCGGTGCAAGCATGGGCAACCCCTGGTGTGCCCCTCCGCCCTGATTACGGCCTTGATCGATGTCAGCCTTCTCCATCCATCATCAACCCTCCGCGCCTAGCTGACCAACCTCCTACTTGATGCAGCGTAGCCTCCACCCCGCACAGCGCCGACCCTCCTGCCAAGCTCCCAGCGGATCCCCCTGCACGCGGCTCCCTCTCCCAGCACCGCACCACCCTCGCCCTACCTCCCTCTCCAGCCCACGTTTCCTCCTGCACACTCCACGGAATCGCACCCAAGCCCTGCCTCTTGCCCTGATCAACCTGCACGTAAGAGCCCACCAGCTACCTCTTGCTCCGACAGCCCGCTCCATCTCCGCTCGCCACCTGCTTGCACTGCATGCCCTGGTTGGCCATCACTTGCCTCCTACTATTCCCCTATCCCACAGCGCCGACACGCCCCCTTTCCCTTCGAACAGGACACAAACCTCCTTTTTCCAGTCTTTCCAGCTCGCTGTCCTCCTTGGGTAGCCCCACTCCCATCCGGCTCACCTGCACCCTGCTCAATAGCCACCTTGCACCACCGCTGTCTGGTGCCCTAGTTCCCGTCTGACTCATCTTCACCCTATCCTTCACCCTCCTGCTTCACCTGCATGGCGCCACATGCCCCATCCTCACAGCCATCATCCAACAGCGCCTCCCACACATTTGACCAGCTCTGCCCGCTGGTGTACCTCCATTTTGCCTACGAGCTGGCCATTGGAGCCGTTCCCTTTCCCTGCTTGGGCCTGCTAGTTGTGGCGCAACACTATTGCGTCATCCAGCCAGCAAGTGCGTGACACCCCGAATCCCCTTCCCACTATCTGGCCAGCCCCTGTCGGTATGTGTCTCTTCATTATGACTGTCGCACGACCCCTTTGGTGTCACTTGATCATCGCGCGACGCATCACAACCCCCCAGCTGCTTCGCCCAGGTCCTCCATTAGCCACCCTAGTCTTCGCACCACCATTGACGTTTTTGGTGACCTTTCTAGTGCACCTCTGCACGGTTCCCAACCATTCACCCTTTCATGCGACCCTATTGGTCAAGCATGGATCTGCTCTGAGGTGACGTTTGTGCTGCTTTTTCATTGGATTTTGGTGAATTAATTTTTTTGTGTTTTAATTATTTTTTTCAGGTGTTCTAGTGCATCGACAAAGTATTTCTGCGGTATTGCAGGTGTCGGCATGCACATTCTTATGCTTCTATATGTGGAGCGATGCACCAGCATGTTCGAGCTGTGAGTCGAGGTAGGTCCCCACATCACTTTCCTTTATATTTAGAATTTATTAATTTCTTTATATATCATTAATTTTCGATTAATGATAAATAATATTAAATAATCAGTTTTTGGATGAATGTTGATTATGAAAGATAGTGGTTCTCCCTTGTTTTGAATTACCTGAAAGTGTTTTCTTTTAAATGTGAATCATTAGTGTTGATAAAATGCACGATATGACTTTATATGTAAATTTTGTTTCTTTTAAAGAGCGGCTTCTGTTGAAAATGTTTTCGGCTTTCTTAAATGGAATTTTTTTTGAAACTAGTTGGTGTTGATTGGTTGGTTAATGCCCGTTTGGCACTTTGATGATATAAATTATTTTGAGAAAACTTTTTTTGGGATAAAACATGGGTGATCTCATTGTGTACGTTGATTATGTTAGTTGTGTGTGACATTTGTGTATTGTGACTGATTTATTGACATTGTTGACTCACCCACTTTTTATTTTTATTGCATGTGTTGACATCGGAACCTACCATAGTAAGTGTATCTTCTGAGAACGATTGATGCACTAGTTTAGACTATGCATTGGCTAGTGGCTCATAGCAGAGAGGTGTTTTTTTATTAGTGTTATGGGACTGGGCCCCTCAGTTAGGCCATATAGCGCAACACTGGGTGTTAGGGAGTTATGATTTCATTGAGTATGTAATTCCTTCAGGATGAGTTACATGTATAGTACATTATGGATTCTTTACGAGCTCCTTGGTTCGATCAATGTTTTCATTAGTGTTTATTTGTATGGGGCAGATGATTGAGAGGTCTATTTTGGTTGCTGGCCCCTGTGTGCCAATTTGTTTTCATTTCCCTTAGTGTTTTTTGTGTGTTGTGTGTGGTTTTCCTTTTGACTAACCACTAAAATATGGATTTCACAATTGTTCACAAAAAATGTTTTAAAATGAAATGCACCTATTCCTTACAAACATTAAACTTGATTTTAAATTAAAAAGGGCAATGGACTGTTACATGTTTAGAAATGAATTTCTGTGTGTGGAAACCCATATTTTATATAATATAGTTCAAACATGGAACTAGTAAATTCTTCATTTAAAGGTAGTGCATTGAGAATAGTTTGTGGGGAATGCCTACCGAATTGTAATACTCATGCCTATGGTGTTTTCTTGTTTTTAGTTTTAGTTGTAGGTTTTACTCGAGCTTTCTCACCATAGGAGAGAGTTTCCTGTGGATTGGTGAGCAACTCTTGGGGTTGTGGGGAGTTTTGGTCATGGTCAAATTAGTATGTGTTGTTGGTTGTTTTTTTCTTTTGTGTTTTTTATTTACTTTGTGTTGTTCTATTTTCTTTACAATACTTTATTTATTTTCAATTAGGATAAATCATTCTTATTTTTCCTCTATTGATGCCCTGGTGCTTGTCTCTAGCCCGGGAGGATCGGGAACGCCTCTCGGGCCTTACCGCGGATCAGCTCGGGTGACCGGTTTAGGGTCGACCCAGGTTGGTTCATAACAAAATGGTATCAGAGGATTTTGGCTCTTTAGTGAACCTTGTTTTTTCAGAGTTCCCATTATTATTTTTGGGTTTTCATGGTAGAAGAAGTAGGATTGTCAGGACTTGAGGTGTAGGAACGAGAAGGACGTCTTGAACCCTTGCTCGTTCCGAACCTCGGGTTACCATGGGATGTTCCGTTTTATCGATGTCCTTGATTCTTTTGGTTTGTTTGGTATTGGTAAATGAAATGGGAGCCCGGAAAGTGACATCTGTTAACTTTCATTATCAAGAAAGCCATGTGGAGCCGGAGACTGTACCTTATAATGCTCTCAGTGATGATGGTGTGACTGGCGTATGGCTGCCAACCATATGTCTGAGTCCCACATCATCACTAGTTTCCCCCCTAGTGAATAATTTAGTTTTTCCTTCATTATGAAAATTTTTTTAGAATGTTTTATTTTGGAAATTGTGAAAAGTTGAATTTAAAATAGAAAATGGCCATTTTTTACCCATCTTTTTGTTTTCTTGTTCCTTGGTTTTCACCCCCACAAGGGTTCGATGGACGCGCAAGGTGCAGCTTTGGGTTGTGCAGCCTTAGAAAATACTTGAGTTGGTCAGCCCATGGACTATGTCCTTGAGTTTCGGAAGTTGAACCCTCCACTCTTTTATGGGAAAGCAGATCCTCTTGGGACAGAGGAGTGGCTGTGGAAGATTGAGAGAAACTTCTGTTCTCTCACGCCACCTGAGTCATTAAAGGTGAGATTGGCTACCTTTATGCTTGAAGGTCCAAATTGGAAGTGTTGGAAGTTCATGTCTTGAAGCTAGCCTTGAGAATATCTCACTTTTTAGTTCTTTAAATCATTGTTCATCCAAACATACTTATCTGAGCTGACAAAGGTGAGGACTAGGATGAATTAGTGCAGTCTTCATCAAGGTGTTGGATCGGTGTAGGAATTTTTTCGTCGTTTCCTGGACTTAGATCTGTATGAACCAGGGTATGTTGGAAATGATACCATGAAATCTTGGAATTTTGATCTTGGATTACATTCGAAGCTGCAGTGAAAGGTGGAAGAGTTTAGCAAAATCACCTTCCCTGATGTAGTGAGACAAGCATTCCTCAGGGAAGCTGAGTTAGCATGAGAAAGTGAGGTGGGGAATCCTCCTCTAGACTTGGGAAGTAGTGTAGAAGATAGCGATAAGAAGAATGGGAAGCGGCCTGATGCTGGTGGTGCAGGTTGAGGAATCAAGAGGCCTTCAGACCTTTAGTCATATTGCTCCCAGCGCAATGCCTTGATCTGTCACCAATGCAGTATGTGGGGGCACAAGAGGCCGATGTGCCTGAATTCTCTAAGGCCCTGCCACACCTATGGGCCCCTGGGTCATGTGCAGCAATTCTGTTGAGGTGTCTCCAAGAAGCACACTGAAGCCAGACATGGCTCGTCGAAGGTCACCTCAGCCTGTCAACAGGAGTAGGGTGATGTTTGGGGATCGGTTTGGAGTTTTTCTCTTTGTAGTGTTTAGTGGATGTAGTGTTCATCTCTTGTAGTGTTCTATGGTGTTTCTTTTCCTTTAATTGAAAGAATGGTTTTGATGAACCTCTTTGAAAACTTTATTTGAATGGAAGTGTGTGTTTGGTAATTATTCTGGTTCATGTGTCATGTTTGAGAATTTCTGAAGCCTGACTATGAGGAAAGAGATGCTTCAATCATTAGTTCTCCATCCACAGGCCCCGGATTGAAGTTGGCGTGTAGTCAGGTGAACCCCAGTGGTGAAGTAGGGCCATGGTTTACTATTTTTCCTTAGTGTGGTGTGTTTTTTTTCTTCTGAGAGTGTGACGTCATTGGATTAGCCGTGGTGGTAGTTTTTTTTCGATCCGTTGGGCCCTTCCCTTCTTCCCCTCATCGGGGGGGGGGGGGGTTGGTCCGTTCAGAATGTTTTCATGTTCGGTTATTCTCATCTATCCTTATGGTGGGGAGACCTATCGTGGGTCTCGTTGAATCTAGTTTGGCTTGTTTCCTATAGTGGGGAGTCCATTTGGGCATCCCCATGACAGTATCATAGTTTCATTTCCGGTTTCTTTTTTGTTGTGTTTTAAGTGTTCGTGTTTTGAGGATGAGTTTCATGTCATGGGATTTTGGTGTTTTTTGGATCGATCAACTGGAGGCGCATAAACTTTTAGGGGTGAGTGAAACGTAAGAAGTTTCATCTTGGGTCTAGGTCTGGTTGAGGCTTCTCGGGGGCAGGAAGCATTATGGTGGGGAGAACTGTCTCACCCCTCCCTATCTATTATTTTTTTATTATTTTCATTGGTTTTTAAAAAGAAATCATGGTTCGGGTTGAATTTCAAGCAAGATTTTTGAGATTTGTTAAAAAAATTCATTTTTGAGTTGAAGTCAAAGAGTGCCCAGGTGGGGCACCTTTTTTGAATCCCAGTGCGGCTACGCCCATGCAACGGCACAGTCCGCCTGTCTTCGGAAAATTAAAATGGATAAATAAATGTTTATTGCGTTATTTAAAAATTTCCATGGTTAATAATTTTAATTATTATTATTATTTTAATTAAAGTTATTATTATTATTATTTATTATTATTTATTAATTTTATCTTTTCTTTCTTCTTTCTTTCATTCTTCTTTATTTTCTTTTTTTTGTCTCTTCCATGCAATTTTCCCCCGTGCGGCACACCTCTCCTATTGCCAGTAGGTCGCCACCCTCCATATTCTTCGTTCCCTCCCTCCGTGCTGCGCAAGCAAGGCCATCCCCTGGTGTTCCCCTCCACCATACTTCTGGACTTGACCTACGTCGGCCTTCCCCAACCAGCATTGATCCTCTGTGCCCAGCCGACCCACCTTCGGCTACATGCGGCGCAGCCTCCGCCCTGCATAGCACTGACCCTCCTGCCCTGCTCTCAGTGGATCCCCCTGCAAGCGGTTCCCTCTCCCAGCGCTGCACCACCCTCACCCACCTCCCTCGCCAGCCTGTTGCACGTCCTACGCACTCCGCGCTGCCGCACCCCAGCCCCGCCTCCTGCCCTGATCGTCCCACATGCACAAGCTTGCCGGCTGCCTATTTCTCTAAAGACCCACTCCATCTCTGCTCACATCTAGCTTGCACTACATGCTGCGACCGACCAACACCGACCTCCTACTGGTCCCCTTTTCTACATCGCCTCATTCCCCTTTCCCTTCGAACAGGCTGCAACCCTCCTTTTCCATCCTTGCCTGCCCGCTGTCCGCCTCAGGCCGCTCCACTCCCGTCCGGCTCACCTACACCCTGCCCATTGGACACCTCACACTGCCACTGTCCAGCGCCCCTGTTACCACCCAGCTCACCTAGACAATACCCATCACCCTACTTCTATGCTTACATGGCGACACATGCCCCCGCTTTGGAGCCGTCATCTGGAAGCACCTCCCACACCATTGACTAGCTCCGGCCACTGGAGAACCCCCATTTTTTCAGCGAGAAGGCCCATAGAATTGTCCCCTTTCCCTGCTTTGGCTGGCCAATAGTAGCATAGTGCCTCTGCGTCATCCAGCCAGTAGTGGCGCGACACCCCGAATCCCCTTCCCACTACCCAACCAGCCCCCGCTGGTGTGCGTCACTACATCCAGACTATCACGCGACCCCTTTTTCATCTCTCAATCATCGCCTGATGCATCACAACCCCCAGCTACTTCCATCAGGTCCACCATTAGTCGCTCCAGTCTTCGCGCCGCCGTTGACGACATTGGTGACCTATCCAGTGCCCCACGACACCGCACCCGACATTATCCCTATCGTGTGACCTTGTTGGTCAAGCATGACTCTGCGCCGAGGTGACATTTGTGCCGCCTCTTCGTAGGGTTTTTTTAAATAGTGTTTTTGTGTTTTAATTTTTTTTCGGGTGTTGTAGTGCATCACCTATGTATTTCGGTAGTACTACATGCATCGTCTTGCACAGGCTTATACGCATGTGCGAGGCACGACGCGCCAACATATTCGAGCTGTGAGTCGAGGTAGGTCCCCACTGCACTTGCCTTTATATTTAGAATTTATTAATTTCTTATTATTTAATTAATTTTATATTAATGGTAAATAAAATAAAATTCTTAGTTTTTGGATAAATGTTCATTGTGAAGGATAGTGGTTCTCTCTTATTTTGTATTACCTAAAAGTGTTTCTTTTAAATGTGCAACATTATTGTTGTTAAAATGATCAGTAGGCCTTTATAAGAAAACTTTGTTTCTTTTAAAGAGTGGCTTGGAATGCAAATGTGTTCATCTTTCTAAAATGTATTTTTTTGAAGCAGGTTGGTGTCGATTGGTTGTTTAATGCATGTTTGGAACTTTAATGAAATAAATTATTTTTAGAAAAATTTATTTAAGATAACCTAGGGGTGATATTGTTGTGTACGTTGATTGTGTGAGTTGTGTGTGGCATTTGTGCTTCATGAATGGTTGATTGAAATTGTTGACTCACCCCCATTTTATTTTTATTTCATGAGTTGACATTGGAACCTAGAATAGTAAGGGAATCTTCGGAGAATGATTTATGAACTAGTTTAGACAATGCCCTAGCTTGTGGCAAATAATAGAGATGTGTTTTTTATTAGTTCTATGGGATTGGGCCCCTTGTTTAGGCCTTGTAGGGAAACACCGAGAATTAGGGAGTTATGATGTCATTGAGTAGAGCATGTCTTCAGGACGAGTCACATGTATAGTACGTTCTGGATTGTTCATGAGCTCTTAGGTTCGACCCATGTTTCCTTTAGTGTTTATTAGTTTGTGGCAGACAATTGAGAGGTCTAGTTCGGTTACTAGGCCATGTGTATAACTTTTTTTCCATTTCCCTTAGTGTGTATTGTGTGTTGTGTGTGGGTTTCTGTTTGACGAACAACAAAAATTTGGATTTTTAAATTGTTTGCAATTTTTTTTAAAATGTAATGCACCTGTTCCTTTTAAACATTAAACTTGTCTTTAAATTAAAAAGGGAAATGGACTGTTCGTTTTTTTATAAATGAAAGTGTGTGTGTGGAAACCAATATTTTATATAATTTAGAAAAAAACCTAGAATTAGTAAATTCTTGATTTAAAGGTGGTGTATTGGGAATTATTTGTTGGGCATATATACTGTGTTTTAAAACTCATGCCTATACTGTTTTCCGATTTTTAGTTCTAATGTTGGTTTGACTCGAGCTTGCTCACCATGGGTGCGAGTTGGTTGTGGATTGGTAAGTGAATCTCAGGGTCTTGAGGAGTTTTGGTCGTGGTCAGGTTAGTATGTGTTGTTGAATGTTCTTTTTCATTCATGTCGTTTATTTACTTTTTGTTGTTTTATTTTCTTTCCGCTGCTTTATTTATTTTCATTTGGTGAAATCCTTTCCATTTTTCCTCTTTTGAAGCCCTGGTGCTTGTCGCCTGCCCGAGACGATCAGAAACACCTCTTGGGTATTGACGCGGATCGGCTCGGGTAACTGGTTTAGGGTCAGCCCAGGTTGGTTCGTGACAAAATGGTATCAGAGGAAGTTGGCTCTTGAGAAGACCTTGTTTTTCAGAGCACCCATTGTTATTTGGGGTTGTCATGGTAGAAGGAGTAGGATTTTTAGTACTTGAGTTGTAGGAACATGAAGGATGTCATGAACCCTTTCTTGTTCCGAACCTTGGGTTACCATGGGATGTACGGGTTTGTCAATGTCATTGATTCTTAGGGATTGTTTGGTATTGGGAAATGAAATGGGAGTTGGGAAGGAGTCCTATGTGAGCTCGCATGGTCTGGACAGCCATGTGGAGATGGGGACTTTATACTAGAATGATCTTAGTGATGATGGTGTGACTGGCGTATGACTTCCAACCATATGTCTGAGTCACCCATCATCACGAGATTCCCCCTAGTGAATCATTTGGGTTTTCCTTCAATCTGAAAATTGTTTTATAAAGTTTTATTTTGGAAATTGTTAAAAGTTTAATTTAAAATAGTAATGACCATGTTTGACCAATCTTTTTGATTTCTTGTTCCTTAGTGTTCTCCCCCACGAAGGTTCGATGGAGGCCTAA
Organism: Viscum album; assembly: GCA_963277665.1. Classification (NCBI taxonomy): domain Eukaryota; kingdom Viridiplantae; phylum Streptophyta; class Magnoliopsida; order Santalales; family Viscaceae; genus Viscum; species Viscum album. The sequence goes on along the minus strand of OY728163.1, from coordinate 374,230,257 downwards.
GGTGCATCTTCAAGTGGTGCATCCTTTGAAAATCCTCCAGCTGATCTGCCCATGGACTACATCCTTGAGTTTCAGAAGTTGAACCCTCCCCTATATTATGGGAAAGTAGATCCTCTAGTGGTAGAGGAGTGGTTGTGGAAGATTGAGAGGAACTTCTGTTCTCTCACGCCACCTGAGTCATTAAAGGTGATGTTGGATACCTTTATTGTTTAAGGACCAACCAGGAAGTGGTGGAAGTCCTTGTCTTAAAGCATGCCTCAAGATGATCTCACTTGGGAGTTCTTCAATTCATTATTCATCCAACAATATTTATCTAAGGTGACAAAGGTGAGGAAGAGGAAGTAGTTGTGCGATCTTCATTAAGGTGTTGGATTGGTGTTAAAATTCTTTCGTCATTTCCTAAACTTAGCTTCTTATAAACCAAGGTATGTTGGAAATGACCCCATGAAAGCTCAGCATTTTGACCTTGGATTACGTCCTGAGCTATAAAATAAGGTGGAAGAGTATAGCTTAATCACCTTCCCTGACGTGGTGAGACAAGCTTTCCTCACTGAAGCTGAGTTAGTAGGAGGACATGAGGCGGAGAATCCTCTTTCGGCCTTAGGAAGAAGTGAAGAAGATAGAGATAGGAAGAATGGGAAGCAGCCTGATGCTGGTGGTGTTTGTAGAGGAATCAAGAGGCCTTCTGACCTTTTTTCATCTTGCTCCCATCGCAATGCCTTGATCTATCACCAATGCGGTAAGTGGGGAACAAGAGGCCAATGTTCCAAAATGCTCTAAGGCCCTACCACACCTGTGGGAGCCTGGTTCACATGCAGCGATTCTATCGAGGTGTTTCCAAGAAGCACACTGAAGCCAGACCTGGCTCATCGAAGGTCACCTCAGCCTGTCAGCAGGAATAGGGTGATGTTTGGGAATCAGTTTGGAGTTTTTCTCTTTGTAGTGTTCCTTGGATGTAGTGGTCATCTCTTGTAGCGTTATGTGGTGTTTCTTTTCCTTTATTTGTAAGAATGGTTTTGACAAACCTCTTTGAAACAATTATTTGAATGGAAGTGTGTGTTTTGTAAAAATTCAATTTTCAAGTGTCATGTTTCTGAATTTCTGAAGCTTGATTGTGAGGCATAAGATGCTTTAATCATCAGTTATCTAGCCATAGGCCCCAGAGGGAAGCTGGCACGTAGTGTGGTGAACCCCTGCGGTGAAGAAGGGCTTCGTTTTAATCTTTTTCCTTAGTGTGGTGTGGTTTGTGTTCTTCTGAGACTATGATGTCATTAAAGTAGCTGTGGTGGAAGTTGTGATGTATAAATTCTAATAATGAACTAGTAGTATAATTTTTTTGAATTAGAGACTAATCTATTAACCATATTGGTTTTGGAATATATTTAAATAAAAATAGATAGACTTGAAACTCTTTTATAGGCCTTATGATACTCTAAATGTTTCTTTTAGTGCTTCAGGCATAAAAAATTATCATTGGTAACTAATTTCCAGTAATGAAGGGTTGAATTATAAATTGATAAAATCAAAACACATATTTAGGATTAATTATATGATATTTAAACCAATAATTTAAGAATATTTCTTTATATTCCTGGATAGTAAAATAATTACCCAATATTAGGGAAATAATTTAAAAATAAAATAATTTTATAATACCTTAATTTTTATTGAACCGATGGTATTATAAATGATTACAGATTTATGTATTTGAGGCCCTAAAATTTTTATTGATCATTCACTTGTTTTTATGGATGACCTCCTTTACTTCCTATAAATATTGACACTTTTCATCCAAGTAAGTGTCTTAATATTCCAATAATTTTCTCTAACTTAGACACATAATTACATGATAGTCCATGTGACCTTTGTACTTCCCATTATCTCTTTTATAGAGGATGTTTTATGAACCCTTCTCCTGATGTTGGAATTCAATGTTGTAAATAGAAAACAATATGTTACCAATATTGAGTTTAAATTGTGAGGATGAATTTTAATTATGGTGGGGAGAATGTAACATAACAAAATTCTAATGTTTAACTTTATATTCAATAAAGTGTATGAAATACATCACCATACGTATAAGGGAATATAATAGCCCAAGAATATAAAATAGTTGAATATTTTAAATAAAATTTGATACATGAAATATCTTTTAATTTCCTCAACACTGAGTAAGCTTATATTAAACATAAGAGAGACTTTCCTCGATATATTGTGATACATATAAGATTGATTTTTACTGATCAATAATATATTATTAAAATATTATTGTTTTAATATAATGAGATATAAACTACCCATTATGAATTATATTAACTAACTTATAAATTTTTTTATATAAATTTAAAATAAATTCTTGGGTTACTAATTAATGAGAAACGTAAATAAAATCCAATTAGATAAAAAAGAAATATTATCATTTTTGTTCTTCCAAAGGTGTTTTACCTTAATAAACAAAATTAATTACAATTAGTGAATGATTTAAACGACTTATATATATTATATATTCGATAAAATATTTTTAATATTCATCCATTAGGTTTTTTAGGCAAAATATAAGAACAAACTATATTTTACGCATAAAAACATATATTTTTAGGAATGTGATTTTATAGCCTTTTAATGGAGAACCCATTTCAAATATGAATTTTGACACTGTAATTGATTCAATATATCAAAATAAAATTAATCTTTGAAATTTAAACATAATAATTAGTATAGGGATATTTTTTGATATTTTTCTTAAACATTCCATTTTTTAATGAACAGTTAAAAATAATGAATTTTAGTTCAAAACTAGTTTTTAATATAATTTAATTATATGAATAAATTATATATTATATTTTTTTTAAGGATTAATTGGATAATTTCTTTATCAATTAGTAAAATTTATATCATTGTAATCAATTTCAATTTGAAATTGATTATAAAAATATAGCAATCATTTATACTTTTTTACTTTAAAACCCAGCATTTTTCTCCTGCCTACGGGATGGATTTTAAATTAATTTATGCCACTTTTATAATGGTAATTTGGAAAAATGGAATCCATATTTGTAATAATAATTATTTATAATTTCTAATAATACAAAACTTGTTTTTGAAAAAAATATATTAATTAAGGTGATTAAAATAAATTACAACGATTGTGGTTAAATTAAGATAGTAAGGGACTAAACCTAAACCATAAGGTTCAACACGACCTATATGCTTTTCCAGTAGATATTAGATGGAAATATGTTGACCCAAACCTCTATTGGGTACACTTTCAACATGAAAACATGAATAAAATTCCCTTTCCAAAATATTACAAGAGTGTCACTCCACCTCCACTATAAACGGACCTTCTATCATCCCACTTCCTCACACCTCTCAAGAAATTTTGGTTCATCCAATATCTAGCCATAAATATTCCAAAAATTCCTCCCCTTTGGGTCCCGCATTTGGGATGAAATCCTTTCAAGGAATCCTTTTATTTCAATCCAAAAGTAGTTACCCGATTAAGAAGTAATGTATTCTATCATATTTTTTAATTTTATTTTCATTATCTACCCCCTAAAATATAATTATTACATTATTAATTAAAAAATGTACAATAAATATACTGGTATTTTTTTATGTAATTTTATACCTACATTTATGCACACTTCTATTTAATGGGTAACAAATATACTGTTTTCATGTAAGGAGAATTACTACCTCATTAAACGATGATTCATCATTTTTCCCTTACTGCCTTGCATGGTAGACATTATGATGAAAAATACATTTATATAAGTTATTTATGATATTTATTGTGAGATTATATTTATTTAATCATTTTATTACACAAACATTTAATACAATATATTTTACGTAAATACGATAACATGATTTGAGAATGTGTGAACTAATGCCCCCTCAAAGAGATGCAACTCGTTCAAACGATACATGGAATGTATAAATGATGGTTATAATTAAACATTGGAGACATAAAAATCATATATATGATATTAATGAAATAATAAAATATTTAAAATATTTATATATCATTTTCATTAATACCCTTTCACACACTTAAAAAGTGATAACGTCGGTCATGGATGTGTGGACTACCACCTCCTCGACATGATGTGAGTTATTTTTCATCACAATAATTATATATATATAAGTATATATGACTATATAACATTTTATTTTTTATATAAAGATCATTATAGAAGGATATGGTGTTACTTACCTTCTTTCAGTAATGATCATTGAAAAATGGTAATGTTACTCATGCGTACGTATGATATATTTTCTCCAAGATTATAACGTCGATACATTTTTCATAAACATATTTAATTTTCGGTTTGAAAAGTATAATTTATGTATAAATTTGATAATAATTTCATGATTATTATTCTGTAGAAATTAAATAGTGACCCCTTTTGACCATAGTTGAACTACAAAAGTTGTTTTTGAAAAATAAATATAATATATTCAAAACACCCAATGTGAACTTAATTGTTTAAGGAATAGTATAAAAAAAGAAAACAGTTAAATAAAAGTAGTGATAAAAATGAAAAATGTTATAAGGAAAGTATAAAATTAACATAATTTTATTATACAGGATGTTAAATGATGTTCCCCCAAAACGATACACAAGGTAAGGGATTCTCATCTCACGTTTTACATCTGGGAGATAAATGTCCTATTCAGGACGTAAATATTGGGGGGGGGTGCATCTACTACATATTTTTATATATTATATCATAAATTGCATTATCTTAATGGTTTGTAAGGATTTAATGTAACAATATTCCTTTATTAGGTTTATGATTTAAAATATTTCAATGTGGTATGGGACACATTGGAATGTTTAAAGATTATTTTCATTCAAAATTAGTTTTATGATCTTTCAATGGTATTTACAATTAAGGAAATTATATTAATATGGTTTAATAAACCCTTTTATTTTACTCTCCTATGGTAATTCATAATCTTTTTCAGGTATTAGTAATATTTTTCCACTCTTTGGTACTCAATGTGTTTTAAAAATGTTTTTAATAAATCCTGACATCACTTATCATAAAAAAGGAATGATTCCTTTTAACTAATATGAAAAAGGAATGATTCCATTTAACTCATATGAAAAAGTAATGATTCCTTTTAACTCGTATGACATGTATGTATTTACCTACCGTCTCTTCTCTAAAGCTTCTTAAGAAAGTTTAAAATGTTTATTTTTAATGAAAATGATTTTAAAATGGATTTTGACAAAAAATTATATTCAAATGGTTTTTCAAAAACAAGAGTATATTTTCCTAAAGATTTTTTTTAAATGATATATTATTATATTTCTATTAATCAATGACAATAATACTTTATATTACTCAACTTGGGGTATATTGTATAGATACAATCCTTAATAATCCTATAGATGGTTTATGACTGATTTGTCCAAGGATAGTATTCACATTCACTTCCTTGATTTCTTTTGTCCCCATCAAATATTAAATCCTATATGATCATTGAATTTACCATTATTATCCATATCATTTATCATGGATATTACTATAACTTAAATCCTATAAAATTTTACATATAGTTTATACATTAATAGTTATTTGATTATTTTGGGAAATATTGATAATTGTGTATTATTTATTCAATACTTTTATTTGATAACGTGTAGAGTTAAATAGATTATTAAATATACAAGGAATGTTTTGGACTAGTATGCTTGGGTGGGGCCTGATTATATATATCCACACAATATATCATAAGTCTCATGGGACAAATCATTTGGATAACTGCCTTAGATTATTTTTTTCCAAATATTCTGTAAACCATTTTGTGAAAGGTATTGAAAGTAATAGTACTATGAAACTAGGAAACAAGACATACAATAACCAAGTATTTCACCTATATTAGTTTTTTTATTATTCATACACATGGTTTTCATCGAAATATCTATGGATACATTTAATTTTTAGTTATTTAGATTCAATGTATTTCATTTTCTTATGTTTCTATATTTATTTTCCCCTTATCTAGTTATTTAGATGACATGTGTTTCCATTAATTACCTTTACATATTTTTAAGAACATCCATTCAGTTTATTGATTATATGAAAGGTGTGTTCAGTTATTTACCCTTCTATATTTACTATTCTCATTAATTCATCATTGCTTTCACTAAATTTTTTCTTTACTAAGAATTTGAGCTCAACCTTATTATGATTCCTCTAGTAATCCCAGAAGAATACTGTGAATGATATGAAAGGATTTACTAGATGGATTAGAATTATCATTAATGTTGTTTTTTATTTAGAAAGACAAAAATTGTTGTACATAGTGTAGTCATTTGTAATACAATACTCATGTATGTTTCTGGTTTACCAAGACTACCAAACTCTTGGTCCCTCATGATTTGTTTAGCAACAATCATGCCAATGTAATTAGTAGAAGACACCAGCTCCAGGCCTTCTAGGGATGGGTCACTACATACCTTCTATCCATATTGATCGTTGAAAAATTGAAACAGTACTCATCCATAAGTATGGTCTACCACCTTCGTGATTGTAACATATTTCATTTTTTATAACCATATTTAATGGTTGTTTTTAAAAGTATAATTTATGTATAAGAATGATAATTATGTTTTTATTATTAATATGACAACAATGGAATAATGACCACTTTGACCATTTTCAACCTATAAAAGTCATTTTGGACTTATGACTTGAATATCATCAAAACATATACCATGAACTTAAGTAATTATTATAAAATTTTAATAATTCAGATAAATGAAATAGAAAACATGGAAAATGTTCTAAAAAAGTAAATAATTAACATTATTTTATTGTTTAGGAATAAAATTAATTTACATGATGAGTATGACTCAAGGTAAGGGACCTTAAAAATACTCATTTAATGTTTCCATTAATACTCATTTTTTCATACATATTAATATTTTTAAAATTTTAGTGGAATTATCTAGAAGTTCCCCCATTGACTTAAAGTTTCATGACTAGAAAATATGGAGATAGTTTTGATGAGATGGGATGGAAAGTCTCTAACCTGTGGAAAATTATATGTGTACATTTACCAGTTCTTCATTGTCAGTCAATGTGGATTTTTAGGTGCAGTGATGTCAAATAAAGGCAACAATTCGGTGAAAAAATTCCTCATCCTTATGAGATTCCAAACCCCTAATATTTTGTTTAATGAAACGTGTGATTTTCTAATTTTCATTCATGTAACTCTTGAATCTCACCCACATGGGGTTTTCAATAGCATCCAAATTTCCTCTGATTTTGATAAACATGTCTTCAATGGTGTAGTGTCGAGAACCTTTTCAGCCAAATAGTATAAAATTTATATCTAGGTTAGTCCATATGAGGAAATGGGTAAGCTTATTTGATGAATATAAATTCATATCGATTAAAATTTTCTTGTGTGGATTAGCTGGAACTATACCACTCTAACTGATTATTCCTAAAAAAATAAATTAATCAGCATGGTGTACAAGTTTTTCTCTTATCAAAGCTCCAAGGAGTAATTAGTTAACCACCATTTCATTGATGGATATTTGGAAAGGGATATCTTTAAAAGGATTAGGAACCTTATTGATATATATACATTCTGAAAGAGATGGTGAGGTTTTTTCTATTCACTAGCTTCATGGGGTGGAAGAAAATAGCTTTTATAGGAAGGCACTGTCAATACTTATTTTTGTATGTTTTTGTACCATCTATAATATTAGAAACAAATCAAGGATATAAAGATATTAAAGATATTATTTGGAAATGTAGACTTGGTCCAGGTGTCTAGCGGTCGACCTAGGGGATTTAATGATTTCTTGTGAAAATACTCAGGATATAATAACAATCATGAATGGTATGAGATGTGTGACTCCATCTCAAAGGGTGTCTTCATTTGGTCTACGGGTCTAATGGAATATCCATTGTAATGGATTTAAGAGCAATATTTATGGCTCCTACAATCTTATCATCACGATAGGTGGAGGTGATGTTCACAACTCTAGATGTTCATGGGTAATTGATTTTATTATTTTTATAGAAAAGGTGAATTTATTATTATAGACGAAAAGTATTTTCTTAATATGTTGAAGATTTTTACTTCCACTAATATTTCCCTCACTGATATTTAAATGGATTATTCATTTATATGAAACTATCTCAAGGAATGTATGAAACCCCCTAGTCTATTTTTTAAATTATTTTAAGATGAAAGGATTTCATTGGATAAGAAAAAAATGAAACATACATGGTGGGAAAGGAATGTTTTTGTGGATATCCTATCCTCAAATTGGAATCAAAATATCTCTCAAAACATTTATTCAAATATGGGTTCCTTGCACACTGAGTGTGCTGATTTTGTTCTGCCAGATACACTATGTCTTCATTACTTCAAAACTCACTGACCTTGTTTTTTATTTTATTTCTCTACCTATATAATTAAAAATATATCCTACTTTGATGATAATCTATCAAGACCATCACATTTTTATGTTTAATATTTTAAAGAATTGTTCCCATGGAAAAATGAAACATTATGTTTCTTTTCACTATATTTAACATTTTTAAAAATAATAATTTTATGGAATTATATAATATTATTTATAAATAAAATAAAAAAATACTCTATTTTAACATATAGGGTGACAATGAACCTTCTAATTGTGGTAACGCTTATATTATTTTTGGATTCCGTAATATGATTTCATTTTTTTAAAGAAAAACCATCCTTACTAATGTTTTGGTTATTTTCAATATAAGGTTTTAAAATGAAATGGATATATTGATACCAAAAAATGTTTTCTATGTGGGTGAGAATAACATTTTTATGCTCTAATATTTCATGTATTTTTATGGTTTCAGGCCATTGTTTTGGAGGTTGGGTTGTTTAGAAATAAAAAAAGTATATATGAGACCATTATAGCTCTCCAATTAATTTGTTTAAGGATAACAGTTAATTAATTCAGTTTATAATAAGTTATTATGGGAGTATACGATGATGGTTATTCTAATTGTAACAGTGATGGTTATTTAATGTATAACCGTAATGGTTACTTTATGTGTAATTGTAAAGGTTATCCCATTTGTAACAGTGATATGAAAATAATATCCAAAGTAACCTATATGTTTTTTATTCATTCAATGGGTTTTCCTAGGACTATTATGATTTATCATGGTAAGATAATTATATTTTGTTTTAGTTAATGAATATGATACTTTTAAGGGTAAAATGTACAACATTGTCAAAAAAGTTATTTGGAGTTTTTCATGATTTTAAAGAAACCTTATGAGTTTTATTTTCCATTTAAGATTTCTTATGAAATGTTTTATGAAAATTTGTAGGAAGATAATGTCATTTCATGGGTAATAGAATATTTATTTTGATTCTAAAGTTTATTTTTAAAAAGGAGTATTTTTATAATTATTCATTGAGTAACAATTTCCTTTTTTATTTTTCTATACCTTGATAATATTTTTGTATTAATCCCATGTTTTAAAATTTTATTCATAGGGCTTAAGGATGGGTAAGTATAATGAATAATTAAAATTGAATGTCTTGAATTTTTTTCATTCAAAGAAAGCATTGTTTATTTTGAAAGTTTTATTTTTGGGGTAAAAGGTATAATGAGTAGAAGTTTCCACCTTGTGATATATGAGATGTTATACAAGATTGGTGACCATATTATCTAAACATCTATACCTTATATGATATTTGGGAATTTAAGGAAGTGAATTATAGTTTAATGTCACTATAATTGGAAATCTATAAGGTCATGACCCTATATTTTGTTACATATCATGGTTTTCATAACTTTATAGCTAAGGATGTTATTTGAATAAAAGTTAAAAGTCAACAATAATAAAAAAATATTGTATTTGAGGTATCACTATAGTTATTTTTAAAAATAAAAATAGATAAAGATTATATAGTTATGGATATTTTAATGTTTATGCTCCTCATAAGATGGTTTATTTTTATTTTACAATTTTCTCACACTATCCCTTTTTTATTTTAGTAAAGCGATTAAACCAGCATGAACAAATATAATAACATAAGTGAAAGAAAATACAGTGTTTGTCTAAATGGAAAACCTAATGAAATGGGATCTATAGTGAAAACTCTTGTCGATAATATTTACAAGATATCATAAGTAATGATTAGAAAACTAAACCTATGTGAGTTTCTTAATACATAAATTAATAGGTAAATGAAGCTCCATAGCAGTTTAGGTGATAAAAATTGTAAAGGTGAAAATAATTAATGATCTATGTGTCAAGAATGTTGGAAGAGGAACTTAGTAAAATTACTTACGATAACATAAAGATTTATTGTATGTGGTAAAGGAGTGCATAATATAATTATCTAACAAGTAAAAATGAAGTGTCCATTTAATGGAATAAAGAGGAATAAACATCATCCAAAAGAATAAATTGAATTTTTTAAATGTGAAGAGAATAGGCATTATTAAAGTGGATGACCTAGGGGGAATCTCAAAAACATGTTCTAGGAGACTGTATAGATGAATGTTTAGTATCTCATAATTCCATTATTGATTAATGTGAGGAAAATGAAAATGACATATGAAATGTACTGATTATATCTTAGCCTATGTTTCGATATTGTAGAGTCTTAGGACATGGTTCATATATTGTTTGTAATAAGTAATTGTTAATTAATATGATAGAAAATCATGGTTAATAATATAGTTTAAGGGTTACAATTTCTATATATAGGGATTCAAGAGTTGTGATATAGTGGTATATTTAAGGATTATTATAATTTAAAATGATTAAAAACACCTTTTGAGGTTTTATATGATGGAAATACTTTGGAATATATTTATTTAGTTTCGGTGGAAGTTTTAGATATATGTAAAATTTGAAAAAGTTATTTATGGAAGAATGATCTTTTCATTTTGTGGAAACACATTTAATGGTATTTATAACCATTAAGGTGTATATATTCTTTGATGATTAATGTTATTTTTAGTATATTAATCATATTTTATGGATTTCTAAAGAAATTATATTGATATAGGTTTAGTAAAAGGGCATCCCTAAGGTTAGTTGACAACCTTTCACATCAGAAAATGAAAAATGGCATGTACCCACAACCAAAGAGAGAAAAAGAACTAGTAACCACCAATAGCCTCTGTGATTTTCTAGTTTGTATGAAATCATTTTTTACATAAACAGATGACAAATATTGATTATTTTATTATGGGAACATATTGTTTATTATAGAGATAACAATGGGATCGAAAAGTGATTTGTTGATTAATATTATTTTAGATTAAGTTCCCTATTTTAGTAACTTTATTTAATTAATATAAATAACATCTAATGTGATTTAATTTAGGGATTAAAGGATGAATTATATTTTCGTATTATATATGATGGATTTTTGGTGATTCATGTAATTATGGAAGTGATTAGAATATCTTAAAGATTATATGATTATGGAATAAAAATTTTGGGTATATGACTTTAAGAGAGATTAATGTTGAATATAGATAAATGTTAAAATTTTCGTAGAACAATATGTGATCTTATCCTTTTAATAATTTTTCATTGAATCATTGTTCAGAATATTTTGAAAATTTTTGAGGGACATTTAAAGTTGAACTTTGGGTGTTATTGTTGAAAACTTGGATATTAATGTATTATTTCATCATATAAAGGTTTATTCTTTTGGTGAATTATATTATATTTTTATAACCATTATGGTATTGGTTAATTTATAAATTCAAGATCCATATAATTTTATCAATTTCTATAAGTGTATGATCTGATAAAATTCTATATTAGTGCTTAAGGCATAAAAAATTTCATCTTGATAACTCTTCATTAAAAAAAGATGATATGATGGTAAAATTGATTAAAATATGGAATTAAAAACTTTATCGAAGTATATTTCCTTATGTTTTTAGTCTAAAAGGTAAATAATTTTTCAACTATTGGAAAAACATCTTGAGAAAAATTTTATCTGATTTCTTTCTCTTCCAAATATAAAAAATTCAAACTTTAAACCCAGATACCAATAAATTGGTTTGTTAATAAAATTTAATAATTGATTTTGAGGATTACGTTCTCTTTTAATAAATCAATGGTCCTTTTCAGACCTCTATAGTTTATGGGTTTTTGGTTGTTCTATTTATTTTGATCATTCACTTTCTTATGGTCAATGATCTCTATTTCTCACCATAATTATATAGACATTATTCTGTTTTTCTATGTCAGTATTTTCACTTCCAACAAAATCATTCTCAACTTGGAAACCTATTATTTTTTATCCCATGTGACCTTTATACTTTCTCTTCTCTCTTTTCATGTGTAATTTTTATTAACCATTTTTATAATGTGGTATTTCAATGAAGGTATTTTAAATTATCAAACTTTGATTTTTGACATAAAGTTTATAAGGATCATATTTCTTAAATGGGAGAGAATGTAATATCCATTAATTTTAAATTAATGAGTATGTTTGATAGTATACAAAATATGCAACACTAAACATAATTGAACCATTAAATATTATTATTTAAGGGTGACCATTATAAACTAGACATAAAATTGGTTTGTATGAGTAAGATTAAATAATTTTTTAAATATATATTTTTTATAATAAAAAAATTTATTTTTTAATTCGTATTATGTAAGAACTGATTTATAATAAATCCATTTTATTCTCTAAAGATATGTTTTCTTAAAAACAATTACTAGACTTATGAGAAAATAATATAATTTTTTTGTATCATTTATAAATATTATTTTATTAAATAAATATCTTTTTGAAAATCAAAATATTAAAAGTATCCTTTGGTGAAATTTTAAAATTTTTTCTGAAAAGTTTAATATTTTAATGAATAGTAAAAAATACAGATTTTTATTGAACATGTATTTTATTTTAAAGTATTTATAAAGTAAAATTATATTTTGGATTTGTTATAAGATTTTAATAGTTTATTTTTATTAAAAAAATACATTTATATTCATTGAAAATAAATTTCAAATTTAATTTAGTATTAAAAACATTTTATGCATAAAGAGGCATTTTTTTCCTAAAAAACCATTTTCATCACTTTTTCTGTATAATTATAAATTAAATTATACAACTTATATGTTTTGAATATTGAAAAATAGTTTCCTTATTTTTAATCACGGGGTCCATATTTGGTAAATTAGATCATTTTAGTTTTGGTCAATATGAATATGATAAAGGGTAAATCTGGAAATTAAACATGAAAATAAAATGATAAGGACAATAAAATAACCATAAAATATTTATAAATATTTTTATGAATCAATTTCTTACATAATTACAAAATATTATTTATATGTAATTTTTTCCATTTGGATGTGATTGTGACATTTATTATATTTTATTTAAAGAAAACTGAAAAAAGTCACACACATGGGTTTAATAGCCATAATATTTTATCATGGGGATAACGAGAGGCTTTTTCTGGTTATAAATATTATTTTTAAATCTAAATGAATTATTTTAATCGTGGTGTTTTTCTTAAAATTCTTAGTACATAGATAACTACCTTATATGTTCACACAACAGTGATATAGTGATTATTCAATTAATTGAAAAATAAAATAAATGATATTAAACATATTAAAAATAATATATCTTTATAGAGTTAATGTGACCCTTAAATTTTATAGATAAATATTAAATTTCATGGATATATTAAAAAAAATATTTGAATTTTATTCATTATCTTAATGTTATAAAAATAAAAGTAATTGAATAGTTATAATATTTATATTATTGATATTTTATAGATATAATAATTAATTAAATGATATAAAATTCATAATAATACTATATTAGTATATGATATTATTATATGGTTTAAAATATCAACCATGGTCTTTTTGTGGACTAATTTTCCATTTATAGTAACTATTATGACCCACAAAGAGTAATGAACCCCTATAGTTTAAGTAAGTGTGAAAAGGGTTAATGGTGGTTAAATCCAAAATATATGGGTACAAATGTGATATAAACATGTAAAAAAAATAATTTTATGATATTATTTATACTCAACCCCATATTAACTTTGGATATTTTTTATTTTTTATACATTTTGACATCTAAATTAATTTATATTAAATTAATATTTTAATTAATTCAATGAGTACCTCTCCCCTCTCTTATAAAAGAACACCACTTCTCACTTATTCACCATTAAAAATCATTTATTTAGTCAATGTATACCAAAATACATTTAAAAATTCACTCACAATTTATATAGTCCATAGTTTTGGAATATAAAAGCGCATCCGATTGTCGCCTATTGACTGTTCAAAGTTTTGTTGCTCTGCTAATGTGTATAGCAGCTCTCGCGTTGAATCCTTGGTGATGATACTCTTTTTATAGTCGATTGTTTTAAGTTGATTGTATTTTGATTATGGGGTTTTTCTTGTAGATCTTAAATGAAGTGATTAATGATTGGTGTTTAATTTAACAATTTGATAAAGATTGGGGTGAGTTCATTTTTAGGGAGTTAAGCCTGTGATATGCTTGATCTTTGCTTTATATTGCATTTAAATTAACACCCACTTCACAAGATAACGTTGATTGGAATTCCTAAGTGTTAAGGAATTAATCCAAGACTTAATGTATCTTAGGGTTCTAATATCAATTATATATTGTTGATGGTAGTGTATTTATGGTTCCAATAATCCATTTAGGCCACACATTAAACAAATTATGTCATTAACCACGACATTCTTTGTTTAACATACAAAATGTTAATTTAAAGAATATCCATTGATAAAATGATCTAAATAAATTATCATCCCAAAATTATAAGTCACCACAATGGTATATTTACTCATCCATTATTTTGGTTAATAATATTGTTGTAATGTTTATTATTATGAATTATAAATAGAAGAAAAAGAAAGGGATAAGAAAAGAGTTGTGCGTCGAACACACACACACAAACAGTGAAGGGAATTAAATACTAACATTAGATTGAATGATAAATCCTAATAAGGGAAGGTTATTCAACTATATTTTAACTATTTTAAGGCCACTAATATTATTTAACAGAAGGTTCATGAGAATAATAGATGAAGAAGAAGAAATATGCATTAACATAGTATTACAAAAACCAAGACATACAAGATTAAAAATGAAGAACAACACAAAATTAAAAGGAATCAGAGATAGGAGGAAGGGAATGTCAAGTAAAAACATGAGTATGTAAGGTCCTCCAAATCCCTTGGAAAGGAATTGGTCATGATAATATGTGCTCATATCTTCTGAAATTCCAACCCCCTTGAAGGAGAAAAGGGGGATGTATTTAAAGCACAATGAAGTAGACTGTTTGGATTCCCAATCAGTACCTCCATTTCTCTCTACAATATGGACATTATGAGAGCTGATTCTCTAGATATATCCTTCTTCAAAGTTGTAGTTAATAATGTTTTACAACTATTCTCAAATGTTGGTGGAATTTGGACTTATAGAGCCAATGTTATGGCAGTTTGATTTAACAAAGTTAAACTGTCCATTTCAATCCATACGTCTTAGAAGGCCAAAATGTGAATGGGTTTATCAATAGGAATATGACTTCAAATATAAGAACTTTATTCAAAAAATAAATCTTTCTATATCTCTTCTTTCACAATGAAAAATCTTAGATTGATTGGATGGTTACATCTTGCGATATGTCATGAATACTATACTGATGTTATTTCCCGGCCAGAATGGTTGGATGAGTTTAATTGAATTATTTGGGCCTATTGTCTTTATATTTGGGCCTTGAAATTTTTATTCAAGACTCCTTGATTTGTCCCCAGAACATTGTTGGATAATAAAATAATTCTAACTTCATGATGGAGCCCAGCAATTAAATCTTCATGGATGGGCCAGTTTCTTCATAGATTATATGGGTCTTCATGTGTGGTCCATATGGACATTCAAATGGTAGAATGGGCCAATGATTACTTCTAATGATATGGGGGAAATTGAATAAGTAATCCTACAAAACATTAACCACACAATTATGATCAATAAGGGGAGAGTTATAAATAAAATAGTAAACTAAATCAATTGGACTACTTATAAAAATGATCAAACATTATACTTACTATTAAAACATTAATATTTCACAAAAAATATGCACATTTCATACAAAATAAGTAAATGGAGTATACAATAAGTCATGAAACTATTAATAACATAAACTCCCACACACTTAGTCTTGTTTATATTCTTATGCCCATCAAATATAAAAACATGACAAAAACCATTTTCAATCACCATCAAATATTAAAATTTGGTTTTCCCCAATCAGGGAGGTTTACACAATATCACTCATCCATATTGAATTCCACCAAAAGCTGTTACAGAAACAATGTTCCAAAAACAATTCATTTTCTTCATGCTCAAATTTTGAAATGGAAAATGGTGGCACAAAAAACTTACTTCTCTCAAGATGATAGAATGAATTTATGGAGCTTTACTTATTCACCAACCAAAAGTGAAAATCATAGAGTTTGAAAGAGATCTTAGCTTCCACTACCTATCCAAAGTGCACAAGATTCAAGAGTTATTTTGAAGTGGTTTTATTGTGGATATGGGATGGTAGGAATATAATCTCCAAGAGAGAGAAAAAGAGTGGTAAAACACCAACATGGAAAAAGCAATGCACACTTTTTTTGAAATGAGACATGAAAGGAAATGAAAAAACATATTAATGAGGGAATGAAAATATAAAATAAGATGCAAAAGTGGAAGTAAATATGAAGGGAATGAGAAGATTTAAAATTTACAAAACACAAAACTTCTCCCAATGACAAAAGAATATAATGCAAGTATTCTTTTTTCCCTTTTTTCTCTTTTTTTCATAAGTTGAACTTGAAACAGATCTCTCACTCATATCCCAACCCATGATTTATCTCATCACAACACTAATTCTAATAGTTATAACAATATAAAATATTGAGAAATAGTGATTTTTTAACTACCCAAGACATGACCAAATTTTTTTGTTTTTTGATTTTTTTGAGTTCTTTTTCATTTTTGTTAATTAATTTTTTTTGAACACTGGTCATTAAAATATTAAATATATTTAATATGAATATATAAATTCCCAATCCCCACTGAAGTAAAACCTCTCCACCACACTGAAATTGATACTTTTCCTCAATCAGATGATAACTCGTTGAAAATCAATAAAAGGGCACCCAAACAATGAAATCAATTTCCCCTCACACATAAATTTTAAAAAAATATGAAATGAAAATCTATGTTGTTATTGGATGGGATAAGGTATAGGGATTGTAATGTGTCTATCAAATAAAAGGTTTTCATATGCTTGAAGGGGATTTTAAAAGGAGGATTAATGTAAGGGAAATGGGAGGATATTTGGCTATTTTGATTCTCATGTGGTTCAGAAAATTCATCAATAATTTTAATGTAAAATAAAGTAATAAATTCATCTAGAAGGTCCAAAAACTCAAGATTCACAAATGGGGGTGAAAAAACACTCATTTTGAAAAGATGGCCATAGGTGGCCATGTCATGAAATCTTATTTTGTTCCTCACGGTTGGGGAAAATCAGTTTTCAAATCAAAAAGTGAGCATTAAAAATTTGTTGGTTTTGACACAATATTATTTATCCAAATTTATGAAGAAACCACAAAATAATTTAGATGAAACCAAAAGACTCCCAAAAATGGTTCGTCAAAATTTGAAAATTGGAAGGTGAGTAAGTATTACTCTTGTGTGTTCATTTTTTTAAATTTTTAGGTTATTTTGTATTTTTAAATTACCCACCCACAAAAAATAGAAAGAGTAAATATAAATGTGATGAGGAAAGTGTTAAAAAAAATGATAATGAGGGAGGAAGAAGAGAGAGAGAGAGTGAGAGATAGAGAGAGAAAAGAGGATTTAATTGGAATGAGGTGCCCCCTGGTTTAGATTTGGTGGGTTTCCATCTCCATCCAATGGTGGGTCGACTGTATAAGTTTGGGATTCGATGGAAGTTGATGAGGTTCTAGGGTTTTGTGTCCTCTCATGGTGATTCCTTAATCAATGTCCTTTAACCGTGAATGTCCTTTTGGAATAGGGGTCTTGGACTTGTACTACAGCATATGGGTAAACATGAGAAATAATAAAAGGACCTTCCCAATGAGAATTAAACTTACCTAGGTGAAGTCAAAATTGAGAGTTGAAAAGCAATACCTTTTCAACTTTATGGAATATTTTTCTTAGGATGTGTTTGTTATGGAGTACCTTAGCCTTTTCTTTTTACAGTTTGGAATTCTCATAGTATTCAATTCAATGCTCCCCCATTTCATCCAATTGCAACAATCTTTCTTCACCAGATTTGTCAAAATCAAAATTATGGGTTTTCACAGGCCAAAAAGACTTCTCTTGGATTTCAACTGGTAAATGACATGCTTTACCAAAAACTATCCAAAAAGGAGGCATCCTAAGGGGTTTTTTCTAGGTAGTTCGATAAGTCTAAAGTACTTCACCATGTATTTCAGGCCAGCCTTTTTTGGTGGGTTTTACAATTCTCTCAAGCACACTTTTCACTTCCCTATTAGAAAGTTCATCAATGCCATTTTTTTGGGGGTGATATGCAGTTGAAGTTTTATATACAACACCATTCTTTTTCAAAATAGATTCAATGGTTCTATTAAAAAAAAGGGTTCCTAAGTCACTTATCAAGGCACGTGGTGTGCAAAATCAGTGGAAGATGTTTGTCTTTATGAACTCACTAACAGTATGTGAATCATTATTTCTAGTTGGTTTGGACTCAAACCAACTAGAAACATAAACAACCGCAAGATTAATTTATGATAATCCATTGGAAGGGGGGATGGTCCCATGAAATCAATGCCCCAAACATCGAAGATCTCACAAAATTTTAAAGGCTTTTGGGGAATTCCATTTCTTTTGGAAATTATTCAAAAATTTTGGCAAGTGGGACATGATTGATATAAATCATGTGAGTCCTTAAAGAGTGAAGGCCAGAATAATCCATAGTCTTGGACCTTTCGGGAGGACCTTTGAGGTCCAAAATTCCCACCACCAGGCATTGAGTGACTCAATTCAAAGATGGAAGAATGTTTATTTTCATCAACCCATCTCTTCATTACCATGTCTACCCTAGTTTTCCAAAGGTTGATTTCTACCCAAAAATATTATTTTGAATCACTTTTCAACTTCATTTTTTGTTCTTCTAAAAATGTTTTAGGAAAAACACTATAAACCAAGTAATTTACAATTGTGGAATACCATGGTCTTTTTGGGGTGAGAGATGAATGGTGCTCAGTTGGAAATTCTTGATCAATTATTTCAGAATGATAAGAATTAAAAATTATACTCTACTGATCATCCATAGGTTTTCTTTTCCTAGTCTATATTTGATTTCAAGACCAAACTATTGGAGCATTAGGATCCATATTATTAGCCTTGGTTTCACTTTTCTTGAGTAAAAACATTATAGCAGAATGGTCTATAAAAATGATGATTTTGGCACCTAAGAGATAGGGCCGAAATTTATCTAAGGGAAAAACCATGGGTAAAAGTTCTTTTTCAGTCACAGTGTAGTGAGATTGAGTTTCATCCAATGTTTTTTAGGAATAATATATGACATGAAGAATTTTTTATCTTCTTTGACCATGAACATCCCCAACAGCTCTATCAGAAGCATCACACATCTACTCAAAGGGTAAGGAACAATATGGGGGTAAGATTATTGGGGTAGATGTAAGATCAGTTTTGAGTTCAACGAAGGCTCTCTTGAAAACCTCAACGAAATAAAAAGTGAAATCATTTTGGATAAAATGAGTGAGTGGGAGGGAAATCCTACTGAAGTTATGGATGAATCACTAATAGAAACCGGCATGATCAAGAAATTAATGGATGTCTCGAATAGATGTGGGTTCTGGAAGTGATTGGATCACTTTGATTTTAGAAGGATCAACTTCAATACCCTCTTTTGAAACTATGTGCCCTAGAACAATCCCATTTGTAACCATGAAGTGACATTTTTCAAAATTTTAAAGAAGGTTACACATGACACACTTTTGAAGAACTATAGAGAGAATGAAAGCATGGTTCAATTGACTCACCATAAATGGTAAAGTCATCCATGAAGACTTCCATGCAGTGTTCAATGAATTCAGAAAAGATACTCATCATACACATATGGAATGTTTTAGGATCATTTCAAATGCCAAAAGGCATTCTCCTATATTCATATGATTTAAAGGGTCTTGTGAAAGTAGTCTTTTCTTAGTCCTGATGTACGATTGGGATTTGGAAGTAGCCGGTGTATCCATCAAGAAAGTAATAGTGTGTCTTTATAGCTAATCGTTCTAACATTTGATCAAGGAATGAATATGGTAGTGATCTTTTCATGTTTCAACATTAAATTTTTGGTAGTCGATGCACACACGCCATTTTTCATCACTCGAGTTGTGATTACCTCCCTATGTTCATTTTTGACAACAGTTATCCCACCCTTTTTTGGTACAACTTGAATTAGACTAACCCATTCACTATCAGAAATTGGGTATATAATACCATCTTGAAGAAGCTTGGTGATCTCTTCCCTAACTACCTCAAGTATGAGTGGATTGAGTCTTCTTTGTGGTAGTCTAATTGGTTTGGATGATTCCTCAAGATGGATGTGATTCATGAAAATAGTAGGGTTGATTCCTCGTATATCTTCTAAGGTCCAACCTAAGGACTTTTTGATTTACTCTAACACTTGAACAAGTTTGGACTCTTTAGTTTCGGTAAGTGAAGAATAGATTATGACAGGAAAATATTGATCATGGAAAAGGAATGCATATTTCAGGTGTACATGAAGAGGTTTCAGATCAGTCTCATCTTTCATTTGTGGGTTAGAAAACTCAGGAATGGAGGAAGGGACTTCAGTTGCTTCAGATTCATTTTCCTTAATACTGTCCAAGGTGGAGCAGTAGAGATTAGAGTTGATATGGGATTTAAGAGAGTTTTCAAGTTACACTATATTGATAGAGTCTACGAAAGAGAGGTCCACATCAACATCACCATTTATGACTTGGTTAATCATGGTGTAGATTTCACAAGGTCCTTTATCATTTTAACATGTAGAACACGATGGATTGGGGTTCAATTGACTCTTAGAAGTGTACTCAGAAGCATAGATTGAGAATGTAGAGTGATCCTCAGATGGGTATCGCATGGCTGGGAAAATGTTGAACATGACCAGTTCATCAAAATATTCCATGGATAAGATGCATGAATGGATATAAATATTAGTTCTAGCAGTCATGAGGAATGGTCTTCCAAGAATTAGGGGATATTTAGAAGAGTTAATCTCACCTTCCATGTCAAAGGCATATAAATCAGCAGGGAAGATCATATCATTCACATGAACAAGGACATCCTCCATTATACCCTCAGGACTAGCAATGATTCGATTGGCCAATTGAATGAAAAAACTCATTGTATGTATGGGACCTAGACCAAGGATGGTGAAGATAGATTTGGTAATGACATTAATTGAGGCTCCAAGGTCTATGAGTGCATCATCGAAGTTGGAACTGCCAATTTGGAATGGAACTGTAAAGGTCCCAGGATCTATGCACATTATGGGAATAGACTATTTGGTGGAAACATTTTCAAAGGTCCTAAGTTGCCTCTTGTGGGTGCACAATTCCTTAAGAAACATGGCATACTTAGGGGTTTGTTTAATGGAATATAAAAGGGAAATGTTCACTTCAACATGTCTAAACATGTTGAACATTTTCGGATCGGGTTCAAAGGACTTATTTGGAATAGAAACGTCTTGAGGAAAAGGAATTTTTTTCCTAAGAGGAATGAAAGGAGGTAAGCGAATGACTTCAGATTACTTTTCATGTTTCTTATTCTTTTTATTTTCTATGTCAACATTTAAAGGGGGTTGGGGGACTTATCTTAAGGCATAACAATTTTCTTTCATGATCTAAGTGAAATTGCGCATACATTACCCTTAGGGTTGGGTAATGGTTGAGCTAGGAGTTTGGAGAAATTTAATTGTTGTTGCTGGCTTAGGTGGGATGCATGTTGACCAATTTGGGTTTCAATGTTTTTGAGGCTAGAACGGGTGAAGGAGGAAAGATATTCAACTACACTTTCTAATGGTTTCTTTGAAGAAGAGGCCTATATCTAATTGGGATTGCCTTGATTTTGGTTCTTTGGAAAGCAAATGTATTAGTTTGGGAATTAAGAAGGCTCATTAGGATAGTGGATTCTAAGAGGAGGATTATTAATTTGTTGATGAGGAACAAAATGATAAGGTTGTTGGATGTTACCAACACCTTGACCATATTTAAACTGGTTTGGTTTTTGAGGAGGTAATTGAGGGGGATGAGATATGGAGTTACCATACCTCAGGCCTTGGTTATAGGAAGAAGAGAAGGGCTCAGAGTGAGGTTGGTTGAATTTTCTAATGAACTGACCTGATTGTTGAGGGTTGGGGTTTCGTTGAGCATAAGATGCATTGAGCACCATTGGTCCAAATGAATCAGATGGATCCTCTTGAAGTTGTGTACACATGTCTATTGGATGAGCTGGTGTGTTGTAGATTCCATAGTTTTTGACAGGTACAGGAAATATAGATTGTGGGGAATATGAGGTTGGGACTTTGGATGCCACAAATAGTTGTTGCACAAAACCTGTAAGTTCACTCATCAACTTGGGCATCTTGTTCATATCCATGTATTGATTTTCATAGACTTGTTTTACTTGGGCATGTGCTCGAGTATGGATTTTTTGTGTGTTTGCAGCCATGTTGCTTATAAGATCTCTTGTAGCTGTAAGAGTTTAATCAACAAGATCACCACCACTTGCGGCATCAATGAGAGTTCTCCCCATAACCAATAACTCCTCATAAAAGTTTTGGATCAAGCGTTGAATAAGGATTTGGTGGGGTTGGCAGGTTACAACAAGATTTTTGAACCTCTCCCAGTACTCATGGAGTGACTCACTTTGTAATTGACGAATACCACTTATTTATTTTTGGATAGAAGCAATACGAGAAGGAGGAACGAATTTATCTAAGAAGAGTCGCTTCATGTAATTCCATGGGGTTATGGAACTAGGAGGTAGGTAGTAGATCCATGACTTGGTAGAGTCAGCTAGGGATAAAGGGAATGATCAATGTTTTATTTGTTCCTCATAAACCCTTTGAGGCTTCATGGTATATCACACCACTAGGAACTCTTTAAGGTGGAGATCCGGATCCTCACCGGCTAACCCGTGGAAATGAGGAAGAAGATGACTCGAACCCAATATGAGTTCTAAGTCAGCCTCAATGTTTTCATATTGAATACCAAGATGTTGGTAATTCTTATCATGGGTAGTGAGTTCTTTAAGTGTTTGTTCCCTAGGATTGGCCATATCTAATTCAATAGGTTGCACAAGGACTAGTTCTTCAATTATTTGATTATCCCTAATGATCCTCCTAAGTTGGTGAAGTGTTTTCTCAATTTTCGGGTAAAACAAATCTAAGGAATTGTTTGGGAGGATATGGGGAATTCAATGATATGTTGGAAGAAATAGAAAGAGAGTTTTTTCTTTTTGTGTTTTCCATTTATGATTTTTATGAAGAAGGTGAGTTTTTCTTTTTGTTTTTTTTTCATATTTTTTTTATTTTTTTACGATAACTAGAAAGTAACAACTACTTAATTGCACCATACCCAGAAATGACGCCATTTGAAAGCGTGGCCGATTTTCTCCTATCTACAGTTCAAATTTTCAATGCTCCTCTAATGTGTATAGCAGCACTCGGGTCGAATCCTCAGCGATGATACTCTTTTAATAGTTGAATGTTTTTAGTTGACTGTATTTTGATTGGGGGGGGGGGGTTATTTGCAAAGAATAAATGAATTTATTAATTATTGGTGTTTAATTTAACAATTCGATAAATATTTGTGTGATTTCCTTTTTAGGGAGTTAATCTTGTGATATCCTTGATCTTTGCTTTATATTGTATTTAAATTAACACCCACTTCACATGATAACATTGATTGGAATTCCTAAATGTTAAGTATTTAATAAAAGACTTAAATTATCATAGAAATCTAATATAAATTAGAGTTTATTGATGGTAGTGTATTTATGGTTCCAATAATCCATGGAAACCACATGTTAAACAAATCATGTCATTAATCCACGACATTCTATGTTTAACATACACAATGTTAATTTAAAGAATATCCATTGAGAAAATGCTCTCAATCACTCAATACCTTCAAATTATAACTCATCTTAATGGTAAATGTACTCATCCATTGTTATGGTTAATAATATGGTTGTAATGTTTATGATTATTAATTATAAATAGAATAAAAAGAAAGGTATAAGAAAAGATTTGTGCATCGAACACACACACACAAACAGTGAAGGAAATTAAATACTAACATTAGATTGAATGAGAAAGCATAATAAGGGAAGGGGATTCAAATGTATTTAAACTATTTTAAGACCACTAATATTATTTAACAGAATTTGTATGAGATTAACAGATGAAGAAGAAGAAACATTCCTTAAAATATATTTACAGAAACCAAGACTTACAAGATTATAAACAAAAAAACACAAAAGTAAAAGGAAAGAAATAAAGGAGGAAGGATATCTCAAGTGAAACTTCAGTATGGCAGTTCCTCCCAAGCCCTTGGAAAGGATCTTTCATGCTAATATGTGCTTCTCTATTTTGAAATGCCAACCCCTTTGAAGGGGAGGAGGGGGATGTATTTATAGCCCAAGGAAGTGGACTATTTTCATTCCCAATATGTCCCTCCACTTGGCTCGATAATTTGGACATCCTGATAGCTGAATAGTGAGATATCATCTTCTTAAAAGTTTTAGATAATACTTTTTTCCTACTACTCTAAATATTTGGAGTCATTTGGACTTATGGAGCCAATGCTATGGTGGTTTTATTAAACAAAGATAAATTATCCATTTAAATCCATAAGTTTTAGAAGGCCTAAATGTAAATGGGTTTATCAATCGTAATATTCCTTCAAATATGAAATATTTCTTCAACAATGTTGGCGAACTATATCACCTCTTTCACACTAAAAAATATCAGCTTTATTAGAAGATTACATCATGAGATATGTCAGGAATACTATTCTGATGTTATTTCCCATCAAGAATGGTGGGATAAGTTTAAATGAATTATTTAGGCCCCTTGTATTTAGATTTGGTCCTTAAACTTTTTATCCAAGACTCCTTACATTATCCCCCAAACTCTTATGAATAATAAAGAAATTTTGACTTCCTGATGGAGCCCAAAAATTAAATCGTCTTGGATGGTCGAGTTTCATCACAGATTCTGTGGGTTTTCTTGTGTGGTCCATATGACCATTAAAATGGCAAAATTGGACAATGATTTATTCTATTGATATGTGGTAAATTTAATTAAGAATCCTTAAGAACAATAAAAACATAATTTATATCAGTAT
Source organism: Viscum album (assembly GCA_963277665.1). Lineage (NCBI taxonomy): Eukaryota > Viridiplantae > Streptophyta > Magnoliopsida > Santalales > Viscaceae > Viscum > Viscum album. Next base: position 374,204,764 of record OY728163.1, on the reverse strand, counting down.
AGCGATAGTTATAAATAAAATAGTAAACTAACTCAATTGGACTACTTCTAAAAATACTCAAAAGTTATACTTATTATTAAAACATTAATATTTCACACAAATTATGCACATTTAAAATAAAATAAGTAAAGGGAGTATATAATAAGTCATGAAACTATTAATAAAATCAGCATAATACAAAAAATATAGGTCTTAATGTGTTTTTAAATAGATATTTTCCAAGGAATAGGTACAGTTTGTATCCAAATTGTTTAGTTTTATTTCTTATTACACTTCCTTAAAATATTATTAAACGATGAAAGAATAATATCACCAGTATAATATATATAATTAAAATATATTATGTTAATTTAATAAATTATATCCATCTCTATTTCTTTAAAATCAAAAATGAATCCATCATTTATGTATATAGTGGACTACCACATCACGAACCGGCGTAATTCTTTTTCAATCACTATATATCACAATTGTATTATAATGATACCACTAATATTTATATATTAAATTAATTAAATATTTATCATTATTAAAATTTGAAATATCATTTACCTTTTTACCTTTACATTTAAAAAAAATGATAATTACATTTCTGTGTATGAGTGGACTACCACCTCCGCGAAGTGATGTGATTTATTTTTCATCACCACTTCACATGGTTGGTTTATATAAGTATGTTTAAAGAATTAATATGATATTTTTGACATTATATTCATTATTTAATGATAAAATAATACTTATCTTTTTTCAATAATTATTTTTGGAAAATGGAAATGTTACTCATGTGTATGTACGACCTACTATCTCCAAGATTGTAATGTAGTTCATTTTTTATAACCATATTTAATAGTTGGATTTAAAACTGTAATAGTTTATAAATTTATAATTAGTTAATGATTAATATTATATATATTATGTATTAATGACTAGTTTTACTATAGTCATCCAACAGATGTAATTTTGGTCTTATGAACCGAATATAATCAAAACATCTGACATGAACTCAAGTAATAGTTTTAAAATGGTAATAAATGATAGAAACGGAATAATAAACATGAAAAGTGTTATTAATAAAGAAAATAATTAACATAATTTTATTATTTATTTAGATACATAATGAAAAATAAACCTTATACTAGAGGTAAGGGACTTTTTAAAATAAACCTTTTTAGCATTTCTCTTAAAACTCTTTTTTTTCTTAGAGAACCATATTTTTGATATTATTATCTGGATATATTTATATAGTCATAAGTGAATGATAAAATACTCTATGTGTTTATTTTTTATTTAATTCATGATTTTAAAATGGAATATTTTTATATATTGTTTTAATGTTCTTGGAAAAAATACAAAAGAAGTGTTCTATTTTAATGTATAGAGAGACAATGACCTTTTTTCCACCATAACTATTGCTATATTTTTGGATTAATTTATTATAAATCATTTTTTCATTAAATAAAACCCACACTGATCTATGTTATGAATGATTTAAAATTGTTTTTTCAAAATTTAACGGATATATATATATATATATATCCCTAAATGATTTCTTATGGATGAAAGGAACAGTTTTATGATGCAAGCTTTTAAGCATTCTATTATAGTTCACGGGAACTGATTATGATGAAGGTTGGTTGTTTATTAAACCTAGGGTGGGTTTAACAATTATATATCTCAAGTGAATTAGTTAAAGGGATAGAGTTAACTTATTAGTTCTCTCCTATTAAATTATAGGAATATGCTTCTATGTTGAGTCCAATTGTAACCATAAAGGTTATTTTATATGTATTGGTGAAGTTTATCTCATTTTTATTAGTGATATGAAATTTTTTATCTAAGTGAAGTAAATTTTTTTATCTCTGAACTCTATGTTTCTCTTTGGGAATATTATGATTTCTGAAGGTAATATAATTATATAATGTTTCAAAAAAAGTATTTTATACTTTTTATGGGTAAAAATATAACATTATAAAAAGTTTAATATATTTTTTCCAATAATAAAACATATGATTTTTATTTTTTTACTTTAATATTTATTATTAGATGTGTTATGAAATTATTTAAGTGGATAAATTTTTTTTGAGTGAGAAAATTTATATTTTTACCCAATTTTTATTTTGATAATGGAAAATTTTTATAAGTATTCATGGGAAAATGGTTTATTATTTATTATTGGGTCACTTATTGGGGATTTTGTGCTCATAAAACATTTTTAAAATTGTTTACAAGGCTCAATGATACGTAAGGTAGAAAAAGAATTAATTTTTAATGTCATGAAGAATTATAATGAAAATAAAACATGTTTTATTTGAAAAGTATTATTTTTTGAGAAATAATAGATACTGAGTCGAAGTGTCCACCTTATATGAGATTTTATGTAATAGTTATAAACTAATTATAAAAAACTCTAAACCAAAAAAGATATTTTTTTATGTAAATAAGTGGATTCTAGTTTAAATTCACTAGAATATGTAATGCATAAGGTGAGGTCATTATATAAATGATCTATTGATTAAGAAAAAAGCATGTCCATGAAAATTAATATGGATATTTAAGGTAAATATTATGTTCAATTATCACATTAATTATAATGTTTCACGAAAAAGGTAATGAATACATATTTTTAAAGAATGTGAATATTCATACTCTCCATGGTCAAATTGATGAAAACCCATCCAAATAGAAAATAAGGATGGAGTCATTACAATAAATCACAAGGAGAGTATAAGAATAAAAAATAGGTATTTTAATTAAATAATTTAGATAATATTAAAATAACATTAACTAAATTATTAGGGAAAATACCATTATAAACTTGAAAGTCACATTTAGAAACTAAAAATATATAAATTTTTTTGTAATTTTATTTAATTTATCAAACATTATAGATTGTAAATAATTACTAAAATAAGTTAGTAGATATGATGGGGGAATGATTTTAGTCGCCGATAGTACTTTAATATAATGATTCCATTCACTTTTTTGGTAAAACGTCAAAAGGTGCCTTGTCATAAAAATCGAAAGAAGATTCCTTTCAAAACATTTTGTAAAATGTAAAAAATGGGTCAAAATGTCCACAAAAATTCATTTTATATTAATAAAAAAATTTAAAAATAAAATAAAAATATAGATATCGAATGAAAAATATTCAGCTGAGTAGAAAAAAAGTTGGTTAACAATGAAAACCTGATTTCGGTATCTTGAATATTTAAATATTATTAAATGAAATTAAAATTATAATTTATAGAAATAAAAATAGAGGAAGATAATAATTCATGTTTAATAATGAAATTTCAAATAATTCCCTCATTATAGTCTTAAACATAAATAATCTTAAATAACGATGAAATTATGAAATAAACTCTTACCACTTTTGTAAATTCTGAGTCATAACCCCAATGATATAAATAACATAAAATTAAAAATTAAATAACATGAATATAAACATTTTATTGATATAAAATTCCAAATGGGTAGAAGTTACATCTCTGATAAATAAGTTGGTTGGAGATACCAAATATTCCATAATGGAGTGGGCATTGTGATGAAATATCCTATAAAGTTTATACCATTGAAGCAAGAATTAATCTATAAATTTATTATATATATCAAATTAAAAACCACATAAAAATGTTTAAATAACACATAAAATAATAAAATTAATTTACACACATAATCATAGACTATCAAATACATTGTAAAAGTAATATAACCCAATGAAAATAAATTGAGTTATATAAAACTTACCACTTAGTAACATTCAAGTAAAATCCCCTTAAATGAATTAATTTTAATTAAAACATAAAATACCTTGTATTATGAAAGATTAATTATATTAAATATTAAAGCGTTGCAGTATACATCATATAAAATATATTAGGCGTATAAAATGTAAATATTCCTTCATGATAGGAAATTTAATGAAAGAAAATTGGGAAAAAATATCTTACCACTCATAAAAATAATCACATACATTTTATATATTATATAATAACAAAATTATTTACATTAATTAGATTATTAATAAAAAATATTTTATTATTCCATTTATTTTATTTTTGCTAATGTTATATGTAATTATATAACCAATTATGTTCATGTCAGACATTTTGATGATATTCAGTTCATAGGTCCAAAATGACACTATTAGGTTGACTATAGTAAAAGTGGGAATTATTACATCATATACATATAGTTATCATGAAATAATTATTATTATTTTTTTATAAATTATACTTTTAAACCATCCATGATTTATGGTTATGAAAAATGAACGATATTAAAATCAATAGATTGTATATTGTACGTAGGCATGAGTATCATTTCCATTTTTCAATGACCTTAATGGAAATAACATTTTTTCTATTTTACATTTATAAAGTGATAATTATATAGAAAATGATATATTAAATCTTTAAAGAAACTTACATATAGTATTCATGTGATGTGGTTTTGAAAAACGAATTTCAACGCTTCATGTTGGTGGTAATCCAAACATACGTATGAATGACATTATCATTTTTAAATTAGTGTAAAGATAAAAATAATTTTGGAATAATATCTTTACATAATTTTAAATATTTCATATATATAATAAATATATTTTAAATACAGTGTTAAACCATCCATCAGATGTAGTGATGGAAAATGAATTACATCCATTCATGAGGTGGTAGTCTGTCATACAGAGGAACGAAAGTTTCATTTCCATATGATTGAAGAGGACATAGATATATTGTAATAAATAAAAATAAATACATATAAATATATGGAATAAAATTATTTTATTATTTAATAATTTTATATTAATATTTTATGGTGGTGTAATAGTAATAAAAACAAAAACCCTATGTTAAGAACGATACATGTAAAAAAGTGACCCAAATACCCTCTTAAAATTGTACCTATCCAAACCAATAAAATACCTGATGGGAGTTCCAAATCCCCATGGGATGGAAAATAACACATAGAAATAAATCCATAAATAAAGGTAATTATTTATCCCAACTTGAAGCAATAACCTGGCACTTATATTCAATATATACAACTTCTAAAAAGATAAAACTATGTCATAATTGAAAACAGACTGTGAAAACCAAACAAATCAAGAGTTGAAACAAATATCCAAGTATAGGTCCAACCATAAATGACTAATAAAGTAGAAAAAAACTAATCCATGTGTTATTGTGGGAAGAATCCCACTATCTGGCCACCTACTACTCAACTCAGTTTACATACAACCACACCACCTCACAGTGGCCCCTTGCCTTTCCCTGCATCAAAATACATGACCATGTCTATGCACCAGTGAAGGGGTACACCAAGTATTAGACAAAAGGGTTATTAAGGCCTCACATAGGTGTTCTACATCAATTATTTGAACAATAATCCATTCATTTTCGACATTAAATAAAACAAGTTAAGATAGTAGTTCAATATTCTTCATATCACAAGCATGAAAAAATAGTTTAATTTCCCCTTTTCCCAAATTTCCAAATACAAAAAGTAAATAAGTTTTAACTAATTTTATATCTATAAATAACAAATAGATATATCAGTTAAAAACATTCAAATCATTTATCACAACTCATATCAAACATATGGAAGTATAAAAAATTAGTATAATCCAAAAGCAAGAGAAAAGGTAACATCACACCATGAATCGCACTAGGTAGTAATAACTATGAAACTCCTACCAATCATATAAAATATCATATACATCATGAAACTATACATATATATGGAATCTATAAATTATAATAACACACTAGAATGTAATCCCCAACATTTCTCATAAGTCCCTAAAACAATGGGCCTAGGAAGTGTAGAAAAGACCAATGAGAAAATTCTATGATAGTGGATGAGACCTATTAGTATACCTTCCACCTAAGTAACCAAGGCATCCCATGTTCTCCATTTTTCTAACTACTACAGCAAACCATTTCACTCAAATAATTATTTGAAAACCATTTAACAAAACCAATTCACATTGCTTTGAAAACCCTTTTCCATTTACCAAAACAAGGTTAAAACCCAAATTTATAAAAAAACATGTTCCAAAAACACAAAACAAAATAATAAATCATGATATTTTATTTTAAAAAATAATTTATCAAAAATATGATCAATTCATTTCACCAACGTAGTCTAGATACAGAACCCCTACCTTAACATTCAGCATGCATACTCCCAATAAGGGAACCACCAATGAGAATAATGAAATAACAAAAATAAAGGCCCTAGAACTAATCCAATCATATTAAAATTGATAAAATTTACATAAGGTTTTTTGGGGGAATATGAATCAACATGAAACTCAAGAATGCACACCCACTACACCACAACCAACAAAGAAAGACCCCCTAGAATTAGATCACACAATAGATATAGTGGGAAATAAGAAGAAATATCACCACAAATAAGAAGATCTAATAATGTAATGTAATGGTGGAAAAAAAATCAATTAAAGGAATAAGTAGAATGACTACTCACCCAAATATATTCAATCCATCCATAATGGTGATCAATCACCAAATGAATCAATCTAGATTGAATGATGACTCCCAAAATTTCTAGAAGCAAGCTCTATGTTGAGAGGGAAGGGATCTGTAAGAGAATGAAATAACATATCACCTTTTTGGTGCCAAAAATTCCATACCTATGACATTTACATGGATTATGAATAATTTATTGGTCTTATAATATATGGATTCTAGATAGGCCAATTAACTCGTCACATTTTTATTAAAAACCAACCTATTAACATTAAACAGTTTGTTATTTTTACATAGAGTGTACTAACTTCATGTTGTGTATCATATTTATAACATCCACCAAACAGAACATAAATATCATGTATTCTAATTACACATCATTTATTTCTCCTAAAAAAATCAAAATCAATATATTATTTTAGAATAAACCAAATGAAACTAGGTTATCATCTGAACATGGGAAGAACCCTGTAAAGCCATTAATACATTTATAACTAGAATATATTAATTAAAAAAACATATATCCTTCAACATTATGTCATTTCCCCATAAAATTATATATATCTTTAGGAGTTTCCTAATACACTATATTCTAGAGGAAACTAAGAAAGACATGATAAAACACTTTAGTAGGGGTAAGAAGATATTAAAAACTCCCAACTATAAGACATTTTGTCCCCAACAAGTCATGTAGAAGAATAAAGTATAGTAAAGAGGTGAGTTCATTGATCCCTAATAAAAAACCCCTTCTCTTAAGTCTTATGAGAATATTATCCATGTTTCCAAAACACTTTTACTACCAGAATAGAATTCCCATGAATGAATCTCACTTGAGGGTCAATGATCTCAACTGGCTTCTCAACAATAGAAACATCAATCTCTAACTCAATGTCTTCTCAATTCAGACTGTGAGAGGGATTAGATGGTATTTCATGATCTTTAATATATAGAAAAAATCATGAATTCATGTAATCTAAGCCATAAATTCTAATTGATAATCAGCCTTTCCATGACACTAAATGACCTCAAACTATCCATCATATCTTAGAGACAACTTTCCCTATTTTTCAAGATAACATTGTCCCAGCTAAGGATAGACATCCAATAATAACTATTCACCAAAATAACTCCAAAGAATGATTTTTTAATCTAAAAACTTATTTTGAATAATATTTATTAGAACCAAATGCCAAAATATATCCTGAATCCTCACTAACATCAACTGAACAATACTTGGTCCCACCAATGAATCTTTTCCCACATATAACCAACAATGAAGTAATTTTTACGGGTGACCATACAAAGACACACAACAATCCATCATTATTGAACATTGATAAGTTTTTTTATTAGAAAACTTAACTAGTCCTATATGGATATCCCAATAACCACTAAAATCAAAGACACATGCACAAATCATATCCTAAAAAATATCGATAAAATATTATATCTTACAGTATGTTTGTGTATGATAAGTTGTTATCAATCTGACATAATTCCCTATCACCTCCTTGAGACTTCTCTATAACCATTAGGTAAACATTGGTCCCTATCTAAAATTATTTCATAGGGAACCCCATGTAACCTCCTAATTTCTTGCAAATACAACTTACCCAGATCTTCTACTTTTGTGGTGTCATTTATTAGAATAAAATAAACTCACTTTGTCAACCAATCAATCATCACCAAGATAGAATTTCCCATAGATGAGTCTATTGTATTAAAACAACAATGTCCATGGATACCTCATCACATTTCCAAAATATCACTGGAATATATTGATGAAAACTAGAAGGTTTCAAATGCTACCCATTTATCATTTGGCTTGTGTAATTGAGAGACACATAATCATAAATGTCACGGTTCATACGCAAACACCAGAATCATTTAATAATGTTATAATAAATATTCTTAGTGCCTATATAAATGGACCAAGATGAACTATGGTAATAAACAAACTATGCTCCTCACTGATATAGGGATGAAAACATGATCCCCATAATTAAGAATACCATATGGAGAGAGAGACCAACCAGAAACTATGTCCCCCAAAATATATGGTTTATTAAATTCCTCAAAACTCATCTTCCTACTTATGAATATGTTTAGTAGACTCAAGAAGATATGAATATAATTTAACACTAGTCAAAACAAAGATTAAAAAATCCTCCTATCCATCCAGATGTAACTTATAAAAAATCACCATAAGGTTACGCTCTTCCTTTGATTCAAAAATAGATTGGGATTGATAATTCCTAGTAAGAGATTCTATAGTGAAATAATCCTTCCTAGAGTTGTAGAAAATATTTAATTCAAAATGTATAATGGTATTCCACCCATCACCTCTGTGTAAGATTCAAGTCCTTCTGAGAAAAGATATACCTAAAATTCTTATGATTAGAAAATAATGTAAACCTTTCCCCAAAAAGAGAATACCATGAACAATTAAGAACACTCATAACTACAAGAAGCTATAAATCATGAGTGGTGTAATTATTCTTGGGTGGTTAAAGATGAAGAGTGTCATAATACACCACATGATTAACCCACATGTGCACACAACCCAAACCAACACTAGAAACATCACAGAAAACAATATATACCTTACTAGAATTAGTTAATATAAAAATGGGAGATGATATCATAATTCAATTAATCTAATAAAAAGAAGACTCCAAAATTAAATCCTATATGAATTTAACCCCTTTACTAGTAATATTAGTCAAATGTGACTCCATCTTTGATGAATCCTTGAAGAACTATCGATGGTATCCATGAATACCATGGAAGCTCTGAATCTTAATGACATTTTGTGGCTCTTCCCATGATAAGACAACCTTTACCTTCTCTAGATCAATTGATAATATATTTTCCGAAATCACGTGGACCAATAACTTCACTTATTATTTTCAATTATTGAATTTCAAAATATTTCCATGAAAATAGAGACTCATCAAGAATTCAAAAACCAATCTTAGATGGTTCTCATGATCATGCTCATATCTTGAATAAACCAAAATATAATCCATCCAAACTATGAAAAATGTCGAGATACTGATGGAATATATTATTCATCAAATCCATGAAAACATCATGAGCAATAGTCAGATATAATGGAATTACAAGATATTCATAATGGCCATACCTTCTCCTGAAAGCTATATTTAGCGTATCATACTCCAAAACTCAAAACTGATGACAACCTGTCCTAATATTAATCTCCAAAAACAATTTATCTTTGTTTAAATGATCAAACAAATCATCATCATGAAGAAAATGATACTTTTTATTATCTTTTACTCATATCAACATTCTATAGTCCACAAAAAATCAAAGTGAACCATTTTTTTCATTGGAAAACATCATTGGGGTATCCCAAGGTGAAACACTAGGGTGAACAAAACCTTTCACTGATAGATCATCCAACTGAATCTTGAGTTCTTTTAGCTTTTTTGTTTTATTCAATAGTAATTGACTTTATCTCTGGCACGAGGTCAATCATAAACTTTACCTCCCTCTCTATAATAATACCATATAAATCATCTATGAAATTGTTAGGAAAACCATGAAAAATGGTGGGATGATTAATAATAGAAGAAATTGTATAGGTCTCAACTAAAACAACAGAAAACAAAATCCTGATCTCTGGGTGGTAAGGTCCTACATGACCACACCTTTGATCCCATTATCCCTAAAAGGCCCGTGAGCTCCCATCATCCACAATAAACAAGAAATAATGATGATAACAACAAACCTAATCAAGATTTGGAATAAGCTAATCCTTCTTGATTATGACATTGAAAAAATACAGATTGAGAACTAGAAAATCACAAAATAACTCCACATTAGTTATAGATAGCATATAAGAATAACTCTAAAACACATTCTCTTCTACTCTTCCCAAGAGGTGTCTCTAACACCATAATAAAGGACATGAGTTCTGCAGAAGGTTAATAATATAAAAAATGGACATATATAAATTATTGTAAATATCTAGTATAAATTAAAGAAATCACTACTAAGGATGTAATAAGTTTGGTACCACTCTAAATTGGTAAAACCATGTCTACCTCCACTAGAAACTCATCGAATTCATGATGGTTCTTCACTCTTGAGGCTTGTTTATTGAGCCCTGCAGCATTTTAAGTATCTTACTATGTTATAGTAGCATCTGGAACCAATGGTTCCAGACAATATCAGGGAGAATACATGGCTGAAAATAAAATTCATATTAACTGAATGTCTACAATAGTTACACATATTTTCAAGGGAATGAAATGAACTATTGGTGTGTTAAACATTACCACATTGATATAGATTTAGTGGAAAATTAATTTCTATAAAATGAGGTGCCTAAAGGGCCTACTATTGGGAACTAACTCCAGTAATAATGCTGTGATCTTTTAACTTTCTCTTTTTCATTATCAAACCCCTGAAGCTTCCACTAGGTGGAAGATACGGGGTAGAATATAAAACCGTTCATTCCATATTCATTTATTCCATCATATCCCTATCCATTATATATGTATATGTTGAAAGTTTTAGCATAAATACATGCAATATGATAACAAATCACAAACCTTTTAGGTACTTCAAATATTTAATCAAGTCACTCTTCAAATCCTTTGGTGAAAAATGATCCAACTCAATAAACCAATTGGAATATGCAGACACCAAACACTCTCCCTACTCCTATCCGAGGAACATCGTAGACTTCTCTATCATCAGTAAATCATGAAAAAACTATAAGATTAATATAGTCTTAAAACCATTATTGTCTAAGCCGATATGTCTATCCACTTATACCATAAAATTCCACCAATAATTGATATAAACCTCATGTCTAAATTATATACACTTCTCCTTGATACTCTCAAGTTCATCATGGAAGTCAAAGATCTTACTAATATTTTCAATTAATTCATTAGCCTTATGAGGTTCATTAATACTTTTAATGGAAGGTGGTTTCTCATGTAACAACTCTAGTGATCAATATATTCCTCTTACAGCTCCCTTTTATACCTCAATGATTGCATTCTAAGATTGTGGATTATTCTGATCAATATAACATACTGCTCACATAATATACTAAAGAATTTTTTTAACCATTGGAGGACTCCCTTGAGGATCATAAACTATACCCACCTGAGGAACTTTCAAAACACGTCTCAGATTCATACTTATTTCCAACGAAACAAAAAAAAATGATAAAAGAGAAAAACAATCTCATTTCGAACAAGAAATACCGTAAGAAAACAACTAATATTGGCATCAAGAACACAAAACGAGAAGCACACATCAAAAACACCCATTGGAAATTGATAATCATCATGACAAGATCTAACCAGAAACACACTGTAATATAGCTCTTAAGTACACACAAACCTATCTAAAATCATCCAAACTTCCCAATACAAGGACTCTTTGGGGCATACAACCTCTAAAACCAAACAATAATAAACCAATCTGAATACCCTCTCAAAGTGGTACCCGACATAACCCATCACATTACGGTAGGGCGTTCCCAATACCCATGGGATGGAGAATAGTACTCGTCCATCAAACAGTGACCATAAGGATAAATTTCTAACAACCTAAAGCTAAAACATATGAACATATATGAAATAGAGAAAATAGTGGAATACATAATATATTCCATCAATAAATACAAGAAAAAGAAACCAAAAAACTCAAAAGTATAAAAAAAATCTCTATGTATAAGTACAACCACAAAGGACTACAAAAATTAAAAAACAAACTACACTTTGTGATAACATCAATAGAATCCCACAATCTCACTAGTAGCTACCCAAATTATCTGACATAAAACCTTACTACTTCATTGTGGTTCCTTTTCTTTCCCTCCATCCAAACACAAAACCATTTCTATTCCCCACAAAAGGGGTATATAGGGTGTGGGCTAGTAGGACTTGTAGTGTTTAATACATGAATTGCATATCATGTCTTTGTACAATAATCCAAGAATTCTAAAAATTAAATAAAACAAGCCATGATAATAGCTTAACATTTTTATATCAAGACATGGAAAAATTGTCTGATTTCCCCTTTTTCTACATTTCCAAATAAATTAGTAAAATTAATTTCAAATAATTTAAAATCGATATATCATAGTTGATATATCAATTCAGAATAATCAATTCATGTAACATATCTCATATTAAATCTAGGTTACTATAATAAAATAGTACAAATCAAATGTTGAATCATAGGTAACATCACACTAGGGATCATACTAGGTCAAGATAGCTATTACAATCATACCTAACATATAAAATCATGTACACATCAGTCCACTAGACATATGAATCGAGTTTATATAACATAGGAACACTACCACAAGTGACCCCCCAATAGGTCTAATGAGTCCCTATAAAATGGGTAAGGAGAATATAAAGTCTCCATGTACAATCCACCAACAGTGGATGTGACCTATTACTATACCTTCCACCTAAGTACCCAAGGCTTCCCTTGAGATCTATTTTCCAAAAAAATCATCTAACCATTTCCATCCAATCAGGATTTGAAAACCATTTCACGAAACTATTTCAAAATGCTTGAAAACCTTTTTTCCATTAACTAAAATACGGGAAAATAAAATATTATAAAAACCCAATTTCATACACATAAAACAAATAAGTAAATAATTTTTTGTATTTAGAAACAAATATCAAAAATAGGATCAATGCAGTTCACCAACACATGCTAGAGACAGAACCACCTATATCAAAACTCGGGCCACACACTCCCAAAAAGGCATCCACCAATGAGAAGAATGCCACAACGATAATAGAGGCCCTAGAATCAATATAAACATCTTAAATTTGATTCAATTCACAAAAAGGTCAATGAAAAAGATGAATCAAAATGTACCTGAAGAACACACACCCACCACACCATAACCAATAAATTAATAGCCCAAAAATGAGATCTCATAGTATATCTAGAGTTAAATAAGAAGATACATCACCACAAGACAACAGATCTGAAAACATAAAAAAAATGATGCTACCATAAACAAAGTAATAATGAAAAAGAAAATATTACTCACCCAAAGATATTCCATCAAACTTCAATAGTCATGAATCACTGAATGAATCAATTTGGATCGAATAGAGACTACAAAATCACAGAAAGAGTTCACTAGGTCGAGAATGATGAAATATATAGGATATGAAATAATATATCACTTTAAAAATACCTTAAAACAAATGCTCGTCAGATTTATATATTGTGTAAACCATTTACACCTCATATAATCCACAGTGTCCATATACACATAAAAACCCATCATGTTTTAATTTAAAACTGACATTTTAACATTACATGGTGTGTAATATGTAAACGACATGTACTAACTCTATATTGAGTACCATGTTCGCAAAATCAACCATGTAGAACATACAAATAATTTTATCCCATGACATGACATGTATTTCTCGTGAATACAATAAAAATTGCATATTCTTACACAAAACCCCTAACAATATCATTCACCCTCCAAACTCATAGGGAACCTTGTGAAGTCCTTTTTATATTTATACCCAAACACAATTAATTAAAAAATTATTTATCCATGAATTTTATTTCATTTTTCTCAGAAAGGTTTCTCCATCCGTAGGAGTCCCCAAAGACACCCAATTCTATAGGAAAAGAAGAAACAGAAATAAAATACCTGAAAGTAGTTAATGAGATGTTAAAATACCTCTTATTTAGAAAACCACTTTAGGTTTACACTAAAAGCCTCTATAAGAGTGTTCGATTTTATAAAAATAAATTTAATATGTTGAATGAGAAGTAAGGATATTATTTGGTCACTATTTTTATGAAATAAAAGGTATATTATATGTGATTAATAATGGATAGGAGCTTCCTCTTTATAAGATAGGGGAGGTAAATTTTCGGAATTTCTTAAATTATTAAATGAATATAAATTAATTTTCATATTAAAATGGATACAAATTGAAAAGATTCAATGATAAGATACTGATGAATCTTAATCTTATATTATATTAATAATTGTACAATGTTTTGTTAGGGTTTTACCCTTACCTTTTTGTTTTAACTCGCTTTAAATATTGTTGAAAATTACTGTGATGACCTCATTTTTACTCTTTATTGCTCATGGTATTTACTATAAATAGATAACTAGATAATTAATGGAATATAATTGATATTTATAATCATATACCAATAACTTGGTTGATGGTTGGATTTTGAATAATTTTAAATCATTTAATACAATATTATATATTATAAAATATCATTTTTGTAACTATTAATTTAATTTGAATTTTAAAATAAGCTAAAATTAAAGAAATTTGAATATATTTCATTCAAACCTCTATAAAATGTTATATTTATCTTAAAAATTAATGTAATAAAACTATTATTTAAAATTATATTACTTTAAAAATTTTCAAAATCATTTATTTTAAATTAATATTAATTGAATAAATATTGTGTCAGCGTTGCATTATTATTTAAGAAAATTAAATAATTTTTAAAAAATAAAAATAAATTACTATCTTGAAAATAATTTCATTATTAACAAAATAACCATTAATATATTTTCTCCACTTTCTTTTATCCCTTTTCAATACACATAAGAGATATTTAAAATGGAGAGGGTGACATTTTGTATTTTTTTTATTTACTTATTATATTTGAAACTTTCATGGAAATGATTCCAATAAATAAATAAAAATAATTAATATGGTGATAAGGGTATATTTTAAATCATTAAAAATTATTTAAGATGAAGAATAGTGGGCTTATCTCTTAGTTTTAACTTAAGTTAACCTTATATACTCTTTTCCTATGGTGTTAAATATTTTCTATATTTTCTATTAATTACGACTATAAATTATTTTGTCCATAATAAAAAATTTAAATTATTCTCATTTAAAATAAGGAACCAATTCTAAGGAATTGTATCCATATAAGTTATTGAAATTAATTTTATAATAATCCTTTTAATGGTGGTGAAAAATGGTTTTCAGGAAAAATGCATTTTTTAAGGAAATATTATTTTACATTAACTATATGAATAGTAATATTTATTATCACGAACCAACCCAGGTCGACCCTAAAACAGTAAACTGAGATGATCTGTGACAAGGCCCAAGAGGTGTTCCTGATCCTCATGGGCTGGTGACAAGCGCCAGGGCATCAACAGAGTACAAAAGGGAATGATTTTTCCAAAAAAAAAGCTAAGAATCTGAAATAAATAGAGAAACACAAAATAAATAGACGACATGAAAAAAAAGAACGACCAAAAATATGAGTAACCTGACCATGACCAAGACCCCATATAACCCTGTGGTTCACTCTATGATACTGAAACCAAATGCCACCCAATGCAATCAGAACCAAAGTTAGAACTTATAAGAGAAAAAACACTATAGGCATGGGGATTAAAACTCATTAGTTAGGCCTGACTAATTCTATACCAAAATAATATCCTTTAAATAATGAAACATTGATTTTAGGTTTGAAATACAATCTATAAAATTAGTATTTTCAATACGTCACATTTCTAAATACACAAATTAAAACTCATTGTCATCATGTTTTAAAACAAGCATCATCAGGATGAATGATAAAATAGAACCAAATAAGAAACATTAATTTTTCGTTATAAAGTAAAATAGGGCTAAAAATCATTTTAAAAAAACATTATGGCTTACTAAGAAAACACCAAAACCATGGACTAGGGATATGGTTTCACAATAAGGGATATTTTTGGATCATTATGGGAGTAACTAGGAACTTAGAGGAGAACCAGAACATACTGTATTTGTGACTCATCCTGAAGGCATGTCCTACTCAATGATGTCCTAACACCCAAATGCCTGATTTTCACCCTACCAGTCCTAGTCCAGGGGACCAATCCCATAGTAATAAAACCAATTACCACCTTCTATGGGCCACTACCTAGTAAAACAACCTTGACTAGTGCAGAAAATGTAATTAGAAATACATTTTGCTATGATAGGTTCATGTGATAAGTATGCAAGGGGGTGCTCCATACATTTCAAGTAAAAATTCACACATATATATACTACCATGCACCACTATAACTAGAACCACCCTTGCCGCCGCAAGAAGCAGCTAATGCCTTAAAGAAAAACCCCACTGGTGGAGTCCCATGCCAAGGACACCCCCTCCCCTTTATCATCTAACATGGTAACGACTCCCTCCTAGAAGGTCTTTTTATTGAACAATTTAAGAATCCAAATAGGATTTAGAACATTTAAAATAAATTATATATAAATAACCACACATGACCCACTTTCGCAATAAAGAACACATTTGAAATCCCATTTCATCGATCTCGGACACCATTTAAATCAGAAACACACTTACAAGGGCCAAAGTGGCATATACCATTAGGTACCTAATGTGAAAAACTCATTTAAGATCTTTAATCACCACTTTGAACTTCTAAAACATGCTTATAAAAACCAAAACATGCCACAATAAATCTCTAGTCATTTTAAAGATCCAACCATTCCATTTGACTACTGCATATTATGTGCACTTGAAAAAAACATACCACACGGTAAAATCCACTCTTAAAATCATGTGCACCTTAAAAGAATTATCAAAACATGTTTCACACCTGTTCCATAATTTAATAAAACATTATAAAACATTATAAAAACATTTAAAATAATAACATATGTCTTTAATTTCAAGAATACACCCAAACACATATTAAAAAATAGAACGAACATTAAAGCAATATTAGAATAAAATTTACAGCCTGTACAAAATTTAATAAAACAATTTCATGATCTATAATGTAATTACAAGTGACACATCAAGGTTTTATACATAAAAAAAAGAAATTTTACATAAAAATACAACTTTAGAATCAAACACACATTAAATTTCAACATAGACCATATTCGCACCATATAAAACAAATCAAAGAACATGTTGAATACATTAAATAAGAAAAATAATTTTTACCAAAGTCATTAACCCAATAAAAGCACCTCATTTCACTTAATACAACTATTATAAAAAAATATATAATGCTATTTAATATTTTAGGGATGTTAATAAATCAAGAACCAATGTAAACATAATTTTAAAGAAAATGCGAAAAGTGTCCTACCTCATCACTATAGTGAAGTGAAAAACACATGCCCAAAACTGGTGTAAAAATTAAAACGTGCCTCAATCGCACCGAATGGAGGTCAAATCCGACCCTAAGAATTAATATTGAACAAAATATTTTACGAGAAAACCACAAAACAAACCCTATCCAATGAATATCTTCAACCCAAGGGGAGAATGGGACTACCAGAGGCTACACACAGAACATGGGATGTTCAGAGGTGGGTCTGTTGGGTCGGAGAGTGATGGCAAGAGGGGGGGGGGGGTGAATTGCCTTTTTAAAAAAAGTTAGCAACTTAAAAAAAATTTATAAATGCAGCGGAAATAAAAAGGGGCAAGACACAATTTGATAATGGAGTTCGGCTTAAACCAAAGCCTACGTCTCCTCTCCCAACTCAACCGTTGAGAGATTTATACTTCAGCTTGCTTTTTAATGGTTGTAGCAAGAAACCCACTAGCCGTTTTAAGGTAGGCTAGATCACCTTCGTACAGCATTCTTTTTTATTATGGTTCTAGCAAGAAACCCAAAATGAAAGTGAGGAAGAAAAAGATGGTTTGTTTTAATACAAACCCAATGAAGAACTAAACAATTATAATAAATAAATTATAACAAACTAGAGGAAGCCTTGAGCGCCAAGAGTGTGAGAGTAGTTGATGTAGAGGCAGCCCAAGTTCAAGGATGGAAAAGGATCACAAGTAGCCCTAGAGATTTGTCGTTAGAGCTTCAATGGATCACAATATCATTCCAATGTATCGGAGGTGTTCCCGGCATCCATCCTCATCTATTTATAGGAGAAATATCCCCAAATACTTCAATATGGCCGTTAGAGGGCTTTCGGAGCCGTTGGGGGTCAAGTGGGCAAGTCTGGTCAAAGCCCAGCAGCTAGTTTGACCGGGCTTACCGGCTGAACGGTGCTTGGCCACCGGCTGGCCGGTGCTCCAGACAGAAGGCAGAGCTTTCTGTCTGGGTTCCACCAGCTGGCCGGTGATTCAGACACCGGTTGGCCGGTGGCACCTGGCAGTGGGCAAGGCCTACTGTCTGGTTCCACCGGCTGGCCGGTGGTCAGGCACCGGCTGACCGGTGGAACCTGGCAGAGAGCATTGCTTCTTCCAGAGACCACCAGCTGGCCGGTGGTAATCCACCGGTTGGCCGGTGGACTCAGAGAGTCCTTTTCCAGTCTTCTTGGTCCAACTCTTTGGCAAAATTTTTCCTATCATCAAAAAAACTTGAAAACAAGTTAGAACACGATGAGAGTGATTGTGATCATTAAAATCCAAGAGAGAGGGGTACAACAATCTCCCCCTATTTTGATTATCACAATCACAAATGAGAAAGCTTTTAAAAAGGATATGCCAAGTAAAAATTAAATAAGAAACTTGGACATGGAAAATTTTAGAGATCATACAAGAATTTCATAGATGTATCATGTATTGAAAATGATATTAATCTTGAAAGGATTGAAATAAAGAGAATGGTTCATTTTGAAATTGTAACCATAGGTCATTTAAAAGAAACAACTGAAATCAATAACTTAAAAAGAGCACTTAAAAAGGGAACTTAATGAAATAAGTAACTATGTAATGTAATAGAGAGTTTTTCTCCCCCTTTAGGATTATCAAAATAGGAGGAAAAGTAGAAAGAAGATTATAAAAACAATAATAAGGAAGTAAGCAATGACAAAAATGATTGATAGATAAGACAACTTGAATTTTATAAAAGATGAAACGTTACATAGAAAGTTCAAAATACAAATACAAAGGCAAGCCAAAAGAGTCAAATATTTAATAGTGATCATTGAAAAATCATTCCTAACTCCCCCTTAATAAAATCAAAACGTTCAACCGGGAGCGGTTTGGTAAAAATATCAGCTAATTGGAAATCAGTAGAAATGAAGTCCAAAGTGATATCCCCTTTTTGAAAATGGTCACGAAGGAAATGATGCCTTAAATCTATATGCTTTGTCCTAGAATGTTGTATTGGATTCTTAGAAATACTAATGGCACTAGTGTTGTCACACCGTATAGGGACATGATCATAGGAAAGGCCATAATCCAAGAGAGTGTGCTGCATCCAAATGATTTGGGCACAACAATTACCAGCTGCTACGTACTCGGCCTCGGCAGTAGAAAGAGAAACACAGTTTTGCTTTTTGCTACTCCATGAAACAAGGGAATTGCCTAGCAGATGACAGGTTCCACTAGTACTCTTACGATCTAATTGACATCCGCCAAAATCAGCATCCGAATATGAAGAAAGTTCGAAAGAAGTATTAGAGGGATAAAACAAACCAATGTTTTTGGATCCTTTTAAATACTTAAAAATTCTTTTGACCGATTGAAAATGATATTCTTTGGGATTGGCTTGAAAATGAGCACAAAGGCAAACACTGAACATTATGTCAGGACGGGTCGCAGTTAGGTAAAGTAGACTCCCGATCATACTCCTATAAAGCTTGTTATCAACCGGTTTCCCGACTTCATCTAACGTAATCTTACAGGAAGTACTCATGGGGGTACTAATTTCCTTTACTTGATCCATACCAAAACGACTTAAAAGTTCGTTTGTGTATTTGCCTTGGCTAAGAAAAATACCATTTGAATTTTGAAAGATTTGAAAACCAAGAAATTTTTTTAATTCCCCCATAAAGCTCATTTCAAATTCTTTTCTCATTAAATCTGAAAAATCAGTACAAAGTGATTCTTTGGTTTAACCAAAGATAACGTCATCAACGTAAATTTGGACAATTAAAAGATCTTTGGAAGTGTGTTTTAAAAATAGGGTACAGTCATCTTGACCCATTTTCAAATCATTTTATAAAAGAAATTTTGTTAACCGCTCATACCAAGCCCGAGGGGCTTGTTTTAAGCCATATAGAGCCTTAGTTTACTTAAAAACATGATTTGGAAATTTTGGATTTTCAAAACCGGGGGGTTGTTCAACAAATATTTTTTATGAAATAAAACCATTTAAAAAAGCACTTTTAACATCCATTTGAAAAAGTTTGGAATTTAAGTGAGCGACGAATGCCAACAAGATCCTAATGGATTCCAATCTAGAAACGGGCGCAAAGGTTTCACCATAATCAATTCCTTCTTCTTGATTATAGCCCTTAGCTACTAGGCGAGCCTTGTTCCGGGTTATATTTCCTTGATCATCAAGTTTGTTCCTAAAAACCCATTTAGTGCCAATAATTGGATGATCATTGGGTCTTTCAACAAGAGTCCAAATATCATTTCTAGAGAATTGATTTAGTTCCTCTTGCATTGCAAGAACCCAATTCTCATCATTAATGGCATC
The DNA here is from genome assembly GCA_963277665.1 of Viscum album. Taxonomy (NCBI): domain Eukaryota; kingdom Viridiplantae; phylum Streptophyta; class Magnoliopsida; order Santalales; family Viscaceae; genus Viscum; species Viscum album. Next base: position 374,183,827 of record OY728163.1, on the reverse strand, counting down.
ATTAATGGTTTGAGGCTCTAGTTGAGAAAGAAAGGCTTGATGTTCAACCTCATTGAGGATTGATCTTCTAGTTCGAGTACCGGCTTGAAGATCACCTATAACATTTTCTAATGGATGGTCTCTAGAAGGTTTCCAAACCTTAGGCAAGGTGGAATATGAAGAAGGTGAAGAGGGTTCTTGATGGTCATCCTCCTTAGGAGGAGAAGAGGAATCATTCAAATGAAGCTTATTAAGCTTATCTTCAACATCTTCAATGATCGGGTGAGGTTTTGGAAGAGTTTCATCAAATTTGACATGAGATGATTCTTCGATGGTTTTTGAACGTTTATTGAAGACACGATAGGCTTTGCTTGAGTTGGAGTACCCAAGAAAAATACCTTCATCGGATTTGGCATCAAATTTCCCTAGGTTATCTTTTGTGTTAAGGATAAAGCATTTACAACCAAACACTTTAAAATAACCAACTTTGGGCAATTTTCCTTTCCAAAGTTCATAGGGGGTTTTCTTAATAAGGGGTCTTACAAGGACTCTATTGATAGTATAACAAGCAGTGTTTATCGCCTCGGCCCATAAATATTGAGGGAGGTTGAATTCACTTAGGAGGGTTCGAGCAATTTCTTGGAGAGTTCGGTTTCTCCTTTCAACCACTCCATTTTGTTGTGTAGTCCCAGGGGCAGAGAAGGTGTGCTTGTATCCTTGAGAGGAACACAATTCATCGAATTCTTTGTTCTCGAATTCACCTCCATGGTCACTACGGAGCGATATAATTTTATATCCTTTTTCATTTTCCACTTTCCTAGAGAATTTCAAAAAGGTTCTACAAGCATCATTTTTAGGAGCTAAAAAGAAAACCCAAGTGAAACGAGAAAAGTCATCTACTTGGACAAAGGTATAGGATTTTCCACCTAGACTTGCTACAGGGGTAGGACCAAAAAGATCAAGATGAATGAGCTCAAGATATTTTGAAGTGGACACTTCCTTCTTAGATTTGAAAGAAGATTTGTGTTGCTTGCCAAGTTGGCATGGCTCACAAATCAAATCTTTCTTAAACTTAAGTTTAGGAAGGTCATGGATGAGCTTGTTCTTATTAAGCTTTAGAAGTGAATGAGAGATACAATGCCCCAACCTTCTATGACAAAGCCAAGACTCATTGTCAAGAGCACTTAAACATTTAACATTTTGGCTAGCTAAAGAATTCAAATCAATAATGTAAACATTTTGAAAACGGGAAGCAGAAAATATCAATTTGTTTTGAAAATCAAACACATTGCATAAATAATTTTGAAAATTCACCGAAAAACCACTATCACAAAGTTGACTAATGATAATTAAATTATGTTTTAAAACTTTAACAAATAAACCATCTTTAATTAAGGAGGTGATACCAAAACCAATGGTACCTATTCCGAAGATCTTGCTTTTTGAATTGTCACCGAAGGTGACGTATCCTCTATAGAATTCTTCAAAGGAGTTGAACTCGGAGGGATCGCCACACATGTTCCTCGAGCATCCGCTGTCGAGATACCACGAGCCTTTCGAAGTCCTACTTCTTTGGTGTTTATCCTACAAAATCAAGAGAGAATAGATTTTGGTACCCATATAAGTTTGGGTCCGGAAAGATTAGCTAAAAGAGACTTTTGAACCCATACTTGTCTAGAGGGATACATCCTAAGATATTCATCCGAGTAGGTAATGATTTTGGGGCGGCCATATCTAGCATTTTTATAATTGCATTCATAAATCATATGTCCGGTTTTTCTACAATAATTACAAAATTTATTTTGAGAGCTCCCCCTTACAAAAGTAGTGGGTGCTCTAGAAGAAGTGGCTTGCTTGTTAAAGCCAAGTCCATGTGTGGTTCTAGCCGAACGTTGAGAACCTTGCAATTTGGTCAAATTTTGTTCACCTTGGGTGAACTTGGCAAGAGATTCCCTTAAATCTTTAATAGTTGAATTCAAAGAATCAACAATTGGAATATCTTGGACCATATGGGCAAGTTCCTCATTCTTTCTGAGAAGTTGATCTTTTTCAGAAATTAGAATTTTGTGTTTCTTTTTTAAGGCCAAAAATTTAGAGGTAAGTTCGTGAAAACCTTCCTCTAATTGATCTCTCGCATTTTGGAGATCTTCATAAGACATGTCATTATTAAAAGAAGAAGAAGATGAGGAAGAGGAGTCAGAAGAAGATACCTCATCAAATGCCATTAGGAATTTTCCACCTTCGTCGCTTGAGTCGCTTGAAGAAATGGAGTCATCGCTTGCACTCCATGTTGACGCTTTGAAAGCCTTCTTGTTTTTCTTTTCCTTTAACCTTTTCTTGAAAAGAGAGCACTCTGGTTTGATGTGGCCTTTCTTTCCACATTCAAAGCATGTAACTTCTTTTTCTGCTTTTCGCTCTTCCTTTCGTGCCCTTTGAAAATTCTTCTTTTTATTCATGAACTTGCTCATTTTTCTTGCAAGTTGAGCAATCTCGGGTTTGCTATCATCGGAGGAGCTTTCTTGCTTTGCTTTGAATGCTATGTTCTTTTTCTCCTTGAAGATTTTACCTTCTTTATCAGCTTGCCTCTTCATGGTAATCTCATAGGTCATAAGTGATCCAATGAGTTCTTCAACCGGCATTTTCTTGACATCTTTCGCTTCTTGGATTGCCGTCACCTTTGGAGCCCATGATCTTGGTAGGACCCAAAGAATCTTCTTGACCATCGTCTCTGCAGAAACATCATATCCAAGAGACTTTCTCCCATTACACACATCAGTAAAGCGAGTAAACATTTCCGTAATAGATTCGTGTGGGTGCATGGTGAAACTTTCAAAGTCTTGACGATACATATCTAATCTAGTGTCTTTGACTTTGTTAGTGCCCTCATGGGTCACTTCCAAAAGCATCCAAATTTCATGAGAAGTGGTGCAAGTAGAAATACGATTAAATTCATTACGGTCTAACCCACAATGAAGAGCATTCATGGATTTTCCATCAAGCTCAAAATTAGCAATGTCTTCGGGGGTCCATTTAGACTCATCTTTGCTAGAGAGAGTGTAGCCTTGCATAACAATTCTATATATAGGATAGCCAATACTTCTAGGAAATGTAATCATGCGAGTTTTCCAATAAGTGTAGTTGGTTCCATCAAAGAATGGAGCCCAAGTCATGGAATACCCTTCGGGTGCTTGTGAGGAAGAAGCCATCACTATGGATCTTAAGTTTGTAACCGGTTAAGGTATTACACAAACTTCCCTTTGATACCAAATGTTGGGTCGGAGAGTGATGGCAAGAGGGGGGGTGAATTGCCTTTTTAAAAAAAGTTAGCAACTTAAAAACAATTTATAAATGCAGTGGAAATAAAAAGGGGCAAGACACAATTTGATAACGGAGTTCGGCTTAAACCAAAGCCTACGTCTGCGCTCCCAACTCAACCGTTGAGAGATTTATACTTCAGCTTGCTTTTTAATGGTTGTAGAAAGAAACCCACTAGCCGTTTTAAGGTAGGCTAGATCACCTTCGTACAACTTGCTTTTTTATTATGGTTGTAGCAAGAAACCCAAAATGAAAGTGAGGAAGAAAAGGATGGTTTGTTTTAATACAAACCCAATGAAGAACTAAAAAATTGAAATAAATAAATTATAACAAACTACAGGAAGCCTTGAGCGCCAAGAGTGTGAGAGTAGTTGATGTAGAGGCAGCCCAAGCTTCAGGGATGGAAAAGGATCACAAGTAGCCTTAGAGATTTGTCATTAGAGCTTCAAGGGATCAAAATATCATTCCAATGTATCGGAGGTGTTCCCGGCATCCATCCTCATCTATTTATAGGAGAAATATCCCCAAATACTTCAATATGGCCGTTGGAGGGATTTCGGAGCCGTTGGGGGTCAAGTGAGCAAGTATGGTGAAAGCCCAACGGCTAGTTTGACCGGGCTTACCGGCTGACCGGTGCTTGGCCACCGGCTGGCCGGTGCTCCAGACAGAAGGCATAGCTTTCTGTCTGGGTTCCACCGGCTGGCCGGTGCGAGGACACCGGCGAGCCGGTGGTCCAGACAGAGAGCAAGCTCTATGTCTGGTTCCACCGGCGGGCCGGTGGTCAGGCACCGGCGGACCGGTGGAACCTGGCAGAGAGCATTGCTTCTGCCAGAGACCACCGGCTGGCCGGTGGTAATCCACCGGTTGGCCGGTGGACTCAGAGAGTCCTTTTCCAGTCTTCTTGGTCCAACTCTTTGTCAACCTTTTTCCTATCATCAAAAAAACTTGAAAACAAGTTAGAACACGATGAGAGTGATTGTGATCATTAAAATCCAAGAGAGAGGGGTACAACAATCTCACCCTATTTTGATGATCACAATCACAAATGAGAAAGCTTTTAAAAAGGATATTCCAAGTAAAAAAGAAATAAGAAACTTGGACATGGAAAATTTTAGAGATCATACAAGAATTTCATAGATGTATCGTGTATTGAAAATGATATTAATCTTGAAAGGATTGAAATAAAGAGAATGGTTCATTTTGAAATTGTAACCATAGGTCATTTAAAAGAAACAACTGAAATAAATAACTTAAAAAGAGCACTTAAAAAGAGCACTTAATGAAATAAGTAACTATGTAATGTAATAGAGAGTTTTTCTCCCCCTTTGGGATTATCAAAATAGGAGGAAAAGTAGAAAGAAGATTAGAAAAACAATAATAAGGAAGTAAGCAATGACAAAAAGGATTGATAGATAAGACAACTTGAATTTTATAAAAGATGAAACGTTACATAGAAAGTTCAAAATACAAATACAAAGACAAGCCAAAAGAGTCAAATATTTAATAGTGCTCATTGACAAATCATTCCTAACTCCCCCTTAATAAAATCAAAACGTTCAACCGGGAGCGGTTTGGTAAAAATATCAGCTAATTGGAAATTAGTAGAAATGAAGTCCAAAGTGATATCCCCTTTTTGAAAATGGTCATGAAGGAAATGATGCCTTTAATCTATATGCTTTGTCCTAGAATGTCGTATTGGATTCATAGAAATACTAATGGCACTAGTGTTGTCACACCGTATAGGGACATGATCGTAGGAAAGGCCATAATCCAAGAGAGTGTGCTGCATCCAAATGATTTGGGCACAACAATTACCAGCTGCTACGTACTCGGCCTCGACAGTAGAAAGAGAAACACAGTTTTGATTTTTTCTACTCCATGAAACAAGGGACTTGCCTAGCAGATGACAGGTTCCACTAGTACTCTTACGATCTAATTGACATCCGCCAAAATCAGCATCCGAATATGAAGAAAGTTCGAAAGAAGTATTAGAGGGATAAAACAAACCAATGTTTTTGGATCCTTTTAAATACTTAAAAATTCTTTTGACCGATTTAAAATGAGATTCTTTGGGATTGGCTTGAAAATGAGCACAAAGGCAAACACTGAACATGATGTCAGGACGGGTCGCAGTTAGGTAAAGTAGACTCCCGATCATACTCCTATAAAGCTTGTTATCAACCAGTTTTCCGACTTCATCTAACGTAAGCTTACAGGAAGTACTCATGGGTGTACTAATTTCCTTTACTTGATCCACACCAAAACGACTTAAAAGTTCGTTTGTGTATTTTCCTTGGCTAAGAAAAATACCATTTGAATTTTGAAAGATTTGAAAACCAAGAATTTTTTTTAATTCCCCCATAAAGCTCATTTCAAATTATTTTCTCATTAAATCTGAAAAATCAGTACAAAGTGACTCTTTGGTTGAACCAAAGATAACGTCATCAATGTAAATTTGGGCAATTAAAAGATCTTTGGAAGTGTGTTTTAAAAATAGGGTACAGTCAGCTTGACCCATTTTAAAATCATTTTCTAAAAGAAATTTTGTTAACCGCTCATACCAAGCCCGAGGGGCTTGTTTTAAGCCATATAGAGCCTTGGTTAACTTAAAAACATGATTTGGAAATTTTGGATCTTCAAAACCGGGGGGTTGTTCAACAAAGATTTTTTATGAAATAAAACCATTTAAAAAAGCACTTTTAACATCCATTTGAAAAAGTTTGAAATTTAAGTGAGCGGCGAATGCCAACAAGATCCTAATGGATTCCAATCTAGCAACGGGCGCAAAGGTTTCACCATAATCAATTCCTTATTCTTGATTATATCCCTTAGCTACTAGGAGAGCCTTGTTCCGGGTTATATTTCCTTGATCATCAAGTTTGTTCCTAAAAACCCATTTAGTGCCAATAATTGGATGATCATTGGGTCTTTCAACAAGAGTCCAAACATCATTTCTAGAGAATTGATTTAGTTCCTCTTGCATTGCAAGAACCCAATTCTCATCATTAATGGAATCATTAATGGTTTGAGGCTCTAGTTGAGAAAGAAAGGCTTGATGTTCAACCTCATTGAGGATTGATCTTCTAGTTCGAGTACCGGATTGAAGATCACCTATAACATTTTCTAATGGATGGTCTCTAGAAGGTTTCCAAACCTTAGGCAAGGTGGAAGATGAAGAAGGTGAAGAGGGTTCTTGATGGTCATCCTCCTTGGGAGGAGAAGAGGAATCATTCAAATGAAGCTTATTAAGCTTATCTTCAACATCTTCAATGGCCGGGTGAGGTTTTGGAAGAGTTTCATCAAATTTGACATGAGAAGATTCTTCGATGGTTTTTGAACGTTTATTGAAGACACGATAGGCTTTGCTTGAGTTGGAGTACCCAAGAAAAATACCTTCATCGGATTTGGCATCAAATTTCCCTAGGTTATCTTTTGTGTTAAGGATAAAGAATTTACAACCAAACACTTTAAAATAACCAACTTTGGGCAATTTTCCTTTCCAAAGTTCATAGTGGGTTTTCTTAAGAAGGGGTCTTACAAGGACTCTATTGATAGTATAACAAGCAGTGTTTACCACCTCGTCCCATAAATATTGAGGGAGGTTGAATTCAATTTGGAGGGTTCGAGCTATTTCTTGGAGAGTTCGGTTTCTCCTTTCAACCACTCCATTTTGTTGTGGAGTCCTAGGGGCAGAGAAGGTGTGATTCTATCCTTGAGAGGAACACAATTCATCGAATTCTTTGTTCTCGAATTCACCTCCATGGTCACTACAGAGCGATATAATTTTATATCCTTTTTCATTTTCTACTTTCCTAGAGAATTTCAAAAAGGTTCTACAAGCATCATTTTTATGAGCTAAAAAGAAAACCCAAGTGAAACGAGAAAAGTCATCTACTAGGACAAAGGTATAGGATTTTCCACCTAGACTTGCTACAGGGGTAGGACCAAAAAGATCAATATGAAGGAGATCAAGAGATTTTTAAGTGGACACTTCCTTCTTAGATTTGAAAGAAGATTTGTGTTGCTTGCCAAGTTGGCATGGCTCACAAATCAAATCTTTCTTAAACTTAAGTTTAGGAAGGTCACAGATGAGCTTGTTCTTATTAAGCTTTAGAAGTGAATGAGAGCTACAATGCCCCAACCTTCTATGCCAAATCCAAGACTCATTGTCAAGAGCACTTAAACATTTAACATTTTGGCTAGCTAAAGACTTTAAATCAATAATGTAAACATTTTGAAAATGGGAAGCAGAAAATATCAATTTGTTTTGAAAATCAAACACATTGCATAAATCATTTTGAAAATTCACCGAAAAACCAATATCACAAAGTTGACTAATGCTAATTAAATTATGTTTTAAACCTTTAACAAATAAAACATCTTTAATTAAGGAGGTGCTACCAAAACCAATGGTACCTATTCCGACGATCTTGTTTTTTGAATTGTCACCGAAGGTGACGTATCCTCCATCGAATTCTTCAAAGGAGTTGAACTCGGAGGGATCGCCACATATGTGCCTCGAGCATTCGCTGTCGAGATACCACGAGCCTTTCGAAGTCCTACTTCTTCGGTGTTTATCCTACAAAATCAAGAGAGAATAGATTTTGGTACCCATATAAGTTTGGGTCCGGAAAGATTAGCTAAAAGAGACTTTTGAACCCATACTTGTCTAGAGGGATACATCCTAAGATATTCATCCAAGTAGGTAATGATTTTGGGGCGGCCATATCTAGCATTTTTACAATTTCATTCATAAATCATATGTCCGGTTTTTCTACAATAATTACAAAATTTATTTTGAGAGCTCCCCCTTACAAAAGTAGTGGGTGCTCTAGAAGAAGTGGCTTGCTTGTTAAAGCCAAGTCCATGTGTGGTTCTAGCCGAACGTTGAGAACCTAGCAATTTGGTCAAATTTTGTTCACCTTGGGTGAACTTGGCAAGAGATTCCCTTAAATCTTTAATAGTTGAATTCAAAGAATCAACATTTGGAATATCTTGGACCATAAGGGCAAGTTCCTCATTCTTTCTGAGAAGTTGATATTTTTCAGAAATTAGAATTTTGTGTTTCTTTTTTAAGGCCAAAAATTTAGAGGTAAGTTCGTGAAAACCTTCCTCTAATTGATCTCTCGCATTTTGGAGATCTTCATAAGACATGTCATTATTAAAAGAAGAAGAAGATGAGGAAGAGGAGTCGGAAGAAGATACCTCATCAAATGCCATTAGGCATTTTCCACCTTCATCGCTTGAGTCGCTTGAAGACATGGAGTCATCGCTTGCACTCCATGTTGACGCTTTGAAAGCCTTCTTGTTTTTCTTTTCCTTTAACCTTTTCTTGAAAAGAGAGCACTCCGGTTTGATGTGGCCTTTCTTTCCACATTCAAAGCATGTAACTACTTTTTCTGCTTTTGGCTCTTCCTTTCGTGCCCTTTGAAAATTCTTCTTTTTCTTCATGAACTTGCCCATTTTTCTTGCAAGTTGAGCAATCTCGGGTTCGCTATCATCGGAGGAGCTTTCTTGCTTTTCTTTGAATGCTATGTTATTTTTCTCCTTGAAGATTTTACCTTCTTTATCGGCTTGCCTCTTCATGGTAATCTCATAGGTCATATGTGATCCAATGAGTTCTTCAACCGGCATTTTCTTGACATCTTTCGCTTCTTGGATTGCCGTCACCTTTGGAGCCCATGAGCTTGGTAGGACCCAAAGAATCTTCTTGACAATCGTCTCTACAGAAACATCTTCTCCAAGAGACTTTCTCCCATTACACACATCAGTAAAGCGAGTGAACATTTCCGTAATAGATTCGTGTGGGTGCATGGTGAAACTTTCAAAGTCTTGACGATACATATCTAATCTAGTGTCTTTGACATTGTTAGTGCCCTCATGGGTCACTTACAAAAGCTTCCAAATTTCATGAGAAGTGGTGCAAGTAGAAATACAATTAAATTCATTACGGTCTAACCCACAATGAAGAGCATTCATGGCTTTGCCATCAAGCTCAAAATTAGCAATGTCTTCGGGGGTCCATTTAGACTCATCTTTGCTAGAGAGAGTGTAGCCTTGCATAACAATACTATATATAGGATAGCCAATACTTCTAAGAAATGTAATCATGCGAGTTTTCCAATAAGTGTAGTTGGTTCCATCAAAGAATGGAGCCCGAGTCATGGAATACCCTTCGGGTGCTTGTGAGGAAGAAGCCATCACTATGGATCTTAAGTTTGTAACCGGTTAAGGTATTACACAAACTTCCCTTTGATACCAAATGTTGGGTTGGAGAGTGATGGAAAGAGGGGGGGTGAATTGCCTTTTTTAAAAAAGTTAGCAACTTAAAAACAATTTATAAATGCAACGGAAATAAAAAGGGGCAAGACACAATTTGATAACGGAGTTCGGCTTAAACCAAAGCCTACGTATCCGCTCCCAACTCAACCATTGAGAGATTTATACTTCAGCTTGCTTTTTAATGGTTGTAGCAAGAAACCCACTAGCCGTTTTAAGGTAGGCTAGATCACCTTCGTACAGCTTGCTTTTTTATTATGGTTGTAGCAAGAAACCCAAAATGAAAGTGAGGAAGAAAAGGATGGTTTGTTTTAATACAAACCCTGTAACAGCCCAAGATTTTATGAAAACTATTCTTTTTAATTTTATTAATGTCTTGTGTTGTAAGCTACACCAAAAGGAGCTTGCACAACAAACATATTTGACTTGCCTTGCATTACACGCAATCGCAACCTTCCTCGATAGCGTGTGTAGTACGCAATACTGAGTTTCACGAAACAACGATATGCTATTAAAATATTATTAAAACTAGCCGTTATGAATAGTAATAACCACTTTTTAAAATTTTAGAAATTTTAGCTCTCAAAATAAACTTTATTTTTGGATTCGGAGTATCGAATTTAGACTAAGGTGAAATTTTGGTACTTTTCGGATAACTTTCATATTCTGATGAATAGTGAAATTTACTAAATTATAATTAAAAACAAATTTTTTTAATCAAAATAATTAATAGTGATAAATTCTTAATTTGAGTGGTTTTAAAGTATATTTTGAATATATTTTTACAATTTAATACAATGTTGGTCATTGGTTGTAAGTTCACATTTAAACCAGACATAATCAAGTGTCAATCTTTTGATAGATATTGTTTCTTAAAAACACGCTATTTGTTTTAACAGCGGGATTTAATTATAAAATTAATTAATGAAATTTCTATGTTATGAATTTGGTAAAATAGACTTCATTTTTGAATTCGGAATATGAAATATAGCTTAGGATGAAATTTTGGCATTTTTCTGAAAACTTTCAATTTTTGATGAATAGTGAAACCACTAAGTGGTAGGTTAAAAACTGAATTTTGCATAAAACTTAATTTTACCGCTTCTGTGAATAGAATTTCGAAAATCCGACAGACACGGTTAATATCAAGGACTAAAATGTGGTTCAATGAGATGAAAATAATTTTTGGTGAATAGTAACTTTTTACTTTTTTTTACCACGGTTAATAGTAAATAGGGTATCTAAGGGTAAATATGATATTACTATTACCCTAACACATGTCCTAATTCTATTGTATAAGTGTAATTCGACCAAAAACAACCTTATGAATATAATATGACCATTTAGGTCCACTTGGATTAGATTATGACATTTAATATTATTTTATTTAATGAATAGTTAAAATAGTTAAAATCAAAGTTTAATAACTAAAACATTTTTAATATCGGGTTATACATAAGCTAAATTCGACTATAAATATTCATTAGAAAGCTAAAACGATTTCCTACATAATGATATTTTATTTATAATTTTTAGACTTTAAATAAATTAATTTATTTATGACACAACGATGATGTAGTAATTACCCTTTTAAGGAAATATTAACATAATTGATGTTATAAATGATCAAATGAATGTAATTTGAGACTTTTTATGAATTAAACTAATTTTATAGGTTACTATGATATATTAGTGTTGATTTAATCTACTTGGTTCGAAAATATAATTCTGTTATGACTTTCACAAAAATCATATATCAAATAGTGTCAAAATTGACACAAAATAGTTTTTAAATCAAATATTATATTATTAATTGTTATTTTATTCCTAAAAATCTAAGGTTCGGCAAAATGACTTAGATAAGGATATATTTATTAATAATATACAATTTGGGGTTCGTTTGGCATGTTATAGTAAGTGTATTAACCATATAGTGAAAGAAAACAAAAAGACACGGTAAAAGTTAAATTATTTAACTTAGAGTTAAATCTAATTGATAAGGTTAAAATAATAACCTAAACTTGTCTACATCCTATTGGTTGATAGGATTTCGACCCATCCCCACTTTATCTTCGAAATAAGACCCTTTGGAACCATTATAAACTGATTTTGACTTTAATATAAAATAATATTTTGAGATATTCCTAAGGTGCCCCTCTCCTCCCTTATAAAAGGACACCTCCTCCCCCTCCTCCTCACACCAATTTGAGCACTCAAGATCGGCCAAACCCTGCCAAAATCTCTTCTCCACTTCCCTAGAAACATCCTAGAGGTTCTGGTCTTCCTCAAAGACCAATTTTAGTTCCCTAAGAGGAGGTCTCAAAGAGGCGCTTCAAAGAAGAGGTAATTACCGTTACCAATTCTTTCATCTTTATTTTTTCTTACACTTCTTCTTCTTAGGTTGTTTCATTATGAAGTAATAACATCAGTATCACTCATATACTGATATGTTATTATAAGTATGAAACAACTCTAATTCACCTTCTATCCATCCTACGGAAAAATGAAATCACCGCGCGTGCGTACGTACGGAATACCGTCTCCACGCCGTGGTGTAATCTATTTTCCACCACCACCTTACATGGTTGGGTATAATGGTGTAAAGAATAACTATACATAGTTATTACAACATAATATTGATTCAGATATATTGTATAATCCACTCCAATTCAATTCAATATTTATGGAAATGATATCATCGCTCGTGCGTACGTACGGACTACAGTCTCCACGACGCGATGAGATTCATTCTCCATGTTAACCATTTAAGAATGATTATAAAGTATATATAAGAAATAATAATGAAATATATGACATTATAAAGCTACTGGATTTATGTATATATATATATATATATATGTATGTCATCTACTTACTTCCATTCAAGACAATAAGGAAAGGAAACAACGTTCATGTGTACGTACGGACTACCGTCTCCATGAACGGTGTTTTTCATTTCATTTATCTATCTATTATATGTATATATATACTGAATATATATGATATATAAATCATATTTTATATTCTGGAAGTAATTAAATCATGATATAAGTAATAATAATTTCAATAACAACAAGTCAAAACACCTACGATAAATGAAACGATTTCACCCAAAACGCTATTTTAACATGAAGTTACAAAAGAACGGGTAATATAAAGTCATAAATGGACCATATATGATATAATAACAATGAATATGATTTTGTAATAAGTCAATAACATGATTTAAATCATTATACAGAAGGTTCGGACACGTACAAAGCAAGTCGGACCTAAGGTAAGGGAAATATCACAATCTCATTTTTATCTGAGATCGTTTATTCGTAAGTATTTACTGGGGTGTATTTTATCATCCACATCCATGTTTCATAAATATGTAATATTATTTCCATCCAATTACAATAGTTTAAATCCAATTTTACCCTTCGGTGAGTTTTTAGTAAAATATATGAAAGGAATCTTTGGTCGTTTTTCGTACGAGGTACTTTTTGACTTTTTCGACAAAAGTACGAAGAATGTTTTTTTTAACTTATACGGCATGAATGGATTTTTAAAACATTATTTCCAAGAAGCTTCCTTTACATGTTTTCAAGTTTATTTTTAATCAACTTCTTTTAGTTTATAATTGTATGACATTTTAAGAAAGGAAAAGTGATTTTTGAAGTAGAAAGGATATTTTTCTCAGGAATGAAGTTCACGTATTTTATCAAAATTATTTTCCATCTAAGATAATAAAAGGGTTCTGTTTTTATCCCTATTATTACATGGATTTGATTATGTTGTGATGGAAACATTTTTATGAATTCCTTTATCTTATATGAATTGTTTTATGATGTCATGTTGTTTAAGAATTCCATTTTTATTTCATGGGTTACGCTATGATGTATGGTTTATGATTATGTGGCACACATAAGAAAGGATTCATTATAAGATGGGTGGGACCTATATCTCCCTCCAATGCATTGGGTAAAGATTTTATATCTCATGAGATAGACATGGCTGGAACGGTAGGTTATACCGGTTCAGTGAAACAGGACTGAAACGAGGGTTACTCGATTCAGAAAGGGACTTTGTCCACTAAGATGGTCTTGGCAATGAGTCTTGACTAACAAGAAATGATTCTCTATGATTATGTGTGTATGCCACAAAGTTTCATGTTTTAAGTTATGATTATTGGGATTTCATTTCACTACTATGATTTATCCCATGTTATGAAATTATGCTCTCTTTTGCAGGTTAAGATTTCCATAAGTTATGTTCTTATGAATATGGTGTGATTGATTTTTCTTTTGTTTACCCTTACTGAGCATTTGAGCTCACCCTTTTATGTTTTATTTTCCCCAGGATATAAAGAAAGGTTTTAGGTAAAAAAAAAAGGGAAGATCTTTATGGGAGATATTGAAGATCTTTCACCACGATTAGAAGATTACGTTCCGAGTTTCCAAAGACACTAAACTATTACGATCCTTGTGTGTGTGTTTTTGTTATGTACTAAGTATTCTGCAAAAGTAATGTAATGTCCATGTACGTCAGGCTTCAGGTCTCTACAGTTGGTATCAGAGGAAAGGTTTAGTCAACCTTTGGAAACTAGGATGCGAAAACGTTAGTGAGATCCCTAGAGATATTTCAACGGTATGTCTAGGGATGTCCCTAAGGTTAAGTATACGTATAGGTTATAGTCCTAGAATTACGCTAACGATCTTAGAATTTAACCTAAGATGTTAGATATTGAGGGTACTTCCCCTTTACTATGTTGTTTTCTCTAGCATGATTTTTTCCTCTCACAGAATTATTTTTGTGTTTTAGTTAATGAAGGGAACCAGAAGGAATTCGGTTAACATTGAATCCAATGGACAAATTGGTGACTATGAGCAACAAAATTGTGTAATGCCTAGAGAGAAAGATATTGTGATTATGCCGAATCAGTCATCGCGATATATAATTAACAAGGTGAAATTTAGTGGTATGCCTAATTCATCAAAGAAGAGGAAGATAGAATATTATGCATGTTCGCATGTTGAGGAGCATAAAGAAAGGAAGATTGAGATTTCTAAAGAAGGGAAGAAGAACCTTGAGGAATACCTCAAATGGAGGGACCGATGTTATCTGTGTGGAGAAAAGGGTCATAGAGTGACAGATTGTTATGGAGTTCAATGTCTTATTTGTGGAGAACATGGTCATTACCCAACTCAATGCCCTAACCTAAAAAGATACTTCTAAATCAAGGAAGGACTTATTCCAGGACAGTCATTGAAGTGGATGGACTGAAGTGTTTATGTATTGGTATTCAAGAATAATGTTGTTGAGGTACTTTTATGGTGTATTGGAATATTTATGTATTGGTCTAATGTGGTATTCGAAGTGATTGAGGTATTTTTGGAAAAAATATGATATGCGCATAATGAAGGGAAAATGAGAAAATGAAATATTTGACAGTATTCATGAGCTCATGATTGATATAAGGACTATGTGATATCATGGTTTGAGTATATAGAATTTTGAGGATTTTGGTATGTGGAAGGTGTCAAATTTTAACTGCATTCATGTTTTCACTAAGGTATTCAATAGAATACATGATTAATGACTTTGAATGTTTGGAATGTGACCAACAAAACATATCTTATGATATATGGGGATCAACGATGGTATTAAATCTCTGGTAATCGTTTTCACTATGTTATAAGAGTGGACTACAGTATTATGGATAAGCCTAAAGATTAGAATGGATTATGTTGGACATAAGTTAGGATAAAACGTTTTTCGATATTATTGATGGGATGTTATAGTAATATAGTTTTAGAAAAAGGACAACCTGCAACCGAAGTACGACTGGCCTTTATCGCCTACCACTAGCCTATAGGAAGTCCCTGTTTAGTAGAAACTAGTTTTATTATATTAAGCAGTATGATATATGAAGTATAAGTCCATTTTAGGAACCATATATGATTAATCTCACTATAGATCGACTTATGCATATAATTTTTGCTAACCTTTTGTTTGAGACAGATGGAATGACCCGTCATTCTATCACATGATCTGCTAACACTTCATGAATAACAAATTCAACTTCATTTATTTAAGATATGAAGTGGAAATTGTTCAAGGCACGAACAACAGTGATATTGTACCAAAATAAAGTAAGTATTTATTCTAATTCAAATTTTCAACTTTAGGGAAATGATCTTGAAAACCAAAAATGTTGTCCTAGTGATCTTATACCTGATGAATCGGATGGTACCTTAGATCATCACAAATTTATGGATTTGTGATTGTTGGCTTTTCCATAGCCATGTTCTCTACCACTCTCCATCAGAACATGATGGTTAGATTTTTCTTCCATATCCATATTTTCACCTATGTGGAAACCCAGTGATTAGTTTATTTGGGTAACCGTTAAGTTTGATACTTTTTTTTTAAAATATTGGTTTTGGTATTCCTTTTTACGATGTGGGTTTCTATTAAAGAAACTTTCGAATAGTAAACCATTTATATCCCCGACGAATTTCGAGGGCGAAATTCATTTTAAGGGGGGTAGAATGTAACAGCCCAAGATTTTATGAAAAATATTCTTTTTAATTTTATTAATGTCTTGTGTTGTAAGCTACACCAAAAGGAGCTTGCACAACACACATATTTGACTTGCCTTGCATTACACGCAATCGCAACCTTCCTCGATAGCGTGTGTAGTACGCAATACTGAGTTTCACGAAACAACGATATGCTATTAAAATATTATTAAAACTAGCCATTATGAATAGTAATAACCACTTTTTAAAATTTTAGAAATTTTAGCTCTCAAAATAAACTTCATTTTTGGATTCAGAGTATCGAATTTAGACTAAGGTGAAATTTTGGTACTTTTCGGATAACTTTCATATTTTGATGAATAGTGAAATTTACTAAATTATAATTAAAAACAACTTTTTTTAATCAAAATAATTAATAGTGATAAATTCTTAATTTGAGTGGTTTTAATGTATATTTAGAATATATTTTTACAATTTAATACAATGTTGGTCATTGGTTGTAATTTCACATTTAAACCAGACATAATCAAGTGTCAATCTTTTGATAGATATTGTTTCTTAAAAACACGCTATTTGTTTTAACAGCGGGATTTAATTATAAAATTAATTAATGAAATTTCTATGTTATGAATTTGGTAAAATAGACTTCATTTTTGAATTCGGAATATGAAATATAGCTTAGGATGAAATTTTGGCATTTTTCTGAAAACTTTCAATTTTTGATGAATAGTGAAACCACTAAGTGGTAGGTTAAAAACTGAATTTTGCATAAAACTTAATTTTACCGCTTCTGTGAATAGAATTTCGAAAATCCGACAGACACAGTTAATATCAAGGACTAAAATGTGGTTCAATGAGATGAAAATAATTTTTGGTGAATAGTAACTTTTTACTTTTTTTTACCACGGTTAATAGTAAATAGGGTATCTAAGGGTAAATATGATATTACTATTTCCCTAACACATGTCCTAATTCTATTGTATAAGTGTAATTCGACCAAAAACAACCTTATGAATATAATATGACCATTTAGGTCCACTTGGATTAGATTATGACATTTAATATTATTTTATTTAATGAATAGTTAAAATAGTTAAAATCAAAGTTTAATAACTAAAACATTTTTAATATGGGGTTATAAATAAGATAAATTCTACTATAAATATTCATTAGAAAGCTAAAAATATTTCCTACATAATGATATTTTATTTATAATTTTTAGACTTTAAATAAATTAATTTATTTATGACACAACGATGATGCAATAATTACCCTTTTAAGGAGATATTAACATAATTGATGTTATAAATGATCAAATGAATGTAATTTGAGACTTTTTATGAATTAAACTAATTTTATAGGTTACTATGATATATTAGTGTTGATTTAATCAACTTGGTTCGAAAATATAATTCTGTTATGACTTTCACAAAAATCATATATCAAATAGTGTCAAAATTGACACAAAATAGTTTTTAAATCAAATATTATATTATTAATTGTTATTTTATTCCTAAAAATCTAAGGTTCGGCCAAATGACTTAGATAAGGATATAGTTATTAATAATATACAATTTGGGGTTCGTTTGGCATGTTATAGTAAGTGTATTAACCATATAGTGAAAGAAAACAAAAAGACACGGTAAAAGTTAAATTATTTAACTTAGAGTTAAATCTAATTGATAAGGTTAAAATAATAACCTAAACTTGTCTACATCCTATTGGTTGATAGGATTTCGACCCATCCCCACTTTATCTTCGAAATAAGACCCTTTGGAACCATTATAAACCGATTTTGACTTTAATATAAAATAATATTTTGAGATATTCCTAAGGTGCCCCTCTCCTCCCTTATAAAAGGACACTTCCTCCCCCTCCTCCTCACACCAATTTGAGCACTCAAGATCGGCCAAACCCTGCCAAAATCTCTTCTCCACTTCCCTAGAAACATCCTAGAGGTTCTGGTCTTCCTCAAAGACCAATTTTAGTTCCCTAAGAGGAGGTCTCAAAGAGGCGCTTCAAAGAAGAGGTAATTACCGTTACCAATTCTTTCATCTTCATTTCTTCTTACACTTCTTCTTCTTAGGTTTTTTCATTATGAAGTAATAACATCAGTATCACTCATATACTGATATGTTATTATAAGTATGAAACAACTCTAATTCACCTTCTATCCATCCTACGGAAAAATGAAATCACCGCGCGTGCGTACGTACGGAATACCGTCTCCACGCCGTGGTGTAATCTATTTTCCACCACCACCTTACATGGATGGGTATAATGGTGTAAAGAATAACTATACATAGTTATTAAAACATAATATTGATTCTGATATATTGTATAATCCACTCCAATTCAATTCAATATTTATGGAAATGATATCATCGCTCGTGCGTACGTACGGACTACCGTCTCCACGACGCGATGAGATTCATTCTCCATGTTAACCATTTAAGAATGATTATAAAGTATATATAAGAAATAATAATGAAATATATGACATTATAAAGCTACTGGATTTATGTATATATATATATATATATATATGTATTTCATCTACTTACTTCCATTCAAGACAATAAGGAAAGGAAAACAACGTTCATGTGTACGTACGGACTACCGTCTCCATGAACGGTGTTTTTCATTTCATTTATCTATCTATTATATGTATATATATATATACTGAATATATATGATATATAAATCATATTTTATTTTCTGGAAGTAATTAAATCATGATATAAGTAATAATAATGTCAAGAACAACAAGTCAAAACACCTACGATAAATGAAACGATTTTACCCAAAACGCTATTTTAACATGAAGTTACAAAAGAACGGGTAATATAAAGTCATAACTGGACAATATATGATATAATAACAATGAATATGATTCTGTAATAAGTCAATAACATGATTTAAATCATTATACAGGAGGTTCGGACACGTACAAAGCAAGTCGGACCTAAGGTAAGGGAAATATCACAATCTCATTTTTATCCGAGATCGTTTATTCGTAAGTATTTACTGGGGTGTATTTTATCATCCACATCCATGTTTCATAAATATGTAATATTATTTCCATCCAATTACAATAGTTTAAATCCAATTTTACCCTTCGGTGAGTTTTTAGTAAAAGATATGAAAGGAATCTTTGGTCGTTTTTCGTACGAGGTACTTTTTGACTTTTTCGACAAAAGTACGAAGAATGTTTTTTTAACTTATACGGCATGAATGGATTTTTAAAACATTATTTCCAAGAAGCTTACTTTACAAGTTTTCAAGTTTATTTTTAATCAACTTCTTTTAGTTTATAATTGTATGACATGTTAAGAAAGGAAAAGTGATTTTTGAAGTAGAAAGGATATTTTTCTCAAGAATGAAGTTCAAGTATTTTATCAAAATTATTTTCCATCTAAGATAATAAAAGGGTTCTGTTTTTATCCCTATTATTACATGGATTTGATTATGTTGTGATGGAAACATTTTTATGAATTCCTTTATCTTATATGAATTGTTTTATGATGTCATGTTGTTTAAGAATTCCATTTTTATTACATGGGTTACGCTATGATGTATGGTTTATGATTATGTGGCACACATAAGAAAGGATTCAGTATAAGATGGGTGGGACCTATATCTCCCTCCAATGCATTGGGTAAAGATTTTATATCTCATGAGATACATAGGGATGGAACGGTAGGTTATACCGGTTCAGTGAAACAGGACTGAAACGAGGGTTACTCGATTCAGAAAGGGACTTTGTCCACTAAGATGGTCTTGGCAATGAGTCTTGACTAACAAGAAATGATTCTCTATGATTATGTGTGTATGCCACAAAGTTTCATGTTTTAAGTTATGATTATTGGGATTTCATTTCACTACTATGATTTATCCCATGTTATGAAATTATGCTCTCTTTTGCAGGTTAAGATTTCCAAAAGTTATGTTCTTATGAATATGGTGTGATTGATTTTTCTTTTGTTTACCCTTACTAAGAATTTGAGCTCACCATTTTATGTTTTCTTTTTCCCAGGATATAAAGAAAGGTTTTAGGTAAAAAAAGGGAAGATCTTTATGGGAGATATTGAAGATCTTTCACCACGATTAGAATATTACGTTCCGAGTTTCCAAAGACACTAAACTATTACGATCCTTGTGTGTATGTTTTTGTTATGTACTAAGTATTCCGCAAAAGTAATGTAATGTCCATGTACGTCAGTCTTCGGGTCTCTACAAACCCAATGAAGAACTAAACAATTGAAATAAATAAATTATAACAAACTAGAGGAAGCCTTGAGCGCCAAGAGTGTGAGAGTAGTTGATGTAGAGGCAGCCCAAGCTTCAAGGATGGAAAAGGATCAAAAGTAGCCTTAGAGATTTTTCATTAGAGCTTCAAGGGATCAAAATATCATTCCAATGTATCGAAGGTGTTCCCGGAATCCATCCTCGTCTATTTATAGGAGAAATATCCCCAAATACTTCAATATGGCCGTTGGAGGGCTTTCGGAGCCGTTGGGGGTCAAGTGGGCAAGTCTGGTCAAAGCCCAACGGCTAGTTTGACCGGGCTTACCGGCTGACTGGTGCTTGGCCACCGGCCGGACGGTGCTCCAGACAAAAGGCAGAGCTTTCTGTCTGGGTTCCACCGGCGGGCCGGTGCTGGGACACCGGCGAGCCGGTGGTCCAGACAGAGAGCAAGCTCTATGTCTGGTTCCACCGGCTGGCCGGTGATTCAGACACCGGTCGGCCGGTGGAACCTGGCAGTGGTCAAGGCCTACTGTTTGGTTCCACCGGCTGACCGGTGGAACCTGGCAGAGAGCATTGCTTCTGCCAGAGACCACCGGCTGGCCGGTGGTAATCCACCGGTTGGCCGGTGGACTCAGAGAGTCCTTTTCCAGTCTTCTTGGTCCAACTCTATGGAAACCTTTTTCCTATCATCAAAAAAACTTGAAAACAAGTTAGAACACGATGAGAGTGATTGTGATCATTAAAATCCAAGAGATAGGGGTACAACAATCCCCTCCTATTTTGATGATCACAATCACAAATGAGAAAGCTTTTAAAAAGGATATGCCAAGTAAAAAAGAAATAAGAAACTTGGACATGGAAAATTTTAGAGATGTATTGAAAATTATATTAATCTTGAAAGGATTGAAATAAAGAGAATGGTTCATTTTGAAATTGTAACCATAGGTCATTTAAAAGAAACAACTGAAATCAATAACTTAAAAAGAGCACTTAAAAAGAGCACTTAATGAAATAAGTCACTATGTAATGTAATAGAGAGTTTTTCTCCCCCTTTGGGATTATCAAAATAGGAGGAAAAGTATAAAGAAGATTAGAAAAACAATAATAAGAAGTAAGCAATGACAAAAAGGATTGATAGATAAGACAACTTGAATTTTATAAAAGATGAAACGTTACATAGAAAGTTCAAAATACAAATACAAAGTCAATCCAAAAGAGTCAAATATTTAATAGTGCTCATTGAAAAATCATTCCTAACTCCCCCTTAATAAAATCAAAACGTTCAACCGGGAGCGGTTTGGTAAAAATATCAGCTAATTGGAAATCAGTAGAAATGAAGTCCAAAGTGATATCCCCTTTTTGAAAATGGTCACGAAGGGAATGATGCCTTAAATCTACATGCTTTGTCCTAGAATGTTGTATTGGATTCTTAGAAATACTAATGGCACTAGTGTTGTCACACCGTATAGGGACATGATCGTAGGAAAGGCTATAATCCAAGAGAGTGTGCTGCATTCAAATGATTTGGGCACAACAATTACCAGCTGCTACGTACTCGGCCTCGGCAGTAGAAAGAGAAACACAGTTTTGCTTTTTGCTACTCCATGAAACAAGGGACTTGCCTAGCAGATGACAGGTTCCACTAGTACTCTTACGATCTAATTGACATCCGCCAAAATCAGCATCCGAATATGAAGAAAGTTCGAAAGAAGTATTAGAGGGATAAAACAAACCAATGTTTTTGGATCCTCTTAAATACTTAAAAATTCTTTTGACCGATTTAAAATGAGATTCTTTGGGATTGGCTTGAAAATGATCACAAAGTCAAACACTGAACATGATGTCAGGACGGTTCGCAGTTAGGTAAAGTAGACTCCCGATCATACTCCTATAAAGCTTGTTATCAACCGGTTTCCCGACTTGATCTAACGTAAGCTTATAGGAAGTACTCATGGGGGTACTAATTTCCTTTACTTGATCCATACCAAAACGACTTAGAAGTTCGTTTGTGTATTTTCCTTGGCTAAGAAAAATACCATTTGAATTTTGAAAGATTTGAAAACCACGAATTTTTTTTAATTCCCCCATAAAGCTCATTTCAAATTCTTTTCTCATTAAATCTGAAAAATCAGTACAAAGTGATTCTTTGGTTGAACCAAAGATAACGTCATCAACGTAAATTTGGACAATTAAAAGATCTTTGGAAGTGTGTTTTAAAAATAGGGTACAGTCAGCTTGACCCATTTTAAAATCATTTTCTAAAAGAAATTTTGTTAACCGCTCATACCAAGCCCGAGGGGCTTGTTTTAAGCCATATAGAGCCTTGGTTAACTTAAAAACATGATTTGGAAATTTTGGATCTTCAAAACCGGGGGGTTGTTCAACAAAGATTTTTTATGAAATAAAACCATTTAACAAAGCACTTTTAACATCCATTTGAAAAAGTTTGAAATTTAAGTGAGCGGCGAATGCCAACAAGATCCTAATGGATTCCAATCTAGCAATGGGCGCAAAGGTTTCCCCATAATCAATTCCTTCTTCTTGATTATATCCCTTAGCTACTAGGCGAGCCTTATTCCGGGTTATATTTCCTTGATCATCAAGTTTGTTCCTGAAAACCCATTTAGTTCCAATAATTGGATGATCATTGGGTCTTTCAACAAGATTCCAAACATCATTTCTAAAGAATTGATTTAGTTCCTCTTGCATTGCAAGAACCCAATTCTCATAATTAATGGCATCATTAATGGTTTGAGGCTCTCGTTGAGAAAGAAAGGCTTGGTGTTCAACCTCATTGAGGATTGATCTTCTAGTTCGAGTACCGGCTTGAAGATCACCTATAACATTTTCTAATGGATGGTCTCTAGAAGGTTTCCAAACCTTAGGCAAGGTGGAAGATGAAGAAGGTGAAGAGGGTTCTTGATGGTCATCCTCCTTGGGAGGAGAAGAGTAATCATTCAAATGAAGCTTATTAAGCTTATCTTCAACATCTTCAATGACCGGGTGAGGTTTTGGAAGAGTTTCATCAAATTTGACATGAGATGATTCTTCGATGGTTTTTGAACGTTTATTGAAGACACGATAGGCTTTGATTGAGTTGGAGTACCCAAGAAAAATACCTTCATCGGATTTGGCATCAAATTTCCCTAGGTTATCTTTTGTGTTAAGGATAAAGCATTTACAACCAAACACTTTAAAATAACCAACTTTGGGCAATTTTCCTTTCCAAAGTTCATAGTGGGTTTTCTTAAGAAGGGGTCTTACAAGGACTCTATTGATAGTATAACAAGAAGTGTTTACCTCCTCGACCCATAAATATTGAGGGAGGTTGAATTCACTTAGGAGGGTTCGAGCTATTTCTTGGAGAGTTCGGTTTCTCCTTTCAACCACTCCATTTTGTTGTGGAGTCCTAGGGGAAGAGAAGGTGTGATTGTATCCTTGAGAGGAACACAATTCATCGAATTCTTTGTTCTCGAATTCACCTCCATGGTCACTACGAAGCGATATAATTTTATATCCTTTTTCGTTTTCTACTTTCCTAGAGAATTTCAAAAAGGCTCTACAAGAATCATTTTTATGAGCTAAAAAGAAAACCCAAGTGAAACGAGAAAAGTCATATACTAGGACAAAGGTATAGGATTTTCCACCTAGACTTGCTACAGGGGTAGGACCAAAAAGATCAAGATGAAGGAGCTCAAGAGATTTTGAAGTGGACACTTCCTTCTTAGATTTGAAAGAAGATTTATGTTGCTTGCCAAGTTGGCATGGCTCACAAATCAAATCTTTCTTAAACATAAGTTTAGGAAGGTCACGGATGAGCTTGTTATTATTAAGCTTTAGAAGTGAATGAGAGCTACAATGCCCCAACCTTCTATGCCAAAGCCAAGACTCATTGTCAAGAGCACTTAAACATTTAACATTTTGGCTAGCTAAAGACTTTAAATCAATAATGTAAACATTTTGAAAACGGGAAGCAGAAAATATCAATTTGTTTTGAAAATCAAACACATTGCATAAATCATTTTGAAAATTCACCGAAAAACCACTATCACAAAGTTGACTAATTCTAATTAAATTATGTTTTAAACCTTTAACAAATAAAACATCTTTAATTAAGGAGGTGCTACCAAAACCAATGGTACCTATTCCGACGATCTTGCTTTTTGAATTGTCACCAAAGGTGACGTATCCTCCATCGAATTCTTCAAAGGAGTTGAACTCGGAGGGATCGCCACACATGTGCCTCGAGCATCCGTTGTCGAGATACCACGAGTCTTTCGAAGTCCTACTACTTTGGTGTTTATCCTACAAAATCAAGAGAGAATAGATTATGGTACCCATATAAGTTTGGGTCCGGAAAGATTAGCTAAAAGAGACTTTTGAACCCATACTTGTCTAGAGGGATTCATCCTAAGATATTCATCCGAGTAGGTAATGATTTTGGGGCAGCCATATCTAGCATTTTTACAATTGCATTCATAAATCATATGTCCGGTTTTTCTACAATAATTACAAAATTTATTTTGAGAGCTCCCCCTTACAAAAGTAGTGGGTGCTCTAGAAGAAGTGGCTTGCTTGTTAAAGCCAAGTCCATGTGTGGTTCTAGCCGAACGTTGAGAACCTAGCAATTTGGTCAAATTTTTTTCACCTTGGGTGAACTTGGCAAGAGATTCCCTTAAATATTTAATAGTTGAATTCAAAGAATCAACATTTGGAATATCTTGGACCATAAGGGCAAGTTCCTCATTCTTTCTGAGAAGTTGATCTTTTTCAGAAATTAGAATTTTGTGTTTCTTTTTTAAGGCAAAAAATTTAGAGGTAAGTTCTTGAAAACCTTCCTCTAATTGATCTCTCGCATTTTGGAGATCTTAATAAGACATGTCATTATTAAAAGAAGAAGAAGATTAGGAAGAGGAGTCGGAAGAAGATACCTCATCAAATGCCATTAGGCATTTTCCACCTTCATCGCTTGAGTCACTTGAAGACATGGAGTCATCGCTTGCACTCCATGTTGACGCTTTGAAAGCCTTCTTGTTTTTCTTTTCCTTTAACCTTTTCTTGAAAAGAGAGCACTCCAGTTTGATGTGGCCTTTCTTTCCACATTCAAAGCATGTAACTTCTTTTTCTGCTTTTGGCTCTTCCTTTCGTGCCCTTTGAAAATTCTTCTTTTTCTTCATGAACTGGCTCATTTTTCTTGAAAGTTGAGCAATCTCGGGTTCGCTATCATCGGAGGAGCTTTCTTGCTTTGCTTTGAATGCTATGTTCTTTTTCTCCTTGAAGATTTTACCTTCTTTATCGTCTTGCCTCTTCATGGTAATCTCATAGGTCATAAGTGATCCAATGAGTTCTTCAACCGGCATTTTCTTGACATCTTTCGCTTCTTGGATTGCCGTCACCTTTGGAGCCCATGAGCTTGGTAGGACCCAAATAATCTTCTTGACCATCGTCTCTGCAGAAACATCATCTCCAAGAGACTTTCTCCCATTACACACATCAGTAAAGCGAGTAAACATTTCCGTAATAGATTCGTGTGGGTGCATGGTGAAACTTTCAAAGTCTTGACGATACATATCTAATCTAGTGTCTTTGACTTTGTTAGTTATCTCATGGGTCACTTCCAAAAGCTTCCAAATTTCATGAGAAGTGGTGCAAGTAGAAATACGATTAAATTCATTATGGTCTAACCCACAATGAAGAGCATTCATGGCTTTGCCATCAAGCTCAAAATTAGCAATGTCTTCGGGGGTCCATTTAGACTCATCTTTGCTAGAGAGAGTGTAGCCTTGCATAAAAATTCTATATATAGGATAGCCAATACTTCTAATAAATGTAATCATGCGAGTTTTCCAATAAGTGTAGTTGGTTCCATCAAAGAATGGAGCCCGAGTCATGGAATACCCTTCGGGTGCTTGTGAGGAAGAAGCCATCACTATGGATCTTAAGTTTGTAACCGGTTAAGTTATTACACAAACTTCCCTTTGATACCAAATGTTGGGTCGGAGAGTGATGGCAAGAGGGGGGGTGAATTGCCTTTTTAAAAAAAGTTAGCAACTTAAAAACAATTTATAAATGCAGCGGAAATAAAAAGGGGCAAGACACAATTTGATAACGGAGTTCGGCTTAAACCAAAGCCTACGTCTCCACTCCCAACTCAACCGTTGAGAGATTTATACTTCAGCTTGCTTTTTAATGGTTGTAGCAAGAAACCCACTAGCCATTTTAAGGTAGGCTAGATCACCTTCGTACAGCTTGCTTTTTTATTATGGTTGTAACAAGAAACCCAAAAAGAAAGTGAGGAAGAAAAGGATGGTTTGTTTTAATACAAACCCAATGAAGAACTAAACAATTGAAATAAATAAATTATAACAAACTAGAGGAAGCCTTGAGCGCCAAGAGTGTGAGAGTAGTTGATGTAGAGGAAGCCCAAGCTTCAAGGATGGAAAAGGATCACAAGTAGCCTTAGAGATTTGTCATTAGAGCTTCAAGGGATCAAAATATCATTCCAATGTATCAGAGGTGTTCCCGGCATCCATCCTCGTCTATTTATAGGAGAAATATCCCCAAATACTTCAATATGGCCATTGGAGGGCTTTCAGAGCTGTTGGGGGTCAAGTGGGAAAGTCTGGTCAAAGCCCAACGGCTAGTTTGACCGGGGTTTACCGGCTGACCGGTGCTTGGCCACCGGCTGGCCGGTGCTCGAGACAGAAGGCAGAGCTTTCTGTCTGGGTTCCACCGGCTGGCTGGTGCTGGGACACCGGCGAGCCGGTGGTCCAGACAGAGAGCAAGCTCTATGTCTGGTTCCACCGGCTGGCCGGTGATTCAGACACCGGTCGGCCGGTGGCACCTGGCAGTGGGCAAGGCCTACTGTCTGGTTCCACCGGCGGGCCGGTGGTCAGGCACCGGCTGACCGGTGGAACCTGGCAGAGAGCATTGCTTCTGCCAGAGACCACCAGCTGGCTGGTGGTAATCCACCGGTTGGCCGGTGGACTTAGAGAGTCCTTTTCCAGTCTTCTTGGTCCAACTCTTTGGGAACCTTTTTCCTATCATAAAAAAAACTTGAAAATAAGTTAGAACACGATGAGAGTGATTGTGATCATTAAAATCCAAGAGAGAGGGGTACAACAGGGTCGACCGAAGATGAGGGAGGTAATGGTTGAGGTGAATCCGTAGTAGTGGTAGCAAATAGATAGAGAAGGGCGCACAGCCTAGGTGGAGCACAGGCTGTTGTGCATTCCAAATCAGGAGGCACCAGCAATGGAGGTCTGCATTTGATGGAGGGAGGTGCTTGTAATGTTAAATGGATGGAGTTATTTGGAAGAGAGAGCAGGAGGGTGGGGAGGTCAGTGCGATGTAATGGGGGAGGTGAGGGAGATGAGGTGTGATGGGGGTGTCCAAACCCAAACAATAAATTAAAAATAAATAAATAAATAAAATATGTAAAATAAAATCAACAACAATAATAATAAT
The DNA here is from genome assembly GCA_963277665.1 of Viscum album. Classification (NCBI taxonomy): domain Eukaryota; kingdom Viridiplantae; phylum Streptophyta; class Magnoliopsida; order Santalales; family Viscaceae; genus Viscum; species Viscum album. The sequence continues at coordinate 374,156,012 of OY728163.1, read as the reverse complement.
AATAATAATTGAAATTCTAATAAAAAAATAATAATAGTTTTTAACCTAAAATAATAAAAATAGTAATTTTTTAAATAATAATAAAAATAATAACATTTATAATAATGGTTTTAAAATTCTTGGTAACATTAATAAGTAATAGTCATAAGTAATTATACCATTTATAAAAACAGTACCAATAATAATAACAACATAATGAAAAAATTATTTATAACACTAGTTTCATTCTTAATAATGATATCATTATTCACATTTTTATTAGTAACATAAACAATTATCATTTCATTTTAATATTAATGGTACTAATTAATGAAAATTAATAATAATAATAATAATAATAATCCCCATAAAATTTGATAATATTATCTTCATTATTATTATTACAGTAACACTTAAATTTTTTAATTTTTTTTCTTTTCTTATTTTATTTTTAACTATCATATCATTATCCTTTTAACATTTAGTTCTTCTTGTATTATGGTAAGGCCATGCAGTGACTAGGGTATAACTGTATGGTATCCCAACTGTGCTCTACCCATGTGCTAGACATCACCAAACCCAAAACATTTATTTTACTAAATAAAACACTAAACATTAAACAGGGACTCACCCAAACCCAGACGTGAGCTGTATCCAAGGAAAAGATAAATATCGGGCTTGATAGATCTCCCCACCATAATTATTTCTTCCCAAGAAAATCCATAACAATTTCAAACCCCAAAATATAAATTTATTGTCTATTAATGTTGAAGGAGACCCCAAAATGCATGATAAACGAAATGAGGAAAGAACCCTATCAATAAAGAAGAATAATTATAAATTAATCTCAAAAGACATGAAATAGGATCCCTACTAAGTGAAACCCACCCCCAACAACATAAACACCCCTAGTTTATCGGTCCAAAAGACATAGGATTTTCACAACACCAAATGATGTCTTGAAACATAGACATTCTTACCATCACTATATGACAACCTTGCTTTTATTACAAACTTAAACATGATTTATTACATAAAACTTCACTTTATACAACAAAGAAGATCGAGATGATTTGTGTATTTGGGGCTTAGGATCATTACATAAAAACTTGAAACATGAAATACAATGTCTTTATTGAAAACTTCTTTTACATGACCACAACCTTCCCTCGTACTTAGCATTGCATGGGATAACCTGAGGACATGCATAAGACAAGGGTGAGCAATAAATCCCAGTAAGGGAATAGACATGGAATAACATGAGGAGTAAAATACATGTTAGACATTAGGAATATCAATATATCACAAGAGAAACATGAACATAAAGGCATGATAAATCATGATAATCATAACATGGAAATGTAGAAACAACACTTTACATGGAATTAGCATGAGCCAAGGCTCATTGCACATGGAGAATGAGTAAATCCTCATTGCACATGAAGCACGAGTAAAACCTCGTTGCACTTGAATTAGCACGATTCAACACTCATTGCACATGAAGTATCATGATACTATATTTTACCCAATGCATTGGAGCGCTATAAGGGTGCACCCTTCTTAAACATTTCATTTCATGCATGAGTGTGCCACATGGATCATAAAACATGGATTCATAAAAAATAATCATTTATTACTCGATTAAGGAATGTGGAATTCATACATGAAACTTTATAATCAATAAGTAAATGTGCATAAAGGTGAATACCCTTGATGAAGAAATGGGCATGGTATTCACTACACAATGACATTGTCTTAGAAAATCGGTGTGATTTCGGCAGTGTAACGGCGTGACATAAGAATTCGTAAAAATGGTTGACGAGGGAGAAAGGGGTTCCTCATCATATTTACATGTAATGGACAGTAAGGAGGTCATATAGATACATTTCCCAACAATTGTAATTGAATTTAGATTCATGATAAAAAAATATTGCTTAAATGTAAATGAGGAGGGATAAGTTCTTTTTGGAATTTCGGCATAGTAACGGGTGTACATGGGGGGAATTTATTGAGAGAGAAAGGGGTATCCCATCATTAATACAAAATGAGGGTAGTGTGAGGGAGGTGAGAAACCATACCTCAACATTCATAATTGAAATTAAAAGGGGAAAACAACTTAAAAAAATTGGACAAAAATGAGAAAGGAAGAAAAACCCTTACATGTGCTTCCAAAGGATTGAGAGAGGCTTGAGAGAGGATTCATGGGAGCTTGGGGAACCTTGAGAGGATTCTAGATAGAGAAGGGAAAATATTGGACGAACTCCAAAGGCTTTGAGTGAGGAGGAAGTGAGATCTTGGGTGGGTTTATATAGGAAAGTGAGGGAATATTTTATTATTTAGGTTCGGGGCCCCTTATATTAAATTAATCCAAACCACAAACCATCACATGGTTTTTTTCCCATGGTTTTTGTCAAAGGGAAGAGGAAAACAATATTTTATAAGGCCAAAGTCCGAAATTATTAAAATAATAGGGTTTCTTATGAGGAGGTGGGTCACACTCCCATGGAAAACAATTTAAAAAGACAAGGTGTTTAATAAGTCTTGAAGGGTCCATTAATGCTTTGAAAAGTAAGTCAAACAAACCCAAAATCAAATTATTTCAATTATAAAACATATATTGGCTGAACATAAAGCTTATAGTATTTTATTAAATTACTATTGGGTCATTATGATATCATAAACACATTATATATTTAAACAGTATTTAATTTTTACCCAAAAAATTGACTGTCTCAGAAAATTATGAAAAATTCATCGTTGGATAATTTCGACGTCCAGATTCCAGAAATAACATTTATTTTTTATTAAATAATTTTCTAAATATTTTAATTTTCACTTTTAAAATAAAATCCGACATTTATCGAAAATTCACAGGTTTTGACAAAAAATGGCTTTCAAACCTTAATAAAAATTACAATTTCATTCATAAAATTATATGATCATTTATATTTAATAAAAATTAATTTAATAGAAATAATAATATTTTATTAAAATATTATATAATTCAAAAATCCTTTAATTTAATAAAATAGAATTCCTAATTAAATAATAACTAAAAACACTATTTGTACTTTAAAAACTATTTACAATGTATCAATGATGTCAAGAAAGTATATTCATTATTATATATAAAAAACAATGTACATGAACATAGTACTAGCGATTTCTTACATAACCCCTTAAAACAGCCTCATAAGACGTAAGGGTATGGTGTGAGATGGTGACAAACTCTTGGGGTGGCTCGGATAATATCGCTTGAGTGGTAATTTCTATCAACATCCACTTTTACCATAGACGGTCACATTTGAGCTTGACATGATGGAGCTCAGCTTGGGCTAGGTCAAGAGCGAAGCCCAAAGATTCCACCTCTTGTCCGAGATCCGAAAAATGGGCTTCGTATGGAGCAATTCTACTGGATGAGGCCATCGCTTCCTTTGTCTGAGTAAATTGGGAATGTTAAAGCCTTATATTTATACTAATCATGTGATCACTGTTCAACGGCTATAAAAGAAACGGGCACAATTATTAACATAAAACCAAAAAAGTTGACATTTTATATAAACATTTTACATAACGAGACATTTAATTAGATCAAGAGGGATTTCCATTAATGAACACCTCAGAATGATAAAAGGTTAAATGACTAAATGATAAGACTAATGTCAACAAGGTACACCTTCCTTTTTGGGAGCCTACCTGATTATAAATACACAATTAAGCATGCTTGGCATGGAGTAGTGATCAGGATGGGTGACCTCCTAGGAAGTTTCTCAGGGTTTGTGTGAGTGAGGAAAAAGCACACTGGAAATGACATGTGTTGGCCTATGTGGACTATCATTAGTCAGATGACCCGTTCAGGCACGTGGGTGGACCCTAGGGTGGGCCCACATGTCTGCGGGGAAACTGGTGGGTGGGGCCCAGTTGTAACATTTGGTATCAGAGGAGGAACCCAGCCTTAAGTGCGGTGCACTGCCTGGGTTGAGATGTTGGGCCCACAATGAGGACGTTGTGCTCTAGGGGGGGGGGGGCTAATTGTAACACCTCATAATGATAAAGGGTTAAATGACTAAATGATAAGACTCATGTCAACAAGGTTCACCTTCCTTTTCGGGAGCCTACCTGATTAGAACTCCACAGTTAAGCATGCTTGGCATAGAGTAGTGATCAGGATGGGTGACCTCCTGGAAAGTTTCTCAGGGTGTGTGTGAGTGAGGACAAAGCACACTAGAAAGGACATGTGTTGTCCTGTGGGGACTATCATTAGTCAGATGACCCGTTCAGGAATGTGGGTGGACCCTAGGGTGGGCCCATGTTTCTACGGGGCAACTGGTGGGCGAGGCCTAGTTGTTACATTCCAACTATGACAACCCTGATTTTATTACAAACTTAAACATGATTTATTACATAAACTATTCACTTGATACAACATGGAAGAATGAGAGGTGTAGTGACTTTGGGGATTAGGATCATTACATAACAACTTAAAAACATGAAATATAACATCTTTATTGAAAAATTCCTTTACATGACCACTAAATTCCCTCGTATTGAGCATTGCATGGGATAATCTAAGGACATGCATACGAAATGGGTGAGCTATAAAGCCCAGTAAGGAAATAAACATGGAATACATGAGGAGTATAATAAATGTTAGACAATAGGAATATCAATAGAGAACAAGAGAACCATGGGCATAAAGGCATGATAAAGAATGATAATCATAACATGGAAATGTGGAAACAACACTTAACATGGAATTAGCATGTGTCAAGGCTCATTGAACATAGAGCATGAGTAAATCCTCACTGCACATGAAGCATGAGTAAACCCTCGTTGCACTTGAATAAGCATGATTCAACACTCATTGCACATGACGTATCATGATACTATACTTTACCCAATGCATTGGAGCGCCATAATGGTGAACCCTTCTTAAACATTTAATTTCATGCATGAGTGTGCCACAAGGATCATAAAACATGGATTCATAAAACATAATCATTTATTCCATGATGAAGGAATGTAGAATTCATACATGAAACATTATAATCAATAAGTAAATGCGTATAAAGGTGAATACCCTTGATGGAGAAATGGGCATGGTATTCACTACACAATGGCATTGGCTTAGAAAATCGGTGCGATTTCGGTAGCGTAACGGCGTGACATAAGAATTCATAAAAATGGTTGATGAGAGAGAAGCGGTTCCTCATCATATTTACATGTAATGGACAGTAAGGAGGTCATGTAGATATATGTCCCAACAATTTTAATGGAATTTAGATTCATGATACAAAAGTATTTCTTGAATGTAAATGAGGAGAGAGAAGTTCCTTTCGGAATTTTGGCATAGTAACGGGTGTACATGGGAGGAATTTAATGAGAGAGAAAGGGGTATCCCATCATTCAAAAATAAATAGGGAAGTATGAGGGAGGTGAGAAACCATACCCCAACATTTATAATTGAAATTAAAAGGGAAACACAACTTAATGAAAATTGGACAAAATTGAGAAAGGAAGAAAAAACCCTTACTTGATAATATCTCGACCACAAATCTACCTTGGAGAAGTATTGTGCTCCATGCAGCTAATTAAACAAGTCATCGATCCGTGGAAGTGGATAATTTTTCTTTATTGTGATTTTGTTAAGTTCACGATAATCGATGGAAATCTGCATTGACCCATCCTTCTTCTTGACGAAGAGGACTGGTGCTCCCCATGGTGAAGCACTTGGGCATATAAACCCTTTATCCAGATTCTCATATAGTTGTTTCTTAAGCTCTTCAAGTTCCACGATATCCATTCTATATGGAGTCTTGGATATTGGTATCACCCATGGTATAAGTTAAATTAAGAATTCAACGTCTCTTTTAGGAGGAATACCAGGCAGTTCCTTGGGAAACACTTCAGCGAATTCCCTCACAATAGGCATTTATTCAAGGATGGTTTCTTCCATGGAATCAATCATCTGAGCCAGATACGCGTGCTCATAGGTCAGTAATATCCATGCTTGAGATGATGGAGCTAAAAGAGATTCATCTTCCTCCTTACACTTGTAAATAATCAGGTGTCGATTCTCCATATGGAGTGTGATTTTCCCCCTCCCGAAAATTTATGTTGGCTCTATATAAGGAAATCCAATCCATGCCAAGAATTGCATCAAATTATACCAGAGGGAGTATGAAGAGGTTCTCCGGGAAATTCAATCCACAGATTATAACAGGGGAGGATGCAATGATTTCCCCATTTTTCATACTCACCGAAATCTTCACTTCCATGATTTGTGGTGGTGCTAGGATTGTTCTACTAAACATTGGAGATATAAAAGAATGCGTAGAACCTGAATCAAAAAGTATGTTCACTATTATTGAATGAATAACTAGCGTACCTATCACCACTTTGATGTCAGGGTTCGCTTTGGCAGAAGTGATGGAAAAAGCTCTTCCTTGATGCCTTGGACGTTTTTGGTTGCCTCCAAAAACCCTTGGTTTAGGGCACTGATTTGAAAAATGCCCCAGTTCTTTGTAGTTGTATCAATGAACAACTCTTTGAGGTTCGAACGGAGCGTTCCTATCCTCTGTCATAGCCACGGGTCTTTCTTGCCGATAGTTAACAGCTTGGTGCCCTTCTCTTCCACGCCTAAAGCATTTACTCTTCTTCTTGAGCCTATTTCCATGGTGCTTCTTTCCGCACTTTTGGCAAGTGGGGTGATGGATCTTCTTAGCACCATCAGATTTATCCATCGGACCACCATCATTGAAGTCCACCTTATGCTTTTTGTCCCCATGATACTCTTGTGATTCCCCGATCACCATTTCGACCTTGAGGGAATATCAGACAATTTCCTCATAGCTGTCAAATTCACGGATAACTAGTGCTTTCCACAGGCTAGGCTTCAGCCCACCAAAGAAGCGGTCAACCTTTCATTCGGGGGTAATGAAAAATCCGGAATCATATCGTGCAATCCTTGGGAAGTTTTCCTCATACGCTCCAATAGATTCTTCTTATTTTTGCTTTAGGGAAAGGAAGTCCCTTTCCATCTTAAGCCGGAGGCTGCGTGAAAAATATTTATCAAAAAACATCTTCCAGATATACTTCCATTCTAATGCATCGATCTCCTCCTCAGGCTTTGTATTTTTGATCAACGTCCACCACTGATCAGCTTCACCCTCCATATGATAACCCACCAGGAGAACCTTCTCTTGTTCAGAACATTGAAGGATGGAGAAGATCTTTTCAATGGAGTTGATCCATTGTTCAGCGATCATGGGATCAGATGATCCAATAAAAGTAGGAGGCCTTTGTCTCATGAAGCTCTCAATAGAGACTTGTTCTTTCTTAGGGGGGTTTGGATGTTCCTCTTAACCCGTGTCTCTATTCAAATATTGAGTTAGCTGAGAGAGAAGCATGACAAAGTTTACAATTCCCGCTCCCATTGGATTGGGCATCTCATTATTACAGTCATCACACTGATCTTCACATCGGTTGTTAGCCCGAGTCCTCCTATTACCGGCCATTGGATGGAATAAAAGGAAAGTTAGGGGGTAATGCATAAAGGGTAATCTAAAGATGAAAGTTGATGACTTATAAATAAACTTTTATTTCCTTAACTCATGAGTCTATAGGATTCAATCTAGGATTTTCATTATCTATTTTCTTACATATATTCTTAGGGGATTTTTTTTTAAAATCACTTAATAAGGGTTCATAATAAGCTTGTGAATTTATCAAAACATATACCCAGGGAGTGTCATAACCAAGAGTGAAGCAAGGCCCGTTTTCGTGCACCAGTTCCCGTTTGAGTCTAGCTTAAAGCGGTATTTTTGGGATTTACCCCTAGGATTAATCTGGTCCAGATCTGCCTCTACCGGCTCGTATCCAGACAGGGATGTATTTGTTTGATAAACCACTTACTCAGTACTTACCAAAACATAGGGATGTTTTTATTTTACTTAGTCTTGTCTCTAAGTCTTTACTAGAGTTTTCTAATCCTAATCCCATAAATAACTAAACCTATCCTCTGATACCAACTATGACAACCTTGCTTTTATTACAAACATAAACATGATTTATTACATAATACTTCACTTGATCCAACAAAGATGATCGATAGGCTTAGTGTCTTTGGGGCTTAGGATCATTACATAAAAACTTTAAACATGAAATACAACATCTTAATTGAAAACTTCCTTTACATGACCACTATATTCCATTGTACTTAGCATTGCATGGGATAACCCGAGGACATGCATAAGAAAAGGGTGAGCTATAAAGCCCTAGTAAGGGAATACAAATGGAATAACATGAGGAGTAAAATACATGTTAGAAATTAGGCATACCAATAGAGAACAAGAGAAACATGAACATAAGGTCATGATAAATCATGATAATCATAACATTGAAATGTGGCAACAACACTTAACATGTAATTAGCATGAGCCAAGGATCATTGCACATGGAGCATGGGTAAATACTCATTGCACATGAAGCATGATTAAACCCTCGTTTCACTTTAATTAGCATGAGTCAACACTCATTGCACATGATGTATCATGATACTATACTTTACCCAATGCATTGGAGCGCTATAAGGGCTCACCCTTCTTAAACATTTCATTTCATGCATGAGTGTTCCACATGGATCATAGAACATGGATTCATAAAACATAATAATTTATTCCACGATGAAGGAATGTGGAATTAATACATGAAACTTTATAATAAATAAGTAAATGTTCATAAAGGTGAATACCCTTGATAGAGAAATGGTCATGGTATTCACTACACAATATCATTGGCTTAGAAAATCGGTGCGATTTCAACAACGTAACGGCGTGACATAAGAATTCATAAAAATGGATGATGAGGGAGAAAGGGGTTCCTTATCATATTTACATGTAAAGGACAGTAAGTATGTCATATAGATACATTTACCAACAATTTTAATGGAATTTAGATTCATGATACAAAAGTATTGCTTGAATGTAAATGAGGAGAGAGAAGTTCCTTTCGGAATTTTGGCATAGTAACAGGTGTACATGGGAGGAATTTAGTGAGAGAGAAAGGGTTATAACATCATTAAAACATAAATAGGGCTGTATGAAGGAGGTGAAAAACCATACCCCAACATTGATAATTGAAATTAAAAGGGCAAAACAACTTAAAGAATATTGGACAAAAATGAGGAAGGAAGAAAAACCCTTACTTGGAAGTGTGCTTCCAAAGGCCTGAGAGGGGATTTAGAGAGGCTTATTGGGATATCGGGGCACCTTGGGAGGATTCTAGAGGGAGTATGGAAGAGGTTTGGATTAAATCCAAAGGCTTTGAGTAAGGAGGAAGTGGGAGATTGGGTGGGTTTATATAGGAAAGGTGAGGGAATTATTTATTATTTAGGTTTGGGACCCATTATATTAAATTAATCCAAACCACAAACCATCCCATGGTTTTTAACCATGGTTTTTGGAAAAGGGAACAGGATAAAAATATTTTATAAGGCCAATGTCCTAACTTCTTAAAATAATAGGGTTTTTTGTGTGGAGTTGAGTCACACTCCCATGAAAAACAATTTAAAAAGACACGGTGTTTAATAAGTCTTGAAGGGTCCATTAATGCTTTGAAAAGTAAGTCAAACAAACCCAAAATCACATTATATTAATGTTAAAACATTTATTGGACGAACATAAAGAATATAGTATTTTATTACGTCACTATTGGGTCATTATGATGTCATAAAACACATTATATATTTAAAAAGTATTTAATTTTTACCCAAAAAATTGACTGTCTCAGAAAAATATGAAAAATTCACCGTTGGATAATTTTGATGTCCTGATTCCAGAAATAGCATTTATTTCATCTAAATAATTTTCTAGATATGTTAATTTTCAATTTTAAAATAAAAACCGACATTTATTAAAAATTCACGGGTTTTGACAAAAATGGCTTTCAAACATTAATAAAAATTACAATTGCATTCATAAAATTATATGATCATTTATATTTCATAAAAATTAATTTAATAATAATAATAATATTTTATTAAAATATTATTTAATTCAAAAATCCCTTAATTTAATTAAATATAATTCTTAATTAAATAATAACTAAATACACTATTTGTACTTTAAAAACTATTTACAATGTATCAATGATGACAAGAAAGTATATTCATTATTATATAAAAAAATAATGTACATGATCATAGTACTATAGATTTTTTACATAACCCCTTAAAATAGCTGCATAAGACCTAAGGGTAAGGTTTACAATGGTGACAGATTCTTGTGGTGGGTTGGATAACATCACTCGAGTGGTAATTTCTATCAACTACCACTTTTCCTGTAGACCCTCACGTTCAAGCTTGACATGATGGAGCTTAGCTTGGGCTTGGTCAAGAGCGAATCCCAAAGATGCCACCTATTTTCTAAGCTCTGACAAATGGGCTTCGTATGGAGCAATTCTACTGGATGAGGTCATCGCTTCCTTTGTCTGAGTAAATTGGGTTTGTTAAAGCCTTATATTTATACTAATCATGTGATCACTGTTCAACGGATATAAAAGTAACAGTCACAATTCTTAACATAAAACCAAATAAGTTGACATTTTATATAAACATTTTACATAACTAGACATTTAATTAGATCAAGAGGGATTTCCATTAATGAAACATTGGGTCGTTACACACTAAGCAGAACAAAAGCTATCCAGACCACTGAAAAACTTTCATCTTTTCGTTTAATTAAAGGTTGGACATAGAATTAAGTGGTTTTGTAAAATGTTGACTTGAATCAAACTGATACCAAGAAAAAAACTGAGATATTGACACAGGGAGGCCCAAATAGACGCCCCATTATAAGAAATCGGATGACATTGAATTCAATGAGACTCGCCATGGGTCTCCTCACAATAAGAAATGAAAAGATTAACCAAACTCGAATACTTTCCACATGGAACAAACCCCCCCCCCCCCACCATAAGGGGAGGTGGATATTTCCCAACTAATGGGGAATAAAAACTAAATCCATCAACATACCTCCAACTTCACACGCCCCACTCCCCCTAGCAAAACACAAACCATGGCACAACCAGTACCAAAAATAAACTAAGGCCCTTTTTGTTGCTAGGGTTATCCTAAATTCACACTAGATTCACTCAAGGGCCTATGGAAGGAGCTCTGATGATTGAAGAATCTACTACCTCATAGTATTCTTTCAAAACACTTGAACAGAAAGCACATATCAAAATTTCACAAACACACTTCCCTGGAAATCAGAGTTAAAAAAGGGGCCAACAACAACCATTCTTACATATATAGGAAAAGACACACCATAGAACACCACCAGAAACAAATATTACATCCAAAGAACATTACCAAGAGAAACCCCTAAACTGATCCCAAACATTACCCAACTCTTGTGGAAAAACTGAGGTGACCTTTGAAGAGTTGGGTTTGGCTTCACAATGCTTATTGGAAGCACCCTAATAAAATCGATGTAGGGGACCTAGGTGTCCACATGAGTGATAGGTTTATATAGATCTCAATAATGATGGATTCTTATAAACAATATTTACACACCGATGATAAATCACAACATTGTTCTCTGAAAGTGTTGATTGGGGGTCTGAAGGCCTCTTAATTCCCAAACCAGCACTACCAGCATCAGGCCTCTTCCCATTTTTCTTACCAACATTCTATGTACTTCTTCCATAGACCATAAGAGGATTATCCATCCAAATTCCCCCTATTAACTCAACTAAAGCATGAATGTATTGTCTCACCATGTCGGAGAATGTGGTTAGGTTTAGTTCTTCCACCTATGACTGAAATTCATGTCACAGCACAGTTTCCAAATGTCGAGCTTTCTCCAAATTATTTGAAACATAAAATGGGTCATATAGAACTAGGCCCAATAAACATCAATATAATTAAAACACCAATCGGACACCCTATTGAATACCACACTACTCCATCATCTTTATCATCATCGTCATCTTTGAGAAATAATGTTGGATGAATGATGACTTGAAGAACTACCTAGTAAGATCTTCCCAAGGCTAGCTTTGAGACACAATCTTCCACCATATCTAAGTTGGACTGTTAAGCATGAAGGTATGAAATTTACCCTTTAATGTCTAAGGAAGCACGAGTAAACTAAATTCCCTCTCAGTAATGTTCATCCACTCTTCCACATCGAGAGGATTCAGTTGACCATAAAAGCGATGAGGTTTTAACTTATAGAATTCTAGAACATAGTCTATAGGTTGATCAATAGGAGTGCTTTCCAAAGATGCACCACCTGTTGTTGCACCTTTTGAATCCATATAATCTTCATGGGGGTAAACACTAAGAATAATAAAATAGGAAACTTGATCTAAAAAATTCATTACAATTTTAAATTATACTTTTCACAATTCAGAACCAATTTTCAAAATTATGGAAGGCCCAAAACAGTTCACAAGTTGGAAACTAACGTTGATGGGTGACTCGGTCATATGTTTGGCAGCCATATTCTAGTCATTCCACTACCATGGGAACATTCTAGGACATTTTACTTAGCTCCACATGGCTTTCCAAGCCCAGCATGCTCACATAGGCCACTTACCAACTCTATTTTTATTTCCCAACATCAAACAAACCAAAAGAACAAAAAGACAATGATAAACTCGAACATCTCATGGTAACCTGAGGTTCAGAATGAGCAAGGGTTCATGATGTACTTTCCATTCCTACACCCCACACCTGAAAATCCAACTCCTTATACCTTGACATCCCCATGTAACGATGGGTGCTCCAATAACCAAGGTCCACTTAACATCTGACCTTCTCTAATACCATTTTTTCAAGAACCAGCCTAGGTGGACCCTGAACCAGTTACATTAGTTGATCTATGGGAAGGCCCAAGAGGCATTACCAATCCTCCCAAGCTAGAGACAAGTGTCAAGTCCTCAACAGAGTACAAAAGGGAATGATTTATACTAATGAAAAATAAACCAAGTAGCTGAAATAAATAGTACAAAACAAAATAATTAGACATTGGTTAAAAATAAATAATTATAAAAAACGTGTCTAAGCTAACCATGACCAAGACCCCACATAAGCCTGTGGGTCACTCTCCAATACCAAATCCAAATGTCACCCAAGGCGATCCGAACCAAATATGGAACCTAGCAACGAAACTAAAAATAAGTAAAAAACTTTAGTGATGAGTATTAAAACATAGTTGGCAGGCACCGACTAATTATATACCCAAATAATATCCTTTAAATAAAGAAACTTAAATTTATAGTTTGAAATACAACCTATAAGAATAGGTTTTTCCATATTATTAATTTCAAAATTCAAAAATCAAAACCCATTACCCCCACATTTTAATACAAGGATCATTGTAATGATAAATTAAGTTCATGGGGAGGATGGATAAAAGAAAACCAAATATGAAACCTTAATTTTTCATTATAAAGTGAAATAGGGGTTAGAGAACTAGTAAAAAATTAGTCATTCATGACTTACCACGAAAACTCCAAAAACAATTATGAGGGGTGTGGTCTCACAATGTGGGGAATTGTCAGATCATAATAGGAATACCGAGGAACTCAAGGGAGAACCATAACATACTATATGTGTGACTCATCTTGAAGGCATGCCTTAATCAATGACATTACAACACCCTAACACTAGACAATCTCCCAAACAATCCTAGGTGAGGGGCCCGATCCCATATTAATAAACTCAATTACCATATTTTATGGCCCACTAGCTAGTACAATAACCTAGAATATTACAAAAAACGTTCTTAAAACCCCTTTTTTCTATGATAGGTTCCCATGGTATGTTCACAAGGGGGTGCTAAATATTTCATGTAATATGTCACACATATATATAATACCATACACTGCCATAACTGACACCACCCCGGACTCCTCATGAATAAGCTCACGCCTTAAAAACATATGGGTAGAATGCCATCTCAAGGACACACCCATCCCTTTATCATATTACTAGGAAATTATTCCCTCCTAGATGTGTTTTACATTTGACCAATTTTAATATGTCAAAAGGGATTTAGGAAATTTTTACAAAAAAGGGTTATTTTATAAATAACAACAAAAAACCCACTTTCACTACCAAACACACATTTGAAATCCCATTTCATCAATCCCACACACCATTTAAATCAGAAACACACTTATAAAGGCCAAAGGGGTAAGTACAATTAGAAAGGTAATGTGAAAAAACCAATATGAAGACTTAAATAGCCACTTTTAACTTTACATATGTGTTTATAAAAACCAAACCATTCCACAATTTATCATTAATCATTTTAAAGATCTATCCCAGATCATTTGACTAACACATAGTGTGAACACTTTACAAAAATGCACCACACATTTAAATCCACTTTTAAAATCATGTACACCTTAAAACATTTCTCCAAAACAGTTTCACACCACTTCAAAAATTTAATAAACCATTAAAACACTTTATAAAAAAATCAAATAACACCCCAAGTTTTTTATATCAAGAACATTCCCAAACCCATCTTTAGAAACCAAACGCACATCGATGCCATATTAAAATGAAATTTGTAGCTCATACATAATATAATAAAACAAATTCATGATCTATAAAATAATTACAAGTGAAAAATAAAGGGTTTATACATGAAAGAAATCATATTTTACATTAAAATACCAATTTATAATCAAACTCACATTTAATTTCAACATTGACCATATTAACACCATATATGAAAAAATCAAAGAACATGCTGAATAAATTAAATAGGAAAATTAATTTTTACGAAAACACATTTACCCAATGAAACCACATCATTTAAATTAATACAACTACTTTAAAAAAGGAGCATTCTATTTATCAGTTTTGAGATGTGAGAAAATAAAGCAACCAATGTAAACATAATTTTAAAAGAAATCTACGAAGGGTTATACCTCAAAACCATAGAGGAATGAATAACGCACACCCAAAACTGGTGTGAAACCTATAACTCACCTCAAACACACCCAATGGAGGTCAAATCAAATCCTAAACATTACAATTTAATGCAAGGTTTTATGGATAAACCAAAAAACCCTAGCAATGGATTAGCTCCAACCAAAGAGGGCAAAAATACTACTGAAGGGATGCGTGCCGAAATAGGGAATGGTTATATGCATGTTAGCCAAAGAGGAGGGAGGCCACGATTGAGGGGAATCCACAGTAGGGGTAGGCTTTTGAAACAACTAAATAGGGGAGTGCAACCAAGGCAGTGTGTGATCTACTATGTGTGCCAGATCCAGAGGCACTGATGAAGGAGATGTGCACTAGAATGAGGGTGGTGCTGGTGATTTTGGCCGACTAGAGTTCACCAGAAGAGAGAGCGAGGGGGGGTGTTGACGAGGCACGATGGGGGGGGGGGGCTGAACCCTAACATGAAATAGAAAAAAATAAATAAAGAAAGAAAACAAATAAATTAAAATCAATAATAATACTTATTATTATTATTATAATAATTAAAATCCTAATAACTTAACAATAATAATTTTTAACCAATAATATTAATATTAAAAATAAATTTTATAAAAATATTTTTAAAATTATAAGTAACAATAATTATTAATGCTCATAAATTATTATATCATTTATAAAAACAACAACAATAATAATAATAACATAAATAAACAATTATTGATAACCCTTATTTCATTCTTAATAATTATAACATTAATAACATTTTTTCAGTAACCAAAATAATTATCATTTCATTTTTGATAATAATTATACTAATTAATGAAATTAAATCATAATAATAATAAAAATAAACCCCATAAAATTTGATAATATAATCAATAATATTATTATTAGAGTAACACTTACATTTTTATTTTCTTCCTTTTCTAATTTTATTTTTAACTCTTATTTAATTATCCTTTGATCTTTTTGTTCATCCTATATACTGGTTTGGTCATAAAGTGACCAGGACATAGCCACACAGTCTCCCAACCTTGCTCTTCCCATGATGCAGATGCCACCAAACCAAAAATTCATATTTTTCTAAATAAGGAAAAAAAATTAAATAGGGACTCACCTGAACCACAACCCAAGAAAAATCCAAGACAAACCTAAAACCTAAGATTGACATTAATTTTATAAATTTTATTTAATATAGAAAAATATATAGTTTATAAATCTAATTTAAATCATTCCTCATTAGGTTTTATTTTAATTAATTAAATTGGATAAACTTTATCAACCTAAAAGTAGCTTTCATGAAACTATGTTCTTAAGCATAAAAATAAACTTATAATAAAATATTTAATTTTTTAATAAAATGAAATTAATTATATTATAATAAATAAAATGGATCTTCTATCACATTAATATGAAATAAAAAATATAATCATACTTTAAATTAATATATTTACTGAAAAGAAATAATATTTTTACAAAAAAATGATATTTTTCACTAATCACTGAAAAACCAATATTCTAAAAATTATCTAAAAATTTAACCCTAAGATTATTTCTATATTATTATTATAAAAAATAAAATATTTTTTATAAAATTTCATTACTAAAATTTATATAAATAAATTATATTATCCACACACAAAAGAAAATAAAAATATTTTTTCAAGAAAACGCATTTTTTATGCATAAAATGAATTTACTAAAAATTGTTTTCTTTTTTCCAAAGAATTAATCAATACATATATATTTATTAGGATCCTTATGCATATATGATAACGTTTTTAATCATCTTATTACCTACCAATTCAACGACAATGTTATAAATTTCATATTTAAATTATATGTTTCACATGTCATTTAATATTGGTGTTGCATACCGTATACACTATTGACAATAATGTAATTATTTTAAAATACAAGGGTCTTGAATTATCCCAAATTTCAATAAATATCATCCTATAAATTTTAAAGTTCACTTGGAAATAAAAATTTTTTCATTTGAAAATTCCATTATGGACTGACATCGTAAAAGGTTTAATAAAATTTCCTCTTAAAAAGTGGGAAATAAAAAAATAATGGGCATATAAAATAACATAAAACTATGGTTCAAAAATAGTAAAATGTTAATTAGAGTTGAAAATATGGATATGGAAGAAAAAATAATGCCTAAGTAATAATATATAGTGATATATAACATCGTTAGGTGAAATTTAATAGGGACAAAGCCATAACTCTATAGTGGGTGAAAAGAAAATTAATTCATTAGAAATGAAGGTAAATGTATAAAATTTTTATTTAAAGATAATTTTCAGAATTTTGATTTATTATTTTACTATCATGATATAGAACACTATAAAAAATACTTTTTTGATATATTTCTATTTAATAAGAACAATTTCCACCTTTTATTA
This sequence comes from Viscum album, assembly GCA_963277665.1. NCBI lineage: Eukaryota > Viridiplantae > Streptophyta > Magnoliopsida > Santalales > Viscaceae > Viscum > Viscum album. Next base: position 374,138,654 of record OY728163.1, on the reverse strand, counting down.
TGATTTGATCAATTTCTACATAATTTCTTACTCTAATAAATGAATAACCAATATGTATTTTTTATACCAGAATCACTAAAATTAACTTTTAATGGATCATATAATCCGTAAAAGAAATTAAATATTTCCCTCCTATATTTATGAAATCAAATATGGCTCTCACAATCTCAGGTAATATCCAAGATGAATAAACCTTCATATGAAGAAATAATACAATAATATCTAATATTGAATAATAAAACCAAAGGTTTGACATAGGTGATTCCAAAAATAAATAACCCTGCATCCTAATTAATCACAATTGACAAAAAATTAAATAATGTTTTAACTTATAAGGTTATCTCATTCCCTATAGATTTCACCTATAAATATAAAATGACAGTATAACAAAATAACACATTACAATAAACATGATTGTTATATATTATGATATATATATATATATCAAACTAATACAAAATCTCCCAAAATATCATTAATAACCGAAAAAGCACAATGATTTGATCGTATAATATGTTTCTCAAAATCAACATAATATTTAACCACTAAACCATTTATGTAAACCTAATGTCACACTAACCCGGACTTCATGAATGCCAATGATGGTAACTCCACCCATATTTCCCTTTGGTTTTGGGTTCAAGCCCTACTTCATTTCTAGATATGACAATTTGTTACACGAAATATGGTTTTTTGTTCATCTAAAACTATATTAATATATTTTCTACAATTTTTTCAAAAAATATGATCAATATACTAAAAAATAACATTAATCATCAAATCACTTTTTGACCACATAGGTCTTCTGCATAGACTGCTTTTTTTAGTAAACTACTAATTGAAAATTGTTACCTTAACAACATGGATCAGATTAAACCTATAGGATTTCAATAACATTAATTTTTTTTCAAAAATATAAAATCATTATTCCTCAAAAAAATATTTACTAAAACACATACGAAACCAAATGCTGGTGCTCCTATATTTTCCTTCCAAATTAGCCTAAATCATGATAAAATGCCATCACATAAACACTCAAAAGGGGGTATCTATGATTTTAAATTATGATCAACCCTAAACTTATCAACCTTGTTAAATTTTGGTTTATACCATATCATTGTGTCATATAATTGGTTTCCATAGGTTATATTATCTCATTAATCATAATGTTTTGTAATAAAAATGTAGATTTACCCAAGCATATCACTCAAGAGTGTCAGGCTTGGTGAACAATAAGGGAACACTTACCATGAACCAAAATAATGGCCTAGATATACTGGTCGAAATATTTTTGGGTTTATTACCCTAAGATGCATCTATTCCAAAACCATTTCCACTTATAGTATTCAAATATGTATGTATTTATAGAAAAATGACTTAATCTCTAAATTACAAAAACTATAAAATATTACAATATACATGGAATTTTCCATCATGTCACTCACGTGGTTATGTAACCTAATATATGTTTTCCTAAATCTAGTTCCTAGGGTTTCTACTAAACTTACTCTGATGGAAAATATAAATACCACGACCATAGTAGAAAGAAGTGGGTTGTAACTTTATTACATTGGTACTAGACATAAGGAATTATATCTTTGAGGACTAGAAAGTTTAATAGTCTTGTTAAACTAGATATATACTTTAATATGACATTTTATTTGAAAACATATAATAAATAAATTAGGGAAATTTAATATTTGGTGTCTTTCAACACATTAAAATATAAATTCTTCATATACATTAGAAAGAAAACAAAATAAGGGTGAGATTAGATGCCCAATAAGGGTAATGTTCAACAGAAGGTATCATGAATTAATAAGGCATAATTAATATGGTAATGTTAATAACGGAAAAAAAATTCTATTTAACCAATAACGTGAGCACAAAATGAATTCATGGATAATATCATAACATTAATCTCATGGGAAATAATAGTTGAACAGTAATTGAAAGAAATTATTAATATCAGACATCATAATCTCATACATCATGATATCTATACCATCAAGACCTTACCCAATGAAAATTTAATCGATGGGTAGGTATACACTATAAACCCATTTAATTCCATCTCATTGATTATATATTAAGACCTTTCGATGAATCTAGGTGAAATATATAACTGGGCCCCACCCTTCACTGCATGTCCAATACAATCTTCATATATTTATTGGTCAATTCAATTTATAAACAAAATAATTTACAAAAAATAACTATATTTAGTAAAGAATTTGTATTTTAAATGTTTTCCCCAATCAATTAAATAACATTCATACTAAAACACCAAATATAGATATAATATATATTTCAAGAAATAAGAATATATATGATAAATAATATCGATATGTAAGTGAAACTTAATGTCTATTTATGGAAAAAAATTAATGTTTCAAGGGAAATTTAATGAATAAAATTTTAATCAAGAAAGTGAATAATAATACATTCCACGGTCAAACTGGTGAAAAATCATCCAAAAAAACAATTCTGGTATCATTAAAACATATCCCAACTGTAGTATAAGTAAAATAAAGGGTATTTCTATTCATGAATAAAAATTCCCTATTAAGATAATGTAAAAATTCATGGGGAAAATACAACTTTAAAATTGATTTTTTTAAAAACTAAAATTTTCCAGAATATTAGGAAAACAATTTCCTTGAAAAGAAACTAGTAAACATGTAATGGAAGTTTCAAAGAAATTAATTTTTATGATGATTAGGAAATTATCTTCATACTGAGTACGTTGAAACAAATATTTCTTTCACCTTTTCACTAATAAACAAAAAAAGTAAGTTGTTCGAAAAAATGACCAGAATATTCCTATAAAACCATTTTTAAAAAAGTAAAACATGGGTAAAAATGGCATTAATAAATAATTGGACAATCTTAATAATATTTTATGAATGGTTTTATGAAAAATATGGATATCGAGGAAAAATATCCCACACCGAGTAGTAATTAGATATTATTAGCGATAATTGGTTGTAATTATTAAAGATTGTGGTAATTAGTTAAAATTATAGATAATTACTAAAAATTAGCGGTACTTAGTATAAATTTTCATTAATTTTATGCACTTCATAAAAAATGTGATAATTATTTGTACATAGAAAAATTAGCAAAACATTGTAAGAATTTTCTATATTTATCAAAAATTTGGGTAATTACTAAAAAGTAGGGGTAATTACTAAAAATTAGTGGTAATTACTAAAAAATAGCAGTAATTAGAATTAATTTGTAAAATATAGTGTTAATTAGTGGTACTTAGTAAAATAAAATTAGCCATAAGCTAAAATAAGTAAAAATTAGAGTTAATTAGCCTAAATATGATGTAATTACTAAGGCTTTTTGGTAATTACTAAATAATAATGGGAATTTCTAAAAATTAGTAGAAGATACAAAAAAAGTTAATTGCTTGATATAAGTGTAAATTAAAAAAATATTTGTAATTACAAAACATTAGTAGAAATTACAAAAAAAATTATACTTAGTAAAATATACAAGTAATTAGTGGTGCTTAGTAAAAATTAGTGGTAATTACTAGGACTTAATAAAAATAAGTAGTATTTAGTAAAAAATAGAGGTAATTGGAGATAAATAGTTCAATAGTTGTAATAAGTGGTAACTGGTAAAAATTAGAGATACTTACTAAAAATTAGTATAATTTAGTAAAAATTAAAAATAATTATCAATACTTAGTAAATATAAGCGGAAAACTTGAATAATAAGAAGCACATAGTAAAAATTTGTTGTTATCGGAGGTAATTGGGAGTACATAAAAAATAAATTTCCCTTAGTAAAAATTAATGATAATTACTAAAAACTAACAGTTATTCATAATACATAGAACTGATTATAAACAATTAGTGGTAATTAGTAATAATTAGCGATAATTATTAATAATTAGTTGCAATTTTTAAACATTTACAATAATTAGAAGTAATTACTAAAAATTAGTGGTAATTAAAAAAATAGTGGTAATTGCTAAAAATTAGATATAACTAGAGATACTTAGTAAAACATATCGATAATTAGCACTACATAGTAAACAAATAGTGATAATTAGCACAATATGGTAAAAAATTAACAGTAATTAGTAAAAAATTAGCGGTAATTAGTGAAAATTAACGATAATTAGTATAAATTAGTGGTAATTACAAAACATTATTGATAATTACTAAATTTTAGTAGTTAAAAGTTTTAATTTATAGAAAATAAAACTCCTTTAAGGTATTTAGAAAAGATTATAAAAAATGGTTATTAGTAATAATTATTTATAATTAATAAAAATTATCTATAATTAGCGGTAATTAAAGATTATTAGTAAATATCATTGGTAAATAGATAAAATTTATTATATTTATAAGTAAATTATAATTTTTTAATTTTATACAGATTTTTTTATTATCCTTTTCTTATATCTAATTAATGATAATCAATTTTTTTATTTTTTATTTTTAGAGAAATATAGAATAAGGAATTCGACAACAGCCTTTATTAAATTATCACGATTAGATAAATCATCGAAGGAATCCAAAACATTTCGGCATAAATTGAGTATATATTCAGGGTGTTATAGATTTTTTTATCATTTTCATCATAAAAACTAGAATTTATTTCAGAAGGAAAAAATTAAGTTCCTAGGTAAGAAATGTGATTTGAGGAGGTTTGGCACATTTGACAATGTGAGGGGTCATTTATTGCATTTTGGTTTAAAAAAAAATATTTTTTGGTATCAACATGGTGAACACAGTTCTGGAGAAAGTATTAATAATTTGGTTGCAGATCCATCCCTGTTTCAAACTTTAGTTTATGATATTGGTCCGTCTTTTTCAAAGAACTGAAACTCAAAATGATATTAATTTCACTCCTGAGTTTGAATTGTAACAATTTAATTAGTAGTGGAAGTCATTTGAGGATTATTTATATTATAGTAATGGGATAATAAAATTTGAAGTGGTTTCAAAATTTATAGATTTTAAATAAAAAAATGGAATCTAAAATAGTTTTTTTGACCACATAATATCATTGGTTAATATACTATTACATGATGGAAATGTGTTTCCTATTAATTTCTATGAGAGTAATAGGTTGATTCATAATTTGGGTTTTAGTCATCAGAAGATTCATTCATGTCCAAATGATTTATTCTTATATTATAGTGAAAATGATTCATTAGTTACTTTTCCTACATGTTCACAATCAAGTTACAAAGAGGATCAACTAGGGAAGTTTGGATTGATTCTTATTAAATATTTTAGTTATTTCCTTCTTACACTTAGATTTCAGTATTTATTTTTGATTTAGAACTCAATTTCCTTGATGTCATGGCGCAAAAAAAATATTTCAACTGGTAAAATTTTAAATCATCATTGTGGTGGTGATTCATGGAAATATTTTGACGAGGTACATCCAACATTTCCTTCAGATTACCGAAACATGTGATTGGGTCTTTCTATTTATAGTTTCTTTCCATATATTTCCTATAGTAGTCAATATTCTTATTGGACCAACTTTATAACTCCTTAAAAATCACCTTATTGGATGTTGATGAATGAGACACATATCTTTTTTATCTTATTAATTGATTTTAATCCTAAAAATAATATCAATGTTAATTTAATATCATTGATTGATTAGCCAAATTTATATTTTTTGTAAGGGTTTCAGTACATATGATGTTTTTGTGAAAACAATTCATAATAAAAGATGCATTAATGTCCCAATTAGTGACTTACCAGTATATTTAATTTTATCTTGATGGAGTACAAATGGTCCAAAGTCATGTATGTATTGTATGAGTGATATAAAAGTTTTTTTTGTATATGTGTAGGGGAATTTTTTTTACTATCATCACAATTTTTTCCTATTGATCAAACTTTTCAAAGAAATAAAAATAATTTCAGAAAAGGTATAATAAAAATTCATAGGCCTTGATAAATAATCTCAGATATTAATTTAAAATATATTATCTCTTTCATACCCCCTATTACTATTAAAAGGAATCCAATCTAAATAAAATATATGGCTATGAGAAAGATCAAAATTGGATTAAACAAAACATTTTTTAGGATCATTCCTATTGGTATTATTTGTTGGTTTGTCACATTTTGGATGTCATTCATGTTGAAAAGAACTGTTTTGAAAATATATTTTATACAGTTTTGGAAACACCTATTAAGAAACAATATAATGAAAAGTAATGATTAGATCATTCCCAAATTACCAAGCAACCAGAATTGGAGTTATCTGAAAATGATAGGTCACTTGAGTTAATAAATACCAAATAGAATTATTTACTTTCTAAGGAAATCTATTTATTAATTTTTTAGTGGATTTCTTATTTGAGATTATCAGATGGTTATGTTTCCAATTTGGCTAGATGTGTTAGAAATAGTTATTTTATCTGATTAAAAAGTAGTGATTATCATATTATATTTAAAATACATCTACCAATTGGATTTACATGTTTATTGAATTATTCAATATGGGATGTTCTAGGATAAATATCATATTTTTTCTGATACATATTTCTAGAGTGCAACAATCTATTATGCACTTGAGAGACTATAATAAGATGTTGTTTTAATTTTATGTAAATTGGTAAACAATTCTGTCAAATTTTGTTGATTAAATGGAATATTTGATATTACACATGCCACATGGAGAAAAAATGAGAGGGTCAGTAAAGATATAATATATGTATCAATGTGAGATTTTTTTTGTAGAAATTGAAAAAAATTTACGTAACAAAGAATCAGTTGAAGCTTCAATAATACATGCTTATTTACAGGAGAAAATTTCTTTCTTATGTTCCCACTATTTCCAACCTAAATAACCATAAAATAATAATAATATGGGTCATAATGAGGTAAATTTTTATGATGCACAGATCATTCAATTATCAGTTTTTAATCATTCTAATCTTGAAGTTCATGGTGTTCATAAATAGTGGATTTCAGATGATAAACATCACAGGGCTCATGCATATGTTTTTCTTAACTGTGAATAAAGGATACAATTTTTAAATAGAGTGTGGATATAATATATAATTTAATTTTTAAAAACATTAATATCATTTTACTTGTTTATTGTTGGATGTTCAAATCAAGAACCAATTTCCACTAGTTACAACAATTTCCCATGAAGAACACCAACGAAATAATTATTCCTGCTAGATTCAAATGTTGGTAAATTATATTGTTCATGTTTTCACATATGAAATAAATTGATTATTTATAATATTATTATATTTTATCAATGTTTTAGGTAACGCAACATTCTAATAAAATTCGCAATCAATTGTGTGTATTAAGTAACACATCATCCAAAATGGTTAAATATAATAATTCATGTGTAGTGAATGGTTTTCCATTTCATACACATGTATATGGTGAATAGAAAAATGAATAATGGTGTTTTTATAATATAACATTATCATAGAGAAAGTTAAGTTTACTTTTATGGCATGGTAGATGAAATAACTCAGCATTGTTATCTAGGAGAAAATTATGCGATGATGTTTTTTCAATATCAAAATTTTGATAATAATAGAGGCTTGTGTGTTTATATGTGACATGAAATCATTTATATTAAATATTAAATGCTTTATTAATTAAATAAATGCTTTTTATTAAATAGTAAATCATGCCACATATGTTATGCTAATTATTGTGCTGCTTCACGAGAGTTAATAGATTGGTGGGGCATTATAAAAATGAAATCCCAAAAAATTCATTTATAAAAAGTGAATATGGTTCTATTATAGTGGATATAATTTAAATTTTTATGATATGGCTCCAATTACATATTTTCAATGAAGATATGTGAATATAGATGATAACACCCCACATATATGGATTCACAATGGACATATTTTTGATGATATGACAAATGAATTTGAATTAAAAAGTTATAATAAAGATGAAACTTCTATTGAAATTGATGATACTAAAGAGAAAGATGGAGATGTTGACATCACCTTACACAAATATAAGGATTAAGAGGAATAATGAAACAATTACATGTTATTTATAGTCAAAATAAATAAATAAATATATTATATATTATATGCTTTTAATTATTTGATAAAAAAATTCTTTTCATATTTTTGATGCATAATGAGACATATGATGATATCTTTTATATCCTCGCAGAGCATGTACAACCTAGTGATGGGATTTATGATTTATCATTTGACCATTAGGTTCATAGTTGTTTATCTTAGACTTGGAGGGGGCATGGTCCAGTGGGATTGAGGATTCCCATCCCTATTCTTGTGCATCATCCGTGTCTTGAGTTTGATCCATTCACTTGGAGGTATGTTTAGTTATGTATTTTAGTTAGTTTCCATTAATTTTCATTAATTTATGTATGTACTAATTGTTTGATTATTTGTTATTTTTTTAAATCATTACGCATATAGTTATTGGACAGGGGGGAGCTATTTTGTAGATTTATTTTTCTGGTGCATGGGTGATGTGGGATCATATTACACTTAACATTTGACATTGCATGCTTCATCAATAGATGATATGTAAAAAAATAATATCTATTTTGTAATTTATATAATTATTAACCTGTTAATATTACTTATTTGTCGGTTTTATGGTATCTCATTGATGATAGAATTTAGACTTTGTTGAGTCAAAAGTTCTCCTTTGACTTCTATATCATGTTTTGGAAATCACACATGTCTTTTATCTAGTATCGTGCTGACTCTTTCAATCATATAGTACTGACTCTGTCAATCGTATCGTATTGAATCTGTCAATCGTATCGTACTGACTCTATCAATCATATCGAACTGACTCTGTCAATCGTATCGTACTGACTCTGTCAATCGTATCGTAATGAATCTGTCAATTGCATCATACTGACTCTGAAAATCATATCTTACTAACTCTATCAATCATACTCACTTTTGTGTGTCTTACTTTGTATCATATCAATACATTACATTTAACGATACTTATAATACTCTTACTTTCATTACTTGCTTGTTTTTGTACTTAGTCAAAAAACACATGTTTCATATTAATCATACTCCTGTTTATCATCATCATATATCTTATTTTAACCAATACGATTTCGTTGAGTTAGTTACAAACTAATCAAAACGATGTCGTGCATTTTGTTTCAATATGACCGTTATAATTCCAGGTGTCCAAGTCCCTCCGAGTTTTTCGGAGAAATATGACCGTTGGAGGAAATGTGACCGTTGGAACCTAAGGCCTATAAATAGAAGGTCATTTGAAGCCGAGAGTGGGTGGTGATGATGGTGATATAACTGTGATACTTTGCTTCTATCAAGTTCTAGAGAGAGACGCTGTGACTTCTCTCATGCTTTGTGCTTTGTGCGTCTGATCATCGTATCGAGGGATTTCAAGTAATTGAAAGATAGAGGTGCTGATTACCTACAAAATCAAGGGTTGCCGGGGATAGGCAGATAGAATTTCCGATCATCGTATCAAGGGCTACCGGGGATAGGCAGACAGATGTTCCGATCGTCGTATCGAGGGATTCTGGGGATATGCAGACAGACGGTCCGATCATCGTATAGAGGGCTTACCAAGGTGGTGGTAAGACATACCTCTTATCCTAGGTGAAAGGATAACCCTTCTCTTTGGGTTAAAATAATTGTAATGGTTTTACATTTCCGCTGCTGATTGTATTATAAATGAAATTGTATTGTTTCCTTTCATCATTACACTTTCAATTGTGATTTTCTCAATTACAATTATTCTATTACATTTTGTATTAATAGATTCTATACGCTTTAAGGTAGAATCTCTCACACTTGTATTACTCTGATTATTGTATTCATCTTGAATAAATTTTTTTTACTTTTCTAATAGTATTTCATTACTTCATACCTTTATATTCAATACAATTGTGGTTGTTTGAATTTTATTGGTTTAAGATCTTTTAAACTAATCTTTAAGTGTTTAAACTCAAAGTTCTTAAACCTACAATTCACCCCCATTTGTATTGTTCCATCTAATATACATATAAATCTACATATTCGATCCTACAATTGGTATCAAAGGTGGTTTCTATTGATTAGTATTACACCGAACCCTCCCCCCTTGGTGGGGGAGGGGGAATCGTCGTATCAGTGGAAGAGATACTTCAAGCCGTTCTCCAATCCGGAATTTCTTCCTTCCTTTCCGAAAATTTCTCTTAGCCCTAAAGTACCTGATTTCGTCGATGGTCTCCCGAATCTGCCTCTTTCGTTATCAGAATTTATGGAATCTTCAGCTTTTCTGAATCTTACCTTGGTGGCGCGGTTCATGTAAAGAAGGCCTTCAGTTGACGAATTCGACCGATTTGTCTTCGGAGCTTGGGACCTTCAGGAACGTGCGGTGGTGGGGTTACTGGATAGTAAGAAGTTTTGGATTAGGTTTGAATCGGAGGCTTATTTGATTCATACATGGGCAAGGGAACCGAGAAATTTCAACGGATCCTATTTCATGCTCCTGCGTTGGTCTTTCGATCTCCATATGAATCGGGATCCACCATCTGTTGCGGTTTGGGTAAGCTTCCCTAAACTTCCCTTAAACTTTCAGAATCCGTCGATTATTCGTAGGTTGGGTAATATGGTCGGTAGATACCTCTGCTCTGATAGCCATACTGAGGCTATTTGTCACCCCGTTAACCCTCGTGTGTGTGTTGAGATGGATGCATCCCGTGTTCCCTTTGAGTTCATCTGGATCACGGTTGGTGAGGAATACCGCTGCAAACAGCGGGTTGTGTAAGAGAATTGGACCGACTTCTGTGGCTCTTGCAAGTGGTTGGGTCACACCGATGAGTCCTGTCCTGTAGGATCTTTAGTTCAAGAGAGAAGGGTTCGTACTAGTGGGAAGACTGCTATCTTGAGCGCTGTGGAGGGCTCAGAGAGTAAGTCAATGGATCACTGTGTGAAAGGAGTTCGGGCTCAGACTTCTGAAGGACCTGTTGTTCGAGGGAGAGACCTTCAAACGGATGAAGCAGATGGGGAGGCCTCTGTACCTGGACATCAGAAGGTCTCCTTTGATGAGGGTGTCATTGCTGTTTCTTCCTGCTCGGGTAAATCTAGGGAGAAGGAGATGAATGGAGGGCCTGCAGTTGCATTGGAACCAGAACAGGTGGGTGCTGTCTCAGGATCTTCTTTTGTGGAGGTGTCTAACAGGGACAGGTCTAAGGTTGTGAATTGCCTTGATTCTATGGCCAGGCCTTTTGTACCCATAAGTAACAGGTTTGAAGGACTTGATGTGGACCGGCTATCTGAGGGCCGAGAGGAGGATGTTTATGCAGAAGTTGAAGGGGAGGCAGTGGTCTTGGGGGACCTGCAAACTATTTTCCAGGAGAAGAAGCATGGTGCAGGTCCTGGGGAAATTCCAAATAGAAGTGCAAGGTCTCCTTGTCTTGTTGAAGGTATCAATCAGAGGATGGTGGAGGGAAGCAGTAGGAATGCCTATGGGCCTTTGGGTCATGTTGTTCAAGTGTAAAATGACATTGACAATGGTAATGTCCTGGAAGATCAAGCTGCTGAGGGTAAGGGGATGGACCCGGATTCTATGGATGGGGAAGATGTTATCTCTACTGATCAGGAGCCGAGGAATATTTCAGAGGGCACTGGGTCTCCTTTGAGAGAGCAGGCCGGGGCAGAAAGGGAGTTTTCTGGGAGAGGAAAGGAGAACCTGAGTCCTGTTAATTGTTCATATAGTGAAATTGTCCAAAAGGGGAATCAGAAGGTGTCTGCTGGGGGAAAATCAGTACTTGAAATGCTGGGAAGGAGGTCACGGAAGGATTATTCCTATCTTCCGCGACCGATGCAGACAAGGTCCGCCTCCAAACGGAATGGTGGAGTGGTTCTGGCGGTCAAGAAGGTCAGCGAGCTTAAGAAGGCATCCTTAGATATGCGAGTTCTTGAGAATCTCCAGAATCGAGTGCAAAGTGTATGTTTCTAGAGACATCCTAAATGGGAATCGGTTATAGGAGAAGAAGAATCCTTCTTGGGAGTCGGGGAAGACTACGGGTACTATGATATGTGACTTCCTATTTTTTCTCTTGTTGTTTCTGCTTGACTGTCTTCTTGTAGTGTTGATGTTGATGATGTTGGGTCTTGTTTGCATGGTTACCGGTTACCCATAAAACGGATTTTTAGAAAATGAAAAAAATGGATTTCAGGCTACTACACTAACGTGTGGAGTGGAAAAGATTTTTGTTTTATTAGATGGCAGGAATGAATATTGGATCAATTGACAACCTAAATCCTTCTAGACCACCTATATTTGATAGGAATGATTGTGAGAACTATAGAGATTGAATGAAGACCTTTCTTATCAATACAGGTGTAGACAATTTTATAATTCTTACTGGAGGTTACAAAATTCCTGACAAAGAAGTCAGTACTTTCTCTAATCAAGAGAAACAAGAATATCAACTGAATTACAAGGTAAACAATACTCTATTATGCTCTATGACCAGGAATATATACATCCAAATATCTTCATGTGAGGCAGCCAAATGTATTTGGAAGAAATTGGAAGTCACACATTTTGGTACATCCAAGGTTATAGAAACAAGAAGTGCAATGCTTCGAGCTGAGTATCATGGATTTGTTTTTCCTTATGGAGAGCCAGTATGTAAAGTGCAACAAAGATTTATGACAATTTTCAATAGATTACAATCTATGGGAGAGAAGGGTCTTGATGATGAAGCTCTTGTAGATAATATTATAGATATAATGCCAAATGAATGGGAGTCAAAAAGGACAGTTATAAATGAAAATAGAAAAGTTTCCCATATTACTCTTGATGAACTATTTGGAACTCTTTTACAGCACGAGACAAGAATGAAAAGAGATGATTATTTCAAAAAGAAGAAGAATGGAAATGGTATTGTAGCTTTTACATCCAAAGCTAAAACTCCTGTAGGATAACAAGATCCAAAGCCAAGAAAGTTGTTATATCTGATTCAAGTGATTGTGATCTTTCAGATAATGAGTAATCCAATATTGCTCGAAGGATGAACAAGATTGCGAGAATGAAAGACTTTCAATATAGATTCAAAAAGAAATATAGGAAGGATAAGAGAGATTCAGAGGTAACTTGTTATGAATGTAAGAAAGTGGGACATATAAGGCCTGATTGTCCTTTACTGAAGAGAAAAGACAGAAAGGAGAAACATTCTGAAATAAATAAGAAAAAGTATTACAGGACCAAGAAAAAGAAAGTATTGAAAGAAATTGATACTTGGAGTGCAAGTGGTTGTGATTCTTTATACAATTCTTCAGAATATGAGTCCTCAGGAAAGAGAAATATTGGACTTATAGCCAGACTACCAATTGAAGATCATTGTCTTATGGCTAAGGTACACAATGATGAAGCTATTATAAATGTCTCTTTAAATGAAAATTTTACTGATAATAAATATTATGAATCTTCAAATGATGATTCTTCGTCATCAGAAGATGATTCATTAACTTCTTTTGAAGAAGTATCTAGGTTTGCTAAATTACTTGAGAATGAAAATTCTAAACTCAAAAAGAAACTTGATAATAGAAAATTCTAGAATTTCGACTTTAACTAATGAAGTATCAGATCTTTCTGAGGATCTTGATACAAAAACTTCTGATTTTTAAAGTATTTTAAAAACCCTTGAGAAATTCAATTCTGATAAGGATAATCTTTCAAAGGATCTTGAAAATGTAATTTCTAAGAATTTTTTTTAGAGCCTAACTCTAGTTCAGAATCAAATGCTTTGGTGGATAAAAACTTAGTTTTAAAACTAAAATCAGAAATTTTTTCCTTGAAGAAATGTTTGTCAAACTTTACTCATGGCAAGGAAAACTTTGACAAGATGTATTCTCAAATTAGAACTTCGAGGAATCATTCTGGACTTGGTTATACTCATTCCAAACCTGTTTTTAGTAATAACTATTTTGTTCCACAGAAAACACCTTTTTGTTCTAAGTTTCAATGTGGTGGACACTGAAAAAGAGAGTGTTCTCTTCATAAAACTCAATCTTTAGGATTTCATAAATCTCATTTGGTAATACAAATATAGATTCCTAAAATTCCCTTATCTAACCTTTCTTAATCCAAACAAGTTTGGATTCTGAAAAACTAATTGTTTCTTTTTCCGGAAAATGAGAAGTGTACCAACAAAAATATTCGGTACATGGATAGTGGTTGTTCTCGACACATGACCGGAAACAAAGATTTCTTTGAAAATATTATCAAAACAAAAGGAGATATTATTTTACAATTTATCGGAATGCAAGAACAACTTGTTGACATTTTCACAAAACCACTACCTTCCAATAGATTTGAGTTTATAAAACAGAACCTAGGAATGATTACATTAAAATAATCATTCATATCTACTTCTTGTTTTTATATTTCCCCTTACATTAAACAAACTCCTCTTAGAAAGGGGGAGAACATTTCCTACTTTGTTTCTTTTTATCTTATGATCTTTAATTCTTTACTCTCCTGGTATGTGTTTTTTGTTTTTCTGTTTATCGTATTGACATTTTTATCGTATCATTTACTTTTATGTTTATTGTATTGACAATGTTATCGTATTATTTAATTTTATGTCTATCGTATTGACAGTTTTATCATATCGACCAATCATGGTAATGAATTTCTTTTCCATCGTATCGACCGATCATGGTAATGAATTTCTTTTCCATCGTATCGACCGATCATGGTAATGATTTTCTTTTACATCGTATTGTTAGTTCATGGTAATCATTTTATTTTCCATCATATTGTCAGTTCATGGTAATCATTTTCTTTTCCATCGTATTGTCAGTTCATGGTAATCATTTTCTTTTCCATCGTACTGTCAGTTCATGGTAATCATTTTCTTTTCCATTATACTGTCAGTTCATGGTAATGATTTTCTTTTCCATCGTAATATTAGTTCATGGTAATCATTTTCTTTTCCATCGTATTTTCAGTTCATGGTAATGATTTTCTTTTCCATCGTACAGTCAGTTCATGGTAATCATTTTCTTTTCCATCGTATTTTCAGTTCATGGTAATGATTTTCTTTTCCATCCTACTGTCAGTTCATGGTAATCATTTTGTCTTCCATAAGCTTGTCAGTTCATGGTAACAAGATTGTTTTCCATCGGCTCGTCAGTTAATGGTAACAAGTTGGTTTTCCATCGGCGAGTCAGTTAATGGTAACGAGTTTGTTTTCCATCAGCTTGTCAGTTAATGGTAACGACATTGTTTTCCATCAGCTTTTCAGTTCATGGTAACAAGATTGTTTTCCATCATCTCTTCAGTTAATGGTAATGACTTTTTTCCATCGGTATGATGATTGATAGTATTATTTTTCTTTACTTACTATTGTGTTTTCTTTTAAACTCTACTAAAACCAAAAATTACCTTACGTTCTCCGGCAGGTATTTTTTTAAAATTTGTTTTTATTCTATTTATTTTTGACTGTTGATTTCCTCTCTTCTAATCTCAACCATATACGATCAACGGTCACCCCTATATCGCTTGTAAATAGCCCCCCCCTCCCCAAACCCACATTGGGTTTTCAGGTTTTGAGGAGAATCACTGCTCCACTGTTTTTAAGTCATTGTACATTCTTTCATCAGTAGCATCTCTCTGTCTCAATCTTCTGCCAACACTCCCGCCGATATGTCTTAAAAGGTTTTCTCAGAAAAAGACCTTTTCAGAGAAAGGATAGATTCCCGCGACTTCTTTGAATCATACGATTCTACAATCAAGAGGATTATTTGGTTTCAAGGATGGGATCATTTGTGTGTTAAAATACCTGTTTCTCAAGATTCGGTTCTCTTTGATGAAGTCATTCAGTTCTATAAAACCGTATCTTTTGACAAAGACATAACTATCAATTTTGCTGTGTACGATAGAAATTTTTCTATGTCTGTGAAACATGTGGCTCATTTTCTGAATGTCCTAATAGAATGTGATTCTTTCTGTCTATCTCATTAACTACCAAAGGAGGTCGGTACGTTTAATAGAGATAGTACTGAGAAGTCTTTGTTTGTTATAAGTGAAGAGAAGAGAAAAGTGGATCATATTTCTCACGACAATAAGTTTGTGACTCTTTGGATGTAAGGTTTTCTTATCCTAAGGAAAGGGGATAGAGAAACTCTGAAAGTATTCGATATCTTCATGTTGGACTATCTTGTAAATATGAGAAAAGTAAATCTCATGAGATATGTTTTTGAAATTATCAAGAATGTAAATTCAGGAGCAATCAAGTCTCATTTTATTATGTATCCAGCTATCCTTACAAAGTTTATTCTCGAGAGCATGAAGTTTTGAAACATTCCTTTGAAAGGAATGCTGATAGATCTGAAGCCATCCTGGATTACTAAGAGTATGATGAAAAAGTTGAATATTTGTTTTGATTGGAACTCAAAACTTTTTATAAGAGATTTAGAAGCAGAATCGGCTCAGAATCAATCAGCACCTATGCCATCCAAAGACAATCCTTCTATTGGTGTTCCTCAAAAGTCGGATCCCCAAACCAGTTCAAATCCAAAGAAGAAACAAAAGTACATCAAGGAGGTTGATGCCAAGTGGAGAAAAGAAAGAGAACAAAGGAAGGAAGGTGATCCAAAGTTCGGTCTTGACCCAGATGAAGATTTTTCAGAAATAATAAGGGTAGAGGAAACCCTTCAAGCTGAAAAGAAAATGAATTCTATTTTGAAAATAAAGGCCCAAGACTTTGACATCTATAAAGTCTTGAAAATGGTTGAGGATGCAAGTGCTGAACTAACATATTAAGTGCATCAAGAGCCCATCGTATAGAGTCTTCCTGAGAAAGAAAAAGGAAAACAACTGTTGGAAGAGATACAAGAAGTTCAAGAAGAGGAGGGAGACTTTGTTTTAGAATTCCTTTAGAGTTCGAAGAAGAGTAGATAGGAATCAGTTCAAAAGAAAAGTGAAGGTATTCAACAAACCCCTCATCCCAATCAAGCACCTTTTGAAACTTCTGAAACTACGGATGAAACACCCTCTCAAGAAAAGCAAGGTGCTCAAAACTCTCATACTGAAAAATTTATTGTCATCAGTGACAAAGTAGAAGAAGAAAGAAAAGAGAAAGAACAAGAAAAAGGAAAACAACCAGTTGTAGACTCAAGCCTCTCAAATGAACTTGCTTCGTATGATGTAGATACTGATTTAAAACAAACAATTTCTCTCAAGAGAAGTGATTACATTGTTCATATTTTAAGAAGGGTTGAAAAGAATATTCCTTACTTTCCCAGGCTGGAATGGAAAATTGATTTTATTACTAATAATCAGAAAAAGATGTTTGGTTCTGTAAGAGAATTGAGAAATAAATTTTTGTCAGTTGAAGCTGATTTGAAAGTTCTATCTGAAACTTCGGCTGCTCATAAGAAAGATTTCAACAGGATGACCAAGTGGTCATAAAAAACAGAAAGCTCGGTGAATGACCATGAGATAGAAATTGAAGATTTAAGGATGATGTCAACTGATCTTGCGATTTATTTCAATAAGAATAACAAAGAAACTATTGAAAGGATGAATCAGGTAACTCATGGAGCCAATATTCCTTCAGTGAAAGAATCGCAAGAGAGAATGAATGATTTTCAGTCTGAATTCTCAAAGGTTTCATCTTTAAAAGATAAAATGATCCTATTGAAGAAACAAAATTCTATGTTATCCAAATATAACAAGAATCTGCAAGACAGAATTGATACCCTTGAGGAATTAATTAGAGTTTATGAGGAGACTATCATGAATCAAGATCATCTTTTTGCCGACCAACAAGAGCTTCTCAGAACTCCGAGTGATTCAATTTCTGAAGACAAGAAAGAAATAAAAAAGATGAAAGCTGTTCTTCATGAGCTGATAAAGAAGGAAAAGGAAAGAGAAAACAAATGACCATTGTATTTGCTTTTCTTTTCTTATGGAACCTGTCTGTTTTGTAATGACATTTATGTTACTCTTTCTTTTGTCCTGCAATTCTTTTCTCTAACCCTTTCAGGAAACTCAAGGTTACTCATTCTTTTTGTAAATCACAAAGGGGGAGAATGTTTTATAAAGGGGTAGAATGTTTTACAAAGGGATAATGATTTAATCAAATACTTAGAATCCAAGGAAAATATGTGAATACAATCCTTAGGAAAGTATACACCTAAGGGGGAGTTAGTTGTATTCAAATTCTTTTTTAGAAGAGTTTCCTATAACTTAGGGGGAGATAAGTTTTTCTTGTTGTCTTTACTTTATGTTTTGTGTTTTCCAAAAAGGGGGAGATTGTTGAGTCAAAAGTTCTCCTTTGACTTATATATCATGTTTTGGAAATCAAAAATGTCTTTTATCTAGTATCGTACTGACTCTGTCAATCGTATCGTACTGACGCTGTCAATCAAATCGTACTGACTCTGTCAATCGTATCGTACTGACTCTGTCAATCATATTGAACTGACTCTATCACTCGTATCGTACTGACTATGTCAATCGTATCGTACTGACTCTATCAATTACATCGTACTGACTTTGTCAATCGTATCATACTATATCTGTCAATCGTACTCACTTTTTTGTATCTTACTTTGTATCATATCAATACTTTACATTTAGTAATACTTATAATACTATTACTTTCATTACTTGCTTGTTTTTGTACTTAGTCAAAAAACACATGTTTCATATTAATCGTACTCTTGTTTATTATCATATATCTTGTTTTAACCAATATGATGTCGTTGAGTTAGTTTCAAACTAATCAAAACGATGTCGTTCTTTCTGTTTCAATATAACCATTATAATGCCAGGTGTCCATGTCCCTCTGAGTTTTTCAGAGAAATATGACCGTTGGAGGAAATGTGACCGTTGGAACCTGAGGACTATAAATAGGAGGTCATTTGAAGCCGAGAGTGGGTGGTGGTGACGGTGATATAACTATGATACTTTTCTTCTATCAAGTTCTAGAGATAGACGCTGTGACTTCTCTCATGCTTTGTGCTTTTTGCGTATGATCATCATATCAAGGGCTTTCAAGTAATTGAAAGATAGAGGTGTCGATTACCTACAAAATCGAGGGCTTCCGGGGATAGGCAGACAGACGTTCCGATCATCGTATCGAGGGCTGCCGGGGATAGGTAGACAGACGTTCCGATCATCGTATAGAGGCTGCCGGGGGCAGGCAGACAGACGTTCCGATCATCGTATTGAGGGCTGCTGGGGATAGGCAGACAGACAGTCCGATCATCGTATCGAGGTCTTACCAAGGTGGTTGTAAGACAGACCTATTATCCTAGGTGAAAGGATAACCCTTCTCTTTGGGTTAAAAGAATTATAATGCTTTTACATTTCCGCTGCTGATTGTATTAGAAAGGAAATTGTATTGTTTCCTTTCATCATTACACTTTCAATTGTGATTGTCTCAATTACAATTGTTCTATTACATTTTGTATTAATAGATTCTATACGCTTTAAGGTAGAATCTATCACACTTGTATTAATCTGATTATTGTATTCATCTTGAATACAATTTCTTTACTTTTCTAATAGTATTACATTACTTCATACCTTTATATTCAATACAATTGTGGTTGTTTGAATTGTATTAGTTTAAGATCTGTTAAACTAATTTCTATGTGTTCAAACTCAATGTTTTTAAACCAATAATTCACCCCTCTTGTATTGTTCCATCTAACATACATATAAATCTACATATTTGATCCAACAGACTTCTATCTGGTAAGCCTAGTATGTCTTTATGTGTGACCATTGTTATCATTTTTAAAAAAATATAAGGTATAAATTCATGAATAAAGCATGAGTCATGGATTTTGATCATCTTTGTTGTGCCCTCCAACCAGATTACATCTCAACTCATGTTTGGGAAGGATTATGCTCATAATTTATGGGAAATTGTTTTTAGAGGAAGTAATAATTTGGTTGAGAGAATTGAGAGAGGTAAGAGGTGACCCATCAATCTGGAAGTGGTACATTCAATATACATCGATGACATATATTATGTACTTTTTGTAATAATTTATATAAATTTAATTTTAAACTATTTAGGTTATACTCATAAAGGTAGTATAACATCCCAATATTATAGACTTAAAATCTATAACAGGGCGTACATCGATCCTATCAACGAAGAGATTGCAGGTGGTCTCTAGTGTGAGATTTTAGTTAGTAAAAAATATATTTTTATATTTAATGAAAATAATATTTTATCAATTTTAATTTCAAATTGAAATAAAAGGAATCCAATTATGACATGAATTCTCATATACATTACGATATTTAGGCTGATATTGAGAGGTAGGCCACCAGTAATATAAAATTTTTTGACGCAGCGGGGATGCAATAGATGCATTATGATTTTGGGAAGGGCCTAGTGGTTGGTATCAGTTCTCAATTGATGAATGGAAGTTATTATGGTACTACTTCATATTTGGCGTCCAGATTGAGGGGAGGTAGCAGAGAGTCACATTATTAGCCTCATAATATGAGTAGTAGTTGAGAGCACATTGTGAGGTTATAGAGGCCATGCATTTAGAGAATGAAAAGACCTGTCAATAGTAGGAGCAACAACAAGAGGAGATGTGATGACAACAATAGCAGTTGCATGATCAAATGATGGTGTACATGCAATAGATGGATCAGTGTGTTAGGGTGGAGTTCCCTCCCTGTCCTCTTCCATATGACCCTCTCCCACCCCCAACATAGTTATTTACATATTTATTATGTAATCATTTTAATGTAAACATTCTTCAAAATATTTTTATTATTTAATATTTTTATAGTTTTATTTATTACATTTTTTAATTTTTTATATTTTTTTTTATATTTTTATATATTTTAATTTTTGGTTTTTATATATTTTTTACTTTATTTGTGATGGGGTGTAGTCTCTTCCCAAATACTTTTTTTGGGATGGGTCACTTGGCTAATCGCAAATACCTATCAAAATAACATGACTAAAAATATTTGTGA
This sequence comes from Viscum album, assembly GCA_963277665.1. Lineage (NCBI taxonomy): Eukaryota > Viridiplantae > Streptophyta > Magnoliopsida > Santalales > Viscaceae > Viscum > Viscum album. Next base: position 374,117,688 of record OY728163.1, on the reverse strand, counting down.
TGAGAGGGAAGTCTATAAAAAAACCTAGTTTTTTTGCAATGGTCCATCACAAAAAAAATTGCTTTTTCAATCCCATTTTCAATAACAAGGAATATGTGATGGGACCCCATTGAAAATATTTATTTTGGATCAGTTCCTTTCACAAATTCCTTAGCACAAATAGTCAATTATTTAGTTGTAACACTTATTTATATAGATGATTTGAAAGGGACGGGTGATCCTGAAATTATATTGACCTTCAATGTAATGAGTAATGTTTTTATCTCACGAAATTTCATTTATGGTGTGTGGTAAGTTATCCTCAGTAAAATAATTAATGATTTCTTGGAGGTGATCCTTAATATATAATTATGATGTCATGTTTTATGTTGTTTCCATATTTTACAATGTTTTTATGTTAAATTTTATGATTGTCACCCATCTTATGTTATATTGATATACCTATTGAATTACATGTGTTTATTTCATAATTTTGTTCTTTGATTATTAACTTACTTTCCTTTATAACTCAACCATTTTTTATGCACATACCTAGGTTATCTTGTGATGTTTTAGAAGATCAATGAAATTTAAGGGCATGTTATGGAGTTTTAGTATACATATGTTTATTTAGGTTTAATTTTGTTATGAAGTATACCTAATTACCCAAAGACACCATTCTTCATGAAATTCTTGGATTTCATTATGTGTACCTCTATGTAATAAATAATGAAATAATGTTTATAAAATAAATGGGTTTTAATAGTTTTTATTAGAAGAAAAGTCTAGATATTTTTGGTGAATATGATTAGAAAACTATGGTGAAATACTTATGAATAAGACTAATCATTATAACACATCCGTAAATTTTGGTTAACAATAGATTAAGTTATTTCAAATAAAATTAATCCCATTTTGGATACTATAAGTGGATGTGTATTTGGAATAGTTGTACCTTAGAGTAAAACCCCTGAAATGGGAATATTAAGCTATACTCAATCATCACCTATTTCGTAAAAAAAATTCCTTAATTCACACATGGTTTGACACTATTGAGATCTATCATTTGGTAAATTAATTATATCATTAGAAACCATAATTAATGGGAAAATGACCATATGATTTCATATTAGGAAATATATCATGGATAAGATAGATTGAAACATTGAAATTCACTGTTTATTGAATATATGTAATTTATGATTTATCCCTTTAATGTTCATGGTGTCCCATTTATGTGATTAATAGTTTTGAAATTGAAATCCCAAATTTTACATTTATTTTTGTCAATGGGTGAAAATTGGAGGAAATGAGTCAAAAACCAATGTGATGGGCATTGGAATGATTTCCCAAAATAGATTACTAACATGATTGGAGATAAATTAATACATATTATGGTTATTACAAATTATTTATCAAAAATTAAGATCAATAACTATAATATATTTGAGTTTCTAAACATATATAATAATACGAGGAAATTTTTTTATGGAAGATCATGTGATAAATATGATAAAGGAAATATTATTTAATGCTATAATTGTCAAATATATGGATTGTGGAACAAAGTTAAATTTCACAATGGAATAAAAAGATGTTTCGAGTGTATAAAAATAGGGCATGAAGTATGTAATCTTATTGGAAAATGAAAAATTTAGATAAATTTTTTGAATAAAACAAACTTCAATCAAAAGTATCCTTAAAAATTATATATTGTAAATGAGTTGACCTAGGGAATTATCTATGATAGTTCTCTAGTTTAAGGGATAAAAAGTATAATGAGAACCAATAATCAAAAATTTTATGGGAAAAAGAAATATCATATGTTATGATGGGGCATGATGACTGAAGTGCACATAACCTATAATCTAGATTTGTGTGTATCTTCTTGTATTTAAATTCATGCCACTCTAGTATATCTAGTATGTTTTGTAAGAATGCCGAGTTACCATGAGAAAAAAATTTATGATTATAATATATACAGATAATATTTTTGGGAATATACTTCTTAAAAACAATAACATTTTCTATTTAACCTAATATATGTTATCCTATATTTTTATTGGTATTCATTTTATAATAAAAATTTAAATTGTTGGGATATGGAATTCAACATCCAACCATGAATCTCTCTCTATTTCTATATAGGTGTAAGGAAGAGGATGTATATCCTATGAAAACATAATTTATATCATGGATATTATTTCCTTATGAGAAAGTGTGTCTAGATAAAATTATTGGGTTAGGGGAAAATATCATCATTGATGACAAGCCAATTTTGAGAGAAAATATTTTTCCAAGAATCGTACAGTCTTTATCATAAACTACAGGTTGTGTTCTTAGTTGAAAATAAACCTAAAACATGTAACGGTCTCAGGGAATGTTATCATAAGAAATGTTTTATATGTGGGTCCTTAAAAAATATTGGAAATTAAAGGATGGATCATACCACACTCTATGACCAAAATTCATAGGATCCTAGGATTAGCATGGTATTATCATCTATTTGTGAGAAACATCTCACAAATTTAAATCTCTCTAACTAGTCATATATAGATGGGGGTGAATTTTTTGTGTAATAATAATCATAAAGAAATTATAAAATAGTTGATGAAGTGGCCAATCATTTCAATAATTCTAACATTATCTACCAGTTGGGAAGGATGTGTGGTCTATAGTAATGAATTTAAAAATATCATGGGATATGCACCCATGAATGCTTTAAAAATGATAGCATATACCTCCCACAAAATATATTTCCATGAGAAGAATTACCCAACACATGATCGAGAATTGGATTTAATTATCTTCATGCTAAAATTTTGGAAACATTATTTATACCGTGAGAAGTGTGAAATATATAATAATAGGAAAATCCTCAACTATATATTAACACAAAAGGAACTCAATGTAATCTAATAAAGTCGGTTAGATCTAATCAAGGTTTATAATTATTAAATACATACAATCCTTGGTAGGTGGACAAAGTAAATGATTCTTTAAGTAGAAAAGATCTTATAACCCTATCCATGATGATAATTGTAAGGGATTCTACCTTCTTGTACATATATAAGATAGAAATGGGAAAAATAAAATGATCTTCATAATAACTTACTCAAATAACTACTCAACCATTTATTCATGAGAGGATCAAGAGGATCAGAAGAATAATGAGGGGATAGAGAAAAAGGTAGTGAATATAAATTTGTTCAATTTTTCTACAGATAGAGTTATACAGTTTAGAACTTAGATATATTTCCCATAAAAACCACGTCTATATAAAGAAATTATGGTTGATTTTCAGAAATAATACTTCTATATTCATATAGTAATCACTATGATGTATAGAGATATAATGTAGGACTTGAAGTGGGGTAACATGAAGATGAAGATTAAAGAATCAATATCTTTATTCATGGTATTCCAAGAATTCACGTCTAAGAGATAAATGTAAAAGGTTATAAAGAAACCATTTCAAATAACAGTATTGATATAGGAAAACATAATTGGGGATTTTTTCATAGGAATCTACATGTTATCTTTAGTAAATATAGTTATCTGGGTTGTTTTTGATATCTATATAATGTTAGTGAATTTAATTTATATGAAGTAAATTTTTTGTCTTGACCAACTCAGCGTGATATTTGTTATAAAAGTGGTATGGCTACATGGAGTACCACATTCTTCTATATTTGATCGAGATTAAAGATTTTCCTTCAGGATTTAGGGAATTTTTCAAAATTAATTGGATAAAATAATGATTTTTTTGTAATACTTATCACACTTATATATATTTCATATCTAAAATAAATCTCTAAAATCCGGAAGATATATTTAAATCATGTTAAATGGATTTCCATGTATATTGCTATCAACACCTTCCCTTGTAGAAGTTTATATATAATAACAGTTTTCATTATAGTATTAAAATATAATATTATAAGGCTCTGTATGGGAAGAGGTTTCAACATCTAATATTCTAGGATGATGTTTTATAACAAAATCCAATGGGTCTTGATTATATATAAGATATGACAGAGAAGGATCAAACCATTCAGCTTCATATAAAATCCACACAAAGTTGATATAAAAGACATAAAAACAATTATTGACGTGATCTAGAGTTTGAGGTTATATACTAAGTGTTTATTTATATATCATTATGAAAATAATGTCATGAGGATTATAAATAAGGGAATAATTAGTCTAAAAAACATCATCCCATTTAAGATCCTTGATCTCATAAGTGCGGTAGCCTATCGAATAGAACTCCAAGCTATGCTATCTCAAGTAATTTATATGTTCCATATATACCTCTTGAGGATGTACATACAATACCCTTAATATGTAAAAAATCCAAATGTGGTACCATTAGAGAAAGATACTCCATAAAAGGAGTGGATAGTAAAGATCTTAGATCATAGAGACAAAGTTTAACAAAACAAGACAACCAACATTTTCAAAGTGTTGGGTGGAACCACATGTTTGAGGACGTGACATGGGAACTAGTATTACTAATGAAATTGATGTACCCTCATATATTTAAGAGTAGAATGAAATTTAAAGGTTGAAGTTTCTGAAGGGGGTATAATTTAATGACTTGAACATTTATTAGTGAAATTCCCTTTTAAAATGAGTAAATTTTTTGTTAACAAATGAAATTATTGAAAAAACATGCAATACTTTGGTTATTTTAGAGGATTATATTTATATCATACCATATTGAAAAGACCATTATGGATCATAACCCTTGATACAATAGTCATTATACAATGATCATATGATTAATATATATATAGGGTTGTGTTAAATCCAATTGACATAGAAAAATCAAATTATGGCCTTGATAAGTATGATCGTGTCCTAGGAATACCATTTATCAGTGCTTAAAAGGGAGATATCATTTCTAGGATCTTCCTTAAAATAATACCAAGCTAATATTCAAAAAGTAAAGCATCATAGAAACCATTTATGGGATAAGTTGAAGCCCAATGAAATCACGACCAAAACCATGCTTTTCCGAACCACCCCTAAGAAAATATCACCATCACACACTTTAACATTTGGGATTTAATTGATGTAAAAAAAGGATATGTATCTATAACATAATAGTATTAATTTTTGTACATTATTAAAATAAATATTTTATTTTTATTTTTATTTAACGTATAATTTGTTAATAATAATTTTGTTAAAAATTAGATTTTGATACAATGAAACCCAAATTGTATTTTTTAGAAATAAATAGTTTCAATAAAGACACAATTTGTTTTAAAAAAATAAATTATTTTTAAATTTATGATATTTTAATAAAAAAATTTATTGAATAATATTTTTTAAATATAAATGATAATCTTATTTTATAAAGTAGAATTTAACTTTTATAATAGTCAAGAAAATATTATTCAAAAAAACAACCATTTCCCAATGGATTAGAGGTTTTGAAATAAAGGTGTAAATTCTAATATTTAGAGAATTATTCTTATGAAATAAATATTATTTTTGAAATTAACACATCAAAATTATCTAATGGTGTTTTTTTTCATATTTTTTTTGAGATAATCATTTTTTTGGTAAAATTAAACAGGGTATAATTATACAGTTTGTATTATGAAATCATAAAATCCCAATAGTGTTTTAATAGAAACTATAAACAGTATAAATGAACCAAATGATGTTTTAACTTTTAAATAGTGTGTTTTCATGTTATTTGATTAATTTTATAAACCCTCAATGAATTCTCTAAATCGTATATAGTATTTTATGGTTTTAAAAAAATTTATAAACATAATTGGCTTCCCCATCACCAAGGGTATTATTTTAATGACTTTAGTTCTTATCCTTATATAATAATAAAATTAACTCCTCACTAGTGGAAACAATTAAAAAAACCATGGTACGATAATTTTTTCATTAAATTATCATATAGAGACTAAAACCTTTGTTTTGAAATAAATAAAAAAATCGCCTACCTTTTGGTATAAATACCAATCCAAAACCTAATTCCTCATCACTAAAACCCTTATATATTGAATTTAATCTATTATTACATCTCTATATCCCTATAAAGGTTCTCCAAATTTCTTAATAATCTTCTCTAAGCCTCACATAAGTGATCTCTCAAGGTAGGGGATCCCTTCCTCCTATTTATTCAACAACTTCTTTATTTTATGCCTTCTCATTCCCAATTATTCATTTGTGGAAATAATTTTACACATCCATAGGAATATTATTATGATTTATAGGTGATGAGAGTCCCCTTTAAATATCATTAAACCCTTATTTGAATCTTTATGTACCCTCATAATGTGTCCAAAATTATCTTGCTATTTTTATTGTAAAACATTTGTGTAGTGAATACCCATTACTATTTCCAATTAAGGTTATTCACCTAGTTATACATATAAATAATTTACTGGGTACTTACCTGTATGTAATCCACACTACATAATGTTGTTATTAAAAGTGATGAAAGAAAACCCAATTTTTTATCTATTTGGCCTACTAATGTATGTACATGATACAAAAGTGACGGGTTGGACCAAAATTATATATCCCTCAAATGCATTGGGTAGTTCTTTAATCTCATGAGATGCCTATAGCATCCCACCTTTTTATAACATAACATTTCATTACATTATACAAAACTGAGGATCTTTAAGGTTTAGTGTCTTGGAAACCAGGACCTTATTACATGAAAAAGAAAAAAACATTCTTATTAAACACTTGAAAGGATTCTCCTTAAGTTCATACTAGGTTCATTACTGCATCTCATAACCTGGGGACATACATCAAAAGAAAGGGTGAGCAGAAGGCCCAGTAAGGAAACAAGAGAAATATTTAACATGTGAACTTGAGATACATCAACTATGTCATGAAAAAGAACTTTAAGGCATGAGAAAGAAATCATGTGGCATATCATAATAAAAATAAAATTTTTCATCACATTAAGATGTGGCTACATCATTTAACATAGAAAATCATGAAAATATCATCAAGGTCCATCCCCAAGGTGTCATTTGAAAATTACCAAGGTTATTCACCAAGATATCGTGAAAATTGTAATCTCTAGTGGTTATATCATTACCCAATGCATTGGAGCGCTATCAGGGCACACACTTAAATTTTCCTTTATTATCATGTGATCCACATATATAATCATCATACATTTCATAAATAACCCTTATAGCATAATACAAATGGGTTTCATTTCATAATCATAACGTTTTAAAAACTTCTTTAAAGACATGATCTTTACGTCACTTTGAAACCCACAGAAGGGGAGAGCGGGTCTCATGTATGTAAATCCCAGAATTTAAAATTTACAATTTTGATATATATGTGAATTCCCCTATAGAAATAAGAGCTTTGAGTTTTCACTTTATAACATAAAATAATTTTGAGAAAAGAGAGAGGCATTTTGAGATGAAAATTCTGCAGCATCACAGCTATGTTTCAGGGTTTTAGAGAACATTGAAAAGAGAGGGGACATGGGTCAAACATTCATAAATGAACCATAAAATAGTATAGGGACAGAATATGAAGGATATATTAACATGGTAATGAAATTTGAATGATTTACCATATGAAATGAAGAACATGAAAGGATGAGAAAAATAATATTTCTATTATGAAAATTCGGCTGCCTAACGACGTCACTTAAACTTCAAAAAGAATTGACGAGATCAAATAGGGTCTCTCATCATATGAACATAAGATTTCAGTATGATAGATATAGAGATCATACCCCAACATAATAAAAATGAACTTTAAAGACTTGACATGAAAGTAGAACTTCAAAACAAGAAGGGTGAAAGAACCACTTAAAAATTCGGCAGCCTAACGGCGTCACTTAAAACCTTAAAATACTGAATTTAAGAGATAAAATGGGGTCTCTCATAATATGATAATAAAATATCAGTATGATAGATATATAGATCATACCCCAACATAATAAAAAGGAACTTGAAAGACTTGACAAGAAAATAGAACTTGAAAATGAGAAGGGTGAAAGAATCCGTTACAAATATTTCGGCAGCCTAACAGTGCCACTTAAACTTTCATAAAATGAAATAATGAGAGTAAGAGGGGGTCTCTCATCATGTGAAAATAAAAAGGAATGTATAATTAATATTAAAGAACATCTTCCAACATATGAACATGGAGCATAAAAGAAATGACATAAAAGAGATCACTTGAAAAGGAAGAGAGGGGGTCAGATCCCTTACCTTAAAACGTAACTCTTAAAACTCAAAGGTTTGGACCTTGAGGGCTTGGGGGAACCTTGGGAGGACTCCTTGGGAGGTAAGGAGACCAGAACTTAGTTGAGAAGGATTTTGGAGTCGAAAGGATGAGAGAATGGCTTGGTATTTATAGGGAAAGTGAGGGGACAAGGCATTAATGGCCAAGGGACACATCATAAGTGGGTTTCTCAAAACCATGTGCTCTCCCAAGATATTTCCGATGAAGTTAGGCAACATGGGGACCCCAATAAAATAATTCATCTCCCTTGGTCAGCCAACACATAAAATATATCATGTAATCATCATGACACAGTTATGATATCATTAAACATACCGAAACCCTAAAACCGTATTTTTACTATTCACAGAAAATTCATCTTTTTTCAGAAAAAATCCCAAAATTTCACATTAACCAAATATCAATGCTCTGAATTCAAAAATGAACTCCATTTTATAAAAATAATTTTCTAAATAATTTTAATTTAATTTTTAAATAAATACACTATTCATCGAATATTCATTTTTTTCAGAAAAAACCCCAAAAATTACCTTAACATAATATTGATGCTCTGAGTTCAAAAATGAAATCCATTTTATAAAAATATTTTTCTAAATATTTTAAATTTAATTTTTAATTAAAAAACACTATTCACCTGAAAAAACTAAAACTTCAATAATAATTTATGAAACCGTTATTTAACCATTTTATTGAATCACGTTACCTAACCAAGGTTCCTAGATTATATTAATACTTTATTTAAGTGAGATTACTAATCCATTTGGACACATTACTAATTCTAATCATAAAATCACTATTCATAATTTACTATTCATCAAAATTTAAGTTGATCTTATTAGACTCCAAATTTCGTACTGAACATAGTTGTAGAAGACTATTTTTGGAAAATCATTACACATTTTTATTTATTTAAGGTTTACATAAACATTTTTAAAATATCCTTTCTCTAAAATTCATCAAAAATATGCATACTATACTTATCCGGTCATTTGAAAATTCATAAACTTCATCACAAGAAGAAATCGAAATTTTTATTTAAAACAAAGGATTACACAAGGTAGTTACAGTCTCCTTACGTAGCCCCTTATCACACCAGTATAGGACCTAAGTGTAAGGTGTTCTAAGGTGAGAGAATCTGAGGGAGGCTCGGCCAACATCACACGAGTAGTAATTTCTATTAGTTTGAACTTCTCGCAAAGGCGATTCCGTTCTAGTTTCACACGATGAAGTTCGGCTTGGGTTTGGTCCAGAGCAAAGCCCAGTGGTGCTACCTCCTTCCCAAGTTCTGTTAGATGGGCTTCGATTGGTCCAAGACTACTGGGTGAGGTCATCAAATCTTCTTTCTATATTAATTAACCAAGATCACTTGTATTTAGAGACAAAAATCAAAACATTTAGTTCACAGCGGTCATATTGACCAATGGTCATATAACAGTAAAAAACCCAACAGTCTCATTTTAATTATACTCATGTTATCTAATGAAACAGTTTTGTTGAGTACAAAAAATAAAATAAAACAACACACAAAATTCGGAAACAAGATTTATTCAAAATTTCAGGTCGTTACAATCTTCCCCCCTTAAGAAATTGTGTCCTCGCAATTATTAAAATTAGGTTTTGAAATTTCATTGAAAGTCCCACACTGGAAAAGGAGTCACTAAAACTGTTACTTTAAAAGAAAGAAAGGGATGTAAAAATGTCACCCGAGTTAACCCTTACTAGGATCCCATATAGGAAAACATGGACATGGAGGAAAAAACAAAGGGTCACGTTCTAAGGGAGAGTGATAGAAAACATGATTAGGAGGAAGTTAACCATAAGAAAATCCCAAACTTATGATGTGTGTAAACGGTCTTTGATTAGCTAGTAGGAAACGTAAACCAACAACGTTTTTTGTTTTACGTTCCTTTTCATAAGTTTGAGGAATTCATTTACTACATAGAACTAAAACATAAGAAAATATACCTACCTTCAAGTAGAGTTTCATCCTTTAATAAGTCTCTACCAAAACTAATCTTTTGTCCAAATGATGAGAATTAAAAAACACTTGGTCTCATCAAAATTACAAGAATCATCTTCTAGAGAATCACATAATCCACAAAAGATTAACTATCTATTTCTTCTATCTTTAAATATTATCCCAAAAACAGAAAGGTTATGGTAAAACAACTCTTCAAAAAGAAAGAATCCCATAGGAATGGAAACTACTTTTAAACCTTCAAAGTTCCATGGTACTACTCAAATTTCATCATAGACCATTCCATAAATAATGGTCCTTAAAATTCCTCAAAATAAACCAATCTAAGATTGAAACCCAAATACAAGAAGGATTTGATAACATAGTCTTCCAAAATAAACTTCATTGTTCGTCTCCAAACAACATCAACCACTCCTAACATCTTATAACAAAAGTAGCTAACCTAAACAAATTTTACCCAAGATAGGTTAATCATTCCCATAATTAACCTAAATTACTATAAGTCCACCTTAAATTCATCGATTCTTCAAAATATAAGTCAACCTTACTCCTCAATGAAAATACCGTAGTAATCTATTTACATCGATCATATAGGGTCCCCAAAATAGTGAACGTCTTCCAAAATAATAATCATCTTTTAATACCCTAATCATCTCTGTCATATTAATACGACAATCGTCGCATTTCCTATCACATTGGTTGTTGGGACATGTTCTTCCATTTTCCACCGTTAACTAAGAAGAGAAAGTATAATTAGGGGCTTAAATACTTAGCCAATAATCATGAAAAGGAACTTAAAGCATATAAGGATAACCTGCAGAAGAAAAGTATACCCTAACTTTTGATCCCCTAGGTTCCCATCTAGGTTATCCTTGATCATATATTCTTATGTGAATCTTTATTTTATTTTATCTTTGTCCCTTTAACAATGGTTCATACTAAGCTTATGAATTTACCAAAGCATATCCCCCAGGAGTGTCGTAACCAAGAGTGCAGCAAGGCCCGTTGTCGTGTACCAGTTCCCGTTTGAGTCTAGCTCAAAGAATTGTTTTTGGGTTTTACCCCTGTGTACATCTATTCCAGAGCTACCTCTACCTGCTCGTATCCAGACAAGGATGTATTTTCTTGGCAACCCATTACTCAATACTCATCAAAATACCAGGAAGATTCCCTATATATAAACTTTTCTATAGGCTTCTTCATAAAGTTTTCATATCCTAATTTCCACAAATAACTAAACCATCCTTTGATACCAACTATAGCATCCTGCCTTTTTATAACATAACTTTTCATTACATTCTACAAAACCGAGGATCTTTAAGGTTTAGTGTCTTGGAAACCAGGAACTTATTACATGAAAAAGAAAAAAAACATTCTTCTTAAACACTTGAAAGGCTTCTCCTTAAGTTCATCCTAGGTTAATTAATGTATCTAATAACTTGGGGACATACATCAAAAGAAAGGGTGAGCAGAAGGCCCAGTAAGGGAAACAAGAGAAACATTTAGTATGTGAACTTGAGATACATCAATTATGTCATGAAAAAGAACTTTAAGGCATGAGAAAGAAATCATGTGGCATATCATAATAAAAATAAAATTTTTCATAACTTTAAGATTTGGCTACATCATTTAACATAGAAAATCATGAACATATCACCAAGGTCCATCCCCAAGGTGTCATTTGAGAATTACCAAGGTTATTCACCAAGATATCGTGAAAATTGTAATCTCTAGTGGTTAGAGCATTACACAATGCATTGGAGCGCTATCATGGTGCACCATTAAATTTGAATTTATTATCATGTGATCCACATATATAATCATAAAAAATTTCATAAATTACCCATATAGTATAAAATAAATGGGTTTCATTTCATAATCATAACGTTTTAAAAACTGCTTTAAAGACATGATCTTTACATCACTTTAAAACCCACGGAAGGGGAGAGCGGGTCTCATGTATGTAAATACCAGAATTTAAAATAGAAAATTTTGATATATATGTGAATACCCCTGTAGAAATAAGCTCTTTGAGTATTCACTTTATAACATAAAATAATTTTGAGAAAAGAGAGAGGCATTTTGAGATGAAAATTCTGCAGCATAACAGCTATGTTTCGGGGTTTTAGAGAACATTGAAAAGAGAGGGGACATGGGTCAAACATTCATAAATGACCCATAAAACAGTAGAGGGACAGAATATGAAGGATATATGAACATCATAATGAAATTTGAAAGATTTACCATATGAAATGAAGAACATGAAAGGAAGAAAAAAAATAAGATTTCTCTTATGAAAATTCGGCAGCCTAACGGCGTCACTTAAACTTCAAAAAAAGAATTGACGAGATCAAATAGGGTCTCTCATAATATTAACATAAGAGTTCAGTATGATAGATATAGAGATAATACCCCAGAATAATAAAAAGTAACTTGAAAGACTTGACATGAAAGTAGAACTTCAAAACGAGAAGGGTGAAAGAACCTCTTAAAAATTCGGCAGCCTAACGGCGTCACTTAAAACATTAAAATACTGAATTGAAGAGATAAAATGGGGTATCTCATCATATGATAATAAAAGATCAGTATTATAGATATAGATATCATACCCCAAAATAATAAAAATAACTTGAAAGACTTGACAAGAAAATAGAACTTGAATATGAGGAGTGTGAAAGAAGCCGTTACAAAAATTTCGGCAGCCTAACGACGCCACTTAAACATTCATAAAATGAAATGATGAGAGTAAGAGGGGGTCTCTCATCATGTGAAAATAAAAAGTACAGTATAATGAATATAAAATAACATACTCCAACATAAGAACATGGAGCATAAAAGAAATGACATAAAAGAGATCACTTGAAAAGAAAGAGAGGGGGTCAGAACCCTTACCATAAAACGTAACTCTTAAAACTCAATGGTTTGGACCTTGAGGGCTTGGGGGAACCTTGGGAGGACTCCTTGGGAGGTAAGGAGACTAGAAATTCGTTGAGAAGGATTTTGGATTCCAAAGGATGAGATAACGGCTTGGTATTTATAGGGAAAGTGAGGGGACAAGGCATTAATGGCCAAGGGACACCTCATAAGTGGGTTTCTCAAAACCATGTGCTCTCCCAAGATATTTCCCATGAAGTTAGGCCACATGGGGCCCCCAATACAATAGTTCATCACCCTTGTTTGGACAACCATTAAAATATCTCATGGCATCATCATGACACAGTTATGATGTCATTAAACATACAAAAACCCTAAAACCGTATTTTTACTATTCACTAAAAATTCAACTTTCTCAGAAAAATCCCAAAATTTCACATTAACCAAATATCAATGCTCTGATTTTAAAAATGAACTCCAATTTATAAAAATAATTTTCTAAATAATTTTAATTTAATTTTTAAATATATACACTATTCACTGAAAATTCATTTTTTTCAGAAAAAACCCCCAAAATTACCTTAACATAATATCGATGCTCTGAGTTCAAAAATAAAATACATTTTATAAAAATAATTTTCTAAATATTTTTAATTTAACTTTTAATTAAAAAACAATATTCACCCGAAAAAACTAAAACTTGAATAATAATTTATGAAACCGTTATTTAACCATTTTATTGAATCACGTTACTTAACCAAAGTTCCTAGATTATATTAATACTTTCTTTAAGTGAGATTACTAATCCATTTGGACACATTACTAATCCTTATCATAAAATCACTATTCATAATTTACTATTCATCAAAATTTAAGTTGATCTTATTAGACTCCAAATTTCGTACTGAACATAATTGTAGAAGACCATTTTTTGAAAATCATTACACATTTTTATTTATTTAAGGTTTACATAAACATTTCTAAAATTTACTTTCTCTAAAATTAATCAAAAATATGCATACTATACTTATCCGGTCATTTAAAAATTCATAAAATTCATCATAAGAAGAAATAGAAATTTTTATTTAAAAAAAAGGATTGCACAATGCAGTTACGGTCTCCTTACATAGCCCCTTATCACACCAGCATAGGACCTAAGTGTAAGATGTGCTAATGTGAGAGAATCTGAGGGAGGCTCGACCAACATCGCACGAGTAATAATTTCTATCAGTTTGAACTTCTCGTAAAGGCAATTCTATTCTAGCTTCACATGATGAAGTTCGGCTTGGGTTTGGTCTAGAGCAAAGCCCAGTGGTGCTACCTCCTTCCCAAGTTCTGTTAGATGGGCTTCGATCGGTCCAAGACTACTTGGTGAGGTCATCAAATCTTCTGTCTATATTAATTAACCAATATCACTTGTATTTAGAGACAAAAATCGAAACGTTTAGTTCACAGCGGTCATATTGACCAATGGTCATATAACAGTCAAAAACCCAATAGTCTCATTTTAATTATACTCATGTTATCCAATGAAACAGTGTTGTTGAGTATAAAAAATAAAATAAAATAACACACAAAATTCGGAAACAAGATTTATTCAAAATTTCGGGTCGTTACAATGCCACATATGGTGCATTGGAGTTTATCCGAATAAAACTATATTTTTATATCATAGTGATTAAACATGAATTATGATTATGATGTCATGTTTTTTATTTTTGTTACATTATTATCTATCCTTAATTATGTCTCCTTTTATCATGCTTCGATGTGCGACTTTATGATTCTGACCACTATAGTGTTATCTTGATATTCTCATTGAATCAAATATTTTTATTTTATCTAGTTTTTATATAATTATTCCTTATTGGTTTTATATATCACCCCTTTCTCATCTTCATACCCCAATTATCCCAATTATTTTTTAAGATTAATGAAATTTAATGGCATGTTATAGTGTTTCATTAAATGTGTTTGTACTTCTGTTTAAAGGTGATATGCTATCTTTCAAATTACCCAATGTCACTAGGCTTCAAAATATTATCTAGTTGAATTAGTTGTACCTTTATGCCATAGATCATGAAATAAATAATGGTAAAGATATGGGTTGTAAAAATTATTCATTTTATTTTATTTATTACCATGTAATATTTAATTACAAAATAAATTATTTTCATGTTGGATGTTTTAATTATATTTAGTTTATATATACAAATTGAGTTTGGTAGGTTGAATATAGTAAAATAGGTCATTATTAAGACATATCTATATTAATAATTATTAAATTATTAATATTTTATACATCAATTACAATTTTTAAACCAACCATGATATAGGGTTTTTAAAAATAAATTATATTACATTCATGGAGATAATATGTCGTATATATGCCTGAGTAACATTTACATTTTCAACAATCATGACGGAAAGAACATAATTTTCTTTATTTATTTCCATAATTATCTCTATAAAAAAATATATCATATTATTTATTTAAATACACTTATATATAGAATTCACGTGAAACAGTTATGAAAAATGAATCACGTCGCTCCATGGAGTTGGTAGTCCACATGTACGCATGACCAACATTGTAATTGTTAAATACATGGAATTGTAAAAAATTATAATATATATAGTCATTACATATTGAATTTTTTTTTCAAGAAAATCATATATATATATATATATAGTAAATCCATCATTAAAACCATCCCATCATTGGTGGTGATGGAAAACAGATTACATCGGTTCGATAGGTGTTAGTTCACCATACACATGAACGAAGATTTTATTTCCCATTTTATGGAAGATGGGATGAATATTGGGTGTAAAATAAACATAAAAATCACATTATAAGTTATATAATTATTTTATTATACCATAATGGCAGAATAATATTTTATGTTGGTGGAAGAAGAAAGATAATGAAAATGCATGGTCAGGAACAATGTCTCTTCTTAAGGAAACCACTTTAGGTTTACACCAAAATCCATCCTAAGAGGGTTTATGTCACATAAATGACATATTTTAAAGGAATTTTCATTTAATTTCCATTCATGTTTTGTTTATGTGGTTTCCAATGATTTTATGAAGGAATGGGTGAGTTTTCATTAATTGGGCCAAACCGTGAGCCCAATTCCAGATTTTAAAAAGAATTTTTTTTTCATTTATAAATTTATCATATTTTAATATTTTTTACCCATTTAGATTCCAAAATGTTCTCCCTTGACATATTAACACCACCATTGATATTTGGAGCCCTTTTAATTCTATAACCAAGGTGGATATGAGTTTTCATTTAAGGGATTGGGCCTGCCCAGAAGCCCAATTCCAGTTTAAAAATCAAATTTATTTAATTAATAAATTATTCAATTTTAAGGATTTTATGGTGATTACAAGCATCACCCAATTCCATTGAACCCCGAAGTGTGCCCCGTATCCTCCAACCCACTTGGAGATCATATCCACTATGATTGAGTGCAGAAAATCTTAGGGTTTCAAAAATCATCCATATTTGAGGAGGTAAGTTATTTCCATCATAACTCTCTCGATTCTTACTCTTTTTCCTCCATTCATGTTCCTAAATGACCTCCTAATCCTTTTTGAAACTACCCATGAATTATGGTTATTTTCAATATCATATAATGGTTTATTTGTGGATATTCCTTCAAGATCCCTCAAGTAAGTTAGTCCATTTCATTCCTCTTTCAAATTTCTTAAGGATTCATTCAATTTGATTATGGATTCTTCCCATTTTATTGAAGTACAAAATGACCAGGGGGTCGGGTTTTGAACCTAGGGTTTAAACATGGGTTTTATTGGTCATTTTTTATGGTTTCAGGTTTGTTCTAAGTCCCTCTTGGTGCATTAGTGGTGCGACATGATTTTCGCACGGTGATTCAAGGGTTTTCATTACTATGGTAATTGATTCCAATGTTTATGAAATATATATGATTAGAATGGTGTATTAATGATATTTTCATGCCTATTTAATTTCATTAATGATTCAAAAATGAGTTTTAGTTGTATTTGAATTGCAAGTGAAATTTTAATTCCAATTTCATGTGAAATTTGGGGGTTTTCATATAAATCTTTTGTTGGTTCATTAAGGGATTCATTATAATTATTTAGTTGATTTTATTGAACTTTATTAAGGATGAAAATATTTTTTTCAATGTTATTTTTATTTTTTTTGTTTCTGTGAAATTGATTTTGGGTCACATTTGTTAAGAAAATGATTTTTGAGTAGCAATTTGGTGTTGGATTCGGTTCATCACATGGCTATTCTATGTGATTCTTATTTGGGGTTGTTTTATAACTCATGAAATGGGTATAAATAAATGTTTAATGTTCTTTTAATTCTGTTTTTGTTAATTTGAGTATGAACATGGTGTTAATGTCGGGTTTTCGAAGAGTTTTGGGTGAAAAACAAGGAACGATTTAGAGAAGTTATTTTTATGGAAACTCAAAGTGTTTTTATGTGAGTTATAAATGTTATGAAATGTGTTTAGATATTTTACTGGATGTATGTGTCCTATAGTGGTGTTTTAAATGAAAATAGATACGTATTTAATGACAAAATTGTTTGAGCGTAAAGGGGGAAGCCTAGGTACCTATGTAGGGTGGATGTGTACTAGTATGACTAGTGGACCAGATGGGTTTTGTCCCTGTTTCACCAAGCATATGGATAAAAACAACTATAAATAATCTATGTGGGTGATGATTGGTGACCACTATGTTATGAGTATTTTTCCTACTAGTGGCCCGTGCAGAAGAACATATTTTACTATGGTTACTTTACACCGAGGTATGAGGTACATGGGTCCCGAGACTATCTAGTGCCTATAGGTGTTCCCGATTTTGTTGATCATTTTATTTGTGGTATTTGACCTTGTATTGGGGTGTTTTTGGAAGTAATTTATAGTATATAACATGTCTATTTAAATTTTTGAACATTCTAAAAAATTTAGCATGAAAACTGTTTTATATTGAAGGGTGCATTTCTTGGATTTTATCAATGCTTTTCTTTGAATATTAAAATTTCTTGATTTTCACATTGTATTGGATGATATTTGGAATAATTTGGTGGTATTCTATTGGGATTAGTCACACACCATACTTTAACCCCTTGCGTGTAAGTAGACTTTATTATGATTGACTTAGTTAAAGGGAAGGCTATCAGTTATGATAGTTCATTGTGTCAGTTCTCATCCTTGGTGCGGAGTCGTGGAGATGTTTTGTGGGTGATGACTCCTTGTCATGTGGAGTCCTTGGGGATGTCGTGATATTGTCTTAATTTGTATTTGGACCACTTTTATTGTCTTTAAACCAATATTCAGTTCTAGTTCTTTCTTAATATTTGTATGGATCGAAAATTTCAGATTTATATTATGGAATGTTTGAATGTTTTATGCCTTCTTACTCGGGTAAATCATTCCAAAACCTAAATTATTAATACTTGAGAACTTGTTCCAGACCATGGGGACAGGGAAAGTCCTTTGGGACTTGTCATGGGCTGGTTTTGGTGTTGGTATTGGTGGCGACCATATTCGTTTTGTGAAAAAATGGTATCAGAGGAGGTTCTGGTTAACTCTTTGGGTCAAATTATTTGGGGAACAATCAGGATAGTATAGTGATTGGATTTTTGGGACTTGGTATTTCCCATATGGGTAGTTTTCCTGATCACCACACCTCATTAAGGTATTGAAGTCGCTAGGGGAAGTCGGTATTTATATGAGTCCTTTGGATTTCTTAGATTAATGATGATTATGTGAAATGAAGAGAGAGTTGGATTAATGATCTCAGTGAGCTCGTAGGGTCTGGAAATCCATGTGGAGCTAGGGATATTCACTAGAATACTCTCTATGATGGTGAAGTGATTGGAATATGTCCGCTAACCAAATTTCTATGTCACCCACTGAAACTAGTTTCCTCTAGCATTGTCTTGTGTTCTTTAGTTTTCAAATCATGGAACTTTGCTTTTTAAAGTGACTTGGTTTTAAGAAGCATAATGTTTTTGTGAAATTATTATCATTTAAATAGGAAGTGTTTAGATTTTTGAAAATGGAGAACTGAATTTTCATAATTTTAATGTAATAGAAAATAGTATGTTTTCACCTCTTCTGAAAGCATGAACTATGTCAAGGTTCGTTTTGAGAAATTGTTTCCAATGGAGTTTCCTAAACTATTGAAACATGTTTTAAAGGGATGAGATGTTTTGGAATTAATGTGTTTGACTTGAAAGTGATTTTTAATTGAAATGATTTTTCCTTTCATAAAATCATGGTAAGATGTAATTTGGGTTTGATTTCTTGGTTATCGGTTTTGAGAAAAAGGAGGTATTTGTAGACTATTTTGGTTTTGAAAAGTGGAATGATTTTTTTTTATTTTATCCTTTGGTATTTCCGTGAGTTACCACATGCATTGGGTTATATGGGATGATGTATGGTTGATGGAATGGTAGGATGAGTCCAGGATGGATATGATGAGGGTTCCCGGTGTGGCATAAAAACATGCATGTGTGAGGCCCATGGGATACCATTAGTGGATACAGTAACTACTAAATCGTTTATTAAAAAAATGGTTTTAAATGAGAATCATGATGTCTTTTTGACTATTTTCATATGGTGTGTATTATTTTTTTTTAAATTCTAATGTTGTGGGATATTTTGAGTCCAAGAACCCCTCTTGTTTGTATTGTGTTTGGGGTTTGTGTTTGGTCAGTAAGCTATGTTGAAGGGCCGGTTAGTGGTCTCTTCTGATAAATGTTTTGGGATGATTTTATAGTGGTTCCTTTCATGTGATTAGATTAGTTTTGTGGTATATCTTGACCAATGGACAATCTTGGTTGGTTCCTTGGGTTTAATCATTGGTTAAGGTACACTCCATTAAGGTTTATTTCACAACTAAAGTTCAACCCGGATTATTTCTCCTTTTGAAGACCCTCTAGTTGATCAATATAAGGAGTATTTTTCTTGAGATTTTTAGATTGAGTCTACACCATTTCCTTTCATAGTTATTTTCTATCCTCTTTTAGTGGTAGAGTGATCGTGGAAGGTTGAAAGAGACCTTATCCTCTAAAGATTTCTGATTTGCCGATGGTGGAAGTGTTTTGGGGTTGTTAGCATGGATGAGTATCTGGGTGGTGTCTAGGAGGTCCTCTCAGTCCTTCGTAGTCTCTTCGAAGAAGGTGTTCACATTAAACTACCAGTGTGGGAAATATGGTCATGAGAGGATATTGTGGCCACTTTCTATAATTGTGTGTTTCTTGGTGATGTTGTATAAGGACCCACTCCATGCATTGTTTATATCTGTTGCAATGGTCTTGTTCGATGACGCCTTGTGATTTCATGTACTCGATTGACTGTAAAGGTGAAAGTCACGCAATCCTATGAGAGTCTCTTTATGTTGTGAGAATGTATCTCTTGAAAAAACATCAAAATCTTACATTTTAGAGTAAGGTGATTATAGGTGTTATTTATTTCTATAGATTCTCACTCAAAGAAACAAGGTGGGATGTGTGTGAATTTTCTAATCCCTTATTTCATGGAAATATCCAGTTAGGGTAAAGTGAGTTTAGAATGTGTTATGTCTTGGAAATATTATCAAGTATTTTAGTATAGTTTTTGGTGAAACCGAAAGAAGAATTCTCATTCAGTGGGTTTTCAAAGCCTAATTGTGAGGTTGAAGATGCTTCAATCATTTGAGCTCCAACCACAGGTCTCAGATACAAGCTGACTCGTAGTCAGGGGAAACCCTAGGGTCATTCAAATCCATGTAAAATGTATTATCCTCAGTATGAAATATAGGAAGATTTTAAATATCTAGTTTCATCATATTTCTTATGTCGTTCCCATTCGGTGGAAATAGGTTGAGGGTCTTGTACCCATGTTATCACCTAATTTCATTCCATACCCCTTTGGTTTCCATTGAGTCATTAGATAATGGTTGGAAATTTAGATAGGCGTGATAAAAACACAGTTTGTGCATTATTATTATTGACCATGTGCCAGGAAGCCATGCAGAAGGAATGATTTGCATAGTTACTGCACAATTTCCCAAACTGTGTGGACTGGCCCTGCACTCTTCCCAAATCTTTAAAAAAAATTGTGTCTTTCTATGTTGGCCCATGCTGGTCGGTTAAGATGGTTGGTTATTATGGTGGGGAGACCCACTATTATTCCCATGTACGTTCCTTCATAATCTTTTAATGGAATTCTACCCTTTGTACTAGGGAGTTCATTTAGGCCTCCCCCAATTAGTGTCTTGATTCTGTCTCAGAAAAAAAATATTTGTTGCCACTTATGGCGGGGTGCCTATTTGTGTCCCCCCATACCAATAGCTCAAATTTATCCATGGTCTTGGCTTGGTGGTAGGAATCCTCACATGGAACTATATGGCCACCAAAATCTTTCTTGAGTAAACATTGGTATTGGGGATCTCCCAATGGTTTAGCTAAAGTAAGGTAAGTGTAACCTTGTTCAAAGTTGTTGTTCATTTAGGGGAATTTCTTGAGTCTTGTTTGGATAGTGTTTGAGGAATTTTATTTTTTGGATAAAGTATGAATGTGATTGATAATTTTCGAAAAGTGGTGTATTTTTGGTTTGGGAGATTAATCCATCATTAATTGATCATTGGAGATGTTTTGGACCTTGGGGCCGCAGCTTGGCAAATAAGTACATCTTGGTTTATCAGTTGAGTTTGGTTTTTGTATATGGCCTTGCTGTGGATTTCCGGGGATGGAAAGATTTCATGGTGGAGAGAATTTTCAAATAAATGACATATTTTAAAGGAATTTTCATTTAATTTCCATTCATGATTTGTTTTTGGAGTTTCCTAAGCTTATATGGGGGAAAGGGTGAGTTTTCATTAATTGGTCCAAACCGTGATCCCGATTCTAGATTTTAAAAATAAATTTTGTTTCTTTTACGACTTTTTCATTTTTTAATATTTTCACTAATTCCAATTCATAAATGGCCTCCCCTGACATATTAACACCACCATTTCTATTTGGAGCCTTTATAAATCCATAACAAGGTGTATATAGATTTTTATTTAAGGGATTGGGCCTTCCTGGAAGCCCAATTCTAGTTTTAAAAATCCAATTTGTTTAATTAATAACTTATTCAAATTTAAGGTTTTTTTAATAATTCCAAGACTCAAACAATTCCATTGAACCCAGATACACGCCCAGTATCCTCCCATCCACTTTGGAGCTCATATCCATCGTGATTGATTGTAGAACATCTTAAAGTTTCTAAAATCGGCCAGATTTAAGGAGGTAAGTTCATTCCATAAAACTCTCTCAATTATTAATCTTTTTCCTCCATTAATATTCCTAAAATACGTCCTCATACATGTTCTAACCACCGCTTAATTGTGGATATTATCAATTTCAGATATTGGTGTATTTGGGGAGATTCCCTTAAGATCCCTCAAGTATGTTAGTCAATTTCATTCCTCTTTCAAATTGCATAGGTTTACATTCAATTTGATTACGAATTCTTCCTTTTTTTTGAAGTACCAAATGACCAGGGGGTATGGTTTGGAAGCTATAGTTTAACCATGGGTTTTATTAGTCAATTATTGTGGTTTTAGGTTTGTTCTAAGCCCCTCTTGGTGCGGCGGTGGTGCGACTTGATTTTCGCATGGTGATTCAAGGGTTTTCATTACATTGGTAGGTGATTCCAATGTTTAGGCAATATATGTGATTATCATGGTTTATATATGATATTTTTATGCCCATTTAATTTTATTAATGATACATAAATGATTTTTTGTGGTGTTTGTTTTGGAAGGGAAATTTTAATTCCAATTTTATTTGAAATTTAGGGTTTTTCATATAAATCATTTGCTGGTTCATTAAGGGCTGCCCTATAATTATTTAGTTGATTTTATTGAAATGTATTAGGTCTGAAAATAATTTTTTCTATTTCATTATTATTTGGTTGTTTATGTGAAATTGGTTTTGGGTCATGTTTGTTATGAAAATTATTTTTGAGTAGCAATTTGGCGTAGAATTAGATTCTTTACGTGGCCATTCTATGTGATTCTTATTGGGGGTTGTTTTATAACTCATTTAATGGGTATAAAGTAATTTTTAAGGTTCTTTAAATTCTTTTTTTGTTAATGTGAGTATATACATTGTGTTAAAGTGGGGTTTTTGAAGAGTTTTGGGTGCAAAACAATGAATGATTTGTAGAAGTTGTTTTTATTGAAACTCAAAGTGTTTTAATGTGTTTTCTAAATGGTATAAAATGTGTGTAGTTACTGTACTGGGTGTATGGGTCTAGTAGTAGAGTTTTATAGGAAAATGGATATGTGATGAATGATGACAATGTTTGAGCACAGAGGAGGAAGCCCGGGTACCTAGGTGGGGGCAGATGTGTACTAGTACGACTAGTGGACCAGATGGGATTTGTTTCTGTTTCAGCTAGAACTTTGATAAAAACAACTCTAACTAAACTATGTGAATGATGATTTGGGACCACTAGGTAATTGGTATGTTCCCTAATAGTGGATTTTCCACAAGAATATATTTTACTATGGTTACTTTACACCGAGGTATGAGGTACTTGGGGCCTGAGACTATCTAGTACCTAGGGGTGTTCCAGATTTTGTTGCTCATTGTGTTTGAGGTATTTATACTTGTATTGGGGTGTGTTTGGAAGTAATTACAGTATCAAAAATGTCTATTAAAACTTGTGAACATTTTTAAAATTTTATCTTGAAAACCGTTTTCAATTTAAACTTGCATTTCTTGGATTTTATCACTTCTTTTTTTTCATATTAAAATTGCTTGCTTTTTCAAATTGTATTTCATAATCTTTGGAATAATTGGATGGTATCCTATTGGGCATAAGATCACACCCTACTTACACCCTTTTTGTGTAAGTAGACTTTATTATTCATGACTCAGGTAAAGGGAAGGCTATGGGTGATGGCAGTTCAGGGTGTTAGTTCTCATCCTTAATGCAGAGTTATGGAGATGGCTTGTGGGTGATCACACCTTGTCATGTGGAGTCATTGGGACTGTCTCGTTATAGTATTTATTTGTATTTGGACCACTTTTATTTCCTTTAAACCAATGTATTCAGTTTTGGTTTCTGCTTAAGACTTGTTTGGCTCAAAAATCTCAGATTTATATTATGAATTTTTTTAATGTTTTAAGCTTTCAGACTCAAGTAGATCATCCCCGAACCTAAATTAATGATACCCGGGCACTTGTGCTAGCCCGTGGGGATAGGGAAATCCCTTCTGTCTTTATCACGGGCTGGGTTTGGTGCCGGTATTGGTGGTGACCAGATTCAGTTTGTGACAGTTTCATAATAAAATGAAGGACACTAAGGAATGGTAAGGGATTTAATAAAATTATTCTTTTAGTTATTTACTGAACCAAAATACTTTTTATGTGTGAATAAAATATAAGATTACACTCCATTTTATGAATAAAGGGAAATTCACTTTTTTAATTTCTTAATGTTTTAAATTAATATAAATTAAATTTCATATTCAAATGGATCCCAAATAATTTTTTTAATGTAATATATTTATTATTGGAAATATTAGCATCCTATAAAAATTGGATAAGATTTGGTTGTTTTTACCCCTACATTTCTATTTTAAACCTCTTCATCCCTTTTTGACAATTACCATTATAATAATTTTATTACTCTTTATGGGTCATGATTATTAATATAAATGGTGAATTGGTCCAAAATTGAAAATATTTGATATTTTTAAATATATACCAATCAGTTTCCCTTTCATAGTGTTTTTAGTAATTTTAAATTATTAATAAAATATTATTTATTATATGATTTCATTATTGTTATCATTGTATATATTCATTTAATTTCTCTTTGAAAACATCATAAAAGAATGATAATTAGAATAAATTACATTGAAACATATATGACAAGTTTTTTATCTAATATATTAATAAAAAAATATTTATTCTATCAAATAACATTAATTTTAATATTTTTAAAATAATTTATTTTATTTTTCTATTAATTGAATTTATATTATGTAAGTTTCAAAAAATAATTTGAGGAAATTATTTAATTTATTTGAATTATGAATAAATTAATATCATGAAAATAATTTTATTATGAAAAAATAAACATCATTATTCACCCACATATTTTATATCACTTAGTGAACACATAAGGGGTATTTAGAAGCAAGAGGGTTGCATTTTTTAATTTTCATTACTTATATTATAATATAGTTCACTTTCTTAAAAATGTGTCCAATAAAAAAATAAATATCAATAATTAGGTGATAAGGGTATAACATAATTAAATCAATAAGATCAAATATAAAAATAATTGTCCTTAATGCTCAGTTTTTACGCATGTTAACATATTTAACATTTTACCATTGTGATGAATTTTTAACATTTTTAATATTATTTAAGGATAAAATTTCTTCTGATCATATTAAATAATATAAATTATTATAGTTACAAATATGGAATCCATTTTAAAGAATTAAATCCATATAATTTACATAAATATATTTTATAATAATTCTGAAAAGCGCAATGAAAAATAGTTTCCTGAAATATTGTTTTTTCAAGGAAAATTTGATTTTTCATTAACTATATGAACTGTAATCATCATTATATGAATTTAAATTAATAAAGATAGATATATAATATATAAATTACTTTTAAATAATTACACATTATGGGTTATTCTAATTAATTACAACTAAAAAACATTATACACTAAAAATAGTTTTCCAAAAACTATGTTTTTAAGCATAAAAATGAACTTATACTAGGATCATGAAAATTAATGATTCAAAGAAAAATTAAATTTAAATATATATAATTGATAATATACTACATTAAAAAATACAAAATATATTTAGTCATTAAATTACTTGATTTAATGGAAATAAATGGTTATTTTAGAAAACCGAAATTTTCACTATATAGTGAAAACAGATCTTTTCATAAAAAACTAAACATTTGACCCTAATATAATTATGATAGGACGATTTTAAGTATGATATAATTTTTATAAAATACCATTAATAATAGTGGTATAAATTAATTATATTATCGAGGCACAAAAAGAAAAAAAAACTATTTTTAAGAAAACATATTTTTATTAACAAAATGAATTTATTGAAAACTGTAAGCCTATTTCAAAATAATTAATAAATAATTTTTTATTTCTTATAACCCTTATTTTTATTTAATAATGTTTTTAATCCTATATTTACCCACAAATTATAATTATTGGTCAAAATGGTCATATTTAAATAATATATTTTGAAGGTTATTTAGGCTCAGGGTTATGTGTTTTATAAACTATCAAGCATACTATTTTAATTTTAGATTCATAGGGTTTTATAGTAATAAAATTATTATGTGTTTAAAATAATATCATATTAATTATTTATAATAAATTAATTTTTATTAATTACTTAAAAAACACAAAATTCTTATAAAAATAATTATTTGAAAAATAATTGTTTTCTCATGGTAACCTGTATTTTCATCAAAAAAAATATTTATGTAAAAAATGAAGTGAAATTATTAAAAAAATATGGTTGTAATGATTGAAATATAAAACAATTATTAGACTCAATTTGTAGAGTTTATAAAATCAAATTTTAATATAATCATACATAACATATAAAAAGGTATTTTTTTGTAAATTATAATGTAAGAAAAAAATTATTAAATATTAAATAATATTGACTTTATTTTATTAGTAATATTGTATTAACAATATCTTTATTATTATTTAAATGTAAAAAAAGTGAAATGTATTAAAATACTTTCGATATATAAGTAATTTATTACATTGAAAATTACATGTTTATGTCGTCATAACTTATACTTACATACCCGTATATGATGTATAAAAAATACCTATGGATATGATAAGATGTTTTGGTCATCATAGGTATAGATTCATCTATCATGGATCTTGTAGTGATTTCAATAAGCTTGACCTTATCTCATAAATTATTTCACCTAATGCACACTACTTAGAGCTCATATTGGGATGGCTTTAGGTAAAACCATTATGACACTACCTCATTTTCAATATTAGATAAATGAGATTCATAAGGAATAATTCTTTCACATCATTCCATTTAATCTACAATGTTTATTGATTTTATAATAGAGTTACTTCTATAAATAACTATTAATTCAATGATTCCATTATAACAATCACATCTTAAAAAATATAATTTAACTTAATAAAATGTATTTTGGTTTGTTATAGTATGGTGAGGCATTTGTAGATATCTATTCAAGATATTATTTAATTGTTCAAAAATATATAGCAAAATATATGTGCATTATAAGGTGGTTGTTCCATGAATTATCAAATATCACTGTAATTTCGATGACATGATAAAATAGAGTTCTTCTGGTTTGTGATGTTTTTTATAGGTCACACAATAATGTAATAGGTCACACTGTAATTTCCCTTGTGTTTTATTAGTATGTGGTAATCATTTAAAAATTTCATTTATTACACTATGAAGTACATTTTCAAACCATTATTTTCATATTTATGACCAAAATCACATGGTCACAACATGATTCTTACCGAATTAAAGTTTGTTTTTGTTTAAATAATATATTTTTTTAGATGACATATAGGTTACTCAAACAGAATCCTTCTCATTGATAAATATTTTCAAGGGTGGCTAAGATGTCTATATAGATAGAAAAAATATTTTAAAATGGGATAATTTTAAAATAATTTGACCATAAATTTTTTAATTTTAAAATAAATTTTACAATGAAAGAATATGCATGTCCACTATGTTATATGATAGAGATAATAGAGTTACATGAATTTCATAGACTATAATGGATGGTGGGTAAGAAGAAGACATTTAATAGAAATAATAAGTTCATATAATCTTTATCAACTAATTAATTAAAGTTAAAATACTTTGATATAGTGATAAATCATGATCTTTAAGAAGTTTAAATCTGATATGGTATGTGCAGTGATGTTATAATATTTTTTTATTGATTTAAGTTCAAATATTAAAATTTCATGTCGATTTATTACTAAATAAGTGAAGATAGTGTTGAGTTGTTAAAGAATGGTTCCACCCCTTATTTGATGAAAATTTTAATGAGTGAATATGATAAGTGAAGGTTTAATTTTTTTAAAAAAATTATAGTCATATTTAGTGATTAAAGTCAAACATTGTTGTAGTTCTTAAAAATTTTCAATTTGGTTATCCATGATCATGTTACACCATTTGAGGTAATTTTTTATTTAACATGATTTCAAGGATAATTTTTACGGATTTTCACTCTTTATGATTTGTACATCATGTGATCTCTGGTTTGGTAAATCATGCCAAGGATGTATCTATAAATATTTCAAGGCGATCCTCTTGAATACCTCATTCCCATTATTGGATAAAAATGAGAAATATTCATTATTTCACTAATTTTTAGTGAATATTTTAGTATCTTAATACATATTCACAACAAGTTATCTAAAATTTGGAATCATTGTTGTGTTATAGTTTCACTTGAAAGATGATAATATAACTGAAGATTGATATGACATGTGTTTTGAGTTTTTTAATTGAACATGGTTATAAATATTTATGAATATAATGAATCATATTAATTCAGGATATAAAAATGTATTCTAATTATTAATGAAAATATATATCCTATTTTCTAGTATATAATACTTCCATACCTATTTTTCATAATCATGAATGTGATTGAATTTATTTCATATCATTATTTTCTTCATACAGAAGGTGTTTTGCTGATAGTGGTTAATAGAATAAATATTTATAATGATGGTCATGAAGGTAATATAGTAAATTAATCACTATAAGAGAGGTAATTAATTTATGAAAAAATGACTAAGACAATGAATGGACTATTTTATATGTTAGAGGACTTCTTTTATGGGAATATGGATTTAGAAGAGTCTAACTGACACATTTATCATTTTTTGGTATGATGACATTTACATTCATGATGATGGATATATCAATGAATTCTTCAAAAATAGACTTAATATATTTCCAAAACTAATTAGGTAAAGTTATTATCACTTTAATATTCTGATTTTAACACACTTATATTTGATTATTTTCTTAAAATATTGACTATAAATGAAATTGAAAAGGTAAATACTCATAACAATATGAGTAATAACGAAAAGTAAATATCTTTTAAATCATTGAAGTAGGATAAGTATCCTAAATAATCCAAAGTGGAAGATAATAATTTATAGTATTATGATGATGTTCTTATTATAATTTATAATTTTATGTCATTTTTCCCATTAATTATTCAAAAATATAATGGATGGTATTAAGTAAATATTCTATTGAAGTGTTTTAAATTTGGAGTGTTGTGCCCAGGACTTTTCACATCACTTGTATTGGGTGTGTTTAATCAGTTACCCCTTTTATTTTAATGAATTTATTATCTTTTAATTTAACTTCTATGACTTGTTAAATCCTAATCCTCTCATAATTTTTTTCTCACCCTTACACAAATGAAATTGATGAAAACTTAGATAAAAGTATAATATTTAAAAGGTTTGGACTTAATGTTATATAGTAATACTTATTATGATAGGTCATTCCCCCAAATAATATATTCTTACATTATTTATTAAAGTGGTTACAATGGTCTATATTTTCACTTGACCATATAGTAGAACACACATGATATATAGCCTCACACCATACTTACATGACATCCCACTGAGTGTTTTTCTCTTTTATCATACAACTCAATCCTGGTAATGGGATTTTACTCCCACTATTTGTGTTTATATATCACACATATTTTACCTTGAAATATAAATGTACTACCTCACACCAACATATATTGGAATATTTCAGGAACCACATGAACTTTTATTTGAATCACTCAATCTCTTGGGGGAGTGATACATCATATTTATTCATCTTCAAGTCCTTACATCTATAATTTCTTCTGTGCATGGATTGATTAGCATTTTTGGGTAAAAATATGATTTAGAATAAAAATATCTCTTCAATATCTTGAATTCTCGATATATCGATGATCAAAAACATATTTTTTGGTCTCTTCTCTTATCAATCTTCTTTCGTAGTCTTCTCACCTATTTTTCATCAATGAACAGGTGCGCTACTAGATGTGTCAGCTTATATTCTCTTCAATAAATTAAACTTATATATTTATAATAGTAGTATCAGATTCTCCTCTTTATTTTACTTATAATATTTTAGCAGGATTATCATGATGTTAATGGTTCTCTCGTATCATTTTCTTCTTCTTCTGTCATTTTTATATTCACAAAATAATTAATATAATATTCTTATAATGAAATATAGAAACATATAAAATTTAAAAAGTGAGATGTCTTCCAATCAAATTCTATTTATATTTTATTTCATAATAAAATCATATTTATGTTTTTATAAGAAGCACATACATAGCCCAATGATAATATACATCAAAGGACCTTAACAATTTGATGGCTTAAAGTCTCCTACAGAATGAAATCCCATTTTACATGCCATGAATGCCAATAGAAGGAAGTTTAAAAATACATCATCTCCACCTTTTTTCTTTCTATATTCCAATTATAGATATATCGTAATTACTTATTCACAATTGGCCTTGTATTATATATTTATCCTAAATCCATAAATTTTTATGTAAAAACCCTCAAACTATATTTTACTCCATCAGTTATAATCTACTCTAGTATAAGTCAATTGGCCTAAATAATTTTATGTCACATAATCCGTATAGCTCACAAGACCAAATTCATTTATTGAAATCCCATAAGTGATGAATAATACCACTAATAAATTAAAAAACAATATATTAAGCTATTTTACCCATGATACTACCGTTCAATAGTACTTCTATAGTGACATTGAAATTCTATAATACTTGAATTTGAATCTAGTTCTGATATAAGATTACATAGAAAATTTACGAACCAAGTAATACCTCAATTGAAAAACTCTTAAAGAAATGATATATCGTCCCATTAATATTTAATTTCATCCATTTCAGGGTATTCATTTAAACTCTCCTTAATGATCATAATATTTTCTATCTTTCAAATTTCCATATAAATCGTTATATTTAATTTTGATGATTTTATGTACCATGTATCCATGTATTTTTCATTTGTAACTCATCACCATGACATGGAAGTCCCAAATTCTATATTTAATCCCAATCGATTTATATAATAAATATTTTTAAATATATAATGGAATTTTTAATTCATTATATGAATTCAAATATCATTAGAATAATTATTTCTAGAAATCTTAATATTTTCTGTTTTTTATAAATTATTTGTATTTTGAAAATTTCCCCCTTCCATGTTTCTAATTAGAAACTTTTAAAAAGATACATTTAAATATACCCCTTTTCCATTTTTTCTATCATTAACTTTTCATAATATAGAATGTATCTTTCTAGATCATAGAAGTGTCATGAAAACATAAAATTATTTTTATAAGGTTATATTCTTTCATGAAAAATTAAAAATATAATAGAAAAAGTAAATAACCATCCATATGATATTAAAAATATATAATACAAACCCTAACATCTATCACATGAAGTTAAACATATATCATAAAAACTCTGATTTATTCTATGCGGAGTCTATATTCTATCACATATAATTATGGATTCAATCATAAAAAAGTTTTAGTCTATCATAATAAGTCCTAGAATCTATCATAATATATATAGACTTTATAAACTATTTAATTAATCTAATGAACCTTCTCTTATTAAATATAAACATATTTATCTTAACTCCATCAATGAAATTAAATAATTCTTCAAAAAATCACATAATATACTCAAATATTTATATTACATTTTAAAACATTTTATACCCTCTAAAATAAATAACTAAACTTACCCATTATCCTATAATAGTTATGTCCATGTTCATGGATCTATGGTTGCATCCTTCAAATCCTAGCTTGATTTTTCATTATTAATATAGTACTCCAATCCCCACCACTATACAGAAACTTACACACTATTTATAAATTATAGTGTAAATTTCTCCCTTTATCAACACTTCTCTCTAACATAAAAAATATCAATCATTACATATAAGGATATATTATTTGAATATATTTTACTCTAATATTTTTATGTAGCAGCGGCATTCAAAAACATTACTAACATTTAAATGAAACCTTAAATTCACATTCAAGGATTCTTTAATGGAAACAACCAAGTAATTAAATCATCACACATTACATAACATATGTTATAAACTTCTCATTCTCATGAAAGTATTTGATATAAAAAAGAAATACAGTCTCTGTGTGGTTACATTATGGAGTTCTTAAACAAAAAATATTTAATTTTCTGAAGATAAAGAAAAACAATAGTTATGATTAATTTGAGTCATCATGAATTTCATTAAATAAATAAACATAAAAATACAATAAGAATAATTTTCTCTCAATGTCAAAGGAAAATATTTTCTTAAAAATCAAAAATATAAATTTCTTCTATAAATTAGATGTTAATGATAGTACTAAAATATCAATCTTATGTTTATACATAAAGTGAGGAGGATAAAAAACTATTTATCACTAATGGGAATGATGATGGGTTTACTAATGATAAATAATATATAAATCACAAGGAGGAAGAAAATGAGATACATTTTATGTTGAATAATATTCAAGCATAAAATGATGTTTATTCATTACATATTGAATATGAATAAATATTTTTAATGGATATTAATGATTCAAAGGTATTACATAATTAATAGAAGAAAATAAATGAGGTTATTGAAGGAATGTTTAAAGAGATATAAAATAAACCTAAAACTATTCAAAAAATATATTGGATGAAACTTTTACAATTAAAAAATTCAAGGTTAACTTCAATATGTCTTTACAAGAGAAGGGAGAATCCTCAAAAGGAATTATAGAAGGTGATAAATCCTCAAATATGTGTGGTTATTGTTTCTATTAGAAAATATTTCACTAATCAAGAGTGCATTTTTGGATGTATAAAATAATATTTTAATTTTAATTTTATGTTAATTTAAATATTAATTTTATTGAAAAAAAACATAAATATAATTTTATTGAAAATTAGAAATTAAATAAAAATTTATTACATATGGAAATTTAAAAAAAATCAAGGAATAAATCTAATTAGTAGAGAATTTTTCAAGGAGTATACAATAATTTGTGTCTGTAAAAAGGATATAAAATTAGTAGTTAAATAGTAAATGTATAGTATGTTTCAAAGTTTGAACAATAACCTATTTATGAAAGATACAAATTTTTTTAAATGAACATGGAAAATCAATTTCTAATATTCAAAGTGAAAGATATATTCCCTAAATAATTATATGTATATGATATGGGTGAGGTATATTATATTTCATGAAAATTATTATTTTCATGCATGGAATATATCGTTCCATGAATCTTATAGATTTATAATGAATAATAAAAAATGTATATCATTAAAATATATGTTTCATAAGATAAAACATGTAAGAAGAGTTACAATCATATAATGAATGTTTAAAAAGCTAAAGTGTTAACTCATGCATTGAAATCACACGAGTTAAGGAATACACAATTAAGGAGAATCCTCAATGTATTTTTAAGGCCTATTTTCATGTAGTAGTGAATGTGTGTGTGTCCTTAATATTTGATGAATCCATGTAATACCCATAAATATCATCTTCTTTAACCTTATAAGAGAGTTCTGGCAGCAGACCACCAGTTAAGGAGAATACCATTAATACAAGGTGAGATTCAAAATGATCCATGGGTACCAATGGAGGCAGAAAGCCTATATTTTCCACTTTAGTGATCTCAAATAAACACATTGAATGAAGGAAAATGTTATAGTGAATTTTCTTAGGTTAGTGGTAGGAATTACAGTATGCTATTCATTAATAATATTTATGTAGTTTAATATTTCATGCATGGGAGGTACTTGGGAAGGGATTTAATCACTTCCACCCAATCTAATAAATTCTACTAGAATCATTTAATTCCCATCAGTAGTATTAGAGTGAAACATGATCTTTGTTTTATGACATAATGCATAATATTAAAAACATAAGAGAAAAGAGAACATCAAATTCTAAAATTACATGAAATTATATATAAAATAGTTCAGTTTTACATTTTAAGGTTGAGTAAATATAGTTGTTTTTTAAAATATATATGTAATAATAGTCACATAATTATAAATATCACATAAGGTTTATCCATTTTTTCATAGGCCACCTAAAAGTAGTTAATGCTTTCTTACACTAATGTGACGGTAATACCATAGCTTGTGTGAATGTAACTTTCATAATGTAAGGGTAATATCTTATTTCCCTTCACTATATTTGGGTAATATCCTCCTCTTGTTATGGTTTTCTAATTGTTGAATTTTAGAAATTTGTGTAAAAGTTGTTGTGTAAAGGTGATGATGTGTTTTAATAGCTTGTGTAGAGGTAACTGGGAGGGAAGTACCCTGACATAGAAAAGAAATTTGAAACATAAATGTCACATGATGGTTACCTTTTCATGAAATGACTTGTGAAATCCTAATATATGTACTACATTTATTCAATGATTTAAATATCTTTCAATCAACCTATATAATGGTATAACGTTTGAGCCATACATTGATATAAACCTTCTTCATAAGGGTATGAAATAAAAAAAATAAAAAATCATTTTAAAATTTTAAATGGGTTCGAAAATTTCTATAAATCATGATAAAAAGTATTTTAGGAATAATTAATTTATAAGGAATTTATAAATTAATTAACTAATTATAAAAGGATTATTATTAATTAGTTGAATGTATTTAAAAAACTATTTATTTAATATTCCTTAAACAATGAATTTTAATATTTAAATACATTTTAATCAAATTATACAGTATTTATTATGATATATAAATTAAATTATTTATTTATAAATCATTGGGGATATTTATAATGTGTTTATAAATTATAAAATGAGGATAACAAATAAAATGTTTATATTTTAAATTATAAATTATTCATAATAAATAATTTTTGAATTATTCAAAGTAAAGGGACCCAATTTTAATATTATTTAATACAAATCAAAGGTGTTTTTATAAATGTTATGATCCTTTTTTAAATGATATATAAATATATAATATCTAGATTATGTAAAATATTTCAATAATAGAATAGAATTATAAAATTATTTGTAATTCATAATAATGTCAAATATCTAAAGTGATTTTCTATCTGATGAGGAAAAATAAATTTTCATATTGTTTGTGAATATAAATAATTATATTCATATTTAAGGAATTTTCATAATAAATGATGTTAAAACTATAAATGTGTTAATAGTTAACATTTTATTTATAAATTCTTCATAATTGGTTATATCTTGATTAAATATTTCAATTTTTAATTTTTTTAAGGTTATTCCATATTTTATTAATTGGAATAAGTTATTTATATTGTTAATATATTTTTATGCCAAAATTTATAGAATAAACATAATTTGGGATAATGGTTTTTATTTTCATGGAAGGAATAAATCAATATTAAATTTATTTTATCATCTACCTTGACCCAAAATTTTAATTAAAGTTATAAACATGAATTTACCTATTGAATATTGTTTATGAATATTAGGTTTTAAAGATATACTGAATTCTATTATCTCTTGAGTAAATTCTTCTTTGGGGAGAGGCTTGGGGTCAAATTACATACCAGCCAAGAGGCATATCCCATGTCTAGAAAGGTTTATGGGATTGGATATCTTTTGATCTGGGCTGAATCATGTAGATATTTTCAATCTAATATAATTCTAAAACATTTAATTAAGTAGTTCATTTACATTATAGATATGATTCATTCATATATATAAAAATATACATGGCTTCTGAATTTGAGATAGTAGCACAAAATGTGTGTTGTTTAATATGTTACCCATCAATATGGGTTGAACATATTGATTTGTTTGAGGAAATTGTATTCTAAAACTAAATATTTATAAGAATTAATAAATAAATTATAACTTTTGATATTATAGTGAGATTAAATACCCTTTAAATACTAAGTGTTTTATTCATTCCAAAGCATCAAATGTTAAGACCTCAATCATCCAACTGAGTATGACATTCCCTAGCTAGGTGGCCATGGTTAATCTTGCATAAGAAAATAAAGTTATTGGTTACACTAGAACATCATTAGGAAGTTAGTTACTTGGATGTGTGCCCTTATATTGTCCTTTTCTAGTTAGTTCATTGCATTTTCTTTTGGTTACACAAGCTGGTATACCCTATTAGGATTAGGCAACTAGAAGAATAGAGTTAAACATTATCCATTTGATATATTTTTTACAATGTTTTATCCACTCAACTCTCTCAGAGTCAAAAATGTTATGATCAGGATGATTCCCTACCTAAATAAGTAAATGCAGAGAGAAATCCCAGATAAGACTCATTACTTAGTGAAATCTAGATCATTCCCTGCTAATGAATATAAAGTGTTTCAAAAGGGGTTATCATTTTAATGGAATCATTATTAATAAAATTTAATATTGATGGTTATACTAAATTATAATAATTTGATAAAATATTTTCATATAGATAAATGGTATAATTAACAAGATTAAACTTAATATCATTCCTCGACAAAGAGAAACTTAATGGGAGAAATGTCTTTGACTGGTATAGTAATTTGATAATTACTCTCAAATGGGGTGTAAAATTCTTTGTATTAGAAGAATCTATTCTTAAGAAACCAACTAGTGTATCTAATTAACAAAAAGGCTTAAATACATCTGATTGCATCATAAAATTTAACATGATGTATTTAAACCATAATATAAGGATACAACATTAAATAGTACATAATATAATGAATTTAAACTATAATTCACTATCTTACATTCATAATGATCTTTTAGTTCTATAGTTTTTGATATTTAGGTTATAAATATTACATAATAATCCCACATATATATACAAAGTGGAAATGTGAAGTCAATATCAATTTTTTCAATAATGTAATTCTTTTAAAAAGAAACATGTTTTATTCTCATGAAAAATATTCATAACTTTATACTTTACTTCTTATTTCCCCTTACCCATCCTTAAACCCTATGAATAATTATTAAAACATGGGATGATCAAAAAATCATAGTAAGGAACCTAAAAATAAATAAATAAATCATTATTATATTAGTAAAATAAAATTTTAATTTTAAAAAATCATTGGGGTCAAAATAATAATTTTCATACAAGAGAAATCACTTTATATTCCCAAATGCTTTCATAAAACATTTCATAAGAAATATTAAATTCAAATTAAAAATCGTTAGTTTTCATTGAAATAATGAAAAAATATTTATACATTTTTTGTAAATTTATACCACTCAACCTCATGAAGTATCATATTCATTATCTTAAAGATATTATATTTATCATTCCTTGAGAAAGTATAATATTCTTATAAAACCTATAGAAAGAACAGCTAAAACCTATAGGTTACATAGGGAATCATTTTCATATCACTCTTAACATGGAGAAACCCAAATGATTACACATGGAATAACCATCACAGTTATACTTGGAATAACCATCATAGTTTATTCTGTTGATTTATTAGGAGAAACATAATTAGTTAACTAAGTACCATATTTTGGAATTACCATAGTATTATTTTACCAAAATATCTTATGATAAATCTAATCAGTTATCTTGATCCATTTACATAATTAATTGGTGATCTATAATTGGATCACCTATTCTCATTATATTATATAACCACCCATACTCATGAATAATTACCAATAACTATAATAGAATAAATAAAATAATTCACTATAAAATGGTTCTTTTAACCCATAAGAAAAAATTTTCTGATATTTATATATCCACTTCCTTTATAACCAAATATTCAAAACTAAAATTCCCAAAATTAATAAAATTTGGTGTTTTCTTTGAAAACAAATGTGTAATCATATAAATTAAGTTAAATATAAAATAACAGTTATCACAGTGGGAAGAGCCATTATTTTTTTATATGTTAAAATAGAACATTCTTTTTTTTTTATTTTTTTCGGAAGGTAATAAAATTCCAAAAAATATTAATTATGAATAAACATTGAAAGAGACATAAAATTTCCATTAAAATTCATTTATTTCAATTTAATTAAATAAATAACCTAAATACATGGATGAAAAATATATGTAAGGAAAACATTAAAAGAATATTTTTTTAAAAGAGAATCCCTTACCTTGAGTCTACCTTGTCATGTCTTTTATTTATCTTCATTAATAATAAAATAATGTTAATTATTTACTTTATTAAGAATGTTTTTCAATTTTATTATTCAATTTATGTTTTCTCTTACAGTTATATATTTAATTATATAATTAATTAAATTTATGTTTGTTGTTTTCATGATATATATTTTATAAGTCCCAAATGGATTAAGTATGTTGAATATGGTCTGAGAGTTGATTATTCCAAAATTTAGTGAATAATAACCATTTTATAATTATTATTTTTGTAGACAATTTCTTTTAAAACCAATTATATATGATGGTTATTAAAAAGTAACTACGTTAAAATCATGTAGATGGTAGGTCGTACGTACGCATGAGTAACATTTCCATTTTTAACGATTATTATCAAAAGTGGGTAAGTATAAATTATTTTCAAATAATGATCATATTTTATTGAATAACATATTATTTCTTTAAATATACTTATATAAATCATCCATGATATATGGTAATGTAAAATGAATCACATCACTTCATGGAGTGGTAGTCCGTACCTATGCACAAACAAAATCATCATTTTTAGTGAATGGAAATGTAATAATGTTAATGATATATTATCTTGTCATAATGATAAATATATCATGAATATTATATATATACATACATTAAATCTATCACTATAACTAGTCTTTGAGACAATGATGAAAAATGATTTACCATTGTTTGCGAGGCGGTAGTCCACCGTACACACAAATGATGGTTTCATTTCCCATTTGATGGAATAGAAAATGGATATAGGTTATAAAATTATCATAATAACATGTAATTATATTTATTATACAGTTCATATTATCTAATTATTGATGAATATGATTTTACGGATTTTGAGGAAGAAATAAAACTAAAAGTTGGGGTTAAAACTACACCTCTTCTTCGGAAAAAATTAGTTTATTAACACCTAAACACATTTACTATTTTTATTACGAACTGAATAAATCCTCTAAAAAATGTCTATATATTTAAATAAGGGATTTAGGAAGATATTTTCTAGATCATGAAATGATTTTATGTGTTAATAAATGATAATAAATTGTGTCCTTTTATAATATAGGGGAGGGGCACATGTGGAATTTATTAAAAGAACTATTTAAAATAAATTTTATTTATGTACATGGGGATAAAAAAATTTCTCAATAAAATTTGAGATAATTATGAGTCTAAAAAATATCATAAAATATTTTTTCACAATTTTAGATCTTATTTTTACACCTATATTGGTTTTTAACCCCACGTTAACCCTTTTCACAATTATAGTGACAAGAGGGTATTTTATGCTTCAAGGGTCAAGATAGTTAATGTGAATGGAAAAATGGAATTAAATAAACCATATTTTATGTTTTTGACCATATCCTAATAAATTGAAGGAGGATAATATTTTTATTATTTTTTTATCATTTAGTAAAATATTATTATCATAAAATATAAATAATGTCAATTTCAGAAATAATAATCGAGTTTGACTAATATCACATCAAGAAACATAAGGAATTATAATATAATAAATTACAATATCTCTATCTTTTTATGTTTATATAATTTTTTTACCAAACTAATCCTTTCAAATTATAATTATTTTAATATTTTTAATTTCATTTATTTTATTTTACCATTAATTGAATAATTATTGCATCGGTGTTGTGTAATAATTTAACGTAATTATTTCTAAAATAAAATTAAGAAATAAAATAACATGATATAGGTAAATAATTTATATTTCAATATAATATTTATCACCAAATATATCATCTATTTATCCATATAGTAAATATATTTTAGTTATTAAAAAAATAGTGTAGTGTTTTTCTTTTATTTAAATAAAGTATTCTAATGATTATAAACACATAAAAATGGAAAAAGGCCATGTATTAGAAATTTATTCCATATAGATGAAATATAATCATAAAATAAAATTTAGGAATGTTTTGAGGTCATATTGCGGTCCTTACCATTTAATTTTAAAATTAAATTACCTGATTTTCCCTTTACCCTGTTAACAAAATTACTAAGGATTATATTCATAATGGAAAAAAATAAAAGGGAAATATTTACAATATTTGGACCATGTGATTAAAAATTTGGAATAAAGTTTTCAACATTCAAAACATATAATTTGTATTATTCAATTTAAAATTAAAATGAAAAAATGTGATGAAATTTGTCTTTAAGAAAAATGATTTTTTTGTGTGTAAATTGATTTTACAATAAATTAAACTGTAA
Source organism: Viscum album (assembly GCA_963277665.1). Taxonomy (NCBI): domain Eukaryota; kingdom Viridiplantae; phylum Streptophyta; class Magnoliopsida; order Santalales; family Viscaceae; genus Viscum; species Viscum album. The sequence goes on along the minus strand of OY728163.1, from coordinate 374,077,048 downwards.
CATTCATTTTTTAAAATAATTATTTTATTAATTATCATCAATATAATCTAATCTAATTTTAAATCTTATACAAAATATAATTTCACTTTGTAAATAACTAAAAATATAAATTTTTCATTTAAAATGAGTATTTTTCATGATTCATTAAAAAATATATATTTTCATAAAGTTCTAAAATATCAATCCTAAGATAAATTTCCATTTTGAATTAGAATAATGAATCCATTTTTTCAATTTAAAATTAAATAATTTGAATGTTATAATTTTAAATAAAACCGTATAAAAAAGAGTTTCATAAAACAATTTTCTTTTCCATTTAATAATTTTTAATATACATAAATATCTATCTCAAGAATAGAAATAAATATGAAAAATATTTATTCCATCATTAACTATGTTGTCACATTCTTCCACCCATATTCAAATTTCATCCTCATAATTTTATTCACTTATCAAACAAATGGGTTTATCCTAACCTCATATTATTTCAGATTCCTATGTTGCCTCTTCAACCTATGGGTTTTCAACAAAACCTTAACTAGGTGAATAAACGTTCTCCACAATACGTGATTTATATGTTAAAGAATTTAAATATACAATTTCTAATATTAAAGGTTATCTTAAAACAAAACCACATCAGGACCCAAGTTATATAATGATTTTATAAATACTTTGCTAATATAGAAATATGAAAATGACTGTGTTCCTGATATAAACTCAGAGTCAAATCCACTCAATATGAAACTAATATAACATTGTCCATAATTTAATATGGTCCAATGAAGAGTATACCTCACTTACAGTTCATTACAGAGAAACATAACACTTTTCGATTGACATACATAAAGAAATACAAGATCACCCACTTCTACAGAAGGATCTTTCTTCTAATTATCTGAATAAAGTTTCTATAATGCTCTGAGCGATCCTCATATGTTGCTGAATTACCTTCACCTTATTAGCTATTTCATCTACCAATTCTACTACCCTTATCTTTATTTCACCTACTTCATCTAGAAAATTAAAATTTTCAAAATACTTTCCTACAAAATCATTAAAAGCTGAAATCTATATAATGAAATGAAAACTCTATTTATAAGAAAACTAAATTAAAGGAAGTTGTTGATCCCAACATCCATAGTAATACTTTGAACAAGGAAAAAAATTTATTCTGATGGATAAATTTTTCATTCTGATAGTCTATCATACTAAGGATGAAAGGATATAGTGAAATTTAATTCAGTTCCCAATGACTTCTTAATTCATTCAAAAAAAAAAGTGAATTGAACCTGGGATCAAGATCAGATATAATAGAGAATTTAATTCCATGAAACATTAATATCTCCTTGAGATACATTTTAGAAATTTTATTTAATGATATTTTATTTTTAATTTCAAGGAAACTAATAAATTTATTTAATCTATCAATAAATAAACAAAATAATATTATTTACTCAAGAAATATTTGGTAATCCCATCATGAAATCAATGGATATATTTTCCCAACTCCATTTCAGGCCTAGAAAAAAGTCAAATCATCCCCTTTGGAAATTTTATTTTTTTCATTAACATATTAATAAGTCAATCATTTAATGGTAAAGTCTATAATATTACTTTTCATTACATTCCACCAGTGATACTTCTTGAGGTCTCTATACAGCATGGTATAACAAAGTTGAATAGAAAATCGGGAACTATGAGATTCACATAACAATTATATCTTTAATTTGGAAACAAAGGGAACAAATAATCTCATTAAAAATATAAAAAATATATATTTCTCAATATTAAATTCAGGAAACATACACTTCATAACCAATAATACATTTTCCAAAAATACACAGCCTTCCTTCATAGTTTTCTTAATCCTTCCTGACAAGGAAGATTGTACTGAAACCTAAAACAGAACAGAGTGAGTTCCTAAATTGAAAACTATTATTCCAAAATTCATTAAATCATTTAAAAAGGGTAATGTTATAAATTTAACATGTATAATGATTCCTTATTTTGACTCAAATAATTCACAAATTTTTTTCTTTTCCAGCAGGATAATGAAGTGTGTAATCATAATCCTTTATCAATTCTTGGTATCTCCTCTATATCATGTTCAAATCATTCTGAGGGAATATATATCCTTCAAATTTTTATAATAAGTATGTATTTCACACTTTATTCTATATATATGATGTTTGTAAATTAATATAGAAAATTTACACCTCTCAGTTCAAGGACCTGGGTAAGATAATGTTTCTCACATGGTTTTAATTAACATAAAGCATAAGTATTTTCATATGATTATTCATCAAGATACGATAAATTACTTTTAATTAATCATCATAGTATATGAAAAATTAACCATTTTTAGAGGTTATATCCAAAAATGGTTCAGTTACCAATTTTCTTTTTAGTTCATGGAAACAGTTATAACATTATTTTATCCGGATGAACCTAACCCGATTTTTTGTTGACTTAGTTATTATCGAGGATAAAAGTGAAAATATTTTAACAAACATTTGGTAACAACCTATTAATATAAGAAAAAATTTGAATATCAATAATAATTATAAATCTTGGACATTCATCAACAACCTTAGATTTAGTAGGATCGACCGATATTCCATATTTATTTATGATGTATCCAAGGAATGAAGTCATCTACAACTAAAAATAGCATTTGATAAATTTTTTGTATAAATTAATTTATTTTATGGTTCTCATAAAAATAATTACATTTTTTTCACGATCCTAATAACATTTTGGTAAATCAAGATATCTTCAAAAACAAAACTGAAAACATATATAAATATTCATGTAAGGCTCTCTTCATAAGATCCATAAATGCATATGGGGAATTTTTATACTCAAATGGTATAAATAAAGACTCATAATTCACGTATCTAGCCCAAAAATATGTTTTGGAATGTTATCCAACTTAAACATTATCTGATTATACATTTACCATCGGTTAACCTTAGTAAAATAATGAGCTCATTATATTTGATACAACTTTATTTGATAGAAAAATATAGCTAAAGGTAGTGGGAAAGTATTTTATGAAACCTTTCTACATAAATTCAAACCACATCACATCATTAGAATTCTTTTTAGGACACACATGTTCATAATGAAACATCTCATCACATTTAAATTATTTTACTACTTATTTAATATAATTTGTCTTACCACTAAAAATATATTTTTCATTGAAATTATGAGCCATATTCCCAAACATACCAGTTAAGAAGAACATAGAATACTTCTTAAGGAATTCCTCGACGTGACTTTTTGAACAAATATCATGATATACCAATTTAATTTTCTTTCCATCATATTTTTTGTTCTATTATTCCCTTTTCTCTACCACTGGTAAATTTTTTTCTAATTTTTGTTGAAGTACACATGATCATCGAAAAACTCCATTTCCACATTCTTTATACATCAAACAAATTTTACACAACTTTAAAATTATTGGGATTCTAGATCCCTTGATTATGTTGGATTTAATCCTAAACAATACTGATTATTCTTACTAACATGATCATAGGAAATAAATTAAGTGTTTACCTTACCAATCGATTGTGGTTTCCTTCACACACTTCCACTGAATATTTCTCCCTTTTCCTCTGTTCCAAAAATTTCTTATCCATTATATGTCTCTAAAATTTAGTAAAATATTTCTCATGAAATGTATTATTAAAATCATATGGCATCAAGCCTTTTTATTAAATAACATTACATGACATTTTATAAACATAGGATCTTTTAATGTTTAGTGTCTTATAAATAAAGTACGTAATACAGGGAAACATAAAACATTATTCTATTACACATAAAATTTTTCTTCAAGGTTCATCCTATGTAAATTTATTTCATCTCATTACCTAGGGACATATATCAATAGAACGGGTGAGTAGAGCGCCAAGTAAGTTAAAACTAGTTAAACCGTTTTCATGTTAAATTGAGAGATATAAATAAGAAATTGGGGAATATCACAAAGCAATGATAAACATTCATATAATAATAATAATAATAACTTGAAAAATAACATTAAAATGTGGATACAACATTTAATTTATATATTATTAATCATATCACCAAGGTCCATCTCCAGGGTTTCATAAAAATTACCATGGTTATTCCCCAATGTATATTAAAACTTGTCATCCCTAGAGAATAATTTCACTACACAATTAATTAGAGAAAAATATGTGTTCACACTTTATATGTATTTATTTTCATATGATACACATAGATCATAATCATACATTTCATAAATAACCCAAAGAGAAAAAACTAAATGGGTTTCAATTCAAAATCATGGTGTATTAAAAAGAGTTTAAAAACATAATCATTATTTCATTTATAACCCACAGAAAGCGAATGAGAGTTTTATGTAGGTAAATTATAGAATTAAATAAATAATTTTTATGTAGGGATGAATAAACCAATAAATAAAATAGGTTTGGTTATTCAAATAAATAAAATAATAATATTTCATGAGAAAAAGTGATAGATTTTGAGATGAAATTTCGGCAGCTTGATGAGTATTAAGCATGGTTTTATAAAATAGTAAAATGATAGAGGAAATGTGTCACACCATCATAAAATGATTATAATCCAATATATTAACCAGTTAAAAAATAAATAAGAACATGTTATGGAAATATGAAATACATACTATATAAAAATAACATGAAAGGAATAGAGAAGTTGATAATTTCCTTACCTTGAAGAGTAACTCCTAAAACTCCAGTATCGGGACCTTGGGGGCTTAATGGAACATTTTTAGGACTCCTCGGCTGGTAATAATATAAGAAATTTGGGTAGAATAATTTTTCAGTGAATTAAATAGAAATAATTTGTTGGTATTTATAGAAAAAGAGAGGATGTTTTTTATTTATATCCTTAGACACCTCATTCGTGGTATTTGCAAAACCATGGGATTACCCAAGGAATTTTCCCATGGTATTTTCCACGTGGAAAAACCGATATCATATATTATTACTAAATATTTGAACTAAAGTATTACACCATGATTACATAATTAATGATTTCATTAAACATACTGAAAACTCAAAACTGTAATTTTACTATTCACTTAAAAACAAATTTTTTTATAAAAATCACATAAAATCATAGTAACCTAATATCAAAATTCTGAATTTAAAAATGAATTTTTTATTAACTTAATAAATCACTACATATGATAAATTTAACTTTTCACTATAAATATAATTAATTATTGAATATAATAGAAGATAAAAAACACATAGTGATATGCATATTAAAATTTTATACATTATAAAAAAATATTTTATCATTTGTAATTAAAATAGAGGGTTTTTATAACACTATTTCATTCTAATAAACATTATTAATAAATCTTTATTTTAATATGATGGTTTATAACTTTATGAAATGTACATTTATTACCCAAAAAACTATTTTTCAACTTTCATATCATTTTTTAAGAAAAACTATTCCTAAAATGAAAATAATGAAATAAAAATATTATTAAAATAATGGGACTAAATTTTAAATAACTAGGTCCCTGACACATAAACCCTTAAAATTCCCCCAAACGTCCTAAGGGTAAGGTGTGTGATTGTGATGGACTCTTGGGGTGTCTCGGATAATATCGCCCGAGTGATAATCTCTACTTACATGAACTTCTCTCATATGAGATTTCATTCAAGATTAACATGTTGAAGATCGAATTGGTCTTGGTCCAGAGCGAAGCCCAGTGATTCTACCTTCTTCCCAAGCTCCAAAAAATGGGCTTCACAGAACCCGATTCTATTTTATGTGGCCATAGACTACTTTTCTTTATTAATTATCCATTATCATTTCTATTTATAAACAATAATTATAATGTAAAAATGTATTACTGTATAAAATAGTCATATTAACCAATCATCAAAATCAAATGGTAACATTTCATTTATACTTATATATTTTTATTTAATATGATATAATAATTCATAATTTTTTAGGGAAAAAATATTATTCAAATTCAGGTCATTACATTCTTCCCTACTTAAAGAAATTTTGTCCCCAAAATTTCATCACATACCATTATATGATAAAATGTGTGGGTACTTAAACATCAAAGTCTCCTCTAGTTCCCATATAGCTTCATCCTATTTTTGGTTCCACCCAAACTCTTTAACAAGGTGGGTAGTCTTGTTGCATAGAACATTATCTCTACGATCCAAGATCTCCACCGGCTGCTCCTCATAAGGGAGGTTGTTTTCCAGTTGTAGAACCTCAAGATTTTGTACATGTGAAGGGTCAGGTATATACTTCTTCAAGAGGGATACATGGAAAACAGAATAAACATGAAATAGATTTGGAGGAATTAAAAGAATATTGGCCGCTTCCCCAATGTGATCAAGGATGTCAAATGATCCATTGAACCTAAGGCTAAGCTTTACATTATTTCCAAACCACATGACCCTCTTCCATGTAGAAATTAAAAGGAATTCCTTGTCACACACTGAACTACATAATTATTTTATTTTATTATTACTTGGCTTTTTTCAGCCTCACCAAAGTATAGGGTGAGTGATGCTCTATATGTTTTTATGTTTAATAATATTTTATCAGTTTTTTGCTGATGTGTGGGCACCACATGGTTGGTGGTAATTGTACGACCGACCCTAGTGCTCTTGCGGGACAACTTCTTAAAACAATAAAATTTAATGAAAATTAAATCAGGTAAATATTTAAAAACATGATAATAACAATATTATTGTGTAAAAAATACTATTTTTAAAAATATAGTGTTATGATTATAATAATAATAATAATATTAACATTATTATAAATGTGGTCACTAAAATGTAATTATTATTATTATTATTATTGTAATTAATTATTATTATTATTAATTTTATATGTTTTAAATTAGGTTTTCTTTTTTTGATAACCTAAGAGGGTCTTCCCACACTTATAACGCCGCACAGGCCCCCAACCCCTTACCCATGGAGCAACCTCCCTCTCCCCATTCCTTCTCTTCACGCAGAAACCACCCTCACCGCATCCCTCTCCAGTGGTTCCCAACAGTGCACCCTCTTTCTTAGAGGCCTCCCACCTCACGTTGCCCTACCTCTGGTTCCCTAGCCCTCCGTCCATTACCCCACCTCCGACCAGTAGTGCGCCTCTAGCATGGTCTACCACGACACCTTCTTGTGCAGCCCCTCCTTGCGCGACCTCCTCCACATCAACATTCCTCTCTGGCCGTGATCTCCATCACTGGTGTTCTCCTCCATTAGTGTATTTTTTTTTGTCAATTTTTAAGGGTTTTGGAAAAACCCTAATATTGGGGTATAATTTGTGCATGCTTCTCAATTTTTAGGGTGTGTGAAGGGTCCACAAAGTTCTTTTCTCCCTTCCATTGAGTGCGGTAGTATTCTCACACCTCGAAAGGAAGGTGAATTCACTTATTTCATTTCCAAATCACTCCACTAATACTCACTCTCTTTCATTTATTTTTAAAAATTGATTCTCAGCTTCGTTATGCCCTTAATTAGCCTACTATAGTGTTCTTAAATTTTTTAGAATTGGATAAAAATATGTTTTGAGTCAGTTCTTGGTTTATTTCTATATGCGTCTAAGATGATATTCTTGTTTAAGTACCAAATCTTGTTTTGATAATTTTTAAAATATAATTCACATCCCTATGGTATCCTTGTATATCTTTTTATGATGTTTTTGGCCCTAATGGAATTTTTTAAAATTGGTCCTTTGTGTGATTCATTAATTATGTTTTTGTGTTTATGAACTTGGGGTGTTGATAAAATGTGATATTAGCTTTTAAAGTAAATTGATGTGATTTTGGTGGGTGTTTCCCTTAGTTTTTTTTTTAAAAATGATGAAATTGTGATTTGGGTTTTACTTGTAAGCTCTGTGATTTTTCGATAGTTAGATTTTAAATTGTATCTTGATTTCTTAGTTTGGATTAAATTTCATTTTATGGATTTGATGTGTTTTTGAGGCCGGAGGAATTATCGTAGGGAGATATGGTTGGTTTTGAAGGTGTGCACACATATTCCCAAGTAGGGATATCTATAGATATATGTATCTTCTATGTGCATGTTCCCTTATTGCATGGGGAACATGTGCATCCATTTAAGGATATATATATATATATATATATAAGAAAGTGTGTCCATTCGAGCGAGCTGGTTGAGTTAGAAAGCATGGAGTGACCACTATTTGAGGTAGGCATTTCCATCAATTCCCTCATCCATAGTTTTCTATATTCAATTGAATTATTTCATTTAATTTTTAAATATTATTTGCACCTTTATAAGCTTGATAATTTATTCATTATAGTGTTTTAGGATGGTTATAATTGTTTAAAACAGCTTTGAAATAGTTCCTTGGTTATGTGTAGGTATTTAGTTACCCTTGATCCAATTTTTAATCCATTTACTACTTTTTTTTGTTAATTAAATCTTATATTATGTTTCTCACATCTATTAGGTTTATAGTTAACTCGTGTTAGTGTTTTATTGTTTAATGATTTTATTAAAAATGGATTTTAGGGTGCTCCTCTATTTATGCACATGTTTATGCATTGCTATCTTTGTCAGAACTAAATGCCTTTATCTTCAAATGGAATTGTTGGATATTTTGAGTGGTGTTTTCTTGTAGAAACATTTTATGGAATCAGATTTTCCTACGTTGGTTTGTTTTATGGAACTTAGTGTTTTTTAAACCATTTTTCGTTTCTTTGGAGGTTCGATGTACCATTAGATGTTAGCACACTCGTGGGTGCACTAAGCGCACACATGTACATGCCCTCAAATGAAGATGGTTCTTCGAACTAGTATTTTTCTCGAAACCTTAGTTTTCTAAGTGGTTCTTGTTTTCTAAATTTTGTTTGTCTCTTCATGTGTCTCTTTAAATTATTTTGAAATGAAATCCCCAAATTTATTCCTGTGTGGATTTTGGTGTATGTTTTGTTGAGTGTGTGGAGTAAGGTGTCAATTGGTCTATTTTTTTCATAATTGTAAATAGTATTACTAAATAATTTTATGGTAACTCTTTGAAATGTGGAACCTAGAGGCCCGTTTGGATTTTTAAATACAAAAGTGATGTTTATATCTCTTTTAAAAGATCTTGGGTAATATTTTTGTAAAGGCATTTGATTTTTTAAAACTAAAGGCTCGATTAACAACTCCAAGTATTTTATAAAGTGGTTTTGATCACCAAATGATGTTATGACCAGATTGGAACTTTGTATGTTTGAAAAGTATGCATATATATATATATGTATATTGGGTTCTCTAATCTTCTGTAACCCTTTATGGGTTATTTTAAAGGAAGAGTCCATGTTTTAGGTAGGCACGTGCGATGATGACATGATATAATGAGTCACACGTGTGAGGGCCTCCTACTTACACAGTATGATTATTCAAACCCCCATTAGTTCCTAGGCATATTTTATTTGATCAAGTGATTATTTCTTACCAGCACTGATTATATGGGTTGGTACCCACTGGTATATATAGATGATATATGTGGAGTGCCACAGATTTCCTTAGCTTCGAGGGATATCAGTTGGATAAAGACCATGGGGCTTCACCATACGTTAGTAGGTGGATCAGAACCGAGTATGTCCAGGGGTCTTTAAGGGATGTATAATACCACCAATGGTTACTTAATTATTTATATTTCTTGTCTACTTTCATATAAAATTGTTAGTTTATTCCCAGCTTTCACTATTTACCTGTTTTATTTTAGCACAGCCTTGAACTTTCTGTCTTGGGATTGTTTATAAAATGAAAAAACATTTTGGGAATGGTACGTAGAATGTGTTGGGTTTACATTAAATGGAAAAAACATGTTACTTTTTTTTAATATATGAAAAAATACTTTCATACTTTCATTTCAATCTTGTGTTTATGGACTACTTCAGAAAAGAGAACTTTTGGATTCAGTGGTTTATTCCTGTCATCCCTACTGAGCATATCAGTGATCACAAATATTATATCTTTCCAGTTGTAGGTTCTGTTTCTTGTTCAGGTCCCTAGATCAGCTTCTCAACATTGGAGCAGACTTAGTTTTGAGTTGTGTGGTGTTTTAAAAGGTCACATGGAGGTATGTATAATTTTTTCCACTGCGAGTTTAATTTTTTTTATCATAAATCTTTATTTATTTGGTTATCTTTGGTTCATGGTCCAAATTATTCACAACAGCTATATTTTAATGCTCTACACTAGTATCTAGCCTATGTGTATTGGGAATTCCCCTCGATAAATTTTGCTGGATGGCTCAGGTGACTGGTTCAGGGTCAACCCGGGTTGGTTCGTGACAGACCTTTTCACCAACACCAAACTCAAAGTCCCGTAGACAGTTGTTATCCAAGCTCTTATGCCGAATCTAAAAAGCCATAATGTGTTTCTAGATGGCATTCAACTTTTTTTATCTCTTTCACAAGATAAAAAACTAGAAGATTTCTCACCAACTTTTTGCCAACAAGTACGATTTCAACATCACTAACTATATAAGCTTCATAGGGTGCCATTTGAATGCACAAATATAAGTTGTTGTTGTAAAAAAATAAACTAATGGGATATGTTGATCACATCCACCTTTAAATTCTATTGATCATGTTCTTAATATGTCCTTGAGTGTATAAATAGTCCTTTAAATAGGTCTTCAGTTTGGGAGTGATAGCTCATACTGAAATTCAATTTGGTACCCAATACATGTTGAGTAATTCACTATAAATTTGATGTGAACCTCAGATCATTATTTGATACAATAGAGAGTGGTACCCCATGTAGTCTTGACATTTCCCTCACATAAATCCTAGAAAGTTGATTAAGAGAAAAATATTCCTGAATATAGATAAAATTGGTAGTCTTGGTGAGGTGTTCCACTATAATACATATCACAATTTTTCATTTAGAATTTCTTTGGAGACCAGTGACAATGTCCATAGTGATATTATCCCACATTCATACAGGTAAATATAGTGGTTGTAATACCTCTTTAGAATTTTTTCACTCTGCCTTCACGTGATGACATACTAGGAACCTTATAGGGTAGTCATCAATCAACATTTTTATAGAATACCAAAAAAATGACCATGAAGGTATCTATACATTTTAATGATTCCCAGATGTATAGAGAATGTAAAGCTATGGGCTTTATCCATAATCTCCTTATTTTTTTCTACAAATGATGGAACGCGTAGTATTTTACAAAATTTCGGTACACCTTCTTGATAAATATTAAACTAGGGAAACTTCCCATTCTTCACAACATCAAACTTCTTTCATAAAAAAGGATCCTTTTTTTGAGATTTCTTGATCTTCTATAATACTGGCAGATAAGAAATCATTTGCGATAGGGTCAATGATGTCTCTTACCATACATTTCCGATTTATAATTTCACTAGGTCTTTGATCAAGGGAGATTCATCATCATTTCTAAAACAATAGGGTTATTCATACATAATGACTTAGCAACGTGGTTTGATCTTTTGGAATGATAATGAATTGAACAACGATAGTCTTTAAGAAGTTCTGAACAACTCCTCTGTCTCATGTTAAATTCCTTTTCTGTGAAAATATACTTCAAAATTTTATTTATTGTGTATATATCATACTTCTCCCTATAAAGATAGTACCTCTATATATTCATAGAAAACCACCCACAACCAGTTAAAGATCATGAATAGGATAATTCTTCTCATGAGGATTTATCTGTTAAGATTTATAAGCAATCACCTTTTCATTTTTCATGAGGAAGTACCCAAGACCTTTTAGAGATGCATACCTGAAAATAAAGAATCCTTCTTTGATTGGGGGTAGTGTTAACATGGGTGTAGTAACCAGTCTCTTATTCAGCTCTTGGAATCATTTTTCACACTCCTTTGTCCAGATGAACTTTACCCCTATTCAAGTTAACATGGTTAGTGGATCAGAAATTAATGAAATGGTTTTCACTAATCTCATTTAATATCCATCTAATCCATGGAAACTAAAATATCAGTTACTATTTTAAGATGGGGCTACTCTTCCACAACCATTATCTTTGCTGGGTCAATTGGGATTCTTTCATCGGTTACGATGTTCCCCAAGGAAGAAACTTATTGTAACCAAAATTCATATTTTCAGAACATTCAAAATAACATTTCCTTACTGAGGATTTTAAATATAACCCATAGATGATATTCACGCTCTTCACTACTTTTGTAATATATCATAATATCATCAATAAAACCAACCCAAAAGTTATCAAGGTAGTTTTTAATGACTTTATTAATCTAATAAATAAAAATAGAATGCGATTTAGAGAATTTAAAGGGAAAAACAACAAACTCATAATTCCCATATCTTGAGCAGAAGCTAATATTTGTACTATATTCATTCTTTAACCTCAATTGCTGATAACAATATTGATGATCAATCTTGGAGACGAACCGAGCCCCATGATATTGGTCAAATAAATCATCAATTCATGGAAGAGGGTACATGTTCTTTACTGTGATCTCATTCAGTTCTCTATAATCAATGTATACCAGTATTGGTCTATCATTCTTATTCAAAAAGAGAATATGTTCTCCCCAATGAGACATACATGTCAAGACAAACCCCTTCTCCAAAATATCTTGTAGATTCTTATTTAACTCCTCCATAACCACATTCACTATTATATACAGGGCTTTTGTGATGGGATTGGAACCAAGAATACATTCAATAGAGAACTCTAACTCTCTTTCTGTGGGAGGTCTAGGTAACTCCCCATGAAATACCTCGATGCATTATACAATGATGAGGACATCATCAATCCTTATACTCTAATTTCCTATTTTGTATTCACTAATCAACTCCATAAAGAGAGAAATAGGTGGTGCTTCTAGAAAAAGATTAGGTTGAGATATCTCTCCTTGGCAGGTAATTGTCATTTTCCCATTCAGGACTATGGAGATTTCCATCATTCTGCATTTGATCTTAGCAATATACATTGTGATCCAGTCCATCCCAAGTATAATGTCATATTATAACATGGAAAGGAATACTAAATTTTCAATAAGATCTTGATCAATCAAGTAAACACTGAAGTTTCTAAACACTATTGATTCTTTGATAATCCCTACATGATTCATGACTGATATTTATACTTCTTGATGTTTGGGGATTGATTCTATATTCCTTGCAAATAAGAAGAAAATAAATGAATTTGAAGAACTAGAATAAAACAAAGTACTTTCTGGATTTGAGAGAATAACAATAGTACCTTCCACCACATAATTTGGAGCTTCAACTTCAGTCAACATGATATCAAAATCATGACCTTTCTCCCTTGGCCTATGCCGAGGTTGATGGTGATTACCCTTTCTTTCCCTAGGATTTAGATAGTGATTATAAAAGTTCCCAAGCTATCAACACTTGAATCATTGGTCATCAGGTAAGGAATTAACCATATTCTATTTATTTTTGGTGCAGGGAAGCTGAGGATTCACATCAATATGATAATTCTGAGGGATTTGGACATCTCTCTTACACTATTAACACTTTCCGCTCCCAATCAAGAAGCTACCCAATTGCTTCATCCCACATTTATCACACATGGAAAGTTTCACATTCTTTCCTCCTCTTCCTGGATAAAGATCCACCCTAATAGTTTCTACACTGATCTCTTATTTTCATTGGATTTATGAGACCATTGTGTCTCACCAAACCCCAGTTCAACATTCATAGCACTTTGTATGATTTCCTCATAGTTTTCATATACTCGGATGGATAAATTCTTCCATTGATGAGGTGTTATTCCACAGAACAATCGATCAAACTTCCCATTAGAATCCATGAATAAGATAGATGTGTAATATGAAGGCCTATTTAATTCAATCTCATGTCTTTTGGTAGATTCAATCTCATTTTACTTCATCTTGATAAATTCCTTCACCATATTTGTTCTCATCAAACAAGGGAAATACTTTTCAAAGAAGATCCCTCTGAACTCCTCCCACACCATAGATTCAATATACCTTCTTAGCCTTGTGTTTTTAAACAGTTCCCACCACTGATCTGCATATCCATTTAAGTACTAATCAACCAAGGTTACTTTGTCTTGTTTGGAACTACGAAATATAGAAAAGATATTCTCTATAGATCTTATCCACTATCCTTCAATCATTTGGGTTGTAGATCCACTGAATGTTAGTGGTTGGTGACAAAAAAAGGGCACAACATAATGTTGTTCCCTTCTTGATATCATAGCTTGATTAATGTTATTTCCCATAATGTGAGTCATTTTATCAATCCTTCTCATAAATATTTTCATTCTGACTTCCATCAAAGGACTGCCAGTGCATGGTCTGTTTCAGTCACCATTTGCATGTTTCTTCCTATTTCCTATGATTTATTAAAATAAGAAAACCTTAGTGAGAAACTCATTTCTTTTAATAATTTTATAACTCTAAATAATTTTTATATCTTAAAACATCATTCTTAAACATGTTATTCATTTTCAACAATTATATTTTATATAAATTCTTTAGAATGGTTCATAAGAACCTTGGGATTAACCAAAACATAGCCATCAGTAGTGTCAAATTTGGAGTGTAGTAAAGCCAATTATCATGAGCCTATCCTCATTCAAGTCTAGCTCAATGTTGTGTGTTTAGGTTTAACCCATAGGTATATCTCTGCTAGAGCAAAATCCACTTGTTTGTATCCAGAAGGGGATTTATTTATTCGGAAACCACTTACTTGATATTTTACCAATATACCAGGAATTTTTCATATATTTAAACAATGTTGTAGGTTTATTCCTGATGTTTTTGTATCCAAATTTACACAAATAACTAAACAATCCTTTAATAACCACTCTTCCTTCCCACCTTTCTATTACATCACTTTACGTGATGTTTTACAAACTGGTGATATTTTAAAGATTAGTGTCTTGGAAATAAGGTACATAATACTTGAAAACAAAAAACAATTATTCTATTACACATTAAAGGCTTAATCAAGGATCATACTAAGTAAATTTATTTCATCTCATAACTTGGGGACATACATCGAATGAATGGCTGAGCCGAAGGTCTCGTAAGAGAAAACATGTTAAACAGTTTACATGTGAACTTGAGCGATATCAATAAGAACATGAGGAATATTATAAAATAATGATAAAAATTCATATCATAAAAATAATAAGAGGAATAATAACTTGAAAATTTGGCTAAGACATTTAATTTAGACATTCCTAAGCATATCACTGAGGTCCATTCCAAAGGTGTCATATATAATACCAAGGTTATTCTCCAAGGTATCGTAAAACTTTCCATCTCTAGAGATTAATTTATTTTCCAAATGAATTGTAGAACTATTAGGGCTCACCATTAATATTTATTTATTTTCATGTGATCCACAAAGATCATAATCAGTCATTTCAAAAATAACACAATGAGAATAAAATAAATGGGCTTCCTGTCAAAATCAGGGATTTTTAAAAAGTACATAAAAAATCATTATGGAATTTATAACCCATAGAAAGGGAATGAAGGTTTTATATATATTAATTAGAGAATAAAATAAAAAAATTTAGGTCTTTATGAATACCCCTAAATTTTAAATAGTTTTTGGTATTCATATATTGAAAATAAAATAATTTAATGAGAAAAAGAAAGATATTTTGAGACAAAAATTCTACAACATGACGGGTATGAAACATGGTTGTACAAAACATTAAAAAGATAGGGGATAGGTGCCCCCATTCATAAAAGAATCATAATACAGAAGAGGGATATAATAAAATGGGAATAATAACATGGTATTGAAATTTTAAATATATAACACTTAAAAGATAACTTGAAAGGAAAAGAGAAGTTGATAATTCTCTTACGATGAAGAGTAACTCCTAAAACATGAAGATAAGGACCTTGGGGGATTAAGGGCACCATGGTAGTACTACTTGGGAGGTAATAATAGTATAAAATCATGGATAATGATTTTTAATGAATGTAAATGAGGTAATTGGTGGGTATTTATAAAAAATAGAAGAAGTATTTTGTTAATTTCAATGGACACCTCATTAGTCATATTTGCAAAATCATGGCCTTTCTCATGATCTGTACCCATGGTATTGGTTACATGGGACACCTAATATAATATTTTATTAATCAATAGTTGACCAGAATTATTAAATCATGATTACTCCATTAATAATGTCATTAAACATACAGAAAACTTGAAACATTATTTTTAATACTCACTGAAAAAAACATTTTATAAAATTATAATAAATTCACCGTAACATAATATCAAAATTATGAATTTAAAAATGAAATTTATTTTACCTTAATAATTTATTTCATAAGAAAATTTTATCTTTTCACTATAGAAATACATACTTATTAAAAATAACAGCGGACAAAAAATGCAAAGTTATATGCATAGTAAACTTTTTGAAATTTCAAAAAATAAATCATCATTTTTAATTAATAAAAAGTGTTCTTATAAATATAATTAATTATAATAAAAATTATTATTGAATCCTTATTTTAATATGAAAATTTATATCTTTCTAAAATGTACATTTTTACCAAAAAAATCAACTTATCAAACTTCATCAGAATTGTTAAGAAAAACCATTATTAAAATAGAAATGACGAAATAAAAAATTTACTAAAACAAGGGGATTACATTTTATTTAGCTAGGTCCTTGACACATAGCCCCTTAAAATATACAAAAAATACTTTAGGGTATGTTGTGAGATGGTGGTGGACTCTTGGGGTGACTCAGATAACATCACACAAGTGGTAATCTCCAATAACATGAACTTCTCCCATAAGTGATTTCATTCAAGCTTAACTTGTTGAAGCTCAGCTTGGGATTGGTCCAGAGTGAAACTCAGTGACCCTACCTCCTTATTATGCTCTATGAAATGGGATTTGTACTTCCAGATTCTACTAGATGAGGTTATCAAATCTTCTTTCCACATTAATTATCGATTATCATTTTTATTTATTAACAATAATTATTACGTTAAAAATATTATTATTTTCAATGGACATTTAACCAACTATCATATAATAGTCCAAACTCAATGGTCACAGTTTATTTTTACTTATCTATTTTTATATATAATATCATAGTAATTCATACATTTTTAGGAAAGAAAATATTATTCAAAAGTTCAAGTCGTTACAATTCATACCATTCGAAGGCATCAATATCCTCTCTTACCCTGATATTATATACCTTTGACCACCACTGGTCAACTTCTCATTCAAAATGGTGAATAGAATGAATTACCTTTTGAATATTTAAAAACCCCATGATATCAAGATATAATTTCAAGTGATTTAATCCACCCCTCAGCTACCATAGGGTCAGCAAATCCACTAAATTTTAAAAGGTATTCTCTTATAAAATCATTCACTATCAACATGTTCCTCTATGGTAGATAGGGTTATTCTCTAGAATTGATACCAACTGCATTTATAGAATGTTTAAACTGATCCAGAACTATAATAAATTTATCTTTTTTAATTATAAGCATTCCAGGTTTCTGATTCGAAAGGATATCTTCCGTTCAGTTCCTCCCTACTTCATCTTCCATATTCCCTCTATGGAAAACATTCTAAGAAAACATATATTAAATAAATCAATATAGTAATCTTGAACTTATATATCATTTCAACATGGTAATTTATTAGAATATTTATTTTTATTATATTAAAATTATCCCAAAACCTTGTGTTATCTAAACCATTTGTTTGATACCAACTGTAAGTAACAAACCTTAAAAATTCCATATTTTTGTCACTTTAAACAAGAATTAGTTTTCATATATTGACAAATATCTTTATTGTTTATATTTTTTAATTTTATTTCATAAATCTACCCTAAAAAATATATACATATTTATATATAAATTGGAAACATCGAACTAGTATCAATTTTTTCTTTAATATAAATTTTTTCCATATTATGCTTGTGATGTGGTGATGGAAAAAAATTCACATCCATTCCTGGAGTTGGTAGTATACACATACTCATGAACAACATTATCATTTTTCAGTGAATAGAAAGGTGTGAAGTTAAATGATTTATTATATTTTAATAATGACAAATATGTCATGAATATTATATATATACAATAATTACATAATTATTACAAGTCTTAAAGAAAGGCGATGGAAAACAAATTACATCAGTTTGTGAGGTAGTAGTCCACTATACAGACAAATGACAGTTTTATTTCCCATTTTAAGGAAGAGGAGGTTGATATTGATTTTGAAATTAACATAATAAAATCTCATTATTTTTATGATATTGGTTCTATTATTTTATCATGTCTGAAATATGTTTTAAGGAGGTGAAAGAAAAAAAATATGCGGTTAAAACTATACCACTTGTTTTGAAAATCATCTTTTTTTGACACCTTAAAAACTCTAATATTTTTAATATTACCTAATTATGAAAAATATAATGTGGATACATATGTAAGGAATTTATTTACATATATATTTTTTGAAACAAAAATAATTTTCTTGTATTAATAAATTAGATGAATTGGTTCCCTTTTATAAGAGAGCGGAGGGGAACTCATAGAATTTATTATAATATTAATTTTATATAAATTATTTATTTTAAAATAGATATAAATTGATTTGACTAAACTATAATATTATTATTAGTAAAACCTTTCTCATTAAATAATATTTTTACAAGTATAGATCACACTTTTACCCTTGTTATTTTATTTTATCCTTCCTTTAACAATTCTCACACTTACTATGACTATAAGAGTTTTTACTCATTTAGGCTAAAGATAATACTATAAATGGAAAATAAACCCATAAATGGAATATGGTTCATCGTTTCATCCATATAAGAATTAATTGTCCACACACATGATTTTTATTAATTTTAAATCATTTAATAAAATATTATTTTTCTAAAATAAAAATAAAGTCAATTTTAGAATAATTCATTTAATTTGAAATTTATAACATCAATATAATAAATGAATTTTAATATAATAAATTCTCATATCATTAACTTGTTATAGTTGTCCAAAAAATTGAATAGAATTATGTGTTTCAAATTATATTACTTTTAATATTTATAATATCTTTTATTTTATTTTTCAATTAATGGAATAATTATTTCATCACTGTAGTATAAGAATTTTTCGAAATTATTTCATCACTAAAAAATTAAAATAATTATTATAACTAAGATAAATAATTAATATTCAAAAAATACTATTTATAACTAAAAATATTATATGGTTATCAAAATGTAAATAATACTATAGTCATTAAAAACAAGAGTGTTCAATTTTTTACTTTTCATTAAATAAAAAATTATAAAGTTTATAATCAACTAAAAATATGAAAAATACATTTATTAAAAATATTAATTCATATGGATAAAATATTCTTATAAAAAATTCAAATGTTTTGGGCTCAATTTATAGTCCCTATTATTTTATTCTTACCATTAATTAAATGATTGTCTCTTTATCAGGGTAACAAAAATTACTAAGGTTACTACTCATATTGGAAAAAATAAATGTTACATGCTTAAAAAATTTGAAACATATGATTAAAAATATTAAATCCATTTTTAAATATTCAAAACATATAAGTTTAATACTTTAATTTTAAATTATATGGAAAAATGTAACGAAAAGTAGATTATTTGAAAATGCACTTTTTTTGGTATAAAATATTTTTATATTAAATTCATTTATAAAGAACTTTTAAACCCCTAATTGTATTATTTTAAATCAAAAATATATAATTTAAATTTATAAGTTAACCAAAATAGTATTTTACTTTGTAAATAATCGAAAATAAAATACAATTTCCCATAAAAATATTTTTTTCTCAGTATTCATTAAAAAATAAATATTTGTAGAATATTCTCAACAAATTATTTTGAAGATAATTTTTACATGTTAAATTAAAGAATTAATTTTTTTTAAAAAAAATTAATATTCTATAATTTTAACTTAAAACTTTTAAATAAAACCATATCATAAAATAGAGTGATAAAACTATTTCACTTTTGATATAACTATATATAATGAATATAAATATTAATAGTATGAATACTAATAAATATTGAATTTATTTTGTCTATCATTACCTACTTTGTTACACATACTAATCAATGTTGTTTCAAAATTATAAATTCAACACGAGACTTTTAGTTCATATTAAATGATTGATAACCTAAAAATTATTTATTAGGAATATAATAATCAAGAATGGTATTAAATATCTAAATACCTTTTCCAGTTAAACATGATGGAAGGAACCTCAGTATCTACTCGTGGACATAATATTATTGGGTATTTCAATTATATATAGAGAATAAGGTCTTCTCTTAAGCTTAAATTAGACACATATTAGATTCTGATAACACTTTTGGAAATGATACATTAGTTTTTTATAAATTGTATTATGAATGAATTCAAGAACACATTTTTAGATATCCTTAATATTTTGAGGATTTTTAAATACTTCATAGTAATTTTAGGCTCAAGTACAATGTTGATGGTAAAAAAATAAAATATTAAAGGTGTTGGACTTTTTTTTGAAGAAGAGACTACCTAGATTATCCACACCACCATATATGAAATGAATAAAAATGATAGACACTGATACCATTAAGGAAATGTTTGTCAATTTTGATGAAATGTTTTAGATTATGTTAAATTATACATGAATCCACTTGGAAATTTAACTTCATGTATTAATTTTGTATAATTCATTTCTATATTTTGAATTATATATGAGATGAACTGTATGTTTTATAAGTGTTGAAAATATATAGGAAAATATATGTATAAGAATATTAGAAAAATGAGTGACCATGTTTCGATTTCTTGTCCAAGTGATAAAATAATTATTTCTACATTAAATACTTGTATACTAAAAATCTTAGATAATCATTTTAGAAGATGTTTATTTTCATGTCATTTGTTCTCTTATAAAGATTTTATAAACACTTTTTGTTTGGATGAAATGATATGGAACAATCAAATGAACTTATTTAAGATTATTTTAATTCTATAAAATTATTAATGGTGGGTAAAATGGCTTGTTAAAGGTAGATAATTCATCATATTTTCATTTTAAAAATGTTCTAATATTATTATTTAACTCATGGAATTTTACCATATATTCTCAAAGTGTTGGGAATATATATATGAACTAGGTATAAGATATATAGGTCTTAAATATTTGTATGGATAATAAAAATGGGTAAAATTAAAAAATAGATATTAATGTTTTTTTAAAACATTCAGTAATGTTTCTTTAAAAAGAAATCCAAGGTAATTGAAACCTAGGGTTTTTGGGATGGAGGATTAATAATTATACATGAAATTATTAAAAAAAATACCCAAATGAGATTGAAAAAATACATATCATTTACATGTTAGGTTTGGGTGTCATATAAATCAATTATTTTATTTTGAAAGGTTTGGAATATCAGATATACATTTTACATAGGGTTGGGAATATTCATGACTGAAAAATCAAATTATGAATCAATGTATCTGGTATTTTTCATTGAAGATATGGAAACAAAAAATTATTTTATAAATGACACCACAAAAAGTAAATAATTATTATTCCATAACATAAGTGGTTTTATGTATCTTAGAAAGAAATTTTGTATAGAATATAGTCATTAATAGACAATTATGAGTTTCATTAGACTTCATGAAGTTCATAATTAACAAATAAAGGATTATACCAGGAGAAGTATAATGATAATTGTCCCTTAATATACAAAAATGGTTTATGATGTATGATGGTAAAGAAAATATATACATATAGTTACCATGATTAGGTGAATATCACTATCTTTAAAAAATTTATATTAGTGAAAATGGAAATTCAATTACATTTTATCTCCTAAAAGATATTTCAGATATGATAGTAAAGATGTATATGAAGTTTATATTTATTATGGTATCAAAAAAATGGAACACTATCCTAGAAATATTTTAGGATGTAATAGTAAATGATAATGTAATTATTTACATTAATTTAAGTAAAATTATTTATTTAATAGGGTTCTAATGATGATGATGGTGAACATAGAAAGAGTTTTAAGTAAATAAAATAAAATGTTTCCATTATAAAAATTTTTGTTATGAAGTTCATAAGTTTAAATATTTTTATATATTTAAATGATAATAATGATATTAATAGATATATTTTTTTTCAAATTGTCTTATTTCATAGATTTTACTCACTAAAGAATTAGTGGGAGGGTTTTTATCAGATGGCCTCATGGAGATGTGGTAGGAGTTTCATATAATGTAATGAGTTAACAAAAACACTAAGATTAAAACACACATAACATTGATCTAGAAATTTATTACATATGATACAATGAATATTATATTTTTTTGGGTTTCTTAAATATTTTTAAAATATTTTTAAATATTTAAAATGTATCATATTAGAGGAAATCTCAACATTATCATCCTTTCACATAGGCTACATAAATATATATATATATATATATTTTGGAAGGTATAATGAAAATAAATCTACCAAAGTATGAAATTGAGTTGTCCCTAAACAATATTTATCATGGAATATTATAGGTTGTAATGAAATGTTAAGGTTAGTGTGGGTAGGATTCTCTTCTAGAAATACAAATTATACTCCTGAGGCACACAAAAAAGGAATAAATTTTTTGTTTATATTGGATGACTCGCTAATTATACTTTATTATGTGTCATATAGATATTTGTTTTACACTAGGGGTTCATGGGACATTTTTGGATCCACACTACCTAAGGCTGGTGAGATACCTAGAATGGGAACCTTTATAATTTGACACCCAACTGATGAAATTGTAAATAATGGCTTATCTATTATGGGTGGGGGTGGGCATATTGTTGATCATTACATTTTTTGAAAATTATCCAAAAATGTGATTATTTTTCCCTAATATGATAAGTATGTTTAGTATAAAAGCTCGACCTATAGTAGGTAAACACTACATAATTTGACTATTTCCCAACACACCTCATATTATTTTATCATTATAATAGAAATAGTTTATGCTTATATTTAAAATTAATGTTTCTAATTTTATAATTTAAATTTGATAAAATGGATGTCATATTTGGAATTTCAATGTAAAAATTTAATAATGTGTAAAATTATATTTTTGGGGTTTATGTATAGAAACCTTAGTAAAACAATTGTCACTGCATTAAAGGGGTGAAATTGGTTAATAAATATTAATTTCTTTTGATAAGGTCACAAGATATCATCTTACCTATTATAATATGAGGTAATTTGTAACCTTATCACATTATCTTAAAATTTTAATTTTTTTGGTTCCACGTGACCATGAGTAAGACCCTTATAATATTTAAGATATATAAATAATTACAAGTGTGTCACTCCCCTCACTTATAAAAGAGAACCTCCTCTCCTCAATTAATCAAAATATATGAGCACTATCTATCTTAAATTACTTATAAATTCCCTTTATAAATTAATTCCACAAATCCTAGAGGTCATTGTATCACCAAAATAATAACATAACAAGGAATAATGTTTAATAAAAAGGAGGATATCCAAAGAAGAGGTATAATTTATTACTCAATTCTTCCGTGTTTATTTTTTCTTCTACATCCTTCAAATGTATCATGAACCTAATGATATAATAAAAGAATTATCCCAGATATAATGAGATATTATTATGTTTATGTTACAACCTTCTTCAATTATCGATAAAACCTTTTTAGATCATCTTTTCCAACACATGATAAATTAAAACACCAACCGTGTGTATATATTTACTACAACCTTCACGACACGATGTATTTTTTATCACCACATCAAAAAGATATTTATATATATATTTATTTAAGGAATATATAATATCTTTATAAAATTATTATTATTATAAATATATAATATATTATCTACATTCTTAACATAATGTCCTTTAAAAATGATAATATTTCTAATGTGTTCGTGTGGACAACTGCCTCCAAAAAGCGATGTGATTCATTTTTCATTATCACCTCATGAGGGTGGTCATGTTGATGGAAATAATTAATTAATATAAAATTTATAAAATATTAATTATTATTCAGAAGTGAAATATTTTCAAATTTATTTCTTTTCTACTAATTAGAGAAATGAAAATGTTACTCATGTGTATATATGGACTACCGTCTCCATAAAATGACATATTTCATTTTTCAATAATTTTTTTTAATGGATGATTCTAAAATTATATTTAATGTATAAAAATGATAATTATAACAAGTTGAGGATTCATAAAATTATAAAATCATGAAGAAGGTATAAGGAATAAGTCTATTGAACCAAAACATGTATGGAAAATGGAACGATTAATACTCAAATAATGGTTTTAATGAAAAAATTTTAATAAATAGAAAATAAGAAATTATTAATGAATAGTAAAAAGTAATATAAAAAATTTGGTTCACATATAGATTTATATTAAGCGTAAATTTATGATATAGGGTATTAAAGTGTGTCCAACGAATCTGATGTTTGTGGTAAGAGTTTATTTCATATTCGCATTCCTATATAAGATTATTTATGTTCATGTTTTCATTATGGGGATTATTTTATATTTCTCCCTTAATCCCATTTTAATAACTTCTCAACTTTTTCTATGGTTTTCATGATTGAATTTAATTTCCCTCCATTTGGTATTAAATATGATCAAGAATTTTAAAAAAATGAATTTATTTCATCTATTTGGTTGGGAATCATTCTCTTCTATGTCCATGTGTTTCAAATTGTTTAATGAATGTTCTTATAATATATTAAATGATTGATAAATGTATTTTTATACTATAATTGAATTTATTTAAAATGTTTTTAAGGGAATATTCTTGTTGTTTTCTATATAATACATTTTTACTTTTTAAGAATGAGGGAATAAATGGTTATTTTTAAATTTACCTCATGATCACTTTTTCCCACCATAATATTAATTATTCATTATCAATATTATTCTAAAAGATTTCATATGTTTTTAAATAAAATATTAATCCATTATTCTTTAAATTTTTAATTTTAAAATTTTTCCAAAATTAAAATACATTTCTTCTAATTTTTCATAAAGACTTTATAATTTAATTATAATGGTTTTTATTTATGTCTACATTATATAAAGATTCTTATACTTAACTTGGGATATACACTAATGATACCATTCAGTTTATTTATCTATATGGCTTATGTTAAGGTTTTTTATTTATTAAATGTGTAAAATGCGGACATTTTTTGTGCTAACTTTTCAATGTGAATGTTTATATTAATTTTGTGTTATATTTTTGTTCATTTCTCTCATATGTTGAATGAATTGGAAGTAATATTTGAACAAACGGGGCCTGCTATTATATAATCCCTCAATGCATTAGTAGGTATCATGAGACAAACATGAATTGTTATTTGAGTAATTCCATACCTATTTCTATATGATTTCATATAATGAGTCCTTGGTAGTAAGAGTATGATTTCTATAATAATTCATTATTTCATAATGAAACTGGTTATCATTATCCATGTGATTATTTTTATTGTTATGTTATCCAGGGATATATTCAAATTTCAAGATATTGGTTATCTGGAATATTTAATTACTATTTATCTCTACCATGTTACTCAGGTTTTATTTATTATATGATAGTTTTCATTGTATAATTTTTTATTGACATTGATTATTCCATATATTAATTTTGAATATTATATGGATTATTTTTTGAGTTAGCCACTGATAAAGATTCCGATTATGAGGCTAATTGAGTACATAATTAATTTTTGAAATATATTAAATATTTTATCTATCATATGTGTCTAGGTTTCCTAAAAAAGAAGAATAACACTTAAACATTAGATATGATCAGAAATATGATCTCAAAGCGTGGACCCAACCCTAGATTTGACATAATATTTGTCGGTGTTGGGAATTTTTATAATTCTAGTCATGGGAAAATATATACGATAAAATAATTAAATTACTTATTATATTTTTTATGATTCAGTTACCTGAAATAATCTATATGTATATAGTTATGAGTAGATCCCAGGTTTTTATGCTTAACACTAGATACTTAGAAAACCATTGGAGAAGATAGTTCATGGAAGGTGATATCAGATCAGATCGAGATCGAGGATCATTGTACTGTAAGAGTTTGAGGATGTCTCCATTGAAAATGATAGGGGTTTTCTCTTCATTAGCGATCGAACCAAGTCAAGGTAGAATATTTTTTATGTGAATTTATCCTAGTTTTATCATCCTATGATGAACGTGAATCAATGAACCATAAATCTATCATATTGTGGGTGTGGGTTATTTATGCGAAATTTGAGGGAAATTGTTTATCTATTTTAGATATTTATTTACCGTCTGAACTACAAAGAGTAAAGGCCAACCTGAATATCATTGTGTTCAATTTCTATCTGGTGTTTTCATTGATTTCTCCCACCATTAATTATTTGTGCATCACCAACATTCATTTTGGTGAGTGGTTTGAAAAATACCAGATAAAAAATCTTTTCACACCCATTTCTTAGTGCAACAAATTGATATTAAATATATGGGTTCTGATTGATGATAAGATCGAGCTATGATGGTGGTGATGATAGATAGAGACCAAATTAGGGATGATTATGTGGTTGGTGAGGCATTTATGTGATGGTAGGTCTATAGGATGATTTTTGGGAAACCAAGACATTGGGAAATTAGATATCTAGTGATGATCGATCTCAATTTACCATAATGCTCAATCCAAGAGTGGGATTTACAAAGGATTTGTTGGAAATGGTGAAGGATTTAGAATTCGTGTGATGAATCTACAGGTTATATGTGTTTCCAAACAAGACTTCTTGTCATTCGAGAACACACATGGTGTGTGGTTCCCTAGTTTTGGTGCTATGGTTTCACTTGGATTTAAGTATCACGCATAGTGTGACCCCAAACACATGGAATGGGATTCTTCTCTAATGGATAAGTTTGTACATGAAGATTTTCACGGACAAAAACATGGAATGTTGGACATATACATGACAATCCATACATGGACATATTCTGGAGTACACAGGATTAGATACACCATGTATTCAGACAAAGACTTGGGCACAGTCCATGATACCTTCGTAGAACCAGACGATGAAGGGACATGCCACGTACAACCCGTATACACTATATACTCCTTAAAAATGGAACAGATCACTTGTCCTCTTAATATTGAGATTTTATTGTCAGAGTTCATTCCCTTGATCCATTCTGTAAATATTTAGTATGGAGTAAAGTCTTATGCATATAATAGTGATCCACTCTAAGTAACATTATTCATGGATTTAAATATTGTAATCCCTTTGTGAGGTCAGGAGTGAGATCCTCTATATTCATCATTACCTAAAGTGGTGTTATTGGTATCATCATGACCAAAACAATGCGTGAATCAATCCCATACATAGTGGGTAAATATAGAATGGGTTCTTGGTATACCTAATGGCCTTGGGTGTGATCCCAATCTCTGTATTAGTCAATTTAGACTTCTAGTGTGTAATTATTATATAAAAACCCAATGAACCAGACATCTCAAATGGACACCATTAGTGTTATCAAACTCTTGGAGTGTTTTCTTCCAGATAAGTGTTATATGAATCCATCATGATAGAATCCTAGGCTAGATTTGTAGTTATAATATTACCTGAAGACTATGTGTATACTATTATTATATTTACATATTCTTTTTATGTATGATGTTTAAATATCCCTATTATAAGAAAAATTGTACTATTAATTGATTATGCTAAATGATTTTGGGGTTTATTACTGGGTATTTTTATACACACAACTACATTGTATTTTCCAGAATGTGAAATTCCTTCTTCAAATGAATTAACTTTTGAAAGATTCTTGGATAGACTATGATTAGGATGACCTTAGTGATCTAGATAGATCAAGGTGTGTTCTCGTGGTTTCTTTTATAGAATTCATCACCTACTTTATAGGTTGGAAATTTTTTTGGTTTCTTTTTGTAGGATTTTATTTATCTCTTACTTTCTATTACCTTAGTGCCATGCTCCAATGGTGGGATTTTAGATATACTCATTTATGGTTATTGGTTATTTTAATAATCAGTATTTTATTCTATTAGAGATGTGTGTGTGTGTGTGTGTATTGGTATATTAGGATAATTCCTCCCATGTCTGTGATATTCCAGCTCAGCTCTGGTTGCTAGCCCCCTATCTATTAGAGGTGAGATTTGGGTATTTGTAGTTTGGGCCCCGTTGGACTAGGTCATGATATAGTGGTATCAAAGGAGTTGGTTCAACATTAGTACCAAAGTCTGTAAGATTGTTTTGGGGTAATAGTGTTAAGTGATTCGAGTTCGACTCTTAGGATAAGAACTCTATGTAAAAGTTTGTCTCCAAGAACCAACGACTGGTACTTTTATTACATGGATATTTAATGTATTTAAATATTAAAAATCTTATTACATATAATTCATTATTCAACATGACTATGATCTAATAATATCCTAGATTTTTTGTTGCATTGATAAGATCATGGAAGTTTCCCGCTATGAGGAGGACCCTGAAATTCTATAATAATATTCTTAAACATTGTTCTACGGTTGGATGAAATACTATTATGGGACACATCGTATATAGACCATCAGGTGTGAGTACTCATAAGAATATGATACTTTGTCTCATGAAGTTTTCACTTAGTAATCTCTAAGATGATAGATTATGAATACATACCTGCCGGTAGGTATTAATCTTGTTTTGGTGTCATCAGATATTCCTATCTGCGATCCATTGAAATGGTCCTTAGACTTTTCATTAAAACGTGTCATGACTCGTGCTCTTTGATTTACTGACACACATTGTCACGCCATATGATGGCGGGAAGTAGAGTATGTTGGGTGCATCACAAGTGGCATGTTATTAATGTAGAAGTTGAAGAAGGATCTTTCCCTTCCATTTTTGGAAGTTAATATCTTGTCCCTTTTACTAAAATAGAACTATCACACAAAATTCCATGGCTAGGGTGTAATGACTAGTTAATTTCAAGTGTTCAAAGAATGACGTATCCAGCATAAAGGTTTATGACACTATCATTAAACCTACTTGATGAGATATTGTGAAAAATAGACTATATTACACTGTGAGCATTCATATGTGGTTTTCATTATTGCGACTTTATGTTCTTTCTCATGGGTTCCTTGACCCGTTGTTAGATAGTACTCTTGGGATTTAGGCAAGCCCACCTAATTCCAATATGAAAAATCTTAGAGGGTCACACACTAAGGGTTTTTTGTTGTCTTAGTTAAATTATCTTTGAATTTAATTAATGAAATAGATATTATTCTCAAGACTGTGGAATAATTTTATTCATGTTTAAATGATCGCATAAATTAAATAAAATATATTTATTTATTTTAATGAACATTTAATAAATATTTATTTACAATATTGTAAAAAATATATTTATTTAATAGAATAAATAATTTATTTATTTATTGAGGTGTTCAATAAATGGAAGTGGAGTTCGAGAGGATCAATGTCGGTCCATTGGTAAAATAATTATTTGCAAAACAGTAAATAATTATTTAACTAGTTTGCACAAGTTATAATAATAAGATGCTTAAATTATTTTGTGACATGGAATTTTATTTATAATTCCATTTTGCACAAGTTGGTACACCATAAATAATTACGCGCTATTATTATTATGATCTTGGGTTTTCTGTAAGGTCCTGAATGTTTTTAATTGCTGCTCTGCAATTAAATATTGTAACTAAAATTCCATGTATATAAATAGAAAGTTACTCCCATTGTTCTATAAACCACACCACACACCTGGTGAATTGATAATTTTTTGGACAAACAATTTCTCTATAAAATAATATTCTCTCCCCTCTCAATAACGAGAGATGTTCTTCAAGATTGAAGAACAAGCGATCAAGAATGTCTAGCAGAAGACACTCACTTCACCCCGCTAGCACCCAGAGAACGAGTCGTGTCGATCGTAGGCCACCAGAGCATGTGTGGATCACCTCTAGAGGGATTGTAGTTTGGATCCTTACAAGTGCAATGAGACATTCTAGAAGGGTCATTCTGGACGATCAACATCATCAACAAAGAAAGTAACGAATATCCAGGTATCCTTTTATTTGTGAAATTAATTAAATTAATTATAAACATGATGTGAAATATCCTTTTATCTCATGGATTCAGTACCTTTATTATTTTTTCTAAATATTTGATCTTAATCCATGGAGACTGGAATCTATCATCATATTGATCCCAGATTTTTCATCGATTATAGAAAAAATTATTGTTGGGCCCCACCCAACGATGCACTTCTGTTGCGTTTGGTTCCATCAAGCGGTATCAGAGGGAGGTTCATCATCATTTATAATTATTTAATTATAATTGATGATTTACTCTTTAATAATTTAGTTTGTAAATTCATGGTTTAATAATTTTTGTAATATGAAATTTCGAGATATGTTATTCATTTTTTCAGGGGGCGCTGACGATTCAGTCCAGGTGATATGAAAGTACACACCATGTGTTTGGACTTACACATCGTGTTCTCTACCATACATGTTGGGTAATACAGACTACACATTGTGTAGCTATGTACAGAGCATCATGGGTATTTCAAAAATTACTCAATACGTGTGCATTTCTTACATGCAATGTAATTAATTTTACACCATGTGTTGGCTAGTATAGTTAGGCACACACCTAACAGATTACACACCGTGTGATCCACTGAACATGGCTTGTAGTCCCTTCTGGTCACGGTCAAAGCCGTGTATCCCAAAAATAGATTGAGCTGACCAGTAACCGTGTAACAGAGAGTCAACAAGACATGTATCCCACTATATATGCCATGTACTCCTAATTTTCTGAAGTACAACTCATACAACGAGTCCTTAGGCATGTATTTTGGGAAAGACAGTGAAGGTAGTAAATGTTGTGTAGTCGAAACTAAACTATGTTTCCTTTATAAAATTTTTCATAATTAAAACATAATTAATGCATAATGTTCAATTTTCATATCATGTATAAATTATTATACAGGTTGTTACTATATGCATTGAATCATCTTGTATGCCATGTTTCATAAGAGTACAATAGTATGTGAATATAATACATGTTGGGTAGATTCGAATGGGTACTCACCAGGTTACCTCCATGGTTCATTTTTGTATATGGATGAGAGTCTCAAGTAAATTTAGAAAATGAATAAGATAAAATGATTGAGTAATTAAAGGCAATATTTAAATTATTTGATTTTGATTTATCATAAAAATAATGATTAAATAATTGAATTCTAGTTTTAATTACTTAACTTGTTGTATGTATGTGGATGATCATGAGATAGACCAGACCTTGTATCTGATTGGTTTCCCTTTATAATTTATTTGTTAAATTAATTGTGGGAATTCACGTCATCTATCCTTATTAATATTTAAGGCATGCATGCCCATGTTTTCATTTATGTAAACCCCCATTTACCCCTCACCTACCTGCAAGTTAAAATCATATGTAATGCATGGAGCTCCCAAGCTAGTAGAGGCGGTTCAAGCTGGAGCCAAGATGAGACCAATCTCAGGAGATAAAAACGTTGACAATTGGAATGTTTTAAACCTGAACCAAAAAGGTTGAAGGTGTTCCTCCCATAGGTTAGGTTTATTTTATCAACCTCTTTATAAACTAACCATTATAAAATCTCATGATCATGCACTTTATATTTTTTTATTTCTTCCAGTTGTATGGTTTATCATTATGGATGTGTTGTCACAAGCACATAATTAATGAATTAAACACTCATGCAAGAAGGAACTAAAATAAAACAGTGTTACGCGTAAATATTATCAAGACATGGTTAATCACGTAATTAAGTTTCACATAATATTTACAAGGA
This sequence comes from Viscum album, assembly GCA_963277665.1. Classification (NCBI taxonomy): domain Eukaryota; kingdom Viridiplantae; phylum Streptophyta; class Magnoliopsida; order Santalales; family Viscaceae; genus Viscum; species Viscum album. Next base: position 374,045,083 of record OY728163.1, on the reverse strand, counting down.
TGTTATAAAGATAATAAGAAATTTATGCATAAGAGATAAAAATTCCACAAATAAAATATTATGTTAGACCAAGCCTTTTGTTACATGATTAAGGGAAAGACTCAATAAAACTATGGGTTTGATGAACACTTTTTGGGACACCTACTTTTATATAGGAATCCCATATGATTTTTTTGGGTATACATAACCATATTGCATCAAGAGGATTATCCCTTGCTATAATTGGTGTAATAATGGAGGCAAGAGATGAGGAACTCCAAGTTAGGATTTTAGGACTGGGGAGTCCACTGACAAGATCAATGAACTACAATGGCATAGTTGGAAAAGACCTGCATACCTAAATACCTTCAAATAGCTTAAACAACCCTTTTTAGGGTTATGCAAAGGGGAATATAGATCCTTGCCACTAGAGTGTCATGGAAACTAGACATTCTGAGTTCAATGGTGAGGGTCATTGGGACATCATAAAATAGTGGGAGACTTAATTAATCTATTATTTCTCATAAATTGTTATTCAAGAAAGTACTAATGATATGTACTTTTAATTGTAGAGTAAAATTAAAAGCTCGTCAACCACACAATCCATATGATCAATTCAAGATAAAGACAACATTCTCACCAAAAGTAAATTTCAGGAATGGTTTAGACACCTTCGGGTTATTCTATACCATGAACGGATGTCTTAAGTGCTGGAGTCAGTATTATTGGATCCACCTGCCAAAAAGGTGAGTGATCAAGATTTCATTGTCTATGATCAACATATGGACGATGCGGTCGACATTAAATGTTTGATTTTATCATATATGTCCATTTAGCTCATGAAGTTTCATGAAAATATAGATTCCTATAGCGTGCTAGAGAACCTCTATGTTCTTTATTAAGAGAGATAAAGACAGGAAATGTTTGAGATCTCAAAGGAACTCTTTTAGAGTAAGCTTGGAGAGGGTTCCCTAGCTTGGCCTCATGTGGTCAAACTCATTGGCTACATTGAACGCTTGGAGGTTCTAGGGTTTAAATTCCCCAATGAACTAGTAATCGATCTCATTCTCTCATCACTCACTCATATATTATCCAACATTCTTGTTAATTTCAATATGAACAACACTGAGAAGTCTCTATCTGGTTTGTTTATCCTCATTATCCAAGTGGACAATGATATGAAGCGCGATAATATTTCTATCCTTATAGTGAATAAGAGGAAAGGGAAGGTGAATAACTTTTATCCCAAAGCTTCTACACAGACTCCCAAGAAACAGAAGATCAAAGGGGATGCAATGGAATAAGAGGTTGTTTGTTTCACATGTGACAAGAAGGGCCACTAGAACAAGAACTGCACCAAGCCTAAGAAGAAAGGGGAAGATTTAGGTTAATTTTTTATCGAATGTAATATATCCGTTTCTACGAATTGGTTATTAGATACAGATTTTGGTTCTCACCTATGTATCCATATACAGGAACCAAGTATATTTAGGAAGATTGATCAAGGGGAGGTAGATCTACGAGTATCGAACAGAGCTAGACTTACTGTTGTTGCTGTCGGGGACTACCACCTCCCATTGCCAACTAGGATGATCTTGGTGTTAAAGGGTTGCTTTTATGTGACTTCTGTAACCAAAACCAATATTTATTTATCCAAACTAGATAAATATGTTTTTTTACATGTTCAATAATGAATGTAGATACTTTTATAACAATATAATTTGTTTTGGTAAGGAACATTTGTATAATGGTCTTTACATGTTGGATTATACAATCCAAGTAATGTCAATTGAAAATAATGTTACTTCACCTAACTCATACCACAATGATCTTTGGAATCACCGACTAGGTCATTTAAACAAGAAACACTAGATAAAGTTACATCAATATAGATATTTTGATTCTTTTGAACTAAAACCACTTGGCATATGTCATGCATGTTTTCAAGGAAAAATGACCAAATCCCCATTTTGTTGGAAAGGTGAAATGGCTAAAGAGCTTCTTGATTTGGTTCATATCGATGTGTGTGGACAATTTCCAATTGAAGAAAGGGGTGGGTACTCATACTTAATAACTTCTAATTATGATTTTAGTATATATGGATATATCTACTTGATGAGGCATAAGTTGGATTCCATTGATAAGTTCAAGGAATATAAGAATGAAGTTGAGAACCATCTTGGAAAGAAATTAAGAAACTTCACTCAGACCGAGGTTGGGAATATCATAATCATGACTTCATTGATTACTTACTAGAGTTTGGGATCCTATACCAACTCACTCCTCCTTACACGCCTTAATGGAATGGTGTATGAGAAAGGAAAAATCACACCTTATTGGACATGGTGAGATCAATGATGAGTCATAAAAGACTTACATTTTCTTTTTGGGGGTATGCCTTAAAAACAGCGACAGACATACTAAAACAATTATCAACTAAATTGATAAATGGTATCCCATATGAGTTATAGAGCGGAAAAAAACCAATGTTATCAAATTTACATTTTTGGGGTAGTGAAGCAATTGTTAAGGCCTCTTCAAGTAAAAAACATGCACCCCGAGGCACAAGGTGTACCTTTTTAGGATATCTCAAGGAAACAAGGGGATATTACCTATAAAACCCTTCATACATAAAAGATTATAGAGGAAGGACATTCCATATTCCTTGAGAGGGAGAACATATCCAATAGAGATAGTGGGATAAAGATAGACATCAATGAATTCGAGGCTCAAGGTACAAAAGATTTGGTACAAGAGAAGAATCCACAAATCCCTGTGGAAGAAGAATTTGTTCCAGATATAGAAGTAATACATTTGAGTATAATAGAGGTTAGAGAACTTGAATGGTATTTTTTTTCTAGTTACTGAAGATAGTGAATCATTATTAGTTAAATTTGTTTTATATCGATGTGTGTGGACCATTTAAAGCATATTGGTTTCAAATGGGTATTCAAGAAGAAACTGAACATGGAAGGACAAGTCAGTACCTATAAGGCATGACAGGTTTCAAAAGGGTTTAAACAGTGTCAAGGGATTGACTACGATGAAACCTTTTCACCAGTTGCGATGCTGAAATCCATCATAATTTTATTGTTCATTTCTACTTACAATGACTATGATATTTGGAAAATTGGAGTCCAAACAACCTTCGATAATGGGAACCTTCAGGAAAATGTCTACTTGACACAACCTAAAGGGTTTAAGACTCCAAAGGATGCTAATAAGGAATGAAAGTTACAGAAATCCATTTACGGATTAAAGAAAGCATCAATGTCACATAAAATATTTTTTTATGAATCCATAACATAATTTTGTTCTATCAAGAATGAATGTGATCCTTGTGTCTGCAAACGGCTTAGTGGGAGTGCAGTAGTTTTCTTAATAGTATATATGGATGACATATTACTTATTGGAAATGAGATACGAGTCTTACTATCCATTAAGTCATGGTTGAGTCAATTCTTGTCCATGAAGGACTTGGGAGAGGCAGCATATATTATTGGGATCAAGATCCATCGTGATAGATCCAAGAGATTGATGGGCCTAAGTCAAAGTACATACATTGAGAAGATACTGAAGAGATTCATTAAGGAACAATCCAATAAGGGATTGTTGCCAACACCACATGGCATTCATATTTCCACGAAAATGTGTCCTCAGAAAAATGATGAAAGAGAGATAATGGAAATGACTCAATATTTTTAGTGATTGGGTCAGTCATGTATGCCATTAAATATACTAGGCTAGATTTTTCGTACACATTGAGTGTGGTAGGCAGATATCAAGCTGACCCAGGTGACCACCATTGGATGGAAGTCAAGACTATCCTTTAGTATCTGAGGCATACTAAGGTTATGTTCGTTGTTTATGGAGGAGATGAAGAACTAGTCCTCAGAGGATATATAGATGCTAGTTTACAGACTGATCAAGATGACATGATGTTGGAGAAGATATATATATTCCATTTGAATGGAGGTGTTGTGAGCAGGAAGAGCTCAATGTAGAGTGTGGTCGCAGATTCTATATTAGTTTTAGAGTATATAAACACTTATGAGGTAGTTAAAGAATCATTTTGGATATGAACTTTCATCCAAGAGATGGATGTGGTACATATTATTAAATATCCCATCACACTCTATTGTGATAATACAATAACGGTGGGTCTTGCAAAAGAGCCAAGGTCACATCAACAAAAAAAGTACAAACATTGGAAGTACCATCTATTGAGGGATTTTTCTTAGAGAGGTGAGTTTTCAGTGAGTAGTATTTCAATGGAAGCCAACATGGTAGACCCCTTCACTAAAGCCTTGACTCAGCAGAAACATGATCATCATGTGAGATCTAGTGTACTGAATGTATTAGGCATTTGGCTCTAGTTCATGTGGGAGTTTGTAAGTTATGGTGTCATAGAACCAACTGTGTGTACTTTGATTACATGGATATTTAATGTATTTCAATATCAAACAACTTATTACATATTTTTCATTTCAAAACAAGTCTATGGTGAAATAATGTCCTAGAGTATTTGTTTCATTGTTAAGGTCATGGAAGTTCCCCACTATAATGAGAACCTTGAAATGCTATAACAATATTTATAAACATAGTTTTATGGTTGGATGACATACTATTATAGGACACATAGTATACAGATCGTCATGTGTGTGTACTTGTAAGCAGATGAGACTTTCTCTCACGAAGTTCACACATTGTAATCTCTAAGATGAGAGATTATGAGAATAGACCCTCCAGTAAGAATTCCACATGTTATTATGTCATCAAACATTCCTATCTGTGAGTGTGTGTAATGGTCCTTAGACTTTAAAATTATCATTAATATGTGTGATGACTTGTGCACTTTTATTTACTAACAAAAACTGTCACACCATATGATGGTGGGAAGTAGAGTATGTTGGGTGCGCCACAAGTGGCATGTTATTAATGGATAATTTGAGGAAGGATTTGTGCCTCACATTTATGGAAGTTGATATCTCAGCCCATTGTTTGAAATAAAACCATCATGCAAAATTCCATGGCCATGGTGTAACGATGAGTTTATTTTAGGTAGTCAAACAATGACGTATAAAGAATAATGGTCGATGACACTATCATGAAACCTTCTTTATGAGATATTGAGACAAAGAGATTATATTACACAGTGAGCATTCGTATGTGGATGTCATTTTTGTGACTTTAAGTTCTTTCTCTCGGGTTTCTTGACTCATTTCTAGACAGTACACTTGGAATTTTTGTGAGCCTTCCAAATGTAAACAAGAAAGAATCCTAGAGGGTCACACACTTTGTGTTTTTGGTGGTCTTGGTTAAATTCTATTTGAATTTAATTAATTAACTAAATACTATTCTCAAGACCATGGAATAATATTAGTCAAGTTAAAATGATCACATAAATTAAATAAAATATATTTATTTATTTTATTGAACATTTATTAAATATTTATTTACTGGTAAAATAAAATATTTATTTAAGAGATTAAAGTATTTATTTATTTATTCGGGTGTTCATTAAATGGAATTGGAGTTTGAGAGAATCATGGTTAGTCTGGTAGTAAAATGATTAGTTACAAGATAGTAAATAAATATTTAAATAGTTGGAACATGATAAAATAATAATGACACTACTATTATTTTGTGACATTGGAATTTTATTTATAATTATATTTTGCGCAAGTTGGTACCTCATAAATAATGACGTGCTATTATTTTTATGAGCATGGGTTTTCTCTATGTTCATGAATGTATTTAATTTCTGTTATTCAATTAAATATTGTAATTGAAATTCCATGTATATAAATAGACATGTACACCTATTATGCCATAAACCACACCACATGCCTAGTGAATTGATAATTGAGGAGCCAAAAAATTTCTCTCTTGAATCCTCTCCTCTCCCCTCTCTAGAACGAGAGACGTTCTTCAAGACCGAAGAAAAAGAAATCATGAATGACTAGAACAAGACACTCGCTTCGCTGCGCTAGAACCCATAGAATGAGTGGTGTCGATCATAGGCCATTGGATCACGTGTCGATCACTGATAGAGATATTTTTGTTTGGATCCTTGCAAGCGCAACAAGATAATCTAGAAGGGTCATTCCAGATGATCTACATCATCAATGAAGAATGTACTGATGAACCAGGTATCCTTTTCTTTATGAAATTAAATATATTAATTATAAAAAAGATGTGAAGTATCTATTTATCTCATTGATTCAGAAACATTCTTATTTTTCCAAAATCTTTCATCGTAATCCATGGAGACTGGTATCTATAATCATATTGATCCCGGATTTGTCATCGATTATGGAAAAAATTAAATTTGGGCCCTACCCAATGTTGCGCCTTCGCTGTGTCTGGTTCCTTCACCGTAGTGTTGGTGCAATGGATGATGTATCCATACATGAGGAATTTGATCACCTTTTTGTTGACTTGGTACATATAGGAAAGGGTTACAGGTAAAAAATTGGTATATGAATCATATAGAAATGGGTTGCGGTCTCTATGTCCTTGTTGAGTTAGATATCATGATATAATCACTGACTTTGGTATGTCTTTCCTATTTCAAGTTGCGTCCATGATGTTTTCCAACTATAATTCACTAGAGGGATCTTGAGGATGATCCCCTCAGTGACGAGGCTTTCATGTAGGGATCTACTAAGGAGGTGTTACTTCCATGTGGTTCAATATTCATACCAACAACTATCAAACAGTATATGGAACCCACATTACCCGTGGATGAGGTTTCTAGGATGAGAACACTTCATGAGTTTCAGCATCAGCAACCCCTCTGTTTCAAGGGAGATCGACACCCATTGGAGGCTCATGATTTAATTGAGGTAGTGACATGATTCTTATATCATTTCCTGACACCTAAAGACAAAATGTTAATCTTGGTAATGAGCCTTGTGCATGTCTCTAGAGGATGACAATGAAGCTTCGTGACCTAGTCATATGATGATAAGACTCTCGCATAGTCCAAGTTGGAGCTAATTTTTAGATATATGTTTTCTCCACATATGTTTATGGTTGTTTTTATATGAAATATTACATAGCTTTAGTGGGGTAGTATGACTGTGTCTGATTATTCATTGAGGTTGACAAAAATATCCTGATACTTTATGGATATGTTGTATGATCAGTTATTTCAGCCCCAAAACATTGAATGGTGAATATATAGAGACATAAAACTTACCATTATTCCCCTATGAATTCCATCCTATGATATGGTTCTAGATACTGATTTGGATGTGGATAGTTTCATGGATAAGAAGAAGTAGATATTTGGTACTGACTGTGGGAATACAACATCTAAGAATTCGATGGTAGGGAGGTGATGAAAAATATAGGGACCTAGATAGGTGAGATATTTTAAGAGGTGATCCCATGATATAGGTTATTTGGTTCAGGGATCATGGGATGGATCTAGATATCCTATATATAAGTGATTCTACTCTTGTGATGATTGGGGGGATCTTACATGATATTTTCAGACTGGATGTGTAGAAAATAATGAGACAGTGGATGGGCCTAGGTAGAGGTAATAGTAGGATAAGGATGGTTCGTAGGGAGGAAGACATGGAGGAGGAGTTGGGAGAGAAGCTAGAGGTGGTTGATGTTTTGACTTGTTACCACCACCACCCCTATGTGGTCCCCGCCAGAATTAGGGAGCTGGTAGTCAAGGGAGAATGTAGTTGTAGACGGTCAAGTGTTATGACATAGGGGGTCCATGAATGATTCAATGATAGATCTAAATTGTTTTTAACATAGTTATAGTGATGATAGTCATAGGTTCAAGTCATTACCTTTATTCCACTTCCTTAGTTTAGGACATAGAGATTATTGTAGAGCCCTTGGATCAAACCTTGTTCTTGGAGAATCCTATTAGAGGTGACTCAGTAATCACACTCATTGTTTGATGGTGTGACCTGAAACACATAGGGAAGAGTTCATTTTACTATCTTTATTTTTTGAGTTGATAAGGCCTTATGACATCATCTTAGGTATGGAATGGTCATCTACCATTCATGCACAGATAGAAAATATCCAGTGGAGGTTGCAATGTGTCCACATTAATAGGATGAGGTTTTCTTTTTTGAGTGAAAAAAACCCATGAACTATAGGATGTAAACATGCATAGGATTGTGTAGCTGATTACACATGATTTTCATATAATGAATCTTAGTGCAATGGATGTAATGAGTATTCAATTACATGTAGTGGTGGCATAGTATGAGGAAATCGTTCTTGAGGATGTTCTAGGCTTAGCTACCCACTAAGAGATAGAATTCTGAGATAAAGCTTGGAATCACCTACATAAAGCATGGAATCACCTACATAAATCTTGGAATCACCTACATAAAATCATCATATAATGTAAAATCATGGAATAACCTACATAAATCTTGGAATCTTCCGAAATCTGCTGGAAAACATAAAACCACACCTCCACAATACCTTAATAAGGACTGATTAAGCATTAATATTGAATATATTAATGGAAACCCGTGTTTAAATTGTGGTATTCCATGAGTTTAACATCCCACAAGGATAGAGGGTCATGATTTAATGTCTTACAGAGATGTAAGACCTGGGTGGATCAAAACACTTATAAACGTGGATCAGGTAGGTACATCTCTAGGAGGGAGAAACTAGAATGTTTACCTGATAGATGGATCAAAACGCCCAATGAGGTTTGACCCAAGTGTGGTGCATCCCATAAAGGTAAGGTTTTTCATTTTGAAGACTTATTCGGACACCACTAAGGGAAATACAAGAGGGAAAATAAGCGAAGGTGTACCCCAGTGAGGGGGTCACCATGGTTTACCATTGGTTGGGATTTAACCTCATGGAGGCTTCTTACGTACCCTATTTAGAATACAAGGATCAAAACCCATATATTTAAAAGAGGTATGCTATGGGTATTACCCATGGTTAGCTTCCCTTCATACTAGGAATACTCTTGGTTGGATGAGTATGGGTTTTGTGGGGCTTATGCATTTTCAGATTCTCAGGTTCTTCCAAGAGTAGCAATGGGATGAATGGGACATACGTGCTAAGATGGACCATGTGAATGGTGTGATCCCTGTAAAGAGGCACGAGGCACAAAAAACATGTGGAGCTATCTATAAACATTATTTATGGTGTCCATGGGGCTCATCAGACTTTCCATACCTTCCATAAACACCTCAAAACATCACGGGGACCAGATTATACATGATGGTGCATCACAGGGTTGATTCTTTTGATGATGTACTGGTCGTTTGAGTTTGGATTTCATCTCAACCAGCCTTTCACTTATTTGAATTATCCGGGGACACATATTTTGGTTCCAAAAAATCCCTCAATGATACCGGTTATCTCATGAATCTACCTAGAAATAATTGTGCAAGTCAAACAACAACACATGTGCTCAAATACAATTTCAAACAAACCAGATACAGAAAATGTATTTTGTTGATCCTCGGTGGTTTCGTCGTTCACCCCATACACACTACACACAATCATTCCTTACATAAATATTGATTTGTTCAAAGATCAATAATATAAATCCAGGGATAGAAAACATTGAGTAATAAATTAAGATTTCAATACATCGGAGCATTCTCAATTCACCAAAGAAGGTTGGAGGATAATCAGTGATCATATATAGATAAAATAAGTGGTAGGAATTCAACTTCATCCTATTTGTGTACAATCACCCATCAGGTATGTTGCCCATTCGTTTCCAAACACATGTATATCATCTTATGAATATGAGTTTTTGGGAACGTCATGGTAGTAATGAAAAAATATAAATACACAAAGGATTAATAAATATTTTAAATTAACTAGTAATTATTTTTGAAAATACCTCATCAGGGATGCTAGTTTGGTGATGAAATACGATATCTTTCATAAATTTACAAACATAATAACTACAGTACTTTCTGTTTGTTTGTTTGGGACACTACAGAAACATCGAAAACAATAATTAATTTGTTTTGATATGTGTTTGGATCATGCAATGTTATTATATATACCCGGATACTTTTCAAGTTGTAGATCCTGTGGGTGTTCTCATCCTTAGGCCCTGGATTCATTCCATGCATTAGAGGATATTGATGCACCGTCCTATCATAACAGAATCCTCATTAAAAGATAACATAAATTATATAACTAGATGTTTAGTTTTAAAATGTTAGATACAGTGTATTACAAATTAACAAACACCATCATGCATGGTCGGTTTGTTGGATATCCATGCGTTGAATCCAGAAAATAAATCTTTGGAGTATCCAAATTGACTGCAATCAGTATCCAATGCTCCCTAAAAATACAAAAAGGAATAAGTATATAATGAAATGAAAATATAGTTGATATGATTAAATTATAGAGTTTGACCCCTGCATCGTTGGTATTAAAAAGAGTCTACCATCTGTAATTTTGTTTTCAAACGATTTGAGTAGGGATTACATTATTGCATCCTCTTTATTAGAATCTATTTTAACTTTTGAAGATGTGGTGTGGGGACTAACGAGTCCAAATTTTTGTTCATGGGGAAATCCCTTCAATTTTTTTTCATATATACGTCTGCGACAAATATAAAATGTATTTAGTCAAAATTATCAGAGTATATTAGCTTTTGTGAAATAAAATCATGAAAACTTACCTCATGTATACATTTACAACTGAGGCGCCTAGCCATTCATACTTGAGGAGTTCATTTACATTTTCAGCACTAATGAAATATGATATTTCTTCTCCATACATATCTTTTTCGAAATCAACTATGTGAGTACCACCGTCTTTCAACTTTGTATCCACATGAGCCTGCAATGATATTAACTTTGGATATAGAACGGGTGGAGTAAAGGTGCTCTCATTAGACCATTTCAATTGGTTGGTTGATCCTTGAGATAATTTTGAGCTGATATTTCGTTTCACCCCATAGTCTTTGTCATTCTGTAATAACAGTCATCGGATCATACCTTTTTTCCTTAAATGTTAAAGGTCCATCTTGAAAAATAAATTGGAAATTAATACCTTTTTGTCGACATGTTTTTTTACAAGAACTGTAGGCCATACGATGAATGTTCCAACAGCTTGTTCAACCATATGAATGTCTTCATCATCGTTTGGAACAGGTAGCTCGACACTCGGATCATTATCTACGTTAATTGACACTCTAAGATGATATTTTGGAAGTCGTCTGTTGTGTAGCATGTCGTTTTTCATATTGAACACCATATCCCTCGCTACAATGTGATAGGTGGGAGTTCATAAATATAAATCACAGTCATTTTGACCATATGGAATATTAGTACAGGAAAGGTATCAGGGTCTATGTAAATCACATTTCACAGAAACAATTATTAAAACATAGATTACCTCATCTAAGTCAGGTTTTTTAGGGGAATGGCTCGCCTCAAAGCTGGTGGGGGGTGGGGCTAGATCATCACGCATGGGTTGTTGTTGAGTTGTTTCTTCTCTTTGCCTCTCCCCCATCAATTTTGCTATCATCTCTCTCTGGTATTTTAATTATTCTAGAAAATAGATAATTGTTCTTACAGCTTTTCCATTTTTTCATTTTGATCCCCCGCGTTTTTTTGTTTTTCAAAATATGTTCAGGGTGTCACCCCAAAACCCGCACCTCTGACGCGGCCATACTTTTATGGCTGCTTCAAGGCTTCTAAAAGTATGTCTGCATCTGGTGTGGTTGTTATTGATTATTGTGACTATTTCAGATATAAAATATAGAAAAATAAGTAGTTATTGTAATGTAATAGTGATTTAAAGCAACTCAAATTTATATTATGTCATACTTACACATGTTTCCCACACTTTTTGTGTGTTTTCATCTATCAATATCCCCTCTTTATTTAAACGATCCTCCTTCCATAGCACATGGCGTGGGATGGATATGGCATTTGATTTCGATTCATCAATATGCATATAAACAGAGAAACATGGTTATGGTGTTGTTTTATGTCACATACTAGTAGTAGGGTAGATTTAAAAGACGTACCAATTTTTTCTCAAGTTCAGCGTACCCCATCCTTGCTTTACGGTAAGGGTACGCTGGATCTGTTGTGAGTTTTTTATTTTTAGCACTCAATAGTTTTTTCATAAATAAAAAACTGTCAATCAGAGTGATGAATACAATCAAACGTCAAACAAAGTATTACCCTACACAATGTACCTAAAAAGTATGCTCCCCAAGACGATTGCTAAATGCATCCCACGCTCCTTGGGATATCAAGTGTTCGTAAAGAGGAGGTGGGTGGGGATTGATTTTCCCTTCTGCATCTTTAAGATAATATTTCATTAAAATTGTGCGGAAACCTCTATGAATCCTTCCTTTAACTCTTAATACATATTCCTTGTGAGAGACATGTACTATAAATGCACTCTGCAATGGATGATGAAGAGTAAGTCAATGTTTTGGTATTTTTTTTTAATAAATTAAAAAAATGATATCATAATGTTATCGTAATCTCTTCCTACATTAGTGTCTTCAACCCAGTGAAAACATGGTGCCATGACTGTACATCAATCGGAACGCGTTTCCAAGTGACGATTACAATGTAGCTACTAAAGATGGATCTGTTGGTGTTAACATGTTGGCCTCGCTTATTCCATCCCACCTCAAATTTGATTCCTTTTTCTTTGTCCTTAAGGATTTTGGCTAACACTGTCAAACTACGAAGCTCTTGTTTTTTTCACTTTTAGGGTTTCATTTCCTACCATTTTCTCAGAAGTAGCATCAATATCTTCCCCCGGAGCGCTAGCATCAGCAATGGGACCAGCAGAAATAGGTTGAGAAACCTGTTGTACCTCAGCACTGGGACTAGAAACTACAGGTTGAGAAACCTGTTGTTGCTCTGCACTGGGACCACCAACATCTGGTTGAGAATCCTGTTGTTGCTCTGCAGTGGGACCACCAGCTGCTGGTTGAGAGACCTTTTGTGACTCGGGATTGGGCGCATCAACAGGTACATAATTCATTATCTATATAAGCTGTTTAATATTTAATTTAGATTACATAAAAATAGCATCGAACAGATAATAACATAACATAACACAATGTATGTTACAATAAACAAATAACCTGATTATTGTACACTCTTTTTTTCTTTAAAGGCTGAAGAGAATTGACTCCTCTATCGACTATGTAAATTCCTTCATTGTGGTCTCCTCTGACATACAAAATGCTGTCTACATTGGGACCGCTGCGAAATGATTGTGAAGTCCCTATAAAAGGGTCAACCTCCGTTGAACTTTCATCTCACCCTTCAGTTGTTTTGGTCGATAACAGAACAATTGACCAATTTCAGTTTGCAGGGTCTGGAACATAAAATACTTGTAATGCATGTGATGCCATTATAAATGGTTCGTCTTTCTCCACTTCCTTACTGTAATCAACTTTCATGAATCCCAATTCATCTATTTTAACATCACTCCTGTTATCAACCCACTTGCATTGAAAAATCGGCACTTTGAATTTCATATAATCCAATTCCCATATTCGTTTGATAATGCCAAAGTATGACATATTCGCATAAATTAGATTTTTTTCCTTAGCACTGGAAACTTGAATCGCCTCAGCCACAAGAGTAAACCCACTATTCTGCATGGTACTATCTTCATCATGTTCATTAGTATAGAATGTATAACTGTTAACTGCATAAGTATTGTAAAATAATACGTACACACTTCCTCCTCCGGCCAGCCATCGAAGTCATTCTGAAATTGAGTCTAGATTTTCATCTAACTGCTTAAAAATATGGTCTCGAAACCATCCTATAAACTATCGATTATGTGTATCTGATATCCATTTTTCATCCCTAGAAGGATTAAAACGCCTAAGAATTTATTTCTAGGTTTGAACATATGGGTCAACGTCAAAACTGTTGTGCAAAACGTAAAGGTGGGACTACTTTCGATCTGTAATATTGATTGTGACAACCTCTCTTCCAGAAATTTATTCACCCTCAAGCCGCTCATTGTGACGAGATTTCATTAGGCCAACGATTTCCACACCAGACAGGTATTCGATAAAAAATTCAACATCTTCCTCAACAATAAATTTCTCCGCAATACAACCCTCTGGCCGACTTCGGTTTTTGACATACCCTTTCAAAATCTTCATATACCGTTCAATGGGGTACATCCATCTATAATGTACAGGACCACATAGTCGAATCTCTCTCACCAAATGAACCATCAAATGAACCATCATATCGAAAAATGTCAGCGGGAAGAACATTTCCAATTCACATAATATGATGGTAATTTCTCTTTCCATAATTGGCAATTTCGCCGGGTCTATAACTTTGCTGAATATAGATTTGAAGAAGAAACAGAGCTTCGTTAATGTATGGCGGACATTCTTGGGAAAAATTCAACGTAAAGCTATAGGAATTAGATCTTCCATCAAAACATGGCAGTCATTTGATTTCAGACCCTTTAATTTTAAATCTCACATTGACACGATGTTCTTGATTTTTGATGAATACCCATCTGGAACCTTTACGTCATTCAAGAAGTTGCAAAACTGATATCTCTTCTTCCTGGAAAGAGTGTAAGTAGTAGGAGGAATAAATGTCTGTTTTTCACCCTTCACGGGTGCCAACTCTTCTCGTATTCCCATCTCAACCATGTCTAATCTAGCCCTAATTCCATCCTTTTTTGTCAGGTGCATTTAGAAATGTGTCGATGACACTATCACATACATTTTTTTCAACATGCATAACATCAAGAAAATATCTGACGTACAGACAATTCCAGTATGGTAATTCAAAAAAAACTGATCTCTTTTTCCAACCAGTTTTCATATGGTTTTTCGTAAATGGTTTACCAAAAGTAGTGTCCAAATATTTTACTTTCTCAAAAAATTGATCACCTGTTAGTGGAGATGGTGTTGTACGTTCCTCTGAACTTCTATCGAATAATGTCTTCCAAGATCGGTACTTATGTCATCGGGGTAGAAATCGGCGAGGTCCTAGAAACACAGTTTTTGATGAATGTTTCAACCTAATTGACTGTGTACCTTGTTCGCAAATGGGACACCCTTGAGTTCCTTTAATGCTATATCCAGACAAATTTCCATAAGAAGGAAAGTCATTTATCATCCCGTACAACATGGCTTTCAAAGTGAACTGTTCATTTTTGTAAGCATCATACATCGTAACACCTGAATCCCACAATATTTTTAAATCCTCGATCAATGGGGCCAAATAAACATCAATATCATTACCCAGTTTTTTTGGTCCTGATATATGCATAGATAACATGATGTATTTTCATTTCATGCATAACCATGGGGGTAAATTATAATTTACCAACATAACCGGCCATGTACTGTGACTGCTGCTTTGAAAACCAAAAGGATTCACCCCATCTGTAGATAACACCAGATGAAGGTTTCTCGGCTCGTTCCCAAATTCAGGATACTCGTGATCAATTCTCTTCCACTGAGGAGAGTCTGCCAGGTGATGTAGTTTCCCATATTTAATTCTTGTATCTGAATGCCATGTCAATTGTCTTGTAGTCTCCTCACTTCCATATAGGCATCTAAACCTAGGAATGATTGGAATGTACCATACAACTTTCATAGGACTAGAATCATCTTTATTGTATCAGGAAGCACCACACTTTGGGCATTCTTTAAGTGATTTTTGGTCCTTGAGAATCAATATACATTCATTCAGGAAAGCATGTATTCTTTTATAGATCATACCCATTGATCATACCATTCGTTTGGCATCATATGTTCTGCTTGGTAGTTCATTATCTTCTGTGAGCATGTCATTCAGGAGATCAATTAGTTCCGTAAAACTGGCATCACTCCACCTATTGACTTCTTTCAAATTATATAGCTTCAATACGGGTGACAAAGCTATATATTTAGTGCAACCAGCATACAATGGCGTTTTTGCACAACTCTTTAACATCTCAAACAATTTTGGGCAATCACGAAGTTCATCTTAAACTGTCCTTTTTATTTCCCCAATATGATATTTATCATCATTCACATCTGTAATCACACCCTCCATATGATCGTCTTCACTATTCACGCTTCTAATCATATCAGATGATCTATAAAATGTCATGTTCTCTGAGTCACTACCTACATTGGTTTCCCCCCCTGTTTATTCCAAAATGTTTAACTTCGATCTATTCCGTGACAGATCAGGTGTTCTTCCAACTCCTCTGGACTAATTTGTCTTGAATAACAACAGCGTAAACACGGACAAAGGATTTGAGAAGGGTCACATGCATGATCTTCTGCAAACTTGATAAACTCTTTCACTACATCTTCATACTCTTTTGTCAACCGATTGGAATTCATCCATTTTTATTCATATCCATCGTATTTATGGGTTTGATCTCGAGAACTTGCCTAATATTATGTTTTAATTAATCAGGTAGCATTGTTTGGGTTTTATAAAAACAAATCATGGCACAAATGCCTTTCAACACATGTGAAATCCATATACATGGTGTGTCTAGTAGGGTGAACATCGTGTATGTATAAGATACCTGCTTTATTCTGACATATATCAAATTTATTCCAAGTTAGTCTTACAAAGACTGAATGATGACTTTGAAAATACATGACATTTAGAACAACTTGAGCTAAAGGCATGTACTTTAGATACATATTGAGTCACCTCACCAGCTATGCATCACATTTTTGTGGAATACACAGTGTGTAGTCCTTACATGACCACTAGGGGTGTATAGTCTATACACATCAAGTCTCTATGGTATCTATACATAGTGTGAGTGAAGTAAAACACATGTCATCCTGGGGTGTTCATTCATAAGTCAAGTATACATAAATTACCAATTTATGTATTCCAATGTTCAACAAGAACCAACCAACATTCAATTAATTTAGTGCGTAAACAAGGACCACCAACGACCACGATTTTCAGTGGGGTGTTTAGCCCGTACATTTCAAATTATAACCATAAATATCAAACAGTAATAACATGCGAACAAGAGGAAACCAATGAGTAACAGGAGAAAACAGTAATAAATATGATTCTATCTCAATGTACTCAAGGTGATGATAAGATGTTGGTCAAGATCAACTATGGGATGGGAGTACACTAATATTTAATTGAAAAAACTACTAAAAACTGATCCATAAAAGGATGAAATATCCTATTCATCAAGTCCCTTAATAAAACCAATGCATTAGTTAAACCAAAAATCATCGCTAAAAATTGATACAGGCCATAACTACTCCTAAAAGTAGTCCATGCTAGGTCCATCGATGTCCAACTCATCTAATGGTATCCTAATGTCAAATCTATCTTGGAAAATATCCTAGAACCACATAAATGATCAATGTGACTATCAATGCGTGGATGAGGATACATATTCATGACTCTCATCAGGTTCAATCTCCAATAGTCCAACAATAGAATAAATACCAATCAACCGTCTATTTTATAGAACTATAAAACCCCATGGTAAAGTACAATGCCATATGAAACCATTATATTCTATATCATCAAATTTTAATTCAAATAACTGATTCTCTATTGGTGTTATTTTAGAAATTGTGATAGAAACTGAATTTTCTCCCAAAACTAACTATATTATAAAGATTATCTCTTTATTAAGAAGTATGTTTTATGCCTCATCAATGAGAACATCCTAAAAATATACTACCATTGGGTAAAAAGAATCCTACAACATCCTAGCAACATCTACAATATGCCTGACTATTTGATTCATGAGAAAATACAATATAGATTGAATTGGTTCTACATGACCAGATATAGGATTCCTCTCATCCAAGTGAAAATAACTCTATCTATTTTGGAGATAAAAAGGTAACTCTCATATGGGAACAAATGATTTTGGATTGTTATAAAACAAACTAATCCATAACAAAACTAAAATAAAATATTATCATATAAAGAATGGGTTGTTCACAAAATAAATGATAGCCACCAATATCTAGAGATCATTCCTTGCAACATGTTATATTCTTCGACTATAATACCAATAGTGTGTCGATGGTGATAACACTATCCAAGATTTACACCTAGAAGCTTAAAACATTTACAAAAAGATTCAAAAAAAAGGAATGTGGTTCTCTTTTATAAAAAATAAAATAAAGGGTAGATTATATAAGAATTTTACCATTGACAGTAGATGATCAAGAATCCACAATAGTCATAGTAGACTAAATAACATGCATATGACCAGCCCCTAAACCCTAGGCTAGAGCCAGACTCCCTATATGATATATACTCTTCCTTATACTATCATTCCTGCATGGTGGTACAACATCCCCTCCCTTGACCAAAACATCCAATGAGACTCTAGCTACCTACTATCAGAGGAGTGTTTGAGTCCTTCCCAATATATGGTTCCATTATTGTTCCCCTATAAAGGCTCTATTGCTGCATGCCCCTAGAAAACCACATTAGGTGGAAGAATCTTTTATAAGCATGACACCCCAATCGCAACACCATAAAAACCAAACAATCAAAATTTTAGATTTTACAAAGCATCCCTTATTCAATTTTGTTTGTTAATTTAGGGTTTATCACAGAAGTTTTATCATCTTGGAGTGTTCATTCATAAGTCGAGTATACCTATATTACCAATTTATATATTTGAATGTTCACTAAGAACCAACCAACATTCAATTCCTTTAGTGCGCAAACAAGGACCACCAATGACCATGATTTTTAGCGGGGCATTTATCCCGTACATTTCACATTATAACCATCAATATCAAACAGTAAAAACATGAGAACAGGAGGAAACCAATGAGTAATAGGAGAAAACTCACCGCGAAGGTGTTGTTAAGCACACGGTAGAGGTTCGTACGCATCAGAGGAGAGGCGCACACCAGAGGAGATTTCCAACTGAAAGGAAAACATTAAATAGGGGAAACCCATGAGAATAAAATAATCTAAAACCGAGTACACCATTTACCACGTCCCACAACACCCAAAAGAAAATGCATGCAAATAAATTTAAATTTATTGTTAGAAATCCCTATCTGATCACTAATTTTTATTCAAACCATAGGTGCAAACAAATCCAAATAGGAATCAGAGGGATCACAAACCTCGAGAATAGAAATCCAACCATAATAGTGATCAAGCATAGAACAATGTGAACTAGATGGAACTCAGGATGGGGAGTAAGCAATCATGTAATAACTCTAAGAAATTGGTGTGGTGAAAAAAATCCCAACATCCTATTAGTATTTGTGGTGCGATATGTTATACTCAACACCTGATGTAAGGGAGTGTGATTTTCCTATATTCTCAACAATTACCTTACCATCATATGTTATCCTCTATAAAGGTGTATTTTAATTTTAACTAGAATGGGGAATTACCTCCCATCCATCAATTTAATTAGGAACAATTTTATAAGTAAGGAATTATTCACATTCATATTTATATTACAAATCATGAAGAAAAACATCTCATATGTCCCATTATCCATGTACAATTTCATTCAATGAAATGAAATACACAATTATCATTCTATATAACATGTAGTAGATGGTGTTCCCTTTCAACCCATTATAGATAATTTCAATTAATATAATTAATTCATTAAATTAAAATAAATCCATCATGTAAAATTCACTCCTCATTATTATTACACATTCAATTTTACCAAGAATGGAAAATTCACTAATAAGGCTCAAAGGGTCTTCACAATGGTCCATAATAAACATGCAAATTTCCTATATGGTAAATTCCATTACAAATCTAGGCCAAACACCTATAATGTGTCTTCAATTCCATTTATATACCCTTGTATCAAGGGAAAACTCATTTAAAAGATTTGACATAAGCTAAATAAGTGTTCAGGGTAGTTAATAATTTGACATTAAAGGGATAATTTTACTTGGAACACTCAAGGGGTGTCCATAAAAGAGTTCAAGAACATATAACCCATGAAACAAGATTCAATAGGTGTTTATTGAGGTGCAAGTATTAAATAAAGAACTCAATAATATCAATAATCCATTGACTCTTGCAATAGCACCTTAAATCAGGATTTCATACATTCAATTCAAGTGGTAGAAAACAATTTACCTGAAAATTAATATCAATAATGGTAGCGGTGGTGGCGGAGGTAGCTCCGGAGGCGGAGGCGGTGGTGGCGGCAAGGCGTCGGTGGTGACAGAGACGGAGGCGACGGTGGCGGCAGAGGCGGTGGTGGTCGCGACAGCTAGGGTGGAGGCGACAGAGGCAGCAACGGTCGCGGTAGTAGGAGAGGGGGAAGAGGCGGCGGTGACGGCAGATAAGGAGGAGGATGAGTAGGAGGAAGGAGGATGACGAGGAGGACGAGGAGGAGGAGGACAAGGTCGTGGCGGTGATAGGCCTGGTTCAGCTTCTACGAGAGCTTGACCGCGTGCAAGCGAGGATGGCCTGTTAGGGTTATTAAATAAAAACCGACAGAACATTTATCAGTTCCCATTAAAAGCACTGATAAAGGTATGTTTTATTAGCACTAAAATAAAAGAGCTGATAGAAGATTCATTTATCAGCGCTTTTTAGTGCTGATAAAGAGCTACCTTTATCAGCGCTTTTAGATAGAGCAGATAAAGGCATATCCCTTTATCAGTGCTTTCTGTTTAGCACTGATAAAGGGATGCGCTTCCCTTTCCATGTTTTGTGGTAGTGTAAGTACCTCTCATCCTCATGAAATGTCAATAGATTTCTAGCTAAAAAAACCCATGCCATTGAATCTTTAAATCATATTGTCACCCCAATAATTATAATGGATGAAATCATGCAACCATATAACTCTGAAAATTTGTATTGTCTTTCCCAATAATACTTTATCACGGTAGTGCACAATCTGTATTGGTTACTATGAAAATAAGGCATCTAATCCCAAATAAATATCCTCAATGTCGATCACATACATAGGATAGAGATCATACCCCTATATATGATACATAGATAACATGTTATACATACATTGATGCTGTATAGGAAGATCCAAATGATAGGCCACTGTTATGGTATGCTAGATGATCTTAAAATGGTGCTACAAATTATTGTGCCAATTTCCCCTATTTCCAAAAAAATTGATGCTCTAAATATGGTGAGACCTGAAAAAAAGCTAATTTACAATATAAAACTCTTGAGTTCATTGCCTCTTTTTAGTATGTTATTGTTTCATAATCTGATAGGTCACCAATTATTTTTCATGTAGCTAAACTTAATCATAGGTATCATATACCATAATGATCTCGAAAATAGCTAACTCTCTTAAGTTATTCAAACTCAATAATGAACAACACATGTGACTATATATATCCTTAAAAAGTTCTATATGAATCAAAGGCTCACAAATATTATTTCATGTATGCTCTACAAAGTTCATATGATCATCCCATGCTCTAAGGGAATCTAGGACACATTCCAAAATCATATCCTCCAAAATCATGATCATCCCCTCTAATTTCCCATTGGTATACTGATGGTATATTATAATCATCTTCAGTTTGTTTCTCTTAATATTCCCCAATAATTTCCAAAATAATTTTCATGTCTGGATTTTTATTTTCATTCTCAGTTCTAGTTCATTTTTTATCTCATTTTGTATCTCGAGTTCCGGGTGTGATGGGGTTTAAATTATGAGGTGATATTTTGTGTATCTCTGTTCTTGAGGTCATTCCTTAGTTCTTTGATAATTTTTAGTGAAAATGGAATAATTGTTATTAGAAGTATTGTATGGTTCATTAGAAGTTAGAGTAAACCATGCGGCCTATCCTAGGGTAACTATGCGACATTGAGTTGGTGTATGAGGCTTAGTGCACAGTAAACATGGGGGGAGGATGTGTCTTTGGATCAAACCCTTAATCAAGGTTGGTGAACGGTCTACTAAACTATGAAACCATAATGTATGGGGTGCCTCCATATCTAGTGTCCTATTCACGTTTGGTGCATAGTTTGACAAACCATGTAGCCTAACCATTCATACTACCCCGGTCATGAAAAATATAAAATGAATCCTTTTCTGTCATAGGGATTTTATCCCCAATTTTCTAATTCATTCCTCCTCCTTGTTTATACATCCCTTATAGATCTCCACCTTCATTATTCAGGCCTCTCCCTTCCACCTTGGTGTATATAAAAATATTTCTCGAAGTTTGGGGGTAGATTTATAAAGTTAATCCCCTCTTCTCTTTTCCCTCTTCATCAATATTCCATTTTATCTATAGATCTCATTCTTCCTTGTTCAAGGGTAATGGGGGTTCATTTTTCCCTTGATTTATGTTTGGGTTTGTGTGTGTTTAGGGTTCCTCTTGAATTTTTTGGACCTTGGGACCTTTATGATGTTGTTTCAGGTGTGTGTTGTTAAAGAGTTGTGAGTTTTATGTAGGTTTCCCTTTTTTACTTACATTTAAAATTAAGAATCATTGCTTTCATGATTTTCAAAACTCCCTTATATGGAAAATATTGATGTGATATATTTTTAAAAAATTTGTCTGTGTGCAATGTAATGGTTTCTTTATTATTTTGTGATAAATGGCATTGTTTTATTATATGTTGCATGCCAAGTGTCTCATAAAATTCCCAATTGAATTTTTCATCTGATTTTTAGATTATAAATCATGGGTTGGATTTGTAAATGTTGTTGCAACATTTTAATTGTGGTTTTGGGTACATAATAGGGATTTATATAAGGTTTTTAAATTAAAATGGTTTGTGTTAGTTTTTTTTAAAATGAAATGTCTTTTGATAATGATATGTGGCCCAATTAGAACATTGATGAAAATGGTTTTGGTTTGAATATCTATTTTGAGTATTTAAATGGTGTTTTATAAATTATTTTGATTGTAAAAGGATATGTATTCAACTATTTGGAAAGGTGGATTTAGTTCTTTTAAAAGTGATGGTAATGTGAAATAAGTTTAAGGCCTATTTGTAAATTTATAAAAATAGTGAAAGAATTTATCATGAAAAATATCCATGGATAATTACCATTCCTTTTTTATATTAAATTGATGGTATTTTCCCCCTATGGGATCCTTGTGATCAATTTATTTGTATGGGTTGTATGTCATCACTACAGAATCCTTGTGACCCAATTACTTAATGCTAGAATGATAGATCCTTAGTGTGGACTCCTCCATTGAGATCTATATATTATACAGCAAGTGATTAGTCCTTAAATTTACTTGGGTGATTCATATTGTGTGAATTATTATTATATATGTGAATTTTATTGTATGCTTGATTGAAATTGGTTGGCTCACCATCTTCACATCTTGACATTAGAACCTAGCATAGTGATCCAATTTTATAAGAATGATTCCTACACTATCATAGGTTACACACTTTCTAGTTGCCTATTGTAGGGGGATATATTGATTTTTCTTGATATAGGATAGTTCCCATAAGTCTGTACAATGTTGTGTAATGTTGAACATGTGAGGAAATTATTTATTTTATCGAGTGAGGAATGCTTTATAGGACGATTCAACAAGTATTAGTATGTTCTGGATTATTCAAGAAATCCTAGGTTTCTTCCATGTCAATTAGAACTTAGTTTTCTATGGATAATGATTGTTATACATTTCTGGTTAGACACCATTGTGTGATATTTCCCATTTACCTTGTTGTGTAATTATTGTGCTTATTTCTTGAGAATTGTGACTACATGATAAAAGTGATAAACTATTTTCAATAATTTTTTAGGAAAATTTTTTGGAACTCTTTTATACTACTTATCTCTATTTTAAAATAAATTTTATATTTCTCAAAAAAATTATTACAGTTCCTTATTGGAAAGGAATGTTGATTCAAATGCTAAAAAGGGGAAATTGACAATGTTTGGTTTTAATATGGAAATTTTATAGAAAATATTACTTTTAAATGTTTTATTTAAAACTTGAAGTTCATATTTCTTTTATTTTAAAGAAAGTGCATTTAGAATAGATTTGTTCAGGTGCGCCTACAGAGTATTAATACTCACTCCTATAGTTGTTTCTTTTTTTTATACTTTGGTGTTGGTTCCATCTTAGTTTGATCATCATGGGTGATGGTTGATCTTAATATCAGATAGTGACCCTCAGGATCATAAGGGGATGTTGTGATTGATAGGTTTATTTGGTCCTTGTTGTACAGTTATTGTATTTTCAGTTTTTCTTTTAAAATGATATTTTGTTTGGATATTTATATTTATTGGGCTTCTCTATTTATTTCCTCAAAAAACATTATTTATTCATAATGGGTGAAATCATTGAATTTAGTTACTCTGTTGATTCATGACACTACTTTCCAGCCTGTGGGGGTTAGGAATACACTTGGGCCTTTCCATAGATTAGATCAAGTGACTACTATTGGGTCAACCTAGGTTGGTTCATGAAAAAATGGTATCAGAGCAGGTTGGTTCTATATAATACCCAGCTTTCAATGTGTAATTTATTATTTGGGATGTCATGGTAGATAGAGTATGATTATTATAGCTTAGGGTGAAAGTTTGGAGGAGTGTATGGGAAGCACATTCTGAAAAAAAAAATTAAATTTCAATGGGAAGTTGGGTTTTATTTGGTTTCATGGGATCTTCTTCTTTGTTGTGGGTTTGGGATATCAAAAGGGAGTTGGCCCAGTGGTCTTAGTGAGCTCACAGGGTCTGGTAGGCCATGTAGAGTCTAGGATATATTCCAAGAAGACTCTCTATAATGGTGGTGTGTTTTGAGTATGGCCACCAACCATATGGACTTATCACTCTTCACAATTAGTTTCCCCTTATGAGTTATTTTTGGTTTTCCTTGATTATTTTCTTTTGAAAACTCTTGTTTTGGAATTGTAAAATTTTGGATTAGGAGAGGTAATAGTTTGGTTTTTAGAAGATGGAAAATAAGTTTTCAAAATCCTTTAAAAGGATCATTTGGAAAAAAGATTTTTGTAATATGTGTTTTGGGTAAAATGATAATGATTTAATGAGTTATAATTTTTTAATCATAAAGTTATGTTTTCAAAACTATTTTTTAATTTTTTTTAAATTAGAGGGAATGGATTTGTAATCAAGTTATTTTGATGAAATGGGATTTTTTGAGTTTTTTAATATGTTTTCATTGGTATGAATTGAGTATTTAATGAAAAAGAGTGGATTACAGTGTGGATCTTGAAAATTGTTTTTGATTAGTGGTTGGTGATATATTGAAATGATTTTTAGAAGTTAAAATGGAAAGTATATTAGTGTGAAAAAATATGGGTGGAATGTTTTACTTTAGAAAGTTAGTTTATTTACCCTTAGTATTTTAATGTTTTCTCACATTCATGATATATGTGTTAATAAGGGGGAGGATGAGTGCGGAGCTTGCCCCGAGTTGATAAGTCCCCATGGTGGCACAAGAATGTGGATGTGTAAGGCTCAATGGAATACCAATTGTGAGTTTTCAAATCCACTATGTTTTTTTCTATTAAAAATTATTTTTAAGGAAAAAATATTGATATTTGTGATATCTAATGGTTTTGTGGTTTGTTTTTCTATGTTTTTTAGTGTTTTTTGTGGTGTGTTGAGTTTGAGAACTCTTGTTGTTGTGTTGTTCTTAATTGAGTTCTTGGTTATCATATTTCTTAGTTTATTACCCTAAAAATATTTTATTGATATTTAATGTGTGACCATGTATGGTTCACCATGGGTTGATCCTATAATTGATCAACCTATGGACTTCCTTATTAAATTTCAAAATTTAAATCCACCTTTATTTTAAGGTCAACCAGACCCTCTCAAAGTAGAAGAGTGGATGTGAAGAATTGAAAGGATTTTTTATTTCAATTATTTTCTTGAATCTCTAAAGGTAATGTTTTATAACATTATGCTTTATGGGGTGAACCGAAATTGGTCAAAGTTGACCTCTTGGAATAATCCTTCGAAAGAACTTACATAGTAGTTATTCATGGATTTATTCATCCATAAGTACTTCTCTAAGCTAGTAAAGGTGAGAAAGGGAATAGATATGTGTTGTCTATATCAGGGTAAAGAAACGATGTTGGAGTACTTTCGTCATTTCATTGATCTTTTTCCTTGCCTTCTGGAGTATGTTTGGCATGATTCTTTTAAGGCACAACATTTTGAGTATCGACTTCATCTTGATGGGAAATTGAAGGTGTCATATTTTAGTTTATCCTATTTCCAACATCATAATATAAGTTATTCATGTTGAGGAAATGTTAGGTGGAGTTCATGAGGAATATAGTCTTCCTCCAATTTTGGTAAGTGGTTAATGGAATTATAGTATGGAAATGGGGAAGCACCCTAAAGTTATTGATGCTTGTAGCAGAATTAAAATATATCATGATATTTCTTCCACTTATTCTAACTGAAAGATCATGGTGTCTCATCAGTGAGGAAATTCAAACCATAAGAAGTCATCATGTTCATGTTATCTGAAGTCCTGCTATACTTGTGTAATCCTAAGTCACTTATTGTTGCTTTATCAGGGTGTTTCCAAGAAGTGATGTGGAGCTAGTTCATAGAATTAGTGTGTTACTCTAGGCTTGGTTTAATATCCCATTTTATGAGTTCTTATTTTGTTGTAATGGTGTTGTTTTCTATTGTTTTCCAGTGTAGTTTTAATTTTAAATTTAAAAATTCGATTTTATCAGTCTCTTTAAAACTTTTATTAAAATAAAAGCATGTATGCATTTTAGAAATTATAAATTATTTACCCCATGAGTAGAGGGGGGTTTTACCTTGTGTCTCATTTATGCAGTTTCTCATTTGAAATAAAATAGTCTGGTGAGTGTTCATTTTAGAATTCCCTATTTTGTTGGACAACAAGGAGTTTTGATCATGGATTTTCATCTCCAGACTACAAGGTAGTATATAATTCAAACATCTGTTATAAGGCCCTAGCCTTAAACATTTAATAATTTTGAATTAAGTTAACAATTCACATTGAGGATCTTTTCAGGTTTATAGATTAATATAATTAGCAAATTACTTATACATAAAAACATTATTATTACAATGTAGACGATTATACTCAATATCCATAAAACAAAAAACATTAAAACAAAGAACGTGGTTTCGTTTCATGATTAATCGTCACATCTTTTCCTGGATCTCATCCTTGACTCTATTCACCTTTAAATCCTATGAAATACATCTTAAAACATGGGATGAGCATAAAAATATCTGTAATGGATACATAAATAAGTAAACTGTTAGTTTTTTAAAGAAACAAGTAAAACATGAATACTTTATCATAAAGTTATACCTTTCACCTTTAATAGGTAACAAAACACTTCACAAAATATAAGCTCATTGATTACCCTTTTTGTAACCAAAATATTACCATAAATCTTATAGAAAACAACATATAGCATATAAAGTTAACTTGAGACATAAAAATAATGAAATGGAATAACCATACTGTCTACTTCCACACATATCACTAAATAGAATAGCCATATGGCCGACTTGAATACCCAATGCATTGGAGGTTATAAATTAACCTCCCATTATTGGTTTATCACAGAATCACTCATCATTTTGTTTATCACATAACCAACCATTATTGGTTTATCATGTAACCACCTGTCAAATTTCTAAGTACAATTATATAATCATAACACATAAAATATTGCTAATAAAAACATATCACTAATAAAATTTCATTTTCAATCATAATAAATAATTTCAAGACACTGAAATACTTAATCTATTTCAAAACCCATTTTCAAAATGAAATAACCCAGATAAGGTATTTCATTTCCTTTTAAAAAAATTAAGGCTTATAGAGGAATCCAAATATAAAAAAAAATTATAGTGGTGGAGGGATCATTATTGCTGCATACATTAAAAGCATTCCTTTTATCATTTATTAAATTGATTAATAGATAAAATATTACATTTGAATAAAATTTAAACACAATGGGGTTTATACACTATATAAAATATAGTCGTGTATAAATCAAAATTTCTCTCAGTGAAAGAAGATTGAGACAAAGTCCCTTACCTCATGTCTGACATGACACGTTCGTTTTTTAATTTCTTGAATAAAATAATTAAGTTAATTTATACTTGATTCAGAACCTTTTCAAGTTTATTATTCCTTTTATTTAACTTATTACCTTTCTATAACAATTAGTTAATTATTTGAGTTTATATTGGACATTATGTCGATTTCGGAACTTGAGTCAAAAATGAACTTGATATAATTATAAATTGTCCATGTGGTAAAAATTACATTATCTCCAAAATGATATTAATGATTTAGATATAATATATATCATATATATCCAGAATATATTTATTTATAATGTTCCATATCATTTGGATATAATAAATGAAATGCACCGTTCATGGAGATGGTAGATCGTACGTACGCATGAACACTACTTTCATTTTTTTCATATTTAATGGAAAGAAAACTAAATGATATATATGTATATTATAATTATAGTAAATTATATATGTTATATAAGTTAAATTAGTTCATTAACTTCATCCTTTATACATTCCATTTGTATCATGAAGGAGTCATATCACTTTGAGGGGGCGGTAGTCCGCACTTCCTGAAATGAAATTATCATATTTATACAACATGAAAAGCATAAATGTATGTTATAAATGAGAATCATAGAAGCATAGAGATAAAATAAATATCATATATATCATATAAAATTATAGTTCCATCATAATGGCCCCATGAGATGTGGTATGATATAATTGAACAATCATCGTTTCATGAGGCAGTAGTTCGCTATCCACAGAAATAGTATGTTCTAAATCCATCAGGTGAAGGTGTTTGTAAGTGCAGTTTGAATCCTTACCTTATATAAATACTAGTATATTGATTATAATATTTTTGTTTTGTAATCCAAAAATAATAATATAATAGGGAGTGGGGAAGAAAAATAAAATAAAAGAACTTGAGAGAAGACGTTACCTTTAAATCAGGTAACTCCCTTTGGTTTAAACCATAGGCTTTCTTGAATTGACTTCTTCCTAAAGTAAGGATTCTATGAGGGATAGAGGGATATTTTAAGGTTATTAGGTCATAGGTTGAATGAGTCAAGGGGGATTAAGAGTTGTGAGTAAGGGTTAGAGTTGGTGTCCTTTTATAAGAGGGAGGAGGGGCATTTTAAGAATGTTTGAAAGTATTATTTTATTATTAATCGATTTTCTAATTTTAATAACACAAAAGTTATATATTTAGAATATCTGATGAGTATGGGTCTAAATCCTTTCAATAAATGGGTTTTAGTCATGTTTTGGTCATAAAATAACCTTTTATTTTACCATTAACCCTAAGTTAACTAATTCAACTTTTACCATGTATTTTTGTATATTCAAACTATATGGTTAATATATTTACAATAAAATGACCAGAGACCACAAAATGGATCATTAATTACGTTTTTAATATCATATATGTCATTTTTCTAAATATAATATTTTTAGAACATTAATATCATTTAATAAAATACTATTTGATTTAAAAACTCATTTATGCAAATTTTTATACTCTTCATATCATTACTTTTTAAAAATCCATGACAACTCGATTAATTCTAAAACACATCATTAATGAAAATATAACAAGTCATAATTATCCATAAAATTCATAAATGGAATAAAAAGTTTCAAAATAAATTCATTTTAATATTTATATTCTCATTTATTTAAAACATTCATTAATGAGGTAATCATTACTTTATCATTGTGTCATAAATAATTTTTTTTATATGATGTATAAAAATTATAAATAAAATTACATGATGTAGGAAATATTTTTATCCTTATAATTACAATTTATAAACTAGAATATTAGTTATATAACCCCATATAAAATTTGTTTTAGTAAACATTACATGTTTAGGTTATATTTTCCTTGAGATTAAATTAAAAGTGATTAAGTATCATTTTCACACACAAGTGGCTCCATGGGGTCCTAAAATCAACCAAAGGATGGCCATTTTCCAAAATATCTCATAAAATACGGTTAGGAAACATGTTAGGGTAATTTAATATTAATATAATATTATTGTTTACCCTTATTTACCAGATTTACCCTTTAACCATGGTAAATAAAATATTTATTGAAATTACTATTCATAAAGTCTAAAATTAAAATATACCTATTTACACAATTGTGACATAATGAATCCAAATATGGAATCTATTTTTTCAAATTCAAAACACATAAGGTGCATAAATTAATATAAAATTAATTCCCATTGTTAAAACCAAAGGGATTGTTTTTAAGAAGTATAAAATAACAAACGATCGACATGTGTTTATGTCCAATTACAATGTAGAATTACTTACAATGAACAAAATTGGATTAAATTATAATAATATAATCTAAATACCTTTTAATACCAATTAAACTGGTAATTAATCATATAAATAAGTTATATGAAAATATAGTTTTGACTTAAAATGTAGTATTTTTCATTATTCATTAAAAATGAACTTTATCATACAAATACTAAAAATTTACCCAAAGTAAATTTTGATGTCCCTATTATATGTAAAAAGTTTATTTTGTAAAAAGGAACATATATATGTGACAAAAATATATTTAAAAAGGATTCTCCATCAAAAGGTGGTAAATAGACCTTTTAAAAAATAATATAGTATTTCATGCTTAAAATCAGATTCATTCTTATTTTAAGCCTCTAAAGTTTATTGGATAAATATAAATTCATTTATAAAACATGTGTAATCATAATATGGTTAGTTATATTCATTCCCACCAATACAATGGTAAGTCATTAATGACCATTTAAAATAATAATATTATATTATTATTTTTCAGTATGACTTAGCCTTGTGTGCAACATGAGATTTCGGAGAAACCCATTGTTGTATGTCAGGTACTCCATCGAACATAGCATCCCCTTTAAAGTAAAATTAATATTTAATTCAAAAATATTAATAAATATGAAAATGACATATTCATTATTTACCTGTGTTGTTACATCCTTCCCCCCTTTTGGAAATTGCTTCCTCACAATTTTATTTACCTATCAAATAAATGGGGGTATTTATACCTCATAGCATTTTCAGATTCCCATGTTTCCTCTTCAACCATTGGGTTTTTCCAAAAATACATTTACCTGATAAATCACTTTATTCTGCAACACTTTCTCTCTATGGTCATGAATCCGAACTGGTTGTTCCTCATAATAAGGATTTTCTTCCAACTGAAGTATCTCTGGACTAAAAAAATGAAATGGATCTGGTGTATACATTCTTAATATTGAAAGATGAAAAATATTGTGTACCTGGGATAAACTTGGAGGTAAATACACTCTATAGGAAACTGATCCAACATTCTCTAGGATTTTATAAGTTCCAATGACCCTCGAAATCAGCTTCTCCTTCTTACCAAAATGCATCACACTTTTCCATGGATAAACTTTGAGGAAGACATGGTCACCTACCTTGAAAGAAAGATACTTCCTTCGGTTATCTTCATAAATTTTTTGCCTTCTTTGAGTTGCCCTCATGTGTTTCTATATCAACTAAAAATTCTCTACCATCTCTTCTACAAATTTTGGTCCCATCAGTTTTGTTTCACCTTCTTCATCCTAAAAAGATGGAGTTCAACACAGCTTCGCATATAATGCCTCAAATAGAGAAATCTATATACTTGAATGAAAACTGTTATTATATGAAAACTCAAACAAAGATATATGTTGGTCCCAACTTCCCTAGTAATCCATTGAAAAAGCACGTAGTATATCATCCAATGTCTGAATTTTTTATTTAGACTACCCATCTGATTGCGTATGAAAAGCTATACTAAAGATTAATTAAGTATGCAATGACTTCCATAGGCCTTTCCAAATGATGGAAGTAAACCTAGGATCATTATTAGATATAATGGAGATGGTAACTCTATTAAACCTGACTATCTATTTAACAAACAACTGAGAAATTTGATCTAGAGATAGAGTATCTCGAATAGGAAGGAAAAGCGCATATTTATTCAGTCAATCAACAATAACCCAGATTGCATTATTACCTCGATATGCCTTCGGTAATCCCACAAAGAAGTCCATGAATATATTTTCACATATCCACTCTGGCACTGATAAAGTCTTAATCATCCCTTCTGGTAATTTTCAATCTACTTTAACTTGTTGACAATTCAAACACTTCATAGTAAAGTCAACAATAACTCTTTTCATTCCATCCCATCAATAATACTTTTGATGATCTTTGTACATCTTAGTACTACCAGGATGAACTGAAAATGGATAACTACGAGCTTCACATGTCAACTATTTCTTCTAATGTGAATCACAAGGAACACATAAAATCTTCTAAAGTCTCAAAACATAATCATTATCAATGTTAAATTCAGGAAACATTCCCTTTTGAACCAACTCTACCTTTTTCTATAACTCACTGTCTTCCTTATATGCTTGCTTAATTCTGTCTAAGAGATATGATTTCACTAACACCTGAAACAAAACAGTGAAATTTCCTTCACCAACAACTTCTATGAAAAAATTCATCAAATCATTAACCAAATATTCTTGATATATATGTAACATGATTAATGTATCATTAATATTTAGAATCCAAGAATCATCCACTTTATTTTATTTTCCTGGATGATAAAGAATCAGAAAATCATAATCTTTGATTAATTCCAACCATCTCTTCTTTCTCATGTAAAATTCTTTCTGAGTGAATATATACATAAAACTATTGTGGTAAGTATATATTTCACATTTTATTACATATAGATGATGCCTCTAAATTTTTAAATAATAAAAAACAAAATCTAACTCAAATTCATGTTTAGGGTAATTTAACTCATGAGGTTTCAACTGAATTTATGAATAAGAAATTAGTTGATCATTATGCATTAGGAAACAACCATGTCCTTTCAATGAAGCATCAATGTAGATAAAAAATTCACCATATCCGGAAGGTAATTCCAAAACTAGAGTATTCACCAATCTTCTTTTCAATTACTAAAAATAATCATCACATTCTATTGTCCAGATGAACTTAACACCTTTTCGAGTTAACTCGGTCAGTGGGCTAGATAACCAAACAAAATTCTAAATGAACCTTATGTAATATCCTGCCAGACCATGGAAACTATGAATGTCAGTTATATTTGTGGGTCTTGGGCATTCATCAACAAATTTTGTTCTAGAAGGATAAATAATTATGATATTTTTTGAAATAATGTGACCAAATAATGAAATTTGTTGTCCCCAATACTGACACTTTCAGAATTTCCCATACACTTTATTTTCATTTACGGTTTTCAAGACATACCTTAAATGAAATTCATGTTCCTCCTTACTTTTTGAATATAAAAAAATTTCATCAATAAACACAAACACAAAATTATCCAAGAACTCATGGAAAATTCTATTCATACGATTTATGTATATAGAAGGTGCATTGGTTAACCTAATAGGCATAACTACAAATTCATAATAGTCATATCTAGTATGAAATGCAATCTTCGGAACGTCTGCTTTCTTTACTTTAAACTAATGGTACCCCGAACTAATGTTAATCTTCAAAAAATACTATGCTCCCTGTAGTTGATCAAACAAATCCTCAGTACATGTTAAAAGATACTTGTTTCTAATAGTGATATTATTCAAGGCTCTATAATCAATGAAAAGTCTCATGGAACCATACTTGTTTTTAACAAACAAGACTGGTGCACCCCATGGTGATGTTCTAGGTAAGATGAAACCTTTATCTAAAACCTCCTATATTTGTTTTTTTAAAACTAAATTTTCAATTTGAGCCATTAGATAAGGGGATTTTGAAATTGTCTTAGCATAATGAACTTAGTAAATAGTAAATTCAACTTCAAGATCAGGTATAATACCATGCAACTCATCATAAAAAACATCAATGTGATCATTTACTTCTGGAACATAATTAATCTGAACAATTAATTTTTTTCAACAATATGTGTATAGTAACAATGATTTCCATCTTTAACTAGTTTCTTAGCTTCCTGGTATGTTATCTAAGATAATTGTTCATTCTTGTACACCAACTGAAAGTCTTTATGAAATGTAACCTCTTTATCTCTATAGTCAATATTATTATGGTAAACAAAAAAGACAATCCATTCCCAAAATAATAACAAACTCTAATAGAGACAAAAAAACAAGGTTTTCAAACAAATTCATTCCACAAATAATGATAGGAATATTCTAATAATTTCTTCTTGCCTCAAAATTTCCCCCATGTGTTTTTACCATAAGTTATGGATTCATTTCTTGATCTGGAATTTAATATTTACCTGAATATTTCTTAGAAATGAAAGAATGTGTAGTCCTTGAATCAAACAATACATTGGAATAATATGAAAAACAAAAAAAGTATCTGAAACCACTTAATTTTATGGTCCCACATCAATTGTAGTAGTATCATAAGATTTTTCCCCACCCTTCTGCTTTTGATATGTCTGGTTTCTACCCTGGGTAATCAACGTTAGACACACATTGGCATAATTCCCAAACTCATTTCAACTAAAACATCTTACCGATGGCTTTTCATTTCCTACTTAATCATCTTCTTTATACTTAAGAGCAGTCGGACCAGTCAAACCACACCAGAAGAACTTTCCTGATTTAGAGATACATTGTCCTGGATTATTTTTACCACACATCTCACAAGATGGAAATTTATTTTACATACCTCTAGGCTTATTTGATTAATTATTTCCTTTGGCATGCCTACTAGACCTCTTATTTTGATTTCTCTCTTGGAACACCTGATTATCAAAAAACACCATTTTTACCTTCTCGACACATCTGACAAGTTTCTCATAGCTTTTGAATTCATGAGAGGATAATTCTATTCAATATCTCACGTTCAGTCATGAGTAAAATCGATATATCTTACTTCCAAGATCTCAAATGGAATTTGGAGGATACATTGTCATTTGAGTAAACTTTTATTTGTAAGAATCCACGGAGTCATCATCCTGACACAATTTTTTGAATTGTTTTTCCATCCTAATTCGAACCGTCTTAGGAAAATATTTTTTTGAGAAACATACCTTTGAAGTCATCCCAACCAAGAGCATCAATCTCTTCACTATCTCTGATATTTTTAACCACGGACCACAACTGAACTACTTATCCTTCAAAATGATAAACATAAAGACTATCCATTGGATTATTTGTACAAACCATGACATTGGAAATCCTTTCTAGTGCTTTAATCCACCCATCATCTTGAACATGGTCTGATGATCCTATGAATGATGGGGGATGTTTCCTCATGAAATGATCTACTCTAGAAATGTTCCTTTGGGGTTGATCTGGTTGATCCCATGCATGTATACCACCACCATTTATATCCTAAGTCAACTACGCCATAACTACAACAAACTGTTCAATTCAAATTCCATATATCTCTGAATGGAGATTTGGAAGGTTATTCTCCATTGTATGCCTTCTCAGCACCGCTGCCTGGTTTCTTCTATAGAAAACCATTCTGAACATACATATCTTAGACGAAGAAACATGGTATTCTTGAAATGCTATATCATTTCAATTTTACCATAATGTAAAAATCATTTATAGATATTCTACTAGCCAAATTCTAACTCTTAATGTTATGTAAACCTCCCTTTGATACCAACTGTAAGGCCCCGTCCATAAACATTAAATAATCTTGAATTAATATAATAATTTCCATTGAGGATCTTTTCATGTTTAGAGCTTTAGATAATTATGATATAACTTATACATAACAAATTTCTTATTACAAAGTAGACACATTTACTCACTATCCATAAAACAAAAAACTTTAAGAATGAATATGGTTTTGTTTCATGCTTAAACATCACATATTTTCATTGATCTCACACATAAATTTATTCACCTTTAAATCATGTGAAAAAAAATTCAAAACCTTGGATTAGCATAAAAAGCTCTGTAAGGGAAACATAAATAAGGAAGACTGTTAGTTTTTCCAATCAACAGGTAAACCATGAATACTTTATCCTAAAGTTATACCTTTCACATTTAAGAGGTAACAAAACACTTCACTGAATACAAGCTCATTTCTTACACTTTTTTAAACTAAATGATTACCATAAAGCTCATTTAAAGGATCATATATCATATAAAGGTAACTTGGGACATAAACAAACATAAATGTAATAACCACACAGTTGCCATCCACACATATCACTAAATGGAATAGTCATACAACTGACTTCCATACCCAATGAATTGGAGGTTATAATGTAACCACCCATCCTTGGTTTATCACAGAACCACCTGTCATTTGGTTTTTCCTGTAACTACCCGTAATTGTTTTATCATGTAACCACCTGTCAAATGTCCAATTATAATTATATAATCATAACACATAAAATATTTCAAATAACAATAATTCACTAATAACATTTAATTTACAATAACATGAAATCATTTCAAGATACTGAAATAATAAATCTATTTTAAAAACCATTTTCAATACCAAAGCACCCAAATAATGGATTTCTTTTCCTTTTAAAAACATTAAGACTTATAGAGGTATCCAAATAAAAAATAACGATTATGGTGGTAGAGAGGTCATTGTCACCACATACATTTAAAACATTAATTTTGTCATTTAGTAAAATACTTAATAGATAAATGATTACATTTGAATGAAATTAAAAGTTAATGGGGTTTATACAATGTATAAAATAAAGTTTTTTATAAATCAGAATATTCCTCAATGAAAGGATATTGAGACGAGGTCTCTTACCTCTTGTACGACTTGAATCATTCGTTCAAATATTTCCTGAATGATAAACATATGTTAAATTAAAATTTCTCCATAACCATTTCCATGTTTATTATTACCTTTATATCACTTATTGCCTTTATATAATAATTTGTTAATTATTTGAGTTTATATCGGTCATTTTGTCGATGTTCGGAAGTTGAGTGAAAAATGAACTTGTTATAATTATAAATTGTCCATGTGGTCAAAACTATATTCTCTCCAGAATGATATTAATGATTTATATACAATATATATCAAATATATCCATTATATAGGTATTTAGAATAGTCCATATCATTTGGATATAAGAAATAAAATGCACTGTTCATGGAGACGGTAAGTCGTACGTACGCATGATTGCTACTTTCATTTATTTTTCATATTTAATGGAATGAAAACTAACTGATACGTAGGTATATTATAATTACAGAATAATATATATGTTATATATGTTACAAAATTTGATTAATTCCATTCTTTATACATTCCATGTATATTATGAACGAGTGATATATCTTTGAGCGGGCGATAGTCTGCACTTCCTGAAATGAAATTATCATATTTATGCGACATGAAAAGTTTAAAGGTATGTTATAAATGAGAATAACATAATAATAGAGGTAAAATAAATATCATATATATCATATAAAATTACAGTTCCATTTTAAGGGCTACCATGAGAGGCGGTATGAGATAATTAAACAATCATCATTTCTTGAGGCAGTAGTTCATCGTCCACAGAAACAGTGTGTTCTAAATCCATTAGATGGTGGTGTGTGTAATTGTAGTTAGAATAATTCTCATCAGAACATCTTTGTATATTGATGATGAAGTTTTTTTATGTAATCAAATAATAATAACATTATAGGGAGAAGAGAATGAAAATAAAAGAAATGAACTTTAGAGAAGACAGTACCCATAAATTGGGTAACTCCATTTGGTTTGAACAAAAAGGCATTCTACAATTATATTCTTCCTAATGGAGGGATTCTATGAGGAAGATAGGGATCTTGGGAGGTTATTTGGGCAGATTTTTTATGATACAAGGGGGAATGAGAGGTTTTAGTAAGGGTTAAAGGTGGTGTCCTTTTATAAGAGGGAGGAGGGGCACTTTAGGAAAGTTTTAAAGTATTATTTTATTATTAATTTATTTACTAATTTTAATTACACCAAATTGTTGTATTTCTAATATTAGATTGGGATGACTATTAATACTCGAATAAAATGGGTTTTAAACTAGTTTAGATCAGAAATATAACCTTATCTTTTAGCTTTAACCCTCAGTTAACTAATTTAACTTTTACCATGTCTTCTCGTAAATTCATATTATTTGATTAATATAGTTATAATAAAATTCAAAGAGACCCAAAAATGGATCATTAATAAAAATCTCAACATCGTATTTTTCATGTTTTCAAATGTTATATTTTGAGGACTATTATATCATTTAATAAAATATTAATTGATTTAAAAAGTCATTTATGTCAATTTTTATACTATTCATATCATTACTTTTTAAAAATACATAACAACATTATTAATTTGAAGAAACGTCATTTATTTAAATATAACATGTCATTATCTTCCGTAAAATATTTTTATGTCATAAAAAGTTTCAAAATAATTTTTTTTAATATTTATAATCTCATTTATTTAAAAAATCAATTAATGAGGTAATCATTACATCATCATTGTGTCATAAATAAATTTATTTAATTGTTGTATAAAAATTATATATAAAATTCCATGATGTAGGAAATATTTTGATATTTATAATGACTATTTATGGTCGAAAATATAACTTATATATTGTAAATATAACATACATAACCCCATATAAAATTTGTTGTAGAAAAAGTTACATGTTTAGGTTATATTTTCCTTAACATTAAATTAAAAGTGATTAAGTGTAATTTTCACAAACAAGTGGCCCCATGGGGTCCTAAAATCTACACAATGATTACCATGTTCAGAAATATATCATCCGATAGGGTTAGGACACATGTTATGGTAATATAATATTATTATAATATTATTTTCTACCCTTATTTACTAGATTTACATTTTAACCATGGTAAATAAAATATTTATTGAAGTTACTATTCATAATGTCTGAAAATAAAAGTAACCTATTTACATGATTTGGACCTCCTGATTAAAAATATGGGATCAAATTTTCCAAAATCAAAACATATAAGTTGCAGAAATTAATTTAAAATTAATAACTATTGTCAAAACCAAAAAAATTGTTTTAAGAAGTAATAACTACCAAAAGATTGGCATGTTTTTATGTCCAATTTCAATGTGAAATTACTTCTAATGACCAAAATTGGATTAAATGATAAAAATATAATCTAATTATAGTTTAAATCCAATTATAATTACAATATAATCATATATATTAATTCGATGAAAAGATAGTTTTGACTTAAAATGCAGTATTTTTCAAAATTCATTAAAAAATGAAATTTATCAGAAAAGTACGAAAATTTACCCAAAGTAAATTTTGATTTACCTATTCTAATTAAGAAGTTTATTATTTGAAATTGAACATATAAAAGTGAAATAAAACTAGATTAACCATCAAAGGGTGGTAAATCAACATTTTAAAGAATATTAGAATGCTGCAAGCTTAAAATTAGATTCATTCTTATTTTAAGCCTCTAAAATTTATCGGATAAATGTTAAGACTTTTAAAAAACATGTGTAATAATAATATGGTTAGTTTTATTCATTACTGCTAATATAATGGATAGATGTTAACTACCATTTAAAATAATAATATTATATTCTTATTTTTCGGTATGACTCAACCTTGTGTGCAACATGAGATTTCGGAGAAACCCATAGTTGTGTGTTGGGAACTCCATCAAATATAGAATCCCATTTAAATTAAAATTAATATTTAATTCACAGATATTAATAAATACAAAAATTTCATATTATTTATTTACCTAAGATGTTACATCAGTGCTCTATCCATAGGCCACATAGTGAATCTAGTATGTATGCAGGGTTTAGGGGTATAGGGGAAATTGTTCTAGCTTCTGACTTCAATTCAAAAATGAGGATAGTTTAAAATTCTTTTTTATATCTTATTCACATTGAAATGGTTCTATTTTTAGGGAATAGGTATACATACCACATTTCCTTATTAGGATCCTTGTGGATTGAAGAGTTCCTCATTAGTTGTAATGGGTGCGGGGTCTCATTTTCTTGAGACATCAGTAGGGGTTCCTTTTTATATGCAAATCAAAATTTGGTTACCTTATGTGTTTTCCCCTTATAGAGGGGGTTTTTTGGTTTATGATAGGTTTTCTAGGTTAGCCTGTGTTGTTAAGTTCTTAAATGGTGGGAAAACCCACTATAGGTCTCATTGTAGATTTTTCTAGTCCCCATAAATGTTAGTTGGTTTCTTATATTGGGGAGTCCATACCAACCTCTGGGGTTGATAATCCAGTTTACTTTTCCATGTTAGATTGGAAATAATTGGTTTTTTTTTATTTAATCTAAATTCTAGTCTATCTCCTTTTGGATAACATTGGTCTTTTGGAGCACACCCAATGGTTATAACTATAGTTGGGTTTTGCATGTTGTAGTTTCAGGTTTATGTTGATTTTCAAGAGGTGGTAAGAGTTCTATTTTGTGGTGTTTGTGGTGTTCTTAGTTTTATAGGTTAAATCATGTGATCATGGAAAATTATTTTCCATTGATAGATGAACTAGAGATTGGTGTGTCTTTCCAGGGGAGAAAAACATTATTGTGGGTAGAATTTTCACACCCGAGTTTTTGTTTTCCTCCTCGGTTCTGGATCTATTTTCTCTCTTTGTTTTTATTTCGAGTTCCAATGGTGATTGGGATTGAATTTTGAGGTGATATTTTCTTTATCTCTAGTACTATGGTCAATCCTTAGTTCTCCCATGTGTTTTTATACGAAACATAGAGTAATTGGGCTTTCCAGTATGTGGTGTAGGGTTGGCACACAGTAAAGGAAACCATGCGACATAGCGCAATTAAAAATGAATCTATGAGTTAGTTTCTAGGGATTGTCTCATAACATGTGCATGGTATGTCTAATTATGCTACAAACATGCATGGAGTAGCTATCTCCAAATAGAATCATTCATCATGTTTTTCACATGGTATACCAATCCATGTGACAAGCCCTTGTGGGGTACCTCTTTATCTAGTGGCATGTGCACGGTTGGTACACCGTTAGACAAACTGTGTGGCCTAACCATGCGATCCACCCATTACATTATAATTGGGAAATGACCCTTTTCGCTCTAATGATTTCTACTAAAAATCCACAATTTTTTTCCTCCACCTGGTTCATAAATCCCTATCAGATCTCCTCTATGGTTCTTCGAGCCTTTTCCTTTCCCCCTAGTGTAGTTTGGAGCTAGATTTCTCAAGGAAATCCTCTATTTTCTTATCCATCATCATTCATCTTCCATTTTCTATAAATATCCCCTTACTTG
Source organism: Viscum album (assembly GCA_963277665.1). Lineage (NCBI taxonomy): Eukaryota > Viridiplantae > Streptophyta > Magnoliopsida > Santalales > Viscaceae > Viscum > Viscum album. Next base: position 374,003,870 of record OY728163.1, on the reverse strand, counting down.
ATTGTCAAGGGGTTTAAGGGATCAATTTTAACTTGATTTCTATTTGGTTTTTATGTTTCTATAATTCCTCATGGTTGTTCTTGGATTGTGGAACCTTCTTGAGGTTGTTTCAGGTATGCATTGTTAAAGAATCGTTTCTTTGAGGTAAGATTCCCTTTGTACTTGACATTAAATTTATGAATCGTTGGTTTCAAGCTTTTTACACTTCCTTATATAATAAATATTGATGTGTGATCTTTTTTATAATTATTTGGGTGTGCAATGTGAGTATTTCTTCCTTTTTTATGATAAATGGTATTGTTTTATTAAATGTTCCACACCAAGTATTTGATAAATTGACGGGTTTGCTTTATCATGTGATTTTTTATTATAAAGCATGGGTTTGATTTATAAATGAGTCTATAACATATTTATGGTAGTTTTGGGTTCTTAAAATTAATTCATAAAAGTTTTGAACTTGAAAATGGTGTGTGTTTGGTTCTATTAGAATGATAAGGATTTTTATGATGATATGTGGCCTGGTTGTAACGTTAATGAAAATGGTTTTGATTTTCACATGTAGTGTGAGTACTAAAATTGTGTTTTATAAATGATTTTGAAATGTAAAATGTTGTTTTTTCACCTCCTTGAAAGGGTGGATTTATTTCATTTAGAAGTGATGGTTATGTGAAACACTAGAGGCCCGTTTATAAATTTATGAAAATAGTCATAGTGATTATCATGAAAACTCTCCTCTAATAATTCTATTACCTTATTTATATTAAATAGATGGGATCATCATTATGGAATCCTCATGATCCGTTTATGTGTATGTGTGGGGTGTCCACACTGTCGAATACTCATGACCCATTTACTTAGTGTTAAAATGGGAGATCCTTATAGTGGACTCCTTTGATATCTATGGATTTTAAAGAAAGAGATTATTCGTTGGGGTTACTTGGGTCATGCATGTTTTGTGAATTATTTTTATATGTGATCTTGTGATTATATTCTCGGTTAGATCACCCTCTTTACATCTTAAGATGGGAACCTAACATAGTTATCAAATTTTCTAAGAATTATTAATGCACTATCATAGGTTACGCACTATCTAGTAGCCCGCAGAAGGGTGATAAATTGAGTTTTATTGCTGCAGGATAGTGCCCTCTGATCTGTACCGTGTAGGGGATGGCTGTGCATGTGAGGTAATTATTCATGTCATCATGTCAAGCATGATTTTTAGGATGCATTTACATGTATTATTATGTTCTTAATTATTATTGAGCGCTAAGGTTTCACCCATGTCTATTGAAACTTAGTTGTCTGTGGAGAATGATTTTTATGCATTGGTGGTCATACACTATTGTGTGATATTTCTCATTTACCTTTTCGTATAATTTTGGTGTTTAATTCTCAATAATCATTACTTCATACAAAAATTGATGCACTATTTTCAAGAATTTTTTAGAAAATATTTTTGGAACTATTTTATACTCTTATACATTTAAAAAGAAATATTATCTTTGACTTAAAAATTATTATGGTTCCTTCTTCGAATGAAATATGGTTTCGAATGGTAAAAATGGGATAATATACCATGTTTGGTTTTAAATTTTAAACTCTGTAGAAATAATTATTTTTTATATTTTATTTCAAACATGAAGTTGATGTTTCTTTTATTTTAATGGAAGATAATTAAGAATAGATTTGTTACAACATGCTTACTGAGTTTCAATACTCACACCTACTATTATTTCTTATTTTAGCCTTTGGTATTGATTTTAGCTAGGTTTTGATCATCGTGGGTGATGGTTGATCATGGTATGAGAAATGGATCCTTAGGGACACAGGGCGATGTTGTGTTCATTAGGTTCATTTGGTCCTTATTGTTAAGTCATTGAATTTTCAGTTCCTCTAGTAAAATGATTTTTAGTTCGGTTATTTATATTTATTGGGTGGATCTGTTTATTTCTGCTCTTTATTTTCGAGCCCGTGGGGATTGTAAATTCCATTCTACCTTTTCACAGATCAGCTCGAGGACTAGTTCAAGATTCACCCAGGTTGGTTTGTGACAACCATAATAGAAATGAGCATCTATATTGTTACTATTCATGTAGTCACTCCATGTATACACACTATATTTTAGTAATAGAGTTGTACCAACTCATCTACCTAAGGAATCCCTCAGTTTGGAAAGGGATGGAACAACTTCATCATCTTCTCAACCACAATCCACATATAATTTATACATCTTGGGCTCCTGGGAAACTGCATAAAAATTCCATTTTCACCTCATCTAACTCCCATATAAGCATAAGAAGATGTTGAAGTAAACCACTTGGTAAATGATGCTCGACCTTAATACTCTAAAAGGGATGCCAATGAGAGACATAACTGAATATATAACAATTCACACTAGAACAAAAAAACTATTTTCTGATATCATGATACATCCTTATCTATCATAGGTGCACTACCCAAAGTGATGCATCGAAGTCCCTCTTCAATCCTTCCCTTATGGAGGCAATACTCACAACTATCCCATGAAGTTTGATCAATTTGTTTCAATCTAAATATCATATTAGAATAGGGTTGTTCCTCTTATAAAATCCCTATGCCACTAACCACTCAATATTTGAATCATGGATGGATTTCAATTAGTCCACCATGTAATTCAAGATAACTAAGGGGGAACATGTCATCACCCCTTGATCGTCAAATTCACCAAATGACCATTCAGTCAACTTCCTCATCAATCTCAATTCCTCCTCTAATGGTTGATATCTAATCTATTATGTATTACTATGAAAATAATCTACAAAAAATTAATATTTATAATAAAAAAATCCATCTCAAAGTCAAAATTCTATATATACTCAAATCAATGGATGTGTAATAGATTAAAGTCTCATTGAGAGAATATATAATGAAATATCTTGTGGTTTGTGTCGACAATAAGTCTCTCACCAAAGATATAATACGGTCAACACTTCCAAGCATGAACCACCACAACTAAATCAAGATTATATATAGGGTAGCTCTAAATTTGATTCCATTACCAAAAAGACCCATTAGAAACTACATGATCTGTATATATAAAAAAACAACCAAATCGATACTTGAGGTATTATAGTAAACCAAATATCCCATAATTGGATTTAGTAAGAAAAAAATCATATCTGAAGTCAATATCCTCCTAAGCATTAGGAAGGACATTTGATACTAATCATAAAAATCACTATTTACCCCATTATTGGTTATCCAAATTAAAGGTCCTTACTAAGTGGATAAATATTGAATGAACCAACTTTATTACCCATAAAAACTGTGTAAACTCTTAATCACGAATACATTCTGAGGGAATTCCCATGAAATCACTATCGTTACCTTCTCTCAAACAAATGAGATTATTGTATAAGAAATCACATGAAAAAAGAATAACACCTCTTTGATACAAAAGTGAAACTTCAAAATATTAGCATAAATATGATTTTTTAAAATTATACACAACATTATCTAAAGGTGTCTTGAAATAATCCTTAGGTTCTATGAGTGTATCAAGATATAATGAATGAATACAATAAAAAATGAGTCAAGTTATCAGTAATCAATACTATTCATGGGATAAATGAACACCATTGTAGAATTTTTCATCTTGAAAGGATTGAAAAGAAACTCATACCATCTATATCTTTATCTAAATGATGTCTTAGTTATATCTTCTTCTCTGACTCGAACTATTAGTGGTCTGGTCACAAGTCAATCATCGAGAACAACTGGGATCCCCTCAAATAATCAAATAGATCACCTATCCTCTGTAACGGGTACCTTTTTTTCATTATTAACTAATTCAACTTTCTTTAGTCCATGAATAGTTCAATTCATATATCCACCATTTTAGAAAACAAAATTGGACCACCCAAAGGATAAGGGCTTGGTTCGGTAAATACTTTCGCCTATAGGTACTCTAGATGCACCTTTATTTCCATCAACTTATCAATAGTTCTATGATATGGAGGGATTTATATAGGTTTTTCTCCATGCATGATCTTGATCACCAATTCAACTACTCTATTAAGACTAAGTCCTAAGAAGTCATTAGGTAAACCATCCTGGTAATGGTCACCATTGAAGGTAAAAATGAGGGATCTACTACATGATCTTCTATAAGAACTATGTCTACTAACTATATTATAATATTTCTAAACGTACTTAGGTATAGACCTATTCTACATACTATATAAGTTAATTCTCCTCTTATGACATAATTTCCCTCTTGGTTATAGTAAAGGATACTCATCTACTCTAAAAGTCAATGTGAACTTGATAACTGGAAAACTATTCCATGATGAAAATCACATCAAATATTTTAATCCCTAGGATTATAAAATTTCAAAAATCTCCACAAAAATTGACCCCCACAATGAATATATAAAAATTTGTAGAGAATCTACCTTCTTCCTCAAGGGTTTATAAGTAGTAATCAATTCATAATATAACTTGACCAGTAAGTTGATCTCATTAACAAATTGAATAAGTATAAAAAATGAGAATGTACTACATCAAAAAAAGTAAGAATAATGGTCCCCAAAACCATTCAACTAACTATAAATTTTCCCTCTACACCATCAGCTATAACCTGGTCAATATCAAACACTCTACCTACGTCAGTCCCATGACATTATCATCAAGACCACAAGTTTGGATAATTTACCTACCCCTATGGAATTTTTGTGTGATATTGAGATCCCTTATCCATCAAAAGAATAAAACCCCATATCTTCTCTTCACCTCTGAAAAAACTTGACCAAAAATCCCCAATTAGAAATGAAAAAGATGACTCATCTTTCCACATCAATGAAAATTGTTCTATGATTTAGGGAAAAATTCCGATAATGTCAAATATGTCCATAAATGAATCATAAGGAAACACCTTCTTCCCCATAGGGCGATAAGTAAACCTTAGTCCCTTACAACTACCAACTTCTTTTCTTTTAATCCTTCTTAACCTTCCACATCCTACTACCACAAAATGTTCTCACTACATCGTAAGGATTCCCAATCATCAATGCATCACGAGCTAAAACCACACATGATCCATCCCTATCTAGAAACGTCTTGATATTTAAGGCCTTGTGTAACACCTTTTAATACATCAAAGGGTAGAATATCCTAAACAACTGAAATTAGGTTGAAGTATAATCCCAAATTTTCAGTCCTTGAGTATCTCACACCTAGCTGAAATAAGAGTGAAGCAAAGAAACTCTATGAAAAGATAATAAAAGGTGGATACTGACATCATCCCATACTAAATATATATGAACTCCTTATATCAATACATTTTTATTATATCTAGGAAAAAATCAACGCCTCCCAAGTCAAACCCTCACTTATCATCTCTTGTTTCATGTCACCCCACTATCTCCCAACTATCCCCTAAATCATGAATGTAAATAGATTTACCCTTTGATCCTACTGAGTCTACCCTATACCAAATATTCCTTATATGATATTGATATAATACTTAGTATTACAGGGCCCTCCAGTACACTAGAAGGATAGAAATGATTAATATGGAAATTCTTAGTATAATCAATCATTATCATGTGGTCTCCTCTAACTGGAATAGGAATATTGTGAAATACTACTCATTAAAGCATTTTCACTTCTTGCACAACTGGATAATGTGTGAGAGAATTATAAACTACATCCTCAAATAGGTCCAGGGGTAGGATATGAACTTCCTCCTTTGAATGGTTATTCTAACCCACTTCCCTAGGAAATCTCATAATATGGATTAGAGGGAAAATTATCTATGATGAAAAAATACAATTTAAAAATTTCAATAATATATCACTTAAGGTGAGATCTCAAACATTTTTTATTTACCTATAATGGATTTAAATTAGAAGACCTATCTTTAGAGGCTACCCACATCCACAAAGCATAACCCCCTTTGAAGTACTCAATGCCTAACACAAATCTCTAGTACTTGTATGTTAGTCAATTTTATATACATATAAATAATATAACATAAATAGTTCAATTAAATTATATTCCATTACATATAAAAAATAATAGTTCACCTATTACTAATGAAATTTAATTAAATGAAATACTATATATGAAAATAAAATAGTAATATCACATTTGAACCTACATGCCTACTCTAGATGAATGAAAACACCCCTAAATCCCATAATTATTATCATAGCAATCATGTGAATCACTGAAGGTGATATACTAGGTCGATTAGATTCACCACCACGGAAATAGATCAATAGTAAATGATCAACTTATAACAGTAACCCCATACCCCAATAACATGGAGTACCATTCCACCTGAGTTTTCCATGAACCTGTATGACTCCCTTACATGAGTTACACATAGCCTATATCCTTTCTAACGTGACCTAACATAATCAAGAATAATAGAAAAGGAACCGTCCTTTGATTCATGTTTCTAACACCTTGACCCAAATCACTTGGTCTGGGATAGTGTGTCACATTACGTCATGTTTGTATCCCCATATTCAAGAGCATTCTGAATACTGGTGATGGTATGAATAGTACAATAGATATAATTTAAGCTCAATATTAATATCCATCCACCATAATCACAATAAGCCATAAATAAATATCCTAGAACAACATAATGGTAACTAAATAATATCATCATTATATGATAAATGAAATTTGGTTCAAAAATATATAAACTAAAGGAGACTTGATGCATATAGTTTACCAATGTATGATAACAATATAAAACAAACTAAAAAAACTATAAAAGTAGTTTAGTGTTCTTTCCATAATTTCATTAATCCTCCAAAATTCACCTTCTCAGGTCCTCTATATAGGGCCCCTACACATAACTGGATCCCTAACAATGAAATATGCACATGTGTTGAGATTCCCATGAAAGGTGTGAGTATAAAATTAGTGGAGACCTCCAATTCATACTTAACATAAGGTACACATGTAAATAAATGTTTATGTTATTGTTAATGGTAAATGAAAAATAAAACATGTAATAATATATTGGGTGACTATACACTAACAAAAATACCATTATCCCCGACCAAACCTACTTTCTCTCAAATTCAGAAAGAATGCCCCATATCTTAACACATTTTGAATTAGCACACAAGGCCAACACATGTATTGTATCAAGGCATATAACTGATCTATCCTTGAGTCATACCAAGTGTATCAAACCCATGGCTCATCCTCAGGTTAGGCCACAATGACATCGTTCCCCTACCTCTCATGTGTTAGGGAATAATACCATCAGACCCCATACTCAATCCTAGGTCTGGCCACATGGATATCATACAACATCTTCTATATTGGTCCAGGACTCTAGGTCATAAAACCCCTGTAATGTCTCCAGGTTCCATCAATTTCATCATCACACATTTAATAATAATATGTCCCCTCTCTAGGGGCTAACCCATCCATAATGATCAAACCTTTAACTGTTATACTAGATAAAAACCGCTACATGCCATGAATTCAAACACAATATAGAATGGTATAGAAATTATAAATCATAGCACATAATGTATTGGTATCTCAAGACACTCAGGCACACCATATACACATCTCAATCATACCATATCATACAAAAGTTCTCACAACTACACATGAACACACATTTCAGTCATGCAAAACAACTTTATATAAAGTCCTAATATTGTAAGCACTTCCTGTAACACAGTGAGATTTTGTGATTTTTTTTCAAGTTAATTTAACCGTTTTGAAATTTTGTATTTCATGAAACAATAAAGATATTTAATTTTATACTAAATAACTTGGTTTGGATTGTTGTATATGCAACAAAAATTTAATTGTTCACTACACTCAATATAGAATTCGGAATGCTCTACCCGGAACACCGAGTTTCACTTACTTTATATGGAATAATAACTTTCCACGATGACTTGCATAACACACAAGACTACGGTTTACTGAACAATTAAAAAATATTATAATTTAATTTTTTTAATATAATAATATAAAACCATTGTATTAAATTAGAGGTTATGAATAGTATTAACTTATTTAGAAAAATATGTGGTTTATATAATATAATAGAAATTCATAGGTTAACAATTAATTATAAATAAAATATGAAAATTGGTTGATTATAAAAGGAAATATTATTATGGTCACAATGTTGTTTCACCATAATAAATTAAATTTTCATTAATGTATTTTAATTCAGTTTTTCAAACATTCCTTACAAACAGGTCATTGACTCGGCGTACGTTACACCCAATACTGAGTTTCTACGAAATATAATTTTATTGTAATAATTATTCAAACGAATTTGTTATAACCTAGCCGTTAAAAAATAGTAATATGAATAGTGATAACTACTTATCAAATATTCTTATAATGGGTTTAAAAGAATAAAACATATTGATAATTGAAAATATAAATGTAGAAAGGCCTTTATATGTTTATAAATATTATTTTCTCATATAAACTACTTTTCAAGTACATCTATAAAAAAAAGATGATTTTAGATATTTAATTTAATAAAACAAACTAAATTTTTTAATTTAGACTTTTGAAATAATCCTATGGTAATGTTTTGGTATTTTTCTATGAAACTTCATTTTTTAATTAATATTGAAAACTACTGCGTTTTAGTTAAAAAATACATTTTTTATAAATAATTATTAATGTTAAATATTTCATTAACTTTTTAAAGGTAATATTAGATAAATTATAAATCTTTCAATAAAATTTAATTAATTATAAAAAGTTTCACTTCAAAATTTAATATAAAAACATAACAAACTTTGGTTCATTTTTTTAATTTAAAAACACACCATTTCATCTCATCTGTAGGATTATCATTAATCATAATTTTTCCTCCTATATGAATATAATTTTGAAAAAAATTATATACAATATTTTAATTAGAATAATGTTTAGAGGATAATATGATCATCTTAACTTCTAACCTAAAACATTAGTAAAAGTGATTAAAATTTGTCACTGTGAATATGGTCAAATTAAGCTCAATTGGGGACAAAACCTTAAACATTAAGGGCCAAAATGATCAAGAAACTTTTCCAACACCCATTTTCTCTACCTATTTCATCCAATAAACTTCCATTGTTGATTTTGGTTGTTATGGTATGATTTTGTTAAGGACATGTATACAACTAACTTGTTTTTAAAAATTCCATGTGAGTCCTTTTCATTCTCAATAAAAGGCCAGCAACTCTCCGTATTATTCACACCTCTAAAACCAATTAATTTCGACCAAGTCCTACCCAATCCACTTTCTGGTAATTTTAACTCCACCTAGAATCCTTCCCTTTGGCAGATGAAAATCCATGGAATCCTTTTGGCACAAACCAATAAGAGTTACCCAATTAAGAGGTAACACATTCTCTCAAGCACCATTCTTTTATTTTATCTCTCCACCCCAGTCACTCACGTTATTACCTTATTATATTACAACACCTGTATCCTAATTATTATAATATTCTTTAATTAAATGGTTTGAACTAAACTTACACACACCTTTATCTAATTGGTAACGAACATACTGTTTCTCAGTACGACAAACTACTGCCTCATGAAACAATGATTGTTCATGTTTCATTTACCACCTATCAGTGTGACCATTATGATTTAAACTAGGATTATATATTATATATGTTAAATTTATTATTTCTTCAGTCTTATATATTCTTTTTTTAAAAACAAATATTTTATCTTTATATTTTGTGTTAATACGATAATTTCATTTGAGGAAGTGTGGACTATCTCCCCCTCAATGTGATATGATTCATTCATACACCACATTGATTATATTAATTATGGTTTTAGTAAATATATATGATATATATTTTCTAATAAATATAATTTAGTAATGATATATATGTGTTTGTGTGTGTATTTTTCTTTCATTCTATTGAAACAACAATTAAATAGAAATAACGTTCATTCGTACGTACAACCTACTGTCTCCCTGAACAGTGTATTCTATTTCAAACTTATATATTCTATATATTATTAGAGTACATATAAAGTGTCTATAAATGATATTTATATCATTTTTTACATTCTGTTAATCATGATATAAAGCATAAAAATCAAATATATAACAAATTAAAACACAAGCGAATAATAAAGTGAATATTACCCAAAGTGAAAATTTAACATAGGATTGTTAACAAGATTCAAATATAAGGTCATAATAAAACCATATATTTTATTATATATAATAATATAGTTATTCAAAAAATATATAAAAAATTTATATTTATCATACATGTGTTCTAAATGTGTACAATGAGAGTCAAGAAACAAGTTAAGGGAATTTCATCTCACTTTTTATTCTTTTCACATGCATGCTATGTTAGCCACTATTTACTTTTATAAGGTGTAAGTAATTAAAATTATTGTGTTATATGTATCATATAAAAAAATATTCGGGTATTAAAAAATCATTTTTATGAACATTCATTCATGGTTTTTACGTTTCAAAAGATACCAAATTGGTAAAAATGTTTTGTCTCAATTTCCCTACTTTGAGACTCATGCTTTATTATGCACCTAAAATCATTTCTGAGGTGTATATAATTATAGTTTACATGTTCAATCATGTATAACCTTATTTTAATTATAATTTAATCTTCATGTAATTTTTTTTACTTACATTAAAAGTATGATCCCAAGTTACCAACTTATAAGATTTTATTGAGACAATCTCATCGCTTTTCGAGATTTTTAGGTTTATGATTACATTGATAATTATTAGGTTCCATACTTCAATAAATTCGTTAATTTTATTCTCATTTGTTTATTCATGATATATACATGTAGTGGTACCATTTTTTACTCTTTGGTACATAATATAGTTAAGAAAGCGTGTTTAAGAATGCCTGACCTTACCCTCTCTTCGGTCAGGAATCTCTGTTCTTTTAAAACCATTTTTTTAAAAGGGTTTCCAATAATATTATACTAAAATCCTATGATAATTAAAATAATTTTTTAACCTTTTTTTATTTTACCAATATTTTCAAGGGAACCATCTTGTAACTTTCTGAATGAGGTGATTTTCAATCATTTTTATCATGTAAAAGAAATGTTCTTATTACTTCGTACAACATGTACGAATTTATCTGTTGTCAAAACGTTGAGGATTTCTTTTGATGTTTTAATGTTATTTTTAAATAAATAAAATAAGATATATTTTCAAGGAAATTTTTTTTCAAAACGTTTTCAAACTCCCTTTATAATTTTTCAAGGAAAATTGTTTTCAAAACATTTTCAAACTTCTTTTATACGTTTTCAAGGAAAATGGTTTTCAAAATGTTTTCAAAAATTATTTATAATTTTTCAATAAATTATAAAGTAAAATAGTTTTCAAAATTTTTTCATGATTTATTTATAATTGTTCAAAGTGTTTTCAAAGAAAATTGTTTTTAAAATGTTTTGAATCTTATTTTATACGTTTTCAAGGAAAATGTTTTTCAAATGATTTCAAGATGTAATTATAAGTATTAGTGGTATTTTATAAGAAATGTATTTTTAAATTGTTTAATGTATTATACATAATTTTTCAAATAATAAATTATATTTTAAACAAGATATGTTTTTGAAAGATATTTATAAATTATTTTCCATCTAAGATGACATTTGTTGATGTTACTGAAGCCCTTCAATAAATTGATCAAAAGGTTCCATTCATATCCTTTCTATGAATGGGTTTTCCTTAATTTCACATACTTTATGAACCTATTTAACTTTCAAAGGTTTTATGTTTATCAATGTTCTCTATCATGGATTTTATGTTTATGTAATTAATTTCTCTTTCACATGTATTTTTTTAGGAAATTGTTTTTCTTTCAAAAATTATTCTTTCGATGAATTGATTATGAGACATGTATATTATCCATAGGATGTAATATGTTTACGTCTTAATAATAACCATTTCAATACATGGGATACGACGTTAATATTTATGATCTTGTGGAACATGTATGTATGATTTCACTATGAGACGGGTGGGACCTATATCTCCCTCCAATGCATTCGGTAATGATTTATATCTCTTGAGATACAATAAGATGGTCTTGGGATTAAGCCTTGGAAACTAAGATAGCCATGTGAGTGAACCATGACTATAAATATGGTATGTGGATTGATCTCATACTTCTAAGATGGACATGGGAGTGAACTATGACAACCAATATGGTATGATGAGTGAACTCATGCTACTAAGATTGCTATGGGAGTGAACCATTACTACCAAGATGGTTTGGGGAGTAAAACCTTACGACCAAGATGGTCTTGGAAATAGTGCCTTGTATAATATGGAAACCATATTATATGCTTATGTGTGTGCCTAAATTCCATTCTTTATTCTTATTTTATTCTTTTATGTCTTATGTTCCTTATTTCATTATGATTCATGCTTTATAAAATTCCATAATTTATGCTATGATTCATGTTTATGATATTTTATATGCAGGGTATCGTCTTCTATTTTCATGATCATGTTATTATACCCTTATACTCATAATTACTCTTACATATCTCCATTATTTACCATTACTGAGCATTTTAGCTCACCCATTTCTTATGTTTCCTTTTCCCACGTTATAAAGAAATGTATTTTGTATAAGTACTAAAGTTAGGGACCTTTGTGGGTGATGTTAAAGTTATTTCAATAGGATAAAATATTTTTATTCCATGTTTCCAAAGACACTAAATTATTATGGTCCTTAGGCATGTAATTTATTTATGTACATAATATTCATCTAAAATGATGTAATCTCTATTTATGTTAACCATGGGTCTCTATAGTTTGTATCAAATGAAATGTTCATTAATCCATTAGAAAATATTATGATAAAACTATAGTGAGATCACTAGATATATTTTTAAGGATAACTCTAAGTATTTATCTAAGGATATGTATAAGGAAGATCCAAAATTTAAAAAAATTCTCTGGAATTTGGGAAAATGGTTGAGTGAGTGGTTTTTTAGAAACACATCCATGTATGGATACTACAAGTGGATGTGGCTATGGAATAGATGTACGTAAGGGTAATATCTACAAAAAGTTGTTGTAATCCTTACTTGGGGTATTCAAGAACATGACAATGGGCCTTACAGTACACCTGGTTTGACACTCCTGGGGGATATGCTTTGAAAATTCTCAAATTCTTCACGAACCCTCATGAAATATTTGGATATAAGTTAGCTATGAATAAATTAGGATGGACAAAGGGTTTCATATATTAAGTATCATGTCATGATTTAGAAATCCAATAATTAAATATTTTCATGACTACGTGGTTTTCTACTATAATAAGTAAAACACACACTATGCTTCTAGTATTAGTCAATAGTGGGAACCTGAAGAAACTTGAATAATTTTGATTATAATGGATGATTTACTAATAATAATTAATGTGGGATGATAACTGGAGTGAAAAATGTTGTGATTTTGCATAATCAGTTTTCATGGAACAAGATTAACAATGTGTACCTTAACCAACTCTGGGAATCACCAAGGAAAAGAAAGAGCGAGTTCACAAAGAGTTTTGGCAATGGAGACCATGGAAGAATGAAGACTTAATTTAATTTTAGTCAAGACTATGGAAATAATCACATAAGTGAATGTCTTAGAGGAACATGAATATGTTTTGACTATAGAAAATAAGGACATAAAGAAAGTGTCTATAAGGGAAAAATTAATATTTTTGTAAATAGAATAGATGGGAATTCTGGCCTCCCTATGACATCATTAAAGCTTAAGTGCTCTACATGTGTAATAAATGGTTATTAAAAAACTCAATGTCCCAAGATGAAACCTCCTAAAGAGGATCATAAATTTGGTTTGATTAATGGTTACACTGTTGATGATGATGAGACTACAAATGAAATATAAAAAGAAAGAAGTATTGTGTAATAATATGAGGTAGCCTTGTTAATGGCATAAGGATGAAGTGGAATAATAAGATTATATGTATTTGGATTCAAAAATTATGTTATATGAATGATGAAATATGCAAGGGTTGTTCTACTTATGTTTTTTCTTAGTATTTACAAGTTTTTATAGAATGTTCTGGATGGACTGATTTAATTATAAGGTGATATTTTGACTAAAGGAAGGTAACCCTTAATATATTATTTATGTTAAGATGATTCTATTAAAAATAAGTAAATTGGATGGTACTAACTACTGTGGTACTGAGTAAGGACTTCTTAAGAGGTGGTTTATGCTATCACTGATGAAGTTTACAACATTTTTGGATTTATGGAAAATATCTAGTATACATTGTAAAGAAGAAGAATGTATGTTTTCTAAAAGGATTTATGGTAAATATGGTTATTACCATATGTCAAGGGAATATATGATAAGTGTATTCAAATGTCTTTAATGTAACAAACAATTGGAATGTTGGGATATATGGGGGGTCAATGTTAAAATGATTTCATGAAATTCTTTCTAAAGCTTTGGATATCTGTCTTTTAGAAGCGTTATAAGGTCAACCATTCAAGAAAAATTTAAGTTAAACATTGGAGGAGGTATTTATATATTGAATTCGAATTAAAAAAATTAGTTAAAATGTTATTTATTGATTGATTTTTTTTAAATTATTTACATCATATTTATTTGTGAAATTATATTAGAGTGGTTTTAAAAAAGTACATCTTGTATGTCGGCTAACAGCCAATCAGGTTTGGCATGTTTGTGGGTCTTGAACCTATGACTGAAGGATGATAAGGGTTTCACACCTACGAATGACCCACATGATTTCATGGTTTATGTATAATTATTTTTTAAGAATAATTATTTTATATGAAATGGTAGTGTTACTTTTTATGTTTATAGATTAATGTATTAACTGTATTAATTTTTGTGATTCGTTGTAGATAAAGAGTTACACTTTTTATTCTTTTATGCTCCTTAATATATCCTAAATGTGTATTTTAGTGTTTCGAGCATCAAAGTTAATTTCTAGAAATCCATTTCATGATGTAATGGAAGAATTGGAAATAAATAAAAACAAGACCAAAGAATGAATTTTTTTTATTCATGGTCAATAAACAATTACTATATGATTAGATAATGATTAAAAAGGAAAATTTGGTTTCCTAATACCTTAATTTTTGTTGAAACCATGTCATTTTAAATCATCACATATTTATGAATTTGAGGTCCTCAACATTTCTTTGATAATTCTATTGTTTGTGATTGATGAGAGCAATCAATCCCTATAAATATTTATGCTTTTCCTCTATGTCCAATATTCACTCTGAACATATGTTATCCTATGTGGAAACCTATTTATATTTTACTTTTAGTAACCATTATGGTTCCAAATTTCTCCTTTTACAAGAGGAGTTAGTATTCATTTTTACAATGTGGGTTTCTATGAATGAAACTTTAATATATTAAACCATTGATAATCCAGATTAATTTCGAGGATGAAATTTATTTTAAGGGGAGTAGAATGCAACACCCTGATATTTTGTTAATATTTTTGAAATAATTTAAACTTTTTGATATTTTGGATCTCGAGAAAAAATAAATGTAGTTTATTTTATTTTAAATCACTATGTTTGTATTGAATTATACACAAAACCAAGTCAATCATGCACTATACAAAATATAAACATTGGCCTTCACTACATAGAACCTTGAGATTCACTTATGTTATACATAACAATGAAATTCCATGATTACATGTGTAACATGCAATATTGAGGTTTAATAAACAATAATATGTTATTAAAATAGGATTATTTAATATACTAATATAAAAACTTGATGTTAAATTAGGGATTATTAATAGTACTAACTAATTTTGAAAATATATGGTTTAGAAAATATAATATTATTTCATAGGTTACCAATTAAAAATAAATGAATATCAAAACCTGTTGAATATAAAAGAAAATATTATTATTTTCATAAATATATTTAACCTTAATAAATTAAATTTTCATTTATGCCCTTCTATTCAATAATTCAAACATTCCTTTCACATGGATCATCTACTTGGAATACGTTATATGCAATCCCAAGTTTCTACAAAATAGTATTTTACTGTAATAATTATTCAAAAGAGTTATTTATAACATATCTGTTAAAACATAGTAAAATTAATAGTAATAAATATATATCAAATATTTTAATAATGGTATTATATAAATAAAACATTTTGATAATGAAAAATACAATTTTATTAAAATGTTTATTTGTTAAAAAAATACTATTTTATCAAATGAATTTCTTTTCATGTCCATTTGTGAAAAAGAAAAAAATTAATTTTAGAAACATTTAGAAATTTAATGTTATAAAATAAACTTAATTTTTTAATTCATAAATATGAAATTATCATCGGCTACATTTTTGGGATTTTTCGGTGAAACATCATTTTTTGAAGAATAAGGAAAACTACTGCATTTAAGTTAAAAAACTACCCGTTCGTTTAAAAAATTATTAATGTTAAATAATATAATAAATTTTTCTAATGTGAATTTACATAAATTAAAAATCTATTTATATAATTTAGTGAATTACAAAAAAAATTATTCAAAATTGAATATAAAAACATAATAAACTTTTGAACATTTTTCTACTTCAAAAAACCCGTAATTTATTCCCATCTGTGAGAATACCATTAATCTTATTTTTTCCACATTTTTGAATTTAATTTTTAAAAGATGAAATACACCATTTTAATCACTATAATGTTTATATTCTAATAATAACAACTTAATTTTTGACCAGGAATATTAGTAAAAGTGATTAAAATTAATCATAGTGATTAAGGTCAAATTAATATTCATTAGAGACTAAACCTTAAATTTAGGGGCCAAAATGACCTATCCACTTTTACAACACCCATTTTATATCCATAATTCGGCAAAAACCTTCCATTTTTTATTTATATTGGTCTGGTATGACTAGTTTATGTACATGTTTACACCTAACTTGTTTTCAAAAATTCCAAGTCAATCATTTTCCTTCCCTATAAAAGGCCACCACCTCTCTCTCTTCTTCACACCAATCAAAACTATTATGTTTGTAAAATCCCCAAAAAATAAAAATCCAATAAATTATCTTTTACTCTTATAATCATTACCTTGGGCAGAAGGAAATCCATGGAATCCTTTTTTAATAAACCAAAAGGGGTTACCGGATTAAGAGGTCATGCCTTCTCTCAAGCTCATTTCTTTAATTTTCCTTATCCCCCCCTCCACAATCCTTATTCCATGAATTTATAACAAAAACAGTATCTTAAATAAACTTGGATATTTTTATGCTAAGGTTTATACCCACACCTACAAACTCCTCTATCTAATGGATAATGAACATACTCTTTCTTTGTACGGTGAACTACTAGCTCATGAAATGATGATTGTTTATTTTTTTCTTTACCACCTATAATGGTGGCCATTATGATAGAAAATATACTGATATATTTAATATATTAAATTTATTATTTATTTATTAATATTTATTCCTTTTTATGACACATTTCTTTTTTAATATCCATTTTGTGTTAATATGATAATTTCATTTGAGGAAGTGTATACTATCGCCCCCTCCAAGCGATATGTTTCATCCATACACCACATGGATTGTAATAAGGGTGGTTTTAGAATATATGTATGATATATATGATCGAAAAAATAAAATTTAATAGTGATATATATATACTCATATATGTCTTTTACATTCATTTTAACAACAAGACAATTAAATAGAAATAGCGTTCATGCGTTTGTATGACCTACCACCACCATGAATGGTGTATTCAACTTCATACATATATATTCAATATATTATTATAATACACATATAATGTATATAAATTTTATTTATATCATGGTTTAAATTCATAAAATCATGATATAAAGTATAAATACAAAATATATATATAATTAAAACACAAATGAATAATAAAGCAAATATTACCAGAAGTGAAATTGTGACATAGGATTGTTATCAAGAAGGTAATATAAGGTCATTATCAAACCATATATAGTATTAGATATAAAAATATGGTTCTGTAAAATATTTATAATAAATTTATATTTATTATAAAGGTGGTTTGAACACATATGAAGAGAGTCAAGACACAATGTAAGGGGATTTTATATCACTTTTTATTCCTATGAGATACATGCTATGTTCGCCACTCTTTCCTTTTTTTGTGATGTATGTAATTCATGTGATTGTATTATATGTATCTTATAAATAAATCTATGGGTATTGAAATATCTTTTTTATTAAATTTCATTCATGGGGTTTGATTTTTAAAAGATACCTAATCGATGATAATATTTTGTATCAATTTTCATTCATTGAGACTTGTGTTTTGTTATGCACTGAAGCTCCTTTTCAAGGTTATTATATGTCCATTTTAAATTTATTTAATGAATCTCATTCTTTTCATGGGAATTTAAGTTTCATTTAAATTTATTTTCTTACACGGAGAGTATGATCCAAAGATACAAAGTTATAAGAGTTTATTGAGGCAATCTCATATATTTTTGAGATTGTTTATGTTTATGATTCCATTGATAAATTTTTATGTTACATCTACCAAGAAATTGATGAATTTTTGTGTCCTATAATAATTCATTCATTATTCATGTATTGGTACCATTTTTTACTCTTTCTTATATATGATAGTTATGATTTTTTTAATAAATCATGACTTTACCGTATCTTCGGTTAGGAATCACTGTTCTTTTAATGAAATTTTTTATAAAAAGGGTTTCCAAGAATATTATACTAATCTCCTATGATCATTAGAATTCATTTTTACAATTTTTGTATTTTACCAATATTTTCAAAGGAATCTTCTTATCGCTTTCTGAATGAGTCAATTTTATAACCTTTTTTTATGAAAAATGGTTGATCTTTTTACCTCTTATGACATGTTTAGATTTATTCTCCATCAATCATTTCAATTTTTATTTTCATGTTTAAAGAATTAATTTAATAAAAAAATTTAAAAGATATTTTCAATAAATCTTGTTTTCCAAACGTTTTCAAACTTATTTTATATGTTTTTAATGAAAATGGTTTACAAAATTTTTTCATGATTTATTTATAAGTTGTAAATGTATTTTCAAGGAAAATAGTTTTCAAATAGTTTTCAATATTTATTATAAGTTTTCAAAGTGTTTTCAAAGAAGGATTTGAAATTTGTTTAAATCTTATATTATAAGTTTTCATGGAAAACAGTTTTCAAATTATTTCAAGTTTTATTTATAAATTTTAATGGTATTTTCCGTGAAAATAATTTTTAATGGTTTTATATAATAAATATAATTTTTCAAATAATAAATGATATTTTCCTGAAGAAATATTTTTTAAAGATATTTAAAAGATATTTTCCACAAAAGATGGAACCTGTTTATGTTACTCATGAACTTTTAGGAAATGATCTAAAGCTTCCATTCATATCCCTTATATGAATTGGTTATGATTAATATCAGGTTATTTATGAAACCCATTTCTCTTTCATGGGTTTTATGTTTATGAAATATGTTTCTCCATAAAGGGTTTTATTTTTATGATATCCATTTCTCTTTCACATTTTATATGTTTATGAAATATATTTCTCTTCCATGAGTTATGATTTTCATGAAAAATATATGAAACATTTATCTTTTTAACTTTTTATGATATGTTTACATGTTTATAATAGAAATTTCCTTGTATGGGTAACTAGATGATTATTTTTTATCATGTGGAACATGTATGTTTGATTTCACTTTGAGATGAGTGGGACCTATATCTGCATCTAATTCATTGGGTAAAGATTTATTTCCCATGAGATATACTATGATGGTCTTGAGAGTAATCCTTAAATAATATGATGGTCATGGGAGTGAACCATGACTACCAAGATGGTATGGGGATTGAACTCATGCTACTATGATGGCCATGGGAGTGAACCATGACCACCAAGATGGTATGGGGAGTAAACTCATGCTACTAAGATGGCCATGGGAGGGAACCATAACTACCAAGATGGAATGGGGAGTGAATCCATACTGCCAATATGGTCTTGGAATCAATTCTTTGGATACTATGGAAATCCAATTATATGCTTTTGTGTCTTCCAAAATCCCTTGTTTTATTCATATTTTATGATTTCAGGGATTGTGTTTTTTTAATGATTCATGTCTTGTGAACTACCATGCTTTAATCCATGATTCATGTACATGATTATTGATATGAATGATATGATCTTCTATTTTCATGATCATATTATCATAACCATATTCTCATAATTATGGTTACATATATCCCTTATTTACCCTTACTAATAATTTTAGATCACCAATTTCTTATGTTTCCTTTACCAAGGTTATGAAGAATGTTTTTATGTAGGAGTAATAAAGGTGGAGATATTTATTGGAGATTTTGTAGATCATTCGCCATGATAGAATATTTTGTTTCAATGTTTCCAAATACACTAAACTAATATAATCCTTGGGAATGTATTTTTGTAATGTATAAATTATTAATTTGTAATGATGTAACATCCATATATGTTATGCTTGGTTTATGATACATCCTACATCGGTGTATTGATGTAAATTTCCCTGATCCAACAACAAAATACTTCTATTCACCAACCATTCCTAGAACTAATCCAAATTCATTCAACCATGATTCTCGAATCAATATCGATAAAGGAGAATTCCACATGGGATCATAGATAGATCAACATAAAAAACAATATCCACCACTAATGGTATATCTATATCCATTTAAGTGAGGGATGAAAACCTCAATATCTAGTTGTTTATCCATTTATAAAACAATAATCCATTATTAGATCATAGAATAATTCGTATATCTCTCTATTATATCATGGATCAATGATTCCTTGCAAGAATCAAGAATAAATGTGAATAATGGAGGATGAATGGCTAGTTACCCTCAATTATCATGGGCCAAAGCCTCTAGATCTGCTACAATTAGTGTTTGGAGAGAGTGGTATTTCCTATAACAACCTCTATATTCACTTGGTTTAAGAACCCAAGGTTTAGGAGGAAGAAAAGTTGTTTCATAGTGGTTTTCATTTTAAAATCCCAAATTACAAAATAATTTGTTTTCCATGCAATTATTTTTCAAAAAAATATACCAAATTATGCGCCAACCATGAGAGACTCACTACCACTTCAAGTAACCCATAAATGTTTTCTAAAATGTTTAATAAACCATGTTACAATAATTATTTTTCCTTTAATATTAGTTACATGATTTACTTAAGGATGAAGTGTTATTCGATAAAACCATGCAACAAATGTGTGCCATATTCTTTCCCTCTCTATAAATACTCATTATTTACTGGGTAAATTTTCATGATTTTCGAAAATAATTAATTCCCTTAAAAGATCATTAAACTTTACAAAATCATAATGAAGTTACCTAAGACATCACCAAATAGAAAAATAAATCAAAAAAATAAATTAAAGTTAAAAATAAAGTTGTAATATAACTAAAATTTCAATACTATTAAAAATATTCCCTTGATGTATTTTATAAAGGGAAATATTATAATACATGTTTTCATATGATTAAAATTGTTATAAATAGGTATATAGAAACATTTTTTGATAGAGATCTTGTCTGGTCAATTTTTTCTTGATTGTCTTTCACAAATTTCTATAGGGAAATATTTTCATACATTTAAAGAGCTACTATAAATTTTTTTATGTTAACCCTAATGTTTTTGGATGGGTATTCAAAAGGTATTATATATTATGTGATACAAATTCATGTTAATTATATCTTTCATAATGTTTTTTAGAATATATTCAAAAGGGATTTTGAATATAGTTTCTCAAGTTATTTTATAAGATATAATATAAGTTGAAATTAAATGAAGCCTTATAGTATTTAGTAAAGTGGTATATAATACGATATGTTCTCTAAGGTCTTATATGTATATGATAAATATAAGATATATTATATTTAATGGAAATTTTTATTTTCATTCATAGGGTAAGTCATTTAATTTAGCCTTTGGGTTTTTTTATCAATCATCTGTGTTGGATTCAATAAATGATATTTCTTATATGATAAACTATTTGAGTCTAGTTTCATTCATATGATGATTCATTAATAGGATAAATAATTTAATCCTGAAATAAAAATTAATGAGTTAATTTATTCGCTATCTGGGATCATCCTTGATGAATTTATAATTCTTATTTTCATGTGATGGTGTGTGTGTTTGTTTGATTATTTATTCTTTTTATAATCCCTTTAAAGATTGTAGCTCTCATATTATTCATCCATAGAATAATAAGGTGCATGAAAACTATGGGTAATGGATAATCCCTCTCAAATGATGGTATATTAGATTGATTCATTGATATCTCTAGATAGGGGAATCTTTTATTTTCCACTCTAGTAATATTCATAAAATCATTTGAAAGAAGATCAAGGATGTAGTTTAAGATTTATTAGTGAATAATATTCATTAAAATATGTTCTTAATTTATAGTATTAATATAGTTTCATTATTCATGTATGGGATGTCCTTAGGAAATGGATTTGATCACTTATTATCATTATAATTAATGTTTTTAGACTTGTTTAATTCCAATCAGAAACAATTTTAATTAATGTATGAACAACCATGTCATCAAACAAAAAATTATTTCACTGTCATTTGAGATCATTCATGTATTAATTGTAATACACAAAATTTTTACAATAAAACTAATAACAAAAAGGAATCATATCATGAGGTGGAATTATCATTGATTATATCATAAATGTAAAATCCATGGATTTTAGAAATTGTATTTTCATAACATACGATAGGAATAAGAAGATTCAAAAAGAATTTATAATGTTAAATGAAGGTTTATTAATACCCAATAATGATGGATCACTCATAATTAAATTCTTCTCCTCAACAAAAATTGGATATAATATGTTTAAACTAAATAAATGAAATATATATTTATAGACTCAAGAATAAATTTCTTTCTATTTCTAAAAAATTTGAAAAAGTATATGAAGTTATTTTTAAAGGATATATTATTCATAAAGAGGATAATATATGGTTAAGTTTTGATAGGAGTACAATGTATAAGAGGTAACTTGTTTCGAGCATGGGATTCTGAAAATTCGTTCTATTTGAACCTGAAGGAGGAGAATGAGTTGTGGATTAAAATAGGTGGTAACTTGGTCAAAAGAACGTAAATAAACTTACTCAATGAGAAAATGTTCATCTTTTTCCTATATTAAATAGAGAATGATTTTGTATTTATTCCACATGACCGAAGGGAAATATTTTTTAATTTTTATAGAATCAATTGGAGATCTAAACTTCACATTCAATAGAACTTGTCTGCTGATATATTTTTGGGCCTATGAGAAAGAAACCAATTAATAAATATAATAATTTTAACTCTTTTATTGATTATTTACTTTTATTATATTAATGAATCAAAAATAAGATGTCTTGAAGATGTTTAATATTTTTAAGAGTAGTGTTAAAAATGAGTATGGTTTGTATTTGTAGAAAATTTGATAAAATAATAGAGCTAAGTATAAAATGGAGATATTTTAATCCTATAAATAAATATATAATTCTATCTACTTTTATTTCACAATAATACATAGAAACCAAAAGTGTTATTGAATGAAAAAATAGATTCCTGGTCGATATGGTTCAAATGATATTGATGGATCATAATACATCATGATTCCTTTTGAAGTTGGAGATAAGAACAATGATTTATAATAAAAACTATTTTTTATATAATTAAAATTTAGAACTATATTAATTTATAATATAATATACAATACTTATATATTTATGTACTTATTAATATTTTCTATCCACTGTATTATCAAACTGAATAGAAAAAATGTGAATGTTTTAAAAAATAATTATTTATAGTATTATCATTGTTTTCCCTTTATCTGGAAGAGGATATCACTATTATTATGTGGGGATATAGAATATGTTTCATAGTTATGGAGTAATTGTGTGGCTTTTGAAACCAATGATTTTTTTTGAACAATATGGAAATAAAAAAATAGTATTTGAAAACATACTAAATTTTATACAAATTCAACATTTACAAGTTATATTCAGGAAAAGGATGATGATTAACCTTTTAAAGTAAATTTAATCCCATTCAAGTTTTATAAAAAAATTATAGTTTTAAAATCTCACTGGTGAACATGATAAGTTGTTTAATCAAGGATACTTTTAAATATAATAATATTTTTCTTATTATTTTCTCAAGTAGATCGTAAAAGTGTAACTGAAACATTAAAATGTCAAGAATGGGAAGAATATATGAATGAATAATGATTTAATAGAGATAAAAATAACACTTTTGAGTTATTATATAGGCCAATAAATAAGAATTTTATTAGAAAAAAGTGGATTTTTCTAGCAATATTGAATGAAAAGGGAAAATTGATTAGAAATAAAGAAATTTTTATTTTAAATAATTATTCTTTTAAATGCATTGGAATTGAATGTACATTTTACATAGTCATAATTATTGATACCATATGGATTTTTATTTCAATCACTACTCAAAGGTGATACAAGATATTTCGAATGTATGTTAAGTTGTCCTTCCTAAATAGTGAACTTGTGGAAAATGTTTATATAGATAAACCCAAAATATTTCTTCTTGTAGATTAAAAAGAATATTTTTTTGGTGAAATAATGTATTATATGGGTTAAAATACACCTTGAGGGTAGAGAATATGAAACTAAATCATGCTTGAAGTTATTAAACTTTATAAAATGTAGAGTAGAAAAAAAACCTCTACATTGATGAAAATAGATATGTGACTCTCTGTTTTATCATCAACATTGATGATATCATATTTTCTATAATTAGAGAAGATGTATGAAATAATTTTTTAATTAAATGAAGAATATTTTAATATGTTGATGATGGGAGATATTATGTTCTTCTTGGGGCTTCAAATTTATCAAGAGAAGGATTATATATTCCATTATCAAGAGAGTTTTACATGATAACTATTCACGAAGATTGGATTAGAGGATGCGAATAGAATATATACTCTTATATTATTGAGGAAAACTTCTCTATATAATAATGATAAATATGTGACTAAAATAAATTTCATAAATATTATTAGAATTTTACTCTATTTAATAACATAATTATTGGACACTATATATGTTATCGCATTATATTATTTTTATAAAAAAGGCATTGAAGTAATTTTATTTTATTAAATTAGATTAGATTGTAATCTAGATAAAACAACATCTTGATTTATTGTTAACATAATATAATAAATGTAAGATAACTCTACATGGATTTATCGATGTATATTAGGCTATAAGTGACAATTAATTAAATTCTACATATGATGGAGTATTATTTTTAAAATATAGGTGTGTTTCTTTGAATATTAAGAGTAAATAATCCGTTATATTATATATGGGAGAAATGAATTAGGGTATTTTTAACTCATTGAATAACACAATTTGTTTTGATTATAAATCATATTGTACATCTCAAGCTAGAGTAAAAGTTTCATTTGGTAGTGGGTTGTCACAATCATAGTGTTGTGAAAATTCTATGTAAATAGATTAAAATTTCTCAAAAAAACACATTGATATAAAATAATAACCCATAAAATTAAATTTTTTTATAATTGAGTACTAAATTTGGAATTTGTTCGAATAAATATTTCAGTGTTAAATATCATTAATAAACCATTTCCAAATGCTTCATTTTAAATGTTTTGGTTAATGGAGGGAGTTCAAACTAACTATTCTAATGTTTTTGGTATGGTATACCATCAAATCTCTAATTAAGTTTTTTATAATGAATGGTTTGGATAATAATAATAAATAAAATAATATATTTTTCTTTAATGGGTAAAATATATTTATGTGATTATTTCAAATGGGTAAAGCAGCGAATTTAGTGTGTCTATTTCTATTTATTGGTCATTTTGTTAGTGATTGTGTGATCTATTCTAATGTTTTTGTTGAAAATTAGTATATTAACTATGTGTCAGACATGTATATGAATAATTTTGAGAATATGATATATGTTTTTATGTGTTGATGACTATTTTAAAGTGAGTGTAAGTAATTATTTTTTGGGGAAAATGATACTGATTTTCAATATTCTAATTTCCTACAATAATTTTTCTTAGATAGGTTTATAATATTTAAATAATAATATATTGATATTTTTGAATTTTATTTGTATTAAATGATTAAAACAAATAGAATGGGGGAGATTATTGAGACTAGGAATATGTTTAAGAGTTATTTACCCCTTGTGGGGTTGTTTAAAAAAGGAGTAAATCATTAGTGTTAACTCGGTGAAGTCGGTAAGACATATGACATATGTATTATACTTATCAATAATTATTTTTTAAAATATGTTTTCAAAAAATTAATTAAATTCAAATAATGATGTTTTTTGGATGATTAAATTGTGTTAAATGTCATGTTGGTGTTTCAAAGTGATTAAAATAAGATTCTATTTAAAGAGTTATGTTCTGGAGATTTTTTAAAGTAGAAAGAGAATATCATGCAAAAAAATAATGACATTAGGAAATAATGGTATTTATATATATGAATATATATTGAAGTATAGCAAATAATTCTATAATTTATATGTTCTCCCCATGATTCAGATCCAACAATTGATTATGCATGAGTAGTATTTTCATAAAATATAGATCATACAAAAATAGGTAGGATATGATTTTTTATGTTCGACCTATTTTTTTAGAATAAAATGCTTTGTCTTTAAAAAACATGATTTCCCAATGAATTCATTTATCACATCATATTTCATAGGTTCTTAATTATTTTATTTTAGGCTATTTGGAATATTTGAAAGTATTGTGTGGTGAGTGAGGTTGTATCATCATGAAGTCTAAAATCATGCCACAATTTTGATGTCGAGAAATAAATGGTATTTATATTACTTTTCAGGAATTTATTAGGTTACATAATAGTGAAATATATAAAAACATAATTTTCTTATAAGTTTTATAGTTTTGGTAACTAATTTTGCAAACTATATGTGTAACATCATGAATCACATCATCATATTTTGATTTTCATGGTCAGTCAACAATATTCATGTTCATGTCCTATTTGTTTACTATGTCTAGTTTCATTTATTTTACTACTATAGATTTATCGATGACTCAAAGGCAGTGCAAATTCAATCCCTCTCCTCCCTAAAACATATCAAGGGTGACTAAGAGGTCTTAATTGATCAAATGAGTTAGTGTAAAGTGATATATGGTAATGAGAAGTTGGTCATTGGAAATAAATTTTGAAATTAAAATTACCAATAAAATGTGTGGTGGCTATATTGGATAATAAAAATAATTGAATAGAGTAACAAGAATTTAGTAGACTGTAATATAGTAAGTCGAAGAAGAATACACCAAAGATAAAAAATAAGTTTAGAATATATTTATCAATTATTATATTGAATTTTATATACTTTGATACAAAGATAAAGGATACTCTTGACGATGATAAACACTATTATTTTATATTTTTGTGGTGTTCTAAAATTTTTATTTTTTATTGAATTTTAAAGTTATCCTTTTCATAAAAATTTCTTTAAAAGAATAAAATATATTTAGAGGATTTCAAAAACAAATACTCCTTATTTGGTATTAAATTCTATGTTTGGTGAAAATAAGTGGAGGTAGAACTAATCTATAGTAAATTAAAGTCTTATTTTGAGGTTAAACACATACTTTGTTGTATATGATAAATATTATCATTTTGGTTTTTTGGGTGTATCTTATATCCATTTGTATACATTTTAATATCAACTATGTTTAAAAATACTCATGGATCATTTATTACTATATTGATTAGTGGATCATGTGGTCTTTGGTTTTCAAGATCAATCAAAGGATGTATCCATTTATATTGATTTGGGAACCTTATAAATTCATTAGTGCCACTATGTTTTTGATCTATTTATTGGTAGGAAAGTTAAAAAAATCTCAAGTAAATCTCTTCAAAAAATGTAGACAGATGTTCAGTCATAAAACGTAAAATAAAATTATTTATTGATTCGCTCCTATCAGTTAATATAATAGGATCATAATAACTAATAACATAATGGTACACAATCAAAAAAATTATATAATGTGATTAGAACATTATGTTGTAAATTAGTAATTGATATTGATATTGAAAAATATACATGGTAAAATGTTAAATTTGATTTTTATTAGTTGTTAAAGTATTACTTGGGGATTAAAATAAGAGGCAGTGATTATATGATAAATATGACATATATGAAGGAATGAGAATATGTGACCATGTTATTGTGTAAAACATATATCTACGATATGTGAGTATGTATATCATTGTATATTTTTTTTATTTTGGTAGTGATTGATGTGAGACTCACTATATCTATAACCTAACTCCAATGTTGGATAAATAAATCAATTCCCTTGTAGACATAGGAATGGATTGAATACCCAGCTTTCTAAAAATTATATAAATGGATAGAAAAATAGTCACAATATTTTAATCTCCCTTCACGTGATTGTGATGTGAAATAATTATAGATTTGGTTGTGAATGAGGATGTTTACTAGGAAGTAGTTATGGTGTGTGGGGTTCTTGGTATTTATTTGATGAGGTTTTGGTTCTTTGTGATGTTGTGCTTAGATATAGGAGGGGTAGAATCATCATTATGTATAGAACATGGATATGAAGGTGAATAAATTTGTATGGTTGTGGTTGTAGGTTCCCTTACTACTATATGTTTGTGATTTATTATACTTATCTTATATTAGGTTTTGAGAGTATGGGGTTATGGTGATATTAGTTCATATATTAACCTTAGATGGGATAGAAAAATTGTTCCATTATTACTAATTTATGTTTTTTTATAATTATTAAACATAATTTTGAGATTTATAGTGTAAAATCTGTTAAGAATATGTTATACTTAATTATAATCTTATATGTATTCCATTTTTATATTTATAGTATAGTTTTAGGGATTGGGAAAGACATTTTTTGGATACGAGGGTGAAAAAATTTGTATGTTTGTGGGTGTGGGTTACTTTATTCCTATGTATTTTTTATTCATTATAATTATAATATATTGGGTATTGAAAGAGTATTATTTTAGAGAGATAAATTTATATATTTACCTAGGAAGGGATACAAATTCAATTTCATTTTTTATTGGGAATGAACATACCTTGTATATTTTACACTCACTCACAATTAAACATACTATAATTATTCATATTTATAGCATGGTTTTATAAATTGGGCTATAATTTTTTACAACATGACTGAAAGGTGTTGTCATGGTCACTCCCAAATGATGTGTAAGTTCTTTTTCTTAGGTGTAGTAGAGTGGTTGAAAAAGAAAATTATCTAAGGAATAAGTACATAAAAAACATATTAAAGGTAAAATAGATTAAATTAAAGATTAAAGATGATGTGTGTTTTTTCATGGTTTGTAAAAAACTAATATGTATTCTGAATAATATTTAGTGATTAGTATTTACTCTTTTTAAAATTTTATTGATAAAAGACAATGTGAATAAATTTTTTTAAAATATTTTCTTGAAGGAATAATTGATCTAAACATATAAATTCACTTATTTACTAATAATTATAATTTAAATTAAAATCCACTTAATTATGATCCCAAAATTTTTTAACCCCTAAACCCTATGATAATTTCCAAAAATCATAATGATGAAATGAATTAATTACTAGGGTAGATTTATATCTTTCAATGATAGCACACTGGTTTGATTATCTTTCCATGGAAAGAATATAATTAGTTTTTATGGATGATATCTATAAAATAAGTGAGTTTGTATTGAATTGTGTAATCTATTTTCACCCTAAAAATTCATTCCATATCATTTAATTTTACTAATTAATATTGCACTCTAACAATTTACACATTACTATACCTCACGTGCCTTGTTTTTATTTTCAAATTGATAGATTTGTTTATTTTATTCTTAAAATCAATTAATATATCATATTAATAGAATCATAGTTTATTATTGATTCAAATAAAGGGGATAAGGTGAGACTAATATGGATTGCTGAGAAAAAAATACTCTTCTATGGGTGGTGTATCCATCATACAAACATTTTACATTTGAAAAGGTAACAAACGGGTATAACCAAATTTCATTTATTTTATTGATTTCTAATCCAAAGGGGATAGTAATATGTAAATAAAATGTAATAAAATATTCAGAATATAATACAAACTATGATGTTTATTACAAAAAAACATACACTTTACAATGTGATGAAAAAGAAGAAGGCTTCGATAAAGGGACCATTTCTTCAAGATATTTCCCTCTTGAAACGATATGAGAAATGGAGAAAAACCACATACCAAATTACCTTAATTTTATAATTAATTATGAAAACCATCCAAAGTATAAAAATAAACATTTATATTTGGGATAGGAGGCTAGGATTACATGATGTTATAAGTGTGAATGGGAAAATTCGACCATATATTTTAATAAATATTTAATCACATTTTTTTCATCTAAAACACATGATCCAAATGTCCTTCCAGAATTATTATTTAAGAATAATTGGTTCTTCTATATTATTTAAAACTTTGAGCTTATTAAAATCATATATGTAAAAGATACAAACCAAATGGTGAAGTGGTTTCAAATTTGATGATTCATGTCCTTATTTGAATCCATGTACCGTTCACCCCAAAAAAAAGATCAAGGTGAGATGGTCTAAATAAAAGTTGTAACCCTTGGAATTAAGAATTGTTTTTTTCAAAATTATAATTTTAAATAATCCAAAAAATAATATAAATGGCTAAACTACTAAAGCTCAAATTAAAGGGTAAAAAATAGACTTTTCATCACATTTTAACATGGATGATCTAATCCTAATTATTCTATATATAAACATATTTTACACAATGTAAGGAAAATTAGAAATTTATTTTGAATAACATATTCAATAAAAAATTGTTTTATCCACACTCCCACACTTAACCTTTAGAACTCCCAGGAAATGTCACATGCCACGTATTCTAGAGAATTGTGACGAGATATACATTATCATATTTCACAATCAAGAGTGGAAAAATAATCTAAGTAAGAATATCTTAATGAATTAAATCTCAAAAAAAGCATCGTATCATAAATTCTATAAAAATAAAATCCAATGATATTAATTATAATAATCATTTTGTAGCAAGTTATGCGACTACTATTCTATTAACTCTACATGAGTGTGCATGCAAACCATTACAAAATCATATATCCAACCATTATTCAGTATATTCAGGTAAAGTAAAACATTTATTCTTAACTAGTTTAATTCAGGAAAGCATATTCTACATTCCTTTACAATCAAATTTCCAAACCCAGTTAATTAAGCATTATTTAAATCCAAAACTTTATATATTGACCTAGTGATCCGCACATGTTTCACATTTCATCTCTCCCCTATTTTTTATGATCTTTTTTAGATATTAATGTAGTCTAATATTTGGTACACACACATAGGTTAATTCATTATAGTAATGAAATTTATTAAAAGAGAAAATAAAAAATCGATCAACCATTAATGTAAGATGAATCAAAATTTCCAAACATGTCAATACCATTAATTTAGTAGGGAAAATCTCACAAGTCATGGTCACTTGTAATGATATATGGAGAAATGAGGGACATAATCTACTACCAACATATATAATAATATATGGTGTCAAAATATAAATGGTTTTATAATGAAATAGCCGATAATATCGTTGACGATATCGGTTTTTATAAAACTCGAACCTTATGAAATTTTAATCATGCTTATCATCTTACCAATGTATTTTGAAATATTAGAAAATGAATTTTCTAAATGTTCCACATGATAATGAGAATGGTTTTTTTCTTTTGTCTTTTTTTGATTTTTTGGAAAATAACACAAAACAAATACATAAAACACATAAATAAAAATCCTAAAGTTGATACCGAATTGTTTCCTCTTCCCCACACTAAAAATATTACATTTTTCTTAATTTGAACCAATGGTATAATATATTCACATGAAATATAGAATTTCAAATAGGAAAAATATTATAAAAGTGAAAGGGTGTGGGATTTCATGATCTTATCAAGTGATGATGGGATCATGTAGGGCAATTAAATCAACTACAAGAGTGGGAAGTCCTTTAATACATTACTTCAACCACTACCCATTGAATATAAATCATCTTTATATTTCATCTTTTGTGATATATATTTCACCATAATAATAAACATTAGATATAACATAAGTACCTTATAAATACTTTGTTTCCTTCCTATAATAATTTTAAATATAATAAGAAAACATTTTCACTGTTACACACTAATACATTATGGGATTTCACGGACCGATGATCTTGGAATTATTTTTATAAATATTTTTAATATATTTTATATCATGTGTGAATTTTTTTTTGAGATATAAGAGAATATATCTTGAAAATATTCGAAGATGAAAAATACAAGACCATAGTTAAATCTGGAATGTGGGGCTTACCCAAGGCGCGACCTATAGTTGGTCGACATCTAATGTTCGAATGAGGAAGTCATTGTAGGGTACGTTAAGTAAATTAAATAATTAATTAATTTAACTAATTCATATAATAACTCATAAGCTATTTTACTTCTATAAATATGTAGTTATAGTGCATATTCATGGTTATCCTCATAACCTTAGGATCATTAATGGGATGATTGCACCAACCTTCATTGATGAATCGACAACCGAATAAAGGTGAATCAAGGCACAACAAACGCAACATGTCCTCTTCAATGTCGGAAATTGTGGTCTTTATAAAAAATCAGTCTAAATCAAGGAAGGACAATTCAATTGTGTTTTCCTCTCTTGACTAAAATATTGAACCATAAAAAATATATTATCATTTGATATACATTAAAATTAATTCTTTTAAGTATCATGTGAATCAAATTAAATCATCTACTAATTTTCTTCTTCATTATACATTGAAATCACTACCAAATAACCCCAATCCTAGGATCATTATCCAAGTATTGATGGATAGAAATTTTATCACTTTTTTCAGGTGAATTTCACCCACCCATTCTTTACATTATACATAATTAGACCATGGGTTTATGATATGTATATTTTAGGATGGGTTAGAGTGTGATCAAAACCCCGAATCATGGTCGATGTGCATACAATTGTAGAATTGGATTTTTTAGGATAAATTGGATAATATTATGGGAAGTGGTGATGGATTTATTGATCTCAAGTCCCCTAATCAAATGGAAGAAGAACAAGAAGTGTACAGGACATGAGGAAACTTATATATTATGATTGGGTTCTGATTTCCAGTCATTAGGGAGTCAGAATCGATATGTGAAGGAGGTTTCTGCCGATTTCAGGTAGTCAAATGGTAGTAATATTGGTAGTATGTCCGAATATGGAATCCGTTTTAGGATTCATTGGATTCTATGAAAAGACCCTACTATATAGTATATACTAGGATGATCACACACAATGTAGTCCCCTGGATGCGGAAGTTAGGGTTTCCGAGAGAGATAATTATCACATGCTATGTGGGACCACCACACACAATGTGACCCAATATTGTTGGCCCGAAATGTACATATATATTACATGGAAAAGGATACATATACATCCAAACACATAGAAATGTATCTAATGACACAAGAATAACCAAGAGCACATGGTAAAGCTTCATGTGGTTGAGAAATTTTGTTTAGTTCACTTATATTCCTTGTAGTACAGTATGGCCAGTGAGCTTTATGTTAGAGAGGACTCACCCTGGTAGAGGAGTAAGACCACACTATATGTGGAACCCCTTACATGTCATGTACTTCTTTATAAAACGTCTTCCTCTCATATATCCAATTTTTTTACTTGGACATTGTACCCTGAGTATCCTATCCTGATTTTTTTTCATGTAGGATGAGATGGTAGGATTTGTAGTCGATTTTGAGTTAAAATGTCATATGTTATGAGTGTTAATCTTCAATAGGAATTGATCGAAGATGGAAGTGATCAGGATGGATCATCAAAAGGATTTTGAGGATGGAAATCCTCCATACTCCCTGTACTCGTTTGAGTGCAACCCTCCTGTTGTATCAGGTCATGGTTCCACTGCTTGCTGGGTTGAACCCTTCTATTGTATTAGGGGATGGTTCCTCTACCTGTTGAGTGTAATTATTCTATTTTATTATTGAATGGGTCCCCTACCTATTGATTGTCACCCATCTTTATATTAATTCATTAATCCTCTATTAATTTAGTGGTATCCCTCTTTTCATACCAGAGCATGTGTCCTGTACCTATTAAGCGTCACCCTCTTATTGTATCAGTTCATGGGCCATATATCTATTGATCAGTTCCCTCCTTTTTTATCATGGAAGGAGTCCTCTAACTACTGATTGGAACCCACCTATTGTATCACTACATGGGTCCTATACTGATTGAGTGGAACCCTATTATGGTATCAGGGAATGGTTCCTCTACCTATTGAGTGGAACCCTTATGTCCTATTAGGGCATGATTCCACTATCTGAATAGTCGAACCCTCCAGTCGTATCAGGTCATGGGTCCTCTACTTACTATGTGGAACCCTCCCATTGTATTTGAGAATGGGTCCCCTAACTACTGAGTAGAACCCTCCTATCATATTAGGGAATTGTTTCTCTATCTATTGAGTGTCACCCTCCTATGATATTAGGGAATGTTTCCTCAATATATTTAGTGGAACCCTGATATCATACTTGGGCATGGGTCCTCAACTGTCTAGGTTGAACCCTCATCTAGTATCAGGTCATTGGTCATCTGCATGGATATTGTTCCCCTTTGGGATATAGAGATATGGCGAGGCGAAGAACCTCCTCTTGAATTTTTTGGACACACATGTGAGATTTTGGGAATTATTGATAAAACTTTGGAACTTCACGAAGTCTCAATGTCCTAGGTTGCATTATCAAATGTTGATCCCCTTTCTCTATAATATGGTTTTATTATACATGTATAAATATATATGTCTGTTTATGGGGTTTTTTCTATTTTTATTATGATTTACCTAATTACTTATATCATCTCTCCAATTTCTACCACTCCAGTTTTTAGGGAATCCTACTTGGTATGTGTATACTCACCCTTGAAAGGGATTATAACATACATTTCATGTCTTATAGTGATGACTAAAAGGTCAAAAATGATTTTAGAGGATCTTAGGGATACCCATGTTCATTTGAACATGTATTTTGGTCGGGGATTAGATACTCGAATCCAAGCTCTATTAGAATTTATTTTCCAATTGCTTTCATGTTGGGAAAACCTTTTTTATTTGGCATGCATTTATCACTTCTCTTTTCGGACTACACTTACGCACTATTTTTTGTTCCCTATAGGTCATTACATGAATGGTTTTTACTCCAAATTTTATTTTATTTTATTTATTATTCATAAGAACCTATGCATAGAGATGTTTAGGAGCATGTGTATTTGTACATTTGAAAAATACCTACCTTATTACTTATGAAATTTAGTGCTTTTCAGCTACCCCTGGTCTATGGTGGTTTTACATGGGGTAGTTGTGCCTAATACATCCACATATGGGGTATACCCTAGTGTGTTGGGTGATGAAAGATTATTATTAAAGGTGGTTTGACCAGAAGATGGTGTTTAGAGTCTTGTATACTAATGAGGTTTGGTTGGTAACTTAGGGAAATTGTTTCAACATGTCTCGAGTGTGGATTTCATTCTAGGGAACCTGGTGTTTGTATGGCGGCTGATGTATCCATTAATCTGGTCTCCGAATAATAGCTTGTTGACTCATCATACTGAGAAATTTGTTGTAGGGAATATTGTTACATGCATCCTATAATATTGACACTTTTTACTATACTTCTGGAGTCATATCCCCATATATATATATATACATACTCATCTAACTGTGGTATGTCTTGATTAAAATTTCAAGATGACACCATAGGAGAAACCATCCAAAGTTACTAATTTAGGATCGTGATAATGATGTGTTGTCTAGTGTTTTGATGTTTCAGTGTCTGTACAGAAATTCATATAACGAAAGGATCGTGATGATGATCTAATAAGTGATGAGACCTTCATTCAAGCATAATCTCATGATATTTATCCCAATGGAAGAAAGGTAGCAAAACCCACACCTATTGAGTAGTATATTATACCACTAGATCTAGTTGAGGATGTGCATAGGCTTATCCCACTCTACATGTTCTGATGCTAGAGGTCGCTGAAATTCTATGGTGTGTCAGATCCCTAGGATGTTGAGGATTGGATTGAGTTCATGATCTGAGTATGCCGTCTTATACGAACTGCAACTGATTAGATGGTTGTAATAGTATCCAAACTTTTCTACATAGAAGATGGGAACTGGGGGAACCTAGTCACATAGACACATGAGACATTACAACTCACATAGTTTGACTTAAAAATATTTTTTGTGAGGATTAATATCCCTTATTCTTGAACAATGTTCATATTTAGGATCTTTTTCTGCTAAAGAAATAGGTGATAACAATTACTAATTATGTTACAAGGTTCAATAAACATACACTATACACCACTAGCATGATTCGAGATGGTTACATTCAAGAATTAATGTTCGAGTTAGGTCTCGGAAGAGACATTCATGCCAGTGTGGTACCAATGTACATTCACACATATGATGGATTCATTGGGAGGACACTAGTGAAGGTGATCTTACCATATGAGTTATTGTATGTAGCTATATCTAGTAGTGGTCATTATATTTCAAAGTCATCTATAGTAGCTAGCAGGAACCATTCGGCATTGTCTTGGAATAGGATATCTTCACATGACTAGACTCAAGCACATGATATGGTAGATAAATTAATATATAGAGGACCACGGTATCCTAGAGAGTGGTAATGGTATACATATAATGGGTGAGGTCAAATGGAATAAATTTCTTGCCATGATGTGCTGAGGAGAGTAGGAAGTTAGTGGATAGACCACCATGGTAGATGAAATTCCATGATCATGGATATCCTAGGTGTGGATATGTCGGCCCCCATGGAGGTGTATCTAGAAGAGGAGTGGGTGGGTGTCTTAAAGGAGGATCTCTTAGTGTTGGATGATGTTACTAGATCCTTGTAACACCACCACTAGGAGGCCCACTCTAGGATTGGGGAGTTAGTGGTCAGTTTCATGGGTAGTGGCAAGCTATAGAGGCTTATGACCTAGCATTTCATGAGTGATTAAAGTTATAATATTAGCTCTTTCATATTTTTATTCAGTACTACTAGAAATAGGTTTGATTTATTCCTTTATCTCCTTACTCCTTGTGCAAGAGATGGGAATCCCATTTGATACTTTAAGATATTATGTTAGAATTTAGGTTGCTATAGGTAAAGATTATTCTATATAATCCAATTTGCAGTAGTGTGGTCTATCTCTTAGTGTATATAGTTTATCATGGGACCTCTTAGTAATCACGATGATACCTTATGAAGTAATCTTGGGTAAGGACTGATTTTCCATGGTATGGGCCTTGATTATCTATCATTATAGAAAAGTCATATGCATTCATTCATATGGGAATGATTCTTCTTTGTGGGTGAGAGAGATCCCATGGAGAATCAAGTGGCTATTGAAAGCATTATTTTTCAACCAATCACCCAACAGTTGGAGAGTTTAACCCCTGGTGTGGTGGTCTCTTCAACAATCTGGGCTCTATCAATCCTGGAGGATTATCATGACATATTCCCTGAGGATGTTCTTTGACTCCCTTTAAGGTGGGAGATGAAATGTTTCATCGAATTTCACCACAGGACCACTATGATATCTTCTATGGAATATGAAATGACCTATACCATGCTATGGGAACTGGGGGTACAGTTATGGGACCTTTTAGAAAAGGCTTTCATTTAACCCAATGTGCTTTTCATGGAAACTCTAATGTTATTAGAGAAAAAAAAGATAATATATTATGTATTTTTCACTATTATTATCTCTTAAAACATTCCATTATAAAGTATAAGTTCCCTATAATGAGTATTGATGACTTATTTGATTAGTTTTGAGGCTTGAGAAGGTTCTCGTAGAAAACTCTTAGGTCCAGCTACCACTGGTTGACATTTCACCAGGCTCATATTCTGAAGATAGAATTATGATGTCACTATGGACACTATGAATTCCCGATGAATCCTTTAAATGTGAAAAACTCCCCCACTATGTTTATGAATTAGATAAACCAGATCATGAATCCATAATTTGATTAATTCTTAGTTTTCTTCATTTATTATATACTAATCTACTCTACATTAGAGGAGGACCATGAAGAGCACTTGAGGATGGTCCAAGAATTTTTTCGGGAGCACCAACATGATGGTAATCTCTTGAAGTAAAAGGTATAGATCTTCGAGGTTCATCGTCAGAGTCATGTCATTTCTAAGCATGGATAAGTTGTGGGATTGGATAAGAACTATGCAGTGCTTTCTTTGGATACACAGAAGAGTGTTTCATAGGTGGGATGTTTTATTGGCTTGGTAGGGTACTACAAGAGGTTCATGGAAGACTTACCAAGTATTTCATCCCATTTGACAACCTTGATTGGAAAATGTAATTTTTTTCCTAGACTAAGTAGTGCAATAGAGCCTTTGAGGGATTTAGGATGAGGGTTACTAATACATAGTATTTTTTATGCCTATAGAGTTGTGTTCTATTGAATTTTGATTCATAGGTAGGCAGTGATATCATATAGTTCAAGGTAATTTGGTCCCAATGAGACGAACTGTGTGACTCACGTACTAAAGTTGGATGTGATACTCTTCTCTCTATTTATGTGGGTAAACATTCTTCTAGGAGAGTGATTTTTAGGTTAATCAAAACATTAGAGTTTGAGGTATTTATTAACATAGAGATACCTAAACATATGACTGAGTCTCTTATTATAGTTACTAAATTACTATAAATTTGAGATAGTCTATACATATGGGAAGGAAAATGTTGTAGAAGATTTTCTTAGTAGGAAGTCTTGTTCCCATCTAGTAGAGGTGGTGTCTAAGTATTCGTATTTTTTACAGGTGTCCCTAATAGAAGAGTAGTGTAAATTGTATCTCAGTTAATGGGGTTGACTCCTTTTATTCTCTAGCTTGTGAGAGAGGTTCAGTAAAGATACATCAACTATGATGTCCTACATGATAGTATATCCTTAAGATATTTCATAGATAGTTTCTTTGAAGGAACAAATAATGTCATATGTTTCTTGGATGGACAGTGGTTCTGGTCATGATGCGAGTGGAGTTTATGAGCGGTCTTTACACATATCTTATGGATATAAATATGGGTGTATGGAATATGTACAAAGACCTTTAGTAGAGATTTTGGTGGGCTGGCATAAGGAAAAGTGTTGTCGTGTTCGTCTCTCAGTGTCTCAATTTTTATATGTGAAGGATGAGCACTAGGATGCAAAAATCTTGTTACAGCCTCTTGAGATCCCTGAGTGAACATGAGATGGTGTATCCATAGAATTTGTAATAGGAATTATATAGATAGTGAGAATTCATGATTCCACCTGGGTGATAATTGAACAAATTACAAAGTCAATGCACTTTCTTACTATTATGTAGAAGAGTTAAATGTTGAGTATGGAACAATTTTACTTGAAAGAGATCATAATCATTCATGGGGTTCCCTCAATGAATTTCTCATGTCATGATGTGTGGTTCAAATCATGGTTGTGGAGAGGATTTAATGAGGCATTCGAGACCAAATTGAGGATGATTACATGTTTTAATCCAAATAAAAATGGGTATACTGATCACACTATCCATGTAGTAGAGGATATGTAGTGGAATTTCATGGTAGACTTTGGTTATAGATGTGAGGATCACTTAACATTGGTAGATTTTTCATACAATAACAGCTATCACTCCACTATTGTTGTAGAACGTTTCATTTCCCTATATGGGAGACCCTGCAAGTCACCCTTATGATGGACTATGAATAGTGAAGCATTTCTGGTCAAGCTAGAGATAATGCATGTGTTGAAAGATTAGGTTCAAGTGATCCATGAGAAGATGAGGATATCCTATAGCAGGCATAAATATTTTGTAGATCGACATTGTTGGCCCTTTGAATTCAATCTAGGAGAGCATTTTTTTTCTTTAGAGTCACCCATTATGATGATTGAATAGGTTCAAGTGGGGAGGAAATTTGTCCTCAAGATTCAAAAAAGTCATTTG
This sequence comes from Viscum album, assembly GCA_963277665.1. Taxonomy (NCBI): domain Eukaryota; kingdom Viridiplantae; phylum Streptophyta; class Magnoliopsida; order Santalales; family Viscaceae; genus Viscum; species Viscum album. Next base: position 373,963,586 of record OY728163.1, on the reverse strand, counting down.
AGATCCTATAAAGGATTAGTGAGGTTGATTGTTTCATCATATTACCCAAAAACTTAGATCAGGTTCATGAAACCTTCTGTATGTCGTACCTGTGAGATAAATGCGTCATACTATGCATGTTATTTAGTAGGGTGATCTAGAAATCAAGGATGGAGACACATCCACAAAGCACCCATTCAAGATCAAGGATTGATAAGAGAGGATCCTATCTAGATATACCATTCCATTGGTTCATGTTTTTTTTAGCATGGGAGCATGAAAAAGAGATCTTGGGAGCGAGAAAGTGAGATGTGGGCTCAATATTCCAACCATTTTTCTTAGTTTGTGATTTTATTTGGATGAGAAACCTAAAATAAGGATTAATATTGAGACTCTGTTTTTCCCATAGAAAAAATTGATGTATGTTAAGAAGTATTTTCAGAGCCAAACACTAAGATGATGCATAATTTTGAGGCCCTGTGAGTGTGGGATTAATTCTTTAAATATATTAAATATATTTTATATCATGTACACATAATTTTTTATAAATAATGGATTTTCCCCAAAATAGATTCCTGAATAAAAAATATAAGACCATTGTTGAATTCAGAATATGGGTTTTACTTAATATTCAACATAAATTTGGTTGGAACTAGATGATTAGATGAGGCACCTATTGGTAGGAATGTTAAGTGAATTAATTAATTAATATAATTTAATTGATTCATTTTACACCCATAGCCTATTTTCCCCCAATAAACATGTGGTTATGGTGAATCTATAGGGTTATTTTCATAACCCTTAGATCTTTGATTAGAGTATTACACTAACCTTCATTGATTAATTGATAACCAGATAAAGGCGAATCTATGCACAACGAACACAATGGGTCCTCTTCATCATTGGAAACTATGTTGTTCACCATAGATCAATCCAAATTGAGGTTTGACTTATAAATTATGGTTTATTCCCTTGAATAAATTATTGAGTATGATCAAATCTATTATTATTTGATTTACATATAAATCAATAATTTTAATTATCTTGGGTATTGAATTAAATTGTATATTCAATTTATTATTGATTATGCATTGAAATCACCCCTAAAAATCCATGGTCTTATTATCATTGGCCAAAAAGACTTAAACAGTAATGTTATCACCTTTTTGGTGAGATATAATCCATCATCACCACTTATTTCTTGTGAATGATGTATTAATTCCCCTATTTTATCCCATATCATGAATAAAGGTATCTTCATTATATTTAAATGATAATTTGAAGATATTGGACTTATGATTTAAATGCTCAATGTGGTATGGGACATTTTGAATGTTTAGTGAATTAATCCATTATCAATTGAAATATTCTTGATATTATTTTACATAACTATTTATATGGATATAAAATAATTATAAAGGAAATTTCATGTATATTTTTATGTTCATTAAAATGTTTTCAAAAACGAAACTTTTAAAAGTTTTATGTATGGAACTCTTTAACTAAAACATTATTTTAACTATTTTAAAGATTTATTCTTCTAAATCTTTCTCATTAATTTCTATGTTTTAAAAAACGGTTTCAAGGGTTTATTTATTTGGACAATAATGTTTTCAAATGTCAATTACATTAAATATATTCAATGTTTTATGGGATAGGTTGATATAAAATCACTTTTTAAATGTATTCTTTTATAGGAGCGCGACTTTTGAATACATGATTTTAATGTAAAAGGGGTATTTGTCTTAAGATATCTTTAATGAATTTATTAGATTATTTTCATCTATATAAACATACGTTTTTGGATTCTAAGCTTAATTGAGGTTGATTTATTATGATACAGTCTTCCATATTGTTTTATAATATTTTTGATATGTTTGACTATAGATGTGATATTTTCATTCCATTCATGGTTTACGGTTAAAGTATTAACATTTCATATGATTTTTTTAATATTAATGTTTATGTTATGTTTCACCCTTTTCATATTAGGAATGTCTTTCACATAGTAAGTGATGGGAGGGACCCGTTATAGCCTCTTGCTGCATCAGTAGGTCTCATGAGACAAACTAGATATGGACTTGGGAGAGGTCTTGCCCATTTATTTTCAGATATGGATTTGGTCGAGGCCTTAACCATTTATTTTCAAATGTTTTGGTCGAGGCCTCAATAGTATGTTTCAGATGTCCGACATTATGCATTCCCTCATTATGATATTAGTTATTCATATTACACATTATTATTCGATTGGAATAATCTTCATGTGATTGTTTAAATTTCATTATTTTATTTATTCTTTCAATATTATTTTCAATTTTATGTTAAAAGTCTTGTGTTTTAGTTTTATACTATCATTAATGTTTATGGTTATTTATGAGAGCTTCTACTGTATTTTTTAACCATACTGAGCATATGATCATACCCACTTCTAATGTTTTATTTTCCTAGGATGCCAAGGAGTGTATTAGGATTTATATACATGGTTAATCTAAGAGAATAATGGAATTATAAAAGGATAGTATATTTTGTATTTTGAATTGTATTGTAAAGTTCAGGTATGTAATCTATTTTCCAACGCAGCTAAACTATTTAGTCCTTTGGAATTTGATTCCTTGTAATCATGGAAATGTATTAAAATAATGCACCGTCTCTAGGAATCTAGGGTTGGATTTTTACATTTGGTATCAATGGATGTTTATAAAAAACCTTCAAGTATATTTATAAAACATAAATTAGAAATCATAACCCTAAGATATACTTTGAGGATATGTGTAGAGGAACATCCTCAAATTTTGGAAATGTATAGATTATATGGATATTACTAGAAAATGAATCCCTATCTGGATACTACAAGTGGATGTGGTTCTAGGATAGATGTACCTAGGAGTAATACCACTGACAAGGTGTTCCGAGCTTCACTCGGGGTAACCTGGTACCCAAAAACAGGCCTTACTGTGCACCAGTTTCGACACTCCCATGGTATATGCTTAGGATAATTCAAATTTTATTTACCTATCATTATAAAGGATTTAAAAGTAAATATTCCCCCATAGTAACCAATGTTTTTGATTTTAGGATTTACAATGCATAAATATATGCTATGAGGTATACCATATTTAGAGTAATACAAAGTACATAGCTTTATAAGTTATTCTGTTATATTTTATCTTATAGAAATGGATCCTAGTAGAATGAATGATAACTCCACCAATGTATATTATCTAAAGAGTATGAAGGATCATATCTTTCATGGTATCGAACAAATATTTCGAAGGAAAATAATCTCCCATGTATTCTCATCGTAAGAGAAAATAGTTTCATGTGTTAATTAGATATTTAAAGAATTATCCAAGTCCTATGGCTTTGAAGGGATGCAGGAGAAGAATATGATGGTATAGAAAATGATGGATAAAGGCAGGAAGGGAAAGGAGGATTTTCCATCTTGTGATAAATTTTGGAATGAATCCCCCTGGTAAATGCTTGAAGGGAATGGAATTTTGTGGTAAGTGTGGAGAAAAGGGACACCATGTTCTTGATTACAAGGGTAAGAAAAAGGATTCCAATGTACAATACTTCAACTGCAAGGAGATGAGACACTATGAAAATCAATGTCCCAGTCATCAAAGGAATATTCCCCAGATGATGTTATTGGATAATGATCAGGTTATGATACTCGAGTAGATGAAGAGGAATGATTAATATTCCTATTTAACAATTATTTAATTTTAATATTTTATTGTCAATGTGATGGTTATGAGAATTATGGAGTATATAAGGATTGTTCTATAGACCTATTTCATTAAGGATTTGATATTGTATGGTACCAAGAAATGTGACTCAGTAGATAGTTAAATATTTTTTAAAATATTTGGTTGAGGGAAAGATGACCCTAAATATGTTTATGATACTGAGAAAATGATGTTAGAATAAAGAGATTATTGATATGGATTCAGTATATTGGATTTTATTGAATACCATAGAACTGATTATTGGTTTTCTTATTGCATCACTATTAGAGTTTAAAGGTTTTTTGGATTTAAGGAGTATATCAAATATTCTATGTTTTACATAAAGAATAAGTAAGAATGAACGTTTTCAATAAGTTTTTGTGGTAATTCAGGTTATTACCATGTTTTCAGAGAATACTTGGTGAAGGTATTCACATGGTTGGTATGTCAAAAAAATTCTTCAACATTATGTTATATTTATTTTTGAAATTTAGTGACCTTCCTTATAAATTTTGGGATTGTGAGTTTGGACAAAAGTATTTTGGATAACTCAAAAGGATAGAATGGATTAATTTGAAAATTGGATATTATTGTTTAATTTTAAAATATTTCTATATATTATTTAGTATGTTATTATAATATAGTTTTCAGAAAAGGACAACCTGTAGGTCAGGAAACAACCTATCGCATTCTGTAAGGCTGCGAGACATGAACCTGCAATTTATGGGAGACAAGGGTGCATCATGTACCACTAGCCTATGTGATGTTTTGGTTTTTATAATGTAGTTTCTTATTTAAATGGTATGACAGATGAAGTATAATTTATTTTTTGGAGGCCTATACAATTAATATAAATAGAATATTTTTGAATTTTATTTTCTTTTAGAGAGAAATAAGTTTTTTTGGTAGAAATTAGTTAAATTATGGAACCATACTTCTCAAGTAAGTATGCTTACTTTTTTTCTTATTATATGAAGTAAATAAATTCTTAAATAGTAGGGAAATAATCATAAAACCAAAAAACAATTCCTAGTACTTTCTTTTGTGATGAATCAAATGGCACCTTGGATCATCAAAAATTTGTAGCATTCTGGTTGTTCACGTTTTCCTAGTCATGTTCTCTATCACTCTTCATTAGAACTTGATGGTTAAATTTTATTTAATGTCCTTGTTTTCTTATATGTAACTTTAGTATGTGTTATCCCTAGTGACCTTTGTACTTCCCGTTATTTATTTTAAAATTATGGCCCCATTAATCCATTTTCTGATGTGGGATTTCAATAATGATATTTTGAAAAGTCCAACCCATAATTTCAAATTTAAAGCTTAAATTGCAAGGAGTCATTTTATTTAAAGAGGAGAGAATGTAACACCTCAATATTTCATATTATTTTATCTTCAATATCTTTTGTTGCATTCCACACTAACTTGGCATGCATAACACGCAAGATTTAGTCTCTGTGAAATAACACTTTACTATAAAAATTATTTAAATTATATATTTATAACGTATCAATTAAATATAGAAATATAAATAGTATTAAATAATTTTAAAATGTTATTTATAATTTTTTTTTCATAAATAAAACATATTTATAATGAAATGTATAAGTTTTCCTAAAGTAGTTATATGTTTAGAAATACTATTTTCATAAAGGAACTACTTTTTATGACCATTTCTGCACAATATTAAAATTAATTTTAGAAACTCTTAGAAATTGATTTTTGTAGTACAGACTACATTTTTTAATTATTAATATAAAAATTATTTTAGGGTGGATTTGTTTTTGAAAAACATTCATTTTTTGAGGAATATTGATAAATACTTCATTATTGTTAAAACACTGACTTTTTCATTTAAATAATTTTTTTAATTAAAATTGATTTTAAATTCACAATAGAAAAAAATATACATATTATCCCAATTTTGGTAATTGTAACCATTTTTATAATAGAATTAGATATATAAAAATTTCGAACATTTTTAACACCTTTTTACCTACCATCAAGCCACATTTTCATATCAGCATTAAATGTAATTTTACCACTTCCGTGAATTGAAATTCAAAAAAATATACATACATTGTTGTAATCAGTATGAAAAATGTGGTCTAAAAGGATCAAAATTATTTTTTTTGAATAGTATCCTTTGAATTTTTTTACAATGATTAAAGGTAAATATGGTAATTCAAGGAAAAAGAATATATTATAATATCATATAATTACTCAAACACTTGTCCTACATTCATTAGATAAGTATTGTTCCACCCAAATAAGCATCATGCCCGAAATATGATCTTTTTTAAGCAACTTTCCTTATATTAAGACATTTATTATATTTTATTTAAAGGCGAGTTAAAAATGATATATTAAAATTTTCATAACTATTTTATTTTTAATATGAGATTATATAAGTTATATAGTCTACTATAAAAAGTCTCTCAAAATATGATATATTTATATACATCATGATAATTTTTTTATAATTTTTAGACATTAAATAATTAAATTTAATTGTGATTCATTGGTGATTTTGTAACACATCATCAAAATGGGATTTTTATTAAAATAAGGGGGGAAATCTTAGAAACAAAACATGTTGGGGTGGCCTAAAATAATAAAGACCCAAAGCATCTGCCTTATCAAGATTTTCACACTCATTAGGTAAGGAAACCAAATTGGTATACACAATACTAGGGTTTTTTGGATTCGATTTGAGGCAGGATGTCAGCAACAAAGCTCCTTTAATTCCAAGTTGGTTTCAGAAATGCACCACCAATAATCTTCCTGCATTGGAGAATAATGAAAATGATAGTCTGAAGAGAATTACACCTTTCATGGAGGGAGTCACATATAACTAAGGAGTCTGTTTCAATTTATGTGAGCTGAATATTATAAGGATGAAAAATCTCTAACCCATTAAGTAAAGCCTTTGTTTCTTGCCTTAAGAAGATCACCAGGACCATGAAAACTACTAAAATAAATAACCACTTAACCACTGGAGTCAGGGACTACCCCACCTCCTCTCATGGTGCCGAGGTTTCATGAGCCATCAAGGATAAGCTTTAGCCCATTAGAGGGAGCCTTCCATTGAACCCATCTACTAAAAAAAAGTGATTGTTGAGGAACTAGGTGTACACCTTCTACCATGGAATGTGTGCCACAGTGACAGAGTGTTTTCCCAACCTTTAAATAGAGTCCCCAAATCCGCCGCAAGAAATCTGGTTCGTGTTTGCAGCGCCAGACAAGAGCTAGTGAACCCATTCACCTGAGCTTCATTCTGGCCATCCCATAATACCAAGCGGCCATTGGAGATCAAGGAATACCTCACCTTCCTCTCCATGTCATTCACATCCATACCATGAAACCAAGACATGCAGAAGGCCTCACCATTATCTACTTGAACCGTGATGCCAATCATCAGTTTGAGACTGCTCCAAACCAAATTCACCTAGTCCCCATTAAATAACAGATGATTTAAGGTTTCCTCTTTTAAGGAACAACAATAGAAACATAAAGAATCCATATTGATACCTTTGTTCTTAACAACATCAATGGTTGGAAGAGCGCACTGCCATGCCCACCACAAAATAAAATTTAATTTGATCGGAAGGTCATTGCACCATATCAGATTTTCATCTCCCTCACTTGAGCTGGTCATCAAAGAACAATGATACTCTCTAGAAAAAAAAGTCCATGATGTTGTTCTAGTATAACCCAAATTATCAGGGCCCCAAGAAAACCTGATGTTGTTGACAAATTCATGTTCCAACTTATCGAGGTTATCATGAACAAAGGTAGGGAAGGAGTACGATTATACAAAAGTAATATCAGGGGTCCGACATCCTAGAAATCCATGTGTATTGTCAACCTAGTTATGTTTCTAGTATTTAATCTCACCACACCCAATAATCTAATTCGATTGTCACTGAAGATCAGGTAAATTTTTACACACCATGTTTCGTTAGGATGAAATGTGACCTCACGGCTTATTAACACAGTTTTGTATATTCCATTAAAAAATATTCCCCAAAGTGATTTCCCTTCAAGAGCCTCTATTTCCTGTTTTTATTGCAAACTATGCATAATTTCAACCACAAACCAGAGCCCAATACTACCTGCCTCGACTAGTTTTTCCATTCGGGCCCAAGACACCCAGTGGTATCTACCCTTAATATGAGAGTCCCAAACAAACAAAGCCATAATTTTTTCAAAATTTCACACAAATATTTTTGGAACTTTGAGTACTGATAGCACATGCATATGTATTGAAGATAGAACACAATTGACCACCATAATGAACCTCCCAAAGGAAAGGAATTTTTTCATCCAATTTTTAATGCCGCCCAAGATTTTTGACTTAAGATTATCAAAGTGATGAATATGAGTACCTCCCAATGATATGGGTGAACCCCTGCAACCCATGATAAAGGATTTTCTATGAATCCTCATGAAGTCTTAAATTATCCTAGCTTAACGCTCAAAACATGTTTTGGAGACATAAAGGTTTCTCTTGTCATAGTTGATACGTTGGCTGTTCTATTTTGAATACTTCTCCATAATCTTCAATAATCCCTGAAGATATCTTCTACCACCATTAATGAAAAGAAGAATGTTGTCTACAAAGAGGAGGTGAGAGATTCCATTGAAATGATTTCTATTGGTATAAGGAAGGTTGGTTCTGCTATGTATAGATTGGGAAAAGGATTTTATAAGGGAATCTTGATCCAAGATAAAGAGACGAGAAGAAAGAGGATCTCCCAGTCTTAACCCATGCACTGATTTGAAAAAATCGCACTTCTGACCCATGAATTTCAACAAGAACCAGGCCGAGATAAAGCACCTGAAAAGTAAGTCAGAATCCCCTTGAGAAAATACCATGGAATCCATCACATTCAGGACAACACCCCCATTCAAGCATGGAATAATCCTTATCCATGTCTATATTAAGAGTGACATTAGTGCCATGAGTCTTCTTATTAATATCACCGACCATCTCCTGAGTAAGAGAAATGGCAGCCTGCACAGATCTTCCTTTAATAAACCAATGCAGCTCCTATGAATTCCACTTGTGCAGAAACTTGGAGAGCCTCATGTTTATCACACTGGAAATAATCTGGTAAGAGAATTTACATAATCTAATTTCCCTGTAATTATTTATAGACTAAGTATCCTTGACTGTTGGAGAAAGAATAAGTGAAGTAGCAAAAGACACCCTTGGCAGGCTACCCCCATGAAAGAAATCATGAATACTGTTAACAAGCTCATATTTGACCATCATCCAGGAAGCCACATAATGGGAACCTAGAAATCCATCTGGCCTGGGGCAGCTCTCATTGTTTAATGATTTAACGATGTCCCAAATATCACTTTCATTACGAATTATCTCTAGTTTCAAGTTGGCATCATTCTGAACCACCCTCGGAATAGCCTCCCATAAAAGTGAATGACCCCTTCGGTACCCTTCCTCCATAGCTAGGTTAACACGTGATTTAAGGGTTTTGAAGTGATCCTCCACCATCTTACCTACCACATTCACGTAATTCTTAAAATACACATCCTCCAAGTGTATGTTTGGAAGAATATTTTGCTTCATAACTTTAATAGAATCATGAAAAAATGAATATTTTCCATCACCCTCCTTGATCCAATTTTTCTTGAAATTTTCCCTAGAAACTCATTCCTGCTCAAGCAGTAAATCTGGAAACATCTTCTTCTTATCAAAGAGACTAGAAAAACCTGCATCATCACATCCCTCTTTGAGAATGGATTATGCCAACTCAATTTGATGTTATAATCATTCACCCTCCTGGAACCTATGAGGTTTTCTTTAAATCCATGATTGGAGGTCCCCTCTCAACCACTTGTGTTTTTTGTGGAAGCCGAGCTAGAAAGAGTCCAACATGGGTTTATTCTAGGAATCATAAACAACCGAATGGTAATCTGGAATTTGACTCCACTATTTGGTGAAATAAGGAATGTAAGATGTGTCTTCTCTAAGAGAAACTCGAACTAGCAACACATAATGATAAAAAAATATGCGAACCAAGTAAAGAACACTTGTGTTGGGGAATTTAGTGATAACAAGGATATTGGGTAAATAGAGATCAAGCCTACACCAAAGGCAAAGACAACCCTTTTGGTTGTTGATCTAATTTTACTTGTCTCTAGAAAACCCAAGGACCAATAAACCCTTTCGAGTCAAGAAGGAAAAAAATTCCTGCATATCGGCCCAGTGATAAGCCCTCCAACCCTTCTTCTCCAAGGGATCAAAAATCACATTATAGTCCCCTCCAATCAGCCATGCCATGTTCCTAGTATGAGAGGATTCAAGGTTGGTCCACAATTTGACCCTTAATCTCAAATCACACTTAGCATAAATGAATGAGATAAAACAAAAATAATCATCATATCCAACCTTAATAGTGATGTATTGAACAGAAATAGATTCCTGATCCACAGAAACCGAGTTACTCTCGAAAATACACATCGGTTGGATAAAAGAATCACCATGCATGTAGTTGTGCAAACCCATCTTGCCAGCAAAATCATCAATCATGGAATGATTCTATTCGGTTTCAATAATCACCACTAAAGACACCGTGTTTTTTTTGAGATTTCATTGGTCATGAAATCTATTTGGCCCTCATGTCCCCAAACCATGAGCATTCCACACAATGAAGTAAATCATCGGGATAGATTGCGCCTGGATTTGGCCCTAGGTGAAGCATAGAAAGTGTAATGCAAAGGATAACAAGAAGAGAGTTTTTAGAATTAGATATCATAACCACTCCACTCAGAACCTAAGTAAGAGAGGGTTTTGGGGTTGAAGTATCCTCAATAACATGTGATAAAATGTTGAACGAGTTAGACACATGAACCGGAGAAGAAACGGACGATCTTGACTCACAATAGTAAACGACCCTTGCATCGTCCTTTAGATCAAATGAAAAAGAGGTTATCCCTTCCACAACTACGATAGTAGAGATAGACACACCAATATTAGATATAAGAGTGCCTGCAAAAGATAACTTGGAAGAAGAAGAGGTATAAACACTTTTCAGTAGATATAGATAACACTGCCGATGAAGAGGTATAATCACTATTTAGTATATCAAATAAATGATATTAATAATATTAATGATATTAAAATAAATATAATTTTAATTACTTAATGGCATCCAATAATTTTGTAGATAAAATAGTAATTTTAGGGACATATTTTATGTATTATTTTGAAGTTATCATGATCGTTATATATTTTTAAAAATGTAAAAATTGAATTGTACTAAATTGACATAAATGATATTTTAAAATAAATAATTTTTTATTAAATGATATAAAAGTAATAAAATCTAAGATTAATAAAAATAAATTTATAATGTAAAATATATCATAAATTATCCAATTCGGGTTCTTTTTTTTATTTTATAGTAACTATATTAACCCTATAGTGTAAAAATACAAGAAGATGCGGTAAGAGTTAAACTGTTTAATTAAAGGTTAAATACAAAGATAATGTTAATTTTATGACCTAAGCATGTCTAAAATTCATTTTTTGGGGGTATTGTGACTCATACTCATCCTATCCTATAAATAAATCACTTTGGATCTATTTGAAACTGAAAATAAATTTATTATAAATTAATATTTTAAGATCTTCCAAAAGTGATCCTCACCTCTCTTATAAATAGGAAATCCTCCATATCTTCAATTAAAACATCCAAAGAACTTTTTCTAAATCCAAAAACTACCCATTTCCTATCCCAACTTCCCTCACTATATCCTAGAGGACATAATTTTAGCATAAATCAATCCTATAGAGTCCTTTTCTGTGAATCAAAAGGAGACACTCAAATAAGAGATAATTGTTTTATTAAATATTTCAATGTTCTTTTATTATTCTACATCCATTTAAATTTTTTTCCCATAATAATGTAATAAATGGAGTATCATATATATGTTGAGATACTATTATTATTATGAGACAACCATATTCCTCCTTTTACCCATTCCATGAAATAAAATATCACCATGTGTGCATACGTATAGTTTACCGTCACCACGTTGTGGTGTAAATTGTTTTTTATATATACATTAATTTGATAGGAGTAATGATGAATATAAAGGTTTTAAATAATAATTATAACATTATATTGTTTCATTAAAATTCAACTTCCATCCAATTCCAAACCATTTATCAATTAATGAATGATAATGTTGCTTGTGCGTGCGTACATCTTACCATCTCGAGGACGTGATGAGATTAACCATCCACATTAACCATTAAAATTTTATTATAAAAATATATATTATGAATATGTATGAAATATATGAAATAATAATTCGACTGGAATAATATATATATATACATATATTCTATTTAGTTTCTTCCTTTCAATATGATAAAAACAGAAACAATGTTCATGTGTATATATGACCTATCATCTCCATGAATGGTGTATTCCATTTTATATATCTATATATTATATATATTTAAATTCATAATATTTATGATATAGAAATAATTTTTTAAATTTTTGAAGTAATTAAATCATGATCTATGTAATATCAGCAAAAATAAAAAAACAAAACACGTGCAACAAACGAAGCGATTATTACCCAAAATGTTTCCTTAACTTGGACATTATTAATAAACAAGTAATATAAAGACATAAATTAATCATATAAGATATAATATATATTTTTATGATTTTTTGAGTGGTTACTAATATGTTTAAAACCATTATATAGAAGTTTCGTACTGGTAAAGAGAGTATCAGACCTATTATAATGGAATATCATCTCAATTTTAATTTTAGTGCGATATAATCCATGTTCACCGCCTATTTCTTGTGAGTGGTATATGTACTTATCCTATTATATTTGATATCATGAATATATATATTTTCATGGTATTTAAAGAATAATTTTAACATATCGGACTTATGATTTAAATGTTCAATGTATTATTGGATGCTTTGAATGTTTAAAGAATTAATCCTTTCCCAATTGAAATATTCTTGATATTATTTTACATAAAAATTTATATGGGTATAAAATAATTATAAAGTAAATTTTATTTATATTTTATTTTTCATTCTAATGTTTTCAAAAATGAATCTTTTAAAAGTTTTATATAGGGTAATCATTAACTAAAACACTGTTTTAAATACTTTAATGATTTATTCTCCTAAATATATTTCATTAATGTCTATGTATTCCAAATGGTTTCAAGGATATATTTATATAGACATGAATTTTTTAAAATTTTAATTCCATTAAAAATATTAAAAGTTCTACGGGACAATTTAATAAAAAAATATTTTTTTAATGTATTCTTTTATAAGTGTGTGACTTTTGAATACATGATTTCAATTAAAAGGGGGTTTTGTCTTAAGATATTTTTAATGAATTTATTATATAATTTTCACCTATCTCGACATCCTTTGTTGGGTTTTATGGTTAATAGAGGTTCGTTTATTATGATATTATCTTCCATATTTTATAAAAAGGTTTATGATATGTTTCACTATGAATCTGCTCTTTTAATACCATTCATGGTTTATGGTTAAAGTATTAATATTTCGTATGTCATTTTTAATACTAATGTTTATGTTATGTTTAACCATTTTCAGATGAGGAATGTATTAAACTTAGTAAGTGATGGTTGATGCCTTCTACGACTCATTTATGCATTGGTAGGTCTCATGAGACAAACTAGATATGGAATTTTCTAAGGCTTTGCCCATTTATTTTTAGATATTGATTTGGTTGAGGCCTTAATAATTTATTTTTAGATGTCTTGGTCGAGTTCTAGATGGTATGTTTTACATGTCTTGAATTATGCATTCCCTTATTATGTGATAAGTTGTTGACATTACATGTGACTATTCGACTATTAGAATATCCATGTGAGTGATTAAATGATATTATTTTATTTATAATTTTCATATTATGTTCATGTTTATGTTTAAAAGTTGTGTGTTTTAGTTGTACACTTTCGTTAATGTTTATGGAAATTTATAAAAGCGTCTTCTATACTGGTTAAACTTACTAATCATATGATATCACACCATTCTTAGGTTTTATTTTCCCAAGATTCCAATAAGTGTATTATAATTTATATATATGGTTATGCTAGTAGAATAGCGGCATTATTAGAGGATTATCTATGTTTTCTTGTATGTATTTAATTGTAATATAACCTTCATATATGTAATATATTTTTAAATAATTCTAAACAGTTCAGTACTTCAGGATTTGATTCCATGTTATCACGCCAATGTATTAAAATAATTCACTACCTCTGGGAAACTGGGGTCGTGCATTACAAACCATATACTTATTGAGTGTAACCCTCGTATTTTATCTGGGCATGGTTTATTTACATTTTATGTGGAACCCTCCTAGAGTATTAGGGAATGGTTCCTATATCCCCATAGTGGAACACTCCTATCATATCAGGGCATGGGTACTCTAGATTCTTCATTGAACCCTCCTGTCATTCTATGAAATAGTTCCCCTACCGACTAAGTGGCACCCTTCTGTTGTATCTAGGCATGGGTCTTATACAAGATGATTCCGACCCATCAGTATGTGGAGTAGTGGAGATGTGTGGACCCTCTTTATGACTTCTTTGTATAAGCACATGAGATGATGGGAATTGTTGATGGACCTTTGGAACTGTGGGGATACACATTGCCCTAGGCTAGGAAGTGAGATAGAGGTCGCATTTCTACCTTATTTGGTCTTCTTATATGATTATATATATATATATATATATATCTTCATGGATGGGATCCACTTCTATCTTTTTTGGGTTGATCTGACTACTCCAATCATTTCTTCTATTATCCCCTTCTATTTTTCAGGGTTCCCTACTAGATATGTATATAATCATCCATTCATGGGATTTTCCTATATTTGTCCTATCTTATGTAGATGGAGGATAGGTCAATAGTGATTTCTTATGATCTTAGAGATATCCATGTGTATCTTACCTCATATGGTGGTTAGGGATTATAGATCTAGATTCAGTCTCTCTCAGCATTTATATTTAGGTTGTTATCTAGTCAGGTCATCTTTTATTTTTTTTAAATATTGGGGCCGAACTCATTACTCTAGATTATCTTATCATGGATTTATTTCTATCCATATTTATAGATCCTTTAGTTAATATATGATAAAAATTGGATCTTCTTAAGGTCTTGAATTTGTATCTCCTTATGATTTCTTAAATGGGATAAATCCATATTTATCTTATTTATTTCCAAAATTCATCAATGCTTGAATTTTATAGGGTGGTGATAGGATTTACCAAAAAAATATGGAATAAGGACATACAAATGTGAGTCTTACACACCATCCTATATGCCCAAAGTTCACCATTCATGGGATTTCTACAATCATTTCAATTCTCTGGAATGTATTTCTATAACATCTTTTTAAAATCTAAATTAGAAAATTTAGATTAGTTATTTTGTTGTAGTAGAATGGAGTATATATTTTTATTTCGCCCCGTACTTAAAAATAAGGGAATAAAAATTATTGTTACAAAAGTGTGTCACTTGGTCACTGATGATGACCTTTAATATTTTAAACTTGCAAAAAATATATGCCATGAAAAAATCAACAACAATAAGTGAATCAAAAATATGGGTGACCTTATCCTACACCGATTTTTTAACATTGTCAATACCAACAAGAATATATAAGAAACATATTGAGATTAGAAATGGAACCATAAATTAATTACACCATAAATAAAAAATATCAAAAGACAATATGAGTTATTGAGGTGTCTCATGTATCATTGAAATGGTACCAGTGTTTCAAAAACACAAGCATGAAATAAAAACACATAGATAGTATAGAAAAAATTAGGCCAATATGAACTCATGTATAAGAAATTATTATATATCTATTAGGGCCAAAGTTTCCTCCAAAATAATGTGTTTGGGAGAAATGTTGGGGAAAAATTCACTCATGTTCAATTCATAGTATTTTTATATTTATTATGTTCATTATAAAAGAAGAAATACAAAGTTTTTTGTGGATTTCCAATGTGATTTTCGAATTGATATATTAAAAAATATTTATTAAAGAGGTATGGAAGCACTTGAATTGGTAAATAATTTTGTGTGTACATGGGGGGTCATTTCCCATTGTTTACCAAAATTTTGGCTCCAAAATTTGGAGGAAGGAAAAATGTTTTTTTTGGAAAAGGAAGTATTTTTATGTAAATATATAATTTTGAAAAAAGGGTGAAGGTGTTTCAAAAAGTTTTTAGAAAGTTAACATTTAGGGTCATCACATCAAAATATAGAAAAGGTCACTATTTTTTGAAATTTCTAAAACATCACAAAAGTTAGATTTGTGTGACATAAGGAGAGTTATGTGATCCCATGTAATAGAGATGTATTTTCATGAAGTTAGTGAGTTGCACATGAAATGTGACATAAAATTATAAAATTTTAGTGCATATGGAAAGTTTTGTACACACTCATAGGAATGTAAGGTATTTTTCATAAGGGTTTCTTATTTTTATAAAAATAAAGATACCCCGTTTATTTTAGTAGCTCAACCCTTAATAATATCAGGGCTCAGAATTCTGTAATAGTTGCACTAAGCTATTTCCTACACAAATAATCAACTCAAACATTAGTTGAACACAGAAAAGGGACTTATGTATATAAAGTAAAAGTGATTTACATAAAAATCCAAATTTTTTGTGAAAATTGAGTGCTGTTTTACAAACAAAATAGTTTTGTAAATGTTAATGTTTTGTGAAAAAACATATAAATTGTGTGAAAGTGGAGAGAATATGGATGGGGGATGGTGGTTCTCAATAGCTTTGGCCATGGAGACGCGAAGGGATTTTAGGGTTTTGTGAGATCGATGGATTTTCCAATGGATGACATCCATGAGATCGAGCGTCTTCAGGATGGCGGTTTTCTCAGGGCCATGGATCATCAGAATGAAGGTAAAGGTAGGGTCGAGACATCTGCGAATCATAGATTTTGTACATCTTAGCAGGAGGAGGAATCTAGGAGAGTTCTAAAAAAAGGTATTACTGCTCAGGTATTTTTGAGATCAGAGGCGATTGATGAAAGACTAATGCAATGTAATTTCTCAATTATTTCATGAATTATTCTCCCGAAGGGTGTAAAATCATGGAAATTTTATGATCTTATTCATTGTCTGCCCTTGATTTGGGGGTTTTCCACTTGGAAATTCATTACAATGGGTCATGGATTTTATCACATTTTGTTCCCATGTGAATATCTCAAGAAAAGATCTTGGGGTCATGGTTTAGTCTCTTTGGAACCAGGTTTCCAAAATATTTAAGAATGGAGCTTTAGCTTCAATCCTTTTGACATAAAAATTTCTCTTACCCATGTTTAAGTCAAAATTTTCGGATAAAACGTGATTTTTTGGCACCCAAAAATTTTATACGATATTTCTTCTTCAATTAAAGTTCCTATTAAAATGGATAGGAAGACTTAACAAGCCATATTTGGGTACTTTTCTAGGGTTCTCGTTGAAGTGTAATTAAATTCAGTTCTAACTGAATAAGTGATACTGTCTACAGATGATGATGAGATTAAGCTTAAGATTGTTTATGAGAAACATCCTGAATTATATTTTGATTGTAATATCATTGGTAATGCGAATGATAAATGTAGGAGTGATATTAAATTCACCTTCTATTCAATGTTTGGACAAGATTCTGAAACCCGCATAAAGAAAATCTTGAACATTCAATAAGGAAGTGTCGGTACTTTTGCATTGGAATGGGATAAAAGCAAGGAGGGCATTACATGTAAGCAAAGGCATGAACAATTAATGTATCATTCATAGAATGATAGTATGCAGAAGGTGTTGGATGAGATCTCTGGGATAAGACAAACCCTGCAGGGCCAGAATGATATTATGGAGGGTGTCATGCTGAATCCTAATGGAGGATTGACAGTGGAAGAAGCACCGTCACCCACTTTCCCATGTGGTCAAACAACCTCGGCAGAAGAGGGTGTGGAGCCTAGCATGACAAATACCATGACAAATAACAATTCTGGACACTCTCCAGTGGGTCCTCAAGTCAGTACATGTCTAGAATTGGACATTAAAATCCCACAAGGAACTCATGTACTTGTTGACTGTGAACAATCTAACAAATATCTAGTTTTTCCTTGTCTTTCAAAGGTGCATGTGGACTTCGATCAAGCTAAGAATCTGTAACAACCCTCTACTTCTATCCATATTTATGTTGACATTAGTCTAGCTGCTCATATCGGTCTTGACCTCATGGAGGAGCTCAATAACCAATGGATGTTCAACAATATTGAGGGTAATTGGGATAATATGGAAGATGATGACTCATCTCCAAAAAGATACTCTAGGGATGTAGCTATAAATGGAAAGAGTAAGGATGATGAAGGTTTCTAGTCTGCTTCAATAAAGAAATCGAAACCAAGGTAAGACTACTCTAATCTTAATCCCACTATGAGAACTAGATCAACATCTTCTTCTGATGGGCAGAGGGCTCAGTATAATTACTTCAACTCCCTAAGAGATGATACGTATTGGGAATACTATGAGAATTTTAATCCACTGTATTATGATCCATGAGGTTTTTTACTTTGTTATTGGTTTTGAATGAGGGCATGTTTGCTTCTATGGCCCATTTCTTATCCTCTCCTATGTGTCTTGTTGTGACTTTTTTCTTGAATAAAGGGGCTCAAACCCAACCTTTTCTAAAAAAAATATAAGTTGTGTGAAAGTTACTATAATTGAATGCAAGTTATTCAAATGTAGTATGAAATCTAAAGTCATGAAAACCTATAAGTATTTTCCTAGATTTTTTTTGGTAAGGAGGTATTCATCGTGTGAGTGAAATTTGAGATTCATGATGAAAAAAATGAGATGTTAAAAATAATGACTCAAGTGATTAAAAGTATAATATTCTAATGTATTAGTGAGCTCACTTTAGTTGAGATATCGGTCAGATTTTAAATTTTGGATGGTAGTAAACTAGGAGATATAGTAATTTTTCTCGTAAAATTATAACAATAGTGTATTTTATTGAATTTCATACATTGGAACATTCCATGTGTATGCTACATGGACATGGCCCAATTCATGTGAACCAAGTAAAATTATTTTTTATTTGAATTGTATTATTTCTTCCAAAATAATACTACAGGAATAAAATATAATTTTTTTTACAAAGAAACAAGATCTGTCAGGGAATGTCTTTTAATCTTTCATAGCCACATTTATCTTCCCCCTATGGATATTTTTCCTAGATGGGATAAAAATTTGTATTAGAGTTAAAAGTTAAAGTCAATTTTTCTCTCTCGTTGTTTTCAATGGAGGTTTTTAATCACAAATGGATTTAGATCTTCGATTGAAATAATTTTTTGTTGTGGAAGATTCAGATGAAACACTACATCAGGTCATTATTCATGTATGTATTTACATCTATGATGTATTTTATTTCTACCAGCATGGATAATGGATTTATATGAGATTCATAATTAAGGTAATTGGATGATTATTAAAAAAGAATAAATTCCTTAAGAATAGATTTATCTAATAAAATCTACGTTAAGGTGATTTTATTTAAGTTTATGTGTTCTATATAGGAAAATATATTAAATATATATAAAGTTGATTAAAAAATTAATGAATAAAAATTAGTTATTTTTATGAAAAAATATGAGGACTTGAGAATGAAATCTAATGATTCTTTAGGTACATTCTTTGACTATGTGAATTTTGTTTTGGAATACATGAACGATATTAGAGAAATTATTGAATATGTAAAGATTATTAAGCTTATAATGAGATGAATTATTCATATGTTTAGTCCAAAAACTTATATACTGAAAGATATAGATCTAAAGGAGTTGAAATTGGATATTCTCCATAATACGCATGTCGTATATGAGATGAGAATCAATGATAATGAGCCTATGGAAAAAAAGGAATTCCAAATGGGTGGAATTCAAGGCTGTAAATAATATCACTATTGAAGATAATTAGGAATAACAATAGATCAATGAGGTCCTGTCATTTCTTTCCATAAATCTATAAAGAGGAAAATTAATGCTCAAATAGAAACCTCTACTTTCAATCTTTCAATGTGGAATGGTTGGATATATATCAACAATGTTCCACCAAGAAGTTTAAATATTATGTTGAAGATAAATTCTATATTCCAATGAAGAATTATTCATCCTATGTAAGTGGTATGAATGTTTTTAAAAGAGGTTTCTTAAAAAATAAAAACCATTTTCCTTAGAAAATGACTATTTAAAATAATTGGATTTTGAAGATATAGAGAACGGCAAGGATCATGGAGAAATTTCTACCATTGCAGTTTTATGTAACTCTCAGATAAGGGAAGAAAGTAAAAATTATTGAGAATTTTTAAGGAATTATTGATCTCAAGGCTCAATTATAAGTGAGTATTGTGGAAATAGATATTTTCAAATCCAAAATGAAGAAAAAAGAGGAGTGGCTCATGATGTTAAATTCTATATGAAATAGTAAGAAGAAGAAAATAATTATCTAAAGGAATAAATTAAAAATCTTGAGTCTTGATTTCCAAATAAATCATAAAAAATCATTTCATATAACATTAAATTTAAAGAAAAGAATATATTTATCAATTATTTCAGTAACACACAAATAGATTAAATAAAATTTATCGAATAACTTTAATATGAAGTTGTCGAATAGTAAAGGAAATTAGAGTATTATGAGAGAATATTAACTCTTAATATGACATCAGGAAAGTAGATAACTCAGTTGAAAAAAAATATGGATGTAAGGCAAAGAGGTCTCGATAAACGCAACCAATAGTCATATCCAAATGACAATGCTGGTATTGGTATTTGTCACCAAAAAGGGATATGATGATTGATTTTAGGCTACAAGTGCTTACTCCAAGGTAAAATTTTTAATTTTCATAAGCATCAGAATAAAAATGTTTACAGAATACAAAGATCAGCTAGTCCTACAATAATTACTCACTAGAATTCACCTCGTATTAGGTATTACTATTATGAGAAATCAAACTTTCCAAAAGTTTAATTTCTATAGAAATATGGTAATGAAGGGAAAATGATTAGAAAAGGAGGTCACATAGAGTTCAATATTCCAATAATGATTTTGATGGTTACTATTTCATGTATGGAGGATTCAGACACATGTCCATATATTTATGAATAAAAATTTGGAGGAATCTAGAAAAGAAAACCCAAAGTTGTCATAAGAATCATCTCAAAGGATAATCAAGTCAGTTGAAAAAGAAAAATTAATTCTCATCTCTGTAAGATAAATTTGGTCCATTATATTCTGATGAAGATCCAGAATATCATTTTTCAATAGATTTGAATTCAATGATGTGGATCAAAATTAATATAGCTAATAATATATTTTTTATATAGATTTCCCTTAAAGAGTCAAATCATGCTAGTATATGGATACTTGATAGTGGATTAACATACCATATGATTGTAAATAAGGTAACTGTTATAAGAATCATATACATTAATGTTGTGAAATTTTTAAATGATAAAGGCCTATATGTTATTGGATCATGATAATATAGATTTTGAGAAAAATAAATGATGCACACTAAGTTCATGGTTTTATAAGATCTCAGTCGCAACTTGTTAAGTGTTGTTTAATTATGTAACTCAATTCATGGAATGATATTTACTAATAAGGTGTGTGTGGTCAAGGGAAAATATGGTACAACTATCTTTTAGGGAAAGATCAAGAAGGGGGATATATACCTTTTGAGTGTATGAGAGGATATGTTATTTCTATCTAAAGAGAAAGAGAAAAGGTTCTGGCATAAAAATCTTGGACATCCATTCCAACCATCCCTTGATGATCTTCTAAATGTGATGTTTCTGAAGATCTCCCTAAGATATCATGTAATCGTAATCACATGTGTGATACTTTTTAAAAAGTGATGTTTATTATAAATATTTATAAGGGAAAAAGGGAAACAATTAAACCAAAGTGCATGAATTGGTGAATGTAAATGTGAGTGGACCTATGTCGCTAAGATACATTGATAGGAAAAGGTATTTTGTTCGTTTTGTTGATGATTTTAGCATTATGGATTTTTTTTTCATTCCCAGATTTATGACATGTTCAATTTCATTACACAATATCAAAGGTAAGAAGAAAAGATTCTCGAAAAAAATATTATGTTGTTTTTAACTAATAATGTTAGAGAATTCACAAATGTTTAAGTAGAGGATTATCTTAAAAAACATGAGATAAAAAAAATATTCTTAAGTAGGAACACCACAACAAAATGGTTGGTTGAGTGTATAAATTGGATCAGGAAAAACATGAAAAGAATAATGATTATTGAAAAGGACCTGCCAGATAAATTTTGGAAGGAAGTAATATTGACATTGAACTATATATCTAATACAAATTTTGTGTGTTAGAAATAATAAAATACATTATATGATTTGTTGTATGGAAGGAATCACACATTGAAATACTTTTGAGTCTTTTGAATTAAGTGTTTCATTCTCAATAAAGAAAACATATAAATTTTGAGTCTCATGGATATGATGGGATATTCCGTGGAAACAGAATAAAAATCAAACCATATAAATGGTTCAAAAATTGGTTGGGAAAATTCATTGTAAGAAATGTTTTCACTCTAGTAAAGAATGAATACAATATTTTACAACAGGTTGAACCGTTCCCTAATTAATGTGATGAGGTGGTAATAAAATCATGGTGGAGTGAAAGTGGAAAATTCATATTCAAAAGAAGTTATTGATTATGATTATGGAGGATTAAGATCAATATCTATATGAAAGAAAAATATAAAAGTAGAGATGTATATGAAGAAATCATTAGTGATTAGGAAGTAAACGTTAAGTCATCAAGAATGAAATCATAACTAAATATGACCTTCCAATGTCAGGTGGATCTTTTTTTTGAAAATTATCTTTAGATAAGAATTATTTTCAAGCTATGAATGAATTTCATTACAAAATTTAGAAGACTAAAATATGTGATATTGTTTCAAGACTTAGAGATAAGAATTTCATCAGGACCAAATGGGAATTCCAGAAAAAGATAAATGAATATGAATCCAAAATTTGAAACAAAGCATTACTAGTGTGAAAGGAATACTCCCAAATTGAAGGAATTATTTTTGATGAATCATTTTAACCTTTTTCAATGTTAGAAACTATTTTCAAATTGTTATCCACTCCATTTTTGAGGGGATTCAAATTTTTTGAGTTGGACATTAAATCAGAATTTGTGGACGGGGTTCTGTGAGAAGAAGAGTACATAATACAAAAATAGAATTCTTTTCCATGAAGATGATAAAAGATTTATTCATTTAAAGAAAGTGTTACATGGGTTGAATAAATCACATAGATCATGGTATTCAAGACTTAATCAATTTATGAAGAAACGATGATTTCAGAGTAGTGGAGTTGTTTACAATATCTTTGTAAAAAATAACCATGATCAAAGTATGGGGTGATGATTTATATTGAAGACATAATATTTTGTGGGTAAGATTAATCATAGAGAAAATAGTTCATAGAATTCATGAAAAGCTATCTTGAAATGTCAATGATTGGAGAAAAAACATTTTTCCTTGGTTTATAGATGATTAATGGAAGAAATATCACATTCATTTCTCAATATAAATATTACATGGAGGTTCAAAGAATATTTATAATGGATAATTCCAAGGAAATTAAAACACATGTGGTTTACCAGCTAAAAATATCATGATATGATGAAGGGAAATCATTTAATGTCATATAATATAGGTATATCATTGGTAATATGTTATAATTAAAAGCAACATAACCCAAATTTGTTTTTCTCAAATTACAAGTGTTGTAGTATCAAATTAATCCAAATGAAACCCACTTACTTTTAATAAATAGAATACTTTGGTATATCAAACACACATTGGATTTTCATTTTGATGTATATTGATAAATCTTCATATGATTTATTGGCTTATACAGATACAGATTGGGCTAGTTTGGAATATGATTGAAAATAAATGTAATTTGTTTCATTTTATCTTGGTGGATTGTTTGTTTCTTAACTATGAAATAAACGATATTTTATTTCATTGAGCACTACATAATCTGGATATATTGGAACTACTCTATATTTCATATAGTTTTTTTATAAAACAGTTGCTTGATGATATAAGAGTTAAAAGGATGTATCTAATCAAAATCCATTTCTATAATTAATGTGCTTTAAATATTAGAAAACATATATTCCATCATTCAAGGACAAATCAAAGTTAAAGGAAGAATCATTTTATCAAGTAAAAGGTAAATCATGGGCTTGTAAAGTTGGAGTATGTTCTTACAGAACTATATGTTATATACATTCTAACAAAAGACTTTCCCAAAGTTGAATTTTAATGTCATCGACTAGATCTTAGAGTTCAGTTGGATCCCCAAAAATGTAAAAGTGTAGATGTGGGACCCCACTCTCCCCAAGATTGGTGTTTTTTCCATATCTACTTAGTTGTGTTCATTACTATTTTACTGAATACAAATGATTGACATTTGGGTTTAATGAAAAGTGGGGTAGAAAATTTCTTAACAAATACATGGGGGGAAGCTAACAAGGGGTGTAGGGAAACTATAGGTATTTTAAATCTGAAGATGATGAAGTAGATCATTGATAAAGATAAATCCTAAGTGAAGTTCATGACTTTATAATTTTACAATATCTTGTTGAAAAATGGCGTGTTCTTGAGTTCCACATGTAGTTCTACAGTTGGTATCCTGAAAGGGTCATCATGTGGTATCGATATTGAAGTGATTCATTTCTGAACTATGCATGTTACTCTTTTTCCTCATTTTGAGAATGAATCATGTAGGCTTAAATTTTATGTTGAGTAAATCATTGATCACTATTTGGAATCTCATGAAATAAATTTTGGTAAAGTATGGAAGAGGACAACAAGTTTTGAACACATTGGAAGTTGAATCATTAAAGAGGTATCAAAAGGTGTTTAGTTTTCAACGAATCTAATGGAATAGTTTTTTGGGTAAAAACACCCCAAGGTACCTTTGTAGTGTTTTTGTGATGATTTTTTTTGTTGATGAATCTGATTTAAAAGGTCAGTTATGGAGTCCCAATATGATTACAAACTAGGTATATTGAAAAATATTTCAGACAGGGGTAAAGAATAACTATAAGTAGTACAAAACCATTCATTTACAAGGTGGCATTGTTTACAATTGTTTTTAATTTTTTTTCCCAAAATTTAAAGTAAGGAAAATTATGTTTTTGGGAAAAGGAAGGATTTTTGCATATATTTAAATGATACATGAATGGGTGATGTTTTTTCAAAAAACATCACACAAGTGAAGAATCAGGGTAATCACATAAAAATTTGAAAAAGGCTTTTTATTTCACAATGTTATTAAACATCATGAATGTAACTATTTTAAGACACTAGAAGAGTTGCGAGAACCCATGGAATTAAGATGTGGTTGTGAAATGATTGAAATTTTTATTTTAAAGGAAACATAAATTTGTTTAATTTCAATACAAAAGGGTATTCATGCGCATGGTTATAAGATTTCAAAGTAGTTGCATAAAGGGTCAAATGGTTCTATGAAAAGGAATATTCCCCCTTATTTGAGCAGCTCAAATAGAGATAATATCAGGGCACTAAATTCCCTAAGAGTTATGTGATGAAATTTATTCTATAAATAATTAACTCAAACATTAGTTGCATGCAGAAAGGGTACTTATGTCTATAATTCCAAGTGAGTTCAATGCAAATAAAAGTCATTAATGAAAATTGAGAGAATCATGAAAATATTAATAGTTTCATAAAAGTTAATTTTTTATGAAAAAAACATATATGATTCACAAAAGTTATTATAATTTCATACAATTTATGAAAAAGTTGCTTAAAAGATAACGTTTTTCAAACCTATATGGATTTGCCCAGAATTTTGGGTTAATTATTTTTTCATCAAGTTTATGAAATTAAGGCTTCATTGTGACCAACTATGGTGTTAAAAATATTTCTTCAAGTGATCAAAATAAGAATATTTTTAAGGATCAATGATCACACTTTAGTTGAGAGAGTACTGATATTTCAAATTGTGATTCGTTATAAACCAAGAGGGAATTTGAGTTTACGTTGAACTCTATAATAGTATTTCACTTCATTGAATTTACTATATTGGAATGTATCATGTGTATTATCCTTTCATATATCATAATATAAGTGAACCAAGTAAAATTATTTTGTCTCATTCATGATTTCATTTTTTTCTCATATATTTCTATAGGAAAGGGGGAGAAGAATGCTTTATTTAATAATGAAACATGATACGATGAGGTAGGTGTTTTAATCAATCATACCCTGAGTCACCTCCACCCCCCCCCTCAGGGTATTTAACTATGTTATGAGAATAAAAATGTAGAACATACTCAGACTCATGATCTGGAACACACCTCCCACAAACATGGAAACTACACAAGTTGAATAGGTATGGATAATCCAATATATAAAACCTAGAATCACATTTTAATTTTTAGACTTGGTGTTTCATTATATTTACAGGTATTTCATAAGAAATGTGATAGTCAACTGAATTATCATAGCATGGAAGTGTACCATATAGAATATAAAAATTCTGATCAATAAATTTTTCCTGAAGTGGTACTTGGTCTAAGGTGTCATCCTATAGTGTGTTAGTGATCTTACTCATGTGTTATTCCACCAATTTTACCATAGTCTTATTTTCCATTCTTTAAATATCAAAATATTGAAGGAGTTTCGAATAGAAATTTGGGTTTTTCATCTGATTTCATCAAGAGGTGCATCAATGCTCTATGGTCCAGAAAAACTACAGAACAATAAATAAGAATAGAATTTATCTAAAGAAAACATGTTATAAACAAACTCCTTTTATATGGTTGTGTATTTATCTTGGTATAAATCCAATTTCCTTGAAGCATAAGTGATCACATATAAATTTCTATCTACCATCTACAATAACACTACTCAAACTTCAATATTGGAAGCATCAAACAAAAGATCAAATTGAAGATCCTACCATGGGGGTTGAATGATCAGTGGTGTGGTGATAATTTTCTTCAA
This sequence comes from Viscum album, assembly GCA_963277665.1. NCBI lineage: Eukaryota > Viridiplantae > Streptophyta > Magnoliopsida > Santalales > Viscaceae > Viscum > Viscum album. The sequence goes on along the minus strand of OY728163.1, from coordinate 373,936,712 downwards.
ATCATCAAAGGAATACCTAAATGAATCATCAAACACAAAATGAAAATCATTTTAAATAAATCTCGATAATGGAAGATAAATCTTACCAAAATCTCTGATGAGGCATAGATAAAAACCTTCATGTCCTGAGAAATATATATCATCATGCACACAAGTAAGATAAGTCAATGTTAACATAATATTGTCCTTATATCTATAAACCTCTATCCCATGTTTTTTTATTAAAGGACCTAGGACAATACCCTTCTCTACCATGAAATTATATTTCTTAAAATTTAAAACAACATTTTTCTCAATGAAATGATGCAACATATTTTCCAAACTCAAGAGACACTCAATGAATGAGAAAAGATTAATTATAAAATATTCTATAAAAACCTCCATGGAAGTCTTATTTAAATCAAAAATTCTATTCACCGTGAATATTTAAGGGATACTCAGGGCATTGCAAAGTCAAAATGGCAATGTTCTATTTGAAAATATACCAAACTAGTAGGTGACTATCTTCTTCTCATAGCCCTATGCTGTAATGGGAACCTTAAAAAAGTTATAGAAACCATCCAAGAAACAATTGTGTGTCATACCAAAACGTTTTTCATGTATATTATCAATAAATGGAAGGGGAAATGGTATTTTTATGTGGATTTATTTAATTTCCTATAATATATGCACAATAGCCAACAGTTTGGTACTCTAATGGGAACTAACTCGTCTTTTTCATTATTTACAATAGTAAAAATATTTTTCTTTGGTATAACCTTGAAATGACATTACAACTAAGATTCAAAGATAAAATAAATAATAGAATCTTCAAGTAATTTTTAAACCACTTTTTCAGAACTTCTTATAGTGTGGGGTTCAGTATCCTTTATAGTCTCCTAACTAATTTATCCCCATCCTTCAAAATAATCCTAAAAATATAAATATAGGAAATAATTACTATTTTATCTACTATGGTCCAAATTGTTACTTTAATAATATCCCTTAAAAAAATTAAATGTTTATTTCTTGTTTAAGAAGTATATTGTTAGAAAATATTATAGGAAATTTTTCATTATTCCTTAGGTATGAATATTCTATCTTTTGTGGAAGTAGTCTGAGTTCCAGTTTGGATGGGTTATGTATCGATGGAAGTAATGTGGTAATAGATATATCTGCACAATGAATTTTAATGACAAAATATACACTATCAACATCATAGAATAATATATTAAATCCATCTTCAATGTCAAAAACCATGACATAATAATAATAAAAATGGTCATGAGTAGAAAAAGAATCCATAAATGAATAATAAATTAGTATGGTTTGATCATAATACATAGGTGTGAAAACATTTTTCAACAGAAAACAAAAAAATAATCCACAATATCTATCCAAAAATCTAATTATCTCCATTTGAAAAATATTTCAAATCATGATTTAGAGAGTTGTTACAAGATTGGTCATAATGGGAGATAATGAAATCAAAATTGTCCTTTGAAGTGTACTTCATAGAGTCTAAAATATTAAATTGTATGATATCATCTCTAAAATACATATAATTTCTACCCTTATGGGCATTAATTATATTCTTGGTAGTTTAAATTATGTTTCTATGACAACCAAAACATTTTTTATTTTATTCGAGATAAGTCAAAGAAAAAAATTACAACAGAAATGAAACAAGGGGAACAAAACCAAATTATGGGGTCTGAAATAATAAAGATCAAGGGAGTCCACTGTAAAGAAGTTCATAAATTTTGTAGTAAGGATAAAAATATATATTAACAAGTGTTTCTTACTCCTATATCATCCATAGAATTAAGGAAATCAGAAACTTTGTTTCCCCCATGCCATGTCTGTATGAATTCCCTATGATTATTAATGAGTCTCTAAAACATGCAAATGATATAACAAACAGTATAGGGGTATTTCTAAGACCTTTTAAATAATTATGAATGATTCTGGAGTCTGTTTATACTACATATAGAACAATACCACTATGGGTAAAATATTTAAAACTGGTAGGAATTATATTTTCTTCAACCTGAATGGAGTAACCACTACGAAATAAAGTATAAATGTTCAGGATGATAGAACATCTTAGATCTTGTACAGTGATGCCTCCCAGCATTACACCCATACTAAAATAAAATTACATATTGAGTTTTAGACCACATATATGAGGATACCAGTGGATCCATCAACGTTTTAAAACATTACATGATAGGGGTGATTGTTACTGAAAAAGGAAAGTTCTCTTAGCATGGAAGAATCCTCCCAGCTCCAGATAGGTGAAGTTAAATACAGTAATAATCACATTGTTCTGAATTCGAGGTCTATCCACATGAATGGGATACTTTAATACCCATATTTATTCCTTTCCCTTTAGATACATCAACAACCATCAAGGATAATGATCACTCCCGCATTCCATTATATTACATTACAACGTACTCCCTAAAACCAATGGTTTAAGAAAAATTTACCTACTAGATCATAGTTTGTTATACAAACAAATACTCTAAGTAGGACTACAATAATCATTATTTTTTCCCTATTAAGAAAAGTGTGAAAGGTTTCTTCTCGATAGTCGTTTCGATAATAGCATCCAGGAATAAGCCTGATACTTATACACTTAATATTTTCATCCATGTGTAATGTTGGTTTATAATATTCCATAAGATGAATTTGTATTTGGTATGTACCTATTTTCACCATATAAACTATCCCCGTTCATTTTTGGTAGTCATAGCCTCTGTTAATCTTTGAAAGTCATTAACAGAGAAGACTCCCGATGATAAACACATGAAGTTGAATTTTTCTTCTTTGGAATTTAGCAGAATGAGATCAGAAAAATTAATACTGATTATTTTCAATGATGGCATGAATAAATCCTAGATGATTAATTACATGTCTAAAAGACTATACCTCTCACTCTAACAAGGCCGTCCTCGAGGAATCCCATTGGGTATATTGTGGAATTATTTTAAAATTGCACCACCACCTTCATCATCTTCAGCTAACCAAACTATAAAGAAGAGAAAATAGAGCAAGGGATAGAGTTAATGGATGAAAGAAATAAATTAAATCATCATAATAATTTAACTCTCAAATTATTCGAATGGTGAATGCTCTAAGGTCCTTCACTTTATAGGAATCCCTATGGTTGGAGTGATGAGTGTAGAGAAATTCCTCCCAAGGTTTATTCACTCATTTTACTATAAACCTATTCTATTTTTATATAGTTTATTCAAAAAGAAATCATAAAAAAGAATTTTCTAAAATGATTCAAGTATATGAATTTCAATCTCAACATGGTTGATTTTATTAAAAACATCTTCTTTTATCACCTCTTCATTATTATTTTTCATTTGTAAAATTATATTCATAAATTGAAGAGTTTTCCGAGGAACAACATCAATTTTTTTGTACCTTTTTTATTTCACCTTTGGCTGATCATTGGTTGGTCTTGAATGGTTATCTTCAAAAGTTATAGTTAATCTTAGTGGAATGATATGGGAATATTTATCAGTAATTTTCTTCCCACATCTCAATGTTATGGAACTGACATTTTCCATGGTATTTTTATTAGGATGGGATGGAATATTTTGGGATTTATTACATTCTAGTGTATATAGGGAGGAGGAAATGTAGATCATTTTCCATCTTCAGCTTCCTCAATACTGAACATTATCTCTTCAAATCATTTTTTTGATTAAAAATACTTTGTTTCAAAAAACCAGTAGTATTATAATCAACCTTTAGTTGAAAATTCTTGTTTTGTTTTTGACTTGTTGATTCATGGGAATGAAATCTCTTCTAGGGTTTTTGAAAACCATGTTGGTAAGGTTGTGGATATAGTAAATTATTTTGAAAAGGGGGCCTTGTTTTTTTCTAGAGGCATAACTCATTTCTATGTGATATTTTTACCCATGGTTATATATTGATGTAAATAAATTGTACTTCCTCTGGGGATGTGGTTGTTATTTCTACTAATGTGGTCACACAAGGAATACTACTACATCGTCCTATATCACATGTAATTGGGGAAAATATTTACTATGGTGGTATTTTTTTAGTAAACATTATACAAGGCCTCATTGGATTGGGTTTGGATGTCTTTTTATTCAAAGAAATCAATATTACTATAGTGGTCAATTCATCTAAGATATATTATATTAAATTATTTCCAAGACAATAAGGACTTTCCTGATGTATTCCTATAAAATGTGGGGTACCTTGGTCACCAAATTATTTGTATTTTTGCGTTATATTTTCAATAAAATCCCACGAATATGCTAATGGGTTTTTACCAATGTCCCTACAATCATAGCATCCATCAAGCACCTCTCTATCATTGTAAGGTCTTTATAGATGTATTAGATGAGGACTTCAACAATGATTTGGTGATGTGGTAACCTTGGAAATGACTTCTCTAATCACTCCTATTACTCATACATTGACTCTCCATATGCTTATTTCATCCATGAGATCTCTTTTCGAATAGAAGTTTTCATTGAATCTGGAGAAAAATCTCTACAAGAAAAGATATTTTAAATCATTGAAACATGTTACTTCTTCAGGATATAAATATTAAATATATTATTTCTCATTTCCATCAAGTAAGAATTTTAATTCACATAGTATAATTTTTTCTATAGAAACATTCCTTGGTTTTATGGTTAAAAAAATACATTAAATTCTTTTAGATGTTTGATTAGATCATCTCTAGAAAGGCCATGAAATTTTGGTAGAATCTGTATCAATCAAGAATATAATTCAATTTTTGATTCCATGTTTTTATATGAAAAAAAATTCAGTTCATAGTAAATTTATGATTCATCAAATCCTAAATTTGTTTATCAATTTCATTATTATTATTTTTATCCATTGGTTCAATTTTAAAGTTTGATTCAAAAGTGCTTCCAATTTCAAAATTCTTATAATTTTGTAATACCCGTTTGGGTAAATGTCAACACTTCCCATATATTGAAATTATCTAAATCAATCCCTGAGGATATTTTCAATCTCAGGTTCTAGATCCAAGATATCCTCAGGATGAGATCACACACTATATCAATAAAAAGAGTGGAAAGACTATAATTCTACTATTATTACTTGGGAAAAAGTTTGAAATTATGGAAAACAACAAAACAAAAAATAATAATGGAGAGGAATGAAAAATAAGAGGAAATAGAATTAAAGAAAAATAAAAATCACATTTCATTTATTTAATAAACTACTTTCCTCCCTTATAATGGAGCTAATTTGAAAGGCATTATTATGGGCACTCTCAAATAATGGGTAATTTTTAGTTCATTGTTATATTAGAGAGGCTGGAAAGTTCATTCTCTATGTAAAAATTAAATCAAACAACATATTAATGGAAAATTAATATAAACTCAATACTAAAAATTATGGGATGGTTTTTTAAGCTTTATAACACAAGATGTTGTATACTAAAAGAATATTTTTTTTCTTTTTGAAATTTGATTAACAAAACACACTGAGACTGATTTGTTAGGAAATATTTTTAGATTGTACAATGATATAAATATACCTATTTACTGAATTATAAAATATTTTCATTCAAATTGAATCAATATTATTTTGACTCCATAATTTTTGACACTGTAACTCTATAAGAATTTCCCTTAAAGAAAAATATTAAATGAATTAAACCCTAGAATATCTTCGAAAAATGAAATCATAGCACCATACTTCTATTTTTTATCCAAGGATAGATTATGTTCAATGGTGAATTAGGTATCATATAAATTCTGTAATTGAGGATTATTTGAGTTTATATATTATATTTTAACCCTATAAATTGATCCCATGTTATTTTTTTTATATTAATTATGATTGTGCTCTCATAATTTATACATTACATAACCTAACTTATTTTATATTAATTGTTCAATTGCATAATTTCTTTATTTTATGTAAAAAATAAATTAACTAATCATATTAATTTAATTAAATAATGTCGATGATTAATAACAAATAAATGAGTAAGTCTTGAATTATATCGATAATTACCAAAAAATAATCTTTCATGTGTGGGTAGTCATCGTAGAAATATTTTCATGTGAAAAGGTCTAGAAAGGGTATAAACCAATATAATTTCTACAATTTGTTTCCATACCAAATAATATATCAAAATATAAATAAAAATGAAATAAAATACATGAAATAGAAGTGAAAATATTGTGTTTATTGTAAAAATAGAAACATTAAAAAATTAACAAGATTATATTAATTACCTCCTTAAACATATCTATAGTAGCATAGTTATTAAGTGTTCAGACCATTTGTTCTAGGTATATATGGGAGGATATTAACTTTCCTTAAGGACCTCTATCGAAGTATGGACAAGGATGTTGCTGAAATCTAGCGTGACAAGGAGCAGGTGTGGGACTATGACAGATGCATGTGGTAGGAATGCCTACCATTAACAACCCTTATTTCTCATATATTTTTACTCATTCCTTATCCTTTAACATATATTTGTATTAGGATTAGTTTTATATATGTTTTATTATCAAATAAATGAAAATAAGTTTATATAAGTTTTATTGATTAAAATATGATAAGATAACTATAATTTAATATACACTAACCATATTTAATTTTGATTACTAAAAGCTACTAATAAAATTAAATGGGTTATAAATATCACAAACTTCCATTAAAACATTATCAATGTAGTATAAGTTTTATTATATGCATAAAATAAGAAAATAAAAATAACTTTATGCACAAATACAAGAAGTAAAATTATATGAATAATAATTTGTAGCTCATAGTCTCGGGTAAAAAATATACTTATAATAAGTATGTTGCCTAGAAAATATAGATTAATTTGTTTGAAATATAATATAAATATTAATTTAGAATTATAAGAATTGAAATATTTAAATATATGGAATCTATATATGTAAAATTACTTATCGGTATATAGTCAATTAAAATTTATCATTATGTAATGATTAAATGGAACCATTATTTATATATATATATATACATAAACATATATAAATAATTATAAATTATATACAATAATAACTCTAATGAATAAATTCCGTTAATGGCATGAAAATACACTTCATCCTATTATAATATATTGTTTAATTATTAATAGATAAAAGGATAGAGGTTAATGTATAAATATGAATGAAAGATAAGGGGATCGAAAGTAATGAACACCAAGTGAATCCCCACATACAATGTTTCTATATACATATTTACTATTATATGACATTTTGTATGAAAATTTAGGAAACGTAAATGGTTAAATATTATTTTTACACTAAAATTTAATTTTATGGGGTTTTTATAACCTTAAATATTAAATAATATATTCATTAAATGGTTTTTGTCATATTTATAAATTAATACCACATTTTATGTGCAATTTTTGATAATATAAAATATTTATTTAATGGTTATGTAACTATTTTCCCCTGAAATAAAATTATAAAAATTATATATTATTATAATTTGGAAATTAATTAACGATATTTGGAAAATTATAATAATATTTTTAATATTTATTTATTATGAAAATAGTGTGCTCATTGCAATAAGAAAGTAGATGTTTTGGAAACATCAATGGCATGAAAAAAGTTTTCACAAGTATTTACGTAAAGGATAAATTTCATAAAATGATAATATAAATACCATTAAGTAGATTACAAATTTGGAATTAAGATTTTAGAAACATATAAGGGATGAAATTTGGTAATTATTTAAAAAAATAGTAAAATACATTAAAAATGGTGAAATACAGTATCAAATGATTAAAATAACATCATAAATATCTAAGCATGAAAATTTTATATTCAATTACTAATTTTGGAAACAATATTTTACAAAATATTTTATTACTGAATTAATTATGTTAATGGGGAATTAAGTGTGTAGTGGAGCACTTGAAATAATGGAATTATAAAATATTTAATAATTAATTCCATGGTATTCCACTCACCGCAACTATAAATTCCAACCCATTGTTCATTATTATTAATACAAGTAAATTTAGTTATCTCTCTATATATTTGTTATTAAATCTCTCTCATATCGCATTATTCAACAATAAAGAGTTTAGATGGATATAATAGATAGTTCTAAGCCAATAACATCAAGTAAGGTAAAGGTTTCTATTTACCTCTCTTCAATTCCAATTTTGATTTATTTATCGTGATACCAATAAAATTACATTACATTTAATAATATAATTCCATTTTTTCATATTATCATCCCCAATATATGTTATACAAGATAAACTATTCCTTCACTATAATTAATACCCATTTTATATTCCATTATTGTTCTAACATAAGGATTCTTGTTCCACTTACTTACTTTTTAATTATCAATTTTTTGTTTCAATATCATTTAATTACCCTTGTATTATGAATTAATTTTTATAATATATTATATTACCATATCCTTTAAGTATGTTTTATGATATAACTTTTATTTTATCTAATTATTCCTTTTTTTAATTTGTTACTATGCCCTGATTTTTGTTGATATTTTTACTTTTTCCTTTTATAAATGAAACTTTTTATTTTAAAACCCATTTAAAATCCTTCTTAATATTATCACATGATTATTATTTTATTTTATTATTACCCATTTTCTCTTTTATCCATGATAGATAATAATAACCCTCATTTTACACCCTTGTCAAGAGTTCTATGATGTTGAAGTAAAACATTTCTAATCATTTCTATTTTATTTTATATTATGATTATATCATTATAAACCTTTGTAAAAATTAATTTTCATTGATCAAATACTCTTATATATTCTATATTATCATAATTTACATTTATTATCATATCCTTAATACAAAATTCTTATCATTATAATAAATTATTACCAAGCAGAAATGATCAAATTAACAAAGCTTCATTACACAAGTTATGATACATGTGTGATACTGTGAAAATGAAATATCATTGATGGGTCAAATCAATAAATACCTTTTTTATGGCCTATTATTAAACATCCATGATAATAAATTTTCATACAAAAACTTCACATGTTGTTAAATCCTATGAAAAAACTTTTTCATCGCAATCTTCATGTATTTCTATGGAGGGATGTTGAGGGAATAAATTATCTCGTGAATGTATCTATTTTAAGTTATGTAATGTATATCATACATTTTATCAGATGGTTCATCCATATTTAAAATTCATCAAATTTATTTTGATTTATATATGGATATACAATGTATATTGTGTGAATATAATACCATGGTATTGCTAGTATCTATGCTATTAGGAGAATTAAAATTACATAGTATTGGTAGTAGTCATTCCATTTGATCCATTAATTTTCCATGTTAATGGTTTAATCCATTCCATTTGATCCATTCAGATACCATGTTATTGGTAGTATGCATTCCATCAAATCCATTATGATTCTATAGTACTAGTATTAGCCATTCCATCAGATCCATAATGATACCATGGTAGTGGAGTGTTCATTCCACAAAATCTGTAATGAAACTCCCATATATACTATTATCATCAATGTTATTTGGCTACATGTTTATATGGATTACACCATTTTAATGGATGTAGAAGTGCTATAAGACCAATACTGATGTTCCAGTTATTATGTATTATATGTTCCTTTTATATGTACTATAAATAAATCTTATACATAATGGTATATTTTATACATTAATGATATCCTATAATTCATGTCATTTTTTTTGTTCCAGGGATATTTACTCTATCATTATTGAATTATTCTAATTTATTGTCTATCTAAATCATTAATATGTAGGGTTATTCCTCAAAAACGTATTATTCATTTTCATATCCTTATTATGCATTTTTTTCTCACATTTTTCTTATATTTTCCAAATTTCATATGAAAATAATAATATTATTGATGATATAAAGACTACAGATACATGGGTATATATAAGAGGTATTTTAAATAATTGTTTATGTATTATTATTTTCAAATATTTTGTCTTAGTTTTTTAAGACACTGAACATAAAGATCCTAATAGTTACTCATATGTAATAAATTTCAACCCATATAACTAATATAGTATTTTTTTAGAACCAAATCTAGGAGTGTGGGTCCAGGATACAACATTTTAGATTAGTGTAAAGTCTATTTATTTTTTCTGAATTATGATATAAACCCTAAGAGAAACTCTTTACGTCTAGTAAGTTACTACATATATATATGGTTTAATTTTCACAATCAATTATTTCCATGATAAGTTATATTATTTTAGATAATGAGTTTATCCTCATTAAAATCAATTAAATTTTATGATGGTTGGGGAATGCGCTCATATGAACACCCAATGAAGATAAAATGTAAAATGTAATTATTTCACCAATGATAAATAAAATTTTATTTTTAAAGCTTAAAACATAAATTATACATTATATCAAATGGACCAAGAATGGAATGGAGATTATTTAAATAATTATAAAATTATAAAACAAAAGGAAAATTCTTTTAAATTGATGGTTTCAAAGTGTAAAATATTTTTCCAATTAAATTTTCATATTAATATAATTGTATTCTTTGATTTTTATTTTCATAGACCATTTGGGTTTTAATTTAATGGTTAGAATAGAGGTTAATAGGGTTATTAATTTATATGATGGAAAATAGTTTAATTATTCATATGAATAACGAAATGAAATTCTATTTGGCTTGTAAAATCTTATGGTTTTTATAACACCTATATTCCAAGTTATAATTAATAATCTAAACCATTTCAGACTTCCAAATACACCAAAGAAGAAAAAATATAGTTTTAGGGAATTTTTAATGAAAATTATCATAGAGGAAATAAGATTCAAGTTCCTATAAACCAATAATTTTGGAAGAATCACATAGGGAATTTCAAGAATGAGACTAGAAGGTTTTTAATTATGGTAAATGGGTAAACCGAGCACAAAATATCCTAATTTTTTATCCTATGTATAGATCTTGTTGTTAAATAGTCAATATATGTTGATTTGGTCAACACTAATAAAGGAGATGATTGAATAATTTGTTTTTTTGAGAAGGTAATACAAAAATATTTAATTAATTAATGAAGGTATTTGAGATGACATTAGTATTATATGAATAATTTACTAACTCTTTTTATAAGAGTTTAGTAAAACAAGTTCCAACACCTGGTGATAAAAGGGTTCATCTCAACCACAATTATTGGATATGTGCTCAATCATGTGGGAAAACCCCAATATGAATATCTTGAGGTAGAATGGAGTTTCATTATAGAGATATATTTGTTTCAGGGGTAGGCATAACATGTGCACAAGGTGTGCGTGTAGGAGTATTGAAGTGCATCCATGTGGATAGAAAAATGGAAGATGGTAGGGATCCTAGAGTAGACCCGAATACTTTCAACCAGATGGTTGAGGAAGTGTTCAAAATTATTAAAAAATGTATTATAAAACCGATGTTTGATGTGGGAATACCACATATGCAGATACTATTCTACTATAATTTGTTGAATTTTGACCTAAAATTATGTTAAATGAGAATACACCACAAATTCATCTTCTATTGTCGTCCCTTTAGGGGTGTGTTGTTCAGAAAATATTATTTTTGGAAGGTCACATTCTATGCATATATCTCATGTGATGGAAAATCAAGGATGTTCAGTTCATCAGTCTTCCACATGAAGTATATCTTACAAGATTTTTGAGGATCTTATATGCATATGATCTTCTATGGGATAATTAACCATGAACGGATCTTCCATGATGGATGATGTATCCTACGTATGAATTTATTTTGTGGGGATCACATGGACCTTCTTTACCTAATTATTTCAATGGTATTTAATGAATTATTGAGCTACGTCTATAAAACATGGACTTTCCTTATGAATCTGGACATTTTATGAGAGGATAATCAAAATGAATCATTCATTAGTATAAGGACCAAGCTTTTTGAGTTTTGTCAAAAGGTGTTTCACGTGAACCTGATCAAGCCACGGCCTATAGTAATTCCATGCTCGAATTCAATTTTAATGTTGATTCTAGTTTAGTAAAACATGTATGGGATTATCTTGTATATGTACTACCATAATTGTTCTAGGAAGCCAAGTAGTTATACAGTTTAACCTTTGGAAATTGATGAACCTTGATTTATTCACGGGTGGTCTCAATATTATCTCACAAGCATGATGTTACACATGATTTCATGTAATATTTGATTAAATTATGTTTCATAGTCACTCTAATTAAAGGATAATAAATGAGAACATTGGTATTTTTAAAGTGGAATACCCATGAGCTGAGCTATAAAAAATTGGGAAACTCAATGTATATGACATGTATACACTACTATGAATGATATGTGATATCCATGTATGTATGAATAAGAGGTAAATAATTGTTAAGGGTCTTATGCATGAATAATAAAAGAGATACCTGTATTCTCATACTACATAAAGGTAATAAGCTGATTCTTTTTTGATTTTTACAGATTAAGGGAGAATGAGATCATGGTTATTGAAAACCATGTGGTGAAACAAAATAAACAATATCCATTTCCATTGGGTGTTAAAGTGATGAATTATTCATAGATACTAAAAATTAAATAATATCTAGAATAAATAAGGAAAATATTTGGTATTTATAGCCTCAAATTAAAAGTGAAATAATTTTTTTTAGTTATATGAAATTATAAATAAAAATTATTTGTGTACAGATCCCAATCCTCTGGGATTTGATTTATAATATTTATATTTGTTTATAATATTTTAATATGATGATGATATCTACATAATCAAATGGATTATATATTAATTTCAGGTAATTTAATGAATGTTTTTCCATTTTTGTAGAAACATTTTGAGAGAAATCAATAATAACATTGCATGAATACTAAGAACCAATACATCATTTGTATCTATGAGAGAGAAATAATATGAGAACTCATAATACTCATTATCTGGTGATGATTTTTGATACCATCATTGTATTTTATGTTCATGAAGATAGTATTAATGTAGACATGTTGGTCTAACCTACTTGTAGAGGAAGATAAAAGTACACATTGTGTATGAGAAACCGAGATCCTATCAGAATATTTATTTAACTTGATCCGAAATGAAGGTTTTTGAAATTAAGGTCTATCACTAGTTGTTATATCCTTTTATTTGGGGTGTACAAACTACAACATTTATGTTGGATTTCGTTTTATTACTAGTTCCTATTGTAAATAAAATAAGATATAGTGGATAATACATGTCGGGGTATATAACTAACATGGTAAAGAGTTGGATTTTATGGAAAACCTTTTAAATATTTATTTTTTATCACACATTATATTAATTCATATAAAGTGTGGCTGGTCAATAATATTTATTGTATCAAGAACTATAATTGGTTAAATATGTTTAATTCAAAATAAATATAATTCATAAGATAAGATCACATATCCCCCCTCCCCCACATAGTGATCAAGGAACCTAGGGAACTATAAGTGGTATTAAAGGGAGGTTAACTCGGAAGGTTCAACACTATTTTTATAAGATGGAAAATATTAACTCAGTAAAAATACAAGTTGTTCCCACATTCAATTGGATTAATTATCACATCTAAAAGAATTTGATACTTTCTTATCTCGTATCTCTCATCATAGAGGTTATATATGAAACCACATTTGTGTTTCTTCAAATTTATGAAGGTACTACGATGAAAAAAGATAATTAGAGATATATGGAGTTATATGGAAAGGATAAAAATTATATCATAATATATCTAGAAGAAAATGTATATACCAAGTTCATGGGTTTTCAAACAACCCATTAAATATGGGAAAAATTCTAAGAAGTTATAAAGGTAATATAACATTCAAAAAAAACCAGATAAAAGTCTATAGGATCCATTTTGAATAAAATTATAGATGATTAGAATACTGTTAATGACTAATTTACAAGTTTCAATAAGATTTTCAATAACAGTCATAGTTTTTTGAGAATTAAGAATATTCCATCATTGTTTAAAAAATTTATGGGGAATTTTACCAATTGATTTTATTCAAAAAAAATTATTCCTTGGAATAAAGAGAGTATATAACACTATATTAGTTGCACAACATACTCATAGCATATGAAATGAAAATAATTTTAATTTTAATTAATAAATAAAAAGATAAAATTTAATTTTAATCAATGATAAAAGGAATAGTAAAATAAAAAGATGTTTCCAAAACAAAAGATTCTAATATTAAGGGTGAGAGAGGGTTAATGAGATTATTTATCTTATATAAACAGGGTTCAAAAAAGGAAAGTGGAAATTAAAAGGGGGAAACTTTCTAAAATTATGTACTTTTGGAGGGATTGGACACTTTACATATGATTATTCAATGAAAAGGCATGCAAAATCTGAATTCGATTATGAAACAGAAAATTTCCAAAAATATAAATTGGTTAAGAAAAAAAATTACAGTAATAGAAAAAATAATTTTATATGTAATAATTTGAATCATAATTCATCTTCCAGTAGACCTTTACATAATTTGGTAAATGTGTGGGTAAAATTTTAAAAGGGTTATAAATCTTCAAGAAGTAATTATGATTGAAAAGATAGAATATAAATGGAATTTAAAATGAAGCATGAGTTAGAAGCATGTATTGAGGAGATATTAAAGATTATCAAAGGAAATAAAAAATTATTAATGGTGAAAAATGAGGCTACTAATGAAAAGGAAGAGTTAATCAATTAGGAGTCAGACTATGTTGATTATATCATATCTTATAATCTAGTGGTGGATATGTAAGAAAAGGGAGCATAATATCATAAATAAAATTTGGCACAAAAGGAATAAAAGTTGTTTGAGACAAAATATATATGTTTCCCAATTCACCATGACTTTTAAAAGTCCAAATAAGACATAAATAAATAAATAGAGGTTAATGGTGAATGTAATAAATATGGAAAGATGAAATTTTCTAGTAATCAGGTATGATCTAATGCCTATAAATCCCATTATAGATTTTCTATAAATGAAAGTACAGGTCTCCAAAAGATACATTTGCAAATTTGGATCAAGAATGAAGTTAAGAAACACTCTAAACCATAAGAGGATGAATGTATTACAAGAAATACACTTTTCACTTAGAAACATAAGGGTTACATTGAGGTAGGACATCTACAACATAATATTATATAGTTCTATAATTAGTCTAGAGGATCACAATATATATGATATTTATTATGTTGTGGAAGGTATGGCCAAAAATATTATTCGGATTGGTATAATATGTATCTTCTATGAATTAGTCATGAACCAATGGGGTGTTTTAGTTATAAAATGTTATAAAAAACTCAAATTAAGAGAGCTTCCATGTCTACACTATATCTCTAGACCCAAATAAAATCTGAGTCTTTGGGAGGGGGTGTAGAAAATATGGATTAGAGGGTCACCAAGAATATGTATGCATGAATAAAACAGAATTATAGTTTCTCTGTTTTTTAAGATAGAATAATTATCAAATTTTGAAGGAAGTTATAAAAATTACAAGAAAAGATAAAAATGTTGAGAAAATAAATGAGAATGATAATAATATAGTCAAGAAAGAGTGATTATTAATCCGTATAGATTTGTTAGAGATGTACATGAAGATAAAGAAGGTTTAGGATAAATAAAATAAAGTTTCATTATGAGATTAATAGAAATTAAATATAAAGTTATTCAAAAAAAGAGACTAAAAGATCTATAATAATTGATAAATATGTGAGAGATTTGGTCAAGGTTTAATGGAAATTATGACTATCCTACTATACTACGAAGAATGTATGATAAGGATAAACCAAGAACAAAAGATAGAGGTTTACTCAACATATGAAGTGAAGAAAACTGATTCAAATCCTGAATTAGTGTATGAAAAACTAAATAAATGATATTAGAATAGAGGAATAAAGAAGGATATACTGAAAATAAATCCTTATATTTATTTATTTTTTAAAATAATAGAAGGTACTTCCTAATTTAATATTATTTTATATATCTCGAAAATATCATTTAGGTAACTGAAAGATCTACTTGAAATTGTCACTACTAGAAAAAAAATAAAGATGATTTATGTTATTAAGTTATTTTGAAAAAAAATCTATATAGAGAAATGAATAGCAGTGCATCATTTTGGGGGTGAAACATAGAAGGTAGATGTCATTTTATTATTCCTATTAAGTCTAGAATTTCTATAATTCCTATAAAATATAAAAAATATTGTATTGTAATGACATTTTCTATCATTTAAATAATTCTAACATTTTCAGTGATTAAGTGGGAATATTGGCTGAAGAAATCATGAGACAAATGGGGGTAGTTCATCATTCAACTGAACATTCATAAGTGTTTGGTAAAGTGTGTATGGTTTTTTTAATTATTTTTTTTCTAAAAATCCCAAGAAATATTTTATAATTATGGTATCATAGGTATTTTATTTTTTGGACAACATTGATCCCCTTGGTTATACACTGTATTTTTTTTACACTATGTTTTCCCATGTAGACTAATATAATTTTATTTAAATGATATTTGATAAAAAAATATATTGTATCATTATTCTATCATGAAATTATTATAGGTTCTTATTCAAGGAGAATTTTATGAGATTTTATTAAATAAGTTATATGAGAATATCCCTTTCAAATTTCTTTATATTTTATTTTCAATAATTGGGAGGAAAAAATGAGCAAACATACTATCATTAAAGTTGTGGGTTTATATTGAGAAAAAATATAAAGGGGGATATTTTTTAACCCAAGCATTCAATTTTTTGTTAAATAATTAATATGTGTTAAGTTTTGAGAACTAAAAAGTCCATTAAAAAATATTTTATTTGTTCATGAAGATATTTTAAGTGGAATCAGTGTTGTATGAAGAATTCATAAACTCTTTTTATAAGATTTTG
Organism: Viscum album; assembly: GCA_963277665.1. Lineage (NCBI taxonomy): Eukaryota > Viridiplantae > Streptophyta > Magnoliopsida > Santalales > Viscaceae > Viscum > Viscum album. The sequence continues at coordinate 373,919,791 of OY728163.1, read as the reverse complement.
GTAAATGTCTTTCCAACTCCTAACAAGATATGGGGCATATCATCTACACATGTGGGAGATGTTATCAAACTTGTGTAAACCTACATGAATGGCTAGATTGATGTGTAAGGTATGTTCATATTAGAGGTAGAGATCATATATAGGTAGGCATATCATGTTCATAGAGCACACATAAGAGTACCCAAGATCCTCTATGTGGGGTTGAATGGAAGTGAGGGATAGGGTGACCAGAGTGGACTCTAGTACTCATAACTATATTGATAATGAGGTTATAAACATTATTAAGTAGTTCATTACTGAACTGAAGATCAATGTCGGATAACGTTGAACCAAATGAGAAGCCTCCATATATTGATCTTCGACCTTCATCCCTTTTATGGGTTATTCCTTGAATATTTTTACATTATGAGTATTATGTTTCATACATATCGTACATGAAAAGTATAATTGAGGATGAACAATTCATCGATGTTTCACATGATGGATGTCATCTATGAGTTTTAAGGATTTTCCAAGCATTTAATATTGATGTGAGAATTGACTATGCAAGAACATTCAATGATATATGATATTTCTTGACTAAATATTTCTTCCATTGGGATTTTATAGACCTTATATGAGTAATGAGTTCAGTTATATTACTTGAATTGTCGACCTATATCCATAAATCTCACACCTTCTATGAGAACGTGAATCTTCAATGAGAAGAGAATCAGCATGGATATTCTATGTGTATAAGAATTTGTTTTGGGAGTTCTATATATATTTATATCACATTCCACTGATCAAGCTAAAACTAATGGTCATTCCATTATCAAATCCTATTTTGAAGATGAATATGTGTTATAAAAACATGCATGTGATGATCATGAATATGTACTTCCTTGTATATTCAAGGTACTCAAGATTCACTACATACAATCATTTAGATATTGATGAAGTTCAATTTATGAATTATTTATTTTCATATTATCAAACATGATTTAAATTACGCTTTCATGCATGTAATATGAGAGTGAATTGCATTTCATTATCACTATCTTGCACATTTAAAAAATAGTCACATTGGTATTTTGGGAAGCAACATATAGTGGAGTCGATCTGCATGAAATGAGGAAACTCTGTGAATATGACATGCATGAACTACAAAAAATATTTTTCATATCCATTAAATTCATTAATATGAGGTGATTTCATGCTACAGGTAAGAAACAGGTATATAAGACAAGTTTTAGGCATTCTCATAATGACTAGCTGTAATTACCAGATGATTATGGGTATTTACATAACAAAGAAGAATGGGGCCAATATTATTTCAAATCACATGATGAAACGAAATAAAATGTACATGAGTATTTTTGGAATTAAAATTTAGCATTATTCTTAGGTTTTAAACATCAAATAATATATAAAATAAATGGGGAAATATTTCAAGATTCATAACCTCTAATTAAAATAAAGATAAATGTTTACAACAATATATACTTATGAATAAGAAAATTATTGGAGTCCTTATCTATATATTCAAGGATTTGAATTCAAATATTTATAACTACTTTATTATAGTTTTTGATGTTTTTTGTAACTACATATACAGGAGGATTGTATATTACATTTAGGTAATTTATGAAATTTCGTTCATATTTTGAGAATTTATCTAAGAGAAATCGACGAGAACATTTTGAGAATATTAGGAGCTGAAAAATATCAGTATAAATGTTAGATAATGAAAAAGATAACCCATATTACTCAAGATCCGGTGAAGAGTTTTGAGACTAGTATTTTTGATTATTTTCTTGAAGGGAGTACATGAGAAAACCTATTTATACTACATTCTTGTAGAGGAATATCAAATCACACATGGTAAAAATGAAATCTGGATATTTTCGAGGTATTTCTATCTAAAGAATAAAAATTAAAAGAGGTTCTAACTGGGGTGTATAGGTAGTTGCTTGATAAAAATCATTTGGTGTATAACTGACTATTGTTATTGTGGGATTGGGGTGTGTAACAAGTTATTATTATACTCAACTATATATTTAGTAGATAATACATGTTAGGGTGTTTAAGGAATAAAGATAAGAGTGGGAATTTATGCCTAAGACTGTAAATATCATTTTATAATTTTCTATTTATATTACTACATACAAATTGGATCTTAGAGATAATATTCAGTTCATTAATAAATCTAACAGGTTCAAGATATTGATTTCCATAAGAAGATAATTTATAAAATAAGACCATTGATCCCACCCAAAAGTCAATATAGCATATGGAACTACACTAACATACATGAAAAGTCTATTTTATGTAATTATGTAAAATAAATTTCTTCATAAAACACCACCAATAGTTTAACGTTTCAACTACTTGTTATTTACAGACTATTAAAACAAATTCTCTAAACTCATGTTTAGTTAATAAAAAAAAGTTACCAACCAATTCAAATGAATAAGGTATATTTTTTTCATTAAATATTATTCAAATTTTCCATGAAATATAATGTTTTTACCCTTACAATTATCATACATTAATAGACTGTTAATAACATATTTTATTCTAGTTTTATTTTTTCCCTCAAATATTATAAGTCTGATAATACTATTGATTTATCAATTAAATGTGTGGACCTTGATTTATCTATAAAAACACTATTTGATTTTATGATTACATCAAATTTATAAAACTCATTATAAAATGATTTTTGTGGGGAGGTAGTTCTTGAAAATGTAGAAAAAATTTCACTTTTATGATTAGAATGAAATATTATGAATTTATTTTCTCTCTTAACAAAGAGATAACATCAATTTTCTTAGATAGAGAAATATCATTTAAAATTAGATATCCTTGCATATCATATACTGATATATGGTGGATTATAAACATTTGTTTATGACTACTTCCTCAATATAGCTATTATAATCCAATAATAATCCACAATCAGAATACAATTTGTCTCTAAATCTCAACATATGAATATTATGAGATAAATAATAACTTTCCTATACTTAAACCAAATAATGAGGTAGTTTTCTCAATTTGTTTTATAACTAGAGCCATGTTATTTGAAATATACCCTTACATGTTTTCACAACTGAGAATAAATGTTTAGGGAGAAATTTATCTAAAGTGGGGTTGTAACAGCCTATAATTTTTATATAATTTTGGTCGATCATTTTCTATTAAAATATATGTCAATTATTATTATGTTTTTTATTTTACTATCTTTGAAATGAAAATGATTTTAAATGAGTTTTATAGATACAAATATAATAAGATATAAATATTTTAATATAAAATAACAATATTTAATTTTAATAATAAAATGTATTAGTAAAATAAAATGGGATGTAAATATAATGAACATATTTAAAAAAGTATTGATGGAGTAGACATTCCTTTATATGAATCATATCACAAAACACGATTTATTTTATATATAATTTATAGAAAAAAACTATATGAATAACATATCCTTTCTCAAAGTCTATAGTAAACATTATACCTATTAAAAGTATATTTTTTTATAAAAATTGATTAATCCATGAAATATAGAAAAAAATATTAATTTAGTATTATAAGAAAGAAAATATAATGGTTTATAGGATCTATATTTGTTAAATGAATTATATGTATATTGTTAATTAGAATTTTCCTTATATAATCATAAAAGAAACCAATTAAATTATATATATACATAATTATAAATTATGTACACAAATAAGTTATACTATTAAATTCATTTAATGGTATAAAAATAACATTAATCATAAAATTATGATTTTATAATACATTATTTATCATATTTATATTTGATTTCATAAGTATATAATAAAAATATAAATATCAATGCATATGAGTGTGTTCTGTCAATGGTAATATTATATTTATTATTGATAAATGACTTTTATTAAACTATGTATTCGGAATGAATTATACATTTTTAGAAAATAATAATTATTTCCTAAAGTTATTTTATAGAAAATATTTTATCAAATTCAAGATTCTTTAATTTACACTTTTCAGTTATTCAGGATCATTTGGGTTGGTTTTATTAAGGATTATTGTTTTTCTTGCCAACAATTTATGTGAAGTTTTTTTGTTTTAGATGAAAGTTATTTTTTGTTTATTAGATGAATTTTGGGTTTATTTACTTACAAATTTAGAAGATTCTTCACTGATCCTCAATATTTCTACAATCATTATTCTTAAAATGTTTTCATGGTTCAAGATGATGTTTCATGAGAAAGGCAGTCAGTAAAAAAATTAAATTAGAGTATGATGTCATTGAAACAATACAAGGTTCAAATTATTGAAGTAATATATATATATATATATATTGTTGAAGATACAAAGTGTTAATGTTACATATACTCATAACATGGAGAAGTATAAAGGATACTAGAATCTGTTGGTCGTATAAAGAACTATGAAGTTACCCGAATGAGCCCCCTGGACACAAAGTAGACAAGAAAAAAATCCCAAATGATTAGCTAAGAAGAGAATGCTAATGATCGCCAGGTGAACTTCACCTGATAGAAAGAGGTGAAAATTTATTCCAAATGAACAAATGGAATTTTTCTTATGAATAATTACAATTTCATTTGATGAATAAATTTGAATTCCATCAGATAGAGTAAATCGATAAATATTACCAGATACAAAGATTATGAGTGCAATAAATATAGTAGCCCATATGTTTTTAATCTCTATGTATTTCCTCATAAAAAAATTTACTAGATCGAGGAATTATTATTAACATTACCATATAGAGAAACCCTGAGTTTACATGACTAATTGGATTGGAAGAATAAGTCTATGTATAGAAATTTTTCAATGGTCTGATGTTTAAAGAGATTTATAATAGCATTGTAAATTCAATAATTAGAATGATGATAATATTTTATTTCAAGGATCATAAATATATTTAATATTTAAGTAATATTTAAATAAGTTTGTGGATTTTGTGATTTAATTAATTTCATGCAAATTTTCTTGACTATGTACATTTAGAGGAATTAAATGTGGTCAGAGAAAAATTGAGTGGAGCTAGAAATTCAAAATTAGGCCCCATTATTCCTCCTTGATCTCTTGATGAATTACGATTATATATATGGTTTTAGATTAGTTGAGAAGTTTTTTTGGTTATATATTTAGTTATCTAAAGTATTCCTAGTGTGTTTTATCGACCAATAAATCACTTGGTTGGAGGAAAAAGTATTACACATAGTTTAACAAATGGAGTTTCATATGAAAAAGGTGTTTCATATGAAAAAAGAATAGATAGAGGCGTAAAAATGGTTAATTTCTAAAAAACATTCTATTTTTTTATCTTTCATGGTTTTAAATATTGCATTGTTTTGGAACTTTTTGAAAAAATTGTTACTATTGGGAGCCGATATAATTTCTTGTTTGGGGATTGAAAAAAATTAATGGGTTTTGGATAATTTACATTCACTTCCTTTTGTAATGGATAACTATGGATTTTTGCGAGTCTATAGAAAAATTAATATGTACCCACATTGGTATGGAACCCTATAAAAAAATATCCCTTTATTTATTTACTTATCTTTTTATATGAGTGGGGTTGAGTCATAAAGTTGAGCTTATCAAAACATTGAAAATATGAAGAGATTGATTTTAGTAAAAAAGTAATTGTAAAATATTACCAGTTATTTTCCACCCCCACCCTTCTTTCTCAGTGTTTTAAACAATTCTTTAAACATTAATATATATAATAAGGGGAGGCTTCCAATATAAGATCAAAATTCTATTTATCAGTGATATTATCAACTCAGTCAATAATATAGATATTACTAAACTGTTGAAAAAAATTATCATGGATGGAAAATTATAGTGATACCACGTATTATTCATCATTTCGTAGAGGTGATTGATGTATCTACATTAGGGTTTCCACCCATTGAAACATACTCCTCTGTGAAATTTTATGAAGAAATAAATCTCAAGGTTGATTGTAATAACCCTGACCTCTGTAGCTGAGAGTCAATAGTAATTTTATTACAATGGAATCGAAACATGAGATAAAATCACCATGGATTGAACATTTTATTAGTCTAAAAGAAATATATATATATATATGGTTCTCTTATTACGTAGGTAATAAAATAAATAACCTAACAAAAAAATAAACCACTTCTTGTCACTTATTCAAATATTTAATCTTCACAACTAGGGGAAGGGAAGAAATAAAAGGGTAATCTCAAATGACAAGGGTTATATAAGTCATTAATAATTGAATATGTTTCAGTAAGTCATTGAAATTTTTGAATGGTAAATAATACAAAAACACATTCCATATGTACACTAAGAATGAAAATTCTTCTATAGGTTTTTTTATATTAGAACCTCATGTAATGTAATTAATGAATACTAATTGAATAAAATTATTATTCATTGGAAATAATTTATCAATAACATGGACCATTACACCATGAATATGGTTTAATTCCATGGGAAAAAACCCATCTAATTATTTTTTGGAAACAAACCCAATGGGTTTGTCGCCAACTGTTTTTCTTGTGAGATCTGTCGATGCATTGAGGGGATATCTATATTCAGGCTCAACCCATCCCGACAAGTCCAAAGAATTATTCATAAATAGATTCAATTCAATAAAAACACCAAAAGTAGAAATGTTATATGGATAATATATAATTATATCCATGATATAATAAATATTGATATTTAATGAATGATGATCATAAATAAAATGGAAATATGTATACACCACATGAAAGGAATAAGTGGTCGAAGGGAATATCATAATAGTTTACATGAAATAATGGATTTAAATAATACTTAGATATATATAAGGTAAATAGGAATATATCGTGATATATGATGTCCAATTAAAGTGAAAAAATATAAAAATAATTGTTATGAAACATTAGAAAATAGTCTCTTTAATGTGATTAAAGGAAAAATAAAAAAGTCTCTCTAAAGAGGGAGAAGGAATAAATGTTAGCATAAAACCATAAATTAAAAAATATAGTTTTTTATTATTATATGAGTGACTATATAAAAATATTTTTTTTCTAAAAATAGATTACGTAATGGAATTGAAAACAGGTAAGAAATTGAAAAGTTCCCTTAAATGAAGCCTTTTTATTGGGAGGAATTGAAAATAGAACCTTATAAAAACATGTATTTCTACCTTAATGGAATATAAAATAATCCAGATACAAGATTTCAGAACTTATAAATATAATTTATAATAATTATATAAAAATAAATAATAATTACGTTGGGGTAAAGAGAGAGAAATCATAACCCGACTGAGAATTTGAGGTTTGGGGAGAATCCCTTAACTTATGTACAAAAGTGTTCTACACTTGCACTTAACATTCTGGATAATGAAATTAGATTCATTAATAATTTAATTAGGAACTTATTAAACATTTATTTTATTTATTATATTTTTATTAAGTTCATATATGGTCTTTTTTATGAGTTTTAAGATTCAACTTTTTGTTCGGAAGTGTTTATTTCCTTGGTTTTCATGATTTGTTTAGTTGTATACATGTATAAAAGTTTATGTAAAATGGGGTTAATTATAAAGAATTGAATTTATATTTTTTAATGAGGTTATTTAATATTAAATGTAATTATATTTTATTTTTTTAGATATGTGGATGATTCATTAGATAAAATATTAATGATTAATGTTAATCTATTTTGGGGAATTTTCAATTATTACGAAATAGTTTTATTTCATTAATTATTATTATGTATATATAGTAGTTCCAGAACATTATATGAATTATTATACATATAATAAAATATTATTTAACAATAATAATTGTTTTATGACCATCCTTGATAGAGGTAACGGAAAAATGAAAACAAATCATCCCCAATGGGGGTAAATTGGCACATCATAGATGATATTTTAATTTTTAGTTTAAAAAGGAGAAGAGAAGGGGATTGGTGATGGAATTAAAATTAAAAATAAAAAAAAATTATATATAAGTTAAAGGATTTATCATTTATGTTTTTATTGAGGAATTTAGGGAAGGATAAGAAAATAAAATAAACTGAGAAGAAAATAAAGGAAAACGAAAGTGGATTTTACCTCTTGAATTTCTTCTCCTTGAGAACCTAATTAAGGGGATTTGGATTGTTATTTTGGTGATACTAATAGATCCTATAAATGATGAAGATAATTAGAAAGAGTATTGAGTATAAATTTAACAATCCTTTGGGATTAAGAGGTGTGAGAAAAAGAGGTGGCAAGGGGTAGTGTTTATAGTGGTAGAGGGAGGTGTTTTCTCATTATTTTTTCTCATTAGTTTATTATTTTTCCTCAATAATATGAATATTTTGATAATTATGACTAAATATAATAATGTTATGAAGGGTATTCCATGATTGGGTACTTAAATCATTCATACATCAACTATGACTCAATAATTATTGTATTAAACTTATATCGTAAATTTTAATATTTCACTATTTACTAAGAATTGAATTTATTTAGAAAAATCCAAAAAATTCACCCTAAATATTTTCCAACATATAAAATTAAAAAATGAACTTTAATTTTTGAAAAATTTTAAATATTTGAAATTTAATTTTTAATTAAAATCATCATTTACACAAAAAAATTCCAATTTTAAATTTATAACTGGTTTTAAAAAAAATTGAAAATTTTATTATGGTCTCATTAAATTATTTTATATACATAATATACAGAAAAATTAATTCATGAATTTATTTTATAAAAATAAATTATCTTTTAAATCATTATATTAATTATAAAATAAAAAATAAACATTTATGGTTATAAAAATACATGCACATAATTTATCATTTTTAAAATATTTATTTACTTATACCATGATATAATTATATCATATTTTCAATTTTAAGATGCCTAAATTTTATTTATAATTTTATAAGTGTGGTTACTCTTCTATTTAATGGAATAATATGCCCAAGGGTCATATTATTATTCCAAAGTTCACATTACTATTTCATCGGTATATGTTCCTTAATTTCTAAAAAAATTAATTATTTCATTCAATATTAATTTATAACGTTTTTTTGAGTTCACTATGATATTTTAAATGAATTATACTATATGAAATATTTTTTTGTTTAATATAAACTATTGAATGAGTTGAATTTCTTTAAGAGAATACCTACTATAAAATATTGCAGTGTTATGTTATTCCCTCCTTTAGTGATTTCATAGTTGAAAATTTTCATGGATACTGCCCACTAAACAGATGTGGGTGGTTCTTCTTCATAACATATTCAAGTTCCCATGTTTCTTCTTCCATTTTTTTGTTTGTCAAGATAACCTTTATCAGCTGAGTCATCTGATTTCTCTATACTTTCTCTCTCGTGTCAATAATCCCGATTGGAACTTCAGAGTAAGAGAAATCATGTTCTAGTTCTATTTCATCATAGGTGAATACATGCATTTGGTATGGTAGGTAAATCATTAATAATGATATTTGGAACACATCATGCACTTTGGAGAGACATGGAAGAATTTCTAATCAATATGCTATAATTCTAATTCAGTCCATAATTTCAAATGGTCTGATGTACCAAGGCCTCATTTTCCCTTTCTTATCAAAACATAAGACACCCTTCCCTGGAGATACTTTCTGAAATACATGATCTCCCAATTAAAATTCCAAATCCTTTCTCCTGTTGTCAGAATGAATCTTTCAACTATTTTTAACTGATTTAATATTTTTCTAAATGGTATTTATCTTTGTTTTTTTCGCTTCAATAAGTTCTAAGCCTAAAGATTTTCTCCCACCAACTTCATCCCAACAAATTGGTTTTCAACATCTCTTACCATATAATTCTTCATATGGCACCATTTCAATATTAAAATATAAACTAATATTGTAGGAAAATTATACCATAGTAAAATACTAAACCAATATACCTATAAATCCAAATGAGAATGATATAAAAATGTCTTAAAATGTTTGAACAGTCAACTAAGACTTCCCACCATTATGAGGGTGATAAGTAGTACTCAAAAGTAGCTTAGTTTCCAAAGCCTTCTAGATACGCTTCCATCATTTTGATGTAAATTAATGATCTAAATCTTATACAATTAAAATAGGTCCACCATGATGTCTTTCAGATTCATTAATGTAGAGTCTAATTAATAGGTAAATCTACTCTTATAGCAAGGAAGTAGGTTGATTTTGTAAGGTGATCGAAAATAACCCATATGTTATCCTTCATTCGGTTAGTATTTGGTAATTTGGAGATGAAATACATAGTAATGTCATCCCAATTCCACATGGGAATAGTAATTGGTTTCATGAATCCTCTAGGATGTTGTCTCTAAGCCTTTACTTATTGAAAAACTAGGCATCTAGATATATATTCTTCAATTTTCTGCATCATATTATCTCAACCAAAATGTTTATTTAGATCTCTATACATCTTTGTACTACCAGGGTGTATAGAGAAATTTGATCTGTGAGAATAATCAAATAGATCCCCTTTTAGATCAAGAATTGATGGAAAACATAACCTCCTTCCAAATTTTAGAATTCTATCATCATACACGATGACTTCAAAAATTCCATCTTTAACAGTTTTAATTTTTTTTTAAAAATCTCATCATCAGATTGAGAGATTTTTATCTTCTCTGATATATATGGTTAAACAATCATTTCAAAAAGGTGTGATTTTTCCCTGTACTCAACGATCCTTATATTTATCGTTACTAAATCCATGAATATTAGATCATTCTCAATCCTTATTTGGGAAAGAAGTCAATGATATTTCTGGTGTAATGCATCTACTACCTTATTTTCTTTTCTTAGATGGTAGTGTATTGAGAAATAACAATCTTCACGACTACAAAATAAGCCTTTAACCACACTGGTATTTATCAGTATTAGAAAAAAATGCTGACAAATGGCATATTTATAAGCGTTATAGAAAGAACTGATAAATTTAACCTTTTATCAACACCTTCTTTTTAGTGCTGAAAAAGGGTATCCTTTATCATCACATTATTTTTTAGAACTAATAAGGTGTATCCTTTATCAGCGCTTTATTATTAGTGCTGATACTTTTTTAATTCAATGGCACATTTTGAGCATTGATAATGTTTTGAATAAATAAAATGAAATAACTAAATAAATAAAAAATAAAGAATGTGTTTATTAATAAAATATTACACATTTTATATATTAAATAATTATTGTTAAAAATGGATAGATTGATTATGCATTATTAAATATTAAAAAAATTATTAATTTGATAGATATTTTTTCAAAGGTTGGGACTGAAGCCTCAATTTATTATTTAATGCAATGACCTCTTTAGTGTAGGTAGAGGGAGACCCATTACATAGCCCGAAGGACAAAGGGCAAGTGGCCTGAATACAAGGCTTGAAAGCCCATTTTTTGGCCCAAAGGACCACTCGGTGAATAGTACTACTACAGTACCCACGCTGCTACAGTTCCTGCTACAGTACCCGCCGCCACTATAGTACCCAGCAATAGTTCCTCTGCAGCTATAGTGTCACTGCTGCTACAGTTCTGCTGTAGCTATAGTACCCTGCTAAAGTGCTGCTGCAGTAACTCGGAAATTCTTCCCTTCCAGGATTTGATCCCAGTTCTTTTTCTTAAGTATATAACTATGATAATTAATGTTTTTAAATTATATATATTAAATATACATATATATATTAATGTATAAAATATTATTTATATATATATAAATATTTATGTGCTTTACATTTAATAGTTATATACTTATTGAATAATGGGTTAGAATTAAAATTAATATGAATTAAAAATATTGAGTAATTGCTTAGTACTCTGTATATAATTTAATTTTGGTTTATTTTTCTATTTAATATAGATCAAATGTGTGTTATATTGATATCATATATACGTAAGTAATTCATTTTTTAATATTACAATGCACATGCACAAAACATATCAATTTTTTCAATATTTTTGAAGTGTACTTGTTTTTAATTTATTCAATTTCACATATTTTTGACAAATACGCATGAAATAAAAATTAAATATTTATTAATAATATTAAAACGTTATTTGTTAAAAATATTTATAAATAAAAATATTTATACACGTACCTTCAATATATTTATAAATTTATACATTATAATTATAAATAAATCAATATTTTTTTTAAAAGTATTTATATAATTATAAATATATATTTTATATTAATTATTTAAATTATTATTAAATTTATAATAAATTTACTTAAATAATGAATATATTTACAATATTTATTTTTATAGTTATTTTTTAAATATATATATATGTACAATTATATAAATATATTTAATGATATATATATTATTTTTTAAAAAATATTTCTATAATAAAAAATAAATAATTATAAAATTATAATAAACATATTTAAAAAAGGATTATATGTACTATATTTATATTTTTATTTATATATATTATATATATATATATTCACATTTTTTATTTATATTTATAATTATAAATCTTTTATCATCACTTTAGTGATAATGGCTGATAAAATTAATATTTATCATCGCTATAACATTAGCACTGATAAAGATAAATTTTATCAGCTCTTGAGTAATAAGCATTGATAAGAGGGATCTTTTTTAGCACATACTTGTAAGCACTGATAAAAGTGTCCCGATATATTTTAAAAACCTTAACCATTTGTGAACTCATCGTGATATAGAAGCTTTCTACAGAATCCACCCACTTTTGGTGCTCCACATCATTGAATTAAAGGTCAAATAACACAACTTGACTCCCTATAGTTGCTCAAATATCTCATCTAACATCCTATGTTCGATTACAATTAGGGCTTTCAAAGAGGGTCTCGTATTAGCTTCGGCCCAGCAAGGTAGGCCTTCATATATTCTTTGTGTATTTTTTTATTTCTTCTTCTAGGATTTTTTATGATATATTGGTTACAATTTGTTGGGTTCAATTTTTTAGGGAGAGGTTTTTGGTCTATTGTTTTTGTTCACTACCGATGTATGATCTGTTGTCTATATCTGACATTGAACCTTGTATTTGTTCAATATTTTTTTACTGTAATGTTTTATATCTTCTTACTAAATAATGTTTCCATATATGTATATAAATTTGTAAAAATTTTCATGTATATTATTTTTTAAAAATTGGGTACAACCATGAAAGATGTGCACAACACAAAAAAAATGCAGGTAAATCACTGGTCTGGGGACTTGACCCTGCGACCACAACCCAAACCCCCTCCCCCACCCACCCTTACCACCCTAACCGAGTTTGTGTCTGTGGGGGGGGGGTAATTTTATTGTATATTATTTTTTATTGACTAGAAATTTGAGGAATATTTGTGGTTCCATAATGATTAAATATATGATGACACCTTTCATAGGCACCTTAGAGGACATGCAGCTTTAGATGCTATTTTTCAATAACCATGTTATTTGAGTGATGTATGTGACTCTGTTGGTTATATGTATCTTGGGATCTAGTTCCTCTTAGAATTTTCTATGGTCATTACTTTTCTTATTGAGCATTTTAAAGGGGTCATCACCAGTTAATAACATGAGGTTTTGTCACATCAATCATTCACCTTCATAATCAATATGGTTCCTTTACAGTTCATGTTAAGTTTGAATACCTTGTTTTTATCTATTTGATGATTCTTATAGACTATAAGTGAGTTTTTATACTAGTGTGACATGTATGTGTGTCTATATAGCTATTTCATCATTTATTTCAATAGTTTTTTTATCTAATATGTATGCTTATATCAGGTAATGGTAATTTTGTGTCTACATGTCCATTAACCACAAGGGTCATGCTAGAATTTTGTTCAAACTCTGGTACTCATTGTATCTATTTGGGGGGGGGGGGGTTCCCATTTATGGTTTTTGGAAAAAAAAAATTAATCCATCATTTGGTGACTTAGAGGTGTGTTAGAGTTCATAAGATGATCTGACCTGGTTTTGTTTGGGTAATTCAGTCTAGGGTTATTACACTATCCATATTCCTTTTTACACCAATAATGTTTAGTGAAACTATAATTTATTATCTACCTTTATCTCCATCTATTTTTTCAAATTCCAACAACACTTATTGTTAGATTTGGAATATCTAGGTGCTTAGATATTATAGTATAAATTATCCATATTTACCTTATTATAATTGTCTATAACTTTCACTTTTGATAATGAATATATTATGTTTATTTTTTATATATTTTTTCAATTAATATTTTATGAACACAATAGAACATATATGAACTAAAAAATGATTCACAAGAATCTATTGGGATGATACTATAGTTTGTGAATCATTTGATACAAATTCCTTTGTAAAAGATGACGGAGATCGCATGGAATAAATGATAATAGAAATTGAGGATGACCTTAATGATTGTCCAATGTTTTTTGAGGAGTTAAATAGTTTTTCTAGAAAACCACTATATACCGGTTGTTCTAAATACACAACATTGTCAACTTTATTGAATTTATATAATTTGTAAACTTGTAGTGGATGGAGTGACACAATCTTTGCAGAACTACATGGCCTCCTAAAAGATATGCTACCAGAAGAAAATAGACTACCATTACAATCATATGATGCAAAATTAATGTTATGAAAAATGGTAATGATCTCTAAAAATTTACATTTTTGTACAAATTATAGCATATTATTTTGAAAGGACCATAAATCACTCATAAAATTCCCTAAGGGAGGCACAGATCCATACAAGAAAAATTAATCAAGTCCTTATAAATATGTATAGTATATTCAAATAATTCCACTTTCTAGAATGCTATATGGATGTTAGGAAACCGAAAGAAAATTAACATGACATGCAAATACATAAATTAAAGATTCAAACCCACGTCATCTAGCATATTCTCCTCAGTGGAAGAAATTTGATTATGAGTTTCTTGAATTTGGAGATGAGTTGAGAAAAATTTGTCTTGTGTTGTCTCTAGATGGAATAAATCCTTTTGGTGTTCAGAGTAGTTCTCATAGTACATGGCCCTTCATGTTGGTAAATTATTACCTATTTCCATGGTTATGCTTGAAGTGAAAATACATTATGTTCTCTCATCTTATATCTAGAAGAAAGAAACCCGATAATGATATTGATGTATATTGGGCTCCATTGATCGAAGAACTGAAATTTATGTGGGATACAAGTGTTATAATATATGATTCTCATAGAAGTGAATAATTCACATTGAGGTCCATGTTTTATGGAATGATAAATGACTTCCCCGCTTATGGAAATTTATCAGGATATAGTATAAAAGGAATGTTGGGGTGTCCCATTTGTGAAAAAAAACACATAATCAGTTCAGTTGAAATAGTCCTTGAAGAATTTGTTTGTAGTAAATCATAAATTTTAACCTTGATGACATAAATATTGATCATGGATGATAGAATTTGATGGGAATATCAATAAATGTACAAAATATTCTCTGGAAATGTGAAATCAACTATGAAATTAATTAAAAAATGTTTCCACTATTTTTGATAAACCACTTTTGAAAAATCATACAAAATCATTCCAGAAGAATAGATCAATTTTCTTTGAATTACCGTATTTGAATTTTTTGTTTGTAAGAAATTTTCCTGATTTCATGCATGTAGAAAAAATATCTTCGATAGTGTTATTAGTACATTACTAAATGTACTTGGAAAATTGAAAGATGGCATTATGTATTTTATGGACTTTATGGAAATGGGTATAAGGGAAGAGTTGGCACCGGTGAAGGGGTAAATGGGGTCTTTTCTTCTTCCAATAGATTACACACTATCTAGATAAGAAAAATTTCAATTTTTCATTTTTCTTACTAGTGTGAAAGTTCAACTGGGGTATTCATAAAATATGTAGAATGTTGTTCCAATGACTAATTTTAATTTTTAGGGACTAAAATCACATGAATGTCATGTCTTGATATAATATTTAACTCCTAATGCTTTTCATTGAATTCTGCCTCAAAATGTATGAAATACATTAACCAGACTCTTCTTCTTTTTCAAATGTCTATCCAGTAAAATTGTAGACCTGATGAAGTTTCCCATCATGAATATGAAGATTACAGTCATATTATGTGAATTAGAGATGTTTTTTTCACCATCATTCATTGATATAATGGTCCACAAGATGGTTTACTTTGTCAGATATGTTCAACTATGTGGTCCAATCCATTATAAATTGATGTATCCCATTGAAGGGTATATGTAAATCATGAATGTGTATGTCAGGAATTGAAGTCGTCTAGAAGTTTGTATTGTAGAATGATATATTTTTAAAGAAGATATTTAATTTTGTACCGATTAACTATAAGATGTTGAAAGCATCGGTATCCCAAAGTCTTGTCACAATGAATGCCTTATAGGAGAAGGTATTTAAATAAGTGATGTTGTTACAGTTACATTGACATAGCGGGTGCAAGAAAATCTTACATATTACATAATAGTGGAGATGTTGATCCATACATTGAATCTCAAAAAAAAATTCTTATATATTTGAATCCATCTTGGGATAGAAGTATGTAAATCAAATAAACATAATCAATAGTTTATATGTTGGTTTAGAGATGAAATTTATAAGGAATTATCTAAAAATAGGATTTAAATTTCCAAAAAAACCAATGGATAGCCAGAGGACCAAATGAAAATGTTATATCTTACACTGGTTTTGTAATAATTGGTTATAAGTTTTATACAAAAGAATACGATGACTTCAGTATGATGAAAAATAGTGGTGTTGGCCTTATGGTTGAAGTGATGCAAATATCTGTTTCCAGGGATATAAATACAAATTATGCAAATATATTAGATTTTGGCATTATCAAACAGATATACTAGTTGGATTATACAACATTTTAAGTGTATATTTTCTATTGAAAATGGGTTATCCATATCAATGGAGTGAAAGTTGATGAAATGGGATTTATGAAGGTAATTTTCTGTATTAAAGGGAAAAGGACGAGTAGTGTATAATGGAATCACAAAAAATGAATGTATTTTATGTCTCTGATCCAAAAAAAATAATTCGTCGATGGTCCTGTCGGTGACTAAAAAAATGTTATTTTTGATAAAAATTGAATTGAAGATAACCATTTTATTGGGACATCACAATCAGTACATTTTGGTTCCAATTTGTACAATATTTTATAAATTAGAAAGGAACTGAAAGAGGGGATTTCGATTCTCAAAAGTGGAACCAAATCATTAAAACCATTAAAAAAAGAAAGAAAGTTCAATGAGAATATAAAATTGTTTTTTAATATATTCTTTTTTCCTCATAATATTATATGTTCTCTACTACATAACATAATATAAATTAAACGCTTGACTACTCATGCAGAAAATTTCTTCTTCACATGATGATGTTACCAATCCCTCAAAATAAAAAAATGTAATGATGGAAACCCATTGGATAGATGCAAATTTAATGTTACAATATACTTTCTCTATTTTACTTAAAAATTATATAATGGAATGTTGATTTAATTTTCATTATTACTTGTAGAGTATATTTATTTTAGAAAATTTCTATCCATGTGGCCTGCCATTGCAAGAAGATAAATTTTGTTGTCTATACTCAATCATAGAGGTAATATAGATGTTTGAATAGTAATATTAATGTCCATATAATAAATGTATTGTTTCATATTTATGTTTAATTTATTTATTTTATTTATTACTCACATAATAATTGTTTTATTACATAGGTGTATTCCTTTTTTCGAGTTGGGGAGATCTATGGAACATTCATTCTTCTTAACCCTTAAAAAACTTTTCACCCCTACTATTTTGTATTTATCAATTTCTTTCATGTTACCACCGTTGTCTTTGTAGGAATAGCAACGATGATGCCTCTACTCAATTAAAGAGGTAATCATGATATTTTCATAGTAAAATCATTGTCTATTTAATTAAATTATTTTTTCATATTTATTTTTAATTTATTTATTTTTAGTATTACTCATTTTATAATTGTTTTCTTATACAGGTTGATTATTTTGTTTGAGTTCAGGTTCTATGTCCATCTTTCATGTTTTTCTGCACTGAAACATCCAAAAACTGATTCTCCCAAAAAACCTTTCACTCCTATAGTGTTGACATTTATAATTTTCCTTCAAGTTCCCTCTACTTCTCAATGATAGAGGTAATATTTATATTTACACAGTAAAATCATTTTCCATATAATTAATGTATTGTTTCATATTTATGTTTATTTTATTTCTTTTTAGTATTAATCATAATAATTTTTTACTGATATAGGTGGATTTTTTTTTGAGTTAAGGTGTTTTGTTCAAAACTACTCATGTTGTGTCGGACGTGTGTGAAAATAATTCAATGGAAGTCACAGTAACATTAACAGTTGGTATTTTTTTGAATGTTTTTAATAATTTTTATTTATTTAATTTTAAAAACTAATGTTTGAAATGTCCATAATATGGTGTTTTTTTATTATATTTGTGTTATAAATATCATTTCATTTATATTATGTATTGGGACTATTTTTGTTGATATTTGGTGTGTTTCAGGTGTTGTAGTGTGCTGTAACAGGATGATGTAGTATGGCCCTTTATTAGTTCATCTATAATCACTAATAACGGGCCTTTATCAGCACCGATAAAAGTCACATGCTTTTAGAATCGCTCATATAGCCATTGATTTTATTCTGCTGATAAATACTATTTGTAGCTCTGTTAAATGGATGTTTTGTAGTAGTGCTTTAATTATTTCGATTAATTGAATTTTACTCATGTTGAGTTCTTTCTATGTAAAGGTAAATTTTAGACTCTTGTGATCCATATATGTCTCACATCTTTTAAGATATAGATAGTGTCCTTATATCTTTAGATAAAATATTATGGCTGCTAACCCAATATCATGAGTTGGATATTTCTTTTCATGAGTCTTCAACTACCATAATTCATATGAAATAAATTTATCAGTTTTCATAATAAATAAACCAAGAACTTTCCTTAATACGTCATTGCATATCACAAACCCAGCATTTCAGGGTGGTAGAGTCAAAATTAGAGCACTGAATAATCACATATCAAATTATTCAAAGCATTATTTACATTATTTTGTCCATACGAACTTAACCCCTTTACATGTGATCTTGGTTAATGGGTAATCCAATTTGAAAAAATTCGGAAAAAAAATGTTGATAATAACCTAGTAAACCCATGAAACTATATACCTCTGATATATTTATTTGAATATTCCATTCTTAGATAGCCTTTGTCTTCACATGATAAACTGAGATTCCATCCTTAGAGAAAAAATTTCCAAGTAAAAAATTCTTCAATCCAGAATTCACACTTTCAAAATTTACCATATAACTATTTCATTATGAAAGTCTCCAAAACAACCCGAAAGTAGTTCTCATGGGCATCAAACATTTTTAATACACTAAAATATCACCAATGAATACTACAATAAAATAGTGAAGATATTCCCTGAATACCCTATTCATTAGATCCATGAAGACAAAGGGAGAATTAGTCAATCTGAATGGAATAACTATGAACTCGTAATGTCCATACCTCATCCAGAAAGCTGTCTTTGGAATGTCTTCCTTCTTGAATTGCAATTGATGATACCCAGAACAAAGGAGAATATTATAAAAACATTGATCTTTATGAATTTGTTCAAATAAATAATAACTTATAGGCAATGTATACTTATTAAATATTATCATAGCATTGATTTCTCTATACTCAATATACAGCCTGAGTGATCCATCTATCATCTTAGAAAAAAGAACAAGGGATCCCCATAGAGAAAACTATGAAGAATAAATCCCTTATTAATAAAATCATCTATTTACTTTTTCAACTCCACTAATTCCATATTTCCATTATATATATAAACTTTGATATTGGTCTTGCATCAGTTATTAATCCAATGGTAAATTCAACTTCACACTCTTGGGGCTTCCATGTAATTCCTTAGGAAATACATCAATGAATTCTTGAACTATTAGTATATCCTAAATTGAAATATGACTTTGCTCATACATATATTTTGTTCTTTATTCATAACAAATAATTTAATATAGTAGAGCTACTATAGGTGGATCTAGATAAGAATAAAAAGATGAATTTTCTGCTCTAAAGATAAGGGATTATATATCTTTCTCACAAATCATAATTTCCTTCTTCTTGCAACAAACTCTCACATAATATTTTTAATTCCATTCCATATTGAGGATTATATCAAATTATACCATAGTTAGGATGATAAGGTCATCAAATAAAGCATGTTTATATTCCATAATGGGACCTTCCCGACACATTTTTGTTGTAACGAGACTTCCCTTGGGGGTTTTTACAAGAAACATACTTGTTAAATAAAATGGTAAATGAATTATTTTTCCGGAAAATTGGGTAGAAATATAAGAGTAAAATTATCCATAATAAAATAATTCATTGGAAATATTTGAAGATATGATTAATGTACCTTACACCACATCATTGAGTACTTCTATGTTAGCTATGGTGGTCACATACACTTGGACATCCCCCCTTGTCCACTTCTATGGTAGATTCCTATAATTCTTGGGACATTGGTTTGAATAATTCCCCATTTAATTACAATTGAATCATTGAAGATAATTTATTTGTTTCTTCCCATATCATTTATTTTCTCAATGTACCTTTTCTTTGAACATATAACAAACTCCCATGCCTTTCAAACATTTACCATGATGATTCTTTCCATAATTTTTAAATAATTGAAATTGGTTCATTTCCCTCTTCTTGTTTGACACTTCACCCTTTCCAGGGTTATCAAAAGGCCTATTCTTCCTGTGAACATATAAGACCTGGAAAATTTATTATCCATTTTGATGAAAATTAATAATATTTCATCATATGATAAAAGTGTTGGATAAGCTAGTTCCCTCTAGAGACTTGGTTTAATACCTTCAATGGAATGATCAATCTTGTCTTCTGAATCATGTGTGTACTCTATAAGATACTAGGCCATTCCTGGGAAAGTGGAATCATAATTTACAACACTCTCTTCCTCTGTTTGATTTAAGCTAATGAATTTTCTATTCATTTCAATTCACTTCTCGTGAGTGAAGTACTTTCTAAAGAATCGATCTATGAAATTTATCAATTCATTATCTACTATTTCATATTCCAACTTGTTATTCTGTATCAAATACCACTATTGATTAGCATCATCATCGAAGAAATATACTACCAATGCTACCTTTTCATTTAATTACATCCCAATACTAGAAATATCTTTTCAAGAGACATGATACACTTCTCTGTAGCACACCCAGTTTCTAGTATGTAACCCTGACATAATGATTTTTATGGTGATAAATGGTAGGGGTGATAGTTGGGAGATTTTGGAGAACATTGGCCATGTTTTGGGAGCTAAATGGAAGTCTCATGGGTTGTGCATGGTTTGTATAACAGTGCGTCCAAACCATGAAAAATGGAATGTTTGAGGTATAGAGATTCGGAAAAATGTGCACACAGTTAGGGAAACCATGCGAGGAAGTCATTTAGGGGTCTCCCTAGGAAGTAGCTAATGCACGGTTAGTACATGGTTTGTCTAACCGTGGGAACTAACAGTGCAGATGGTTTAAGTGGGATCAAAAAAAAGATGATCCCACATGTTTTTGTCTCCAAGAGGGTCTTGTATTCTCCTAACTATCCAAAACTGGGGATTTTTCTTCTCCTAAGTCTAGAAAAGGTTCTCTCATCAGTACGAAGGTGATGCAATTGATTCCCTTGGTGAATTTAAGCCATATTCTTGAGTAATGTGATCATTCTTCTTCATTCTTGATCGGTTTCTAATATCTACATACAACTACTTAACCTCTTCTCTTTGATTCTTAGATCTACACTTCTTTTAGGTATATCTAGGAATGTGGATTCCAAATATTATGAGTTTTGGTCTGGATATTTCTAGTAAAAGATATCTAAGGTAGGTTTTTGGATATTCAACCTGGTTTTCTTATGTGTTCTTCGTTCGTTGGGGTTATTGACAAAACCCTTGAGGTAAGAGTCTTCTCTCTCGACTCATCTTGCTAGAATTTATTGTCTTAGATTAAAATTGATTTATTTAATTGAAAATGATCATGAAAACATGAAATAAATCTTCTTTGGTGATGATTTATGGTCTTTGTGAAATTTTGGAATCTTGGTGAATTGCTGTGCTAAGGGGTTTTAGTTTAATGAATTTAAAATTATGATTTTAAATTATGGATTTTCTAGAATTTATAAATGGTTTATGAAAAAGGGGGTTTTAATTTAAATTTCATTCAATAAAAAAGTGTTTTTTTGAAATGTATTGGAATTTAAATGATTTGGTATTGAAATGGTTTTGACGGATATGGTTTTCAATAAAAATGTATTTTTATTTAAGGGTTTTTTTTAATGATTGTTAGGAATATGTGGAGTGTGTTCATGTTGAATATATGGGGATTGGTTGAAATTGTACCTTGTGCTCAGTGCCAAAGCGTTAATGGCACATGGGAAATAATTACCATGTGACGACTTGGTAGATCGACGAGAAACCTCTCATGAGTATGGAAGTTTCATAACGTAGCATGAATAGTTGATTGTTTGGATGTGTGGAATGGATTGGGTATGCCAAAGGAACATTGGAAAATGGTTTTAAGGTTTTGTTTAGTTATTTTTCTAAAAAAATAACTTTTTTGAAAAATTGGTTTCAATATCACTTGTAAGCTTTTGGTTATAAATTGTTTTGGAAACTTGTTTACATTTAGTTTTAAACTTCTTTGAAAAAATGATTTATATAAACAGTTTTATGTAAATTCTTTTAACTCTTTTATCCTAGTGGAATGAGTAGGTAAGTCATTGGGGAAAACCTACTGAGTTTTATACTCATCCCTTCATTGTCACTTCAGTGATTTTTCAGATGCAATCTTCCATGACATTAGAAAAGGTAATATTTCACACGTGTTTAGAACTACCTCGTGATGTTGGGTTGTTAGGTGATTGTGGAGCCTAAAGATTACGGATCATTAAGTCTTATAGTCTCTCTAGGGTCATTAATTTTTTATCTATTGTGTACTTTGAAACTTTTTTTGTCTCCCGCTGTTATGCACTGTGATGTGGTTTTGAGATATAGTAGGTTGTTTTGTTGTCTTTATTTTGTTCATGCATCATCTAGTATATGGTTTGGTTGTTGGTTTGATGGTTTATTTACTAAAGGGAAAATCATCCCCCACTTGTATTTTAAACCCTTCGGAATTTATTTCATGCCTTTGGAATCTTGTGGGTGTCAGTTAAGGCCAAGTAATGACTCATTGAGATCTCAAGCCAATGAGAATTGGTGGATCATTACAAATGGTATCAGTCTGGTCCTTTGTGGTACAAATGGTACCAATGGTTATCAGTGTTCTTGGTCTTGGAGTTTAAATTATATCATGTTTATCCTTTGGGATGAAATCATATATAGGAGTAGGATTATCAAAACATTAAATTTAGAGCATAAATGGACGTAGCTAAACCTTTTATGATGAACATAAAGTTACCAGGTAGCTGGGTACATAAGTCTTTGGAGACACTTAAAGGATATAATAATCTCATTATCATGGGATTATCCAACGATACTAGTATTACACGCATTGTAGAGAAATTAATTCCCACTAGGATTGTCTATTTCATTTGGATTAATGATTTGTGATTTTGGGCAAATGTATAAATTTTTTAAAAATACAAAATTTATTTTGAAAATAAAGACTTTGAAAAGGCATGGTTGATATATTTTGAAAATAGGGTGGTTTTCAAAATCATGTATGGTTGTTAAAAAATGGTTGAATGTGGAAAAAGCTTGTTTTTTGGAAAATAATGATGTGATGGTTGATGTGATACAATTTGAAATGCTAATCCATTAGTTTCTAAAGAGTGAGATTGACGGAGTTTGTTGTTCGTTTAGAAAATGGAACCTAGTAGACATCATTGAAACCAACCTGACGAAGTGGAGAAGAATGTGGTTACACCGAAACCATGGGTGAACAAAGAGCTATTTTATAAAATGGTCCTGGATTTTCAATCAGTGGACATAGGGAACCAAAGGAATGGGCCACGACATTTGGATCATACCATCCAGTTCATGAAGTAGAATCCACCGAACTTCTGGGGTGATTTTGAAACCGAGAAGGTGGAGGTGTGGTTGAGTAGGATGATTCGTATATTAGACATCATCTGCACACCAGTAGATCTAAAGGTAAAATTGAAGACCTATATGCTCGAGGATCCTACACACCAGTGGTGGGATTTAGCAGTGCAGGCTAAATTGGATTAAGGCCATACATGGGAGGATTTTAAGGAATTTTTCAACAAAAAATTCTACCCTCATATGTTCAAGATCTATAAAATGATATACTTCATCAGCCTAAAACGAGAGAGTCCCTCTATTATAGAGTATGTGACTATTTTCATGAATTTTTTGCGCTTCACACATGAGGTTGCAGAAAGTGCATCTTTGAAGGAACGCATCTTCATATTTGGGCTACGATAGGATATTCGATCGATGATTGTAGTTCACTGTATTACAGATTTTAAAAATATGGTGAATAGAGTGAATGTGGCTGAAAGTGATAGCTAGGGATCAATGGGAGGTGGTATGATGATACCCACAAGGAGTGGAGGGAACTCAAATGCTGGAATCAAGCAGAAAAGGGACACCTATTTCCAAGGTGCAAGTGGAAATCAGAACCAGATGACCGGATCGGTGAACCTTCCTCCATGACCCCAGAGAAAATAAGGTTTCTTTCAATGTGGTTTTCTTTCCCACATAAAGAAAGAGTGTACAGAAAAAGCTAGATCATATCATAATTGCAACATGATGGGACATCTTCAGTGCTATTGTCATAGTGCTCCAAGGTCAGGCACTCAATATACTTCTCAAGCATCGCAAGCACAATATTTTTCGATAGGGCGAGGAGAGAAGAATCAGTCTCATAAGTAGACTAGATCTAGCCATGGTGATTCTAGAAATACCATGACTCCTAAACCAAGGAAATATCAGAAAGGAAATGAGGAGAACAGTGAATCCATGAAGCAATTGTATAGAGGTAAGAAGATGATTGTCAATGATCAGGCTAGAACATCTACAGGGATAGGTATGATTATTTTTAATTCTGCCTTGGTGCATGTTTTGTTTGATACTGGTGCATCACATTACTTCATTGCTTCTTTCACTGTTGAGTTTCTATTTCAAAACTGAAAATTATGCCTTCTATTTTGAAACTGCAAACTCCTCTCGATGAAAGAGTATGTCAATCCTTTGTTTGTAGATCATGTACCATAACTATTGATATATATGAGCTAAAATAGGATATCTCGATGTTGGAAATGGTTATCTATGATAAAATTCTGGGTATAGATTGTATGAAAACATTCAAGGCTCACATTGATTGTTATAAGAGAAGAGTTTTTTCCATGATTGAGGATGACATCAAGAATCTCTTAAGAGGAGAGACATTTGTAAATAAAGGTGCAAAGAGCTTGATGGAACCAATTGTGGGAACTATCTCTTATCAATTAGCAACATTGAATTTAGCATCAATGGATGAGATAGAGGGAATTATTTTTCCAATAGTTGTGGATCACTTTCCATATGTACTTTCTGAGAAATTATCAGGGTTACCACTTATAAGGGAAGTGGAGTATACGATTGATCTCTTTCAGGATATCAGTCTTATTTTCCTTCCATCTTATAAGATGGAACCAACAGATTTACGAGAATTGAAAGTACAGTTGTAGGAACTATAAAGTAGGGTTTTCACTCAACCAAGTATGTCTTGGTGGGAAGCACCAGTTTTGTTCGTGAAGAAGATAGATGGAACTCTTTGGATTTTTTTTTATTATAATATGCTTAACTGATTTATGATAAATAATAGATATCCACTTCCATGCATTGATGATCTTTTTGATCAATTAAGGGGAGCTCATTGGTTCTTTAAGATTGAATTTCGATAAGGATATCACCAATTTCGAGTTCGAATGGAATATATTTCGAAGACATATTTAAGAAATATATATGGTCATTACAAATATGTAGGCATGCCTTTCAGTATACGAAATCACTAATGGTCATCCGGGCATTGATGAATCAGATATTTTGTCAATATCTGAATTCTTTTTTTTTGTTTTTTATGGACGAAATTTTGATGTATTCAAAGACAAGGGATGACCATGAGGATCACCTCGAAATAGTGTTACAAATCTTGAGAGATCATTGTTTATATGCCAATTTATCAAAGTCTGATTTTTGGATACAGTAAGTACGACTTCTGGGCCATGTAATTTCATAGAAAGGATTTTTTTGATACTAAGAAGATATCTGTCATTATCTCATGGAAACCACGGATGAATGTCTTCGATATATGAAGTTTTCCTGGTCTAGATGGTTACTATTTATGTTTTTTTCATGATTTCTAATGAAAATATTTTCCCATGACAACTCTAACAAAGAAGAATGCTATATTCCAATAGCCAGGGGAATGTCAAAAGTCTTTCCAAGAACTAAAATTTTGGCTTACATTGGCACCTATCTTGAAATTTATAGAATTAGAACAGGGGTATGTGGTGTACTGTGATGCTTTGGGATTAGGGTTGGGTTGTTTTCTCTACATGGAGAACATGTGGTTACTTATGGTGCAAGGTAGCTGAGGGTGCATGAGAAGATTACCCAACATGTGATTTGGAGTTAGTTGTAGTCATGAATTCTTTGAAAACAAGGAGACACTCCCTCTTTTCTAATAAATTCATTGCTTTCATGGACCACAAATGCTCGAAACATATTTTCTCAAAGAAATATTTGAATCTTAGGAAAAGGATATGGATGGAGTTTCCACAAATTTTTGACTTTGAATTGATGTACACAATAGGGAATGGGAATTCAGTTACAAATGCACTGAGTAGAAAGTCATATGCTCAGCTGGCAAAAGAAGCTTTAGATGAATGGTAGTTGATGTCAGTCCTAGCCGACATGCATGTGGAATGTGAAGACTGAGGTGATGTTGCAGTTTTCTATTCAGCTAAGCGTGTTTCTAATTTAGTAAAAATGGTCAAAGTGGCACAAATATTTGATACAAAATGTCTGGTTGTGATTTCAAAACTCAATGGTGGGGAGACTATGGAGGGATGGGAACATGACGGGGGGTTCAATTTTGTATTTTATAGATTAGATAGTTGTACCTATCGATTTTAATGAACAACTACTTCATGCTTACCAATATTAGAGATGGGCTGTACATTTAGGTATAGAGATGATGTATAATGCATTGAAGGATCAGTTTTGGTGGAGTGGCATGAAAAAGAAGGTGGCTGAGTTTGTCTCACAATGCTTAACTTGTCATCATGTTAAAGCAGAGCATCAGAGACCAGCTGGTATGTTATAATATTTACCCATACCAGTGTGGAAATCATATCACATAGTCATGGAGTTGGTTATAGGTATTCTAAGAACAGTCTGGAAACATGATGGCATTTGGGTGATAGTGGATCATCTTACCAAGTCGTCCTATTTCGTACCTATTCATGAAACTCATACGGTGTAGGATCTATAAATAATCTATATCCATAAATTGGTAAGGATACATGGAATAGTAGTTTCAATATTCTAAGTTAGAGATATGAGGTTCACGTCTCGGATTGGGAAATTCTTATAGAATTCCCTTGGAACTCAGTTGACAATAAGCACAGAAAATCATCCTTAGATAGAAGGCCAGTCTAAGCATATTATACAAATGATGTAAGACATGTTTTGGGATTGTGTAAGGGATTTTCATGGCTTATGGGTGGATCACTTACATATAATGGAGTTTTCATATAATGAAAGCTATCACGCCTAGATACATATGGCTCTATTTGAAGTATTGTATGGGTGTCCTTGTCGTTCTCCACTCTGTTGGGTGGAAACATGTGAGACTTCGCTATTCGGGCCGATCATTTTCCAAGAAACAACAGAAATGATCTAGTTCATTAGAAAGAGGATAGAGATAGATCAGAGTCATCAGAAATCCATGGTGGATCGTTGACGAAGGCCGATGTCGTTTACCGTGAGTGATCATGTTTTCATAAGGATCTCTCCCAGACTTGGACATCTTCATATCGGGAAGCAAGGAAAGATGTATCCAAGATACGATGGACCTTTAGAGATACTAGAATGAGTTGGAGTGGTGTCATATCTATTGGAATTTCCACCATAGTTCAGTTTGGGTAATAATATGTTCCATGTATCTCGGTTGAAAAATTATCAGCCAGATCCTGACCATGTGATCAGATGGGATCCCATCAACTTAGAGTCATATGCTTCGTTGGTATATATCTCAATGAGAATTTTAGATAAGAAAGAGAAAGTATTATGTATAAAGGGAATAGATCTATTGCGGGTTTTATGGTAGCTTGGTCGGTTTCAAGAAGAGGCTTGGGAACTCGAGAAGAAGACGAAAGAGATGTGGCTATAACTCTTTCAGATTAGTGGGGGGTTTTCTACTTTCCTATGATGGAAAGACCAATTTTGGGGAGAATATAGAACCCCTAGTTTTTGGTATCAAACCCTTAATTAATAATTTTTATGGAGATAAATTGTAAGGGTGGTTTTTGGGAGAATTGGGAGAACTTTGGCCATGTTTTTTGAGCTAACAGTAAGTCATATGGGTTGTGCATGGTTTGTCTAATAGTGCTGCCAAACCATGAAAAATGAAAATTTTGATGTAGAGATATTTGGAATGGTTTGTGCATTGTTAGGGAAATTGTGCAAGGAGTTCTTGTGGGGATATTCCAAGGTAGTATCTAATGCACAGTTAGCGTAGGATTTCTCTAACCGTGCGAACTAATTGTGCGGATGGTCTAAGTGGGATCACAAACAAGTGGATCTCACTCATTTTTGAATTTATGTGGGACATTTTTTCTCCTAAGCATCCATAACTCAGGATTCATCTTCTCTTAAGGCCAGAGAAGGTTCTCTCATTGGTATGAATGTGATATTAAGGATTCCCTTGGTGAAACAAAGTCATGTTCTTGAGGTATGTGATCGTTCTTCCTCATTCATGATCAGTTTCTTAGATCTTCATAGATCTACTTCTCCTATTCCCTTAGTTTTGTAGATCTACACTCGGTTTGGGTAGATCTTGGGGTTTGTATGCCAAATATGATGAGTTTATATCTTGATCATTCTATTAGAAGATATTTAAGGTGGTTTTTTTAGAATCAACTCAGTTTTCTTATGCGTACTTCGTTCATTGGGGTTTTTTTTCAAAACCATTGAGATACGAGGATTCTCTCTCAACTCCTCTTGATAGAATTGATTGGATTAGATTCAAATTGTATTATTTAAATGAAATTGATTATGAAAATCATGAAATAAGTCTTCATTAGTGATGATTTATTGTTTTTGTGATATTATGTGATATGGGTGAATTGTTGTGAAAATGGGGATTAGTTTCTTGAATTTATAATGATGACTTTAAATTTATGGATTTTCTGGAATTTCTAAATGGTTAATGAAAAATGGGTTTTCAATAAAAATGGTTTTCAATAAAAATGGATTTTTATTGAATTGTTTTGGCATTGAAATGGTTTTGACAGAAATGGTTTTCAATAAAAATGTGTTTTTATTGAAAGGGTTGTTTTTGGCATGATCATTGAGAATATGTGATGTGTGTTCATGTTTCATATGTGGGTCTTGGTTGAAATATGGCCTTCTTCTCGGTTCCAAAGGGTTAATGGCACATGAGAATCAATTACCTTGTAAAGACTTGGTTGATGGACTATAACGACCCATACTTTACCTACATTTTTAATACTTCAAAATTAAAGTACACTTATTACAACATATAACAAAACCATGAAAGGACTGTATAGGTATAGTGTCTTTAGAAAATGGGAAACAGCAACTGCTGGTTCATAAAGCATCTATACTATCTCCCATTTATTTCATCATATCTAGAGTCCCTTTTGGCATATCCTACTTAATAACCTTATTCCTGACCTGGGGAAAGAAAACATACAAAAGGGTGATCTCAAATGATCAGTAAGGGTAAACAAAATAAATATCAATCACATCATATTCATCAGAACATAACATTTGGGAAATCTTAACCTGCAAAAGAGATCATAATTTCATAACATGGGATATATCATAGTAGTGAAATGTAATCCCAACAATCATAACCTAAAACATGAAACTTTTTTAAATACACACATAATCATTGAGAATCATTTATTAGTAGACAAGACTCAATGCCAAGACTATCTTAGCGGACAAATTCCATTTCTGAACTAAGTTCACTCCTCGTTTCAGTCCTGTTTCACTGAACTGGTTTAACCTTCCATTCCATCCATGTATATCTCATGAGATATAAATCTTTACCCAATGCATTGGAAGGAGATATAGGTCCCACCCATCTCATAATGAAACCATTCTTATGTGTGCCACAAAATCATAAATCATACATCATTGCATAACCCATGTAATAAAAATGGGATTCTTAAACATCGTGACATCATAAAACAATTCATATAAGATAAAGGAATTCATAAAAATAATTCCATCACAACATAATCAAATCAATGTAATAATAGGGATAGAAATAGAACGCTATATTATCTTATATGGAAAATAATTTTTATAAAACACTTGAACTCCATTCTTGAGGAAAATTCCCTTTCTGCTTCAAAAAACATTTTTACTTTCTTAACATGTCATACAATTTTAAACTAAAAGATGTTGATTAAAAATAAACTTGAAAACTTCTAAATTAAGCTTCTTGGAAATAATGTTTTAAAAATCCATTCATGCCGTATAAGTTAAAAAAACATTCTTCTCGTACTTTGGTCGGAAAAGTCAAAAAGTACCTCGTACGAAAAACGACAAAAGATTCCTTTCATATCATTTACTAAAAACTCTCCAAAGGGTAAAATTGGTTTTAAAAAATTGTAGGAGGATGTAAATAATATTACATATTGAAGAAAAATGGATGTGGATGATAAATATTCCCCAGTAAATTCTGAAGTATAAACAATCTCGGATAAAAATTGAGATTGCGAGATTGTCCCTTACCTTAGGTCCGATTTGCTTTGTAAGTGTCTGAACCTCCTGTATAATGATTTAATTAACATCATTGACTTATTCCATAATCATACATATTTTTTTGATATCATATATGGTCATATTATTAGCTTCTTATTAGTAATATTTCATTGCTACTTGTTATTCGGGTGTTTATTACTTTTTGTTCTTATGCGTGTTTTGTGGAATAAATTCTTATTGTTCCTTTTAGTTTATTGATACCTCATTTATAGAATGGTATTATTTTAATAAATAACATATTTATTCACTCAATTCATTTACGTAGTCATTATGCAATGAAAATCATGTAGAAGGACTCACATCACATCGTGGAGACGGTATTCCGTACGTACGCACGAGCGATGATATCGTTCCCATGATCATGGAATTGTATTGGAGTGTATGTATACTATTTCGGAATCAATATCACTTTACAATAATCATATATTGTTATTATTTACATGATTATACCCATCCAAGTAAGGTGGTGGTGGAAAATAGATTACACCACGGCGTGGAGATGGTATTCCGTACGTACACACGCGCGGTGATTTCGTTTTCCGTAGGATGGATAGATAGTGAAATAGGGTTGTTTCATACTTATAATAACATATCTGTATATGAGTGATACTGATTTTATTACTTCATAATGAAACAACTAAAGAAGAAGAATTGGAAGAAGAAATAAAGATGAAAGAATCGGTAACGGACATTACCTCTTCTTTGAAGCACCTCTTTGAGACCTCCTCTTAGGTCACTAAAATTGGTATTTGAAGAAGACCAGGACCTCTAGGATGTTTCTAGGGAAGTGTAGAAGAGAATTTGTAAGGTTTTGGCCGAGATTGAAGACTCAATGTGGTGTGAATAAGAGAGGGAGGACGTTCCCTTTTATAAGGGAGGAGAGGGGCACCTTAGAAAAAACTAAACATATTATTTTATTATAAAGTCATATTCGGTTTTTAATAGCTCCAAATTGATTTATTTAGAATCTAAGGTGGGGATGGGTCGAAATCCCTCATCCAATATAATTTAGACAAGTTTAGGGTTCTATTTTAACCTTATCATTTAGATTTAACTCTAAGTTAAATAATTTAACTTTTACCATTTCTTTTTGTTTTCTTACAATATAAGGTTAATAAACTTACTATAACAAGGAAAAAGAACCCTAAGTTGTTTATTATTAATATATATAACCTTATCTACATAATTTGGGAGAACCATAAATTTTTAAGAATAAAATAACAATTAATAATATAATATATTTTTTTAAAACTATTTTATGTCAATTTTGACATTATTTGGTAAATGATTTTTTTGAAAATCATTACAGAAATATAAGTTATAATAAAGTTAATAAAATCAATACTAACATGTCATATTAACCTAGAAAATTATTTTAATTCATAAAAAGTCTCAAATTACATTTATTTGGGTATTTATAACATCAATTATGTCAATATTTCATTAATAAGATAATTATGGCATCATCATTGTGTCATACATAAATTTAATAATTCAATGTCTAAAAATTACAAATAAAACACCATTATTTAGGAAATATTTTTATATTTATAATGAATATTTATAGTAGAATTTATCTTATGTATAACCCCATATTAAAAATGGTTTTGTTATTAAACATTGATTTTTACTATTTTAATCCTTCTTTAAATAAATTAATAATAAATGTCCTAATCTAATCCAAGTGGGACTAAATGGTAATATTTTATTACTAAGGTAGTTTTTGGTCGAATTAAACTTATAAAATTGAATTAGGACATGTGTTGGGGTAATAATAATAACATTTTTCCCCTTAATTACCCTATTTACTTTTAACCGTGGTAAAAAAAGAAAAAAGTTATTATCCATCAAAAAATATTTTCATCTCATTGAACCACATTTTAGTCCTTGATATTAACCGTGTCTCTCAGATTTTTGAAATTCCACTCACAGAAGTGGTAAAATTACGTTTTATGTAATTTTGCAAATTCTCCTAGGAAGTGGGTAAAAGACGGAGAAAAGTTCGATAAAATTTTTATATATCTAAAATTATTATAAAATGACTCCACTGAATTGCATTGAACTTATATAGGTATTATGTATCAATTTTGACCTAAAATAAATTTAAATAAAATAAATAATTATTTATATAAAAAGTCGGTTTTTAAATAGGAACCTAGTGTTTTCACTATTCATCAAAAATTGAATGTTTTCAGAAAAATACCAAAATTTCACCCTAGGCTAATTTGGATATTCCGAATCCAAAAATGAAGTCCATTTTGAAAAATAAAATTTAAAAAAAATTAAAAAGTGGGTATTAATATTCATAACGGTTAGTTTTAATAATATTTTAATAGCATATCGTTGTTTAGTGAAACTCAGTATTGCGTACGACGCAAGCTATCGAGGAAGGTCGTGATTGTGTGTAAAGAAAGCCAAGCTAGTGTTGTGTGTAGTTAAAGATTCCTTTGATGATGTATATAACATAAAAACAAAATATTTCTCATAAAAGTCTCGGGTGTTACATTTTACCCCCTTAAAATGAATTTCGCCCTCGAAATTCGTCACTTTGTAACTAACAGATGAGGATACCTCTCCCTCATCATATCCTCAAGCTCCCATGTAGCTTCTTCTAATTATTTGTTCCTCCATAAAACTTTCACCAAGTGATTGGTCTTGTTCCATAGTACTTTTTCGCTATGATCGAGAATCTCTATCGGTTGTTCTTCATAAGAAAGATCTTGTTCCAGCGGTAAAACTTCTGAGCTGAGTACATGTGAAGGATCAGGTATGTACATTCTCAGGAGAGATACATGGAACACATCGTGAACTTGAGAGATATTCGGTGGAAGCGCCAATCGGTAGGCTACCTTCCCAACACGATCTAGTATTTCGAAAGGACTGATATACCTTGGGCTCAGCTTTCCCTTCTTTCCAAATCTCATTACTCTCTTCCAAGGAGATATTCATAAGAACACTTTATCACCCACTTAAAACTCTAGGTCTTTTCTTCGGTTGTCGGCATAACTTTTTTGTCGACTCTGAGCTTCTCTTATGTGTTGTTGAATAGATATGACCTTTTCTGCCATCTCATCGACAAGATCAGGTCCTAATAGCTTTCTTTCCCCAATTTCATCCCAGCAAGTTGGAGTCCTGCATTTCTTTCCATAGAGAGCTTCATAAGGAGCCATGTGAATACTGGAGTTAAAGCTATTATTATAAGAAAATTCCACCAAAGGTATGTGTTGATCCCAACCACCTTTGAAATCCATAGAGCAAGCTCTCAACATTTCTTCTAGAGTTTGAATTGTCCTCTTAGACTGACCGTCTGTCTGAGGATGATAAGAAGTGCTGAAACTCAACTCTGTATCTAGATTATGCTGAAGACTTCCCCAGAACTTTGTGGTAAACCTCGGATCCCGATCATATATAATGGAAAGTGGTAATCCATGCAATATTACCACTTCCTTTACATATATCCTGGAAAGATGATCCAGAGAGTAATCCTCTCTAATAGAAATGAAGTGTGCTGACTTTGTAAGATGATCAACTATGACCCTGATAGCATTATTGCCTTTGGATGTTTTAAGAAGTCCAGCGACAAAGTCCATAGTGATGTTTTCTCATTTCCATTCAGGTATGGATAATGGTTGTAACATCCCCTTAGACTTCTATCTCTCAACTTTAACTTGCTGACAAACCAATCATCGAGAGACATATTCAGCAACATCACTTTTCATGCCATCCCACCAGAAGTACTCTTTCAGGTCCCTATACATCTTCATGATTCCAGGATGAATAGAGAATGAAGAACTATGAGCCTCATCTAGCAGCTCTTTCTTTAATTCGGGGATGGGAGGAACACAAACCCGATTCCTGAACTTTATTATCCCATTACAATCAAGGTTGAATTCAGGAACATTTCTCAACTTCTTTTGTAACTCTACATCTTCTTTCTGTGCCTTTTTAATCATCACATGTATAGATGGTTGAACATTCATTTGAGAAAGATATGATTTTTCCCTTCCATTACAATTCCAAGATATATCCTTTGTAAATCCATAAATATTGGATATTTTGTGATCCTCATCATGGATAATCTTGCATGGTCTTGTTGAATTAATGCATCTTCCACATTGTTTGCTTTCCCAGGGTGGCAATGAATTGAGTAGTCGTAATCCTTAATCAGCTCCAACCATCTTCTTTGGCGCATATTCAGCTCCTTTTGTGTGAAAATATACTTTAAACTTTTATGATCAGTATAAATATCACACCTTTCTCTATAAAGATAATGCCTCCAAATCTTTAATGCAAAGATTACCACAGCTAACTCCAAATCATGAGTTGGTTAATTTTTATCATGGATTTTCAACTGTCGTGAGGCATAAGCTATCACCATATCGTTTTGCATGAGAAAACACCCCAATCCCTTCTTGTATGCATCATTGTAGATCACAAACCTTTCTCCACTACAAGGAAGTGTGAGCACAGGTGCACTGGATAACCTTCTTTTCAACTCCTTGACATTCTCTTCGCATTCCTCCGTCCACACGAACTTAACTCCTTTTCGAGTAAACCTGGTGAGTGGATTAGATAATCGTGAAAAATATTTCACAAAACGTCGATAATATCCAGCCAAACCAAGAAAACTTCGGATCTCGGTTACTGTTGTTGGTCTTGACCATCTTTCGATAACCTTTGTGTTTGCAGGATCCACAGATATCCCATCTTTTGAGATTACATGACCCAAAAATGAAACTTTTTGAAGCCAAAATTCACACTTGGTAAATTTGGCATAAAGCTTCTCCTTTCTCAGGGTCTTCAATATAATTCTCAAGTGATCTTCATGTTCTTTATTTCTCTTTGAATAGATAATAATATCGTCTATAAAGACTACCACAAACTGATCAAGATAGTCTCTAAAGACTCTATTCATCAGATCCATGAAGATAGCAGGGGAATTAGGAAGACCAAATGACATCACTATAAATTCATAGTGTCCATACCATGTACGGAAAGCCGTATTTGTTATAGCCTCCCTTTTAACCCTTAATTGATGATACCCTGAATGAAGATCAATCTTGGAAAATTATTGAGCTCCACATAGTTGGTCAAATTAGTCATCAATGCATGGGAGAGGATATTTGTTCTTGATAGTGTTCTTATTAAGTTCTCGATAATCAATGCAGAGTCTCATTGATCCATATTTCTTCTTAATAAATAGAATAGGTGCTCCCCAAGGTGATGCACTAGGGCATATGAATCCTTTATCAAGATTCTCTTGGAGATTCTTCTTCAATTCTTGCAACTCAATTGGGGCCATTCTATAATGTGTCTTTGAAATATCCAAAACACCTGGTACGAGTTCTATTGAAAACTCAACTTCACAATTTGGTGGAAGACCCTACAATTCCTCTGGAAAGACATCATCAAACTCCCGTATAATGGGCATATTATTAATCGCAAGTTTCTCTCCAACCATTCGAGATAAAGAACCCTCATTTAGTGGAATCAAGACCCATAAGATGGAAGAAATTTCCACTAGAAGGTTATGTTCATCCATGCATCGATAGACGATCATAGATTGATCTAGAATATGAAATGTGACTTCCCTTCTTTGGAAATTGATATGAGCTTCATATAAAGAAAGCCAATCCAAGATAAGAATCACGTAAAATTCTACTATAGGAAGGATCACAAGATTTGTAGGAAGCACTTTCCCATAAACATAAATCAGAGAATAATTATAAACTTTTGATGCGGCTGTTGTTCCATTAGGGGTTGTCACAGCTAACTCAACATCTAATTGTTGAGGTAATATGCTGATACCCTTAGAAAATTCTTCAGAAATAAAAGAGTGGGTGGATCCAGAATCAAATAAAAAAATTTCTACTTTAGAGTGGATGGTAAGTGTACCTTTCACCACTTCGTTATCATACTCCACATCGCTAATAGAAATTGCATGTGACTTTCCTTTGTCTTTAGCCTTAAGAGCTTGTTTAAATCTATCATCATCAACAACCCTTGGATTAGGGAATTGATTGGCATAATGCCCCCATTTCCTTGCACTTGTAACATTGAAGTGTAGGAGGTTCACTCTGTGTAGCCTTTTCTTTGTTTGCATCACTAGACATCTTCTTCCCATCATTTGCGGCATTCAAATGCTCGATGACCTTCCTTTCCACATTATAACATTTACATGTCCCTTTAAGACAACTCCCTCCATGATTCTTTCCCAACTTTGAGCATAAGGGAAAGCTCATCTTCTTTTCAGTGTGCTCTTTAGATTTCCCTTTGAATTCCATTTCCCTCTTCTTATCAAATGCATATGACTGATGGGTTACTCCAATCTCCATCTAAAATTTGAGAGCACATCTAATGATTTCCTCATAGCTATTGAAGTCCCTTATGGATAACGTCCTTCAAAGACTTGGTTTTAAGACACTAAAGAATCAATCGATCTTACTCTTAGGTTAGATAATAATCCAAGAAGCGTACCTTTCAAGTCTCGTAAAATTTGCTTCATAGGTACCAACAGATTCATCATCCTTTTGCTTCAGTTAAAGAAACTCCTTCTCCATATCTGTTCGGAGAATACGAGGGAAGTACTTATTGAAAAATAAGTTCTTGAACTCGTCCCATTCCATGGATTCAATTTCATCCCTTTTCCTCGTATTCTTGATAAGATTCCACCATTGATCAGCATCTCCTTCCAAACGATACACTGCTAAGATGACTTTATCATGTTCAAAACATTGAAGAACTGAAAATATGTTTTCAGTAGTACGGATCCATTGTTCAGCAACTAATGGATCACTAGACCCACTAAATGAAGGTGGACGCTGCCTCATGAAGGATTCAACAGAATGTTGCTCTTTCCTTTTCTCGTTTGGAGGTCCGGCATGATTCATAGCTTGATAAAGTAGTGTGAGCATGGCTACAAGATTTTTCATTCCAGCTCCCATAACATTTGGTTGCTTAGGGGGACAATCATTGCATTGCCTATCGCATTCCGCATTAACACGGTTCCTTCGGGTTCCATCCATTGACTAAAACCAAGAAGAATAGTGTGAGCAACACTAATTATAATAGGAAAAACACATAATCAAGAATAAAATTTCACACTTAAGGTCTTATCATAGGTTTTTCATGGCCATTTCTAAAACACTAAGATTGTGTTCTATTCTTAGAAATATCCTTAGGTTTCTTACTAAGGCTTTCACATCCTAGTTTCCAAAGGTTGACTATACATTTCCTCTGATACCAACTATAACGACCCATACTTTACATACATTGTTAATACTTCAAAATTTAATTACACTTATTACAACATATAACAAAAACATGAAAGGACCATACAGGTATAGTGTCTTTAGAAACTGGGAAACATAAACTACTGGTTCTTAAAGCATCTACACTATCTCCCATTTATTTCATAACATATAGAGTCCATTTTGGCATATCTTACTTAATAACCTTCTTCCTGCCCTGGGGAAAGAAAACATACAAAAGGGTGAGCTCAAATGATCAGTAAGGGTAAACAAAAGAAATATCAATCACATCATATTAATAAGAACATAACATTTTGGAAATCTTAACCTGCAAAAGAGATTATAATTTCATAACATGGGATAAATCATAGTAGTGGAATGTAATCCCAACAATCATTACTTAAAACATGAATCTTTGTGTCATACACACATAATCATAGATAATCATTTCTTAGTATTCAATACTCGTTTCCAAGACTCTCTTAGCAGACAAAGTCCATTTCTGAACCGAGTTCACTCCTCGTTTCAGTCCTGTTTCACTGAACCGGTTTAACCTGCTGTTCCAGCCATGTCTATCTCATGAGATATAAATCTTTACCCAATGCATTGGAGGGAGATATAGGTCCCACCCATCTCAAAATTAAACCATTCTTATGTGTGCCACAAAATCATAAATCAAACATCATTGCATAACCCATGTAATAAAAATGGGATTCTTAAACATCGTGACATCATAAAACAATTCGTATATGATAAATGAATTCATAAAAATAATTCCATCACAAAATAATCAAATCATTGTAATAATAGGGATATAAACAGAACCCTATATTATCTTAGATAGAAAATAATTTTGATAAAACACTTGAACTCCATTCTTGAGGAAAATATCCTTTCTACTTCAAAAAACATTTTCCTTTCTTAACATGTCATACAATTTTAAACTAAAAGAAGTTGATTAAAAATAAACTTGAAAACATGTAGAGTAATCTTCTTGGAAATAATTTTTAAAAAACCCATTCAGGCCGTTTAAGTTAAAAAAACATTCTTCTCGTACTTTGGCCGGAAAAGTCAAAAAGTACCTCGTACGAAAAACGACAAAAGATTCCTTTCATATATTTTACTAAAAACTCATCGAAGGGTAAAATTGGTTTTAAAATTTTTTATTAGGATAAAAATAATATTACATATTGAGTAAACAAGGATGTGGATGATAAATATTCCCCAGTAAATTCTAAAGTATAAACAATCTCGGATAAAAATTGAGATTGCGAGATTGTCCCTTACCTTTGGTCCGATTTGCTTCGTAAGTGTCTGAACCTCCTATATAATGATTTAAATAATGTCATTGACTTATTCCAGAATCATAGATATTTTTATTATGTCATATATGGTCATATTCTTAGCTTCTTATTAGTAATATTTCATTGCTACTTGTTATTCAGCTAATTATTACTTTTTGTTCTTATGTGTGTTTTGTCGAATAAATTCTTATTATTCTTTTTAGGTTATATATACCTCATTTCCAGAATGGTATTAGTGTAATAAATATCATATTTATTCACTCAATTCATTTATGTAATCATTATACTATGAAAATCTTGTAGAACGAGTCGCATCACATCGTGGAGACGGTATTCCGTATGTACGCACGAGCGATGATATCGTTCCCATGATCGTGGAATTGTATTGGAGTGTATGTATACTATTTAAGAATAAATATCACATTAAAATAATCATATATAGTTATTATTTACACCATTATACCCATCCAAGTAAGGAGGTGGTGGAAATTAGATTGCACCACGGTGTGGAGATGGTATTCCGTACGTACGCACGGGCGGTGATTTCATTTTCCGTAGGATGGATAGATGGTGAAATAGGGTTATTTAATACTTATAATAACATATCAGTATATTATTGATACTTATGTTATTACTTCATAATGAAACAATTAAAGAATAATAAGTGTAAGAAGAAATAAAGTTGAAAGAATCGGTAACGGGCATTCCCTCTTCTTTGAAGCGCCTCTTTGAGACCTCCTCTTAGGGAACTAAAATTGGTCTTTGAAGAATACAAAAACCTCTAGGATGTTTCTAGGGAAGTGGAGAAGAGAATGTGGCAGGGTTTGGCCGAGATTGAATGCTCAAAGTGGTGTGAGGAAGAGAGGGAGGAGGTTCCCTTTTATAAGGGAGGAGAGGGGCACCTTAGGAAAAACTAAAAATATTATTTTATTATAAAGTCATATTCGGTTTTTAATAGCTCAAAATTGATTTATTTAGAAACTAAGGTGGGGATGGTTCTAAATCCTCCCATCCAATATAATTTAGACAAGTTTTGGGTTCTATTTTAAACATATCATTTAGATTTAACTCTAAGCTAAATAATTTAACATTTACCGAGTCTTTTTGTTTCTTACAGTATAAGGATAATAAACTTACTATAACAAGCCAAAAGAACCCCAAGTTGTTTATTATTAATATATATAACCTTAGCTAAGTCATTTTTCTGAACCTTATATTTTTAGTAATAAAATAACAATTAATAATATAATATTTGTTTTAAAAACTATTTTATGTCAATTTCGACACTATATGGTAATTGATTTTTGTGAATATCATAAAAGAAATATTAGTTCGAAAAAAGTTAATAAAATCAATAATAACATGTCATATTAACCTATATAATTATTTTAATTCATAAAAGTCTCAAATTACATTTATTTGGGTATTTATAACATCAATTTTGTTAATATTTCATTAATAAGATAATTAATGCATCATCATTGTCTCATACATAAATTAAATTATTAAATGTCTAAAAATTACAAATAAAATACCATTAAGTATGATATATTTTTATCTTTATAATGAATATTTTTAGTCGAATTTATCTTATGTATAACGCTATATTAAAAATGATTTAGTTATTAAACATTGATTTTAACTATTTTAACCCTTCTTTAAATAAATTAATAATAAATGTCCTAATCTAATCCAAGTGGGCCTAAATGGTCATAGTTTATTCCTAAGGTTGTTTTTGGTGGAATTTAACTTATCCAATAGAATTTGGACATGTGTTAGGGTAAAAATAATAACATTTTTACCCTTAATTACCATATTTACTTTTAACCGTGGTAAAAAAAAAGTAAAAAGTTACTATTCAACAAAAATTATTTTCATCTCATTGTTCAACATTTTAGTCCTTGATATTAACTGTGTCTCTAGTATTTTCTAAATTCCACTCATATAAGCGGTAAAATTAAGTTTTATGTAAATTTGAAAATTCTCCTAGGAGGTGGGAAAAAGACAATGGAAAGTTCGATAAACTTTTTATATATCTAAAATTATTATAAAATGACTCCAGTGAATTGCATTGAACTTATATAGGTATTATGTATCAATTTTTACCTCAAATAAATTTAAATAAAATAAATAATTATTTAAATAAAAAGTCAGTTTTTAAATAGTTACCCAGTGTTTTCAATATTCATCAAAAATTGAAAGTTTTCAGAAAAATACCAAAATTTCACCCTAGGCTAATTTGGATATTCTGAATCCAAAAATGAAGTCCATTTTGAAAAATTAAATTTAAAAAATTTCAAAAAGTGGGTGTTACTATTCATAACGGCTAGTTTTAATAATATTTTAATAGCATATCGTTGTTTAGTGAAACTCGGTATTGTGTACGACACAAGCTATCGAGGAAGGCTGCGATTGCGTGTAAAGCAAGCCAAGCTAGTGTTGTGTGTAGTTAAAGATTCCTTTGATGTTGTATATAACATAAAAACAAAATATTTCTCATAAAAGTCTCGGGTGTGACATGGACGAGAAACTGCTCATGAGTATGGAACTGTCATAATGTAGAATCCATGGTTGATTGTGTGGATGTGTGGCATGGATTGGGTATGCCAAAGGAACATTGAAATATGGTTTTAAGGTTTTGTTTATATATTCTTCTGGAAAAATAACATGTTGGAAAAATTGGTTTCAATTTAACTTGTATGATTTTAGTTATAAATGGCTTTGGAAACTGGTTTATATTCAGTTATAAACTACTTTGAGAAAAAAATTATAAAAATTTTTTTATGTAAATATTTATAACTCTTATATCCTAGTGGTGTGAGTAGATAAGTTATTGGGGATAACCTATTAAGTTTTATACTCACCACTTCTTTGGAACTTTAGTGCTTTTGCAGATTCTATCTTCCGGGACAGGGGCAAAGGTAATGTTTCACACGTGTTTAGCACTACTTCGCGATGTTGGGATGTTCGATGATTTTGGATATTGGATCTTGTGGAGTATGAAGTCTTGTAGTGTATTTAGGGTCTTTAGTTGTTTATCTACAGTGTACTTTGATACATGTTTATTCTTCTATTGTTATTCACTGTGATGTGGTTTTGAGATACATGAAGTTGTTTATTTGTCTTGATTTTATTCATGCATCATCTATTGGATGGTCTGGTTGTCGATTTCATGGTTTATTTCCAAAAGGGTGAATCATCCCCCACTTATATTTTAAACCCTTCGACATTTTTTCTAGCCTTTTTCATCTTGGGGATGTCTCTTAAGGCCAAGTATTGACTCATTGGTCTCTGAAGACAATGAGAATTGGAGGGTCCTCACATCTCAGATACCCCTGGGTTAGTGGTACCACTAAAATTTGGGGGATTTTTCCACATGAAATGATCTAACATAGGTGTATTATGGTTATTCATCCTAAACTGTGTATTTTTTAATAAAATGGACATGATCTTCTCGACTCCAACACTAACTATGCTGACTTTCATAGTGGGTAAATCATTACATTGTATACATGTATTGATTCATTTCCATCCATTAGACACCATCACTAAATAATGGCACAAACTAAGTTAGCTCATAATCATCATGAGTATTGATCCAAAATATCACTAAAAGGAGTTATTACAATTTTCATCTTTATTTATCATCTAGTTTTCAAGGTTAATTTTAAACTATATTTGATGCCAACTATAATAACCCTGAACCTAGTAGCATTGAGTTAGTATTAATTTTATTACAATGTTATATATACAATAGATGAAATCACCAAGGATCTATTAGTTTATTAGTCTTTAAGAACTACATATATACACGGTTCCATTTTGGCATTGGTAATGAAACATAGAACATAATTAAAAAAAATAAACTACTTATGGTCACTTATTCAAAGATTTCATCTTCATATCTCGGTGAAGGGAAAAAAATAAAATTGTAATGATAAGTAAAAATTATATTAGACATTAATAATTTTATAAAATTTAGTAAGGTATATATATTATGTAAAGGTAAATAATATTAAAATGATCCTTTCCTCAGTACATTGAGAATGAAAATGCATCCATAATTTTTTTTCATTATGGAAAACTCATGGAGTGTAATAACTGAATACTAAATTAAGAATAAACAGATCATTATATTATCATGATGGTTTAATTTTTTTGGGTTAAAACCCATATGGTTCTATTTGGAAACAATCATGAAGTGTTTGTCACAAACTGTATTGTCTCGTGAGACCTGTCGATGCATCGATGGACTATCTATAACTGGGAACCACATGTCACTAAGAGTTCAAATAACTTTTCATACATTTATTATATTAAATGAGAACTCTATATGTAAAAATGGTATATGAGTAAGACAATAATCATATCCATGATACACGAAATATGGATATTTAATGAATGATGATCATAAAAAAATGTAAATATACATACATCACCCACAAGGAATAAGTTTTCAAATGGAAAATCATAATGGTTTCTATTAAATAATATATTTAAATAATCCATAGATATTAAAAATGATAAATAGGAATATATAATGAAAAATTAGTTTTAATAGAATTGGAAACATGTGAAAACGGTTTTTAAGAAACTTTATAAAATAGTTAGTTTAGGGAAATTAAAGGAAAAATATAAAAGAGTCCCTAAAGTGGGAAGAGGAATAATTATTATCATAAAAATATAAATAAAAAATATTTGTTTTCATGATAAGAAGAGTTATTTTATAAAAATATTGGTGCCTCAAAATAGATTATGGATTGTTCTTGAAAATGGGTTAACATTTGGAATGTTCTCTTAAACTGGGCTTTCTTATTATGAGGAATTGAAAAGAGAACCTTATAAAAAACATGTATTTATATATTAAATGAAGATGAAATGATATAGATACATGATTTTGGAACATAAAAATATAATTTTAAAGATTTATATAAAAATAATAATGAATTAAATTGGGGTGAAGAGAGAAAAATCAATACTATAATGAATAATAGAGGTCCGTGGAG
Organism: Viscum album; assembly: GCA_963277665.1. Taxonomy (NCBI): domain Eukaryota; kingdom Viridiplantae; phylum Streptophyta; class Magnoliopsida; order Santalales; family Viscaceae; genus Viscum; species Viscum album. The sequence goes on along the minus strand of OY728163.1, from coordinate 373,875,119 downwards.
AATCTCTTGCCTTATGTTAGAAAGTGTTCTACACTTGCACATAATGTCCCAGATGATGAAATTAGATTCATTAATAATTTAATCTATAACCTATTAAAACTTTTTTTAATTTATTATAATTTCATTTTTAACATTTTTTGCTTTATTGATGAGTAATAAGATTCAATATTATCATTCGGGAATGTTCGTTTTCATAGTTTTCATGATTTGTTCACATGTATACATGTATAAAAGTTCATATAAAATGGGGTTAATTCTCTATAATTGAAATTATTTATTCTTAATTAAATTACATAAGATTAAATAGTATTTTATATTATTCTTTTCTAGATATGATAATGATTATTTAGATAAAATGTTAATGACAAACATAATTTTATTTTGTTGAATTTAAAATTATGACAAACTAATTTTGTTTTATTAATTAATATTATGTATATATTGTAACGTCCCAGTTCCGGAAGCCACCCAGATGCGCCCCGTACCCAGTTGGTCACATGACCTCAAATGCATTTCCCCGAATGCCAGAGGCTGTCGACTAGCAGCGAGTGCATTGGGTGTGATAGTGGGAAACTATTCCCCCATTGGCAGAGTGACATAGAAGAAGAAAGCAATAGAAATAGTAGAAGTATGAATAATCCATTAAAAAGTAAACAGCAGAAGACTGGTAATAATAAACTGGAGCAGAAACATATATATATATTAATGATGCAAGATACATATGTCTAGGAAAATAGCAAAAAAAATCACAATGCTGGAATACAACAGTACAAAACCAAAGTACAAAAGAAAACATATAAACAACTCCTCAACATCGCAAGCCATAGCTTGGTCCCATGCTCTCCAGCTCCATAGAAAATCAAGTACCTGAAGAGGAAGGGATATAGAGACCCTAATCTGGATGTACATGGAAAATACATTTCTTTTGCGGAATACTTAATACATAATAAAAACAGACACACAAGGACCGTAATAGTTTAGTGTCTTTGGAAACTCGGAATAAAATCTTCTAATCGTGGTGAAAGATCTTCAACATCTCCCAATAAAGATCTTCCCCTTTTTTTCTTACCTAAAACCTTTCTTTAAATCCTGGGGAAAATAAGACATAAAAGGGGTGAGCTCAAATGCCCAGTAAGGGTAAACATAGAGAATATAAAACAATCCATAAACATTTGAATGCAAAAACTTGAACATAAAATCTAAACATCAAAATCTTGAGCAAAGACATGAATCTTGGAAGTACGTAAGGAATATATCATAAGGGAACATCAATAATGATAAAATATCATGGAAATAAAACATGTAATTGTGGAAACCATTAAGCACACGATATGATTTCCATAGTAGCCCAGGCATTGCTTCCAGGACCATCTTAGTGGACAAAGTCCCTTTCTGAATCAAGTTCACTCCTCATTCCAGTCCTGTATTACTGAACCGGTTTAACTTTCCATTCCAGCCATGTCTATCTAATGAGATATAAATCTTTACCCAATGCATTAGAGGGAGATATAGGTCCCACCCATATCATAATTAAATCATTCTTACTTATGCCACAAAATAAACTTACATCATTCATAATAACTCAATGAATAAAATGGGTATCATAAACATCATCCCATCATCACATAATCCATATAAAAGAAATGGATATTTCATCATAAGAAAATTGAAATCATGTAAATTATAGAGACATTATACTTGAAACACACACATATGAAATAATGTCATCTTAGAGGTAAAAATGATTTTGATAAAACACTTGAAATGAATTCTTGAGGAAAATATCCTTTCTTCTTCAAAATAAATTTCTTTTCACAAAATGCCATGAAATTTTAAAAGAAAAGGATTTTGTTGAAAATATTCATGAAATATTTTTGAGGAATCTTCATGAAAATAAGTCTTTATAAAACCGTAAAAATCCTTTCATTCCGTATACGTTAAAAAAACATTCTTCTCGTACTTTTTTCATAAAAGTCAAAAAGTTCCTTTTAGGGTAAATAAAAGAAAGATTCCTTCCATACCATGGGGTAAAAGTCAAAATGGGTAAAAAGGACTTTAAACATAAATGAAAACACTTTTATAAAACATGGACATGGATGATTGCAATAACCCTAGTAAATACTTACAGATAAGCAATCTCGGATAAAAATGAGATTTGTAAAATTATCCCTTACCTTAGGTCCGATATGCTTCGTACGCATCCAAACCTCCTGTATAATGATTTAAATAATGTCATTGACTTATTACAGAATCATATTCATTGTTATGATATCATATATGTTTCACTTATGACTTTATATTACCCGTTCTTTTGTAAATTCCATGTTAAAGCAGCGTTTTTGGGTAAAATCATTTCATTTATCGTATGTGTTTCGACTTGTCGTTCATGATATTGATAATTACATCCTGATTTACATAATTCCAGAATGTCAAAAACTATTTATATATAATATATATTCATCATATACATATATATATATATTATAGATCGATAAAAGGAATGAAATACACCATTCATGGAGACGGTAGGCCGTACGTATGCATGAACACTGTTTTCGTTTCCTTATTGAATTGAATGATAATAAATAGATGACATAAATATATATATATATAAATAAATCTAGTATCATTCATATATTTAATTATTATTCATTATATAAACTTTATGATCATTCAGGTATGGTTAACATGGAGAATGAATCTCATCGCATCGTGGAGACGGTAGTTCGTACGTACGCACGAGCGATGATATCGTTCCCATAATTATTGAATAGAATTGGAGTGGATGGTATAATATATCAGAATCCTTATGATGTTATAATAACCATATATATTTATTCTTTACACCATTATACCCATCCATGTATGGTGTTGGTGGAAAAACAGATTTCACCACGGCGTGGTGACGGTATTCCGTAAATACGCACGCGTGGCGATTTCATTTTCCGTAGGATGGATAGATGATGAAATAGGGTTGTTTCATACTTATAATAACATATTAGTATATCGGTTATACTGATGTTATTACTTCATAATGAAACAACTAAATAAGAAGAAGGGGAAGAAGAAATAAAGTTGAAAGAATTGGTAACAGACATTACCTCTTCTTTGAAGCGCCTCTTTGAGACCTCCTCTTAGGGCACTAAAATTGGTATTTGATGAAGACCAGAACCTCTAGGATGTTTATATGGAAGTGGAGAAGAGAATTTGTCAGGGTTTGTCCGAGCTTGAAGGCTCAAAGTGGTGTGAGGAAGAGAGGGAGGAGGTGCCCTTTTATAAGGGAGGAGAGGGGCACATTTGTAAATATAAGAAATAATAGTTTATATTAAATTCCAACCCCACTTAAAAACTTCCAAAATGACTCATATTATAATATTAGATGAGATAGGGTTGTAATATCATAAACCAATAAAATTTAGATATGTTAGGAATTTATTTTAAACATTATCAACTTGATTTATCCTTATTTATCAATTTAATTTTATTTGTGGTAAAAATATTCTAAATTTTAAATTATTATAAATAATTACATATGTGTTGTGAATTTTCCATAATTTGACACTTTATGACATTTACGACCATATAAATTTTAATTTATAATTTTTGAATATTTTTTGTTATTTTTAATCAATTTTATAATATGTAATTTTTTATAAACTACAATAGTGTCAATTTTTACACTATTCATTTATTTGAATTTAAATAAAATATATATACAGAAGATATGTTCAAACTAAAAGCTTTCATAGATTCATAAAATGTCATATGTACCTATAAAATTAGTGGAGCACCTTAAATTGTTCATATTATATTTATTTTGATATTTTTAAAACCATTTCTTTGATATTTTAATTAATAAAATAATTTCAACATCTCTATTGTGGAATAATTAATGATAATTATTTAATCCCTAAAATTTCTAAATAAATTCCTATGATCTAGATAATTGTATTAGATTTATTTATACTATTCATGTTCTAAGTTTCATTAAGTTTATCACTAAATTAAAATAAATATACTTATAAGATTTAAGAAAGTGACATGTTGTCACATTCTTTGGTTTTAATTATAATTAAATTATTTTCATGGAAAAAAGTCCATTAAATGAATCTAATCCGACCCTTAGGTGATATGGGTCGACTTTTAGTCATCCAATAGGATTTTGGCTGGTGTTATGGTAACTTTATAATCTTATATTTACCCTTAATTACCCGATTTACCTTTAACTATGGTAAATAAAATTTACCGTAGATACTATTCATAATGCCCAAAAATAAAAAGTAACCTATTAACATAACTTGGACCCCCTGATTCCAAATATGGAATCCATTTTTCAAAATTCAAGACATATAAGTTTCAGTAATTAATTTAAAATAAATCCCGTTGTTAAGAAAACGGGTTTTAGAAGTTAAAACATTGCCAAAGATTGAAAGGTTTTTACCTTTGAATTCAATGTTAAATTGGTGCTAATGACATACATTATATTAAATGGTAAAAATATATTCTATTTATACTTAAAAACCATTCAATATTATTATTTAACCATATAAATTATTTCAATGAAAAAAGTTGTTTTTAATTAAGAATAAGCGTATTTTTACTATTCATCAAAATATGAAAGTTATCAGAAAAATATCAAAAATTTATCCAAAGTAAATTTTTATAGCCTGACTCAAAAGAAGAATTTTATTTTTTCAAATTGAACTTATAAACATGTCAAAAACTAGATTTAATGTGGGTGCGCCATCAAAAGGCGACAAAACTGCATTTTTTGAAATATACTTATTTTACCCAAAAATTTTATTTTGTTCTCTTAACATGTTCTAGAAAATGTGTAAGATGAATAATAAAATTCAAAATGTAGTTAATAATATTCATAACGGGTAGTTCATAATAATATTATAACCATATATCTTTGTTTAGCGAAACTCGGTATTGCGTACAACACACGCTATCCTGGAAGGTCGCAATTGAGTGTAATGCAAGCCGAGTCAGGGATGTGTGTTGTGAAAGCTACTTTTGGTGTAGTGTACAACACAAGACATTAATGAAATTAAAAATAATATTTTTCATAAAATCTCGGGGTGTTACATTCTACCCCCCTTAAAATGAATTTCACCCTCGAAATTCGTCGGGGTTATAAATGGTTTACTACTCGAAAGTTTCTTTAATAGAAACCCACATCGTAAAAAGGAATACCAAAACTTGACTTTAAAAACTAATGTATGAAATATAATGGTTACCCAAATTAACTCATCACTGGGATTCCACGTAGAAGAAAATAGGTGAAAATATGGATATGGAAGAAAAATATAACTATCAAGTTCTAATGAAGAGTGGTAGAGAACATGGCTATGAAAAATCAATTAATCACAAAGCCATAGATTTGTGATGATCTAAGGTACCATCTGATTCATTGGATATAAGGGCACTAGGACAACATTTTTGGTTTTCAAGATCATTTCCCTATAGTTGATCAAATTGGAATTAGAAGAAATACTTTAGTGATTTTGGTATAGTCTCACTGTTGGTCGTTCTTTTGACAATTTCCACTTCATCTCTTAAAGAAATGAAGTTTAATTTGTCATTCGTGAAGTGTTAGCAGATCATGTGATAGAATGATGGGTCATTCCATCTGTCTCAAACAAAAGGTTATAAAAGTTATCAAAAATACATAAGTCCATCTATAGAGAGATTAATCATATATGGTTCCTAAAATGGACTTATACATCATATATCATACTACATAATATAATAAAACTAGTTTCTACTAAACAGGGACTTCCTGTATGCTAGTGGTAGGTGATAAAGGCCAGTCGCACTTCGGTTGTGTGTTCGATTCCCACATCCTTGTCCGACGCGATGGGTTGTCGCCTGTCCTGCAGGTTGTCCTTTTTCTAAAACTACATTACGATAACATCCCATCAATAATATCGAAAAAAGTTCTATCCTTAAACAATACTATCTTATGTCCAACATAATACATTCCAATCTTTATCTAAAATACTTCGGTCTAAGCTCATAGTATAAAGAAAACTATTACTTGAAATGTCATCAAAAAACCATCATTTATCCCCCATTATCTTGTTGGTCACATTCCAATCATGTGAATACCTTAATCAGGTATTCTCTTGAAAAATGAATACTCATTAAACCTTAGCGAAAACTTGAATGCTGTCAAAAGTTAACTCTTTCCATATACCAAAATCCAAAAATTCTATATACTCAAACCATGATATAACCGTCTCCTTATATCAGTCATGAGCTCATGAATACTATCAAACATTTAATTTTCTCCTTATCCCTTCATTATGCGCATATCATCTACTTTCCAAAAATTCTGGTACCATTCATCACACACTTTCAAAACATAAGGAAAGAAAACAGTGTAACAATCCTTAGATGTCTCTTTATTCCATAGTACCATGAGATAACTTATACAACATTACACTTGATAAACATGTAATCATTCCACTATCTTCTTAAACCATTGACCGAGCTTCAACTATTATTTCATCTCACATATCATTTGTAGTCTCTTCATCATCATCAATATAAATATTACCCATACGACCATACTGATTCTATTCATGAGACATTCCCTTAGGGCATTGGTTTGCATAATGCCCGTACATTCCACATTTAAAACATTTAACCATTGTTGATGTCATAGAAATACCATTATCCTCATCCATGGTGTTAACTAAACCTTTTCCTTTGCACTTACTAGCTTTATGTCCTTCCATTCCACACCCAAAGCATCTTCCAGTTCCTTTGAAACATTCTCCTTGATGCCTCTTCCCAAATGATTTACATAGGGTAAATTGAACTTTCTTTCCTCTATGATCATCATGAAACTCCATCTTTATCTTATTAGCCGAGTCATGAAACTTAACAAATTTGAGTTTATTGATCATATTATGAGATTGCTGATTTGTAATAATAATTATGTTTGGACTTCCAAATCCCATTTCATTTGGTTGCTCATGAAGAATATCATTCCATTGTCCATCATATCCTCCATTATCGTTAATCTTCCTGTTTCCAGCCATTTTCTAAAACCCAAAAAGAATAGTGTGAGAGGAACAAATCATGATAGGGAAAACAACATATTAATGGGGGAGTACCCTCCATATCTAACATCTTTGGTTAAATTCTAAGATCGTTACCGTAGTTCTTGGACTATATCCTATACGTATACTTATCCTTAGGGACATCCCTAGACATACCATAGATATATCTCTAGGGATCTCACTAAAGTTTTCGCATCCTAGTTTCCAAAGGTTGACTATACCTTTCCTTTGATACCAACTGTAGAGACCTGAAGCTTGACGTACATGGACAATAGCTTACTTTTGAGGAATAATTAATACATAACAAAAACAGACACACAAGGACCGTAATAGTTTAGTGTCTTTGGAAACTCGGAATAAAATCTTCTAATCGTGGTGAAAGATCTTCATCATCTCCCAATAAAGATCTTCCCCTTTTTTTCTTTCCTAAAACCTTTCTTTATATCCTGGGGAAAATAAGACATACAAGCTGTGAGATCAAATTCCCAGTAAGGGTAAACATAGAGAATATAACAAAATCCATAAATATTTGAATGGAAAAACTTGAACATAAAATCTAAACATCAAAATCTTGAGCAAAGACATGAATCTTGGAAGTACATAAGGCATATACCATAAGGGAACATCAATCATGATAAAATAGCATGGAAATAAAACATGTTATTGTGGAAACCATTAAGCACATGATATGATTTCTATAGTAGCCAAGGCATTGCTGCCAAGACCATCTTAGTGGACAAAGTCCCTTTCTGAATCGAGTTCGCTGCTCGTTCCAGTCTTGTAATACTGAACTGGTTTAACTTGCCGTTCCAGCCATGTCTATCTCATGAGATATAAATCTTTACCCAATGCATTGGAGGGAGATATAGGTCCCACCCATCTATTAATGAAATCATTCTTACTTGTGCCATAAAATAAACATACATCATTCATAATAACTCAATGAATAAAATGGATTTCATTAACATCATCCCATCATCACATAATCCATATAAAAGAAATGGATATTTCATCAAAAGAAAATTGAAATCATGTAAATTATAGAGAAGTTATACTTGAAACATACACATATGAAATAATGTCATCTTAGATGTAAAAATGATTTTGATAAAACACTTGAAATGAATTCTTGAGGAAAATATTCTTTCTTCTTCAAAATAAATTTCTTTTCACAAAACGCCATGAAATTTTAAAAGAAAAGGATTTTGTTGAAAATGGTCATGAAATATTTTGGAGGAATCTTCATTAAATAAGGCTTTATAAAACCGTAAATGTAGATACCCGAAGCTTGACGTACATGGACATTACATTACTTTTGCGGAATACTTATAACAAAAACAGACACACAAGGATCGTAATAGTTTAGTGTCTTTGGAAACTCGGAATGTAATCTTCTAATCGTGGTGAAAGATCTTCAACATCTCCCATAAAGATCTTCCTTTTTTTACCTGAATCCTTTCTTTATATCCTGGGGAAAAGAAAACATAAAAGGGTGAGCTCAAATGCTCAGTAAGGGTAAACAAAATAAATATAAATCTCATCGTATACACAAGCACATAACTTTTGGAAATCTTAACCTGCAAAAGAGATCATAATTTCAAAACATGGGATAAATCATGGCAGTGAAATGTAATAACAGTAATCATAACTTAAAACATGAAACTTTGTGGCATACACACATAATCATAGAGAATCATTTCTTGTTAGTCAAGACTCATTGCCAAGACTATCTTAGTGGACAAAGTCCCTTTCTGAACCGAGTCACCCTCGTTTCAGTCCTGTTTCACTGAACCGGTATAACCTACCATTCCAACCATGTCTATCTCATGAGATATAAAATCTTTACCCAATGCATTGGAGGGAGATATAGGTCCCACCCATCTCATAATGATACCATTCTTATGTGTGCCACAAAATCATAAACCATACATCATTGCATAACCCATGTAAGAAAAATGGGATTCTTAAACAACATGACATCATAAAACAATTCATATAAGATAAAGGAATTCATAAAAATAATTCCATCACAACATAATCAAATCAATTTACTAATAGGGATATAAACAGAACCCTATATTATCTTAGATGGAAAATAATTTTGATAAAGCACTTGAACTCCATTCTTGAGGAAAATATCCTTTCTACTTCAAAAACATTTTCCTTTCTTAACATGTCATACAATTTTAAACTAAAAGAAGTTGACTAAAAATAAACTTGAAAACTTGTAAAGGAAGCTTCTCAGAAATAATGTTTTAAAAATCCATTCATGTCGTATAAGTTGAAAAAACATTCTTCTCGTACTTTTGTCTGAAAAGTCAAAAAGTACCTCGTACGAAAAACGACAAAAAATTCCTTTCATATCTTTTACTAAAAATTTACCGAAGGGTAAAATTGGATTTAAACAATTTTAGGAGAATGGAAATAATATTATATATTGAGGAAACATGGATGTGGATGATAAAATACACCCCAGTAAATACTAAAGTATAAACAATCTCGGATAAAAATGAGATTGTGATATTTCCCTTACCTTAGGTCTGACTTGCTTTGTAAGTGTCTGAACCTCCTGTATAATGATTTAAATCATGTTATTGACTTATTCCAGAATCATATTCATTGTTATTATATCATATATGGTCCACATATGACTTTATATTACCCGTTCTTTTGTAAATTCATGTTAAAGTAGCATTTTGGGTAAAATCGTCTCATTTGTCGTTCGTGTTTTTAACTTGTAATTTTTAATATGATTACTTGGATCATGATTACTTATATACAGAATGTAAAACATGATTTATATATAATATATATTCAGAATATATATATATATATAATATATCGATAAATGGAATGAAATACACCATTCATGGAGATGGTAGTCCGTACGTACGCATGAACGCTGTTTTCGTTTCCTTATTGAAGTGAATGGAATTAAGTAGATGAAATACATATAAATTTACATAAATCCAGTATCATTATTATGTCATATATTTCCTTAGTACTTATTATATATACTTTATAATCATTCATGAATGGTTAATCATTGAGAATGAATCTCATCGCGTCGTGGAGACGGTAGTCCGTACGTACGCACGAGCGATGATATCGTTCCCATGGTCGTGGAATTGTGTTGAAGTGTATGTAGACTATTTCAGTATCAATATCACTTTATAATAATCATATATAGTTACTCATTACACCATTATACCCATCCTGTTAAGGTGGTGGTGGAAAATAGATTACACCACGGCGTGGAGACGGTATTCCGTACGTACGCACGCGCGGTGATTTCATTTTTCCGTAGGATGGATAGAAGGTGAATTAGGGTTGTTTCATATTTATAATAACATACCAGTATTTAAGTAATACTTATGTTATTACTTTGTCATGAAACAACTAAAGAAGAAGAAGTTGAAGAAGAAAGAAATTGAAAAGATCGGTAATGGATATTACCTCTTCTTTGAAACGCCTCTTTGAATCCTCCACTTAGGGAACTAAGATTGGTCTTTGAAGAAGACCAGGACCTCTAGGATTATTCTAGGGAAGTGGAGAAGGTATTTTTGCAGGGTTTGGCCGAGCTTGAGTGCTCAAATTTGTGTGAGGAGGAGGGGGAGGAGGTGCCCTTTTATAAGGGAGGAGAGGGGCACCTTAGGAATATCTCAAAATATTATTTTATATTAAAGTCAAAATCGGTTTATAATGGTTCCAAAGGGTCTTATTTCGAAGATAAAGTTGGGATGGGTCGAAATACTATCAACCAATAGGAGTTAGACAAGTTTAGGTTATTATTTTAACCTTATCAATTAGATTTAACTCTAAGTTAAATAATTTAACTTTTACCGTGTCTTTTTGTTTTCTTACACTATATGTTTAATACACTTACTATAACATGCCAAAAGAACCCCAAATTGTTTATTATTAATATATATATCCTTATCTAAGTCATTTGGCCGAACCTTAGATTTTTAAGAATAAAATAACAATTATTAATATAATATTTGATTTAAAAACTATTTTGTGTCAATTTTGACACTATTTGATATATGATTTTTGTGAAAGTCATAACAGAATTATATGTTCGAACCAAGTTGATTAAATCAACACTAATATATCATAGTAACCTAGAAAATTAGTGGAATTTATAAAATGTCTCAAATTACATTTAGTTTTGTGTTTATAACATCAATTATGTCAATATTTCATTTATAAGATAATTACTGCATCATCATTGTGTCATAAATAAATTAAATTATTTAATGTCTAAAAATTACAAATAAAATACCATTATATAGTAAATCGTTTTAGATTTCTAATGAATATTTATAGTCGAATTTATCTTATGTATAACCCTATATTAAAAATGATTTACTTATTAAACTTTGATTTTAACTATTTTAACTATTCATTAAATAAAATAATATTAAATGTCATAATCTAATCCAAGTGGACCTAAATGGTCATATTATATTCATAAGGTTGTTTTTGGTCGAATTACACTTATCCAATAGAATTAGGACATGTTTTAGGGTAATAGTAATATCGTATTTACCCTTAGTTACCCTATTTACTATTAACAGCGGTAAAAAAAGTAAAAAGTTACTATTCACCAAAAAAATTATTTTTATCTCATTGAACCACATTTTACGTACTGATATCAACCGTGTCTGTTGGATTTTCGAAATTCCATTCACAGAAGCGGTAAAATTATGTTTTATGCAAAATTCAGTTTTTTAACCTACCACTTAGTGGTTTCACTATTCATAAAAAATTGATGTTTTTCAGAAAAATGCCAAAATTTCACCCTAAGCTATAATTGATATTCCGAATTCAAAAATGATTTATATTTTACAAAATTCCCAACATATAAGTTGCATTAATTAATTTTATAATTAATTTCCGCTGTCACAACAAATAGCCTGTTTTTAAGAGATAATAACTATCAAAAGATTGACACTTGTTTATAACTGGTTTAAATGTGAAATTACATCCAATGACCAAAATTGTATTAAATTGTAAAAATATATTCTAAATATTCTTTAAAACCACTCAAATTAATAATTTATCACTATTAATTATTTCGATTAAAAAAGTTGTTTTTTAATTAAAATTTAGTAATTTTCACTATTCATCAGAATATGAAATTTATCCGAAAAGTACCAAAATTTTACCTTAGGCTAAATTCGATACTCTGAATCCATAAATGAAGTCCATTTTGAAAAATAAAATTTACAAAATTTCAAAAAGTGGTTATTACTATTCATAATGGCTAGTTTTAATAATATCTTAATAGCATATCGTTGTTTAGAGAAACTTAGTGTTGCGTACAACACACGCTGTCGTGGAAGGTCGCGATTGCGTGTAATTCAAGCCAGGTCAAAGATGTGTGTTGTGAAAGCTCATTTTGGTGTAGCGTATAACATAAGACATTAATGAAATTAAAAAGAATATTTTTCATAAAATCTCAGGGTGTTACAGTAAAAATCCTTTCATGACGTATACGTTAAAAAAACATTCTTCTCATACTTTTGTCAGAAAAGTCAAAAAGTTCCTTGTAGGGTAAATAAAAGAACGATTCCTTCCATACCATGGGGTAAAATTAAAAATGGGTAAAAATGACTTTAAATTTACATGAAAACAATTTTATAAAACATGGACATGGACGATTGCAATAACCCCCGTAAATACTTACAAATTAGCAATCTCGGATAAAAATGAGATTTGCAAAATTATCCCTTACCTTAGGTCCGATATGCTTCGTACGTATCTGAACCTCATATATATTGATTTAAATAATTTCATTGACTTATTACAGAATAATATTCATTGTTATGATATCATATATGTTTCACTTATGACTTTATATTACCCGTTCGTTTGTAAATTCCATGTTAGAGCAGCATTTTGGGTAAAATCATTTCATTTATCGTATGTGTTTCGACTTGTCGTTCTTGATATTAATACTTATATCCTGATTTACATAATTCCAGAATGTAAAAAATGATTTATATATAATATATATTCATCATATACATATATATATTATAGATTGATAAAAGTAAGGAAATACACCGTTTATGGAGACGGTAGGCCGTATGTATGTATGGACGCTATTTTCGTTTCCTTATTGAATTGAATGAAAATAAATATATGACATACATATATATACATAAATCCATTCACATTCATATATTTAATTATTATTTATTATATAAACTTTATGATCATTCATGTATGGTTAACATGGAGAATGAATCTCATCGCGTCGTGGAGACGGTAGTCCGTACGTACGCACGAGCGATGATATCGTTCCCATAATTATTGAATAGAATTGGAGTGGATGGTATAATATATCAAAATCTTTATGATGTTATAATAACCATATATAGTTATTCTTTACACCATTATAACCATCCATTTAAGGTGTTGGTGGAAAAAACAGATTTCACCACGGCGTGGAGACGGTATTCCGTACGTACGCACGCGTGGTGATTTCATTTTCCGTAGGATGGATAGATGGTGAAATAGGGTTGTTTCATACTTATAATTACATATTAGTATATCAGTTATACTTATGTTATTACTTAATAATGAAACAACTAAAGAAGAAGAAGTGGAAGAAGAAATAAAGTTGAAAGAATTGGTAACGGACATTACCTCTTCTTTGAAGCGCCTCTTTGAGACCTCCTCTTAGGGAACTAAAATTGGTCTTTGATGAAGACCAGAACCACTAGGTTGTTTCTATGGAAGTGGATAAGAGAATTTTTCAGGGGTTTTCCGAGCTTGAAGGCTCAAAGTGGTGTGAGGAAGAGAGGGAGGAGGTGCCCTTTTATAAGGGAGGAGAGGGGCACCTTTGGAAATATAAGAAATATTAGTTTATATTAAATCCCAACCCCACTTAAAAACTTCCAAAATGACTCATATTAGAATATTAGATGAGATAGGGTTGTAATATCATCAACCAATTAAATTTATACATGTTATGAATTTATTTTAAACATTGTCAACTTGATTTATCATTATTAATCAATTTAATTTTATTTGTGGTAAAAATATTCTAAATTTTAAATTATTATAAATAAGTACATGTGTGTTGTTCATTTTCCATAATTTAAAAATTTATGACATTTTAGACCATATAAATTTTAATTTATAATTTTTAAATATTTTTTGTGATTTTTAAACAATTTTATAATATGTTATTTTTTATAAACTATAATAGTGTCAATTTTGACACTATTCAGTTATTTGAATTAAATAAAATATATATATAGAAGGTATGTTCGAACTAAAAGCTTTAATAGATTCATAAAATGTCATATGTACCTATAAAATTAGTGGATCACATTAAATAGTTCATATAAAATTTATTTCAATATTTTTAAAACCATTTATTTGATATTTTAATTAATAATATAATTTCAACATCACTATTGTGGCATAATTAATGAGAATTATTTAATCCCTAAAAATTCTAAATAAATTTCTATGATGTGGATTATTGTATTAGCTCTTTGTAGACTATTCATATTCTATGTTTCATTAAGGTTATCACTATATTAAAATTATTATACTTATAAGATTTAAGAAAGTGACATGTTGTCACATTCTTTGGTTTTAATAACAATTAAATTATTTTCCTGGGAAAAAGACCATTAAATGAATCTAATCCAACACTTAGGTGATATGAGCCGTCTTTTAGTCATCCAATAGGATTTTGGCAGGTGTCATGGTAACTTTACAATCTTATATTTACCCTTAATTACTCAATTTACCTTTAACTATGGTAAATAAAATTTACCGTAGTTTCTATTCATAATGCCAAAAAATAAAAAGTAGCCTATTAACAAAATTTAGACCCGCTGATTCCAAATATGGAATCCATTTTTCAAAATTCCAAACATATAATTTGCAGTAATTAATTTAAAATAAATCCTGTGGTTAAGAAAACGAGTTTTAGAAGTTAAAACATTGCCAAAGATTGAAATGTTTTTACCTATGAATTCAATGTGAAATTGGTGATAATGACATACATTATATTAAATGGTAAAAATATATTCTATTTATAATTTAAAACCATTCAATATTATAATTTAACCATATAAATTATTTCGATGAAAAAAGTTGTTTTTAATTAAAAATTAGCGTATTTTTACTATTCATCAAAATATGAAAGTTATCAGAAAAATATCAAAAATTTATCCAAAGTAAATTTTTATACTCTAATTCTAAATAAGAATTTTATTTTGTCAAATTGTACTTATAAACATCTCAAAAACTAGATTTAATGTGGGTGCGCCATCAAAAGGTGGAAAAACTGCATTTTTTTAAAATAGTTATTTTACCTGAAAAATTTATTTTGTTCTATTAACATGTTCTAGAAAATGTGTAAGATGAATAATAAAATTAAAAATGTAGTTAATACTATTCATAATGGCTAGTTCATAATAATATTATATCCATATATCGTTGTTTAGCGAAAGACGGTATTGCGTACAACACACGCTATCGTGGAAGGTCGTGATTGCGTGTAATGTAAGCCAAGTCAGGGATGTGTGTTGTGAAAGCTCCTTTTGGTGTAGCATACATCACAAGACATTAATGAAATAAAAAAGAATACTTTTTATTAAATCATGTGGTGTTACAAGGATGCTTGCCCTTATCTATACCTGCAACAATATAGTCTGTTTGGGCCCAAAAGTATGAACCAAATATGGTGTGAGATTAAATATAGGTAGGAAACCACCACAAGATCTGTACTGAACAGTCCGCGAATATATGGCAGGTAAAAGTACAAAAAACAGTAAACAAGGAAGTACTCAACAGTAATAAATCCACAGTTTCAAAGCATTCAGAAACAGCTAATCAAATTTGGTAAACAAAAACTGGTAACCCTCTGGGAAGTAATCACAGCCTGACCCCTTTGGTCCTACCTAGAAACACAAGAAAATAGATAACACGATAGGTAACCCTCTGGGAAGTACTCACATCATTTCCCTTTGGTCCTACCTAACCAGTACAAGAAACCCTCTGGGCGGTACACTCAGTCCAACCCCTCAGGTTCAGCTTAAGCATAGACTCTCTGAAGAAGAACTCACCATCAATTCCTCCTATAATCTCGTATGAGTAAATAAATGTGCTCTAGGGAAGAACTTACATCACAATTCCTCTATGAACCATGTTGAGGAACTACAGACAGTATGTGGAAGCACTTATGTCAATTCCCCCTATGGTCTCACATCGTAAATTAAACAGACTCTCAGGAGAAGCCCTTCCATCCATTATCCATATGGGATACTACACTAGGTTCTCATAGCCCAGTGTAAGTAAAGAAAGCATAGCAGTGTATATCACCAAAAGTATACCTCAAGAACTACTTCGATAGAAGTCTACAACATATCAGCATGTCAGAACAATAGTCACACCATCCTACAATACTTGGCATGGAAGGTAAACATCAGCCTAACAGGTAAACTAGACCCAACGGTCAAAACAAGAAATCATGCATGGGAAACCACTTACAAAGCATAGAAAATCACCCTATTCCCAATAAAAAAACCTCTACTCAAGCATAAAATCAAAGCAGGAAAACAATATGGCTAAAATGGTAAACACGCAATACCCCATACATGGGTATTGGTGATTTTTTCACATATAACTCAAATACTTTCATTAGAAAGGCACAAACCACCTACCTCGGTGTTGGGAGATCTATACATGAACCTCAAGCCTTGAATCTCTTAAGAACACTATAGATACACAAAAACACTCAAAAAATTCAACAGAGGGAATCTTGAGAAAGAGGAGGAATCATAAAATGAGCATTAAGCAGAAGGAAGAGCTTACTAATGTGATCCCAATGAAATTGACAATGGTTGAATCGAAGATCATATTCTCATTCGGGGTATCATAAGAAGATCATGGCTTTATGGGATCTCTCGGACGAACTAGGTCAAGAAGAAGGCCTTTCTGGTGATTAGACATGACCCCAGAACGTTTAATAAAAAAAGAAAATAAACAGCGTGTACTTCTGAAGTACACGACATGTACTTTCCATTTACATACTCTGTTTAGGCAGACTCTAGGTCACCCCCACATGGCCATATGTGTTTCCATTACCCGGCCAGCACCTGACCTCCTGCGGCAACCCAATACACAACGTGTACTCATAAAGTACACGGCGTGTACTTCATAATTTTAACGAAATCCCCCCTTTTTCTCAAAAAATGACCAGAAGAAAAAAAAACATTCCTGAAAAGAAGATCTGAGTTCTTACAAACACCCCCCCTTAAAGAAATTCATCCCTAAATTTTCCTTCCAAGGCGGCGTAGAAGAAGAACCCCCAAATAGCTCTGACCACTGTGCTCGAACATCGGCCACCCTCTCCCATGTCTCATCCTGTACTCACTCTTGCTGCCATCACACTTGTACCAAAGGAACAGACTGGCCACAGAGAACCTTTGTACTACGATCAACAATCAAGATATGATGCTCCTCAAATGATGCATCCACTTCGAGCTCAACCTCCTCGAGTTGGAAAACATGATATAGGTCTGAGAATTAACGTTGAAGCTGGGAATCGTGGAAGACATCATGCATAGCCATGTACCTCTAAGATAACTACAATTGATAGGCAACCGACCCAACTCTCTCCAACACCTCAAATGGCCCAACGTACCTCAGTGAAAGCATACCCTATCTCCTAATCCTCTTATGTCACAACCTTGGTGTGACACGCTGGAAAACTTGATCCCTGACCCCGAACTCTAGAGGTCGTCTCCACTGATCAGCATAAAACTTCTGTCGAGACTGTGTAGTAGTCATCCTCTTCCGAATCAACTCTATCTGCTCTCTGGTCTCCTGAACAAGACGAGGTCCCAAAAAAGCGGTATCTCCTACCTCCATCCAAGATAAGGGTGATCGGCATGACCTACCGTACAAAGCCTCATAATGTGCCATCTGAATAGTTGCTTAAAAACTATTGTTGTAGGACAAATCTACAAGAGGTATGTGCTTCTCCCAAGAACCTCCAAAATCCAAGATGCATGCTCAGAGCATGTCCTCAAGCACTTGAATCATATGCTTAGATTGGCCATCTTTCTGGGGGTGGTATGATATACCCAATAGTACCTGTGTACCCAACGCCTTCTGTTGCCCCTGCCAGACCCAAGAAGTAAAACATGCATCTCTGTCTGAAACAATGGAGTGTGGAACTCCATGTAGACGTACAATCTCAGGATGTAGAACCACCCCATCTCATCAACACTGGATGTATCCTTGATCAGAAAGAAGTGAGAAAACCTTCATTAGTCATTCAATGACATCCCAAACTGCATCATTCTGTCAAGGTTACCATGGCAACCCTCTCACAAAATCCATCGCGACATCATTCCAATTCCACTCGAGAATGGGTAACTACTGTAAAAGCCCTACTAGTCATTGATGCTCTACCTTCACCTACTGAAAGGTGGAACACATCTTGACGAAACAGCCACATCCCTCTTCATACCTGGCCACCAATACTGACGGTGTAGATCACAATACATCTTGGTGACACCAGGATGAATTTCCCAAATTGGGGAATAAAATTCCCGCATCAGCTCCTCGCGTATGTTTGCTGGAACCTATACATGCCCTTGGAAATGCAAGATCTCATCCTCGCCTATGGTCTATCTGGGAATAGGGTCCTCTCCTGACACGCTCTCCAGTAGGACTTGGCCTTCTGAAACTGATATCTACCTCATTCGCACTCAATCAAGAAGAGTAGAGGTAACAACTACAGAAGAAGGAAACGTCTTCCCCAGACTATTGTGCACCTCCATAAGCATCTCAGAGAACTGTGCCATAATCTTCCCCTCACTAATAGACTCCTACACTTCATGTATCTGAGTCCTCTTGCTTAGCGTATCAGCCACTGTGTTGCCTTTCCCAAGACTATAGGCAAGCTCAAAATCAAAAGACTGAAGATACTCAACCCACCTTCGCTATCTCAAATTTAGATCATGATGACTGAATATGTAATTGAGACTCTCGTGGTTGGTTAAAACCACAAAATGATCTACAAAAGGATAATGTGTCCAATATCTTAAGGCATGAACAACTGATGCCAACTCGAAATCGTGCGTTGGGTAATTCCTCTCATGAAGTCTTAACTGCCGAGACTTGTACGCAATGACTCCTTATCCCTACATAAGCACATCTCCTAGACCAATACCTGAATCATCAAATTACACATTATATCTCTTTTATGTCTCTGGAAATACTAATATCGATGCTGTAGTCAACCTTCCTTTCAGCTCCTGGAAGGCTGACTCATAATAATCTAACCACAAGAACTTTTCACCTTTCTTAGTCAGACCCATCAGTGGTGCTTTTAAGCATGAAAAGTCTTATATGAAATGTCTGTAGTATCCATATAGCCATAAGAAAAATTCATACCTCAAAGACATTCATTGGATTATACTAGGAAATTACTTCTCTCACATTCTCTAGATCTATTAACACTCCTATCACTAATATAACAAGACCCATGAAGTGAATCTGGTCCATCCAAAAGTGGCATTTTGAGAGCATATCATATAACTGATGCTCACTCAGTGTACTCAAAACTATCTAAAGATGAGTAGCGTGGTCATGTCAAGTGGGACAGTACACCATGATATTGTCCCTAAAGACCACCATGGAAGAATCCAAGTATTGATGGAACACTCGGTTCATCAGTTCCATGAAAACCGCAGGCATGTTCGTGGGACCGAACAGCATAACCATATACTCGTATATACCATAACTACTCTAGAAAGCTGTAAGAGGTATATCATAGGGTTTAACATGCAACTGATGATAACCGAAACTCAATTCAACCTTCAAGAACACCAGGTATCCTCAAAGCTAAGCAAAGAGATCATTAATCATTGGCAAGGGGTATCAGTTCTTGACCGTCAACTGTTTTAGCTTCTGGTAATCCACCCAAAGTCTGAGGGTACCGTTTTCCTTCTTTGCAAACATGACAGGCGCACCCCATGTATAAGTACTGGGTCAAATGAAAACCTTTGTTTGCAACTCCTCCAAATTCTTCATGAGATCCCGCAACTCTGGTGTAGCCATCCTATAAGAAGTGTCTAGCATCAAGATATCGGCAAAATAAAAGATGCAGAGACCAAGGCTCTCTAAAATAGCAACAGATATAAAGATATGGTAATCCTCTGTATCGAAAAGCGTAGAAGCTAAAACTGAGGTAACTAAGATCGTACCTAGAACTATAGAGGGTCTGGGATCTTGCTCCTTTTGGGTCTGCTCCACTGCAAAATTCTGACCACCCTGAGCTGATCCACCCTGTTGTCTCTGAAAACCAGGCGAATAGATACCACGACCACAACCTCTACCTCAGCCCAAACGTCCATACAAACTCTTGTTCAGAGACATGTGATAAAGTCGTTGTGCTGCTGTTAAATGAGGAGTTATAGAATAACCCATATCACCAGCTGCTGGTGAGAAGATCTGACATAAACATTGAAGGTGACCCATATTTCCACATAATCATCACTCCACAGGGTCCTTCGAGCAATGTTTTCTCGTATTCCCACTCTTCCCACAATGGTATCACACCACAAGACTACCAGAAGTTGTCTCCCACCTCCTTGGATCTCCACGTGTAGACTCCCTGCGATACTACCTGCTGTTAGTATGAGGAATAATAACTCTAGATGTCGAGACATCCTAGCTAACAACTCCAGCATAACTCAGACTGCGCTCTGTGATCAGCGCTTGGTTTACTATAGAAGTGATAGAAGTCAACCAGAAGATGTTCACCTGTGATCAGATGTCACACCTTAGACCATCCTGAAACATCCTTTCTAGGAATAACTGATCACCTCCTGGAATAGGCATGAATCATTTCAGTATGGTAAAGAGAGAGGAATACTCCATGAGAAAAAGAGTTCCCTACTCCAGACTCATAAAATCTCAGGCTCGATTGGCCCTCAAGGTCTGTAGATAGAAGTAGTCAATGAACATATGCTGAAACATATCCCAATCCATAACCTACTAGAATCCAGCCTGTGAGAGCACATCCCACTATCTCTTGGAGAATTATTAAAGCATGTAAGTAAAGAGATTCACTCTCATCTATGGAGGCGTCTATAGATGATTGAAGATAGAAATCATAGATTCTAACCATGACTCTGCAGCCTGAGGTCCTCCTTCCCCTGTGAAGGTTGGAGGATGCTACTGCTAAATGACCCACATCAATTCTTCCATCGACGGGGTAGGAGGTGGTGCTCCCTGAAAGGTTTGCATCATCCTCATAAAGCCTTCCCTGAACTGTGCATCAACACAAGCGTTTGGTATAACGGCTGGTGCTAAGATTGGCACAACAGGAGGATCTACAGGTAGTCCCTGATCAGCCACATCCAGTGTCCGATCACTACCTTGGAACTGGTGTACAACCAGATGAAGTCTTGGCAGCATGACTCAGCAAGGTCAAATGCACACCTTAGATCAAGATTATCAAGGACTAAAAACTAAAATTGTAAGAAGGTAATAAGAGGAAGAAAGCATTCATGTTTTCGAAAACATGACTACACAACATGTATAACCCCTACACGACATGTTCCCTTAATCCATTCACATGGGTGTGTACTTCTGCAAAAACTGGTTGCATAACAACCCAAACAAATGGCATGTTTGCCTAAGAAACAGTGTGTACTTGAATCCTATTCCCCTGCCTGAGTCCTTCTTCACAGCTAAGCCACACGGTTCTCCTAACCCAAGACTATAGGGAATGTTAGTTTTAGACACGACGTGTACTAGACGAGCTTCACTATCCACTGTTGTAAGTGACACGGTCAGACACACGGCTGACACTACAGGGCTTGTTCCAGGCAGACACGTCGTGTACGAGAATGGATAACACCGACCTATGTTGTTAGTGACATGACCGAGTACCTGGGTTATACTACAATGTGTGTTCAAGCCTGACATGGTGTGTATAGCTTAAGTTATTATCCCTCCATGTCATTAGTCACACGGGTGGACACAGGGTCAACACAACATGGCGTGCACAATCATTACACTGTATGTTCCCCTAAAGATTTCCATATCCCGTGTCTCTGCCCACAAAACCTATGACATGGTTAGTAACTACATGGAGTGTACATACGGTACACGGCATGTACTTAAGAAAAATTGTTTCTCCCCAAACAGAAGAACACATGGCATGTAGTCAAAACTACACGACGTGTATTATGGGGTTTTCCAGACAGTAAGCCTCAGAAACTACTTCAGAGCCCTGAAAAACACTAAAACAAACCTTAGAGTGCCAAATTCCGATCCGTGAGGCCCATACTCCCCACGGATCAAAACTTGGCATCTGATACATGTTATAAACATGGTAAACAAGGCAATGATCCACCAATTTCTGGTCAATGAGGGCCCATAACACCTCAAGAACCAAAATTTGGCATTCATTCAAACAAACCATACACAAATTCAATACCCTATAAAGAAACAAATATTCTATCAAGGCATCTATCACAACAACATGCATCTCTAGAACAACATCTATCACAACAACATGCAATCACTAATTCACCCTATATGGAAACGAAAGAATGCATGAAATGTGATTTCTAGAAAGTGCCTAAATGATGCATGAGATGGAATACCCTCATCTCATCGGGTTTCAAAATAAATAGAACCTGAATAATTTCAAAAATAATATCACAATACATGTGATTCACCCAATAGTTAAAATCAGATCAACCGTAAACTTGCAAAACCAAAAAAATTGCAATAAACGAGGTAGATTGGATTTTCCCTTTACACGGGTTAGCAACATCCGGGCACAAATTATTACCAAGTACCTATTATGTCATATACCTAACTATATCCTCCAAAAAGTAAGTCAAGAATAAAAGAATCCCTCTGAAAACACTTTGTAACGTCCTGGTTCCGGAAGCCATCCAGAGGCGCCCCGTACCTGGTTGGTCACATGGCCTCAAGCGCATTTTCCTGAACGCCAGAGGCTGCCGACTATCATCAAGGGCCTTGGGTGTGATAGTGGGGAAACTATTCCCTCATTGGCAGAGTAGCACATCGGATGAAAGCAATAGAAATAACGGAAGTATAAAGAATCAATACAAAAGTAAACAACAGAAGACTGGAAATAATAAATTGGAGCACACACACACACAGATATATATATATATATATATATATATATATGAATGATGCATGATACATATGTCTAGGAAAATAGACAAAAAAATCACAATGCTGGAATACAATAGTACAAAACCAAAGTAAAAAAAGAAAACAGGTAAAGAATTCCCCTGTATCACAAGACATATCTTTGTCCCATGCTCTCCAGCTCCACAGGAAATCAAGTACCTGAAGTGGAAGGGAGCTTTCCCTTATCTATACCTACAAAAATATAGTCTGATTGGGCCCAAAACAATGGCCCAAACATGGTGTGAGACTAAATCCCAATAGGCAACCACCACAAGATCTGTTCCTAGCAGTCAGTGAATATATGGCAGGTAAAAGCACATAAAGTAGTAGACACGGAATTTCCCAGTAGTAAAAAATCCATAGTTTAAAATAATTCAGTAACAGGTAATCAAAGCAGGTAAACACAAACGTTTAACCCTCTGGGAATTACTCATATACTATCCCCACTGGTCCTACCTACCAACACAAGTAAGTAGCTAAACACCAAAGGTAACCCTTTGGGAAGTACTCATAGCCTATCCCCTCTGGTCCTACCTTGCAAAACAAGAAAACAAATAACATGACAGGTATCCCTCTGGGAAGTACTCATGGCCAATCCCCTCTAGTCATACCTAACAAGTACAAGAAACCCTCTTGGTAGTACACTCAGTCTAACCTCTCTGGTTCAGCTTAAGCAAAAAATATCTGAGGAAGCACTCACCGTCAATTCCTCCTATAGTCTCGTATCGGTGACTAAAGGTACTCTAGGAAAGCACTTACATCACATTCCCTCTATTTCCTATGTTGACGAACTAAAAAAACTACGAGGAAGAACTTATTTTATTTCACCCTAGGGTCTTGCATCGTAATTAAAATAGACACTCAGGAGAAGCCCTTCCATCCATTCACCATATGGTCTACTACACCAGGTTCTCACGGCCTTCTATAAGTCATGCAAGAATAGCAGTGTGTATCGGCCAAAGTAAACCTTAATACCTACTTGGCTAGTAGTCTACAGCATATCAGCATGTCATAAAAATAGTCACACCATCCTACAATACTAAGAATGGAAGGTAAGCAGCAGCCTAATAGGCAAACTAGACCCAACTGTCAAAACAGACAATCATGCATGGGAAAACACATCCAAATCATATAAAATCACACTATTCAAAATCAAAAACCTCTAATCAAGCATATAAGCAAAGAAAGGAAACAATAGGGATGAAATGGTAAACTAGCAATACCCCGTTCAGGGGTATTGGTGATTTTTGCACATATAACTCAAAGACTTTCATCAGAAAGGAAAAAACCACCTACCTCAGTGTTGGGAGATCGATATATGTGAAAATCAATCCTTGAATTTCCCAAGAACACCGTGGATCTACAAAAACTCTCAAAATATTCGACCGAGGATAACTTGAGAAAGAGGAGGAATCATGAAACAATGTTCAAGAAAAAGGATGAGCTTATCGAGGGGATCCCAATGCAATCGCGATGGTCGAATCAAATATCAGATGCTCAGTCAGGGGCTCGAAGGAAGATCACAGTCGTACAAGAGCTCTCGAGCAAACTAGGTTGAGAATAAGCATTTTTTGAGATTATACATGACCTCGGTATGTTTAATGAAAAAAAGAAAATACACAACGTGAAATTTTGAAGTACACAGTGTGTACTTGCCGCTTCTGTACTCCACTTTAGGCGGCCTCCAGGTCACCCCCACATGTCTGTGTGTGTGTCCATTACACGACCAACACATGACCTCCTGTGGAAACCCAATACAAAGCGTGTACTCGTAATGTACACGACATGTACTTCCGAAATTTCCATAAATTCCCCTTTTTCTCAAAAATTACCAGAAGAAAGAAACATACCTGAAAAGAAGATCCGGGTTCTTACATATATAATAGTTCCAGAACATTATATTACTTATAAAATGTGTAATAAAAACTTATTTGACAATAATAATGGTTTTATGACAAATTCGTGAAGGTGGTAATGGAAAAATGGAAATGGATCTTCAATAGTGGAGGTAAATCGGCACATCACAGATTATATTTTTATTTTTATAATAAAAGGGAGAGGGGAATGGGACTGATGATGTATTTTACATTAACACAATAACATTAGAGTATATATAAGATACATGAGTTATCATTTATTTTTGGATATAGGATGTGGAGTAAGGATAAAAAAATAAAATAAATTGAAAAGAAAATAAAGGAAAATGAAAGTGTATTTTACATATTGAATTTATTCTCCTTGATAACCTCCTTATAGAGCTTGGGATTGATATTTTGTTGAGACCAAAGGCTCTTGGACCTAGAAAAGTCCCTTGGTAAGAGTATTGGGGAAAAATTATACAATCATCAAAGGTTTAATACTTTTCAAGATAAGAAGTGGTTAGGGGTGGTATTTATAGTGGAGGAGATGGGTGTTTTCATAATATTTTATTCATTAGTTTATTATTTTGCCTCATGACATTGAATAGTTTGATTATTATCAATAAATATATTAAAATAATGAAGGTTATTATGATATTATGGGATTAGGTCATCAATAACCAACTGTGACTCAGTAATTCAAGTATTTAGCTTATACCATAATTATCATATTTCAGTACTCACTAAAAATCAATTATTTTAGAAACCTCTCATAAATTCAACCTAACCACTTTTAAACTAGTTGAATTCATTAATGAACCCCATTTTTTGAAAATTATTTTTTAAATGTGATAAATTTAATTTTTAATTAAAATCAATAATTACTAAAAAAAATACTGATGTTAAAATTATAATTCATTTTGTTACACTTTGAAGAAATATTTAAAGTCTCATAAATTATCTTATAGTAATAATACAAGAAAATATTAATTTATGAATACATTTTATGAAAATAAATTTTCTTCTAAATTATTATATTAATTAAAAAATTAAAAATAAACATTTATGTTTATAAAAAATATCACTTAATTTATTATTTTTAGAATATTTATTTACTTGAACTCTGATATAATTATTTTATATTTTCATTAAACTTTTATTTATAATATCATATGTGATGTTACTATTCTATTGGTTGGATTACTATTTATAAGGGTCATATTACTATATCAAGGTTCAAGATACTATTTCATTGGTATATACTCCTTAATTTATAGAAGAAGCCTCTCATTTGATTAATTATTAATTTATAAAATTTGTTTTGTACACTCTGTGTGATTTTATATTATTTTTCCTATATGGAATAATTGTATATGAAATGTAAACTATCGAATGAAATGAATTTATTTAAGAGGATATATATCGTAAAATGTTGGCTTGTTAAATTGATGTAAATGATTGGAATTATATTCTTATATCCTTTTCTCAAACAATTATATGAATGTAATTGGTCTCAAAATATTGATGGAAACATTATACAATATCAAAGAAATATTTGAATGGAATTTAAAAGTTAAGGAGGAAAAACATTAAATTTTGAGAAGAAAGATTAAAGATATCAGGATAGAGGATCATGAAACTATTAATAATTACTTCAGGAGAGTTAATGAAATTTTTATCAACATCAAAGTATTATGGAATGTGTTGTAATATTCGTCTATTGTTAAAAAAATATTGTGGAACATTCTTAATAGATTTGATCCTAATGTCTCTTATTTAAAATAAAAATATTTTTTCCTTAATGAATTACATAAATTTCTTATTGTATATGAAAAGAGTAAATAATTTCCATTAAAAAGAAAATAATAAATGATATTTATTTTAAAGCTATGAGGAAGATGGAAATATGATAAACCAAACATGAGTTAATGGGAATCATAGAATAAAATGATAAGGAATATGATGCTAGGATGAATGATATAATTATATCCTAAATCACTAGAAAATACTAGAAAGGTATATGAAAGTACAAAGAAAAACTCCCACATAAATATTTCATCATTAAGGAATCAGAAATTTTGAAATTAACATTCCAAATATGAATGATATATAATATGATTATGATGATTTTGAAAAACAAATATCAAAGGAAGAAGTAGGGTAAAATTATTAAGTTATGCAATCCACTTGGAGTAAGAGAAGGATAACTATAAAAACAATAAGTATGTAGAGAAAAAGTAAAGAGAATAAATATAATAGTATAATTTCAATAGAATATGAGAATTTATAGAATACTATAACCTTCCTAGATCATGTTGAGATAAAAGAAGATACATATAATAGTTAAGAAGAATAAGGTGAAGAAACCTATAAAGAATATCAGATATGACCAAAACTTGTGGGATGTCTTAAGCGAAACAAAAACACAAGATATAATATTGGGTATTGAAAAAGAATCATTAGAAAAATAATGAAGTAAAATAATAATTTCTCAAAATATAATATATGTACATAGAATAAATTAACAATCCTAGGCTGAAATTTAAGGTAAAACTGAGAGTGGTGTAAGATCATGATGAAACAATTACTGATGTGGAAGATGATACATGGAATAAGATTAATGCAAGAATATATTAAGTTGTCTTGAGGATGAAATTACCATGAATAAAATGAAATATAATTTCGACAATGTTTTGGATGTAAAGGCCTAATCATCTCATGATACTGGAAGAACTCATCCCAAGAATCTTGTGAAATCTACACAAACGAATCATAAAAGTTAATATAATTGTACTAACCATGTTTTTTTAATAATCATAAATGGGAGTGATTGGGTTGAGATAGGATTAATAAATAAATAAAATAATTGTAATTTAAAAAGAAATATAGGAAGAATGATTCCCTATTCCAAAGGAAATCAGATGCCATAACGTATGTTGAATCTCAACAAACTTATCCCTGAGATAAACCATAATTTTATAGAATATCAAAACTCAATATATATTTTTGGTGTTTTAGGATATATGGAAACAGGGAATATACCTTTTTCACAATATTTCACACTAAGGGAGTGGGAAAGAATTTAGGGGGAGAAAAAATGGAAGAGGTGGAAGAATGTTTATAAATCTAAATTAAGAAATAAAAAAGAATGGCATTGGAAGTGAAAAATATCCCAAGGAAAACCCAATTTGATTTCTTGGAGTAAATTTTTGAAAGATGTGACCAACCAAGTCACTATGATGAAAATTGTATGACAACACTTCTGGAGAAAATTTATCATACTAGAAAATAATGGAAGATCAGAAAAATAAAATTAAAGACAGATATTTTATTACAAAGATACCTCTAAAAGATAACAAAAGGAATAAACCATGGATTATTGATATTTATTATTCCTCAAATATTATATGTTATATAAAAATCATAAGAAAAATATTGAAAAACAAGAGAGAGGATCTGTCACTTTCATGGATTATGGTTTATAAAAATAAGAGGGATTGTCATATTTGAGATTGAATCTCAAAATATAATGTTAAAAGAATTTATATATGTTGATGGGATTAAGAATAACTTATTGATTACATTATAACTCTATGATTATGGTAAGTAATTTATCTTCAAAATAAATTCATGTTTCATCTGATGTTTTAGAAATGGAAAATTCATTTCCAAGGGATAATGATCTTGTGAAAATATATTGCATAATGGATATCCTAGTAATTCGTACTATTTGAGTATTTTGGATGAAAAATATTTGTGGAATCAGATAATTGGTCATTTTGTTTAAAATAGTATGAGCATAATTTCAAAGGAATATGTTTTAAGAGACATACCACAACTAAATAGGAGATATGATGTTAAAATTTTAACTTACCAAAATGTAATGATGCTTAATGGAAGACATAATAAATTTATAATCCAATCCCCCAAACCGCTTGTTCTTATACACATTGATCTATTTGGGTTGATGAGATATCAATAAAAAATGGTAATTTTTTCATTATTACTTTCATTGATGATTTCAGTCATATAAACAGCTTTATGATCATGAAACATAAATTATAGGATATAGAGTTGTTAAGTAATTTCAAAATGGAAGTTGAGAAATATCTGAGTTTATATATATATAGAGTTTTATAATGGACAATGGAATAGAGGAAATGAGTATATCTTTTTATTAATACCTGACGAAGCATAGAATCAAAAATTATTACAACTCTCCTTATACGCCTCAATAAAATCGATTTGTAGAAAGGAAAAATAGAAATATAG
This sequence comes from Viscum album, assembly GCA_963277665.1. NCBI lineage: Eukaryota > Viridiplantae > Streptophyta > Magnoliopsida > Santalales > Viscaceae > Viscum > Viscum album. The sequence continues at coordinate 373,845,688 of OY728163.1, read as the reverse complement.
TTTATATGGGAAGAATCATCCTCACTAATTATAAACTATCCAAATTATTTTGGAGAGATACTCTAAGTACATCTATATATGTTCAAAAAAATCAATGAAAAATCTCTATATGAATCCCTATGAGACGTGGTATAATAAAAGGAATAAAGTTAAATAATTTATGATTTTTTGGAGCTCTTTATTTCTAAATATAAAAAATCTATATTTAAATTTCTCCAGGGGAAAACCGACTATTAGAGCAACATCTAGACAAAGGAAATCACAACAAAATTCAACTTTCTTATGTGGAGAATTAGGAAGAATTCAGTTCTCACCAATGAGACCATTCGAAGATGTGGAATCAGCATTTCTTCACGATGATCTTGTTGTGCCAAACACAAAGAAGAAAGTGTGGCTCACCTATTCTTAGAGGGTGAATGTGCTTGTGATGTCTAGTCCTTTTTCAGGGAGTTCACTGGCTTCTCATCTAACAACCTGCGTGAAGAGATGTTCCTTGTCCACTGGTTCCATGGCTCAGGTGATAAGGTCTCGGATAAAATGGCACGTTCCATTATCCTTCTCACTGGATGTTGGTGCTTATGGGAGGGGATAAACAAATCAAGATATGAGGGGATCCACTTCAAATCAATAGGCATCACCGAAAGAGTGAGAAACCACCTCATAGACTTTTCCAGACTCTCTCACAAATGGAAAAATGTTCCATCACTTCGTCTGCTTTATCCCAGAATCCAAGCCTCTCTTCCAGATGGAGTTGTCGTGTGAGGCCAATGGATCTAATGGATTCCTCCTCCCATGGGTTTAAAACATAATATTGATGGGTCCTATATCTCGGGGGTCATGAAAGGAGGAGGGGTTGTCCATGACTCTAGATTCTTTCTTATCTTGGCATTCACTACCCATTTTGGTTGCGGATCATCTCTATAGGTAGAAGCTCATTCCCTCCTCACTGGTCTCTCCCTCTACTGCCAGGGGAGAATCTCCATTTCTGAAGCTGAAACTGACTCATTTAAACTCCTCAATTTCCTTCAAGGAATCGGGTCGACTCCTTGGTTGATTGCCTACATCATCAAAAAATGTCGTGGCATGCTTTCCACAAACATTCAAATGGTGCACACACGACGAGAGGGGAATAAAGTGGCAGATCACCTAGCTTATCTAGAGGCTCATGACTCCAGCATTTCCTGCTTCTATGATCATAATTTTTTGCATCCTGGGGGGGTTGACATCATTAGAGGGGATGCCCTCGGTTTGCACTATTTTTCCCCCTAGCTTCTCTTGTTCTCCCTTGCTTTGTCATGTTCTTCCTTTTTTCCAATAAATAAATAACTAATGATGATGATGATGATCAAAAATCTATATTTAAGAAAGTATGATGAAAAATTAGAAGATTGTTTTTATAAGATATTAATCCAATGAAAGAAGTTAAAAGTTCTATAATAAATTATTGTATATGTTTGTCGATTATAATGATGTAAAGGTATTTTAAAACTATTAAACCATAACAAAAGATATTGAATATGATGATGTTGGTGTAATAAAACATTGAATGATGACTTGAAAAGTAATTAATGATAAGGAACATGATTGTGTGCATATTCCTATAGAGGTTGATTCTTATTAGTCTCATGATGTGGAAAGTAAGACCATAAGGAAATCTCAAAAATTAAATACAATATAAACACATGTTTAATCTAATAACATCATCATGAATAAATAATCTCTATTTTAGAATATAAAAATATTGAGATTTTAGAATTATACATTACTTATATAAAACGTTAAACCATAGTCCACTTTATAAATAATTGAACATAATGAATTATTGAATGCAATGAAGGAACAGTTGGATTAAATTGACAAGAATAACACCTGGGATATTGTTCCTTGACCAAAATCAATTAATGTTATATGGAAAAAATGTATTTTCATAAATACATTCAATGAATAGGGTAAAATTTTGAGAAATAAAGCAATTCAAGATTGAATATGTATATCATTAGTGGAAGGTGTGGGTTTTGAAAAATGTTTCCCCTTATCGCATGTCTGGAATATATCAGAATATATTTGTTTATGCTGCTCATAGAAATTAAAAATTTTATAAAATGGATTTCAAATCAAAATTTTGGAATAGGGGAATTTAATAATAAGTATATACTAACTGACCCAGTGGGTTTGTACATGTTAATGATGGAACCATGGTGTATGAACTAAAGAAATATTTGTACGGGTGTAAACTAGATCCTTATATCTGGTATTCAAAACGAAACAGTTTCTTCAAGTGGTTGTACTTTTCTATAAGAAATATAGATAAAAATTATATATAAAAGAGATGAGTATAGGTACCCTTATTTTAAAAATTTATGTTGAGGATATAATTTTTACTGGTGACATGGATAATGCATAATAATAATTTACTAAATAAATGAATAATAAATTTGAGATGTTAATGCTCAAGGAGTTGAATTTATTTCATGGATGAAAAAATCAATAGAAATGAATATATATTCCTCTCACAAGAAAATTATACAATATATTTATTATAAAAAAATTCATGGAATATACAATGTAATTATCATAACTAATATTTATTTTTATTAATATGGGTAAATATGAAGTTGTCCAAACTCTTAATCAAAATAAATTTTTAATGTTTATAGGAAGTTTAAAGTATAGTAATTCTTCAATAAGGGATATTGTATATGTTTTATTTTTTTCTATAGGATATGAAAGTTATCCAAAGGAATCACACCCGATGGAAGAAAAAAATAATCCTCATGTATGTTAAAGAGACATCAATTTATGGTATGATATATGAATGAATTAATGAGTTATCCTTTCATCGATTCAATTATGTTTATTGGGTAATAGATTACAATGATCAAAAATAAAAACCCAGAAGAACTTTCTTCTGGAGATAAATTTAGCCTATCAGTCACGGTAAGAAACAATATCTTGTTACATTGAGTATAATGGAATCATAATATGTTTCCTCTACCCATGAATATTTATAAATGATGTGGATAAAGATTTAGCTTGAATATTTGAGGGTAAATATTAAAAAACTATTGAATATTCTTCGTGATAATAAGAGATCTATTAATCTCTCCAAATATCATGTGTAACATTATAGATCAAATGACACTAATATTAAATATTATTTTATTAAGGATATATTTTCTAATAGTGATTTAATTCTTCAGTATATTTCACAAAAAATAACATTATACTAATGTTTTCACCAAATTCATGTCAAGGTAAATATTTGAGTAATTGAGACTAAAACTATATGTTCAGCCTCCAATACTAATTAAATAATGTTCTTCAGTAAGCCCCCATTTCATTTTGATTCTATTTTCAAAGGGGGCGAATAAGAAACTTTTACTCTATATTTTTTGAATACAAAGATATTATTACAATATAAATAGTTTTTAAAGGTATGGAAGTTATAATTCCATAAATTGAGACGATTAAGGGGGAGTTAATCATCATCATGGGCACAAAATATTCTCTCACTGAGGGATGGAATTCCTTTGAAAACATTGGTTAATCCAGCAATGTGGTGTCAGGACACAATCTATGAGAAAGGATCTAATATGACAAAATTTGATAGTGAAGTTGTTATTAATGTTTCCAAGAAAAAAAGGGTGATATTGAATATCATTTTAGTGGGTTTTTTAATGATTGTTATAAATTTTTCAAAATTTCATGTGAGTATTTTTTTATTTGAGGTGAAAGTGATCTTTTATTTATCATTAGAAGTTTGGTTTATTTTCTTTTCATGTCATTTGATTTATTAATGATCATAAATATTTATTACATCATGATTCCAATAAGGTTCTCATGCTTCAATATAATGTTTTCTAAAAAAATTAGTTTTTTTAAAATAGATTTTTTGAAATGAAAAAGTTACAATATATGCAGTGTTCAATGTTTTGATGTTTGAATTGTACAATTTTATAGATATTATGTGTCGACACTAAATCTAATAATCATATAGAGGTATGAAGTATAGTATAATGAGTCAATCATATGGATAAATTTTCATTTATTGTAACAAGTAATTTAGACACAATATAGATCAGAAAAACTCTCAACAGATTTACTAAAAAGAGAAACATGAAGACCACAATAAAAACATAACACAATAGAGTGAGGTCCAAATAATTACCAAATCATTAGATGGGATATCATCAGATAAATAATTTTGATTTTAGAAAATGAAAATGTATTTCATATATTAGATGGAGTAAATATATGAATATTATTCAAAAACCCATTTTTATTGAATTGGATAGATAATCCCTTTGTATTCTAATCTCCAAGTAATATCTCATTAGATAATGTTACCAGGATGAGGAATTATTAAGAATATTACCGAAAAAATATAAAGTGTGAGTTTACCAGATCTATTCAATCATTCAAATGGGACTTAATTAATAATTTTATCCACAAAATAATGATTTAATAGTTTTAAAAAAACATTGTAATGTCATTAATAATAAAAATGTTCAGTTTTCATTTGAATATTAAAAAATGAAGTTAATATTTAATGAAAATTTATAGAAGATCATTGACACTGATATTTAAGGATGTTATTGTATTAATTTTTAACTTCTATAATTTAGAATATTTGAAGGGGTTGAAATGGAAATTGATTTTATCATGGAATTCGAAGTTAGATCCCATGATTACTCCATGATTTTCAAAGGAATTATACCTATATAAAGGGGTAAAGTCTAGTTGAGAAGTAGCTATTCTTAAAGGGAGTAATTCTTGATTTTTGTTCATCTTGAGTTACAAATCAAGAAATAACTTGGTTGAAGAAGAGGACTTTTGAACACATCATATTGAATGGAGGCTTAACTAACACAAGTGTGTTAGATGAAGAATCACCTGATATAGGTGTAGTGGATATAGAAATTCTTAACAGGGTTCTAGTGAGTAGTTTTCAATGTTTTAAATACTAAAATGTATTTGAATTATAAATAAACATTTTAAATGGTTGGATCTAGAATAATTTTCTATCATGATATATTAGAAGATTGAAGGGAGTTGTCTCATTTTCATTCACATCATTATACACTGGATATTAATGGATCGATGGGATTCAAGGTGACAAGGACCGATTAACCACATTGGGACTAAAACTTATAAAAACTTGTGTGCCTTAATTTATTTACATTTCATTGTAAATTAGTGGGATTGATTGTAAATTTTAGAGGATAAAATTTTTAACAAGTTTCATATTTTAATTTTTATAGAAAATAAATTGTAAAATATTACCACTAATTTACCCCCCACCACCCCATTCTAAGTGATATAAAAAATCCTTAACCCTTCAGATATTTGAATTTGTAATTTAATATAGTATTTTTAATATTAATTTAGTTATTAGTATCAATTTTTTATATTTTTTTTATAATTTTTAAATGTGATAGAGAAAATGTAACATATTGAGTCTTTACATACACATTAAATGTTATATGAAATTTCTTAAACAAAATCTGTTAAAATTAAATGTATAAATTAAAGTTTTACACTAAAATATTATTTTATGGAACATGTATAACATTAAATAATTGTTTATTTATCTTTTAAATGATTTGTATCATATTAATAAACTAATACAACATTTCATGTGCATGTTACTATACTCTAAAACTTTTCTTTAAAGGTTGTGTAACATATTTTTCACTGAAATAATAATTTTTAAAGTGTTTTTTATTCTAATTTGGTAATTAATTTATAATATCTCAAGGTTTTTATATTAAAATGGTTATTATATTTGAATAGGGTATTCATCATACATTTATTATGGTTATTAGAATAATAACATAGATATTTAGAAAAACATATATCTCACAAAAACTATCTTAATGTGTAATTATATAAAGAAAAATGTTCACATAAGTATAATTTAAATTTGATTAAATTTATTACATTTTTTGTAATTTGGATGTACAAATTATGTAAGGCGGGAAAATTGGTAACATTTGGTAAAAATATAGAAATAGAGAAAAAATAGTGGAATATGATAGAATGCAGAAAATATGAAATCATACAAATGTAAGAATTAAAAAAATTAACTTAGTTAATAAAATTAGACTAATTTTTTACAAACTATTCAATTCGAGAATTAATTTTGTTAATGGGGGAACTATGGGAGTGTTAGAGTACTTGAGATAATGAGATTATAAAATATTGAATAATTAATTACATGGGAATGCATTCATTGTACCTATAAATACCCAACCCATTTTTCATTTATTTACTATACTATATTGAATTATATCTCTATATATCTATCAAAAATTATCTTCCATATATCATCCTCCAATCTTGAATAGTTTTGGCGGTTTTAAGGGATGTTTATAAGCTATGACGTTCATGTAAGGTAAGCATTCATATTTATATCTCTTCATTTCCAATTATTATTATTGTGTTTTTATCTACTTTAAATTCCATTTAATTTAGCAATATGGTTTCCTTTCAAGTATCTTATCTCTATATTATGTATTTTACATGATATATTATTCATTCACCCTCATCAATACCATTTTCCTAATATGTTATTATGTCAATTTTAGGGTTACTATTACTTTTCTTTATTTTTCAAATAGAAATTAATTTTATTATGATATCATTAATGTTATTAAGTATGGTGAATTTATTTTTAAAATATGGTATATTACTAAATAACAAAAAATCTATAGTATTTTTTTTTATTTTGTATTTTTCTTCTGAGCAATTCATTTGATTGTTAGTTATTAAATGGTTGTTTATGGAATTTTATTAGGTTTGTAAATAATTTTATAATCCTATGTAATAAACAATGGATTTTCATTAATTTGAAATATTATTTTAATTTAAATATTTTTAGGTTAAATAATTTTTTTTTATAATTATTAAACATGAGGATGGAATCTTTAAAACAATAAATAGACTGGGATTAAGGATGTAATTCTGGAAAATCACAATATATTGTAGTCAACTTAGAACACATATTGGTCGTAATGTGTTCAAGGATATTATCTTGAGAATGTATCAGTTCACATATATAACACTATGGAGAGAACTTTCTACCCATTGGTGATAACATAATTTAGAGAAGTGGAACTGAAAAATATTACATGGCTAATAGAATCCAAAAACAGTGATTAAGAGTACGCTGAAACTCCTTTATAATTCCATGAGAATCACCACAAGACTACACTAGCTAACATATCATGTGAGGATGACACATTATATTCTATATCCAATTTATATTACAGATCCAACACTGGATATTTTCTCAAGTTCCATGTAATCAGTGTTATGATTCTCAATTTTCTATAATTTGAAATGTCAAGGGGTTGAGATTATGTTTCAAAACTAATATGGTATTGGGCCACACCCTAAGTATATGTTGGCACAAACATGTCCCATGTTACATATCTAATATATGTCAGATCCCCCAATGTAATTTTAGGTAGTAGTGCATGATATTTAAAAGTTCTAAGAAATTCAAGAGGTGACAAACTCGAGAATACATTATCAATCTAACATAATTTCATTCCCCAACATAGTATATATTTACCCCAACATAATCATAGATATCTAAGTTCAAAATTTCTATAATAAAGTGTGAAAATTACAATAGAAGTGTTCTTGTATCAAAAAATCACTATTAAATAATTAAAAATTATTAATCTAGTTGGAGTGAAGGGGTTAAGAATTAAGGGTCATCTAATCATGATGATTATATGTGGAGGATATGTATAGATCTTGGGGGAACAAAATATCCCAATACCATACTTTACTAACTAAATAGACAAATTCATTAAGAACATGGACTCATGTAATTCAATCCAGGGGAAATATAGGATAACCTACATATGAAAGTGGTTTGGAACTTCGTTGAGGGAATGAGATTTTTTATCCACATAGAGAGATCTCATTATTCACAGTCTATGTGGTATGATCATAGAAGTGAAGATGAAGTATTTAGTGAACCTCCCATGTAGAGTATAAGGGATTGGAAATAGAGGATATGAACTATGATTAATGGAAGTTGGATATTTGAGATATAGGCCATTGGAGAAAGCTATATCATTGTCTATTAGAGAAACTCCAACTTCTCATTTATATTTTATTTATTTTATCTTAATTATTCATGGAAAAGTAATAATGGTGGAGGGTATGGTGTAGGATTGGATTCCTTATAAATATTAAATGAATCAGAATTATCCTATATTTTAATTCTATTATTAATTATTTTTTATCATAATCAACTACAAGGTTAGCATAAGAGAGATGGTGAAGAAACGAATGTGTAAATATAGTTTCATACACTTTGTGTAGGGACATAATTTTTTGAATAATGAAAAAATATAAGAAGAATAATCCACAGATATCATAGACTTAATTAACTTAATACTCTTGGTATAGTTATCATAGAAAACCTCACAAGGGACTGTGATTACACCATAAATCTAAAGATGGGCGTGAGAGAAAACCTTAAAAGAAAGGGTGAGTATACTAGGACTGAATAAGTCTATTCGATCATAAGTAACATGAATCAATGAATCTAATCCCAGCACCTTAATGTTTTACCATTTTATTCCTAAAATCTATATTGGTAACTATTTTGAACTTCATATCATTATCATAGATTATTTACTCTTTACTTTCTATTATTCTTGTTCATTCACCCAGACAATAAAAAATACATCTTTTTTAATGAAAACACTTGTGTATATAAATAGTGGGTTTAGTTTGCAATATTTTTGGATTTGAGATGATCAACTCCAAGTTAATGTGTTGCTTCACCTAGTTCCCTTGTAGGGAGGTTGTGTAGCTTCACTACACAGTTTACATGAAATCACATTTGTATCCATTATCAGGGATGGTTATAATAATCTAATATTTAGGTTTAAAATTAATATAAAAATAACATAAATAGTATTAGACATTAAAAAATGTTCTTATAAACTCATATGTTTTCTCTCATGCACATAAAAAACTACTTACTGATTTAATCATATTGAATTATAGGTACATTGACACAATATTTTTGAGTGAATATTTCATTCCTATAATTATATTGATTGAAATTAATTTTTACAAATTAATAAACGTGATATTAAAATAAATTTATAAGGAAGGTATTTATATTTTACATTAGAATAAATAATATAAACTTGTTAAAGATAAAATCATTCCAAAGGAAAAATGATTATTGATAATTATATATTCTTTCCTCCTACGGGTGTTTGTGAACCCTTATTTCATCATATTTAAATAAAAATTAAAGTAATTATGATCAATAAACATAATTTCCCACTTTTTAATGGATTAACCTCAAATAATTATGTGTATTTTGTTGAGTGGTTTTTATCCTCTTTCCAGTGCATCCCACTCATCGAAGAGAGTGAATGTGAGGTGAAGATAAATATATTTTCCTATTATCTTAATATGAAGTCATGGAAATGGGTATTTAAATAAGGATAATATCCATTAAACACTTGGGAATAAATATAAAATTCATTTATAATAATATTTTATCCAATAAATAGAATAATGGATTTGATGATATGGTTATCAACTTTTTTCAAAATGATCAAGGTACTTTTCATTAATCTTATGAAAGAATAAAGATAAACTAACAATATTTCTCTAATCAATAATTTTTAAATTATCTACTTATGTTGTTCTTTTAAAAAGTTATATCCCCTTTGGGACAAACATTGGTTGGCATTGTGGTGGGATATAACTATGATAACATGATAGTAGGAGATATTAAGAGACTTTACTGCATGTTTACGGATAACTATTAGTAAAAGGGAATAATAAAATAGATTTATTATCAATGAGGTGATTGTGATGAATTATGTGAATTGAGGAATCTCTATTTTAGAAAGATAAATGTGAGGTCTTGTATTAATGAATCATATATGATGAGATAAATGCAATTGTTATAGAATGTATGGATATAGAGTTTCTCATTGAATGGATTTTTGCATTCCAACTCAAAGGGGATCACCCTAAAAAGTTGATGAATGTTGGTACATGGTAAAATATGAAATAAAGACCATAACTAATAACACATTTCAATCATATAAAATCTAGGGTGTAATAATATTGAAAAAATTTCATGGAAGGTGTAAGGAACTTATAAAATGGTTGGATAAGGTGAGATTTAGGAAATAAATAATATTTTTATCAATCCAATAATAACTACATAACTTATAGATATTAATATTATATATCAAATATATATCACTATGGTAAAAAAATTATCTTGGAAGAGCTAAGGGATATCAGCGGTCCTTAGTTGAATATCAATGACTTTTTTCTAAACATCAACATAAATTTCTCTAGGATTTTTCAATTCATACAAGATAACTAGGATAATATAAACAACTAGGACATAAATGTTGGGTTGAATAAAAAAAATAATATTTATAGACAAAGGATAAATTCTTAGTTAAATTGTTATCAATCCAAGAGATGGGTGTATGGAAATAATAATAAGAGAAAAAACTGTCAAAGGAAAAGATAAAGACAAACATATATAGCTTTTTCTATAGGATGATATAAATAAATGAGATAATTGGAATTGGAAAAGAATATTTGAATGTTTAATTATATTTTACCAATAAAATTTAAGGTGAAAGATATTACGATATAATTATGATCAATATTTCATATAGTTATACCAAATTATATGAACATCCTAATCATTCCTTGAAATATATGTAGGTTTTAATAATTATAAGGATAAATTTTTCAAGGGGTTTATTCAAATAATCCAAAGTATTAATGTGGATGTTCCATTATGAAAATAACCTGAAAAGATTCCATCATATAAAAAATTATTAAATAATTTCATTTCATAAAAAAATTGTTTAAATGTGTTTGAAATTATGTCTCTTAATTTGTAATGATATGAAATTATAAAAATGAAGATCCTATAAAATCTATAGGATTCAGGGATCTTGAATATTCCTTGTGAATTTTAAAGGAAATTAACATTAATAGTCTTAGTGGATTTGAATGAATGTATCAATATAATCCTTATAATGTTTTATAATGATATTGGAATTAAGGAGTTCAAATAGAAAATTGTGGAATTACAACTTCCTAATAGATCACTTACTTATGTTACTGGTGTTATTCAGAAAACAAATTAGTGAGGTTTGGGAATCATATAATCCAATATGATTTCTTAGTTTTATAAAGATAATGTGATAAAGAAGTTCCAAATATACTATAAACAAATATCCTAGCGGATGGAGGAGCTTTGATTGATATGACTATAGAAAAAATCACTTTTCAAGTTGATTAAGAACACAAGATAATAAATATGTTTCATGAATTGGAGAGTCTTATGGATAGTGGGATTATTTTTTAGTGGAATTCATTTATTAGAATCTAAAAGATAATTCATTGGCTCAAATTGAGAATGAAAATGAATGGTAGGAGGGATTTCTTAAAAATAAGTCATGAAAGAGAAATAATCTCATAAAATAGTGAATATTACTCATATATGGGTGGTAATTAAGAATTTAAAATTGATCTATGCAATAACATACCTATTGAGTAAGCATCAATACTGAATAAAACAAGATAGAAACTAAATGCATTGACTTCCTAGATAAATATGCTAATTTATGATTAAAATTCACACATTATATCATTGTCTTAGATAAAATAGAATATATACAAGAAGAAATAGTGCTTAATGTTTTATGGAGGCATAAAACATACACTTCTTTGACTATATATGGAATAAAAGGAATAATACTAACTATTTTCATAAATATAATCTAAATATATGATGAGATAAATGAACTATTCAATGAAAAAAGAGACACAATTAAAATATTTAAGAAGTATTCAAAGATAAGATCATCAACTTTTTTGATAATTGAATTATTTATCCCATCTATGATAGTTAATGGGTGATTCCTTTCCATGTGATACTAAATAAGGATGGTATGATTGTCATCAACAATAAGAATTATGATCATATATCTATAAGAAAAATTAAAATATTTAGAGTTTCTATAGACTATGGTAAATTGAACAACGATACTATAAAAGATCATTTCCCTCAATCATTTACTAATAAAATTTTTGATAGTCTTATACAAAACTCTTATTTTCTCATTTCATGGTCTCTATGCCAGATAAAATAATTTACATATTGCTCCTAATAACTAAAAGAAAACCACAGTCACATGTACCTATATGATTTTTTCATACTCAAAATTGTAATTTAGGATTTCTTGAGAACCAAATTCTTTCCAAATATGTATGATTTTTGTTATCTTATACAAGATTTAAAGAAGAACTGATGTATTATTTTATTAATTCTCTATCATCAAAAATAAATTTTAAAAATTCTTACGATACTTGTCAAAAGTGATAGTTAGATGTACTGATATATATTTGATTCAAATTTTTTAAAAATGATGATTCATGGTAAGAGAATTCATAGTACACTGAAATAGAATATAAAAAGATAGAATATAATTGGATATAGAAAAAATTGAATTGATATCATCCTTGAATCTACCAACATTAGTAAAATAAGTACGGTTCTTCCTAGGACATGAATATTTTTAAATAAGTTTAGTATGGATTCCATACAATTATTATCAATTGAAAATGATGATGTGTTTATGTTTTATAAATAATTCTTGTAAGTATCCAATATAATGAAAAATATTTATTTTGACCACCTATCATCACATCACTTCATCGGAGTCATTCATTAGAGATCATGTGTGATGAAAATTAATTTTTTGTATGAGCAATTAATGGAAATATGGGAGGGAACAAGAAATATTAATATATTATGATGAAAAGATATTGAATAGACCACAAGTCAATTATTATATAATAGGAAATATATGTTAATATTAGTTTATATTGTGGATAAATTTAATTCATACCTTATTTGAAGAAAGGTAATTTTATTACAGACTATTTTTTATTAATGCTTTTATTATTAATGAAGGAAGATAATTCATGTTTAATTCAATGGTAATTATGCTTAAAATAATTTTATCTTTAACTAAAATAAAATAAGGGAAAAATAATCAAGTAGCTAAAAATATTTCCCAATATTAATAATTAAATGTAGACCCAACTTATACAATTAATGGATATTTCCTTCCTGTGTATTTTTTTGAAGTGTCAACTGAGGGACTACCTTGGTGTTATCAAATTTACAATTACATTTATATAGGGGAAGAAACTACATGGTATTAAATGAAATGAAAATATTGTTTTAAGTTTTATATTAATAACTACCTATGAGAGGAACTTTGTCTTTATAAATAAGAAGTAACCACAATATTCCATGTGGAGGACACCTTGGGGTTGAGAAAACAGTAGAAAATGTACTTCAATGTGTTTTTAATGTTTGGCTATTTCAAGGGTACTACATAATTTTCAAAATATTATGATAGCTATAAAAGGATTGGTAATATAGGAATAATGTAATAGATACCTAAATTTTGTACACTATAAGTGTATATTTCTTAAGCCTAGTTTCTAGATATCATGGAAGCATTACTATAATCTCATGGGAATGACAGTACTTTGGTGGTAGTAGGTTATGTATCAAAATAAGTTGAGGAAATTTATTTTCCAAAAAATTTGAGGGTGAATATAGTAAAATACATTTGGAAGAAATTATTATATATATTCTGGGTTCCTAACCCCATTATCATTGGGAATAGAGTAAACTTATAGAATCATAAATCTAGAATTCTTATGGAGGAATATAATTGTAATCACAAAACTGAAGATGTGTATCACCTATAATCTTGTGGTTAGGTTGAGAAAACCAACAAATATTTGAAATATATTTTAGAAAATATAATAAATTGATCAAAGAAATATTATACCTATAATCTATATAATTACGTTCGGTAATACAAATCTACATATAAAATACCCATTGGTATGTCTCTATATTGACTGGTTTCTGTGAAAACCTGACACCTCTAAGTGGAGATATAACACAATTATTTGTTGGTACTAATGGTCGAAAACAAGGAATACAAGATTTGTAAATAGAATATGTTATTTTATTTTAATTATATTGAATAATTAGGAATATAATATTTTGAGAATTCAAAGATTTCAAAAAAAAAGTTATGTTTTTAGGATATGATGATTCAAGGTAAGAAATTCATGGAGGAACAACTGATCCTTTTCATTAATTATATAATGAATCACAATACTAAAAAACATAAGTATAGGTGATCTAGACCATTAAATATCTTATAAGTGAACCATAAAAGAGATATTAATATTACTAGAGAATAAATAGATCAATTCATTAAAATTGTACTGAAGAGAAATATTTTCTTTAAAATAGGAATGTTTGAGAACTCCACCACCTCACTAATGGGGGAATAAAGAGATAAATATTCATGCTAAGGAATATAAACCAACAACTCTTGGGATGAATATAATGTTCCCTACTTCTCCTTATTAGTTTTTAAATAATATTAATTCCACTTACTGATTGTGTAATTTAATTTTACATGATGGATAGAAAGAAGACATACTGAAGAACAAAGGTAAATCATGTACCATATAAGAAAATCTTGTAAGGAAGGGGATCATTCTTCTCACACTTACTCTTTCATTTATCTTACAATATTTATATATCTAAAATTACCTGAATCAATTCATATGTAATTCTTATTAAGAACCATGTGTGCATGAGTGTAGTGTGTTTACTAATTTATAATATTACATTAATGACCATTCTATCATTTCTTTATGACAAATGTCACACTGGGAAAATTAATTTGTTTTCTATAAACATGTATAGTGATGTTTAAAAGGAAATATTTTAGGTGATCATAATCTAATGTTTACATAAAAGAATTTAAACATGAATTAATGTGTATTTTTTACTAAAAGGGAATAACAACTCATGGAGACATCTTAATAGAATATCATATAAGACCCTGGAAACTTATTTAAAAAGTGGAATTAATATCCCACTTTGAATTTTGAATATGATTAGGCACCGGTTGTGTGAGCGAAAGAAGTAAATCTATAAAGGGTGAAAAACATTTTGAGATTTTGATACCCCAATCATATATTCCTGAAATTACTATTTTAATTAGTTTCAAGGGAATATTGATATCAGGGATTCTTTAGTTTTATAATAGTCACACTAAATTAAGCATGAAGAGAATTATATGGATCAAAATACCAAAAAAATGTTAGTGTATATTTTTCAAAGAAAAGTAGGGTGACAGAGTAAAAATAAAACCTTTATAAGGTATAAAGTATTTTAAATTCTAGTAGAACACTTTTACATCACTTATATTTGAATTTTTTAAGGGTTTGGGGTATATTGGGGATATATTCAAGAATAATGAGTAATGTTTTAGTTGAAATTTTGTTGGGATTAACCTTTCACGATGTAGTGGTGTCATGCTGTGAAAGTGGTGAATTAGTGGAAAGAGCCCCATACCATGAAATATCTTGGTGTGGCCCTTCAGGTTACTTTGTGATTTCCTCAAACTTGGTTTTTTCAATTATTTATTAGTTAATTTTTTTGAGGTGTTTTTTTAATGTCGATTGGGATTCCCCTTCTCGATCAGTAGTGCTTAATGACGCCCCCTGGTCTCCTCTTCTTCAAAGGATGAATCTTAACTATTTCTCATATAAATTGAATATTGTTCATTGTAACGTCCTGACTAGAGTTCTTATTAACATATCCCTTGAGTCGGTGGATCACATGGCCTCAAGTGTTCCTCCTTGTGTGCCAGAGGATGATAACTAAGAGAAAGGGTGTAATGGTGGTGTGGTGGGAAGAATATATCCTCATATTAGAGTGGCTCAGCTGATCAAATAGATAACAGAAAAATGAAATCATATATAATGGAGATAATAAAGATACTATGGATGTGAAAATAATCATATTGAATAAATAATTAAAATAAGATAAATAACTAAATATATAACATAAACCACTAGGTAGTGTCATATATATGGATTCATGGAATACTGATGTAAAAAAAGGGGAACAGATGATAGGATGATATAAACATTCTATGAAAAACTATAAAAAATGGAAAAAAACTTATCCAAAATAATATCAATCCTATTCCCATTACTCTACTCATATTCTCCATTTATGATCTATGATAATCGTAGACCAGTAGTATGGAACTTTCCCTTGTTAGAACCAGCAGACAGACAATATTTTGGGGTACCAAAGGCATCCCGAGTAGGTTTTGAGATAAATATATTAGTAGGCCACATCCAATAGAGTCTACATTTAATCCAAGTAGTTCTAATTACTAAAAAGTGTGAACATATAAACAAAATAGGAAAACAATGTCGAAATAAATAATATTCTCACTCAGGTTCCTATCGGGCAGTTGGCGGGTCTACCGACATTGGATCTTGGCTGGGAGGAATGATTGATCAATCACTATATATATAGTGATAATATATATATATATATATATATTATAGTACAGTTATATATATATTATACATCTATGTGAACCATGTATGTGTGGACTTAAGTAGACATATACCTAGAATATTAATTGTGGTTGGACTAGGGTGTATCTCAGATATCCAAAACCAATCTAATGAGCCTATAAGCTCAAGAAATAGGGGACATTCCATACATATCATAATGAGTTGGATAAAACATTCTCTTCAATCAAGATGGTGAGTTTTAATTCATGTAAACACTCTATCAAGGGACTTTACACATAAATCCCAACATCTAACTAGTATCAATGGTGTGATATGTCATGCTCAACACCCGATGTAAGGGAGTGTGATGATTTAATTTTCAACTGAACCCTTTCAATTGAATCCGAGCCTATATAAATGTTTAAATTTATTTATGAAATTATTCATGTGGCAATACCTCCCATACTTCTCATTTATCAATCTCAAGGTGAACAAGGCTTTATAATTTATAAAGTGCATCGAATAAAGTATAACCACCAGCTCAGACTTACCCCCTTCAAAAACCATTCTATTTAATCCATTCATTTAAATTAAGGAAAAGAAACCAACATGTATAAGAAATTCTTTATGATCTGTAACATTTAAACCATTTATTTAATTTGAAGAAAAATAATGCTTTCTTGAATATGAAATCCTATATAAATCCAACCCATTCTATTAAATCTACATGGAATTTCTATTTTCTAATCTCAATAGTTCATTTAGATAAGTTACATAGTTATTAATCCAGTTGACTACTTGGGAAATTCCATGTATATATGGTCCAAACACTTAGGAGGGGCATTGAGTTCCATTTAATGTTCATATATCAAGCTAAATTCTGTTTAAAATACAACTCAAAGGCTAAATAGTTGTTCAAGGTATTTTAAACAATTAATAAAAAAAGGGAATCTCAATGGATCACACCTAAGGGGTGTCCATAAAATTGATAAACCACCTCTAATCTACTAAAAATGGTTCAATAGGAATGTATTAATTCATAAGGATCAAATTAATATGAATAGATATAATAAAAGGAGAGACTTAGAAAAAGATGTTGTTTGACACAATAGTGTAGCTATGAGACATCAAAACTCTTGGAAAAATGGTGATACCACCTAAATTAAGGTTGTAGGTGACTCCTCACTTGAAATCGGCCTCATATTCAGAGTAGGTAGGTAGATATCTAAAAAATAGTCCAAAATCCCTGAAAATAGTACAAACAATCTTGCACCTAAAAATCATGATGGATTCGAAGACAAACAATAATCCATTGTAACTGAATATAGGAGCATACCCTTAGTTTTTCAACAATTCCTTATTATCTTGATTTGGATGTAGGAAGTGAGATATATATGAAATTATAGATATTTGAGTAGGAGATTATATAGGAGAGGAATAACACCCTCATCTGCTGGAATGAGTAGAAGGAGATCGAAAAATTAGGTTATTAGATTAAAGAGGTGAAAATAGTTATCTCACATCAAAATATAATGGCACATGGTTTAGGCACATGATTTTCCAAACTTTGTGAAAACCATGGGCAAGTAACTGCTATATGGGTCACATCACATGATTAGGGGTACAATTTGACTAACCATGCACAAACTGTACAAAAAAAGATTTTTCCCAAAATTTAGCAGCAGCACACAGCCATGTACCTCAAATCACAGGGGTTTAGACAAACTGTGTGTCCTATAAGTATCCATTTTCTAAAACCACATGTTTTTAGATAAACTATGTGGTATGGAATTCAAGGTTCCCCATAACCATGCATCCTAGTATTTTCAGTACATTTCAAGGATCCAGGCTCTAAACAATACCCGGATGCAGCCAAATCCTCATTGAGTTTATTTGGAATCATTATTATATTCATTTAAAGGAATTTAAACCAAAATAAAATTATATATACCTTAATGTGATGATAGGTCATTAAAACAATCCCTATTTAAAGAAACTCATCCTTATGTTTTCCATCTGAGGATAAAGAGGTATCACTTGTAAATAGTTCAAGACACTGAGCTCATATATCAGCTTCATGTTCCCTAGTCGCATCCTTTACATGGTCGTGATACCATATCACCAATATTAAAGGAACTTGCCAACCTCAGACTGTCTACAAGCTCTGATCCACAATATGAATGGGGTTCTCCATGAAGGATTCATCCACATCTAGCTCAACCTCATCAGAATGAAATATGGGTGACATTCTATATAGTATCAGCAAAGCTGGGATACATGAAATAAATCATTCATATACTGGTATTCATGAGGAATTTACAACTAGTATGACACTTTTATGATCTATTTCACAACCTCAAAGGGTCTAAAAAACCTCAGTAAGAGTTTACCCAACCACTGAATACATATATGCCCCAACCTAGAAAAGACTTACATGAAATCAATGTATCCAACCTCAAACAAGATAGTTCGTTGGTGTCAGTTGGAATATGACTGCTGTGTGGACTGAGCTTTCATCATACATTTTTTGATTAGGTGGACCTACTCCTTAGTCTTCTGCATGGGGTCTGGTCAAAACATATCTACCTCCCCTTCCTCTAGCTAGCATATAGGTGAGTGGTAAGGCCAACCATATAAGGCTTCATAAGTATCAATAACGATGGTATCTTGAATGCTTCTATTATAAGATAATTTCATAAAGGGAATGTGTTTCTCCCAAAAACATACAAATTCAAGGACACATGCATTGAACATGCCCTCTAGCACCTGTATAGTATGCTTTGTCTTTTTATCACTTTGTGGTTGATAGGTCTTGATCAGAATCACCATTGTACCCATGTCCTTCTACAACCCCTATCAAATTTATGATGTAATGTGAGAATATCTATTAGAAATAATAGAAAAAGGAGCTCCATGAATATGTACAACCTTCCAAATTTACTACCATCCAATATCATACACAGAGAAGGTCTCTCACACAAGTAATAAGTGTGCTATTTTAATCAAGTGATAAATGACAACCCACACTATATCATTTCCATAAGGTGATATGGGTAAAATAGTCATGAAGTCTATGAAAATATCATACCATTCATATCAGGAATGGTCAATGGATGTAAAATACATACTGGGTAATGATGTTCCACCTTCACTTACTGATAGGTGGGTCACCTAGTGATAAATCCATCAATCTTACATTTCATAATAGAACACCAATACTAGAACAGTATATCTCAAAACATTTTGGTGATATCAGGGTTAACCACCCATATCGAGGTGTGTAATTCCCACATAATCTTTCCTATATTTTATATGGGGACCCATACAAGCCCATGTAAATGTAATGTTCCATCCTCATCAATGGTCTAAATTGAAGAATTATCATTATCTGAAATTCGTTCACTTAGGGAAAGGCCTGAAGAATAAGATAAATGACTCATTATTACCCATTCCAGAAGAGTAGAGGTCACTGCTAAGGCTGAAAGGATAATCTAACTATGGTCCTCTAGAACCTCAATATACATCTCTAAGAATTAGGCCATATGATTCCGTTCATCACTGGATTCCTGTATTTTCAAAGTTTGAGTATTTTGAATCAAATCATTGGCTACAAAATTTACCTTACCAGGCATGTAGGAAAGCCCGAAAACAAATGACTATAGGTACTTCACCAACCTATGCTGGATAGAATTTAGATCCCATTTTCTATATATGTTCATGAGGATTTTATGATATTTGAATACCAAAAACATCTCTCCATGTAGATAGTGTCCCCAAGAGAATAGATTGTGAACTAAAATATATAGATCAGGGTCATGCGTTAGGTAATTCTTATCATCAGGCCTCAACGTACGAGACCAGTACGTGACGACTCGCTCATCCTGTGTCAAAACAACTCCAACTCGAAACTCGACGCATCAAAGTATATAGTATATATCTTTACTAGCTCCATAAGAATCATTATTGACATCTATTTCAAGAGGACATTTAAAATCATAAAGGGTTCTCCAAAGTCTTTTGACTATATGAATTTCATACCTTTCTTTTCAATCCCATTAGTGGCACTACAAGAGATGATAAATTCTGGATGAAGTGTCTATAATACCTTGATATCATCAAGAAACTCGGAATGTAAATGATATTCTTTGTAATTTACCAGGAAACTATAGCTCTCACTTTCTATGGGTCTTTTAAATCTCCTAACTCTGAGAAGATATAACCAAGGTAGTTACTTTATTGATCAAAAATTTGATTTTACTGAGATTATCATAGATATAATGCTCTCTCAATGTATTCCTCATGATATCAATATGGGTTTCATGAATGTTTATGGAGAATTAATACTCCAAGGTATCATCAATAAATACTACCATGAAAAAATCTAGATATTGGTTGAAACCCTGATTCATAAGATCCATGAAAATATAAGGTGTGTTTGTGAGACTAAATGACATGACCAAGTACATGTATAAACTCTATCTTCTTTTGAAAGTTTTCTGAGGTATGTCAAAAGTCATATCATACAATTGGTGATATATCAACCTAAAATAAATCTTTAAAAATACCCTCTACCATCATATATGTACAAATAGTTCTCTATTATAAGTCGTGGATATATATTCTTAATTAAGAGATGTGTCACACCCACCTACTTAAATTAATTTTTTATTTTATTAATTCTTTGCCTGAGTTCTCTCACCAATGTATGAACTAGTTCTTGGATCAAATATTGATGACGTTTAATATCTTTCGTGAGTTTTAGACCTGTGCGCAGTCACCGCACTACAGGCGGTGGTCGTGTCGTTAGTCTGGTGTCTGTGCAAGTATTTAATGATTAAAATAAATAAAGTTTATGTAAATGAAGTGGGTTAAATGGTTTGATTGAAATAATAATAATGTTCTTATATAATTGATAATGTTAATATCAATAAGGTGTTGTTATTGTTATTATTTTTGTTTTTGTTTTTTTTTCTATTTTATTTTATTATCATCTTTATTATTATAACTTTTATGGTTATTTTTTATTATTGTTTTATTATTATTCATTTTATTATTATTACTATTGTTATTATTATTTTTATTATTATTATTGGTAATAATAATATTACAATTTGTAATATTACTATTTTTAATATTACAATTATTATTACTTTTATAATTGAGGGAAAAAAATTGCTAACCCTAACTACCTGTACGCCCCCCTTCCCCTTCTTCATCCCCTTCGCACTGCGCCACTCTACAGCTATTCGGCTCCCTCCCTCGCCCTCCTATAGTTTTCCCACTCCCCACTGCAATGACCCTTCCTCTTATTGCACGCCGCAGCCCGCGCCCCCTTCCCATTGTTGCACGTCGCAGCCTGCACCCCCCCTCCTACCCTTCTCTGCACCTCCCCGCCGGCGCCCCTTGCTGCGCCCTAGCGAGCCACCTCACCCAGCACCCTATACAATGGACTCAACTTCCTCTATCCAGTGAACTCCATCAGCGCGTCCCCTCACCGGCACACACCACCCGACCGCGCGACTCCCTCCTCCGTCCTCCTTCCCGACGTAGCCAGCAGCCCCTCGCAGGCTCTCAGCCTCCTCCTCACACTCGGCCTAGTACGTTGCACCCCCCTTAGTTGAGCATCTCCCGGCTAGCCGTCTCACACCCGCAACCCTCCCGAAGATCAGGTCTATCCAACAAACCCATTCCGGTGTGCACCCCCCCTGGCTGGTCAGCTCTGTCTGAGGCGCCCCCCTTTTGGTGCCAGCGCCTCTTCCGGTAACCTCCACTCCAACCGCCGACTCATCTTCCAGAGCGTCATCCCCCATTATTCCCCTCTTACTTCCCCCCAAGGGTTTGAGTTCATGATTAATTGGGGTTTTGGTTTTCTAATGGGAGGATTGTCCGATTTTAGTGTTGATTCTTTATATTTTTGTTTCTGTTGTTTGTTTTAGGGTCCGTTTTGGATCCCTTGTGGTGTGATTGGGGTGCGATTGGTGTTTGACACCAATTTTGGGTGTTTTCGGCACCAGATGTAAGTTTTCTTGTTCCATAACACCATTTTATGAGTTTAATGTGCATAATTGAATTTATTAATGCGTTCTTTAACTTGTTTATGTGGTGCAAAATTTATTCTCGGAGTGTTTTGACATACGTTCAAGTGGGAAATTATTATTTCTATGTGTTCGCCTTGTTGCGCACCCTTGAAATTATTTTTAAATTATTTTAATAATGTTCTTTGAGCTGTTTAAATAATTATCATGTCATTCATGTGATGTAGATTTAGGTGTGAAGTGGTTCTTTGTGTACGTTTGATTTCAAAAGGTGGATTTTATGTGTATTTTGGTGTGAAGTCTTTTTGGTTTTTCTTGAAGTGATCTAATAAGTAGTTTAATGATTTATTGAATTATTTAGATGGCGTGAATGTGTTATTTTGAAAGTGGTGAATATGCATTAGTTTTTAAAGTAGTGTGTTTATATAAAATAATACATGTTCTTGGTGTAAACTCCTTTTTGTGTCACTTAGTGGTGTTTTAAGTCTTCAAAATGGATTTTTGACATGTGGGTATTTTTATTAAGTTGTGTAATTTTTTATTTTAACTGTGAAAGTGGTGCGCTTTCCGATTTGGTGTGTTGTGAGTGCACTTTTATTTATAAGTAGGGGTTTTGAATAGGTTTTGGGTGTCTAAATCTGTGGGTTTCTCTTTGAAAATTGTTTTATAAATTTTAAAGTTGTTTATTAAATAGTATCGATGGTGCGAGTTATGTTTTGAAAGTATTTCATGGTGGTTTTCATATCATTTGTTCACCTCGTTTGTTTTAAGTCAGTGGTTATGGGATTTCAATTGTTTTGCATTTGTCACAGTGCATTGGCGAGGTAACTCTGCAATTCTGCGATAGTCAGCTTGCACGTGCTGGTGCACCCGTTTGAGGCATGACACACCTTTGTGTTTGGAAAATGAGTGGTGGTAGGTCCCCACTGCAATCACCTTTAAATTTAGAATTTATTAGTTTCTTGATGTTTTATTAATTTTAATGAATGAGAAATAATATAAGATAATTAATTTTTAAATGATTATTTGGTGTGAAAAGAGCCATTTATTTTATACCGAACACTTGAAATAGTTTCTTGACGATCGTACACCCAGTATTGAAAGAATTCCCGCTTGGCCTTTAAACATAATTCACGAAATATCAAATGTACTTCTAGTTTTAAAGATAAATGATTTTTTTTCTGAACAAGGGTTTTGGGTTTTCTCGAGAAATAAGGTTTTTCTTTAAAATTTGTGAAGGCCCATTGGCACTTTAATAAAATAAATTATTTTGGAAAACCCATTCAGGGGTGATATTTGGTGTTTGTTGAATGTGTGAGCTGCATGTGATTTTTTTGCATCGTGACGGATTGATTTACATTGTGGACGCACCCCATTTTGTTGCATGTGTTGACATGGGAACCTGGCATAGTGAGTGAATCTTCTAAGAATGATTGTTGCACTAGTTTAGATTACGCACTGGCTACTGGCCCCCTAGCAGGGGAATACTGACTTATTGCTGCAATGGGGATTGGGCCCCTTGGTTAGGCAATTCAGGTCTATGCCGAGCATTAGGGCATTGTGATGACATCGAGTTAGAGCATGCTTTTAGGACGAGTCAGATGTATAGTACGTTCTGGATTGTTCACGATCTCCTAGGTTTGATCCATTTTTATTTTAGTATTTATTTGTATGTGGTGGACATTTGAGAGGTCTAGTTCGATTGTTGGCCCCGTGTGACACTTTTTCCATTGCCCTAAGTGTTTTGTGTGTGTTTTTTGTGGTTTTCCATTTGACAAACAACTAAAATTTGGATTTCTAAATTGTTTGCAAAAGTGTTCTAAAGTGAAATTCATCTTTTTCTACCAAACACTAAACTTGTTTTAAAATTAAAAAGGGGAATGGACTGTTACTTGTTTTATAAATGAAAGTGTGTGTGGAAACCAATATTTTATATAATTTAGTTCAAACTTGGAATTGATAAATTCTTTATTTATTGGTATGTGCATTTGGAATAGAATTAGTTGGGCCTACCTACTGAGTTTTAATACTCACACCTATAGTATTTTCCTATTTTTAGTTTCTGTTTCATGTTGAATTGAGCTTGTTCGTCATGGTAGAGACTTTGTTGTGGTGTGGAGAGTTACTCCTAAGGTCAAGAGGAGTTTTGGTCGTAGTCAGGTTAGTAGCATTGGTGGTTATTCCGTATTTATTTCCTTTTTTTTTCTATTGCTTAGTTTATTTCCTCTTTCGACAAATCATTCCCACCTGTTTAATTTTGATGCCCGACACTAGTTTCCAGACCGTGGGGATCGAGAACGCCCCTCGGGACATGTCACGGGCCGGCTCGGGTGACCGGTTCAGGGTCGACCCGGGTTGGTTTGTGACAAAATGGGACCAAGGAGGCCCTTGTTATTTGGGGTGTCTGGTAGATGGAGATTAGGATTGTCAGGACTCGAGAGGTAGGTATGGGAAGGACATCATGAACCCTTGCCCGTTCCGCACCTCGAGTCACTAGGGATAGTCTGAGAATTGAGTCTTTGTTTCGTTCTAGTTTGTTTTGGATTGAGGGATGACAATAGAGTAAAATCGATGTTACATCCTGATCACCCATGGAGAAGTGACACATGTGGAGTCCGAGTACACAGTTTAAATTACTCTTAGTTGTTGATGCTTACTTGGGACGATCCCACTGCCATGCCGCCGGGTTATGTGTAACCGCTAGTCCCTCACTCCGGTGGTTTGATGCAAGTTGAGTGTCGTTTTCATTCTAGTTGGTGTAAGTGTGTTTTTGGAAATGAAAAAAAAGGTTTTTTGAAAATGGAAATGATTTCTTTTAAATGACTTTAAATTTATGAGATGGGTTTTAAAACTAAAAGCCTTCTGTTTGTAAAACTAGTGTTTTCTTGGAAATTGGTCGAGACTGGTTTGGGGTAGAACCTCAGGTACTCCTTATGAACGTTTGCACATGTGAGAGGATGCATGGAAAGTGCATGTTGGTGTGTATAAATGAAATTGGATGAAGACATGTGCAACGGCTCATGGGATTACATGGTTGTGTTTGAAATTATATGCTTGACCTTGTTCTCAAAAATTTGATTTTAAAGCAGAAAATGGTTTTGGAAACTGATTTTGGTTTGAAAAGTGGATTTGGTATTTGGAAAGTGGCCTTGAAGAAAGGTGATTTTGAAATCTAAAGTGAAAAAAAGATTTTGTTTTGTGTTGGTATTTGTTTGGTTTTGGAGTTGGATATTTTTGAATGAAAGCGCATTCGATTTTATTGCTTTGGTTGATTTTGGTATTGGCTCTATGTTTTATATTTTGTTCAGAACATGACACCCAGAAAGGACCCCAGAGTTTCTAATAAGTCATGCCCAGTTTTTTATCCTTCTCAGACATTGTCTGTACTTAATGGTGACTAGGGTCTGTTAAAGTTAGTTATGTGGTTTGAAGAGGTTTAGTGTGCTTTTAGGATGTGGAGAACTCCCGATGCTATCAGGGTGTGTGTTTCTTTAGTACTGTTTGAAGGTCCATCAATAAACTTATGAGAGTTGCTCGCCCCAACGACAATGTATGTTGGGACGACATGTGATGTCTTTAAATCTGTCTTTGTCTGATGGTTTATACCTGAAGAATTGAAGACAAAGAAAAGGGAAGAGCTTGTGCGTATTCAATAGGGCCAATGGATGGTGAAGTCATATATTGACCATTTCAAGGAGCTTGTGTCATTTTCTCCGAAAGTAGCATCGAAGGGATTGATAAAGACTTCCCTCCTCATCAAGGGTCTTCCTCTAGTGATCAAGGAGCCGGTCCTCCCTTTGAAGGGCCATTGTTTCGAGAAACTTGTGGATGAGGCGTTCTTAGCTGAGTGGGTCTTTGGACTATAGATTGTTAGAAATCCAACGTATCCAGCTACTTGAAAAGGTTACCATTTGGTGAGCAGGGTGTGCCAAAGGAACTGGTTGCTAAAAAGTCTTATGTATTTGTTCTGGCTTCTAGTTTGTCAGACCATTCAGTGGTGTGCCACTAGTGTGGCTGGTTCGGGCACATGAAGTCGTCATGTCTCATCCCTCCGAAGATGTGTCGTCGTTGCGGTTGTCTGTGTCACTTGGAGAAGTTTTGAAGGAAATGTCACCTGAAGAAGACGTTGTGACCAAAGGAATTCTAGTGCCTGACTATGAGGAAATATATGCTTCATCCATCAGATCCCCAGCCACAGGTCTTGTGGTGAAGCTCACGCGCAGTCAGGGGTTGACAGGGGAGTTAAGCCTCGGTTCGGGTCTTGCGTTTGATGTTGGAAGTGGAATATTTAAATCCTTTTTGTTCTTTTTTCGGTTGTTAATGTTTTGAAGTCATTTTAAGTTCATTGTTTCATCATTGAGTTATGACAGACATGTTCCATTGTAATCCAAATAGTTTTTTTGTCTGATCATGGTTTTCTGAATTGTGCATTTTTTTTAAAGGGTGTCTAGCCCTTGTCTGGATTGATTTTGGTTTATATGTCTTCGTTTGGAGATGTAAGTGCCTATGAATGAGCCGATGTTGGTGGTTATTCTCATGTTTACTGCATAGGTTAAGTTCTTCTTGGAGATTTTTCTATCGTTTTCGGGCTTTCTTTGGTCTGAGTTTAGAGTTCCAAGTTTCTGTAGAGGTGTTGTTTCACTCATGTTATAGAGGTTAGTTTGGATCGGTTGGGAGTTCCCACGTCGCCTCCCCTTCTCAGGGTGATATGTTTAGGTTTTAAATTTCTGCACTATTTGAATTCTTATGGTGGGGATAACCCTCTCATGTTCTCCCCTTCTCTTGTGGTGTGGTTCCTTTCAGTTTCATATGGGCATGGGTTCTTGCATTGACCATTGTTCAGCATGGTGACTTTATGGGGGCATAAAGTGTCTGTGGTGGGGAGAATTGTCACACCCACCTGCTTAAATTAATTTTTTATTTTATAAATTCTTGGCCCAATTTCTCTCGCCAAGGTCTGAAGTGGGTCTCAGATCAAAAATTGATAACGTTTAATATCTTTTGTGGGTTTCAAACCCATGTGCAATCATCGCACATCGGGCGGTGGTCGTGTCGTTAGCCGGGTGTCCGGGCAAGTATTTAACGATTAAAATAAGTAAAGTTTATGTAAATGAAGTGGGTTAAATGGTTTGATTGCAATGATAATAACGTTATTATATAATTGATAATGTTAATATCAATATGGTGTTATTATTATTATTATTATTATTATTATTATTATTATTTTATTTTATTTTCATTTTTATTTTATTTTATTATCATATTTATTATTATAACTTTTATGGTTAATTTTTTTATTATAGTTTTATTATTATTCTTTTTATTATTATTAATATTGATATTATTATTGTTATTATTATTATTGGTAATAATAATATTACTATTTGTAATATTACTATTTGTAATATTACAATTATTATTACTTTTATAATTGAGTGAAAAAAATTGCTAATCATATCTACCTGCACGCCCCCTCCCCTTCTTCATCCCCTTCACGCAGCGCTACCCTACATCGATCTGGCTCCCTCCCTCGTCCACCTACAGTTTCCCTTCTCTCCTCTGTCGCGCCCCCTTCCTCCTGTTACATGCCGCAGCCCGCGCCCCCTCCTACCCTTCTCTGCACCTCCTCGTCGGCGCCCCTTGCTGCGCCCTAGCCAGCCACCTCGCCCAGCACCCTCTGCGCTGGGCTCGCCTTCATCCCTCCGGCGACCTCCGGCAGTGTGTCCCCTCACCGGATCACACCACCCGGCTGCGCGACTCCCTCCTCTGGCCTCCTTCCCGATGCGGCCAAAAGCCCCTCGCAGGCTCTCGGCCTCCTGCTCACACCCGCCCTGGTACGCTGCACCCCCCTTGGCCGAGCATCTCCCGGCCAACCTTCGTACACCCGCAACCCTCCCGACCAGTAGGTCCATCCGACAAACCCAGTCTGGTGCGCACACCCCCCCCCCCCCAGCTTGTCAGCTCTGTCTGAGGCGCCCCCCTTTTGGTGCCAGCGCCACTTCCGGCAACAGTGACTCAAACTGTTGACTCCTCATCTAGCGCGTCATCCCCCAATGATCTCCTCTACTATCCCCCCAAGGTTTTGAGTTCTTGATTAATTAGGGTTTTCGTTTTATAATGGGATGAGTGTCCTATTTTAGTGTTGATTCTTGATATTTTTGTTTCATTTGTTTGTTTTAGGGTTCGTTTTGGATCCATCGTGGTGCGATTGGGGTGCGATTGGTGTTTGACACCAATTTGGGAGTTTTTGACACCCACTGTAAGTTGTTTTGTGCCCTAACACCATTTTTTGAGTTTAATGTACTTAATTGAATTTATTAATGTGTTCCTTAACTTGTTTATGTGGTGAGAAATGTATTCTTGGAGTGTTTTGACATGCGTTCAAGTGAGAAATTATTATTTTGTTCTTTTTGCCTTATTGCGCACCCTTGAAATTATTTTTAAATTATTTTAATAATGTTCTTTGAGCTGTTTAAATAATTTATCAAGTCATTCATGTGATGCAGATTCGGGTGTGAAATGGTTCTTTGTGTATGTTTGGTTTCAAAAGGGGGATTTTATGTGTATTTTGGTGTGAAGTCTTTTTGGTTTTTCTTGAAGTGATCTAATAAGCATTTTAATGATTTATTGAATTATTTAGATGGCACGAAAGCGGTATTTTTAAAGTGGTGAATATGTGTTTGTTTTTAAAGTATTGTGTTTCTATAAAATAAGACATGTTCTTGGTGTAAACCCCTTTTTGTATCACTTAGTGGTGTTTTAAGTGTTCAAAATGTATTTTTGACATGTGGGTATTTTTATTAAGTTGTGTAATTTGTTATTTTAGCTGTGCAAGTGGTTCCCTTTACGATTTGGTCTATTTCAAGTTCACGTTTATTTATAAAGAGGGGTTTTGAATAGTTTTTGGGTGTCTAAAGCCGTGGGTTTCTCTTTGAAATTGTTTTATAAATTTTATAGTGGTTTATTAAATAGTATCGACGGTGCGAGTTATGTTTTGAAAGTATGTCGAGATGGTTTTTTTTCGTTTGTTCATCTGGTTTTTTTTAAGACAATGGTTATGGGCTTTCAATTGTTTTGCATTTGTCGCAGCGCATTGGCGAGGTAACTCCTCAATTCTGCGATCATCAGCTTGCATGTGCTGGTGCACCCGTTTGAGGTGTGACGCGCCTTTGTGTTTGGACAATGAGTTAATGTAGGTCCCCACTACACTCACCTTTAAATTTAGAATTTATTAATTGGTTGATGTTTTATTAATTTTAATGAATGATAAATAATATAAGATAATTAATTTTTAAATTATTATTTGGTGTGGAAGTATATGATTATTTTATACCAAACACTTGAAACATTTTCATGACGAGCGGACACCCAGTATTGAAATAATTCTGCCTTCGTCTTTAAACATAATTCATGGAATTTCAAATATACTTCTAGTTTTAATGATAAATGATTTTTTTCTAAACAAGTGTTTTGGGTTTTCTCAAGAAATGAGGTTTTGCTTTAAAATTTGTGAAGTCTAGTAGGCACTTTAATAAAATAAATTATTTTGTAAAACCCATTCAGGGGTGATCTTTGGTGTGTGTTGATTGCGTGAGCTGCATGTGATGTTTGTGCATCGTGACTGATTTATTTAAATTGTGAACGCACCCATTTTTATTGCATGTGTTGACATGAGAACCTGGCATAGTGAGTGAATCTTCTGAAAATGATTGCTGCACTTGTTTAGATTATGCACTGGCTAGTGGCCCCATAGCAGGGAAATACTGAGTTATTGCTGCAATGGGGATTGGGCCCCTCGATTAGGCCATGCAGGGCTATGCCGAGCATTAAGGAGTTATGACGTCATCGAGTTAGAGCATGCTTTCAGGATGAGTCAGATGTATAGTATGTTCTGGATTGTTCACTATCTCCTAGGTTCGACCCATGTTTATTTTAGTGTTTTTTTGTACGTGGTGGATGTTTGAGAGGTATAGTTTGGTTTCTGTCCATGTGTGCCACTTTTTCCATTGCCCTTAGTGTGTGTTGTGTGTTATGTGTGGTTTTCCATTTGACCAACAACTAAAATTTGGATTTCTGAATTGTTCGCAAAAGTGTTTTAAAGTGAAATGCATCTGTTTCTTCCAAACACTAAACATGTTTTTAAATTAAAAAGGGCAATGGACTGTTACTTGTTTTAGAAATGAAAGTGTGTGTGGAAACCAATATTTTATATAATTTAGTTCAAACCTGGAATTGACAAATTATTTATTTATTGGTATTTTCATTAGGAATATAATTAGTCGGGCCAACCTACTATGTTTTAATACTCATGACTATAGTGTTTTTCTATTTTTAGTTTCTGTTGCAGGTTGACTTGATCTTGTTCTCCCTGGACGAGACTTGGTTGTGGTGTGGAGAGTGACTCTCGAGTTCACGAGGAGTTTTGGTCATAGTCAGGTTAGTAGCGTTGTTGGTTGTTCTTTATTTATTTTCTTTTTTATATATATTTATTTCTATATATTAGTTTATTTACTCTTGGGATAAATCATTCCCACCTATTTAATTTTGATTCCCGGCACTAGTTTCCAGCACGTGGGGATCGGGAACGCCCCTCGGGCCATGTTGCGGGCTGGCTCAGGTGACCGGTTCAGGATCGACCCGGGTTGGTTCATGACAAGATGGTTCAAATAATGGTAATCCATGCATAATCATAGGGTACTATTAGAATTCTTGGAAAAAAAGGACTGATGAACCCAAGTAGAAGTGATGGGTTATATGTAGGCCTTAGCCTCCTGATCCTCCAACTACTTTTGGAGCTCCAAAAGCTATTTATGTTCCATTATATAAGGATGAATGGTCATATGTGTTTCTCTTGGTACTACTTTAATAGTAAACTCTACCTCTCATAATGGTGGTAGACAAGAGAAGTTATCAGGAAAGACTAACCTAAAATGATCTACTACATGTGTAAAAAAAGTGGTCCATAACCCCTGATCATCTAAGAAAATAACAATGATATGAACTGTCATTCTACCTCAAATCTAATTCATGGGTCCCACTCTATTCTCACTAACATCCCATTCTCCCTTATTCACATGTATAATTCCCTACGGTGATGTAAACATAACCCTCCACTGATTTCAGTCAATAGGTGCTCAATTTTCAACTAAAAAAGTCCATCCCAATGATTAGGTCAAATCTAGTAATGTTGAGGAAAAAAAGAATCCATATGAAAAGGTAACTGACTATTCCAAATGGGAAATCCACACAACTTAAAATTCCATATAATCAGATACCAAATGGGGAATCTTATTTCATAAATCCATGAATGTGTTAGATATCAAGGCCTATTATTCCCACAATAGTATTATATATAAATGAGTGAGACGCACATATTTAAAATAAAGAGGAAAATAATGCGGAGGCTATTATAATAGTACCTCATACAGTAGATTGTATGGTGCTCTTCTTCTTTGGAATATGATAGACATCATGTAACTAGAATGTACCATGGCCCTGAGTCACTTTCTTGAGCAAGCCAGCTCTATTGTAGCTGAGTATCATATGTCTGACTGCCCCTATATCAACCATCACCTTAGTCTATTCGGTTGGTGGCATTCCAGTTGCCTTATTATTGTGATCCCATTGGACAAACTTTTGTTCATGGAGTAGGAGTAGATCCCCACTTCCTAGGGACTATTAGAAAGGTCCTATAGAATCGTTGGATATGGCCCATCCTACTATATTTTTTTCGTTCCACTGGGTCTCGCAAGCACTAAATTTTGTATGTCCATTCTTCTCGCATTGGTGACAAATCAAAAATCTATTAGGACGTGAAGCTTAACTATTGCTACCCCCATAAGAAGCATCAGAACACATCGTTCGCTCAGAATAACAAGAATTAATGATATATCTATGTGTCAAACCACCTTGAATCATACCATCAACTTATATTGAGTTTTTATTCATGATATTGTCCTATATGATGATTTAAGAAATCATATTTAACCTGAACACATAAACATGTGATCGGATGGTGTATACGAGTCCATCCTAGAATCACCTATCTATCATAAGATCATCATCCTCAATATTAGGAGTGAATCACTACATATTTTTTAAATGAGATGAATACTCTATGACAGACATTCTTTTCTACTACAGTTTAATGAATTCTCTAGATCTATAAGCCCTCACAGTATGGGGAATGAAATTTTCATAGAATACTGTCTATAAATTTTTCGAAACCATATCTTTATGCTGATCTTCCTATGATATCATGTCCCACCAATTCTTGGAAGAATTTTGTCACATATATGGCACTAGATTTACCCTCTTCTATGGATTAATATCTATATTATTGAATATAGAAAGGATCACTTCAAGATAGGAATTAGCAGTGTGTACTCCTCCACTCCATGAGAAGGTGTTAGGAAAATGCTATTGGAATTCGTGAGTCAACTATTCCATATACAACACAGGACTAGCTACACCTTGCATGGACTGAAACATATGATTAAATATCATCAAAACTATGCATCATTTCCCATATCAGGAATAGGAAGAGATTCTACAAGTGGAACTAAAGGAGGAACCATTGGTAGCTCAGGGTCTTCCACCTTAGAAGCATGGTCATAACTGCCTTTAGGGCATGAGACCAGAGGGAATCATGGAGTAATGACACTATAATGTCAAATGTTCAACTTAAAAGATATTTAAAAATTAATAAGATTGTAAATAGAAAACTAGGATAGGTAAAATTCATTCTATAATAATGATCAAACCTCTACCTACACCATATTTCAAGTCTATGTGGTAGATTGAGACCAAAACATTCCATAAGAACATAAGATATGCCTATATTCCTACTACAAGGCCGGTTTCAAGTTAGATTACCAGTTTCACATTTATAAGATAACTAATTTCACTTTAAATTTCATATTAATTTTATATTTTTGATTGCTATAATATTTAGATCATTTTAAGATGGTTAAATTAAATATATTTTTATTTCTAATCTATAAGGGATCATACACCTTATGAACCAAAATATAGAATCTACTTAAGTAACATCATAACTTGTTCTATCCCATGAGACAAATGGACCATGGCTCTATGTTATAAAATTGACTACTTAAGTTGTTTTCTTTGACAAATAAAATAAATCACAATTTGTTTAAGGTAGGAACTTTAAGAATAAATTATGTTTTCCAATACCTGCAAGAAGTGTTATCACAATTCAATACACAATCAAGGAACTATCAATATGAAACAAGCTAATTCACACTAAAAGTAGACATGACACGGAAAAACTCATGGAATATTAATGTTATTGTGCCTAAAATGATGCATGTGGAAATGAAATTCCATCATTTCATCAGACCATATTGAATAAATAATCATTTCAATGACACCAACAATAATAATACCACAATAAAATTATGTCACCCAATGGTGAATTCGTATCCACCATAAATTGTATAATCAATAATAATAATTTACCATCCCAAGTAATTTGGGTTTCTTGTGTACATGGGTTAGATACATCTAGGAAAAGGGTCAATTCCAAATTCCCATAACTCCTAGTCTCATGTCTAATACCCAAATAGTAATATAATATATAATATATTTGATACCAATTTGTAATGTCTTGACCTGAGATCAACATAACCCACACCCTAATTCGGTGAGTCATATGGCTTCAAGCGCGCCTCCTTGTTTTCTAGAAGATACCGACAATCAGCGAGGGTGTAACAGTTGTATGGTCGGGATACTATACCATCATATAAGAGTTTAATAATGGATACAATAGATAACACACAATAGAAGAATAATATATAACAGATTTAATCAATAGACGGTGGAATCATAATTAAACATACATAATAAATAAGAAAAAAAATAATTAGATGAATAATGATCAAAATCCACAACGAAGTGTCACATTCATGGATTCATGGAATAGTGATATAAAAAATTGGAACGTGGGACTAAAAGATGAAAACATGCTATAAAAATATACCCAAAATGAAAAAAAACTACTCTACAAGAATCTAAAGACTATTCTCGGTCCTCTGCTCCAATGCCCCACCTATAAGCTATGAAAATCATACCTCAAAAGCAAGGCACTTTCCCTTATCAGTACCAACATACAGATAATATTCTCAGGTGCCAAAGGAAACTTGAGTAGGGTGTGAGGTGGAGATCTCATTTCTCCACGACCAATGGTGTATGTGTATAATCCAAGCAATGCTCATAACTAAACAAGTGTGTAGGTATAGACCAAATAGGAAAACAATTCTGAAATAAATAACCTTCCCTCTAAGGTTCCCATCAGACACCTAGTGGGTCCACCTACTTATGCTCAAGGCCGGGAGGAATGTTTGACTAGTCATTGTTTATATGCAGTATATATATATAAATTATAGTTATATATATTACATCCAACAATATGAACCAAGTAGATGTGGATGTAAGTAGACATATACATGGAATACTAATTACTAGATGGACTAGGGAGTAAATCATACATCCATAACTAGTATAATGAGCCAATAATCTCAAGAAACTGGGTATATGACCTACATCTCATAATGTATGGGAGACTTCATGATCATTACTCAAGATGGTGACTGTGTCCCCATGGCAACACTCTAACAAGGGATGTGATCATAAATCCCAACATCTAAACAGTGTCAATGGTGTGCGATGTCATGCTCAACACCCGATGTAAGGGAGAATGATACCAATATGCTCAACTAAAACCTTACTATCAAATAAAATCCTATATAAATGTGTAATTGTATTTATAAAATTAATCAGTAGGAAATACCTCTCGTGCTTCTCATTTATAAATCTGAAGTTGAACAAGGATTTACAGTTTATAAGGTGCATCTAATAAAGCATAACCAATTTCATGGCCTTACCCCCTTTATAACCCATTACATTTAATTTATTCAGTTCATTTAATAAATAGTAAACCAATATTGATAATATATTTCGAATGATCCATATCATTTAAACAATATAGTTCATTTAAGGGAAAATGCAACCATCATGAATAGGCCAACCAATATAAATCCAAACCATTCAATTCAATCGGTAGGGAATATAAATTTTATAAGCTAAAGGGGTCATTTAGATAGGTTACATGGTTACTAAGGCAAATTCCTACATTATAAATTCCAACTATATATGGGTCAAAAACTTAGGAGGTGCATTGAATTCCTTTTAACACGCTTATATAAATAAAAGATAAATTTAATATATAAGATGATGGCCAAATAGGAGTTCCATTTATTTTAAATAATTAACTAAAAAGGAAAATTCAAAGTGGAACACCAAAGGGGTGTCGATAAAAGTGATCACCGACCTATAATATAATAAAAAGGTTTAATAGGAATGTATTAAGGCACAAGGATGGAATTGATAGGAGGAACTCAAATAAAAGGATATTATTGGAAACAGAATGTGTGTGGCAAGACAACATAGCTACAAGATAGAAACACCTATGGGAAAAATAATGAGACCACCTATCTCAAGGTCATAGAGGACTCATTTCTTGATATCAGACTCAGATTCAAGATCTGTTGTAAGAGATCTAAGAAATAATCCAATGCACTAAAAATAAGGAAAACAGGCTTGTTCATAAATAACATCATAGATTCTAATAGAAACTATAATCAAAGTTAATATACTAAAAAATCATACCTCAATCTATCAAATGCCTCCATAAGATCACAATTTAGACATCGGATGGGGGAGATATAGGAAATCCTAGAATAAGGAGGAGGAGATGCTATGGGAGAAGAGAAACACCCCCAGATTATAAAATGAGTAGTATAAGAATGAAATATTAATTAATTAGATTAAAGAGTGGAAAGTGGTAATTCCATATTAAAGCATAAGGACACATGGTTTAGGTGCATGTTTTTCCAAACTGTGTGTCAACCAAATGTAAGTAACTACTATAAGGGGGACCTCACACAGTTAAGTGGGATGTTTAACTGACCATGAGAAAACTATGAAAAAACGATTTGTCCCCAAATTCAGCAGAACTTCATATCTATGTGCCTTGGGTCACATAGTTTTATACAAACCGTGCATCCAACTGGTCTCCACTACCTATAAACACACAGTTTCATAAAAACAATACTAGCTGAGATACATGGTTCCCTTTATGGGGGCCAGTATTGTCTCCACATTTTGAGGATTTAGGCTCTGAAGAGGCTCCATACACACCCTAATCCTCCTTGAATTAATTAGGAATCATTATTTGAGCCATTTAAATTAATTTAAACCAACAAAAAATGACACATACCTTCATGAGAAGACAGTTCATTACATTAAATGCATCTGGAAGCTTTAATTTAGTTAAGAAGTCTTCATTTCCTTCTCTATTACATTCATTATTAAGAACATTTCCATTATTTTAGTGATTTTTTAAATATTACCACATTTTTTCTCCAAAATATTAATTTATATACCATTATTGAAAAATAATGAAATGGAACCTTTAAATAGGCCAATAACAGACTGGCGGTGAGGATACAAAAACAATATCGTCCTGTGGGGTGTGCTTAACCTAGGAATGTCAGCCACCACTTTTAGATCATTTGACTTAGAACATAATTTGATTAAAGAAAGGGGTGACCATATGGGTGCATGACTTAAGTAAATGACATTCTTTATTGTTGGTGATGCATAATACATGCACTGTGACTAGTAGTACATTCCCATTATGTTTTTCCAAAATATTAGTAAGACCACTAAGAGGGGGTGAATCTATGGTTACTTTTTATTTTATAAGAATGTTTTTCATAAACTCTTTTATAAACTTTTTTACTCTCTAAAACATGTCAAATTTATGATACACTCAAATAAAACTTCTAAAAATAACCTTTCATATGAAAAAAATATAAAGAGAAGGAATCACATAGTATTTATATGTTTTGTTACATGTACTTCCTCCTTTCCATGTTGGATAGTCCCACCAATATGAATTATTTTACTATCCTTTTTCTGAAATACAAAGACAAAAGTATTGAACAATTATAGAAACCCAAAAAAAACATTACTACTACAATTGGATATACCCCGAAACTATCCTTGTTATTATTGATTTTCCCATAGCTGGTAATACACCCCAGGAAGGAGAACAATCCTTTTCAGCAACAATTTACTATCCACAGTTAAATGATTCACATTCTTTATTCTTTTTTGATCAACTTCAGAAATTATTCACTTCCTTCACAAGTAGGAATAATAAAACATTAACTATATACAATCTTCAAAGTCATCAAAAATTCTCTATGTAACTTGTTGGTATTGATACATTCTCCGAAACGTTTTCTAGAAAACTTCCTCAGCAGAAGTTACCCCAAACATCCTTAGTTTGGTAACCCCTCTCTGATGGTCTTTATCGGATGGTCAGCCTAGTCTAATTATTCTTTTATTGATCCTTTTCCAAATGATTATAAGCTTAATTTGAATCTTATAATTACTCCATATGATGGAAATCAGTCCGATGAACCTCACTCTGATGGATTTCACTCTGATGGGATCACTTCAATGGACTTGCTTCAATGAAGCAACGTTCAATGGAACTGTCTATATTGATTGTATTGAACACCAATCCAATGAAATCATTCCGATAGAACTTCTTTATCATCAAACATAAAAACAATGACTGGTTGGTAACTCAATACCTAAGAAAAAAAATGTCAGAGATCTTGGTTCACATTAACAATTGATGTTTTCACAACATTTTTTAATGTATTGTTCTCTCTATTTATAAGAACCAATGAATAGTAAGGGAAGGAAAAATAATTTAACTTCCCACTCAAAAAAATAATAATACTTAACTTATAGTTCATTTATGTCTTCATATTTGACTTATTCAACTCTTCATTACAATTCTAGTAGCTTCTAAAATCTTCTAAAATCTTCTCAAATCTTCTCAAATCCTTATAATTCTTTAATCTTACAAAAACATTCTTCAATATGATTATTCCTTACGATTTTTAAACTAGATTATTCATTATTTTACTCAATAAAAAATGATAATATATGAAAACTAGATGACTTATCTTTATGTTGAAAACAAATAAAATACTGATGAAATCTCATTATGATAACCTCTTGTAAAAACTGAATGTATTTTCATACACATGCTTCATATAAACTATTAATCAGCACATCTAAAATATCTTCAACGCCTAAAACTGATGTTTCTAAGTCTAATTACCTTATCGGTGTCAGCATGTGTCTGATGGATTGGCTTATGTATTCCTATAATAAAATGGTGTCCCATCTAGTTCAATATTTGGAACCACTATTAAGAGGTAATCAATACTTTATTTCTTTTTCTGTTGACCCAATTGTAGGAGAACAAAGTGTGACTCCTTGTTTTCTTGACCCAATTGAGATTCAATTCAATCTTCCTCGATCATTTTTCCACTAATAAAAAAAATTTCATCTGATATTCAAATGATATTGACTATTTTTAAACTAAATCAGTGTTAGAATACATTATAAAGGATTAGTGGCATACCGTGTCTGATGGACCAGTGTTAGCAGCTTCAAAATTTGCAACTTCTTTCCGTTTCCCACAAAATTCTATTTTTATCAATACTTCCCCATGACATTTCATATGTTGATTATTCGAATATAATATTCTTAATTAAATGGAATTTGTTGTAAATTCTCATCCTTTCCAGCATATGTCTTTCTTACCAACCAAACCTAACTATGATTTTCCGCACTCCCCCTTTATTTTATAAAGCTTTAGTCAAAAGTTCTTAGACAACTTATGACTATTGGGAATTATAAAATAGAAAAGTTACTGAAGTTTTACATTGAATCCATTTTTACTCTAATACATCATCACAATAAGATCAACCTCTCATTCATGTAATAATATAATTTCCAATATGATTTCAAGAAATTTCCATATTGAATTTTATGACTCATGTCGATGGGTTGAGCCGTATTTCTCATTCTAATGGCCTGGGTATGAAAACCAAAATCTTCTCCTTTTATAAACTTTAATAATTCATCATCTGTTTAAAATAACAACTAAAACACAACTTGGCCCCAACAATATCCCTCTTTGAGTCTGTTCTCAATACCCTATTTTTAATAAAAAAAGCATACATCAATACAATCTCACTTTTTCTTCTCCCCCATCATACATGTCTTCTCCTCAAGTACTTTTCTCTCCCCCATAATATATTTTCTCAACTTATTGAAAAAAATCAATGGTTCCATCATGAAAAGATTCCTCCCTTGTTGAATAATTTTCTCAACTCAAAAGGTTGGAACATTTTCTCTCCAAATCGTGAAACCGTTATTTTTGGTAACATAATTATCACATGAGATTCTTAACAATGATCCTTTAAATAAAAAACTCTAAGTATATGTGGGTTATCCATGTGTAGAAAAAAAGTGTGATTAATAAAGGTTATCAATGTTTTCCATTTCACAACATTCATGTAATACCATTTTCATGTTTCTTTCAACATTCTCATTTCATGGGTAAACCTTGAAAAGATTTTTTGATGATAAAATTAACCTACATCTATCTCAAAAAACCAATCAGAAAGTTTTTATGTATTAATAAAACTTTAAAAACTCAAATTTTATAACCTTGAAACATTGTTTTGTAAGAAAATTAAGATACTGATACATCAGCTTTTTTAAATAAACACCTTCAATTCCATTCTTTTTAGTATAAATAAAGATATATTAGGAATAAGTAGGATCCTAAGTAGGTTTTTAGACGAATATATTAGAATTAGATTATAATATTGGTATTTAATTTTTCTTCTTCTTCTTGGAATTTTTAATGGATGTATTTTCTTCCTCCTGTTCATCCTTCTCATATTTTTGGAATGTTTCACTTCATCTGTAGACTCTTCAGATAAAGATTTCAAATTATTTCCCCCTTTAGTATCATTTTTGTTAAAGTTAGTTTGAAAAAAAAATCAGGCCTTCATCTTGTTCTGAAAGGATAGTTAATCATCTTTTATTAATATTCCCTTATATCTCACATCGCTTTCATATTTTTGGAATTATCAAACCATAGTTTTTTATATCTTTTAAAAAAATTCATGTATTCATAAATCATTTTCTTCTCCTTTTCTTCAGATGATTTTTTTATTTCTCCAAACTTCAAATCCCTATAAATTTATTCTATGAAAATAACTTAGCACTTTTTATTTTCAATCTCAACATGTTTTTTATCAACTTTCATAACATATTGATCCCTCTTCATCTTCTAAATTTTCTTTTTCATCTAAACATAATTTTTAGGAAAAATTTATTTTATTTGATCATCATAGACCCCCCCTTGATTCATACATTTTTATTGTTAGATATA
This sequence comes from Viscum album, assembly GCA_963277665.1. Classification (NCBI taxonomy): domain Eukaryota; kingdom Viridiplantae; phylum Streptophyta; class Magnoliopsida; order Santalales; family Viscaceae; genus Viscum; species Viscum album. The sequence continues at coordinate 373,804,843 of OY728163.1, read as the reverse complement.
TTTTATGCCAACATGAATAATATATGTGTCTAAACTCTCGACAACACCATTAGTGACCTCTAAATATTGATTCGTCAAACTGATGGTAAATTTTATAAACAATGTTTTATTTTTTATTCACAAATCTTGGGTGACGGTTCATAGTAGGATATTTTCTTGAATAATTACAATATTTCTTGTCGAAATATGTTTTCTCCAAAACCTACTTCTGTATATGGTTCACCTCTCAGGGGGCGCGTTTGGGGTGATGATGAAATGTTCTGACAAGATTCATCACCCGTCTCTTTTTCTATAGATGGTCTCTTATGAAATTCACCATTTCGTTTGTTTCTACCATTTTTGTGTCATTATCCTTTAAAGGATGGTTAAATTAACCCTGTGAAGACTGGGTAATTCACCCCTTTTGTATTACGAAGTAGATTCCATAGTCAGATGGACCCAGAAGGAGATTGCATGGGGTCAAGAACTTGTGCAATCGGTCAACCTCATATATAAATTCCTAAAATGGTCTCCAATGGGTTTATTTGTGGATCCAGAAACACCCAATGGCCCTGGTATCCATGATTCATGGACCTTATCTCCAAAGGCAGGTGCTCGTTAGACAAGGGTATGGCCAAGGACACTTATGGACTTCATTGGTTGAGAGGATGGGCTGTCAGGCTCACTGTACCCTATTGGGGGACGGTTATTGGCTATTCTAGGACTCTCTTATATATTAAAGTCATGTTAATATGTTCGTGAATCCTCAGTTCATTCCTAAAAATTATGTCCATGGGCTACCCCTGATTTCTAGGATCGTCATAGGCATAGATGTACTTGATGTTATGGATGTAATTCGGACTTGAGACATACCATAAGGTTATCTGAATTTTATCATCATCCTTGGGGAACATAAGGTAACTTGACGTTGGGATTAGACCCACAAGATCAAATTCATGCATATCCTCGAGAGTGGAATTAGAACCCAAATAGTTCTGATTAGTTGGGGCCTACTCATATAAGATTCCCATTTAAGAGGACATTATTATGTGAACCCTTTTTTAAAGGGAATACTTTTGTTCTTGGGCCTTCGATTAGGTGTCTGACATATCCTAGATTGATTAGGAATCATAGTTCTTATAGTTTTTATTTTCATGTATCATGTAATCATCACAAATCACTAAGCCCACATGAGTCATGATCAGTGTGAGAAATAAGAGGATGTGAGAGATCCAACCAACCACATGATTATACATTTGCTGGTGGTAGAGGGAAAGACTACGGCGAAAGAGGTCAGGGAGACGGTGGGAGAGGGCTCGAAGCCATGAACCATTGAATGTGAAATGTCATTAAAGGTCATGTGACTCTACCTAAGAATAATGGGGACATACCTTAGAGGGAGTTCCTTGTAACGCGTTCTGGGAAGTGGAGGAGTGTCGTCCACATAAAAATGGGATGCGAACATAACCCCTTTGACTAATCACCATTACTTATTGAATGGAAAAGCAGGTGATCACCCTTAACCCAAATAATGGTGAGGTTCATGTTGGCATCCAAAGGTTGGCCTTCAAGTTACCATGGGAATGTAGACCCATAGGCATTTCCACAGCCAAAACCATTGCGGGGAGAGACTTCTTGACCCCACTTACCATCGGTATGTATACTCAAAGGCGAGCGTTGATGTACCCAATGGTTAGATCATATAGGTCTAGTGGGTTTGGAGGAGACTTTGTCCTAATTTCAAGGGAATAGATCACAGAGGTATTATGGATTACAAGACAGTAATGGAGGGGAGAGATTGGAACTAGAAGAAAGAGTACCCAAAAACACCCCATTACATGTAGTATTTTCTTATGTGGGGTGGGGGAAGCTCTGCATACCATAGTGGTATGCTGGGTAGAGGGGTTGTCCTCATACCTTTGCAGTACATGGGCATGGGTATGGACCACCACGCACCATAGTGGAATGTCATCCTGAATGTGTCATGTCATACCTCTTTGGGTTCCTCATGTGAACTAGGGTAGTATGCGGCACCGAGTTAAATATGTGTAGTGATATACTTTGCGGAACACCATATTGTCGGAGGGTTTGGGGGATTTTTGTTTGCTGGATGTTCATCTGCGAGAAATATGTGGTTCACGGTTTCATGATTTAGGTTCGTGGATCTATTATTAATATTAAGATCCCTTGTATTATGGTTTGTGAATTGGTGTACCTACGGAGAGCACGATTTGAGATTCGGGATTCACCGCTGGTTCAATACGGAAGTTGAAATCTTCTCCGAATTCTTTCTTCCACCCATTGGGGTCCCCTTCATGCTTTCTTCATCTGTCTTCTTCTCAATTACTTATGTTATCCATTTTAGAGCATTTGGTAAATTGTATCGATAGGAATGTGGAACCATTTTGGGAGCCCCATGAAGATATATCCTAAAGCATGTAATACTCGACCATCTAGAGTTTTTGGAGGATGTGGTTCATGATCATGGTTTGCAGAACCCTTTCAGGTTTCTTCGTTCGGGAACCATTTAGTTCGCGAGACAGTGTGTGGATGGAAATCATGCACACGATTCCTTCAGTGATGCGGTTCACGATCCACAATGTTCGTTGGCCATTTCTCATCTATCCAATGCCTCAAGGATCGTTATGCATACCAGTGATTCATGATCCAGGTGGTCCATAACCCTTTCTTGGTGCTTTTAGGTAGGCCACATATAATCCTTTGAAAACTTGAATTCCTTTGAGTTTCTTCAGAATTTTTTAACTCAATTTGTGTCTAATCACCTTTCTAGACTTATATGAGTACTTTATTCCTTCTTCAAAGTTATTGTGGGTGTATTTTCTTCCCTTGGTGTAATTTTTTGGACCCTTCTAATACCCCCCATCAAAATAGGGTCTATTTCGGACGAAAAGGGAACTATTCTGAAATAGAAGTAGTCCTGAACTGAAATGGTTCGTGTTAGAATTGATAGGGCTGGAAGGAGGGGACCACACCTTTATATAGGGACCCGTGTCATTTTACTTTTATATTTTCTTGTGGAGAAAAGTACTCTCGACTCCATCGTCTTCCTCTGTATTTGTGTACCATGCCTCTTGCGAAAAATACTTTTCATGAACTACTTTGTACATGTTGTGGATTGATCATTTTCTAATTTATCTACTCATGAACCTAATTATGGATTTTGAAAATGACGTTGAAGAATTTAAAAATTGAAATCCAGATTCTGCGTAAGGAAGTGCTATGATTCTCCTGTGTCCACATACCGATCTTGAACCGGCGAACTGAACATTAAGAATTAATAATCTTAACATAAAATCTTAATACCAATATTTGAAAATGAACTTAATGAGGCCTAGGTTGGCAGTATACACCTTCTGTTAACCCTTTTGTTCATCGGCCAACACTCTGAAGGCCTATGCCTCGTGGTTTGATTGCATACCACGACTGTCCGCGGAATGATTCTTCCACTTACAGTAGTAGTATGCGGTCATCTGCTTCCCATGTACCATGAAGTATGCAGGATATTCCTACTATGTACTATTTTTGGGAACAGTATATGAAGCCTTATGCGGATGTATTTTTTAGTCTTTTATCCATTACTTTTTATCCTTTATCCATAAAATTTCATTGGACTAATTTTTATCAGATTGTGAATCCACCTATGTAGGTTACGATGGTTGCTTCACAGGCTACCGCTGATGTCGCTACATCTTCTCAGGTTACTACTACTACCCCACATTCTGCTACTGATAAAAAATCAAAGAACATGAAATCTTTGTTTGACGACAAAATTATGGTCATTCCATTTCACCAATATCTGAAGAATATGCTTGCGACGAGCCAACAGGAGTACCTGGCTTCAGATAGGCTTCTTTATTACGATTTTCATCAATTGTATGACGCAGTAATCCCAGTGAAAAATATGACCAATAATCCTCCTTCCCGAATAATTAATACCTCTATACCAAAGTATTGATTTCTTCCAAGGGACGACACCTTTAGAGAGATACTGCTTCTGGTTCCTTGAAAAACTAAGCACCTCAAACCTTAGGGGAAGTGCAGAAAAAGCCCAACCAGATGGCCCACTGTTACCAAATCATTGCACAAAAAGACACAGAGAACAAGCATCATGGTTGGTCATCCCAGAGGGATCATTTCTATGAAGTCTCATTTGGTTTAAACTAGGGGTGTCCTTTCTGGGTTCTCTAGATTTGTGAATAATTCCGAATTGAGCATCAGACTATTGGACTATACGAGGCTTATTGGGTTTCTCAAACATACACCCACCATCCTAATGCCCTTATTTCACATCTTTGGATTAGGTGGAGTCCATACACCAATACCTTCCATTTGACCCATGGGGAGGTTGGCATCAGTCTTTGGGACATCCAACTATTCTTGGGATTCTCTACTCTTGAGGACATGTATGTCGAATTCCTACCTCCCTCCTCTGTTTGGGATGATGAGGAAAGATCCCCTCCTTTGGCCATGAAACTCATCATTCAAACGAAGACAATCTTGAAGTAAATAAATCTTTTTCTAAAGAGTGACGTTTCTTTTGATGACTGGTTTGGAAATTTTGTTAAGAATACTGGTCTAGATCCTGATCCATGGAGACCCAGGGAATGTCCAACCAAAACCACCCAAAAGTGAGCGGGTACTTACTGGACCACCCTAGAAGATGGGAATTTTATGTAGTGGGTATGGGGCCTCATCCCTGACACCGATTGATTATTTTGACTAGCGGATTTCTTGGCCGTTTTTCTAAGTGGGTGGCTATTACCGGTACGAGAATTGTGTGGTGTAAGAGACTCAACTTTTATCATGGCTGCTTAGTTGGCCACCAGAAGATGCATCAATTTAGTTATCCCAGTGTTGGCCATGATTTACTGTCAACTAGGTCGAATCAACAAGAGGGGCCCTTATCATATGAATGGGGCCTTCCAAATTATTTGGGGCTAGATGGGAGCCCACATAAGAGGTTGTTCCTTCATCAATTTCTTACCAATTTCTCATTCCACCCTACAACTGTACCTTCAGAGCACCAATGGGGTCGTGCTGACAGCTCGGGCTTCACAGGATAAGCAAGGGGAGAAAATAGAAAAGAACTACAAAGACTTAATGGTTTATATCCATGTTTATGATCGTTTCTCTTATCACCCTTATAATCCTCCTACCGGTACTATTAAAAATAATGCATCTAAAGACTTTTTCAACCAAGGTTACATATTTTCATTGTGGGAAGGCATCCCAGTCACCCGTATCGAAGGGGAGATTATTTTTTAGGTTTATGCACCCTTCATATTTATTAGTCAATTTAATTGTGTCCAGAAGATGTGTCCCCATGCCATCAATAGTGTTTGTTAGGAGAAAAATATGATGATAGCCCATCAAATATGGCTAATGTTAACCGGTTAGTACACCCAATGCCAGGAAATGCTTCTAGATCCAGGGGATTTTGTGCCCTTTCATACAAAAAACCATAACAAGGCCAAGGATAAATCATCTCCCAATGGTCAATTAGTCAACCTGGTTCCTTTCATGACTACTTACAAGGCATCTACGACAGTGGGAAAAGAGAAGAAAAATTGAGTTTCTTAATACTCTATATCAGGAAAAGTACTCTGAAGGCCTCTTGCCTCACCCTGAGGAATGTTCTAAAAGATGGGGTTGTGACCTCATGGGTGGATGAAAAAGCTGCTGAAGATGTTTCCAGGAGTTCACCATCCATTCCACCTAAGGATGATTTTCTACTTGCCTATAGGCATTGGGACCTTCTGATGGTCCATCCATCTACTCTGGATGGGTCCCCTCCTGATTTATGGAAGCTCCTAGGAACTAGGTAAGTTTCTCTCACTGACATTGGCTATGTGTCAACACCCACTGATGTTTCTCTTGATGAGGATCTAGAGAGGGTGGGTCGTTACCTTAAAGACCTCGAGACAGTCATCCATTCCTGATGTGGTCACTGAAAATACTCACATCGGGTACTTTCCATGTTGCGACCAATGACTATTGATGAGTATGACAGTGTCGTTGGATAACCTATTGTGGATTCCATGGAAAAATATTCTCAGTTACTCTCAATGTCTCGTAAATTTTTATCTCCTTGAGGTCCTGAGTTTTCAGAGACACCTAGGAAACATTTGATAATGTCCAAACCTGCTGCACTCCCATGTACTAACCTTCCATCACAAGCCATCCCAGTTACGGTTGTATTTCCAGATTCCTGGAGAGTTTGGGAGAAACTGAGGGTGAACGCTTCAAATGAAGACATATGGAGGCATCTTTAGGGGGGGTACATTTTGACCTTCCATTTTTTGGTGGATCTATTACTCCTATCGGTATTTTAGGAAACAAAGTTCCTAAGGATGTGGCTACCTACTTGAATGAAATGGAAAAGTGTCTCCCCGCCCCTGCGGATAGGGATTACTGGTCGGACCGCATGTCATTAATGTCAGTACTCCCACGGCTGATGGGAGAGGTTATTTTTTTCAACCACTAACCTTAAAATCTTTTAATTAAAATATTCTAAAGGTCCCCCCTCCCCTTTTTATTTTGTAGGGGCCTATAGGATCTCAGGAAATAGATTTTTCCTTGATTTATTCTCCTAGAGGTACTTCGGCTGGATAGTTCACCCTATCAACGGTAGGGGGTACTGATGAAGGACCCCCTGGAGCCCAAGAACACATATAATTGGTCATTGTAGACCCTTCTAGGGAATTTCCTACTCCACCTCCTCTTGGTGATATTATTTAGGAGTCATCCCACTAACAATCAAAGTAATGCAAGCAAGCCTCCCAGCTGTCAAAGCATATTTAGAGGGGGATCACAAGTAATTGTTTGCTCACCTAGTGATTGATCCAAGTAACCTTATCTTGTAGACTCACTGATATAAATATGTACTTTGACGCAGGGCCTATTGGTAACTAGAGAATAACCACTCAGGTACCTACAACTCATGTCCCCTTTATGGTAGAGGAAGTGTCACCATATTTTACAGCTGACAAAAACAAGGAAATAGGGCCATCTAAAGAGACTGGGGGTACTGTTGACCCCTTAGTTATGCCTGCTTCTTCTCAAACAATCTCTACACAAATAATATAAGGACATTTAGAAGAGGAGGGATCAATTTAACGTGCTTATCTGAGACTCATGTAGAGAAACATGGTAGTCTTTATAGTAGTGGATGAGTTAAGTGGTGAGCCCCAAGCCTTGCGAGATTTTGGAGGGACTTAAAATATCAAGTATCCAATAAATCTCAATCGAATGGAATTTTCCCCTATAGAGGGATTCACTCTAGAGATTGATATTTCTTCCTGCTCATGGTGGATTTGGGGAAGTCACAATCAGGGAGGCTGATCTTCTAACCCCTGAAAATTTGGAGCAGGCTATCGTGCCCTTTTCACCAGTTCTAAGAGGAGTTATGTTTTTGACCCCCAGGATCTCAAGACCAATACCCTTATCTAGAATTAATATCCCTATAGGCCTTATATTAATCAGAAACCTTTGGACGGAAACCTTGAGGGATACTATCTTGGCTAAACAAGGCCCAGAGTCTTCAGTATTCCCGAGTTACAAAGGAGCGCAACTAATAATTGAAGATATATCACCACCAGTTTTAGATAGTGGTACTAATTAGGGGGTGGGAGGTATTGTCGCCTCCTCCCTATTTTCATAATCACAACTGAAATCCTTAGTAACAACGGCAGCCATCCCCACTCTGTTTTCCACTGTAATTACCAGAGACGAGGCTGTTTCAGGGCCAAGAAATGTTCTAGCTACTGAATCAAGTACCTCTCTCATAACATTCATTACATCCAACATTTAATCATTAGGGACATACTCTGAGACCAATTAAGAAATCTTGGTCGATCTCCATCCCATTCAACAAAATTCATGGTGGAACATTTGAAGATTAATTTCTCAGACTCCCTTGGGTGAGATGCCTGTGAAATTTCCAAAGTTACAACACTATGTTTTGGTCCTAGGATTTAGTGGATTTGAAAATCATGGTATTTATGATATATTAATGTAGGTGGTCACTACTTGGGAAGAAACTGGTTCCCTAGAATCTCAAAATTTCACGGCAGAGTTGATAACTTATCTTTCTGCCACACGACAAATTCTTTTTGACGAAACTTCCATTCATGTCGAAGCAGTTTCAAGGTTGCAAAATGAACTCATGAATCAGGAGTATCTAATAGAACAAATAGACCAATAAGTAGTGAAACAAATCCATAAACCGAAGTAGCATAAACAAGAGTGGTCCCGAGCTACAGTAACCATCGAAGAGGGGTGTTGGAAAATGGAAGAAGATGAAATGACCAGCCTTTAAGCCATGAGGGATGTAGAGGTGTTGTGGGAAATCAAGGAGGTCGAGACTGTGAATTTATTAATGCTTCTCCAATCCATTAGGATTTATATCAAATGTTGATGTAATTATGTGACTCTATTGAAGGTCTCTTTTTGCATAAAAGGAGAGGCTTGAGGATATGGATTCCCACCATATATATTTATGAAATATGATGGAACCAATTTGCCTTTAAATGTTTATTCCCTATATTGTAATGTCATATCAATTGATCATAATCAATTATATAATCATTATTTTGATCAGTTATAAATTTTAAACCATGATTCGAAACCAATAAACTGAAATAATCTACTTGGGACCTAATTTTTTCAAATGTTGCAGTTCTCAGCGAGTGTAGTTTGACTATTGCTAAGGTTTTACTGAAATCTCACAAACATTCATGTCTTTTTTCATTTTTACCCTAATTATTTCCTAATAATGTTTGAAACAGTATTATAAGGCATAACTTGAATTTTTCTTAGGCTTCCCATTGCGGGTTTTTGACATAACATGTTTTACGTCTCTTTTGATGGCTCAACACATTTTATCGAACCAATACTTGACTTTTACCTAGAGACGCTCGTTGTGGAATTTCACTCTAAAAAGTAAAGCATATTTTTTGTAGGTAGTTCATAGTCTTTCCAATCAACGTTATTACTGATGTTTTAGGTCATTCAGATTTGACCAAACATAATGGGGAAAGGTCCCCAATTCATGACTCATCATACACGAATGTTCTAATATCCTTCATACATGGATTTAGAGATTTTATTTGACCTAATTCTGTGTGTTTTGGACATGCATGAAGCTTGGAATCAATTTTAGGCGTACAAAGGTAGGAAATGACTCTCCTAGAGACAAATTTTCCTTTGATTTTCAGCCGTTTTATAGAAGACATATATAGATCCACTGGAGCATGATCTGCATAGTCTAACAATGGAATCTTCATGACACTGGCCTTCTATCTCTGATGACCTGGTAGGGTTTGTAACACATTGAATTTATTTTGATGTTGGGAGCCATAGTGGGTGGCTGTTCTGATTAATGGTGTCTGAAAATATTTGGGACATTCATATCAGCGTTGAGTGGGAATCTATTCTGGCATGGTTCTTACTTGCATAAGGGAGAGATGGTGATTGGTCAGTTCAATTAGAAATAATTTTTATGTTAGGGTAATTTGGAAATAAGAAGGTATGTAAGATTTTATCCATGGTTTTTACAAATCAAGGGGTGTGACATGACATGAATTTCATCTAAGAATATGGAAAATGGAAAGGACTCTCCTAAGAATGATTTTTCCTTTGATTTACGATCGTTTTGTAGGCGATATATGAAGAGCCATAGGGAAATTATGTGCATAGTCAAACAAAGGTTTTTATAGGACACTGGACTTCTATATTCCATGTCCAGAGAGGATTATGGAGATTGAAACTTTCTAAATACGGTAGGAGACCTTTGACAAGGGGTGCACCTGAAAACAAAAAAGGGACATTTTAACTAAACTTCTTTGGGGAAACCTAGAAATAAGTGGGGTCATTCTTATTTTGTATGCAGATCAACTTCATGAATACGTATGGGGTATATTTATTTTATAGAAACCTCAAAGGAGACTAAAGATAAATCGGGCATGCACGTTCTGATATATCCAGGATGTGTGTATGGAAGAAAATGTAAACCATGACATTGAGGGTCCTTGAATTAGGAGGGATGCTGAGGGGCTTGGAAGTAACTAGGAATAATAAGATAGGAGAGGACTCTACAGGGGATGATTTTTCCTTTTATTGACAACCATTTTTGTGGGAAACATATGCAGATCCACTAGGGCATGATGTGATTTTCCAAAAAAAGGTGTCCACATGACACATACCATCCATATCAAATGGCTATGGAGGATTATGGGGATTCAAGAATGCTCAGATTATGGAGTTTGAGGTATGGTAAGAGTGTATCTGGACAAATTGGAAACATTTGTGTTATGATTTACTCATGGAATGAGGTATCCCTTCTATAGATCTAACTCACATGAAGGTTGAAGCATTCGTCCCATCTTTATGGTACCCAATTATTTAATGTCACTTGGCCAGGATGTGGGGTTCCACTCGGAGAAGGGAACTATGGCATGCCTTTTTGGGTTGTGCTACTAGGACAAAATTCATGGATTGTCTTACCATAATGTCATGGTGGATCTCTCACTATGATACTTACTCTCACATGACATATTCTTAGTGTGAGAAACAAGAGATTACGATGGTTTTGGATCACCACCTAAGAATGAAAAAATCAAAATCAGATAGAACATTAGGCTTAAAACATTCCTATGAAATTTAACATCATACAGTAAGGATGGTTTTGGCCTTGCAGTTTAATATCGTGCGGTGAGGACCTGATGATGTATATCTCAGAGACATTCAGTGAGGACAATTATTCTTTCATAAAGATATTTAATATTATTGAGTTAATTTCAATCAGGATGTTCTAGAGTTCATTAGATTTGGGTGATGATAGAAGGTGTAAACGATAGTCTTAGGGGGGAAACATGGATCCGGAGGGATGGCATGGGGATTGGAAGCCATCAGGTGTACCGATATGGGATAGGAATATCCTAGGGAATATTTTTCCATTGATTGGCATCCATTTTGGTGGGAAACAAATGAAGATCCACCAGGGCATGATGTGCATAGTCAAACAAAGGTATATGTAGGACACTGGCCTTCCATCTCAAACGACCATGAATGATTATGGGGATCCAAGTTTTCCTGGAATATGGAGTTTCAAAAATGGGAAAGATGTTCCTGAGAACATAAAGAATACCCAAACCCTGATTAACTATGAACTACTGGAGCTTCCACATAGGTATGACTCATATGTATAGGGGGAAGTATGATCTTTTAACTTCTTATAAGTGGGCGGCCATATGTGAGATCTTGTAAAATTTAGAATTGGGACACACATAATTTTTTAAGAATTTCACATTTTATTTTCATGTTGTTAGGACATTTCATGGAAACCTCATACATGTCTGACATATGCATGGGGAAAGGGGAATTTGTTTTGATGGTGGTTGGGCCGGGATGCCAAATTTGGGCATCACAACATATCCTGAATGAGAAAAAATCAAGCCACATGTTATTTTTAACATTCCATGTACTGATATGGTTCGGTCCATGTGTAGGGACATGTGAGGTCATTTTTCACAGTGGCTAGTCTAGGATGCCGAATCCAGGTGTCACTACATATCCTACAAGGGAAGGAATCAATCCATACGTAGTTCTGAATGTTCCCCATACCAATCTGTCTCGAACATGAGGGGAGGAAAATTATTGTTTTATTTTCTATGGGTGTTAGGTCTACTATACTTATTTATCACTTGTTTGTGTAAATGAATCCTTACCACTGATCCAAAGCTCTCATGAGTTATACTCGATGTGAGAAACATTGAGTGAAAAGGTTTTCCCATACAAGTATGGGGAAATATAGGATATGATAGAGGAATTTTTTTTGGGGGGTTGGACCAAGATCGAGGATTAAGGAGTCTTTAAATATCCTAAAAGGGAATGAATCAATCCATACGTAGTTTTGAGAAAGATCATGCAGTTTATTGTCATGTGATTAGGATGCTTTGTGCCATGCAGTTTAACGTCTTACAGCGAGGAAATGAGTCCCAGTTTAATGTCATGTTTCAGAGAACAGTTCCCCATAGTTTAATGTCATCTGTATTGGACTATGACTCATAGTTTAGGATCATAGAGTTTAGACGAAGATTGGTATTTTCAATTATTTGAAATACTTCTTCAGAAACCATGAATTTTTTGGAAGCCGTTATGAGTTGTCCATCCATTGATATCAGGGATTATGCTCCATTGGACTAGACGCTTTGTATGACATATAGTCCTTCCCACTTTTGACCAAGTTTAAAGGGAATATTCCTGAGTATCATCGGGGTTCTGAGGACTAAATCCATTTCTCCTTTGAGAAAATCTCAAAGGATAACCTTTTTGTTAAAGGCTCGTGCGATCTTATTTTGGTAGATTTCCAAATGGTGTAAAGCGTGTAGCATTTTTTCATCTATCAACTCCAACTCATCAAATCATATCTGGGATTTCTGATCCATGCATACATAATCACAAATGGACACACAAAGTGATGGCACATGGATTTAGATATGTAAAACTGCATCTTCCCCATATACAATTAGTACGGGGTCACCTGGGTGGTAGTGCGTGTTGTGGTCTAGTAATCCCAAAAAGCATGAAGAAGCTTGTCTAGCCATGATTTCATATCCTTATCAACCCTCTTTTGGAGTATATATTACAAATTATTTGTGAAATCCTCTATCCACCCTTTGGTTTCTTCATGGTACTAGGACGAACGCTTGGATTTGATTTTATACTCCTGGTATAACTTGTCCAGCTCAGTAGAGCAGAAGTTGGTTCCATTGTCTTTCAGTATTGTATGAGGGACACCAAATCTTGTAATGATTTTGGACTTCACAAAGCTAACGATGTTTTTCTCCCCGACTTATTTATGAGGTATGGCTTTGACCCATTTGGAAAATAGGTCAGCTGTTTTGAGTATGAACATGAATTATCTAGCTGTGATGGGAGGATCTTGTTCCACAACATCCATCCACTAGGTGGAAAATGGATAGGATTACATATCTGAATGATGTAACTCTATGTGTCGGTGTATAAAATTATCATGAACATGGAAGTAATGGAACTTCTTGGTGAATATGGCACAATCTTGTATCATAGTAGGCTAGTAATACCCAAGCCTTCGGATTTGGTGAGACAACTTGGTTGCTGATTAGTGCACTCCACTAGCTCTGTTGTGCACCTCCTTCATGACAGCAATAGTCTCTTCTCCATCAATTCACCTGATAAGGACACTGTCGAGGCCTCATTTCTAGAGAACCTTTTCGTGGATTACCCCATTGTACAAGAAAAAGTAGACTACCTATCTTTGGATCTATTCCCTTTTAGCCCTATCTGGTGGGACTTCCCCTTTGGGAGGAAATTTTCAATGGGCATCATCTAGCTAGTGGTGTGACCATAAGGCTTAGAAATGGAGAAAATGTTGTTAATCTCACCCATACTGCTCTGGATAAATGAAAATACCATCTAGCAGTGGGAAATTCTAATAAACATTTCTTCTTGGCCTGGATTAGCCAAGGTCGTGGATGCATTTTCCAAAGTATCGGCTTGAGCATTTTTAAAATGAGGTAAATAGGTCGACGTTGGTTCTGATTGGAATTCTTCCATCAATAATCAAACATGGTTAATCAAGGGTACCAATACATCATTCTTAATGGTGTGGTCACCATTGACTTATTTTATGACTAGCACTAAATCACCCTTTATTTTTAGGTGTTTGTCTTGCACATGAAGTCCTAGTTCCAGGTCCCCTATGAGGACCTGATATTCTGCTACATTATTAGTACACCCTTCTGATAGAAGTAAAGAATACGGAAGGACAACCTTTTCATGGGATACAAGTATAACACCCAACCCCACATTATTGAGCGTGGGATACTCCATCCTTTTCCCTGTCGGGCTTCTGGAAGCACCATCGAAGAAAATTTCACTTGTTTAGGGGTCCTCTTGGATGGAGAACACTTCATCTTCTAGAAGTTCTGCATCTAATGGTGTTGTTTCTTCTAAGGGGTGATCTGTCAAGAATTATATGAACACCTAGCCTTTGATGGACTTTTCGGGTACGTACCATATGTAAAAATGTTGTTGGATGACCGCACATCATGATAGGCATCCATTTATCATGGGACTATTGAGGATATATTTGAGCAGATTGCAGCCAGAGACCAGGTGGACATCGTGGTGATGCAGGTAATTCTTGAGTTTCTCAACCACAAAGATTAGAGATATGTATTAATTTTATATTTTTTAATAGCAATTTTCAGCATCAATAATTGTTTGGATGAGGTAAAAGAGGATATTCTGGCTGTTAGAATCATTCTTCTATGTGAGTAAGGTGCCTAAGGACAATTTTAAGTCGGTTACGTACTAAATGAGTGGTATCACCTCAATTGGAGGCATCAACACCGATGAGATCAGGAGATATCATTTGAGATTTTCAAATGCTTCTTTGCAGTAATTTTCCTACTCATACGTATCCACTTTCTTCATTATCCCGTTGAAAGATAAAAATTTACCTACTAGGATTCCTATGAAGAACCAGATGTTAGCAAGGTTCCCATACAGACCTCTCAACTCAGTGAGGTTGTGAGTTGGGGACATGACAAGGATGGTTTTTATCTTCTTGGGGTCGACTTTGATGTCGTGATGGCATACGAAAAAGATGAATAATTTTCTAGAGGTAACTCCAAAGGGCTATTTTAGGGGATTCATATTTAGACTATTGTTCTACAATTTGTTGAAAAAATCTTCATGATCGTCCATGTCATTTGAGAGTTTCCATGATTTAACAACCAGATCATCGACTTAACACTCGTCGACTTTTCCCAAGAAGTTCATGGAGATGTGATGCACGACACACTGATTTGGGGTAACATCATTATTTAGACCAAAGGGAATCACTTTATTGCATAAAACACCCTGAGGGGCCCTAAAAGAAGTAGCTTCTTCATCTCCTTGGACCATACAGATTTGATTGTATCCCGAATAGTTGTCCATGCAAGAGAGATCCTCCTATCAGGAAATTGCATCGATCAACAACTCTATGATTGGGACCAGGGAATCGCCTTTCGGTCAATGTCAATTAAGCTCCCTGAAGTCAATTCAAATTCTAATCTATCAATTCTTCTTTTTGACAGAGAATAAGTTTTACAGATAGATCAGATACTGGATTTCCTGTAGGAAGTTGGCTTTAATCATATTGTCAACATCAGCCTCTATTTTGGCAGTATGTGTTGGGTGGGTCCTTCTGGTTTTCTGCTTATAGCCCCGGTGATCTTCTGGTAAGCCTAGATAATGAGTGGCAACCTTAGGATCAAGGCCTATAATTTTTGTGTAGTTCCAGGCAAACACATCTTGATTACTCTTTAGGAAGGAGGTATATGCCTTCTGCTCCTCAATAGGCATAGCCATACTGATCAGAGTGGGTTGTGGGTCATCTTCAGGGCCCATTTTCATCTCTTTATGTTCATCAATTCACTACCACAAAACTAGGTTTCCATAGTGCCACCCATTAACAGTACTAAAAAAAGTGCTGATAAAGGGGTTGCATTTATCAGAGCTAAAAAAGGCCCTCATTAAGGGTACTTTTATCAGTGATGAAAAAAGAACTGATTAAAGTCTCCCTTTATCAGAACTTTTTTTAGCGCTAATAAAGGCACCCCCTTTATCAGCGCTTTTTTAACACTATTAAAGGGGGCCCCTTTATTAGGGATTTTTTTAGTAGTGCTAATAAAGGGGGGCTTTATTAGAACTTTTTCTTTAGCACTGATAAAGGGTATATTTCATGAAAAAATATATTTATAAAAAATAATATATTGATATATAAATATATAAGTATATTTATATTGATATAAATATAATATATATTTTTTAAATATGTTTTAGATAAGTATAAAAAAATATTTCCACTTAATATAAAAGATATGTAGTGAAAATGGATTATAAAATATCTTAACAAAATTATTAATTAATAATTTTCTAATTATCTTGCTCTAATAATTATTTAATAAAAATTTGAAGACACAAAAAATCAAAAAATTAATAAATGATCTAAAATTACTTGAAAACATAACTCAAACTTCAAACGACCATAAATTTTGACCCGAGTGTCCGTTCGAGCTCTAAAACATATAAAATTGAAGACTGCAACTATATCTACGCACTACTGATTGAAGGGAACCTTCTTTCACATTTTAAGGCCAAAAAGGCTTAAAAGGCCTCCAAAACTGAGTTTTTAGTTCAGATAACCAAATTTATTAACATTCAATGGAATTTCAGCCTCATTTTAGGGGGTATTTAGACCCTTTTCACTAGGGACTAAATTTATTTTGAGTGGTTACATTTATATATATATTATGGTTTTTAAATTTTATCATATTTCACAACGTAATGTTATTTATAATAAATTATATAACAATATATACATATTTTTTTATATTCTCCCATAAAAATTTAATTTTATAAATAAATAATTAAACATATTTACATATAAAGTATATTTCTAACTATATAAGGCTTGTATAAATAAAAAAATTATATCTATTTTATTTAAAATAAAAATATATTAATATTTATATACCTATATGATGTGTGTGTGTGTGTGTGTGTATTTGTGTGCATCTGTATTGACAAACTGATATATATTATCTATATATTCTAAACATACGTATATACATGTTAATATATAATATTTTTAAATATATATAAATATGTATAATTACACTTATAGATACACATATAATATATTTTTATGTGTGTTCTATATATGTATTTATTTATTTATAAACACACACAAAATAACTAATTTTATAAATTTATTTAAAACTGATCTTTTAAATATATATTAATATACAAATAAATATACAGATAAGAAATATAAATATATATAAATAAATAGATATAAATATATATTAATATGCGAATAAATATATAAATATAAAAATATAACTAAATATGTATATATATATATATATATTAATATACAGATATATATATTAATATAACTATATATATATTAATATAAATATATATATGTTAATATAAATATATATTAATATATGAGTATATATTTCTATATATATATAGGTATATTATTTAATGGAGAGCAAAGCAATATGGTGGAGTGGTAAAGGATTAGGTGCTCAGGCAAGAGGTATTGGGTTCAAATCCAAGGGGAGGTAGGTTGTGCACATGGGTGGAATTACTGTTAGGACAGTTAAAGGGGGTGGGGGGATAACTGGGGTGTGTGGGATGGGGGGTGGCTGGCTAGGGTGTGCAGGCTGGGGGTGGGGGCTTTTAATAGGGGCTTCAAGCGATGTTGAAGCCCCTCCCCCCAATATGCATATTTTTTTAATTTCTTTTTATGTTTTTTAACATTTATCAATGCTTTTAAAAAAGAACTGATAAAAGGAGTACTTTTACAATCCTAAAAAAGTGATAATAAAGAAACCATTAATTAGATATTTTTTATCACTGATAAAGGATACCTTTTATTAGTGCTTTTTTAGTGCTAATAAAAGGGTTCTTTATCAGCACTTTTTTAGCATTGTTAAAGGGTACCCCTATCTTAACCTTAATTATTAGAGCTTTTTTAGCATTGTAAATGTGATTTTCTAACGCTGATAAAGGCCATATTTTCAGTAGTGGATTGTGGTGGAGACACCTTCTTCGAATGCATGGGGAATCTTTGAGGTATTCTTCTTTTTCTTCTTCTTCTTCATCCTCTTCATCATCGTCATATTCTTCCTCTTCTGATGGAGATATGATTCTTGAGAAGAACTCTATAATGTTGGTAGATAGATATTCTTTTTCCTTATTGAGTAAGGAAAGGGTATTCTTGGGTCCCGAGGATGGGTCGGGAGTATCTTTTCTGGGGATTTTCCTGATATTGTGGGAGTCAGCCTACTTTTTTGTGTCTTCGGACTTTCCAGCCATAATAGAGATCATGTAGAAAATTGAGATCACATCTAGGATTTCACATATGAATTAAAATTGTTTGATGGATAATACATACTCTTCCCCAAGCTATTGGAGGGGATTGGCAGAAGGAATATCCAATCTATTTGGGGTAGTAATCCAATCAGTGTCACCGGCCGAAGAATGTTTGTCTTCTAGATCATTAAAACTTTCATTGATGTTACGTGACTCACAGAACTCAATGGGCATTTATTGGTGTGCAATGTTCTTTTTTCCCATTAGTGCAATATTTGATGCAATGATGGTGTGATGACGGAATTGCATCATACTGATGTATCCAAAGCCTCCCTAACAGAAAATTGTCGGTTGTAATTTGTTGCAATACTAGGAACTCGGTAAATGACATGAGGTCTCCAAGACAAGTTTTTAGCTTTATTCATACTAACGGTTTCTTCTCAGTTTTTTCATATCCCAGTAGAGTTGTAGTGTAGGGTGTCAAGCTATTGTCATCATAGTCTGACCGATGAAGTGTTTACAGCGAGAGGAGGTTGACTCCAAAGCTGTTGTCGATGAAGATCCTCTGGAAAACAATTCCATTTATATTACCAGACACATATAAGGGTCTTATGTTCCCTTTCATCATGGAGTCCTTATCCCTGCCTATGTAGGAGATAACGGAGTGACATTCTTTGGGACATAGTAAGGCTTCGATTTGTACCTCCCTAAGATCTGTGGATAGGATTAATGCATCTAGGATTAACAATTTTTTGGTACTAAAGCCAGCTACTTTAGAAGATCATATTTCTTCTCCAAAGTTTGGTGCTTCCCAGCTTGGGGTTTCTCTTTCATAGACACTTTAGGGTCTTAGGATTTTGATGTAGGTGGTTTGGCCCCTATAACAGGAGCTAGTGGCGATGCGGTCCTTTCCAGGTTTGGCCAAACTATTCTACCCATATGCCTTGGGTGATTTGATATTTTTTCATTCTTTAATGGATACTCTAGTATAATTGGTCTTGGATTTCCTTCGGTAAGGGTGAAGGAGCATTCCAGTTCTTGTTGTGTCTTTCTGAGGGTCCTTCTGTAAGTTTTTGCGATGTTAATGGTTTGACTTATGGCGTGGCCTGGAATTGGATTCCAGCCGTGATCATGCCTTCTAGGAAACCTCCACACACTACGGCCTCTTCCTCCAGATCTCCGATTTGGTGTGGGGAAGATAGGTTTTTGGCTACAGTATCCATCATAAAAGGGTTCCATTAATGTAATTACATTAATGGAACAGAAGATCAATTCTTGATCTGACAATGTTTCTGTCTGACTACCTTCTTCTGATAGTACCGTTTGGTGGGGGTGGTTCCCATTGTACCATTTGACGGGGTGTTGCATGTTGTAAAAAGTCTTTTGGTATGAAGTCTGAAAGTATCAACACTAACTACAGCTTTGGTGTCATCCCATCTTCTTGCTCTGGATTTTTTCCCTTCTAGCCTTTTGAGGGATGTGGGGCCTAGGAGGTCGGTTGTGTTGTATTAGGAAATTTTAGGGGAATGGTTTGTTGTTCCAACTATGCCTAGAGGATTTCATCAACATGGTTGAATATTTTCCGGGTCATCCTATTTTCAAATTTTTTATCCTTCTTATTGGTGATTGTTTTCCATTCCTCTTCCTCTCTTGGGTCAAAGGTGGAAACATGCGCCACTTGTGGTGATGGTGGCCCAACTTGACTTTCCCTAAATCCACCATCTTTTGTATAAGATCCTTTAAAACAAATAATTCTTAGATTATGTGTCCCAGTATTTGATAATAGGGAAAATAATTTGGATGGTCGTCGAGACCCACTTCATTATCTTGCTTTGTCTCTGGTAGCTGTAGCAAGTTTCAATTCATGGCAGCTATGAAATAATAGCAAACCTGGTCATCTCAGAATGAGTAGAATTATTTCTTAATTCATAGAATAGATTTCTTTAAGCACATCATCGCTAATCTTGTCGAGTTGGGGGTGGTGGCTGGTGTCCATGGGGTCCTGCACGGTTTGGTGGGGGCCTTGCAACTAGAGCTGGTGCCTGGGGTTTCATAAGAATGACCAAAGCCACTTAATCTTTTCCTGCACTTTTTCCTAGTGTTGATGGGTCCACTCGGGACTTAGGGTTCATCCATTGACTGAAATCTTATATCCTTTGGGAATTGGAAGAGAAATATCTAAAACCACTTGTGTACTTCACCTAGATGAGTGGTGTTCATAATTCATCTTGAATATTATCAATACACATGGTGAGCATTTCATCTTGGTTAAGTGGCCTATTCAGGGAATAAGTCCATCTTTTCCATTGGGTAATTAAGTCAGAGACTCTTTCATTCTCTCACTGCTCGCAGTTCATGAGTCCATTTTCTGTTGTCTTAAGAAGTGTTGAACTAAACTGGAAGATAAACTATCATTGAAGGTCCTCCCAGACTATGATTGAATTGGGTTGAAAGCTATAATACCATACAAAGGGAGAGCCCTATATGGTTTATATGAAGAAACTGAGTTTCACTACTTGTTGTTGTTCCAGAGTACCTATCATTGCGTCATAATAAGAGGCATAATGCATTAGATGTTTTTTTGTGTCCCCCAATCCATTGAATACTAGTAATACAGGGTTCTTGAAGTTTGGTGATGGCGGAACATTTCATACCCAATTAGGGTAGGGATTCTACTCTAGTTGTATAATAGCACACCTACCATCCATGAATTCTAGTCGACCTGTTAGTTTCTCGATAGTGTTCAAGATCACTTGATTCATATCCTACCGATCTTGATCTTGGGATGGTGTGGTAGTGGGAAAAACTAGGCATGTCAGTGATGTTGGAATTTTGGGAAGATACACAGCTAGGGGCATCATTTTTGGGTTTACCTGAATATATTCCAGCTACCTTCCCAATGGGGGAATGTCTTGGTGTCCTTTCGAGTCTGGGATTAATCAGATTTCTGGTCCTGATGCTAGATTGGACTGGCCCCAGATATTTGATTCATTATCCAAGATGAGTTCATGTGGCAAGGTAACATCTTCTTAGCACACCTACGGACATTCTGTAGGGGGAACCCATCTGGTGAGGTAGCTTCATCGATATAGCTCATCATTAATTCTCTTGAGCTCTTCCATTTCTTCCTCAAACTTGGTGATCCTTTCCCAGAGAGTGAGGGACACATTCTTAGGGGTAGTAAGAGGTGGTTCATATATGACCTTGGATTTTTTTCTTCACTTTGTTGGGGTTTTTCATGGGAGTTAGTGATAGATTAACTGAGGGGTGCCAAAATTTTGGACAGATCTCTCATTCCAAGTATAAATACAATCAGGCTCGGTGTGGGATGCATCTGGGAGGGAACCATCTTTCCTTTCTTCATATCCCTCTGACTCATTTTCTATGAGATCTGTGGGGTTGAAATTTACCAAGTTCACTAATACATATTGCATTGGGGGTGGTGTGCCTAGTTACGAATGGTTGGAAGGATTTCTGCATCCTTTGTTGGACTTTATCCTTCCATTCTGTGATATTCTTCTAGTTTCTTGGCGAATATTCACACAAAGAGAGCCCTGGATGGGGGTGCGAGCCACGGGAAGGGGTGGAACGGGTGACTCCTCAATCCATCATTATTCTTAGATGAGATAAGACAAACATCCACTGTGTGAGGGCTTGAGGTAAAAATTCCCCCATCGTTGTGGGCTGGGGTTGTCCCCATTCTTCCATTGATGCGTTGTGGCACGGATTTGTTGGTCAAATGGGGGAATTTTGATTTAAAAATTACCCCAGCTCTGTGTGTTGGGGTTGTTCCCGTGTCACGGTGGTAGCCGCCACTATTTCCACCTTTTCAATTTCACATACTCTTGTGCGGGTGTGATCTGAGTATGGAATTGGGCCTGCATAGAGTCTATGGTCTTTTGAAGACATGATCACTGCTTGTTGGTTGGATTCCCTTAAGAGATAATCATGTTGGATGTTCTTTGTTTCCAGACTCAGAATCTTTTCGATGGATTGATCTCTTTGGCCTTGACATTTTTGAGACTTACTCTAGGCCAGTTTTTTTCAAGTATCCCATATTTCCTAAGAAAGGGTTTTATTTTTTTACTGCCTTTGGGTAATGATGTTGCACGATGTCATTTCCAATGAGGTTTGTTGGACATGATGTGAGGTGAAGTATAGAGCTCCATGTTCTCCCCATGGACGAATGTAAACTCCATTCGGGTCATTACAAATGAGGTGAAACAAATTGTGCAGTGCATAGAGGAAAGCTAGTTCAAGGTTGTTCTTTCACCTTTCTGATTGTGGATACCATGGAGATGAGAGGGCTTCTAGGTCAATTAGATGGTGAATCACACCTATAGGGTTGACGTGGTCTGCATTCCTTCATAGGGTTGGAATTTTTCTTTTAGCTGATGAAGATTTTTTCATATATTGAGATTAATGTCATGTATACATATCCCAGACAAATCTCCTAGTATGTCGTAGTGAGAAGTGGTCATATCCAAATACATCACTGGTATATTATCCATTGATAGTGGTCTTCTCACAAGAAACATATCCTATTATTGTTGTTTCGGGGTCTCCGCTACTTGATATGCCCAGCTCGAATGCTTCTTAATGATTTCATTCCATGAATTCTGTCTAGTGTGAGCCTCAATGATATGCATATGGCATAGGGGTGGCTCAGAAGATAAGTGTGGACTCGGGCCATCCTCTGGTAGAGAAAAAATATCAATCACTATAGAAGGAGTGCATGATGTGTCTAACTCCATCATTCTGAGAGCCTCCGTATAGGAGGTTTTTCTCAACTTTTTTTCGAAAAGGGTAGGACCTTCTTTCCATTATGACTTTTTGTTATGGGGAGGACATTCGCAATTGTTGTTGTAATGGTGAGGGCTACTATTACAACTTGATACCCGACCGTGTGGAATGTCTTTAAGTGGTATACCCTGTGAAGGACCATCATGGTGGGATACAATGAGGGTAGGACCTTCTTTCTACTTTATTTCACTGAGCGGAGTACCTCCTCGATGACTGCTATGAATGAGAGGACTACCATCATGACTTGTTACCTAGCTTCATGGAAAGTTTCTGCAGTGTACATCTTGGGAAGGGCCTTTAGGATGTACTACAATGAGGGGAGGACCTTATAATTTATTGATGTTACTATAGGGAGGAAATTCACTGAAACTGCCATTTCAGGGAGGGACTTCTCAATGAATATATTCATGGTGTGGACTACCATCATGAATTGATGTCTGACTATAAGGAGAAGTATATCTGTAGCGTATACCCTGGGAAGGACCATTAGGGCAGACAAAATCAAGGGGAGGACCTTTATACTTTTTGATCATCAGGTCCATGGGAGGGATACCCTGATGTGCATCAGGAGATAGGATCTCATGATTGATCATTCATATCCCATGGATTGATGTCCCATGGGTGCTCTGTGGAGGACCTTCAAAGCTGTTGGTAGCAATTTTGTAAGGAGGACCATTGTAACTACTACTACCACTTCCATAATTTGGTAATGGACTAACAGGGTCTTGATCCTTTAGTGATATATGTTTTAGGGCATCAAGAACCCCATCTTCTAGCAGAGTTGGATCTTGTATGTCCTCTTCATTTTCTGATTGCCTTTGGCACGTTTCATTTTTGAGCATTATCATGTGGGTAACTGGGGTCGTCTGCTGTTGGTAATGGCCTTAATATATGGTTACCAATCTTTTTTGGCTCCTTTTATGTTTTCGGGATACGCCGAAGGACATCTTGAATTTTGGCAGGGATATATGCCTACCCTAGGGAGGCCGCCACATTGGACCAGCGTCCCCCAGTTGGAATGGGTATTCGTTCCTGATCTAGTTGTTTGTGTATCGAAAGATATTTCCTTCAACCCTCCTAGACTAATTCAGGGTTACATAACTACTCCTGAGTGACTAACTCATTTTGTGAGTGAGTCATTCTGTTTGAGGGAATCGGGTTGTGGGCCCGATTTCTAGCCTTTCACACCGAAGCAATAATCTCTTTGCATGTTTTAATGATACGGTATCTGATCGACTTCTGATCTTACATCATTGAAATGATTTTATGAGATACATCTTTATCTGGAATAGGTATAAAGTCCCATTCTGATATTGGATCAAGGGTTTGTGCCTACTCGGGTCCTCCATTGAGTTTCCAGTAGATACTAGCAGTTCTCCAATTCCAGGATAGAGGAATGAGTTTTACGCTAGTTTTCTTCTTCAGTTTCCACCATATTTTACTGGTGGACTTCATATTCATGAGTGGGGATTTTCATCCGCTATTCTATCGATGTACCTATCTCACAAGCTTTGTATGCATCCACTAGAATTTGACTTTGCTCATATTTTCTCATTGTATCCCTATTTGGATGATGATCTTGATGAGTATTAGCAGCTATTTGTTCCTATGTGTAGCTAGTTACTTCCCTATTTGGTTGACAAGCTTATTGTGCATCGAAGGATATATGTATCTGCCTGTAGTTTGCTGCTCGATCTGCATGGAATGACTGACGAACACTGGAAGGAATGTGCTTGTGCCTGTATTGTGCCGCCCTATTTTTGTGGTGGGTTTGAGTGGAAGGGAGGATTCATATGTCTACCTATTGAATGTCTCCATGTTAGTATGGTAGAGTTTCTCCCCAGGAACCAAGGTGATAGTGTCTTCATAATTATATATTCACCTCCCTTGGTGAGCAGCACAAGGGGCCCAGGTCTCTAGGACTTTATCAGGTGCCCTCGACATAAGGTCCTCTTTGGAGTGATGAGTTCTCGTCACCTGGTTTCAGCGATGACATTCTCTAGTGGGGCCCTATGAATAGGACCCTTGTGCAGTTGAGTAGAAGTAGTCAACATCGACATCATCTTTCTCCCTAAGATAAGGGAGGTAATTGTTGTCACATTCTGAGGAAACGCTCCCAAAATGGTTTGAGATGACCATCGGGGCCGCCTTATGTTGGGGTATCGGCCATGACTGAATAGTTGGCTAGTAAGTCTTCATAGACTAGAGGGCCTGTCTCATGACCTCCACCATGGGGAGAATACTATTTTGGTGGTACTCTTTGATCAGTGTGTTGGATACCCAGTGTTGAAGGTGTTCGGTCGGTGAGGGGGTCCTCTTCTTCTTTGGGACCTCAGCCACATAAGGGATTGCTGATGCGCATGTCTCCATTGGTTATTGGGATGTCATTTGGATTAAAGGTTGCTCTGTGGGAACCTGAAACATACATATATGATATACATACCACAAACCCTTGTCAAAGTAGCATTATTTTAAACAAATTCATATCTGATGATTCATCTTGGCCCCCTTCCCCTCTTTTTTGTTGTGGGGTGAAAGAGTTTGAGTGGGGTAAGACCACCAACATGGTTAAGGATTCATGTCAGGTTCACCATTTTTGTTCCACCTCTGAGTTGGCGTGTTTCATGCGTAAGGGGGGGGGGAACAATATGGCTCAACGCCAAATATCCTTTTTTCTATTATCATTGGGATAGAACTGCCACCTTGGTTTTATATTCACATTAGGTTCACTATTTGTGTTCTACCTTTGAGGTGGATTGTTTGGGGTGATTGTGAAATGGTCAAATGAGAATCATCACCCATCTCTTTTTCTAGAGACGGTCTCTTGTCAAATTCAACATTACTTTTGTTTTGACCCTTTCTGCATCATTATCCTTTAAAGTAGGGTTGGATTAACCCTATGGGGACTATATAATTCAACCCTTTTGGATTGCAAAGAAGAATCCACAGTCTGATGGTCCCAGTCGGCGATTGCATGGGGTCAATCACTTATACAATTGGTCCTCCTCAGATATAACTTTATAGGATGGTCTCCCATGGGTTTATTCATGGATCTAGAAACACCAAATGGCCCTGGTATCCATGATTCATGCACCTACTTTCCAATGGTATTTTCTCATTGGAAAATGGTTTGTCCAATGAATTTTAAGGACTCCATTGGTTGAGAGGATGGGACGTCA
Source organism: Viscum album (assembly GCA_963277665.1). Classification (NCBI taxonomy): domain Eukaryota; kingdom Viridiplantae; phylum Streptophyta; class Magnoliopsida; order Santalales; family Viscaceae; genus Viscum; species Viscum album. The sequence goes on along the minus strand of OY728163.1, from coordinate 373,778,942 downwards.
AGCTCATCGCACCCTTTTGGGAGAGATTTATTGCAAAGTCCATAACTCTCTTATATATTTAAGTCATGTTCATATGTTCGTGAGTCCTTTGTTCATTATTGAAGAGTGTTTCCATGGGGTACCCCAGATTTTTAGGATCGTCATAGGAATACATATACTTTATGTTACGAAGGTAATGCTAACTTGATACATACAATATTGTGATCTTGATATTATCATCATCTAGGAGGAACAGAAGGTGGCTTGATGTTGGAATAGGACCCACAATATGGGTTTCCAACATATCCTCTAGAGAGGAATTAGAACCCACGTAATTCGGATTTTCTGGGGGCTTACCCATAGAAGCTTCCCATTTAAGAGGACATGATTGGGTGAACCCATTTTGGAAGGGCACTCTTTTTAGCAAGGGCCTTTAGGTATACTTCTTATGTATACTAGTTTGATCATGAATCAGAGTTCTAATATTTCATATTTGCTTGGATGTTGTAATCATGAAAAATCTCTATGCCCATGTGAGTCATACCTGGTGTGAGAAATAGGAGGATGTGAGGGATCCAACAAACCACATGCTTCCTCTCTTATTGGTGGGAGTGGGAGATCCTACGATGGATGATGCTGGGGAGATGGTGGGTGAGAGCGTGGAGTGGTGATCCTTTCAATGTGAAATGACATTAAATTTCATGTGAATCATCCTCAGAATATTGGAGACTTACCTCAATGGAAGTGCCCTGGAATGCTTTCTATGAAGGGGATGAAGGTTGTTCTCATAAAAAGGGGAGGCTAACATAAACCCTTTGACTGATCACCATTACTTATTGAATAGAAAACAAGGTGATCACTCTTAACCCTATGATTGGTGAGGTTCACATTGGCATCCCATGTTTATACTCTGGGTTACCATGGGAATGTAGACCCACAGACATTCTCGGAGCCCGAACCATTGTGGGGAGAGCCATCGTGACTCAACTTACCATGGGTATTCAGACTCAAAGGGCTGCACTGATGCACCCAATGGTCTGATCATATGGGTCAGGTGGCTTCGGTGGAGGCTTTGGCCTGATTCAAGGGGACTGGTTCGTGGAGGGATTATAAAGGACTAGATGGTAATGGAGGGGAGAGATTAGAACTGGAGTAAAGAGTAACTGAAAATACCCCATTCTATATACTTTTTTCTTATGCGGGATGGAGGAAGCTCTGCACACCATAGTTGCATGCGGGTAGAGGGGTTGTACGTGAACTGATGTAGTACATGGGAATGGTTATAGGCCACCATGAACCACAGTGTTATGCAGTCCTGAATGTGGTTTGTCACGCCACTTTGGGATTCCGCCGTGTACTCACGCAGTACGTGGCCCTGGGTTAAATCCGCATAGCGATATACTATGCAGAACACCATATTGTAAAAGGTTCAAGGGGACTTTCTTTCATGGGAAGTTCATCCGCAAGAAATATGTGATTCATGGTTTCACCATTTAGGTTTTCAGCTCTAGTATTATTACTAAATTTACCCGTTTTATGGTTTGTGGAAAGTTGTACCTACGAATAGAGTGACTCGCAATTTGGGCTTCACTGCTTGTTCAAGACTAAAGTTGGAATCTTCTTATAATTCTATCATCCAATCTATGGGGTCCCCTTCAGGCATTCATTGTGTGTCCACTTATCAATTCCTTATGTGCTCCTTTGATAAAGAATGGGGGAAATCGTATCTATAGGCATGAATTACCATTTCTGGAGGGCCATTAATAGATATCCTGAATCATGGAAGACTCAGTCAACCAGGGTTTGCAAAGTCTCTAGTTTGTAGAACCATAAAGGTTTTCTTCCTTCTCAAATCGTTAAGTTCATGAGATGGTGCGCAGATGGCCTTCGTGCACGCAATTCCTTCAACGACATAGTTAGTGGTACACTGGGTTCACTGGCCATCACTCTGTGGGCCAGCACCTCATGGATCATATTGCATACCAGTGATTCACGTTCCAAGCACTCCATGAACCCTTCCCAGTTTTGGAACGTGGGCCACATAAAATCCTTTGAAAACATGAATTCATTCATGTTTATTTTGAAATTTGTAACTCAATTTGAGTGCATTCACCTTTTTAGACATATAGGATTATATGTTTCCTTATATAAAGTGATTGTGGGAGTATTTTATTCCCTTGGAAGAATTTTCGAGACCCTATAATATACCTTTATTTTCAACTTATTTAGAAGTTTCACCAGTGACATCAACTGCTTTGGTGAAGTTTTCTCTCATTTTAATTTTCCCAGTTTCTATCGTAATAATCATTGATTGGGGTTCTAACAACTATTATTCTTTCTTAGATAGACTATATTTTATAAAATCTACCATCTTTTCAAATTTAGTTTTTTTCTACCTTTTCTTCTGATTTTCTTTAATAGGTATAGATTATTTCATGTTGATTTTCTCATTGTCAACTTATATTTCTTCATATCTTTTCAGTTTTCTTTCAAACTAATCAATATTATCATTTTAAGATCTAATAAAATTTATATTTGTCTCTTATTTCTTCACCTGGTCATTATTATCAAATTTTATTCTCTCAATATTTTCTTCATCTTATTTCATTCTTTCTTGAGTTGAGTATTCTGCTCAATTTCTATTGCCAAATTTTCTTTGAGAATATATTTTGTTTCTATAATTTCTTTATCACTATAATTATTGTCTCTACAATTAATTGCATTTCTAACTTGAGGAATAAAGTAATTTTGATGATCATATTCATCACTAGATGAGGAGTCACCCTTATTTCTTCTTCTCTAATATCTTTTTTTCTTGTTTTCAGAAGGAAATAATTATTTATGTTTCTTCCACTTCGGTTTTTGTGATTTATCAATATATTCCTTGGACTCATTCTCTTCAACTTTTTTCCTAGTAAAATTTTCTGCCAAATTTCATTTCCCATCAAAATTATAATATTTCGGTGTTTTACTTTTCTATTTTCTTATATTATATTTACTAGAAAGGATGTAAATAATTATATTGAAATATTTATCTTATTTCTCTACCTATGAATCACTTGATTCATCTTTAGTTTATTTATCTTTGTATTCCACTTTTAAAAAATATTTTAAATCCATATTTATGTAATAATTTGTCTTTAAATTAGTGGATTTTATCAATTCATATGAAAAAAAGATATCATTAAGTTCATCCAAAGATAAATCTTTATGATCTTTTAGTGTCAAATATTTGGCATCAAATATATCTCAAAATATTCTCATAAGTTACATAAAAATTGTAGAATCTTCAAACTTATCACTCAAACTTATGATTTTACATACAATCCCAGTTACCCATGTAATGTTACTCTCAAAAAATTCATCATAATTCATTTTTAAATACTTAAATCTACTTATCCATATTTTAAACTTGGATTCCTTAACTTTAAAATTCCACTAAAATCTAATTCTCAACTTATCCTAAATTTTCATAGCCATTGGAAACCCCATTATCATTTTATAAACATCATTATTGAGAGCCATAACCAAACAATATGTTATTTTTGGTCAACTTCAATACATTTTTTATAAGAATCTTTCATACCAGTTTCATTGATGGGAGGATATCCCACTATTACTATATCTCACACTTCAATGCCAAGTGGAAAATAAAGGATGTCATCTAATTCTTAAAGCTGTGAAAGTTCTTGCTATTAAAAATAAGAACACCCTTATTGTTAACTGAACTGAAATTATACATTATCAGAGATGGATATTTTAGAGGGAATCTAGTCTATGATACCATTTTTTCCAAATTGTATTGAGTCCACTAAGAGGGGGGGTGAATCAGTGGTTCCTTTCATTATAAGAAAAAAATTTAACCTCCTTATTAAATATTCATAACCTATGAAATGTGTTAAAGTTATAATGCAGTCAAATAAAACATATCAACCTCAACTTTTGTATGGAAAAAATATAAAGTGAAGGAATCACTTGATATTTACAAGGTTTAGTATAAATACATACTCCTTTCCATGTTAGATATTCCAAAAAATATGGATTCTTTTACGACTTCTCTCTAGAATACCAATGCAAAAGTAGAGAACATTTATACAAAACAAATAACAACTTTCATGATATTTTTGTTAAATACCCCCCCAAACTATCCTTTTTAGTATTAAATTTTCCATATCTAGTTATACACCCCAGCAAAGAATAAAATCCATTTAATAAATTGGTAAGTATCTATAGTTAGAAGCTTTACTTTCTTTCTTCTTTTCTGATCCACATTAAAAAAGTCTTCACTTCCTCCACACGTAAGATGAATCAAACTTTACATGTGTAAAATCTTCATGAAAAATAAAAATTCTATAAGAAACGTGTTTTCCTTGAATCATTATCTAGAAAATATATTAAAAAACATCCTAAATAAAAGACAGTCTAATCTTCCTCAGTTCGGAAACCTCTGTCTGATGGTCTATGTATGACGATCAGTCCAATATGGTCCTTCTTCTTCTATTCCATATTTATCTGGGTAAAAACTCAATTGTAATATTAAATTTAATATCTCTGATGGAACTCAGTATGATGAACATTTCTCAAATGGATTTCATTCTTATGGACTTTCTTCCTTGAAGCATCATCTGATGGAACCTTCTCCATTGATAGGATTAAAATCCACTTTGATGGACTCATTATGATGTAACTTCCTTAGCATAAACTTGAAAAACAATGTCTAGATGGGAACTAAAAACCTTAAATAAATATAATATCTCTCATTTCATGTTAACAATTCATGTTTTTCATATATCTTCAAATATTATGTGATCTCTTTTTATAGGAACCCGATAATGGTAAAGGAGGGAAATATAATTTCACTTCAAACTCAAAAAATTCATAAATCTCAAATTTAACATTCATTTATTCTTTATAATTTACTTATTCAACTATTAATAACACTTTTGGGTGCTTCTCAAATCTTTTCAAACCTTTATACTTCTTCATGTTGACAAAACATTTCTTTAGTCCAATTCTTCATTACAATTTTTCATTCCAATTTTTCTTTATGTTTCTCTATACCAAATGAACATATATGAAAAATTGTTGACTTATATTTATGAAGAAAACATATTCAATATTGAATATAGATAATTATGATGACCTCTTGTCAACAATGAAAGTATTTTAATAAAAATTTTCCATATCAACTCTTAATCTGTAAATATTTAAAATCTTCAATTCCCCAGACTGATGATTCCAATTATGATTACCTTATCAGAGTCATCATGTGTTTGATGGGTTATTATATATATTCCTATGATAAATTAGTTTCATATACGGTTTTTTTCACACCACTATTAATATATTATCAATAATTTTGTTCTTCTTCTATTGACATAATTTTAGGAGAAAAAAGTGTGGATTCTAGTTTTATTGACCCAATTGAGATATAATTAAATCTTCTTCAACCTCTCTCCCTTCAAAAAAACCTTTTCATCCAATATTCAAATAATAAAAACTATTTTTAAGCTGAATCGATGTCAGAGTCAATTATAATGGATTGTTGGCATACTATATATGATAGACCAGTGTCAGTGGATTCAAATTCAGAATTTTTTTCCCTTTTTCTACAAATATATGCTTGTATTAGTACTTCCTCATGACTTTGAATATATTTATTATTGGTATAGAATATTTTACCTTTTATAGAGAAGTATTTTAACTTTTCATCATTTCCATCATACATCATTTTTACCAACCAAACCTCAATATGATTGGTCGAACATACCATTTCATTCATAAGGCTTGAATCACATGTTCTCAGTTAAATTATAAAATTTATAAATTACAAAACATAAATGAATTTATAGTTTTCTTTTGGTGCCATTATAACTCTGATACAACTTCTTATTATGATCAACCTATCATTTTGGGCTAAATACAATTTATAATATGATTTCAAAGACATACAGATCATATTAAATGACTCAAGCCAATGGTTTGAGTCTGATTTATCATTCTGATGGCCTGGGTCTAGAAACCAAAATCTTTTCATTTTCAAAAATTCAATAATTTATCATATATTGATAATAAATAAAACCAAAACACAAATTTATTCCAACACATTGTTTCAAACCAACAGTAAATGAGTTTAAAGATTTTTTTTATTATGTTCTTGTATATAATGAAAATTACTTGGGGATGTTGTGCATCAAAATCCAATGGTTTTTAATAATTTAATATGGTTTGGGACTTTTTTGGGAAATTCCCTAAGATTTATTACGATGTAACATAGTTTGGGTAATCATGGGTAAATCCCACATGGGTTCAGATAATGTAACATTGTTTGTGATGTTTAAAAAAATCCCCCAATGTTCTAATGATTTACATGGTTTGGGATTCCCTATGGAAATACCCCTGGATTCAAATGATGAAACACAATTTGGGACATTGTGGCCTAATCCCAAATAGTTTGGGCTATAGAACATTGTTTGGGAAACCATGGGGAAATCCCTAATATGTTTGAATTTATAACTCATGGTTTAGAGTGACTTGTGGCTTCCCCTAGACTCATTATGAATCATGGTTAGGAGTTCCTTGGGTGATCTCCATTGGAATCATCTATTTCTCCATAGGATACTGTGGATAGAAACAACCATATTAGGCTGAAGTGGGTATTCTCAATCCTAGGTGTCACCATGCAACCTCAGGATCGATGGTGGTTTTATATATTTATGTTGTTCCTTTTATATATTTTCCACATCATCATAAAATTTATTTATCTAATTATATATGCTTATAGACATAATTGGTGCTGTAATATTGAGTTGTAATCACATCCTAATCATGTCAGTGGTTGGTACCATAGCTGACCTTCATGATTACATAATAAAATAAGGGAAAGAACCCTATGACTGATTTTATCTTTTGCTACTAGGATGGATAATGGGAGTTTGGGTCTGGACAATGACTCAAGACCACTTTGATGGATTTTTATTTTGTTTAATTTTCTCCATTGGTATTTGGTATATTTTTTCTACATCTAATTTTTGGATTCCTAAAATATATTTTATTGTCTCATTTTAAAATAGAATGGATTTTTTATTATATATTGAAACTTTTATAGAGGTATTCTTATTACTTTACTTATCATAATTTATCTAGTTATTATTTTTACTATTGTTCTTGTAATGGTATGTGGGCATAGTCTCCCTACTGAACAATCATAGACCTACACTATTATTAGGAAGCCTCTTGAATACAAGGAGGTGCACCTATATCCCATTCTCATCCCGTCTATATGGGAACTAATTTTTTCCCTTGAACTAAGTCATTTTACAATGTGGCATCAAAAAAATATTTTTTAAACAATTTGGGTAAGGTAAATTGGAGTTAGGGTATTTTTGGGACATGGTATATAACTTGTTCCTGGGAGTGGCCACCCTATTTATGAGAGAATTCCATGTTTTTAGGGATATGATTATTGTTATTTATTTGTTATTTTATGATACTACTATTTCACCTTAAGTGATACTCAATATTATGAGGTTATTTATTTCTGATATTTTGTCTCTGTGATGGTTTATAAAGCGTGAATGTGTTATTGTTTTATTTTAGTCACCTGGGATTCACATGTAATTTGTGTAATTGCGTATGATTTTTCATTCAGACTATGACATTGGTCAATTATTTAAAGAGTCATCAACAATTTATATAGTGTTTTACTATATAAGTGTATAGTATAATCTTACCAAACTGATCCTATAAATAGATAATATCATGTTAAGTGAATAGTTTCCCTAATTATTATAAGGCATCAGCAAAATAAATACAAATTGCAACTTCTAAATAATTTTCATCTATAACATGTGATTGAAATTCCATTTAGTTGAACATAAATTGTGAAAATATGTTACTAAAGTAAAATTGTTGAAACTATATTATATGATCACATGTATTCATTATTTTTTGGTTTAAGATAAATAAATTACCAAGTACACCTTATACATTATTTTCCTCTATAACATATACTTAACATTTCATTTAATTAAGCAAGTTGTTATGAAAATTCAGGTAAAATAAAATTTAAAGGGAGTGATATTATGAATCCTATGTGTATTATTTTCACCTTATGGGTGTATGATGTGTACCTCATGTATGGGTAGTTTGGTATAGTGAAAGTTATTGAGTATATTATTTTTATAATATGAGATGTGTAACGACCTGAAATTTTGAATAAATCTTGTTTCCAGATTTTTGGTGTTATTTTATTTTTCATACTCAATGAAACTATTTCATTTGATAACATGAGTATAATTAAAATGAGACTGTTGGGTTTCGACTGTTATATGATCATTGGTCAATATGACTGCTGGAAACTAAACGTTTTGATTATTGTCTCTAAATACAAGTGATCTTGGTTAATTAATATAGAAAGAAGATTCGATGGACTCATCCAGTAGTCTTGGGCCGATCGAAGCCCATCTAATAGAACTTGGGAATGAGGTAGCACCACTAGGCTTTGCTCTGGACCAAACCCAAGCCGAACTTCATCGTGTGAAACTAGAACGGAATCACCTTCACGAGAAGTTCAAACTGATAGAAATTACTACTCGTGCAATGTTAGCCGAGCCACCCCAAGATTCTATCACCTTAGCACACCTTACTCTTAGGTCCTATGATGGTGTTATAAGGGGCTATGTAACGAGACCATAACGTACTTGTGTAATCCTTTGTTATAAATAAAATTGTGTTCTCTTGTTATGGTGAAGTTTGTGAATTTTCAAATGTCTGTATAAATATTGTATGCATATTTTTGATGAATTTTAGAAAATTGATATTTTAAAAATGTTTATGTAAAACTTAAATAATTAAAAATGTGTAATGATTTTCAAAAAATGGTCTTCTACAATTATGTTCATTGCAAAGTTTAGAGTCTAATAAGTTCAACTTAATTTTTGATGAATAGTAAATTATGAATAGTGATTTTACGCTTAGGATTAGTAATGTGATCAAATGGATTAGTAATCTCACTAAAAGAAAGTATTAATATATTCTAGGCACCTTGATTAAGTAATGAGATTCAATAAAATAGGTAAATAACTGTTTCAGAAATTATTAGTCAGGTATTAGTTTTTTGGGTGAATAGTGTTTTTAAATTAAAAATTAAATTAAAAATATTTCAAAAATTATTTTTATAAAATGGATTTCATTTTTGAACTCATAGCTTTGATATTATGTTAAAGTAATTTTTGGGGATTTTTCTGAGAAAAATGAATTTTCGGTGAATAGTGTTCTTATTTAAAAATTAAATTAAAAATGTTTAGAAAATTATTTTTATAAAATGGTGTTTATTTTTCAAATCAGAGCATTGGTATTTGGTTAAGGTGAAATTTTGGGATTTTTCTGAGAAAGTTGAATTTTCAGTGAATAGTAAAAATACAGTTTTAGGGTTTCGATATGTTTAATGATGTCATAACTGTGTCATGATGATATCATGTGATATTTTAAGGGTTGGATGACCAAAGGTGATGAATTATTGTATAGGGTGCCCCATGTGGCCTAAATCCATAGGAAATACCATGGGAGAGCCCATGGTTTTGAGAAAACCACTTGTGAGGTGTCCCTTGGCCATTAATGCCTTGTCCCCTCACTTTCCCGATAAATACCAAGCCATCCTCTCATCCATTCGACTCCCAAATCTCCCACAATGAAGATCTGGTCTTATTACCTCCCAAGGAGTCCTTCCAAGGTTCCCCCAAGCCCTCAAGGTCCCAACCTTTGAGTTTTAAGAGTTACGTTTTAAGTTAAGGGATCCTACCTCTCTCTTTCTTTTCATGTAATCTATTTTATGTCATTTTTTTATGCTCCATGCTCTTATATTAAAGGATGTTCTTTTATATTCCTATTACATCCCATTTTATGTTCATATGATGATTTAACCCCTCTTGATCTCGTCAATTCATTTTAATAATGTTTAAATGATGTCGTTATCCTGCTGAATTTTTTAGGGATTCTTTCACCTTTCTCATTTTTCAAAGTTCTACATTCATATAAAGTCTTTCAAGGTCCTTTTTTTATTTTGGGGTGTGATATCTATATCTATAATACTGATCTTCTATTATTCATATGATGAGAGACCCTATTGGATCTCTTCAATTCATTTTTGTTGATGTTTAAGTGACGCCGTTAGGCAGCAGAATTTTTAAGGGATTCTTTCACATTTCTCATTTTTCAATGTTCTACTTTCATGTCAATACTTTAAAGTTCCTTTTTATTATGTTGGGGTATGATCTCTATATCTATAATACTCATCTTCTATGTTCATATTATTAGATACCCTATTTGATCTCGTCAATTAATTTTTTGAAGTTTAAGTGGCGTCGTTAGGCTGCCGAATTTTTAATGGATTCTTTCACATTTCTCATTTTTCAATGTTCTACTTTCATGTCATGTCATTCAAGTTCCTTTTTATAATGTTGGGGTATGATATCTATATCTATCATACTGAACTTCTATTTTAATATTATTAGAGACCCTATTTGATCTCGTCAATTCATTTTTGTTGAAGTTTAAGTGGCGCCGTTAGCCTGCCGAATGTTTAAGGGATTCTTTCACCTTTCTCATTTTTCAAAGTTCAACTTTCATGTCAAGTATTTCAAGTTATGTTTTTATGTTGGGGTATTATATCTATATCTATCATACTGATATTCTATGTTCATATGATGAGAGACCCTATTTGATCTCTTCAATTCATTTTGATGAAGTTTAAGTGATGTCGTGAGGCTACAGAATTTTCATAAGTGAAATCTAATTTTTGTGTTCCCTCCATGTTTTTAATTTCATATGGTATGTTTTTCAAATTTCATTACCATGTTCTTATATCTATTATATTATATCCCTATACTGTTCTTTGGATCATTTATTAGTGGGTGACCTATGTCCCCTCTCTTTTCAATGTTTTCTAAAACCCCGAAGCATAGCCATTACGCTACAGAATTTCCGTCTCAAATGTCTCTCTCTTTTTCTCAAATTATTTTATTTTATTAAGTGAACACTCAAAGTTCATCCTTATAAAGGGGTATTCACATATATACCAAAATGTTCTATTTTAAATTATGGGTCTTACATACATGATACCCTCTTTCCTTTTCTATGGGTTTAAAGTGACATAAAGATCATGTCTTGAAAGCAGTTTTGAAAATGTTATGATTATGAAATGAAACGCATTTCCTTTATGCTATATTGGTTGTTTATGAAATGATTGATTATGATATATGTGGCTCACATGATAATAAAGACAAATTAAGGGTGAGCCTTTATAGCGCTCCAATGCATTGGGTAAAGACTTAATCTCTAGAGATGACCATTTTTAATGACGCCTTGGTCAATAACCTTTGTAATTTTTAATGACACCTTGGGGATGGATCATGGTGAAATGGAAATGATTTTCAATATTAAATGTTGTAGCCACATATTCATGTTATGAAATTTGTTATTTTCATTATGATATCCCTCATGATTTCTTTCTCATGCCTTAAAGTTATTTTTCATGACATTGTTGATGTATATCAAGTTCACATGTTAAATGATTCCCCTTGTTTCCCTTACTGGGCCTTCTGCTCACCCTTTCTTTTGATGTATGTCCCTAGGTTATGATATGTAGTAATGAACCAAGGATGAACCTAAGGAGATGCCTTTCAAGTGTTTAATAAGTATGTTTTATGTTTTCATGTTTTAAGTTCCTGGTTTCCAAGACACTAAACCTTAAAGATCCTCGGTTTTTTAAAATGTAATGAAAGTTTATGTGATAAAAAGGCGGGATGCTATAGTTGGTATCCAAGGATGGTTTAGTTATTTGTGGAAATAAGGATATGAAAACATTAGGAAGAAACCCATAAAAATGTTTAAATATAGGAAATATTCCCAGTATTTTGGTGAGTATTGAGTAAGGGGTTTCCAAGAAAATACATCCATGCTTGGATACAAGCAGGTAGAGGTGGCTCTGCCACAGATGTACATAATGGTAAAACCTGAAAACACCTCTTTGAGCTAGACTCAAATGGGAACTGGTACACGACAACGGTCCTTGCTTCACTCTTGTTTACGACACTCCTGGGGGATATGCTTTGGTAAATTCATAAGCTTAGTATGAACCATTATTAAAGGAACAAAGATAAAATAAAATAAAGATTCAAATAAGAATATATGATCAAGGATAACCTAGATTGGAACCGAGGGGATCACAAGTTAGGGTATACATTCCTTCTACAAGTTTATCCTTCTATTCTTACTGTTTCCTTTTAATGATTGTTTGCTAAGTATTTAAGCCCCTAATTGTACTTTCTTTTCTTGGTTAATGGCGGGAAATGGAAGAACATGTCCTAACAACCAATGTGATAGGAAATGTGATGATTGCCTTTTTAATATGACACAGATGATTAGGGGATTAAAAGATTATTATTTTGGAAGACGTTCACTATTCTAGGACCCCTATTTGATCGAGGTAAATAGATTACTACAGAATTTTCTTTGAGGATTAAAGGTTGACTTATATTTTGAAAAATTGATGAATTTAAGGTGAACTTATAGTAATTTAGGATACATATGGAAATGATTAACCTATCTTGGGGAAAATGTGATTAGGTTAGTTACTTTTTTTATAAGATGATAATAGTGGTTGATGTTGTTTGGAGATGAACGATAAAGTCTATCTTGGAAGACTATGTTATGAGATTGTTCTTATAATTGGGTTTCAATCTTAGTTTAGTTTATTTTTAGGAATTTTAAGGATAGTTATTTATGGAATGGTCTATGATGAACTTTGGGTAGTAACATGGAACTTTGAAGATTTAAAAGTAGTTTCCCTTCCTCTGGGATTCTTTCTTTTTAAAGAGTTGTTTTATCTTACACTTTTTGTTTTTGGGATAATGTTTAAAGATAAAAGAAATTGAATGTTAATCTTCTGTGGATTACGTGACTCTCAAGAAGATGATTCTTGTGCTTTGATGAGACCAAGTAGTTTTTAATGCTCATCGTTTATAGAAAAGATTAGTTTCGGTAGAATCTTCTTAAAGGATAAAACTCTACTTGAAGGTAGGTATTTTTCCCTGTGTTTTATTATATGTAGTAAATGAATTCCTCAAAACTATGAAAAGGAATGTAAAACAAAAACATTGTCTGTTAATGTTTCCTACTGGGAAATCAAATACCGTTTAACCCATCATAAGTTTGGGATTTTCTTGTTATTAAATTTCTACTAATCATGTTTTCTATCACTCTCCCTCAGAACGTGACCCTTTGTCTTCTCCTATATGTCCATGTTTTCTTAAATGTAATCCTAGTATGGGTTAACTCAGGTGACCTTTTTACTTCCCTTTATTTCTTTTAAAGTAAGAGTGTACTGGGTCTTTTTCTGATGTGGGACTTTCATTGAAATTTAAAAACCCAATTTTAAAAATTACGAGGACGCAATTTCTTAAGGTGGGAAGATTGTAATGACCCGAAATTTTGAATAAATATTGTTTCCTAATTTTGTGTGTTATATTATTTTTCATAATCAACAAAACTATTTCATTTGATAACATGAGTAAAATTAAAATGAGACCATTGGGTTTCGACTGTTATATGATCATTGGTCAATAAGACCGTTGGAAACTAAACGTTTCGATTATTGTCTCTAAATACAAGTGATCTTGATTAAATAATATAGAAAAAAGATTCGATGGCCTCATCCAGTAATATTGGGCCGATCGAAGCCCATCTAATTGAACTTTGGAAGGAGGTAGCACTATTGGGCTTTGTTCTACACCAAACCCAAGCCGAACTTCATCGTGTGAAGCTAGAACAGAATCGCCTTCGTGAGAAGTTCAAACTGATAGAAATTACTACTCGTGTAATGTTGGCCGAGCCACCCCAAGATCCTATCACCCTAGAACACCTTACTCTTAGGTCCTATGCTGGTGTTATAAGGGGCTATGTAATGAGTCCATAATTGCCTTGTGTAATCCTTTGTTATAAATAAAATTGTGTTCTCTTATTATGGTAAAGTTTGTGAATTTTCAAATGTCCATATAAATATAGTATGCATATTTTTGATTAATTTTAGAAAAATGATATTTTAAAAATGTTTATGTAAACCTTAGATAATTAAAAATGGGTAATGATTTTTAAAAAATGGTCTTCTAAAATTATGTTCAGTGCGAAATTTAGAGTCTAATAAGATCAACATAATTTTTTATGAATAGTAAATTATGAATAGTTATTTTACACTTAGGATTAGTAATGTGACCAAATGGATTAGTAATCTCACCTAAATAAAGTATTAATATAATCTAGGCACCTTGATTAAGTAATTAGAATCAATAAAATAGGTAAATAACTGTTTCAGAAATTATTAGTCAAGTATTAGTTTTTTTGGGTGAATAGTATTTTTTTAATTTAAAATTAAATTAAAAATATTTAGAAAATTATTTTTATAAAATTTATTTCATTTTTGAACTCAGAGCTTCGATATTATGTTAAAGTAATTTTTGTGGATTTTTCTGAAAAAAATGAATTTTCGGTGAATTGTGTATTTATTTAAATATTAAATTGAAAATGTTTAGAAAATTATTTTTATAAGATGGAGTTCATTTTTCAAATCAGAGGATTTATATTTGGTTATGGTGAAATTTTTGGATTTTTCTGCGAAAGTTGAATTATCAATGAATAGTAAAAATACAGTTTTAGGGTTTCGGTATGTTTAATAACATCATAACTGTGTCATGATGATATCATGAGATATTTTAAGGGATGGCCGACCAAAGGTGATGAATTATTTTATGGGGGCCTATGTGGCCTAACTCCATGGGAAATACCATGGGAGATATCATGGTTTTGAGAAAACCACTTGTGAGGTGTCCCTTGGCCATTAATGCCTTGTCCCCACACTTTCCCTATAAATACCAAAACATCCTATCATCCATTCAACTCCCAACTCTCCCCCAACGAAGCTCTGGTCTCATTACCTCCCAAATATTCCCCCCAAGGTGCCCCACTCCCTCAAAGTCCTATCCTTTTAGTTTTAAGAGTTATGTTATAAGGTAAGGGACCCTACCTCTCTCTTTCTTTTCAAGTAATCTCTTTTATGTCATTTATTTTATGCTCCATGATCTTATGTTGGAATATGCTCTTTTATATTCGTCTTACAGCCCTTTTTATGTTCATATGATGAGAGAACCCCTCTTTCTCTCATCAATTCATTTTAAGAAAGTTTAAATGACATCGTTAGACTGCCAAATATTTAAGGGATTCTTTCACCTTTCTCATTTTTCAAAGATCTACTTTCATGTCAAGTATTTCAAGTTTCTTTTTTTATGTTGGGGTATGATCTATATATCTATCATACTTATATTCTATGATTCATATGATGATAGACCCTATTTTATCTCGTCAATTCATTTTTTTGAAGTTTAAGTGACGCGGTTAGGCTGCCAAATTTTTGAGGGATTTTTTCACCTTTCTCATTTTTCAAAGTTCTACTTTCATGTAAAGTATTTCAAGTTCCTTTTTATTATGTTGGTGTGTGATATCTATATCTATCATTCTGATCTTCTATGTTAATATGATGATATACCCTATTTGATCTCGTTAATTCATTTTTTGAAGTTTAAGTGGCGCCGTTAGGCTGCCGAATGTTTAAGGGAATATTTCACCTTTCTCATTTTTCAAAGTTCTACTTTCATGTCAATTATTTCTAGTTAATTTTTATTATGTTGGGGTATTATATATATATCTATCATACTTATGTTCTATGTTCATATAATTAGAGACCCTATTTGATCTCGTAAATTCATTTTTGTTGAAGTTTAAGTGGCGCCGTTAGGATGCCGATTTTTTAAGGGATTCTTTCACCTTTCTCATTTTTCAAAGTTCGACTTTCATGTCAAGTCTTTCAAGTTACTTTTTTATGTTGGGGTATGATCTATATATCTATCTTACTGATCTTCTATGTTCATATGATTAGAGACCGTATTTTATCTCTTCAATTCATTTTTTTGATGTTTAAGTGACGCTGTTAGGCTGCCGAATTTTCATAAGAGAAATCTTATTTTTGTCTTCCCTCCATGTTTTTCATTTCATATGGTATGTCTGTGAAATTTCATTACCATGTTATTATATCCATTATATTATGTCCCTCTTCTATTATTTGGATCATTTATGATTGGGTGACCTATGTCCCCTCTTTTTTCAATGTTTTCTAAAACCCTGAAGCATAGCCATTATGCTGCAGAATTTCCGTCTCAAATGTCTCTCTCTTTTTCTAAAATTATTTTATTTTATTAAGTGAATACTTAATGCTCTTCCATCTAAAGTGGTATTCACATATATACCAAAATTTTCTATTTCAAAATCTAGGATTTACATACATGAGACCCGCTTTCCTTTTCTGTGGGTTTAAAGTGACATAAAGATCATGTCTTTAAAGAAGTTTTTAAAATGTTATGATTATGAAATGAAACACATTTATTTTATTCTATATGGGTTGTCTATGAAATGATTGATGATGATATATGTGTATCACATGATAATAAACACAAATTAAGGGTGCTCCCTAATAGCGCTCCAATGCATTGGGTAAAGACTTAATCTCTAAAGATGACCATTTTTAACGATGCCTTGGTGAATAACCTTGGTAATTTTTAATGACACCTTAGGGATGGACCATGGTGAAACAGAAATGATTGTCAATATTAAATGTTGTAGCCACATCTTCAAGTTTTTAAATATGTTATTTTTATTATGATATTCCTCATCATTTCATTCTCATGCCTTAAAGTTCTTTTTCATGACATTGTTGATGTATCTCAAGTTCACATGTTAAATGTTTCCCCTTATTTCCCTTGCTGGGCCTTCTGCTCACCCTTTCTTTTGATGTATGTCCCCAGCTTATGAGATGTAATAATGAACCTAAGATGAACCTAAGGAGATGCCTTTCAAGTGATTAAGAATAATGTTTTATGTTTTCTTGTTTCAATTTCCTAGTTTCCAAGACACTAAACCTTAAATATCCTCAGTTTTGTAAAATGTAATGAATTTTTATGTGATAAAAAGGCGGGATGCTATAAGATGTAAGGAATAGCGGGTCATTTATACCGTTATCACTTTCCTTTAGCAGTGATGTTAAGAATTTAATTTCAAATGTATTCTGATGTTAGACATAGTTTGCATGAATTCATATTGAGAAGGGGGAAATGGGGATAGAGAGAGATCATGGGTTTTTTCGACCATTATGATGTGTAGTGTAGTGGATAATAGGTTTTCATGCCTATTATGACTTAATTTTTGGAATGTTGAATTTAAAAAATTGGGTTGTAACATGACTTTCTAAGACTCTTGTGGGTTTATGATTGACTTGAGAGTGGTTTGGCAGGACTATACTCAAAACTTTTTGTGATACCATTATATTTTAAGGCTTGAGTGGTGTGATGATGTGTGTTTCCTATCAATTATTTTCCTCTATTGTGTCGCTGTATGAGTTGAGGATAACCCTATAGTGGATTTTTTCTTAAGTATGGGATTCTTGATGTATATATGTGGTTATGATAACCCTAGAGATGGTGTGTTGTAATTTGACATACATTGTAATATCAAGATATGTCTTAGGATATTGGTGAGCTGAACACTATTCCTGAGGAGAGGAATGTTTTCATGGTATTTTTGGAGATGGGTAGTGATGTATAAGGGTAAATCAAGAGGGTTTTTCCCAGGATTTTGGGTTCCTAAGAGATGGTAAGAACATAAATTATTTGTATTTATATTTTAATAGTGGGAGTGACAAAAAATAATTAGAATAGATGTGTAGAGGACTTGTGTATATTATAAATAGATGCCTA
Source organism: Viscum album (assembly GCA_963277665.1). Lineage (NCBI taxonomy): Eukaryota > Viridiplantae > Streptophyta > Magnoliopsida > Santalales > Viscaceae > Viscum > Viscum album. The sequence goes on along the minus strand of OY728163.1, from coordinate 373,761,105 downwards.
CCATTGATGGTGTGGGTTGTGTCTAGTTTTCAAAGGGTTGATATCAGTTGGATGTATAAACCTATTTCTAAGGTGATCCTAGATGGTCGGATCTAGAATTGGTATAGAAAGGGTTGACACTTTGGGTTTTTTTGGTAATGTATGATGTTCATGGTGATCAGGTAGTGTCCTTGGAAAGAGTGATATTCCCAAGTCTTATTGGAAAGAAAGAAACAAGTGAGACGCTTTCATATTGATGAGATCGATATACAATGATCTTGTTAAGTTGGTTTATTAGGCGAATAAGCCTAAGATTGTTGGTGATGTCATGAGATAGTTGAGGTAGGTGATATGGTAGAGAGGCATAGGGATACACACTTCATAGGTTTGTCTAGTTAGAAAAATGAGTGATTAGGCACTTCTAAAAATGTTTAGATAGGAATATATTTGACCACATACTAAGTGAGTGGAATTTTTCTACCTATGTGGTATGTCGAATGGTGCAATATAATATTATCCTTACATAGGTAATTGTACATTGGAAATTATTTGGATGAATTGTATGGAATGCGAGACATGTTGATGGGTGATTTATGATAAATATTCAAGGTAAGAATATGTACTTGGGAATGTGACAACTGAGGTGAGGTCACGATGATGGATAAAAGTGAATGGTGGTGGCATTTTATGTTCATAGTGTTTGTATGGAATATTTTTAGTGTATTTTGTTTAACCTAGTGACCCATTAGGGTTTTGACTTTATATATTTTCATTGTGTTCTTTGGGGTCTAAGACTACTAAGTTTTATAACCTATTTGAAATAAGTTCATGATTTTCTAATGGATTCAATGGACGGACTATTATGAAACTAGGTATAATGGTATTACTTATTAGAGAAATAAGAGAAACAGTTTGTGGACCCTTGATGTTATGATGTTTACTATTCAAATAAATAGTGGATATAGGGTATGACTAGGTTTAAACTATCAGGGGAGGTGGATGTATTGGGTTTTTACTGATGTGAGAGATGAGGTATCTATAAGAAATTATGGACTAATTGTGTTGTCATTAGAACATTAGTGAGGCATATATGATCAAATCATGTGACAGATATGTAGTATAATAGCCCTTGGATATATTAGATACCAAGGGGTTAAGCCACTCAATATGATAGATCTCGGAACAAATATTTCCACAACTATAGTGAGCTAAATGCTGACATGAATGTGAACTAATAGTGGGTCTAGGTGGGACTACAATTGGATAAACATGAGAGTCGCATGAACAGAAAAATTTTTATTTTCCTTGAGTTAGAAATGTCGAGACAGGGTGTATGGTGAAAATTTGATGATAGTTTTAGGAATCAGTTGTGTGAGGAATCATTGTATAAATAGAGTCTTAAGTACGGATTAAGTTGAGGGATTTTTCAAATAAAATGAATGAGAATTGAGGATTATAGTGTATGGATGATGGTAGATAGAAGGTATAATTATGAATTTATATTGGTAATAAGGAATCCATATTGTGGGGATCCCACCATGGACATTTGGAGCATGTGTCGCATATTATAAGCAGTTTTCAGTTAATGTCATATGTGATGCGAGGATTAATCCAAAAAAGGAGTTGTTGTAGGTTTCATGAAATATATTGGGTATAAGAAGAAAATATAGATGCATAAGTTATAATTCACCAAGGTATGAGTGTCAGTTTATAAAACTTTTTATTGTTTTAGTATGGTAGATATTTGACAACTGAGTGACATGAGATTAAAGTTAGGTATAGCCGGGTGTGATTTTTGGTTAAAAGTTAGTGGAAATATTGGGTCTGTGAGAGCTTAGAGCTCAAGTATGACCTAGCAACTTGAGTGTGGATAAAATTAATGGTGTTTAGGTTATCCCATGAGTGATATTGTGGGTTCCAATCAGGGTAATCAGTTGAGAAATTGGCTTGTATAGATTGGTGGCATCAGCCAATGAGGTGTGATGTTGGAAGTTTTTTTACGAATTCATGAAAACCACTAGTATTGGGGAATCATGGTGGAGTTGGTTTAAATAATTATCATATTAGTATGTGACTCTATGGGGTTTTGATTAGAAGAGATATCTTGGGTATTGTTTTACCATGGATATAACCAATGTGCATGACTAGTTTGTTTCATGCATCGAGCATGGTGATTGTGACATCTCGAGGGTATTATTAATATCATATAATAAAAGATGAAAGAATCCCTCCTGAATTTTAGTGGTTATTGGGAAGATCACTAGGCTGGTGGATTTGAGAATTTTTTGGTTAGATCCAGGTGATATAGAAATGATTGTTCCATTTATTCTATAAGAGATTTTGGGGCACGTTCAGTTGATCTATAAATGGGTTATCTTTACCTAGAGTATGAAAATGTCATACATAGTCTTTATTTTGGATCATAATAAATTCATGACATGATCCAAGGTATGAACTAGTTTCATGACTTGATTCATTGTGTGATCAAATTTATTCACTTGAATCATGAGTTGAAACCCCATTTAATTGCATGATTTAGTGGGTGAATCATGCGATGGAACCTAGTAAAATTCCAATTTTTGGCATTGATACCGTGGATAAAGTCTTCAAATGGTACACTACATGTATGTTCATTTGTACAATATTGATCTTGAATCTAATGTATACTTTAAAGAGAGTTCATATTGTGTATGTTAGTCATGGTGAAAGAATATATTTATTATTATAAAAACCCTATGGTGTGTGTGTGTGGTGATAGCATGGATATATCTAAGATGATTAATGAGGGTAGATTTTGTATATATATCCCTAGTGTCTAGTGACTTTTTCCATATAGGCTCATCAATTTTTGAGAGATCATCTCAAGTATAAACTTCTTCAAGGTAGAGAGTTTTTAACATCCCAACAGTTTTAATGTATGTATTCTATTTAATTTTGTTTGAATTCAAGTATATTTTCTATATTTTAGATTTAAGGGTTGAAGAGTAACTCAAGACTATTTTTTTTCAAGAAAATGAAAGCGTACATTTAAAAAACATTAGGCAGTAGCCTTTCAAAATGTGACATGTGGGGTCACACCAAGAAATTGGTGAATTGGGGGAAGGATCACCTTTATTGAAATATATTGTTGTGAATTTTAAGGTCCTGTTATGAAACACCCCATCATGGGTTTTTAAAAAATACCTACATTAATTTTTTTGTGGGGGTGTTTTTAAAATATAAGAGGGTTCCCCTTCTCAAATAGTATCATTCAATGACACCCTCCCCCTTGGTATCCTCCTCTTTAAAGGGCGAATATCCTCCATTTCCACACTAAATTATACATCATTCATTTCATTTGAAATCTTAGGTATTGTATATAAGTTCAAATCCTTTCTTAATTTATTTCACTATCAATTTATTTATCATTATTTATTTGAGTTTTTCCTTATTTTCATGGTAATATTCTGCTTTTTTTATTTCTACCATATTACCTAGAATAAATTTCTGATACTCGCTGATTGGAAGACTATGTGTATAAGGTAGGTGTTATATAAGTTATCACATAAGTTTTTCACCATTTATTGATGTATAAATTGTGTGTTCATAATGTAATTATTTTTTATTTGACCTAAAATTATATATTAAACATCATTATATATAAATCATAAAATGGGACCTCTAAATAGTCCTATAACATCTCAGTGGGAGGAGAAAGTAATTTTATCCACTCCTAGGGTGTTCGTGAATATGGAAAGTGACATGGAAAGTTAAATAGGAAACCTTAGGGGTTCCTATAACATAGAATATATTTTTGTTTGTATGATCAAGATTTTATCCATCACTTTTAGCTGAGCTTGATGTAAAACATTATATAGGTAATTAAAGCGGTTACCCAAGAGGTGTCATGACATAAGTTAATGAAAATATAAATTATCAAGGATGAAAATGATATTATCCAGGAACCATAGTATGTTATCATTGTGGTTGACCTATTGAAGATGAGTTTAAATATTTTCTTGGTTTTATAGAGTTCTTGGATATAATGGAACTCAATTTGGAACTCCATAGGGACCCCCCAGTTTGAATGATGTAACATGGTTTGGGATTATATGGGGAAATATCCCATGGGTTTGTATGAAGTAACATCTTATAAGAAGTCATGTGAAAATACCCCATGGGTATGGATGATGTAACATTCTTAGGGAAATATGGAAAAATAAACAATAGTTTCAGATGATGTATCATTGTTTTGGATGTGATAGGGAAGTCCCCCATGGTTTTAGTTGGTGAAACATAGTTTGGAACATTATGTGGAAATCCCACATGGATTTGGTTTATGGGAAATGGTTTGGGATGTTATGGGAAAATAATTCAAGGGGTCATATGATGAAACAAATTTTGGGATACCAAGGGGAAATCCCCCATAGGTTCAGATTCATGACTCTTGGTTTAAGAGTGCCTTAGGACACCCCCCCCCCCTAAATATTTAGAAATCATGGTTTAGAGTGTCTTATTGCGATCCCCCTAGGACTCATTTTTTTTAATCTATGGGATAATTTGGATAGAGACATCCAGATTGGTTTGAAGTAGGATTTTTCGATCCTATTGTAACCTGAGAATCAACATGGGTTTTATGTTTCTATATTTTCCTTTTATATATTTTTCTCATCAGCATGAACATTATTTCTTGAACTAGATATTAATATAAACACTATTGATGTTGGCATACTTAGTTGCAGTCACATCCTAATCAGGACGTTGCTTAGTACCCATGTATACCTATACGGTTATAGGATAGGAAAAGGGAAAGATACATATGGCTACTACATGTTTAGGATTCTTGGATGCAGCATGGCGGTATAGGACCGGGCTAGTAATAGGGATCTTTTAGATGGAACTTTTCTAGTTTCATATTTTTATCATATGTGATTTTTTATATTTGTGTTGTTTCTAACAAAAAAGTTCCTAACATATATTTTACACTCTCATTTTTGAAATAACACGGGTTTTATTTAATTATTTATTGACAATTTCTTGTATGTATACTTATTTCATTACTTATTTATATGTATCTAGTTTTTATTATTTTCATTTTACTTTTTAATGTGATATATGGGTATAATATACCATCTATAATTCCATTGACCTATACTATTACACAGTAGGATCTAGAATATAGGGATCCATGCCTGATTCCATGTGGCATTACACCAGTAAAGGCATTGATATGTGGCCTCATATTAGGATATTTTATAGAGGGTAATATTGATCCCAAATAAATAGTGGGTACTTTAATTCTAAGATTTCTATTTAAGTTTTATCAAGGATGTGGGATACTAAGTAGAGTAGAATAAACATGAAGCTAATTTATTAGTGTTACATGTTGGAGAACAATTTAAAATATTCAATGAACAAGGAATCAAATTTGACATGATTTTTTTTCCTTGTGAAACTTTTTGAGAGAAATAACATGAGAAAACATTATCACTTCTATTTTAGGGAATGTGCATTAAACAAATCAATAGTTATTTTTATCATGTTTCTCCTTTTCATTTTTGTGTGTTTTTTGAAAAATTTATTTATTAAATGGTAGTTCTAATATTTTTTTTGAAATATGAACTTAATACTTAATAATAATGATTTAATTTTTATTAAGTTGAGATATTATTTGAATTGACATGTTTTTAAGTTAAGTTGTTGATTTTTATAATTTTTTATACAAAGAGGGGAGTTATATAATACTAAAAATAAAGGGGTTAAGGCTATGATTAGTGGATATTATAATATATAGTTGAAAACTTGGGGTAAATCCCAATTCCATTGTAGTCTCGTATATTCTCTATAGGAAGTGTTAATGCACCAATGTATCACTACTAAGAACCATAAACATCTACAAAGGCCAATTAAATTTGGTAGAAATGAGCTTCTGAATTTGTTAGGGATAACAAAATCTAGTGAAAATTATTAATAATATGTTATAACTCCAACATAATCATGAGAATATCCTATCAGGACTATGCTAACTCCGACATAGTGTGAGGATTATATTTTAGATGTTATTCCAACTTTGATGTAGTTATAAGAACCATTTCATGATATGTTATAATTCATAATGTAATAAACATTATGATGTTCAATTTTCTAAAAGTTAAATATTCTTGGGGTTTATATTAAATTCCATACTCAATTAATGATGGAATTATATAATTAGGATATTCCATTTCCAATATGAGTTTCATTACGTCTCAAAGATATGTCAGAGCATCAATATAATGTGAGGGTGAAGAATATGATAAATAAACATTCCAATAGATCCTTGCAGAGACCAAAAAAATAATAAGTTTCTGATCCTATGTAATTATAGGAATCAAGATTGGATACATTGACCAAAACATGTGTTTAGGGATCCAAATTCAGTTGTGATATAGTAAAGTGTTATAAGTGAAACAACAGTGTTCATGTGGCCCGGAATCACTATGAAACTATTAATAAGTTATAATTTAATAGGAATGAATGAATATAAACCATTAGGGGTAATTTATCCCTGTATATTACATGTAGATAACATGCATCACTCATCGAAGACCAAATGATTCCCATAATATTCTTTCTAATATAAATTAGGAAATTCAATAAAAACTTGCCCACAAAGAAACTAATCCAAGGGAGATAGTGGATGATCTACATGGGAAAGGAATGTGTAACTTCACCATGGGAATACAAGTTGTTATCTGAATGGATAGAACTCACCATTGTTACTCTATGTGGTAAAATCATAAAATTAGAGCTGATTGTTTTAGTAAAGCTCACATACAGAGAATAAGGGGCTTTCAAAGGAGGATTTTATCAATGATCATAAGTGGAAGGATCTTGGATATTGAGTTTATTATAGGAATATACATCACAAGAATTTAGATAATAATATTCTTATCTATTATGTTTTAATTTTTTCATTTTGAGTTTTTATGGCTAAGAATTGGGGGGGGAGTGGTTGGTGTAGTTGTGTATTGATTCTAATACATAAATGAATTGAACTCATCCTATATAGTAATTATATTCTTAATTACTTTATATTATAATAAAATATTAGATGAATATTAGGATAGGGTGAAGTAGATAATGTTAAAATCCAATCATATTTATATAAATTATTAACTTTTTTCTCTGAAACATTAATGTACCTAAAGAGACTAATGCAAAAATATCATAGACTTAAAAAATTATTTCACATCGATTAGATGTCATAGTAATACTTATGGGTAATTATGATATCACCAAAAATATTAAGTGTTACATAAAAGAGAAATTGAATATAAAGGGGTTTTTTTTAGAATGAACATGTTAATTAAAACATAGTTAATATGAAACAATGAATCCAATTATAATACTCTTATTTTTCCTCATATAATTCTTAAAACCTTTATTAATTTCTCGTAGTATCTTCATCAAATTGATCAATTATTTTACTCAACATTTTTTATAATTCATGTTACTTAACTCATGGAATCACACAAAATTATATATTAATTGTCATACTTATAGGCATAAATAGTTTTTTTAGTTGTACAGACCAGTGGATTTGACCTAGGGACCTCTGAGATAATTTGTTTATTGATCCTATACACTTCAAGGGAGGATATGTAAATTTACTAAAAAGTTTAGAATCCAGAAATTACCATCCATTTTAAGTGTTTTTCATGATAAACTAGCCATTATTACTCATTATTCCCTTTTCTTAAGTCATTACCATGCCAATGTTTTTTACTGCAAATATTATTCTTTTCTTTTCTAAATGAAATGTTTTGGTTTAAAACTCTTATAAACACCTCTTAAAAAACCTTTCTGGGTTATTTTTATATAGGATACCTATACATTTGATCTTTCATCCATGAGAGATAATATTTTCCCTCTTTTTACACAGTTTTCAAGAGATATACCATGTAAACGTAAAATATTTCAATTCATTTAATATTATTTTTGTTATGTTATTATTTTATTTTTAAACATAATTTCATAGGATAATGTACTCTTATATATGGTGTATTATCATATTTTTTATTTATTATCAATGTTTTAATACTTAATTCTTATCATTATGCCATTATCATAAACTTTTACCATGTTAAAAAGATTCAAATAACTAAGCTCAATTACCTAAGTTCTTCTTGATTTGTGATGTTTTAGAAATGAAATATCATTGAATGTATAGATCCATCACAACCTTTTTCATTACTCCTTATTAAATGATCATTATTATATATTTTTTATCAACACTATCATATCTACTTAATTTATAATAAAAATAATTTTCCTCCTAATCATCATGTGTTTCTATGGAGGCATGGTGAGAGAATATAGTTTAAAATGTAAATTTTTGGGATATTAGGAGATCACTTACCAACTATTGAATATCATAGAAATATCACATGGATTATTAATTTTTTACTAGACCCCTGATAAAATCATTCCCTTAGTTTTACCTACTATAGTGATATTTTAAAGTGTTATACTGAGAATATTTTCATATGAATATTTGAAAAACATGATGTAGAGGTTAAGTATAACATATACTCTATACTATAAATACACTATACTCCCATATTCGGATTAATGATTATTTATTTAGAAATTTTTATTAAAATTTAAATATGGATTTATTATTTTTAAAACCACATTTTTTAATTTTAGGTTACTGTTAAATATCAACCTATGTTATGAATGTTTTGCATTTATTCATTCATGAATATTTATATTTTATTTTATGAAATGTATACTAGACATATTATCAAATAGTTGGGCCTTCATAAATATAATTCTAATGCATAGGGTAATTTTTTACCTTTGAAGATATTGTGTGTATAGTGTGATCATCATACCATGGTATTAGTAGTATTCATGCCATCAGATTCATTCATATACTGTGGTATTAGTAGTATCCATTACCTTAAAACCATTTAGATACTATGGTATGTGTAGTATTCATGCCATAAGATCCATTCAAATTCCTTGGTATTGGTAGTAGTCATTCCATTAGATCCATTATGATACCATGGTAATAGTATTATCAATACCATCAAATCCATAATGATACATTGGTAATGATAGTACCCATTCCATCATATCTATAATGATACCATGACATATATTATTATCATTAGAGATCTTTGACCACATGTATATAATAATGGAACCATATAGTGGTAGTATCCATGCTATCTGAGCCATAATTATGTTCAAATTATCATGTATTACTTATTATTTCATATGTTCTATAAATAAATAATGGAACCATATAATGATGTAATAATTATCATGTATTACTTATTATTTCATATGTTCTAGGGTATCATGGATATATCCAAGTGATATTTCAAATAATTTTTGGTTTATTATTAATTTCACATATAATGACTTAGATCCAAAAGGCACAAAACTTAAAGATTCTAGGATTTTTTCATGGTTAATAAATTTAAAGTCATGTAATAAATGTTAGAAGGTTTCTATTATTAGATCTAGGAGTGTATGTATGCAGCTCTACACCTACACCAGGGGGACCAAATATAATTCAAGATATCATAAACTTATATTATATATTATCTTATTAACTGATCAACAGATGATATTTTCACTCCATTATCTCACATGTATTAGTCTTAGTGTTGGTAATTAATGTAGTAAAACTAAAGGACCCTAGACCACCCTAAGAGGGGGGTGAATTAGGGTGCCAAATTTTTCTCTTCTTTACTGAATCTTGTTCCCACGTTGGTAGTAACTTGTTTAAACCCATATGATGGATATGTGAAGTAATTAAAACATTCACATGCATAATGACAACACATCACTTTTTTACTCTGTTCACCACCAAGGGATACATTCAAGGAGCATACGCCGATAGGTTTTTGGTCATACTAATTTCCACTAATCTTTACTGGCTGTGGAATATAAAATGTTTGGGCACAGTCACTCTATCCTAGGAACACTGCCTTTACAAAGGTTCAGGGATTGGCCACTGCTTCCCTTAGATCACTTCCGCTGACTCCCCCTTGATCACTGCATTGGAAGAATATTCACTCAGTTTATTGACATGAAGGTCGCTTCACTAGATTGACATGAAAAGTCTTTATTTATATTCAGACCGAGACACTAATTGCATCAAATTCCCGAATTGGTGCTCTTTTATAATCAGTTTTCTCTTTTAGTGAAATTACTGAATGCACTATAAATTCTTCACTTTTTTTTGCTAAACTCACCAATTCTATTTATGATGTTTTCTTGGCGAACTGTCCATGATTCTATGGACTATCTCTGATCTATGTGCCATTCCTACTCTACGTACAACACTTGTTATGTATACCGCGCCTACTCTGCGTACCATGCCTGCTTCGTGTACCCCACCTGCTTTGCATACAACTACTATTTGGCATACCATGCATACTCTGTGTACCGCACCTGCTCTATATACCGCGCCTGCTCCATGTACCAAACTTGCTCTATGTACCATCCATATTCAGTATATCGCGCCTATGTACTGCCTCTATGTACCACCTCTTCATACTTTATATATATACCACCTCTGCATACCACCTTCGTGTACCACCTCTCTATACCACCTTCACATGAGGCCTTCATGTACTTCCTATGTGTAACGCCTTGTCGTGCCATTTCTTCCTTTTAAGAAATTATTCTTCATATCTTGTGAATCATTTCATCTCCCGCATACCACTTTTTCCTACACAAAATATCATCAACAGACTACTCCTTCCAATTTATCAAAGTATTTCATCTTTTGCGTACCAATTCGTCCTATGAAGAATCTCTCTTGCGTGCAACTTTTGGACTTATCTAAGTTCTTCCACATCGATGATACTTTCTTATCGAATTTTCTCTATACCATAATGATGGGATTAACACTCTTTATATAGGTAAATAACTTCAAAAAATTTTCTAATCAATTTTACCCAAATTTTTAATGTGGGACAAACTTCACCGCATACTAAACTCCATCGATGTATGTTAAGCCTCCACTGTGTACTGCAACCCTCTTACGAACTGGGAACCTTTACCACATACTGTGTGTCTTTCGGTTTGCGTACTTCATCTATTTCTCCAATAACAAACCATTCCATGTACCACAAATCCATCCATGGTGAACCATTTTCGGTACCATGACCCATTCCAAAAACCATTCAGCATACCGTCGCTGCAAACTATTTTTGGTACTACGCACCACTCAATCTACCATTCCGCATATATTTCCCAATACATGTTATGCAGTCCATACTTCAAGGTACATGATTGGATTCATTTTTCAGTTACTTCATCATTCCACATCTTGTTCACTACTATGCATAAATCCTTCAATATATTCTACTAAAATAACATCAATTCCAATTTAATGTCATCTTTCTTATTCAAAAATCATCTTTTTTCATCACAAACCTTATCTGTCATGATATACAATCTTTGATCGATCTCCATAATCATTATCATATTTTTCATGGGAATTTAATACAACTTCTCTATCATACAGCAACATCAGTCTTTCCAGTCAACACTGATTATGACTCTCATTATATTCTCAGCTTTGTAAGATCATTCTTAAATATTCAAATTTTCACACGATCCCTCATGAAATGATGCATGTATTTTGAAGTAGTCTCTTGCTTGGCCTCCTTTAATGATGAGATGTAGCATGATAACTTTATAACTTGAATCCCTTCAACACTCTCTAAGATGGTTTCATTGTTGTAGATAGTGTATCACCTTTGATACATGTACTTGAATCCCTTCAACACTCTCTGAGATGGTTTCATTGATTTAGAGAGTGTATCACCTTTGATACATGTAATTTGAACTTATGATCAGTTCAACAATCATCTGAATTTATCACTCTCAATAACTTTAGAGTTCTTCTTCATCTCATTCTTCATATTGATCTTCATTGGAAACTGTTGACAACAAAATAACCTTATACACAAAGTGGTCCCAACAATAACTTCCTATACTATTTTGTTTTATCTATATTAGTTGGGGTTTCTTTATTAATGAATGTGTGTATGGAGTGTCCGTTGACACTAAGGAAAAATTGGTCGATTAGGGAGTTCTTATTATAGATATAACCAAATGATGTTATCCTTGTAATGAAATGGTTTTAATCTATTCTATAATTCTTTAATCTGTCATTGGTGAGTGGTATTCCATAGTTTGGGGGGTGAAATTTTATTTCTTATTAGAGAGATGGATTTCCAAATGAAATATATATTCTTGGAACCTATTACACAATAGTTGACTATACTGATATTGAATTTAATATAGAAATTTATTGAGAAGATTCAAAGATTTATATTTGAATTCCAGGATATATTTCATGAATTGGTTTTGATTCTACTATCTCAATGTGAGATCATGTTTGTGGTGGAGTTTCAACCTCAATTTTCTCATATTTCAATATATATTTTTAAGATAAATCCTTTAAATATTTCATAAAGTAGAATATTGACTAATAATTTATAATAGAAAGTCTATATCTAACCTAGTGTGTCTCCTGGGTGGGACCTAATATTTTTTGGAAATAATTTTGATGGTGAATAGTATATTGTTATAGTATATAGGTTGTTAAACTAGGTAATGGTGAAGAATTTATATCCCATTTAAGTAATTTATGATTGGTTAAATTAATTTAATTGTGTTGGATAGTTCTTAAATACTAATATATGGTTAGGATAACATTAAAAAAAGATGTTGAGGACATTTAGAAGGATTCTTTTAAGTGTCTCTATAGGTTTTTTGAGTTTATAGTGATTCCCTTCAAAATCATGAATGCACTGACTATGTTCATGAGGGTGATGAAATAATTAATTTTTGATCTTATTTATCAGTTTTTAATAGTATTTATTGATTAAATTATGGTATATTCAAGGATATAGTTGGAACATGAATTACATTTGAGGGTTATTTTGGATCTTCATTGAGGACACTCATTGTAATTCCTTCCCCAAATATATGAGTTAGACACATGCAATACATATCCTTTTATATTTATTGTCCCGATAGGTTGTAACAACTAATCTATCTAATATTAATGTAGTAATTTATTAGTGAGTATCCAATAATATTTTGGAGGTATGTAGTTTTCTTGAATTGGATGGTTATTATTGGAGGTTCATATCTAATTTCTCTAAGATCATGATATATCTTTATATATTGACCAAGGTGGACAACTATCTTATTTGGGAAGATAATTAACTAGTGTAATTTAATTATATTAAAGATAATTTTAAAAGTACCCCTATCTGTTAGTTACCAATTAAAGATTTATATTCACTGTTCATAGTGAATCATCCCATATTGGACTAGGCTATGTGTTGATGAAATAGATATCATTGATATATTATAGTCTTATGAAGTTTTGTAATCACAAGAATAAATATGACTCTAATGAGTTTGATCTATTATAATTATTATTTTATTTGAATATATGGAGATATGATCACACTAGGGAGCACTTTTGGTCTTCACATATCAGAAAATGTTATAGTATATCTTCTCTTTGTGGGGATTCATTTATTTTTAATAGATATGGTTTGAATTATTATAATATTATGATTTATATATTTATTATACTATGGGGAGATAAAATTTTGTTGTTGATTCACAAAGAATAATCACAAAGAGATCTTCATGTGGAATTATGAAAAGACTACATTATTCAGGGATATTTTTTTGATATATAGTAAGGGGATAGTGATAATTTGGAATTATTCAAAGGGGATGAGTTTTTTCCTCACATTGAGTTAATGGACCTATAAAAGATTCATGGAATACCTTATGTAGTGTGTTTATTAACTTCAAATATGTATCAGAATCTGAATAAGTAGAGTCGATAGATCAATATGAAGATACTGGTTTTGAATTTTATATAATGATACCATATATGTTATAATTTTAATATCATGCATCGAGTTCTATTTAGTTTACTATTGACTATGGATGTTTCATACTTGAAGTTGGTAGATATATTCATAAAAGTTTATATATATTCTACTTAATAATTGAGAATACATGATTCTATATGGATAATTATAGATTGCCTAAAAAATTGGTATAATTTTTTTTCATTCCAACCTATTATTTTAGTGAGAATTTATGTAATAGAGGTTATAAGGATCCATGGGGTTCAATGGATGACCAATTAATATCAATACCCCCATATTAATTCATGAGTTTGTAAGGGATTGTAACATGACTGAGGAACTATTTTAAAAATTATCATAATATCTCATCACAAAATATATGGTATTATTGAACAAAAATCCATGTATAAGAACCTAAGTATTGTTTAGGTAACACAAAAAGGTTGATGAATCTATGGTATACTTTTTACAATTTGTTACATTTTAATTAACCTTTATTACTTGTTATTGTCGCAATAAATTCAACCAAAATTATTCAAACTCACCTAGTAATGTAAAATAAAGAAAACCCATCCCAAAAGGATCTACAAGGTTTATTAGAAAGTCCTACTCTTTTTGGTTTTTGGTTAGTGTCCCCAACCATATATTAACTACATTATACTCAGGTACTTAACACTAGGAACTTTATCAATTCCATCATCATAGAATCTTGTTGTCTTCCAACTCTATTGTCACACTATACAAATAGATTCATACTTCTCATAACAATAATATGATTCAAAGTAGGAAATATATCACTCTCTAATATATTTCTTAATAAACTCTCAGAGTTGGTCTCCTTCCATGAGAAAACTAAATCAACTAGTCTTCTCATGTAGATGATCGGAATGAACTTTGGAAGTGTATGATGATAATCAAATATTCCTATTTTTAACACTCATTCCAAATCCTCAATAATATATTATTCCACAATATGTTTAACACTCCAACATAAAATCATTTTTCACCTACTAGAGAACATCATGGATTTAGTCTCACCTTATTCTCTTTGATATAGTGTTGTATTGTCTTCTTACTGGATATTTGAGAGATCCATTTTTCCAATTCTTAACAGTTATTTCTCTTTCAATTTAACCCCTTTTCATTATCCAGAACTTTTATATAAAGGTCATAAGAATATCTTATTGGATTTGGTTCCCTATAACCAATTATTTGTAAATTGTATTACATGTATATTTAAAGAACTTAATATTAATAAACTATCTTATTTCATATTGTTCTCTATTATTTATGAGTTTAGTGTAATAATTTCCTTGATTATATGTCACGCTAATAATTTCATAACAGTTTCACTTAATGATGGTAATATTGAAATTTAAATATAATATTATTTAATATAGTTCTATGGTTGGATAACATTCTATGATGGGACATAAGAATGTTGACTATCAAATAAGAGTACTTATAAGAAGATGAGACTTCATCTCAGGAAGTTTTCACTTGAAAATCTCCAAGATGAGAGATTATGAGAAAAAACCTAGCTATAATAAATCCACAAGTTTTTGTGTCATTGTATATTAATATCTATAAGTTTGTGTAATAATCCTTTGACTTTAATATTTTTTATTAATTAATATCATGACTCATTCACTTTGATGTATTTTTATAAATCATGGTGACATATGATCATGGAATGGTTGGGTATGTTGGGTGCATCATAAATTGAATTTAATTAATGAATAATTGAGGGATGTATTTATCCCTTCTATATTTATGTAATTTGATTACTCAAACCCTTGACTGAAATGGAATTGTCACATTAAATTCCACATCCATGGTGTCACAACCATTTTATTTTAAGTAGTCAAAGAAATAAATATAAATCATATTAGTTGATGACATGAGTGTGAAACCATCATGATGAGATATTGTGACAAATAGATTAAATTACATAGTGAATATTCATATGTGGTTTTTTTTCTTATTATATACCTTCTTCTATTATGGGTTCCCTGACCCATTACTACACATGAATCTTGGACTTCAAGTAATTCGACCTAATTCCACCGAGGAAGAGTCCTAGAGTGTCACAGAAAAATGTTTTACTTTGATATAAATAAAATATTATTTATATTTAACAATTAGAATAAATTTTATTCTCCATAATGAGAACTAAAATTTATTAAAAATTCATTAATTGATTACAAATATCAAATAAATATTTATTCGTGAGTAATTTTGTAACGTACCGACTAGGAAGACACTAAATAGTGCTTCAGACTAGTGGGTCAAAAAAAATCAAGTGTGCCTCCCCATATGCCATAGGCTTCTGAATAGCAGAGTGGGTTCATGGTGGGATAGTTGGAAGACTAAACCCTGATGATGAGAGAGAATAAAAAATATAAAATCATGTCAATTAATAGTAGAATCATATGAAAAAACTAAACTACTAAACAATATACATCAATATTATAAATAACTAGGTAATCTCATCCAATAGCGGCATATACAAATGATGATGATGGAATACTATACAAAAGATAGAAAATACATGGAAATTGGAATTTAGTACATTACATGAAATAATCCTTTGACTTTAATATTTTTATTAATTAATATCATGACTCATTCACTTTGATTTATTTTTATAAATCATGATGACATATGATCATTGAATGGTTGGGTATTTTGGGTGCATCATAAATTGAATTTAATTAATGAATAATTTAGGGAAGTATTTATCCCTTCTATATTTATGTAACTTGATTACTCAACCCCTTGACTGAAATGTAATTGTCACATTAAATTCCACATCCATGGTGTCACAACCATTTTATTTTAGGTAGTCAAAGAAATAAATATAAATCATATTAGTTGATGACATGAGTGTGAAACCATCATGATGAGATATTGTGACAAATAGATTATATTACATAGTGAATATTCATATGTGGTTTTTTTTCTTATTATATACCTTCTTCTATTATGGGTTCCTTGACACATTACTACACATGAATCTTGGACTTCAAGTAATTCGACTTAATTCCACCGAGGAAGAGTCCTAGAGGGTCACAGAAAAATGTTTTACTTTGATATAAATAAAATATTATTTATATTTAACAATTAGAATAAATTTTATTCTCCATAATGAGAAATAATATTTATTAAGAATTCATTAATTGATTATAAATATCAAATAAATATTTATTCGTGATTAATTTTGTAACGTGCCGACTAGGAAGCCACTAAATAGTGCTTCAGACTAGTGGGTCAAAAAAAATCAAGTGTGCCTCCCCATATGCCATAGGATTCTGACTAGCAGAGAGGGTCCATGGTGGGATAGTTGGGAGACTAAACCCTGATGATGAGATAGTATAAGAAATATAAAATCATGTCAATTAATAGTAGAATCATATGAAAAAACTAAACTACTAAAGAATATACATACATATTATAAATAACTAGGTAATCTCATCCAACAACGTCATATACAAATGATGATGATGGAATAATATACAAAAGATATAAAATACTTGGGAATTGGAATTCAGTACATTACATGTATTAAAAGTAAAAAAATAAAAAATGAAACTATATTCAGATAGAATTATAATTCATGGATCAATCTTGTAATCCCATAATATTATTCCATAATCAATTAAGTATTTTCTATAAGTCACTTGACCTTATCCCTATTTGTTTCCATGAAGTCAGTACGGGTACCAAACATTGGCCCGAAAAGGGTGTGATACAACACTTAGTAGGCCACCACCAATGGTGTCTATAAAAAATCCATTATATTTATATAATATAAATAAATGGGTAGATATAACAGGATTAATGTGAATTTAGTGAAAGTGATACTTTAGAACCTATTAAGGATCACTATGATCAAGAAAATGTATCATAAGGGGTAACTATAAGGATTGGTAAGAATTATTAATATTCTATTCTATATAATCAAGTATCATATCTACACAGGATATGATCTAATGAGTATCAATGTCCAAGGAATCTTAGTGGTTCAACATAACATGACCCAAGGAGTATAAATTTTCAAGTCATCATGGTATGTCATTGGATCCAAGGAAGAGAAACGTCTAAGGCATCCTAATTGTTTACCTAAGTTGGATGCATGGAGTAGAAATTTCCAAAACATTCTATTAATTCATTAAATTCAAGGATTATAAATATATAAGGCATCCTAGTAGATCAATTAAGTTGGATCCATGGAGTATAAATGTCCATGGAATCCAAGTAAGTCATCATATCCTAGGTGTAGAAATGTCCACGACATCCTAGTAGTTCATGTAAGCCGGATCAATGGAGTAGAAATGTCGAAGGAATACTAGTAACCAAATTAAACTATAGGAAAGGAGTTTAAATTTCGACGGCATCCAAATATGTCAGATCCTTGGAGTAGAAATGTCCGAGGAATCCAAGTTTTTCATCGGTGCTCCACAGTGAAACCTCCATTATCATCATAACCAATCCATTTACCATTTCATTAACTATTTCACTAATACCTTATTAATAATATAAAATCCAATGGATTATCCATTTCATACCTTTCATATACAAATGGGAATGTGATATAAGATTCTTACAACCTTCAATAATCACCTTTATTATCATATTCAATTCCCAATAATGTAAATGTGCACAATACACCTGATGGGTAGCATAAATAGGAAAAAATGATGGAAACCACCCATCAGGTGGTTAAAATATGGGTCAAACACATCTAACCTTATAGAAGGAATCCATTTAATGTTTTAAACATGAATTTTACATCTAAGGAAATTGTTTATTATTTAAGAAGGAAATTCATGAAATGTTTGTCGTGTGACATAATGAAAATTGGATATAAACAACCATGATTTTAGGGAAAAGTTATAGACCACCTACCTTAAGCTCATAGAAGAAAATTCTTCTAGTCTCAATCTATGATTCCATCCAAATTATAAAAAATGAAAGAAAAAAATAACTCCCTAGAAAAAGGATGTAAGATCTCTCACCAAAATAGTGTCGTTAATAGAAAGAAAAATAATGAACATAACCTAAGGAATGAAGAACTCACCAGTAGCAATCCAATTAGACGAACAACACTCTAATAATAATTATTATGGTTGAATTATCAAAAATCATTCATTATTCTTATATGTAAGCTTCAATGAGTGGGAGAGGGGTTATCCATTGGAATAAATAAGAAATAAATCGGAGGGTTAAGTCTTTAAAGAAAAGAGGGAAAATGGTCTTTTCACCTCTTTAAAACTAGTTTTAACGGTTTGGTATCATGGTTGGACAAACCCTGCATGAATGGTGCGCCCATGAATCCCTCAAAACCACCTTCACATGATCATGGAATTTTTTTACACAAACCTTGTTTCGACCATACATTTTTCATCTATTAAGAGATCTACAACAAATGAACGACCATGAATCATGGGTCACATGGTTAGGGAAGACTGTGTGGACCTCTACTATGCAATGAGACACCCCATATGGTTTACTCGAACCATGTATACTGGGATCCACAGTTTCTACATACCATGCATCCCATCTGTTTCCTCATAAATTCAAGGCTCCAGGCTCTAAAAAATCCTCATACCCTTGTTTCCTCTATAGCCTTACTGGGTATTTATATCATGTCATGACCAAGGAAATTAACTAGATATAAAATTATGTAAAGATTAATAAAAGTTTGTGCCATTACAACCTTCCCTCCTCAAATAAACTCATCCCAATGTTGTCTTTATAAGGGTAGTAAGGAAACATATGATAAAAGCTCTAGCCACTGGTAACATATGTCAGCTTCTGGCTCCCATGTCTCATCTTATACTCAGTTGTGATTCCACAACACCTGCACTAAAGGAACCAACCTCCTTTAACATCCGTCATGATCTAGTCACCAATATGGATAGTATGATCCTCAAATTATGAACCCACATCCAAATCAACCTCATTAGACAAGAGATTATATGATGGATCAGAATGATATAAGTGTTGTTGGGATACATGGAAGACGTAGTTCATGGCCCAGTACCTTTGAGGTAACTGAAACCGATAGTCTACCAATATGAATCTCTCTAAAATCTAAAAGGTACCGACATAATTAGTTGATATATTCCCTTATTTATAAATCCATATTTCCCCTAATCTAAGATAGACTTGTATGAAACCCTGACTCCCCACCTCGAAATCAAGAGTTCATCAAGGATGGTTAGTAAATGACTACTTCCTATTCTGAGTGGTCATCAGGTGCATACTGATTAGTTTTACCTTCTATATAGTCTCCTAAATGAGAAATTTTCCAAGATGTTTTAAATCTCCTACCTCTAACTAGCATAGAGGTGATTAGCATGGCCTACCATATAAGGCCTCATAAGGATCCATATGGATGGTAACAAAAAAGATGTTATTATAAGTTAACTCAACTATGGTTATATGTTTCTCTAAATAACTCCAAAATTCTAGGACACATTCATGCAGCAATTACTCTAACACGTGAATTGTATGACCAATATATCCATCAGTCTAAGGGTAATAGGTTGTGCTCAGATTCACCTATTCACCCCATGATTTTTGTAACCCTTCTAGAACTACAACATGAAGTGAAATTGCCTATCAAAAATGATAAAATGTGGAGCTCCTTAAAGGCATATAATATCCTTGGAAAATAGCCTCCAAAAATCATCCATGCAGAAGGCATCTTGAATATGTATGAAGTGGGCAATCTTTATCAAACAGTAACAAATTACCCAAACTGTATTGTTTCCTCAAGGTGGTCTTGGAAAACCTATCATGAAATTAATGGTGACATCATAGAATTTACACTCAAAAATATAAAGTTGTTGTAAGTGTCATGTCATTCGCTTATGTTGTTCCTTTACATACTGACTAGTGGAACACTATGTAATAAAGATGGTTATCTCTCATTTCATACTAGGCTACCAATACTGGTGACATAATTCATGATATATCTTGGTGACATTGGGATGTAATGCCTAATACAAGATATGAAATTCCCACATCAACTCTTCTATTATGTCTTCTAAAACCTAAGAACACCCATTTATACATAGAATTTCATCATCACAATGGTCTAACCTAGTGGCAGGTCCTAATGCTTCATACTCTCCCATAGGAGCAAGCCCTCATAATTTGATACTTGTCTCATCCTTAACCTTTTAAGAATAGTGGAATTCATATATATGGGTCAGAGAAAAGTTTTCATGTTACTACTATGTACCTCCATTTGAATCTATGAAAATAAGGCCATAAGCTTCCACTCATCATAGGACTCCTGAATGGCCTTTTTCTGATTCCTCCTGTTTATATAATCGAAAATTGTATTGACCTTTTTGAGCATATATAAAAGCTCTAAATCAAAGGAATGAAGGTATTCAACCAACCTTCATTTTTAAAGGTTCATGTCACATTCTGTAGATATATACTAGAGTCTTTGGTGGTCTTTGTACACTAAAAAATGATATCCTAGTAAGTAATTCCTCTATCTGTATTAGTAATGAACAACAACAGCTAACTCTAAATTTTACATTGGGTAGTTCCTCTCGTGTGGCCTTAACTAATTAGACTCGTACTTGATGACTCACTCCTCCTGAATCAAAACTAATCATATATTGAAACCTAATACATCACAATAGAGTGTATAAATTATTCATGGAGCTAGTATAATCATGATCAATATTTAAGTCAGTCTCCCTTATATATCTTCAAAGGATATCTCATAGTTTTTTTACTATGATAACTTCACATCATTATTAGTCATTCCCATAATAGGTTTTTCTAAGCATGAGAATTCTTATATAAATCACATTTAATTATTCCTTGGAACTAATAAAATTCATATATCGAAGAATTTCAAGGGATGCTCTCATGAAAATACACCTCTCACCCTTTACAGGCCAATTGATACTCATATATCTGATATCATAAAACCTAGGAAGTGAATCTTATCCATTTAAATGTTTCACTTTTAGAGAATAGTATATAAATGATCCTCTCTTAGTGTATCCAAAATAGACTCAATATGTTTAGCATGGTCGTATAGAGTGTGATAATTCACCAAGATATCATTCATGAATACCACCAAAAACATATTCAAATATGGATGGAAACCCCTATTCATCAATACCATGAAAACTATTGGCACATTTATGAGGCCAGATAAAATAACTATATACTCTTGAATAGCATGCCTACTATAGAAGGATATAGGTGGTATGTCTAAAGGATTAACATTCACCTAAAGATAAATTGATCTCAGATCAATCTTAGATAAAACCCTTGCTCCTTTGTGCTAGTCAAAGAGATCCCCTATAAGAGGCAAAGGATGGCAGTTCCTAACCATTAACTAATTCAATTTTTGGTAATCCACACATAAAATATTGGTTCAATATACCTTCTTAGTAAGAAGGATCAGAGAAACCTATGGAGAAGTACTAGGTTGTGTATAACCCTTTGATTCTAACTCCTCATGCTTACTCTTGATCTCTGAAAACTCAATATTAGCAATTCTGTAAGGGATAATGGTTACTAGTTCAGTTACAAGAACAATATTGATGGAGACTCTACTTCTATATTAGGCGGTAGTCCTAAAAATTAATCCACAAGAATGTTCCTAAAATGATATACAACGGGATCCAATTATTCTGAATGTATTCCCTTATCATCTAGATATAAGCTAGACATTTGCATTGTCACCCCACCCATCCCACAATGCTCAGTTCTAGCTCAAAAATCCTCAAGATCCCATTCACCCTTGTGAAAAAAACCCTCTCTCTGATGATGTGAATGTCATCTTTTTGTGTTAGGAATTAGCGTATGAATAGTATGGAGCCAACTAGTCCATCCCGGGAAAGATTTCAAACCCTGTCATTTGGTGGACAATGAAGTCACATTTAAATTGACTCCCACCTATCTCTAGGGTAACTCTCTATAATATTTTACACTCTCTGGTAGAATCCTAAATGGTTCATCGTGTGCCATCATTCCATACAAAAACTAAATATCTATCTCAAGGGTCTCCATAATAGGAATAGATATGAAGGAATGAGAAGTGCCTATGTAAAAAAGAGAATATACTGACAGAGAGGATACTAAAATAGCACCTACCACTATAGAAGGTTACACACCCTTCTCCTTAGGTATCAACTACACTATATAAATCTATCATGATATAAAACACTGAGATATACATCGACTACACTGAGTCAGTCCACTCTTATAGCGCTATAATTCTTGTGTATGGAATCCTTGTAAATAACCTTAAGCCTAACCAACTAATCACTATGGCCCAATGGCTTATGAGAATCTTCTGACCCCACTCCAGAACATGGATTCTTTATAGAACCTCTCTCACCGATTGATACATGAAGGTTCCTAAAAACCCAATGTAGATGGATCATTCTACCCCAATCTCAAAATCTTAGCTAGGTTTCTATCACACTGTCCCCCCATATGTCCCTACATCACACAATGGTGATATAAAATAGAACTACAAGTACTAAAGATCTAGCTGGTATTCCCCTCATGAGGGTTCTCAAAGTGTCACATCCTCCCACCTAACACTACACCACTGGGCCAAGAAAATGAACTATGTTGTTCTCACCCCCAACATCCATCGAATTATGTTTCTTAACTAGTACTTTATTTACTATTTAAATATAATAGTAAGACAAAATACATTCAAATAGGATAATATTTCATTCCTGGGACCATCCTAAAATCAACTAAATTTTTATTACTCATCTCCTAACATAATAGGTGTGAAACAATGGAGCTCGGTAAAATGGGTATAATAGTCCATGAATAATAATTTTCCATACTCCAAGGGAATAAAATCCCTAGATCAATTGTCCATAAATGTATGAAGATAAAAAAATAATTGATGGATGTCAAAAACTCCATACCTTCCATATCATAATAATGAACCATATAAGTAATACATCACACCACATCTTGGCGTAATATCATAACATATAGATATAAATATTTCCAACGAGCCTGTCCCCAAGTGGTACAGGCTCCTGCTTGGCATCTAAAAGACCCAGGTTCAAATTCGGGCAGGGATGAATTTCCAGGTACTGTAGCAGGGCACTGTAGCGGGCGCACTGTAGAATACACTGTAGAAGCGGTGGAACTGTAGCGGTGGAGGAACTGTTTCATGATACTATAGCGGCGGCGTTACTGTAGAAGGTACTGTAGTTTGGCAGGATACTATAGCAGTACTGTTCACAGAGGGTCCTTTGGGCCAAAAAATGGGCTTTCAAGCGTTGTATTCAGGCCACTTGTCCTCGGGCCTTCAGGCTATGTATTGGGTCTCCCTCTACCCTCTAAGAGGTCTTTGCTTTAATAATAAATTGAGACTTTGGTCCCAACCTTTTAAAAAAATATAGATATAAGTATTCTGTCCCATCTCAAGAGATGTTTCAAGATGCTCAAAAATTGATAGTGTGGCCTATATCCTTGAATCTACAGCATGCGTTCCTCCAACCTTTAAAAACATGGCTAGTTACTACTGCTGAAACCCATGGGTCAACTCTTCTATAGTCATTCAGGTCATAAGGATCCATCTTTAGTCTACTAGAAGCATATGAAAACCTCTTGTATCTAGGAATCACTACCCATATCATGTATAATAGGAGGTTCTATAAGTTTCACTACGGTAGGTTCTACAGGTGGCCCAAGGCCCACTACCTCTAAACCATGGTGGTTTGTACCCTCCTGGGATAAAACTGGAGGCCATCGTGGTGGAATATCTCTACAAATTCCATGGTCATGCTTCAAAAAATATTTTATAATGGCAAGATGACAGATATATAAATAAGACAGGTATAAGCTTTCCTAAAAGAGAGTCACATCCCTCTACTTGATTCTAAATCCAATTTTGAGTGATATGCAGATCATAAGAACACTATAGATACTTCTTACTTCCCCATACTAACGTTAGTTCAAGGTTAAGTTATTTACTATGATTTAGGGTTTCAAGATAACATAGTGTAAATTGTATGTTATAGAGTAAACACCCTTTAGGTTGAAATTGCCACCTCCATTTATAGGAAACCTTGTCATTTTAGAAATTAAAGTCATTTTAATTCATATTTATTTATATTAATAATATTCTTCTTAAATGGTTGAATTATATAGATTACCATTACCAATTTATAAAGTCTCATTCACTTTATAAATTAAACTATGGAATCCATTTAATCCTGATCATTACCACATTCTATTCCATGAAACTAATGTTCCATGACTCAATGCTCCATAATTGAATGCGTAAGGTGTTGACATCAATCTATACAAGAAAACACTATTACGTTTATATAGACACTTTAATCATCCAATTATGTGTCTCATCCCCCTGAAAACCCATTATTTGAATGATTGGTATATCTCACAAGGGACATATAATAATGTCATTAAGTCATGCAATGCAACCTAAATGACATGTTATATTCATGGAATGTAAATTTCCTACGTGACAAACATGATTCATGAGACCAATACTTTTTTACTACACCAAGCCATGGAAAAAATGTAATCCAATCTAAGAACAATAATAATTTTATATATCATTTGTGTCACCCCATGGTGGAATCAAATTAACTGTAATAATAATAAACTAGAATATTATATCCCATCCCATGCAATTTGGATTTTCCTATTTGTGGATTAACTACTCCCAAGAATAGATCATTACCAAACCCCAAAAAACTATTAATATCGTATCTAATATTCCCAAATGATAAGACAAAAGAAAAGAAATGCCTTTGATATCCATTTGCAACATCCCAACCCATAATGCACTAAATTGTGTGTTGATCCAGTGCATCACATGGTCATCAGTGAACCTCCCCATACTCTATAGGTTATCGACTAGAAGTGAGTGTATATGGTAGAATAGTTGGGAGACTATACCCTCATGATTAGAGTATAGAACATTGGTAAAATAATTTCAATCAATAATGGATCTATATGATATAGCTGAATAGTTGAAGAATACATATCCATCAATAAATAACTATGTAATCTCATCCAATAGTGACGTATAAAAATGATGATCATGGAATGCTATAAAAAAGACATTTAATACATAGAAACAAGAATCAAGTATAATAAATGTACCAAAATTAAAAAATATCCAAAAGAAACTATATTCAAATAGCATCACAATCCATTTCTTGGTTTTATTCTCCATAGATTATATTCCATAATCAATCAAGTACTATCAAGAGGGTGCTTTCCCCTATCCCTATCAGCATCCATGAAGTCTGTATGGGTACCAAACGGTGTCCCAAACATGGTGTGAGATAAAACATAGTAGGCTACTACCAAAACTGTCAATAACCAGTCTAATATATTCATATAAGTAGAAGTAGAGTATAGATATAAATGGATTAAATTCACAATAGTACAAGTGATATTTTCTAACCTATCAAGAATCACATTAATCAATAAAATGTATCATAATGGATAATTGTAGAGCATTTTAATCATCATCAATAACTTACATCATGTAATCAAGTATCAAATCTACATAATCTAGGATCCAAGGAGTAGAAATGTACAAGGCGTCTATTTCATTCCAGTATGTATATCCAAGGAGTAGAAATGTATAAGTCATTATAGTAAGTCATCAGATCCATGTAGTTGAAATGTAAAATGCATCATAGTAGTTAAGTAATCTAGATCTAAGGTGTAGAAATGTCCAAGGTGCCATAGTAAGTCATCAAGTCCAAGGAGTAGAAATTTCCATGCCATCCTAGTAGTTCATGTAAGCTAGATCCAAGGAGTATAAATGTACAAGAATCCATATATATCAGATCCTTAAATTAGTAATTTATTTGTCATCCAAGTGGGTGTTTAGTGCCATACCGTGAACCTTCCATTATTAGTATAACCAATTCATTTTCCATTTCATCACCATTTTTTTATATTTTTCACTAATCCCTTTATAATAATATATATTCCAAGGGATTATCCATTTCATAACTATTATATAAAATGAAAAGGTGTTATAAGGTGCATACAACCTTTAACAATCAAATTTATTACCATATTCAATACTAAAATATGTAAGCGAGATCAGGTCACCCCACGGGTGGCATAGGCATATAAAATTGAAAGAAACCAACACATGGATAGTTTAGGTTGGGGTCCAAAACCTCCAACATTATAGAAGGAAGTCCTGACATGTCTTAAACATGAATTTTAAATCTAACTTAATTTTTTATTAATTTAAAAGAAAATTCCCAGAAATTCTGTAGTGCATTGCACCAATAATAGGATACAAACAATCAAACTTTTAAGTAAAAGGTACAGTCCACTTATCTGAAGCACGTAGAAGAAAACTCATCTAGTATCATCCTTTATTTTAGTACAAATCAAAATGAAATGGAATAAATGTAGAATTCCCTGAAAATAGTCCATCTCTCACCAAAATGGTTTTATCTATAGAAAGATAAACGAAAAAAGAATCTAAGGAAATGAAGAAATCATTGGAGGATATTTAATGAGACGAATGACACTTGAATAAAATGTTAGATGAATGAATTATCACATAGCCTAGGATATTCTTGGATGGAAGCTTAAATAAGAGGGAGGGATGGACAATGGAAAAAATAAGAAATAAATAAGAGGTTTAATTCTTTATTGAACTATGGGAAAAATAGTCTTTTAACCCCTTTAAAACTGGGTCATATGGTTTGGCTACACGGTTGGAAAAACCGTGCAGCAGTTGTCCACCCAAAACTTCCTCAGGAACCCATTCTATAGTCATGTAACATAGTTAGAAAAAACATAATGCACGGGCATATTTACAGGTTCACATGGTTATGGAAATCTATGAGGCCTTCTTATGTGAACTGAGACACTCCACATGGTTTATTGTAACCTTGAAGACAGGGTGTCATTTTTTCTACTAACCGTGCAACCCAGATGTGTCCTTCAAATGTTAGGGATCCAATCTCTAAACAAGCCTCAAACACCGTTGTTTCATCCGTACCTTAACTAGGTATTCATATCATATTAAAATTAAAGAATTTAACTTGAAAATTAACAATATGTACCATCATAAAAATTTGGCTCATTATAAATTGTTTAATTACATGGATACATAATATTTATTAATCACTTTTTTGTACATAAGTTAATAAATAATTATTTATTCATTAGTAAATAATTTTCTTAATTTTTTTAATATTTTATAATTATTTATATTCTAGACTATTAATAAAATATGTATTTTAATTTATGAAAAGAATAATATTAATTAAAAATATTTATTCATGAATTTAATAATTGATGTGAAGGATGAAAAAACTAAGTATTAGATCCTATGATAAATATTTAGTTACTAGATTATAAAACAAGTATTTATCATTACAAGGGTTAGCACACACTATGAAGTAAATTAATAATATTATTCTATTTCATGGAATGGGGCCTCTTATGGGTTTAATATATTATTAGGGGCCCTCATAAAATTAATTAAATATTAAAATCAAACTATGTGTGAATAAATAGACTAATATTATATTTTATAGAAGGTTAATTATTTTCCACAATGGATTCCTATAAAAATCACTCTCATCCTCTCTTCTTCACAAAACTAAGAATAATAAGATAAAATTCATTCAAGCCTCAAAGAACATGATACGATCAAGATGAATTATGTCAGATTATTATTCAATCATGCTGTAAACTGATGTTTCATCAGTAGTGTTTAGAGGTCGAAGGAGTATGTGTAGATCACTGCTAGTGGGTAGACTCTTTGGATCCTCCCTATGTAATGATGGTACACTAATTAGGTTTGAACAATAAATATTCTCACTGAAAAAATATCTCAATATCAAGGTAATATTTCCTCTTTCCATAAAATTAATTATAAAATTATTGTGAAAATATCTTCTCTTTATTTTGGAATTTTCTTTTTAATATGCTTTAGAATATATTTTTTGGTATTGATGTTCACTTATTTCACTTTTTGAATGATCCATCGAATAAAATAATTGATTTGGACATAGCCCAAACATGTGATTTCAATGCATCTGGAACCATAAAGTTTTATCAAAGGAGGTCATGTTAAAATTTATTATTACTTATTTTATTTTTGATTATTATAAATTTAAAAAATATATTTATTTTCAAGTTTTAATCCATTCTTAAATTGACATTGATATTTATTCTTCATTATCTTAATTTATAACTCACAAAACCATGATCAATTAATAATTAATGAAGATAAAATCTAAAGAACACATTTTTAGGTGTTAGGGACTATGGATGGATAACATATGGTTACACAGTGTGAACTCCTTTTTCACACACCATGTATCATTATTCATTTCACCAGGACACCCGCATGGATGTTGGGTAATCATATAATGAATACATGTCACATGCATTAAATACACCATGTTTTGACCATCCATGGTGGCATAAAATGTTTCTGATCTATAGGTATTATATATTGAATATGTTCCATGTAGTCCATATTTTTTTGTAGTGGAAAACAAGGGGCCAAGACATGTCATGTAATTAATAATCCATGTGTATTTAATACATGATGAGTATAGGATAGTATCATGAAACATGATTTTACACCTCGTTTATCATTTAAAAAAATTATATACCTAAAAAAAATTTATGGGAAGTTAACACTGAGTCTCTTGGCATGTACTATGGACATTCTGTGAAACAAAGTACATGTTGTGTGGCCATCCAGCACACACCATATACTTTACCTATTTATGAAAAAATATTTAATTTAATTAAATACTTCATTAAAACTCTTAAACATAAGTTCCATGAGTCACTTAATTTATAGTACATACAGTTAATTTTGTTTTATATTAAATTAAATGATTATTAATTATTAATAATATTAGAAACTACAACTCATGCATGGTTTTTGTATAATAAATACTCAGTGTGATAGGCAGTGCAATTTTTATGTATTCCATGTGTTATTATTTTGATATTGTAGGACATGAAATTATGAAACAAGATTGGTATGAAATAAGCAGTGTGAGTGTGATGTATAAAATAAGGTCCATGTTGTGTAGTTTAGACAAGTACTCTCCATGTTTCTTCCAAGTAAAAAGCTATATACTATTTTGATTACATTTTAAATAAATTAAAATTGTTTATTTATTTTAAAATCATAGTGGATTTGATTCTCTCCTATGATTGAATGGAATAAGATAAAATGAATTAATTTATTAATAAGATAATTTATTAGATTAGTCTTTTGTGGTTTTATCTTATCGAATAATGAATTTAAATGGATTCTGGAAAATTGTTTGAAATGTATAGGTGTTTCATGTTTATAACATATCATGATATTGTTCCAAGAATTTGTTTCTATTGGTTTTATTTAATTTACTTTTATTGCATGTGTTTTCAATTATTTGTTATTAAATAAAATGTGATGGTATGTGTATTATCTCTCCCTCCATTATTATGTAGTACATTTGCGTCTAAGGTAGTTTCATGTAATTCCCCTTAAACAATCCTTTAGTTTCCCTTACCATCATGTGATTTATAAAAATAGATATAATAAATGGAGTATAGGGATGTTCCTAGAGTCATTTAATGATGTAATAAATATTAATCCTGAAGGTATAAGGGTGTGTAGTGCAATATAGTTGGGCAATGATTAAAAATATTTCATCACAAGAGCGTTTTAACATTGTCATATCTGGTGATCTAATACCCAATAGGGGTATGGGGATCTCACGTGAATATTTCAATGCTTAAAATTTTAAATTGAATGGTTACCTCATTTGATTCAATGTGTGCTCGAAAGCTACTCATTTATGGTGACCATTTCTCAAAGGATCCAAGTTCAACCCCTCTATATCATCCACACACACATAAATAATTTGTTCTTACACTAATTGTTTAATTTTAGGTCTTAGTATGGACCTCCAAATATTCCTTCGACATCAATATGTTCATCTTGATCCTGTCTCTTTGATCCCTGAATTATGGATCAATAGCTTAGACGGTGACTTTCTCCCTCAAGGGTGAAAAGGGAGAGATATGCTATCAATTCCATTGGAATGAATAGTCATTGAAATAAGAGCAATCAACTTCTTATATAGTGGATTTACAAATAGGTGGTAAGGGTTACTTAGCCCCCAAAAATAAAGCACCCACTAATTAAGTAGTAAATGGAATGTTATGACGAACTGACTATGTCATAATGTCATTTATATTTTTATAACATACTTGTAATATATAATAAATATATTACGTAATAAAATAAAGTAATTTACTTGAATCTAAAATCCTAAAAAATTAAACAAACCTTTAATATTAATATAATATTTGTTCATATAATATTTTTCCATGTATTCACTTATACCTTGTGAATAAATTTAATAAATAAATTCAACCCAACAATTATGTACGCAAATAATAATGAATTTATTTATTTTTCAAAGATTGATAATACAAGGACAACTCATAGACCTTATGGTGTGGCCCACAATGTCTTATACACCTATTCAATAGAATATGGAAGACTCTTGAATATTCTATTATCTAGGACCCACTAAGACCTTATCTAGACAGTAGTAAATACCACTCACAGACCAAGAGTGGGTTTTAGATGTAAGATCCCAGACTTCATGGAGGTATGTACCTCATTAAATTTTGGATTAAAATTGTTAAATTTGGCTAATAGAATGTTTATTGAATTTTTTAGGAGGCACGGGGTGTCTTGGGGGTTCAAGAAATGAAAGGAAGGGGAATTTGACCATCCTATTCAAATTTTGTGGTTGGAAAATGGTTATAGGTAATCATGTGTCAAAACTATACTACCCAAGAGGTGGGGTGCACAGTTATGTTAATTTTTGAAAAGGGGGAGGCCAAACTATGTGAACATGGATAGAGCCATTTCACACAGTTGGGGCATGGTATATTGAACTGTGAGGCCTCCTAAGGTA
The DNA here is from genome assembly GCA_963277665.1 of Viscum album. NCBI lineage: Eukaryota > Viridiplantae > Streptophyta > Magnoliopsida > Santalales > Viscaceae > Viscum > Viscum album. The sequence goes on along the minus strand of OY728163.1, from coordinate 373,729,250 downwards.
ATCATCAAACTTATGCCCCTCTTGGATAGAGGTTGGAACACATTTTTTTCTTGGTTTGGAAAACCGTATATCCAATTTATGTTCCCTATTTAAAAGGGAGAAATTACCACTATCCCCCTCAATATTTTAAATATTTCACCTGATTTTCTTCCCCATTATTTCTCCTCTAGACCTAGTGACAATACTAAGCACCCAAATCTTCCCAAGGATTGACCTCCATTTTTAGGCCGTTTCTAGTGACTTTGGTTGCATATAGATGATCCGGGGAAGTCTAATGTTCCTCTTACTTCTCATTTCTGGATTAGGGATTGTAATTTCATTATTCTTCTTTTAAATCCCTCAAACCATATTCTTCTAGTGGATATTAGGTTTGGGCTTCAAAGGGTTATTGAATCTAGATCTAATTCCAATATTAAGTTATCGTTCATCTGTAGATTCGAGGAAGGTGGTCTATAAGTTATATCCCATATTATTAATGTTTATTTTTTCATGTGAGGTTGGGTTATTTGTTCCGTCTTGTTGTGAATTTGATTCCTTTAGTGAGTTTTTGTAAAATGGTTGGATAAATGATGAATTGAACCCCTCATGATCCCCATGGGATTCATTGAGAATGATTAGATTGGTTTAGGTCCACCCATGTGGTGCTCCAAAATTTTTGAACATCGAAAATTTTAATGTTAAGCATAAAGTTGATTTGTGTTGAATTATATCCCATGGTAAATATGTTGAAATGTTAGTTTTAGTGATAAAGATACAGTAATGGTAATTTTGTATAGTTGTAATCATGGCATAAGTTGTTCACTGGTTAAATGTTAATGGGGTAAATGAGTTATGGATTGTGAAGGGTAATTGGTTGATTTTCGAATGTGTGTGAATGATAAATGGGTAATCTCTGTTAAGGTATATAAATGAGAATATTTAAATAGGTTAAGTTATGTGAATTAGTGAATGTGCGAAATTGGTTAGTGAATTGAAATTTTTGAATATACTAAATTGGTAAATGTATGGTAAAGGGAATTGGGTTAAATTGGATATGTAATGTAATGGAAAAATGGGCTACTGGGTTAGATCTTGATGACGGTTTACATGTTGGATGAATATTTAATGTGAATGGTGTTTAATTAGTTATCATGTAATGAAAATTAAATTGATTTTAATGGTATTTAATTGATAATATGGTATAAGTGAGCCTATGGAATAAGGTTCATAGTTTAATGAGAAATTTATTGTAAATGGTAAATATTTCATCGAGATTTGGAATTAGAATAATTTATGTATTGATTGATTTATGAATTGTGATTTGTTTTTTTGTATTATTGAATATGGTTTGTTAATTGGTAAAAGAGGTAAATGTTTAAAGAATTATGTTCACATGTATTGGTACTTGTGGGGTATGGGACTTGAGGATCTATGGCCATGATTCATATTTGAATGAGGCTCTAAACCCAACCCCATAATGCATGGGTTAAGGAAGGGGGCTGAGGTTTTATACCCCTAACTGTTGTATTCAACAAGACCACCTAGGATGAGGCTCCAAGGTAAGTGTGTTGTAATGTTTATGAAATGTTTCTCCCTAGTGAGATAATAAACATGACTTACCCTCATATGCATAATAATTGACCATCTTAGGCCATTGTGTAAATGATTTAAATTCCTAAACCATGGAACGAGTAAAGAAAATGGAAGAAGATATTAAAAAATTTAAGGTGAATTTAGTTAACTAATTGCACCCAAGTTGTATTTTGTTACATTATCTTTCATTTAGTACTTATATTAACTATTTTTTTAGATTGGATATTGTGTAGAAACTATTGGTGGTTTCCTACTAAGTTCTACTCACACCCAACTCATTCCGCCATTGGGTACCCATGAAAAGTTCATGGTTTCTGGTTAGGAAAAGGTAAAATGCCATTTTCATGGGAGTTGAGTTGGGATTGATATGTTCATGGATAAGGATTTATACTTGTTGTTAGGTCCCTTTTTGGGTACTGAATTTATTTTTATTTTTATTGGTATTTCCTTCACCTTTGGCACTATTAGGATGTCATGACATATTTATTGGTTGGTTTTGGTTTTTACCCAATGTGGAGAAATGGTTAGTAAGGCATGTTTATTATTTATTATTTATTATTCTATTTATACCATATGTTTCCTACTATGGATTACTCTAGTAAATAGGTTATAGTCTCCTCATGTGATCTATTACACCCTCACTGCTATTTTGAACCCTCAGGCATATGGGGAGGCATGCTTGAGGTTTTATGGAGACCTAGATTAGGGAACTGATTTAGTGGTTTCTGAGTCAAGGATCTTACAAAGTGGAATAAAAAAAATTATTTTCCTTATATTACTCTTTGGGAAAGTTATATGGTACATTAGGATGTGTCGGGTCTTGGTAATGATCATGTTCTTGTGAGTTGCTGACCCATGTATGGGGAAAACTCAAGTGTCCTGGGGGGTTGTTGTTTTTGGTGTGTGTTGTTACATTTAAATTATATTTCACCATTGGGTGATGCACTTATTATGTCATGTGATTGATTTATGATATTTTTCTCACGGACATAATGGTACGGTATTTTTCATTCATGTATCATTATAGGTACACCTAATGAAATATGTGGCATGTATAATGGTAGGCACACATGGGAAGGGTGTGTGGGACATAAAGGGTAGAATGCATCTCATATACCTTAAAAACATAAAGACAATAATGTATAATAATAATTATAAAAATGGGTAAATGGAAAGAATGTTATATAATGGTTAAATAATTGTGCTTAAATGAATGGTTGTAAATGAGACGAAAATATTGGTTGTAACAGGTTGTTAAATGGAAAATATTACTAAGAGAGAGATATTCACATTGTGAAAGTAGAGATATTTAAAATGGGATGTCTAATAAAAATTCATTATGGTTGTTTGAGTTTTTTATTCACTATTAACCATGACCAATTGTAGGGATTGATGAGGGTAGTTCCAAATGTGTGATGGTGTTTGTTGGGATAGTGTTTGTGAAATGGGCTGTTTATGTCTAGTGGAGAGCCTTCTTTTCTATAAATTATTGAATCTTTATGTTATGAGTTCTAAAACATGTGTTTTTAATTTTAGAAAAATGTCACCATATTGATGTGTGATGGTAGGGCGACATGAGAGTATCCTGGATAATGATAAACCAGTAGAGGAGCAAGGGACCTTGTTGATCCAAGGTGATTGGGGAGAGAAGAAGTTTGATGGGAACTTTTCTTGTTTTATGTAGAGGAAGGAACAGGACCCAAGGTTGGTTATTCCATGCATGTTTGACCTGAATAGAAATTTTTGGTTTTAAAACCCTCCAACATTTACTGGAGAGGGTGGACTTGAGTGTCGAGTGTGAGACATGTGGGAACATGAAGGGACATGGAAAGTGGGTATCCCTAGTTTTGTAAATAGACCTTGTGTATGTGTAGTTTGGGTGGTGAGAGTTATTTAGTTTGGAGACCTTGGTGAATATATTTTTTGAGTTGAGGGGTGGCCCTTGTTATACCATTAGCTAAGGTGTGGCTTTGAGGTTGATGGGTATCATCTAGTTGCACGGATGTACTAACCCTTGTGGGTTCTGATCGGCCAGGATGAATTGGATTTTGGACTGGATATCTTGGTTCATTGTACCATTTGTGGTGGTTGTGTTACTGAAGGCTTAGAACAAAGAGTAAATCTCTTCTTTGGTTCACTAGATTCATTTTTCTAGGATGGGGCAAGAGATGTTCTCTTGGGTGGTGACTTGTTACCTTCAACCCAAGTTTTGTATATCGGTATCATTCAATCCTCTAGAGCAACCCATGAGAGTGGTTATCCATTTGTAAGTTCTCGTGGGTATGTCAGACAAAGGTGGTTGTTTTATATTTTTGAAACATGATTTGAGTTCTGATAATGAGTTTAAATCCTTGTGAAAGTCGGGGTGACCATGAGGAAGGTTATATTAGTGTTGCAGGAGCCTTGGATTGTGAATCATGGGTGGGTTGTTTAGAGGAGGAATCGATATCAAGTGGGTTTTAGTGAGTTTTATTAAAAAGAGCATGATTATACCCCTATATCTCTTATAAATAAACACTTAGGATTTTGAGGTTGTTTGTAAGGTTGGTATCAAGAGGCATGATCTTTATGGTGCCTAAAATGGTGTTTGATAAAATTTGATGTGGGAAGTGGTTTGAATTCAGTGGATGATATGAGTATGACCAAGGCATGGATGGGAAATTTTGATATGATAGTGACACCCGGGGTGGGGGTGTTCATGCAGTTAGCAATGTTGTGTGGAATGTTGGTTTGTTGGATGATAATGTTGATAATGACTCTAGTCTGGTGAACGTAATAGAAATGAAAACATGGTTAGTTGGGTAGGCAGATGTCTGGGGCTTTTGATGTATGAATCGTGTAGTTCATAGTTGAGATTAGTGTGTGGTCATAGTAAGGTGTCAGAACCTAAGGTCTCAGTTGAGTTACATATGTGGTCATGTGCTGGTAAGTTCTGATTCTATTTGGGATCAGTGAATAAGTGGTCTGTGATAAGCACATGCCATTATCTGTGAAACCAAAATGGGAAGCATGAATATACTAGGATGTTTTGTTTCTAACTAATGTGTGGGGACATTGTGTTTCAATTTTTAACTTCTAGGGTTGTTCCAGAATAACTCGAGAGGCATTTTGGTAGTAGTTCCACATGAAGCATTGGTTCTTGACTACTCTATAAAGTTATGGGGAGTATTGGTTAGTTCTGTTGGTAATACCCCATGAGTGGTGGTGGCCAAGTGATGATTAGGTTATCATGGGAAAAAATATTGAGACTTTTAAAAGTTCAATGTTTCAAGGTAGTGGGAGGTGGTATCAGTTATGGATAGTTTGGTATCATTAATAGAAAACATATCAGTATACTTATAGCTAGTGATGATGCTTCCAAATATATTAACATCACCTCAATTATGCTGAGAGAGCTCTGTCTTCACACCTAGATATAGGGATGTATTTTTTTGTATGTGGGACCTCTTAGAGGTTATTCTAACATGTAATTTCATGTGGAGTTGAATGTTGGTAAGTACACCATCGAACATTTGGGGGTGAGGTCCTTGTGATGGACAGAATGTTGATGAATGTCATGGGTGTTCTTCTTAGAAGATGTGAATGTGGAGGAGTTGATGTTGGTTTTTCTATTATGGTGTAATATAGATGACCATGTCTAATTTTTTGGGGTTCCTCTAGTGCTTGAATCATAATCTATGGTGTTTTATTGAAAAAAGATTTGGTTTTGGGATTTTGGTGGTTCTAGAAAGAATCTGACGTACCTATGTTAAAATCATTGATGGGGTTGGCAGTGGAGGTTGGGTAGTATAACTTCATCATAATTCTAGAATAGACTCAAGTATGTGGGTCTGGGTGTTCTTGGAATATCAATTAGGGTAAATTAATCTTATATAAGTAAATTAGTGTTGTTCCAATAGATAATTTTGGTGCTTCTAAGATGTGTTGGTCGGTGATAAATTGACATAGCTAGGAAAAGAAATGATGGTGGTGGTATATAAACCACCTTCCTCAGATTTTTTGGAATGATAATTGTTTTTTGAATGTAGAATATTTTTTTGGGGATAACCGAGTTGTAGAGGTATTCCATAAGTTATGAGGCTCCAGGGTAAGGTGTAGGTAATGGAATTTTAGTCATTGAAAAATGGTTGTTTTGTAATAAGCTCCCAGTAATGGCCTGACACTATAAGAAAATGGAACAAACATGGTAATTTGTAAGCCATCACTGGTTTGATGTTTTATGGAAACTGTATGTCATAAATTAATAGAATCTTGAGAGAGTTCAAGTTGTTATTATTTTGAAATAGAAGGTGGATATATGTCCACTTCAGGTATTTTTGAGAGCAATGTTGGATACCAATGTTGGGTAGATTCCACATGGATGGTTGGGCATGGTGAGTTTGGAAACACATCGAGTATGTTGTGAAAGATAGTTTGAGGTTATTGTGTCCTATTTAAATGGTGGGGATGTCAACCACTATAAGATGAATATTTTGAGCTAAAGTGTATAGTGGGGAGCACAATATAAGGAAATGTATCAGTTGAAGATGTGACCGATGCATCAGGTTGGATGGATATGAGTAAGTACCACTCTAGTGTTTTGGCTTTAAAAATGAGAACTGGCTCGGATCTTGATCAATTGAGTACCCTGAGAGTTTTGGTTTAGTTTTGGATGTTAGATTTTGAAATGGGACCATCGAACCTCAAGATTTGGATCAATGTAGGTAGAGAAGTCTGGTTGGGGAAAATTGTGTGTCTCTTCAGGGGTGTCGATTTTTGGTCACTTTTAGAGTTTTGAAAATTGGAAAATAATGGAACCAAGTGATTTGGTCCATCAGTTGAAGAGATGATCAGGCCATTGGGGTTTTTATTGGCACTTCTATGATGGTATGATACTATGTTTGATGCTTCCTTGTGATACAATTTAGCTAGAGATTCTTGAGGCTTCGATGTGTAGTTCTAGTGGTTGATTTTTAATATGAGGTTGATGAATCCTTAATGGTTCATTTAGTTCATGTTGTGTATCATAGTGAGAAAGTATTATGGGAAAAGAATCTTCCTTTGGTTTGAGTTTTGTGGTAGTAAGAAAATTTTTAGAAAGAGGCATAAGAGATGCGGAAAGATATGCAGACCTACTAGCCAGAAATTTTTGCTTCAGAAGCTCAATGATGCTTCAAATTATGGCTCGAGGATGAGCCATTATATGGTGGGGAGGTTTTGAGATCTTAATCCTTGTGGAGGTATTTACCAATTTAAATTTTGTCTTAACCCTATTAAAATTGGTCAATAGTATGTTTAATAAATTTATTAGGAGGCTTGGGTATCTAGGGGTGTTCAAAAAATTAAAGAAAGATGAATTTGGCCATCCAGTGAAAGTTTCATTATTGTATCATGGTTATAGGTAAGCATATGCACATCCTATACACTCAAAGAGGTGGGGTGCATGGTTAATTAAACTGTATAAAAGGGGATTCCAAACTATGTAAATATGGACATAGCCTTATGTATGGTTGGCACATTGTTTATAAAATCATGAAGACTCCATAGGTAACCATGCAACTTATCCACCTCTTTAACCGATGATGGTTCATGGTTTGAAAAAACGTGCATAAAAAATGTGCAACCCATTAAAAAGTGAGAAATTTCCTTTTTCCCCCTTGGTATTTTAAGTGTTTTGCCTACTTTTCTTTTCCTTTCTTCCTCCTCCATCCCTAATGATGAAAATAATCACCCAAATCATCCCAAGGGTTGATCTCCTTCATTTATAGGAAATTTGGAGTCTCTTTGGTTGCAGATCAAAGCTCTAGGTATGTCTAATGCTTTTCTTTATTCTCTTTTCTGTATTAGGGATTTTGGTTTCAGTCTTATTCTTTTGAAGCAATAAAACCCCCTTTTCCAATGGATCTTAGGTTTGGGATTCAAAGTGTGGTTGAATCTATATCTAAGGCCAATATTAAGAGAGTGTTATTTTATGAATTGGAGGTAGGTGGTCTACAAGTTATATATCATATTCTTGATTTTGATTTGTGCATGTGTGATTGTGTTATAAGTTCCTTTTTGTTGTTCATTTGATTAGTTTAGTGATATTGGGTAAAATGGTTGGATTAATGATGAATTTTACCCCTCAGTATCCCTATAAGATAAATTAGGATTATTAGACCATTATTAGGCCACCGATGGGGTTCTCTAATATTACCAAATATGGAAAACCATACTATTATGCATAATGTTGTTTTTTTAATTAGATCCCATGGAAAATATGTTGACATGGTACTTTGAATTATAAAGAGACACTAATGGTAATTCTTTCTAGTTGTGATCATGGCACAATGGGTTGTTTGGCTAAATGTTAATGGGGTAAATGAGTTATGGATGGGGAAGTGTCATTCATTGATTATCTCTGGCATGTAAAAGGTAAATATAAAATCTAGTTTATGTTATATAAATTATAATGTGTAAATGGGTTAAATAATGAGAATTGGTGAATGTTCTAAATGGGTTAATAAATGGGAATTGTTGAATATTATAAATGGGTTAAGGTATGGGAAAGGGAATTGGGTTAAATGGTATTTTCAAATTAAATGGAGATATGATAATGGGTTAGATCTTGGTGATGTTTTATATGTTGGAAAAATATATAATGTATATTGTGTTTAATTTATTTACATTAAATGAAAATAAAATTAATGTTAATGGAATTTAATTTATAATATCACATAAGGGATAATGTAGAATAACATTAACCGGTTAATGATAAATTAATTTTAAATGGTAAATATGTTGTCATATTATGGATTGAAAATGATTTATGTATTTAACTATTTATGAATGGTGATTTGTTTTAGTTTGTTGTTGAATAGGGTTTGTAAAGTAGTATAAGTAGTAAATGGTTAAAGAAACATGTTAATATGTCTTGGTAGTTGAGTTTTATTGTACTTGAGGACCTACACCCATGGGTCGGGTTAGACAAACTCTCTTGACACCACTGCCTACTGTATGGGTTAGGGAAGGGCACTAAGGCTATATACCCATAATGGTTGAATTCGATGAGATTACCTAGACTGAGGCCCCAAGGTCGGTGTTTTTTAATGGTTTGTGAAATGATTATCCCAAGTGATATTAGTAACTTGACATACCCCCTTATACATAATAAGTGATTGGATTTGGCCGTCGTGTAAAAGTTGAAAATGCCTAACCCATGGAATAAGTAATGAAAATAGAATAAGTGATTAAAATGTTTGAAGTGAATATAGTTAAATAAGGGAACATGAGTTGTATTTTGTTACTTTATCATTCATTTTTTTCCCTCATAGACAATTTGTTTAGACTGAATATTTTGTAGATAGAGTAAGTGGTGGCCTACTGAGTTTTACTCACACCCTGCTCAGTCTGCTATTGTGTACCCAAGAAGATTTCATGGTCTCAAATTAGGATAAGGGAAAAGATTATATTCATGGGAGTTGAGTTGGTCTTGTAATGTGCACAGATGAGGATACATACTTGGGGTTAGGACCCTTTTTGTGTACTCATATGTTTGTTTTTATTATGGTTTTTCCTTCACCTTTGGCACTATTATCATGACATGACGTATTTGTTATTTGGTTGTGTTTTATACCTAGTGTGTGGAAATATGGATAGTAATGCCTATTTCGGTTTTTTTGTTTATTATTTCATTTAATTCCTTTGTTAACTTATATCTATTATTATGGTAAAGAGGTTATATTCTCCCCACATGATCTATAAGAACCTTACTACTAGTTGGCAACCACTGGCATATGAGGAGGTGAGCTTGAGGTCTTGTGGTAACCCAACCCGGGGAACCATTTTAGTGTCTTTTGGGTTTGAGATGTTATAATAGAAACACATCAAGTTCCCAAAAGAGATAATTAATAGTCATAACAATGATATCCTTCCTATTAATATTCACTGTTTAATATAATAACTTGGTTTCACAAATTTTCATATGGAAGGATGCACACTGATGTCATCTTTCTTTCCTTGTTTTATTATTTATTCAAATTACTGAATGGTCTTACCTTATTTTACCATGGACATGGATTTATTAAAGGTACTACCATACTGATCACTTGGTCATGAGAAATCGCTTCCTCAACTCAGAAGTGAAAAATTGTATCTTGATCATTCATCTAATGTAGTTCCACCAATGACACACCCAATATAAGTTACTTATCCATGAATTCAATTTCATGGGGTTATCCTTGCATCAATGTATGTGATCAAATTTTATTCTTTAATAATTATCTCAAGTCAGTTCATTAATAGATAACTTTTTATATAGAAATATCCAATGACACCAAAAACATGTGGTGTTATTATTGGCAGTTCTGTCCTCATGATCTCAACTACTAGGGATCACCGAGTGCTAACTTCATGTCGATAAGTCTCAATGTTTATGACCCCCCCAAAACCTAATAGTCATACATCATCAATATCCTATTATAATGATGTTTTTAGACCATAGTACATTTGTGGAAGATTAATTTCATAGTATCTTGATGTTCAAATTATAGACTTAGAACCGCTATAACATTTTGATATGAAAAAAAATTAATGGACATTGCCATGTAAATAGTGGTAAAATAAATATCAAAATTCTCGTGGTAAGATTACATCATGAATAATTCAATATATATATGATATGGTAATCGAAAATTTATAATACATTTTTCTAAAGGAAAACTACTTTTACAAAAAAAATTCAAGAAATAATGTGGTGGACATGTGGGTTGCTATAACTCACAACAAAACTAGCACAAGGAGTTTTCCCCTAGGGTCATAGATTGATTTTTTTCTTAAAAACTCAACCATTATAAAAATCTCCAGGTCATTTTATTTATTTTTTTCAATTTCATGATTTATTTTATAAATTATAGATTGGTCACATCAATAAATGGGATAATAAGAAAATATGTAATTAATATTAAGGGATTATTCATTAATATTTTTTCAAAACATGAAAATTACATAAGTAAAATACTCTTAGTATTAACAATACAATTCAATGATTAAACAATAAAAGTGTATTCATAAAAAAACCTTCAATTAAATATTAATTCATAAATACTTCCATAATATGAATTAAGTGGAAACCATAGTTAAAGTGTCAGTTCAACCTCCATCATGGGAAATTTTTAATTATTGGGATGTATTAACTAAGATAGTTGGTCAAATTAACCAAATATATATTGGGTTTAATAAACTTAGTATTTCCTATAATGATTTTTAGGCAAGAGTTGATGAAATCTGAGTTAGGATTTCTAGATTGAGGAGTCCACTCAAGAATTCAAGGAGTTTCCAGTTTTAATTTTGCAAGACCAACTACCTAGACACTTTCATAAAATTTTGATTATATTTTTTGAGATTATAATAAAGGAAATAATTATCCTTACCACAAAGTTTTCCACACAATAAAGAATTATAAGTTCATCTATGAGGTTCATTGAGACATGATAAAATAGGGGGACTTAAAAAATTTAAAATGATTATATCTCATATAATTCTTAATCAAGTGAAATAATAATTATATGTTATCTTATTACTATTGAATAATGAAAAGTTCATCAAACACATTATCTATGTGATAATGTATACATAAATATTATCTCTTAACTAGAAGTAGCTTCAATTAATGGTTCACCTACCTATGGGTAGTGTTGTACAATAAACTAAATTCTTATGTGCAAGAATCCTCAATATATAACCCCCCTACTAATGAGTTCAGTCATATGGGATTCACATTCTATGATAAACACCTAAGTGATGCACTAGATATTTAATGTTTGATTATTTTGTCCCTGTCTAATGAACTCAGGAAGTCACATGATATCGTGGATTCCTATTTCATGCTCCAGTATATCAATAATCTTTATCAATAAATATAAAGATATTAGAAATTGAGGGAAGGTGTGTCAATTGGATATCACATTGCCAAACTCATTGGCTACATATTGTATCTATAGTTTCAAGGGTTTAATATTATTTAACAACTATACACTGATCTCATTCTTTCATTACTCCCTCATATGTGCTTGAGATTTTTTGTAAATTTCAATATAAAAAACCTAGATAATTCTATCCCAAATCTTATCAGTCTACTTCTCTATGTTTTCAAGCATATAAATCAGGAAACACCTTATATATTTTTGAGGAATAAAAGTAAAGGATATGGGAAGAGATACATGTCGAACTTTAAGTATAAAGGTTCTTCACAAAATCCTTCCAATAAGAAAATGATGAATGAAAAATCAAGGGAATATGATGCAATTTGTTTCACATGTCACAATAAGGGTCACTGGAAGAAAAAATTCCCCCAAAAAAAGAAGAATGTGGAAACTTCATGTGTGTTTATTATTGAGTGTAAATGTTCTATTTCTATAAATTGGTTATTAGATACATCATTTATTTCTCACATATGGGTTCAAATATAGGAACCAATTATTTTTTGAAACATTTCCCATGGTGATATAGATTTTTGAGTATCCAAAAGATCCAAATTTATTTTAGGGATATTGGGGATTACTATCTCACATTGAAAATTTGGATTATCTTAGTTTTGAAATATCTATATTGTGTTTATCAAGTCACCAAAATATTATTTATGCATCCAAACATGGAATATAGTGATTTATTTTTCGAATTTTCTATTAAATATTCTCTATTTTTTAAAAAATATTTTTTATATAAGTTATTTTTTATTAATAGTCCTTATGAGTTAGATTACACTAGATAAGTAATGGTAATCGATTATGAAAATAAATCACATGAATAATACCACACATAATAATGGAATCCCTAAATAGGCTGTGTAAATGGGAAAATTTTGACTAGACTACACCAAAATAGAAATTTATATTCATTTGAACTAAAACCCCATGTTGTATGTCAAACATGTTTATAAGGAAAAATAAAAAAATCTATATTGGGTGTAAAGTGAGAAAGATAAATGGATATTCTTGTGTTGGTTCAATCAGATATGTCTAGACCATTTCTATTTGAATCAAGTGGTGGGTAATCATACATCATAAATTTTACTAGATATTTTAGTAGAAGTGGATATGTCTAATTAATGTGGTATTAGTTAGATTCCTTTGAAAAATTAAAGGAATATAACAATGAAGGTAAGAACCAGCATGGTAATAAGATTAATAAGCTCCTCTATGACAGTGGTTGAAAATATCTTAATCATCACTTAATTGATTATTTACAGGAGTTTGGATTGTTTCCAAATTGACTCATCCTTATCACCATAATGGAGTTATTTAAATGAAAAGAGGAACAACACCCTATATACATGGTGATATAAATGATGAATCATGTGACTCTTCCATTATCCTTTTGAGGATATCCATTGTAAACAGCAGTCCACATTCTAAATTGAGTGCCAATTAAAGTGTAAAATGGTATTAAATATGAACATTGGAATGAAAATAAAAATGTGTCATCTCATGTACAATTGTGAGGCTATGAATCATTTTTCAAGGTTATTTATAAAAAAAATTGTACCCCAAGTCACTAAGTGAATCATTATAGGATTAACTTAGGAAACAATAGGATATTAATTATAGACCTCATGGAAAATAAGGTTATTATTGAAAGATGGCACACATTCCTTGAAAGATATCATATCTAAAAAAGAGATAGTGAGATTAAGATAAACATAAATGAACTCTTGGATCATGATATGCTAGAGTTGATGTAGGAATGGATTAAAAAAAGACCTGTGGAAATGGAATCTCTAAAGGAACATATATTATATAAGAGTACATACAAAGTTAGAGATACATAAAGATATTATTTTATAGAGACAAAGGATATTGACCCATTATTAGTTGATAATAACGATCTAGTAATCTGTAAGAAATCCTTATGTGGGATAGAATATTACTAGTTGTAATAAGCTATGAATTCTGATATGGATTCCTTACACCAAAATTCTATTTGTATTTTGGTAGATCCTACAGTGGATGTAAATCCCATTGGTTGAAAATGGGTATTAAAGAGGAAATAAGACATTGATGGATAATTTCATACCTATAGAAAATTATTAGTGGTAAAAGGGTTCAAACAGTGTCAAATAATAGACTACGACGAATCATTTTCACCAGTTTCTATAAAAAAATAGATCTAAATTCTACTTAGCATATCAGCTTACAATAAAATTGAGATTTGGAAAATGGATGTCAAAATATCCTTCCTAAATGGGAACCTTCGTGAATATTTCTATATGATAAAACTAGAATTATGTTTTCACTCCAAATGATAATGAAATGATATGTAGGATGAAAAGACACATTTATAGATTATACCAAGCATTTATGTCATGGAAATTCGTTTTTATGAATCAATAGTAGAATTTTGTTTCATAATGAATTAATGTGAGCCTTGTATCAGTAACCTCATTAGTAGTAGTGTATAATTTTTCTTAATAGTTTATATTGATGACATACTACTCATTGGAAATGAAATACCATACATGTAGACTTTTGAATATTGGTTGAACACAATATTCTCATTGGAGGATTTACATGAACCATCATATATTATAGGGATCAAAATACATCTTGATGGATCCAATAGGCTTATTGGACTAAGTCTAAGTATAAACCTTGATAAGATTATATCTAAGAGGGGATTGTATCTAGTGCCACAGGGAAATTATCTTTCCCTAAAAATGTGTCCTCAAACATGTGGGGATAGACAAAGGATGGGAAGGAATCCACACACGTAAGTGATTGGGTCAGTCATTTATGTTATTCTATGTACTAGTCTATAGGTTACTTAAACCTTAAGTATAATATGAAAATATCAAGATAACAGAGGTGACTTCTATTGGATTGAGTTCAAGACTATTCATATGTATTTTAGGTGTAATAAAGATATTGCTATGGTCTACGAATGAGATGAGGAGCTAGTCAAAAGTGGATATATTAATGATACTTTCCAAATAGATAAAGATGATCTAAAGTCACACTTGGGAGATATTTTCACTCTTAATGGAGGTTTTTTGAGGTAAAAGAGCATAAATTAAAATGAGGTCACTTATTATACAAGATAATCTAAGTATATTAAGTCTTCTAAGGTAGCTAAATAAGTTGTTTTGATATGAAACTTTTTCAAAGGACATAAAATGTTTCTTATAAGTAAAGACTCTATTACACTCTATTGTGATGATACTATAGTGGTGGATCCTTCCAAGGAGCCACGGTTACATCAGTGGATGAAGAACATACTTTATAATTATTATCTCATGAGTGATTATTCCAAGATAGGTGGCATCACTATGAGTTGAGTATCCATGAAATACATTGTAGTAGACCAATAGGTTAAATCCTTGACTATAAAGATACATGATCTTTATATCCGGTCATGCGAACCGAAATTAATTGGTAGATGGCTCTATCTCAAGGGGGTTTCTATTAGAGTTATTATACTAAATGAAATTTTTTATACTTTGGATTTCATTTATATTCAGATAATATATTATTAATAAAAAATTATTACATATTTTTCATTTTAATATATGAATCTAATATAATAATATCTTATAGTATATTCCATATTCAAAAGGTCATAATAGTTCTCCATAATGAAGAGAACCTTGAAATTACCTGGAGATATTTTCAAATATAGTTCTATGGTCAAATAACATCAAATTATGGTACATAACTAATGTTCTCTATGATGTGCGAGTACTCATAAGTTGATGAGACTTGATCTCATGAATTTCACACTGGGTAACCACCATGAAAGGAGATTATAGAAAATTTCCACCAATAAAAAATCAATATGTTTAAATGTCATTGAATATTCCTATTTGCAAGCCTCTATAATCATCCTTATACATTAAAATTATTATTAATATATTTCATGACTTCTGAACAATGTTTTGTTTCTATAAACCATGACATCAAATGTTTTCAGTGAAGTTGGGTGTGTCATGAATGATATGTTATTAATGAATATGTTCAGGAAGGATTGGTCATTCTATATTTATAGAATTTTATATCATATCCCTTTTATTAAAATGGAACCATCACATTAAATTCTATGGACATGGTGTAATGATGAGTTTATTTAGGTAGTCAAAGAAAGGTCTATCAAGAATATAGGTTGATAGAATGAGTGTGAAACCATCTTAATGTGATATCATAAAAAATGGATTATATTACATAGTATGAATTGATACGTGGTTGTTGTTGTTGTGACATTCCTTTTTCCATTATGGGTTCCTTAACCCGTGTCTAGATAGTAATCTGAGACAATAGGTAAGATTTTTTAATGACATATAATAAGATTCCTTGAGGGTTACACACAAAGTGTTTCCCTTAATCTCAGTTATATATTATATATATTTAAAAATTGCAATAAATATTATTATCAAAACCAAGAATAAAGGTTTATTAAATATTTATTAATCGATCACTAATATTAAAAAAATATTAATTTATGTGTAATTGTTAAATTATGTTAATAAATAATATATATTTATCTATTGTTGTTCTCAAGGAAATAAACAGTTATTTATTCATTAATAGATAATTTATTTAATTATGTTAATATTTAATAAATATTTATTCTCCAAATTATGAATAGAATATTTATTTTAATTTAGTATGTGAATAATATTTATTAAAAATATTTTTTATGGAATTTAATAAATGATGAAAAGGAACAATATAATGTGTTTTGGGTTTAGTGGTAAATATTTATTTTCCAAATTTTAAAATTAGTATTTATCATTGTGTGGGTTAGAGCTTTCCATGATGTAAAATAAAATTATTATTTTATTACAAGGAATAGGGACTCTTATGGTTTCAATATATTATTAAATTTCCTTATGATATTAACTAAATATAAAACACAAACATGTGGTCTTTAAATAGACTACTATCACGTTCTAGGGAAGGTTAATTGTTGTGAACAATGGATTACTATTTGGATCATTATCTTCTATTATTCTTCACAAGACCATGAAGAATAAGAGAAAATTCCTTCTATTTGGAAGGAATGTGAAATAATCATGATACATAATGAAATATGGTCAATTGACCACACTTGTATCTGGTATTTAATTAGTGTTGAATAGAGATCAATGGATCACATGTGGATCACCACTAAATGGGAACTAATTTTGGTCCACTTTATAAAATTATGCTATACTGATCAAGTTAGAATGATCAATATAAAAAATAAATAATGATCTAAAGATCAAGGAAATATTTTTTAGTATTCTTAAATTAATTATAAAATTTACATGAAAATATTTTCTTTTTGTTTTAATATCCTATCTATCAATGTTTTTTGGAAAATATTTGTTGGTCATGATGTTCACATATTGTAAATTGTTAATGATCCATAAAATCAAAAAACATTACATGTTGGACATAGGCCCAACACACACATCCCCTACATATTGAACCATCATATCCATATTCACATTTAAACAATTTATTATAATTTATATATATATTTTTATAGAAAAACCCTTGATCATGTATAGGGATCTTATTGATTTTTTTAATCACATGTTTGTGGGTATCTCCCATAATATTTGTATATTCCTTTTGCATTAAATTATTTCTCCCATGAGTTTCCATAAATTACCTTCTCTTTATTAGTAATTATTCTAACCAATATTAATTAAATACTTAATAAAACACTTTAACTCAAATCTCCATTAAAATAAATTAAAAAATATGTGTATTTTGGAATCCTATAAATACCCAACTTCTCAATTTCAATAAAAAAAATTGAAACTCATTATCAACCTACTCACATATGAAGAATAGATTCATTAAATAGTACAAGTTAATATCGTAGCTTGAAAATCCTAAAACACTAAAACTCATCTTCAATCACTACTCTTCCAGTTTAAAGTGATTATATGATTTATAAAATAATACAAAATCATCCCAATCCATTTTAAAATTTATTTTATATAGATTCTGCATAAACAGACTTAATTTATAGCTTAATTTATTCTAAAATAATTTAATTCATGAATTGATCTATTCCTCATGAAATTAAACTCATAATTTATCTATTCAACTTGAATCATAATGATTTTTGGATAATTGAATCATTGAAGCACAACATGAGTATCAAATGATTTACATTTTCTTAAAAATTTGAAATTCTAGAAAAAATATAATATCATAGTCTAGAATCCTCAAAAGTATTTATGTATTGAATTATTATGATATCATTTTATAATACTTATTCTCTCTTATAAAAACATTAAATTATTATGGCTCGTATCAAAGTCTTATGAACATCCTTAAAAAGTCCATTAAAGTGACTTAAAGATATTTGAACTCAGGCCTTTGTCATATTTATGAATAAAAATTATATTTCATAAGACATTATAAGTCTTATGAATTAACTTTTCAATTCATATGTTTTGTCTTATAATACAAACAAACAACATTAGATGTCATACAATTCTATTTGAAGTCATATGAAATATCAAAGAGTTTTCTAAAATTCTCAAATTCAGTATTTATATTTTAGACTTCACTCAAATATTCTTAAAAACTATTCTTCACAAATTGAGGCTTTCTTAATAATGTAAAATCAACTAAAAACATCACATAAACACTAGAGAGAAGTTCTTGATCGCATTCTCAAATTAGCTTCAAAACTCAACACCCTTTGGTTGATTTCCTATTATTCCAAGCTAGGATTCACCACTCAACTTCACTTTAATAAAACCTTATATACCAAAAGATAAGATAAACAAAAAAAAATGTTTAACAAGAAAATTTTGAGATCTATTTATTACTATTTTCTGGAGGACCAACTCAATAAATTATCACATGATCAAAACATCTTCATTATTATTTTCCATGTACAATAGCAGTATCTCTTTATTTATTACTTCTTTATAACCAATCAGAACATATTTACACCACCTCAACTCCCTGAAATTATTCACTATTAAAAAAATGGAAACATCAATAA
Source organism: Viscum album (assembly GCA_963277665.1). Taxonomy (NCBI): domain Eukaryota; kingdom Viridiplantae; phylum Streptophyta; class Magnoliopsida; order Santalales; family Viscaceae; genus Viscum; species Viscum album. The sequence goes on along the minus strand of OY728163.1, from coordinate 373,710,719 downwards.
CCACATCTACATAAATATTTCAATACTAAAAAATACTTTTCATGTCAATATGTGCACTTTTCTTTCTTATAAAACCCCATGATTTTAAAATAGTAACGTCATATTCAATAGTGTATATGAACTAAAACCCAAATATTAGAAGATAATGTAACACCAAAAGACATTATGATATATTGGTTTTTTAAATAAATTTAATTTCGTCAATATCTTTCCTAACATGCAACACTGGTTTTAAACAAAACATGATATTGTATTAAAATATTATTATTTAAATATGACCATCATAACCTAGCTGGTAAGTTGGAGGGTATGAGTAGTTCTAACTAAAATTTCAAAACTAAATTTTTTATACGTTTATAAAATAAATTCAATGGTTATCTATTTAATATAAATGAAATAAACCCCATTTGAACGAAAATAAAATGTTTTTTGAAAAACTGTGTTTCTCTAAAAGGAAATCTAGTCGCGCTTTGCACATATAATTTAAAATTAATTTTTACCACTTTGAGAAAATTTAATTTAAAAATTAAACTTCATTTTTTAAAATCTACATTTCAAAAGTTTCTTTCTATGAAATTTTTATATTTTTTGGAAGAGATAAATTATTTGATGAATTGTGAAAAATAATGATTTTTATTGAAAACGTATTTTAAATTTAAATTATTTAAAAAGAGAAATTATTTTTCTTAATATTTTTATATCAAAATATGATTAATAAAATTTAAAATTAACTAATTTAGGTCATTTAAATAAATTTCATATTGAGTATTTAATATTTAACGATTATATTATTATAACAATTTTCTCTTTAGAAAACCACTCTTTCATTGCATCTACGGATTAATTTTAAATTTAATTCCTCTAATTATGTGAATTGAACATGGAAAAATAGATTCAATATTCTTAGTAATAATAATTTATATTATCTAATAAGTTTAAATTAATTTTTACCATAATGAATATAGAAAACAATAAAAATTAACTATCACGGTTAAGTTAAAAAATGGGTTTACATGGGTGTTAAACTAAAAATATAAGGAATACAAATGACCTAAAAAGTTTCCAAACCCCATTTTATATACCTATTAAGATCTTATAACCTATAAGGTTGTGTAATTAACAAATTTTAGGGTTTAACCTGATAAAAAAAGTGTAACACTTTATCTTTTCAAAACATCCATGTATATCCTCTCCCCCACTTATAAAAGGCCACCTCACCTCCTGCCATATTAGAACTTACAAAACAATTTGTTTCTTCCAATACATGACCAAATAAATTCCTTAATCCCATAAAAAATCCTATAGGCCGTATTTATATTATTAATCCCTCATAATAAGGCTTTATGTATAAACATGAAGAGGCTCTCCAAATAAGAGTTCAAATTCTTAAACGTTTTAATTGTTTTATTTCTTCACCCACATACATCAATCATTATTAAAATATGATATTAAAATAACACCATTATATCATATATATTGATATTATATAATTTTAATGTACTAAACCTAATATATATCCACTTCCATCAATTGGAAAATTAAATTTTTGATCATGTGTGTGACGGACTACCACCTTGTGAACCAATTTAATTTGTTTTCCATCACCACCTTTTCAGGATGGATATAATGATGGATTTATCATATTAATATGATATTTATGATGTTATTATACTTTTTTAATTATTATATCACATATTTATTCTCACTTTCCATTTCATTTGTGTAAAGACCAGTAAATTTCAAGGAAATTTTTTTCTTAATTTTCTTTGGAATTTTACAAGAACGCAGTTTCTGACGGCGCCTGATTCCGAGGCCCGGTGTGCCCGGAATCATTTTCCGAAGTTTGGCTCGGGTACGTTCAGTGAACGGACGAGCGGGTTTTTCTAACTTTTGAACCGGTGCCCGGAATCGAATTCTGATGGCACCGATGAAATCGCAGCGCCGGTATTCGCTTAGAAACGCCTCTTCCGGAGTTGCGTTTGCTCGGGTGTGGTTTTTAATTTTCGGGCTTAAACTTAAGAAATAAAATAATTTTGCGACAACTTTATTTTATTTCACTTAAGCCACTTGGAAGCCACTTGAAGCCACTTAAAGGCGGCTTGAACTGAGTTGAACTGGATAAGATGCTATCCGGAAATATCCTACCCCCTTGGTAGGATATTTGTGAGGTGGGACCCGCACGAGCTCCGCCGTTTCGTTCCGCTAAGAAACGCACCCGTGAAAACCCGTCTTAATGAAAGTCAACCGACGCGTTTTCTAAATTATTAACAGACCATTTAATTGGGCTGTTTCTCTCGTGAATTGAATGGGCTGTTTCTTTCGTGAATTAAATGGCCTGTTTCTTTCGTTGAATTAATTCAACGAATTAATTAAATCGTTTCTTAACCTGTTTCATGTGTTGGCATATTATTAAAATAAGACCAACCCAAATCTTTGGAGAAGGTTTGAGAGGATTCTTGTTCTTCTTCTCCCTCGCGAAGAACACGAAGAACGCGAAGAACGCAAAGAACGCCGAACCCGGAAATCGACGACGCTTCCGTCCGTGACGTTCTTCCACGCTCCGATCTCCGATCACCGACCGTTTGAGGTGAGTGATTTCGGATTTCCTCTCAAAAGTTCCTTTCTTTTGGTTTTTAACGAAACACAGTTTTAAATATCAATAATTTAAATCTGTTGTTCTTGGTTCGTTGAGCTCGCCGACTCAACGCCGGATTCCGCGACGACGCGACGCCTCCTCGCGACGACGCGACGATCCCTCTCTTCCGTGACGATCCTTTCCGCGAAGGACGCCCGCGCGCGACGATCGACGAGGTAGGGATTTTATAATTTTGGAATACCCCTCTTTATATTCCCGTGAACGTTCTTTAAAAACATAAGAGCCGGTTTCAAATGAACAATTTTATTTTATTAAAATTGTCGGTTCATGTGTTGAACAATTTCTCCCGTTGTTTTTATCTAATGCGGAGGGTGCGGGTCAAACGAACACGGCCCGACAACCCTCCGTCGTTCTTCGTGTTTTTCGGATTTGGCGGGCGACGACGGAACGTGCCGCAACGGGTGTTTGATGATCCCGCAGTAAAGAACGGAACCCGGGAGGAACAACGGCGCAGACAGGAAGGAAAACGGGTCACCGGAGCGACTCCGGCGGCCCGCGGAAGCCGGTGGTGGCGCGGGTCGCCGGCGCGGCGGCGCCGGCGGCCGGAGGCGGCGGCACCCCGCGGGTGCCGCGGGGGTGTCACGCGGGGCCGCGGCTTTCCCCCGCGTCGGCCGCTCGGCCGCTCGGCCGAGCCGAGCCGGACCGGCCCTGGCCAGGCCGGGCCGGGCCAACCGAGTCGGACCCGACCCGGTTCGGGCCAACCAGGGGGGGTCGGGCCGGGTCGGCCCGGGCCCGGACCCCCCCCCCCCCGTCTTCGGACGGACTTCGTTCAAATGGCTGTATCTTGAGCTACGGGCCTCCAAACGACCCGCCGTCAGCGGCAACACGATCCTTGGATCGAGACGGTCGTTTTGGTTTATTGCACTCAAAGTTTCGGAATACTTGGGGTTCGGCCGGGTTGGTTCGTACACGAAACCAACCGGGCCCTCGGAGCGGAAACACTCATATCTTGAGTTACGGACGTCCGATTGACGTGCCATCAGCTTTGTTGAATTCCTCTAAGTGAGAAGGATCTTTTGGCATACTCCACACGAGGTTCGGACGCAGGTGGAGTGCGGTCGGGTTGGTTTTGCCTTAAAACCCAACCGGGCCCCTGGGACGAAAATGCCAATATCTCTCAGACCGGGCGTCCGATTGACGCGCCGTCTGCGACGTTGAGTTCCTGTTGACGATACGGAACTTTTGGATACATCAACTTCGGACTTCGTGACAGTTGATGTATCAGCCTCTCGGCTCGTGGAGCGGACCCTCCCGAACGAGCTCGCTGTGTGCGGGAACCCTAGTGCTGGCTGCGACTGCTACTTCGACAGTGATGACCGTGCAGAGATCCTCAGTGGACTGCGGCGACGACTGTGCAGAGATCCTCCGTGGACTCCGACGACGACCGTGCAGAGATCCTCAGTGGACTGCGGCGACGGCTGTGCAGAGATCCTCCGTGGACTCCGACGACGACCGTACAGAGATCCTCAGTGGACTGCGGCGACGACTGTGCAGAGATGCTCAGCGGACTGCGATGACTACTGCACTCAGCGATCCTACGTGGATCAGGGCTTCAGGTCCTACGTGGGCCCGATCCTGTGTGGGTCTGATCCTGTGTGTGTCACTGCAGAGATTAGTTACCTATCGATCCTTCGTGGGTCCGACGACTTATATGGATCATGGATCATCTTTATCGTCATCCGAAGAAGTATACCTGTGTGAGCTGAATCTTCTGTTTCCCTCGATAGAGGTGGTGCGCTTGGTTTTAGCGGCAGATCCGCGATACTGGAGACGAGCGTACGGAGTACGGAGACCGTGTAGCCGGCTGAGAACTGAAGACTGCTCGACCGACTCGACTTGGAGTGAGTCGACTAGCCCAGTGGACGGAGCGCCCAGTATTTGGCGGCATACCCACGGCGGACGGAGCGCCTGGTAGTTGGCAGCAGACCCGCGGTACTCGACTGGAGGAGTACCTCTGTAGGCTATTTGGGTGAGCGCCCGGTATTTGGCAGCAGACCCTCAGCGGACGGAGCGCCCGGTAGTTGGCAGCAGACCCGCGGTACTCGATAGGAGGAGTACCTCAGCAGTCTTAGGTTAGTGAGAAGTACCTCGGAGTCGTGACAGGTCCACTGTACACTTCAGAGATGGGGCTCTTCAGCAGTTATGTTTTTGATAATGAAAATCCTGGTTTGAGCTGAGTCAATGATCCTTGTGTTTCCTCTTGATTGAGATGGGTTATCTGATAATTTCGATATATGTATGGGCATATACCTATGAGAGTTATCTGTTGAGTTTTCCTGTGTGGATTACGTTTTCCTCTCCTTTGTGGATTGTGTTGAGTTATCCTGTGTGGATTTACTGTTTACTCTCCTTTGTGGATTGTGTTGTTCTATCCTGCGTGGGTATGCGTTTTGCTTTTCTGTGTGGACTGGGTTGTGCTAGGGCTCGGACGTTGGAGCCGATCGGGGAATTGATGACTTAGGTATATGTATGGGCATATACCTAAGCCGTGTCAGATGTTACTTCGTGATTGTATCTCTCCTTCGTGGATTATTCTTTGTGGATTTCGGGATACCTTCGGGGGTCTCGGGGTCCCTACTGAGTAGCTTATACTCACCCCTGCATGGGCTATGCCCGCACTTCGTGGTGTTGGTTGCAGACGACAGGCAGTGCTGATGGAGACCGAGTGTTCGAGGACTGGACGGTACCCGGGGGTGGACTACACGACGAGTCAGTACCCGGAGGTGGACTACACGATGAGTCAGTACCTGGAGGTGGACCACTGGGCGATACGTGCTCGGAGCGGACGGCGGGACCCGAGGAGCATTGGAGCTATCTGTACCCACCCTTCAGGTGGGACTTCCAGAAGACGGCTCGACGCTGCAGTTTTTCCTTTCAGTTGCTGTTTTTCCTTTCAGTTGTACTTTATAGTTGGGCTTGTATTTCTGGCCCCTTTTACTTTTCAGCACAGCTTGTACAGTTTTTACTTAGTGTTTACTTTTCCGCTTGCTTACTCTGTGGTGCTTGTTTACTTTTCAAAGGCAATGCCTTCCCTTTTTGTTGGGATTTACGCCTTGGTGCTAGTCGCCAGCCCCTGGCCTATGGAAGGCGGGCTTGGGGTAGTCACGGCACGGGCCCCGAGGACGGGTCGTGACAATTTGGGATATAATAATGTCACTTGTGTGTATGGTGAACTACTGCCTCGCGAAGTGATGTGATTCATTTTTCTATTACGCATTACATGAAAGGTAGTGATGTTAATGTTAGTGAATATATGTGATATTTTTTATATAAAATTAATTATGGAAATATAATACCACATCTTACTTCCTACCTTCCAATCTGTTTGAGAATAATAAAGTCGCTTGTGTGTACATGTGGAATAATTCATCCACGTAGCGATGTGAAAGGTTTTTCATTTTATTTTTCCATGGATCATAATAAGGAATTATTTTTTTATTATTAATGATATAAATTGAATAATAGTAATTTTTAAATATATATTAATATTTATTTTTCTTTTCATTCCATCCATCGATAAAAATGGAAATATAGTTATTGTGTATGTACGGTCCACTATCTCCATGAATAGTGTAAACCATTTTCTACCACAAAATGAAATAGATTACTATAAATACATATATAATGAATATATATGATATTTATATCATGGTTAAAATTATTTATATCATTTAAACATTATCAAATTAAAGTAACAAAATTATCAAATAACTAATACATGAAAAATGATACAATTATCACCTGAAACAGTGATTTTAACAAATGATTGTAAATAAACATGTGATAAAAAATATATGTAAGTAATATATGGTATTATATGTATGGTTATAGTTCTTTAATAGATTTATAATATACCTATATTTATTATACATGATTTCAGGAACATATGAATGAAGGAGAACCTGATGTAACAGTTTATTGTCTCACTTTTACTTATGTTAGATCTGATCCATATTCACCACTTATTAAATTATGTGGTGTATATGGTACCACTTTTGAAAATTTTTATAATGAATAAATTTACCTTCATTGTATATAATTTTTTATTTGAATTTTTTTCTTTCATCGGTATTATGATTCCAAAGTTACCAAAGTGATAAGAGTTTAATTCATAGTCTCATCATTATTCCAGATTATTTTTATTTAAGTCTTTGTTGAGATAATAATACTATATTTCTATCATAATACTCATATATTTTCTTATACTCTATTTATTCATGAAAAATTTATGTAATATTACCATTTATCCACTAATTGGTACTTAAAATGATAGAGTATATGATTTTAATCAAATGCAACTTTATTTCACTCTTTAGTAAAAAATAATTTTTCATCAAAATAAATGTTTATAAAAATGTTTTCAATTTTTTTTAATTTTCAAAATTACTTATCAAATAAATTTTACCCATTTTTTGGATTTAAAAAAAAAATTAAATTCATCTTCATTTCATTTTCAAAACTAGGCCCGTTTGGATTTTACTGAAAAGTGGAAATGAATATTTGTTTTAACATGTATGGTATGAACGAAATTTACTTCCTTTGAGAATAAATGTTTTAAATATTAATTTATATGTTTAAAAGGATATTTTAAAAGAAAAGTATTTTAAAAATAATTTTTGAAATTTTAGTTTAAAAGAAATATTTTCAACGTGAAAAGTTTATTTTCCTCAAAATATTTTTAATGACATTATTATGGTATTTATATTCATCAAAAACATAAAAACTTTATTGTAGTTATAATCCATTGTGGATATGTTTTACTGATATCATACCTACTCATTATTCGGATGGTTTATGATCATTTTTACTAAGTATTTACATTTTTATTACCATTCACCATATTACTCTAGATGGTTTATATTTAGGTTTATTTGAGTGGGGTAAGTATTAACATTATGTATGTTAGTTTATCAAAATTAATATATATATTGACTTTGTTCCACCACATTAATATGAGTAATTAATTAGATATAGTAAGTTATGGTTGGGTCTCAGTTATAGATATCCCTTATAGGGATCAATAGGCCTCGTGAGATGAATTACTTTTCCAAATTAGACAGGTTTCTACCCATAGATTTAAACTATATTGTTAATGGTCTTGACAGTTTCAAAACTCCGGAATTATGCATTCCAACATTATGTGACCATTTAATGATTTATATATGATTATTTTTTAATTATAATATCCACAAATAATTTTCAATATCATGTGGTTATTTATATGTATTTATTTTATCATCATTTATTTCCTCTATATTATGCCCAGTTTATTGATTAAATGGAATCTGTTTCAGTTATTTACCTTTTCATATCAATAATTCTTATTTTCTTATGATATATACCACTATACACATACCATTATTGATCATATGATATCACCATATTCCTATCTTTTATTTTCCATATGATACATGTAAGTGTTTTGTGACTAATGTGTAAGGACATGCTAATTGGAATAATGGAGTTCACAAGGAAAACACTTTGTATATTTATTATTTCAAATATAATGTGAAGTTAAATCATGTTTCTAGTTTACCAATAATACTAAACTATTTTATCATTCTGGATGTGATACTTTATATCAAGTTCTAATGTAATAGAGTAACCACCAGCACTATGCTACTGGGGTTGAAGTCTTTGTTGTTGGTATCATCAATTTTTTTTAATAAACCTTATGAACTATATCTAAGAAAACATAGAATATGGAATATAAACATATGAGAAACATTAAGGATAATTATATAAGAATATCTTAAATTTTTCTTAAGGTATATATTATGTGGTTTTTCTAATAAATACATCATTTTTGGACACTATATGTGGATTTAGTTTTAGAACATATTTACCTAAGTGCAATAACTCCAAATAAAGAATGTTGGGATTTAATTGAGCATTATCTCGTACCAAAAAAAGCATTACAATGCACCAATTTTGAAAATCCCATGGTATATTATTATTATAATTCACATTTTTTACAAACAAATATAAAGGGTGTAAAAATAGTATTATTATTTGAAAAATTTACCAAAGAAACCATGTTTGTGATTATGAGATTAGTTATGCTTAAATATTTCAATTTCTGTTTATTATTTAATTATTATTGGGATTATATTGTATATTTCATAATTTTATGACATAACCAAGTGTAATCCATTGTTTATAAATGAAGCATAGTGTAAATAATGGGAACCATATAAATACACATGCGCCATATAGGGATTGACCTCATAGGACAGATAATGAAGCTGGAGCCGGAACTGCAGCTAGAACTGACCAACTTATAACCATATTGGGGAATCTAAACTATGTTATGATCAATAACCTTTCCCGTATGGGTAAGTATGCTAATCCAAAATGTGGTGAAAAAATGTAAAACCGATTAATATGTCATCAACCTACATCATTTAATTGGATCACAAATCAATTTATAGCTAAGTAATGGATAGGTTCCTTAGAGAATATATTTATTGCTCTATGTATCAATAACAAGGTGAATTTTGGTATATAGGTTTATCATATCTTAGTAGATATAGGTAAATGGTGTTCATTGATTCAAAACACTAAGGATGAAGTGGATGTATCATGCAAAGAATGTAATGATTTTAAGGTACTCTTCTTGGAAAATTATTTTCCTTGCGACCATTGATTTGATATAAAGAGACAATTTTAGAGTCTGATACAAATGGAAGGTGAAAATATTATAATGATGAATCTTTCTTTATAATTTTATCATGTCATTCTATGTAATTTTTATGTAATATAAAGAGTGAGATTGACTATTTATTTTATGGGATTGAGCCTATTTTTCAAACGACACCAGTATCCAAAACATTCTCATCATAATAGGACATAATATCATGTGGTATCAAGATCAAGAAAGAATTATCCAAGTCTTATTTATATGAATTGAAGAAATAGAATAAGAGGATGTTAGATAAATGTATAGATAAAGAGAATAAGAGTATAATTATTTTCCAACTTGTTTTAATTATGGAAAGTGACACCCTATTAATTTCTTGAAATGAATGGGTTTTTTTTATAAGTGTAGAGATAAATTCCCTCATGATAATGATTTTAATGGAAATAAATAAATTTTCAATATTAAATTCTTAAAATATAGGGTTATGGGGAACTATAAAATGATTTTCCCAAGATCCAATAGGATATACCTGAGAAGAAGCTATAGGATCAAGGTCACGGTTATGTTATTGATATAGCTGAAGTGAATGATTAAAGTGTTTGCATTTGGATTCAAGAAATATATTGAGAAATATTTTTTCAATGATATTGTCATTATATGAATAATAACATGTATAATTATTTTACTAATGTGCCTTTTATTTAGGGGTCTAAAAGTATGTGATGAGTAGTACTGATAACGAAGAAAAGTGATTCAATGGAATGTTTTCCTTTTTTAAAAACACATGATTGATGGTTGATAACCCTTTATATGTTCGTGATGTTAAGATAGTAATGATAATGATATGTTTATAGGATAGTATTGGTAACATTGAATTTGGATAGTGGTTTTATTGTTGATGTTATCTTTGCTGGAGTTTACTACATGTTTGGATTTATGGGATATATTCAACAATATGAGATTTTATTTTTCAATCATGCATTTTTTTCATTATGTTTTTTATAGTGATAAAGGTATTCACATATTTAAAATGTGACATTAGATGACACTTTATACTTTTTGTAGAATATAATGTTTATTTGGTGACATTCCTTAAAAAAATTGAACTTCAGATTTGGAAAAACATATTTTTGGTGATCCTTAAGGTTAAAAATATATGCAAAGGATTAGGTTGATCTTTTGGTTTTATGGGATAACTTTTTCTAAAAATTTATGTTTTGCAAAATATCTTAGTACATGATGAATTAATTTTCCTTATAATGACCTGTTAAATTCTATTTAGGCATAATAAATCATTGTGCATATTCAATTTATAGATTATGAAATAATGTGGTAATTGATCAAAGCACAACCAAAGGCTGAAATTGTGCCTATGAAAAGTATATTGAAACAAAAATGTTATCTTAATACTTTTATTTACATTTATTCGATGGTATTTTCATCCATAAAATATTTATGGCTTTGTGGTAATTAAATTTTCATGATAATTCACTTTATTTTGGTCAATTATCTCTACCACTCTTTATAATTATTTATTATTTTCTTCCATCTCTATATAGGCACTACCCACAAATTGTTTCCTATATGGAAACCTAGTAATGTGTTATTCTAGATGATATTTTTACATAATTTATCTCATATCAAGATGAATTTTTATTAAACCTTGTTATAATGTGGGTCTTCAAGAATGTTATTTTCAAATGTCAAACTATTGATTATTGGTGTCAAGATTAAATTGTGATGATGTAATTTATTTAAGGGGGTGAAATGTAACACCACAAGATTTTAAAAGAGGAACATCATATTCTATAGCATATATGACTTGTAACACTAAGTTTATATGATAATGTAACACCCATATATGTTATGATATATTTATTTTAAAATAAATTCAATCTCTTCAATATATTGTATTATAAGAAACATCGAGTTTAAACATAACATGATACTCTATAAAAGTAATATTATATAAATATGACTATTATAACCTAGTCATTAAGTTGGGGAATATGAAAAATACTAAATAAATATTATAAATTATATGGTTTAAAAATGTATAAAATAAATTAAATTTTTATCCATTAATTAAAATTAAAATAAGAATCATTTGAAATAAAAATATTTTTTTGAAAAACAATATTTTTTTAAAATGTGGTTTTGTTGTGCTTTTCACAAATAAATGAAAAATAAATTTTAAAAATTTTAGAAAATTTATTTGAAAAAATAAACATAATATTTTAAATCTAATTTTCAAAATTATCTTTGTATGAATGTGCGGGAATTTTCTGAAAATATTAATTTTTTGATGAATAGTGAAAAAACTTTTTTTATCGAAAAATGTCTTTTAATTTAAATTTTTTATAAATTTAACAAATATTTTAGATTTTATTTAAAGTAAAATTAGTTAAATAATATTACAATTTAACTAATTTAGGTCATTTTAATTAATTTAATATTTAATTTTGAAAATAAAACATTTTATACTTATGAGACTTTTCTCTTTGGAAAAGTACTTTTTCACCATGTTTTTGGTTATTTTTTAAATTTAATACTTCCAATTATGTGAATTGGATTTAAAAAATGGATTATATATTTTTAATCAATATAATATATATTATCTAATGAGTTGAACTTAATTATTTAGCTTAATTAAGAGTGAAAATAGTAAAAATTAATTATCACATTTAAGGTAAAAATGGGTTCACAAGGGGTTAAACTGTGACGATAAGGGTTAAAATGATGTAAAATTTTTAAAAAATATTTTATTACCATATTTATACCTTATAACCTCTAATATTCTTTATAATTACCCATTTTGAGGCTATCAGAATGAGAAAAATATGGGTTTTACTTTTTCTTTTTGATAATTCCATGTATGTCCTCTCCCCCACTTATAAAAGGATACCCCTATCCTCCCATATTCACATTTAAAAACCCCTTTAGTTTAACTAATAAATATTAAAATACCTTAATTAAATATCTCTCCAGAATCCTAGATCCATTATTTTTATTTTTAATCCCTCCTATGAAGGCTTTAGGTATAAACCATGTATTTGTATTATTTCTTCTTCCACCTCCATAAGACCTTATTCAACTATGGTAAAATAATAACATCAGTATCTCCTATATATTTATGTTTTATTATGTTAATTTAATAACTCATATAAATCTCCACTTCTATTAATTTGGAAATTTGTTGTTGATCCTATGTACGGAGGACGACCGCATCGCGAACCGATATTATTCATTTTCTATCACCACCTTTAATGTTTGGATATAATGATGAATTTTACATATTTATGTTATTTATGACATTAATATACTTATTAAATTATTATATCACATATTCATTCTTTCATTCCATTATGTGGGGGACACGATAACGTTGCTCGTATGTATAGTGGACTATCGCCTTATGAAGTGATGTGATTCATATTTCTCTTATACATTACATGAAAGGTATTAAGGTTAAATTAATTGGTTATACGTGATATTTTTTATCTAAAAATACTAATGTTAATATAATATTACATCTTACTTATCACCTTCTAATCTTTTGAAAAACAATAACGTCGTTGGTGTGTACATGTGGATTACCGCCTCCACATAGCGATGTGAAATGTTTTTCATTTTATTTTTAAATGTATTGTAATAAGAATGAATTTAATTAAGATAAATCATATATATGAAATATTAATTATTATATAATGTTAAATTAATATTTGTTTTCTATTTGTTGCTTCCGTAGAGAAAAATGGCAACTTTGTTCATTCGTACGTACGACATAACTTCTCTTTGAACAGTGTAAACCATTTTCTATCTCCAACTTTAATAGAGTACTATAAATAGATATATAATGAATATATATTATTTCTATATCATGGTTACAATTATTTATATTATTTAACCATGATCAAATTAAAATGACCAAAATTATCAAACTAAAACATACATGAAAAATAAAGCAATTATTACCTGAAATAGTGATTTTGACAAATAATTATTAATAAATGGGTGATAAAATACTATAAGTAAACCATATAGGGTATTAGATATATTATATTTTTATAGATGTGTATTATATATTTATTTATTATATAGGAGGTTTGGACACATATGAAGGAAGTATAACCTATGGTTAGGGTTTCTCATCTCACTTTTACTTTGGTGAGACCTACACCATATTCACCACTTATTCCATTGTATGGTGTACAAACTACATATTTTTATATTTTTTAAAATGAATATATTCATATAAATGTTATTTAAATATTAATCTTAAGTTATTTCTTTTATAGGTCTAATTATTCAAAACTTACCAAAGTGGTAAGTGTTATTTTACAATTCCATCATTATTCGATATTGTTTTTGTTTAAGCCTCCCTTGATGGAATTATTTTTTAATTATATCATAAAAAATATATTTCTTTATAATATGGTTATCCAGGAAATTTTCATGTAATAGTACCATTTTTCATCTCATTTGTACTTATAATGTTTGAGAAAATATATTTAAGAATATCTGACTTCATTTCCCTCTTTTGTCAAAAATCTTTTATCATAAAAATCCATGATTTATAAAAAAGTTTTAAAAAATATTTTCACACTTCTAAAAATTATTTATGAAATATATTTAAACACATTTTTAGTTTTAAAAAAATATTTTTAATAGAATATTCATGTCATTTTCAAAACAAGGCATGTTTGGATTTTATCGATAAAGTGAAAGGAATATTTTTCTTAAAATATATGGAATGAATGAAATTTCAAGCCATAATGACCACTAAATCGTTTAAAGATTACATTATAAGTTTCAAATGTTGTTTTCAAATAAAATTATTTTCAAAGTATATTGTGAAATTTTAGTTTTAAACAAATATATTTTCAAAATAAAAACGTAATTTTCTTCAAAAAAAAGTTTTTTATGACATTCTAATGTTATTTCTTTTCATCATAGACATCAACCATTTATTGTAATTATGGTCCACTATGGATATGTTGTATTGATATCATCCTTTTTCTTTCACTAGATGGTTTAAGATCAGTTTTACTAAGTTTGTACAATTTTATAACCATACCCCATTTTAATCTTGATGGTTTATGATTATTTTTATTTGATAGGGGTAGGTATTAACATTTTCCGTGTTATTTTATCAATAATAATATTTATGTAGATTATGGTTTAGCTCTTTCATATGAGGAATTCATTTTACTTAGTACGTGATGGGTAGGGCTCAGTTATAGATATCCCCCCTTGATGTATTTAAAGGTCTCATGAGATAAATAAATATACCAAATTTGATAATGTTCTACTCGTGAATTTAAACTATATTGTGAAAGGTCATGAATTATTAGATGTCAGGTATTATTTATTCCATAATTATGAGATCAGTTATAAATATCTATGTTATTTTTCTATTATTTATAATATACATATATAAGTTTCAATTTTATGTGATTATTTGAATAGATTTATTTGATTTTCATTTATTTATACCATATTATACTCAGTTTATTAGTTAAATAGTTTGCATTTCAGTTATTTACCTTTCTATATTTATTATTATTATTTATTAATTATAACTTCTATTATATGAATGAATTTACTGAGCTTCGAATCTCTTCCCTTTCTTATGTTTTATTTTCCCCAAGATACTAGGAAGGGTTTTTTGATTAATATTTAGGGATATTCTTAGGGGAATATTTCAATTCACAAAGAAAAACATCGTGTATTTTATATTTAAATGTAATGTGAATTTTAAGTATCTTCTTTACCAATGATACTAAAATATTTAGTCCTTCAGGATCTGATACCTTGTGTCTAGTGCCAATGTCATGAAGTAACCACGGACTCTGTTCTACTATGTTTGGGGTCTTTACATTTCTCCACATTAATGAAAAAACATGATATAATAGTTTAGGGGTATCATCATCAAATCATATTTTCATTAATTCAAAGAAAGCATATTCTACCACTTGAAATATGAATGATATCCTTTATCTACTTTCTGATATAAGGATGTAACCCCACAATTTTTCTCATAAATTAGACTTTATTATGTCAACTCTAATTCTACGTTGGAATACCTTGTGTAGAAAACATGATTGAATTACCAAGGTAATCAAAGATATCCAACCAATTTATTATATGATACAATTATAATTTTTTTATTTTGTGTCTATTTGATAAAATTTATAAAAAAATAATATATATATATATACTAAAACCTTCTCAGTAAACACATAATAATGTTCTATTTAAATACATAAAAAATCCCCTATAAAACGCAATAACCCCCCCCCCCCCCCACACACACACATGATTATGAGCAATGTATAATTTGAAATACAAATGGAGAGTTTTCACTTACCTAACATATATTATTTTAGTAAGTTGTCTAGAAAATAATTTTTTTAAGGATTTCATTTTCTGATACCCACAACATAATGTGAGACCCCCCCCCCCATGATTATGAGCTATGTATAATTTGAAATAAAAATGGAGACCCTTCACTTACCTAAACATCTAGTCTTTTAGTACATTGTCTAGAAAATAAATTTTTATAAGGATTTAATTTTTTGATACCCACAACATAAAATGATACACCCCCCCCCCCCCTCAGGGGATGCACTCATTATATATTGTGGTATTGATCATGTTCCATGATAAGAAATTCCTCTTGCTTCAAAAACCACTTCACAACTTAAACATATCCTCCACTATTTTATCTATTTAAATTACTCCCAAGTTATCACAAAAATTAATAAAAAATTAAATAAGTAGGAACCTCTTAGTTCATTGGTTATAATAGCATGAATGATATTATCTTCTCAATATAAACTTCTCATTCCTTCTAATATTAGAACTTCATTTCCTATTGGTATCCTCAAAATCTATCCTATTCATTTTCTATCAATGAACTTATTTCTAGTTTTTAGTAGTTTTCCTTAACTTAGCCATCAAGATAACCTCATCTATTTGATATTTAATATTCTTTCTTAAATGTTTATCTTGAACTAGTAGAAATTTCATACGAATCTTCATACAATGACCATATTTTACCCATCTCTCACATAGATTTCATTGTGTGTTCAAATAATTACCTATAAAAAACATATCATTAGATTAAATTTTAGTATCATAACACACTTGTTTTTATTTAGAAGATTCATTTATTTTTCCCTAATCCATTTGTTTATCCACTTCCAATTGATCTGTCCAAACTATTAGACACTATTTCTTGATAATCTCAGTTTATTTATAGTTTTAAAATCTCTCAGTAAAATATGAATTTTATTTAATGGGAATATAAATTTTATTCCCTATCACACCATATATAAACCCCTCTTGATAATATATTCATACACTCCTTAGATATTTGACTTTGATAATCACATATACCATACAGTTATTCTAAATATTTAAATCTATTTTTTTTTGGAAAAAATATCTGAATTTCTTACAATACATTACATTCTTTGTGAATATTTTGTCATATTCTCAGAATATCTCTCCATTAGATTATGAATTCTTCCTAATAATTACATATTGAACAAAAAAAGGTTGTCTTTGTCTCCATACACACCTGAACATCAGTAGTGTCCTTGAAATGTTTTATCTCTAAAAAATCTCTCTAGAAAATTGTTGTAAAAATTTTAAATTCAACTGTATAGAATTAGCTTGATAAAGCTTCCTTTTAGGTGTGGATGAACTTCATCAATTTACTCTATATTAATCAGATTAAGGATAGTTTTCCTCATCATTTACTTAAGTTCAGGATTTTATAAATCTGTTATTATAACCTAACCTGATAGAATAAACAAAATTAATAAGTTATGGTTTTTCAAGTGACATCTTGATCTGATTTTCTTTGACCATTATTTTCCCCTATATGTTTTGATTCATCCTTAATATCAACTAAAAATTTTAATTCTTATATGATATTTTTTAACTCATGTTGATGTTCATGAAACATTGATTTTCTTTTAGACGATTATTCTTATTTAACAAACAAAATCTACTCGATATATCTTATAATTTTCTCTTACTCTTATATATTTAATTTATCTTTCTAAATATTATAAAAGTATGCCACTTCACATTTCACATACTCTTCCTTTTCACCTACCATGTTCTTTCTATACATACCTTATTTTATATTCTATTTAATTACTTGACCATTCCACTTAAGACATGAATTCAATTCACCTTTCAACATCCACTCTAGTGATGTCCTCTCATATCTATCATCATTACTACACGATGAATCATAATCATTCTCATCATGATCTACTAAATTGAATAAATATTTTTAATATCTATTGGAAGCTAAATAATGTTCTTTTATTTTTATTATTAAGATCCTTTTTATAATTTAGTGTCTTTTAATTCTCTTACCCCATTTATTTTTTGGGTTATAACATCTTCCTCATTTAGATATAAATAATGAAACCTTATTCTTTAGGAGGTTAATAGAATAATGTCTAGTTTCATTACAATTACAAAACCATGGTGGTTGTTTTCTCATTAAATTATTCATTCCATGATTAAACGACATTAAAATAATATATAAGCTTTTGTTGGAGGCTTGATCATCTTACTCACTTTTTAAATTTCTTAATTCCTTACTTTCATCATCTTTGATCATCATTTTGTCAATGGATGTAAAGTAAATATCATATATTATTTTATAATTAAATGATTGTGTCTTTGTCATTTTATATGCTATGAGAGTGTTATATAATTTATTCAAGTAAATATATTGCCAATATTTCAAGGTTGAAACCTTAGCATCAACACGATTAGGTAAATTCATCATTAATTATACGGTACAAAAGACTTATTTTTGCACTATTTTTGAAAATAAAAATGCACCAATTTATTGTTTTTATTTTATCTAATAATTGTTTTAATGTTTATGTTTTTATTTTATTATGTTATTATTTACAGAAATTTATATCTACTTTTATATAATTAGAAGATCCTTTCCAAGTGTAATATTACTAGAAACATATAAATAAGTTTTGATTTTGTTTTCTTAACTTTATTTTTCTAGATGAATTTTCTCTATGTTTTTGTTTTATGGAAGGATAATTATATAGGAACTATACAATATCATTAATATAAGTTGAATGATACTAAATTCATCGGAAGGTGACACAAATACTATCTATTTAGTGTGAAATTAAACTAAGAATCATGAAATTCAAATTTCAGTGTTAGTAATGGCCTACTTACATGAATGGAATCAATATATCAAGGTGAATAAGTACACACGATGAAAATATATTTGAATTTTTTTATGAATTGATGACTTTAATATCCCATTTCTAAAATTTATTCCTTTTGTAATATTTTTAATCATTTTTTTCTTAAAATAATCTCTATGTGGGAATCCCTTTTAAATGAACTTAATATATTTTGTTTTTCTTTTTTGATATTATGATCTATGGTATCATTGGTTTTTATGGTTAAGTATATATATTTCATTCTGATTAGGTGAGATTAAGGACTTATAGAAAGAGGATATAATATTTTTAGTCATGCTAATCAATGGCTTCTAATGTTTTTGAAGAGAGACCTACAAATATGTTTATAATCATACATACCAAAATTTGAGTCTACATGTGTCCTTAAAAATTTGGGTTGAAGTGAAGACCTCACTTAATTGATATTTTGTAAGTTTAAACTTTTAGTTTCTATTAAAATATGTATTTTATGTAAGTTTTTTTCCATTGTGAAAAAGTTTCTATTTATATATAGTTTCTTAGTTACTTTGTTTTTACTTTTATCAAAATAATATTATTCGGATTTTTTTCTTTTTATTTTTATCAGAAGATTATCATTTTGAAAATTTATTTACTCATACTCACATTTATATATTAACATGAGAGATTTAATTTTTTAATATTTTGAAAAACTCAAATTTATCCCCCCCACAGAGGAAATATATATGTTATGCATTCTTAATAAATATTTAGATTAGATAAGGCCTATGAATTCATTTCTATTTCTTATATTGATTATATGGAAGAGAAAAGTAAATTTTTGTTATGGTGGGATTTTCTGTTGGAACATTGAAAAATCTAAATCTAAGCAGACCACCAATTTTTGATTGGGATAACTGTAAGTACTAGACACATCCTATGAAGACTTTTGTGATCAATACTGGAGTGGATAAATTTTTTATTTAAACACCCCTATTTTAAGGTATTTCGATATTTTATAGATTATATAATGATAGGGAGTGTTTGGGTTGAGTCTAGGGAAGTTTTTGGAGGTGTTATGATGGTTTTGGATTCCTTTTTAGAGTTCCATAGTTTGAACATGATTAATAGAAATCATGCAGTTGTATTTAGGAAACTATGTGGGTAGTTTGGGAAATTATTGGGTAGGAACATGGTTTTTAAAAACACATGGTTAATTGTGTGATTTGTAAAATTTCTAAAAAAATACTATTTTCATGATTAGTACACTTTTTTGTAAAATTGTACAGTCTGACCATGCGGTGAGAATTAAAGTATATTGAAATTAAATTTTTAACCCAAATCTCAAAAAAAATATCATTTTTATCTAATTAATTGTGATAATGATTTATAGTGTTTCATTAGGTGATTTTTTGGTGATTTTTTGGTTTTGGGACTATAATTATGATGATTCTTTCAATGTTTGATCATGGAAGTCAATGGTTAGCACTTCATTCTTCATTCCCATCTTGGATCTCCTTTGGTTGTCTCAAATGAAACCATATATCGGTGTTTTTTGGCACAGATCTATAGAATCAGGTGAGTTTTGATCAGTGTTTCCTGTGTTCTCATAATAGAATATAATGAAGTGGTCATATCTATAGAAATTTCTAAGATTTTATGATCAAAATGAACCATAAGTAGGTTCTTTTCCACTCTTTCAACTTTTATTTGACTATGAATTCTCTTTTTGTTATTAAATAAATAACTTCCACTTTAAATTATTTTACCCTATTGAAACTCTGCTAGATTTATATCATACTAGTTGGCTTTTGAAATGGGTTTTCGGTTTTCTATCAAAACATTTTTTATAAATTTATAAAAAGGTTCTTCTTAAAAGAAATAAATATTTGACACATGTTCATTGCATAACTCAATTGTGGGTGCTAACTAGAAAGGATCATGGTTGGTATGTGTTTTTGATTTTAATTTTATGATGCCTTGTTTGAATAGACTTGTAATTTAGTGCTGAATAGAAAGGTATAAGGTGGAATTACTACCATTTTATGGCTTGGTGGAGGATGTATCATCGCTTGTGAGCACATGGATATAACATGGAATTCAAGGGTGTGTGTGAGAGAACATGTACAATTATTCCAAATTAAAACTAATTAATTCATTTTTATTTTAGAATATAGATATAATTTTTGGTTATTTTTTCATAGAAAACATAATCTTCTATTATATTTTATATTGTGAAAACTATTTATTTCTTTTAAATCACATTCCTAATTTTATATTCATATGAGCTTATATATTTTTTAACTTATGGAATGTTGTAAAATTCTATAGGAGTTACCTACTATGTTTTAAAACTCAAAATAGTATATATACCTTAATGAATATATAAAGGTTGTTTTTCATGATACAAGAATGGGATAGGTTTCCTACGTCACTAGTGGAGTACCTTGATAGTCAATTTCATAGTTGGTAGTGATGGAGCTTTGATGTTTTTGTGTCATAGTCTAGAGTAGAGCCCCTCGGGTGCCAGAGACTTTTACTATGTTGGTGTGTTAGTGTTTCTTTCATTTAAACTACTCTATTATTACTCTAATGTTTTTATTTTATTTATTTTTTTTCTTTGGGTTTTATCATATTTATTATTTTTGGGTTTTGGTGCATGCATAATTTATATGAAAGTAGTTGGTTTTATTTATCCATGTCTAGTTATGTGTGTCTTGACTGCAGGCGTTTAAAAATGTTAAATAATCCCCCCATGTATAAAGTGTTTAAATCCATTAAATTTATTTCCATCCTTTGTTTTTTTATAGAATATCACTTATGGTTCATTGAACCTTCACCACCACTCAAGCCGGTGATTCAGGGTAGGAAGTTACATGTTTTATCTGTTTATTCAATACTTGAGTTGGGATGGTGGAAAGGAGAATGGATGCATTGTAACAAGAAATGTATAGAATAAAAATATGAATCTAACCTTTTTATGATAAATATCATGTCACGAGGGAGGTTCAGATACAAAAAATTGTTGTTACGGAGTTCTAAGAGTGTTATTAACTCAACATAATTGGTTTGTTAGTGAGTACTATGTATCATGCATTAATAAACAAACTTCCCATGAAGAATTCCTTTTTTTACATTGTTATTTTATTTTGGTAATTTCTATATTGGGATCATTGTTTGGATATATAAAATATAACAATTAAAATATGAACAATAAAAGTGAAACCCTTTTTTCTTTGGAAATGGTTTGTAGAAAAAAAATTCCCCCAATAAAGAAAATGAGAAATTAATGAGAGGGATAAATCAAGAACATGGTTCAAATTGAACCATATGTAAAATAGGATTTGGTTCAGATTATTGTGTAATCCATTCATGCTATTGATAGGGGACCTAGGAGAGATGAACCTAATAATGTGAATCACTTTGTACAATTTCTAAAGAAAACCCCAAATATTTCAGGGTGATCTGGAACTTAGTATGTAAATATATGGTTGGTCAGGATGATCATAAATTTTTAATATTTAGGTAATCTGGATAAAATAATGGAAAATCTAATAACTTATATTATAGAAACCACTCTTTTTATACATTACTATTATATCATTTTTAGGATAAACAATATATTATTGTTACAAAATTAGGTTTCAAAGTTTTAGTGACTTCTAAGAATTATGACTAAAAATAAATTTTAAATAATAAAAAATAAACATTATTTAATTCCTTATTTTATAGATGTTTAGTGGACCTCATGTACATATTAGTATAAGTAATCACATAAGGATATGCATCAAATAAAGGGGTGAGCTAAAATCCCGGCAAGAGGATAGATAAAAACATGAATCAATATAACATAGGGTGGGCATAGTCATCATCATCATAACATAAGCATAGGATAATAATTCTAATCAAGAGAGAAATAATTAGATAAATTCATGGAATGTGCAAACGCATAAAAATGAAATATCATGTCATAGTGTTCAAATTCAACACATAGTTGAGAACAAAGCTAGAATTACGTTCACACATAACATATGTACAAAACCATAAATTCATCTTTGTGAAAAAATATATCATCATGTTCAAGAATATTTCACATTATATATTGACAAAAATCACATTAACCAATGTATTGGGGTGCTATATAATTATGGGTGCATCGGTAACATTATAACATTTACATAATCATGCTTGCCACATAGAACATTTTACAATGTTTTTCATAAAATAATCCATGGAAAGGATATGCGTTTCATGAGAATTTTATAAAGCATACATTCATGAATAAACTTTAGGGTTCCCAAAATAAATATGTAATAACATGATTGGTATAAGAATCATAAATATTGAGTGAAGAGGAAACAATATTAAGAGAATTAAAAGATTTGTTTTTAGAATAAATGGTTATTTTAGAAAAATAATCACATTTGTCACAGAATTATATTGGAAACCTATATATCGTAAAAAAATAAGAGCAAAGAAATTAGATTTTAGAAATATTAAAAGAATAAACACATTTAAATTTATCATGAAATGGTAATAACCCAAAAGAATCAAATTGGGTTCGATAATCCCATTACCTTGTGCCAGAATGCTTTCTTGACATTAATATCATGGATAATCAAAATAGATTTGTTAATTAATAATTACATAACCACTTATACATGTATTTTATTCATTATAATGTATTATGTTTATTTATTTCCATTTTGATGAGTTATAGTGTACAATTTCATCATTCGATAGTGTTCTTTGTAACACCCCAAGATTTCAAAGTACGTTATCTCATTAAATTAATTCCATAGTTTGTGGTACATGAAACACCGAGTTTGAGGGCACCACAACATACCACACTATCCATTCAAAAAGAGGTTAGGAATAGTATTAACTGCATTTTGAGTCTCATATACTCTATATAATTTTAACATCCATATTATGTGTTTCTTATAAAAAAATATAAGAACAAATTCATTTTTTCAGATAAAAGAATTATTTTTCAACAAATGCTATTTTACCGCCTTTTAATGGCGAACCCTTTTTAAAAAAAATATTTGACACTATTATATATTCAGTTTAACGAAATTAAATTCTTCTTTAGAATCGAAACATAAAAATTTAGTTTGGATAAATGTTTGGTACTTTTCTGATAACTTTCATATTTTGTCGAATAGTGAAAATACTATGTTTTAATTGAAAACAACTTTTTTAATCAAAATACTTTATAGTGTTAAATTATGCATTTTAATGGGTTTTAAGTATAATTAAATTATATTTTTACCATTTAATACAATTTATGTCATTATAATGAATTTTACATTTATGTTTGACATAAACACATGTCAATCTTTTGATTTTTTTTACTTTTTAAAAACCCGCTTTTTGGTTTTGAGAATGGGAATTACTTTTAAATTATTAAATGCTACTTCTATGTTTTGAATTTGGTAAAATAGACTTCATTTTTGAATTTGGAATATCAAAATCATCTTAGGGTGAATTTTTGGTATTTTTCTAAAAACATTCGATTTTTTGGATAAATAGTGAAAAACACTATGTTATTATTTAAAACAGACTTTTTAGTTAAATAATTTTTTATTTTATTCAGACTTATTTTAAATAAAAATAGATATATAATACCTATATAAGTTCAATATAATTTATTGGAGTAATTTTATAATAAAATTAGATTTATAAAATTTTATTTAACTTTGTAACGTTTTTTACCCACCTTCTAGGGGCATTTGCAAATTTGAATAAAACATAATTTTACCGCTTCTGTGAGTTGAATTTAAAAAGTCCAAGAGACATTATTGACATCTGTAAGTAAAATTTGGTTCAATAAGATGAAAATAATTTTTGGTGAATAGTATCTTTTGACTTTTATTTGCCACGGTTAGAAGTAAATAGGGTAATTTAGGGTAAAAATGACATTATGATTACAATAACACATGTCCTAATTCTATTACATAAGTGTAATTTGACCAGAAACAACCTTAGGAATAAAAAATGATCATCTTTGGTCCAGTTGGATTAGATTTGTACATATATTATCATTTTATTAAAAGAATAATTAAAAGTGTTAAATTCAAAGTTTAATAACTAAAACATTTTTTATATAGGGTTCCACACAATATAAATTTAACTATAAATATTAATTAGAAAGCTAAAAAAATTTCTTAAAATTGTATTTTATTTATAATTTTTAGACATTAAATAATTTAATTTATTTATGACACAATGATGATGCAGTAATTACCTTATTAATGAAATATTAAAATAATTTGTATTATAAATATACAAATAAATTTAAATTGATACATCTGATAAATTACACTAATTATATAGATTAATATTACATGTAAGGGTTGATTAGATAATTTTTTTGAAGTGATAAGGTTGTTATGACTTTCACACAAAAAAATACCAAATAGTGTCAAAATTGACATAAATTAATTTTTAAAACAAATACTATATTATTGGTTGATATAATATTAATAAATATATAATGTTCAGACAAAGGGATTGAATAATATTATATATTTCATTAATTAACCACTTGATGTTCTCTTGTATGTTTAGATTAAGTTTATTAACCATATAGTGTAAGTATACAAGAAGACACAGTAAAAGTTAAACTATTTAACTAAGAGTCAAATCTAAAAGATAAGGTTAAAATGGTAACCTAAACTTTTCTAAATTATATTGTTTTGTAGGAATTCTACCCATAACCCCCAAGGCATCTAAATAAATCATTTTGGAGCCATTATATACCAAAATTTATTTTATTGTAAAATAATAGTTCAGGATTTTCCTAAAGTGGCCCTCACCTCTCTTATAAAAGTGAACTTCCCCTTCTCTTAATTTCATACCTCCAAATCCATTTGGCTCGAGAAAAACCATCCCAAATACCTTCTAGAATATCTTTCCTTAAACCTAGAGGCCTAACTTCGATCAAAAAGCCATCCTAAGGAACCCTTTTGATCAACTAAAAAGGAAACACCCGAAGAAGTGGTAATAATTTCACCACCCTCTTTCAAGTTCTTTTCTTCTTCCACTTCCTATTTATTTGTGGTTTCTATAGTAAAATAATAACTCCATTAACATATATATACTGTGATGTTGTTATAAATATGGTACAACCATATTTGTTATTCTATCCATCCTATAATGAAAAAGTCATCATACGTGCGTACGTACAGCTTACCGTTTCCACGTCGTGGTGTAGTTTGTTATTCAAACAATTCAATATTTTTATGGGTATAATAATGAGTAAGAATGATTTAAATAATAAATATAACACGTTAATGATTCTTTATATATGATATATTATCCAATTACATATGATTTAACCATCAATATAATGATATTGTTGCTCGTGCGTACGTATGGATTACCGTATCCACGTCGAGATTATATTCATTCCCACATTCACCATTCAATGATGATTATAAAAATATATATTATTAATAAGTATGTAATATATGACATAATAATGCTACCAGAGATATATATATATGTACTTACATATATCTTATTCACTTACTTCCGTTCAATACAATATGAAAATGGGAACAACGTTTATGCTTACGTACGACCTACCGTCTCCATGAACAGTGCCTTCCATTTCATATATCAATATATTATAAAT
Organism: Viscum album; assembly: GCA_963277665.1. Taxonomy (NCBI): domain Eukaryota; kingdom Viridiplantae; phylum Streptophyta; class Magnoliopsida; order Santalales; family Viscaceae; genus Viscum; species Viscum album. Next base: position 373,684,575 of record OY728163.1, on the reverse strand, counting down.
ATTTATATTCTAAATATATATTATATATAAATAAAGGTTTACATTCTGGTAGTATTTAAATCATGATCTAAATGATACGATCAATAATAACATGTTAAAACATGTATGATAAAGAAAGCGATTATTACCCAAAATGTTAATTTAACATGGAAATCATTATTAAATGGATAGTATAAAGTCAAAAACAAATCGTGTATGATATAATAAAAACGAATATGGTTCTGGTATAATTTAATAACATACTATGGTCATTATGCAGGAGGTTAAACGTACCCTCAACCAATGGAAAGTTCAAGGTAAGGGTTAATTCTACAATCTCTTCATTATCCGATGTTGTTTTTATGTGAGTATCTATTGGGACCTCTTTATCATCCACATATGAGTTTCATAAAAATATTTTGAAAAGATTATTTTAAGGTTTTATGGAAGGTGACCTTTAACTAGATCATCATTTTAAGAGGATTAAATATTTATTCTTCTAAATCATTCTCATTAATGTCGATGTTTTCAAAATTGTTTTTAAGGATTTATTTATATGGACATGAATGTTTTTAAAATGTTAATTCCTTTAAAAAGTTTCAAAGTGGTATGGGACACTTTGATTCAAAAAGGTATTTAAATGTCTTCCTTTCTAAATTGTGTGACTTTTAAATGTTTTTATGAAAAGGGTATATTTCTCCCAAAGAGTTTTACCAATAATTTTCATCTATGTTAACATTCTTAAATGGATTTTAAACTTGTTTGAAGTCGATTTATGATGATACAAATATTCCATATTGTATTGAAGGTTTTCTGATATGTTTAACTCTAGATGTGTTATTTTTATACCATTCAGGGTTTATGGATAAAGTATTGACATTTCGTATGCTATTTTTAATAAAAATGTTTATGTTTTGTTTAATCCATTTAATATGAAGAATGCATTGGACATAGTAAGTTATGGGTGGAGCCCGCTATAGATCCTCGATGAATCGGTAAGTCTAATGAGACAAAATAGTGACTTGGCATAATGTCTTGAAAAAATCTTATTTGTATTCATGGCATAAGGCCTTGATTATGTGGTTATGAAGTCTGGAATTATGCATTCCAACATTATAAAATTGGATATTGATATTACATGTGATTATTCGACTATTAGAATATCCATGTGAATAAGTAAATGTAATTATTTGATTTTTCTTTTCTATATTATGTGTAAGTTTTAGTTTAAAATGCTTATTTTATTCTTATACATTGCCTTAAATGTTTATGTTTATTTGTGAATGATTCTGCTATATTTTTATCCTTACCGAGCATCTGAGCTCACCCCTTTCTATGTTTTATTTTACCCAGGATTCCAAAAAGTGTATTATGATTGATAAGAAGGGTTAAGTTATGGGATTAATGGCGTTCTCAAAGGATCATTTATGTTTTTTTTTGTTTTCTAATGTGTAATGTAACGTTCATGAATGAAATCTATTTTCCAAGACTGCTAAACTGATTAGTCCTTCAGGATTTGATTCCTTGTAATCATGCCAATGTATTAAAATAATGCACTGACATTGGGTAACTAGGGTCGGGGCGTTATAGTTGGTATCAAAGAAAGTTTAGAATCAACTATGGAAATAGATTTAGAGAAACACTGATTATATAACATTACCCTAAGATAGACTTAGAGGATTAGTATTGAAGAACTTCCTAGGATTTTGGTAATGATGGGATTTTGTGTATTTTCCAAGAAATACATCCCTATCTGGATATGATTAGGTAGAGGCGTCTCTGGAATAGATGTACCTAGAAGTGAATATTCTGACAAGGAGTTTCGGGCATGATCCAAGGTATCCTCATACACAACAATGGGCCTTGTTGCACTCTTGGTTGCGACACTCATGGGGGATATACTTAGGATAATTCACATTTTATTTACAACCAATTATGAAGGATTTATGAGTATATACCTCTTCAAAGAAAACATTTTTATGATTATGGATTATATCCATAAACTGTTCAATTTATGTAAATAGTTTTACAATTTTGTAATTATGTATTGTGATTCATAGACAAACCTAGTCTATGCCATTGATTAGAAATGGTTCCTAGTAGATGGATTGAGAACTCCAGTAATACGCTTGATCGAAAGATTAAGAAGGATCATATATTTTATGGTATTAAACCAGCATTTAAAAGGGAAATAGTCTCCCATGTATTCTCATCATATGAAGAAATAATATCATGTGTTAATAAGATATGTAAATAATTATCTAAGTCATATGGCTTTGAAGGGATGCAAGAGAAGAAAAGGATGGTAGAAAGAAAGATGGATAAAGGGAAGAAGAGAAAGAAGGATTTTCCCATATGTGATAACTGTTGAAAGAATCATCTTGGTAAATGCTTGAAGGGAATGGGTGTTTGTTATAAGTATGGAGAAAAAGGACACCAAGTTTGTGATTTCAAGGGTAAGAAAAAGGTTTCAAATGTAAAATGCTTCATCTGCAGGGAGTTGGGACACTATGGGAATGAATGTCCAAACAATCATAGTATGCCCCTAATGATTCTATTGGATAATAATCAAGTTATGATACTACCATAGATGAAGAGGAATAACTAGTGTTATTATGTTTTTATTAAATAATTATTTCATTTCAATGTTGTATCAACAATGTCCTGGTAATATGAATTATGAAAATAAAAAGGATTGTACTATAGTACTATTTCATTAAGGATTTGAGATTGTTTGGTACCAAGTAAAGTGACATAATTTCAGGTTACACTTTTTGGAAAGTACATTGTTGAAGGAATGTTAAACCATAATATGGTCCTGATACTGAGGTAGTGATTTGGGAATAATATATTGTTGATTTGGATAAATTATATAGGATACTCTTGACTACCTTGGAACTGATTAATGGTTTGTTTATTCCATCATTGTTGGAATATTCAAAAACATTTTGGATATATGGAATATATCTAGTATTCTCTAAGGAATAAGGGACTATGAATGTAATAAATAAGTTTTTATTGTAATTTAGGGTGTTACCATGTTTTAAAATAATAAATGATGATGATATTCATATGGTATTATGTGGAAAAAAGATCTTCATTGTGTTTACCTTCCTTATAAATTTTGTACTGTGAGTTTGGACATAAGTGTTTTGGATAAGTATAAAGATTTGAATCGATTAATTTTGACATTGGATAATATTGTTAAGGTTAAATCATTTCATGATATTATTTTTGTATTGTTATAAAGACAACAACCTGAAGTTCGGGTGACAACCTGTCGCATCTGGCAAGGCTCTGAGACTTGAACTTACAAACGAAGGGCGACAATGGTGCATCACCGACCACTGGCCTATGTGATGTCCTAGTTTGTATAATGTATTTTGTTTAAATTATCTGAAAGATAAATTATAAATTCATTTTTTTGAACCCAATACGATTAGAATAAATAGAATATTTTTGAATTCTATTATATTTCGGAGTGAAAGATGATTTTGTGGTAGGAATTAGTTGAATGATGAAACTCTACTTGTCAGGTATATATATATATATATATATATCCTCTTATTCTATGAATAAATTAATTCTTAAACATTTGGTAAGGGATCTTAAAACCAAAAATGGGTTACCCTAATACCATATGTTTTGTTGAATCGATGATATTTTACATCATCTTAGATTGATGGCTTTAAGACCCTCAATTTTACACTTATTTGTGATTAATGACCTCAATCACTCCCTACAAATATTTACATTTTTCCTCCAATTATGTGTTTCTAATTTCCACCAATGTTCTCATAATCAATATCATAATATGGTGGTGACTTTTTCGTTTCCATTTCCCTCTTATTAAGACTAAATTTTATTAACCCAATTTCTGATGTGGGTTTCCCACAAAGTTATTATTCTATTTTTAACCATTTATTTTTGAAGAACAATTTCAAATTGGGAGAATTCAATTTATTTAATGAGGGTATAATGTAACACCAAAATATTTCATGGTATGTTATCTCATTAAAGTAATTCAATAGCTTGCGCTACACGCAACACTGAGTTCAAGCTCAACACAACTTACCACACTCGTCATTCAAAAATCAATTATGAATATTATTAACTACATTTTGAATCTTATATACTCTATATAATTTTAACATCCATATTATGTGTTTCTTAGACATAATATAAGAACACAATCATTTTTCAGATAAAAGATGTATTTTTTAAAAAATGCAATTTTACCACCTTTTAATAGAGAACCCTTCTTAAAACCAATATTTGAAACATTTATATATTAAATTTAATGCAATTAAATTATTCTTTAGAAGTGGGACATAAAAATTTAGTTTGAATATTTTTTTTTAAATTTTCTAATAACTTTCATATTTTTACGAATAGTGAAAAATACTATGTTTTAATTGAAAACAAGTTTTTTAATAAAAATAATTTATAGTGTTAAATTTTGAATTTGAATGGTTTTTAAGTATAATTAGATTATATTTTTATCATTTAATACAATTTAGTTCATTATAAGTAATTTCACATTTAAATTTTACATAAACACATGTCAATCTTTTGATAGTTTTTTCTTTTTAAAAACACGCTTTTTGGTTTTAAGAATGGGAATTAATTTAAAATTAATAAATTCTACTTATATGTTTTTAATTTGTTAATATATAATTCTTTTTTGAATTCGGAATATCAAAATTATCTTAGGGTGAATTTTTGGTATTTTTCTGAAAACTTTCAATTTTTGGATGAATAGTGAAAACACTACGTTGTTATTTAAAACAGATTTTATTTAAATAATTATTTATTTATTTAAATTTATTTTAAGTCAAAATAGATATATAATACTTATATATGTTCAATTTAATTCATTGGAGTCATTTTATAATAAAATTATATTTATAAAATTTTATTGAACTTTATAACGTTTATTACCCACCTTCTAGGGGCATTTGCAAATTTACATAAAACTTAATTTTACCGCTTCTGTGAGTTTAATTTAAAAAATCTGAGTGAAAAATTTGACTTCATCAAGTAAAATTTGGTTCAATAAGATGAAAATAATTTTTGGTGAATACAAACTTTTGACTTTTATTTATCACTGTTAAAAGTAAATAGGGCAATTAAGGGTGAAAATGATATTATAATTACACTAACACATGTCCTAATTCTATTGGATAAGTTTAATTCTACCAAAAAAACCTTATGAATAAAATATGATCCTGTTTTATCCACTTGGATTAGATTAGGACATTTATTATCATTTTATTTAAAAAAAAATTAAAAGTGTTAAATTCAAAGTTTAATAACTAAACAATTTTTTATATTGGGTTACACACCATATAAATTAGTCTATAAATATTCATTAGAAAGAGAAAATGATTTCCTACATAATGGTATTTTATTTATAATTTTTAGACATTAAATAATTTAATTTATTTATGACACAATGAAGATGCAGTAATTACCTTATTAACGAAATATTAAAATAATTGGTACTATAAAATCCAAATAGATGTAAATTGAGACTTCGGATTAATTCCAATAATTTTATAGGTTAATATGAAATTTAAGTGTTGATTAGATATATAAGGCCCCAGCCTTAAACATTACTTAATCTTGAGTTACTTCAAGAATACATGTTGAGGATCTTTTCAGTTTTAGAGTTTTAGAGAATTAGATCATAAATCATGCATTACATTCCACATTTAAACAAAGTGGTTACATAAAAGATAGTACTCATTTTTCCAATCAATGGAAACATATTTAAAATAAAACATGGATTCTTTCTTGACTCTTCCTTGACACTATCATCACATGATGTAACTTTCCCTTGACCTATGAAAAACATTTCAAAAACTTGGGATGAGCATAAAAAGCTCAGTAAGGAATATAAAAGTACGAAATGAAAACATTAGTCCATGTATGAAATCATACATTACTCATAAAACCTAAGAATTTTAACATACCTCATCAAATCATTAATAAATCATAGAAATCATAAGACATAAAGGTAACTTAAGGCACTCATAACATTCTTACGTATGGAGTTACCGTCATGGTTACTTTTGGAATACCCATCACAGTATATTCCGTAAATCTCTATGGAGAAAATTTATCATTTAATTCCTTCGCATTACCCAATTAATTGGAGATCTATATCAGGCTCACCCACCCTTATTTTATCACGGAACCACCCATCATCATAAACAATGCCCAAGAACCATAACATAATCGTATCACATAAAACATGCATAAAGGAAACATAATATTTCCACATTTCAATCACAATATATCAATAAAAAATTGATAAAAACATTATCAAATCCATTTTCAATACCAAAATAAAATAAAATTAAAACATGGTATTTATTTTTCATTTAAAAAAAATTATGGCTTGTAGAGGAAGACGAAACTCAAATAATGGTCACGGCAGTGGAGAAGTCATTGTCGTCGCATACGTACGACAAAAACATTCCCTTTTTTTGTTTAGTAAAACTCTTCATATAAAATTATTCCTTTTGAATAAAAGTAAAAGTCAAAGGGGTTTATACACCGTATAAAAGAAAGTTGTGTATAAAACAAAATATGCATCAATGAAAGGAGATTGAGTCGAAGTCCCTTACCTCGGGTCTGACTTGACTCGATCACTCTTTAATCTCCTGAATAATAAACTTGAGTTAATTTCTACTTGCTTAAGAACCTTTTTCAAGTTCATTATTCCTTTTATATCACTTATTACCATGTTATTAACAATATGTAATTATTTAAGTTAATAATGGTCGTTTTGTCGATCATTGGTACTTGAGTCAAAAATAAACTCTTTATAATTACAAGTTGTTCATGTGGTAAAATATCCATTATATCCAGAATTATATTTATGATGTAGATATCATATATTTCATATATATCCAATATATACATGAATTTATAATATAACATAACATTTAGAGGTAAGAAATGAAATGCACCGTTCATGGAGACGGTAAGTTGTACGTACGCATGAACGCTACTTTCATTTCTATTTCGTATTTACTGGAATTAATTCATAATTATATAAAGGTATATATTAATTCCAGTATAATATCATATAAAATATCATTAATTCCATCCTTTATACATCCCACATATGGCATTAACGAATCAAATCACTTTGAGGGAGCGGTAGTCCGCACTTCCTAAAATAAAGATATCGCTTTTACCCATAATGGAAACCATAAAGGTATGCCATTAGTGAAAAATATAGAACCATAAGGAAAACATAAACATAATATATATCATATATAAATATAGTGACATCTTAATGTCCACCTTTGAAGGTGTTAGAAGAATATTGAACAATCATCGTTTCGTGAGGCAGAAATTCACCATTCACGTAAACAGTATTCTCTTTAACCATTAAGTGTATGTGTGTGTAAGTTTAGCTAGAATACTTCTTATAACAACATCATAATATATTTAATATACTGGTGTTGTTACAAAAGAAATGAATAAAAATAGTTTAGGGGGTTGTAGAAGCAAAATAAAACAAAAGAACATTAGAGAAGACTTTACCTTTAAATCAGGTAACTCCTCTTGGTTTGAACCAAAAGGGTTTCTTGAAGAGATTTCTGCCTAAGGTAAGGCTTATATGATGAATAGAGGGATGTGTAGAGATAAAATGAGAATATCTTGGCCGAGCCAATGGCTTGAGAAGTGTGGGTAAGGAGGTAGAGGTGGGGGCCTTTTATAAGAGGGAGGAGGGGCACTCTTGGAATGTCAAACAATGTTACTTTATTTTAAAATGAGTTTCAGATTTTAAATGTACAAAATTGATATATTTTGAGGATAAGGTGATAAGGGTTCGAAATATACTCATCAAATAGGTTTTTGACCAGTTTAAGTTTTATATTTTACATTATCTTTTCATTTTATTTAAATCATTCATTAATGAGATAATCGCTGCATCATCATGATGTCATAAATAAATTAATTTATATAATGTCTAAAAATTATAAAAAAATACTATGATGTAGGAAATATTTTTATCTTTACAATGAGTGTCTATAGTCTAAGAGATCATTTACACAGGAAAAATTAAAATTGTTTTACTTGGGTGATACATTCTTTTGTGATATTCTCCATTCTTTAAAAATAAAAAGATAAAGTGTCACTATCACACAAAAGTGATTACATGGGGTCCCAAAGTTTGGCTCAAGGAATCCCATGGTCTTCCATGACACAAATAGTATAATTAGGACACATTTTGGGGTCATTTATTATTATTATGATATTATTCTATTATCCTTAACTACCCGATTCTAAATTAATCACGATAATTAAGGATAACTACCGTCATTACTATTCATAGTGTCCAAAAACAAAAGATTATTAATTAAATAATTTGGACCTTTTGATTCCAAATAAGGAATACATTTTACCAAATTCCAATCCTATAAATTTCAATAATTAATTTAAAAATAATTCACATTCTCAAAACAAATAGCGGGTTTTTTTGAAACAATATCTATGAAAAGTTTGGCACTTGTTTAGGCCCAATTCCAAAGTGAAATTAATTATAATGACCGCCATTGGATTAAACGATAAAAATATATTCTAATTAAACTTTAAAAACAATTATAAAGATAATATAACCATATAATTAAATTAGATGAAAAAGCAGTTTTGATGTAAAATGCAGTATTTTTCACTATTCATTAAAAATTAACATTGTCAGAAAAATAATAAAAATTTATCCAAAGTAAATTTCAATGTCCCAATAATAAATAATATGTTTATTTTGACAAATATATCTTATAAAATTTTCAAAAGTTTTATTTAAAAATGTTTTGTCATCAAAAGGCACTAAAACAATCTTTTAAAAATATTACTGCATTTCATGCTTATGATTGGATTTATTCTCATTTTATGCCTCTAAAACGCTATCTATTTCATAAATAGACATAGATAAGAATATATATTATTCATTAGTTACTTGGGATGTTACATCCTTCCCCCCTTTAGAAATTTTATCCCCGCAATTTATTTACTTATCTAATAAGTGGGGGTATTTATCCCTCATTGCATTTTCAGATTCCCATGTTGCCTCTTCACTCATGTGGTTTTTCCACAAAACCTTTACTTGATGAATCACTGTAACAGCCCGAGATTTTATGGAAAATATTATTTTTAATTTTATTAATGTCTTGTTTTGTACGCTACACCAAAAGGAGCTTGCACAACACGCATCCCTGACTTGCCTTGCATTACACGTAATCGCAACCTTCCTCGATAGCGTGTGTAATACGCAATATCGAGTTTCACTAAACAACGATATGCTATTAAAATATTATTAAAACTAGCCGTTATGAATAGTAATAACCACTTTTTAAAACTCTGTAAATCTTCTTTTTCAAAATGAGCTTCATTTTTGGATTCGGAGTATCGAATTTTGCCTAAGGTGAAATTTTGGTACTTTTCGGATAACTTTCATATTCTGATGAATAGTGAAAATTACAAAATTATAATTAAAAACAACTTTTTTAATAGAAATAATTAATAGTGATAAATTATTAATTTGAGTGGTTTTAAAGTATATTTATAATATATTTTTACAATTTAATACAATGTTGGTCATTGGTTGTAATTTCACATTTAAACCAGACATAATCAAGTGTCAATCTTTTGATAGATATTGTTTCTTAAAAACACGCTATTTGTTTTAACAGCGGGATTTAATTATAAAAATAATTAATGAAACTTCTATGTTATGAATTTGGTAAAATAGACTTTATTTTTGAATTCGTAATATAAAATATAGCTTAGGATGAAATTTTGGCATTGTTCTGAAAAACATCAATTTTTGATGAATAGTGAAACTACTAAGTGGTAGTTAAAAGAACTGAATTTTTCATAAAACTTAATTTTACCGCTTCTGTGAATGGAATTTCAAAAATCCTAAAGACACGGTTGATTTCAGTAAGTAAAATGTGGTTCAATGAGATGAAAATAATTTTTTGGTGAATAGTAACTTTTTACTTTTTTACAGCGGTTAATAGTAAATAGGGTAACTAAGGGTAAATATGATATTACTATTACCCTAACACATGTCCTAATTCTATTGGATAAGTGTAATTCGACCAAAAACAACCTTATTAATAAAATACGACTATTTAGGCCCACTTGGATTAGATTAGGACATTTATTATTAATTTATTTAAAGAAGGGTTAAAATAGTTAAAATCAAAGTTTAATAAGTAAATCATTTTGAATATGGGGTTATACATAAGATAAATTCCACTATAAATATTCATTCGAAAGCTAAAAAGATTTCCTACATAATGGTATTTTATTTGTAATTTATAGACATCAAATAAGTTAATTTATTTATGACACAAAGATGATGCAGTAATTATCTTATTTATGAACAAATGACATAATTGATGTTATAAACACCAAAATAAATGTAATTTGAGAATTTTTATGAATTAAACTAATTTTCTAGGTTACTATGATATATTAGTGTTGATTTAATCAACTTGGTTCGAACATATAATTCTGTTATGACTTTCACAAAAATCATATATCAAATAGTGTCAAAATTGACACAAAATAGTTTTTAAATCAAATATTATATTATTAATTGTTATTTTATTCCTAAAAATCTAAGGTTCGGCCAAATGACTTAGATAAGGATATATGTAATAATAATAAACAATTTGGGGTTCGTTTGGCATGTTATAGTAAGTTTATTAACCATATAGTGAAAGGAAACAAAAAGACACGGTAAAAGTTAAATTATTTAACTTAGAGTTAAATCTAAATGATAAGGTTAAAATAATACCCTAAACTTGTCTAAATTCTATTGTATGAGAGGATTTCGACCCATCCCCACCTTATCCTAGAAATAAATCAATTTGGAGCTAATTAAAAACGAACTTGACTTTATAATAAAATAATATTTTGAGATATTCCTAAGGTGCCCCTCTCCTCCCTTATAAAAGGGTACCTCCTCCCCCTCCTCCTCACACCAATTTGAGCACTCAAGCTCGGCCAACCCCTGCCATTTTCTCTTCTCCACTTCCCTAGAATAATCCTAGAGGTCCTGGTCTTCTTCAAAGACCAATATTAGTTCCCTAAGTAGAGGATTCAAAGAAGCGTTCCAAAGAAGAGGTAATATCCATTACCGATCTTTTCAATTTCTTTCTTCTTCCACTTCTTCTTCTTAGGTTGTTTCATTATGAAGTAATAACATCAGTATCGCTCATATACTGATATGTTATTATAAGTATGAAACAACCCTATTTCACCATCTATCCATCCTACGGAAAAATAAATCACCGCGCGTGCGTACGTACGGAATACCTTCTCCACGCCGTGGTGTAATCTATTTTCCACCACCACCTTACATGGATGGGTATAATGGTGTAAATAATAACTATACATAGTTATTAAAACATCATATTGATTCTGATATATTGTATAATCCACTCCAATTCAATTCAATAATTATGGAAATGATATCATCGCTCGTGCGTACGTACAGACTACCGTCTCCACGACGCGATGAGATTCATTCTTAATGATTAACCATTCATGAATGATTATAAAGTATATATAATAAGAACTAATGAAATATATGACATAATAATGATACTGGATTTATGTATATATATATATATATGTATCTCATTTACTTACTTCCATTCAAGACAATAAGAAAAGAAAAAGAGCGTTCATGCGTACGTACGGACTACCGTCTCCATGAACGGTGTTTTTCATTTCATTTATCTATCTATTATATATATATATATACTGAATATATATGATATATAATTCATATTTTATATTCTGAACGTAAGTAAATCATGATATAAGTAATAATAATGTCAAGAACAACAAGTCAAAACACCTACGATAAATGAAACGATTTTACCCAAAACGCTTCTTTAACATGGAATTTACAAAAGAACGGGTAATATAAGTCATAAGTGAACCATATATGATATCATATCAATATGCATGATTCTGGAATAAGTCAATAACATTATTTAAACCATTATATAGGAGCTTCGGACACGTACAAAGCAAAACGGACCTAAGGTAAGGGATAAATTTTCAATCTCATTTTTATCCGAGATTTCTTATACGTAAGTATTTACTGGGGTTACATTTATCCATGACCATGTTTTCTAAAAATGTTTTTATAAAATGTTTAAAATTCTTCCATGAATGATTAAAGTCATTTTTACCCTTTATTGACTTTTTACCACATTGTATGAATGGAATCTTTCCTTTGGTTACCATATAAGGTACTTTTTGACTTTTCTGACAAAAGTACGAGGAGAATGTTATTTTTAACTTATACGGCTTGAAAGGATTTTTACGGTTTCATAACACCTCATTTTCAAGAAGTTCCTCTAAAAGATTTCATGATTATTTTCAACAAAACCCTTATCTTTTAAAATTGCATGGAATTTTGTGAAAAGAAAATGATTTTAAAGAAGAAAGGATATTTTCCTCAAGAATTCATTTCAAGTGTTTTTCTCAAAACTATTTTCCATCTAAGATGACATTATTTGATATGTATGTTTCAAGTAAAATTTCTCTATGATTTAAATGGTATCAATTTTCTTATGATATCAATTGTTTATGGATTATGATGACATGATGTTTAAGAACCCAATTTTATTACATGGGTTATGCAATGATGTATGATTTATGATTTTGTGGCACACATAAGAATGGTTTCATTATGAGATGGGTGGGACCTATATCTCCCTCCAATGCATTGGGTAAAGATTTTATATCTCATGAGATACACATGGCTGAAATGGTAGGTTATACCGGTTCAGTGAAACAGGATTGAAACGAGGGTCACTCGATTCAGAAATGGACTTTGTCCACTAAGATAGTCTTGGGAATGAGTCTTGACTAACAAGAAATGATTCTCTATGATTATGTGTGTATGCCACAAAGTTTCATGTTTTAAGTTATGATTATTGGGATTACATTTCACTTCTATGATTTATCCCATGTTATGAAATTATGCTCTCTTTTGCAGGTTAAGATTTCCAAAAGTTATGTTCTTATGAATATGATGTGATTGATTTTCTTTTGTTTACCCTTACTGACAATTTGAGCTCACCCTTTTATGTTTTCTTTTCCCCGGGATATAAGGAATGGTTTTAGGTAAAAAATAAAAAGGGAAGATCTTTATGGGAGATATTGAGGATCTTTCACCACAATTAGAAGATTACGTTCCGAGTTTCCAAAGACACTAAACTATTACGGTCCTTGTGTGTGTGTTTTTGTTATGTACTAAGTATTCCGCAAAAGTAATGTAATGTACATGTACGTCAAGTTTCGGGTCTCTACAGTTGGTATTAGAGGAAAGGTTTAGTCAACCTTTGGAAACTAGGATGCGAAAACGTTAGTGAGATCCCTAGAGATATTTCTACGGTATGTCTAGGGATGTCCCTAAGGTTAAGTATATGTATAAGTTATAGTACTAGAACTACGCTAACGATCATAGAATTAAACCTAAGATGTTAGATATTGAAGGTACTCCACCTTTATTATGTTGTTTTCCCTAGCATGATTTTTGCCTCTCACACTATTCTTTTTGGGTTTTAGACGATGGCTGGAACCCGAAGGAACCGTGTTGATCAATGCAATGGACAATGCAATGATTGTCCTCCTGAACAAACAAATGTTATGGGAGATGGAGTGCAAAATCTTATTGCTATACTTACACAAGCTATGAATCATTCTGGACTTCCAAATGAGCAGAGAAGGGAACAATATTCTATTGAGTCCTTTATGAGGCAACGTCCACCTTCTTTCAGTGGGTCTACTGATCCATTAGTTGCTGAACAATGGATTAGTACTACTGAAAATATATTTTCAGTTCTTTAATGTTCTGAACATGATAAAGTCATCCTAGAAGTGTATCGTTTGGAAGGAGATGCTGATCAATGGTGGAATCTTATTAAGAATACAAGGCAAAGAGATGAAATTGAGTCCATGGAATGGGACGAGTTCAAGAACTTATTTTTCAATAAGTACTTCCCCCGTATTCTTCGAACAAATATGGAGAAGGAGTTTCTTGAACTAAAGCAAAAGGATGATGAATCTGTTGGTATATACGAAGCGAATTTTACAAGACTTGCAAGGTATGCATCTGGCATTATCATCCAACCTGAAAGTAAAGTTGATCGATTTTTCAGTGGCTTAAAACCATGTCTTCGAAGGGTATTAGCTATAAGAGACTTCAGTAGCTATGAAGAAATTGTGCGTTGTGCTATGAAGGTAGAAATGGAAGATGGTGTTACATATCCATCTCATGGGTTTGACAAGAAATGAAAGATGGAGTTCAAGGAGAAATCTCAGAATAATGGTGAAAAGAAGATGAATGTTTCCTTATGCACAAAGTGTGGAAAGAAGCATGGTGGAGATTGTCTTAAAGGGACTAGAAAATGTTTTAAGTGTGGAAAAGAAGGTCATCGAGCAGCTGAGTGTCGAAGTAATGGAAAAAGGGTTTCTAATGATGTGAATAAATCAAACACTGAAGAGAACGCACCACCAACACTTCAATGCTTCAAGTGCAAGGAAATGGGGCATTATGCTAATAAATTCCCTAATCCAAGGGTTAGTGATGATCAACATGAGCAACCACTGAAGGCAAAGGACAAAGGGAAGTCACATGCGATCACTATTGGCGATGTTGAATATGACAACGATGTGGTGGAATGATTAAGTGTTTATGTAAGGGGATTCCAAAATAATATTGTATCATGGAGTATTGGAATATTTATGTATTGGTCTAATGTGGTATTCAAAGTAATTGAGATATTTTTGGAAATAAGATGATATGCGCATAATGAAGGGAAAATGAGAAAACGAAATGTTTAATAGTATTCATGAGCTCATGATTGATATAAGGACTAAGTGATATCATGGTTTGAGTATATAGAATTTTGAGGATTTTGGTATGTGGAAAGTGTTAACGTTTAACTGTATTCATGTTTTCACTAAGGTTCAATGGGTATTCAAGAGAATACATGATTAAGGACTTTGAATGTTTAGAATGTGACCAACAAGACATATCTTATGATATATGAGGATCAATGATGGTATTAAATCTATGGTAATTGTTTTTACTATATTATGAGAGTGGACTGCAGTATTATGGGTAAGCCTTAAGATTGGAATGGATTATGTTGAACATAAGTTAGTATTGTTTAAGGATAGAAGTTTTTATAGAAAAAGGACAACCTGCAGGACGGGCGACATCCCATCGCGTCAGACAAGGCTGTGGAAATCGAACCCACAACCGAAATGCGACTGGCCTTTATCGCCTACCACTGGCCTACAGGAAGTCCCTGTTTAGTAGAAACTAGTTTTATTATATTAAGCAGTATGATATATAAAGTATAAGTCCATTTTAGGAACCATATATGATTAATCTCACTATAGATTGACTTATGTATATAAATTTTGCTAACCTTTTGAGACAGATGGAATGACCCGTCATTCTATCACATGATCTACTAACACTTCATGAATAACAAATTCAACTTCATTTATTTAAGAGATGAAGTGGAAATTGTTAAAGTCACGAACAACAGTGAGGTTATACCAACATAAAGTAAGTATTTATTCTAATTCAAATTCTTTAACTTTAGGGAAACGATCTTGAAAACCAAAAATGTTGTCCTAGTGATCTTATATCTAATGAATCAGATGGTACCTTAGATCGTCACAAATTTATGGCTTTGTGATTACTGGCTTTTCCATAGCCATGTTCTCTACCACTCTCCATCAGAACATGATGGATAGATTTCTCTTCCATATCCATATTTTCACCTATGTGGAAACCCAATGATTAGTTTATTTGGGTATCCGTTACGTTTCATACTTTTGTTTTTAAAGATTGGTTTTGATATTCCTTTTTACGATGTGGGTTTCTATTAAATAAACTTTCGAATAGTAAACCATTTATAACCCCGACGAATTTCGAGGGCGAAATTCATTTTAAGGGGGGTAGAATGTAACAGCCCGAGATTTTATGGAAAATATTCTTTTTAATTTTATTAATGTCTTGTGTTGTACGCTACACCAAAAGGAGCTTGCACAACACGCATCCCTGACTTGCCTTGCATTACACGTAATCGCAACCTTCCTCGATAGCGTGTGTAATACGCAATACCGAGTTTCACTAAACAACGATATGCTATTAAAATATTATTAAAACTAGCCATTATGAATAGTAATAACCACTTTTTAAAACTCTGTAAATCTTATTTTTCAAAATGAACTTCATTTTTGGATTCGGAGTATCAAATTTTGCCTAAGGTGAAATTTTGGTACTTTTCGGATAACTTTCATATTCTGATGAATAGTGAAAATTAGAAAATTATAATTAAAAACAAATTTTTTAATCGAAATAATTAATAGTGATAAATTATTAATTTGAGTGGTTTTAAAGTATATTTAGAATATATTTTTACAATTTAATACAATGTTGGTCATTGGTTGTAATTTCACATTTAAACCAGACATAATCAAGTGTCAATCTTTTGATAGATATTGTTTCTTAAAAACACGCTATTTGTTTTAACAGCGGGATTTAATTATAAAAATAATTAATGAAACTTCTATGTTATGAATTTGGTAAAATAGACTTTATTTTTGAATTCGGAATATAAAATATAGCTTAGGATGAAATTTTGGCATTGTTCTGAAAAACATCAATTTTTGATGAATAGTGAAACTACTAAGTGGTAGATAAAAAAACTGAATTTTTCATAAAACTTAATTTTACCGCTTCTGTGAATGGAATTTCAAAAATCCGAAAGACACGGTTGATGTCAGTAAGTAAAATGTGGTTCAATGAGATGAAAATATTTTTTTGGTGAATAGTAACTTTTTACTTTTTTACAGCGGTTAATAGTAAATAGGGTAACTAAGGGTAAATATGACATTACTATTAACCTAACACATGTCCTAATTCTATTGGATAAG
Organism: Viscum album; assembly: GCA_963277665.1. Taxonomy (NCBI): domain Eukaryota; kingdom Viridiplantae; phylum Streptophyta; class Magnoliopsida; order Santalales; family Viscaceae; genus Viscum; species Viscum album. Next base: position 373,667,586 of record OY728163.1, on the reverse strand, counting down.
TGTAATTCGACCAAAAACAACCTTATTAATAAAAAACGACCATTTAGGCCCACTTGGATTAGATTAGGACATTTATTATTAATTTATTTAAAGAAGGGTTAAAATAGTTAAAATCAAAGTTTAATAAGTAAATCATTTTTAATATGGGGTTATACATAAGATAAATTCCACTATAAATATTCATTAGAAATCTAAAAAGATTTCCTACATAATGGTATTTTATTTGTAATTTTTAGACATCAAATAATTTAATTTATTTATGACACAAAGATGATGCAGTAATTATCTTATTTATGAAAAATTGACATAATTGATGTTATAAACACAAAAATAAATGTAATTTGAGAATTTTTATGAATTCCACTAATTTTCTAGGTTACTATGATATATTAGTGTTGATTTAATCAACTTGGTTAGAACATATAATTCTGTTATGACTTTCACAAAAATCATATATCAAATAGTGTCAAAATTGACACAAAATAGTTTTTAAATCAAATATTATATTATTAATTCTTATTTTATTCCTAAAAATCTAAGGTTCGGCCAAATGACTTAGATAAGGATATATGTATTAATAATAAACAATTTGGGGTTCGTTTGGCATGTTATAGTAAGTGTATTAACCATATAGTGAAAGGAAACAAAAAGACACGGTAAAAGTTAAATTATTTAACTTAGAGTTAAATCTAAATGATAAGGTTAAAATAATACCCTAAACTTGTCTAAATTCTATTGGATGAGAGGATTTCGACCCATCCCCACCTTATCCTCGAAATAAATCAATTTGGATCTAATTAATACCGAACTTGACTTTATAATAAAATAATATTTTGAGATATTCCTAAGGTGCCCCTCTCCTCCCTTATAAAAGGGTACCTCCTCCCCCTCCTCCTCACACCAATTTGAGCACTCATGCTCGGCCAACCCCTGCCATTTTCTCTTATCCACTTCCCTAGAATAATCCTAGAGGTCCTGGTCTTCTTCAAAGACCAATCTTAGTTCCCTAAGTAGAGGATTCAAAAAGCGTTCTAAAGAAGAGGTAATATCCATTACCGATCTTTTCAATTTCTTTCTTCTTCCACTTCTTCTTCTTAGGTTGTTTCATTATGAAGTAATAACATCAGTATCACTCATATACTGATATGTTATTATAAGTATGAAACAACCCTATTTCACCATCTATCCATCCTACGGAAAAAGAAATCACCGCGCGTGCGTACGTACGGAATACCGTCTCCACGCCGTGGTGTAATCTATTTTCCACCACCACCTTACATGGATGGGTATAATGGTGTAAATAATAACTATACATAGTTATTACATCATCATATTGATTCTGATATATTGTATAATCCACTCCAATTCAATTCAATAATTATGGAAATGATATCATCGCTCGTGCGTACGTACGGACTACCGTCTCCACGACGCGATGAGATTCATTCTTAATGATTAACCATTCATGAATGATTATAAAGTATATATAATAAGAACTAATGAAATATATGACATAATAATGATACTGGATTTATGTATATATATATATATATATATGTATGTCATTTACTTACTTCCATTCAAGACAATAAGAAAAGAAAAACAGCGTTCATGCGTACGTACGGACTACCGTCTCCATGAACGGTGTTTTTCATTTCATTTATCTATCTATTATATATATATATACTGAATATATATGATATATAAATCATATTTTATATTCTGAACATAAGTAAATCATGATATAAGTAATAATAATGTCAAGAACAACAAGTCAAAACACCTACGATAAATGAAACGATTTTACCCAAAACGCTTCTTTAACATGGAATTTACAAAAGAACGGGTAATATAAGTCATAAGTGAACCATATATGATATCATATAAATATGCATGATTCTGGAATAAGTCAATAACATTATTTAAACCATTATACAGGAGCTTCGGACACGTACAAAGCAAAACGGACCTAAGGTAAGGGATAAATTTTCAATCTCATTTTTATCCGAGATTGCTTATACGTAAGTATTTACTGGGGTTACGTTTATCCATGACCATGTTTTCTAAAAATGTGTTTATAAAATGTTTAAAATTCTTCCATGAATGATTAAAGTCATTTTTACCCTTTATTGACTTTTTACCACATTGTATGAATGGAATCTTTCCTTTGGTTACCATATAAGGTACTTTTTGACTTTTCCGACAAAAGTACGAGGAGAATGTTATTTTTAACTTATACGGCTTGAAAGGATTTTTACGGTTTCATAACACCTCATTTTCAAGAAGTTCCTCTAAAAGATTTCAGGATTATTTTCAACAAAACCCTTATCTTTTAAAATTGCATGGAATTTTTTGAAAAGAAAATGATTTTAAAGAAGAAAGGATATTTTCCTCAAGAATTCATTTCAAGTGTTTTTCTCAAAACTATTTTCCATCTAAGATGACATTATTTGATATGTATGTTTCAAGTAAAATTTCTCTATGATTTAAATGGTATCAATTTTCTTATGATATCAATTTTTTATGGATTATGATGACATGATGTTTAAGAATCCAATTTTATTACATGGGTTATGCAATGATGTATGATTTATGATTTTGTGGCACACATAAGAATGGTTTCATTATGAGATGGGTGGGACCTATATCTCCCTCCAATGCATTGGGTAAAGATTTTATATCTCATGAGATACACATGGATGAAATGGTAGGTTATACCGGTTCAGTGAAACAGGACTGAAACGAGGGTCACTCGATTCAGAAAGGGACTTTGTCCACTAAGATAGTCTTGGCAATGAGTCTTGACTAACAAGAAATGATTCTCTATGATTATGTGTGTATGCCACAAAGTTTCATGTTTTAATTTATGATTATTGGGATTACATTTCACTTCTATGATTTATCCCATGTTATGAAATTATGCTCTCTTTTGCAGGTTAAGATTTCCAAAAGTTATGTTCTTATGAATATGATGTGATTGATTTTCTTTTGTTTACCCTTACTGAGCATTTGAGCTCACCCTTTTATGTTTTCTTTTCCCCAGGATATAAGGAATGGTTTTAGGTAAAAAAGAAAAAGGGAAGATCTTTATGGGAGATATTGAGGATCTTTCACCACGATTAGAAGATTACGTTCCGAGTTTCCAAAGACACTAAACTATTACGGTCCTTGTGTGTGTGTTTTTGTTATGTACTAAGTATTCCGCAAAAGTAATGTAATGTCCATGTACGTCAAGTTTCGGGTCTCTACAATCACCTTATTCTGCAACAATTGCTCCTTGTGGTCAAGAATCTGGACCAGTTTTTCCTCATAAAATAGATTCTCTTCCAGCTGAACTACCTTTGGACTCAAAACATGAGACGAATCTGGCTTGTACTTCCTTTACATTGAAACATGAAAAACATTGTGTACCTGAGATAAACTCATGGGTAAAGCCACTCGGTATGAAACTGATATAACTCTCTCCAGAATTTTGTATGGTCCAATAAACCTTGGACTCAGGTTTCCTTTCTTACCAAATCGCATCACACTTTTCCATGGTGAAATTTTGAGAAAAACATGATCACCTACCTCAAAAAAGAGATCCTTCCTCCTGTTGTCTGCATACCTTTTTTGCCTGCTCTGAGTTGTTATCATGTGTTTATGTATACGCTGAACTTTTTTTGCCAACTCTTGTACCAATTCTGGTCCCATCAAATTCCTTTCACCCATTTCATCCCAAAAAGCTGGAGTTCGACATCGCTTCCCATATAATGCCTCAAATGGTTCCATCTGTATACTGGAATGAAAACTGTTATTATAAGAGAACTCAACCAAAGAAAGATGTTGGTACCAACTTCCCTGATAATCCATTAAACAAGCACGTAGCATATCCTCCAAAGTCTGAATCATTCGTTTTTTACTTCCCATCTGATTGAGGATGAAAAGCTATACTAAAATTTAATTCAGTACCCAATGACTTCTGAAGGCTTTTCCAAAAGTTAAAAGTAAACCTGGGATCACGATCAGATAAAATGGAGAGGGGAACTCCATGTAACCTGACTATCTCTTTAAGATACAAATGATAATGTTGATCTAGGGAAAACGTATCTCGTATAGCAAGGAAATGAGAAGATTTAATCAAGCAATCAACAATAACCCAGATTGCATTATTACCTCAAGGTGTCTTCGGAAATCCCACAACGAATTCCATGGATATATTCTCCCATTTCCACTCTGGTACTGGTAAAGGTTGAAGCATCCCTTTCGGTAACTGCCACTCTGCTTTAACCTGTTGACAAGTCATACACTTCACAGTAAAATCCACAATATCTCTTTTCATTCCATCCCACCAGTAATACTCCCGAAGATCTTTATACATCTTAGTACTGCCAGGATGAACTGAAAACGGAGAACTATGAGCTTCACATAACAACTCTCTCTTCATTTGTGAATCACACGGCACACACAATCTCTTACCAAATCTCAAAACACAATCATTATCAATGTTAAATTCAGGCAACTTATCTTTCTCAACTAGCTCCACCCCTTTATGCAACTCACTGTCTTGCTTCTGTGCTTGCTTAATTCTATCTGATAGAGAAGATTTCACTGGTAACTGAAACAAAACAGAAGGACATCCTGCACCAACAAATTCTATTCCAAAGTTCATCAAATCCTTAACCAAAGGATAACGTTCCAAACACAACATTGTTAATGAAACATTAATTTTTTGACTCAAATCATCAGCCACTTTATTTGCTTTTCCCGGATGGTAATGAATTGTACAATCATAATCCTTGATTAATTATAGCCATATCCTCTGTCTCATGTTCAATTATTTCTGAGTGAATATATTCTTTAAACTTTTGTGATCATTATATATTTCAAACTTTACACCATACAAATGATGCCTCCAAATTTTTAAAGCGAAAACAATGACAGCTAATTCCAAATCATGTGTAGGGTAATTAACCTCATGAGTTTTCAACTGACGTGAAGCGTTAGAAATTACCTGATCATTCTACATTAGGATGCAACCAAGTCCTTTCAATGAAGCATCACTGTAGATAACAAACTCACCATTCCTGGAAGGTAGTGCCAAAACTGGAGCATTCCCCAATCTTCTTTTTTAATTCCTAAAAACAATCATCACATTCTTTTGTCCAGATAAACTTAACACCCTTCTGAGTTAGCTTAGTCATTGGACTAGATAACCAGGAAAAATTTCAAACAAACCTTCGGTAATATCCTATGAAACCAAGAAAACTATGAATCTCAGTTACATTTTTTGGTCTTGGCCATTCATCAACAAACTTTGTTTTTTCAGGAACAACAGTTATCCCATATTTAGAGACAATATGACCAAGGAAAGATATTTATTGCAACCAAAACTCACAATTTCTGAATTTCCCATACAATTTCTTTTCTTTTAAGGATTGAAAAATGACCCTTAAATGTCTTTCATGATTCTCTTTACTTTTAGAAAACACCGAAATATCATCAATGAAAACAACCACAAACATATCCTATAACTCTTGGAAAATTCTATTCATACGGTCCATGAATACAGTAGGTGCATTGGTTAGACCAAAATGCATAACTACAAATTCATAATGGCCAAATCTTGAACGAAACACGGTCTTCAGAATATCTACTTCCTTTACCTTCAACTGAGGGTACTCCAATCTCAGGTCAATCTTTGAAAAAAACTGAGCTCCCTGGTGCTGATCAAACAAATAATCAATATGAAGAAAATGATATTTGTTCTTAATAGTGATGTTGTTCAAGGCTTTATAATCAATTCAAAGTCTCATTGAACCATCTTTCTTTTTAACAAATAAAACAGGAGCACCCCATGGTGTTGTTCTAGGTAAAACGAAACCTTTCTCTAATAAATCTTACAATTACTCCTTCAACTCTAAAAGTTAAATTTGAGTCATTCAATAAAGGGGTTTTGAAATTGGCTTAGCATCAGGAACTAAGTCAACAGTAAATTCAACTTCCTGATCTAGTATTTTTCCAGGCAACTCATCATGAAAAATATCAGGATACTCATTTACCATTGGTACATCATTAATCTGAACAGTTCCTTTTTTTCAACAATATGTGCAAGGTAACATTCATTTCAATCTTTTACAAGTTTCTCAGCCTCTTGATATGTTATCAATAGTAAGGGTTCATTATTGTACAAAAACTGAAAGTCTTTCTGAAAAGAAACGTCTTTATCTCTATAGTCAATCTTAGCATGGTAAATAGAGAGCCAATCCATACCCAGGATGACATCAAACTCTACTAGAGGTAAAACAATAAGGTTTTCAAGTAGGTTCTTTCCACGGATAAGGATAGGAAGATTCTTATAAATTATTTTTTCCTCAACATTTCCCCCAGGTGTTTTTACCACAAGTTCAGGAGTCATTTCTTGAGATGGTATTCCCATTTTACTAGAAAAGTTTTCAGAGATGAAGTAATGTGTAGACCCTAAATCAAACAACACACTAGCATAATCTGAAAAAATAAACAAAGTACCTGATACCACTTCATTTGATGGCCCAACATCTACTGAAGTAGTTGTAAAGGATTTCACCACCCCTTTCGGATTTTATTCAAATATCTTCCCATCACTCGAGCTCTTTGTCAGACACTCGTTTGCATAGTGACCCATCTAATTGCACTTAAAACATTTCACTAACTGTAAATCAAATTTTTTCTTACCATCACCCTGATCTTTTTTAGTGTAGTCACGTGCCTTATGTCCCATATTACCACATCAGTAGCACTTCCCAGAATTCAAAAGACATTCCCCAACATGCTTTTTACCACATTTATCACAAACTGGAAACTTAGTTTTCTTACCATCAGACCTTTTGAGGAATTCTTCCCTTTCTCCTGCCACCTCGGTCTCTTCTTCTGATGGTTGTTATAGAACACTTGATCATCGAAAAACTCCATTTCCACCTTCTCAGCACATCAAATAAGCTTTTCATAACTCTTGAACTCGCGGTAACCTAATGCTCTTCGATATTTTGGCTTTAATCCTGATTAAAAACGTTTGATTTTACTATCATGGTCTTGGATAAAATTTGGAGCATACCTTGACAATCGAGTGAACCTTTCTTCATAAGTAGCCACTGAGTTGTCCTCTTGCCTCAATTCCAAGAATTGTTTTTCACCTTTGAATTCATCCCAGTCAAGAGCATCAATCTCATCAGTGTCCCTGATATTTTTAACCATCGACCACCACTGATCAGCTTCACCCTCCAAACGGTAAATTGCAAGACTAACCTATTGATTGAATAAACACCCCATGACATTGAAAATATTCTCCATTGCTTTAATCCACCCTTCAACTAGCATAGGGTCAGATGATCCTCTGAATTATGGGGGATGTTGCCTCATGAAATGTTTCACCACTAACATGTTCCTCTGCGGTGGATCTGGCTGATCTCGTGCATGGATACCACCACCATTTATCGCTTGATTCAACTGCGCCATTATTGCAACAAACTGTTCAGTTCCAATTTCGACAATCTCAGGATGCTGATTCGGAAGGTCATTTCCTTCAGTATGCCTTCTTAGAAATGCTTCCCTATTTCCTCTGCAGAAAACCATTCTGAACAAACATGTCTTAGATAAAGTAACATGGAAATATTCAAATTCTATATCATTTCAATTTGACCATAAAAAAATATTTTTGGATAATCATTTAATAGAATTATAACTCCTAAATTTATCTAAACCGACCTACGATACCAACTATAAGGACCCAGCCTTAAAAATACTTAATCTTAAATTACTTCAAGAATACATGTTGAGGATCTTTTCAGGTTTATAATTTTATATAATTTGATCATAAATCATGCATTACATTCCACATTTAAACAGAGTGGTTACATAAAAGATAGTACTCATTTTTCCCATCAACGGGAACATATTTAAAATAAAACATGGATTATTTCTTTACAGTTTCTTAACACTATAATCACATCATGTACCTTTCCCTTGAACTGTGAAAAACATTTATAAAATGTGGGATGAGCATAAAAAGCTCAGTAAGGGATATAAAAGTACAAAATGAAAACATTAGTCCATGAATGAAATCATAATTTACTCATAAAACCTAATCATTTTGACATACCTCATCAAATAATGAATAAATCATATAAATCATAAGACATAAAGGTAACTTGAGGCATTCATAACATTATTACGTAGGGAGTTACCCTCATGGTTACTTTTGGAATACCCATCACAGTATATTCCCTAAATCTCTTCGGAGAAACCTTAGCATTTAACTCCTCCACGTTACCCAATGCATTGGAGAGCTATATCGGGATCACCCACCCTTAGTTTATCATGGAACAACCCGTCTTCAAAAATAATTCTCAAGAACCATAACATAATCGTATCACATAAAACATGAATAAAGGAAACATAATATTTCCACATTTCAATCACAAGATATCAATAACACATTGATAAAAACATTATCAAAACCATTTTCAATACCAAAATAAAATAAAATTAAAACTTGGTATTTATTTTTCATTTAAAAAAAGTTATGGCTTGTAGAGGAAGCCTAAACTCAAATAATGGTCACGACGGCGGAGAAGTCATTGTCACCGCATACATACGAATAAAACATTTCATTTTGTCATTTAGTAAAACACTTCAAATAAAATGATTCATTTTGAATAAAAGTAAAATTAAAAGGATTTTATACACCGTATAAAATAAAGTTGTGTATAAAACAAGATATGCCTCAATGAAAGGAGATTGAGATGAAGTTCCTTACCTAGGGTCCGACTTGACTCGATCACTCTTTAATCTGCTGAATAATAAACTTGAGTTAATTTATACTTTCTTAAGAACATTTTTCAAGTTAATTATTCCTTTTATATCACTTATTACTATGTTATGAACACTATGTAATTATTTATGTTAACAATGGTCGTTTTGTCGATCATTGGTACTTGAGTCAAAAATAAACTCTTTATAATTACAAGTTGTTCATGTGGTAAAATATCCATTATATCCAGAATTATATTTATGATGTAGATATAATATATGTCATATATATCCATTATAAACATGCATTTATAATATTACATAACATTTAGAGGTAAGAAATGAAATGCACCGTTCCTGGAGACGGTAAGTCGTACGTACTCATGAACGCTACATTCATTTCATTTTTGTATTTAATGGAATGAATTCATAATGATATAAAGGTATATTATAATTCCAGTATAATATCATATATAGTATCATTAATTCCATCCTTTATACGTCTCACATATGGCATTAACGAATCAAATCACTTTGAGGGGGTGGTAGTCTGCACTTCCTAAAATGAAGATATCGCGATTACCCATAATGGAAACCATAAAGGTATGCCATAAATGAAAAATATGGAAGCATAAGGAAAAAATAAACATAATATATATCATATATCAATATAGTGACATCTTAATGGCCACCTTTGTTGGTTTTAGAAGAATATTGAAAAATCATCGTTTCGTGAGGTAGAAATTCGCCATCCACGAAAATAGTATGCTCTTTAACCATTAGATGTAGGTGTGTGTAAGTGTAGCTCTAATAATTCTTATAAAAACATCATAGTATATTAAAGATACTAGTTTTATTAGAAAATAAATGAATAAAAAGAGTTTATGGGGTTGGATAATCAAAATAAAACAAAAGAACATTAGAGAAGACTTTACCTTTAAATCGGGTAACTCCTCTTGGTTTGAACCAAAAGGGTTTCTTGAAGAGCTTTCTGACTAAGGTAAGGTTTCTATGATGAATATAGGGATTTGGAGAGATAAAATGAGAAGATATTGGCTGATCCAATGTCTTGAGAAGTGTGGGTAAGGAGGTAGAGGTGGGGGCCTTTTATAAGAGGGAGGAGGGGCACTCTTGGAAAGTCTAGAAATGTTACTTCATTTTAAAATAAGTATCGGATTTTAAAGGTCCCACATTGATATATTTCGTCGATAAGGTGATAAGTGTTCGAAATATACTCATACAATAATATTTTTACAAGTGTAAGTCTTAGATTTTACATTATCGTTTCATTTTATTTAAATCGTTCATTAATGAGATAATCGTTGCATCATCATGATATCATAAATAAATTAATTTATTTAATGTCTAAAAATTATAAAAAATACTATGATGTAGGAAATATTTTTATCTTTCCAATGAGTATTTTTAGTCTAAGAGATCATTTACACAGACAAAATGAAAATTGTTTTACTTGGGTGATACATTCTTTTGTGATATTCTCCATTCTTTAAAAATAAAAAGATAAAGTGTCACTATCACACAAAAGTGATTCCATGGGGTACCAAAGTTTGGCACGAGGAATCCCATGGTCGTACATGACACAACCAGTATAATTAGGACACATTTTAGGGTCATTTGTTATTATTATGATATTATTCTACTATCCTTAACTACCAGATTACTAATTAATCTTGATAATTAAAGATAACTGCCATCGTTACTATTCCAAATGTCAAAAAAAAGAGTCGTAATTAAATAATTTGGACCTTCTGATTCCAAATAAGGAATCCATTTTACCAAATTACAAACATATAAATTTCAATAATTAATTTAAAAAAAATTCCCGTTGTCAAAACAAATAGCGGGTTTTTTTGAAACAATATCTATGAAAGGTTTGGCACTTGTTTATGCCCACTTTCAAAGTAAAATAAATTATAATGACCACCATTGGATTAAATGATAAAAATATATTCTAATTAAACTTTAAAACCAATTAAAAAAATAATATGACCGTATAATTAAATTAGATGAAAAAGCAGTTTTGAAGTAAAACACAGTATTTTTCACTATTCATAAAAAATGAACAGTGTCAGAAAAATAGAAAAAATTTATCCAAAGTAAATTTCAAAATCCCAATCATAAATAATATTTTTATTTTGAAAAATATATCATATAAAATTTTTAAAAGATTGATTTAAAAATGGTTTTCCATCAAAAGGAAGTAAAACAATCTTTTAAAAATATTAGTGTATTCCATGCTTAAGATTGGATTTATTCTCATTTTAACCATCTAAAAACTATCTAATTCATAAATAGAAATATATAAGAATATATATTATTCATTAATTACTTGGGATGTTACAAGATAAATTTATTTTGAAGTGATAAGTTTTTTATGACTTTCACAAAAACAAAATACCAAATAGTGTCAAAATTGACATAAATTAATTTTTAAAACAAATACTATATTATTGGTTGATATAATATTCATAAATATCTAAGGTTCATCCAACGGTATTAAATAATATTATATATGTCATTAATGAACCGCTTTAGGTTCTCTTGGTAGTTTAGAGTACATTTATTGACCATATAGTGTAAGAATACAAGAAGACACGGTAAAAGTTAAACTATTTAACTAAGAGTTAAATCTAAACAACAATGTACAAATGGTAACATAAACTTGTATAAAACCTCTTGGTTGATATTATTTCAACCCATAACCACATAATTCTTTAAATAAATCATTTTAGATCCATTGTATTACGAAAATTATTTTATTATAAAATAATATTTCAAACTTTTCCTAAAGTGAACCTCACCTCTCTTGTAAAAGGGTACTTCCCCTTCTCTTAATTTCCTAGCTCCAAATCCATTTGGATCGGACAAACCCTACCCCAATACCTTCCCAAATATATTCGATTAAACCTATAGGCCTTACTTTGATCATAAATCTAACCTAAGAGCCCTTTTGATCAACTCAAAAAGAAACACCCAGAGATGATGTAATAATTTCACCATCTTCTTTCAAGTTCTTTTCTTATTCCACTTCCACTTTCTTTGTTGTTTCCATTATAAAATAAAAACTCTAGTACCTTATATATACTGTGATTTTATTATAAATATAGTATAACCATATTCATTATTCTATCCATCCTATAATTACAAAGTCACTATACGTGAATACGTACGGCTTACTATCACCACGTTGTGGTGTTGTTTGTTATTCAAACACTTCATTATTTGGATGGATATAATAATGAGTATAACTGATTTAATAATAAATATAACATGTTAATGATTATTTATATATGATATACCATCCAATTACATACTATTTCACCATCAATAAAATGATATTGTCGCTTGTGCGTTCGTACGGATTAATGTCTCCACGACGCAATGAGATTCATTCCCACATTCCCCATTCAACGACGATTATAAAAATATATTATTAATAAGTATGAAATATATGGAATAATAATTATTCTGGATATATATATATATATGTATTTATGTATGTACTTACATATATTTTATTAACTTACTTCTGTTCAATACGATACGAAAATAAAAACAGCGTTTATATGTACGTACGGCCTACCATCTCCATAAATGGTGCCTTCCATTTCATATATCTATCTATTATAAATATATATATTCTTAATATATATGATATATAAATCAAGATTTTATTCTAGAAGTATTAAAATCATGATCTAAATGATACGATCAAGAATAAAAAGTTAAAACATGTACGATAAAGAAAGTGATTATTACCCAAAATGTTAATATAACATGGAAATCATTATTAAATGGGTAGTATAAAGTCATAAATGAGTAAAGTATGATATAATAAATATTAATATGGTTTTGGTATAATTTAATAACATACTATGTCATTTTACAGGAGGATAAATGTACCCTCGACCAAAGGAAAGTGCAAGGTAAGGGTTAATTCTACAATCTCTTCATTATCCAAGGTTGTTTTTACGTGAGTATCTACTAGGACCTCTTTATCATCCAAATCCTAGTTTCATAAAAATATTTTCAAAATGATTATTTTAATGTTTTATGTAATGGAATCTTTAACTAGATCATAATTTTAAATCGTTTAAATATTTATTCTTCTAAATCATTCTTATTAATATCAATTTTTTCAAAATGGGTTTTAAGGATTTATTTATATGGACATGAATGTTTTTAAAATGTTAATTCCTTTCAAAATATTCAAAGTGTTATGAGAAACTTTGTTTCAAAAATGTCTTTAAGTGCCTTCCTTTCTAAATTGTGTGGCTTTTAAATATTTTTATTAAAGGGATATTTCTCTCAAAGATTTTTACAAATCATTTTCATCTATGTCAAGAACCTTTGATGGATTTTAAACCTGTTTTATTTTGATTTTTTATGATACAAATCTTCTATATTGTTTTGAAGGTTTTGTGATATGTTTGACTGTGAGTGGGTTATTTTTATACCATTCATGGTTTATGGATAAAATATTGAAATTTCGTATTCTAGTTTTAAAATGAATGTTTATGTTATGTTTAAACCTTTTCATACGAGGAATGAATTGGACTTAGTAAGTGATGGGTGGATACCACTATAGCTCCTTGATGCATCGATAGGTCTCATGAGACAAATAGTGTCTTGACACAAGGCCTTGATAAAATCTTATTTGTATTCTTGGCACAAGTCCTTGACTATGTGGTTATGAAGTCTGGCATTATGCATTCCAACATTATGAAATTGGATATTGATATTACATATGATTATTCCACTAGTATAATATAGTGAAAAAGTAAAAGGGATTATTTGATTTATCTTTTCCATATTATGCTGAAGTTTAAGTTTAAAAGGATTTTGTTTTAGTCTTATAAATTTCCTTAAATTTTTATGTTTATTTTTGAAAGTTTCTGCTATATTATTATCCTTACTGAGCATCTGATCCCACCCATTTCTATGTTTTAATTTTCCAAGGATTCTAAGAAGTGTAATATGATTGGTAATGAGGGTTAAGCTATGGGATTAATGGCATTATCGAAGGATCATTTATGTTGTGTTTTATTTTCTAATGTGTAATGTAACGTTCATGTATGTAATCTATTTTCCAAGACTTCTAAAAGGATTCATCCTTAGGGATTTGATTCCTTGTAATCATTCCAATGTATTAAAATAATGCACCAACTCTGGATAATTGGGGGTCCGGGAGTTACATTTATTTTATTTTATTTTATGATCGGTTTACTTGTATACATGTTATGAAGATCATGAAAAATATGGATAATTTTATAGAATTGTGATTATATGTTATTAATGAACTTAAATAACATTAAATGATCTTATATATTATTTTTATTTTGAATGGGGTAAATCAGTAGATAAATAATTTGTTATAATCATTTAGATTAATTTTGTTGATTTTCTGTCAAACCGAACTTGTTTTATTTTATTATATAATATTATATATATATGTTAGTTCCAAACCTATAAAAAGGTTATAAAATAAAATAGAAATTTTTTTTCAACCATTATAATGGTTTTATGACCATCCATGAAGGCTATAATGTAAAATTCAATCTTGTCATCCTTGAAGGCGATAAATTGACAACTCACGGACAACATTTCAATTTTTAGCAAAAATATGAGAGGATAAGGGGGTTGATTATCAATTATTCAAATAAAATCATAAAATTTGAGTATTTATAAGATACTAGAGTTATCCTTCCAATTGTATAAGGGGATATGGGGAGAAAATAATAATATAATAGAAATTTAAAAGAAATTAAAAGAAAAGAAAGAGGATTTTACCTCTTGAATTCTTCTCCCTAAGAACCTCCTTAGGGAGATTGGTTTTCGTCTTTTATTGAGAATAAAGGATCTTGGACATGAGAAGGAGTCTTTGTAATATTATTGGGAATAATTTTCAAAAATTAATATATTTAGAGGTTTGAGGATAATAGGTGGTGAGGGGTGGTATTTACATGGGAGAAGAGGAGTGTTTTTTTGATTATTTTATTCATTATTTTATTATTTTAGTTCAATACTATCAATAGATTGGAAATTATCACTAAATATAAAAAAATAATTAATTATATTTTGATATTATGATCTTATATTATACATATATCATCTATGACTCAATTATTCATGTATTTTTAAAATATTGTAAATTACAGTATTTCACAATTAACCAAAAAGTTAAATATTTTTGAAAAATCCCAAAAAATCACCCTTACCTTCTTTTGTTTTTTATAATTCAAAAATTAATTACATTTTATAAAAATAATTTACTAAAAATGAAAAATTTAATTTATAATGAAAATAATCATTTATTCGAAAAATATCAGTTTCAAAATTATAACTCCTTTTATGACACTTTGAAAGATTACTTAATGTATCATAAAATTATATTATAATCATAATAAAATAAAATATAAATTTATGAGTACATTTTATCAAAATATATTTTAATTTAAATCATTATATTAATTATAAAATTTTAAATAAACATTTTTTATTTAGAAAAATTCTAACACATAATGTATAATTTTAAAAAAACTTATACTAGGATATTATTATGCCAAAGTTTTATTTATAAGATACCTAAATTTTATTTATAATTTCATAAGTGTGGTTATTATTATATTGGCAAGATTACTATTCCTAATTGTTAGGTTACTATTCATAGGGTTAAGTTACTATTTCATCAGTATATGTTGCTTAATTTCTATGAATATTACTTATTTCATTCTTAATTCATGAAAATAATGTTTTAAATTGGATTTCTATGTTATGCATGCGTTTTATACTATATGATATAATTATAATAAGGGGAAAATTTCCATTTATAAATTTTTGGGTCATTACATTCTTCCCCCCTTTTGAAATTTCTCCCATGAAATTTTGATTTAAAAAATATGATGAGAAAATGTTAAGGTAATTATCCATCATCTCTTCCTATAGTCCTTATATTTCCACTTTATAATTATAGTTCTGCCATAGTTCTTTGACCAGGTAAGTAGTCTTATTGAGTAAGAATTTATCTCTATAGTTCAAAATCCTCATCGGATGCCCTTTATATGATAGATCATTTTACAACTGTACCACCTATGGATTTAGTACATGTGAGGGATCTAGTATGTACTTCTTCAAGAGGGATTCATAGAACACATTGTGTACTTTAGGCATAGTAGGTGGAACTTTTAGTAGATAGGACATAGATCCAACATGATCAAGAATCTCAAAGGATTTGATGTACATAGAACTCAACTTTCCTTTCTTCCAAAATCTCATGATCCTCTGTCCTGGAGATATTTAAAGGAATACCATTCCTCCTTCCTCAAACTCTTGGTACCATCGACGATATTCAGCATAGCTCCTTTTTTATCTTTGGACTGGCATGATGTGATGCGGAATGGTTTTCACCATTTCCATCATTTCATCGACTATTTCAGGTCCTAGAATCTTCCAATCACCAAATTCATCCCAGCATTCCATTTTTCTATGTCTTTTCCCATTAAGGGATTCATATAGAGCCATTTGGCTGCTCGACTGGAAACTGTTGTTGTAAGACAACTCATCTAGAGGCAGATATTGTTCACATATACCATTGAAGTCCATAGAAAATTCTCTCTACAATTCTTCTATTTTCTGAATAGTCCACTCTGATTGGCCATCTGTTTGAGGATGATAAGCTGCACTGAAGTTCACCTTAGTGTTTAGATCACATTAGATAATTTTCCAGAACATCAAGGTGATTCTTGGATCTCAACTAGATAAAATAAATAGTGATACTCTATATATACTTAAAAATTATTTGATGTATATCCATGAAATTTTATCTAGTTATAAATCCTCTTTCATTATGCTAAATTGAGATATCTTTTTTAGCAGATCCACAACAACCCATATAGAATTATTTCCTATGGATGTCTTCAGAAGTCCAGTGACAAAGTCCATAGTGATGCTTTCCCTTTTTTAATTTGGTATGGGTAATGGTTTCATAATCCCATTATAATTTTTCATTTAACCTTAACTTGATGAAATACTGGGATCTTTGATGTATATTTAGTGATCTTCTTCCTTATATTGTCCCACAAAAAATTCTCTTAGAGATCTCGATACATATTTATACTCCCTGGGTGAATAGAGATGGTTGAGCTATGTGCATCACCAAAAATATATTTCATTATCCATTCATTGGATGGTGCATATAGTCATGACCCAAATATTACAACACCTCTTTCACAAATTATGAAATCTATGTATTTTTTATTTCTCAAGGCTTTGACCTTCTTCTAAATTTCCATATCATTTATTTGAGTATCCTTTATTTTATACATGAGGGGTGGTCAAGTAATCATTTGATAATGTATTGATGTTTTTCCTACCTTAATGAGTCCTAGGACCATCCTTTAAAAATATAATAATATTAGATCATTCACAATTATCATCATTAATAATGTTTCATGATACATTCTAATTAGATAATCGTCCACTTTATTAGATTTTTTAGGATGTAATTATTTTGAGAAGTATTAATTCTTGATGAGATCTAACCATATTAACTGGAATATATTAATATCCTTATATGTGAATATATATTTGGGGATATTATGATCAATATATATTTCACACTTCTCCCCATAGAGATAATGCTGCCAGATTTTCAACACGATGATCCCAACTAAAAACTACAAATCCTGCATGGGAATGTTTTTCTGTTGATTTTTAAAATATCGTGAGGTGTATGCAATCACATTATAATTTTTCATCAATAAACATACTAATAACTTCTTTGAAGCATTGTTTCGTCTCATAAGTATTTCCACACTTGTATTATGTTTGAGTACTAGCCTAGTGATAAGCCACTTCTTTAAATCCTTGAAGCGGTCATCACATTCACTCGTCCAGACCAACATTTCTACCTTCTGAGTCTACATGGTTAGTCAAATTGAATATCATAATAAAATCTTCTAAAATCATATTTAATACCCAAATAGACCAATGAAATGACCTATATCTATTACAGATGTTGTCCTAGGCCACTCTTCAATTACCTTTATCATGGAAGGGTCCATAGATATTCCTTTGTGGGTGAAAACATTCCCCAATAATGATAATTCATCCATCTAGAATGCACATTTACTGTACTTTTCATAACTTTTATCCCTTAAAAAGTCTTTTCACAATATTCAAATTATCCTCATATCTCCCCTTTCTCTTAGAGTATATTAGAATATCACATAAAAAGACTACCTCCAATTTTTTGAGGTAATCACTAAGGAATCTATTCATTATGTCCATGAATATTTTTGGATCATTAGTGAGAATGATTTAAATCACTATGAACTCAGTGACTCCATACCTCATTTGAAAGGTGGTGTTCGGAATATATTCCTTCCTCCCCTTTAATTGGTGATATCCAAACTGAAGATCCACCTTAGAGAAACACTTTTCCCCTCACAGCTAATCAAACAAGTCATCAATCTGTTGGAGGGGATAATTTTTCTTTATCTCAATTTTATTGAGGTCATGATAATCAATATAGAGGCACATTGATCCATCATTATTCATAATGAATATGACTAGTGAACCCTATGGGGAATCACTCAGGCATATAAAACCCTTTTATATATTCTCGTGTAACAACTTATTTAGTTCTTCCAACTCAATAGTGGCCATTCTATAAGGAGTATTTGATATTGGAAGTGATCCACAAATAAGTTGAATCCAGAACTCAGCCTCTTGATTGGGAATAAGATTAGATAGTTATTTAGAGAACATGTCAATGTAGTCCCTCACAATGGCTAGGTCTTCGACCATGATTATCTCCTTTGTCTCAATAATTTGAGCTAGATATTCTTACTCATAAGGAAATAATACCCACAATTAAGATGACGATTATGAATAAGATTCATCCTCCTCCTTATACTTTTACAAAATTTTATGTTTCCTTGAGATGGGAAGAGTGATATCACTTTCTGAATAGTTGATGTTGTCTTTGTATAAAGATAGTCAATCCATACCCATTATAGCATCAAACTCCACCAAAGGAAGTAAGGCAAGATTTTTTGGTTGGTTCCATCCTCATACATTAACTGGAGAGTACATATATAATTTAGATGAGATAATATACCCATTTGATGTTATTATAGATAACTCAACCTCTATAATTTGATATGGTGTTTGAATTGATCTACTAAAATTGCATGAGATGAAAGAATGCGTAGAAATGGTATCCAATAGTACATTCCCTATTATTTAATGAATAATTAACATACTTATCACCACATTATTTTTTGGATCCACCTCAGATGTATTGATGGAATAATATTTCCCTATATCCTTTGTATTTTATGGCTATTGACTCCAATTTCCATCAAGAACATGATGTTTAGTGCACTGACTTGCATAATTCTATTACACTCTACATTTGAAGCATTGAACCATAGCTAGTTCTTTACTTTCTTCCACCACATTTTCTAGCTTCATCATGTCTGTTAGATATTCATGATCTAGGTTTCCATCTCTCCAAAACATGAAGAATTTCCTAATCCCTTTGAGTCAATTCCCATGATTCTTTTTCCCAGATTTTTTACATATGAGTGGGGAAAACGTTTTTACACCTTTGTCATTAGATCCTACAACTTTAAAATCCATATTTTGTTTCTTATCTCCATATCCATGGGAAAAGTCTAAAAACTCCATATCCACTTTGAGAGAACATTTAAAAAATTCTTTATAACACCCAAACCCTCTAATTTCAAGAGACTTTTGATAGTTTGGTTTTAAACCACTAAATAATATATCTATTTCTCTGTAATTGTTGACATATAAACTAGAGTTATACCTTGAAAACCTATTAAATTTTTTTTATAATCTGTCAAATATTCACCTACTTTTTTTCTTCTATGTAATAAATTATCTCTCAATATTTGTAAAAATATTTCAAGGGAAATAATTGTTAAAACAAACTATGGTATTCCCACTCCATTTATTAAATTTCATCCTTAGGATTGAGGTTTTTAATCAACACCCACCATTGGTCGGCCTCTCCATCTAAATGATAAATTTCCAGAGTCACCATATCTATATAAAAGTAGTGATGTATATAGAATATCATATCTATTGATTTTACACAATATTTCGTGACTTGGGGATTAGAAGTTGAACCAAATGTTGGTATTCGTTGTCGCATAAAACACTTGAGAGCCAATTTCTCTATATTAGGTAAAAGTGGATGTTCCAAATTATTCTGGTTATTGTTTATAGAATAAGATAGTTTGGTAAACATCGCCATGAAATTTTTAACTTCACCGCCAAAGAATTGGAGGTGGAATTTGAGCATTTTCTAAATTTACCCTCACAAATATTTTTGTTCTAGTTTATCCTATTTCCCACCAATTTTTCAAATAGAAATGTTTTTAATAAAACATAAGTCAACAATTCATGAATAAATAATTTATTCATTTGTGAAATTAAATCTATAGACATCTTTTGGGATCCCGATTTTTATAAATTTTATAAAACAAACCTTTGTGAGTGCTTACATATACTTATTTTCATACTAAGGGTTCTAACTAATTTCTCTAATCCTAATTCCAAAATTTACTAAATCATAATATGATAAAAACTATAAAAATTCTTATTTTCTTAAATTACTATTACATCATTTTAATGATAAACAATATAATAGTGTTACAAAACTAGGATCCAAAGTTTTGGTGTCTTGAAAAAATCAGGACCAAACATAACATTAACATAGTAAAACATAAACATTATTTAATTCCTTATTATCTAGATTCATATTGGCCCTCAGGAAATCCTTAGAATAAGTATCCACCTAAGGATATACATCCGAAAAGGGGATGATCTAAAATCCCAGTAAGAGGATAAATAATAATACGGATCAATATAACATAGGGTGAGCATAATCATCATAACCATAACATAATAACTGGATCATTATCATAATAATTATAGGAAGTATTATATATTGTAATAGAATGTGGATATTCAAAAAAATAAAGCATCATGTCCTGGTTGTCAAATACCACACTTAGTTGTGAACAAATCTAGCATCATGTTCACACATAAAATATGTGCAAACCATTGACTCATCATTGTAAAAAATATAGAATAATTTTCATTCATATTTATTATTTTATCATGATATAAATGAAATTAACCAATGCATTGTAGTGATATATAATTCTAGGTGCACCTGTTACATCATAACATTTACATAATCATGCATTCCACATAAAACGTTTAACAATATTTGTTATAAAATAACCCATGGAATGGAAATGGGTTTCATGAGAATTTAATAAATAATACATTCATTAATAGACATTGGTGTTCCCAAAATAAAATGGGAATTACATACTTGGTATCAGAATCATCAATCTTTTGTGAAGAAGAAACAATCTCAAGAGAAGTAAAAGATGTGTTTTCAGAAATAAGAGTAATTTTTGGAAAAATCATTTAATTTGTAAGAAAATCAGTTTGGAAACATATATATCGCATAAAAGAAAATTTTAGAATAAATAAATTATATTTTTTTAATATTAAATCAACATTGGCGCTAAAATTTTTCATGAAAGAAAATAACCCGAAGGAATGAAATTAGGTTCAAGAATCACCTTACATTATGTCTGAATACTTTATTCAGTTTATTATCTGGGATAATAAAATTAGATGCATTAATTAATAAATAAATAACCTCTTATACATGTATTTGATTAATTTTAATTTCATTACATTCATTTATGGACATTTTTTTAGCTATAGTGTTCAATTTCATCATTTATGAGTGTTCATTTTCTTGGTTCTCACAATCGATTTACACGTATAAATGTATCAAAGATCATGTAAATTGTGGATAATTCTATTTAATTGATAATATAGGTTATTAATGAGCTTAAAGAAGATTAAATGATATTATATATCCTTTTTTATATGTTATGATGATGAATAATTAGATAAATAGTTAATAATAATCTTTTAGATTAATTTTAGCAGATTTTAGTCTCAATGAACTCGTTTTGTTTTATTATATAATATTATGTATATATGTTAGTTATAGAACATAAAAAGGTTATATAATAAATTATAAAATATTTTTCACTCATTATAATGGTTTTAGGACCATACTTGATGGTGTTAAGGGAAAATTAAAACTTATCATCCTCAAAGGTGATAAAGTGACACCTCATGGATGATGTTTCCATTATTTGGAATAAAAGGGAGAGGAGAAGGGGTTTGATGATAGATTATTCCATTAACATAATAAAATTATAGTATATATAAGATACTAGAGTTATCATGATTCTTGTATAAGAGTATATAATATGAAAATAATAGAAATTGAAAAGAAAATAAATGAAGAGAAAGAAGATTTTACCTCTTGAATTATTCTCCTTGATAACCTCCATAGGGAGATTGGTTTTGATCTATTATTGATAAAAAATTATCCTAGGCTTGGGGAAGAGGATTGGAAAGGGTATTAGAAAGAATTTTGAAAAGAATAAAAGATTTGGAGGGTTGAGGATAATAGGTGGTGAGGAGTGGTATATATAGGGGAGGAGAGGGGTGTTTTTTATTATTTTATACATTATTTTATTATTTAGGCTCAAGACAGTCAATAGATTAAAAATTATCAGTAAATATATTAAAATAATGAATTATATTTCGATATTATGGGATTAAATAATTCATACATCATATATGATTCAATAATTCATGTATTTGTTAAATACTGTAAATTACCATATTTTACTAATCACCAAAATTTCAACTATTTTTAAAAAATACCCAAAAATCACCCCAACCCATTTTAAATTTTTAGAATTAAAAAATGAACTTGATTTTATGAAAACAATTTTCTAAATATGGGAAAATTAATTTTTAATTAAAATAATTATTTATTCATAAAAATACTTGTTTTAAAAGTATAAATAATTTTATGACTCTTTGAGAAATTACTTAAGGTCTCATAAGATTATCTTATAATAATATTACAACAAAATATTTTTAATGACCCGATAATTATCATCGTCTTGGGAGTACAAGGAGCCAATTACGTTTCCTTAATAAACATACCTAATATGCCAAAGGATGGCAATAAATGACGAAGGGTTTCACATACAAGTGGGAAAGATTTACCCTCTAAGAAATAAACCAAAAAACTAACAACCATTACCAAAACATTCAATAAATGATGCATGAAGAAAATAAAGAAAACTAAACAACTTCATGTATTAGAAAACCACTTTAAAGTGGGAAATTGTGTAAAAAAACAAGTAACAAATTAAATAGCTAATAATCAACTAAAGACTCTCAATAGATCATGAGACTCCATGCTCCACAATCTCCAAGCTCAAAAATCACCGAATAGCCCAAGTGTCACGAGGTAAAAACATGTGAAATGTTACCTTTTCCCCTATCCAAGAAGATAGAATCTGCAAAAGCACCAGAGTTACAAATAAGGGGTGAGTATAAAACTCAGTAGTTTTCCCCTAAATAGTTCCCTACTCACACTACTAGGATAGAATGGTTAACAAATTATATAAACAAATTATATAAAAAAATTACCAAAACAATTTATAAAAGAATACAAACAAGTTTGAAAACCAATCATAAACAACTCCAAACAAAATTAAATGAAACCAATTTCCAGTAAATTATTTTCCAGAAAAATAACTAATCAATGCATTAAACCAATTCTTATTATCATTTTGGCATACCCATTCCATATTTCACAACACACCCACACATGCATGATTCGTTTGATAGTTCCTTACTCATGAGAAGTCTCTCATCCAATTACCTTGTGTCCTAATTACACACACCCTTGATCCAAAGTCACACACCTTGTACCCCAATGGTACATGTCCATCATTCAGGTTCATGTAAAATATAAAGTTACACAAAACCCAACGTTTTCCTGAACAATTCCAAAAAAACCATTTCAAACCATTTCAATAAAATTGTACTCTTATTGAAAACCAAGGAACAACCCAATTTCAAAAAAAACCACTTCGGTTCAATAAAACATCCCATTTTATTGAAAAAATATTATCAAATCCATGTTCCAAAATTCCAGAAAATCCCCATTTTAAAATCCATATTTTAAAACCAATAACAAAAGCACTTTTTTCAAACCACCCAATTTTCTAGATTTCTACAATTTACCAAACCATCACCAAAGAAGGTTTCCACCAATTTATAACCATAAAATTCACAATAAATTCATCATAAGGAAATAAATTTGAAATCATGCATATTAGTTTTACTATGTGTAGTTGAGAAAGAATCCACCTACCTTGATGGTTTTGACGAAACAAGGCAAGGAATGAAGAACACACAAGAAAACCAATATGATTCTCCAAGAACCTGCCTTAGATATCTTCTCCTACCAAGATCAAGACCAAAACTCATAATATTTGGCATCCACTAAGATATATCTACCCATAACGGTTGTATATCAAAGAAACTATGAAAAAAGTATATGTAGATATGAGTAGATCTAGGAATTTGATCAAGAACGAAGAAGAACGATCACATACCTCAAGAATATGGCTTCGATTCACCAAGGGAAGCCTTTAGATCGACTCCAAAAAACATGGGAGAGGTTCTAATACCTTTAATGGGGAGTAATAACAAATTAGGGCCGTTTAGGGAAAAGAAAGGGAGTTATGGAAAAAAAGAGTGAGATATTATTTTTAAGGATCTCATTCTGACTCTGCGAACTGTTTGACCACACGGTTAGGCAAACCATGTGATAACTATACAATATCCACTACTTTAATGGATTCCCCTTGCATGGTCTCCCAAACCATGCTCTAACTGTGATAGGGCTACTTATTTAAGAGGACCACTTTACATGGTTTGGTTGCACGGTTAAGCAAACTATGTGCCACCTGTGCAACTTCCATTTAGACAAAAACACTTCCAAAATTCTCCCCACTCTCCCATCTATTACCCTTACACATTATAAACATAAAAATCATCAAGTAAGAGTTACATACTATAAACTAGGGGTACTAAATTCTCCCCAAAATTGGTATTTTCATACTCAAATAGTGGAAAACCCTAACCGAACTGAAAGAGTTCGGGCCACTACTCTTTTATATCCTTCTCATGTTCCCAAGTCTCTTCCTAAATCTGACCATGCTTCCATAAAACTCATACCAGACCAATGATTTTACCATGAAATAATTTATCTTTCCTATACATATTTTGTGTCAGGATATGTATCAATAAATAATTCATCACAAGTTCAACATGATCCCATCTAATCACATGGTCATAATCAGGCTGATACTTTTTCAATTGAGATACATGGAAAAAAATTTGCACCAAACTGAACCGTGGTGGTAATTCCAACTGATATTACACCACTAAAACTCATTACAATATCTCAAATTGGAAAATTTATCTTGGATATAACATTCCATGCTTCTTGAAATGATGATGTACAAGCCTTGGAGATATCCTCAAGAAGACATGATCACCCACAGAGAATGACAATGGTCCTCTACGGTGATCGGCATAAAATATTTGATGACTATGATGCATCTCCATCCTATTTCTAATCAATTTAATCCACTCCACTGTTTCTTAGAGAAGGCATGGACCAACTAGTGAAGTCTCACCCATTTCCACCCAATAGAGTGAAGAACGACAAGGATTCCCATACAGTGCTTCAAACAGAGCCATATGTATTGAGTCCTAATAGTTGTTATTGTATGAGAACTCCACTAAGGGTAGATTCTCCTCCTATAATCCACCAAAATCTATTACTCAATCTTGAAACATCTCTTACAATTTTTGTATCATCTTCTCAGATCGCCCATCTATTTGAGGATGATATGCCATGCTCATATTCAACTGAGTGCCAAGCGATTTCAGTAATTATTTTCAGAAACAAGACGTGAACCTCAGATCCCTTTTTGAGACTATTGAAATTGGTAATCCATGCCTTTTTAAAACTTTATGGATATATATTTTTGATATATCCTATTCCATATGAGTTTCATGAATATGGATGAAATGGTCAGACTTGGTAATATGGTCCACTATCACCCATATAACATCATGTTTTCGGATAGTTCATGGAATACCTATAACAAAATATGTTGCTATCCGCTCTCATTTACACACTGGGATAGGTAAAGAATACAACATACCCACTAGTATCTGATGTTCTTCCTTAACTTTCTGAAAATTTAAGCACTTAGCAATAAACTCAGTCACCTTCCTTTTCATTCCTCTCCACCAAAATTGTGCCTTCAATGCGTTATAAATATTTTGTGTACCTGGATGTATAGCCCATCTCAAATGGTGGAAAACATGAAGGAGTTGTTCCTAAAAAACCATAGGTACAACCATATAATAAATAAAGCATAAAACTAAACTCCCATCAAGTTTCCATCCCTCAATGGTCTCCCCACCATTGAGTATTGAAGTCATAACTAGACATTCTACATCATATGTTTATGCCTCTTTGACCATATTTATCAAATCAGGAACAAGCATAGCTGAAAATAAAAATGAAACATCACTTTGGTCATCACATTCCATATGAATGTTGGCTAGGACTGACATTAACTACCATTCATCTGAATTTTCATTCACCAATTCTGCATATGAATTTCTACTCAATGCATCCGCTACTAAATTCCCTTTTCATGGTGTATACATTAAGTCGAAGTAAAACATCTAGATATACTTCATCCATCTCATTTTCCTTAGATTCATATTTCACTGTGGGAAATTTTTTTTCAAGATTTTATGGTCTGTGAACACAGTAAAATTTTCACCAAGGAGATAATGTTCCCAAGTATTCAAAGCATGGATGACTTCACCTAACTCCAAATCTTGTGTTGGGTAATTATTCTCATTCACCCTCAACTTCATTGAATTTTAATCAATCACATGGTATCCTTGCGTGGGAACATAGCCTAACCCAGATCCTGAAGCATCATAATAGACCACATACCCTTGTCCTAATTCTGGAAAAATAAATATGGGTTTCAATGTAAGATAAACTTTTAGTTCCAAGAAATACTTCTAGCATTCCTCTGTCCATTGGAATAGAGAATTATTCTTTGTCAGAGTTTTCATTCACGAAGCTAGTTGTCAGAAATCACAGACAAAGTGTTGGTAATGTCCAGATTGACCAAGAAAACATCATTTCTTGAAGACATTATTCAATGGTTACCATGATATAATAGCTTCTATCTTTTCTGGATCAACAAAAACGCCTTCTTCAAAAATGACATGGCCAAGAAAACATACACCCAGTATCCAAAAATCAAACTTTGATAATTTGGAATACCAAAGATGATCTCTCAATATTTGTAACATTGTTGTCAGGTGTTCCCCATGGTCAACCCTTGCCTTTGAATACACCAATATCTCATCCATAAACACAACAACGATAGAATTCAGATATCGCTGAAATATCCAATTCATCAAATCCATGAAGACTACTGGTGCATTCGTTAGATCGAAAGGCATGACTATATATTCATAGTGGCTATATCTACTTCGGAAAGAGGTCTTTGAAATATCTTCCTTTCGAACTCACAATTGGTTATATCCTGGCCGCAAGTCAATCTTGGAGCACCATTGAGCTCCCCTTAATTGATCGAATAGGTCATCAATGTGTGGAAGTGGATATTTGTTATTTATTGTAACTTGATTAAGCTTAATATAATCAACACAAAACTGAGAAGTTTCATCTGATTTCTTTAGGAACAAAACTGGTGCTGCCCATGGAGACGTACTTAGAAAAATGAAACCATTTCTTTCCAACTCCTCCAAGTTCAATTTCAATTCTTGTAACATTGTTGGTTCCATACTATAACACGGAAGGGAAATAGGACTAGTCCCTAAGAGAATATCAATCATAAACTCCACTTCCCTTATAGTTTGTAACCCTGAGAATTTATCAGGAAATACCTCTGCAAATTGAACCACATTTTCTGGAAAATTATTTCCCTCGATCTCTTCCATTGATTCCAAGGTCAATGCTACCAGCTGATAAGAGATTGTTCCCACTATATGTGCTAACAATATCTTTTACCCTTTCATTACCATCCTCTCTTCTCAGAAGAAATGCTCGATGTCATCCTCAGTCATAAAACTAACTATTCTTATATAACAGTCGATGTCATCCTTAAACATTATCAACTAATACATACCCTATATTACATCATAGAAATATATTTCCAACATCAATAAGTCCCATTTATTTTCATCTCCATCTACAATTATAGCACATGATCTACACACAAAGGCTTGACATTCTCTTTCACCGAGAGGAGTTTACAGTTTTAAAATATAAGGCATCATTTCCATCTTTAAAAATTGAAAATGAACCGCAAGATGAGCAATGAAAGAATGAGATGAACCAGTATCAAAGATCACTTGCAAAAAGGTAGAATTCAAAATAATTGTACTTCTCACTATAGATGGTCCAACCAAATCATCGACAATCATCTGCTCAACCCCATACAATTCCTTCATTATTGCACTATTCTCTTTGTTACCTTGCTGATATTTCCTTGGATGAGGAGTCATGGTATTTCTAGAATCACCATGGATAGCTATGCTCTGCTGATGGGACTGACTCTGTTTTTCTCTCCCTATTGAATTATATGATGCTTGATATTATTGAGAAGTGTCTTAAGGACTAGACCTTAGAGAATTATGACAACAGTGTTGAAGATTACCTATCTGTTTATAGTTATGACATTCTCTAGGTTGTTCTATACACTCTTGAATTATGTGGTCCAGCAAAACACATTGAAAACAACCTTCTTTTCTCTTGGGTCATGGAGGAAGGTTCACTGATCTAGTTGTATAGTTCCAATTTCCACTTCCTCCTTAGAAATAATAGTCCCTTTCCTGGTTTCTCCCAGTGTATGAGTTCCCACCATTTCCTATAGGTTCCATCATACCTCTTCACATAGATCCTATGATAACATGTTATGCAACTGTCTCTATATTCACCATCTCTATATAATCAATAATACGGATCACTGCAATCTTTGATCAAATATCCTACCTTAGCCTTGATTTTAAGATGTGTGCCTTTAAGGATGCACTTACTGTGACTCGAGTGCAGATTGCACTAAATTCATGAATTTAGCCTCATACTCCAGGACATAGAGATTGTCATTCTTAAAGCTAAAGAAATCCATTTTTTTCTGGATCTTGAATGTGTGAGGATAGAATTGTTTTTTGATCGATTCCTCAAAATCCTCCCATGTATATCCTTTATTCAATTTAGCATGCACCCCTAAATACCACCATTAGTGTGTAAGATTCTCAAGCATATACATCACTAGCTTGATATTTAACTCCAACATTGTGCCGATGAACTTGAAGATACAATTAATCCTACTGAGCCACTCCCCTTCTTTCTCAGGTTCAACATCACCCCATAAATTAAGTAGATTATACTTCATGAACTAGATGGTATGATCCACATGCCTTGGATCATTCATCTGGTTCCCCATATCCATAGCTTGAAAATCTTGGACAATACTCTAAACCATATCTCGGTTCACTCGTGGTTCATGTGGACGCACATTCTCCGTAGCTTCCTCCTGTTGGTTTTGATGATGCCTACTGGGTTCCAGTTTCTAAACCAACAACAAACTCTTTCAGTCTCAATCTCTATCAACTGATGGATTAGCATTTTGAATTATATCACATCAACTACCACAATGTTGTTTCCAAAAACAATATTTTTCCATTTCCACCACTTTTGAAATCTTTCAACATTCTTTTGGAAAATTAAACCATTTTCAAAATATCATGAGAATTTACTTTTTCAAAAACATTTCATTTGAAAAATAATTTCATACTTTTTAAAAAATAAACACCTTTTTCACAACACGAATCATTCCTTGAAATTATGTATGCCCTCTTATTGGGAATCCATTCCTCTACAATGAATGTCATGATCATCTCATTGGATAAACCCATGACAATGAGATTCCTAAATCCAAGAAGTGTCTCCCAAAACTTGTGTACCCAACATCTTGGTAACATGAAGTTTAGCAGAAATGGGTTTGCTATGTCCTTTTATGCTATATATTTCATGTCCTGAAAATCCTAGTCCTTTTTAAGATTCCAACCCAAGGAGTATACAAGAAGGAATTTAAACTCCAACACAAAGAACATTGATAACTAAATTTTAGGCATGGACTGAACTAGCTGATAACATTTTTACCACAAAGGAAGGACAATACTGATACCATTTGTAATGACTTTCTAATTCTCAATGGTTTGAGAGTACAATAAGTCATTACTTGGCCTTAAGAGACATCCCCAAGATGCCAAATTTTGGAAAAAATGATGAATGTTTTCAAATACAATTAGGGGATGATTTCACCATTAATAAATAAACCAATAAACCAACAACAATCACCAAACCTTTCACTAAATAATGAATGGACAAAATAAAGACAACTAAACAACTTCATGTATCACAAAACCACATAAAAGTGTGCAACAGTGGAAGACCAAACAAGTATAAAAGTAAATAGAATATAATAAAATAAATAGTCTCAAGAGACCAAGAGACTCCATGCTCCATGAGCTCCAAGTTCTACAATCACCGAAAATCCCGAGTGTCATGAGGTAATACTAAAAATGTCAGAAAAGTTACCTTTTCCCCTGTCTTGGAAGATAGCATCTATAAAAAAACCAAAGTGCAAAAGCATGGATGATTATAAAACTCAGTAATTTTTACTCAATGACTTCCATAATCACTCCACTGTAATAGAATGGTTAGAACATTACATAAAAAAATTTATATAAAACAATTTACCAAAACAGTTTATAACCGAATAGAAACAAGTTCAAAACCCAGTCATAACCAATTGCAAAAAAAAGTAAATGGAACCAATTTCCATCAAGTGATTTTTCCAAAAAAAACTAATCAATTATTAAAACCAATTATTATTATCATTTTGGCATATCAATTACATATTTCACAACACACCCAAACATGCATTCTTCGTTTGGTATTTTCGTACTCTTAAGTGGCCTCTCCTCTAATTACCTTGTATCCTAAGGACACATGCTCTTGATCTCGGTTCAGACACCTTGTACCCCAATGGTACACATCCCTTATTTAGGGGCACATCAAATACAAACTCACACAAAACCCTATGTATTCCAAAACCATTCAAAATAACCATTTCAATAAAACTGTCCTTTTATTGAAAACCAAGGAACAACCCAATTTAAAAACAACCATTTATTTTCAATAAAACATATTCTTTTTATTGAAAACATATAATCAAATCCATGTGCCAAAATTCCATAAAATTCCCTTTTTAAAATCCATATTTTAAAACAATGAACAAAATCACTTTGGTCAAAACACACCATTTTCCAGATTTCTAAAATTTACCAAACCATCACCAAATAAGGTTTACACCAATTCATAACCAAACAATTTATGATCGATTCATCACATGGAAATAAATTTTTAATCATAACCATTAGTTCTTCTAAGTTGAGTTGAGAAAGAATCCCCATACATCGAAGGTTTTTACGAAATTAGAAAATGAGTAAAGAATGCACAAGAAAACTGGGTTGATTCTCCAAGAACCCACCTTAGATCTATTCTCATAGAAGGATCAAGACCAAAACTCTTCATATTTGTCATAAAAAACCGATATCTACCTTTAATGGTCATATATATGAGAAAATAAGAGAATAGGAGAATTATATATAAGTATATCTAAGAAACTGATCAAGAACGAAGAAGAATGATCACATGCCTTAATAATCCAGCTTCAATTCACCAAGAGAAGCCTTCAGATCGACTCCAAAATGCTTGGGATAGGTTATCCAACCATAAATGGATATTAATCTTGAATTAGGGTTTTTTAGGGTCAAAATGAGGGAGTTATGGAAAAAAATGAGTGAGATTATATTTTTAAGGATCTCATTCTGACTCCGCGCACGGTTTGACCGCAAGGTTAGGCAAACTGTTCGCTAACTGTGTTGTATCCACTCCCCACACGGGTTACCCATGCATGATCCCCCAAAATATGATGGATCTACTACCTTAAGAGTACCTCTTCACATGGTTTGGCCTCACGGTTAGGAAAATTGTGCAACACACGTGTGAATACCATTTATCTCCAAAACACATCCAAAGTTCTCCCTACTCTCCCATCCATTACCCTTAAACATTATAACCATT
Organism: Viscum album; assembly: GCA_963277665.1. Classification (NCBI taxonomy): domain Eukaryota; kingdom Viridiplantae; phylum Streptophyta; class Magnoliopsida; order Santalales; family Viscaceae; genus Viscum; species Viscum album. Next base: position 373,635,575 of record OY728163.1, on the reverse strand, counting down.
CAAATCATCAAGTTTGGGTCACATACTAGAAACCAAGGGTAATAAAATATTCATTTATGAATAAATTTTATGAAAATAAATTTTCTTTTAAATAATGATATTAATTATACAATTGTAAATAAAAATTTATGTTTTATAAAAATTCCAACACTAAATTTATGATTTTTAAAACATATATTTACATATATAATTATATGATTATATAAAAAATCTTATTTATAAGATTCCTATATATTATTTATAATTTTATAAGTGAGTTTACAATTCTATTCATCGGATTACTGTTCATAATTATCATATTACTATTCCAAGGCTCAAGTTACTATTCCATCTGTATATGTTCCTCAATTTATACGAATAATACTTATTTGGTTATTGACTCAGGAAAATATGGTTTTTATTAGTCTATCTTTCATATTTATGTGTTGTATACTATATAACATAATTATAAGAAGGGAAAAATTCAATTGATAGATTTTTGGGTTGGTATATATATATATATTTGAGGATCTAGTGATAGTAAGGTGGAACATAACCATTCAAGCTAATTTGGATCAAAATCTTACTTGGAAAGTATTTTTAGAACTATTTCATGGAAATTTATTTCTAGAAACCTCTAAAATAGTGAAGAAGGGGAAATTATTCAAGATGGAATAATGAAGTATGTAAGTGACTGAATATACAACAAAATGTACTCACCTTATTGACATTGCACCACAGGTTGCTGCTAGTGAGAGTCTAAAATTTTGAATCTTTTAGGTGGGTCTCCAACATGAGATTTTATCAATGGTATTAATGCTCTGTATTAAAGATTATATATAAATAGAAAAAAAGGAACTATTTAGAGAATGAAATACTGATGGAAATCCAAGTGGAGGGGAACCTTTGTGAATTCGATTGTTTGGGGGAATTTCATCTCAAGGAATAAACACAGGTGGGTGGGTTACTTCTTGGGTAGCAGAAAAATAGAAAATAAATCCACAAGATTAGTCTCTTACCTACTACATTATAGTAATGAACTAGTCTATTTCCAGTTCATATTTCATACACATGGGAATATGGAATGCATGACACTGCTAAAAAATTTCCACCATTATGGTAATAAATAACATCTCAATAAATTATGTCATAAACTTCTAAAATTATAAAGTGATTTGGATTTACTCAGCCTCATGGTTGGTATAATAGGATGGAGAATTCCAATCACACTAGTTCTCTTCTAAATACCTATTTGAACTAGGATACCCCTAGGAATAATTTTGTTGTCTAGTTAGAATATTATCATTGAATTAAGTTCTATCCTATGTAAGATGATAAATAGTTATATTTATCAAATAAGGATATCTTGATTGAGAAATCGGGTGTGACACCACAAAAACTAAAGTAAGAACCTTGTATTTGATAGTATGTATGACATGTGGCGGCAAGAACATAAAGTAATATAATATCCATATAATTGATAATATATTTAAAATATATTATATATATTTCAATTCATTTAATACTTATTTACCATGCATTACATTCAAGATTTACCTTCCTCAAAATCAAGTGTTATAAACAAGACTGAGTTTCACTAAACAACGATATATTATTAAAAAATATTATTATAATAAGATATAAACTAATCATTATGAATATTATTAACTAACTTATGAAAATATATGGTTTATAATAATAAAATATTAATTCATAGGATAAAAATTAATTATAAATGAATATATGGACCAATTGAATATAAACAGAATGTTTATATATAAAACTATTTTTACACTCAAGAAAATATTTTACCATAAAAAATAAAAGAAATTTAAATTAGTTAATTATTTTAATGTAATATATGTATTATATATTCCAAAAATATATTTTTTATATTCATCCATTATGTTTTATGTTCATAAGATAAGAACATACCCTATTTCACACATAAAAAAGTATATTTTTTAAAATGAAATTTCATCACCTTTTAATGGAATGCCCATTTTAAATTTGAATTTTGACACTTTAATTGATTTAATATGTAAAGATATGCTTAATATTTGAAAAATAAACATAATAATTATGTTAGAGTGAAATTTAAATATTTTTCTGATACATTTTATTTTTTAACGAATAGTTGCAAAATATAGATTTTAGTTCAAAATTGATTTTTAATCTAATTTATTTATAAGTATAAATTATAATAATAATTGGTTTTAAAGTTTAATTAGATAATATTTTTATCCATTAATCTATATTATGTTATTGGAATCAATTTTAAATTGAAATTGACTATAAAAACATAGATAACTTTAAAATGTTTTGACTTTAAAACCATGCATTGTCGTCCCATCTGTAGGATTAATTTTAATTTAATTTCTACCACTTCTATGATTTAAATTTAGAAAAATGTATTCCTTATTTTTAATCAGAATAATTAATAATTTATAATAATACTAAATTTGTTTGTTGACCAAAAATATTAGTGAAAGTGATTAAAATTGGTTACAATTATTAGGGAAACATTAATCTTAATAAAGGACTAAGCCTTTAATTTAAGTTCCCAAATGACCAATCCACTTAGACAACACCCATTTAATGGATATATATAATCTATTAACATTCCATTCTTCAGTTTTTTTGTTTTTTAGGAATTTTTTATCTAAGAACATTTGCACACCAAACTTGTATCCAAAAATTCCAAGTGAGTCATTTTCCTTCCCTACAAAAGGCCACCACCTCTTCCCATTCCTCACACCTCTAAAACCACTTAATTTTAGAAAATAGCTTCCCAATAGCTTAAAAAAATCCTCTCCTTTACCTTGAAGCCTCCATTAGGGCCGAAATACTCCCAAGGATTCCTTTTGGTATAGCCCAAAAAAAGTTACCAGATGGAGAGGTAATGCCTTCTCTCATGTTTTTTAGATTCATTTCCATTACCCATTCCTTATACTCATATTATTATATTATTAAATAAAAAAATAAGTGTCCCCCATATACTAGGATTTTTTTATACTAATTATTTTACCTACACTTTCACACACATCCATCTATTGGGAAACAAACATATTATTTCTCTATACGGTGAAATACCGCCTCATGAAACTATGATTGTTCAATTTACCCCTACAACATCTCATAGTGACCACTATAATGGTCAATATATTTATAAATGATATATATGATATCTAATATTTATTTATTCTTCTTTAATTTTATAATACATACATTTAATAATTTCCCTTTTATGAGAGCATCATTTGAGGAATTGTGGACTACCGCCCCCCCAAAATGATGTGATTAGTTCACAAGATTCATGAAATGTATAAATGAATGGTTATAATTAAATATAATTTACATAGAAAAAATCAATAATATATTCAAGACATAATTATATATCTATAACTATAATATATATATATATCATCTCCTTTATTACCCTTTCAGACACTTTAAAAGAGATAATGTCGTTCGTGAACGTATGGACTACCACCTCTACAACATGATTTGATTCCTTTTAAATAATATATATATATATATAAGTATATATGATTAAATAATATGTTATTTTTTATATAATTATCATTAAATAAATATTTTAGTTACTTATCTTCTTTCCACAATAATCATTTAAAATCATATTGTTATTTATGTGTACTTACGGCCTACCGTCTCCATTATTGTAACGTTGGTTCATTTTCATAACCATATTGAATGATTTATTTTAGAAGAATAATTGATGTTTAAATATGATACTTATGTAATGTTTATTATATTTTATATGTTATGTAATGACCCCTTTGACCATAGTTTACCAACAAAAGCTGTTTGACACATAAACTGAATTTGGCCAAAACTAACGACGTAAATTTAATTGATTAAGTAATTGTATAAAACATACTAAAATTTAGAATAAAAGTAATTATAAATATGAAAAAGGTTATGAATGAAGTATAAAATTAACTTAATTTTATTACACAGGTGGTTAAAGGACGTTCACCTGAAATAAAACTCAAGGTAAGGTACTTTCATCTCACTTTTTACATTTGTGAGATAAATGTCATATCCACCACTTACCACTTTTGTGTTGTGTACCTATTGCCTATTTTTATATATTATAACCTGAATTTAATTTCCTTAATGGTATTTAATTCTTTAATTTAATATTATTATTTCATTAGGTTTATTATTTAAAAATGTCTCAAAGTGGTATGGGACACTTTGGAATGTTTAAAGATTATTTTTCTCAAGACTAATCCAAATGATCTTTCAATGGAATTTCCATTCTAGGAGAATATATAAAATTTCTATAACAAAACCTTTCATTATTATCTATTTATTCATGACCAATTCAATTGTTAGTACTTTTTTTCTAATCTTTGGTACTATGATGTTTTTAGAAAAAAAATTCAAAAAAACTCGACTTTATATCTCCCTTTAGTCAGAGAACTCATTTTATTCTAAAAACCATGTTTTATTAAAATGTTTTTAAAAATGTTTTAAAAATTATTTGGTAAATAAATTTTTACCCTTCTTGTATTTCACCAATGTTTTCAAAGTAATATTCATCTCTCCTTTCTAATGAGGCATTTTCTAACATTTTTTCATATAAAAAGAATATTCTTTTTACCTCGTACGACATATACAAGTTTATCCAGCATCATCTCTTTTAATCCTCGTTATAAATGTCTTAAAAAAGTTATTTTCAATGAAAAATATTTTCAAAAGGTTTTTTAAAAGAGAAAAATATTTTTCTCAAGAGTATTTTTAAAAGATATTATTGTATTTCATCAACAACAACAACCCTTTATATTATTATACTTTAGGGTTCATTGTATTGACATGTCCTTAATCTTCCACTATATGGTTTATGTTTGATTTATCCATGGATATAATTCAAATTCACTTCCTTGATTTATTTGTTTGTCTAGTTGAAATATTAAATCTCCAATGAACATTTAACATTGAATTTCCCCAAAATTATCAGTTTAATTTATCATGGATATTATTATTGCCTAAACCATATACAATTTTACATATGATGTTTAATTTGAAATTTATTTGATTATTTGGGGAAATATTGATAAATTTGTGCATTTTCTTCAAAAAGGATATTTGATAAGGCATATTATTTATTTGATATATGAGGAATGATTAGGACAAGAAATTCATGGGTTGGGGAACGTTTAAGTAAATCTCTATGGTTTGTGGATAGGTTAATGAAATCCCCTTGATGCATCAGTAGTATCATGGGATGAATTAGTTACAAAAATTGGTATGGTTAAACTGCCTTTTAAAGGTACTAGTTCCATGTAATAGGGGAAACATGAAATCCAATAATCAAGAACTATCCCTTATTTATTTTTAGTTATTATTCATCCATGATATTTTGTGTAGACATATCTATAGATACATTTAATTATTAGTTATTTAGATGGAATTTGTTTCAATTTCATTCACTGCCATATTTATTTTTCCTTATCTAGTTATTTGAATGGAATGGATTTCTAATAATTAATTTTCCATATTTCTTGTGTACATCCATTAAGTTTATTTATTACATGTAATGTCTGTTGATTTATTTAACTTTCCATATTGACTATTCTCATTGATTTATTTTCTCATACGTTATATTTTTCCCTTACTGAGAATTTGATCTCACCATTATTATGTTTCCTTCCCCTGGAATCCAAGAAGCTAAATATGAGATATTTTTAGGGATTTACTTTATGGAATAGAGATATCCTAGAATCTATTTATTTAACAAAAAACTGTGTTGTAATTGGTTTAGTCATTTGTAAAAAAAGACTCATTTATGAATCTGGTTTCCCAAGACAACTAAAATGATTCATCCTTCGAGGCTTGATTCCTATTAATCATGCTAATATAATTGATAGCAGACACTAAATCTAGGATTTCTGGGGTTGGGTCACTATAGTTGGTACTAGAGGAAGTTTAGTAGAAACTGTGGGAACTAGATTTAGTAAAAAGTAGGTTAGATAACATAACCCTAAGATATAATTTTAGGATAAGTATAGATTAAAATCCTAGAATTTTAGTGATGTATAGATTATGTGGGTCTTCTTAGAAATAAATCCCTATCTAGATACTACAAATAGATGTGGTTCTAGAACATATTTACCTAGGAGTAACAACTCCGGCATGTTCTTTCGGCCCGACTCGGGGTAACCTAGTACACGAAAACGGGCCTTACTATACACTTGGTTTGACACTCTCGGAGGATATGCTTAGGATAATATATGTATTTTTAAAACTGTTATAAAAATTTTGAAAATATTTTGACAATGAATAAAAACTATTAAACATAAGGTGTTTTAGATTTAAAATAAGGTTTCATGATTTAGATATTAATAAATAATTATACACTTTTCCCACTATGACTATTGTTACTCACAATATTTTTTTTTGGTTTGTGTCAATGGCTGGAACTTAAAGGATTAAAATTAATATCAAACACGAAGGAAAAGGTGGTAAAAATGAGAAACCAAATGATGTGTTTATGGGAGTGAAGGATATCATGATTATTCCAAATTATTTTTCTATAAATATGATTAATAATATATACTATTTCCAACTCCTAACCGCACCAAAGAAGATAAGTATAAAAGAGGATAAGAGCTCGAGTGGTGGATACTATGTAGATAAGAAGTCTCTAATTTCAACATGTGAGGTGTGAGGAAGGATAAACCTAGTAAAGTGTCTCAATATAACATGTAAATGCTTTATGTGTGGGAAAGAAGCACATAAAAGAATGGATTTTTTAAGAAAAATGAAGAGTATGATGGAAGGAAATCAAGCTCATCTTAATAAGTCCATTATAGTTCTCTGTCATAAATGTTGGGAACCTAGACATTACCCAATTCAATTACCTATCCTAAAGGATAAACTCTATACTATGGAAGGATCTATGCAGAGATAAGTGGATAAAGTATTTATGTATTGAGGTTGTATTGAAAACCTTAGTTAAAAATCTATTTAGTGATTAACCTAATTTTAAGGATGTACATAATCTATAATTCTTAAATTATATTAATATGGTTTTAAAAAAAGGAAACCTATAATATGGGTGAAAAACAATCAAATCTAGAAAGGTTTCAGGTCTTGAACACATGAACAAAGGATGATAAGGGTTTCACGCCAACCACTGACTTATGCAATGTCCTTGTTAATTTTTATTCTTTAGTTAAAAATTTTGATGAATAAATATTAATGATGAACCAGTAGTAACACTTTTTAGGATTATAAATTAATATATTAACCATATGTATTTTATGAGATAGTTAAATATAAATAGTTATACTTTTCAATCTTTTATAGTCCTTACGATCCTTTAAAAGTTTCTTTTAGTGCTCGAGGCATAAAAAATATCATTATTGATAATTAATTTTTTGGGAGTAAAGGGATGAATTGGAATTTGATCGAAGAACAACAAAATATTAGGATTTTTCATATTATATTGAAACCTATCATTTAAGAATATTTTGTTATATTCTTGAATTACCCAACATTAATAACATGGCGTAGAAAAAAAAATTCCTAATACCTTAATTTGTGTTTAACTAATGGACTTATAAATCATCAAAGATTTATAGATTTGAGGACCTCAATTTTTCATTAATCTTTATCTTTTTGTGATTTATGACCTCATTCATTCCCAATAAATATTTATGTTTTTCTCCCAGAACATATCTCTACTTTCCACTGATATTCTCCAGCTTAGATAACTAGTTACATGGTATTCCATGTGACCTTTTTACTTTAAATCCTATATTTTATAGAGGATTAATTATGAACCCATATCACAAAGTGGGATTTCAAATATAGGAAGTATCAAATAATCTATTACCATGATCAACTTTAAATTTCAAGGATGAAATTTCAATAAGGTGGGGAGAATGTGATGCCTCGAAAAACAAAAGAACCATGTATTCGATAGCATGTATGACGCGAGACAAAAAAACTGTAAGGTAATATAATATATATATATATACTCTATAATATATTTATAAGATATTATATATAGTTCAGCACATGAAATACTATGTTAGCGTTCATTACACGTAAGATTGAACATCTTTGAAAGTTTGCGTTATACGCAAGACCGGGTTTCACTAAACAGTGATATATTATTAAAATAATATTATAATAATATTTAAACTATAAATTATGAATAGTATTAACTAAATTATTAATATATATGTATTATAGAACTAAAATATTAATTTATAGGTCAAAAATTAATTATAAATTAATATAGGAGCCAATTGAATATAATCAGAATGTTTTTATATAAAACCATTTTTATGCTCACAAAGCTATTTTACCATGATAAATTAAAGTTATTAAAATTAGTTAATTATTTAAATGGAATATATATGGTATATATTCAATAAAATATTATTTATATTCATCCATTAGGTTTTGTGTGCATAATATAATAACAAACCCTATTTCACACATAAAACCCTATATTTTTATAAAGGCAATTTCACTGCCTTTTAATGGAGAACCAATTTTAAATTTTAATTTAAAAAACATTAATTTATTAAATATTTAAAAATAAACTTTATTTTTGAAATATAAACATGATAATTAGGTTAGGGTAAAATTCAGATATTTTTCTGAGACATTTCAATTTTTAGCGAATAATTAAAAATACTGAATTTTAGTTAAAAACTACTTTTTAATCTAACATATTTTTAAGGTTAAATTATAATTTTAATTTAATATAATGTCTAATTAGATAATATTTTTATAAATTAATCCAATTTAGGTTATTGGAATCAATTTTACATAGAAATGAACTATAAAAACATAGCCAACATTCAGACATTTTTACTTTAAAACCCTGCATTGTCATCCCGTATGTGGGATTAATTTTAAGTTAATTTCTACCAATTATGTGATTAAAATTTGGAAAAATAGATTCTATTTATAATCATCATAATTGATAAATTATAATAATACCAACATTGTTTTTTACCAAAACTATTAGGGAAAGTGATTAAAATTAATTAGAATTATTACCCCCTGCAAATAATTTTTTTTGATTTTCAAATGGCCGGTTTGAGGGTAGCCGGTTCCCTTGCAGCCCAGTTTGAGGAGAACTGGAAACCTCACAACATTCCAGTATCAAACCAGCGGAATAAAAAACCAGAGAAACAAATTCAAATTCAAACACAAATCGAACCACGCGCCTCCTCGAGCCGCACGCCACCTCGAGCCACACGCCACCTCGAGAAACCCATCGACGAAAATCCAGTTGTCTCCATACATGTCATCGGCGATAGATTCCGGCCATCTGCCTCCATCGACGTCGTCGAAAACGACGGATCAACACCATTCAGGCAGAGACATCATCACCGACGACCATCGTGAAACAGCATGTCACCGACGAGAGAACTCGGCCATCAACATGCATCGGCGTCATCGAAATACAACGGATCAACACTTTACAACAATCGCCCCAACACCAGAACGCCAGTGAGCTGCACCGACGTCCATCATCACGCACTCACCACCGGTGAAACTCTTCACCGAATACAACGAGGCAGAAACTCTCGTCAATGTATCAGCGAGGTAGAAACCCTCGGCAATGAACCAGCAGACCCAACCACAAAAACGTAAAACAGAAAAATCAAAAAGAAAACAACAACAGAGCCCGTCGCCACCTTCAGCCCCACTGGAGAAGACCCCGAAAACCCCCAAATCACACACATCCACCCCAGATCGAAGCAGCAAACCTGAAATCTCGACCTAGGGCCAGCTCCGCAGCGCGAGGACCACGATCCCACGAACCCGCTCATGGCGTATGTCGGAAATTCTAGCAACCTCGTCGCAACCCGGTCATAAGCTCATGGGTCCAGATCCGACAGCGTCGCGGAATCGCGGGACCTAGAGGAGGAGCCCAAGCCTGGCCTAGCTGCGGAGGAGCCAAAGAGGGAAAACGAATCTGTCTCTCTACAGGGAGAGGAAGGCGACGACGAGAGGAGAAGAACTCGCCACTCAGAGCCCCTTACGGGCGCATCAATTAGAATTATTAAGGAAAAAATAAACTTAATGAAAGACTTAGACATTAAGTTAAGTTCCCAAATTTCCTAGACACTTGTAAAAAAACATTTTATGGAAATATGTTGTTAATTGACCTTTAATTATATAGTTTGGTTGGTTTTTTAGGACTTTGTTAGTTAAGAACATGTGCACACCTAACTTGCTTCCAAAAATTCCAAGTGAGTCCTTTTCCTTCCCTAAAAAAGACAACCACCTCTCCTCATTCCTCACACCTACCAACCACCTAAGATCCATAAAGATCTGTCCAGATAGTTTCCCAAAAATCCCCCCCTGGCACTGATTCCTACCTTAGGGTATAAAGCCTCCAAAGGAAGCCTTTTCGTATAAACCAAAAGAAGTTACCTGATTATGTGGTAGCGCCTTCTCTCATGCTTTTTAGTTTCATTTCCATTATCCACTCCCTATACTATAATTATTATATTATTACATAAAAAACCATTATAATAAATATAATATGATGTTTTTATACTAAGGGTTAAATTTAAACTTACTCACACCTCCATCTAATGGGGAACGAACATAATGTTTCTGTGTATGGTGAAATACTGCCTCACGAAACGGCGTTTGTTCAATTTTCCCCTACCACCTCTCATGGTGGTCATTATGATGGGAAATATGTTTATATATGTCATATATGATATTTAATATATCTTAATTTTTATTTCCCTTTTTAATACATAAATTTAATACTTTCCATTTTATGATAACATCATTTGAGGATGTGTGGACAACCGCCCCCTCAAAATGATGTGATTCGTTCACACAATACATGGAATGTAAATATGCATGGTTATAATTAGGCATAAGTGAAATAAAAAACATCAACAAGATATTAATTAAATAATTATACTTCTTCAAATATATATATATATATACATTATCTCTTTTATTACCCTTTCACGCACATTAAAAGAGATAATGCCATTCATGGATGTGTGGACAACAGCCTCCTCGACATGATGTAAATAATATTACATAAAATAATTATATATATATAAGTATATATGATTAAATATTATTTTATTTATTATATAATTATCATTCTGAAAATATTTGAATTACTTACCTTTTTTCACAACAATCATTTAAAAATGGGAACGTTACTCATGCATATGTACGGTTTACCGTCTCCATAGTTGTAACATTGGACCATTTTCGTAACCATATTTAATGATTGATATTAAAAGTACAATTGATGTATAGATATTATAATTATGTCATGTTAATTATTCTGGAGATGTTGTATAATGACCCCTTTGATCATAGTTTACCAATAATAGTTACTTTGACACGTAAACAGAAATTGGTCAAAACAACCAACATAGACCTAATTGTTTAAGTATTTGTATACAATATGGTAATAAATGAAATAAAATTAATTATAAAAATGAAAAAAGTTCTGAAGAAAGTATAAAATTAACATTAGTTTAGTATACATGAGGTTAAAGGACGTTCACCTGAAACAAAACACAATGTAAGATAATTCCATCTCACTTTTTACATTCATGAGATAAATGTCGTATTCACCACGTACTTATTTTGTGTGGTGTACCTACTACCAATTTTTATATATTATATTATGAATTGATTTTCCTTATTATTATTTAATACATTAATTTAATATTATTCTTTCACTATTTTAATGATTTAAAAATGTTTCAAAGTGGTATGGGACACTTTTGAATGTCTAAAGATTATTTTCCTCAAGAATAATCCAAATGAAATTTCAATGGAATTCCCATTAGTGAAAATTATATAAACATTTTCTAACAAACCCATTCATTATTCTCTAGTTATTCATGACCATTTTAAGTGGATGTACCATTTTCCAAACTATTGGTACTAATATTTTTTTAGAAATTTTTTTTAGAAAACCTATATTTATATCTCTATTTAATGGGAGAACCTCTATTATTATAAAAACATGTTTTGTTAAAAGGTTTTCAAAAATGTTTTTAAAATTATTTTGTAATTAAATTTATACCCACTTTTCCTTTACAAAATATTTCAAAGGAATATTGTTGTCTCTTTCCTAATGATATATTTTCTAAACTTTTGTCATACAAAAAGACTATTATTTTTTACCTCGTATGACATGTATGGATTTATCCACCATAATTTCTTTGAAGCCTCCTTCTCAATGTTTTTTATAAGGGATTTTAAATGAAAAATATTTTCAAAGGTTTTTTTAAAAATAAAATGATATTTTCCTCAAGAATATTTTTAAAATATATTCTTTTATTTCATCAATGACAACAACCATTTATTTTACTCTACCTTGGGGTATGTAGTATTGATACATAATTAATATTCTCTTGGATGGTTTATGTTTTATTTTTCCATGGATAGAATTTAAATTCACTTCCATGATTTATTTTTTAGTCCCTTTGAAATATTCAATATCATATGAACATTAAAAATTTATTTTCCCCTTAATTAACCATTTCATTTTTCATGGATATTACAATTTTCTAAATAATATACCATTTTACATACATTGTCTACATTGACATTTATTTGTTTATTTGGCGAAATATTTATAAATTTTTATACTTTATTCTATATAGATATCTGATATGGCATATTATTTATTTGATATATGAGGAATGTTTTGGACATTGAATACTTGGGTTAGGGACTGTTTGAGGAAAGATCTACGTGTTGGGGACTAGTTAATGAAAGCCCCTCAATGAATAAGTAGTCTCATGGTACGAATTAGTTGTGATAATTGGTATGGATAAACTATATTTTGATGATATTAGTTCCATGAAACAAGGGAAACATGGTGTCCAATAATAAATCATTGTCCCTCATTTAGTTTCAGTTATTATTCATCCATTATATTTTACATCAACATATCTATAGATACATTTCATTTTCAATTTATTTAGATGGCATGTGTTTCAGTTTAATAACTTTCCATATTTATTTGTCCTTGCCTAGTTATTTCAATGGAATTGATTTCCAATTATTACCCTTCCATATTTCTTATGTACTTTCATGCAGTTTATTGACTACATGGCATGTGTTCTCATTTATTTACCTTTCTATATTGACTATTCTAATTAATTTGTTATTCCTCCCACTATATTTTTTCTTATTAAGCATTTGAGCTCACACTTATTATGTTTCTTCCCCTAGGAATCCAAGAAGCTTACTTTGAGAGATTTGTAGTAATTTTCTAGATGGATTAGAGTTATCCTCAAAGCTATGTATTTAGAAAGGAAAACATTTTGTAATTAGTGTAGTCATTCGTAATAAAAGTCTCATTTATGTATTTGGTTTACCAAGACTACTAAATTTTTCGATCCTTTGGGGCTTTATTCCTTGTAATCAAACCAATGTAATTGATAGAAGACACTGGATCTAGTCTATCTAGGGTTGGGTCGCTACATCAGGTCACTCTACAGTGTGAGATACGGTATTTATAAACTCGACTCTTATGCATGTCTAACTTGATACCAGTGAATCAAATGTTTTCCTTATTTTTTTATTATACAACTTTGATTAAATACTGCAATGATTTCTCCCATGATGAGTATCAAGAAACCCATCAGAAATAGGGAGTCCATATGATTTAATTTTCTAGCATGTTCTATTATCATAGATGTGGTTTAATTTCTATGGTAGTTTATTTTCCTAAAGATGGACGTTTTTATCTAATATTTGGAATGGAATTGATAGTATAATTTGAATCACATAATTAATTCTACCTTGATAAGTTTAATTTGAATTCATGTATGGAACTCCTCATGTATTGAAGATGTATTGACATATTAATGTAAGTAGATCAGGACCTTTAGTCTTGATGGATATAACCATCTATGGTCGGTTTGTTGCAATGACCCTGGGCGTTGCAGATAAAACTGGAAATAGTACTCTTCATGCTATATTGGATTGATACCTGAATATATTTTTGAATGAATTCTCTTTGTTACCACATAAACATAAAATTGAACATTTTGTAAATCTAATCCCAGGAATAATCTATATTTAAATTCCATCATATAGAATGTCTTTTTTTCCCTCTGGAATGGGGGATGATATCATTGATTTATGATTCAAACATTACAAGCGGTTTCTAACGGGTTTGTTCGTAGAACTAGAAACATCCAATGATTCCATATCCATTTGAACCTACTTTCCAAAGGTAGGCACTCATTAGTTGTGGACTGATGAGGCTTAGGAATTTGCATTGGTCGAGAGGATGGGAGGTCAGACTCATCACACCTTTTTGAGGGGAATTATTGTCTACTCTGGGACTCTCTTTATAGATTTAAGTTATGTTCATGAATCCTTATTACATTACCAAGTAAAAAAATGAGATTTCCTTTAGATCTGACAATCAATGATTGATATGTAGGAAATTTAGAGAATCTTTTATATGTATTCGAGGTTCTTAATTGAAAGAGAATCATCTGTATTTATTAGAGATTCATAGTCAATGGTATCCTTTGATACATAAAAGTCTCTTGGTCATTATGATGACCATACTGGTTTTAAAGCCCCTCAGTGGGGCACTTGATGTTTATTGTCATTCAGAAGGACATGGATTATTTCAAAGTTGGGATCGTACCCACAGATGGGATGCCTACATATCCTTTGTTTTGGAAAAGGAATCAGAACCCATGTAGTTCAAATAAGGGAGTATGATGTTTATGCATGATTAATGGATCAAAGAAAAAGATTTCATGATTACTTTTACACTCTAAGCTCACGTGAGTCGTGCTTGGTGTGACAAATAAGAGGTATTGGTGAAACCAGACAATTGTGCCGCGAAAGATGCATTGATGTGGGGATTATGTGTGTATGACTGCCCAAATAGATGAGGATTAAGATTTACATCAGGAAATAAATCTAGGAACATGGTACATAAAGGTATATGTGCTTCATAGAGATTTGGATACTCTAATATTGGGGCTTACTCCTAAGGAAGATTCCCAAGTTAGGATGAGACTTATGATTCAATTTTACTCCTCAGAAGGAAGCCCAGATCAAAAGGAAATTAAGACTGGTTAAGAGAGATTAAGGTTGGGTATTACTCCTGAGAAGAAGGCCCAGGTTAAGGGACTTAAAAAATTAAGGGACTTGGGGATTACTCCTAAGGAGGATGCCCATATTTGGGAACTTTAGGACTGGGGTTTACTCCTAAGGAGGATGCCCAGATTAGATGACTTGGGGCTTACTCCTAAGGAGGATTCCCATATTAATGGGAATTATGACTGGGGCTTATCCCTGAGAAGGAGTCACAGGTTAAATATTCTCTCACCTTTAAAGGATGAGGTTGAAGGAATGAACTCTCAATCTTTAGTGACATAAAGATGTGTAAATCACTAAGTTTTGAGAGATCTTCCATGGAGTTCCTTTCAGATAAGGAAGTCAAATTAATAAATAATTCCATAAATGGCTTTGAAGAGTGTGTTGAAGACTGAATCTTGAATATGAGAGGTGGAATGGCATAATAGGGGTGAAATGGGTAGGAAAGGCACCCAAAAAGATAGGGGCGCGCATGTCCCGGAAGGCGCACAGGTACTGTGTGGGCGCGCAAGTCCCTGGCCGCGTAGGTATACCTGCACGACACATGGGAACTTGCACGATTTTCAGCCCTTAGAGTAATATTTGGGAAATCCTTGATCAAAGCATTTAGAATTATCCCTAGAGGCTTTCCAGAAGATAATGTGCAAGTTATGGTGAAGAATTAGGGTGGAACGCAAGTGTCTCCATTTCCCTTAAGGGTAAAACACTTAGGCACGCAAGTGTTACTTAATTCTAACACTTAGACCTTACTCCTCTTGTATAGACCTTCCATTCTAGGTAAATAATTACCTTAGAAGTGTTTGGAAGACCTGAAGAAGAGACTTGGAAGTTCAGAGCTCTATATCTGAATTCTGGAAAAATTCCCTCCTGAAATGGGGGGCCCACAGGGTCTATTTATAGGCTGGAGAAGACCCCGGGTGGTTATCATTTAGGGCACGCAAGTCACTTGTGCGACAGTGAGGGAACGTGATTGACCCTTGTGCATTTCAAGCCTTGTTCATGCCTTTTTTGGTTTTTGATGTTTTCTTCAAAGGATGAATCAATTTATACTAAGTCATTTCCCTTTCCATTCTTTTAGACAATGTGACAAAAATGAGCATCAACAAAAGTCCCCCCTCAGAGTTGGATCTGAAAGAGTAAGGATGTGACTCTGAGGAAAAGAAGAAAACCAAAGGGAAAGAGGTACGCAGGTGTGAGTTGCACAACTATCATTACGCAAGTGCGAGTCACGCAGGTGCGGGTCGCGTAGGGAATGAGCACACTGGATGGAGCGCGCTAGATGTAGGTGCACAGGTTGGCAGCCTGGCCTATAAATATGCGATCATTTTCTGTGCATAGCACCTGATTTTTGGATTTTCGAGCTCTCACCGCACAGGTCACCTTCATCGCGCAAGTTGATCATTTTCCGCTGTTTCTTCGATATCGCGCTGTTGTCAAGGTAATAGGACTTGCGCGGTAATACTTGCGCGAGAAAAACTTGCGCGGCACATTAACACTTGTGCGACACATCCATACTTGCGCGCCATGTTTATACTTTCGTGCCTTAATGCCTTGGCCATTTTTCTGAAATTTCTTCACAAATTTTATGAAAAATCAACTTACTTAAGAGTTAATTTATTCAACTTTGTGCAGAATCAATGGCTCTTAGAACCGGAATAGCTGATGAACTGGCAAGAAAACATCTTGATGATATGATGGATATCATTGGCCACGATTATTATACTGTCAAAATTAGCACTCTTCCGGATTTGGCTAAGTATCTGAAGAAATATCATCGCGACTTCCCCCAAATCATTTATTTTCCTTTATATGGATATGGTCATCTGCGATAAGTTACTATTCCAGAACCAAAGAACCATCTCCCATTTTTGTGTTTTCCGAATTATACCAACTTTTCTTCAGAAAATATCTCATGTGGAGGAGTATTTATAAGTGTTGGAACAGTGGAGAAGGCCCACATGATCCATCATATCCCTTTTATGCCAGATCTGAAACCTCATAAGCCTGAGCTGCAACAACATTTTCATCCTTCAATCTTCTGAAATGATCAGATGGATAGGCAGGAATAAAAGTTGGGACTTCCATATTGGGGGAGGTGTGAAGGCAACTTGGATGTTGGCATACTGGATAGCTTGCAGAGATGCTGTGCTAGTTGCCAGGATTGACAGGGAAATTATATGTGAGGTCTATGCTCCATATAGATTTGTGCGTCAATTGAAGTGTCTGCAACAGATTGTTGTATCTCCCCCAGTACATGTCAGGTTAGAGAAACATCTGATGGTTACTCGACAACTATGGTTGCTGACGTCAAGGGAGAAGACTGGGGTGGTATTTGATCTACCAGTTGAAAAAGAGGCACATAACTTGACTACATGGTATACCGAGCACTGGATAGCATCATACCCTAAAGGGGTGCTGAATCACCAATTTTATCTGGTGGGGAAAAGGAAGATAACTGTAGAGAGGGAAACCCTTCCTCATGAAGGTGATGCTTCCCCACCTGAAGCTGATTCCCCAGATTCCTCCTCTAGGACTGATTCACTGGATTCCCATGATGGGGATGATGAGGCACAACAAGTTGAAAAGTGGCCTCGTGCCCGATATAATCCTCCGGTTAGAATCAAGAGACCTACTCCATCAACTCCTGGTGAGTTACTTTATTGTGGTAATTTAATCACTACTAATTTATAAATAAATAATTCTTATTTTATTATTCTCTATCTGCAGTTGCAGGAGCTGGGAATAAATTGATGTCAAAGATTGTAGGACCTTTCTCGCAGCATTCATATCTAAGACCAAAGGTTGTCCAGACATGGCAGAATTTATACTGTGGTACTGAGACCGCCTGGATGGATTTTTGTGAGGGCCTATAACTTCCTGGAATAGGGAAACTTCTGGATTCTACAGATATCCAATACGAGGATAACTCTAATGAAGTTTGGGCTTACATTAGAGAGCTGGAAATGCTCATATATACCACTGATGAGTCTGTTCCTGTCACCAGGCGGGTGAAGAAAATGATTGATCGTGGCGCCACTGAGGGGTCTGGTGGTTCTGGAGATGAGGGCATGATGACATGGCTCCTGAAGATGTAAGTTTTCTTTCCTTATTTTCTTTTCAACTTGATTCCAATCGAAGCTTTGTTTCTGAAGGAAGTTGTTTTCTTCATCTTGCAGCTTGCAAAGAAAGGAACTACTGAGGTTCCTTCACCACAGTATAGCCCTGGTGGTACTGCCATCAGGGCTTCTACTGATTCTCCTCACAAACAAGGCGAGATATCTCTAGGCCAGTATGCCATGAATGAGGTGTTGGACATGGCCCTCTATTCGCCAATTCAGGTGCCAATAAGGGATACTACCGACACTCCCAAAAAGCCTAAAGTACAAAGGCGACGAAGGAGGAAGTCCACCACTAAACGCTTTATTAGTAGTGGTAAGTCCTTTGGATAATCATGAATTTTAAACCATGAAAAAGATTTCTCACCTTCCTTAGGATTGTAGGGGCTTCTTAAATTTCCTCTCTGAGGGAAAGGACTGATCTTCCTTTAAGGACCACTGAGCGTACTATGGAACAAATGAAAATTCAGGCTGACTTGGTTGCTTCTGAAAAAGAGCCAACATCTATTCCCAGTACTGCTCCTGCTGCTGTTACAAATAGAGAAGAACCTGCACCAGAATCAATGGCGGCCGCAGCAACTGAATCTGCCATCCTTCCTGAAGAAGCTGTCCAGGGTCAGGGGCCGCAGAATGAGGGTAGCCAAGAGAACATATCAAATTCTCCCACTGGTGAGACTAACCATGATTCTGAAATATCATTGGATGAAATGTTGAATTGTGGAATGTCTTTCGAAGAATTTTATGATCATGCGAAGTTATCATGTGATTTAGAAGACCTTGGGCGTGAGTTTTATCCTTCACCCAGTAAACTTTCTTATAATTTACACTTCTAATCATGACTGAAAATAATATGCAGTTCCATCCATAGAAGCTGCTGAACTGCCAATGCCTGAAGAGGGTGTGGACATTAATTTCAACCCTACCATTGCAGAACACATTAGCTCAAGTGGAGTTAAATCTAGTAAACCCTCATGATACCCATCTTGAAGATCCTATTGAAATAGGGAAAGATGTGGAGGAGTCTTCTCAAGCTACTAATTTAATGTTAGGTAATGATTGTACTGAGTTTTCAAGATAGACAACCAACTTCCATTATTCTATGAAACTAACCATACTTTTAATTGATCAAATAGGGATATCAACTTCAATGGCTAGAACTGGAGGTGAAGTCTCAACCTCTGCCCAAACAGTAGTAGAAGGTGAAGCAACCAGGGTCAGGGGGGAAGGAGCAGAACAGGGCACTTCCATAAGTGAATTAATCCCAAATTACATGCCCCCCTGTGATGATGATGTTGAATCAGACCCAGAGGTGCTTAAGGCGCTTAGCTTTTCACAATGCAAGGCATGGAACAAAATATGGAAAATCATATCTGAGGTGCCTTTAGAAGATCTATCATCAAAGATCCCCCAATTGTCGTCCCAATTCGTCATGCTAGGATTTTGCGGTTTTGGATACCAAGAGATCCATACCGCAGTGAAACAAGTCATCTTAAGAAGGGAGTAGGAGAAAAAGTGCCATGAAGATCTGACCAGGGTGAAGATGTCAGTCAATATCAGCGAATTTGAGGCTACAATATCTCGAGATGAGGCTGATTATGCTGCCAAGATGAAGGAGCTGAAGCATAAGATCAAAGAAAAATTTGTTCAGCAGGTGCAGCTCCAGCAACAGTTAGATGTTGTTACTAGGGAACTTGACCAGCTCAATAATTAATTGGAGGGATCTCAAATGAATGGTATGAAAGACATTTTAGATCCCAAGAAGGCACTCCATCAAGATGAGAATATTGAAGCTGGCCGAGTGCACGAGCTTCAAGTAGCTGCTGATGAAGCTCGGGATGTTGTACACCAAATGAAGACTTATGTTGACAGTCTTTTGTAATTTCCTGGAAAAAAAATAAGAGGCTCCAATCTGTGGATGTCCCTCTAATTCTTGTGCATCAAATAGAAATAATGCTTTCATCTTAAATCGCTTGTGTATGTATTTTTTTGCTACCTGATTTAAATTTTGCCTAAGCCATTGGGCCTAGAAGCATAATTTGATTTTTACTAGGATTAATGTGAATAACCCTACAAACTTTGAACCTTTTAATTGCTCAATATTACCTAAATCATACAAAATGTATTTTTAGTGAGCTGGAACTTGACTTTTATTCAGAGTTCCTTTGTCTTTTGTGGGCAGTTTAAAGTCATGCACGTCGGACATAAAGAGGGTAATGTTTAAGGTCGAAATAGCTTTGACTGAAATGGATTAGAACTGACTCAATTCTTTGACAATTATTCTGAAAACATATTACCATAATCAAGTATGAGGTAAAATATGTAAACTATGACTTAATAATATTTGAATCTGAGGAATGATATGAAAAAGAGCTAAAAGGCATTAGAATAAGTAGTTCCCAAGAATGAAGTTACCATTATTTAACAAACCCGTTAGGGGGTTGAATTATGCAGGGCCACCTAAGGGCATTGGCTGCATAGTCAAATGAATAGCATCTTTTGGCTGACAGGTCCGTTATGTAGACTACTTATTCAAGGCCACCTAAGGGAACGTGTTGCATAGTCAGGCAGAAGAACTCTCAGAAATTTACTTTCCTAGTGCTAAAAAGCCAGTGAAAGTTTATGGAGATTCAAATTTTCCAAAGTATAGAGTTTGCTATATGGAAAGAGGTACTTGAATATGGAGAAGATATTTACAAACAAGATTATTGAATAACTGGATGGATATCACTCCTACGAAGGTATTACCCAAACATAGGGAGGGAGAATATAAACCATAGACTTGAATACTTTTAGATCATGAAAAAGGATATGGGGAAAATATGTTAAGGATGGATATTTTTGCGGATCCCTACATATTATCAAGACAAATAAAGACAAAAGAGGTTTTCCTCCCAAGAATGAAGTTACCACTATTTAACAAACCCTTTATAGGGTTGAATTATGTAGGGCCACCTAAGGGCATTGACTGCATAGTCAAATAATAGAATCTTTTGGATGACAAGTCTGTTATGTAGACTGTTTATGCAAGGCTGCCTAAGGGAACGTGCTTCATGGTCAGGCAAAAGAACTCTCAGAATTTTAGGCCTTTTGTGATTAAGAAGTTAATAAAAGGGTTATGAAGATCTAAAAATATTTAAGGTTAGGATTATGACACATAAAGATGGGTATTGTCCAATGTATGCAGAGATACATAGATCAATGCTAACCATAATCATGTTGTGGCTGGGTTCTGAATGGAAATTTTGGACTTCACTACGTATCCCATAAAGATGGGAATCAAGCCATAAGTAGTTCTTGAACTACATTTTAACGTCGTTTGGTACAAATGGATTGGAGATTTGAGTTTAAGGTCATGGATCTTGGACCATTATAATAAATACACAGTGTGTGTTTTCATGGGGACTTTTCATCCAGGGGACTAAAAGAGGAATTTGGGGTTAGGCCCAAAAGACTTGGGGCTAGATTCGAGGGACACTCGAACGTTCCTGTGTATCCCATGAGGATGGGAATCAATCCCACATAGTTCTAGAACTACCCTATGTAAAAATTAGGTTCATACATGTGAAGGGTGAAAGGAAGTTTTAGTGCAATGATGGTTTAACCCAAGATAAAAGGTTCATGTATTGCCATGTATGCACGTAGTCTTTCAAATGAAACATGATTTAAAATCAATGTAAATAATGATTCCCTCACGATATCAAACAATATTCTAGTTTATTGTCATACTGGACAAAAGTGTTGTATAGTTTAACGTCGTATAGCAAGGACGAAAGTGAACCAATGTAAATATATTTATTCTAGGGGCGGTTTCACGAATCAACATCATATGAGATGGAGGTGAACCGATGTGAAGAGATTGGTTTTGGGCTTGAACCTCAGGAGGTTGCCTACGTACCCATCCTAGAAGGCAAGGATCAAAGTCCACGTAGTTCAATTTAAATAATGAATTAATGATCAAGTTGTTCTTGGGGACAACGACCTAAAGAATGGTGTTGGGACTTGCACGTGGTTAGTGGACCAAAGAGGGTGTTATGGTTGAAATTTTATCTAAGATCACATGAGTCATACTCGGTGTAAGAAACAAGAGGTAACAACAACCTTAATGATACACAGTTTAATGTCATGTAGGAAATATAAAGGGACTATGCAGTTTAAAGTCTTTCAGTTAGGACTATTGGTGCTGCACAGTTTAGTGTCATGTAGCAGGGACAAAGTATAGTTTAATGTCATGTAGGACATATAAAGGACTTTCTGTACAATTTAGCGTCATGTAGTTAGGACGATGGGGACAATATAGTTTAATGTCGTGTTGGAAAAAAGGGGGATTGTGCAGGTTAATGTCATGTAGTGAGGACAAAAGAGTACACCATTTAACGTCATGTTGGATGTATTCAGGACTTTTTCACATTTTAACGTCATGTTGGACGAAAAAGGGATGATACAGTTTAGTGTCATGTTGGACGTAAGTGCCAATAATTTGAGGTCGTATGCATGGACCATTGGTTATGCAGTTTAATGTCTTTCTAGATGTAAGGGACTACTATACAGTTTAACGTCATATAGTAAGGACGATGAAGGGGACAAAGTTTAACGTCATGTTGGACAAATTCGGGAACTTTTTCACAGTTTAACATCATGTGGGACGAAAGTAATACAAATAGTTTAAGGTTATATGTATGGACAGAAAATGATGTATTTTGTGTTTATACAAAATACTTCTTCAGAAATCTAGCATTGGTTGGAGTAGTGATGAGTTCTCCATCCATTGAGATTAAATAATAAGCTCCATTGGAGTAGACCTTATGTATTGAATAAGGTCCTTCTCATTTTGGCTCAAGCTTGGGAGGTTTATTTCCTGGTATCATTGGAGTTCTGAGAACTAATACCAATTCTACCTGAGTGAATGAACTAAGACGAACTTTTTTGTTGAAAGATCGTGCTATTCGATTCTGATAGACTTCCAAGTGGTGCAAAGTGCACAATCTTTTCTCATCTAACTGTTCCAATTCATTCAATCGCTTTTGAGATTGTTCATCTATATATGACTGATCACAAATGCCTAATCTGAGCGAGGGTAGTTGAACTTCAATGGGCAAGACGGATTCCATTTTATATACCAATGAATATGGAGTTGACCGCGTTACAGTGTGGGTTGTAGTCCGATAAGCCCATAAAGCATGAAAGAGTTTATCAGGAAAAGATTTATTATCTTTATCCACCATCTTTTGTAGTATATTTTAAAGAGTCTTATTGAAGGATTCTATCTGGCCATTGGTCGCTGTATGATACCGAGATGCATGCTTGGATTTGATGTTATATTCTTGATACAACTTCTTCACCTCGGATGAACAGAAGTTGGTGCCATTGTCCATCAATATGGTATGAGGGACACTAAATTAGGTAATGATGTTAGACTTGATGAAGCTAACAATGAATTTATAACTGACTTCCTTAATAGGTATTGCCTCTACCCATTTGGAAAATAAATCAGTAGCAGTAAAAATATACTTAAACTTCTTGGTCGTAGCTGAAGGGTAAGGTCCCACCACATCCATTCCCCATGTAGCAAATGGCCACGAGTATTTAGCTGTATGAAGAAACTCTGGAGGTTTATGAATGAAGTTTTCATGTACTTGGAATGAATGACACTTCTTTGTGAAATCAACACAATCTTGTATCATTGAAGGCCAAAAGTGTCCAAGCCTTCAAATCTGATCAGACAGTCTATGTCCAGACTGGTGGGCACCACAGACTCCTGCATGCACTTCTTTCATGATAGCCATTGTCTCTTCACCATCAATGCATCTAAAGAGAACTCCATCAAAACCACGTTTGTAGAGAATTTTCTTTAGGTGATCTGGGCTATCATAAAGAGTAAAATTGGCAACATGTCACCGGATTTGTTCTTTCTCGGCTCTATCAGGTGGAAGTGTTCCATTTTGAGGGTATTCCTTGATAGGTGACATCCATCCTGTAGTATGACCACACGGTTTAGGAATGGGACTAATTTCATTAATTTCCTCTGTTCTGATTCAAACATAAGGTGAAATTGCACGATGGTGGGCAATACTGATGGTTGTCTCATCCCGATTGGGATCTGCCAGAGCTGTGGCTATATTATCCAGTGCATCAGCTTGAGCATTTTGTGATATTGGGACATAAGAAAATGTAGGTTCCGAAGGGAATTCCTCCATTAACTCTCTGACGTAATCATAAAAATGGATTAGTTATTCTTTTATAATGGCATAATACCCATTGAATTTTTTGATTACCAGGTCTGAATCACCTTTCACCTTTAAGTTATTCACTTGTGCATGAAGTGCCAATTTCGGGCCTACGATGAGAGCTTGGTATTCGGATTTATTATTGGTACCACCTTCCAACAATAAGAAGGAATAAGGTAACACTGCCTTTTCTGGATAAATGAGCACAATTCCTAAGCCAACTTTGTTCAATTTAGGATTTTCCATTTTCCTCCCTGTTGGACTTCTGGAAGCACCATCAAAATACATTTCCCATGCCTGATGACTTTCTTGAATAGAGAAGAATTCCTCATCAAGGATTTCAATATCTGAATATGTGTCTTCCACTGAAGGGTGTTCATCCAGGAAATCAGCCAGATCTTGGCCCTTTATTGCCTTTTGAGACATATACTGAATGTCAAATTGCTGCAAAATAACTGCCCACCTTGCCAGACCTCCTGTAAGCATTGGATGACTAAGGATGAATTTGAGTGGGTTGCTGCGAGATACCAATTGGACCTTGTGATGTTGCAGGTAGTGTCTCAACTTCTGAACTGCAAAGATTAATGCGAGGCAGCACTTCTCAATACTTTAATACCAGGTTTCTGCTTCAAGCATAGTCCGACTGAGGTAGTAGAGGCTGTTTTCATTCCCAGCATCATTCTTTTGAGCAAGCAATGCACCCAATGATCGCTCTAAAGCTGTCACGTAGAGTATAAGTGGTGTTCCTTCAACAGGTGTAATGAGTACCGGTGGACTCAAGAGGTATTTTTGGATAATATCGAATGATTCTTGACATTGTTCAGTCCACTGGTAAGTGAATCCCTTCTTAATCAATTTGGTGAAGGTTAAACTTTTTCCTGCAAAATTGGCGATGAAATGCCGAATATAGGATAAGTGTCCTTGAAGTACTCTTAATTATTTCAAATTTCGAGGAGGTGACATACCAAGGATTGACTTTTTCTTCTCAGGATCGACTTCAATACCATAATGGCGTATAACAAAGCTGAGAAATTTTCCTGAGGTTACCCCAAAAGCACATTTTAAGGGGTTCATCTTCAAATTATGTAGTCAAAGCTTGCGGAATATGACTTCCAAATCAGACAAGTGATAATAACGTTGTTTGGATTTGACCACCAAATCGTCCACATAGGATTCATCAAACTTCCCTAAAAAGGGTTTGAAGATACGATGCATGGCAAGTTGATATGTTGAACTTGCATTCTTTAAGCCAAATGGCATTACCCAGTAGAAAAACACACCCTTAGGGGCTCTGAAGGCTGTGGATTCCTCATCTTCTGGAGCCATTCGGATTTTATTATATCTGTAGTATCCATCCATGAAGGAAAGTGCTTCATAGCCAGCTGTTGCATCAATTAAAAGTTCTGTAATCGGAATTGGGAAATCATCCTTAGGACAATGTCGATTAAGATCTCTGAAATCGATGCACACTCTAATTTTTCCGTTCTTCTTCTTTAAAGGGACAATATTAGCCAACCACTTGTGATATTGAACTTCCCTGATGTAGTTAACTTTGATAAACTTATCCACTTCATCTTCAATTTTGGAAGCATAAGTTGGGTGTGTTCTTCTCGTGGCTTGCTTAAATCCTCGATGTTCTTCTAGTAAACCCAACTGATGAGTAGAAACATCAGGATCAAGCCCGAGAATCTCTGTATAGTTCCAAGAAAATATGTCTCAATTTTTCTTTAAAAAGGAAATATACATCTCTTATTCTTCAAGAGTCATGGCTGCATTGATTAATGTGGGGCGTGGATCTTCTTTTGTACCTAGATTTATTTCACTGAGTTCATCCACGGTGGTAGTGATACCCTCTTCAAATGTTGGAGGAGCATCTCTGAGATCTTCCTCTTCTTCTTCAACATGTGTTATTTCTTCCGCTTCTACTTGCATAGTAGATGATAAAGCAGAATTTCCATGATCAGAAGAGATGTTAAAATTTGAACATCTTGAAGAAGAAGCTTCCATTTCTGACCCGATTGATGATGAAGGGTCTTCCTTGGGAAATAAAGAGGAGATGATGGATTGAGAATCGACATCATTGTTCACCTCCGATGTTTCTATAACTTCTTCTGGCCTGATTGGCGAAGTATAGACTTTTTGGATTTTATCAGATGAAATGAAGAAGTCACCATTTGGGCTTTCATCACTGCTTGGTGGGTTACCAATTTCTCCCATGCTGTCTGGCTCGATTGCCGTAATTGACATTAGGGATCTTTCCATAATAGTATTTTTATTTGGGTCTATATTGTCAATTTTACTGATAGGAAACACATAATCTGTACTCACATGTGTAAATGGATTTACTGGAATCTTATCCAAACCATATGGAGCATTAACTTTGGTAATATTCTTGTTAGTGGATTTATCCTTTCCCTTCATGTGATAGAATTCCACCTCAATTTATTGAGACTCACATGTCTTGAATGGGGCCTTATAACCATACAATGTCCCAACTTGACCATCGAAACAATATTGGAGACATTGATGGTATGATGAAGGGATAGCTGCATGTTGATTTATCCAGGGTCTTCCAAGAAAGATGTTGAAAGATGAGTCTTGATCAACAACCATGAAATCTGAATTGGATACAAGATCTCCAAACTAAGTTCTGAGTGTAACTTCGCCCAGTGGTTCTTGTTCATTTTTATCATATCCTTGTAACTTCATAGTCTAGGGAGATAAATCAGATTCTGTGAGGCCCAATCGACGAAGTGTACGAATGGGCAAGAGGTTAACTTCTGAACCAATATCAATGAAAGCTCTTCGGATGTCTATGCCATTGACCTTTCCAGATAAGTACAAAGGTCTAATATTCCCATGCACAACATCATCTTCATCTTCATCAGTAAAAGATATTACTGCATGGCATTCTGCAGGATTATTCTCTACATGGTAGACTTCAGCTGCAGAAATTTCAGTTTCAAACTCTTGAGGACTTGACCAAGCCTCAATGAGTGCCTCCTGAAGATCCTTTGATAAATTCAAGGCATCCATAATTGATAACTTGGCCGGTACATGGGCCAGGTGTTTCAATATAACATACTTTTGATCCAAAGGTCTGTGTTTCCCCACAGGAACATGTGGTTTAGTAGGTGCCTTGAAAGTTGATGCCTTGGAATTTGATGCATCTTGTACAGGGATAGGAGTTGGTAATACTCCTAGATTTGGAATATTAGACCAATTAGGTATATTTACTTGCTGAGAAGAATAAGATGGAACCTTCAACCGATCTTCTAGAATAATTATGCTAGGGCTAAGTCTACCTTGTGTGGAAGAACTTGATTTTTCTTGTTGATCTCGTTGAAGGGCTCTACCATGAGTTTCTGCCGCATATACAGTTCTAGCATGGGTATAATTGGAATAGTTTCCTTGGAAAGATCCACGTCTTCCCCTATATCCTGAGCCTCTGGAACTTCCTTTGATTCCTCTATTTGATATAGGGAATTTGGGATCATGAAAATCGAAACTCTGACTGGCATATGGATCTATTAATTGAATCATATTAACATAACTGAAAATCAACTCTTCATCTGATGAGGACTCTACCTGATTAGCCTATTTAAGCTGTTCCATTTGGTGGGGTGGTGCACGTGAATTTGAAGTAGATGGCATAGAGTCTGTCAGAGTCAAAGACAACTTAGGCTTTGACACATACTCATCTTCTTCTGATTCTTTTTCTTTCTTTGAATCATGTCATTTCTTTGAGGATTTTCCCTCTGATGAAGAGGTTTTTGCTGTGGAATTAGTTGTAAAAGGCACAATTCGTTTCATTAATTGTGTTTGAAAATTAGCATGAGTTCGGTTGATCATCTTTCTAACCATCCAATCATCATATTTTTGTGCATTTTTGTTCTTAACTTCTTGCCACTCGCCTTCCTCCTTTGAAACTGTAGCAGTAACACATGCTACCTGAGCTGAAGAACCTTTTAATTTGACTTGTCCCGAGTCGACCATATTTTACAGGAGGTCTTTGAAGAAAAAACACTCTTGGATGGGATGACCCAACATTTGATGAAAGGGTCAATAATTGGGAAGGTCTTCATCTCCTTCCTTGTTTGGCCTTTTGGGCCTTAGAAACTGAACCAAATTATTTTGCAGAGCTGAAATGAAGTAACCTAGAACTTGTTCATTTCAGAAAGAGTATGTTTTGATCTGCAGATCCTCAAATTGTTTTCGTCTTTGATCTCTTTGATCATCTCGACGAAACAGCCTCTGTTGTTGACGCTCATGAGGTGGAGCCCTTCGGGAAGATGTAGGTTTTGAAGTAGAAGTAGGTACAAGTGCTTTCTTAAGCATAACTGTAGAAGTCTCTGCTTTACCCATTCTCCTTCCTGGAGTTGATGGAATTACACGAGATTTAGCCTTAGTCTGTATAAGATAATCTTCAATCTGTTGAGCGATTGAATTAAGGCCTCGAAACCCTCCTTTGTATTTCACAGGGATCAATGGTGTACGTAATTCATCACACAGATTTTCCACAGAGATTGGCAACAGTTCCTCTTGAGGGAGTGCTAAAATTAGGGAATATGTTAATCCCTTCTAGTGAGCAATGAAATCATAGACCCTTTCATTCTCCCTTTTCATACAGTTTTTTAGATTGAAAACTGTTGTCTTTGGAAAAGTTGATCTGAATTGAAGAATAAATCATTGACGGAAGTCTTCCCATCCAGTAATTGACCGGGATTTCAAGCTTGTGTACCAGATAAAAGCTGGTCCTTGCAAGGTTCGCATGAAGCATTTGAGTTTCACTGCTTCTTGCTGCTCCGGAGTTCCCATCATAGGATCGAAACAAGACATGTAATGCGTAAAATTCTGTTCAAGATCGCATGATCCATTGAAAAAAGGGAATACAGGGTTCCCAAAATTTGATGGGGGAGCGACTGCATCTACCCATTCAGGGTAAGCTTTATTTTCTGGTTGAACCTACGCACGCTTCCCTTCTATAGTTTCTAACCGAGCTTTTAATGACTCAATAGTAGTTATTAACTTTTGAGAAACATCCGGTTGAGCTTGGACCTGAACAGGTGCACTGAATAGAGCTTGGATAGGTATGGCAGCCAGTAATGCAACTGATGGCAGCACTGCCAATTTTTGTTGCACTTGACTTGTAGGAGTAGACCTATGAGGGTGTACAGATAAAAGAGGATATTCTTCATCCATCTCAGTAGCTACAACAAAATCCCTTGGCTGACTAAATCCAGAACGTTTATGAGGAAGACTACCCTGAAGTAGTTCTGCATTCATCCTCCTCAATTCATTCATCTATTCCTCTTGTTGTGCAAATCTTTTCTCTAGTGAGAGCGATTGGCCTTCTCCAGAGGAAGGATATGTAACTTGGTTCTTTACCTTCCCCTGGTTTGATCCCTTTCGGAGAGGGAGAAGTGGGTTATTTGAAGGAACACCCAGATTTTGGGTAAACCTTTGATTTTGTGTATGCACACCTTCTTCATTTGTGTCTATGCTTACAACTTCTTGAGCAGTAACCACTTCATCTGAGTCCCCTGAGTGAACCTCATGTTCTGAAGGATCAACAACAATGACATTAATGTCATTAATTGATGCATAAAACATCACATCCCTTCTATCAACATTTCTGTGATATTGTCTTTTTCCATGTCTTTTATGAGACATTGCCTTTTTTTGATTCAATCCCTCAGGAACTTCTTGACGAACCGTAATTTGTAGGGAATCTCCTGATAATTTGGCTCTTCGTTCCTCTTGAGGCTTCTTCCCCAATCGAGAGAATACCGACTTTCGCTGAGGAGGGGATTGATGATTTGAAAAAGTCCTCAGTCCGGTGGACTGGGGCTGTACCTACTGTTCCCGCTTAACTCCTCTAATTCTATTTGTTTATTCTGAGGTTTGGTTTAAAAGACTCCCCAGACTGGAAAGCTGGGGTGGTTCTTGACATGCTATGTCTGAGACTTTCTTAAAATCTCTCTTGATCTTGCAGACCTTAGTCCCAAAATTAACTGGATTCATCAATCGACATCCACTTTTATTACCTGGCTCAAAAGACCATTGGATGATTTCTGACACTTCTGTCACTTGATTATGTGCTTGATCTATACGAGAATCATGTTCAATATTCTCGTTTACTTGATGCAGGAGTAATTCAACAACTTTTTCTCTGTATTCTTGATTTTGAGAGGAAATAATTGAGTCCTGTTCCTAGGCAAGCTTTTTATTACAAACAAAACCCATTGACAGTGGCCGGCCACGGGCAATAACATTGCATGAGACCATTTTCGGTGGGCTTTGCTGACTAGAGAGCACAATGAAATGTAGTTCTCCATGAACACCTCATCCTATGACATGAATACCAGATGGGGCATTCTAAATTAACTAGCACAATCTTCTTAGTGCACCAAGACATGAACGTTGAAGGGCTCTCTGCCGCTTTTCAGCCTTCGGATATCAAGAGACTAATAGAGATGCCAAATCAATCTGACGTTGTAACCCTTCTATTATTTTAACATGATTTTCATATTCATCATAAGATAATACTTTATTTTTAAACTGACAAAGATTTTTCCATATGTTGAGATGAAAGTCATGAATTCCATCTTTCGTCAACATCTCTAGAATGTCATACTGAGAGTTAGCCAGAGGCTAAAACATGACTGGCACTTCACCTTTCGCCAGTTGGTTTCTCATGTTCAGCATTTCCTCTTTATCATTCAATGAAGATTCTTCTACCTGATTTGACCAGAACTGGTGCTTCCTTGTTGCTTCATCGGATTCAACAAGATTGGTTGAGAAATCACTGATCAGACTAGAAGATGCATGACTTAGGGGTGGTTTGGAGAATGACCTACACCCTAGTCTATCTTCCGTTTGAGAAAGTATTTCACCTGCTAGCGATGAAGCATCAGACATGACTGCTTTCACATTTTCAAGTGCCTCAAGATAAGAGGTCTTTCTCGACACTACATTGTCCACTATAGCATTTTCCAGGAAATGTACATCACTACTCCGGAGAGGACATTCACAGCGAAATTCATCATCATGGGGAGAAACACCATGGAGGGTTACAGCAAAAGATGATATCTCTTTCTCCTTGGTCTTCTGACCACACAGAGGGTTCCTGTGGCTCTCATCTGAAGATGAAACTTTGAGATTGACCGAATTTTCATGAAGCAAGTCTTCATGAGGAAGTGTTTGTTGAAGACCTTTGGAATTAATGTTCCTACTATTGGGAAATGAGGGAGTAGAATCTTGAATTCCAACAGATAACTGTTTGAGGGCTTCAAGAACTCCAGAATCGAGCAAGGCCCTGTTACAGATTGGCTCTTGATCGCTTGACAGTGTTGGGCGGGTCTTCTTCTTAGACGCCTTCTTACTCTCCTTGGAAACCACTTGTTGACGAAAGTGGATACTCTGAGCAGGTGTATGTGCTTGATCAGGAGAGATGGAAAGGTTAGGCTGATTATCTCTACTCAAATCAGGTGTATGTTCCTGACTTGGTTGTCCGTATAATATGGGGGAGTATGCCCCACAACCCTTTGGGACTGGAACAGATGTGTGTGTCTGTTCCAGAGTGAAATGTTGATGCGTCACTCCACTGGTTGGGATAGATTTATGTGTCTTTCCCTAAGATATTTTTGAAGCTATTATAATATCCTGACAGACATCTAGGATATGAGCAAAGATTTTCTTCTGCTCTTTCACCATTGACAGAATGTGCTTGGTGAATTCAGCTTCCGGAACGGGGATATACATCCATTCCGTGCTTGGAGTATGTGTATGTGACTGCTCTTGTCCTCATTTTCCTGTCAGTGAATCTTGGCAGTACTCAAGTGTGGGGGCAGAAAGTTGATTCTACCTCCTGTTTGTCGCCGAAGCTTTCCGACTGACTTCTCCATGGGCTACCAAGCGAGACTGTTGGTATGCTTCATAAATACTAGCAGGTGTATGTGACTCCTGATTTCACTTCACCGAACGAGGTTGAAGAGATCCATCATATGTAGTCAGACGAGCTTGCTGACTAGTTGATGACTTATAAATAGGTGTATTTTCCTGCCTATATTACTTCGCTGGAATTGCCTGGTGGGGTTGGTGTGATGCTTCCGGACGAGTCTATTGGACAACGAAATTAAAACGGGCAGGTGTGTGTGCTTGCTCATTGCTTGCCACCAAGTTAGGTTGGTGGACTTCTCCAGAGATGGAAAAAATGAGAACCTGCTCACTGTTAACTGGATTTCGCCTCTGGGAATTCGTCTTGCCTGCTCGGGTTCGAGGAACCTGAGCTGAACACATAGAGTCGGTACCCTCATCATGTTGAGGGCGCACTGCTGCACGAGTCTGGCGGCGATTGTTGATAGGAGTCCTTGGTAAGAACTCCTATCTGCATGAATTAAGTCCCCGAGGGACCTGATCATTCACCTCCCTAGAATAAGGGAGCGAATGGTGATTGTGTTCTGGGGATAACGACCAGAAACGGTTGGAGATGGTGGTTAGCACCACCTGCTTCTTGATCACTGGTTGTTGCTGTCTGGACGACCCAGGTGAATTGTTCACTTGGAGGGCTCGTCAACCAGCCTGCAGAGTTAGAATAGTACCATTTTGACGGTACTCCTTAACCAGCACATTTGATACCCAGCGTTAAAGACACTGGGTAGGTGATGTCATCCTCAGAGCGGACGATGATCCAGTAGGAGTATCAGCAGTGCCATTCGCAGCAGCGGTATTCACAGGTGTGAACTTGAGAGCAGCCATTTCTTAGAATACAGAAAATCTTGGAAAAGAGTGCCTATTTGATATAACAGACATAATCAAGATAAATTCATCCACTAAATATTTTGGATGAGCACATATTTCAATGATTGTTTTTGTTGGCCCTCTCATTGAGTTTTAAATATCGGCCTAACAAATAAGTAAAACATCATTTTAACTTGGTTAAGGATTCACGTCAGGTTCACCATTTTTTGTTTCCCTCTGGAATGGGGGGTGATCTCATTGATTTAAGATTCAAACATTCCAAGAGGTTTCTAACGGGTTTTTTCGTAGAACCAGAAACATCCAATGATTCCATATCCATTTAATCCTACTTTCCAAAGGTAGGCACTCAGTAGTTGTCGACTGATGAGGCTTAAGAATTTTTATTGGTCGAGAGGATGGGAGGTCGGACTCATCACACCTTTTTTAGGGGAATTATTGTCTACTCCAGGACACTCTTTATATATTTAATTTATGTTCGTGAATCCTTATTACATTACCAAGTAAAAAATGAGATTTCCTTTAGATCTGACAATCAATGATTGATATGTAGGAAATTTAGAGAATCTTATATATGTACTCAAGGTTCTTCATTGATAGAGAATCATCTGTATTTATTAGAGATTCTTAGTCAATGGTATACTTTGATACATAAAAGTCTCTTGGTCATTATGATGACCATACTGGTTTTAAATCCACTCAGTGGGGAACTTAATGTTTATTGTCATTCAGAAGGACATGGATTATTTCAAAGTTGGGATCGTACCTGCAGATGGTCTACCTACGTATCCTTTGTTTTGGAAAAGGAATCTGAATCCACATAGTTCAAATAAGGGAGTATGATGTTTATGCATGATTAATGGCCCAAATAAAGGATGTCATGATTACTTTTACACTCTAATATCACACGAGTCGTGCTCGGTGTGAGAAACAAGATGTATTGGTGAAACCAGACAATTCTTCCATGAAAGATAATATGATGTGGGGCTTATGTGTGTTGGACATCCCAAATAGATGAGGATTAAGATTTAATTCAGGGAAGAAATATAGGAACAGGGTCCATAATGGTATATGTGCTTCATGGATATTTGGATACTCTAATTTTGGGGATTACTCCTAAGGAAGATGCCCAAGTTAGGAGGGGAATTATGATTGGGTTTTACTCCTCAAAAGGAATCCCAGATCAAAATTAAATTAAGACTGGTTAAGAGTGATTAAGGTTGGGGCTTACTCCTGAGAAGAAGGCCCAGGTTAAGGGACTTGAAAAATTAAGGTACTTGGGGATTACTCCTAAGGAGGATGCCCATATTTGGGAACTTTAGGATTGGGTATTACTCCTAAGAAGGATGCCCAGATTAGATGACTTGGGGCTTACTCCGAAGGAGGATGCCCAGATTAATGGGAATTATGACTGAGGCTTATTCTTGAGAAGGAGGCCCAGGTTAAAGATTCTCTCACCTTTAAAGGATGAGGTTGAAGGAATGAACTCTCAATATTTAGTGACATAAAGATGTGTAAATCACTATTTTTTGAGAGATGTTCCACAGAGTTCCTTTTAGATAAGGAAGTCAAATTAAGAAATAATTCCTTTCAGGCGCGCATGTACTGCGTGGGCGCGCAAGTCCCTGGTCATGCAGGTATACCTGCGTGGCACATGGGTACTTGCGCTATTTTTATCCCTTAGAGTAATATTTGGGTGATCCTTGATCAAAGCCTTTAGAATTATCCCTAGAGGCTTTCTAGAAGATGGCGCACAAGTTATGGTGAAGAAGAAGGGCAGCACGCAAGTGTGTCAATTTCCCTTAAGGGTAAAACACTTAGGCGTGCAAGTGTTAGTGAATTCTGACACTTAGACCTTACTCCTCTTGTATAGACCTTCCATTCTAGGTAAATAATTACCTTAGAAGGGTTCAGAAGACCTGAAGAAGAGACTTGGGAGTTCAAATCTCTATATCTGAATTCTGGAAAAATTCCCTCCTGAAATGGGGGGCCCACAGGGTCTATTTATAGGCTGGAGAAGACCCCAGGCGGTTATCATTTAGGGCGCGCAAGCCAATTGCGAGACCATTAGGTGGTGTGCAAGTATACTTGCATGACAGTGAGGGAACTTGCGTGACCCTTGTGCATTTGAAGCCTTGTTCATGCCTTTGTCGGTTTTTTATGTTTTCTTCAAAGGATGAATCAATTTGTGCTAAGTCATTTCCCTTTCCATTCTTTTAGACAATGTGATGAGAAGGAGATTCAACAGTCTCTGAAAGAGCTTCAACAAATAATGGTCCAGTTAGAAGAAATATATAGTAAAGGCTTCATCAGACCTAGTACTTTTCCTAGGGCTACACAGATTTTATTCATAAATAATCCATATAGTTATCTCTAATTATGTGTTCGTTATCATAAAATAAATCATTTTATGATTAAATGTTAGTACCACCTTCCTCAAATCGATGACCTATTTGATTAATTAAATAGATCCAAGTAGTTATCTAAAATTGACATATGATCATGATATCGTTTGTTAATGTTAGGAAAGAGGATATTAAAAAGGCAATATTTTGGAGTTACTATGGCCACTAAGAATATGTCAACATGCAATTTTTTCTAACAAATAAACAAAAATTATTCATTTCTTATATGAACTATATCATCCATAGGTACCTTGGTTTTTTTTGGTATATGTCGATAATATTTTGGTTTACTCATTAAGAAACAATGACCATAGTGAGAACTTGAAATTTTTAATGAGAAAATTGTTTGATCACTGAATATATTTAAGGACCTTGACCCCAATATCCTGGACCTATTGCCTTACATTATTACATTGGAATAATAAACAAGGAATTCGTATCCCAAAGCACAAAATAGTTTAGCATCTTTGGAAAACAAGAAAAAAACATAATTGTTAAATTACAACTTCAAATGAAAACCAATATAAAAACTCCATTGGAAAATCCCATAAACATATAGATTATAATGCATGTCATTTATAATATTCATATTCATATCCTATGGAAAAATAAACATTACAAAAGTGGTGAGATATAATGATATATAAGAGTAAGAAATATAGCATAAGATATCTTAAACATAAACAATAATTCAAGGTGAATAACTAAATTCAAATTCCATTAAAACATAATCTTGATCATAATATAGTGGGAATAAAATTTGAATAAAAAATGAAATATAAATAATAACATGAAAATTAACCATGTATATTATACTAGTAAAATAATCACATGTATTATCAATTACTAATATCTTAATGAGGGAATTCATAATGTTGTACATCATAAAAATATCATCAAGTCTTTGGCCAAGACATCATATATAAATGGTAAAAACTCGGTCTACTCTATCTCATGAGACCCACCAATGCATTGAGGGGCTATAAGAGACCCCACCCATCACTTAATAATTCCAATGTATTCCTCATATTAAAGGGGTGAAATATAATCAGAATATACATTCATATTGAAAATATCATATGAAATGAAAATAATTCCCCTAATCAATAAATATAATTATATACAATCCAGAGTAATATGGTAGAAGGTATCAATATAGTACATCCTCATTCAAAATAATCATAAACCATTAAATAAAATATGGTAGATTATAATATAAGAGATAAATAAAAATTAATCATAAGATTAAATATATGCGTTAAAATAGTTGAAAATAATCTAATAAAATCATGGATAAATTATTAAGATAAATACCCTTTTACGTTGGAAAGAATAGTTCTATTGGAAAATGTTTTGTAATTGTCATAAAAATCTTATTGTAAACATGTATATCCCAAAAAATAAAATGGAATGAAATTATTTTTTGAAATATTAAAATATTATTCATATTAAAATTTTTAAACTAATGTGAAATCATGTAAAAATATTCTTTAAGAATATTTATAAATGATCAACTTCTGTGCGATTTAATGGAAATTATAAGAGTCTTTAAGGAGAAAAAGCCATAATTTTATTTATAAAAATTGAAATGAACTAAGATAGTTTTTAATGATAAAACTTTTGATTTTAGAATAATATTGTTTCATTAAAACATATTATGAGGTGTACTTTAAAATGGTTAATAAATTGGGATGTTCTCTTTAATCAGACTTGCTTATCGGGAGGAATTAAAAAGGGAAACTTATAAAACAAGTATTTACCCATCAAAGAAATATGAAATAATTTGGATACATGATTTTAGAACATATAAAAACATTTATAAGTATTATATAAAAATAATGAAGAATTTAATTAGGTTATGGAGAGAGAAAGTGTAACCCAAATGAAAAATGGAGGTTTAGGGAGAATCTCTTAACTTATATCAGAAAACATTCTTCACTTGTACATAACATTCTAGAGAATGAAATTATTTTTATTAATAAGTTAATTAAAAACATATTCAACATTTATTTGGTAAATTATAATTTTATTATGTTTATTTATTACCTTTTTGGTGAGTTATGAGATTCATTTTCATCGCTCGGGAGTGTTCGTTTCCTTGGTTTTCATGATTTGTTCACTTTCATACTTGTATGAGAGATATAGAAAAATGGAAATAGTTGTCTATAATTTAAATTATATGTTATTAATAAACATAGAGGATATTTAATGGACTTATATATCATTTTTTATATTTTGGGATGATTCATTAGATAAAACTTTAATGATAACCATTTAGATTATTTTGGTGTTTTTTCGATCATCAAACATTATTTTTGTATTATGATTTAATAATATGAATATATATACTGGTTATAGAACATTAAATAAATTTTATTACATATATTTAAGTTATGTTTAAACATTTAAATGGTTTCATGACCAGTCATGAAGGTGTAATTGGAAAACGAAAACTCATTGTCCACAAAGGCTGTAAATCAGCACCTCACGGATTATGTATTCTTTTTTAGAATAAAAATGGTAAGACAATAGAATTGATGGTTGATATAACATTAAAGAAAAAATCAATTATATCATATATAATGTATTTATCATGTCACTTTGGATAGGTGAGGAGTGTGAAGGATAAGAATAGAAATAAATTAAAAGAAAATTAAAAGATTGAATGGGGATTTTACCTCTTGAATTCCTCTCCTTGTGAACCACCATAAGTACCATTGAAATGATATTTTTTATGATATGAACAAGATAATAATGTGGGGGATAGTTTTGGGATATGTATTTGGTATAAATTAGACAATATTCAAGGCTTTGGAGGTGTTTAAAAAATGATTTTGTGAGGGGTGATATTTATAGTGGAGGAGAGGGGTGTTTTTTTATTATTTTATTCATTAGTTTATTATTTTGGATCAAGGAAATGCATAGTTTGGACCATATTACTATATATATTATAATATGAATCATATTTTGAGATTATGGGCTTTCATCATCCATATATCATCTATGAATCAATAATTCGTGTATTTGTTAAATGTCATAAATTACGGTATTTCACTATTCACAAAAATTCAATTTTTTTAGAAAAAATCCAAAAATTCACAATAACCATTTTTTGATGTTTAGAATTAAAAAATGGACTCCATTTTATCAAAATAATTTTACAAATATGTGAAAATTATTTTTTTAAATAAAATCATTATTTACTCAAAAAATACTGATTTCAATATTATAACGGAATTTAAGACACTTTCAATAATTAATTAAGGTCTCATAAAAATATATTATAATAAAAATATATTTAAATATTAACTTATGAATATATTTTATGAAAATAAATTTTATTTTAAATAATAATTTTAATTATAAAAATTCAAATAAACATTTTTGTTTCACAAAAATGCCAACAATTAATTTATCGATTTTAAAACATTTATTTACTTAGTCGATAATATAAATAAAACATATTTTCAATTATATGATATATTAATTTTATTTTTACTTTCATAGGTTATTTTACTATTCTATTGTTCATTTTACTCTTCATAATGGTCACATTACTATTGCAACAGTCATATTTAATAGTATATTATGGTTTTAAACTCATTGTTGTGTGAAGCATAAACACTCAAAGATATTAACTTTTAGAGAGAAAAACCAAAAAAATCATGAGTTGTTATAGTATCCCCTACAAAAAATAATTTCACCCTAAATTTTTCAAAAATTCCACCTCATAAAAATATTTGGGTAGTTATTTACCATAATTTCCTCGAGTTCCCACATCGCCTCTTCATTTTTATTATTTTTCCAAGGTACATTTACCACCTAAGTCATCTAATTCTTTGAATCCTATTCTTTAGCATCTAGAATATGGATCGGATCTTCACAGTAAGATAAACCAGGTTCCAATTCAATTCCTTTAGAAGGTAGGATATGTGTTGGGTCTGGCGTGTACTTTATTAACAAAGAGATATGGAACACGTTGTGTAATTTACAAAGGCTGGGTGGAATCATGAAATGATAGGACACAACTCCACTTCCCTCTTGGATTTGAAGAGTTAAAATATACATAAGGATCTATTTCCATGTCTTTCTAAATCTTATAACACCCTTTTATGGAGATACCTTTAAGAAGACATGATCTCCCACTTGAAACTCCAAATCATTTCTTCAATTATTAGTATATTTTTTTGTCTACTTTGGGATGATTTGATATGTTTTTGAATACTCTTTACCTTTTCTAGTTTTTTCCTCCCCATGTTCTAGCCCTACCAGTTTCCTCTCACCAACTTCATCTCTAAAAGTTTTTGTACAACATATCTTTCCATATAATGCTTCATATGGTTCCATTTTAATACTTGAATGGAAACTATTATTGTAGAAAATATCTAACAAAGGTAAATATTGATCCCACATACCTTAAAAGTCAAGTTAGTATGATGTCAACATGTCTCCTAATGTTTGAACTATCCTTTCAGACTACATGTTAGTTTGAGGGTGAAACGAAATTCTCAAATGAAGCTTAGTATCCAAATAAATTAAAATACTTTTCCAGAATTTCTATGTCAATCATGGATCACAATCAGACAAAATTGAAAGTATTGGACCATGATATCTTACAACTTCATTAATATAGAGTTGTTCAAGGCGCTTTAGTGGAAAATTCTCCCTTATTGATAAGAAATGTACATATTTGGTAAGTTGATCAATAATTACCCATATTTTATCATTATTTCTTTGAGTAATTGGTAATAAAGTGAAACAATCCATAGAAAGTTCAGCCCATTTCCATGTAGGAATTGGTATTGGTTGCATGAATCCTCTAGGATATCATCTTTCATCCATCACCTGTTGACTGACAATACATTTTGATATATAATAATTAATTTCATGTTTCCTATTATCCCACCAAAAATATTCCTTAATATATTTATACATGTTAGTTTTACTAAGTTGTATAAGGAAATTTGAGATATGGTCATCATCCAATAATTCCCTCTTTATCTCAAGTATAGTGGGAACACAAAGCCTCTTCCCAAATTTCAAGATGCCATATTTTTATATGAAGTTTTCCAATTTCACGTCATTAAAAAATTTAATTTTCTATCATCAAAATGATAACTTTTAATTCATTCAAATAAATATTGGTTGGAAACCATTTGAAAAAGTAGTGATGTTTTCCAATCCTTGAAAATTCCCATATCCATATTTACTAGGTCCATGTATATAGGATATTTATCAATCCTAATATTTGTAGAACACCATGATCCATCCTACTTAATGTATCTGTTACCTTATTTTCTTTCCATATGTTATATTTTATTAAAAAATAATAATCTTTGTGTAGACCAATCCATCGCCTTTGCCTTATGTTAATCTCTTTCTGTGATAGGATATATTTCAAGCTCTTGTGATATGTGTATATTTCACATATTTCACCATAGAGATTGTGTCTACATATCTTTAATGAAAATATTATAGCTGCTAACTCAAGATAATGAGTTGGATAGCTCTATTCATGAGTTTTTAACTTTCTATATGCAATAACTCTATCATTTTTCATAAGGAAGTTGTCAGGTCCTTTCTTTGAGGTGTCATTCTAAATAAAAAATCCTCCATTATCTAATGGTAGAGTCAAGGTCAGAGCATTTACTAATATTCAATTAAATTTTTGAAAACATTATTAATATTATTTTTTCCATACAAACATAACCCTTTTACAAGTAAGCTAGTTCAATGGGTCAGCTAATCAGGAAAAACTCTAAACGAAACACCGAAAGTAACAATCTAAACCAATTAAACTACATAGCTTAGATATGTTAGTTGGTGTGGTAGACTCCTAAAATTCCTTTGTCTTCACTGGATCAACTAATATTCCATCCTTAGAGACAATATGGATATGAAAATAAACTTTTTAAATCCAAAATTCACAATTTAAAAACTTCCCATATAAATATTTTCTTCTATGATCCTCCAAAAAAACCACAAGTAGTTCTCATTGTCCTCATAGATTTTGGAATACACCATGATATCATCAATGAATATAACAAAACAATTATCAATATATTCCTTTAATACTATATTCATGATATCTATACAAATATAGGGTACATTAGTCATTCCAAATGGAATTACTGTAAACTAATAATGCCCATACCTTTTTCGAAAGGAAGTCTTTGGAATTTCATCCTTATTCATACATAATTAATGATATCTAGGTTGAAGATCTATATTTGAAAAATATTGAGCTCTGTGATGTTGATAAAATAATTCATCAATGTGAGGAAGCAGATACTAGTTCTTTAACATAATATCATTGATCTCGCTGTAGTCAATGCACAACCTCATAGATCCATCATTCTTCTTAACAAAAAGAATTTGAGCTCTCTAAAGGGAAAAATGGGGCGTATAAATGCCTTACAAATCAATTCTTATAGTTTTTTATTTAAAAATTTTAGTGCCACTATTTTCATTCTATGAGTATCCTTTGATGTAAGTCTTGCATGAGGGATTAAATCAATAGAAAACTAAACATCCCATACATGAGGATATCTAGGTAAATCCTTTGGAAATACATCAATGAATTCCAATAAAATAGGTACATCCTTAATTTCTAGATAACAATTTCCATCAGTAGGTTTTATCTTCTCTTATTCTTCAAGAATCTCATTTAGAAGAGCTACTTGAGGTGGATCCAAATATTCCTCATAAGATGAAGTATCCCCTCTCAAGATGATAAATTACATACCTTAATCACTAATTACCACTTCCTTCCCTTTGAAATATATTTTTCAATTATATTTTGAATTTCAATCGATAAAAAGTATTATATCAAAATACACCATAGGTATGATAATAAAATTAGAAATTATAGCACATTTATAGGTCATAATAGGAACTCCTTGAAACACCTTTGTTGCAATAAGGTTTCACAATGAGTTTTGACTAACAACTCCCCTATTATGTTGAATTCTAAATATATAATTTTGAAGGAAAACTTGGAATATATGAAGGAATGTGATTATTCAAAATCAAATAAAGATTTAGCTAAATTTGAGGAGCTGATTAAAGTACCTACCACCACATCATTATGAACTTCATCCTTAGTCGTTGGAAATGTGTCAGCATGTCCTTTTCCTCTTGTACTTTTCTAGTGAATGTATCCATGATGTCTAGGAAAATTATTTTCATGGTTTCTGAACTCCATAAAACTGAATCATTTCACATCGACATCTTCTTTCTTACCTCCACAATCATGAGCATGGTTGTATTTTTCTCCACATTTGTAACAAACTATCATTCCCAATAGGCATGCTCCTGATGATTCTATCCACATTTATTACAAGTTGGGAATTATATCCTTACCTTATTCTCTTTTTATTTATTTTCTTTTTCAGTGTACTTAGCTCCCCTCTTCTTATCTCGATTCAATTCGAATATACATGGATTAGAAAATTATTTCTCTAATCTGATAGAACAAGATAATAAATCCTCGTATGATTGGAATTTTTTAGAAACTAGTTTAATTTATATAATTGGTTCAATACCCTAAAATAAATGGTCAATATTACTCCTTGGATTACCTATATAGTTCATGGCATGCCTTTATAACCTTGTAAAGTTGGCTTTATACTTGGTAGTATTTTCATCCTATTTATATCTTAGAATCAAAATTTTTCTCTCTATATTATCTCGTTGTTCATGAGGGATATATTTTTCTAAGAATATTTCCTTAAAATATTTCCATTACATACTTTCAATTTATTCTTACCCCTTTTTTTATTTAATGACCACCACTAATCCACATCTTCTAGGAGATGATAAATTATCATTATAACTATCTCCCTTTTGTTACTTCCCAAAGTGAGAGATATATTCTCTTAGGAACTTATCTATTTTTCAACTACAAATGGGTTTGTAGTCCCATTAAATGAAGCATGTTTTTTCACATAAAGTAGTGTAACATTTTTACACAATGATTTGGATCAGACTACTATAGGCAATTAAGGTTATTACTCATAACGTGAGTC
The DNA here is from genome assembly GCA_963277665.1 of Viscum album. Taxonomy (NCBI): domain Eukaryota; kingdom Viridiplantae; phylum Streptophyta; class Magnoliopsida; order Santalales; family Viscaceae; genus Viscum; species Viscum album. The sequence continues at coordinate 373,591,935 of OY728163.1, read as the reverse complement.
TGTTTTCCAAATATAGTTATAAATCATTCATCTCCAAAATCATTATCTTATATAAGAGGTAAATCCCTTCATTTGATATGCATTCTAATATTGTTTACATTCCTTCAACTAGGCATCATTTCTATACCCACTAAATTAGGTTATGAATCATAATGCACAATTTTGAGGATAATCAAAGACAGGTGTGAGATTAGATTATCATCAAGGGTAAGAAATACAACAAAATATATCATAAATATAAAAAATAATTAATCATGAATAAATAAAAAACATTACATTAAAACATAATCTTGAAAATAATATGGTAGGAATGAAATATGACTAAATAATTCTATATAAATAATCACATGAAAATTAACCATGGATATTATACTAGTTGAATAATTATATGGATTATCCATTAATAATATCATAATTAGGGAATTCCTAATGATGGACATCATAAACAAACTATTATGGATTAAGGCAAGACACCCTACATAAATGGGTAAAAACCCAGTCTGGTTTGTCTCATGAGACCTATCGATGCATTGAGGGGATAGAGTTGGCTCTGCCCATCACTTTCAATGTCCAAGGAATTCCTCATATGAAAATTTTGAAACATAATCAGCATATAAGCTCATATTGATACTCTCATATGAAATTTAAATAATTCCCTTAATCATTAAACATAATCATAAACTATACGGTGTAATATAATGAATGGTTACAAGATAGTACATCCCAGTCAAAATAATCATAAAGAATTAAATAAAATATGGTATATTGTAATATAAGAGACCAATTACAATTATTCATAATTTTAAATATAGGATATTTAAATAGATGAAAATACTCTAACAAAATCAATGAGAAACTATTAAGAGAAATACCCTTTTACTTGGTAAAGAAGACTTCTTTGGGAAAATCATTTGTATTTTTTATAAAAATAAGATTGTAAATATGTATATCCAAAAAAAGAACAAATTAGGGAAATTATATTTTAGGTATATTAAAAAAATATTCATGCTAAATTTTTTAAAATTAATTGATGTAATGTAAATATATTTTTTATGAATATTTAGATATGATCCACTTCAATGCGTTTAATGGAAAATATAAAAGAGTCTTTCAAGAAGAAAAAAGAATAATTGTTTTCATGAAACTAGAAATGAACTAAGATAGTTTTTCATGATAAAAATTTTATTTTAGAAAAATATTGGTGGATCAAAATAGATTATAGAGTGTACTTGTAAATGGGTAAGAAATTGTGTTGTTCCCTTTAATCAGGCTTGCATATTCAGAGGAATTGAAAAGGTAACCTTATAAAACGTGCATTTCCCCATCAAATAAATATGAAATTATTTGGATTCATGAGTTCATAACATATAAAAATAATATATAAAAAGTTTATAAAAATAAATAATATTTACATTGTACTAAAGAGAAAAAAAGAGTAACATGAATGAAAAACGGATGTTTGGGGAGAATCCCTTACCTTATGTCTCAAAGAATTATGTACTTGTACTTAAAGTACCGGATAATGAAATTAGTTTCATTAATAAAATAGTTTATAATCTCTGAAACATTTATTTTATTTATTATAATTTTATTATGTTCATTTATTTCTTTTTTTATGAGTTAAAAGATTCCATTTTGTTGTTCCGAATTGTTTGTTTCCATGGTTTTAATGATGGTTCACTTTTATGCATGTACAAAAGATTAGGACAAATTGGAATATTTACCCAAAATTGAAATTATAATTTATTAATTAACTTCTATGAGATTTAATTTCCTTATATATCATTTTGTTTCCAGATATGAGGATGATCCATTAGTTAAATTTCTAATGATCTCATACCTGAGTGGTAAGGGATCTTTCTTGGCATCCCAAAGACCTGGGTTTGAAATTGGGTGGAGAAAATTTTCTAGGGTACTGTAGTAGTCATTCTAGCAGTATTTTTGCAGGTATTGTTTGGTACTGTGGTTTCCAGAACTATTCATCTGATATGGGCCTTCGAGCAACCGATTTGGGCTTACAGGTCTCAGGGCCTTCGGGTCATCAAATGCCTTCGGGCCTTAGGGCCTTTAGGCCACAGAGACCATGGAGTTTCCCAGTTCACACAGAGTAGACCCCAAAGGAGGATCAGATCAATGAGTGGAAGTTACTAGAGATGAGCTAACGGGATTTAACGAATGGGAGGGTATGCAAACTTCCATCCGAACTAGGCATCGTGCATATTTTCATGGGTAAATTCTAGTTGATCTGCAATGAAAGGTGTTGAGCTAGGTGATCAATGACGCAGAAGCTAGGGAGGTACAGTTCTAGTGGGTTGGGCCTATGGGTCATGTATAGGTATAGTATGCCTCTAGGCCTTCAGGTCGTGTTGGGCCTTGGGCTTTGGACCTACGATTCATGTAAGGGTTCCCTTTCAAAAAGTAAGAGGGTGATTATCCATAATGAAATAAAAATAATTCCTTCAGGCATTCGGTTCAGGATTCATTATAGAAATCATTAATGATAACTGTTTAGATTATTTTGGTGTTTTTTTTATTATCACAATCTACTTTTATCTTATGAATTAATATTATGTATAGATAACGGTTTTAGAACATTAAATAAGTTTTATTACATATATTGAAGTGTTTTTAAACCATAAAAATGGTTTCATGACTAGACTTAAAGGATGAATTGAAAAATGAAAACTCCTCATCCATGAAGGTTTTAAATTAGCACCTCATGGATGATGCTTTCATTTTTAGAATAAAAAGGGGAAGAAAAGTGAATTGATGGTTGATATACAATTAACATAATAAAATTATAGTATATAAAGTATACTGGATTAATCATGCTACTTGGTATAGGGGAGTTTAGAGAAGGATAAGAAAATAAGAAAATTAAAATAAAAATAAAAGGCTGAAAGGGTGTTTTACCTCTTGAATTCCTCTCATTAAGAGCCTCTTTAAGTAGCATTAAAATGGTCTTTTGGGTGATACCCTAAAGACCAACACATGGGGGAGAGGTTTGGTAGAGGGATTTAGAAGAAATTAGACAAGGTTCATTTATTTGGAGGTGTGAGGAGAAGAGGTGGTAAGGGTGGTATTTATAGTAGGGGAGAGGGGTGTTTTTTATTATTTTATTCATTAGTTTATTATTTAGGTTCAAGACTTTTTTTTTTTAATATTGTCAATAAATATTTTAAAATAATAAAATATCGTCTGATATTATGGGCTTACATTATCCATATATCCTCTATGAATCAATAATTTATGTATTTGTTAAATACTGTAAATTATTGTGTTTCACTATTCACCAAAAATCTAAATATTTTAGAAAAATACAAATACATTCCCATAAAAATTTATTTATGTGTTTAATTAAAAAATGGATTCACTTTTATCAAAATAATTTTCTAGATATGTAAAATTTAAATTTTAGGTAAAATCATCATTTACCCAAGAAATACTGATTTTAATATTATAGCTGATTTTAGGTAACCTTCAAAAAATAATTAATGTCTCATAAAATTATATTATAATAATAAGAAAAAAATATTAATTTATGAATCTATTTTTAGAAAAAAAAAATATTTTAAATAATCATTTTAATTATAAAAATAAAAATATACATTTATGTTTCATAATTATACGAACACTTAATTTGTCGTTTTTAAAACATTTATTCACTTATTCCATGATATAAAAATTTCATATTTTCACTTATAAGGTACCTTATATTTGTTATACTTTTATATGTGAATTTAATATTCTATTGTTCATATTACAATTCTTAATAATCACATTATTATTCCAATGGTCATATTTAACAGTATATTACGGTTTTAAACTCAATGTTGCATGAAGAATAAACTATTGAATATTTTAAATTATAAAGGAGACATACCATAAAAACTTTTAGTGTTACATTGTATGCCTATTTTTCTAAGTGTGACTTCTAAATATATGAATTCTATTTCCTTGGGTACGTCATTTTTGAATAGGGAATATCAGTTGTCCCTAGGAATTGAATCATTCATATCTTGGTAGCCACTAAAAAATGTTTTCTAGATACTCACCTTGTTGGAATTAATAGGATATTATCATCACTTTATCCATGATTTCATAGGATTATCTTCTCTCATGTCTACTCTAATAAGAAGGTGTTTTCCATTCACATGGGATGATGACTGTTATAACTTCTTCCTACAACTTAAAGATCATCTAACCTCAACACCCAAACATTTATTTCCAGACCATTGTCATGCCTATGTGGTATATTGTTATATGTTTGGATCATTTTTGAGTTTTTTATCATACAGAGAAATCATTTTGAGGCATACGGTTTGATGTAGTTGAAAACACCTAAAAAGAACAATCATATGAATGACTAGGAATTGAATATGATTTTCTATGCATTAAATTCTTGGAATCATTATTTATTTATAGAAAATTTTACTTTCTTTATTGATTATAAGAGTTTTAAATACAACTTTTTCATTGATACTTGAACATAAGGTGATGAATATGGTTTCTATACCTCTAGATGTTTTATTTTGACTTGTTCTATACACATGGAAATGTGAATTTTGTGGTGGATGAATTGATTCATAAATCATATAGCCAAGTGGTTAGGGATTCTCATGAACAATTGAAGTTGATGAGAATGATTGCTGGAATGAATCTTGATTGTGATGAAAATAATGAGAATTCAATTTTTTCTAATTAATCGTGTTCTTGACCTGATGAATTCTGTAAAAGAGGTTCAGATATCATATTCTAATTTCATCTCCATTAGGTCAAACCAAAATGTTGGGGAGACTCTTGATGATTAGAGAGAGGATAAAAACTCTTTTTTAAACATTCGAAACAAAAATGTAGCCCCTCAATCTTACCAGGAATATCTTATTTTAGAATATCATAATTTAAAATGGGATATTCATAAGGTGTTTAAAAAAATGTATTAGGTGATGAAAGATCATTTTTGGTAGTCATTTAAAAGACACATGATTGCAAATTATATTGTGATATGTCTAACTTTTAAGCCGGTAAAGACTAAACATAAAAAATCTAATTGGTATGTTTTAATCTACGCGTATACCAATATATAAGTCATAGAATATTTCTACGGATTCTATCATGGTCTACTAAGAATGATTCAGAAGCATGATTCTACTTGGGTTATTGTGGATTGGATCACCAAACTGATACACTTCCTCCGAATCAGAAAGCCCACCATAAAATAGGATTTGGAAAAAAAAAGTATAATTGACAAGTATTCAAATTTAATGGATTTTCAATTTTGATTGTCTCTGATAGAGATCCTCAATTCACTTATTGATTCTAATGATCAATGCTATATTCTCTCAAAACATTGTTGATCATGAGCTTGTAATGTCATCCTCATAATTATGGGAAATCAAAAAAAAATGATTCAAACATCGGATGGTATGATCATAGCTAATGTCATGGACTTTGATGGCTCATGGGAAGATTATATTCCTTTGGTAGAATTCTCCAATAATAATTGCTACCATGAGATGATACATATAGCCATGTTCAAGGCGTTATATCACCTTCCCTACCCTTATAAACTATTTTAGGTGAAAACATGAGAAATCTCACTGATTAGACCTAGTTATGTCCATGAGACTATAGAGGAGACCCATATTATCTAGAAGAATATGTCAATTTCTTAGAGCTGAAGGAAATTGTATAAAAACAATCATTATAGACCTTTATCTTTCAAAATGTGTTACCATGTATACTTGAAGGAGTCAACAAAACATGATCATCAACACTTATAAATGTAAGGTAAGTTATATCAATGTTATGTTGAATTATTTGAGATCATCAAACTAATTTTCAATTTTGTGTATCGGTTATCCATACCATAAAGATTCAGTGTTTTCCATAATGTCTTTCATGCCTCTGAACAGTATAAGTATCACCCAAATCCGAATCATGTGATTAGTTGGAACTATATTAGTATTGATATGGATAAAATTATTATCCCTATATTATCATGAATTGTGAATAAATAAGATAATTACCTATGGGGAAGGAGTATACATTTAGTGTGTATTTTATGGTATCATGGTAATATTAAAGAGACAATATGTGAGTGAGAGAAGTTCATACGGGAGAAATGGTCAAACCTATTCCAACTTATCATGGATGAAAACGTCAATGGTGGGGAGAAAAGAACACTATGGTTTGAGTTATTTCTATATTTTAGGGATTATTTAGAGAAAGTTAATTCTTAGGTAAATTACATTAATGTTTTTGGAATTTTTCAGAATTTTTTAGATGCCTTTTAGAGTTTCTTGATTTGACACAGATAGTACAAATCATGAAATTGTATCTACAAAAAGATATTAGTGGTTTATGGATTTATTAAGTAGACACATGGTAGGCACATTTTTTTGGGAAAACCATGTGCAAAACTATCTAATTTGGAAAATTTCTTGACATATATGATTCATATAGTGAGCATATGGTCTGTCAAACCGTGTGGCCTAACAATGCAGTGGGAATTTAGTTGTATGGAAATTCAATGTTTAACTCGAAACTCACCTGAAACATCATATTCACAATATTTTAACCTAGGATATAGACTTCAAAGGTTCTCTTGGGTGATTTTTGGATCTCACTGATATATGTACTATGATTTGGATGATTCTTAGAGCCTTTGATTTTGTAAATCAAAGATTATAACCCTGTTCTTCCTTTACATCATGGATCCCCTCAATTTTTCTCGAATGGAACCATAAATCTATGTTGTTATACCATGAGCTATGTAATTATTTGAAGTTTGATCAGTTTGTTATTTGTTTTGATAGTGTAATGGAAGGAAGAGGTTAAATCTATAAAAACTTCTAATATCTAGTGAACTAAAGGAACCTAAGGTAGGTAGTTTTTCTCTCTTTCCACTTTTATTAGAATGTGAAGTCTCTTAGTTTTATTAAAAAAACCTTATAATTAAATTATTTTACCCTATCCAAACACTGTTTTATTTCACTCATATTGGTTAGCTTCCAGAATAGGGATATGGGTATCACTGACTACATTTTTGATGAATTGATTAATAGGGTTTTCATTAAAGGGAGATGGTTTTGACATATGGTCTTTTCATAACTAGCTTATGGGTTTCAAATAGAAAGAAACATGGTTGGTTTTTATTCATGATTTTCATTTTATGATTCCTTCTTGGAATATACCTTGTTCTCATTTCTTACTATAAAGGAAGAAGGAGGAATCTGTACCAAATAATGTCTTGTTGGTGGATATATCACCACTCATGAGAATAAAAATGTCACTTAGAACACATGGGTGTGTGTGAGAGAGAGAAAACATAAATGATTATTCCAAAGTAATATCATTTAATTACATCTTTTTATAAAATTAAAACCCTTATTTGGTTACACTGATTTAGAAAATCTATTCATATTTTATATTTTATATTTTAAAAATTATTTACTTTTTTGGAAATCACCCTTCTTATTTTATATTATTGTGAGGTAACCTAATTATGGTATTAGTATCATCTCGTAAAATTATCTAGGATTTACCTACTGAGTTTTTGTACTCACCCCTTAATATGAACCTCATGAATATGTGCAAAATGTTTTTCATGATATAGGAAAGGGACAAGATTCATACTTCACTAGTAGATCACATTGATAGATGTTATCATAATTGGTAGTTATGGAGATTGTAGTTTTTTGTATCTTGGTATAGATTTGTTACACCTAGGTGCTAGAGTCTTACTATATTGGAGCCTTAGTGTTTATTTTTTCACAATTTTATGTTGTTACTCTGATATTGGCCTTTTATTCGTTGTTTATTTCTATTTTTTTAATATTATTTATTTTTTGGTTTTGGTACATACATCATTTCTGTAGATGTCCCCAGTTTTTTTATCCTTGCCTTGTTGTGTGTGTATCAAGTGAAGATGTTTAAAAATGGTATGTCATTCCACCATGACTTATGTATTTAAAACCTTGGCATTTATTTCGAGCCTCCAACATCCAAGGATTGTCACTTATTGTTAGTAGCACTTATGCCTCCTATAAATCCAATGAGTTATGGAGAAATGTTACAATTATAATGAGTATAAATTATAATATTCCTGATAAGGAAGTTACAAATTTTACTAGAGATAAAAAAACTGAGTTCCAGTTGAACTATAGAGTTTAGAACACTCTTTTGTGCTCAATGATGAGAAATATCTAGACTTAGATATATTCTTGACGAACAAAAAATGGTATATGGAGAAACATTGAAGTAAAATTTTTAGAACTTATATGGTTTAATAAAGCTAAAGGGATATGCTTATTACTGATTATCAAGTTTTTTATTTTTTACATGGGGAGTCTATTTCATAAATTCATCATATTTTTTTGACCATTTTGAATAGGTTGTCATAACATGGAGAGATATAATTATTAAATGAACATATTATTGATAATAATAGGGATATGATGCCAAAAGAATGGTAATTTAAGGGAAAATCCATAGATGATATAGAATATATGACTAATTTGAGTCTTGTTGATCTTATTGTAACTTTTATAAAATATTAAATTAATTTGAATAGTAATGCTGAAAAATAAAAAATTAAGAATGGGATAGCATTTTCATCAACTTCAAGGGAGGTTATAGCTAGTAAAGCTAAGCCTATTGAAATAATTTTAAAGTCATCAAAGTCTAAAATAAAAGTTAAAGATGAGTCAAATTTTATTACTTCTAGAGAAAGTGATAATTGGCTTTCTCATCTTGTTAAATACATAAACATGTTTATTGGGAATAATGATTTTTGTTAAAATTATAAAAAAACAAAATTAAAAAAATGAGAAGAATGATACTTATGAATTGATTTTTTATAAATATAAGAAACCATAGAATATCATACCAAATTGTATGATATTGAAAAAGAATTAAAGAAGATAAAAGTGATAATATAAAAAAGGGAACTAAAATTTCAAGATCCATGGATACTTAGAGTGATAATGGTGTATGTACATCAATATACAGTTCATCAAATACAAGTAGTGATAGTAAAAAAAATTGGTTTCTATAATGATATTTTAGATACTAGTAAATGTGTTATGGATAAGGTATCTAATGAATCCATTACTAATTTTACATTAAATAAAAATTATCCGGATACATTGGATAATTACTTTAGTTCAACTTATTCAGAAGGAAAAAAAATTATTTAAAATGAAGATTATGTTAGTTTACATTCATTCGAGTAAATAACTAGATATCTGAATATTCTTGAGAAAATTATTTCTAAAGTAATAAAAGGATATCATTGTGCTAAAGTGAATCTTTCTAAATATAATAGTAGGATTTCAAAACATACTACCAAAAATTTCAAAACACACATTTTAATTAAATAATAAAAATATTTCTAGTTCAACACATGAAGATATAAATTTGGTTGTGAAAATTAATTCTAATATTATTAGTCTGAAAAAACTACTATCTAATTTTATTTATTAGAAATAAAATTCTGATAAAATTTATAGAAACTTGATACCATGTAAAATAAATTTTAGAATAAGACTCACATCAAATGATTAACATTTCTAATCAAATTATTACATTCCTAAAAGTGAACCATTTATTATAAACTGTAAATGAGGAGGTCACTAGAAGGAAAAAATAATCATTAAACTTTGTTTAATGTTTTACTCTTCAAAAATATTATATTTCTATATAATTGGAAGTGGTACAACATAAAACAGTCAGGAAGATGCATATTCCTAATGTTTTGTTCTCTAAATCTTATGGACCCAAAAAAATTTGAGTTCAAAAACTACAGTTTTGACATTTTTAAGAATAAAGGATGTGTATTATTAGCCAAAATGTTTGGAACATAAATAGTGAATGTTCAAGACACATAACTGAAAATTCTTAGTTCTATAAAATCTTCCAATAGTTGAAAGGTGGAAACGTTAGCACTAGAGATAATGCTCAAGGGGAAATCATCAATATTGTTGATATTGAGTTTCTTGGTAAGACATTAATTTGATTTTGTTTATTTTTTGTGGAACTTAGGCACAATGTCATAAAGAAAAGTAAATTATGTGAAAATATTTATCTTGTGAATTTCAGGAATGATAAAATATACTATCCAAACTTCTTAATGTAATTTTATTATTTCTTATAATATTTAGGTTAATTTTTACACTTAAGACCTAGTTGACCATAGAATCCAATATATTATATGTTTATGTGAAATATTTGATCATTCTGGTTTATGGAAAATATGGTTAGGACACTATAATGTTTAGGATTTTACTAAACAATATACGAAAGAGATTGTGATGGATTTATTGGACATTAGGTTTAATTATTCGATATTCTTTGATCCATATCAATATGGTAAGAAATATAACTCAACATTTAAATATATTAATGGAATATCATATTTTGAATATTAACATTTATTCCAAATGGGTTTATTTGGTCCCACACAAGCTGATTGTTTTAAAGGAAACAAATATGTGTATGTATTGGTTAATGATTACACTAGATATAATTAGGTAAATTTTCAACCAAATAAATTGGAAGGTATTTTTTTATAAGATTTTCTTACTCATGTTAAAAAAAGATAAACCTACATATTATTATAATTCAAAGTGATCATGATAGTGAGTTTGAAATTTTTGATTTTGAAAATTATTTTAATAAAAAGGGATTTACTCAAAACATCCTAAATCCAAGAATAACTTAAATAAATATTTTAGTTTATTAATAAATATAATTATTTATGATGTTACACAAACCATGTTAAGTGGGTAATAATTTGAAAAACATTTTTAGGATGAAGCTATTAGTGATGACTTTTATACTATAAATCGAGCTTTACTTCATCCTTTTTAAAATAAATATCCTTATGAGTTTTGTAATATAGAAAATACAAAACATTATTACTTAAGTGTTTATGGATATAAAGTTGTAATTATGAATAAAAAATGTCATTAAAAAAATAAATCAAAAAGATAATGAAGGAATATTTCTTGGTTATTTTTTAACTAGAAAGGTGTATCATTTATTCAACAAATAAACAAACACTATCGAGGAAATTATGCATATTATGTTTGATGAAACTAATAATTTTTTTTAAATGTTTTAAAGTAAATTAGTCAGATATTGTTTTTGAAGACCACTCTTTTTAAAATCCAGAGACTAATTTTAAACCCACGTCGTTAAATTATTCAAATGAATTTCAAATGAAAATTTTAATTCTATATGTTATTCCTTTGAATGGAGTTCAACCTTTTGTTTAAGAACAACATTTTTCTCTTCCAAGAAACTATTTTATCTTAAGGAATCATCCCACTGATATTTTTATTGGAGGTGAAGATAAACAAGTCAAAACTCATAGTTCCTTAGGAAATTAATGTGAACATTGTTCATTTTTATCTTTGTTTGAACATAAATATACTGATGATGATTTAGGTGATGTATATTGGATAAGGGAAATGAAAGATAAACTCATGAATTAAAATGAAAAAAAGGTTTAATTTTAATATAATTAACAAAATATCTTCCAACATTTGAAGTTAAGTGGGTATTAGAAAATAATTTTTATTAAAATGGAATTAGTCTTAGGGGTTTATGTAAAAAAGAAGGTATAGATTATGAAGAAACCACTACACCGATATCATGAATTGAATATATTTGAATACATATAGACTTTTTGGATCATATAAATTTTAATATTCATCAAATGCTAATAGAAGGTAATTTTTTTAATAGATATGATTAGAATGATGTTTTTTTAGAAAAACCACCTGGTTTTGAAAATAAAAAAATTTTCAACACATATATATAAGCTTGGTAAAGAACTATATGGACTTAAACAAGCTCCAATATCCTGGTGATATAGACTTATTGTATTTTCATTTTAGTATAATTTTTTTAAGGGATCATCTTATCCAACTATTTTTATAAATAGTTTTTTAAGGACACCAACATTATTCAAATTTATATCAATGACATTATTTTTGGATCAACTCAAAAATATCTTTCATAATTTTTTTGGAACTTATTAAATCTAGTTTTAAAATGAGAATTATGGGTGAACTTAGTTTTTTTTATGGTTTTAAAATTACTCAAAAAACAAAAGGAATTATTTATCCTAATATAGTTAAACAAAATACTTAGCCAAAAGGTTTTTTTTGACAATGAGAAGAGTACAAGTACTCCAATCGGAGCCTATAAAACTCTAAATATTGAGAAATTTGGGAAATTGGTTGATCAAAAACAATTTAGAGGGATGATTTTGATGTTACTTTATCTCATAGATATCTGAATTGATTTTATGGTTTTTGTGTTCTTGTATGTGATATTTTAATCCAATCAAAAAGAATCACATCTTGAAACTATTAAATGAATATTCTATTATCTTAAGGGAACCTTAAATCATGTGTTATTTTATTCCTCCAAAACTTATTTAGTACTAAACATATTTTTAGATGATGAATTTAGTGGATTTAAAATGGATAGAAACATTACATTCAAAACATAACATTTTTAGGTCAATCTTTAGTGTCATAGTCATGTTAGAAGAAACATTTGGTATCACATTACACTACTGAAGATTAATATGTAACGGGTAGAAGTTGTTATACCCATGTATTGTGGATTCAACACATACTCTATAATTTTGTCTTTTGTTTCACCAAGAATCCACTTTTTTGTGATAATAACAATATGATAGCTTTGTCTAAAAGCCAACACATCACTCATGATAAAATCACATAGAAATAAGACACCATTTCCTTTGTTATCACAAACAAAATGAAGATATTATTATTCAATATATAAAATGTAACAAAAACATACTGATATTTTTAAAAAAATCTTTATTTTGAAATATTTGAATATATTAGAAAAAACCTATGATTGATCACTAAAAGGTGATAATTAATCTACTTCTTGTTTTATCTCTCTTATTATAGTGAAAAAATCCTCAAAATAAAGGGGGGAAATTTTTTCCAACCCATATTTTCTATTCTAAGTAATTATAATGGAAGGAAGGTTTTAAAGAAATTTTTAAATTTTTGGAATATATGAAGTTTATTAAATTTATTGAAATGTGTATTATGTTTTTAATTTTTTAGAAGGTATGTTGTTTTTAAATTTTTTGGAAGGAATTTTGTTTTAAAAATTTTAAAAGGTATGTTTTAAAAAAATAAGGCATGTTTTTTTAAATTTTTTTGAAGTGTATATCATAATATCTTATCAAATTTTATATTTTTGGATATATTTTATAAAATCCTCAAATAAATTTATGTCTTCTTTATTTGAAGGGTGATTAAATACAATCTTTTTGGTTTTTCTAGTATTTGAGCCATCCCTATTTATCATCCTATATAAATACATTTATGAGGGACCTAAAACCTTATCAATGGAAATTTAGAAATTCTCACATAACCAAAAGTTTTATTATTTTTAATCTTTATAGATTGTTCTAATTTCCTATGCTTTGATTCAAGGATTCTTCAAGTGATGTCTCAAAAAAAAGGGAGATTGATCGATAGCTTTTTTATTCAAAAAAGTTTTATTGTATGTTTAATTTCATTGTATTATTTTAAGGATGTGAATATTTTATTTTGATAAAAAAAGATTATGATATAAATTGTCCATCCATATTTAGGAAAATATACAAAAGTGGGAATTTTACGGAATTTTGATGGTGTAAAGAATATTACTTTCAAATTATTTGGAAAATATTAGATCATGTCTATAGGAATGATGGGTAATATAGGTGGTATAATCTTTAAATAATAATGTATTTTTATTTGTCATAAGCTACCAAATGTGGTAGGATCTTTTATCAAAGTCAAAGGTAAATAATATTTGTTAATGGTTAAATAGAAGGTATATAAAATTAATCATCTATCTCTAAAAGTAATAATAGTGTTTCAATGGGTGAAATACTATATTCCTCCCTGGAAAGGATATAGGAATAATATCATGATATACATATATCTTATAATTATTTTTAAATATCTATAATTTTAATATTGTTCAATTTATATGGAGTTATGTTGAAGAAATATGTTCTAGTAATATTAAGCAGAAGGTTCTTCCTTACATGATGTTTCTTGAAAGAGTAATTATTATGTTTCTTCAAGTTGAGAAGATAATGAATCTAGTACCTATAGTTAGAGAAAAGGGATCTCTATTTGGAGGAGAAATTATTTCAAAAATGACTTTGGTTAATTATTTTTCACCGTATTTATTTTTTAGAAATTAGTTATGGAAGATTTAGAATAAAATATTGAATATTTAAAAATAAATAATTAAGAAATAATAAAATAACCATATGTATCTTAAAAATCTCAAGATATTCCAAATAATAAATTTAAAATCATTTCAGAAAAATATTTTGATGTTTTTATAAAGAAGAAGAAGAAAGAATGTAAGGAAGGTGTTCCTATATCTGGCCTTGATAAAGTAGAATTTCCTGATCATAGGGAATATGCAAATAAAACTTTAAAATAAGAATAAAATAAGAAATTATTAGCAAAAAAAAATAATGAGTTGATAAATAATTTCATAAAGGGATAACTATTAAAGATTGTGTTTTTATAACAATTGGGCCCCACTGATAGCACGTACACCCCACCTTAACATTGTTGTCAGGGCCTGGCCCTCTATGTACCACCAGTTCCCCATAGACACAAGTTCCCCACCTTAAGGCCCACCCATTTGACCAAACGGGTCATCAGACTAATGATTTTCCTAATAGAGAAACACATGTTATTTCTAATGTGTTTTTCCTCGCTCACACACACCCTAGGTAACTTACCAAGAGGTCACCCATTCTAATCATTACTCTAGTACATGAATACTAAATTATGGAGTTATAACAGGGTTGTCTCCAAAAAATAAAGGTTCACCTTGTTTAAATGAGTTAGCTCATTCAGTATTTTAACCCTTTAACATTATAGGGTATTACATTAACCCCCCCCCCCCACACACACACACACACAAAGAGAACAACGTCCCTGTTGGGACCCTATATATCAACCTAGGAAGTGCCACTACACATCCAGTTGGGATCTTCTTCCGATACCAATTTAACAATTAGACTCTGATGATAGCATAGACTCCCTGCCTTAACATGGTCATCAGTTCCTCACCCACCAGGTACCAACAGTTGTCCTGCAGACATATGGCCTCCTCCATGAGGCCCACCCACATGTTTAAAAGGGTCATAACACTAATAATTTCCAAAGCATTCCAAAACATGTTCCTTCCAGTGTGTTGTGCCCTCACTCATACACATCGTGGGAAACTTTCCAAGAGGTCACCCATTCTAATCACTACTACATACCATGCAGACTTAACTGTGGATTAATAATCAAGTAGGCTCCTAAAAATGAATTTGCACCATATAAACATGAGTCATATCATTTATCATTTTAACCCTTTAACATTATAGGTTTTTACATTGTTATTGATTCTTCACCTCATAAAAATATCAAAGAAATGAAAGATATTATAAAATGTAAGTTGGTTGGTATTAATCATACTAGAGTCTCTAAGGGAGTTAAAGTTGTAATTCTATTAGAATCTAGCCTTTCCAAGGATGTTAAATTTTCTTGTAAAAATATAAAATATATATAGAAAGATTATTTGTAGAAATAATATTTTGTAAACACTTCTACATCTACAACCACACCCTCCTTGGAAGAGAAAGTATAAATTGAAACAAAACATTCAATTAAATAATAGAGATTAAGATAAATTATTTCAATGAATTCATTACAAAGATGGACGGTAAGTTTTATATATTTCAAATTGTTCAATACTATTGTAATTTAACTCAATAAAATATAATTCATGTTCAATATGCACTATACCAAATTCATTATTTAGTATCAGTTTTTTAGCAGTAGTTTAGAAAACCGCTGAAAAAAATTTAAATGATTTAGTGGAAGTTTTATATAAATTGCAGCCAAATATTATGTATTTATTAAAAAATAAATTGTCCCTTGATCCACACCCTTCTCCCCTAAGTCCCACCTTCTCCCCCAATCCCAATCCCCCCAACCCCAATCCATATCCAACAGTGTGGTTCCCCCTCATCAGTGCTCTGGTATCCCCTGAGCCCTTCGAGATCGAGCTCCTCGAGCCCTTTCTGATGATATGATCACCTCTGAGACCCCAAATTCATTTCCCCCACCCTCACCCGAGTTTTCTCCCTCACTCGAGCCCTCTCCCTCCCTTGAGATTTGTACCTATCTTGAACCCTCACTGGAGCTACAGTCACCCCTAATCCCCTCGATCAATATCCTTAACCTTCTCTCATGACCCATCCCCACACACTTCTCTTTCTTCCCCTTCTCCCATAACTCCCACATTGGTAATCCCTCCCTTATTATATTTTATTCCCCCTTAGATTTCCCCCTCTATCAACTTTTCTTACTCTTACTAAATCCAACCAATGTTTAGGTTTGGAATAATGTTATGGGAATCTCTAATGATGTGGATTTTGGTTGTCCAGGTTGAGGAGGTTATTTATTAGATCGATCATGCGGCCACCTACCTTTATAAATCACTTTGTTTTCAAAGAATAATATTAATATTCTTGTTTCAAATTAGGCTCATTTAATTTATTGAACAGGTCATGTGGTTTAGGTTTTACTTGGTTTTATAGGATGATATTTGATTAAATATTCATTATGAGTTAGGAAAGATTCTATTATATATCATTGTTTTCAATTACGCTAAATATATTTTAGCTAGTGTGAAACATGTTATTTTCCTTCATTTTTTATGTTAATATTTATTTTGTATTATTGTTGTACTATTGATAATCAATGCATCATTATTGTGCTGGAGATTTGGTTAGACCTTGATGGAACCTACTAGTTTTTTGGTATATATATATATATGATGAATCTTGGATCACTTTTAATGGAATATTCATAATCACTTAATTATTTTTTGAGATGACATTATTTGATTCCTTTTGAAGAATCATTGGTTCATTCTTTTCAAATTGAAAATCTGTAGTTTTTTATTATAGCCCTTCGAACACTTTGTTTTGTGTTGTTTGTGTTTTAATGAATAGGTCCAAATGTCAAAAGGTATTTTGAATTTCTTGTTTTTTAAAATGATTCTTTTTTATGAATATATAATATTTTATTATAGTGACATTCCAGATGTGGTTTGATGTTAGGTTGCACCATTATTAATGGTTTTATAGTTTTGATGTATTAGTGTTGATGAGATTATTGATCACATGACTGTAAAGTTTTTTCTATGAAGATTGAGAATATTGGTGATTTACTGAGAACCTGATGATGGTAGTAGATGGATTTTGTGAAATATGCTACATTATGTACTCTGATGATCAAGATTTATTTTCTTAAGATGACATGGTCTGTACCTCATTACCAGCATGTGGTGGTTGGATGATTAGATTCTCAACATCATATTCTTTTTTCAATGGTGCATCCTATATCATATAGTGTGGGTTGTTCAATTATGATGGGCATATTATTCCCTGCATCTAAAGATAATTTAATTTTAAGAAATTCATTTGATGGCCTTCTCTTCTCAATTTTCTGATAACTTTTATTTTTTAAGGTTTTACTGGGCTAATATATCATGTTTTTCTTTGAGATCAGATTTTACATAACTGATTGCATGGGATTTCTACTACACATGGAAACTTATTTGTCATGGTCTTAAACTGATGCTACTGTTTGGGGATTTTAAGTTCCACTAGGAAGTGAATTAAAAAAATGAGTATTTAGGGTGAAAGGATAACTAAATAGGATGCTAAAAATTCCAATCTAGATCAAATGTTGGTAGAGTAATATAAAGGATATCCCATTATTGTTTGATTACCCCCTATTGGAATACATCTTTCTCAAGAAGAGTTGTGATTTTGATTGATACTTGTTTTACAGTCATGAAAATTGATTTGATGATGGGTTGGTTGGTATGAAGATAATTTCAATAAATATAACAATGATGTATAGGTAGCATCTAGAGGCTGGTTTTTTTTAATTCTAATCTTTGTGCATTGAAGCTTTTATCTCATTATATTTTGAGGTAGTTTAAGCTCTTTACACCTCATGTGTACATTGTATCCAACTTTTTTCTTTAATTAATTTTTGGGGGTGTTGGTTGGGAATCCAAATCATATCTCTAGTTGTTCCCCTACTTCGGTTTTGTTTTGTTTTCACATCCATTTATCTATTTTCCTACTTATTAATGCTATTGTGTTTTAATTTTTTTAATAAAGTATAGGAACATTTTGATATATATAGTTAAAATTTAGATCACATTACTAGGAGACACACCTCGGTATGCTATGGTTTTGTATGAGTTTTTAGATTTTTCAATCTCCAATCGATCCGTTGATGGGACCATAAAATGTTCATGTCCTAAATGTAAATTTAGAATATATTTGAAGAGAGATGAAGGTTATGAACACTTGAAATTGATGAAATTATTTCCTCAATAATTTTATTGGATTTTTCATAGAGAATAAAACATTACATAAAGTTTTAGCACTAATTTCAACCAATATAATGAGCTCCCAACTTCTTTGACAATGAACAATGAAATGAAAAGCCTTGAAAACAATTCTTTTCAAATTTTGAACAACAACATCAACGTAAAAACATATCAAAACAACCAGTTAATGGTGCTATAAAATAGTAACTTGAAAAGTAATATTTGTGCAATTATAGAATAACAAAATCAAGATTGTAACATATCATTGGATCCTCCTCTTTATTCTATGAGTATTAATGTAAGAGAGAACTACACTGAGTAAAAAATTATTTTTATGAATTAGTGTATGATGGAAATCAATATCTTTATGTTGGATTTTTTAAATATTCAAAATATTTGTTTCTGCTAAAGTTCTATCATATCAAATGCCTATGTTGAATTATAAATAAAGTTATGTCCATGATATTGGAATTTTTTTGTGATTCATTTCATAAAGCTAATGTCCCTAAGAATTTTTTTGTTATGAAAAAATTTCTAACAAGATTGTTCTGAATTATACAAACATTCATTCTTTTCCTAGTTATAATATGCTTTATTGGAGAGAGGATTCAAGTAGAAAATATGGAAACAAAATTCTTCTTCTAGATTTAATTTAATGGATGATGTTGGAAGTCTAAATTAGCATACTACTATGATGAATAAGAAAAATAACACAATAATGGTTTTTCATTACTTCCCTTTAAAACCTCAATTATGAAAATTATTGATATCATTGAAAACCATTGAGGGCATGAAGTGGAATTATATAGATACTACGATTGATGGGTTAATGCGACATCCAATAGATTCACAATTATGGAATATATTCTATTCATTACATCCATATTTCTCATCTAATCCTACAAATGTGTGATTGAGATTTTTTGTTGATGGATTCAACCTATTTGGGATATTTAGAACCAGTTATAGCATTTACTAGGTTATTTTAAACCCTTATAATCTACATCTATAGATGTTTATTCAAAAAATATCTTTTATAATTTCGATGATTATTCCTAGAAAACAAATTCCTAGAAATGATATTAATTTATAATTATAGCCTCTAAGTGAAGAATTAAATGAATTATGGAGAAATGGTGTTTAGACATATGATGTATCTTCTAGAACAATGTTCAAAATGCATGCTGCTCTAATGTGGACCATTAATGACTTCCTAGACTTGGAAACTTTTCTGTTTAGAACACTTAAACAGATTTGGATTGTTTTATTTGTAACATTGATTTTGATCCCAAATGACTACCTTAGAGTAAAAATGGTGCTTCTTATGTCATAGAATATTTATTGATTCATATCATAGATATCTATTGAACAGTTCAAAGTTAAATGGTTTTATTGATCGTAGACCACCTCCAAAGTTGTTGATAGGATCTGAAATATTTTAACAACTTGTAAATGTTGAAACAAAATTTTGGGAAGGTGTGTAATTTTTAATGTTAGTGGAAAATGAGTTCAAAGTGCATCTTTAAGTGAAATTGGAATACAACAGTGGAAGAAAAAATGTATATTCTTCAAACATTCATATTTGGAATTTAATTTGTTACAACATAATCTTGATGTTATTCATAATGAGAATAATGTTTTTGATAATTTTATCTTCACATGGATTAATAAATATATAAAATATAAGTACCATCTCAGTGCTCAGAAGGACTTACAAGCAATGAACATAAATCATGATATCTAGCCAGATGAGAATGAAAAGTATGCTCCTGTTATTTTTCAATGAAAAATAGGGATAATGGTACATTATAGAATTTTAAAACATTTGAAGGTATCTAATGGGTATTAAATTAACATATCCAGGTGTTTTGACTTAAATCATCGTAGGTAACATGGATTGAAATGTCATGTTTCATATATTTTGTTATATTAGTTACTACCATTGGCATTAGATACATAATTATGTGAAAATGTTACTCATGTTGTACTTAAATTTTTCACATTTTTCAGAAAACTATGTGAGAATACTCTATAACCATATGAGTTTCAAAACCTTCATGAGAGAATTTTATTGACACTTTGTGTTATGGGGATGATATTTCCTTCATCACTTTTTACTTTTATTATGCATTTAACTTTTAATTTTTTCTAGGAAACAAAATTAGGAGGCCACATACATTATCGATGGATGTATCCAACTGAGAGGTACATTAATTATATGTTTATCATCTTAATTAAACAATTATTGGGACTTAATTAAATATATAATTATGTTTTATTTATTTTATTTCACAGATCTCCTATTAATTTTAAATCATATGTGAAAAAATAATCTCAACTGAATGATCTATTTCTAAAAGTAATTTTGAAGAGGAGTGTCTTACCTTTTTTTCTAGATACTCAGATGATATTAATATGAAATTCAATTGAGTTAAATGGTGAAAACACATCAACTCACTATAAAAAACATGTGGAATAAAAAAGCATTCCTGTTATTGGCCAATTAGTTGGAAAGAGCAAAAATATTAAACTAATAGAAATGGAATTATTGCAGGCGTGTAGATTTGTGCTATTGAATAGTCTAATTGAAGATCCATTTTTTGAAGAGCTCATGATATAAACAAAGAGATGAATGAGAGTCCTAACATGAAATAATAAATATAAAAAAACATATTAATAAGGATCTTGTAGAATGGTTTTCACATCGTGAAAATTCATAAATATTGAAATCAATACGGATATTATGTTGAAACATATATTTTTTTAAATATAATAATGTATATTAATTTTTTTTGATCATGAATACTGATACTCAAGCTGAGTCTTCATATGATTTAAATTTTCTAGCTCAAGGACCTCAAAAAAATGTTATAAAGGTCAACAATAACAATTTCAATGGATTTAAATTTTATACAGTCGGTCGGGAATATGGTTTTAAAATACATGATAGTGGTATATTTATGGTTTCTAAATTTGGATACTATAAAAATTTGACTGATATTATCAAATTATACTACCATGGGAATTTTTTAGTTGTTTTATTCAAATTCAAGTGGTTCGATATTACCAGGGGTATTTAAAGAGATTCAAAGTAATTTACTTCTATGAACTTATCTCATTGGATGGATGTTATGACCATGAATTACCTGATTATTATAACTTATCATCATAATATAAAATGGTATATTATGTGGAATATGTCACAGATTAATGGTATAGTGTAGTTGTTCACATAAAAAAAGATACTTGTATGATATTTTTCATGAAGTTGATGATTTGACCTCTGACATTAAATCCCATCAACAGTAAGAAATGAACATATTTTACCATCATGATATTGAAAATATTAGTCTAGAATGGGTCGATAAATTTGATGATGTAATAATGGATTAGTACAATGGAAAGATTGAAGGATAAAATTATTATATGTGTAGTCATCCATTAATTTATCAACCACTAATGTTATATGTGAATTCATTCATTATCATAGTTATGTATATTTTACTTTTTAGTATTATGTATCTATTATCATATCTAAAAAATATATGCATGATTTCTTTGAGATATATGTTAGAAATTTATTTTATTTGGTTAAATATTAAGAATTCCAAGGGGGGTAATTTAACTAATCCCATTTGACTCCTAGTTAGCATTAACATATCCACACTAATAGATAACGATCTGTCATTCTCCCTCCCTATAGAATCTTAGACTCCCTCCATATACCCTGTAACACCCCGAGCTTCCACGATACGCTTCTCATTCAATAACGCAATAGCTTGCATTGTACGCAACTTCGAGTTCTAAAACACTACGACTAATCAAAGTAGCCGTTATGAATAGTAATAACCACTTTTTAAAATTATAGAAATTTTATATTTCAAAATGGACTTCATTTTTGTATTCGTAATATCGAAATTATCCAAAGTTGAATATTTTTGTAATTTTCTGAGAACTTCTAAATTTTTATGAATAGTGAAAAATACTTAAAAACAACTTTTTTAATCAAAATAATTTATAGTGATAAATTATACTATTTAGTGGTTTTAAAGTATAATTAGAATATATTTTTACAATTTTATCCAAAGGTGGTCATTAGAATTAATTTAACATTGAAATTGGACATAAACAATTGCCAATCTTTTGATATAAATTGTTTCTTAAAAACACGCTATTTGTTGTAACAGCGGGAATTAATTATAAAATTAATTAATGCAACTTATATGTTTGGAATTTTGTAAAATAGACACCATTTTTGAATTCGGAATATCAATTATAGCTTAGGGTGAAATTTTGGCCTTATTCTGAAAAACTTCAATTTTTGATGAATAGTGAAACCACTAAGTGGTTGTTAAAAACTGATTTTTCGTTAAAATAAAATATTACCACTTCTATGATTTGATTTTCAAAAATCCGATATACATGGTTGTCATTAAGAAGTAAAATTTGGTTCAATGAGATTAAAATAATTTTTTGGTGAATAGTAACTTTTAAGTTCTTAATCGCGATTAGAGGTAATTAGTGTAGTTTAAGGTAAAAATAATGTTTTAATAATATGAGATGAGCGTGAAACTTTTCCTACTCCTATTGGATGAGTCATGGACAACCAATACAACCCATGGGTCAACTTGGGGACCCCATGGAGCCACTTTGGTTGGAAAATGACATTAATATATATTTATTTAATGTTAAAATTAAATTGACACAAACATGAGATGTTTTACTAAAACAAATTTTACATGGGGTTATACAAGTCATAGTTTTTACTATAAATAGTCATTGGAAAGCTAAAAATATTTACTACATCATAGTATTTTTTTTATAATTTTTAGACATTAAATAAATTAAATTATTTATGACATCATTATGATGCAGCGATGACCTCATTATTTAACGATTTTAATAAAATGAAAAGATAATGTAAAATCCAAGGCTTATACTTGTCCAAAGACAATTGTATGGGTAGCTTTAGAACCCTTATCTCCATATCCACGAATTATTTAAGTGTGGGACCTTTATAATCCGAAAATCATTGTATAATAATGTAAAATTTCCTTACATTCCAAGAGTGCCCCTCCTCCCCTCTTATAAAAGGCCCCCACCTCTACCACCTCATGAACACTTTCAAGCCATTTGGATCTGCCAAACTCTGCCCAAATATCCTCCCAACATCCCTCCCTTACTCCTAGAAGCCTCACTTTGGGCAGAATTCTTCCCAAGGAAGCCTTTGGCTCAAATCAAAAACAGTTACCCGATTTTTAGGTAATGTCTTCTCTAATGTTGTTTTGTTTTATTTTTCTTCTCCAACCCCTTAAACTCTTTTTATTCATTTATTTTGTAACAAAACCAGTATCCTCAATATACTATGATTTTGTTATAATAAGGATTCGAGCTAAACTTACACACACCTACATCTAATGGTTAAAGAACATACTGTTTCTATGGATGGCGAATTTCTGCCTCACGAAACGATGATTGTTCAACACACATATGACACATTCAAAGGTGGCCATTAAGATGTCTCTATATTTATATATGATATATAATATGTTTAGTTTTTACTTATGCTTCTGTATTTCTCATTTATGGCATAATTTATGATTTCCATTATGGGTAAACGCGATAATTTCATTTTAGGAAGTGCGGACTACCGCCCCCTCAAAGTGATTTGAATCGTTAATTCCATATGTGGGATGTATAAAGGATGGAGTAAATAGTATTATACACTATATTATACTGTAATTTTATTATACATTTATATCATTGTGATTTCATTCCATTAAATACGAAATATAAATGAAAGTAGCGTTCATGCGTACGTACGGCTTACCGTCTCCATGAACGGTGCATTTCATTTCTTACCTCTAAATGTTACGTAATATTATAAATGAATGTATATACTGTATATATATGATATATATGATATCTACATCATGAATATAATTCTGGATATATTGGATATTTCACCACATGACCAAATTGTAATTATAAGAAGTTTATTTTTGACATAAGTACCAAAGATCGACAAAACGACCGTTATTAACTTATATAATTACATAATGTTCATAACATGGTAATAAGTGATATAAAAGGAATAATTAACATGGAAAAGGTTATTAAGTAAATATAAATTAACTCTAGTTTATCATTCAGGAGGTTAAAGAACGGTCGAGTCAGGACAAGACGCAAGGTAAGGGAACTTCTTAACCCAATTTCTATTCTTTGGGTTAATATCCTACTTTCAAATTATGTCATGATATTATTATGTCCTATATTGTATTTTTACATTATTTATGTGTACTTATAGTTAATACACATTATATATGTACTTTATTTAAAAAATGATCTTTTTAAGGACTTCGTCTCAATCCCCTTTCATTGAGGCATATTTGGTTTTATACACAACTTTCTTTTATACGGTGTATAAACCCCTTTGACTTTTATGTTTATTCAAGAGGAATCATTTTTATACAAAGCGTTTTGCTAAACGACAAAAGGGAATGTTTTTCTTTCCATACTTATGTGGCGACAATGACTTCTCCGCCACCGTGACCATTATTTGAGTTTCAGCTTCCTCTACAAGCCATCATTTTTTTTAATGAAAAATAAATACAAAGTTTTAACTTTCTTTTATTTTAGTATTGAAAATGGTTTTGAAAGCATTTTTATTATATCAATGTGTTTTATAGATATCTTGTTATTGAAATGTGGAAATGTTACTTTCCCTTTATGCATGTTTTATGTGATACGACTATGTTATGGTTTATGATATGTTTAAACCTATTCATATGAGGAATGTATTGGACTTAATAAGTGACGGGTGGAGCCCGCTATAGCTCATCGATGCATCGGTAGGTCTCATGAGACAACTAGACGTGGAATTGTACGAGGCCCTTTCCCAATTTGATTTATGGTTTTGGCAGAGGCCTTAATCATTTTAGACGTCTTGGCCGAGGCCTTGACAAAATGTTTCAGAATGTCTGGCATTATACATTCCCTCATTATGAAAGTAGTTATTGATATTGCATGTGATTATTCGACCAGTAGAATATCCATGTGAAGAAGTGAATGGAATTATCTCATTTTACTTTTTCCATATTTTGTTGATGTTCAAGTTTAAAAGGCTTTTGTTTTAGTTATACATTGCCTTAAATTTTTATGTTTATTTATGAAAGCTTCCGCAATATTGTTATCCTTACTGAGCATCTGAGCTCACCCCTTTCAATGTTTTAATATTTTCCAGGATGTGAAGAAGTATTTTATGAATGACCTGCTGGGATAGTCATAAGAGGATATGAGTGTGGACTATGAAGACTTTGTTATTATTTTTTCACTTTATGATGTAATGTAAGACTTATGAAGGTATCTAGTGTTTCCAAGGCTACTAAAATAATCGGTCTTTCGAGACTTGATCTTTTGTGATCATGCAAATGTTACGAAGTAATGCACCGACTCTGGGTAGCTGGGGTCGGGGCGTTACAGTTGGTATCAGAGGCAGTTTAGTACTAAACTTGGAAGATAGATTTAGGTAAACTCTGATTAGAGCACATAGCCCAAAGATAGATTTTGAGGATTAGTATAGAAGAACTTCCTAGAATTTTGTTATTGTAGAGATTTTGTGAGTTTTCCGAGCAATACATCCCTGTCTGGATACGAGCAGGTAGAGGCATCTCTGGCACAGATGTACCTAGGGGTAAAACCTGAAAACACCGCTTTGAGCTAGACTCGAACGGGAA
Organism: Viscum album; assembly: GCA_963277665.1. Lineage (NCBI taxonomy): Eukaryota > Viridiplantae > Streptophyta > Magnoliopsida > Santalales > Viscaceae > Viscum > Viscum album. The sequence goes on along the minus strand of OY728163.1, from coordinate 373,565,719 downwards.
CTGGTTCACAACAACGGGCCTTGCTGCACTCTTGGTTACGACACTCTCGGGGGATATGCTTAGTATAATTCTCATTTTATTTACAAACCACTATGAAGGGTTATGAGAATATACTTCCTCAAAGGAAACATTTCTTTTTATGATTATGGATTATATCCATAAATAGTTCAATTTATGTAAAGTGTTTTACAAATATGGAATTATGTATTTTATTTCATAAACTAATCTAGTTTATGCCATTATTTAGAAATGGAGCCTAGTGGAAGGAATGGAAATCATATCAATGCACGCACTCCATGTAGGGATTTCCCTCCTGCTCAAGATAATTATGGTGGAGCTAGTGATACAACTGGTGCTGATCAGCTTCTCATCGTACTGGGACAACTCACGCAGGTTATGAATAATAACCTTACTCGTATGGAGCACCCTGATCCGCAACGTGGAGGATCAATTCTAGACCGTTTCATGAGGTAACAACCACCAACCTTCAATGGGGGTACAAATCCATTAGTAGCTGAGCAATGGATAAACTCCTTAGAGAAAATGTTCCATGCCTTGGGGAGTAGCGAAAGGGAGAAGGTTCTCATGGTAGTTTACCGCCTCACTGGAGATTCCAATCAGTGGTGGTCACTGATTCAAAACACAAAGGAAGATGATGACATATCGAATATGGAATGGAGGGATTTCAAAGATCTTTTCTTAGAAAAATACTTTCCTCATGACCATAGAGCAGATATGGAAAGGCAATTTTTGAGTCTGAAACAAAAGGAGGATGAGAATGTCGCAAAGTATGAGGCCAACTTTACAAGGTTAGCGAGGTATGCTACAGATTATATACGTAACCCAAGACGTAAGATTGATCATTTCTTTGATGGGTTAAAACCATTTCTCCGTCGGGCTTTAGTATCACAATCGTTCTCAACATATGAAGATATTGTCTCATGTGCTATCAAGACAGAAAAGGAATTCTCTAAGTCTTATGACAACAAAGTAAAGCAAGAGAAGAAGAGAATGGTGGAAGAAGAGAATGATAAAGGGAAAAAAGGTAAAGAAGGATTTTCCATTATGTGATAATTGTGGGAAGAATCACCCTAGTACTTGCCTAAAAGGAATGGGAGTTTGTTATAAATGTGGAGAAAAAGGTCACCAGGCTCGTGATTGCAAGGGAAAGAAAGAGGCTATCAAAGTTGAATGCTACAATTGTAGAGAAATGGGTCATTATGCAAATGAATGTCCTAAGCGTCAGGGAAACTTACCTCAGAAAAGGCCAAGGGATCAAGGACAAGCTTATGTTGTTACTACAGATGAAGTTGAGTAATTATTGTATTTGTGTTTTTGGACTCAAGAACTAGATTATGGTTATAAGAATAATGTGATATATATAAGGATTGTACTGCAGTACATGTTGTTTTCAATAAGGTTTTAATATGATGAAGGTAATTATATTTTTAGTATGTGACAATAAGAGAAACTTTACTTTGTTTGGGGAATCTGATAAATTGATTTTGGAATTAAGAGACCTTTTAGAGAAAGTCTGGACAGAGGTGTTTTGGATAACTATAAAGGTTGGAATGGATTAAGTTGATCTTTGGATAGTATTGTTTAAGGTTAAAAAATTTATGAAGATTATTTTCGAATATTATAATACTATAGTTTTAGGAAAAGGACAACCTAAAGGGTGGGGCATAACCCGTCGCGTCGGAAAAAGCTGCAGGAATCGAACCCACAATCATAGTGCGACAGGCCTTTATTTCCTACCACTAGCCTACAGGAAGTCCCTGGTTATTAAAAAATAATTTTACTAATCTAAATGGTATGTGTTAACATTTGGAACCTTATAAAATTATGATAAGTATAATATTTTTGAGTTCTATTATCTTTTTTAGTGAAAGATGTGTTGAAGGTTGAAACTCTAATTGTCAAGCATAAATATATATATACCTATCTCTTATTCAAGGAATAAATTAATTCTTAAACTTTAGTAAAGGGATATTAAAACAAAAAAAATGTGTTATCCTAATACCTTATGTCTTGTTGAACTGATGATATTTTAAATCAACATAGATTGAAGGCCTTGAGGCCCTCAGTTTGACAGTTGATTGTGATTGATGACCTCAATCACTCCCTACAAATATTTACGTTTTTCCTCCAATTATATGTCTCTAATTACCACCAATGTTCTCCTAATCGAGATCATAATTGGGTGGTGACTTTTTCATTTCACTTTCCCTCTTATTAAGGCTAAATTTTATTAATCTTATTTCCGATGTGGGTTTTCCACAAAGGTATTTTCTATTTTCAACCTTTTAATTTCCAAGAAAATTTCAAATTGCGAGGATGCAATTTATTGAAGGAGGGGAGAATGTAACACCCCGAGCTTCCACGATACGCTTCTCATTCAATAATGCAATAGCTTGCATTGTACGCAACTTCGAGTTCTAAAACACTGCGACTAATCAAAGTAGTTGTTATGAATAGTAATAACCACTTTTTAAAATTATAGAAATTTTATATTTCAAAATGGACTTCATTTTTGTATTCGTAATATCGAAATTATCCAAAGTTGAATTTTTTTGTAATTTTCTGAGAACTTCTAAATTTTTATGAATAGTGAAAAATACTTAAAAACAACTTTTTTAATCAAAATAATTTATAGTGATAAATTATACTATTTAGTGGTTTTAATGTATAATTAGAATATATTTTTACCATTTTATCCAATGGTGGTCATTAGAATTAATTTAACATTGAAATTGGACATAAACAATTGCCAGTCTTTTGATATAAATTGTTTCTTAAAAACACACTATTTGTTGTAACAGCAGGAATTAATTATAAAATTAATTAATGCAACTTATATTTTTGGAATTTTGTAAAATAGACATCATTTTTGAATTTGGAATATCAATTATAGCTTAGGGTGAAATTTTGGCCTTATTCTGAAAAGCTTCAATTTTTTATGAATAGTGAAACCACTAAGTGGTTGTTAAAAACTGATTTTTCGTTAAAATGAAATATTACCACTTCTGTGATTTGATTTTCAAAAATCTGACATACATGGTTTTCATTTAGAAGTAAAATGTGGTTCAATGAGATTAAATTTTTTTTTGGTGAATAGTAACTTTTAAGTTCTTAATCGCGATTAGAGGTAATTAGTGTAGTTTAAGGTAAAAATAATGTTTTAATAATATGATATGAGCTTGACACTTGTCCTACTCCTATTGGATGAGTCATGGCCGACCACGACAACCCATGTGTCAACTTGGGGACCCCATTGAGCCACATTGGTTGGAAAATGACATTAATATATATTTATTTAATGTTAAAATTAAATTGACACAAACATGAGATGTTTTACTAAAACACTTTTTACATGGGGTTATACAAGTCATATTTTTGACTATAAATAGTCATTGGAAAGCTAAACAAATTTACTACATCATATTATTTTTTTTATTATTTTTAGACATTAAATAAATTAAATTATTTATGACATCATTATGATGCAGCGATGACCTCATTATTTAATGATTTTAATAAAATGAAAAGATAATGTAAAATACAAGGCTTATACTCGTCCAAAGACAATTGGATGGGTAGCTTTAGAACCCTTATCACCATATCCACGAATTATATAAGTGTGGGACCTTTATAATCCGAAAATCATTGTATAATAATGTAAACTTTCCTTACTTTCCAAGAGTACCCCTCCTCCCCTCTTATAAAAGGCCCCCACATCTACCACCTCATGCACACTTTCAAGCCATTTTGCTCTGCCAACCTCTGCCCAAATATCCTCCAAATATCCCTCCTTTACTGCTATAAGCCTCACTTTGGGCAGAATTCTTCCCAAGGAAGCCTTTGGCTCAAATCAAAAACAGTTACCCGATTTTTAGGTAATGTATTCTCTAATGTTGTTTTGTTTTATTTTTCTTCTCCAACCCCTTAAACTCTTTTTATTCATTTATTTTGTAAAAACACCAGTATACTCAATATACTAGGATTTTTTTATAAGAAGGATTCGATCTACACTTACACACACCTACATCTAATGGTTAAAGAACATATTGTTTTTGTGGATGGCGAATTTCTGCCTCACGAAACGATGATTGTTCAACACTCATATAACACCTTCAAAGGTGGCCATTAAGATGTCACTATATTTATATATGATATATAATATGTTTATGCTTTAATTATGCTTCTTTATTTCTCATTTATGGCATAATTTATGATTTCCATTATGGGTAAACGCGATAATTTCATTTTAGGAAGTGCGGACTACCGCCCCCTCAAAGTGATTTGAATCGTTAATGCCATATGTGGGATGTATAAAGGATAGAGTAAATGGTATTATACACTATATTATACTGGAATTATATTATACATTTATATCATTATGATTTCATTCCATTAAATACGAAATATAAATGAAAGTAGCGTTCATGCGTACGTACGGCTTACCATCTCCATGAACGGTGCATTTCATTTCTTACCTCTAAATGTTACGTAATATTATAAATGAATGTATATACTGTATATATATGATATATATGATATCTACATAATGAATATAATTCTGGATATATTGGATATTTCACCACATGAACAAATTGTAATTATAAGAAGTTTATTTTTGACTCAAGTACCAAAGATCGACAAAACGACCGTTATTAACTTAAATAATTACATAATGTTCATAACATGGTAATAAGTGATATAAAAGGAATAATTAACATGGAAAAGGTTCTTAAGTAAATAGAAATTAACTCTAGTTTATTATTCATGAGGTTAAAGAACGGTCGAGTCAGGACAAGACGCAAGGTAAGGGAACTTCTTAACCCAATTTCTATTCTTTGGGTTAATCTCCTACTTTCAAATTATGTCATGATCTTATTATGTCCTATATTGTATTTTTACATTATTTATGTGTACTTATAGTTAATACACATTATATATGTACTTTCTTTAAAAAATGATCTTTTTAAGGACTTCGTCTGAATCCCCTTTCATTGAGGCATATTTGGTTTTATACACAACTTTCTTTTATACGGTTTATAAACCCTTTTGACTTTTACGTTTATTCAAAAGGAATCATTTTTATACGAAGCATTTTGCTAAACGACAAAAGGTAATGTTTTTCTTTCCGTACTTATGCGGCGACAATGACTTCTCCGCCGCCGTGACCTTTATTTGAGTTTCGGATTCCTCTACAAGCCATCATTTTTTTTAATGAAAAATAAATACAAAGTTTTAACTTTCTTTTATTTTAGTATTGAAAATGGTTTTGAAAGCGTTTTTATTATATAAATGTGTTGTATTGATATCTTGTGATTGAAATGTGGAAATGTTATGTTCCCTTTATGCATGTTTTATGTGATACGATTATGTTATGGTTTATGATATGTTTAAACCTATTCATATGAGGAATGTATTGGACTTAATAAGTGACGGGTGGAGCCCACTATAGCTCCTCGATGCATCGGTTTGTCTCATGAGACAACTAGACATGGAATTGGCCGAGGCCCTTTCCCAATTTGATTTATGGTTTTGGCCGAGGCCTTAATCATTTTAGACGTCTTGGACGAGGCCTTCACAAAATGTTTCAGAATGTCTGGCATTATACATTCCCTCATTATGAAAGTAGTTATTGATATTTTATGTAATTATTCAACCAGTAGAATATCCATGTGAAGAAGTGAATGGAATTATCTCATTTTACTTTTTCCATATTATGTTGATGTTCAAGTTTAAAAGGCTTTTGTTTTAGTTATACATTGCCTTAAATTTTTATGTTTATTTATGAAAGCTTCCGCAATATTGTTATCCTTACTGAGCATCTGAGCTCACCCCTTTCAATGTTTTAATATTTTCCAGGATGTGAAGAAGTATTTTATGAATGACCTGCTGGGATAGTCAGAAGAGGATATGAGTGTGGAATATGAAGACTTTGTTATTAGTTTTTCACTTTATGATGTAATGTAAGACTTATGAAGGTATCTAGTGTTTCCAAGGCTACTAAACTAATCGGTCTTTCGATACTTGATCTTTTGTGATCATGCCAATGTTACGAAGTAATTCACTGACTCTGGGTAGCTGGGGTCGAGGCGTTACATACCCCATGCCCTCCCTATCTCTCACACCCTCCAGTCCTTTAGTGTCTATCACACCCTTCATCAATTATGACCATCATCTGATATATCTCCTCCCCATACATCAGGTTCAGCGGTGAGGGAGAAATTCATCACTCCTATTTATTCATGAGTATATTAGAGGGTGATAGTTATAGATACAAGTTTTAATGTTAATAAAAATATTGAAAATTTGTATACGATTAATTTTTTTCTTCATAAAATATGTAAAAAATATTACTATGGAGAGAAATATGAATAGTTTATATCTCTAGAATATGAATGAGTTGAAGATAGTTGTCCCATTTGACTATTATGGGGGTTCCAACAGATGATGATGTGGGATTATTTGGACAGATTCTAGTCTAGTTGGTGGTAGGGCACATTAACCTTATGATTAACTATGATGATTAGAGGAATGTGAATCAGTCTTGGAAAAATTAAGTCTTTGATTTATATATAAAGTTAATTTTAATACATTATGGTGTAATTGAATGTTATTATATTATTAAATTCTAATGTTTTAAAAAATAATCTCTTTATACAGATGTTATTCCACTTTATCATTGCTAATCTTATAGCACAAAAGTGGACACTGAAAACTTTACGTCACAAAGAGAATTATTTTAAATGGATATTATGGAATTAATTCCATGATAATAATTGATTAATTAGGATTTGAATGATAAGGTACCTAAAGTCATACCTATAGAGAAATGGAAGGTTTTCTTTGATAGTTATCATCACGATAATCATTTTTTGTTGAAATATATATTGTTATATTAATATAATTTTACATATATACATGAATATGAAAATGAGATGAAATATTATACATTACTATTAAATTACATGTTATTTATTTCAGGATGTTTCATGGAAACATACATCAATTCGAGCTAAACAAATCGTCACTCACACTACCAGTTCAAAGAGATTTTCATGAAACAGAATGACTATGGTAATATTTTCAGTAGTTTATATATTTATAAGATAAAACTAACTATTTAAAATATTAATTTTTTTATTTATTTCCATTTAATGCATTTAAATAACTTAGGGCACCATGTCTTCTGAACAGAACTATGGTTGTATGTTCATACAGAATATAATGGGAGTTATGTTAATGACTGGCAAATAAGTTGGGGTATGAATTCATTTTTCATTGAAAAATATTATTGTTAGTTTTTAATTTGTTAATATTTATTTATTAAAATATGACTAATATTTTATTTTTAGTTAAAAATAAAAGAATTATGGGTTTAAAATCCTACGCAGTCCTTCTTGGTCTCCCAAGATGATCGTGTTGGTCAAGTCCTTGGGAAGAAGCATCTTGATCAAGTGTGAGGAATATGTTTGGGACCATTACCATTTGTGGCCATTGGTAGTAAAATAGGGAATACAGTAGTATATACTCCTATTTTTAGTTACTCCCTACCTCTAGATTCTCAGAGGGAGTTTTTTTAAATGAAAATCGCAATTCAAGAGCAGGAGGCTCATATAAAGATTCAAGATGGAAAGTTAATCACTCCGGAGAATGTTTTGATTGAATTATATCAAAATATTACTGGATTTATCCCTAGTGATATTTCATCGATGGATGGTAGTGATCAGGTATATCACACAACATTAAAATCATTTAGTTCACAAATATTTATCGATCTTAATTTTACATTTAAATATATAGAAAAGATTAATTTTTAACATAATATTCATGTACATGCCGATAGTAGGAAGTGGATATTGAGATGGATAGGGTATCAATAAAAGTTTATCTAGTTGTTATTAGGGATTTCATTGGATTTGGTGATTATTTGTTACTAAAAATATTATAAACAAACACTAATATGGTGATTTGGAAATCATTTTGTGGTTTCTAGTGGGGATATATGTATTTATCTTACATTTCATGAAAATATTTATACTTCTTCCTTTAGGAGTATTTTTTAGATGGGAAACCACATTTTATTCTAGGGTATGGTTGATTACATGATAATATCACTTTATTTAAAAATGTGTAAGAAAATTTCATAGAATATTTTGATGATATCCCTCCTAGAAAACTCAAGGTTTCACAACATCAATGCTTAGTGGGTTATTTACAAATACCTATTCTTATCTACTCAAGTATTGTATTAGTAAATAATTTTATGAATATGTAAGACAATTAATTATCAATTTGGTTGTGATTTCTTTACTCAAATATATCTAGGTGATAGTTTAGTGGAATGCATGAACATTGATGATACATAGATTAAATCACTTACATGATCTTGGGTCGTATAGTCCAGGATTATGGCATTGTTTTCAATTATGTTGGTATCATTATTTAATTGGTTTTCTGAGTCTATGAAGTTATATTTGTCAAATTATAATAGTCTTACCATTAGTTTTAACCTTAATAGTGAGAATCCATTTAAGGGTTGAAATAAGATCTCTAATATAACTTTTGTTTTGGGAACTGATTTTGGTTTTTACTTGTGTCATGGTAGTTTTAACTGGTTTTTCTATTCTGATATTAGGATTATACATTGAGTAGTAAATGTGGAACACTAATCAATGTGAATTTTGACTATTTTATCTACATTTTTAGTTGTGGGTGGAATCTCGTAGGTAATTTTGAACCAGATTTTGCAAAACTCTTTTGATAATTAATGTTATAAATGTGGTACATGAGAAACTCATTGAGTTGGTGTATTTAATTCAAATTTGATAGGGAGATGATGTATTTAGAAAATATAGTTATTATTTCTATCTTTATTATTTATATTTTTCTAGTGTAATTATTTCTAAAATATCTTATAGGGACATTATTTTTCCCATAACAGTTTTTCCATATGATGCATCATGTGGCCATATTTATAGCATTTTATGATTATCCATGTGGACCTCTAGTTTTCTAATTACAATTTCCCTTTTGTTAAATAATTATTAATAAGGGACATGATATATTATTTTGGAATTCCTATGAGTGGGGAAGTATCACTAGAATAAGGTATGGTAGTTACCCTATAGTTTCAACTGATCTCTATTGCATGATTGGTTGGGATCATATTGATTTTGGGTAAGCTATACCATCATTTTATCTATGTGTAGTGTATCATGGGGTGGACATCATAAACTATTTATATGCAATCATGTATCATCGGTTAGTCTATTATAGAATAATTTTTTGTCCAATATGAAATTTTTTAATGGGGCATCCTTATGTTACACTAGAAACCCTAGCTTTTTTATACACATTGAGAACCTCTAGCATTGCGATGAAGAAATGCTTAACATAAGGGACAATGTGACAACACTGGTATGTTTTTCCCTTTTATTGTGAATTTTGATTTTATGAGATGTATTGGATAAATTTTGTGATCTTTAGGTAAGGTATGTGGTCATATATAGATGTTTTTGGCTCACTATGCTTCACTAAACCTTGGTGGACACAATTTTGTAAATCATGGTTTGAGTTGTGTTTTTGTTGTGGGAGTAGAAAATGGCCATTATGGTGATTAGTGTAACATGATGGGTGAAATGGTTAAGGATTCAATTTTGGATAATTTTTTTCATTCGGGAGTCCCTCTTGTAAAAACATGTTGAATGACTTCACTATAGTATATTTCTGTAATATAATAGGGAGAAATAAGTGGTTTTTTCTTAGTGAAAGGAACATTATGCCTAGGCCCGTGGATTCATACTAGGTGGGGTTAGTCGCAAGGCTCTGAAAAATGAAATATGTATTGTAAAATATTGATGGGGTGACCATGGTATACTAGTATTAGTGAATGTTAATATACTTTCAACAGTTTGGTTTTTTCATTGCAGGTTCCTCTTTGGTTGGGTGACACCTAACATGGTGTTGCTTCCTGGAGTGGGGGAATGAGTTAGGGTGTGGGTTATTTCCTAGAATAAAATGATTATAAAAATAAAATTTATATTTTGGTGTTTTTTATTTACATGGTTTTCTATAGCTTATATTTTTTATTTTTGTTCTATTCTATTTCAAATAGACAAGAGATAACAATTTCTTATTTAAGAAGTGTGTGTCATAAGTATTGGAAGGTTTCCATCTAGGTATATATACACCTCCCCTGTATAATTTTCATGGTTTTTATAAAGTATTAAATCAATATAATGTATGCATTCAAAGATCTATTACCCCTATAGAGGATTCAATTATTGATTTAGAGCATTGGTATGGAACTGGGAGTGTGGAGGTATCAATATCGTGGACCATGGGAGCCTGCTGTGTTGGAACTTTTTCACTCAATTTTTTCAGGGTATTATACTAATATTTGTATACTTTTTTATACTATAATACTCTAAATAGTACATTAATTCAAATTATATAGTGTACAATGTTCATTATTTTATTTAGTAATCACACACACACATACACACATATCCATTTTTATTTGGTTGTTCTGGGGATGCAGATTCTGTAGCTATTTTTTTAAAGAAATATATAGTAGTGGTTTAAACCACCACTATGTATTCTAAATTATTTTTTATAGGTGTTTTAAACCATCTATATGTAAGGTAATTATTTTTTGGTGGTTTTTTTATTTTAGTTGCGGTTTCCCCTCCCAAAAAATACTCAAGATATATTGGTTGTTTAAATCGCTACTAAAAACGTTTTTTAATGGTTCCTAGAAACCATAATTAAATAGATTAAACTTACATGGTTTATATTCTGATTCAAAATTTATAAACAGTATTTGGTAACCATCATATAACTATATGGCGGTATTTTAAAGTGCTACTAACTCAAAAAACACTACTATCAGTCAATTTTGTTATAGTGATGTCAAGTGGAAAAAGCATATGATTGAATATATTATATAATAAAAATAAGGTTTTATAAATATCAAGGAAAAATATTATGTATAGTCAAATAATTTACATATTTTTATAAATTAGGTGAATGAATATGAAATCAATATGACCATTTTTTATGAACAGGTGACCAGAATCGTTAAATCCTATAGAATTATTTTCTAGTTGATAGAGAGTGTCAGGCTTGAAGTTAGAGAACACTCAATATACTTAAATGATCTCAAATATATTTTTATGAAATAATATAATGATTTAGACGACTTAAATATGAAAAAAGTGTTATAATATGAAAGTTTGAAAATATGCGGAAAGAGTTGAAAAAAATGAAGCATGTTGTCAATATATTTTCTAAAAATGATTGTTTTCTTATAGTCTTAAAAATTTTAAAAACATTAAAAGTAATTTTATATATGGAATAATGTATTTAGGATATTTTATATGTTTTTTTAATTTTTTTTGTTATTTTTCCTTAAACGTTTTGTGCAATAAAATATTTTCCTTTAGGTTTCTTATATTCTTTTTTTTTTAAAACACATGGGGGAGAAAATTAGATTATATTTTTTTATAAAGGAGGGGTAAGAAAAAGGGCATAATTTTTAAAATTATATTGTGATTTATTTTAATCTTAATTGTTTTTATTCTTTATTTGTTCTTGTGTCTTCTTATTTTCAAAACCGAGAGATTATTGGGTTGAACAAATTATTTAAACAATATATTTTGAAAATCACAATTCATATTCTTAATTTTTTATCTTATGATAGTTTTCATGTTTATTTTTTTTATTTTTATATATTTATAAGTAGTCATTATAATATAATTTACCTTGATTTAAAGAACCTTTTCAAGTGTAAGTTTACCATAAGGAAATGTGTAAGTATGTTTTAATTATTTGTTTAAAATAAGTGTTTCAAAAGTTTTTTCTTTGGGTTTTTGTTTTACATAAAGTGTATTGTAGTTTCACTATAACACTTAATTATTATAATTATAATTATAGTAATTAATAATAAGGTGATATAAATTTCTTTAATATAGTTTATAATTATCCCAAGAATTAGGGAATTCAAACATTGGAGTAAATTATAGCATATGTCTATAAATAGAATTGAAACTTTTATGTAAAGAATACACATGATGAAAATATATCTGAGGGATTCTTAAGTTCTGATGTCTATAAATTATTGTTTCCATTATTTCTTGAATTTATAATCCTTTTATGGAGTTTTTTATTAAGATAATACATGTGTGAGGATCACTTATAAATGATCTTAAGCTTATTTATTGGTCTTTATTAATTTAATGATTTGTGGGACCAAGGGCGACTATAGATAAGGAGACATAGTTCATTATTCTCAGACAAGATCAATGTATTTTAAAAGGGAGAAACCTTTTTTTTCTAAGAAGGATGATTGAGAGATTTTTGGGTTTTGGAATATAGACCAACTGATAGGTTTATAATCATGGGTACCTAAATTTAGTTTTACATGCTTCTTTTATACATTGGGTTAAAGACAAGACCTCACTCAATTGATGTTATATACATTGAATCATTTAGGTTTTATTCACATCAATCTTTTATAGAAGTTTTTGGCTATCTTTATGTATAAGTTTCTATTTTTTATATTTTCTTAGTTACTCTATTTTTTATTTTATTGAAATAATATCATTATAATTGTTTTATCATTCTTTTTTATTGGAAAAATATCATTTTTAATGTTTGTTTTAATCATGATAACACTTATCTATTAATATTAGAGATTTATTTTTTAAATTTTCCTAAAAACTACAATTTCCCCTCCCCCCCCCCACACACCCAGAAACACATTCTAATTGTATATCTATCATATATCCTAATGCAACATTAACTTATTCATGATTTTCTAATCCTCCAACTTCTCACTAATCCTAAAATGTATTTTACAATTTCATTCACCCTGGTAAAGTGATCATCAATGTTTTCATCATCCCAAATTTTATATCCTCCAATATACTCCTCTATAACTATAGTTTAACTTCCTTCACCTTAGTATTACTATATAGACCTAACCTTAAAAATTACATAATATACTATCCTTAGACTATAATTCAAATTGTTTTAATTAAAAAATATATTTTAGGTTTAGAGTTTTAGATAATTAGGTCATAAATATTACATATCAAACCCATACATTACAAAGTGGAAACATCTAATATGTATCCATTTTTCCTATACTATAAAAATCCCAAACCAGTTTTTTGGAATCATTGGTATGGAGCACTAAACTATTGGTATAGACTATACCAATAGTTTGGAGGGGAATTGGCTATTTTTATGTTGGTATATGTCATATGAAAATCCTATACCAACAATTCTGAAAAACTATTGGTATAAGTAATGGAACATTAAAAGCCAACTTAGTTTTGATCCTAGCACCTCCCATTTATATTCCAAATACCTAACTACTAAGCTACGATGAATTTTTCGAACATAATTTGATTTATATATATATATGTGTGTATGTATGTATGTATAATTACAAGTAATTTAATTTCTTATGTATTTAATGTTATTTTACCAAATAATCAATAAAAATATGGGCAACTATACCAATAGTTCTCAAAACCATTGGAATAGACTTATACCAATGTTTCTGAAAACATGTTTATAGGTACCCTGATTTTGGGACCTATACAAACTATGGGTATATGTTCTCTCCATGGGACATATACCAATGGTTTTGGGAAACATCATGAATATAAGATCTCTAAAAGGGGTCTATACCAACAGTTTTGGCCAAAATCATTTGTATAGGGTCTCATCATGGTACATATACCAAAAATGTTTCCCAAACCATTGGTATAGGGTCTCTGTAAAGTACCTATACACAAGGTTTTATCTAAACTATTAGTATATGTGCATTGGTATAGATCAAATTTCTATTATTGTTCCCACAGTATAAAACTATTAAAAGTAAACATGTTTTATTTTGATGAAAATTCATTATGATATTGATCATGACTTCTTCTTTGATTATACTAATTTTTAAATGATATAAGAAACATTTAAAAATGTGAGATGATCAAAAAAGGCTCATGAATAGACATAAAAGTAAGAAATATGTTTGTATAGTGAAAAAATTGAAAACAAATAATATTTTTATCTTTATCAAAATATTATTTGGCCATATGAAAAGGATCATATTCACATGAAAAACAAACACTTTTTATCAAAGAAAATATTTAAAACTTATAACAAGAAAAAAAATTTAGGAAACTTAAAGCATTGTTTTCATAATATGTGACAGAAATAAATAGATCCAAATTAAATATATCGATGAAACCTCTACAGTTAACTCAATCCTTCTTTCCTTTGAAGATAAGGAACATTGCCCAATGCATTGGAGTGTTATATCATGCTCACCCATCATATAAGTTGTATCAGGCTCACCAGTCATATAACCAGTATTGGGATCACCCATTGTATATCATATAATGAGATGACCCATTATTATCTATAATTTTCAAGTACCATATCATAAATGATAAATTTTAATTGTGTATCCTTTCATCCTAAAACCCTTTAAATAATTCTTTGAACACCTATGAAAATCATTTTCTGATATTGAGACACCCTTTCCTTTTAAAAACTCATTTTCAAAACTAAGATACTTTGAATAAAGGGAGGATTTGTTTTTATTTGAATAAAACATGGAATGTTTTAAAAGGAATAAAAACATAAAATAATGCTTGTGGTGGTGGAAAAAAATTATTCTATATATTTCAAAATAGAACATTCCTTTTGACTTTAGTAAAAAAAGAGAAAAGTTTCCATATAAAATATGAAAAAATATTCCTTTAATGACCTTTGTAAGAAATTAAAAAGAAACATAAAATTTAATTTATAAATTATTTTTGTCCATATTAATAATTTAATAATATAATTTCACAAATATATACATGGAAGAAAAATATTTAGAAAATAAATAATTAAAACATTTAAAATGATGTTTTAAGTTAATGTACCCCTTACCTCGAGTATGACTCATCACATATGTTCTTTATCATTGAGAATAATAAAATTATGTTAATTATATACTTTATTAAGAAACATTTTCCATTTTATCATTCCTTTTATATTATTTATTATCAGGTTATATATGGTTTATTTATTAATTCAATTCTTGCCAGGTGTTTTAATGATATTCAGCTCCTATGTCCAAAATGGCTTTGGTACGTTTATTATGGTAAAAGAGTTCATTATTAAATTATCATAAAATAATAAGCATGATAAAATTATATGTTTTATAAATTAATTAAACTTTTAAAACCAACAATGAAATATGGTTATGAATAATTAATTATGTTATAATAATGGAGAAGGTAGGTCATACGTACGACTGAGTAATGTTTCCATTCATAAATGAACCTTAAAGAAAGAAGGTATGTATGATTTTATCTTTCAAAAATTATTATTATATAATAAATTTAACATTATATCTTTAATTACTTTATATATACCATCCATGGGATAGGGTGATGAAAAATTAATTGCATCACTTCATGGTGGCGGTAATCCACAAGTACACACGAACAATGTCATCATTTATCAATTAATGTAAAGTTAAGAAAATGGATTAAATATTATCTTCAAACAGTGATAATTATTTTATTGTAATCATAAAAATATGTATATTAAATGTATCATTATAATCATTCCTGATAGGTATTTATGGAAAATGAATTACGTCAGTTCATAAGGAGGTAGTCTTCCGTACACATGAATGATGGTTTCATTTCCAATTTTATGGAATTGGAGATGGATATAGGTTATTACATTAACATGATAACATCTTATTATATGGAATATACTGATGTTTTTGTTTAATCATTGGTGAAATATATTTTAAGGAGTTATAAGAAGAAATAAAACATAAACATTCCGTTAAAATTTATACATCCTTTTTAGAAAAAACTCATTTAATTTACATCTTAATCCCAATAAGGTTAATATTATGAATAAAATAATACCTCTATATTTTGTTTAATTGTGTTATTAATGGATTTTGGAAGGTATTTTCTGAATTATAGTTCTCAAACTATGTGATGAAGAGAGGAGAGTAGGTTCCCTCTTATAAGGGAGAGGAGGGTCACTCTCAGAGTCTCTAAAAGTAATAAATTAATATAAATGAATTTTCATGTTCAAGTGGATAAAAAGTTTTAATTATAATATAATATGAGTATGATTTTAAATCCTATCATACAATAAAATTTGGACAACTCTTGGTGATTTTTTCACTAATTTATCTCTATTTAAACCCCTCGTTAACAATTTTAACGATTACCGTGATATCAATGTTTTTTACTCAATATGGGTCAAGAAACATAAAATAAAATAAAAGTGTCCCATAAATGGAAATTTTATTATTATAAATCATAAATCATTCACTTGGACAAATATATGAGTTTTTTAATTTTAAATCATTTACTTAAATATTTTTTATTATAATATATCATTAATATCATTTTTGAAACTATTCATTTAATTTGACTTTGAAAAAAATGTTAAAGATAAATAATTAGAATATAAACCTTTAAAACTTACCTAATATGTTATATTTATCTATAAAATTAATGGGCACTATAAATAATGAAAAAAATATTACTTTTGGAATTTTGAAAATCATTTACATTATTTTTTTACAACTTTCACAAGCACTCAGTCGATGTTGTGTAGGAATTTAAGATAAATATATCATCACTAAAAAATAAATATAAATTAATATAAAAAAATAAAATACTTTATATAAAAATTTATATTAATTAAATATGTACATTTACTCACATTTATGTAATGAACACTTATTTAATATATTGTTTACAATTTTCTAGCCTAGTGCAAGCATTGAAAAAGTATTTGGATAATTCATTTTTTATTCAACTCCATGATTCATTTATATCCATTAAAAACACAAATAATACATAATATTTATTAACTAATTTTTTAAAATACTTATCCCTTCTCAATATGAACATTAGGAAACCAAATTTTACTTTTCTAGTGTCGTTCAAGCACAATGTTGGTACTGAAAATGATTTTCATATTTGACATGAAATAAATTATAATTTATATGTTTTGAATAATTTTTTGTGATATTATTTTTTTATAATTATAAATGACTCATTAAATAATTTTAATAAATTTATAAATTATATTTATTTCTTGCTAAAATCATAAAAGATATCATGTTTCATAAAAACTGTATTTTTTTACTATTCGCCGAAAAATTAACTTCTTCCTAAAAATTTAAAAAACTAATTCATGAATAAATTTAAATGTGTAAGTCCAAAAATGAATTCAATTTAAAAAAAATTAAACTATTATAAATTACATAAATTTCATTTAATATAAATGCATAAAATGAAAGGAAAAGCAGTTCTTAGTAAAAAAGGATTCTAGCCCAAAAATGAACATATACCAAAATCTTATATAAATTTGATTAATTTTTTATTCATGAAAATAATTAAAACTAATTTATAATTATTTTAATTTAATATCAAACTAAAATAATTTTGGGTCTTTTTAATTAAAATAAATGATAATTTTAGAAAAATTCGTATTTTTAGCTATTCACTAAAAAATCAAACATTACAAAACAATCCCAATAAATTAACATATGATATTTTTGAAATAATTATATATAAAATTAATATATTATTATTAAATAATATTTACGAAATTTATAAAAATAATTATAGTATTCACAAATAAAAACAAAGAAAAAACATTTTTTTGAAGAAAGCATATTTTTGAAGAGTAAATTTAATTTACTAAAAATTGAGTGATTATATAATAAGAATTAATCAATAAAATTTGTATTTAGTATGACCTTTATATATATATATCATAGTTTTGTTAAAAATATTCATAAAAACCAATTTAATGGCCATCTTATAAGTGTTATATTTAAGTAATAATTTTTTATTGTTCATTTAAGTTTAGTGTTGTGTGCCTTGTACATTATCGAACAGAGTACCATTTTAAAATTGTAGGGTATTAAATTGTTTCCATTTAATCAATTTCATCAAAAGAATTTAAACTTAATCTTGTTCTTCAATAGTTCGAAATTTGAAAATATCTTTTTTGAAAACCCACTTCATAAAAAGGGTCAATAAAACGTCCTCTTAAAAATAAGAAAATAGAAATATTAACGTCATGTTGAATAAAAATTAAAAGGTTTATAAATATGAGAACATTAGTGGGAAGTGAAAATATAGGCAGGGAGAAAATATTTCATGTTAAAGTAGTTGTGGATAGTGATAGATAACATTGATCGTAAGAAATTAAACGATCGCAATAAATTCAATAATTATAAAACCATAAATCAATGAGGCATTAAAAAGACCATTGATTCATCATAAAATAATATAATAAGATAAAATTTTTGCTTCTATATCCTTTTTACTTATGTTTTTTAATTATTTAATCATATAGACTAAGAATATAAATAAATATAATTACTTTATTTTATTCAAATCCATAAATTAAATTTCATTTGTTTGTTGTGTTCTTCAAAAAGATTCCACCTTTATCTCATCTTTTACTCTAAAAGATGAGTATTCAAGATGAATTTTTCATGACTGAAGAACTAAAATCAACTTTCAACAAATAAAAATATCCAAAAAAAGTATAGAAATTTATTCCTTTTATCTTTAGAAGTTAACCAAAACCAAGATGGTTTTCACAAGATATGAAAATATTCAATAGGAATAATCCTTTATACATCAATCTCTAAAATCTCAATAATAACACCCAAAATTCAACACAAATAATTTATTAAATATATATCCTCAAAATTCATCAAAATATGCCTGATGAATACTGAAACCCAAAAATTAGAATGATTTGATCTTATATTCTTCATTGATCAGTATAATATTTTTCTCTAAAAAAATAACAACCATTCAAAAAATCATATACCCAAAATGAATAAACTTTCATATGAAAGATTAATCTCAAAGATAATAATCCTGAAAGATAAACTAAATTTATTACACAAAAATAAGAACTCTAAATATCCTCATAGTGTATTTAACCAGATTTTAAAGCCTTAAAACTCCAAAATAATAGATCCCATAATTTTCTTGTCATAAAAAATGAATATGCCTTAACCATATATTCTATTAAAATTTTGAAAATAATTTCTCTAAAACAACATGACTACCACAAAATTATAAAATATACCCAAAATAAACTTAATCTTTATCGGTAAATTTGTTAAAGTAAAAAAACAATTTCATATTATCCAGGAAATCACATAGTCTAGTGGTTGATGTTTCACCCTTGTCACCCTTTGATTTTGGGTTCAAGCTTCACAACCTTTCCAGATGTGACAGGTTGTCATATATCCTACAGGTTGTCATCCTTCATATGGGTTTTCCTTTTTCTAAAAATATATTAATAAAATTTGAATATAATCATAAAAAATTAAATGATAATAATACTCAGGATTTACCTTGATCCTATAATGATTCAAAAAAATAATAACCCTTTTTCCAAATTCTATCAATAACCTTTGTATTAGAGAATATTTTAACCACATAGTTTATATTATACCCTTCAGCTTAAATCCCCAAAAACATTAATAATATTCCTCCCAAATAATACTTCGCTATAAACCACATCATACACCAAAGGGTTACATATACCATAGCCCAAAAAAATATCCCAAAATATCATTAGTCACCTCAAAATCCCATTACTTGAAACATCAAATAGTGTGTTTAATCCATTTAACTTATGATCAAAATTAAACTTATAAAACCTTGATAGTATCCATAAATATCAAGTAAACCTCACATAAAGACTTCCAAATCTCAAAATTTATCTAAACCGTTTATATAATAATAAATATAAGGACATGGACTAAAAAATTACATAATATAGTGTATTTAGAATATATTTGATTTTCTTAAAATTCCTAAGATCTTTTAACTTTAGAGTATTAGATAATTGGGTCATAAATCTTACATAACAATCCCAAAAATGAAAAAGTGGTCACATCCACTCAAAATCCTTTCTTGCCACAATATAAACTTTTAAACTGGAACACTTTTAATATTCATGATAAATATTCTAGACATTCAACTTGACTTATTCTCTATTCTTACTCATCTTTAAATCCTATGGAAAATTTTAAAAATGTGGGATTATCATAAAAAAAATATTAATAAGATACATAAAAGTAATATGTTTTTAATTAAAGTGAAAAAAATAAAAAACCATACAATTTCTACCTTTATCACAATATTCTATGATCATATAAAATAAATCATATCCATATGAAAAAATATATTTTTCATACATGGAACCTTTAAAATCCATAAAAATTAAAACAAAACCTTTAGGAAACTGAGAGAATATTATTTATAACCCCTATTAGAAATAACTGGATCCCATTTAAACAAATTGGAGGAACATCCTCAATTAAATCCTTACTTATTTCCTATTAAGATAATAAACATTACTCAATTCATTATAGAGCTATATCAGGTTGACCCATCGTATAAGTTCTATCTATATCACCAATCATATTAGCTGTATCGGGTTCACTCATCCTATAAATTGTATCAGGTTCACCAATAAAAATATGTAATTATAGAGTAACATATCATAAGTAAAAAAATATAATCATAAAGCTTTTTATATTAAACCCTTAAAAAAATATTTTGAACCCATATGAAAAAAAATTTCAGATATCAAACTACCCATTCCATTGAAAAACCCATTTCCAAAACTATAATACCTAAAACAATGGGAAGGAGGGTTTTCCCAGGGAATAAAACATGGTGGAAAGACATGTTAAAACCATATACATTAAAATAGAACAATCATTTTTCCTTTTAATATATAGACCAAATGTTCTGTATAAAATGCATAAAAAGATTGATTTTGAAACAATCTGTAAGAAATTAAAATGTGACATAAAATTTCCTTTATAATTAATTAATGTCCATATAAATACATCCCTAAAATAATTTGAATAGTATTTTCATGGAAGAAAATTATTTAGAAAATAAATCTTTAAAATATTTAAAACAATGATTTATGTTAAGGTTTCATTTACATCAAGTCATACTCATCACATGCGTTCTTTATCATCTTAAATAAAAAAATTATTTTAATTATTTCATTTATTAATAAATATTTTAAAGTTAATTATTCATTTTATTTCATTTACTACCATGTTATATACAATTACTTAATCAATTAAGTTCATTTTTTTATGATATTCAACTCATATGTATAAAATGACTTTAGTAAGTTGACTATGTTCAAGGATGTCATTATTCTGTATTCCATATAATAAAAATCAAGAAATTATTTTAATTATTATACATTAATTATAATTTTAAAACTAATAATGAATGATGTTTATGGAAAATGAATTAATTTACAATCATGGATATGAGAGGTCGTATGTACGCATGAGCAATGATTCTATTTTTCAATGAAAATGAAAGAAATAAGGTAAGTGTTATTTTATCTTTATTTAATTATGATTATATAATAAATATAATATTACATATTTAAGTAATTTATAAATATCATCAATGTGATGCGATAATGAAAAATGATTCATATCGGTTCGTGGAGGTGGTAATCTATATATATTAACAAATCATATTATCATTTTTCAATGGATTTAAAGGTACGAAAATAGATTATATATTATATTTAAATAAATAAAATTATTTCATGAATGTAATATATATATATATATTAAATCTATCATTATAACCATATATGAGAGGTGGTGATGGAAAATGAATTACATCAGTTCGTGAGGCAGTAGTCCACCATAGAAACAAATGATGGTTTTGTTTCCCTTTTGATTGAGGAGGATATGGATAGAGATTATAAAATTAAAATAATAAAATATCATTATATGTAAGATAATTATGTTTTTATTTTATCTAGGTTGAATAAACTTTTATGGATGTATAATATGAAATAAAATTAATACATTCTATTAAAAGTTATACCACTTATAAGGACAATATCATTTGGTTTACACCATAATCCCTATAAGGTTAGTATTATGCCAAAAATATGGCATCTAAAACGTATGGAGGTATTTTAGGAAGGGTTCTTGGTAGTTCATGTCCAAAATAGAGTGGTCAAAAGGTTAAATAAAGATATGAGAGTATGTGCAATTTTATAAGTAATGGGAAGGGAACACTTTGAATTACTTAAAGTATTAAATTAATATAAATTAATTTTCATGTTAAAGTGTCCCAAAATTTATATAATGTAAATATAATATCAGTATGATTGGGAATACAATAATATTTTAAAATTTGGACAAGTTTTGGTGATTCTTTACCCCTATCTCATTGTTTTGACCCCCCCCCCCCCAATTTAACCTCTTGATATGATATAAATGTTTTTTACACATTATGGATCAAGAAAGTTAAAATAAAAGAACAAGCGGAGATCTTACCATATCTAAAAACTATATTTAGGACACCATATATACATTATAGTGGCTATTGGGAATTTTAGGACATTAACACATCCAATATGAGCCTATATTTAATATGGTAAAAAACAAAAATGACAGTCTTCTTCAACTTCATGCCCCCTAGAGAATTCTACACTTGATCCCAAGATGATCTCAAAATAAATCAATGATTAATTCCTAAAATTTTATTTCCTCTCAAACAACATTAATAAGTTCTAAATATCTCAAAGGATATCAACCTTTTCCATCAAATCCCTTTTCCCAAATTGTTTCATTCTTAAAATATTTTTCTGAGTAGTATTTTATTAGGATTTCTAGAACAAAAAAACTCATTTATCATAATCTGTTTCTTTATTATCACTCTAAAGAAAGTGAAAGACATGTTCCTTGGATACTGGTTAATCTTAAGAGGGATATGAAAAACCATAATTATAAGGTATGGGTTTCATGATAACTTCTAAGTTCAGGGTATTAATAATATAGACATCTTGAGTTAACATATGAATATATTGGGGCTCATATCGAGCTTTAGCTGGACTCCTTATTAGTTTTGTTTGTCTTCTAGTTACTTTTCCACATTTCATTATTTATCATATTCTCACATAATTTATTAAATTCTATTTATTCATTTTTATTCTTATCTCTGATATTATATTTAATAACATGAATCAAATTTATCAATTATCACTCAATTCATTTCTCAATTTATTTATTTCATTTCATTGAAATAATTTTAATTATAAATTTACCTTTATCTTATTATTTAATTTTGAAAAGAAAATTCACCCCCCCCTCTTTGTATAATTTCTCCAACCAACAATTGGTATCAAAGTCATGCTTTGTGTTTTTATAAAATTTTCCCTTGATTTAAAATTTTTATTTCCATAATTTTTTTTCAAACATTTAATTGATTTCAATGATTAATTTATTTATTTATGGAATATAATTCTTATTTATATACTTCAATTTTTTATGACACCAGTTATTCCTATTTTAATAATAGAATGTCAACATTTCTCAATAGTATTAGTTACCCTATATGGAAAATGGTAAGGCATGAGTATGTTTCGATTAAAGAATCTACAGAAAACTAGACTCCTTGAGATGTTAATAATTTTTAACTCAATAGAAAAGATAAAAAAATTATTGTGGTACTGATCATAATGAGTTTAATTATCTTTATACATAAAAAATAGTATATAAAATTTCAAAAATACTAGAATTCACACAAAAATACATGATTAAAGTAAAGGACGCCATATTGGATATGTCTTAAAAAGATTTAAATAGTTTCTTTATGTATCCTATTGAATCTATCACTATCATGTTTATGAGATTTAGTAACATTTGAAATAGTAAAAGGTTCCTTAGTGATAATTAATCTATAGGAAATATCATAAATAAAATATTATGGGTTTTACCTATATCTTAGACTCCCAAAGTCATGACCACTCAAAAAGACAAAGATGTGAAGAAAATGGTGTTCAAGAAACTCATTGGATTCCTAATTATATATGAAATAATGATTAAATGAAAAGTGAATAAGGAGTCTAATTAGGCAAAAGAAACAAAGAAAATTGTAAACTTTAATGTTTTCAATGATGATTTATCTAGGGGTGAGGTTATATACTATGACCAACTTGTTTGGAACATGAATGATTTCATTAATAAAGAGAAAAAATTCATGAAATCAATTCAAAAGGCGAAACTGTGAGTGACATGATGAAAGTGTAAAAATAAATTCCACATCAATTTGATGTTCCCTATATACAAGAAGAAGCTCAAAGAAAAAAATATGGTAATAAGGATCTTAAAGTCACAAAGTAGTGTTCAAGTGATGAATACATAGATTCAAGTACCTCATTCACTTCATGTGACTCAATCCCCAAGTTCCTATTGGAACATGTTGCTGAAGACATTTATGATTTTTCCCCTCATCCTATTTCATCCTCCTCTTCTTCATCTCTAAATTATGATTACTCCTATTCTAATTCTTTCTCTTTTTGTTACCCCAATTATAAATAAAGAAATATTCCTATGATCGATATGAAAATAGTTTTAACCAACTTTGATATTTATAATTAGATATTAAAATTAAATACACACAAGTGGTTCGAGATAAGTATAATATTCAAAATGAAAAGTATATTATATTAAAATAAAAAATAATAACTTTCTTTAAAGCTCAAAAATTAATCAAATGTATATAAATTTTAAATTACAATTAAACACCTAAAAATTTATATTTATAAATTTACTTGAGTTGAAGAAGCCATAAATAAAATATTCATGTCTCAAAAACATGGAAAATAATGGGTTGGTCTTGGTTTCTATCATCATATGAGCTCCTCAAAATTTATATCAAAAACTAATTTTGTAAAAGGATTCTCACTTGATAAATTTTTTAATTATTTAAATAGAATTGGTCATTTAATCAATGAATGAGATTTTAAAAATTCATGATATGGGAGGCCAAAATCAATCCATCTATCTTCCATATTTTCTAAAATAAATCCTCATTCTAAGAAAACATAGATTTCAAAATCCTTATTGGGAAACATAAGTGGACCCATGTTTATGTGGGTACTAAAACCATTATTCACTTGATCTTATAGGGAAAACTTCTTATGAACAAAACCAAAAAATAAATTTGGTACCTAGATAGTGGTCGCTTGAGACACATATTTTCTAACCACTCTAAATTCATTTAAATAAATAAACATGAGGGAGATCACATCACATTTTATAAAAATATAGTGGTAATATCATTATTGATGGTATCATTCCTTTTTCTAACTCAACCCTTATAAAAATAAATATTCATAAAAGGCCTAAAACAAAATTTACTAATATTTAGTAAATTTTTTGATATTTTGTTTTAAATTTATTTTGAAAGTGATTTTTCTATGTTTTTTAATCAAAAGTAAAACTTTTATATACTTCATATATATTTAAAAATATTTATATAACTAATTTAAAATCTCTCTATAGAAAAATGTCAAATTTTTTAGTTCACAAGGGATTGAGTAATGGATTTTATATAAAAACATTACTCATTATAGAGAACCTACCCTTTTCAAACTCAATAGTTATCAAATATTACAAGATCATCACAAATGTCATTTCTAATATGTCATGTCTTTTGAAGTATTAAAAATTGATAAAATAAAAAAACAAATAATATTTTATAATCTAAAAAAGGTATTTCATTTTCAAAATATCTTTAATTAGTTAATCTATAACTTTCTATTCCTTAAAATATTGAAAGTATAGGAGTAAGATCCTATAATACTATAATTGTTGATGAATTTAACCAATTATTATGGGATTATTTCGTAACACATGAAATTAAATCTTTAAAATCCTTCGTGAATTTTTCAAAAGAGGTTAAAAATAAAAAACTTCTTAAATTATTTAAATTCATAGTGATCATGGTGCAGAATTTGATTACAAGTAATTTAATGATTATTGTTATTCTGAAGTCTATAAATGTTCTTTTTTTACTCCTTAAACCCCTCAAAAAAATAAGGTAGTGGAGTAGTGAAATCAAAAAATATAATAAATCTAACAATCAATTTTAAATTTATTTTAATTGAAAAATATTTTTGGGTTGAGGCCATGAGTAATTCATGTTGTATCATTAATAGTGTCTCATAATACATTTTCATCAAAAACCCCTATATGGAATTTGGAATAATAAAAAACCAAAATTTAGTTTTTTCAATGTTTTTTATTAAAATTATTTTATTTAAACACCAAATTCAATCTTGAAAAAATTATTTTAAATTTGATGAACGTATCTTTCTTGGGTACACTAACTCAACCAATCCATCAATTATCATTAAAAAGGTTAAAATGGTGGAAGAATAAATCTATTTGGTATTTGATGAAATTAATCCAAAATATTTTTCTTAAATTTTTTTGAAAAAATTATCTTTTAAATGAATATTTTTTATTTAAATATGTAGAAGAATAAAAATAATATCCTTTGAATTATTTTCCTAAATAGTTTTAAAGGTCTAAAGACTATACCCTTGAAATATTTATTAGATATTTGAAAGTTAGAACTCATACTCATAGATTAGCCTTAAATACTGTTAAACATTTACCCTTTATCTCACTCCTTGAACCAAAAACCCTTAAAGATCCCCTTAATAATTAAAATCAATTAATTTCTATGCAAGAGTAACTAAATGGATTTAATGAAAATTATTTACGGACCCTTTTTAAAAGAACTAATGTTTAACCCATTATAAGCGATAAATATGTTTTTCTTAAAAACTAGATGGGTCTGGTAATCAAAATAGAAATAAAGCTCAGCTAGTAGCCAATGGTTATAACTAATTAGAAGGAATCATCCATGGTGAAACCATCACACTCATTATTTTTTGAGAATCCATTAAAATATTATTATCATTCACCTCTCATCTTGATTTCAAACTCTTTCAAATTGATATAAAAAATTACTTTTAAATGGTTTTATTACTGATAATGTTTTGTGTAACAAAAACATAGTTTTAAAAAAATTAAAATTATATTTTCAAACTATAAATATTTATTTATGGTTTAAATAAATCCAAAAAAAATTTGTATGAATTTATTTTAAATTATAATTTATCAAATGGTTTTAAAATAGGAAAATTGGATTCAATACTCTTTTTAAAACACATCTCAAATGATTTATTACACATTCAAATTGGTGGTGATGATGTGATTTTCGGATCTACCGATGAATCCCTTTGTTTGGAATTTTACAATTTAATGAAAAATGAATTTTAAATGAGTTTTATGGGTAAACTCAAATTTTTTCTTGTAAGATAGTCAATAACAAGATTTATAAAAGTATTATGGGTAGTCTACATCACCTTACTATGACCTGGCATGATATCTTGTTTAGTTTTTTTATATGTTCTCAGTTTCAATCTAATATAAAAGAGGCTCATTTCAAATTTTTCCAAAGTATTTTTTTAGTTTTTAAAAGGATATAAAAATAATAATTTATTTTAAAAAAAATGAAGATATTTTGAATTAAATTCTTTTTTGGATTCTGATTTTTGAGGTTTCTGACTCGATAAGAAAAGTGCACGAGGAATTTTCACATAGTTGGAAAATCCAAAATCTCAAGGAGTTGTAATAAGAAAAACTAAGTTTCACTTTCTATAGAACAAGTAGAATACATATCATTTTGGGTTTCTTGGGCCAAAATACTCGATATGCTACACACTCTCTTAGATTTCATGATTAAAATTGACCATGTCCCTATCAATCATGATAGAACTAGTTCTATAAATATCTATAAAAATATTATCCATCACTCTCACACAAAATACTTTGACACTAAACACAATTTCAAGAGAGATCGCTTCCAAAACGGTAATATCTTGTTATAATTGGTTAAAAAATATTATGAACATGTTGATATTTTAACTAAACATCTAATGCATGATCATTTAAAATTCATTAAAGGTAAGTTGGGAAAGGTTTGTTTATGAAATTATTCATTTGATCTATAGATATAGATTAATATTTTTAAAATATTTTTAAAACTTAATTTTTTTGGTTTTATTAATGATCACTTTATCTCACTTACACTATCATTTGAGGGGGTTCCTTATTTTATTAATTCTAAAATTATCCTTTAAGAATATATTTTTTAAAAATTAATTATTTATTTTGAAAATGTTTTCTCTTATTTTAAAATCATATTTTAAAAAATATTTACTTATTATAATATCAATATTAATTTTTTTACTTTATTTTTCTAACTCAGAAAATTATTTGTAATAATTTTATTTTTTTAACTATTTTTTTATATATTATATAATATTAATGATGAGTTAAAATATTTTGAATATACTTGTCTATCTGAATTTATTCTTGAGTTTTCTTTAACAAAATTCCAATCAAAGGATAATTTAGTGGTATGATTTCCTATTCAATGGAAATCCTTTAAAATCCTTCAAATAATAATTCATTTAATGGGGGTAAAATCATTTCTTAAGGAAATTGGTGTCATAAAAGAGGAATGTATATTGTTTATTTTATTTCTTTTTCCTCTATTTAATTCTTTTTCATTTCATTTCTACTTCTAAATTACTTTTTATTTTCTTTTTTCAGCTTCCCTCTCTCCCTACCAAATACTTCTATAGGTTATTTGGATGTTAGGAAGTGTTTTAAAAATTGTTTTTCTTTTCTTATTTTAAAAATATATTTCCCTATTGAAATCTCTTTTCAAATTAATTATTTTGAGTTTATTTTCAAATATATCTTAAGTTTCTCCTTTCACTCCTTATTTTTATCTTTTTCATAATCATAAAAGGGGATAAGTGTGTGTAATTTTTCAAATTTAAAAAGGGGGATAAATTCTTTGGATAATTATTTTCACTAAGGGGCAAAATTTATTAAATTGTTATTCCCATTATTATTTATATGGTGCTAAATTTTTTTATTGAGGCGTATATTTTAAAATTAATCTTTATTATTTATTATATACTTATTTTTTTGGTTATTTATCAAGTTTAATTTCTTGATGAAGGTATTGAATTGAAATTTTTATATAATTTACTATTTATTTAAATTGAATATATCTTTTTATGTTAAGTATTTGTGATCATAAAATGGATGGATTGTTGAACCTCTGTATTTCTCGTGGTTCTTTCTTGATCATAAACACTCACCTATGTTTTAACATTTTCTTTTAAATGAGTTCCATTGTTTTTATTTAATACTAAGTGAAGATATTTTTAAGTCTTGTTAAAGGATTCAACCAATAACTTTTCAACAATCAAGGCCTTATAGATATGTTCAAATATACTTAAATGTATTTAAATGGAAATAAATTAGGCTTCAAATGGTTTTTAATAATTGTAGACAGTATCAGATATGTGATGCTCGGAACTGGTCAATAGTTTCCATTGTGGTAGAACCAATGATATCTAGAAGACCCCCCAGCTAATTGGTGGAGAACCATCGGTCATCTAAAGGTGAAGGGGGAATCTCTAGATTTCTTAAGAGTCAATTATCCAACTAGAAGAGGTATTTCATTATATCTCAACTCCATATTGTCCCCTAGTTACTCGATAGTGGCTACCGAGTATCATGTGGCATCGATCCAGACAATCCAAGACAATATTTATTATGGTTAAAAAGATTATAATGATGTCCTTCTTCAGCTTCATGACACTCGGTGAATTCTAGCAGTTTCACACAAATCATGTAGCCTATAAATGAGTCTCTTATCCCCTTAGAATATTAAACTTTCTCCCAAGATTATCTCAATATCATTTGATGACCAATTTCTAGAGCTCTCATTTCCTCTAAAAGAGAATTCCAAGTTCCAAATCTCTTAATGAATCTAAACCATTTCTCTCAAATATATCACTGTAAATTTTATAATACATTAAAGAGATTTTTGAGTGTAATTGTATCATTTTTTCTGGAAGAAAACCTCTCTCTTATCATCATCTTGTCTCCATCAGGATCTTGATCTTTAAAAGTGAGGGAAAAGTTCCATAACTATCAGTGAATACCAATTGGGTTATCACAAGGAAAAATTGTGACATATGAGTTTATAGATCAGTGCTAAGATAAATGGAATAATAATATAGATCTTTCATGTCAATGGGAGGAGAAGTCGGGCCTCACGTTTAGCTTTATCCTAAATCCTTCTTAATTCTATCTGTATTCTCTTTAATTTTCTTCATTGCATCATTTATCATCAAATCAAATTATTTCACCAATATGATTCAATAATTTCCAATCTTATATTTGATTTTATCTTTAATAATGTGAAACATGATTATCAACTATTTCTCAATCAATTTCTCTCTTTATTTATTTTATTGAATCAGAAAAAAAATTTATTTTAAAGATCCCTTTATCTTTCACTTTAATTTTTAAAAGGAAATTTATCCCCCACCCCCACCCCCCACAATAATGCTATAATTTCTCCAAACAATATAGATACTAGATAATTTAATTTCACCTAGTATCCTAAATCCCTCCATTTTCTTTTATTCTTCTTCTGGATAATGATATAGTTGTTAGTGACTGATAGAGCTGATATTTTCAATATATTTTATCTACATTTCAATGATTTAATCCCCAACAATGTGTCATTACATGTTAAGTTGCATCATTTTTGGAATATTGTTGTATTTTGAGATAAATTGTGAAAATGCCTTAATTCTGGATTTTAAGAAGTTTTTGACTTGTCTGAGTATTTGGTCATATCTTTTTAAATACTTATCCAATTCGACTGATTCTCTTTTTTAGGAACCCATGGAATGTGATATTCATATATTTCAACTGGACCAAGATATAAATCGTCCATCTAAGGGTCCAAATAAATCATTCTTTGGGAATAGTTTTTATGTTCGGATGTGTGGAGCCCACCTCAATAAATGGAGCATAACTTTGGCTACATGTTTCCAATGTCATTAATTCCAACTGGGAATGCACTAGGACTCCAACGATTGCGTGCATGAGGAATTTATAGGTCAAATTCAATCCTTAGAGCACACTATGAGTGAGTTAAACAAGTGGGAGATGAAAGGTCTCCTTGGGCAGAGCAAAAGTTGTGGTGTAATTAATTCATAAGGTTTTCACCCGTCTCCAAAGCGGATGATATTTTGTGGACCGATGGAGAACATATTTTAAAAAAACTCTTTAGAAGGGTCCATAGGTTTATTCGGCTGGGGGGGTTCCAAAAAGAATCCTATTTCGGACGGATAGAATCTGGACAGAAGTTTTTTCCAGCCCTCCTCCCCTATTCTCCCTAGCTCTTCTTCCTTTTCAAGGGGGGTTGGATTTGTGGAGACAATGATGAAGATGGTGTACACTCTTGATGGAATAGAGATGATGTGGGCTGATCAGATGATGCGAGGTTAAGCACCAAGTGGTTGGTGAAGGTGACAACAGATGGGCACTCCCTTCCGAGTTTTGATCTTCATGTGTAATCTTTGTTTCATCTCTTTAGAATTTATATTTCTTGAATGATAGCGGTTGTTTTCTTTCTTGAATATATTTTCTACTTGTTTGTTCTGGATAGTTTCCCAATCTATGAAGTAAAATAGTCGATTTTAATATTTTAATTTCTTCGGTGAGGTCTTACCATTGAGCATAGTGATTTCGGTTAGGTTTGGTTATTTGAAGGTCTTCAAATAATTAGATCACTTCTATAGGAGGGGAAACAATCATATTGAGGTCTTAATATGATATCCTTTCCAAATAAGGTGTTTATACAGAGGTATTTGGGTAGTCATTGAGAGATTCATTAGAGATATAATTTTAAACAAGGATGAGGGGAGTGTCCGGGAGGTTAAAGATTGTCTATAACCACTGTTTTGATTCTGGTTTCAAACCCATTTTATTTCCAATCAATTTTCTAGCTCATTCGCAAATTTCCTTTCTCTTTAGTTTTTATTTATTTTCTGTTCTTGAGTCTTTAATCAAATCACCAATTTTCCATTTCGTGTAAAAACAAACAAAAAAAAGTGACAGTTTTAACAACTCAAATTGCAACCTCCTCGAGAGACAATCCAAGGACTGCTATATTGCATTTTTTTGGGGGGAAATTAATTGATTGAGGATTTCATGACAAATAATACTTACTTCAGTGATCCATTTGATGAATGATCACTCTTTAGCAGTGGTGCAGATGATGATCCCTATAATTCTGAGGCACTTTCAAAATCATTCAATCATTCAATGTTATGTGAACACTATTAGTATGTTTTTAAAATTATATTATAGAGTTATTATTGTAAAACATCCAATATTGGATAGGTTTTATATTGAAATGAATTTATTCAGGTTGTTTATAGTGTTGATCAGGTTTGGTTCTGATGATGAAAACATACACAATCAATGTATTAAATATGAATCTATGTTTAAATATTTTTTTGTATGTGTTTTTGGACCATTATAAATATTATTTTTATAGGTTATGTGTTTATTCCCAATTTTAGTATCATATAGGTTCTTAATGTTCCCCTAGTCCCATAGTGCATCCAAATTCAAAAGAAATGGATGTTTTTTATCAGGTTCCATCAAACCCTATGGATTATTCTTCATTAGAATATTTCAACCCTAAATTATTAGGATATATGGTGTATAAACTATTATAGTTTTATCCCGAACTAAGTAAATTTTAAATGTTCCCCATTTTTTTATAGTGTATTCAAACTTCATTGCACCAAAGTCAGAAAATCATTTTCTAAATACTGATGTAATGTTCCCTATCACGGGTGATTCTAAATTAAGCTTAATCCCCTCATTTAAGTCTTCTCGGTCCATTATATTGATGTATCCTAGTAAAAAAGGAAAAATTAATTCATAGGGTTATTTTACTATCATAAAGGTTGGTTGTAAGGATTGTGGATACCTAACTAATGACTGTGTAAATACACATACTCCTTAAGATAGTAATTTAGAGGTACCATAATCTCCTCCATTGGTGATAGTAAATAAAATATAGGTTGTTATAGATACCAATTTTACCTTGAGTTATATTGAATTAAAAAATTATATTTATGATTCTTCAGAGAATAAATAAAATATCTATGTAGAGTAATTCTTACAATCTGGTTTTAAAAAATAAAAAATCAATAAATGAATTAAAAGGATTCACCATTAATCCTGGGAGAAATTCACAACCCTAAAAAGGCTATTCATATTTTCCCAACCTAAAAAACACTCAATGTTTTAGTAGGGATATTTATTTTCTAGGGTTAGATATTGGATTAATCAATAAAATTCAAGAACCTATACTTTACTCTTATGCGGTTCAGAAAAAGAAAACTTAGTTTAAGGCCTCGAAAGAAGATTTAAAAAAAAACATTAGGATGTTTAAAATTCTTCTTCATAATACGTTGAAGATTATTTTTTGAAAAAATAATTCATTTCACTCAAGCACATAATTATATTGTTATTTATTTGTAAAATTCTATCCTGAATGTGCATCTGACTCAAGAACACTCATTTGACACCTCAAGGTTCAATTAGATGTTATTTTTTGACCCAATTTTGCATAGGTTGTGTATTTTATTAAATTAGGATATTTTGTTTCCATTTAAAAGAATTATTTTATAAAATTTTAGTTTTATATGATGGTTTTAATTATAAAAAATTTAGGTTTTAATAAAAATAAGTTCCCTTAAAAAATAGTTCTACAATATAGTTTGTATACTTGATTTTGAAACATAAAATAAATTGGAGACATAACAGTGGGTCAAAAAAGGATGAGTTTTACATTAAATATAAAATATATTTTAATTTTTTTAGAAAATAAAAAATAGATATTGGATGGATTAAATTCATTTATAAATACAATTTTTACTTCACCGAGGGAATAAGAATCTCATCTAAGAGAATTAGGGACCGGATTTCTTTTACAATATAGTGAAAATTAATTTTAAATTTATTAAATTTCATATTTTGTGCACTATCCCTTTATTATATCATGTGTAATTACTAATTCATGGAATACTAGTCCACTTAAGAAATAATTATAATTAAATGGTTATCAATTTATATAGTTCTTTTTTATTTTATATATAATTTTTTCATTTTTACAAATTCATAAATTATTTTATTAAACATTATTTTTCTGATATTTATTAACAACAGATCATTATTAAATAATTACTATTTATTTTTTATACTAACTTTATCTACATTTAAAAATGGGTTGATGTATTTAATTAATAAATTGATTTTTTATAAAGTCAAGAGAAAATATTAATTTGGTAGTTATATAACATTGGAACAAAGATTTATTTAGAATTTATTCTAATTATAATCAATTATTCATAAAAATATTGGATATGTATTTAATTCATGAACATGAAAATTACAATATCTAATAATTTTTATCTTTTGAAAGTTTTCATATTCAATTTTAACTCTATTTATTAAAATAAAAAAACATGAATACAAAAGCCCAAACATTTGAATCAATGCATTCTTCTAAGGATTAATATATTCTCCATGAATTGGATACCAAAATATCTACTACAAGAAATTATATCATAAATTAATGATGCTTATGGATGTTTCAAATATAATAAAAAAAATTTGTTCAGTGTTTAGAGAAAATAATCATACAATATTTGATATATATTAATTTTAATAATAATGTTATGTCAGATTTTCATAAAACGACCCCTCGATAAAAAATGACAAACTCATACTAATTAAGAAGAATAAAATATAATTGTTATATGATAATTTATGTAGAGTACTGTGAATTTTAGGATAAATCTATGTATTAATAAATAACAATATATCCATCAATATTATTCTCTTCCAATAGTTTTTTATTATTTTATAATTATTTCCCACTAAAACCTTGTATAAAATCAAGATATGACTCTAATTTAATAAAAACTGAATTATAATAACTTTATTATTTAACCAATTTGATGGGTTTGAATAGAAATGTAAAAGTAACTAAAAACCACAAGCCTTCAAGGTTTTTCTAAAAAATTGAAATCCAACTAATTTTGGACTGATGAGTGATGAAATAATAATAAATAAACCAATTTTAAAAAAATAGGTTTAATTAAATCTATCCTTTTTTATTAATGATGAAAAATGATGTTGGGGTTGATTTAATAAAAATCAGAAGAAGGGCATTGGATTATTGTCATACCACCATTACCTAGTATAAATTCTACCAAAAACACATCAAGAAACGTAATAAAACCATATAATTACATTGTGGTTATCGAAATACATATATCAAGCATCCCATATATTATTGATCTTTATTCAAAATAATTTAAATAAGTTAAGCCATAATAAAACATCAAATTGTTTTTAGTTTTCCAGATCCCCTAAAATTAAATAAGAACAATAATTCAGAGTGCAATATTCTCCCTTCAATTAACTTCAAATATTTTCTACGAAAAACATTGAACTTGAATTCACTTTAAAATCTTAATAATCCTTAACATTAGGTATCAAAAACCTTTAACATGAATTCACTACCTAATATTAGAATCTCTTCCATAATAATTTATTAGTTCATCAACATCCTTCTAGAACATGACCTCTATCGGAGCTCTATTATTGTTAAGACTATAAATAACCATCATCATTAGAGTTAAAACATGGCATCAAATATGACATCCAAAATAAAGGGGATGGTACAAGAGAGTGGGAGAGAGAGGCCATTGATTTATGATTTTTGTGAAGTGGGTGGTCTTGTTTATTGAGATGTACTCTACGTCATTACTCGCAATGGTTATCATGTAAAGATCAAATAATATTTGAAACGTGGAAGTAACCACCAAAATACTATTATTAAAGGATTCCGAACCAAAATTAAAATGTTTTAGAGAGTCTGGTTAAAATATGGAAAGAATATTTTTTTATATTAATTAGATCACTTTTATTATAAATGTGATTATTCAGATATATTTAGTCATTGAGTTTGTATGATATTAATCAGTTAGACAGGTGGTGATGTAGTATATGTTATACATTCAAAAATTAAATGGGATAGAGGATCAAGTTTGGATCTTCCCTTTTACAAATGAGTCATGTCATGTCAAACCATTTAACTATATATATTGGGTTAGGGTTGAACTTAAATGGGTTTACAATATGGATATACCGATAAAAAACCATCACATGAACCAAAATTTTCACTATAATTATACTCATAAAATCATCAACATGTATTGAATATAGATATTATATGCACATAATTGATTTGCTAAGGGACATGCAAAAATAATCACCCATTAATTCTATATGTTTAATAAGTACCTTATTCTATCTTTTGATGCTATCTTTAATCAGAATTGAAAAAAATATAAAAATAATTCAATCCATTAATCAACTTAAATAAAAAATTTAAACACTAAATGATTAATTTTCCATATAAGAAAACGGAATAGAATTTATTAAAAAATTAATATAAAAAAGAATATACAGATTGTGAAATATCTAGAATTTTGTATGCAGACCACATATGAAAAATATATATCATAGTTTTATAGTTACAAAATGAAACTAATGAATTGACATAGGTCTTTAACATTAATATTCTGATAAACATTTTTCAGTCAACTATCAAATGAAATCACAAACCTTAGTTACTAAAAATATGATGAATTTATTTTAAATAGGAAATAAGCACCTATTTCACAGCACATATATGTTATGATGTGTAGTTTGAAAAAAATAAGTGGGGTTTGTTCAATTTTTATATATAAATTTGTATTAAAATTTAATTAAGTGACTTAAAAATTATTCTTTAACAAACAACATGGAAAAACTTCAATAGAGTCACTCCAAATAAGTGATAAGTGTCATAATAAATATTCTATAAGTTTTAGTGAACAACTAAACAATGGGCCCCACCCAACCATTCTAAAGATGAATAGATCAAAGACCCCAAAAAACACTCAGGTCAAATGAGATTAAAATTCATCGTGTTGAAATTGGTTAAATGGAAGAATAAAAGATATCATATTGAGGGAGAGTAAAAGTAATTTCAAAATAAGGAATGAAACTCATCTATTTAGGGGAAATCAATTAAGACCATTAAATGATCCATAATTGGTATCCTCTTTTCAATATATTCTTATTTGATAAATGATAAGGTAACATATTGCTATAAGACCTAAAATAGATCATTTTTTTTAAAATGTGGCAGTTTGGTCAATATCCCAAAGCAATTGTATTTGCATAAAAAGTGATTACATGAGTCTAAAATACGGATTCATGTTACAATCTTTTACATGAAAAGAAAATAATTTGTTCGGGATCTCCTCCGGATAGGTTATGTCCAGAGAAACACCTTTATTGGAGAGACCATCAGCAACCATATTTGCTTCTCGATAGGTATGAGTTGTAATGTAGTTGATGTCATTGAGAGAGTCAAGGTAATTCATCTAGTGTGTAGAAAGTGACCAAGCTAAATGAATCACTCCCTTCCAAATAGCCTACTCTACAATAGTAGAATCACTTTAAATCCAAAATTTGTTCCAACCTTGGTGTAAAGAAAAATATATGGTATGAATCACACTAAGCAATTAGGCTTCTAGAGAGGTTATTGTACCACAACCTCCTAAAAATAACCCAACGATGTGACCAAGAATAGTTCTAAAGAATGTGCCACACCTTACAGGTCCTGGATTTCCTTTATAGGATCTATCCACATTGATTTTAATCCAACCTGGTAGTTGAGGTATCCATAAAAACTCAAAAGTGTTTTTCGGTTGTATGAAAATGGCATCAACCCAAAGACGTCTCAGGATCATAAAATCTTCCACAGAGTTGTTGCAACTCCCTTTCTGAATCAACACAGCTTCTCGAATAGGGATGAGAATTATCATTCTACCTACATTAATGTTGTGTGAACTATTATTGTGAATAATTGTATTTCTATCATACCAAATCACATGAAGAGGCTCAACAACCCCAGTAATAAACAAATTTCTAATTTTTTGGGAGTTATCCATAGCAACACAAAGATTTAGTTGGGCGCTTATAGAGTTAACAATCGACCATCCGAAATAAAAAGTGTCAAAAATATAGTTCCAAAGGGAAGTGGGGGTAGAAAACGATAGAAATAAGTGATTAGTATCTTCTCTATGTTGACTAAAAAGATGAAATTTTTAGCAAAGTTGGATTCCAAAAATTTGCGGACAAGAATCAGTGGGAACCCTATTATAGGAAAGACGCCAAATAAGAGTGAGTCTAGAGGTTTTAATCCAGGGATTGTAAAAACATTTAATCCATTTAAATTCATTTTCAGGATTATGTAAGGAGTTGTTATAGAAATTTTTTGACTTTAGCACCCCATTGTGAGCAGGTTCCCAAATCAAAAGATCATCTGAGGTAGAAATGGGGTAAGTATCAATAATTTGAAAAATATTATCAGGAAGGGTATCAATATTAGAATTAAGAACATTACTAACATTGGATTTGATATTATCAGGGATATGGTCAGAGGGAGTCAAAGAGATAAGAAAAGTGTATGTATGGTTTTCTAGCCAAAATCTTATTGAATAGTTTCTACAGACCATCCATCTAGAGTTAGACATAATATTGTCATAAATTTTTATAATAGAGGGCCAAATGGAAGAAGTCAGGAAATTCATGTTACCTCTTTTCAATCTATCAAGGAACCTTTTTTTGATGAAACAAATCAAGGGGTAGTCATTGTGAATCATTTTACAAGTTAATATGGATTGAAGGGCCTCATTAAAGAGTTTAATGTTTTTAATACCAAGACCACCCCTGTCTAAAGGTTTGCAACATTTGGCCAAAGAAATTGTCCCTAGTTTCCTGTCCAAGGTGTTGCCTGTCCAAACAAAATGTTTTATGAGAACATTAATTTTTTTAATGATACTAGATAGCCAATTATAGACCATCATCAAATAGACTAATTTGGAGATAATGACAGACTTGACAAGAGAGACTCTCCTCACCATGGAAAGAGATTTTCCCTTCCATGTGGAAAGCTGACTAAGAATTTGATCAACAATATTTGAGAAGTAGAAATTGTTGGGTCTACCCCAGAAAATGGGAACCCCAAGGTATTTGAAGGGAATAATACGTTTTTTTTATGATAATCTCATTGATGATACCATTTTTCCTACTAGCTGGAATGTTTTTCCTAAAGTAGAAGAAGGATTTATGCCATCCAATGACTTGACCAGAGACCTCCTCAAAGTGAGTGAGAGAAGTTTTAAGAGTTCTGATGATTCTTAAATCTCCCTTTAAAAATAGAATGATGTCATCTGGATAAAGGAGCTGAGTGGGAGCATTCACATTTTTGTAAGCATAAATAGGTTTGAGCTTGTTTTGTTCAATCAGTCGAGTGAGAAGACAACTTAAATAGTCTTCTGCAATCAAAAAAATAATTTTAGATAGCGGATCTCCTTTTCTGATGCCTTTGGAGCAATTTAAGTAACCTCTGGGAGATCCATTGATCAAAATGGAAATGTGAGATGAATTGAAGAGGGTTTTAATTCTAGAGGTAAAGATTTCGTTGATGTTAAAGCCATATAGAACTTTGAATATAAAATCCTAATACATTATGTCAAAAGATTTCCTAATTTCTATTTGAATGGAAATGTTACAGCCTCCATTTTTATTATTTAACATGTTAATGCATTCAGAGGCAATAAAAATTCACTCTTGTATGGATTTATCCTTAATAAAACCAAATTTATTCTAGGAGATAATATTATCTTTAATAGTGTTAAGTCTATTCGGAATCATCTTGGTGATAATTTTATAGAGAGTGTTGATAAGAGCTATAGGATTAAAGAGATGAATTTTAGAGGCATTATCCACTTTGGGAATCAAGGTATGAAATTGGGCATTTAACCCATGTGGTAAAAATCAATTTGAAAAGAAATATTAGACAAGTTTGTAGACATCAGATTGGATAATATCCTAATATTTTTTATTGAAGCCATTATTAAAACCAACAGGACCCGAGGCACTATCAGGATTTAAACCGAAAACAATGTCTATGATTTCTTGATCAAGGGGAACACTAATGAGAAAAGTGTTATCAATATCAGTGAAAATTTTCAGAATGATTTCATTAATGAGGTCATTGTTAGTGCTAGTACCATTGAATAAAGACTCAAAATACGAGACAACATGATTAGCAATGTAATTTTCTTTATCCAAAATGTTATCTCCATCTTTGAGGGAAGATAGAGGTCTACAAGCTTTCTGAACTCTTTCCAAAGAATTATATAACTCGGTTAAGAATATCACCAAACCTTATT
This sequence comes from Viscum album, assembly GCA_963277665.1. NCBI lineage: Eukaryota > Viridiplantae > Streptophyta > Magnoliopsida > Santalales > Viscaceae > Viscum > Viscum album. The sequence continues at coordinate 373,525,501 of OY728163.1, read as the reverse complement.
TTGAATATAATGTTTAGTGAATTTAAATAAGTAATATGGAGATTGGATAAGTAAATATATCATGTATATATTGGATTAATGTGTCATGATTTGGGTGAATTAATTTATTTATGAAATTGAATTTTTTTATAATTTTAACTTAATAAAAAAATTATATGGAAATACTAAAAGTGTTTTGAGTGTGTGATAAATAAACAAAAAAAATTAATCAATTTTGTGTACTTGACAGGAAATATAATTCATTTAAGATGACCTTATATTGACATATGACTACAAATTATTCCCCCATATTTACTTTCTTATAACAAATAGTGTTCGGGGGAATATTGATAGTAGGTCTAGAGGTGTTATACTTGACTTATAAGGGTAAAAGGACCATGTTTCATTCACATTATCTTAAAAATAATGATAAATTTTAAAAAATAAATTGATAAAGTAAAAATAAATTTTTTCTATCTTGTACTAAATATTGAAATTAAATAATGATATAAAATAATCATTACTCACAATAAGAAGTTAAATTATCATACCAATTTGATGTTTTAGTAGAAATTAAAAGAAATAGTATATTTTGTGTTTAATTGATTTTTCTTGAAAGATGTTGATTTCCAAATATGTTTCCATATTATATATAGAAATTAAATTATAATTGATAATTTTTTAATTATCATTTGGTATGATATTTAAACATGATTATGATGTATTTTCTATGTCATTACAAAGACATTTATGCTTGAGGGAGAATAGAAAATTAATTATGGGGGTATTTGGTAAGTGAAAAATTATAAATATTTGATTAAATAATTTTATCACTTATTAGTTTCATTGTAGTTTTTTTATTTAGTTTTTGTGTACATTTATATATTAATTATAAATATTAATAAAATTATTATCGTAAAGTCATAATAATATTTTAAACTATAATTTTTATGTGCACAAACACACATGTATAATAATATTAACATAGGATTGCAATTAACAATTATTTTTTATTTTAATTAATTAATTTTAGTTTAGGGTGTTTTTGGTTCTTTATCCGTATTATTTTAATTTTATGAGTTTTTGATCAGTTGGTATTAGTTATAATTTTAAATTAACATTTTAAATTAAATTTTTTATGTGTAGTACCCCTAGTTTTGGGTACGTAACCATTTCCTCATGTTTTCTATGTAAAAAAGGAGTTTTATTGAAATGGTGTGTCTTTGAATGGGTTTTATGGAAAAAAAGAATGTTTCCTTAAAAAAGGGTGTCTACATAAAAGGGGTGGTTCCAAAAAAAGGGGGTGTTTCTATAAAAAAGGGGTGTTTCTATAAAAATGGGGTGTTACCATAAAAAAAATATGTTTCCATTAAAAGGTTAAGGGTGAAGTATAACAGAGTTTGGGAGACATGGAAGTAATTTTAGAGCTAAAATTAAGGTCACATGGTATGTGCACAATTGGCCTAAACTGTGCGGTCAAACCGTGTGCAGAGGTCAAAACTAGATCCTATTTTCTAGGAACCAGCTTGTTTTTGCTCTAATTATTTATTTTTGGCTCCAAAACGCCCCAAATTCAATATTTATCTCTCTATAAAGTTTTATAACCTTACTTGCACGATTTGGAGCCAACCTGGATCCCTCCTTTGGTGATTTCAATCCTGATTCTCACAGTAAGTGCCTGATCTTCATTGTTTTTGTCTCATTTTCATAGATCTCCTTCTTCTATATTCATGTTTTCTTATATCTATAACTTATTTGAGTATATATAATATTTTTAACATAAAATAAAGAATTATTTAGATTTATTCATGATAGAGGATTAGATCTAAGCCGTTTCATGGAATCTTGATCTGATTCTTGAGATATGTCATTATTCTTTCTTGTTTTGTCAAGTTTTCTTATATTTTCTTGAATCTTCTTCCCTATAAAATTTATCTCACATATATACTCCTATAATGGGTATATATAGGTTTTATAATTCCAAATAATTCAATATTAAGTCATGGCCTTTCTAGTAGAATCTTTCTAAGCTCATTCTTGGAGAATCGTCTTGGCTTCTGCTGTGTTCTTCATCCGTTGTTGAGTTTCGCAAAACCATCTAGGTAGGTGGCTTAACTCTCATATCATATTGATATAATTAATTTTATTAGATACAAATTGATTAAATTGGTTAATATTTATTGTGAAATATTGGTTTTATACATGGAATAAATCTCTTTAGTGATGATTTATCGTTTTTGGTAGATTTGTGAAATTGAGAAATATTGTTGTGAAAATTATTTTAATTTATTGAATTTAAAATGGTCAATATAAATGTTGGATTTTATGGGAAATCTAAATGGATTGATTGGGTATGTTTTTTCAATAGAAATCCATTTTACTGAAATTATTTTGCATTATAATGCTTTTAATGGAAACAGTTTTCAATAAAATGGTGATCTTATTGAAAGGGTTGTTTTGGCATGGTTTTTTAGCATATTTGTTGTTTTTTAATGTTGACAATATGGGGCTTTGTTTAAATATGAACTTGTTCTTAGTTCCAAATGTTTAATGTCAAATGGGATAAAATTACCTAGTGATGACTTGGTAGATCGATGAAAAACCGCTCATGAGTATGGAACTGTCATAACGTAGCATGCATGGTTGGTTGCATGGGTGTGTGGAATGGTTAGGGTATGACAAAAAGGATATTTTAAATTGTTTTTGAAACTTTTTTATTTTTATGAAAAGTTATCTTTCTATAAAATTTGTTTTAATTTCATTGATACACTTTTTTTCAAATAGTTTTGGAACTTGATTATATTTAGTTTTAAACTGTTTTGGGAAATTGTTTTGTATGAACTATTTTATAATAATGTTGATAACTATTATAACCTATAGGAGTGAGTAGGTATGTATTTGGGGATATCATACTGTATTTTATACTCACCCCTTCTTTTTCACTTTTTTTCTTTTTCATATTATATCTTCTGGGATAGGGTAAAAGGTAATGTTTCACACGTTTTTAGCACCACTTCATGATGCTCAGGCTCTTAAGTGATCTTGGAGAATGGTTCATGGTGAGATTAGAGTATTAGGATTTTTGGAGTATTTATTTGGTTTCTATTTTTTACTTTGATATTTTTTAGTATTCTTATTTTTCATACTTTTGAGTGGTTTTGATATGAATAAAGTAGTAGAGATGTCTTTTTTTATTCATGCATCGTATAGTGAGTCGTTTGGTTATGATTTTCTTGGTTAATAGTTTTATTATTAAAGGGTAAATCATCCCCCATTTTCATTAAGAACCTTAGACATTTATTTCCAGCCTTTAGAATCTTGGGTATGTTACATAATTCCATGTAATGACTTGTTGGCCTCTCAAGACAATGAGAATTAACGGGTCATTACAAATGGTATCAGCTTATTCGTTCCATGACTAACAAGTAGCCATCAGTGTTATTGGTCTTGGAGATTAAATTAATTCTGGTCTATTCCTTGTTCTGGAATATTATAAATGAGTAGGATCATTGGAACATGAAATTTATAGCATTAAAGGACGTGGCTAGCCCATTTATGGTGAACTTCATGTCACCAGGGAGTAGGGTACATAAGTGTTTGGAGACACTTCTAAGATTTTGAAATCCCATTGTCATGGGTTTAGAAAATGAGATGATAATTCCATGAAATAGATGAATGACTTCCCACTAGGGGTGCTTACATCATATATAGTAATGATTTATGTTGTGAATAGAGTTGATTTTTGAAAAACTGTGAAATTGTTTTTCAAATGAAATATTTTGAAAAGGGACTGATTAGCATATTTTGAAAATTTATTGATTTTAAAAAATTCTTAAACGTGAAAAGGTTTTATTTTTGGAAAAAAATGTTCTGATAGTTGATATAATTTTAAATTTTAAGCCATCAGTTGAAAGAGAATGAGACTTATAAAGTTTTTTGTATGTTAAGAAAATGGCACCCGGTAGGCAACGTAGGAATTAATCGAAAGAAGTTGAAAAAAATATGGTTTCACCTGAACAATAGGTGAACCTAGAGTTGGTCTAGAGTATTTTCCAATCATTTTAAGATATGGATATGGGGGAACTGAAGTGATAATCCAATACATATAGATCATTACAACCAATACATGAAGTAGAATCCACTCATCTTCTAGGGTGATTCTGAACCAGAAAAGTTAGAGGTGTGGTTAAATAGGATGAATCATATCTTAGAATTCATCATCACACTGATGAAGCTCAAAGTCAATATGGCCACATACATGCTCAAAGATCTTGCATGCTAGTGGTGGGAACGAGTTCTGCATGCTAAAGAAGATCAAGGCTTTATTTATAAGGATTTTGAGAAATTGTTTAATAAATAACTCTATCCTAATAATTTCAAGATCTAGAGGACAACATACTTATTTATCCTTAGGTAGGAGACTATATCTTTCTTAGAGTATGTGTCTAAATTCATGAATTTATTGTGTTTTCCAAGAAGTTGTGGAAATTGAATCCTTGAAGGAACGCATCTTCGAATCAGGGATGAGGTAAGAAATTTGATCGAATATTGTGGTTCTTTGTATTACTAATTATACAGAGATGGTGAACAGAGTAGTGGTGGCTGAGTGGGACAAATCAAGATTTGTGGGAGGAGTAAGTATGATGATCCCTATAGGAAATGGTGGAAACTCTAATTCTTGGAGTAAGCAGAAAAGGGACGCATATTTCTAAGGTGGGAACGGGACTCAAAATCAGATAGTTGGATCAGTAAATCTACCTCTCTGACCAAAGATCCAAGAGGGATGCTACTAATGTGGTTTTTTTGACCACATGAAGTAGGGGTGTACAACAGAACCAATATCATGCCATAATTACAATAAGATGAGACATCTTAAGCACTTTTGTCATAGTGTTCTAGGTTTAGGTGCTTAAGACACTTCTCACGCATCACAAGCACCATATGCTTTCATAGGACAAAGCTAATAGAATCAATATCATCAGTAGAGCAAAGATATCCATGGTGATTATCAAAATTCCATGACTCCTCAGTAAGGGAAATCATAGCAAGACAACAAGGAGCAGAATGTAGTGGTGAAGAAATTTCTGAGCATGCGATTATGGATGTTCAGGAGAGTCCATCTATAGTGACAGATACTATTGTTTTAAATTCTATCCTTATACTAGTTATTTTTTATATTGGTGCATCACATTCCTTCATTTCTTCTCATGTTGTTGACCTTATATTCTTAAAACTTGAAATGATTCCTTCTTTGATAAAGCTCCAAACACCTCTTAGTGAAAGAGAATGTTGAGCCCTTGTGTGTAGAGCTTGTTTTATAGCTGTTAAAGGAGTTTAACTAAAGTGTAACTTCTTGGTGTTGGACATGGATCTCTATGATGTAATCCTAAGTATGGATTGATGAAAACAGTCAAGGATCATATTGAATGTTATAGTATAATGGTCTGTTTCACAACTGAGGACGTTGTCAACTGTCTCTTTAGAGGAAAGAGGGTTGTAAAGAAAGGTGCAACAAGCTTGTTGGCATCAAAAGTGGGAACGATCTATTACCAGTTGGTGGATTTGACTTTGGAATCTGTGTAAGAGATCTAGGATTTCATTTTTCTAGTAGTTTTGGAACAATTTCCAAATTTATTTCCCTAGAACTTCTCAAGGTTACCACTTATAAGGTAAATTGAGTTTATGATGGATCTTCTCATGGGTACCAATCATATTTCCCTTATTTCTTATGTGATGGAAACAACATATTTAAGGGAACTGAAAGTGTAGTTGGAGTATCTGGAAAGAAAAGGTATCATTCAACCAAGTGTATCTTTGTGGAAAGAATAGATCTTGTTTATGAATAAATCATATTGAACTCTTTGATTATGTGTTGATTATCATAATATTAACCAAGTTGTGATAAATAATCAGTATACACTACCATGAATTGATGATTTGTTCGACCAATTTAGGGGAGCTTAGTGGTTATCAAATATTTAATTGTGAGCAGGGTATCATCAATTACATGTTCAGAAGTAATATATTGTGAAGATTGATTTTAAAAGTAGATATAGACACTAGAAATATGTAGTCATGAATTTAAGTTTAAATAATGCACAAGCAATCTTCATGGAATTGATTAATTAGATATTTTAGCGATATCTAGACTCTTTTGTTGTTGTTGTTTTAGTGATGTCTTAGTGTATTCAAAGACAAGGTATGACCATGATAAACATATAGAAACAGTGTTGGGAATCTTTAAAGATCCCCATTTGTATGAAAAACTATCAAAATGTGATTTTTGGATACAATAGGTACGATTTCTTGTCCATGAGATATTTGAAAAAGGTTTTTCAATGGACCCTAAAAAGATAGAAGTTGTTATCTCATGGAAACCATTGATTAATGTATTTTAGATAAGAAGTTTTCTTAGTTTGGTTGGCTACTAGCGATGCTTTGTGCATGACTTCTCATGACTATCCTTGCCAATGACAGCTCATACAAAGAAGAATGATCCATTCCAATAAATAGAGGAATACCATAAATCTTTCCATTAGATGAATGTTCACCTTAAATTAGCACCTATCATGATTTTTCCAGAACCAGGATATAGGTATGTGGTGTACTTTGATGCTTTGGGATTGGGGTTGGCTGTATGCTCATGCAAGAAGACCATGTTGTGGCTTATGGTTCAAGGAAATTGAGAGTGCGTTAGAATAATTACCCAACACGGGATTTATAGCCATCTATTATCTTCCATTCCCTAAAGACTTGAAACCATTATCTCTTTCATAAGAAATTCACTGTGGTCACATATCATAGGATTTTGAAACACATTTTCTCACATCGATATTTAAATCTAAGGAAAATGAGATGGATGGAGTATCTATAGATATTTGACTATGACTTGATGTATACACTGGGAAAAGAGAATTCAGTGGAAGAAACATTGAGAAGATTTCATATACTCAGTTGGAAAAGGAGGAATCATATGAATGGTAGTTAATATTGATCTTAGCCGACATGCATGAGGAATGTGAAGACCAAGGTGATGTTGTAGTTTTTCTTTCATCTATGCTAGTTCCTGATTTAGTAAAGATGGGTAAAGAGGAACAAAGGTCTGATGCATAATTCATGGTTATGAGTTCAAAACTCAATGGTGGGGAGACCATTGAGGGATGGAAACTTGATGGGAATGCAGTGTTGGGGTTTAATGATCGGATGGTTTTACCTATACCTTGTTAGTAACAACTTCTTCATGATTATCACCATTCGAGATGGTCTATACATATGGGTATAAAAAATATGTATAGGCAACAAAAGGCGCAGTTTTGGTGGAGTAGCACGAAACGTAATGTGGCTGAGTTCATTTCAAAGTGCTTAACTTGTAAGAATGTTAAGGTAGAGTATTAGAGAACGGTGGGTATGTTGCGATCTTTCCCTATCCGAGTGTGGAAATAGGATTATATAGCTATGTATTTTCTTACAAGCCTCCCAAGAATGGTTTGGAAACATGATTACATATTGGTGATAGTGTATCGACTTACAAAGTTGGCCCATTTCATCCCTATTTGTAAAACTCATATAGTGGAGGATCTTTCCAATATATATATCCAAGAAGTGGTAAAGAGACATGGCGTACCAATTTCAATCGCTTTATATAGAGATTCAAAATTCACATCTCGCTTATAAAAATCCTTACAGAAATCCCTTGGAACTTAGTTGACTATAAGTACAGCATACTATCCTCAGATAGATGGCCAATCTGAGTGGATGATAAAAAAATTGGAAGACATGTTGTGATCATGTGTAATGGATTTCAACAGCACATGGGAGGAACATGTTCCCTTAGTGGAGTTATCATATAATAACAGTTATCAAGACTTGATACATATGGCCTTGTTTGAAGTGTTATACGAGTGTTATTATCATTCTCCACTATGCTGGGTGGAAATAGGAAAAACTTATTTAGTGTGGCCTAGTCTTGTAAAAGAAACAATAGATAATATTCAGTTGATTAAAAAGAGACTATATAGAGTCTTCATAAATATTATACAAACCATTGTCAATAGTCATTGTCCTTTGTAGTGGGTGATCATGTATTCTTAAGGATTTCTCCTAGGCCCATACATCGTCGTTTTGGGAATCAGGGCAAGTTATCTCCTCAATACATAGGCCTCTTTGAGATACAGGAATGCGTTGGAGAGGTGGCATACCGTTTGTCACTACCACCATGGTTCAGTTCAGTGCACAATATGGTACACATATCTCTGTTTAAGAAGTATGAGTCGGATCCTGACCATTTTATTAGATGGGTTTACATAGAACTAGAGTTAGATGCTTCACTGGTATATATCCTGGTTCGGATTGTAGATGGACAGAAGAAAGTCTTGCCTGGGAAAATAATCAGCCTATTATGGGTTTTATGGAATCATTATCAAATTTGATAATAGACTTGGGAATGTGAGAAAGAAATGAAAGACTAGTAGATGGAACTCTTTCTAGGTAGCGATGGTTTTTTACTTTCTAGTGATGGAAAGACCAATAGTGGGGAGAATGTATTACCCCTATTTTTGGGTACATAACCCTTTCATCATATTTTTATGTAAAAAGGGAATTTTATTGAAATGGTGTGGCTTTGATTTGGTTTTATGAAAAAATATGGTGTTTCTATAAAAAAGGTGTTTTCATAAAAAAAAGGTGTTTCTATAAAAGGGGTGTTTCCATAAAAAGGGTGTTTTCATAAAAAAAATGTGTTTACATAAAAAAGGGTTCTTCCATTAAAGAGGTTGTTTCTATAAAAAGGGTAAGGGTGGAGGTTGAGAGAGTTTGGGGGAATTTGAAGGAGTTTTGGGGAAAAAATAAAGGTCGTATATTCATTGCACGGTTGGCCCAAACCATGCATTCAAATCATGCACAGAGGTCAAAACTGGACCCTACTTTCTAAAAACTTGCTCGGTTTTACTCTAATTATTTCTTCTTGGATTAAAAACGCCCCTAATTAGTGATTTATCTCTCTAGAATGTTTGGTATCCTTTCCCACATTATTCAGATCCAATCTTGATCCCTCCCTTAGTGATTTTAATCATAATTCTCACCGTAAGTTCCTAATCTTCATCATTTTTGTCTTGTTTTCTTAGATCTCATTATTCTATCTTCTTGTTTTCATAGATATAAACTTATGGTGGGTAGATATAAGATTTTTAAAATCAGATAAATCATGATCTTGTGTTTCTATTGATAGTAGTGTAGATCTAAGCCGTTTCATGGAATCTTGATCTGATTCTTGAGGAATGTCCTCGTTCTTTCCTATTTTGTCACATTTTATTAGATATGCTTAGATATACTTATTTATCCCATTTATTTCACATATATACACCTATAATGGGTATATATGCATTTTTTGGATCCCAAATAATTCAATATTGATTCGTGATCTTGCGAGGATAATATATCTAAGGTCTTTCTTGGAGAATCGACATTGCTTCTTGTGCGTTCATTGCCCGTTGTCGAGTTTCATCAAAACCATCAAGGTAGGTGGATTCACTCTCATATCACATTTATAGAATTGATTTTCTCAATTTCAAATTGAGTAAATTCTATAATATTGATTGTGAAATCATGGTAAAATACATGGAATAAATATCTTTAGTGATGATTTCTCATTTTTAGTGGATTTATTAAATCATGATAAATTATTATGCAAATTATTTTAGTTTCTTCAATTTAAAATGGTTATTTTAAATGTTGTATTCTATGGAACTTATAAATGGTTTTATTGGGCAGGTTTTTTTAATTAAATTTTTTTTTTGAAATTATTTGGAATTATAATGGTTTTAATGAAAAATGGTTTCCAATAAAAATGTGATTTTGTTGAAAGGGTTGTTTTGGAATGATCTTTGGGAATATGTGGTGTGTGTTCATGTTGAATATATGGTGATTTGTTGAAATATTACCTTATTCATAGTTCCAAAGTTTTAATGGACCATGGTAAAAATTACCATGTGATTACTTGGTAGATCGATGAGAAACTAATCATAAGTATCGAATTGTCAAAATGTAGCATGCATGGTTGGTTGAATGGGTGTGTGGAATGGTTTAGGTATTCCAAAAAGGATATTTATAAATGGTTTTGAATACTTGTTATTACTTTTATGAAATTTTATCTTTTTGAAAAATTGGTTTTAATTTCAATGGTACACTTTTGTTGCAAATAGTTTTTGAACTTGTTTATATTTAGTTATATACTCTTTTGGAAAATTGTTTTGTATGAACTATTTTATAATAACGTTTATAACTCTTTTATACTAGTTTTTTGATTAGGGAAGTCTTTGGGGATATACTAATGAGTTTTATATTCACCCATGCTTTGGAACTTTGGTGATTTTTTCAATGTTATCTTCCATGAAATGGGAAAAGGTAACGTTTCACATGTTTTTAGCACTACTTCGTGATGCTCGAGTTGTATGGTGATCTTAGAGCATGGGGAATGTGGAGATCAGAGTCTTGTAGTCTTCTTGGAATCATTATTTGGTTTTTTATGTTAAATTTTATATTTTTTGACTCTTCCACTATTGTGCACTTTGGAGTGGTTTTGATATGAATAAAGTAGTCGAGATGTCCTGCTTTTATTCATGCATTATATAGTGTGTTGTTCGGTTATGGTTTACTTGGTTAATAGTTTTATTATTAATGGGTAAATCATCCACCATATTCATTGAAACCCTTTGGCATGTATTTCCAGCCTTTGGAATCTTGGGGATATTACCTAAGGCCAAGTAATGACTTATTCTGCTCTCAAGCCAATAATAATTAGTGGGTCATTACATTATGTAAGTAAGAAGGTTCTATCATAAGATATGATAGACCATATCTCAAATAACATTCCATATTATATAAGGTCACTATAGGATTCAATCAATGAACTATAAGTTGAAATAAATATTTGAATCATAGGGATAGATAAGTGGATAGTTATCCAATATAAGCACTGAAATATGAGATATATATAATAATGAATAGATTCATTGGTACCAATAAAGAAAATATGGATAGAGATAAAAGAAACCATTTCATAGAATTTCACCATAATTAGGTATTCACTATGGTGTGTTGGAGAAATTAAATAAGTATAAATCTACCACATTTATTAAAATAAATGTGGTGGTAGAACAAAGTCATTTCAAATAAAGGAGTGGAAATGTTTTAAAGAAGGAAATTATGTGGTTATGGTAACCAGTTCAAGGATTCATAGAGGGTGAATATGATAAAAAATGTAAACATGTAATTGTTCTTGAAATTTGATACCATATTGTATGAAGTAATTTTGTTTCTATTAGATTTTAAGTAAATGGTTTCTGATTGATAATCACATCAGGATGATATAAAAAAAAGATGAATCTCATGTTTTTATAAGAGAGAACTATCATAAAGATAGGGATTGTGGGTTATAAATTGTAACTAAATATTCTAAAGTTAAATAGGGTCTCAATCACTTAAACTTTTCCCTGGAATATTCCCTAGGTTTGATGTATGTGGTATAATCCCCTCCTCCAACATGGAAATTGTATTAGAAATAGGTAAGAGTTCTCTTCAAGGAAATCATTTATTTCATTACCATTACTCCAATTGAATCTCAATAAACTATTCAAGATAGTTCACTTGATTCATAGGATATACAAATCATTAATGATTTAAATATTTGAAATTTATTCTATTGATCTAGTTGAAGTGGTATCAGCTCATGCCTTTATACTGGTTGTTAACATTGGTTGATGTCATCCTTCAATAGATGACTTTGATAAACATGTCAATTCTCAATTGGGATTGAGAAAAAAGGTAAGGTGGGGCTCTATAAAATTAAAAACTATTAAATTTTTTGTTTTGATATTTTATTATTCCATTTTATCAACTCCCACACATATTTATTGTTTCTTTCATTCCTTTTTCTATTGATATAATAGACGACAATGACCCATTGGATGAAGGATCATCCTCTTATAGTTATATGGATAAATCTCCATGGATATATGCTGAATGTACAAAATCAATCAATCCTTTAATGTTTTAGGAATTATATTGGTAGGTTTATGATAATATATCATAAAATTATTATGAGAAAACATCCAATTCAGGCTAGGGTTTATGTTAAAATGGATTTGTCCAGGTTTTTCCTTGAGTTCATCGGTTTTGGTTCTGATGATGGAAATGGTTTGAGTCAAAGGATTAAATTTCAATTTAAATTTACATTATATTTTTTATGTAAGATACATGAACATTTAAAATATTCTTATCATAATTATAGAGAATCATCCTAGTTTGAGTAGTTGATGACAAGAAAAAACTCCACTAGTCATGTGGTGCAACCAAACTCAAGACAGATGGATGTATGTTCTCTTAAAAAATTGAGTCGTATTATCAATTCATCTTTATAAATTGTTCATACCTATTATATTAGGATCCAAACTATAGAAAACATTCTGATTTTCTCTTAGATATAAGAGAATTTGACTATTCCTCTTGTTCATTATGAGGATTCTGAAGAAGTTAAACATGATTTACAAATAGGTTTTGTAAATGCTGGTGAAAAGATACCTACAATTGGTTCTAGTGTAATGCACATTGCTCTCCTATTATGAGGCTCCTCACTCTATTGGAATGATGTACACTGATTTAGTAAGTCAACATTCTTTATCTGGTAATTTTTTGTTATATAGGTTGGGCGTGAAGCTGGTGGGTACCCTATTAATGATGGAATGGATACACCTACTTCTCAAGACAGTAATTTAGAGGCACTAAAATCTTATCTATTAGTGAGTTTCAATAAATTTTATGGTGAAAGAGATATGAATTTTATAAATATTTTTAGTGAATTTCCAATTTTTGTTGACACTATTTGAGAGAATAAATAAGATATTCATGTAGATTAATTCAACCAATAAAGTGTAAAATAAGGAAAATAAATAGTTTTCTTCAAAAAAAGCTTCCACGTCATGGATTTTAAACTTCATTTTGAAAATTAAAATACTTTGGTGAGGTGATTGTGTAGTTCATGGGGGGGATGAGTTGTATGTTTAAGATAGAATATATTCAAATTTTTAAAGAACATAAAACATGGAAGTTTGATGGATTAAATTATTTTATAAATAGATGTTTTGAGTTCACTGAGGGAAAATTAAGCTCAACTAGCAGACTTAGGGGGTTAGATTTATTTTACAATATGGTGCATATTAATTTTAAATTTATTGTATTTTAGTGTTTTTTCACTATATCCTTATTATATCATGTGTAATTACTGAATTTTGTAATAATATTCCTTCTTTGTAATAATTATAATATAATTTTTATTAATTTATCAATTTTTACATTAACTATAATTGGGTTGTTTTTACAAATTCCACATATTTTTATTAAACTGACTGAAAGTTTCTTTTTATAAAAATGATAAAAGGAATAGGCCAAGAAATATACATCCCAGACACTCAAGGAGGCTGAAAGTGGTGTAAACCTAGGGAATCCCCAATCACAAATGACCTACACTCAATTAGTAGGGTACCCAAGCTTCTATAATCACAACCTCATCCCTAGGACTCCCAATCTTTGAGAGCGCATCCGCAACAAAATTTCCCTCCCTCAAACTATGATGCATGATCTGTCTTTGATTGGTCTCCAAGGTAAACCTCCTAATGATGTAAGCCAACTCCCAAGGCACGTCTAACCATCCCTGAACATATTTAACCAACAATTCTGAGTCTGACTCCACCTCTGAAACCTAAAATCCCCGACTCCTTCATACTGTGAGTCCCATGAGGAGAGCTCGAGCCTCCTCCCCCAGTGAATTACCCATACCAGAGGAAGTACTAAAGTCCAGGTGAACTGAACATCCTGAGTCACATAAAACCCCACCGCCTCTCATATTTCCATGCAAGAAGGATCCATCTACGTTTAACTTGAGCCCGCTGGAAGTAGGATTCCATCTTACCCACCTCCCTTCAAAAGAGTCTGGAGCGCGAGGCCTTTATAGAAAATTAAACACTGTAGGCGAGTGTTGATCAACCCTCAACAGTGATACCAACTTATAGAACAGTGATCTTACTCTAAAATAGAGCAAGAATATCAAGCTCTGAGAACCCATATGTTCATTGTTTCTATCCTCCCAAATAACCCAGCAAACAGCAGTGAGAATAGATGTCTTCACCTTGCATTCTGAGTCCCTGTTTGTCACTTTGATAAACCAAGAGGATAGGAGATCCTAAATAGAGAAGTGCTGTAAGCTGGGTAAAACCATAGGAGTGAACATGCTCTAGATAGCCACATCCCATTCACTCTATAAAAATAGGTGAGTTTCTGATTCTCTCTTCACTGCCTTGCAACAGAAGCATCAAGATGCCAAGAAGATCCCCCTACTTTCGACGTTCACATCCATTAGAAGAGATATGTTTTTGAGATACCAGACAACAAAATTCATTTTGTTTGGAATCTCCATGAACCATATTTTCTCTGAGCCATCCCCAAGGATGATCTATGCACTCTTCTACTCCATGTAGCCCTGAATGGAGAACCTACCTAAACTTGAACCAGTGAAGCAACATCTATCCTCTTCCTCATTCATGCATATAAAATCAAAAACCTTCTTCTGTTCCTATGTCAGAACTGACTTTGTGAATGTTTGGTGCTCGTAGGCTTCCCTGAAGGTGATATTCAGTGTAGGAAATCCAAGAAAATACAAACTATCCCCCACCTAGTTTTCTTTCCAAAAGCCAACATCCCCTCTCCCAATGATTCACCGATCTGAATCACGTAGCTCCTAAGGAACCCGACCATGAACCATCCCAAATGATAGGTTCGAGCCTTACGCTCATTATTATTCATCTCAAGATCCCCATATTTCTCTTTAAAGAATGTCTCCCATAGATAATTCCCAGCCACAATGTCCCAAGCCAAACACGCCTTCATGCCCTGCATGGTAGCAGTGATATCACGTAGCCCCACTCCCCCATCCTCAATCGGTTTGCCAAACCATTCCCAAGAGGACCAATGTAACTGTCCTGATTGATTGGCATCCCAAATAAAGGTCATGAGAGTCTTTTCCATCTTCTCCAATATTCCCTTTGGAGGCTATATAATGGAAAAAATATGGATCGGGATGGAATAGAGGATGTTGTTGATCGGTGTTACCCTCCCACCAAAGGATAAAAATATGATTTTCCAGTTGTAAATCCTTCCCAGCATACAGTAAATAACCCCCTCAAAGAGTGACCTCTTGATATTCCGAAAGTATAAAGGATCCTTGGGATATATCATGGGAAAACACTTCTATTGGCAACACAAAATGCCTTGTATTTCCTTGCATCTATGGAAAGAACACTTGGTATAGATATACACCTGGATCTTGCTTGTATTGATGATCTGCCCGCTAATCCTTCCATAACTGGAAAAAACCTCCATGATAGAAAGGAGGGACCTTCGAATACTATTAGTGAAGACTAAAATATCCTCATCAAACATGATATGAGAGATGGCCTCCCTGCCCCTCCACCCGACATACGGCCTCAGACTTCCATCCGATGTTTTCCTCTGAAGGTTCCTAGAAAGTGCATCTGGTGCCAATATGAAAAGACTAGGAGAAAGGGTTTCCCCTGTCTCACACCACGAATATTATTAAAGAAGCCAAAGCACTTCCCTCTAAGAGAAATAGACAACCAAGTCGAAGAGAAGCACCAGAAACAAAGATCGTAGGCCCATTCCTAGAAGTTGAACCTACGCATCACCCTAAGAAAAAAGGACCACTCAATTTTTTCATATGACTTATCTATATCATCCTACAAAATAACATTGGATAAAACTGAGCACTGGTTGATATCATTAACCAGCTCCCTCGAATTTCCCACTGCTCCTTGGATGCTATGGCCCTTAATAAACCCATGTTGTTCCTTGGAAACCAGATTCGGAATCGTTCCTCCCATTCTCCTTGCAATGAGACTCACTAGGATCTTGTAAGACACATTACACATGTATATTGATCTAAATTGGCTGATGCTTGTGGGGTATTTGATCTTTTGGATGAGAAAAAACCCTTTAAGAACTCACTCCCTTTCCAAAAGCTCCCCCCTAGAAAAAATTTTGGACAGCTTCCACCACCTCACGTCCAACAATATAACATGCATTCACATAAAAACCTACTAGAAATATGTTCGGGCTAGGGGAACTATCCCTTGGAATTTCAAACACTCCTTCTTCATCTCTTCCTCCTTCAGAATAATCACCAATAGCTCATTTTCAGACACCCCCACCAGCCTTGGAACGCACTCTAGAAAGGAATCAGTTTCCTCACTACCACCATGACTCATAGTGCCTGCTTGGACGGCTCCGGCCAGTATCCTTTCAAAATGTTCTAGTGCCATACCCCATATCATCACTATGTTTTTTAGGGAAGAATTATTTTGATGAAAATAAGTAGATATGGATTAATCTGAGTAGGTTGGGTTGAAAATTGTTAAAGCCCTAAAAATGTAAGGTTTTCCATATGTAAGGTTTTTTACTTACAATATGTAAATAATTAAAATATGTGATATTTTTATCTTCAAAAAAATAATAATAATTCCATAGAATATATATTTTTTCGATAACGTGATACATATGGTTTTTTCCCTAGTTGTAAAATTGAAAAGGTATTTAAAACATATGGTTTTCCATACTATGATATGTAAGGTTTTATACATAGTTATAAAATTATCAAAGTCCTCATAATGTATGGTTTCTATATAATTTGATATATAAGTTTTTCTATATAGAAATAAAATTGGTAAAGTGCTCAGAATGTAAGGTTTTTCATACAAAATGATTTTATATTCGATAACTAAGATTTTTCTATAATTCATAATGATTTTGACTTTATCAAAAATGGAGTTTAATGAGAATAAAAAAATTTAATAGAAACTACATAAAACTATTTTACATCATTATGGATGACTATGAGGGAATTATTTCTCATCTAAAAAATTATATAAATAATTTTAAGATAACTAAAAATTATTGGATTATATGGAAGTCATATTTGAATGATAAAAACTTGATAAATTTTAAAGGTGGTAACTTGTCTAATTTTAGAATTTAAAATTCAGATTTATAGAGGTAAAAAAATCATTATTTTGGTCTATGAATAGGGGTAATTTATGAATTTATAGTTTATAAAAAAAGATTGTGTGGTTTGTAAGTGAGTGTACAGATAAGTATGCATAGAAAGAGAGGATAGAGATAAGATGAATTTTGGTTGTGCAAGTAGAAGAAGTAGAAGAGAACACTTTTAGTTTTTGTGTGTGTGATCATTACACTTATGTGAGTATTTAATATGTCATTAAATATGTACTAAAATGGTTAAATCATATTTCACTATATGACCATAATTGCAACATGTGGTAGGGAATACAGATTCCTTTGTTGTAGCTTACAGTTGGTATCTATCATTGCATATGATAAATAGGTGATATGTGATATCATGTGACTGAATTATTGTGTGTGTGTATATATATATATTCATTAACATATTTTTATGAATCATTAGGAAAATTCATTTATGGATTAGAAAATTGGTCATGGTCATTAAAAGCATTCAAACCATCATATATCAGATGTGCATACATTATTGTAATGAAATTCATCTACTATATGATGTCATAGGACACATAATTCATCGATTACATGAAATGTTTAATTATTAATAACTTCTAATAACTTCTTTATATAATTTCATAGATTATTGAATCCATAGGGATGGAAATATGATCATGAAACCAAAATTTCAAAAAAAATAACTGTAAGCAGTGGTCAAATATTTTTTTACTATAAATTTTTCTAACAAAAGTTAATCAACTAAGGATGAAATAGTGTGTTTTTAAAGAACTATTTGATGCTGGAAAAATTATGATCAATTTGTAATAACTGGAGCTAAGAAATTATATAATGAAAGATAGTAGGGAATTTAAAACTAACTATTTTGAATTGAATTCTTCATTCATGGAAAATATATTGAAATCGCATCCCCTAAAAAAGGTTCGATTAATCTCCCTCACTAGGAGATTAAAAACACTATTTAATGATTCTTGGAGTTATTTAATTCATGAAACCTCAAAAAGAAATGAATTTGAATAATTTATTTTGGAATAAATCTCACCAAAATATTCCAATGTTTTTTAAATTTAAAGTTGAAAGAATTCATTCATGGTCAATCTCACTGATTATTCTTGATGTTATGAAATTTAGGACGAGAGGCGCAAAATAATTTTTATAGATTCAGAATTGATCACACATATCAATTCTCAATTTTGATGAAGATAAATGTGATGAAGACAAAAAATAAAACCAATAGATTATATACACCAATCACTTAATTTAATAAAGGATTATACAATAGTTAGTATCATTTAATTTCTACTACATATAATCAATGAAAAGACAATGGAGAATAGTTATCCCTTGAATAATAACCAAGAAAAATGTTGATCTGCTCCTCACTCTCCTCTAGGGAGTTCTCTAGCCCTCATCACATTCTATAATCCCCAATTCAAAAGATAAGATCCATTCCTCTACCTTCTAGTTCGGAAAATAAAATCTATTATCTACAATTTCATCATTAATTACATTCTTGGAATTATATCGATATTCAATTCTCCCCCCATCCACTCTTCACTACTCATAGATTTGTTAAACCCACACATGAAATTTAAAAACCCCTTCTAACAAACAAAACAGACCCATGTACAGTCCATTTAATTGTATCTGGATGTACAACTGTCTAGATTCTCTAGAAAAACATAAAATAATTAAATGATAATTCTTATAAAAATATTATATAAAAACATAACTTTTATAATTATATATAATATTATTATCATTATTATAAATTGAATAAATGTATTTACATATATACTTATTAATAATATATACATATAGGTATAGACAACCATTATTATTATTAAAATTATTATAAACATATATATATTATTTATTATTATTATTATTATTTTATTTATTAATTAATTTTTTTTAATTCACTTATTTCAAATATGTCTGTTGATTAATTATTTTTCTCCCGCATTGAGCATAGTAGAGTGGGCCTTAGCCGAGGGTGGTCTTCAGTGGTGGATGTCAGATCAATTAAATGTGTTTCCTCTTCTAGAAAAAAACATCAAAAATGACAGCGGATCGGTGGCTATATCCCAACAAAGACCTTGATGACATTTGAATAGTGGTGGTCTTGTCTTCAGGGAGATGATTCATTAGTCTTGGCTTTACAGGGGTAGCACAAGTGAGGGTTCGGCCTCGCCTTGGTCAACGATGACTCAAAAAGTAAGGGATGGAGGCGTCCTCATAACATTAGTTTCATGAGTCTTAGTTGATGGTAGTACTGACATTAGACGGTGAATCGTGGGATACTAAACTAGGTAAATGGATTCAGACAATGGTGGCGGTAAATCCTATAAGTTGTAGGCATAGTGTAAGTGTATGATGGGTCAATAACATCTTTTATTTATTACATGATCAATGATCAATACAATATTTACACAACCATAAATTTTGTGATCAACAAAATTTAATGAAATAATAAAGACAATGGATATAATTCCAGAACCAAAGTGTAGGATCATGAGATATTATTTATAATTAATTTAAGAAATAAATAATTACCTTGTGAGAAATTATTTCTTCATTGATGGATCTGAAAATGGATCTATTTTACACCATCATTGTTTTGTAAGAATCAAAAAAAAATCTTCCTAGTGGTGATCCACACATGTTTCAAAAATATGTGAATGTCATTGTAGGAAAATTTGAGTACTAACACAGATAATCTTATTGCTTGTGTCGTTCACCTCTGATCGCCATTAGAATCGCTTTCAATGTATTCTCTTTAATCTCTCTTATCTCGAGAGTGTGAAGTAGAGGAATATCACTCTCCATTTTTAGGAGCATTCTTGGAGAAGGGAACTCTCTATGGCTTTGAAAGTATTCTCTAGATTTTATTGTGCACAACAAAATAAATAAATTGTCTCTCCTAAAAAATAATATAATTGGATTTATATACTGCTAGGGTTATAAATAAATATTTTCACTAGTTCCTTTTATTATTTATTTAATCCCTACAGAACTCCATGTCTATAATGATAATAATATTATTATTTCATGACATTCACTAAACATGAGAATTAAAATTAAATATTATTTATTCAAATAAAATTAAATATTTTTTTATTTCTCACTGAACCATTAAAATCGGTCTTCTATTCCTCTATATTATTTATCAATCCTTGAGTAATGACTATTTATTTAATAAATAAATATCACTATATTATTCTCTAATAAATAAAAAAATATTATATTCAATAAATAGAAAATATAAATTTATTAAATATTTCACTCACATAATATTATCTCAAATAATAGGTAACAGAAAATATGTGATCAATAAAACATTTATAAATATGAAACCACATATGGGAATAATATTTATTCAACTTGTTAAATAATAGATAATAATATATTATTTCACTAAGATTCAGGATACACTTAGTGTGTGACCCTCTAGGCCTATTTCTCAGTGGCATTAGGCAAAGCAATCTAAAGTTCAAGGTTAACTTCTAGAAACACTCTAAGTCACTCATAGATAATGAAGTTAATATATCAATGACATAAAACCTCATATGGACACTCACTGTGTAATATAATCTCTTTATCATGATATCTCTAATCAAGTAGGTTTAATGTCGGTTCGATCAACATATGTACTCGATGTCTCTTTATTTGACTTTCATAAAATCGAACCTGACTATAGAGAACCATTCCCATGGATTAATTTAGGATATATCATTTCCATTAAAGGATATAAGATATCAACTTCTATTAAATAACATAAGGTACAAATCCTTTCTTACATTATTCATTACTGAAATATTACTCATGACACACCCAATGTATCCTACCTCACTGTAAACATATGTCATCAAAATTTTCATCAATAGATAAAATTATGTGACTTATAATACACATTAATAATATTATTAATGTCCATGGGTCAATACAAAAGTCTAAAAATAGTAAAATCCAATGACACATATAAATTTTTATTTCTCACTAGTGGTTCTCATTCTCATAATATTCTATAATATATATTATCAAGGGAGTAGACCATGAGATGGTTCCTCAAAGTCCTATGAACCTCTACCCCTGATAGACTGTATCATTTGTGTCCCTTGAATGATTTAATCTAGATATATAAACAATATGTAGAAAGTCGATAATTTTTTCATGGAACGTATGGGTTCTCATCATAGTGGGATACTATTATGACCTTTCTTTGTGACAGCTACTCTTAGTACATTATCACATACTATGTTATGAAGAATAATGATCATAATGAGATAAAAAGTTCATTAATATTCAAAACTATAAATAAAGGTTATCATAAAGTACAAAGAAGTTGGTTTTAGGGAACCAAATCCAATAGACTCCCACTTGTACTAGAGGCAAATGCTAATAACCTTCAGTCTGGTAGCTCTCACATGATAATAATAATTATACTAAAATAATAATTTAGTCAATGGTCCCTCCATGTTTTCTTTTATGGGAACTCTACTTACTAAAATTTCACCCCTCTAAAAAATTACCTCAACATGAGATACTTTCTGAGTATATACTTTGTCTATTGGTGTGACCTTGTCTCTTTTTCAAGATCCACTGTTGTAGTATTATCATAATACAATGAGGTAGGGTCTTTACTGATAGGTACTGAATTAAGCTCTTGCAAAAACGTTTTGTATCCAAATGGATTCATTAGCTGCATCAAAATCCACTATATACTCTTAATCCACTATAGAATCATTGAAAACTTGCTGCTTTGAACTCTTCCTGCTCATAGCTCCTCCATTGAGACAAAAACACTTATCCTAACTAAGACTTCCTATCAATCTGTTATGTTTCAAAACTATCATCAGTATAACCCCTGATGAATATCTCATCATATCTTCTATATTCTAAGAACATATCATTAGTTGTTCTTAAATACTTAAGGATGGCCTTAAAAACAGAAAAATGTTGTTCACCCATATCTTCTTGATATCTTCCTACCAAGATAAATGCATAAGAAACATCAAGTCTAGTACGTAACAGGGAATACATGATTGATCCTATCAGTTAAGTGTATGGTATCTTACACAGTCTCTATATCTCTCATGGTGTGTGTGAGGACACATTTTATTATAAATATGTATACCATGTGACACTAGAACCAATCTCCTCTTGGATTGTTCCATACTAAATCTATTTAGTATCTAGTCAATGTATTTACTTTGACTTAGTTCAAGAATCCTCTTGGATCTATCAAGAATGATCTTGATTCCTAAAATATTGGCATGTTCACCTAATTCTTTCTTAAAGAAACACTTGTTTAACAAGTCCTTAACAGTCTATAGGACTGTTATGTCATTTCCATTATTTAATATGACATCAAAATTTACTACTAGGATAACAACTGAATTCCCACTAAATCATTAGTAAACACATGCTCTTATTCATTCTTAATGAAAAAAATTCTTTTATAGCTTCATCTAATCTAATTTTCCATGAACTAGATGCTTACTTCATTCTATAAATGGATATTTACAACTTAAATATAATTTTGGAATCACACGGAGTCACAACCACATAGTTATTTCATATTGACATCTTCCTGAAGGTTACCATTAAAGACACAAGTTTTAACATCCATCTACCAAATTTAATATAAATGGTAAACTACTTTAGAAAGTATAATTCTAATGGATTTAAACATGGAAACTAGTGAAAATGTATCATTATAGTTAATTACTTAATGTTATTTAAAACATTTGGCCACAAGTCTTACCTTATAGGTATTGAATTTTCCTTCCATGTCGAGTTTTCTCTTGAATACCCATTTCAACCCTATAGGATTTACATCGACTAAAGCATTAACCACAAATAAAACAATGTTCTGATACATAGAATCCATTTCGGAACTCATGTTTTCTTTCTATATTATAGATTTTCAGCTATCTACTACCTCTTTATAAGATAGGGTCTTATCATTTTCAAACAATAATGATTTACCATGTTCAGGGACTAGAAACCAATATCATTATAGTTCTCTTACCTCTCTTGTTCTCTTACAATGTACTTGTGTTTTAGGAACTACTTCTTCCATGAGGACCTATGTAATATGTTCCTGTACCAACTCAGGTATATCTTGATCGTAAACTTCATTATAGTTAATCTTGGTCCCACTATCCTTTTGGAGGATATAATCCCTCTCTAGAAATAAATAATATATGGAGACAATATCTCTCTTTTATAAGGGGTTTGATATGTATTATCCCTTTATTTTCATAAGATACCCTATTAAGATTCACTTTTCCCTCATGTTCTAGTTTTTTTATGAGAATTCCTTAACAAACACCTCGTATCCCCATACATGTGTAAGCATAAAAATGGTTTCTTTCCACTCCATAAATCGAAGGGAATTTTGTTTTATTCTTTAGTTAGTACTTGGTAAAATATATATTCTATAGTTTGTAATGAATATCCACAAATGGATAATGAAAAATATTCATGAATCATAATCAACCTTACAATGTATAACAAGGTATGATTCCTCCTTTCAATAATACCATTCACTATGGTGTTTAAGGTGGGGTGAGTTGACATAAAATCTCAAACTCGCATAAAAGGTCAATAAACTCTTGGGTAAGATATCCACCACCTCGATACAATTTGAATCTCTTTTATATTATTTACAAGTTGATTCTCCACTTCATTCTTTAATTATTTGAATTTATCAAAGGAATTAGACATATACCTCATTAAGTATACATAACCATATCTAATCAAGTCATCAGTAAAAGTTATGAAGTAATAATACCCACCTCTATAATCTACTAGAAATGGTCCACACAAATTAATATGTGCCAATAATAAAATAATTGTGGCCCTTTCACCCTATCCAATGAATTATTTGTTTAGTTATTTTTCATTGTAAAGAATCACGACATCTTTCAAGTGGTTTTAACTTAAAATAGTCTAAATAACCATCTTGACCAAGATTTGTAAAATGGTTCTTCTTTACATGATAAAGATAGTGATTCCATAGCTGAGTGTTATATGATTCGTGTGAACACGATTTTCTATCTATTTCTAATACATGGTTTTCATAATTTAATACACAGACTATTATTTAAATGTGCCACACCATAACATATGTTGTCTTTATAAAAGAAACAAATTTCATTTCCAAACATTCAAATAAACAATATGCAATAAGGCATGATACAAAAATTGTGTTATTGGTAATATTTGTTACATAATAAAAATCCCTTCAAACCAATATCAATACTATTGGAAATGAAATTTGGTAGTCACTAGTGTCTATAGAATCCATCCTTGCAACATTCGCTACTTGAAAATCCGCATCTCCTTTAGAAATATTTCAGGATCTTCTTGGATCCTACATTTGGATATAGATATGAGCATCAGATTTTGTATCTAATATACAATGTGTATATATTAATAGATTACACTTGATAACAAATGAACCTTTAGCTTTCCTTTTATTCTAGGTGTAGTTCCTCTTCCAGCAGTCTTGCTTTCCACATGAAAAATGTGCTGCCTGCTTTTCCTTTCCCTATATTTGGATCTTCCTATTCTTGGAAGGATAGTTCTTGATAGATTTAGAATTGATATGATTATTGGTCCCCTTCTCCTTGTTCTTATTTTTAATATTCACCATAAGGACTATGAGATTTTCATGCCCCATGTTCTTATCAACTTGTTAAATCAAATTAAAAAAGTTCCAAAAGACTCTTAAAATTATTTCTCATGTTATAATAAATAATAAAACTATAAAAGATCTTGGGTAGTGGGGAAATTATGAGATATATGCACAAATCATCTGGAAATTTAATCCATAAAATGTATAAGAATTCAATGTGTCCAATAATCTTGACTACATGAGGCCCAGCTGGCACATACTTTATAATCTTAGTCATAAATAGAGAATTGGTGATCTTGTATATATATTTTCATTCCTTCTCTATATAGATATTGTGAAGTTGAGACATCATGGTATATGAATCCATGTACTCATGTTTCTTAAAAAGATCATCGGTCATGGATGATATAATGAAACATTGATCATTTGTATAATTTTTCACGTGTTTCTCATAAAGAGATAACTCTTCCTCACAAGCCTCATTACCCGGCCCATTAGAAATAGGTTCTCATAGTATATATAATTTCATTTCATGGAATAGAATAACATGAAAGCTCTTTTCCCTCTCTTGTAAATTTTTGCCGGTGAAAAGGTTATCCTTTTCAAGTATGGATTGTAGTGATATGTTTGAAGTCACTTTTTTTCTTTCTACAAAAAATATTAGTAGATATTTTTTACTTTATTTGATAAAATTTAGAAAAATAATTTAATACTTTATTTATTTATTTATTTATTTCCCACTATTTATCAAAACTCAATAGCCCTCACCATTGGCTTCAAAATATCATTTTTCTTGAAAATTCTATTGGAAAGGATCTATATTCCCCTTCTCACCACCCCAACTATGGATAGTCAAAAAACATGAAGGGTTTTAGGTTGGAATTCCAAATTCCAACTGCATTAAATCACAATTACTTTATTTGTTGAGTGGACTCACCAATCCTGAAATACTTAAATTAGATTTCCTCAACTCTTGCCTCTCAGTTATACAAAGACCTGCTTTTCATAGTCAGCCACTGATTTGAACTAAGTTAAGTCAACCTGAAAATTCATTTCAAAGTTCCCCAATAATTGGAAGCGCACAAAATTTGGTTGGTCAAGCACTTTGAAATATGGTTTAATTTTAAATAAAGTAGTGGAATGTTATACTATAACATCCTCAACCTGGTGTCCACTATACCTGGTTCCCCAAGATGGGTCATCACATGGCCTCAGGAACACCTCCTCTTACACTAAAGGCTATCAACTAGAAGCGCAGGTTTATAGAGAAACATTGGGGAGAATATAGCCACTTATTATAGTAATTCCACATTAATGATAATATCAGAAGATATAATATCCAAAACGAATAAATAAATGGATAGTATGAAGAAATTTAAAATAAGAAAAAGGAAGACCTGATATAATAGTGATATGTATACTCTTCATGTTAGGAATTCATATAATGAAATCCAAAAACCAAAACGACTATAAGGCCCCTAACATAGATATTAGTTCAAACCCGGTCCTAACCTCTTATCCTCCAACCCATCATCCTATACACAACCAACCACCAAGTCCCTATCCTTGACCAATATCAGAAAAAAGTAGCATCTTCTCATGTACCCAAGTTTCATGGAGGCCCAAGCAGGGTGTGAGTATAACTTAGTAGGCCACCACCAAATGTGTCTAAAGAAATATCCAGTCTATGCAGTAGTGTATGAAATATATGAAAATTTCATAAATAAATAAGGAAATGGGAATATATTTTACATATAACAATCATTAAAAACAATTTTATTCTTTAAGTTACATAATTTCATCTGATCAACAAAATCAAACTCTATTTATAATGGGGACCCATCTCATAGCATAAAGGGGTTACATACTTCTAATCACAATGACATTCAAAACTCAAAATCTATCAATATACCCTAGAGACTCAGTCTAGTAATTGAAAATTATCCA
Organism: Viscum album; assembly: GCA_963277665.1. Lineage (NCBI taxonomy): Eukaryota > Viridiplantae > Streptophyta > Magnoliopsida > Santalales > Viscaceae > Viscum > Viscum album. The sequence goes on along the minus strand of OY728163.1, from coordinate 373,498,818 downwards.
AGTGTTTAGGAAGCATATAGACTCATTATAACATCTCAAAAAACTTTATCCATACATTGGGAATCATGGAGCCTCAGTATAACATTTCAACCGTAAATTACATAACACTTACCTTTGAGCCTCAGTCGAGGTAGTCTCATCCAATGCAACTATTAGGGGTATAGTCCCTGACTCTGACTCCCTAACCCATTCATTATAGGGGTGGGTGTAAATCCTCAGTCCAACCTAACTCATGGGAAAAAACCTCAAGTCAGTACCCTTCATACCACAAATCCATGTGAAAATTCTTCTCTAACCATAACAAATTTACCAATCACAAACCATAACCACGAAATACATTTATAATTTATAATATGAAATCATTATATATATCCTACTTATATGGTATAACCCATTAACACATATACCATTATGCCAAAAACCCACTTATGGTATGTCATCAACAAACACATTCATCATTTAGTTCATTTAATAACCAAGTCAACATGCTAACATAACTGTCATTGGTTATATCTCACTAACCCAAATAAAATTTCACTTACTATAGTCTCAAAGGACCTCTAAAACTAAAACATGGAATAGAAAACAAGTCAAAATATTCATTTGAAATAATCTTGAATACACCCTTTAAAAACATGGGACTTCCTCATTAAAAAAATAAAACATGTCCCAAGGCTTTCATTTCCATTTACCACCATTCAAACAATCATTAAGAATTTTAACAAGAAAGTGACCACACTCCCAATTTAAAAAATCATTTGAAATCCATTAAAAAAAAACCCTTTTCAAATCATTTGAGTTCAAAACCAACATTCAAAACATCACTCACTTTCAAGCATAAATTCCTTCATTGAAAACCATGGTTAGATCAAAACCCAAAACACACTATTTAAATAACTTTCAAAAACCTCATGGCACTTAAAAAACTAACATGTAAACATCCGGATTATCCTATTAAACAAGATAGTATACCCAAATACAATTAACAACCCATTAATTGAAATATTTAACCTATCTAAACATTTACCAACTCATTTCACCCTTTACATGGGTTTGGAATACCCCAAGGGTATCCCTAGGTCAATCTCACATCATCAACGGACCCAACAGGGTCCCTGAAGGGTTTTTCACCTCAATCTAAGACTCAAATAACTTTCTATAGTAAAATTCATTAAAACACAACAAGTAATTACCTTATCACAACCACATACACATATATAACAATGAGACTATGTGAAAAATATTTAATACCAACTACCTCATGTTTGTTGATGAACGCTTGCTTAACATCTACCTTGATTCAAAATAAAACACTCATTATGTCCTCAACATATAATCATATATTAAAGTGAGGGTTTTAGGGTTTCAAAAGAAGCAGAATTATTCTACAAGACCTAATCTAAAAAAGGAATGTAGAGGAGGGTTAGACTCACCAGGATCTTCAATTTGCACCCAAATGCTCTCCAAACGAACCATAATCAAAGGAGAATCATCCCTTGGAACTGAAGAAGGGTATAGTTCATCAAAAACACTACTGGAGGAGGAATATCCACAAAAGGTTTGTAATAAACCTTATTTCCCAAGAGGGAAAAACTAGAATTTTCCACTTTTTAAGGGTTGCATGGTTGGATTGCAGGCTAGCCAAACCGTGCACCAATCATGCAGCCGCCTCTATCCAAGAGGGGCTAAGCCACACGGTTTCCTAGAAGCACCATCATAGTTTGGAATACTATGTAACACCCCATGCTTCTATGGTACGCTTCTCTTTGAATAATGCAATAGCGTGTGTTGTATGCAACATCGAGTTCTAACACACCACAACTAATCAAACTAGTCATTATGAATAGTAGTACCTACTTTTTGAAATTATATATATTTTATATTTCAAAATGGACTTTATTTTTAGATTAGGAATATCGAATTTAGCCTAAGGTGAAATTTTGGTACTTTTCGGATAATTTTAATATTTTGATGAATAGTGAAAATTACTAAATTTAAATTAAAAAAAACTTTTTTAATCGAAATAATTTATATTGATAAATTATGAATTTGAGTGGTTTTAAAGTATAATCAGAATATATTTTTACCATTTAATCCAATTTTGGTCATTGGACATAATTTTACAATTAAACCGGACATAAACAAGTGTCAATCTTTTGAAAGTTATTATCTCTTAAAAACACCCTTTTTGTTTTAAAAACGGGAATTAATTTTAAATTAATTTCTGCCACTTATGTGTGTTGAATTTGGAAAAATGGATTCCATATTTGGAATCAGGATGTTCAAATTGTATAAATAGGTAACTTTTATTTTTAGACATTTTGAATAATTACTTCGGTAAATATTTTATTTACCATGGTTAAAGGGTAAATCCGGTAAATGAGGGTCAAAAAAATAATATTATAATAAAACTAAATTACACTAAATTGTGTCCTAGCCTCGTTGGTTGATACATTTTCGACCATAGGCATCTTTGGGTCGATTTTGGGACCCCATGGAGCAACTTTTAGGTGATAGGGACACTTAATTTTAATTAAGTTAAAATGAATACAAAAATGACACAAGCATATATCTTTTAGAAAAACAATGTTTACATAGGGTTATATATGTTGGATTTTCGACTATAAATATTAATTATAAAGATAAAAATATTTCCTACATAATTATATTTTATTTATTATTTTTAGAGATTACATAAGTTAATTTATTTATGACACAATTATGATGCAGTAATTACCATAATAGTGAAAATTTAAAATAATTGATATTATAAATACCCAAATAAATATAATTTGAGACTTTTAATGAATTAAAATAATTTTCTAGGATAATATGACATCTTAGGATTGATTTAATTAACTTTTTTCGAAGTGATCATTCTGTTATAAGTTTCACAAAAATCAACTATTGAATAGTGTCAAAATTTACATAAAAGAGTTTTTAAAACAAATATTATATTATTAATTGATATTAAATTCTTAAAAATATATGTTTCGGCCAAGAGACTTATATAATGATATGTGTATCATTAATGGACCACTTGGGGTCTCTCGGATGTATATGGTAAGTTTATTAACCATATAATATAAAAATACAAAGAGACATTGTAAAAGTGAAACTAATTAACTTAGAGTTAATACTTAAAGATAAGGTTAATATAAGTACCCAAACTGTCTAAATTCTATTGTTTAAGTGGTTTTCTACCCATACCCACCTTAACATTTAAATAATCCACTTTTGAGCCATTAGAAACCGAATATGAATTTATTATAAATTAATATTTCTAGCTTTTCCAAAGGTGCCTCTCACCCCTCTTATAAAAGGGCACTCCTCCTTCTCATTTCTTCACACCTTCAAAGCCATTTGGATCGGAAAAACTCTGCCCAAATACTCTCCCAACATCCCTCAATACAACCTAGAGGCCTTATTTTGATCATAAAGCCAACCTAAGGAGCCCTTTTGATCAAATCAAAAGGAAGAACCCGAAGAAGAGGTAATGATTTCACCACCCTTTTCCAAGTTCCTTTCTTCTTCCACTTCTTCTTCCTTTGTTGTTACCATTATAAAATAATAAATCTAGTATCATATATATACTGTGATGTTATTATAAATATGGTACAACCATATTCATTATTCTATCCACCCTTTGAATAACATGTCACCATACGTGCGTACGTACGGCTTACCGTCTCCACGTCGTGGTGTAATTGTTATTCAATATATTATTATTTGGATGGGTATAATAATGATGTGTAACTCATCTAAATAATAAATATAACATGTTAATGATTCTGTATATATGATATACCATCCATTTATATATTATTTTAATATCAAAAGAATGATATTGTCGCTCGTGCGTACGTACGGACTACCGTCTCCACGGACGCGGTGAGATTCATTCTCCATCGTATCCATTCAAGTATAATTATCATTTGATGATTTAAAAATGATGTTTAAGGACATGATATCATTCTGGATATGAATAATATACAACCTATCCATTACGAACATGTCTTACATAACAAAACATATAAAATAAAATGAGTAAGTTAACACCTGAAACAACGATAATACTACGATATTATTAACAAATCAATGTTAAAAGATCATATATGATATCATATTAATGTATATGATTCTTGTATAATTTAATAAAAATTATTTCACCATTATACAAGAGGTTAACCTACCCCAACCAAGTAAAAGTACAAGGTAAGGGTTATTTCACAATCTCTTCATTATCCGAGGTTGTTTATACGTAATAATCTACTGGGATCTCTTTATCATCCACATCCATGTTTCTTAAAAATGTTTTTCAAAACATTTTTACTATTTAAAAGAATATGGGTTAAAGTCATTTATACCCTTGTTTGACTTTTTATACGAGTTTTATAAAGGAATCTTTCGGTCGTTTTCCAAACAAGGTTCTTTTAACCTTTTCGACAGAATTAAGGTAAGAATGTTTTTTTAACTTATACGGCGGGTGCGGTTATTTTCCGCCGTTATAAAATCGTCGAAGCTTCCCTCACAAGATTATAAGAATATTTTCAAAGAAAATGTTTTATTTTATAAATATATGACTCTTAAATGATTTCAAAAATATAAAGAGATATTTCTCTAAAAAGAGTTTTGATTTCATCTATTTCAACATCCTTTGATGGATTTTACGCTTATTTAAAGTTGATTTATTATGATACAAAACTTCTATATTGTATTGAAGGTTTTGTGATATGTTTGACTATGGATGTGCTATTTTTATACCATTCATAGTTTATGGTGAAAGTATTGACATTTTGTATGGTAGTTTTAATACGAATATTTATGTTATGTTTAAACCTTTTCATATAGGAATGCATTGGACTTAATATGTGATGGGTGGAGCCCGATATAGCTCCTCGATGCATCAGTAGGTCTCATGAGACAAAATAGTGTCTTGGCACAAGGCCTTGGAAAAATATTATTTGTAGTCTTGGCACGAGGCCTTGGCTATGTGGTTATGATAGTCTAGCATTATGCATTCCATCATTATGAAAGTGGTTATTGATATTTCATGTGATTATTTGATTAGTATAATATCCATGTGAATAAGTAAATGGAATTATTTCATTTTATTTTTTCCATACTATGTTGAAGTTCATGTTTAAAAGGCTTTTATTTTAGTTATGCATTGCCTTAAATGTTTATTCTTATTTATGAAAGTTTCCGCTTTATTGTTATCCTTACTGGGCATTTGAGCTCACCCCTTTTCTATGTTTTATTTTTCCCAGGAAGTGAAGAAGTAAATTATGAATGACCTGTAGGGATATTATGAGGGGATAATAGTGTGGATTATGGAGACAATATGTTGTTGTAGTAGTTTTTCACTTCATGATGTAATGTAAAACTTTATGAATATATCTAGTGTTTCCAAGGCTACTAAACCAATCGGTTTTTCAAGATTTGATCTTTATTGTGATCATGCCAATGTTATGTAATAATGCACCGACTCTGGGTAACTGGGGTCGGGGCGTTACATACAATGCAGTGACAGTGTGCGAACCTCTATCTAAAAGGAGGTTTGGTTGGACGGTTTCCCTGGCCTGGTGCATAGTTTGTCCTAGTCGTGCGCTAACCATGTGATTCACACTGTTGGGACACTTTTCTTATTATTTTGTGTCCCAAACCCCCAAAACACCCACAAAACATGACATAAACCCATAAAACACTTCATTAGACATAAAAAAGGAGTTTAAAAAAATTTTAAATAGAGCATACCTCCACATAAGGATGGTATCTTACAACCTATCAACCTTGTAATGAATTTTCCCTGAGCCGCACTTCCCAATCATCACTAAGCCTTCAAGGAAAAAGGATGGGACATAGTCAGACCTATCAACTACTATATTCCATGTTTATCCCTAAAATCGATCATTCTATAAAAACACTCAGAATAAGGATTTAGTTCTACCCCAAAAACATTTCCCCCACCATGATCCACAATCAAAAACTCAATGATCCTCAAGGACACATCCAACTCAAATCATCCTTATCATGATCAAACATAGGATAAAGTTCTAGGTAATGTTAATAAACCACTGCATAATAGTATACTAATAAATGAGTACACTACCCAAGGGAGATCAAATAAGAACACCTTTGGTCTAATCATCTCCAAAAACTCATGAACCGAATTTCTTAGCACCATCTTACATAGTTAGAAAAATTATAATGGTGACCCGAGAGCAGTGTCACTGAAGGAACATGAAAATTCCAACCAAATTTCCCAACCTACATCAATTCTCATCTTGAGGCCCAGCAACCTCAATCTATTTCTGAACATCCAAAGCATAAACCAGGCATAAAATTTATCTCGAGGTACTCAATTGGTCAAAACCTGAGTCAACACCCATCACCAAAGTTGATACACCAAGATGCCTCCTACCTAAGTCTATCCAACTTGAAACACTGGTCACATCATTAACCGATGATGTTCCCACTATGGTGCTCCCCACCATATGCCTTAGTGCATCACCAGCTTTTTTCGGTGTTGAGAACTTCCATCATCAAGAAAGTTACCAATAGAACCTCCACTAAACCTTGCTAACTTACTCGGTGTGCTTCCCATCTCACCACACCCAAATGTACACAAAACATCTGCCAAACTCTATAATTCATTCTTTTTATTGAAACTACCTGTATTGGTCACACTTTCTCCGTCCATATCTCAAATAAGGACTACATTTCTCTTCCTCAAAGCCCATTCCCATTACTAGTATGAACTTATCATTCCAACATTAACCGGATGTGGCTCACAGCCTGCCGTATCCATTCTTTTTTTACCCAACTGATTCAGGCCATCCTGGTCAAATCACACCTTTGGTGCATGACATCCACTATTGGCACATCACCCCTCTACCCAGGAGTGATGTATTCTCCCTTAAGTCATGACTCCATCATCTGTGTACACCTAAAAGAGTTCATTACTAACCTCTAGTGAAACTTCATCATCATAGCATCTTCATCTCCACAAACTATTGTCAGTTATACAGAAACCACCAACACGTCTCCGATGAAAACACTCCAATTACCACTAAAACCAGCTCGAGCCCGCAACAATCACCTGGTTAGATTTACCACCACATCAAATGCCCATATTTCCTTCCCAAGGGACCCAAACATCAACCTTATAGGCTTATCATTGGAATCATGATGATACCACATCAACTCTTTGGTCTCCTCCATACATCCATGACTGATATACTACTCCCCTCATTAGGAGTATCATTCTTACAAGTTTCCTAAAGAAATTACAACCCCCATGTCTCATGATTCGATCACAATATTTACATAAAAACATGTATGTGGTTTTTCAGATTCCCTTGAAAAAAAACAAACATCCCTCATTACTCATTCCCAGCTTCTGAGAATGGCACTCATGGCATTCGTCGACATCTAGACCGTCCTGAGGACCTCTCCTGTAACTGGTCCATGGTGTAATCCACCACCATATAAATCCCACACAAATAATTAAATATTATGGTATCCTCCAAGAGGCTAAATTCCCATACAAGTCACATTCAGGTAGCTTGAACTAAATCTAGAGTTCTCTTTGTGTACCTTGGATGATGTCAATATATTGGGTGAGACCGTCATTAGTTAGAAGTAGGATAAGAAGTCCACGATGAGCACCAACACAAAATATATATCATTGAAGTCACATCCCCCTATAGGGAACCTTGAATTATCGAAATTATCTAGCTTACCATCCCACCAACATTCCAATAACACCCTTATATCACAAATCAAGAGGGATTGCCAACCGAAATCACCACCATTTCATGTCTCTCTAACAAGTAGTCATGAAACAACATTTCCTATAGCACTACTACTGCTACACCTCTAAAGTTATTACATCATGTACCTAGTGATTCTAAAATTAAATACAATGATCTAATACACTGAAAAAAACCAGTGGTCCATCACGCAACTATGCTTCCCCCTTTGGTTTCATAGAAAATAGAATGCGCTTATTCTGATCCGCCTGTTCACACATCCCAAAAGAAATCATGTTTTCCCAGAATTTTCCCGCATATGGACCTCATCTAATCCCTTAAGGTCTAAAAACTTCTTGTTACCACATGAAGAACATGACCCTAGATCACACAAGTCGTACATCACCATATCTCGGCCCAACACCTACTTACATTGCTCATCATGCCTCTCGGTCTGTCAGCCTCATTGGACTTGAGGGATTCTATAAGTCCCCAGCCTTAAACCTTACATAATCTTGAGTTATTACAAGATTACACATTGAGGATCTTTTCAAGTTTAGATTTTTAGAGAATTAGATCATAAAACGTGCATTACATTCCACATTTAAACAAAGTGGTTACATAAAAGATAGTATTTATTTTTCCCATCAACGGAAACATATTTAAAATAAAACATGGATTCTTTCTTGACACTTCCTTGACACTATCATCATATCATGCACCCTTCCCTTGACCTCTGAAAAACATTTTCAAAAACTTGGGATGAGCATAAAAAGCTCAGTAAGGGATATAAAAATATGGAAAGGAAACATGAGTACATGTATACATAAGAATGAAATCATACTTTACCCATAAAACATAAGCACTTTAACATACCTCATAAAATCATGAATAAATCATAGAAATCATAAGACATAAAGGTAACATGAGGCATTCATAACATTCTTACGTAGTTAGTAACCCTCTTGGTTACGTTTGGAATACCCATCACAGTATATTCCCGAAATCTCTTCGAAGAAACCTTAACGTTTAACCCCTTCACGTTACCCAATGCATTGGAGAGATATATCAGGCTCACCCGCCCTTAGTTTATCATGGAACCACCCGTCTTCATAATAATTCCCAAGAACCGTAACATAATCGTATCACATAAAACATGCATAAAGGAAACATAACATTTCCACTATTCAATCACAAGATATCAATACAACACATTGATATAAAAACATTATGAACACCATTTTCAAAACCAAAATAAAAGAAAAGTAAAACATGGTATTTATTTTTCTTTAAAAAAAGGTATGGCTTGTAGAGGAATCTGAAACTCAAATAATGGTCATGGAGGCGGAGAAGTCGTTGTCGCCGCATACGTACGACAAAAACATTCCCTTTTGTCGTTTAGTAAAACGCTTTTTATAAAAAATATTCCTTCCGGATAAATGTAAAAGTCAAAGGGGTTTATACACCATATAAAAGAAGGTTGTGTATAAAAAAAATATGCTTAAATGAAAGGATATTGAGATGAAGTCCCATAAAAATATGATATCCTTGGATTAAGGATAAATCAATTACATAATTATGTGTGACAAACTAATACACAAAATATAAGTGGATATTAAGTGTAAAACAATCCAAGGTTATTCACAAATATTCATAGAATGACATATTCAAGGAGTACAAGCTTATCCCAAAGAATCAAAATTGGGTTAAGATGTTCCCTTGCAAAAATTTGACAGCCCAACAGCGTCACTACAAAATTCAGAAAATGAGTTGATGAGAGATAAAAAAGGGTATCTCATCACTTGGACATAAAATTTAAATCACTAAGGATATAGAAGAACATATCCCAACATAATGTTATGTGAATTAAAATACATAACAAAAAGATGTATTTTAAAAAAGAGGAGGGTGAAAGATTCCCTTACCGACATGGGTATCTTTCGAAACATACACCCCGTGAAAGAGGGACAATACAACATTGATGTAAATACTCATAAATGAAAGTATATTACACAATGAGTAAAATAATGGGCAGTACATACACCAGTCAAAGGAAATTGTGGCAAATGTAGGATAAATCTCACGTGAATAAAAGTGAGATGAAAAATCCCTTACGAAAACTCAGCAGCCTAACGTCGCCACTTAAAACATACAAAAATGGATTGATGAGATCAAATAGGATCTCTCATCATATTACAATAAAAAGTACAGCAAGAGGGATATAAAATAACGTCCCCCATCATAAAAAATAGGAGCTTAAAAGAAGTGACATAAAGGAGAGTACTTAAAAAGAAAGAGAGAGCTTAGATCTCTTACGAAAATTCGGCAGCCTAACGGCGCCACTCAAAACTTCCAAAATGGATTGATGAGAGAGAATAGGGTCTCTCATCATATGAACATAAAAATTACAGTAAGAGTAATATAAAATAACATCCCAATCACAAGAAATATGAGCTTAAAAAGAATTACATAAAATAGTGTACTTAAAAAGAAAGAGAGGAGTAGGATCCCTTACCTCGGGTCCGACTTGACTCGATCATTCTTTAACGTCCTGAATAATAAACTTGAGTTAATTTCTACTTGCTTAAGAACCTTTTTCAAATTCATTATTCCTTTTATATCACTTATTTCCATGTTATAAACATTATGTACTAATTTAAGTTAATAATGTTTGTTTTGTCGATATTTGGTTCTTAAGTCGAAAGTGGACTTCTCACAATTACATGTTGTTCGTGTGGTCAAAGGTTCATTATATCCAGAATGATATTCATGATTTGGATATCATATATATCATATATATCCATAATATACATGTATTTACAATATTACATAATCATTTATAGGTAAGAAATGAAATGCACCGTTCATGGAGACGGTAAGCCATACGTACGCATGAACGTTACTTTCATTTCTATGTCATATTAATGGAATTAAAACTAAATGATAGGTATGTATATTTTAATTCCATAATATTATTAATAATTTATATGTAACATATATCATTTATAACAACTTTAAATACATCCTTTTTACATCCCACATATGGCATTAATGAATCAAATCACTTTGAGGGGGCGGTAGTTTGCACTTCCTAAAATGAAATTATCGTGTTTACCCACAATGGAAACCATAAAGGTATGCCACAAAAGAAAAATACAGAAGCTTAATTAAAACATAAAAATATTATATATCATATATAAATACAGTTACATCTTAATGGCCACCTTTTAAGGTGTTATATGAGTGTTGAACAATCATCGTTTCGTGAGGCAGAAATTCGTGATCCACAGAAACAGTATGTTCTTTAACCATTTGATGTAGGTCTGTGTAAGTGTAGCTTGAATTATTCTTATAAAAATATCCAATTATATTTAAGATACTGGATTTGTTACAAAATAAATTAATAAAAAGATTTTAGGGGGTTGGAGAAGCAAAATGAAACAAAAGAACACAAGTGAAGACATTACCTTAAAATCGGGTAACTCTTTTTTATTTGAGCTCAAAGGCTTCCTTGGGAAGACTTATGCCCAAAGTGAGGCTTCTAGGAGTAATAGAGGGATGTGGGGAGGTAAAATGAGTAGGTTTTGGCCGAGCCAAAGGCTTTGGAAGTGTGGGTAAGTAGGTAGAGGTGGGGGCCTTTTATAAGAGGAGAGGAGGGGCACTCTTGGAAAGTAAAGAAATGTTACTTTATTTGAAAATGCGTTTCGGATTTAAAAGGTCCCACATTGATATAATTAGAGGATAAGGTGATAAGGGTTTTAAATATACCCATCCAATAGGTTTTTGACAAGTGTAGGTTTTAGTTTTTACATTATCTTTTCATTTTATTTAAATCGTTAAATAATGAGGTAATCGCTGCATCATCATGATGTCATAAATAATTTAATTTATTTAATGTCTAAAAATTATAAAAAAATATCATGATTTAGGAAATATTTTTAGATTTCTAATGAATATTTATAGTCAAAAATATGAATTGTATAACCCAATTTAAAAATTGTTTTAGTGAAACATCTCATGCTTGTGACATTTTTATTTTAACTTTAAATAAAAGGTTATTTATGTCATTTTCCAACCAAAGTGGCTCCATAGGGTCCCCAAGTGGACCCATGGATTGTATTGGTCGTCCATGACACATTCAATGAGGGTAGGACATATTTCTAGGTCATTTCACATTATTAAAACATTATTTTTACCTTAAATTATACTAATTACCTCTAATCGCGATTAAGAACATAAAAGTTACTATTCACCAAAAAATTATTTTAATCCCATTGAACCACATTTTACTTCCTAATGACAACCATGTATGTCGGATTTTTGAAATTCAAAACACAGAGGTGGCAAAGTTTCATTTAAACGAAAAATCAGTTTCTTTAACTACCACTTAGTGGTTTCACTATTCATAAAAAATTGAAGTTCTTCAGAAAAATACCAAAACTTCACCCTAAGCTATATTTGATATTCCGAATTCAAAAATGAAGTCTATTTTACAAAATTCAAAACATATAAGTTTCATTAATTAATTTAATAATTAATTCCCACTGTCAGAGCAAATAGTGTGTTTTTATGAAACAATAAGTATCAAAAGATTGACACTAGTTTAAGTCCGATTTCAAAGTGAAATTAATTCCAATGACCACAATTGGATTAAATGGTAAAAATATATTCTAATTGAACTTTAAAACTAATTCATAATATAATCTAATCATATAAACAAATTATATTAAAAAGTGGTTTTGAATTAAAATACAACATTTTTCACTATTCATTAAAAATGAACTTTATCAGAAAATACCAAAAATTTACACAAAGTAAATTTTGATGTCCCAATTCTAAATAAGAATTTTATTTTGTCAAATATAACACATAAAATTGTCAAAAAGTGGATTTAAAAGAGGTTCTCCATCAAAAGGCGGTTAATTGACCTTTTAATGAATATTAGAATGTTTACGCTTAAAATTGGATTCATTCGCATTTTTAATCCTCTAAGATTTATTGTAAAGAGTAAAAATATTTGACAAACATATATAATCATTTTGTAGTTAGTTCTTTTCATTCCCGCCATTACAATGGCTAGGCGTTAACTACCATTTAAAATAATATTATTTTATTATTAGAGTGCAACGTAAGATTCCCAAGAAACTCGTTGTTGCGTATTGGATACGCCATCGAGCATAGCGTCCCCTTTAAAATAATATTAATATTTTATTCACAAATATGGATAAATATAAAAATTTCATATTCTTTATTTACCTGGGGTGTTACATCCTTCCCCCCTTTTGGGAATTGCGTCCTCGCAATTTTAAAATTGGGCTCGGAAACATCCTTGAAAGTCCCACATCGGAACAAGAGTCGGTAAAAAAAATACCTTTAAAATAAAGAATGAGAAGTACAGAGGTCACCCGAGTTAACCCATACTAGGATTCCATGTAGGAAAACATGGACATGGAGGAGAAAACATAGGGTCATGTTCTGATGGAGATTAATAGAAAACATGTTTAGGAGAAAGTTAACCACAAGAAAATCACAAACTTGTGATGGGTTAAATGGTATTCGATTCCCCAGTAGGAAAAGTTAATAGACAACATTTTTGTTTTTTTTATTGAGGAATTTATTCATAAGGAAACATAATTACTTATCATGTTGACTTTCAACTTTTATTAGATTTCTTACACAAACTCATATTTTCTCCAAAAGACGAGCATTTAGGAAGACTTGTTCACTATAATCAACATCTAGAGAATCACCTAATCCACAAAAGAGAACTATATACTTCCCATGTCTTTAGACTTTAACAAAAATGGTTAGTACAAGATCAGATAATCCAGAAAAGGATAACCCTTTATAAAAAGAAAATCTATTCTTAATCTCCAAAATTTGTCCAACAAAACCCAAAGTTCAACGAGGACCATTTGATAAAAAATTTGTCCATAAAATTCTTCAAAGTAAACCAAACTAAGATTGAAACCCAAATATTTGAAGGATTTAGTCACATAGTCTTCCAAGGTACAAATTAACTTTTATCTCCAAATAACATCAGTTGCTCTTAAATTATCATATTGAAAAGTAAATAACCTAATCACATATCCTCGATGATAGGTTAATCATTTCCATAGATAACCAAAAATAAAATAACTCTTGATTCCTAAAATCATCTAACTAAAAAGAATTAGTCAAACTAACCAGGGACTTCACGTAGTCTAGTGGTAGGCGATAAATACCAGTCGCACTTTGGTTGTGGGTTCGATTCTCGTAGCTTTGTCTGACGCGACGGGTTGTCACACGGTCTGTGTGTTGTCCTTTTTCCAAAACTATATAATTCTTAAAACATTCCCCAAAATGAGATAAAATCTTCAAAAATGATCATAACATATTTTAACCTCAAGTTTATCTCATGCCTTTAATTTTCCATCATAACATATAATAACCCATAATTACCTCAAAAGTAAGGATCATATAAACTCTAACGGTTACCTTTATAATTATTACCTGAACTTCCACATCGATTTGTCATCTCATACATGATGCATTACAGATCATACCAAGGTTCAAGTGGTTGATCATGACTCCTCGATAGTTGGTTTAGAACAACCATGAGTTTCCTCATTGAATCCCCCATTTTATCTAGTATCTTAATCAGAGAACCACCACAGTTTCCTTTAAACCTGTTGTCTCTTTGGTGCCTGCTAGATCCATCCATTCACTATAAACAGAAATGTCAGTGTGAGTATATCATCAAAACCATCATTTACTAATGAAGAAGGTAAACACTAAGATATACTTACTCATTCACTTTATCTGAAACTAGGACTCTTTCTGAAATCCTAACCATTATGGTAATGTCACTTGTGCTTAGAGAATACCCTAAGCTCTAAAGTTATCTAAACCGACCTTTGATACCAACTATAAGGCCCCATACTTAAAACTTACTTAATCTTGAGTTATTACAAGATTACACATTGAGGATCTTTTCAGGTTTAGAGTTTTAGAGAACTAGATCATAAAAATTGCATTACATTCCACATTTAAACAAAGTGGTTACATAAAAGATAGTATTCATTTTTCCCATCAATGGAAAAATATTTAAAATAAAACATGGATTCTTTCTTGACACTTCCTTGAAACTATCATCATATCATGTACCCTTCCCTTGACTTGTGAAAAACATTTTCAAAAACTTGGGATGAGCATAAAAAGCTCAGTAAGGGATATAAAAATATGGAAAGGAAATATGAGTACATGTATACATAAGAATGAAATCATACTTTACCCATAAAACATAAGAACTTTAACATACCTTAAAAAATCATGAATAAATCATAGAAATCATAAGACATAAAGGTACCTTGAGGCATTCATAACATTATTACGTAGGGGGTAACCCTCTTGGTTACGTTTGGAATACCCATCATAGTATATTCCCTAAATCTCTTCGGAGAAACCTTAACATTTAACCCCTTCACGTTACCCAATGCATTGGAGAGCTATATCGGGCTCACCCGCCATTAGTTTATCACAGAACCACTCGTCTTCATAATAATTCCCAAGAACCATAACATAATTGTATCACATAAAACATGCATAAAAGAAACATAACATTTCCACTTTTCAATCACAAGATATCAATACAACACATTGATATAAAAACATTATGAAAACCATTATCAATACCAAAATAAAATAAAAGTAAAACATGGTATTTATTTTTCTTTTAAAAAAAAGGTATGTCTTGTAGAGGAAGCCGAAACTCAAATAATGGTCACGGCGGCGGAGAAGTCGTTGTCGCCGCATACGTACGACAAAAACATTCCCTTTTGTTGTTTAGTAAAATGATTTGTATAAAAAAGATTCCTTTCAGATAAAAGTAAAAGTCAAAGGGGTTTATACACCGTATAAAATAAGATTGTGTATAAAAAAAATATGCCTCAATGAAAGGATATTGAGACGAAGTCCCATACAAAGACGGTATCCTTGGATTAAGGATAAATCAGTTACATAATTATGTGTGACAAACTAATACACCAAATATAAGTGAATATTAAGTGTAAAACAATCAGAGGTTATTCAAATATATACATAGAATGACATATTCAAGGAGTACAAGATTATCCCAAAGAATAAAAATTGGGTTAATAAGTTCCCTTGAAAAAATTTGACATCCCAACGACGTCACTACAAAATTCAAAAAATGAGTTGATGAGAGATAAAAAAAGGGTATCTCATCACTTGGACATAAAATTTAAATCACTAAGGATATAGAAGAACATATCCCAACATAATGTTATGTGAATTAAAAGACATAACAAAAGAAGTCTTTTAAAAAAGAGGAGGGTGAAAGATTCCCTTACCGACATGGGTATCTTTCGAAACATACACCCCGTGAAAGAAGGACAATACAACATTGATGTAAATACTCATAAATGAAATTATATTACACAATGAGTAAAATAATGTGCAGTACATACAACACTCAAAGGAAATTGTGGAAAATGTATCATAAATCTCACGGGAATAAAAGTGCGATGAAAAATCCCTTACGAAAACTCGGCAGCCTAACGGCGCCACTTAAAACTTACAAAAATGGATTGATGAGATCAAATATGGTCTCTCATCATATTAAAATAAAATTTACAGTAAGAGTGATATAGAATAACATCCCCCATCATAAAAAAGAGGAGCTTAAAATAATTGACATAAAGGAGAGTACTTAAAAAGAAAGAGAGTGGTTATATCTCTTACGAAAATTCGGCATCCTAACGGCACCACTCAAAACTTCTAAAATGGATTGATGAGAGAGAATAGTGTCTCTCATCATATGAACATAAAAATTATAGTAATATTAATATAAAAGAACACCCCAATCACAAGAAATATGAGCTTAAAAGGAATGACATAAAAGAGTGTACTTAAAAAGAAAGAGAGGAGTAGGATCCCTTACCTCGGGTCCGACTTGACTCGATCGTTCTTTAACGTCTTGAATAATAAACATGAGTTAATTTCTACTTGATTAAGAACCTTTTTCAATTTCATTATTCCTTTTATATCACTCATTTCCATGTTATAAACATTAGGTAATCATTTAAGTTAATAATGTTTGTTTTGTAGATATTTGGTTCTTAAGTCGAAAGTGGACTTCTTACAATTACATGTTGTTCGTGTGGTCAAAGGTTCCTTATATCCAGAATTATATTCATGATTTTGATATCATATATATCATATATATCAAGAATATACATGTATTTATAATATTACATAATCATTTAGAGGTAATAAATGAAATGCACCGTTCATGGAGACGGTAAGCCGTGCGTACGCATGAACGCTACTTTCATTTCTATGTCATATTAATGAAATTAAAACTAAATGAGAGGTATGTATATTTTAATTCCATAATTATATTAATCATTTATATGTAACATAAATCATATATAATAACTTTAAATACATCCTTTATACGTCCCACATATGGCATTAACGAATCAAATCACTTTGAGGGGGTGGTAGTCCGCACTTCCTAAAATGAAATTATCGCGTTTACCCACAATGGAAACCATAAAGGTATGCCAAAAAATAAAAATACAGAAGCTTAAGTAAAACATAATCATATTATATATCATATATAAATATAGTGACATCTTAATGGACACCTTTTAAGGTGTTATATGAGTGTTGAACAATCATCGTTTCGTGAGGCAGAAATTCGTCATCCACAGAAACAGTATGTTCTTTAACCATTTGATGTAGGTGTGTGTAAGTATAGCTCGAATTATTCTTATAACAACATCCTAGTATATTGAAGATACTGGATTTTTTACAAAATAAATGAATAAAAAGAGTTTAGGTGGTTGGAGAAGCAAAATGAAACAAAAGAACACAAGTGAAGACATTACCTTAAAATCGGGTAACTCTTTTTGATTTGAGATCAAAGGCTTCCTTGGGAAGACTTCTGCCCAAATTGAGGCTTCTAGGAGTAATAGAGGGATGTGGATAGGCAAAAAGAGCAGGGTTTGGCCGAGCCAAAGGCTTTGGAAGTGTGGGTAAGGAGGTAGAGGTGGGGGCCTTTTATAAGAGGAGAGGAGGGGCACTCTTGGAAAGTAAAGAAATGTTACTTTATTTGAAAATGAGTTTCAAATTTAAAAGGTCCTACATTGATATAATTATAGGATAAGGTGATAAGGGATATAAATATACCCATCCAATAGGTTTTTGACAAGTTTAGGTTTTAGTTTTTACATTATCTTTTCATTTTATTTAAATCGTTAAATAATGAGGTAATCGCTGCATCATCATGATGTCATAAATAATTTAATTTATTTAATCTATATAAATTACAAAAAAAATATCATGATGTATAAAATATTTTTAGCTTTCTAATTAATATTTATAGTCAAAAATATTACTTGTATAACCCCATTTAAAAATTGTTTTAGTGAAACATCTCATGCTTGTGACATTTTTATTTTAACTTTAAATAAAAAGTTATTTATGTCATTTTCCAACCAAAGTGGCTCCATGGAGTCCCCAAGTTGACCCATGGGTTTTCTTGGTCATCCATTACACATCCAATGAGGGTAGGACATGTGTCTAGTTCATTTAACATTATTAAAACATTATTTTTACCTTAAATTACACTAATTACCTCTAATCGCGATTAAGAACATAAAATTACTATTCACCAAAAAATTATTTTAATCCCATTGAACCACATTTTACTTCCTAATGACAACCATGTATGTCGGATTTTTGAAATTCAAAACACAGAGGTGGCAAAGTTTCATTTATACAAAAAATCAGTTTCTTTAACTACCACTTAGTGGTTTCACTATTCATCAAAAATTGAAGTTCTTCAGAAAAATACCAAAACTTAACCCTAAACTATATTTGATATTACGAATTCAAAAATGAAGTCTATTTTAAAAAATTCAAAACATATAAGTTTCATTAATTAATTTAATAATTAATTCCCGCTGTCAGAGCAAATAGCGTGTTTTTATGAAACAATACGTATCAAAAGATTGACACTAGTTTAAGTCCGATTTCAAAGTGAAATTAATTCCAATGACCACAATTGGATTAAATGGTAAAAATATATTCTAATTGGACTTTAAAACCAATTCAAAATATAATCTAATCATATAAATAAATTATATTAAAAAGTGGTTTTGAATTAAAATACAACATTTTTCACTATTCATTAAAAAATGAACTTTATCGGAAAATACCAAAAATTTACACAAAGTAAATTTTGATGTCCCGATTCTAAAGAAGAATTTTATTTTGTCAAATATAACACATAAAATTGTCAAAAAGTGGATTTAAAAGAGGTTCGCCATCAAAAGGCGGTTAATCGACCTTTTAATGAATATTAGAATGTTTACGCTTAAAATTGGATTCATTTGCATTTTTAATCCTCTAACATTTATTGTAAAGAGTAAAAATATTTGAAAAACATATATAATCATTTTGTAGTTAGTTCTGTTCATTCCCGCCATTACAACGGCTAGGCGTTAACTACCATTTAAAATAATATTATTTTATTATTAGAGTGCAACGTATGATTCCCAAGAAACTCATTGTTGCGTATTGGGTACGCCATCGAGCATAGCGTGCCATTTAAAGTAATATTAATATTTTATTCACAAATATGGATAAATATAAAAATGTCATATTCTTTATTTACCTAGGGTGTTACAGATTCTCAGTATTCTCATACAACAAACCAACCATCGGTGAAATAAATACCAACCATGTGACCATCACCACCTCAGTTGTCACTTCCACACAAATAGTGTATGTCCACGCCTTGGTCACCCTTGTTTTATTTCACCCAAAATCAACATTGATCCCCACACAACACCATCAAGACCATAGGGTCATGTCTCTGAACGATTCTACCATTCACAACCACATTTATAGCCAAATATAAGCTCTCATGTTCTTCCCTGAGGAGAAACAAATACATAACTATGCACTTTTTACCAAAGCTTTTATGGCACCCAACATTCATCGATTCCACCTCTGAAGAAACCACCCGAGCATCATATTTTAAGACACCTAAAACACTAAGATAACCTCCCTCGAGGATAGCATCAATTTTCCCCAAATTCTCTACTCATAGCCACAACTCGAGTTGCATATCCCAAACCATTGTCTTTTCTTCTTATACCTCCAGTAAAAATCCACACCAGACATTACTCTTTGTGCACCGCTGTTAAAAGACAAAATTTCCATCGGTGCCTCATGCACCTAAAGGCACTCATAACCTGACCGAACCCTATCATAGGTTACCTTGAAGGTAAAATGATACCAACTCCCTCAAATGGGGTCACATCTGAAATGGGCCATTGGATTTTCCTATAAACCATATGCATTAAACCTCAAAAAATCTATTGCTCATGGGTGGAAATCCAACCCTTGTTCCAAACACAATGTATCTAACCCAACAAGAAACCATTTACTCGAGGTTTTCCACTACTGATACTCATACACGTACATAGGAACCATGATCCAAACACCCACTCAATGGTCCGAAACACAACTAACAAGTTCTAAAACCACAATATTCACCACATCCACAATAATAGACATCATTTGATAGATTCGAGATCACAACCTATCCAAAGACACAAAAAAACATTTCCTTAACTGGAGCATCTAACCCCCCCCCCAAACCAAGGTCTCACATCCCATAACCTAAGGTCTCAAAACTAAGGCACTTTCACAACCAAAACCACCCATAAACAGGGCCAAAAACTAACACCCGGTATACCAACCATCGATGTCCCTAAAGTTGCACCATTTTCCCACTTCCATTATTAAATAGACTTAAACATTTAGAACCCATGTTTTCACATTTCAAAACATTTCAAATCATTCCATTTCAAAACCCATGAATTTAAAATTTCAAGGACCCCCTTTTTAACCCATCATTTTCAAAATACAAGCTTTATTAAAATTAAAATTTTAAAACATTTTCATTAATGGCCATCCCCATGAGAGATAAAAAACTTAAAGCACATGAAGAAATTGCACTACTAAAATTTGAATCATAATGAAATATAATTTACAAGAAAAATCTGAATGACATATCACTCCAATGTGCCTAGCATGATGCATGAACTCACACACCCTCTATTTTCATATCGGTCCATGAGAAAAAACCTCATAAATTGATAAAATCACATCGATGTGAACCACTTGAGGTGGAAGTGTCAACCAACCATAAGAGAAAAAAATGAAACACCAATTCCCACCCCTGGAAACTTGGGTTTTTTCTCGTACCTGGGATTGCAGGCACCCAGGAATGAGCTCATTACCAAGTCCCGAAAATATCCTAGTCACTTGTCTACCATGACCTATATTATAAAAAAATTACGCTCTCATATACCACCTTGTAATTTCCAAGAATCAGTGGTTGTTATATCTGGTTCCCCAAGTTAGGTCATCAAATAACCTCAGGCTCGCCTCCTCATATTCCAAAGGAAACTGACTAGCAGTGCAGGACTATAGAGAAACATTGGGGAGACTATACCTTCTTATCAAAATAATGCCACAAAAAAACTAAAATCACAATATATAATAACTAGTATGAATAGATAAATGGACAGCATGCGACATAGTCAACTAAAACAAAGGAATACCCAATATAATAATGATATGTATACTCTAAATTTCATGAAGTCATTCAAAAAAAAATCCAAAAACAAAAACTACCAAAATACCCTAAACATAAATTTGAGTCCAAACCCAGTTTTGACCTCCCAAGATCCAACCCATCATCCCATATGTAACCAACCACTACTTCCATGTCCTGAACATTCACCATAAAACAAGTAGCATCTTATTATGTACCCAAGTGTCATGGAGACCCGATCAGGGTGTGAGTACAAATTAGTAGGCTACCACCAACGGCGTCTAAAGTAATAGCCATTATATGCAATGGTGTATCCAATATATTCAAGTGAGATAAACAAAAAAGGAAACAAGGGAATATTTTTTACATTTAATAATCATTAAAAACCATTTTATTCTTTAAGTTCCATAATGTCAGCTGATCAACAAAAACTAACTATAGTCACAACAGGGGCCCATGTATAACCTAAAAGGGTTATAGTATTTTAATCACAGTGGCATTTAAAACTAAAAACCTGTCAACATACCCTAGAGCCTTAGACTGATAATCAAGGCATGTACTTGTGTTTGGGAAAAACGAATCCTCAGTCTAATATCCCAAACCACACCATGTCCATACGTTGGGAAGCATAGATCCTCCATCTGACAGCCCAACCATAAATCACATAACACTTACCATGGAGCCTCATTCTAGGTAGTCTCATCCAATTCAACTATTACTGTCATAAAACCTCGTTCTGACTCCCTAACCCATGAATTACCACAGTGGGTGTAGAGCCTCAGTCCAACCCAATCTATAGGCATAGAACCTCAATTAAATACCCCACATACCACCCAACCAGGTTCACATGATTCTCTAACCATAACACATTTATCAAACAAAAACTATAACCATTACACAAATTTATCATTTATAGTATTAACTCATTATACATATCCTACATACAAGGTTTGGCCTATTAACACATATACCATTATGACAAACACCCCCTTACAGTATGTCATCAACTAAACACATTCATAATTTTTCTCATTTCATAACCATGTTAACATGCCAACATAACCATCATGTGTTCTATCTCACTAACATTAATATCATTTCACATACTATAGTGCCAATGTTCATTCAAAACTAACACATGGCATAGAACACAGTTTAAAATATTCATTTGAAATCATATTAAAGGCACCAATTAAAAACATGGGTCTTCCTCATTGAAAACTAAAACATAACGCAAGGCTTTTATTTCCATTTCTAACCATTTAAAAATCATTAATCATTTTCACAATAAATGGACCACACACCCATTTAAAAACATCATTTGTAATCAATTAATAATAACCCATTTTAAAAAAAAATTGAGGTCAACACCTCCTTTAAAAAAAATCACATTAAAAAATCAGTTCCTTAATTTAAAACCATGGTCAGGTCAAAACACAAACCAAACCATTTAAACCATTTCCAAAAACCCCTTGGAACTTAAAAAACTAACATGTAAACATCTCAATTATCCTATTAACTAAGACTGTATTCCCAAATACAATTCAAAGAAAATAAATTTTCCTATTTACCCTATCTAAATGTTTACCAACTCAGTTCACCTTTTCCATGGGTTTGGCATACCCTAAGGGCAGTCCTAGGTCGATCTCACATCATCAACAGACCCAACAGGGTCCGTGAAGTATCTCACACCTCAATCTATGTCCCAAATCACTTTCCATAGTAAAATACATTAAAATGAAATAATTAATTACATTGTAACAACTAAATACACATATATAATAATGAGACTATGGGGAAAATCTTTAAGACCACATACCTCATGTCTATTGACGAACACTTTCATAACCTATGTCCTTGATTTTAACTCAAACACCCATTAAATACCTAACTTATAATATTCTGTAAAATTGAGGGTTTTTGGGTTTAGAAAGAAGTATAATGATTCTACATGCCCTAATACAAAAAAATTAAGGGATAGGAGGGTTAGACTCACCTGGATCATTGATTTGCACCCAAACACACACCAAACAGCCAATAATCAAAGGATAATCATACCTTGGAAGTATATAAGGGTTTGGATTGTCATGCAATATACCAGAGGAGGAATAAGGAAAAAATTTGGGTTATAACCCTTAGATCTTGAGAGGGGAAAACAATAATTTCGCACTCTTTAAGGGTTACACGGTTTGGCCGCATAGTTAGCCAGACTGTGAACCAAATGTGTGTCTCCCTCTGTCCAAGAGGGACTAAGCTTCATGGTTTCCTGGAAGCACTCGCATGGTTTGGAAAACCATGTGGTGACCATGCAACAACCTCTATTCGAAATTAGTTTTGGCTTCACAATTTCCCTGGCCAGGGGCACGGTTTGTACTAATGGTGCACATTTTGTGTACCAAACCCCTAGAACACCCCCAAAAAATACACATAGACCAGAGAACCAATTCATTATCCATAAAAAAATTATGTATAACCCAAATTTAGATATGTATATACCTCCATGCAAGGTCAGTATCATACATATATAGACTTAATATATATAATTGAGGTATTTTATCTTCATGACTAAATTTCCAATTATTATCTGTATTAAATTCTTGTTAATATTAAGTGGATTTACTAAAGTGATTAACCATGTATTTGATAATATTTATACATAATCAAGTCAATGTTAGTTCTATCATGAATTCTTGTTAGTTTATTACTACATGTGACCACAAAAACATCAATAATGGAATAACAATGAAACTTGAAAAAACAATAGTGTGATGATAATGATATTTTACTAATGATTAGTTTATCTAGTGGATGATAAACTAACCATAAAACTAGGGGAAATACCATGAACCATTTATGGTTTATGTTGTAATTTTCCTCAGGTACACCTATGTATCTCCCTTGGATTTGTTTCACCTTGGCTCCAAACTTGAACTGCCTCTACTAGATTGGGATCTCAAATAATTACATATGATTTTACTCACACATTGGTTAGGGGAAGGGGTTTACATAAAATAAACCATGGGACATAGGTCCTTACATAATAAGAGGAGAGATGACACAAAAGACAAAATTTTAATTTAATAATAAATTAAAAGAAACTACTCTCATACAAAGTTCTATTCTAATATCATGATCATACATATGCATGCAACAAAATCTGAATTTAATATTATTAGCATTAGATTAATAATAAGTATTATTTAAGATAAATCACACTTGAATCAATTAATTGTCTTAGTTTAAAAAAATTGTCATAATTTTTATCTAAAATTCCTTGAGATTCTTATCCATAATAATTTTAAACAAATTAAATAAATTTATTTAAAATTTACTATGTATAATAAAACATACCTTGGAGGAAACACGGTGAGTATTCATATGAACTAACCAATGTTTATTATACTCATATACTGTTTACTATTGTGATATATAGAATACATGACTTGTCATGTAATACCATGATGAGTACTATCAAATTAATGGTCACATGGTTTACATGATTTATTTTTTTAATGTATTGTGTTATGATTAAATTCTTAGATTAATAATTTTAATATGACTTAGACATGATATATAGATCCAAACATTATATAGAAATTAATTAGGCATTTATAAATATATATATATATATATATATATATAAACCAGTCACATGGCATGTCCTATCATCTTAATGACAACACGCAAGCATATGAGGATAAGGTTTATAAAGTATAATAAATTAATTTTTAATTTTTCATAATTTGATATAAATACATGACATATAGAAGTTATCTACACAATGTGTACTATTCTCATTGTCTATATGAGGTACTCACCTAGGGACTCAGCGTGTAACTGTGCTATAGAAAATATTGGTGTATATATTCTGTACATGGGATATACAGTGTTTGATCTCCAAGTTACATGGTCTCCAATTAGGTGGGACATACAAGAAGATACATGGCCTCCATGTGACTAAGTTCTACATGCCATGTATGGAAGTTTCACGGTGTGTACTCCAGATGACCATGAGCTAGGATAGCTTACTCAACCCATGGTGTAAAATTAAATTCACCTTGTGTGATAAATAAATATGCCTTGAATTAATTGTGAATTAATTATTGGTGTATTAAACACTAGTGCATGGAATGTACTTTCGGGTTACATGGCATATACTCTTCTGTTACCTAGAAATATTTCTCAGCACCTCTAGATAAGATCTTTGAATCTATTTCATTTATAAAATTAATAAATTTTATTATATTTACCTAAAATGAAGAGGAAGAAGTATATATCATAATTTGGATTTTACTAATGATTTAACTGGAATTGAAACTAAATTACAAATGTTTATATCAATCAATGATCCTTAAATAATTATAAATAATTATACAACCTCTCTCTGATACCACTTGTAGGTTCCGGGCATAGTAAAAGTATGTGATGGGCCATGCCCAAATTTTCTTTTTCTCATAATCCATAATCAATCTAATATTTACACACTGATAATTATCGTGATCAAAATAATTGAATCTACAAATGTTGACAATGGATATAATGTTAGAACCAAAGTGTATGATTATCACATATTATTTACAATTAATTTTGGAAATAAATAATTACCTTGTGATAAATTATATCTTCATTGATGGATCTGACAATGGATTTATGTTGTACCATCATTTAATTTTAGGAATCATAAATATATTACCTCTAGATATGATCCACACATGTTCCAAAAATCATTGAACATCATTGATGGGATCTCCGGGTGCTATCATAGAAGATCCTATCTCTTGTATCGTTCACCTTTAATCACCCAGAGAATCGCTTCTAAGGGATTCTCTTTGATCTCTCTTGAATCAATAGTGGAATGTGGAGGAAGACCACTCTCCTTTCTAAGGAGCATTCTTGGATAACGGATCTCTCTAGGTATTTGAGAGGATTATCTAGATTTTTTTGTTCACAAAAAATAAAATTAATTGGGTCTAATGAAAAATAAAATTGGGTTTCTATACCACTAGGGTTATCAATAAATAACTGCATAAGTGCCCTTTATTATTTATTTAATCCCTGTGGAACCCCATTTCTATAATAATATTATTATTATTATTATTTCTTGACATGAACTATACTAGCGAATTAAAATTAAATATTATTTATTTAAATAATTTTAAATATACATTATTTCTCACTGGACCATTAAACTCAGTCCGCAATTCTTCCATAATATTTATCAATCCTTCAACAATGAATATTTATTTAATAAAAAAATATCACTACATTATTATATAATAAATAAATAAATATTATATTCACTAAATATAAAATGAAAATTATTAAATATTCCACTCACATTATATTCTCTCAAATAATTGTTTATGGAATATATGATATAAAGAAAGCATGAATGATTATTAAAAACGTGAGGGAATAATATTTGTAAAAATTGATAAATAATAAATAATAATATGTTTCTTAACTGATATTCTGGATACACTTAGTGTTTGTCCCTCTAAGCCTCTTTCTCAGTGGCATTAGGTGAAGTAGCTTTAAGTCCAAAGTTAGCGTCTAGCAACAGGCCAAGGCACTGATAGAGGAAGAAGTTATTGTTACAATGAAATCATTCCTTGTAAGGACACTCACTATTTAATATAATCTATTTATATTTATATCACTAATCAAGCAGGTTGTATGCTGGTTCCATCAACCTATGTGTTCTATGTTTCTTTCTTTTACTTTACGATGTATCCTACCTCACCGCGAACATATGTCGTCATGATTTTTTTAATACATCAAAGTACTCTTCGTATAATATTCATTAATAATAATCATAAAGTCTAATGATCAATACACACATATATAAATAGGAACATCCAATGACACATATAAATGTGTATTTCTTACTAGTTTTTCTTCTTCTCATAACATCATACACTGGATATTACCAAGGGAGTATGCAATGAGATGGTTCCTCAAAGTCCTATGAGTCTCCACCCCTAATATATTGTATCATCTTTATCCCTCAAATGATTTTATATGGCTATATAAAACATATATATATATATATTTAATAATACTATCATGGCACTTCTGGGTTTTAATCATAATAGGGAACTGTTATAAACATTCATTGTGATAACTACTCTTAGAAAATTATAACATACTATATGACAAAGGAGAAAAATCATGATGTGATAATAAGTGTACTAATATTCAAACCCATGAAGAAAGGATATCATAAAGTAAATAAAATATTTTTTTATGGCACCAACTCCAACAGATCTTTCATGGTTGATATAGTGGAAGATAGGGTGGTGGTAGACGAACTTGGGCAGTGGTGGTTCAAAATGAGGTAAGAGATGAAATATGGTAGGGTGTGGGAAAGATCAATTGATCCACTAAAATTGTAAAAATGGATGGATGGTAGAGGTATGATATAGGATAGCGGTGGTAGTAATAGGAAGGGTGGATCTGTTGTGGCTTCACAATGGTAGTAGGCATGAGAGGATGGTAGCAATCATGAGAGGTTGACGGTTGATTAAGGAGTGGAGTCATGGAGCAATAGATACTCTACCTTTTCACTAGATTCCATTCCCTTATGGTAGCAGACCATGAATGTGGATTAGGGTAGTATAGTCTAATAGTAGATCTAATCGGTGGTGGCAGTTGAATCCAACTATAGATATGATACACTTAAATAGATACATTTTAAAAATTAATAAATAACATTATAAAAAATATTAAAATGTTAAAATACTAAAAAATAAATATTAAGAACTTATTCAATTAATTATTTGAATGAAACAAAAATTAAAATTTGAATTAATAAAAAGTTAAATCTACTAAATAATTAAATGAATTCAAATCCTATTTTATTAATTATTAAAAACTAATTATTAATTAAAAAATAACATTAATATATAAATATATTATAATACAATAAATTAAATTTTTATTATTTTAATAAAAATATAATGGTAAAATATTTAATTATAAAATTTCAGAAAAAAATAAACACTTAAAATTAATATTTAAAAAGATTCATAGAAATAATAATTAAAAAATATTTTAAAATATATAATATTTAAAATATATACATAAAAATTTAATAAAATTATAAATTAATAATTTTAACAAAAAAATTAATTAAGTACAGTTATTTAACAAATAAAAACATTTAATTGATTAAAATAACAAAATATGAATTAAAATAATATGGAAAAACACTCAATTAAAGGTCATATTAAATTCCACCATACTTAATAATCACTTGTCCTCAAGCAATTACTAATTAATTTTAGTGAGAAATAATGTATATTAAAATTGAAAAACTATAATGACATAATGAATTGATTAATGAAAAATGAATTTTCCCCATTAATCCTTTTATTCAGAATGTATGAATTCCCTCTTAAAAGAAAATGGTTTATGTGATATATTCAACTACTATTATACTAGAATGGTTGCTTTAGAAAAAATTTTAATTGAATTAAACAAACATCAAAATACATTTAACTACGAATTACAAACATCTCTTTACCTATGGGTGAGTAGAAACACATAATTATCACTCAAATAATTATACATAATTTAATGGATGAGTAGGTTCAATAATTAAATGAAGGAATAATTAACTCATCTAATAGTTTTATATTAAATAATAAAATTATGATAAAAATAAAGGAAAAATATCAACCCGGATTAGAATTTTTGTTTCATAACTCATTTAAATGCATGCGTTATAATTTTGAAATAGCAAAAAAGTATCAATTCAATTATAATTATATAAGATTATCTTAAAATTTTACCATGAAACAATTATTTCAAGATTGTAGTAAATGAAAAACTCAATTAAATTCATAGGGTAATAAAGGTATAACCTCTTTAAAGTATCATCACAACATTTAAAATTAATTAAAAAAATACCCACTGAAAGTGAAGATAAATTCTTGAAAAATAACGGATTTTGAAAAAACAAATTGATTTTATGGGTACATATTAAATCATAGATTAACCCAAATTAATAATACCCTCCCCCTACACTTAAAACCAAAATTTATCCTCAATTTCAAATTCCATTTGGAAGAAAAACAATTAAACTTTCAAATTTCAAAAATTATTTTCAATTCAATACTTTAATAACATGTTAAAGGGTCCCAATACGGTTCAAAAAATATTTTTTCTAGAATAAATAAATTTAAAGAAATTAAAAAACTATATGCATAATTGTTTATGGGATGGTATAGAAATTTTCAATGAATTTTATGCAGTATCTTGTTAGACATTGAGTACACAGTGAAGAGGGTGTCAACAAGTTCGAATATTTGATTCAATTTGATTTTCAATAGTATATTGAATAGAGTTTTAAAAACCATAAAAATAAAATCAAAATCAATTAAATACATATATCTAGGGGTATTACTCCCCCACGAATAATTTCATGCTTTTAATGAATTAAAAATAAATCTAGTAAAATTTATAGCATCAGTATGACAGCAATACAGTTGATCAGAATAGAAATGAACAAATTAAAATAAATCACTCCCTTGATTAATGAATATTTAGTTTTAGAGTTAATCTAAATTAATATCTTACCTCTTGGCATTGAGTGAAATCCTATTGTTCATTCTTCTACATTCATTAAAAAATAAAAATTATTTTACATAAGAATTCAACAAATTATGTCCATATGTTATGAAAAACTATAGGTTGAGTTTAGGTAATTTTTATCCAATGAGGATCTAGTATGTAGATTATTGTGATTTTAGAACAAAAGGAAACTCAAATATTATTTTGACACTAAAAGTATTATTAAATAATAATGGCCAAGAATATCAAGAATTTAATCCCACTAGACATAGAGAGCAACAAACATAGCATAATATTATTTGAAATAAAACAAAATAAAAATATATAGAAATACCATGGGTTAACTTCCATGAATAAGTAAAGTAAAATTATTTAGTTATACCTTCCAATAAATTGACCATAATCACTAGGTGTGTGTGGTTTCTCCTCCATGAACCACCACATGAGATTTTTCTATTTGTTTTAATAAATAATTGAAATTTGTGGTCACCTAGACTTCTGAAGACAAAAAAACACTCCAAAAAATTATAAAAAATCATATTAAATTACCATTAATAATTTGTTTCTACTCAAAGATGTGTCCTAGTATAAAATATTATTCATCACCCAAACCCACTTCCCCAGTGGTTTCATGGAATTCAATATTAGGTGTAAAATGAGAGACACCAAATAACTATGCTAAGAAACTTTTAAGCTCGTCATCAAAAAAAGAGTCATCAAAATCACTCTTTGAAGATATTTTTTCCACTTTTAGAAATAATTAAAATTTTAAAAATGTATAATTTTCATAAAGTGGAAACAATGAACTCGTTGCAACTAGTGGTGTGAAATTTTATTCAAATATCTCTAACTCATTAATAATCATAGAAAAATCAAAATCGTGAGTGATAAGGGTTGAGTTCTACATTAGCAGTTTCATGAAGAGGTTTTTCAAGAGAAAAATGTGTGTTTTCCAAATTAACAATAAAAAGGCATCCTATTCCAGTCTACTTTCATTCCCATAAATAGGTTAAGAAACATCTCAATTGAGAAAGACTTAGAAAAGTATGAAGTTGTTAATTTTTATTTATCCAAGAACATAGGTTCCTCTATATTATAAGTCTCTTAAAAAAGTCCCTCATTAGAAAATATAAAATCATTATCAAAATATTATGAAGAATAATCTATGCTTAAATCAATTAATATTTTCCTAACCTCTCCTTCAGGTTCATTTTCCAAAATTTCATTCTCAAAAAAAAGTTGAGTGGGTGTTGTGGTTCAGTTTCAAGGGAAAAATTGTTCAATTCAAATCTAATAGAATTAGATTCTATAATTTTTAGATTTAAATAATTCCCCCTATGTTTGATAACATTGTTTTCTATTTTTTTAATCAAATATACAGAAATTTGATTATTTTGAGCATAATGAAGTGAAAGCATATCTGTTAAACTTTCTTAAAAGAACATCCTCTTATCCTATTCATCATAATTAATTTCAAATACCTTTGGGTTCACACTTTTAAAACTAGGAAGAACACATTTTCCAATAGTTTCAAAATTATAAAAATCATTATTTTGAGTTTTTTTCTATTTCTAAATATCCACTATTTCAATTTCAGGTTTAGTAATCAAAATTTTAGGATATTAATGTGAAGAGTTTTTTATATTTAAGTTCTCACTTTCTAGTTTCTCCTCAACCTAAGGAATCACATACTCAAAGTTCCTATAAAAATATGTCTTTTCATATTTAAGAATATTATAAATAATGGGGAATTCCTCTACAATAAATTTTATTCATCTATAAACTTCCTCCAATGAATTTCTGTTTAAATTATCCTTAAATTTATTCCATTCTCTACTTTCATTTAGAGAGTTGGTAATATTGTCAATTTTTTTTTCATCAATTTTAGAATCATCAAATATAGTGGATTTCTTTTCCACATTATCAACATCACTATCCACTTCACTTTATCACTTTAAATATCTCACTTCAATTTCTTCTTCACTTGTTCCAACATCTTCTGGTTCCTTTAGCCTTTTTTAACTCTAAAAATAGGCTCTCTAACTTTTTGAGTTATTGATTTTGTTCCTAAAAATATTTAATACCACTTTAATTATTTTTTTCTAGACTAGTATCCAATTTCATTAAAAAAATTCAAAGTTTTTTAGGATCTAAAGTTCAATCTTAAAGTAACATTTATTTTCTTTAAATAACTTTTTTTATGGTTGATTATTTAGACACTATCATGCAGTGTGTACATTATAGCCACAGAAGACTCAAAAAAGTATACCAAGATGATTCCAACCATCAAGTATTTCTATGTTCTTTAGCCTCTAACCATTTTAAAATAAATAATAGTAAAAAAACTTAAATAAACTAAAAATTACTGAATCATATCAAAAAAAACACTTAATAATATATAGGATAATTTTGAAATTCAACTCAAGTAGAATGTTCTTTAGAAAATTTCTTACACTGATATTCATGTTTTTATATGATTTTATTTAAAAAATAATCTTTTTAGGTTTTCAATATTAGCTACATAAAGCCATTCCCAAGAAATAACATTAAAACATGACATGTAATTCATTTATTATGTACAAATTTAAATTATTTATAACTCCTAATAACTATTTTATGAATGTTCATAGGGTTTTTAACCCACAAGTATGAAAATATGATCATAAAACCAAAATTTCAAAAACAAAACCACTATAAGAATTTGTCAAAATACTTTTTTACTATAATTTTTCTAATAAAATAAGATCATATAATGATGAAATAATCTATTTTTAACAAACAGGTTGATGTAGAAAAAATGATTATCAAGAATTAAGAACTAATTATGAGAAATCCGATAAAGGAAGATGCTAGTTTAAATAAAAATAACTCATTTTAATTGATTTATTCATTTATTAAAATTATATTTAAATCACATCCCCAAAAAAGGTTCGATTAATCTCCCTTTCCATGAGATTAAACAAGCAGTTTAATGATTCTTAGAGTTCGTCGCTTCAAGAAACATAAAAAAAATAAAGTTGAAGAAATTTTGCTAGAATAAATCTTAGAAAAATATTCAAATGAATTTTAAATTTAAAGTTGAAATAATGCATTCATGATTTATCTCAATGATTTTTTAGGAATTTTTGAAATTTAGGATGATAGGTGTGAAACAATTTTTATTGGTTTAGAATTGATCAATTCGATCAATTATAGATTTTGAAGAACATAAATAATAAGAATAAAAAAAATAAAACAAGTGAATTAAAATCCCTTAAATAATAAATTTATCCAAGAATCATATCAAATTCAAGTTGATTAAATTTTAATTATAAAAAACCAAATAAAATAAAATTGAGAAGAGTTATCCCTCAAGTAATGATCATGAGGAGTTCTAATTTTCTCCTCTCTCTCCTATGGAAAGTTCTCTAGCCCTCATTCCAGTTCCAGACCCCCAAATTCAAAAGTTAATATCTCTGCGTATTTCATATAGTTCCAAAAATTATTCTTTGTTATCTATAAATTCTTAACTAACAGAATGCACTAACTTAGGTTGGTCTTCACTTCTACCCCATTCACATATTAATGGTCCTGGAATTATTAAATCCGCTTGTTTATTTTTTAGAGACCTTCTAACAACAGCAACAGAACCAAATGCGGTCTATTGTATTGTATCTTGATGTACTGTTATCTAGATTCTACATAAAGATATCATAAAATAATTAAATTATTATTATATTATATTATATAAAAATATAACTTTTATAATTATATATAATATTTTTGTCATTATTATAAATATTAAAAAAATTATTTACATATATACTTATTAATAATATATACATATATTAACAAATAACTATTATTATTATTACAATTATTATATATTATATTTATATGTTTATTAATTTATATTTATTTATATTTATTTATATTTATTTATATTTATTTGTATTTATTTACTTATTATTATTATTTTCAATATTCATTTCTATTCCTTTTTATTTTATTATTCCTAATGTGTTCTCCGATATGGTATTCTTCTCTAGCATCAAGCATAGCCAGGTGAGTCTCAAGTGAGGGTGGTCTTAAGCGGTGCCTGGAAGCTCGGTTCAACAGGTGTCGTTCTTCTATAGGGAGACTATGAACAATGATAGCAGATCAATGGACAGATCCTCATAATGACCTTGATGACATTTGAATGGAAAGAGGCCTGGCATCAGGGGTTATTCAGTGGGAACATATTTATAGAGGCAGTTCACACGAGGGCTTAGCCACACCTTGGTCGAAAGTGGCATGAACAACAAGAGTTGGTAATGGTAAAAAGAGGAATGGTGGATCCATTGTAGATTTGAAATAGTATTAGGCATTAGAGGATGGCAGCATGCTTGAGAAGCTGGCAATAAATTAAGGAGAGGAGGCGAGGAGTGGTAGATGCTCTACCTCGTCAATAGATTCCCTACCCTGGTGGTAGAAAACCCTCATAGTGAATCAGGGCAGTAGAGTCCAACAATAGATCTACTCAGCGGTGGAAACAAACTCAAATGGGAGATCTAAAACACTTAAATATATTCATTTTAAAAATTAACAAATAAAATTATAAAAAATGTTAAAATGTTAAAATATTAAAAAATTATTCATTTCATTATTTAAATTAAATGCGAAGTTGAATTAATAAAAAGTTAAATCCACTTAATAATTAAATAAATTCAAACTCTATTTTATAAATAATTAAAATCTTAATATTAATTAAAATTATAAAATAAATATAGAGATATATTATAATACAATAAATTAAAATTCCATTATTTAAATAAAAATATAATGGTAAAATATTTAATTACCAAAATTTTAATAATAAAAATCAACATTTAAATTTATTATTTTAAAATATAGGTAGAAATAAAAAGAAAAATACCCAAACAAAAATAATATTTCAAAGGTAAAAATAAAACATTAATCACAAAAAAAATATGAATTTATAATTTTAACAAAAAAAATTTAAGTACATTTATGTAAAAAAGAATACAATTTAATTAATTAAAAAAAATATTAATTAAAATGATGTGGAAAAACAATGATTTAAAGGTGAAATTACCAGGTGATACTCAAATATTTTCATTAAATGAAGGGATTTTATATAAAGGGATTTGATCACTCTTTTGGTGAAGTGAGACACATATAATCCGTAGAGAAAGCACTATTCTTCCTTGATCACCATTTATCTTCATGAACAAGGAGTTAAGACACCTTCATTATATAGGTATCCTCGTATAGTGTACGAGGATCCTAGTGGTTAGTGTACCACCAATGGAGATGGGAATAATTTGGTTGTCACCTGGTGATCTCAATAAAGTGTACCTCGTTGATGGACAGAAGATGGTGTTCACTATATTTCAAGTATTCCTTTTTATATTTGTGTTATCCATTTTACATGTTTGGTCTACTGGTGATAGTTTATGAATTATAATGTGATACTATTAACACCTTCATCTTATAATGATATTCCAAAACCTATCAGTGGTATTGGTCCAAAATCATTAATGATTCAATATGTTCTTTATTTCTTTGATGACGATCTTGTGAATAATAATCTGCATGATTCCATATCATAGTATATGATATGATGTGTTTGAATATCAGCCACTAGATCGCTTGGATTTATGATATTGGGCATAATAATTTTACTTTTCCTTAGTCTTAGGGTATGACTAATACATATCATAAAATATGATATGTTGTAAACTCAGGGTTTTGTTCCTTATTTTAATAAATGATATGAAATATCATAATTTATGACTAAAACTCAAGTTGTTTGAAAATAAACTATTGTGTCATAATTTAAATATATTTTATATCATCAAATATGACATGATAATTATGTTTTTTTAAATGTAAGTGTGACGACCTGACCCGGATTCTACTTAAATGGTACCCCAAGCCGGTGGGCCATATGGCTATAAGCACGCCTCCCCATAAGCCAGAGGCTACCAAAAAGTAATGGGGACCTTGGGTGTTTCTATGGGGAGACTATTCCCTCGATTTAAAATATCACAATAGTATAATAAAAAGATATCTAAATATCAGGAAAAAAACAATAATGGAAAATACAATGGAAGAACATATAAACAACTGGACTAGTAACCTTCCATTGCAGAAAAATGATATAAACATTCAAGCACTAAATGATAATAAAAAATAATTAACTAGATTATATAAAAAATATAATTATGTCATGTCCCTATAAAAAAGGTTAAACAAGTATATAAGGAAACAAGTAGTCAAAGCAGTACATGATAAACAAAAGGAACCAAAAAGACTAAAATCTACCAAAGAATCCCAAGATCCATCCTATTCATTTGCTTCCAAGATCCCATCTTAAGTCATGTAATAATTCACATATCTATAAGTGGAAACTTCCCCTTATCTACACCTACAATAATATAGTAATCTTGGGTACCATCAGTGGCCCAGATAGGGTGTTAGATAAACTTAGTAGGCCACCACTAGTGGCATCAGTAAATATCCATTTTTTATATAACATGTCAGTGTTAAGATATAATAATAATAAAAGTCATAATAATAATTGTACATGGTTCGACACTAGTTAATGAAGGAAATCCAGGATGACATAACCTACTTCGGCCAATTCCTCAATATCTCTGAAAGTAACGGGGGACTCAATACCCAGTATCACAGTACTAAGGAATTACATGCCCAGTATCATAGTATAGGGACTCTATTCCTAGTATCATAGAAATAGGGGACTCCATGCCTGGTATCACAGAATTAGGGGACACCATGGTCGGTATCATAGAATGGGGTTTCCATTCCTATTATCACAAAAATATGGGAATCCATTCTTAGTATCACAAAATAGGGTCTTTATGACCAGTATCATAGAAATAAGGGATGACATGCCCAGTATCACAGAAGTATAAGACACCATGAACATTTATATATAACATGCATAAAAGTCATTATTCCCATTTAACATAATTAACTAGGGTCGCCATTCCCATTATAATTCAAAATTCACTTTACAATCAAATAGGATTTACAACTATTAACTGTCGTTCTAATAAGGGTGTAACTATTGTTCCATTTAATCTATTGATGTGGTCATACTACTCACATTAAATTTAATTCATTATAATTATATCACTTAGGATTCATGAAAAAACCATTTAGAATATTGTTTGTCCATTTAAGAATTTAATATTAACAAGTAAAAACCATGGGAGCACATATAAGGGTAAAAGTGAATAAAAGGACCTAACCAAAACTTAATAACGGATCACTAGAACACTTCTATCATGGGAATTAAATTTAACATGTTCTAAGTTCACATTAAATCAATGCATGGAGAATCCAGTGTGTGGAATATAAATCATGTTATAGAACTTAAATATTTTAAGTAATAAATACTAGATAACCTTTCTTGAGTTTTTAGAATTATCCTCGTCCAGTATAGACCCTTCGTTTATCTAGGATTGATGAAAAATAGAACAAAAAAATGCCCTGAAAATTGGGCATATGAGCCTACATCAAGATAGTATCGCTGAGGGGAAGACAAATGATGAACTGATCCAAAGGATTGATGATCTTTACTAGAGGATTCTAATGAGACAAAAAGAAGAAAAATCATACTTAGGATGAAAGAGAAATCAAAGATACTATGTTATGGAAAGTTGGGAGATCAATGGGAGAATAAACCACACTTCATGCTAGAAATGAGATAAAATTGAGAGAGGGTGAGTTTAATTATATTGTATGTTCAATTTGTTAATTTTTACCAAAATATATGGGTCGCATGGTTTACTCAAGAGGTTGGCCAAACCATGTTCCACCCATGCACTATGAACTATCTTATAGGGGAACCCGCATAGTTTGAGAAACTGTGCACCAACTATGACATTCACCTCTACTAAATACTACAGAGTTTGGCATGAGTGTGTGTCCATCGGTGCATGGTTAGGGAAAAAATTTCTCACTTTTTTCCCTCTAGAAGGTCTCACATAGTTATGGGAAACCATGAATATTAGATTATATGGTTTCTACTAACTATTTTTCCCAGTTTAGTTTTCCACTAGTCAGGGTTCAGAGCTCCGAACAAGCCCCAGATACCCCCCCATAACCTCTATGAACTCATTAGGAATCAATATTTAGTCTAAAACAGAGATTATGACAAAAATTTAAAGTATTATTACCTCATATATAAATGGTTTCTTACAGTAATAAACTTTAATTAGATATTTCATTTTTTTTAAAAGTAAATATATAGTGAAACATAAGGTTTTTCCTTGATACCTAATAAATTTTTTCATACATAAGTGATTTTCCTATGTGTAAGATATTTCCTTTTACCGTATCTATAGATCAGTATTATACATGAGATATGTTTTGATATGTATGAAATTTTCCCAATCATGATTTTTGTTCCTTTGTAAGGAAAAATTTTCTTAAATATGAAAAAAACCTTACATAATATGTAAGTTTTTTTTACCTTTATACTACAGTGCTTATTTTAGGCATGTGAATTATGATAGATAGCACCTCATATAAATCATAAAATAAGATATCAGCCTAAAATTATGACAAATAATATCTTTGATTATTTTCCTAGGGTTTATACATTTTTTACTAAAAAAAATTTAGGCATTGTAAATAAAATATTTCCAAGTATAAATAAAAAATGAAATGTTAATATATCATTCTTAGAAAATTAAAAACACAATTTATATGTTTATTGATTTTGAATATTTTTGTTTATAAAATATTTATGAAATTTGAGAATTATTTATGATTTTTTATGTGATAAATTTTTTCTTATAAATTTTCAATCCATTCACTATATGTGAGGTTTGACAACAGAAGATTTAGTTTTCATCTACCTTGACCTCAGTTTGTAATTAAAGTTATTATCTTGAATTTAGTTTTTATCTCCCTTGAACTAAGTAAATTTTGAATATTTTTATTATAAAAACTAGTATATTAGAATTTATCTTATTGAACAAGATGTGTTTCACTCCTAACAATGGTTCTTCATATTGACCATTTATGTTGTGAATTTTGAGCAAGTGTGTTGAAAACCTGTTTTAATTCCTAAACTATTTTATTACTAAAATACCATCCAGATGATTCATAAATAATTGTTTGGTGATATGGGGGGATAAGGTTATAAATTAAAACTATGAAAATTTATAGATTTAATTGGTTATTCAGACATTATCTGAGTAAACACTTGAATATCTCTCAATCTTCATGAAACAGATCACCCTCATATTGAATAAAACCAATGATTTTTTTTTCTAATTTAGATATTAATTCTTGTATAAAATAATTTCATCATAAAGTTATTAAAAACTTGATTAAAAATTTCAAATATATACTCCTATGGATGTTGAAACCAAGTTCTAGAATTTACTTTGAGACAAAATGGGAAGACTCAAAGTTGAAACTCTTCTTCAACAAGTCTTCTCATTATCAGCTGCTAAATCAAATAGTATAAGTCCCTAATAAAGTCAAGTGATTTTTCATTTTGAATTTCATTGAATAATGGTAGCATAGAAAACATTAATTATTTTATCTCACAGTTTATAGACCAATGTGTGTGCCTAATACGTAATGGGTTGTTAGAAATTATGAGCAATTGAAGTTCTCTAAGCCTAACTCTCTCTATCAGCCCATTTTCAGGTGGTGGTGGATTGATATTTCCAACTTTATTATTCATATTTTCCCTATGATATTATTTTTTTTCTTTTTCTAAGAGATAATATTTCTTTCAATTTTTGAATTTATTTCCTCTAATTTCCCATAGAATGGTTTACTTTTTTTATACTCACAGTGTTACTAATTACAAGCAGCACTCAGTAGATTTTTTTTATATTTTTTTATTTTTATTATTTTTTATTATATATATATATATATTATAACTATCTAGGGTTTTAATCCATGGATTTTACATCATTTTAGATTAATATTTATCACATTAAAAAATCTCATTCCCAAGGACCATAAAAGATTACCGACTTTTTAAACGTGGAACACAAACTTCTAGTCTCATTAAAAATATTAAATGTTTCCTACAAATATATTTCCCATTATTACCCCTACATAAAATATTGCTTCATAAAATGGGGAAAGAAAAAATAAGAAAGGGTTATCTTAGATGCTTAGTATGGGTAAACATATGATATACATAAAAATAACATTAACATAGGGGCATGAAAACCCGAGAATAACATTTAAAAACTATACCCTATATATCAAAGATCAAAATCTTGAGTCATAGAATAAAATTATAGAATTTAATAAGACTTGTGTCATAAGAGAACATGAACTATTAGAGAATAAAATTGGTATAAGGAATGGAATGTGTCCTACAAATAAACTTATAACATTGGGAACGAGTATAAATAGAAATAGGTTCACTTATTAAGTTAAGGACATGAAATGAAGCCCTTACATAAACTTACAAACATGAAATGAGGTCTATGAATAATCATATGGACATGAAATCCAGTTCTGTGAATAAACATATGTAAATGAAATATAGGTCCACTCATTAACTTATGGGCATGAAAACCAGGTCCACACATATAATTGGGAACAAGAATTCTAGTTTCACACATAACATATTTACCTCAAGAGTTATCCATCTTTACCGAATTCATTAGATAGAGATATAGTTCACACATATAATATAAATAAAATCATATATACATGTTTAATAAGAACATAAATAATTCATCACATCGAAAATCCTAAAAACAAATGATTTCTTTAAACATATCATCATAGCATATCTCATTAAGAAGTAACGGGATTCATAAAAATCATGTCATCATAAACATAAACCAAAAATAGAAAAAATAAGTATAGTATCCCTAAATAATAACCCCATTAAATCATAATTAACATCAAATAATTTTATCTCATATAGAAAATAGTTTTGAAAGATCACTTGATATAATCCATGAGGAAAACTACCTTTCCATTTTTGAAATCATTATTTATTTTCAAAAGTAACGCAATTATAAAAGAAATACTTTTTTTAAATAGATTTATAAACTTTTAAAGTATTCCTCACTAAATTAAGGCATCATGAAACAAGGAAAATATTATCATGTTGTATAAGTTAAAAAAAATAGTCCTTATGTATATATTGTTCAGAAATGTCACAATAAGCCTGGTTTAAAAAATTACAAACATATTATTTTCAAAATATTTTGAAAAAAGTAAAACATGAATAAAAATGACTTTAAAAAATAATAATAGAATATTAAAAAAATTGGAAATAATTTTAGAAGTTGTGTAAATGGATGAAAATATTCCCCAGTGGAAACTTAAATAGAAAAAATCCCTAATTTGAGGGGATTGTGAAATAAACCCCTACAAATATAATATCATTGAAGTTAGGATTAATCAAATGAATCGATTATGTGTATTTTATATAAACAAAAATAAAACAAGTTTAAATTAAACATAAGACAATCAAAATTCATTTCATACAAAATTGTATAATGACATAATCAATGAAATGGAAGTTTAACCTGATGAATTGAAAATTGAGTTAAGAATTCCATTGCCACTTTGCAATCAGTCGAATCATATTTTCCATGAAGAAAAGAAAATTATATAGATATGTAAATATCATAATGTTCTGGATAATACTTATAAAATACATTCTTGTGCAGTATATACACAGCACAAAAGAAACAACTAGTGTATAAGGCATGTGTCCTACATAAATAAAAATGAGACAAAAATCTCAAACCTTAATTCATGGACTTATATATTCACATTAAAACATCCTATATAATAAATATGAATTTATTATATATTTATTTCATAACCATATATCTATCATATCATGTATGATTTTTTTATAACATCTTATCACCTATTTATTAATAATTTGTTAGTAAAATCAATGATCTTAGTGATAATTACTTCGATTTCAAAGCATGTTTTGTTTCAGTAGTCTCAGTCCTTATACTTTGATCATGGTCCCCAAACGTCTAGAATGTTAATAATTGTTTAAACATCATATATATTCATTATAAACATATTTATAATCATTCATAAAAAGTTGAGAAATAAAAATGAATTTCACCGTTCATGGAGACGATATGTCGTATGTACGCATGATCATTGTTTCCATTTTTCATATAATGGATTGAAAGAAAGGTAAATAATAATAAATCATTCCCAAGTTTATATTATTTTATATATATCCTATATTCTCATAAAAATCATCCTTATTAACATCTATTTGAAATATATGTGAATAAAAAATAAATTATATCATGGAGATGGTAGTTCATACATATGCATGAGTGATGTTATAGTTTCTCAAAAAAAATGGATGATGACAAAGATTAAATAATATTATCATTCCTGAGGTATAATTATTTTATAAATATACTATATAATTCATGGAGATGGTAAGCCATACATATGCATGAGCGATACTTTTTACTTCTTGTTTGATGGGAAAGAGGGTGTATAATAGTGTTTTCATAGTAATAATAACATTTCAAAATATTTATCATACTGAAGTTATTGTTTTAATACAAACATCATAGATTTTGAGGAGACTAGGAAGAGTATAAAAATAAATTGATCAATTAGAGCGATTAGTTTTTCTTCAAAACATCTCCCATGGATCTCCTCTAAAGGGCTTTAGGGTTAGTCTTTTAAGAATACCAACACCTCTAGAGTGTAGATAGGGAAATTTAAAATAAAATTTGGAACCTTTTGGTCAATATATAATGTTAAAAGTGATGTAAATAAATGTGGTAGGATTTTTTCTTTTATAATTTAGGTGAGAGGTACATTTGGAAATTCTCAAAATATTAGTTTATAATAAATTCAATATCAATCCAAACACCCCTAAAATTATATAGATTTAATGATAAGTAATATAAGGTTGTAATATCATCAAAAAATATATTGTAGATATTTTTTTGTGTTACTTTAAATCTCTTCATTTTTATTCACCCTTAGTTGGTCGATTTTAATTTTAACTACAGTAATAAATGTTTCAAAATTAAAAGGATGTAATTTTTACTTATAAAGTTTCAATTGGATCATAAATAGAAAATTTATGATATTTTAGACCATATATTATAACATTTTTCATTATTTAATATTTTTATAATTTTTAAATAATTTAATAAAATATTAGTTTCATAAAATATCATTAGTGTCAATTTTGGCACTATTAATTTCTTTGACTTTAGGAAAATCATGAAAACAAGATAATTTCAAACTAAATCATTTAATATACCCCTTATATTTCATAATAATATATAAAATTATTGTAACACATTATATAATTAAATTTATATTTATTTTAATATTTTTAATATCATTTATTTGATTGTTCCATTAATTGAATAATTACTCCATCATCATTGTGTAATTATTTAAGATACTTATACCATCACTAAAAATTAAAAATTATATACCATTATGTATATAATGATTTTATATTTAAAAATAGTATGTATAGTAGAAGATACATTATGGATTACAACATATTAAAAATGATACAGTTGTTAATAACATGAACGTGACATCATTTACTTTTCATTAAATAAAATATTTTAGGCATCATAATCATATCCAAGTGGCCCCAAAAGTCTTTAATAAATTTATATAATAAAAGTAAGTTTATTAAGTTAAAAATAAATACTAATATTCATTAATAACCTACCTTTGGCCCAATGTAGACACAAAATAGATATTTAAGACAAAGAAAGTGGCATTTTGTGACTTTCATTGATTTAAATAATATATAAGCCATTTTTATGGAAAATTAGCCATTAAACAAGTAAATTTAAATACTTAGGTGTTAAGTGTATAATTAAATTTATCAAATAAAATTTTTTAAAGTGTTAGGGTCATTTTATAGAACTTATCATTCTATTTAGAGCATAAATTACACAATTTACCCTTTACCATGGTAACAAAATTACCAAGGTTACTATTCATATTGGCCAAAAATAAAGAGTACATATTTAATAAATTTGATCCTTATTAACCCAAATATGGCTTAAATTTTTCATAATTCAAAACACATAATTTTTAGAATTTTATATAAAATAAAATCAGCAAAATACCATAAAAATAGTTTTTCAAAAAAATGCCCTTTTAAACATTAATTGTTTTTATAATTTATTAATTTATAAAATAATT
Organism: Viscum album; assembly: GCA_963277665.1. NCBI lineage: Eukaryota > Viridiplantae > Streptophyta > Magnoliopsida > Santalales > Viscaceae > Viscum > Viscum album. Next base: position 373,454,670 of record OY728163.1, on the reverse strand, counting down.
TAAAACCCATAATGTTTTTATTTTAAATAAAAATTGACTAATTAAAATTGAAAAACAATCCAAAACATAATTTTACCTTATATAGACTTAAAAAGAAAATGCAGTTTTCAATAAAAATCAGTATTTTCAATATTCATTGAAAAATAAATATTTTCAGAAAATTAGAAAAATATACTATTTTAATATAATATTGAAATTATGAATTCAAAATTTAAATTCAATAAATTTTCTATAACTTATATAAATTAATATTCACTCATAAAAATAAGGAAAACTTGTTTTTGAAGAAAAAGTATTTTTGAAGAATAAAGTGAGTTTACCAAAAAATTATTTGATAATTTTTATAAGAAATTACAAATAAATTCATATTTATTTGGGAATTTATATTTATTTCATAAATAAATTATTCATATTAATTCATACAAATTTAAAAATTAGGTTGTAACAAACATATAAAATTTTTATAATAGTTCACGGTTCATCTAAACTTGTTATTGCGTGCAATGCAAGATATCTAGGAAATAAAATTAATTAAAAATATATTTCATAACAATCTTGGGGTGTTACATATTCATATATTGGTTTTTTTTATTTACTTTATTAAAGGTTCCTTCCCTAGAAATAGTTCCATAATTAGGTCTGGTTTCTGGGTTATTGACTAGGATCATGAAAAATAAATAATTTATAAACCATATTTAACACTAGTGTAGTTCATAAGTAGAAGTAAAATAAATAGGTAAGGACTCCTAAAAACGATTATGGTAAATAAAAATAAAATATAAACTTAATAAAATAGTGGAAATTATAGTGATTCAGTGATGTTGGTGCTGAAATTGTGATAGTGCAAGTGATAGGATAGAATGGATTGCGATGAAATATGTGAAATAATAAGAGAGATAAAAAAAGATCGAGAATAAAAGAATAGTAAATATGTTGATGAGATAGGGGAATTATATTTCCTTATTTTATATATGTTTCTTTCATTCATGTAGTTCAATTAAGCACACTAGAACTAAATTTAAGGAGGCTAACTAATTTTGTAGACTGACAAACCTGTGAGTGAATGAATATTGGGTATGTTCAACCTCAAAACTCACTCAATCACATAATGATGAAATAAAGTTCACTAAGTCCAAGATGTTTATTGAACATAGTGTGTTACTATCATGTTATTTTGACTTGTCAGTTTTAAACATAGATGATTTAATCAATTTATAGATTAATTCAATCAATGTTAATTTTAATTAGTTCCCAAAGTTTTAGAGAATAATACTTTTTATGTTTCATGATTTGGGTAATATCCATCTATATAATTTCACAAATGAAATAAAATTAATTATCAAATTCCCCATGGAATTTTTATCCCATGTTCATATTCAATTCAATATTAATTAATAATTTTATTATAATTGAATCCATTAAAAAAAGAGAAATATAAATAAGAGATAAAGGATGATGAATCTTCTCTTATTGAGTGGCTTCTCCTCCTTCTCCGATTTCTCCTATGTATCTCTTCGTATAAATCAAATTAGTTCTTATTTAGTTCCCCTAGTTTACATACATCATCTCACTTTTATAACTCTCCTATTATCTTTTATTATTATCCTATTAATACAAATTTTCATTCAAATACACACCTCGCCCACAAATACAGAGATTTAAAATATTCTCCTAGGCTTCCACATGGACCTTTCACTATATATCTTCCTCCTCACATGTTACACTAGCTTAACCTTCACAATAGAAAGTAATTTTCTACATGTGGGAATGACTATACTCCATTAACAATCTCCAGAACCTTCTCAGTTTCATCTTTATAAATTAATCTTTTCCAAGATTGGATCCACCTTTTCAATCACATTATATAGATTCTGGTTCACTAAATATGAGATGGAGAGATGGGATTTGATAGGATTTTACATTCGATCTAAAATATTGGTCTTTATCCTATACTTGGGATGAGGGAATGTGATCTATGGTTACATCGTAAGGATTTTAAGTCTTATGGTGGGTAGCTTAACCAAAAAATGGAAAATTCCTAAAGCCTAATAATGACTATAAAATCTTCATGCTCAGGTTCAAAGGCTTACAATGATCTTATAAAATCCTTACACTCTAGTCCAAAGGATTTTTATGATCCTATAAAATCCTTACACTCTACTACCTTTGTATTTTTCCCTTAAAAACAACCAAAATGACCTCTTTTAGTGTAATATTAATCCAAATTATTTATATAATGAATAAAAATAATAAACCCCATAATTAAAAGCCTCTAAAAAATAAAATTCATGAAATAATAAATGCATGTATTTTCATTAAATTCATAAGGATGAATATAACAATTAAAAAAACATGATTTTAGCTATTTAATTATCAAGATATTAAATTAATCCTCAAATTCAACATCAATTACCCAATTTTCATAAATTATTCAATTAAATCTCACTTTGGAAATTAAGACTCATTTACTTCATCAAAATTATGTGTAAACTGTAATCAAGATATATCCAAATCAGTATCCTTAGTATTAATAATGAAAACATTCCACCTAATAAGTCTAAAATATCTAATTTTTTGTTTCTTAACTTTCTATAGTAAATAATCTGTCTTTTTTAACATATTCTTAATATAATTCAATTAGATATAAAGAAATTAATATTTATAGCATCAACCTAAAAGTATTTAGGTGAATTAGACTCATTTAATATGGTTTTTTATATTTCTTGATATTTTTATTGTTCCTTTGAACAAAACCATTTTATTGTGGTGTTTTGGGTGCTTAAAAATAGGAAAATACCCATTTTATTTTATAAACTGGATAAATTCTATATTCTAGAATTCACCACTATGATCACTTTTAATTGATTTAATTTGGTGTCCTTTTACATTTTGAAACAATTTACAATAATTAATAAACATAAATAAGTTTTCATATTTAAAACCATGAAAATAAACCCATCTATAACTATTAAAATCGTTAAAAACTAAAAAAAATATTTCCTTCCATCTAACTAGCAGGTTTCATAGGCCTTAAAAGATCTATATAAATGACATAAATAGGGGTTTTTTTTTACCTCTTTAATAGATTTTAATGATATTATGTGTTTTTAACTTTCAAGAAATATTCACAAAAAAATATCCAAAATTTAACACAGGTATGTCCATAATATGGTTTTTTGGAATACTTATGTGGTATCCTAAAATTATCATGTCCTAATATTCTTTTCTACAAAATATTATCATATTTTATAGCATTAAAACACTTTTCATTTTTATCACAATATTTAGAAAAAAATAATTGAATAATTTTTTCTTTATAGTTTAAAAAACATAAGATAGAATCATCCTTAAAAACAATACATTTATCAATTTAGAATTTTAGAATCATTTCATCATAAAATTATTTATAAATAGTTATTAAATAATTTTTCAAACATTCAACATATAATACATTGTAAATAATAACAGAATTTGAAAATATAACCTCATAAAACCATTTAACTATTCCTTTATAATTATCATCAAACATAACACTACCTCTATAACACTTATTAATGGATATAAATTGAAAAATATCACAATTCATGTGTTGAAAAAAATCAATTTCCAAGTATCATATTTCCTTTTTGAAACTTCCTAGACATACTTCCTACAACAATAGATTCAAGAGTATTTTTTCACCCATGTAAGTTTGGGTCATATGGTATTAGTATATGAATTCTTCAGAACCCAAAATTATTTCAAACACTTATTTACTGGTAATATAGATGATAAATATTTAGAAATAAAAGATCTAGTATGTCCAAGAGATTGTGTAAATCTCAAGGAACACTCATTTTCATAATTACTTTACATTTGAAACCCATAAAATGTAGCATTTGGTGTACTTCCATTTAAACTCATTAAAAATAAATTATTTTACATCTTTAGTAATTGATTTTCATAACCAATATAATTTTTATTGTTATTAATTTTCTTAAAACTCATAATTTTATATTAGTTTTATCTACCTTTAATTAAAGTCGACAGACTTGATTTTAAAATTTCTAATTATATTCATGATTGGTATTTACATTCCTTTCATGTTTCATATTATTCTAAGACAAAAAATATATATTTTTATCATTTTAATCCTTGAGTTTTTTAATTTCAAGAATAGTATTTTTTTTAGTTTTTTATGTAGAAAACAAATCTTCAGGTTCAGTTTAAATTTATTTTTGAACGTATTTATTTATATTTTAAATCTACTTAATAACTTCATTATGTTTACCTTTAATATTTTTATATGTAATAGTAATATTTTATATTTTATGATTGAGACATTGAATCTCTTTATACTATTTTTCTTTAGAATTTTTGTCATAGATAGATTCAGGTGAAGATTAAAATGTATATTTGATTACTTGATTTGATGAAACCATTCAGAATATATGTTTTTGAAAATAAATTGATCGCTCGATGATTGATTGTAGGGGGTTGAGATTTGTACAATCATTTACATAGGGTTTACTACTTCCAGATGGTCTCCAATAGGTTTTGTTCATGGATCCAGAAACACCAAATGGATCTCACATCAATTACTACTCATAGACCTACTTTTCAATGGTCGATGTTCATTGGGGAACATTGAAAACAACACTTAAGAACTCACATTTGTTAATAGGATGGTAATTTACGCCCATCACACCCTTTTGGGGGAAACTACTGCCTATTCCATGACTCTTTTATAGATTTAAGATATGTTCACGAGTCCTTTGTTCATTCCCATATATGTATAATATAGACCACCTTGAGTTAATGATAAATTATGAACATTCATGGGTCCTAAATCATTCGTATGTATCCTAGGTTCTCCATTGATAGGGATATGTGTACATATTTGAGGTAATCCATCGATAGTACCCTTCTGTTGATGGATTAGAGATTTTTTGGTCCTTTATTAGGATAATACTGGTTTTTAGTCATGTGGTGAGGTGCTCTAAATATTTTTTTCATCCAGAGAGAGAGAAGTTGTTTTGATTCTAGGATCGAATCCATAAGATTGGATTCTTACATATCCACATGAGAGGAATCAAAACCCATATATTTCGGTGCCACTTAATATGTTACATCACCATTTAACATTTTGTGACTAGGAGAAAACCAGGCAGTTTAAAATCATGTAGTAAGGACATCTATGAAAAATATTCCTAGCCAATGTTTGGTGTGGGACTAACACTAAGGTGGCCTAAGGGACTCCAAATTTATGTGTTCTTCAATGTGGATATGAACTTATTAGGAATGTTCCCTAGAGAACATTATGGTTAATTGGAATGTTAGGTTTGGACCTCAGGGAGGCTTCATATGTATCCTAGTTTGTTGGGAATATAATCCCTTGTAGTTTGTTAAGGGATGGGTCTTAAACCTCATATAAGTCACATAGGGTTCCTCTTCACTGGGAAAAAGTCCCTTTGAAGGTTGAGGCACAGATTCAGTTCTTATACCAACTAGGAGGTTTATGTGGTTAAGGATTACACCTTATAGGAGGCCAATTTTGTTTTGATATGATTGGGGATTACACCTTATAGGAGGACCATGGTGTGAATATGGTTGGGTATTACACCTTTTAGGATACCCAAGGTGGTCTTGGATCATGCGAATGTCATGATCTCCACTAACCTCTAATTCCACGTGAGTCATGATCAGTGTGAGAAACAAGGGGGAGCAGTGTGTCTAAAGATCACATTATCCACTTTGTCCACTAGTGGATGAAATATGGGACCAAAGAGAAAGGGCATTGAAGTTCCCAGATACTCACTTGTTTTGGTACCCCAGGGAGGAAAATAGGAACAAGGGTGATACCTCTTGAAAAAAATACTAGGGGCTTACTCCAGGATGTATTTCTTATCAGTTCCTGGTCATATCATGATTATTACATGAGGCATCTTAATTATATCGCATAAGGAATCCCATATTTTTTATAGAAGGTATATTATGTTTTTATATAGGGTATACTATAGATTAAAGTCATGTATCTAGGACTATGTAAGTTCAATTTAATTTCATGTTGTGGGGACTATGACAACACAGTTTAATATAATGTTACAGGGACTATAACAACACAGTTTAACATCATGTTCTGGGAACTATGGAAGTACATTTTAACATTATGTTGCGGGGACTAGTTCCATATAGTTTAATATATTGTGTCCAGGACAAGTAGGAGGAAGATTCAAAGAAATGGTTAATTTTGGACTCATACAAGAGTGGTCCTTTCTAGTTCAACTTGATATAGGATTTAAGTGATGGGATTTTCAGGAAGAATGTGATGAATGTTACTACTCTTGGTATTATATGTGGTGGATGTTATGGGTGTAGAAGGTATAACCCAAAATGTTTTCTACCATCCCCAAAAAGTTAATGGTACCAATCTCCATTTTTTATGGGGTTCGGTGATGGTAGGGAAGAGACCAGCCCAGAGGGTCAGGACCACAGATCGGAAATGGTACCAAGAGAGGGTGTGGGTGTGTATCCCTTGTAGTATAGACCATCATGAGTGAATGCTTTTTTAATAGGAATGTAGGGATGACCACAAAAGAATTAATACGAAGGAGAATCCATGAAAGACCATTCCTGAAGGAGAATCTGCATAGGTTTGGCCAAAAAGCTTCTCCATGAAGGGTCACATATTAATGGGGTCTAAAAAGTGTAGTTTTTGAAGGAATATCCACATAGTGTTTTCTAAATTGGGGCCTCAATGGAATATCCAAGGAGGAGCATCCACGAAGGACCATTTTTGAAGGGGTGTCCACATAGGTTTTCCTATGATGGGTCATCTTTGAAGAAATTTAACTCACTATTCATGAGGTTATAATCACAACTCATATCAAAAATGATCAGGGGCTTCATAAATGGTCATCCACCTATGGTTTGTGGGATAGAGTCCGTGAAGTATTTCAGGTATGCAGATGGTTGGGTGGTCTTACTTCCAAGAATGATTTCTCCAAAACCTTCCCCTGAATTCTCATCCATCATCTCCTAGATTCACCCTCTTGGATTTTTATAGAAGATTAGCACAACCAAATATTGGGTTGTAAAATTTTTGGGGGTCATAGGGCCTTCATTTTCCGGAGCCCAGAAAGAATACCCAGGATCACGAATGATTTCATTTGAGGTGGATGGAAAATACCACCATTTCCCACAAAATACTTATCATTCATGTGGGGTTGTTGTTTAAAGGGGGTGTAAATAACATTTCATCCCTAAAAAAGAATTTTTTTTATTCAAAGGAACCGATTATACCATCTCATATCACAAAATATTTTGTTAAAGGGAAACCTCATGGAGTGGCGGAGTGCCATGCGAAGTGACGTTCTACATGGTGTAATTTGATATGCATACTAGAGCCATCTTTCATTTATTGTCTTTCTTCAAACATTTCTTAGAGCCTTATTTGGGTTTATTTTTACCCTTAAAAAGGTCATGAATGTTTTTATATCATCCATACAGATTTTTTAGGACCCGACAAAATTCACCGCATTAGAATGGGCTCTATTAGGACGAAGAAGAGGTCATTCCGATGAAGATATTAGTCCTATTTAAATTGCTTATGCATTATTCATATGGACCCGATGACAATGATCTATTTTTTTCATGAGCCAAGGGACTCAGCGAGAATTGTTTTGATTATTTATTGGGTATCTTGGAAAACCCTTGAAACATTTTTTCATTTCTATTATCACCTTAATTTTTTCCCAAGTCCATTATAATGTGAGCTTATAGGGTGTAACGTGAATTTTTCTTAGGTCTCCCTTAGTGGGTTTTTTACTAAAAAAGTTTTATACATTTTTTATTTTATTTTTATTATTCAATTATTTTTTAAACCATGAAAAGATTAGGTCTAGAGAGCTAGTACTCAACTTTCTTCCAAGGTACCCTTTATGGGTTTTCAACTTGCATAGTACCAAGTCTCTTTTCATGGGAAGTTTAAATTCTTTAAAACCTGTCTAATGAAATTAATTATTTATGTTAAACAACTGTGACTATGAATTATGGGGTGAGGAACCCAATAGGGATTACTAGCCAAGAATATACCAATATTCATCACACATATATGGGGGGTTTCTATGCCATGGTTTTTTGATTTCTTAACCCGAGACATGGTATAGGTAAAGTATGCTAGGGTAACCTTAATACTGGTTTCCAACATGATATTTTTGGGGAATACAGATATAAGATAAGCCTCTCCTATGGATCAATGTTTTTTTGGTTGATAGACCTTTTTTGTGGGTGACTTATGTTGAAACAACTACTGCATATCAGGGCAAATTCAAACAAAGGCGTCCCTAGGAAACTGGACCTCCATTTCATATGGACAATTAATTTATGAAAATTTGGATTTCTCAAGAACAAGAAAGGGTGGATTATCAAGGTAATTATTTCTGAAAATTATGAGGGAATCTATATCAGCACTGACCATGAATGAGAAACCACTCCTACATGAATTTGACTTCTGTAAATGAGGGATGGAACATGGTTTAGTTTAACATAATGAAATGATGACATAGATCATGCAGTTTAACATCTTATAGTAAGGAATATATCTAAGATTTAAGGTCACCAAGCTTTTAATGAAGGATAAATGATTCCCCATTTTCACAGTAATATCTCCAAGAATGTTCCATCTTCTTCGGGCATGAAGGGTAAAGGTTGAAAGTTTTAATCTGGGTGTTTCCAAGTCTAGTAAGTGAGGTGAGAATAAAAACATCATTGGGGAATATTATTCTAGAAAAAACTCTCTTAGGGAAGAATTTTACATTAGTTAGCATACCTTGTTTTTGGGAAACTCATGCAGAGCCAACTGGGGCATATTATTCATAGTCAAGAAATGGTGTCCTCACAACACTGAAACTCCATTTCTAATGGTTAGAGAGGTCTATGGAGATTTGGACTTCACTATACATAGATTTTGATTTGTGAAAGGAATGGTTTCTAAAAAAGAAAATGGAATTTCATGTCGAAATTTCCAATGAATTGGTAAAAATTGTTCACCTTACACAATTCTGACCCATACATAGAAAAGAAGGATTTCTTTTCTTCTTTTTTGTGATGAATGGGCCTGATATATATGTTCCTAGCATCAGTACATATCTTGTTAAAATAATAATCAATGGATACATTGTTCTAGTAAGGTTACCCATGTAGGTCTGACTTGTGAATAGGGAAGGGACATTTTTAACCTTTATGGTGGTTATACCCCAGATTGGAGATATGAGCATTCCAATATTTTATGTAATGGAAGTAATCAAGCAATATATATTTCTAGGAGGATTTACCCATGTATCAATCAAACTCTTGAATGGAGAATGAGAATTTTCTTTTTAATACGAGATCATAAGTGAGGCGGGATATGTGTAGGACCCTCCGATGTAGATCTAACTCGTCTATAGGAGAGAAATGGAAATATTAGTGTGGTAGGATTAGGATATAAGATTTTGGTGTCACTATGTATCTCTTGGAAGTTAGAATCAGACAATATGTAGTTCTTATATCGTTTCCTATATAGGTCTAACACATGTACATGGAAAGAAAATTTTTAACTTTTGATGTAACCGGACCTAGTATTGGATAATTGGTTATCACTATGTTTTCTACAGTGTAACGAATCAAGAAAAAAATAGTTATGGACATAATAAAATTTAGTGTCATGTGACAAAGACATTAGTCATGCAACTTAATTTCATGAAGTGAGGATGGCATGAGATATTATAGATTTAGGTCAATGGATATTAACATTTTTCATATAAATTATGAGTAACAAGATGCTCATTGTGCAGGTATGTTCTTACATGCCTCATAAGTGAGAGAAAAGAAAGTGTAAACAAAGATTTTGTGGATTCTCATATCAGGATAAATGATATGGGACTAAAAATCCATTGGGTATTACGGATATAGAAGAGTCCTCTCTTGGGGATGAATTTTCCTTTTTTTAGGGGACTTTTTTGTGTAAAACTTATGTAGATACAACTATGAAATATTATGAATAGTCAAACAAATGTATCCTCAGTACACAAACCCTCCATTCCATATGGCCAAGTGAATATTATGAAGATCTGAAACTACTTGGGGCATAGATTATGATCAGTGGAAGGAATGTTTTGGGTTTATAATAAACATTCAAACTGCGATTATCCATGTAGTGTGAAGTTCCCTACAAAGTTATGATTCATATGTAGGGGAAATTTGGGTTTATTTGATAGATCCATGAATGAGGAACCCAAACATAAGATCTACTACATAGATATTTGTTTAAATATAGGAGACGAGGATATTTTTTTTATTTACCCATGGTTTATACTTGGATACAAGGTCTTAGCATCACTATATATCTCATAAAAATGATAATCAAGCCACATTTAGTTCTTGAGGTACCATTTAGTTTAATGTTGTGTAGCAAGGATAGTTTCCATGTAGTTTTATGTCATGTAGTAAGTACATAGGTTCCGCGATGTGAAGATGAAATAATGTGGTAAGGAAATCTAGTATGCCTTTTGAGGTCTTACTACCAAGACCAAGGAAACCCTAATGTGGATTGATATGATTTTTCCACAAGGGTAATCCCCTAATGGAACACCTAATCCCGCATGATCTATGATTGGTGTGAGAAACAAGGGGAGGAAAAGGTCTGTTCTTCCACACATAGGTGATGAATTGAAGGGTATGTGAATTTTCAATTTTTGGTGGATGGAACAATATAAGAAATATAGCATTACTACATGTTTTATTATAGTGTTAATCAAGCCACATATATTTTTGGGACCCTGTGTAGTTTCACATAATGTGGTAAAGAAAAAGGTAACTCAACGTGAAAGATGGGTTATGTTATGGATGGACATAGAATTAGAAATATGGTTGTCACTATATATATTGTGATGATAGGAATCAAGCCACACATAGTTTTGAGAAGGCTCCATGTTCATTTCTAACCTGTACATATGGAGGAGTGAATTTTATCCTTTATTATGGATGGACATAGGATTTGATATTTGCGCATCATTATGTGGCCTATGATGACAAGAATAAATCTACACATAGTTCTAAATGGGAACTCTCTATACAGGTACGATCCATATGTATAGGGTGGTATTTTATTATTTATTGTTATATTATTGGGGATGGACCCAATATTGGAGTTCTGGGTGTCACTATGTATCCTATGTGAACAAAAATAAAGATACACATAGTTCTGGATGGAACGATCCTTGCATAGGTCTAACCCATACACAAGGAGGGGCCATTTCTTACTTTTGGAGTGGTTGGACTATGATGTAAAATCCATGCATCGCTACATATTATGTGTGGATATGAATCAAGACATGCATAGTTCTTGGATATGGCACGGTAGGTGACTGATTCTGTGGGAAATTTCTTCTTAGGTGATAACACTATGGTGTTGTGCAGTTTAACATTATATAGTGAGTACATTTGTGTCATGCACTTTATTATCTTGCGACCAGGAAAAATATGTCATGTCTTTTAAGGTCATGTAACAAAGACTGACTACACAGTTTAACATCGTGCTGCTGGGATGATTTACTATGCATTTTTACATCATACAATTAAGATAAGTTTTTCTTATAGTTCTGGGAAGCATAATTTTTTAGACCAGTGGGAAACATATTCTCAATGAGAAAATAATCCTTGAGGAAAAAATATCATAATAAAATCATCTTATGAATGGAGGTGAATTTTTGACTGGTCTTAATGGGTGACCAATGTCAAAAGTGATTTCCTATCGGGTGAGAAAAATATTGTTTTTTATAGTTTAACATCATACATTTAGGACATTAGTGTCATGCAGTTTATTGTCTTGCAACCTAGAAAAAGATTTCGTGCCTTTTAAAGTCCTAGAAATGAGATCGACTATTTAGTTTAACATAATTTCACTGGGATGATTTACCATGCAGTTTAACATCAGGTGATCAAAATGATAAACCATTAAGTTTAATGTCATGAAATCATAACAAGGTAGCATGTAGTTTAACATCATTTAATCACGACAATATACTATTCAGTTTAACGTCAGGGGATCAGGATGATGTACCATGCCGATTAACGTCATGTGATTAGGATGATGTACCATGCAGATTAATGTCATGTGATCAGGATGATGTACCATGCATTTTAACATCATGTGATAAGGCTGATGTACCATTTAGTTTAATGTTATGCGATTAGGAAGATATAACATATAGCTTAGCATCATGTGATTAGGATGATATACCATGTAGTTTAATATCATGTAATCAGAACAATGTACCATGTAGTTTAATGTCATATAATCAAGATTATGTACCATGATGTTTAATGTCAGGTGATTAGGATGATGTACTACGCTATTTAACATCATGTGATTAGGGTGATGTACCTTGCATTTTATCTTCATGCAATTAAAATGATTTAAAATTCATTTTAACATCATGTGATCCAGATGATGTACCATGCATTTTAAAGTCATACGATTATGATGATGTACAATTCAGTTTAACGTCATGTGATCAGAACAATTTTTTTTTATGATTACACAAATTAATTCTACAGGAACCTTTATATTTGTTGGGGCTGTGATAAGATTCTCATCCATCAATATCAAATAATAGGCTTCATAGGAGTATAAGTTGTGCATGTCATAGGTTCCCTCCCACTTTAGCACCATGTTTGGAGGTTTCTTTCTGAGTATCATCAGATTCATAAGGACCAACACCATATCTCTCTCGAATAAATATCATAGGAAAACCTTTTTTTTAAGGATTGTGAAATCTAGTTTTTGTGGTCTTTCAAAAAATTAAAGTTTTTCAATATCTTCTCATCCAGACACTCCAATTCATCCAACTATTTCTAGGATTTCTCATCTATGGATAACTAGTTGAAAATGGAAATGTAGAACAAGGGAAATTTAAATTCAATTGAATGGACCGCCTCTACCATGTATACTAATAATAATGGGGTCGTATGTGTGGAAGTGATGGTCATAGTACAGTAATACCATAATTCATGTAGGATCTTGTCCGGATAAGAATTATTATCTTTATCTACCATCTTATGGAGTATATTTGATATGGTCTTGTTGAATGCCTCTATCTGCTTGTTATCCACTACATGGTAGGGGGATGAACGGTTGGACTTGATGTCATACTCCTAATATAGCTTTTCCAATTTAGTTGAATAGAGATTATTGGCCTTGACCATCATTATTGTATGAGGGGAACCAAATATGGTGATTATTTTGGATCTGACAAGCCCAAGAATATTCCTTTCTATGGCCTCTTTGAGGGGCATGTCTTCGGCCCACTTAGAGAGGAATTCAGTTACAGTGAGACTGTAATTGAACTGCTTTGTCATATTATGAGGATATAGTCCCATAATATCCATTCCCCATATGAAAATTTCTAGGATTATTTGTTTGTGTGAAGAAACTCTAGGGGTTGGTGAATGAAGTTGGCATAAACCTAGTAGGAATGACACTTTTTTAGTGAATTTGGTGTAGTCTTGCATTATAGTGAGCTAGTAGTACCCAATCCTTCAGATTTGATGGGAAATCTTGGATCCTAAATGATGGGATCTATAGGATCTAGTGTGCACTTCCATCATGACAGTAGCAGTATATTATTTATCAATTCACCTGACAATGACCCTATCAAGGCTCTACTTATAGAGTACATTTTGATGATATGTTCCTTCATAATGAAAAAAGTTAATTTCTCATATTTGGATTTTCTCTCTCCTTCATTTTTCAGGTCATAAATCTCCCTTTTGAAGGTAGTATACAATGGGTTTCATCCGGCCATTGGTAGGATTTTACGGTTTAGGGATGGGTAAAATATCATCGATCTCTTCTATTTTGGTTTGAATGAATGGTGAGACCATCTGGTAGTGTGAAATAGTAATGATTGTTTCAACCTTGTCTAGATCATCTATAGTTGTGTCTAAATTCTCCAATGCATCATCTTGGGTATTCTCTTACTGTGGTACATGAGTCAATATTTTCTTCAAATGGAATTCCACTATTAGTTCGAGGACATGGTTTAGAAAGGGGATTATCTCTTCCTTTTTTATGGCATAATACTCATTGATTCTCTTGATGATCAGTTCTAAATCACATTTAATCCTCAAATGATTGACTTGTACTTGAATTGAAATCTCTAGAACTGTAATGAGAGCCTCATATTTTCTTTCATTATTCATGGACCCTTCTAAAAACAAAAAAGAGTAAGGTAGGACTGACTTTGCTGGAGAGATGAGCATGACCCCCAGACCCACTTTTTTGAGATTGGGTATTTTATCCTCCTCCTTATCAGACATCTGGATGCACCATTGAAATACATCTTTCATATATAGGGGATCTATTAAACAGATAAAACCTATTCATTAGGTAGCATGGTATCCAGTTAATTCGATTCTATCAGGGGGGCCTATGCCAAAGAATCTACTAACACTTGGCCTTTAAACGCTTTTTGAGGTCAGAACTAAATGTAAAACTACTACAGGATGACCTCCCACCATGATATATGTCTAGTCAACATTATATGGATGAGAATGTATTTTAGTGGGTTTCTATAAGAGACTAAATAGACCTCATGATGCTACAGGTAGTGTATCAATTTCTAGACTACAGATATTAGTGTCAGACATCTCTTATTGATATCTAAATAATGCATCTCAGCATCTATCATGGTTATAATGAGGTAATAATGTTTTTTTATGATTTTGATGTCATTCTTCTATGTAATGAAGGCACAAAAGTTTCACTCTAATTCTATCACATACAAAATAAGTATCCTTTCCTCGATAGGAAACATCTTAACTAGAATTATTAATAGATATTTATTGATATTGTTGAATTTTTTCTAACAATCCTTGGTATACTAATATGTAACCCCCTTTTTCATCAACCTGGTGAAGGGTATACATTTTCCTATAATATTAGATATGAAGAACCGAATATAGGACAAGTTTTCTTTAAGTATTCTTGAATATATGAGGTTTTGAGGAGTTGACATGAAAATTATAGACTTTGTCTTATTTGGTTTGACTTTGATGCCCTGGTGGCGTACGATGAATCCAAGAAATTTCCACGAGGTACCACCAAAAACACATTTCAAAGGGTTTATTTTCAGCTTGTGTTGTCACAGTTTGATGAATACATTTTCAATATCTACTAGGTGGTTATATATTTTTTGGTATTTAACCACCATTTCATCAACATAGAATTCAATAAACTTTCCTATGAAGGGTTTGAAGATGTGATGCATGGAATGCTGATACATAGCACCGGCATTCTTCAATCCAATGGGTAACACCTGATTGAAAAATACTCCATGATGACATAAAGGTAGTGGATTATTTATCTTTATTGGATATTAAATTATGATTTTATTCTACGTATCTTTCCATAAATGAGAGATATTGATATTCGGTAATTGCATAAATCAACAGTTCTAGGATCAGGACTAAAAATCATCCTTTGGGAAGTGTTGGTTGAGATCCCTAAAATCTATGCAGACTCTGATTTTACAATTATTCTTCTTGATGGGGATGATATTGTCTATAAATTTAGGAAATTGGAACTCCAAAATGATGTTTTCTATTATTATATTGTCAAATTCAGCCTCAATTTTGGCAGCATGTGTTGGGTGCATCCTTATAGCTGGTTGTTTATTGCCTGGGTGGTCCTCTAGTTGGCACAAGTAGTGAGTGGCCACCTCCGAATTGATGTCCAACATTTCTGTTTAATTCTAGATGAATAGGTCTTGATTATTCTTTAGGAAGGATGTATATACCACTTTTTTCTTGGAATACATGGATTCACAAATCAAGGTGAAGCATGGGTCTTCTTATCTACCTATATTTATTTCTCTAAACTCATCATTGGCAGAAGATACTCCCTCCTAAAATGATGGAGGGGTGTCCCTAAGGTACTACTATTCTTATTATTACTCCTCTTATTTATCTTTTCCCTCTTGTTCCATAGGGTGAGAAATAAGTGGGATAAGTTTTCCATAGATTAGGAGGAGAGGATATCTTGGTATCCCAAAGATGAACCAACTTCTTCTGACCTTGTTGAAAATGCAGGATTTCCTTGAAACTCTAGAGAAGATGGATTGAGAGATGGAAAAGGAATTTATTTTCCCTCTTTGGGTAATTATACATAATTTTCTTACTCAGTTGGTGAATTATGGATTTCCTATATATTTGCGTTTGTAATTTGGTAATTTTCATACAATCTACCATAATTGTTTAGGGAGTCTGCAAACTAGTCAACACTGTCAGACTCAGTGGTTATGACTAAAACCATAAAGATTGTCAAATATGTGCCTATATTTAGTCTCATATACTCAACATGATTGATGGTAAAGACATAATTTGTACTCATTATTTGAAGGGATTGATCAGGATCATTTTAATATCGTTCCAAGTGGTGACCTAAGCAACAACATCGACTAGGGTTGCTTCCCATTTCATTGATAAAATCCTGTATCGATATAATGAAAATAGTATGATTCAAATGGGGCCTTATTAGTGTGTAATATCCCTATTTTTCCATTAATTTTTTATTTTATTAATTGATGTAAGTATAAGAGGATTTATGTATGTTGACGCAACTAGGGCCTTCCTAGAAATATGTTAAAGGTCATGTTATGCCAAACCACCAAAAATATTGAGTCTTTTATGAGGTCTCTAAATTTATCCTTGAGAATTATTTTTTCCAATGGATTATTCTCACTTTTTTCATATACCAGTTTTGTTATGGAGGATCTATCTTGGTTTTCCTCATCCTAGAATAGATGGTGAAGTGTTTGTAATAGAATGAGATTAAGTTCTGAGCCATTTTCAATGAAAAAATTTCAAACATTGACACCATTTATCATATCAGACACATACAGGGGTCTGATGCACCCCAGTATAAAGTCATATACATATTGATATGTGAAGGAGATAACTGTGTGGAATTATGGAAAATCAGTCTCTATTTGATATACCTTAGTAGTATCAACCCATCTTTAAATTTAAGGGGGGCTTAGAAAAGCCTATATGAGTGCTTCCCTACGGTCTTTTTAAAAACTCATGGCATCCAAGATTGTCAGTTTGGCCAGTACCAGGGCTAAATATTTTAGGTTTTCATAATTTTGGTCTAAATTTTGATGCTCCCTGGGTGGGTAATCTCTTTCACAATCAATTAAAGGGCTTTTGTATTTGATATAGATTTATTGTCCCTTGAAATATGAGTTAGAGGTGCTCCTATACTTGGTGGGTTGGGTCGGGAAAGTATGCCTTCCTACTAAGGGTGATATGACACATATACCCCCTCTAATTAATATTCTAGAGTGATAGGGTTAGGGTGTATTTTGGTCAATATAGGTGGATTTTCTTTCTCTTGCCGAACTCACTGAAGGGATCTTCTGTGAGTTTCTGTAATATTGACAATCCAAGTAGAGGAATGTCTACAATTATTGATCTTGCCATGGCTTCACATACATGGTTTCCAATACTCAGGAAGCCTCTTCCTCCAATTATTAAATAGGATGTAGGGGAATTATGTTCATAGACATACACATTTTCATATAAGGAATCTGTTAACTAAATGACAATAATTGAACCAAATATCAACTCCTCATCTGATGAGGAACTTGTCTGGATGACCATTTCTTATGGAGTCAGATAGCAGGGTGGTGCCCATTGTTTAAAATATTAGGGCATAAAATTTGAGATATTCAAAGATAACTTTTTATATGATGTAGTTTTATCCACATGCACATCCTTCCCTCCTTTCAGGCCAGGTCTCTTTTTGAACGACTAGTTTTTCAAGTTTTGTGGGGCTGATGACATCAATTGTGTTGTAGTAGAAGTGACTAGGGGCATAGTTGATTTTTAAACTGTGATTGGAGAATACCATGAGTTTGTTTCATTGACTTTTGATTTATCTAACCACCAAATTTTTGTTCCCTTCTACTAAAAACTTCTTGCAACTTAATTACTTCTTCTATGGTAATGGTTGAAACATACGCCACTTGTGCTAGTGGAATTACCATATTTACTTACCTAGAATCTAAAATTTTCTATAGGATTTATTTTAAGAAGAAGCATTTCTAAATGGTGTGTCCCAATATCTGGTGAAAGGGGGTCAGTCATCAAGAACTACTTGTTCGGGCCTCTTTGGCTCTGCCTATAGGAGTAAACCATTATCCATAGTGACTATAAAATATCCATGGACTTGATCATCTAGGAACAAGTAAACATTATTTATTCTCTCCCCAAATAAATTTCTATTGGGTCCCATATGCTCATCCAGGTGAGGAAGGGGTTTCTATTCAAACCTAGGGGAATTGCATGATATGATGTAGGTTTTAGAGCTGGATTAGGTGTAGATGCTGGATTAAGTGTGACAGATGTCGTCTCTTCATTTTAGGCTCTTTTCCCCAGGACTGGTGGAGTTATACAAGACTTAAGATTAGTCCATTGTATGGAGTATTCCATTATTTTTTTAATATAAGATAAATGTAGAAATGAACCATTATATTTCACTAGGTTGAGAAGCATTCATAGCTCATCATGAATGTTCTAAATGTAAAGATTAAGAAAATATTCTGGGGGAATTGGTGAGTTCAAGGATTAGGTCAGCCATTTCCATCTGGCAATGAAATATGAAACTCTCTCATTTTCTCACTTTTTTAAATTTTAGAGGTCACTGACTGTTGTCTTTTGTAGTGTTGAGATGGACTAAAATAGGAATTTCCAATCGAGATCCTACCATCATGTGGTTGAACGAGCTGGAAAACAAGTGTACCATACAAAGTTCATCCATTACAGTGTTTTCAAAAAGAATCAAAGTTTCACTATTTATTGTTTCCTAGGAGTTCCCATCATGGGATTATAATGGGACTCATAGTGCATCAGATGTTGTTCCAAGTAACCTAATCCACTAAATATCGAAAACATAGGACCCCCCAAGTTTAGAGCTGTTGGGGTGTCACTCAACCTATCGGGGTAAGGATTTTTTTTGACTATATTGGAGAACACTGGTCCTCCATGGATTTAAATCTAGATTATAATGAATTGATGGTGTCGATAATCCCTTGAGGAGTGTTTGGTTGAATAGGATTTTTGATGTGTGAAGCAATCAGTAGAATCTATCTTGTCGGTTATACCTTCATTTGAGGATAATATCTGATCAAGGACATATTTTGAGGGTTTTATTAAACCCATTACATTTTCCATCTTAATGTATGTAAATCTTGATATCCATCCATGATCATATTTAGGTAAACTTATAATTCAGACACCAATGAATCCTTATTGCTGAGGTACACATTTTTTAATTGTATGTTTAAGATCTCACTAGGGAGAATATTTGATAGGAATTATACCTTGGAGAAACACTAGATTTATCTACCTCAACTCTTTCAATTCTTCCTTCTACCTAGAGAATAATTCTTGGAGTGTAGGGAGACCATCCTCATCAAAATGAGGAGGTGGATTATATATGTCTTTGCCTTTATTTTTGTTATAGATTCCTTGAGTAGGTAGTACAAGATTGATTGAAGGATCACCCAAATTTAGGGTGATTCTATGTTTCTGAGTACACATACCTTCTTTGTTTATCATAGTGTGGATCGTGTTTTGGATGAATCCATCCTATCCTCACTCCTCTTTTTCTAGGTCATTTTCAGTGTGGTTCAATGGGTTATAATACATGAATTTTACCATTGAATAATTCATTTTATGAATTTTACTTTATTTCAAATAATATGAGGGTTTTTGCACCCTTTTTTGGACCTTTCCCTTCCTTTTCAGGATCCTCTTCTAACTTCTTGGTGAAGGGTGACTTGGAGGGAACCTCTATACAGATTGGTAGTATGCCTCCCTTTTAGAAGAAATTGGTCATGAGATGAGACTTTATAGGATACCTTACCACTTTTAATCCTCCATAAATGGGAAAATACTTATTTCTATTGAGGGTTGGTTGAGTTAAAAATGTTCTCATCCCAACAGGATGGAGCTGCTTCTGTTCTATTGTTGTTGTGCCTCAGACTGAGTTTTTCAGCCTTGGGGGAATTATTTATTAAAAATGCATGCATCCCTGGAGGCTAGGGATGATCTCATACTATGGTAGTTACTGTTTTTATCACCAATCTCTTGATCTCATCCATCCTTGTTTGAGCATGAGCCAGATAAAATGTTTATTCTACATGCGAACTGCTCACTTATGAGGACATTAGTAGTGCTTGATGATTGGTTTACCTTAAGTGAGAAACCTATTGAATGTTCTAATTTTCTTGGTTTAGGAGTTCTTTTATGGATTTATATTATTGGGCTAGATTCTTTTAAGACTTATTCAATGATTCTTATTGAGTATTTAGTCTCTCTTGAATAAGGGTTTTTCTTAATAAAGGTCATGGAATAATGACATTACATAATATCATTTCCAGTGGGTTTTTCTAAATGGGGCATGAGGTGAAATGAAAAGATCCATGTTCCCCCAATATATGGATATTAACACCAGGAAAGGTTTCGACAATTAAATGATTAAACTCATGCAATGCATTGAGGCGTAATAATTGAAGATCCTTTTATCACTTCTCTGATTGAGGTTGTCGCACAGACAAAAGGGATTCTAATTTGACTTTAATATGAATCTATCCTAATATTTTGACATGGTATTCATACCCATTGTAAGGAAATAATTTTTCTTTCATATGTAAGAGAGTTTTCCAGATATTTAGAAATATGTTATGTATGTATTCTTCTAACAATGCCTTTGGAATATCGAACTGATAAGTGGTTGAGGGACAAAACATAATGGGTATATCATCCATATCTAATTGTATTCCCATGAGAAACATATCCTTTTGTTATTCTATGAGATAATCATCTACTTTATAATCCCAATATGATCACTTCTTGATAGTTTTATCTCAATTATTGGGGCTAGTGGATGTCTCATTTGTATGGTAATGGTCTCGGGGTGGCTCAAAGGATGAGAATTACCTCGGACCGTCTTCTACTTGATAAACGATGAAACGACCAGACCAAAGTTACCCAGACCCGGTGAATTATTTTACATTAGTATGATTACAAGGAATAAAATCCTGAATGACCGATCAGTTTAATATTCTCGAAAAACTAGATACATACATGGGACTGATTTTACATTTTGAAAGGAAACAAAATATGATACATAACAAAAGTTAATAAATTGCATCCTTAAAAACTCAATAAATGATATCTTCTTCATAACCTGGGGAAGGAAAAATAAATGAAAGTGGTGAGATCATATTATCAGTAAAGGTTAAGAAATACAATGGAATATATCATAACATAAACATTAGGAATGTTTAATGACCAAAAACATATGCCTTTAACAAAAACTTGAACATATTATGGAAGGAATAAAAGCTGAATTAATAATGCCATAATCATGGGTATTCTACTAGTCAAATAACCACATGAACCATCAATAATATTTTCATAATGATGGAATGCATAATGTGGGACATCATAACCATACTGTTAAGGCCTCATGCCAAGACCATAAATAATCATTTTGTCAAGGCCTTGTGCCAAGACCATAGTTTGTCTCATGAGACCTACCGATGCACCGAGGGGCTATAGAGGGCCCCAACCGAAACTTTTTATGTCCAATTAATTCATCATATGAATGGGTATAAATAAAAACCAACATATATAATCATATTTAAACTAATATATGAAATGTAAATAACTTTCCCCAAACATTAAGCATAAACACTAACCATTCGTAGTAAATTGATAAATGGTTTTAAGATAGCACACCAACAACCAAAATATTCATAAACCATTAAATTAAATATGGTAGATGATATCATATGATATAAAAATAAATGAAGTAAAAGATTCAACAAAGAAATTTGACATAGATGAATATACTTTTAAATGAGACCATTGAAAAATCCTTGAGGAAATAATCCTTAAACATTACAAAGTGTCCTATAACACCATGAAACATTCAAATAATAATCACTTAGAATATTTTTAGAATAAGGAGACTCTTGATATAATATAAAAAAGTTCAGTACATACATCACATGTAAGAAGTAAGTGGTGAATAAGGAATATATCTCATAAAAGATAAAGTGAGATTAGAAAATTCCTTTTTACATTGGAAAGAAGAGTTCTTTTGGAAAATCCTTTGTATTTTCCATGAAATAAGTTTGTAAAAATGAATATCCCAGAAAATAAAATACTAGGACTTTGAAATTATATTTTAGGCATAAATGATGTCCCACTAAAGTGAAATCATGTAAAAATATTTCTTAAGATTCTTTAGAACTAAATCATTTTAGATCATTTTAAGAAAAATATCAAAGAGAATTTTAAAGTGTAAAGACATGTTTATTATATTAAATCTAGAAATTATCCAAGATCATTTTTCATGATAAAATTAGAGTTTTTATAAAAATAATGGTTGCTTAAAACAGATTCTGGTGTACACTTGAAAATGGGTAACAATTCGAAAAGATCCATTGAATCATGTTTATATTTCAGAAAAAAATTAAAGTTCCTTTTAAAACATGTAACTCCTAGTAAAATAAGAATGTATTATACTTGGTAATCATATAAAGAACACTCAAACAGAATTTAAGCGGAGTACATAATAATACATTATAATTTCATAAAGGTAATTAGACAATGAAAGTAACTCGAATGAAAATGCATGTTTGGATAGAAAACCCTTACCACTTTGAAATCAATCAATCCAAATTCCCCAAATATTAATAATATTAAAATTTTATATTTAAAACCATGAAAATAAATATATTCATTATATATTACATCAATGGGAAATATACATACACCAAACAGAAGTATTAGCAGTGAATATGGAAAATCTCACAAAAATGGATGTGAGATGAAGAAACCCTTACCTTAAGTCAGAATGTGTCCACCTCTTGAAATTAAGGTCCTGGAATATGAAATTAGACTCATTAATAACTTAATTAATATCCTATTATACATTTTTTTAGTTTATCATAATTCTGTTTATTTCATTTATGTCCTTATTGATAAGTTATTATATTAAATTTTTTCATTCTAAAGTGGTTGTTTTCTTTATTTTCATAATCGGTTCACTTTTTTTAGTAATAGATTTCATGTGGAATGGTTTTAAATATCCATAATTGAAATTAAAAATTATTAATGAATATACATAATTTTTAATGGTCATTGATATCATTTGGTTACATGGAATGAGGATGAATAATTAGATGACAACCACTTCGATTATTTGGCGGTATTTGGATTATTATGAAATATTTTTGTCATAAAAATTAATAATATGTACATATACTGGTTATGGAATATTAATTAGGTTATAATACATATATTATAGACATTTTAAACTATAAAAATGGGTTCATGACCAGTAATGAAGGAGAAATTGGAACCTTATGGATGTTGATTTCGTTTATAAAAATAAAATGGAGGGAGTAAGAATATGAATGATGGTTCTTCCATTAACATGATATAATTAAATTAAATAGATGAAACTAGAGTTATCGTGTCATTTTGGATAGAAGAGGTGAGGATAGAAAAAGAAAAAAGTTGAACTTGAAAATAAAAAAAAAAGTTAAGAGATCCCTTCTGAAAATTCGACAGCCTAACAGCGTCAATTAAAATTTTATTAAAATAATTGATGAGAGTAGAAGGGTATCTCATCATATGGAAATAAAAAGGAAATTAAGATAAATATATAATATTAAACCCCAACATATGATAATGGAAATTCAAAGTGATAACATAAAATAAGTGTCGACTAAAAGAGAAGGGTCTAAGATTCCCTTACCTTGTAGAGTAACTCCAAGAACTTGAAGGTTAGGACCTTGGGGGATTAAGAACACCTTGGGAAGAATATTAGGGAGTTGACACCACAATAGATTCAAGTATGAAGGATATTTAATTAAAAAACGAATGGATGAGTGGGTAATTATAGAAAAAGAGAGGGAGTTTTTTAATAATTTCAAAGGGACACCTCATTAGTGGTGTTTTTAGAAACCATGGGATTGTCCACGGTATTTTACCATGGTTTTATCCACTTGGGACACCTCTTGTCATATGTTACTGTACAAAAGTCGAACAGCCTTTTATTTTAATTATTATGTCATTATGATGTCATTAAAGTGCCGAAAACTCAAAAATGTATTTTTACTATTAATGAAAAAATCAAGTATTTTAGAAAAATCCCAAAAAATCACCCAAACCATTTATCAATGTGTAGAACTAAAAATTAAATACATTTTTTGAAAATAATTTTCAAAATGATACTAATTTAATTTTTAAATAAAATCCTAATTTATTCCAAAAAAACCCACTTTAAAAATATAACTCATTTTTTAAGACCTTGAAAAATTAATCAAGGTCCTGTAAAATTATATTATAATCATAATACAATAAAGTAATAGTTTTATATTAAATTTTATGAAAATATATTTCCATTTTAAATTACAAAATTAATCAAAAAAAATTAATTTAAATATTTATGTCATACAAAAATACCAATACTTATACTATGGTCATTTTTTCACTTTTAAAATGTCTAAATTGTATTTATAGATTCATGGGTGAAGTTTCTATTTTTTATATGATTTTGTAATGTCCCAGACCCGGCCAGCCACCCGAACAGTGCCGAATGAGTCGGGTGTTACTACCTTAGGCGCACCTCCCCGAACACCAAAGGCTGCTGACTAGCAGCGAGGGTCTGTTAGGTATAGTGGGGAGGCCATAACCTCTCGGAGGATCATATTAAGGGTACTGGTCCAAGTATAACAGTAAAGATGCAGCGGAAAGAAAGACTCATCAGACTCGAACCAGACCCATAGAGCGGAAACATATCCAATATCAACAAACAGCGGAAGCAATAATTATAACAACAGAAGCGGAAATAAACACAATAGCATGCTAATATCATGTAACTACAATTGAATAGTAAAACATGCATCCAGAGCAGGTCGTACATAACTGAATATAAAAAGGGCGCCAATGGCTAACCAACAGTAACTACAACAATCATGCCAATACAGAAAAATAAAGAAAACAAAGTAAACCCAACTAGGCATGACCTCAAGGTCCATACCATCTCCATGCAATAACTAACGCAGCCCAACTCCTGAAGCTGGCCTCTTTCCTACACATAAATCCATAAAGTCTACACGCGTCCCGAAGGTCCCGTGTAGGGTGTGAGACAAAATCTCAGTAGGATACCACCCAACGGTGCGTACCAAATTTAAGTGTTTAAGAAGTCATGAATTTACAAGGAAAGTAGTAAACAGTACGATGCACAATTTAAACACCTACTCCACTGGTTCTCAACAGCTACCATGGAGCATCACCTGCTTCGGCCAATGTCGGAATATCTGTCGTGTAACCCGGCACCACGTGCCACCTGACACCTCATGTCTCAAGTACCGACGTCCCGAAGGCACGTCCAAAATAGTAACCCGACACCATGTGCCTCCTGACACCTCGTGTCTCAAGTACCGACGTCCCGAAGGCACGCCCAAAATAGTAACCTGGCACCATGTGCCTCCTGACACCTCGTGTCTCAAGTACCAACGTCCCGAAGGCACGCCCATTTCCTAAAGGCTCCTCACCTTCCTCATGGCTTTCTATAGCAAGCACCCCCAACCAAAATAACTAACCACAACTACAGGGGCCTCTACCCACACGAGTGGTCAAAACCACCTCATCACGGAGTATCTCTGTGTGCACACTACTCAAAGTCCCGGTGAGTGGTAATCACCCAAAATAGTCCTAATCCACCAAAACATCTGACACCTCGTGTCCCTGCAACCATGTCGCTCAAGTCTGATGGCATCGCCACCCTAGTATCCTGGGCCATGCCCAACCTGACAGTCGTACTACCTCAAACTGACGTCCATGACGCCCAATCCCATGGTCAAAACCACCCAAAGTAACCCGGGAAAAGCCCCAACCTGTGATCAACATCACTCAAGCATAACCGGGCCAAGCCCAACACAACCCAAAAAGGGTCCAACAGATGCAATTCAGCAATTGCATATATAACATATTTAACCAGAAAACATAACCAGACAAAACCAACTAAACAGTTGAATTGCACTATACCAGGTGTTGTCCCATACCAGCACAGAGGTCTTAAAAGCCTCCAAAAATTATAACAGGCTTCAATAATTTAAACTAACAGTTTCAAACAATAATATTCCAATTAAAACCATTTTGGCTTTCCCTGGCCAAAATGCCCCGATGAGCCACGGCCCCTCACCCGGCCCCGCTCACACAAAACTGGTAATCGGGTATACCCAAAGGCATCCTAGAGGTCCCATAAACAATACGGTATGCAAAAGCAGATAAAACGGGTCCTGCTCAAAAATACCCGAAAACGCGCCGAAGCCGCGTTACCCAAACAACCACAAAAACACAAAATGAGGTATGCACCACCTACCTAAGACTCGCACGATGCTACTCCTCCGGTAACACCCTCCAATTCGGTCTAAAACGTGGTAAATCTACAAAAGATTCAAAACCTCTCAAAGGGCTATAACTCGTTCTAGAACAAAAATCAGACAAAACGGCCAAAGAGGAATCGAGGCCTTACCGAGGGGGTTCCAACGCATCCAACTGAGATCAGATCGGAGTTCGGACGAAGAACCGATAAGCAAATTAAGATTCGGCCAATTTGGGGTGGAGGATGGTGTGTTCTGCCTCAAAACGAGGCTACTGCCCATTTTAAGCAAAAAAAAAGAAATTACACGGTGTGTACTTTGGGACTACACGCCGTGTATGGTTCATTTAACTGTACATAAGGCGGAAAGGTTCTGCCGACTTACTTTCCGAGCCTGCCGACATAACTACACGGCATGTACCTAGGGGTACACGGCGTGTACTTGGTTCCTCTTCCCTTCCTGTCGTCGGACTCACACGCCATGTATATTCCTCATACACGGCCAGACTACACGGCGTGTCCAATGGGTACACGGCGTGTTCCTGGTTCTACCCGGCCAACGGCCTACACGCCATTTATAGCTTCTCACGGTCGGTGGTCTACACAGCGTGTTCAAAACTACACGCCGTGTAGTAAGAAAACTCTACACGGTCACCCGCACGGCATGTACTCGGCGAGCACACGGTTGATCACTCGCCTACACATACACAGCGTGTACTTAGAGTACACGGCGTGTAGTCTGGAAATTTCCAGAAACTTCCCATTAAATTCAGTTTCCTCAGAAACCTGTCAAAAATTTAAACAGGGTCGGGATTTTGACCCGTTCCAAAAACTCGAGTTCTTACAGATTTACTATTCATTACTATTCATAAGGGTATGTCACTATTCATAAGGGTATGTTACTATTTACAAAAAAATTAATTTTGCCTTATCAGACTCTAAATATCTTACTGAATGCAATCGTGTATGTTAGTTTTTCAAAATTCAAATCACAGAGGTGAAAAAATTATGTTTACCTAACTATGTTATAAAAAAGTTGTGTTTCTAGAGACTTGGTGTTCCATGCATTCTATAATAAATCTATTTTTAAATTCTTGGGGCATTACATTATTACCTCCTTACAAATATTTTGTCCTCAAAATTTGAAATTGAACTTTGAAAGTTAATGATTGATACTTGAAAATTCCCATGTCGGAAAACCACATCAAGAATATAATTAAAATATTATATTAATAAGAGGAAAGGTAAAAGCAACGGTTACTAAAAAACAATGCATTCTAATTGGAAAACATAGTCAAGGAAGAATAAACAAACCATCATGTAGAGACATTAAACTCTAAAACCCATACAATGATAAACTTAAACCATTTCGTAAATGGTTAAAAATTCCAAAATATAATTATTCAACACATTATAATGAAGGCCTCTAAATTTCCAAGATGAACATATCATTCACCCTGAATCAACAAGAATAATCTCTAAAATTCACATTCCAAACATGTGAATAACATCATCATGTATCCTCTTGAAATATGGTAATAACTTGAATCACCATAAAAACCATATCGAAAACATACATTCCTCTATATTTATTAAGTAATATACATATTATTGGATATATTCGTTAAATCCGAAAGTGATGTAAACTCCATCGATGATAGCATAGACCACTTCTCAACAGGTCAATAATCAGTTCCATGGTAGTCAGTACTTATTCAAATTAATCATTTCTTCGTCATTATCTCAACATGAGATATATATATTAAGGGTGGTCTTTCCCTCAATCATGTGTTTTCTAAAAAGTTTAACTTTCTAATGAATAACTTTTCCTTTGTACCATTCACCATATGACCTCAAATCCTTAATGAAATAATATTGAAGTAAAATCCTTATAAATCTCATAATTCTTACAACCAGTATAATACTGAAAAAATATTCAAATGACATGATTCTTGACTAAGAATATTAATCATTCTACTTCATCTGCAGTAGCATCATAACTTGATCATTATCCAAAATCATTATTTGGGGTATATTCCTTTGACGATTGGAAAATTGATTCATGTAGTATCCCATATCCTTGCAGTTGAATCATTTTACATTGGAAACCATTTTATTACTCGTGCAATCATGAACTTGGTTTCCTTTTTCTCAACACTTATACCAAACTCCCATTCCCTTAAAGCATTTACCAGGGTGATTCTTTCCACATTTATCACATTTGGAAAAACACTTCATTCCCTTATTCCCTTTATCCCCATATCTATCTTCCATCCTCTTATTATTTTTCTTCCCTTTAATGACATAGGACTCAGAGAAGGATTTACATACCTTGTTAACATAAGATATTATGTTATCATATGATGAGAATACTTTAGAGACAATATTCCTTTGAAAAGATGGCTTAAGAACATTAGAGATATGATCCATCTTACTCTTCGCATCACGTGCATTGGTGAAGTTCTCATTCCTTCTACTAGGTGAAATTTCTAATCAATTCCATGTTATATATTAGCTGGTAACATTATGAACTCTCTACAGTACAACAAAACTGGGTTTCTGCAGCACCACCCTTTAACAGCTCTAAAAAAAGCATTGATAAGGGGGGCCTTTATTAGTACTAAAAAAAGTACTGATAAAGATCACTTTTAATAGTGAAAAAAAGCACTATTAAAAGTGACCCTTTATCAGCGCATTTTTGAGTGGTGATAAAGGCCCCTCGTTTATCAGCGCTTTTTTTAGTGTTGTTAAAGGGGACCCCTTTATCAGTGAATTTTTTTAGTAGCGCTGATAAAGGGTGGGCATTATTAGTGATTTTTCCTAGTGATAATAAAGTTTATATTTTAAAAAAAATCCATGAAAATTAATATATTGTTATATAAGTATATTTATATTGATATAAATCTAATATATATTTTTTAAATATGTTTTAGATAATTATAAATACAATATTACATTAAATATATAATAAATTTAATGAAAATGGATTTAAAATATTTTTAAAAATATTATTAGTTAATAATTTTCTAATTATAATCGATTTATAATCATTTAATAATAATTTTAAGACACAAAAAATCAAAAAAAATTAATAAAAGATCTAAAATAAGTTAAAAATGTAACTCAAACTTCAAACAGCCATAACTTTTTATCTTGGTTTCCGTTTGAGCTCTAAATCCTATCAAATCGGAACTTGTGACAAGATATACATGCAAGTAGTTGAAGGGAACCTTCTGTAACATTTTTTGTAGCCCAAAAAGGCCCAGAATTCTTCTAAAACAGAGTTTTTAGTCGGGATACCCCTATTTTTAACATTAAAATAGGTATAACTCTTGATCCAGATGTCTTCTAGGCCTGTACCACATATCAAATCTAATATTGTTTCATTTTGTTCTATTTTACTGGTTGTCGAGTTGAAATGGACTTATGGATTAGAAGTTATTGTCGTTTTAACATTCTATGGTGTTTCAAATACACATATATATGTATTTATTCATAAATATATGTGTGTGTGTGTTGTATATATGTATGTATTTATTTATTTATTTATTTATTTATAAAAACATAGAAAAAACATATTTTATAAATGAATTTAAAACTAATCTTATAAATATATATATTAATATAAAAATAAATATACGGATAAAAAATTATAACTAAAAATATATAAATTAATAAATATAAATATAACATAATATATGAATAAATATATATATACTAATATATGAATAAATATATATGTATTAATATTAATAAATATAATTATATTAATATGAATCTATATTAATATATGAATAAATATACCTATATATACATATATAAATATATATAAATATATATTAGTATACAAATAAATGTATATATTAATATATGAATAAATATATATGTATTAATATAACTATATATATTTATATTAATATAAATCTATATTAATATACGAATAAATATGAATATATATATATAAATATAAATATCTATTAATATACTAATAAATATATATATATATACATATTAATATATGAATAAATATATATGTTTTAATATAACTAAATATATTTATATTAATATGAATCTATATTAATATACTAATAAATATAACTATATATAAAAATATATATATCATTAAATAGAGAAAAAATGAAATGGATTAGTGGTAAACGTGCATGCATGCAATGGGGAGGTCGCAGGTTCGAGTTCGGCCGGAAGCAAGGAGGGGTATGCGGGCATGTGGGGGATGGCACGGGTAAGGGAAGCGCACGGGAGAGTGCGAGGTGGTCCACCTATCATTGATAAAGGGGGGTCAAGCACTATTAAAAGATCCCCCCTCCCCAAATTATTTATTCTTTTTAACTTTTTTTAATTTTTTTTACTTTTATCAGCGCTTAAAAAAAGCACTGATAAAGGGGGTCTTTTATTAGCGCTAAAAAAACAGTGGTAAAAGACCTTTTTATCAGCGCTTTTTTAGCGCTGATAAAAGGCCCCTTTTAACAGAACTTTTTTTAGCGTTGATAAAAGGGGCCTTTATCATCTCTTTTCTGGGCACCGATAAAAGGGAACCCCTATCTTTTCCTCAATTTATATCACTTTTTTATTGATGTTAATCCCCTTTTCTAGAACTAATAAAGGCCATATTTGTGGTAGTGCTATGACTTTAAACATGGTATAGCACATAGCCTAAATTTATGCATTGTAAATCTTATAACCATATACTTTGGTTACTTTGGGGGCATAAATCCTCCATAATGGTGGGTAAATAAAATTTTAATTATCCTAAGAATATCCCCCGGGAGTGTAAAACCAAGAGTACAGTAAGGTCCATTGTCATGTTCCAGGATACCCCATGTCAAGCCTGAAACTCCTTGTTAAAGTTTTCACTCCTAGGTACATATGTGCCAGAGCCACCTCTACCTATTTGTATCCAGAAAAGGATGTATTTTCTAGAAATATCCACATAATATAATCCTTACCAAAATACCAGGATGTTCTTGTATGTTTATCCTCATATACTATATTAGGTATTTGTTCCCTAGTCAATGTTTTCTAACTATAGTTTCCAAGTTTTCTACTAAACTTACTTTAATAACAACTGTAACAACCCGTCCCTAGTTGCCCGGAGTCGGTGAATTATTTTACATTGGCATGATTACGAGGAATAAAATCCTGAAGGACTGATCATTTTAGTAGTCTATAAAAACTAGATAGATACATGGGACCCATTTTACATTTTGAAACGAAATAAAATATGATACATAACAAAAGCTAATAAATCACATCCTTGAAAACTTAATAAATGAACTCTTCTTCATAACCTGGGGAAGGAAAAACAAATAAATGTGGTGAGTTCAAATGCTCAGTAAGGGTTAAGTAATATAGCGTAAGATATCATAACATAAACATTAGGCATATTTAATAACTAAAAACATATGCCTTTAACAAAAAGTTGAATGCATTATGGAAGGAATAAAAGCTGAATAAATAATTCCATAATCATAGGTATTCTACTAGTCAAATAACCACATGAACCATCAATAAGATATTCATAATGAGGTAATTCATAATGCGGTAAATCATGACCATACCGTCAAGGAATTGTGCCAAGACCATAAATAATAATTTTGTCAAGGCCCTGTTCAAAAACCATAGTTTGTCTCATGAGACCTACTGATGCATCGAGGGGCTATTGCAGGCCTCAAACGACACTTTCTATGTCCAATACATTCCTCATATGAATGGGGATAAATTAAAAAATCATATACCTTCATATTGAAAATAAAATATGAAATGTAAATAACTTTCCCCAAACATTAAGCATAAACACTAACCATTTGGATTCAATTGATGGATGGTTTTAAGATAGCACATCCAAAACCAAAATAATCATAAAAAATTAAATTAAATATCATAGATGATATAATAGGAGATAAACCTCAATAATGTATAAGATTAAACAAAGGACATTGGCATAGATGAAGATACTTTTAAATGAGACCAATGAAAAGTCCTTGGGGAAATAATCCTTAAACATTCCAAAGTGTCCCATACCACCTTGAAACATTCAAATAATAATACCTTAGAATATTATTAGAATAACTAGACTCTTTATATGATATACCAAAGGGATGTACATACACAACATGTAATAAATAAGTTGTGAACTTGGAATATATCTCATTAAATATAAAGTGAGATGAAAAAAATCCTTTTTTACTTTGGAAAGAAGATTTCTTTTTGAAAATCATTTATATTTTCCATGAAATAAGTTTTTAAAAAATGAATATCCTATAAAATAAAATACTTGGACATTGAAATTATATTTTAGGCATAAACGATGTCCCACTGAAGTGAAATCATGTAAGAATATTTCTTGATATTCTTTAGAACAAAATTATTTTAGAGCATTTTAAGGAAATTATTAAAGAGAATTTTAAAGTGGAAAGAAACAATTGTTATATTAAATCCAAAAATGATCGAAGATAATTTTTCATGATAAAATTACTGTTTTTATAAAAATAATGGTGTCTTAAAATAGATTCGGGTGTACACTTGAAAACAGGTAACAATTCGAAAAGATCCCTTGAATCAGGTTTGTATTTCAGAAATAATTTTGGAAGTTCCTTTTTAAAACATGTAACTACCCATAAAATATGGAATTATTCTGGTTTTTAAACATATATAAAACACTCAAAAAAATTATGAGGAGTAAAAAATAATACATTAGAATTTCCTAGAGGTAATTAGACAATGAAAGTAACCTGGATGAAAATAAAAGTTTGGGTGGAAAACCCTTACCAATTTGTAATCAATCGATTCAAATACCCCAAAATTAAGAATATTAAAATGATATATTTAATACCATGAAAATAAATATATTCATGATATATTACATCAATGGGAAGTATACATACACCATACACAAGTATTGGTAGTAAATATGGAAAATCTCACAAAAATGGAAGTGAGATGAAGAAATCCTTACCTTAAGTATTAATGTGTCCCCCTCTTGAACTTAAGGTCCTAAAATATGAAATTAGAATCTTTAATAACTTAATTAAGACCCTATTAGACATTTTTTTAGTTTATCATAATTCTTTTTAGTTCATTTATGTCCTTATTAATAAGTTATTATATTGAATTTTGTCATTCTGGAGTGTTTGTTTTCTTGAATTTCATAATCGGTTCACTTTTTTTAGTAATGGATTTCATGTGGAATAGTTATAAATATCAAGAATTCAGATTAAATATTATTTATGAACATCCAAAATTTCTTATGGTCATTTCTATATTTTGGTTACATGTAATGATTATGAATCATGAGATGACAAGCACTTCGATTATTTGGCAGTATTTGGATTATTATGAACTATTTTTGTTATAAAAATTTGTAATTTGTACATATACTAGTTACTGAATATTAATTCGGTTATAATAATTATATTATAGTCTTTTTAAACCATAAAAAAGGTTTCATGACTATTAATTAAGGATAAATTTAAGAATGAAATGTCATCGTCCATGTAGGTTATAAATTGGAACCTTATGGACATTGATTTTGTTTATAAAAATAAAAGGGAGGGAGTAAGAATATGGATGATGTTTCTTCCATTAACATGATATAATTCCAGTATATATATGATATAGGAGTTATCTTGGTCATTTTTAAAGGGGATTTTAGGATAGAAAAATAAAATATACGAACATGAAAATAAAAAAAAAGTTGAGAGATCCCTTATGAAAATTCGACAGCCTAACGGCATCGCTTAAAATTTCATAAAACGAATTGAGGAGATTAAAAGGGTATCTCATAATATGGAAATAAAAATTACAGTTATAGTAATACATAATATTTAACCCCAACATATGATAATGGAAATTCAGAGAGATAACCTAAAATAAGTGTCAACTAAAAGAGGAGGGTGAAGGATTCCCTTACCTTATAGAGTAACTTCTAGAACATGAAGTTTGGGACATTGGGGGATTAAATACACCTTGGGAGGAATCCTAGGGAGGTAAAAGCACCATATATTTGAGGATGATGGATTTGGAATGAAAGAAAATGAATGGATGAGTGGGTATTTATAGAAAAAGAGAGGAAGTTTTTTAATAATTTCAAAGGGATGCCTCATTCACCCTCGGTCTTATTTTAAATCGAGGAGTCTTAGTTTTCCTTCAAAATTGAATTAAAAATATATTATATATAATTTATATATACAACTCAACTTTCAATCAAACCCTACGGGTTCTACACTCTCCAGAGCCTCCTTCGAGCTTCCACGGACTTCTCCTCCTCCTTTGAACCAGGTAAGGGACCTAGATTGTCTTGCCTTGTTCTGGTTTTGATATTTATATATATAGGTACATATATTTATACACATATATACATCTATAAATACAGTTGAGTATTAGACCCATTAACTTCTTCTATAATGGTGAATCTTTAGTCTTAAATGTGTTCTTAATCCTTTACCGAATAAGGGTTTGAGTCTTTATGTATTGATAAATATATATATATATATATATATATATATGTTGATGTATATATTAGAATATATATATATATATATATATATGTTTCATAATATATTTCTTTATATCTTATGGCAAGATTTGAAATTAATGAAACCTTGTTTAAGTAATGTTTCTCATATGTTCAAAACGTGTAAGTGTTATTAAATGTTTGGTGTAAGACCCTTATATACACCATGTATATTCAGTTATATATATATATATATATATATATATGTATATATATAAACTGGGATCTTAAATAAAATTTAGATTTCCCAAAGATTTTTGATAATGAATGGAAAATGTGGTTTTTGAAATAAGAAAGTTTTTTATTTAAAAAATACAATCCTTTATATACACCCTTGTGTATAAATGGATTACACAAAACTAAACCTTTGATAATTTTGGATTTTCCAAATTCCGTACTTTTGATGTGTTTATTAATTATGGAGAATTCATGAGTAATAATTTTTGGGGTTTGACACTAATATATACATATTTCTAAAGTGGAAAAAATGAGTTTTTGCATAAACAGATTCCTCAACTTATTTCAAAGAAGAATTATCTTTATGTTAAGAATGTGGGTATTTATCTACCCACATGTGTTATTTAAAGATTATTCTAATTATTTAAATTCTATATATGAATATATATTTATGTAATAATTATTTTCATAAATATTAAATGGAATGTTTTACTAATTGTTTTGGTTGATTGGCATGTTTTTCAATCTTATACATTGTGATTAAATGATTGAGAAATACCCTTGTGGTGTGTTAATACATAAACATGAAAGTATTGGGTGTTTTGATAACTTTGTGTTTAATACTTCAAATGAATATTTTGTTTACCCTAAATCATTTATGTATTCAATCCTTGATGAATTTTCTTTATGCATTTTTGGAACCTAAAATGTTTACTCTCATTGTAAGAATTTCAGAATTTAAGGGTTATCATTTTATGTGACAAACATGTATTTTATGTGCTTTAGTTATTGTCACATGTGGTATAATCTGCTTATCATACTTGTCATTTATTTTCATAGCCATGTATTTGTTCGTATTAACACCTATATGAATTTCTCACATTGTATATGTAAATTCTAAAGAATGTAATCAAAATCAAATGGCCTTTTATGGAATAAAGAATTAAATTATTTAAAGTGGTATGGGACACTTTGAATAATATGAATTGATAAATCAAGTAATTTTTGAAACTTGGAATGATAAAGGATGAGTAATTTAATAAATCAAAGTGGTTTGATGCACTTTGATTAAAAGAAATTAAGAATTCATTAGACTTAGTAAGTGTCAGGTGGGGCCCATTATTGCCACTCGATGCATCAGTAGGTCTCGTAAGACAAACTATGGTCTTGAGTAATTTAATAAATCAAAGCGGTTTGATGCACTTTGATTAAAAGAAATTAAGAATTCATTGGACTTAGTAATTGTCAGGTGGGGCCCATTATTTCCACTCAATGCATCGGTAGGTCTCATGAGACAAAATACGGTCTTGGCATGAGACCTTGAAAAAATGATTATTTATGGTCTTCGTAGGAGGCCTTGACACAGAGTTTATGGTCTTGGTAGGAGGTCTTGACACATAGTTTTTGATCCTGGCATGAGGCATTGACACAGTCCGGCATATGCACTTCCCTCATTATGACTATGAAATTTAATTAACCAAGTGAATATTCAACTAGTAGAATATTCATGGTTAAAGAGATTGTACTTATGAGAATCAAAAGAATTAAATGTTTATGGTATAGTGTGTATTTATCACTCATAGTTTTATCAGTTAGATTATGTTTTATAGTTAGTAAGGAAATAATTAGTATTATTATTTTATGTGCAACTCGGAACATGTATTACTCTTAGTTGTAAATTTGGTACTTACACTTTTTCATGTCACACTTATTAAAGTTAGAATGACTCTAACTTTATATTCTACACACACTATATTTTGTGTGAGTATGCTTATGTTTGGAACATGTATTATTGTGATCATGTTAGTATTCCTTGAAATTTTCACTTATAATTCTTAGATGAAATGTTATGTTATGGTTCATGTATTGAAGCTTTCCTTATAAAAATGTTTTATAGAGGAATGTTTTCAATAGGTTTTAATTGAAATATTATTTTAAAACCCCTTACTAGGAATTCATATACTCACCCTATGTTTTAACTTAAATTTTTACAGTTTTAGTTTATTTGAGATACACTGTTTGGGGGAAGCTTTGT
The DNA here is from genome assembly GCA_963277665.1 of Viscum album. NCBI lineage: Eukaryota > Viridiplantae > Streptophyta > Magnoliopsida > Santalales > Viscaceae > Viscum > Viscum album. The sequence continues at coordinate 373,417,434 of OY728163.1, read as the reverse complement.
GGAGATTCTTTTCCCTTTCAATTTTGAAGGAATTTTAATAATTGAATCTTCTTTTCTAGGAACTAAACCAAAAATATCCTCTTTAGTGGAACATGATGTGTAATGATCAGCCTTTCTTTTAAAAAAATTACACACCATGTTTTATGTAAAACCACACCGGCTCCATGGTAGTCCGGGTTTGGGGCATGGTAGTTGGTATTAGAGGATTGGTTTAGAAAAACCTGGAAAATTAGAACAACATGAAAACCCTAAAAAATTGGAACAACATTAAAAAAACGTGTTTATGTCTTACTAAGTAGAAGTTCTCTTAAAATTTTCAGATAGCAGATGACTCGAGCCTTCTGTCTCTTCCAATAGAAATATTAGAAATTATAGTGGACAAGTTTTGTTTAGAGGGCTACGAGACTTCTAAAAACCTTCAGTTGTCTTGTAAACACCTTTACTGTGTATCAAATTCTCCTAGTGTACTCCAACTACACCAAGGATCTGTATTTGACTACTTCTTGATGATGCATGCCCAACTTCCCTTTTATATATGTAAGGCAAGGTATTATGAAGGTCTATTCCGATACTTTACCTTGGCCGAAAATTTTCAATTGCTAATGAACTTCCAAGAGGCTTCACAAGGGGGTGATCTTCAGAAACCATACCTTTGTCAAATCGCGGCCTATGGTCTTCGAGCTCAGGTCATGGAATTCGAAATTCTTGATTATGAGTCTAACCACCTGCATTATAGACAGAAATTTCAACATGATATCACTCAACTCCATACACTTCATGCTTCCCTCTGTTGGAACTTTAGATGTCCACATCTGATTGATTCAAGCTGCCCATGCCGCATCTGGACCAAGGAGATTGAGGGGTTTGGAACAACCTTAGGGATATGTTTAACTAGAAATTTTGGAAATCTCTAACACCGGTGAAATAAGTGAAGTGTCACCTTGGAGGATGTCACAAAATCCATACTAGTGTTTTGTGAGAGGGAGCAAGTGGTTATGTAACACCTTTGGTTTTATGAACCTTTTATAACTTGATAATGTTTTATTTATTGTTTTAGTCTTTTAATATGGTTCTAAAAATAACATTCCTATTTTAATATGATTATTTCTCACTAAGTAAAACTTGTCTCTTAAAAAATTCATATAAAAGACATGAGTTCACCAACCAACCTCTTATCTCTCCATACCGAATTATTAGAATGCATAATTGTTGAGTCATGTTCAGAAGATTATGACCCATTTTCAAACATAATTATGACTTGAAAATTACTTTAAAAAGTGTCCCTTAGCTCAAATATCCTATATTCCTACAAAGGGGAGAGCTACATCTATCACCATATTTCAAATACTCAATTTTTAGAGATTAGACAAAGGGGAAAGTACTAAAAAGGTCTTTTCTTATGTTTCACTTTATCCAAGAACAATCAAGCCTTGATGAATTTTCAAGAAGTTTCTTTGGAGGGTGACCTTTGGGTGGTCTATCTATTCCAAATTCTATGTTTTACTATGTACAGAGTGCTCTATGACTTCGAAGTTTTAAAGAACAATATAGTATGAGGGATTTATAGAGATATAGTCCACTCTCAAATCTATGAGCTTAATGCATCTCAATCCTTCCTTTGGAAACCCGAATTCTTTATGCATAGGGATGAACCTAGATACTCTAAGTGCTCTTAGTGTATTTGGGTCAAATAAGTTGAGGGACTGGAAACCAATTTAGGGATCCACTTGGGGGTTTTTAGAATATTTTCCACGTTGGCCGACTTTGTGAGGGGATATTGGAGGTGATGTGTATCTGGTTTTGCAAATAGGTGTGTATAAGTATTTTAGAATTGTGAGGATGCAATTCTTTGAAGGGGGGAATAATGTGACGCCCCAAACTTATTTCTTATGTAATAACAATATTTTTTGGTTTTTCCTCTTTCCCATGTTGTCCAAAACAATACATGAAAATGAACACAAGACGTTCTTTATTCAAATACAACATTGAAAATGATTACATTACTTCAAGGCTAAGAGAATCCAACTAACCCAAAATATCTACCAAGATACCTATTAAAATTATAGGGAGACCACCCAATACAAAAACTAGACCCATTAAATAGTGAAGATCCTTCGGGTTGATCAAAATGAAAAAAAATTACATCCATGACCACAGAAACAATGTTGAGTATCATAGGAATGATGAGGATCATTTTCACCAAGTTTTCTGGAAGTTTATTTACCCTAAACATGTATTTATAAGGTTATTTTTGACCGTTGGAGATATATATGACCATTATATTTCTTTCAAGGTGATTGGAGTTTTAAATAAGGTGAATGTTAGTATCTTGTTAAACCAAATTAATTTAAGTGAAAATTTAAGATATATTTTTATAAAACCTATATAACTAACTTAATAATTTTAATTATTTTGATATGTTTCACATAATTTAAAAAGCATATTTTATAAAACATGGTATTATTTCAAAATTAGGTATGTATTTCAAATAATTTTCAAATTTTTCAAATGTTTTAAATATCCTAGTGTTATAATGAAATTTTAAAGATGTTTTAAATTAATGGTACTCGGTTTTATGAATTAATTTTCTTTATAGTAATTATAAATATTCTTATTTTAAAATATAAAAAATAATGATCTTACTAAGTTTTTTTAGGTATAAAATCATCTTGAATGTCCTATGTATTTGTGTACTTTAATCCTCTAAAGTTTAAATTAATAAGGAATATTGTTTTATAAAACTAAAGATATTCTATATTTAATTATTTATTTGTAATTATAATTTTTCTATTCTATTGTTATATGTTTTATTGGAAAGTTTTTTTATAAAAATATAGAAACCCTTTGGGCTAGACATATAACCGGTCCAAAGGAGGCAGCTCATGCTACTACAGGAGTAGGTGACTGAGCCTAGGCCCTTCAGCCATATCGTAGGCCAGACCATGGGTGAATGGGTGTGTGCGCGCATTCCTAGGGCACACAAGGGAACCAGAGTGCACCACCGTGCAGGGCGGCATGGTGGCAGGGGTGGACATAGATCATGCCCACAGAACCTAGTACGGGGCAGTACTGAGATGGGGTAGAGAGTATTCTGAGCTATAGATGGGAGCTTCGTGCTTATAATGGAGCCACGAAACCCACCCTGTTTCAATGTGGGAGGGGGATTTTAATGTGAGGTCATATATGGACCGTCAGATCATGCTGCCCGTGATCTGAGTCATCCGATCAGTTTAGTTCTCGATTCCTAGCGACCATGGATTACCCTCCACATTTTTCTTAACTGTCCGATCCATTGGGATATAATCATAGTTATCCAAACTTTTTTAAAACACCGCGTCTTCTGTAGTTGTCTGATAAAATATAATCTAATCCCAGCCATTCATTTTTTTAATACCCCGAGTTCACCCTAATCATCCAATCCTATGCCACTTAATCCAGGTCATCCATTTCATTCTCGGTTCCCTTCCCCATCACCTTCTTCTTCTACCTCCCACATGTGTTGCACCAGTAGACATGCTACTCTTTCTTTTCATTTTTTTCCACACCTGTGACCCCGAGTGGCCCTGTTGTCTCTCATTTTTCACAAGACTGGACACCCTAGGTCTTATTTTAAACCAAGGATTCTCGATTTTCCTTGAAAATTGAATTAAAAATATATTATATATAATTTATATCTACAACTAAACTTTCACTCAAACCCTACGGATTCTCTACTCTCCAGCACCTCCATCGAGCTTCCTCGGACCTCTCCTCCTCCTTCAAACCAGGTAAGGCACCTGAATTGTCGTTCCCTATTTCGATTTGGATATTTATATATATATATACATAGATGTATACACATATACACATCTATAAATACAGTTGAGTATAAGAACCATTGACTTCTTCTATGATGGTGAATCTTTAGTCTTAAATGTGTTCGTAATTATTTACCAAACAGGGGTTTGATTCTTTATGTGTTTATATATATATATATATATATATATTGATGTATACATAAGCATATGTATATGTATATGTTTCATAATCGAACCCTTTATATCTTATGGAACAATTTTCAATTAATGAAACCTTGTTTAAGTAATGTTTCTCATATGTTCAAAACATGTAAGTGTCATTAAATTTTTGGTGTAAAACCCTTATATACACCATGTATATTCAGTTATAAGTATATCTATGTACATATATAAACTTGGATCCTAAATCTAATTTAGATTTCCCCAGTATTTTTTATAATGAATGGAAAATGAGGTTTTAAAAATATGAAAGGTTTTTATTTAAAAAATTCAATCCTTTATATACACCCTTGGGTATAAATGGATTACAAAACACTAAACCTTAGATAATTTTGTATTTTACAAATGTTAAAATTTTGATTCATTTATTAATTATGGATAATTCATGAGTAATAATTTTTGGGATTTTCCACTCCTATATACATATGTCTAAAGTGGAAAAAATTATTTTTTTCATAAATAGATTCATCAACTAGTTTCTGATAATAATTATCATTAAGTTAATAATGTGGGTGTTTATCTACCCACATGTGTTGTTTCAATATTCTTCTAATTATGTAAATTCTATATATGAATATATATGTATTCCATACTCATTTTCATAAATATGAAATGGTGATGTTTTAGTAAGTGGTGTGGTTGATTGGAATGTTTTTCAATATTTAACATTGTGATTAAATAATTGATAAATACTCTTATGGTATGTTAATATATAAACATGTGAGTATTTGGTGTTTAGACAACTATGTGTTTAATACTTCAAATGAATATTTTTTTACCCTAAATCAGTTATGTACTCAATCCTTGATGAATTTCCTTTATGCATTTTTGGAGCATAAAATGTTTGCTCTCATAGTAAGAATTTTAGAATTTAAGGGTTATCATTTTATGTGAAAAACCTTTATTTTATGTTCTTTAGTTATTATCACATGTTGTATAATCTAATTATCATACTTGTCATTTATTTCCATATCTATGTAGTTTTTAGTATTAACACTTATATGCATGTCTCACTTTGTATATATAAATGATAAAGAATGTAATCAAACTCAAATAGCCTTTTATAGAATAAATAATTAAATTATTCAAACTAGTATGGAACAATTTCAATAATATGAAATGAGACATTATATTATTCAAAGTGGTATGGGACACTTTGAATAATATGAAATCATAAATCAAGTAATGTGTGACACTTGGAATGATAAGTGATGAGTAATTTAATAAATCAATGTGGTTTGATGCACTTTGATTTAAAGAAATGAGGAATGCATTGGACTTAGTAAGTGTAGTGTGGGGCCCGTTATAGCCCCACGATGCATCAGTAGGTCTCATGAGACAAACTACAATCTTGGCATGAGGCCATTACAACATGATTATTTATGGTCTTGGAACGAGGCCTTGACACAGAGTTTATGGTCTTGGCATGAGGCCTTGACACAATTCGGAATATGCACTTCCCTTATTATAACTATGAAATTTATTTAACCAAGTGAATATTCGACAATTAGAATATTCATTAATAAAGAGCTTGTACTTATGAGAATAAGAATAAGTAAATGCTTATGGCATAATGCATATTCAGTACTCATAGATTTATCATCCAGTTTATGTTTTATAGTTAGTAAGGAAATAATTAGTGTTATTATTTTATGTGCTAATATGATCATGTATTACTCTCAGTTGTAAATTTGGTACTTACACTTTTTCATGTCACACTTATTAAAGATATAATGACTCTTAATTTATATGTTACACACCATATATTTTGTGTGAGCATGCTTAAGTTTGGAACATGTATCATTGTGATCCTTTTAGTATTATTTGAAATGTTCACTTATAATTATTGGATGAAATGTTATCGTATGGTTCATGTATTTCATAATTCCTTAAAAAAATTATGGAAGAATTTTTTCAAGAGGTTTTAATTGAAATATTATTTTAAAACCCCTTACTAGGCATTCATATGCTCACCCTACATTTAACATAAATTTTTATAGGTTTAGTTGATTTGAGAGACACTGTTTAGTGAAAGATTTGGGGAGATTATTTTCCCTTTAAGTTTTGAAGGAATTGTAATAATTGTATCCGGTTTTCTAGGACATAAACCAAAAATATCCTCTTTAGTGGAACATGATGTGTAATGATCTTCCTTTCTTTTAAAAAAATTACACATCATGTTTTATGTAAAACTGCACCGGCTCTGGGGTAGTCCAAGGCTGGGGCATGATAGTAAAGTTCAATTCATTCCTCATATGAACAAGGATAAATAAAAACAATATATACATTAATATTGAAACTAATATATGGAATGTAAATAACTATCCCTGAACATTAAGCATAAACACTAACCATTCAGAGTAAATTGATGAATTGTTTTAAGATAGCACATCCACAACCAAAATAATTATAAACCATCAAATTAAATATGGTAGATGATATCATAGGAGATAAACCTAAATGAAGTAAAAGATTCAATAATGGAATTTTACATAGATGAAGATACTTTTAAATGAGACCATTGAAAAATCCTTGAGTAAATAATCCTTAAACATTCCAAAGTGTCACATACAACCTTGAAACATTCAAATAAAAATCCATTAGAATATTGTTAGAATAAGGAGACTCTTGATTTGATATAGAATAGGGAAATACATACACCACATGTAAGAAGTAAGTGGCTAACAAGGAATATATCTCATAAAAGATAAAGTGAGATGAGAAAAATCCTTTTTACTTTGGAAAAAAGAGTTCTTTTGGAAAATCCTTTGTATTTTCCAAGAAATCAGTTTGTAAAAATTAATATCCTATAAAATAAAATACTAGGAATTTGAAATTATATTTTAGGCATAAACGATGTCCCACTGAAGTGAAATCATGTAAAAATATTTCTTAAGATTCTTTATAACTAAATAATTTTAGAGCATTTTAAAGAAAATATTAAATAGAATTTTAAATTGGAAATAAAAACTTGTTCTATTAAATCCAGAAATGATCCAAGATCATTTTTCATGTTAAAATGAGTGTTTTTATAAAAAATAATTGAGTCTTAAAACATATTCTGGTGTACACTTGAAAATGGGTAACAATTCGAAAAGATCCCTTGAATCAGGTTTCTATTTCAGAAATAATTTTGAAATTTCATTTTAAACATGTAAATACCAATAAAATAAGGAATTATTATGGTTGGTAAATATATATAAAACACTCACACAGAATTTATGATGAGTGCATAATAATACATTATAATTTCATATAGTTAATTAGACAATGAAAGTAACTCGAATGAAAATGGATGTTCAGGTGGAGAACCCTTACCACTTTGTAATCAATCGATTAAAATGCCCCATAATTAATAATATTAAAATTATATATTTAATAAAATTAAAATAAATATATTCATTATATGTTACATCAATTGGAATTATACATATAACATACACAATTATTAGTAGTGAATATGGAAAATCTCACAAAAATGGAAGTGAGATGAAGAAACCCTTACCTTAAGTCCGATTGTGTCCCCATCTTGAACTTAAGGTCCTGGAATATGAAATTAGACTCATTAATAACTTAATTAAGAACATGTTATACATGTTTTTAGTTTATCATAATTATTTTTAGTTCATTTATGTCCTTATTGATAAGTTATTATATTGAATCATGTCGTTCTGGAGTGTTTGTATTCTTGATTTTCAAAATCGGTTCACTCTTTTAGTAATGGATTTCATGTGGAGTGGTTGTAAATATATATAATTGAAATTAAATATTATTTATGAACATTTAAAATTTTTAATGGCCATTTATATCATTTTGTTACATGTAATGAGGATTAATCATTAGATGACAACCACTTCGATTATTTGGCGGTATTTGGATTATTATGAACTAGTTTTGTCATAAAAATTAATAATATGTACATATAATGGTTCCTAAATATTAATTAAATTATAATACATATATTATAGTTTGTTTCAACCATAAAAATGGTTTTATTACAAATAATTAAGGATAAATTGAAGAACGAAACATCATCATCCATGAAGGTTATAAATTGGAATCTCATCGATGTTGATTTCGTTTATAAAAATAAAAGGGAGGGAGTAAGAATATGGGTGATGTTTCTTCCTTTAAAATGATATAAATATAGTATATATATGATAATGGTTTTATTATGTTCATTTGTATAGAGGATTTGAGGATAAAAAAAATAAAAGATATGAACTTGAAAAAAAAAGGTGAGAGGTCCCTTATAAAATTCGGCAGCCTAACGGTGTTGCTTAAAATTTTATAAAAATAATTGATGAGAGAAAAAGGGTATATCATAATATGGAAATAAAAAGAAGGACAGTAATATAAATACATAATATCAAACCCCCAACATATTATAATGTAAATTCAAAGAGATAACATAAAATAAGTGTCGACTAAAAGAGGAGGGTGAAAGATTCCCTTACCTTGTAGAGTAACTCCTAGAACTCGAAGGTTGGGACCTTGGGGGGTTAATGAAACCTCAAGAGGAATACTAGGGAGGTAAAACCACCAGATCTTTGAATATGAGGGATTTTTAATGAAATAAAATGAATTGATTAGTGGGTATTTATAGAAAAAGAGAGGGAGTTTTAAAATAATTTTAAATGGACACATCATTAGTGGTTTTTGAAAAAACATCAGTTTCCCATGGTATTTTCTTATGGTTTTAGACACTTGGGACACCTCATGTCATATGTTACTATACACAACTATACCAGCCTTTTATTTTAATTATTATGTCATCATGATGTCATTAAAGTGTCGAAAACTCAAAACTGTATTTTTATAATTCGTGAAAAATTCAAGTATTTTAGAAAAATCCCAAAACTTCACCCTAACAATTTTATAACATGTAGAATTCAAAAATCAAGTACATTTTTTAAAAAATAATTTTCTAAATATTTTTAATTTAATTTTTCAATAAAATCATAATTTATTCCAAAAAAACACTTTAAAACTATAACTCGTTTTATAAGACCTTGATAAATTAATCAAGGTCCTGTAAAATTGTCTTATAATCATAATAAAATAATTTAATAATTTGTGATTACATTTTATGAGAATACATTTCCATTTTAAATTATTAAATTAATCAGAAAATTTTAATTTAAATATTTATGTCATACAAAAATACCAATACTTATACTATGATCGTTTCTTCACTTTTTATATGTCTAAATTGTATTTATAAATTCATGGGTGACGTTTCTATTTTTTCATATGATTTACTATTAATTACTATTCATAAGGGTATGTCACTATTCATAAGGGTATGTTATTACTCACTAAAAATTAAGTTTGTCTTATCAGACTCTGAATATCTTACTAAACGCAACTATGTATGTCGGTTTTTCAAAATTCAAATCACAGTGGTGGAAATATTATGTTAACTTGACTGGGTTATAACAAAGTGGTGTTTTGTAGAGACTCAGTTTTTCATACATTCTATAATAAATCTATTTTTAAATTATTGGGGTGTTACAAAGGATTTTTCTTTTCATAGATAGAGTCTCTAAAATATCTATACTCGTATTTCCAAGAACCTCATAATATTAGGGATTTATTGTTTTTCACTCGATAATGGGAGGACCATCTTGCTAAAATTAGATGTCACTATTGGGAGGACCTTCACAGCAAATGATCTCATGGTGAGGGATACCATCATAGATTGATATCCAACTACAAGAAGAATTTCTTCAGTGTATACCCTAGGGAGAAACTTTAGGGTGTACATAATCAATGGGATGACCTTTTTGCTAAAATGAGATGTCACTATGGGGAGGACCTTTATATCTAATTCCATCATGGTGATAAAATCAAGCATAGATTGATTTCTGGCTATAGGGATAATTTATAAAGTGGATACATTGGGGAGGACCTTCAGGGTGGAAGATAGTAAGGGGATAACCTTATTTCTATTTGATCTTCCAACAATGAGGATGATACCATGATGATCATATAGAAATAAACTCTAGTAATCGATCAAATTACACCCATGAAGAGAACCTTCATGGTAGATGCTCTGGGGAGGACCTCCTGAGCTGCTAGTAAAAATGTTTCAGGGAGGACCTTCACAACTGCTACTACCACTCCATAATTTGGTAATGGGTCGGAAATATCATGGGCAACCAATGATATGTGTTTTATGGCCTAAATAACTCCAAATTCTATAAGAGAGCTGTTTTGAGTCATCTCTTCATTTTCCAATTATTTTTGGAAAGATTTCTTTTTAGGTGCTCTCTTGTTGAAACTAGGGACACTTTTTTATAAGTTACAACCTTATATATATGGGTTTATGTTCAAGTTTATCTTGTGGTAATACTAAGATATTCTAGTAATATTTTAAAATTAGGGTAGGGATATATGTCTTCTTGGTAGAAGCCACTGAAGTAGACCTGTTTCCCCCATTTAGTATTGGTTTTTGTGCCTGATATTGTCATCCATTTATCATGGATAATTGTTAATGAACCTCCTATATGGGAGTAGGGATGGAAGTATGCTCCTGAGTGATCACCCTATTGTGTGGATGAGTCACCCCACTTGAGGAGGAAGGTTTGTGGGGATGACTTCTAAGTATTTATTTATATATTATTACATCATGGAAAGTTTGTAGGATATGGTCATGGATATATATCTGACCCTACATCATTAATAATACATGTTGAGATACATCCTTGGAGGGAATGGGAATATACGTCCATTATGGTGTCATTGTATGAACATGTGGCTGCTCCATTCCTCCATTATTTCTAACTAGGATATGGAATATTTTTTCTCCAATTGCCTATGTATTTTCATAGTGGGATTGATGTGAAAAATAAGGAATTTCCATATGCTCGTAGTTGGTTGTTTCTATATTTACATGGAAGGTTTGATGTGAATTCATAGGAATTTTAATCTTTTCATAGTTTGTTACTACCATATTTATAGGGAGTTTTTGATTTGTATTTGCATTTATTTGTATATGCTTGAAGTTTTAAACCATGTTTGACTAAAAAGATTCATGTGAACAAGAATATATTTTTTTGCACTATTATATTTCCATCATATTTGACTGACAGTATTGATAAGAGTAAGAAGTAATATACATCTTCCCATTAGTTACTGCTATATTTACTTGGTGGGATTCATCAGCAGTAATAACAATAATGTATTATTCCTTATTGTTTGAACCTCACCCTCTATGAGCCGAACTGGGGACCATGGTCCATATAACTTTGTCTAGGGCCTATAGGGTAATATCCTCTTCATGGTTAGGATACTAAGCTAGATTGAATTAACAGTAATGAGTACCGATAGAGACCCTTGGGTGATACCCCTATTCTATTGGGATGAATTTTTTGGTGATGACCTCATTAGCCTCCCTAAGGTAAGGAAGGGACTCCTTATCATGTTCTAGGGATAGGATCTAGAAATGGTTTGAGATGGATATTGGGATCGTTCGGTTCTGGACCACTAACCTTCATGGGGAGGATGGATGATGGGGCTTCATGGACTAGAGGTCCTATCAAGCCACCTCTATGATAAATATAGTAAAATTCTAGTGCTACTCTCGAACCAATGAATTTGAAACCCAGCATTGAATACATTGGGTGAGCGATGGAATCCTCTCTTTTGTTGAGGAACTAGCTAGTGTAGTGGTCGATGCATGCGTCCATGAGAACTGTTGAGATACCATTATATTGAAGAGAGTTATGGTGAAAGTTTCCTATAATATATGTGACAAATACAGAAAACAAAACCTCATCAATTTAGTATCTCATGAAAACATGGGTAGTTGATGGTCTTGTTTGGCCCTCTTCCATTTTATTAGGTGAAAGGGGCCTAATACAGGGTAACACTAGAACCTTGGTTAAGGATTCATGTCAGGTTCACCATTTTTTTATAAAAAACATTTTCTCAATGATTGATTGTATAGGGTGTTTTTAAAATCATTTACATCGATTTTAGTACTTCCCAATGATCTCCAATGGGTTTTGTTCATGGATCCAGAAACACATATTGGCTCTCATATCCATGACTACTCATGGACCTACTTTCCAAAGGTGGTCGTTCATTTTGGAACTTGGAAAAAGACACTTAATAACTCACATTAGTCAATAGGATGTGAATTTAGGCTCATCACACCCTTTTCTAAAGAACTATTACCTATTCTATGACTCTTATAAATTTAAGACATGTTCGTGAATCATTTGTCCATTCCCAAGTATGAATAATATGGATCACCCTAAGGTAATGGTCACTTATGAACATTCATGGGTCTAGAATCATATATATGTATTCAAGGTTCTCTATTTATATGGATATCTGTATGTATCTAAGGTTCTCCATAAATAGTAACCTTTTATGGATAGATTAGATCATCTATAGTCATTCATTAAGAAAATGCTAGCTTTCAGCCACATAGCGAGGCACTCTAGAGTTTGTTGTCCTCCAGGGAAGAAAGAGTTATTTTGATGTCGAGATCAAACCCATAATATGGGATTTCTATGTATCCTCCTGAGAGGAATCAAAACCCACATAGTTTGGTGCTACTTAATAAGAAACATCACCTTTTAATGTCATGTGACTAGGGCTAAACCATATAGTTTAACATCATACAACAAGGATAACCAGGTGAATGGTTCCTAGTCAATGTTTGGCGTGGGACTTACGTCGAGGTATTCAGAGTGGCCTGAATGTTATGTGGTATCCCAAGTGTATATGACCCTACTGGGAAAGTGGGCTAGAGAACATTAAGATGAATTCAAGTGTTGGGTTTAGGCCTTATGGATGCTTCCTACATATCCTAGTTATTTGGGAATCTAATACCACGCATTTTGATAATGATTGATGATTGTATTCCCATAGGTTTCATCTTCATTGGGAATATGGCCCTTTGAAGGTTAAGGTATAGATTTGGGGATTATATCATATAGGAGAGCCATGTGTTTAGGTCTTACACCTTTTAGGAGTTCCATGTTTTTTTGGATATGATTGGGTCATAAACCTTATAGGAGGACCATGGTGTGAATATGGTTGGGGATTACACCATTTAGGAGGCCCAAGGATGTTTGGGATCATGCAGATGTCATGATCTCCACTAACGTCTAATCCCACATGAGTTATACCCGGTGTGAGAAACAAGTGGGAGTAGTGAATCTAAAGATCACACAATCCACTTTGTCTGCTAGTGGATGAAGTATGGTCCCAATGTTAGATAGTTTGGGCAATTATGTTCCCAACTCCTCACTTGTTTTGGTACCCCATAGAGGTGAAGATGATAAAGAGTTCCACCTATCACAAGAAAGACTAGGGGCTTACTCTAGAAGGGATTCCATGTCTGTTCTTAATCTTCTCATGATTATTAAATGACTTATATTAAGCTTAGATCATAATCCATCTTATGTTTATCATATTTGGAATCCTATTTTTTCATATAGGGTACATTACAGTTTAAGTTCATGTAGCTAGGACTATGGTAGCACAATTTAATGTCATGTTTCATGGACTATGGTATCATAATTTAATGTCTTGTTATAGGAACTATGAAAGTTTAGTTTAACATCATTTTATGGGGACTACAGTGTCATAGTTTAAAGTCTTTTTTTGGGGACTACGATGGAAAAGTTTAATATAATTTTTCATAAATTAGTTTCTTATAGTTTAACGTCATGTGGTTAGGACAAGTAGGAGGAATATTCATAGAAATGGATGGGGTGGGATTTATGCATGAGTGGCCCTTTTTGGTTCAACCTAGCATAGGATTTAGTTGATGGAATTTTAGGAGGTTCATGAGGAATTTTTTGACTCATATTATTATATGGGTTGGATGTTAGGGTCATATAAGGAGAAACCAGAAATACCATCGACCCACCTCGAAAAGATCATGGTGTGACTCTCCATTTTTCATGGTGTTCAGTGAAAGTAGTGAAGGGACCATCCAAGAGAGATGATATCATATATCAATAGTAATTCTAATTAGGGTTGTGGTGGAATATCCCCTATGGTATGGACCAGTAGGAGAAAATGATTTTGTGTGTGGGCACATAGGGATGAGCACAAAGGAATGTCCATGAAGGAGCATCAGTGAAGGACCATTCGTGAAGGATAATCCACGTAGGATTTTCTGAAAAGGGCTTCCCATGATGGCTCACCCAAAAATAGGTTCCATAAAATAAAGTCTATAATGTCATGGTCGTATAGCATTTTTCTAAAAGGGGGATGAAAAGAAATGTCCAAAGAGGAGCATTCGTGAAGGACCTTTCATGAAGGGGCATCCTCATAGGTTTTCCTATGAAGGGTTATCTGTGAAGAAATTTACTTCGATATTTAGAGGGTTATAATCATGCCTCGTACTAAAAATGATCAGGGGATCCATAAAGGGTCACCTACCAATGGTTCATGGGATGGATTCTGCAAAGGATTTTGAGTATGTGGATGGTCAGGTGATCTAACTACTGAGAATTATTTCTCTAGCACCATCCCTTGAATTTTCATCTATCATCTATTAAGTTTCCCCACTAATCTTTTTATAGATTATTGGCACAACTGACTACTGGATTGGCTAGTCAAGGTGGGTTGTGGGGCCTTCGTTTGTGGGATTCCAAGAAAAACTCCCAGGCCAGCACACGATTTCATTTTCGGTGGATGGAAAATACCACCCTTGTCAGTAAATAATTTATCATTCATGGGGGAGGGGGTTTGTTCAAAGGGAAAAAATTCATTACACTTCACCACTAATGATTATTTTCATTCGTGAGTGTCCACGGTATCATCTTGTCCTATGAATGATTTTGTGCATGGGACACCTCATGAAGAGGTGGTCTGCATGGCATGATTTACAATACGGTCCAGATCTTTCCTTCAAGGTTTCTCTTCCTTAAACCTTTTCTTGTAATCTTATTTAGGCTCATTTTTACATGTACAAACATCATAAAAGTATTTTTATCTTCAATGAAGATTTTTCAAGACCCAAAAATAGGTTTTCCACATCCTTTTATAATCTATATTCTTCATTAGAACTTGAATCCACCATGATACTTTATCTGGCATAGATTTCTTTTCTTTATTGTACTAATTTATCTTATTTTTTAATTTATTTAATCTTGGGAAATAAATCTTGATGTTTCTCCTTTTTCTTCACTCATAATAGATTATATATTTAGAATCATTTTAAATGATATTACCTTTTCTTTTCTCCTTGAAATAATCTCTAAGAAAGTCCTTTCTGAATATTATTGAGTATCCCTCATTCTTTCTATGTACTCCCTTTCAAACATGAGATGTATCATTCTGGTCACTACTCTATAACTCGTAATTAAGAGAATAAGTAGAAACATTGGATTTAAAATCAATACCATTATTTTTATAAGACTCTCTATCAGTTATATATTTAAGTTCTAACTCATATTGTAACAGGGATCTAATGAGATCATCAAGATTATACTCTTTAAAGTTCTTACTCTCATCAATTGAAACCTTTCTATCCTATTATTTAATAGGAATTTCTCTGTAAACTCATTCAACTAAAATAGTATTTTCTAAATTTTCTCCTAAATAACTCATACCATTTAAAATTCTACTAGATCTATGGAACATTTTATTTATAATTTCATCTTCATCCATTTTAATTTCCTGATAATAAACCCTTAATAATACTTACATAGTTATTGTTAACTTATCTAACCTAATATATGTAACCTATAGAATTTTAAAAATATAATTTGCAGATTTAAATGCATATACAAGGATATACACATTTCAATTAATTTCATCATATAAAATATTTGTAACCTTATAATCCAACACATACTTTACCACATCATTAAAACGTAATAATTTAGGATCACCTTCAGGTAATTTATATGGTGTTTTCATCATTTTCTAGTGATAAATACTGAAAAATGAAAACAACATCCACTTGATATTGCCCATATCCCTAGTCAATGCCATCAAAATGAGGAGGTCTTTGATAAATCCATCCATAATTCATACTTTTTCCAGCCATATTAAATATATATTTTCCCCTAGATAGTTATGTCAAGAAATCGATATAAATATATATATATATATATGTACATATAAGAGCTAGGTTTCAACCTATGATACCAATTATTGGCCCATAAGAGTTGGAGGAAGAATAGAAAAGAGGGGGTCAATTAGCCTTTTAAAAAATTTCAGGTAAATCATATCAGCATTAGATGACTAATATTTTGGAAATAAAAGAAATTACACAATGGAAATTTTTATATTAGACTGGACTAAAGTGATTCAAATTATACTCTTCACCCATCTAAAATGTTGAGAATAATGGCACTGCCTAAAAATGGAATCTATTACATTGAATTTTTCACACATGGATTCAAAACCCAATTATAAATACTTTTAAATATTTAGTGTCTTAAAACCAAAACATAAATTCCTTTTTCAACCTAGATTCTTAACCCTATATAAGCCTTTTAAACTCCTAAAGGATTAACCCAATATGATCTTTTTAACCCCTAAAATCTTAACCCAATTAACTTGTGTTGGGGAGTCACTACCCACACACATGTACCTTATAAAGGGGTGGTATAACCCACACATTCTTAATTACCTAAAAGAAATAAAAAAAATTCATCACCACAAAAATAGTTTGATAATGAATATTTTGAATTTCAAGACATAATGGATCACTCCAGTAGATTAGTGTTGAATGATTTCTGAGTGTGTTGTGTTATCACAAATGAATTTCAAAGTACTATTCATTTATTCATGAAATTTTAGTCTTCTGATTTGACATACGTTTATATGAAGTGGTTCTATCTAAATCTTATATAAATAGTTTCTTCATGAATATTTATTGTAAAACTTCTTTTCAAATGTAAACTAAATTTTCTCTTTCTTTGAAAATGAACTACTTAAGAGTCATTTGATTCTATAAAATTAAAAATAGTTATATAGTAGAATTTATTAATAAAAATTAATTCATAATTAAAATAACTCATAAAAATTAATATAGAAGTACTTAGAAACTTCCTATAATTTATATGAGAATGACACTTCATATTTTAAAAAATTAAAATTAAAATAGTTTAAGTTCCTTGAAAATAGTGTATATATTTATATATTCATGGTCACATTTAAAAAAATTTAAATATAGAATAAAAAATATCTAGATAAATTTATATATGATTTAAATAATTTCTGAATAATGAAGGAAAAATTAAATCAATAGAAACATGTGAAATAAATATGAAACAATTCAAAAATATTAACTTTTAAGTAAAACAAATCATGTTTTTAACAAAAAACAATAAAAATAATAACGATAAGAATAATAATAATAAATTTAGTAATGCATCCCATTGAAGATCCTTATAATGTGTGTAAGATCATTATATCACATGGAATATAATCACAAAATATATAATACTTTTCATAGAAGGTTCAAGACATTTGATAAAATGTTCAATTCATCTTGTGGAAGGTTCAAGAAATCTTAGAGAAGGATTGAGACATTTCATGGTATCTTCATTACTACTAATAGAATCATCATTACTTCTCATGTAATATTCATTACTTATCATTAAAGGTTCAAAATTTCTCATGGAACCTTCCTTACATATCATGTAATATTCATCACTTCTCATGGAAGCTTCATTACTTCTCAAGGAAGCAAAGTTTGACTCATAGAAGGTTCAAGACTTCTCACTAATGATTAGGACTTTTCCAAATTTTCACTCATGACAAATTCATTGCTTCTCAAAAAAGATTAAAACTTTTTCAAATTTTTACTCACCAAATATTCATCAATTCTCATGGAAGCTTGGAACTTTTCAAAATTCTCACTCATATAAGATTCATCACTTCTCACTAAAGAAAATTTCTAAAATCTATAAACTGTAATACTACTTAAACTTTAGACTAAAAATAGAACATATAACAACCAAATAGGCATATTTTACTATTAAATTATATTTTTTTAAAAAAATTATCTTTAGAAATCAAAATATTTCCCTTTAAACTGGATTATTTAGGTCAATATATTTATAAAAAATAGTAGAAAAATAAATTTGAAAATGATTTTATTTTGATTCAAAAATTTTATTCCATTCAGAAAAAGATCATACATTATAAATATACATTAATATTTCCTTATAGTCTAATAAAATATTGATAATATTATTATTTTTCAATCTTAATTAGAATCATTTAAATATGAGATCTATAAACTATGTTATAATTAAAATATAGTAAAAACCAAATCTATAAACAGTATAATTTACAATGTAAAACATGAATAAATAAAATTACATAGTTTTAAATGACTTACTTATCATAGAAACAATTTATAAAAACTGGTAGATTATTTCATCAAAAATATCAATGTTTTTTAATTATCAAAAAATAAAAATGATAGTGGTTCAAAGATCTACTTCAATATTTGATTATTCTGTGAGTATTATAATTTTATACCAATCCAGTCCTTGTGAGAGTAACTAGAGAGATATAGATAAAATAATTAAGTGATCTTGAATAACAACGGATATGTTATTGGTCTTTTGGAGGAGAATATGAAATCGGTGTAATGGGTTATACTGATGAAAGTTTCTGATCTGATAAAGATGGAATGAGATTTCAATTTGGCTTCATGTTTTTTATAAATGGTGGATCTATATTTTGGAAGAGTTCCAAACAAGCCACTCTAGAAGACTCAACAATAGAGGAAGAGTATAACACTTCATCATATATTGTGAAGGAATATATTTGGATCAAGAGGTTCATCTCCGAAATTTATGTGGTTCCTAGCATCAAGAGAGTGATCAAGAATTATTGTGACAATAATGGAGCTATTTCCTAGAATAAGGAACCTCGAACTTACTAAAGGACCAAACACAACCTTCACAAATACCATCTCATTCAAGAGATCACTTAGAGGGTTGATGTAAGTATCTTTTGGGGAGATACATAATAGATTGTAGTGTCTCTATTAACAAAACCATTAATGTAAAAAATACATGAGGGTTATATTGAATCCCTTGGTATAAGATACATGAGATATTAAATGTAATTTTTTTAAAATATTTCATCATTTTATAATAAAGGAACTCTTTTCTTATCATTCATTCATGTGTACTTTAATTTATATTACATGAATAGTGTAGTGATAATATCCCCTCAAAGTAAGGATTTTTGTTATCCTAAAATCAATGAACATCACAAAGTACAATGTGTTGTGGGGATATGTTAAAATTATCATGAGTAAAATATTGTAAAATATATAGAGTGTTTTATTCAAGATAAAAGAATAACCTCATGAGATAATAAGTCGGGAATTATTATTTGAACTTACCCACAAAAGTTATTCACATTAAATATCTTATATTCATTGATATACTTAGGTGTGTATGATTATTTTCAATCCTCATTACCTGAGGTAAGTGATGTAATGTTTCAGATCAACTCACCCTAAATATTAATTGGACCGGACCACTACATGACCTCAAGTATGACTCCCTAAATTTCATAAGTGGCTAACGTGTAATGGGGGCCTAAGGAGGTACCATGGGGAGGCTATACCCCTAGTATCAAAGTGAAAAATAGAAATAAATCAACCAAGAAACCATACACAATAAGAAAAATGAGAGTAGATAAAAATAAAATAACATCACATCTAATAATAATAATATGATGTCGGGCATATAGTCACACAACAATGATCACCCACTATCATGAACACTTACACAAAATAAATAAAAGAAATAAAATACCATGATGCACTAAAACTATAATCCATATATCACTCCATACTTCTGAAATAATCCAAGCTACCCAATTGAATGTTTAATATCTAAGACACAGGCCTCAACCCAACCTATACCTTCATCAAGTCAACAAATTCTGGGGTACCCATGTGCAATGTCACCCTGAGAAGGGTGTGAGTACAAAACATAATAGGTAAAAACCAACATGGTCTTTTAATAATTGATAATTTAGTGATATGTTCACATGATATTCCTTGATGAATAAAAAATAAAATAATTATGGAAATGTAACTAAAAAATAAATTCTTCGTCCAAATGCTAGAATGTATATAAGAACATTTTGGTTATCATTCCCACGTAGTAACCAATATTGATCCTTGGGTATGAGATCACAATCGTCCATACCTACTTTGGCTCAATTTTGGAATGCATATGAGGACATCTCAATGACCATTCCTACCAATAAGTCCCTCTGGCCAATCCACAGGTAATCTAGGGCAATCCATAGAGCATGTCCCTACCAAAAATAATATAACCATCCATGTGGCATGCAAGATCATCCAATTTGGAGTAATATACCCAACACCATATAACATGTCAACTACTTTATGTGAAATATCATCCATGGGAAAATATACCCAACCCCATATCATTCAGTTAGTATAAGAGTACTAGGGGTAAAATATTGATCCCCATGGAACACAACCTCAGGAAACTAGGGGTAATATATCCATCCCCATGGTACATCTATACACCAAGGTAATATACCAATACCCATTCCAATCATAATTACTTGAAAAAATAAAAAAAATACTGGTTAATTTGTAATTATAGGGTATGAATCATAATCAAGTAAAATAAAAATGGGGTTGTCCACAGGTCTGACCCATCTAATCAACCATAGACTTCTCAACTCACATTGTAACTGGGTTTCTAAGTTGACACCTTCAATATTATCTACCCATATCTATACCTCACCATATCCCCATTTATATTTTTAAGTGACTTAGGTCACATGGAATACCTACAATTACTACTTCCCATCTCAGATACACCCACTTTGGGTTAGTCTATCACCGGGAACCTATTGGGGTCCCCTCGATTAATATAAATGGAGGAACTATACTTGGAGTCCTTGGTCTCGATATGGTCTCTTATTATAACACCCTTCACTCAGGAACACTGTATTTCTTGATAGTATCATAATTTCATCATGGCCCCAAGTCCTCACAAGGTATTTTCCATACTACAAAGATCTAAAGAGATAACACATGGCCCATATCGATGTACGTGGTCATTCTAGGTTGTACCACTCACTTGACCCACCCCAAATCACCTTAGGTCTGCCAACCTAGGCCAAGAATATCATAATAAAGAATAATTTCTTTCCTCACACACATCTTGATGATCCTAAATAGCTCGGAAACACGAAAGGGTTCCTCTAAGGCCTACATGACTTACAACCTCTAGTTCCACCCTCACCTCCATGTTATAGGTGTATCAAGTCCATATTCATGCTCTAAAAGACTCATTTTTTTATAATCACCTCTCAAGAGGTTTGGAGGTTATATGGTATCTCAATAGTCATCTCCTCATGCATCTGTAACTCAGGAAAGAAGCTAGTTTATATGGGTTGTTTGTCACCATTGATGCTCATTTATTTCATATATCATGGTTTAATTTAAATAAATAGTTTATTTTAACATAAAATTTTCATTTTAATTTAAAGAATAATTTAATCTGTCAAACTCCTTTAAAAAAAAGATTGATCATCTGTGTGGCGAGACCGCAAGCTTCACATGACACACACGTACATGCATGAACCATAAGGGATAGTATGTAAGACCACCTAGCTCATACAAATCTATTAAACTTAAATATAAGTACTATACTATATTCCAAGTCTCACTAAGTTCCATCCATTCTCAGTCCAAGATCATTTCACCAACTATGCTCTTATCAAATGTCAAGAAGCTCATCCATATGACTTGATCCAATAACTCGTACAAAGAATCCCTAGACAAAAAAATAGAACTCAATAATTAATTAAACCACTTTAATAAATAAGTTAGAATTGATGGTATATAACCAGTTTTCCACGTTACTCTAGAACTAAATCCAACTTCCCATGGGAGGTCCACTGGGGACTCCCGACACCATTCCTAGGAAATTACCTAACCAATAGCATCATTACAATCATGATTTTAATTTTATAATTTAATAAAAAAACTCTAAATAATTATATTTATTGATGAAACTTACATGAAATGTTGAACATAGACTAAAATGTTGTTATGGTATGTCCCCGTGTTAGGCTGCACTAAAGTTCTAGAGAAATTGGGAGATTTCACTATTCTCTAGTGAAGCCTCTGAAAAATCACTAATAAAAATAGAATAAATAAGAAATGAATTAAAGGGAATATGATAATGTGAAGATTATGGAAAACCTTACCTAATATCTCTATTTAAACACACTAGGAACTATCTCCAAATGTGAGAGATCATGAGAGGAGAGGGGGAGACACCCTTGGGTCAGTTGAGTGAAACAGTAATGGAGAAGGGGTTTGACCCCCTTAAAATTTGGGGGGATAGAGTTGTAATTATACCCATATAGATAATACCAACAAGCTATTGTCACCCATGTACAATGGAGTTCCACTATCTGGCCATCGGCTAGCCTGGGGATGTAGGTTTTAGTCGTTCTATAGCATGGACACTGTGAACCTGCACCGACTCTAACCTGAACTCACAAATACCTTCCAAGGGCCATAAAAAAATAAAATACACATTTTTGAGTAGTCTAAGATTATATAAATCCTTATAAATCCAATTTCTAAATCTAATCATCCAACAACCAAAAAATAAAATTACCCAATAATTTCATCCTAAACTAGACACATACATTAAAAAGTTCCCATCATAACACTTCTCATTCTTGATAAGTCTCATTGGTTATCTAATTTCATATCCCACCCTATCTAATTCCCCACCTCATCATCAATCAGCTTCACCAATTCAAAAATCTAAACAAGATTTTAAATAAAAACTTCACAATTAAGACATTTAAGTCATTAAACCATGATCCAATTATTGTAACCATCATTGAAACTTCAAGAAACTACTTTCTTGGTCCTTTATATCTCATAAAATGATATTTTTACCATCCAAGATGTCATCGGGCCTACGGTTCTCCCCAACATAGCGCTTAACTCTCAAGAAATGAAATCATTCCATAGTATTTTTACCCTCTAAAGTCCTAGTAAAAACTTGATCCTGGAATTCTAAATATACCCTAATGTGGTTCCCAACTCAATGCACCCAGTTCCTCATAAGGTCACTGCTCAAACACTGAAACCCAACTAGTTTTTTGAATTAAAATTTAATAGATAGGTACCTGATCTTAATGAAATAGGCAAGAAAACATCATCCTTTCCTTAAAAAGGCCTAGCTAGTTCCTTGAAACACACCTATTACATCAAAAATGGTGTAACCAATGCAATTTCTAACCGACCATATCTAATTACATGTGAGAACACTATTCAGGCCACTTTAATCCAAATTTTCTTGAAAATTATTGGATGCACCCATCGATGCATCATCAACTACCTATTCATGATGAATTTAATTCACAAGGCATCCCATTACCATATGAGAAAGAAAAAGAAAGTCTATTCCTGACTCTCAATGTGATTCCACAGTTGATTCCTCAGTCATCCATTTCTACCATTGTTCCATACACAATCACGAATGCAACACATATCTGAAGAACCCACAGATCATTTGTTATTCATCTCAAGCTTGATTCCAATGCTCAAACTCCAACTAAAATCATAACATGGTTCATTTATGGATTCACTGAGGATTATAAACATTTCAATTTCAAAAATAATCGACATCCAAATGCCTATATGACCTTTCATTGGTCCATTCTATATGTCTGCAACCCTTTTGAATCGAGTTTCATACCTCTGTGATCGATATGATTCTCCCCACCATAGGAATGTCCTTATTATTACTTCATAGAATTAATTCTCAACCACCACATCCCATAGTCTGTTAATATCCTAAAATGATAACTAGATGTGATCATTCCACCTATACCTAAGTAATAATGTAAAACATCACTTTATCACTTGTTCTCATCTTATGGAAATGGTACCTTGATAAATTCCATAATCTACCCATTCATGTGATACTCGTACCAAGCCACTCTCACCACTTTTAATCAACCTTTGTCACCCCTATCAAGGTTTAACTTATATTTTCCATTCCATAGTACCTGATCTACCTAGGAAATTTTCCTTTAATATAGAAAACCTTAAAATTTCCATCAAAAACCACATGGCCACTAATAACATGTTCAGACCATTAAACTCACCATTATACCTTATCTCCTAATGTCCATTCTCTAATCCAAAACTTCATAGTTCTAAATGTATCTGATTCTACCTTAACTCAATCAAACTTAAATGGGTTTACACTCTCGTTCCACCCAATCATACAATCCATATAGCATTGTGCATCTCTGACACACTCTTTCCACCATAGTCTAATCAAAACCCAAAGTTCATGCTCTCTATCATGACCATTAACTGAACTAACTCATGGTCTTCTAATTCATTCATATTGAAAACTATGATCACGCACTCAATTAATAGCTATCTAATCTCATAATTTTTCTACCTCACCAATCTGAAATCATCCTCGATGATTTCGCCAAAAATATATACAAATCCCCCACATGTCAAGACTCTCCACACAAATCCACTAATGAGGCCCCTACCGCATGTCATTTTTTTCCAACCAAGAGTTCTCTAGAAAATCCTCTCCAAAATAGGGCACCTCACATGTTCTGTGATTAATCATATAACCACTTCCCACCAACATTATCTCAATTCCATAATCATCCACTCACACTCTCAAGGAGAATCTATAAAAAAATAGGGGCAGGCATCCAAATGGTCCTACCCTTCAAAACTAGCCTTGACATAAAATGATAATACCAGTGCTCTAGGTGATTCTCTCTAGAAAACTAATTAATTGGCATGCCTACATCACATAATCCATGACACCTCAGTGCATTGATCTCAACATGATCATAAAACTATGTTTTACACCTTTGAAGGAACTATATTTATAAGATAACAACTCAGGTGGGTTTCCCTCAACTAGTACTAAACATAGACTCACTACAGTTCCTAGCCGAGTCTAGGGGTCTCTAGATCTCCAACCAAGACCAACCAATCATGTCTCATATTAGGTTCACATGCAATGTATAACCACCTATCCCATGGACCAATCCTCTCACTAAGTTTGCGTCTTATAGAATTTTACACACACTCCTATATCAAGCCACCACATCAATATAGAAAACACCCATCTCTATGGACTCAATATATGGAAAGAATCACATGACAACTCATCCAACCATAAGGGAAATGATTTTAATGAGAATCCCCACATGAACTTCCCCCTAGAGAATCACCAACTCATTGGTCAATAGGTATATGTATAATGGAATCACCTTGGAAAACTCGTTCTAAGAAACAATATCCAGAAAGTTTGGTTAAGTATAATTACATTCCAATCTATATGAGAGAACACCATATAGGTTGTTACTTCCACTTTAAATAAACAAACCTGATAAAAAACACCCTGAAGGAGTTTAATTATAAGGAACCAAATTCCTATATTGACCAATTAAGGTTCACTAAAAGTCTACTCCTAGAGGGACTAAATCGTCATCATTTCCCTCAAACAAATTTTCATATATTCAAATGACCTACCATTATGAGGAAACATCTAAAAAATTTATCCCATGTGAGTATGATTCCACGAAGTACTTATATGGGAAAAAATCATACGAGCAGTTACTAAAACATTGACTATTCAAACCTCAGTCCACTATGAAATTTTACACTAGCTTCCTAATATATCATGGAAATCCTACAGATTTTATATGATGCATGATATGCCTCTCACCATAATGTCCAAGATCCAAATCTAGTAATCAACATATTTCTTGTAGGCTAAGTGATGAAAGACAATAAATCAACAATCATAAATCTAAAACCTCATGTGAATGACACTAGGTGAAATCACAAGTAACCATAATAGTGAAATCCATGAACATTAATCTCTTAGGTAGGTTAACCTAGAATTCTTCAAGAAAGGTGTCTACGATGCAGTAGATTGAGTTTTATAAAAAGTGTTGACATGTTTCTAAATCTCCAGTCTACCAAATCCAAAAACAATAAGAAAAAAATAAAAAACAATGATTTGATACCACATTATAATGTCTTGGACCTACTCATCATAAATTGTAACTATACCAAACCACTATGTGACCTCGGGTGCACCTCCCTGAATTATATAGGCTACCGACTAGTTGTGGAGGTTCAAGGAGGTATTGTAGAGATGTTATACCCCTATTATCAAAGTAAGTAATAATAATAAGTCAACTATAAATCCATACACAATAACAAAACCTTAGATTACATGGGAATAAATTTATATCTCATCCAATAATAATAATATATAGGGAATACACTCATATAATGATGATCACCTACTGGGATAAACATATATATTGAATAAATAAAAGAAATAAAATTCCATGATACATTGAATATACATTTCATATCACACTCCATGCTCCTAAAATCATCAGAGATATCTAGGTAAACATCCAACATCTAAGCTACGATCCTAATCCTAACCTGTACCTAGATCAAGTGAATGTCTGCTCGGGTACCCATGTGAAATGGTAGTCCGAGAAGGGTGTGAGTAAAAAACATAGTAGGGAACCACCAATGTGGTCCCATACTAACAAAAAATATACTAATATGTGAACATGATATGCCATGTTTTATAATAAAAATACAATAATAATATATAGGTAAATAAAAACTACCCTCTTTGGCCCAATGCTAGAATGTCTCTGAGCACATCGTGACGGCCATGCCAATATTTTAACCATTGTTTATCCATAGGTATAATACCTCGATCAACTATACATGATTTGGAATGATTTCAAAATTTCTATGAGCATACTATGATAATAATTCCTACCAAAAAGTCCCTTTGGATGATCTCTAGGTAATCTTGGGTGATCTATAGAGAACAGACCTACCGGTGCTAATATACTCATCCTCATGGAATGGGATCTTAGAAACTCAGGGGTAATATACACATATTAGTGGGATAAATCAACCACATCAAGTGTATTACAATTTGGTGGAAAATATACCCATCCCTAAATCAACCATAGATCAACCATATAGAATGGTCCTACCATGGGTAATATACAAATCAATGTGGTGCATGGGTTCATCCATATTGGGGTAATATACCCATCCCCATGGAACAGTGTGGCATCAGGGTAGCATACCCATCCCAAGGCTAGCCACAATGACTTTAAAAAGAAAATACTCCCGAGGCATCCATCATTTTGGGGAATCAAGCATGATAAAGTAAAATAAATAAGAGATCAGTTGTATGCCTGGCCCGCCTAAAACACCATATCATTCTCATATCACAACATAATATTGGTTCTAAGGTGACACCCATAGTTTTCTCTACCCATATCCATTCCTCATATAATCCCATTTGAAATACTAAGAGACTCGAGTCCCATGGAACACCATCAATCACCACTACCCATCTCATATACACCTATACAAGGCCTTCTTATCACTAGGAAACCACTTTTGTCACCTTATTTAATAAAAATATAGGAACTTAACTTGGATTACTTGGTCTCAATCAGGTCTATTAGGTAAACACCCCTCACTCAGGGACACTAAATCTATCAGTAGCATCATAAGTGTGTAACGACCCGAAATTCTCACAAGGTATGTGTCATACTAAATAGGTATGAAGAGATGAAACATGTCCCATCTTGATGTTTTTGGTTATTCTAGGTTTTCCCATTCACTCAACCCCCCCCCCCAACATGCCTCAGGTCTTCCCACCCAGTCCAATAATATTTGAATGGGGGAGGATCACTTACCCTTGACCCATCTTGATTATCCTAAATAGCTCAATAAAACAAAAGGGGTTTCCTATAAGGACTACACAGACTATGATCTCTAATTCCACCCTCACCCTCATCTTGTAGGTGTCTAAATTCCCTGTGAATTTTCTAAAAATATCATTTGGTCTAGCCTTTCCTCTCAATAGGTATAAAAGCCACTCAGTATGTCAATATTCATGGCCTCAACTGTCAACATATGATGAAACAATCTAGTTAACATTACCACATTTTCTCATTAATTTAATGATGCATGGTCTAATTTAAATAAATATTTAATTTTAACTTGACCTTTTCATTTAAATTTAAATAAGTATTTAATCAGTCAAATCCATTTTTAACAAAAGTTTGGACACCCGTGTGGTGAGACTACAAGCTCAACATAACACATAAGAACATGAATAAAACATAAGTTCTAGTATGAAATACCACCTACCTTATACCAATATTTAAAACTTAAATAGAAGGGATTAATTATATTCCAAGGATTGTTAAGGTTTGTTCATTCCTAGGCCCAACTCATGTCACTAGTTGAGCTCCTGACACATGCCAAGAAGATTAGTCATATGACTCGAGCCCCTAAATCACATCAATCAATCCCAAAAAATATTTTATACACTCAATATTTAATTAAAATATTTTGATAAAAAGTAATAATATATTAAATCTAATTGGATCACCAAATATCATATGAATCGAAGTCAACATCCCATGGGATTCCCATGGGGACTCCTAACACCACTATTAGGAAAATCCTGAACCAAAAATTTCATTACAATCATTATTTTAATTATGGATTTTAATAAAAAATATAAATAATAATTTATTGTGAAATACCTAAGTTGAAATGATTAATAGATACTGATGGAACTCATTATTATATGTCCCTCGTTCTAGGCTTCACAAAAGTTCAGAAGTAATCAGGTGATCTCACTTTTCTATGGTGAAATTTCCAATTAATTCCTAATTGAAAATAAAATAAATTTCCAAAGGACAAAGGGGAGGAATAAAATGGGAAGAATATGTAAAACCTTACCAAGTATATCTTTGGAAATTCCCAAGAACAATATCTAGTAGAAGGATATCAAGGTAGGATAGGGAGAGGCCACTCTTGGGTTGACCGATCAAAACATAGGGGGAAGGGGTCAGACTGCCTTAAAATTTTAATGAGGTACAATTTGAGTTATACCCCTAGAAATATAAATTTCTAGTTGTTACACTACAAAGATCTAGCTTGTGGAACCCCTATACAAAGGGGCCACAATCTAGCCACTAGCTAACCATTGCCTCTAGGCTGTAGCTATATTGCAACCTAGCCCACCCCCTGGTCTAGCTTCATCTCCAACCCAAAACCCCCAAACAATTTTTAATGTATATAAAAATAAAAAATGCACTAGTTTTAGGGGTACAAGATTTTGGAACTTAATTATGAATCTAAATTCAAAATCCAACCTTACAATAACCAAAATATGTTATATTCCCTAATAAATTTGGCCCAAACTAGACAAATACATTATAATCGAGATACCTTGCATGATAACAAACATTATTTGAATTATTTTTTTGTGTAACCCTTGAGTTTTATCTAATTAGATGGTGGTTGAATGTGTTTTTATTCATGTATTTGGTTGGATCACAACTAATATGGGATTTGTTTCACTTATATGATTGGAAAAGTTATTTGATCCCTTCATTAAAATGGACTGAGTAAATTCATGTGTATGCCTGGTTGAGTGAAATTATGATGTGATAATCTACTTGGATCAGGTAAATTTGATGTTCTCATCTACTAAATTAATGACATGTAATGTATTATTCTATTTGGCTAGTCTATTTTTTGTAGAATCATGAATTAATGACATGGATTAGACTAGATTGACATGTTCTATGTCTAGAGGTTACTTAATGTCATGGATAAGGGATTATATAGGTATAAATGTAAGTGTTAATCACATATTGTGTCAGTTTTTATTTACATCATGTTTATTTTATTTTTTTGATAATTAAAATACCTTACATTATTAATTTAACTAAATACTTCATTAATTGGTTAATTATAATTTCTCACAACATCATTGTTAATTCCTATGTTATTATTAATTTTTATTTAATTATTTAATAATTATATTGTTTGATGTTTAATTTTGTGATACTTAAGTATTAAATTATTTTGATAAAGATAATTAACTCTATTTAAATTGAAATAAACACTAAAAAAACTACAATGAACCCTATAAAAATTAAAATCAACCCTATAAAAACTGAAATGTACCCTATGAAAATTGGAATGAACCATAAAAAAACTAATATTAACCCTATGAAAACTAGAATTAACCCTATGAAAATAAACACTAAAAAATTAGATGATCTCTGCAAAATTAGTTATACCTTGACTTTTTTGTACATTTATAACTTTTTGGTTTTTTGAGTATGATATTTTTGGTGAATTATTCTTTTGTTAAATTATTATTATTTGATTCACAATGTTTTTGTGTGATTGTTTTTTCCCAAAAAATATTTAAATGATTATCAGAGTTGTAAAACATGGAAAATCATTTAAAAATACAATATATGGATTTTTTATAGAAACCATGGATATTAACCATTGATTGAAATTTTGAAGCACCCATGTAAATAAAATCATTGAATTGTATGACTTTTTTTAAATGTTTTTTGTATTTTTTTCAACTACTCCATTTTTAATTGGATGATAGGGAACCTACATGAGCCTAATTTTGACATGGGATAGAGAAAACCAGCATACACCTACCATTTTTATGGTAATGAGGAGAACCTATAATTTAAAGGGAATTTATTATGAACCCATGAAAATAGAAGAGGGGACCCAAAAAGAAAGCGGGTTATGTCGATGACCTAACCCTAAAACCAAACCCACCCACCACTATGATACCGATACTAAATTTCTAAAATCATGTTTTTGTCCCAATGCCTAACATCATCATTTTTCACTATCCCCTCAGTATACCTCAAGACACATTTCACCACCACTACCATGCTATGAGGTGATAATGAACACCAAGTGATGTCATGGAAGTAATGCTAGAGAAGTAAGGGAAACACCAAATAGTAGTTCCAAAGAAGACCCTAATGAATGGAAGCACTGAGGACCTAAAAACAACTAGGGGAGGAATCCAAGGAAAGGAAAAAGTGAATATGGGATGCCTAAGAATATACTAGGAACACCACCACCAAATCCATACAATGGGAAAGATCTGTCATAGCTTGTTCCCACAAACACAATCCTAATACACCATGGAATTCAACACACTTAACCAAGAGGGTTTATTTCATGGTCAAATATATTTTAAGGGAATATGAGGTCCATATCCAAACAAAAACAATCCATGGATACCCAAAAAACCAAAAACCAAATGGGGGAATCCATTATTGAAACATGGATAAAAGAAGGAATAGCCATGGAGAAGGCTTCAACCAGAATCTACTGATTCACAAATGAGGCTTTGTTAGAGGATGATGAATGATGGTAGGGAATTAATTTAAAAAGATCAAAAAAGATACTGGTAAGGCCATTATACCATGGTGTAACAACCACAACTCTAGTAACCTAGAACCAATGGTTATTTACTACATTGGTACAAAACACAAGAGATCGCATCCCATGGGATAAAATAGTTCAGTATTCTTAAGAGACAAGATACATACTCGATCTCACAATATAATCAAAAACATTAAATAAGACATAAAATTACACTAGTAACTTTATTATTTCTTCTAGTATATCCCAAAAATCATTCAAAGTTCACTTCTTAGTACCCTATTGAGAGGAAATCATAACAAAGGGTGTGCTATTATGGTCTATAAAGGAAATAATACAAGAAAATATATCATATAATAAATAAAAAATGAATAATATTGCAGAGATAAACAATAATAAAGTATTTAATATAACTAATATCATGAAAGGGTAATATATCCATGGATGACACATGAACATAAATAATCACATACATAATAATAAATTTTTTCATAATGATATAATGATAAATATTGAGCATCAAAATCCTACCATAAAAGCCTCATTCCAAGACATCATGAAAAAATAGGTAAGTCATACACCAAATATGAAAAATCACAATCTTTTTCATGAGGTATGGATCCTTTAATTTTTAGTTTAAACTCCTATAAAGATCACTTTTTGTATTAGACTATTAAGTTAGGTCCATGGGCTAGTTGGGTTGTTTTCTAAAAGGAAGAGAAAAAAAGGGATGTAGGTTGGATGCAGGACAATTACAAAATGTGTATTTGGTTTACATGACATGTATTAAATACATGACATGTAATGTCCTGGGTAGGCCAATTCATGACGTGTAAAGGGTTTTTTTCAAGGGTAAGACCTTGATATTTACATGACATGTAAAACATTTAAATGTCATGTAAAACATTTACACACCATGTAAACACCCATGTTCAGTTTTTAAAATAATAGGTAGGGCCTATATTTTCATAAGAATCCCCCTCCCTCATTTCTTTTTCCCTCTTGCAAAGGAGACACACTTAAAGAGATCCCCCTTGAAGTCTAACCATAGGATTTTGGGTTGTTTCATTATATGGACTCAGAATCTTCTTTCATCAGTCTCGTTGGATGTATTCTGGTGATTTCTTCATTCTTCTTGTGCCTTTATTAATTTTTTTCTCACTAATAGAGTTTTTTTGATGTAGCCTCTTATAAGATATTTTCAAGGTATTTATCCATTTCTATATTTTCTTCTGATTCGGGTCGAATCAAAGGCCGATATGAGATGAGTGTTCTAACAAGGACCTACAGAAGGTGGTTTAAAACTTTACAACAACATTTGGTGTTTTATTTGTAGTGTTGTTGTTGTTCTATATGGCAGACTTTCTAACGTTACCCATAAATTTAATTGATTTCCATTATTAAATTAGTTGGAACCTGGCTATGTTTTTCAAGTAGGGACGTTTTATTGTTATAGGTTGTTAGCCCCAAACTGGACCACATGTGAGGTATTTTATAACCTATTACCTGTGATATACCACCACATTGGGTGTGTGTGAGCTCACCACTTGTTTTGGGATACTTAATGAATTAAATTGAATTGATAGGATATGGTTGTTTCCCCATTTTCATGTTATTGTATTTAATTAAATTGTATAAATTATTTATATGGAGATTATTGTATAAGCTGGATTAACTCATGGGTTGTAAATGGTTATGAAGTGATTAATGAATTGATTGATGATTTGATAGTGGTAGTGGATTAGTTGCAAGAGCTCCTTGGATCCAAATTCTATCAGATTCCATGGAAATTTGTTCTCCATGGATATTGATTACAATAGTGGATTCCTTGGACATTTATAATCCTTAGATCTTGATTCCATAGGATACCAAGGGTTTTTCTACCCCTTAGATTTGGATTACTTGGCCTCGCATTGAACATGCTCTGTTAACATGCTCATTTGACTTCGCCAAAGTATTTACTGAGTTTCCATTGATATTCTCTTGGGACTCTATGAGGATGCCTTGATATTTTATACCTTGGATCTGGCACTTCAAAGTATAATGCTAGATTACATGGTGGGGCTATTCTAGATGTTATACAATAGATTACACGGCATGGCCATTATGGATGGTATACACTGGATTACATTGTGTGTCCGTTGTGGATATAATACATTGGATTACACAGTGTGGCCATAGTGGATGTTATATACTGGATTACACGGTGTGGTCATTATGGATGTTATACACTTGATTACATGGTGTGGACATTGTGGATATTTTTCTACACTTTACAGATATCCCTAGTTTGGGTATTTGATTACAGTTTTTAGACATGATGATATCACACCAACTTATGTATGCTGTATTATTAGCCCTGGTTTAAGGGTGCTTGATTATTATTCATAGGGAGAAATTTTTGTTTTTACAGGATCATATATACTTTGACAATTTACTTTTATTATTGTTATACTTGTGATATGCTGCACATTTCTTATTTTTATATTACATAGACTAGACTTCTTATTAACACCTTTGGTGGTGGCCTACATAGTGTTATCTCATGCCATGTTCAAGATTCCATTGGGTTCTCGAATAAACTTCATGGATACAGGTAGGGATCGAGGCAAGCACCCACTTTACGATGCATGCTTGATTATTCCTAGGAGAAATGGTTCACAAGACCGAGATATGGTTATGATACTATGTGAAGATAGTTATTTTTGGTCTTTTTGGTATTTTATACATGTGATTTATTGGATGTATGTTTCCATGTCTTTCCTTACATTTTATATAGAGGCATGACATGTTCATCTTATTTTATATAAATGTATTTTTTGCCTTATTTATTGTTTTTATCTTTTGGATTTTATCTTCTATCAATGATTTATATTATGATTATTAATATTTATTGACTTCTAATACTTCTACATTACTCGGATATTGAGGGTATAGTCCTCCCATAGTACCATTACAAACTCTCACTTCTAGTTGGAAGCCTCTAGCATATCGGGATGCACGCTTGAGGCCATGTGACCCACTGGCCTAGGGAACCATTTAGTGGATCCCAGGTTGGGATGTTACATGTATATAGGTCATAATTATGTTATAAACCCCACCTAGGGAGGATGATATGATAGAGGACCCTACATTGTTCTCCAGGAAGGATACATGAACTTTATCTAATTTCATCCTATAGTGGGGATCAAAATCCTATACTACGGATGTAATTCCACACTATAACCACCGAGTAATAGACCAAGGGACCACAATCAACTGTTAATAATCTATACATCACTAACATAAGAAACCCAAAAATGTCACTTGTGTCGCATCTATAACACCAAAACCATGGTCACCATCATTTATAATACTAAAAAATACTCGGGATAGGCTACTCATAGGCCTCCATTCAAGTCTTGATGATAGATATTCTTGAGGGAAAACTCTCCAATGGTAGTACAAAGCATGTACTCATAGTACATGACATGCATCTAAAATTCGGTCCCCATTCGTCTCCCCTCTTAGTACTCATCATGTAAAAGGAAACTATATGGTGTATTACCATGTCACATAGAAATTGACCATTTCCAAACCTCTAGGTGTCTTCTTTCCTACACATGGCCTGGTTTTCCATGTAAACTCATATGTAATGTACCCTCGGTACACAGAGTGTCTTATCTATCTACCTACTTGTCCATTTCCTTAGCTTTTGTTCATGTTCAGAACCCCATTCCCATGTATGGAACCTCATTCCCATGTACCTAGATGTTCAATTCATCTCATATACACCATGATGCCCTGGACATATACTCACACATGACCATGTCCTCTTACATGTCACTTTTGGCCATGAACATGGCCACATGACCTGATCTCACTACACTTCATACTAGAAAAACATGGCATATAGCCCCCAAAGTTTATCTTCCTTGAATAGGAATAACATGAAATGTGTTCTCCAACACTAAATGTCACATGATTGGGAATTCTAAATGGGAATCCCCTATAATCAACCCAAAACTCCCTAATTTCCTTAGAAACCCCTAGATCTGCTACTATAGGGTCTTTATTAGTTGTAATAGTGCTTTAAAACCTTAAAAAATGAATAAATGAGGATCTAGAAGTAAATAGAAAAAACCCCACCTACCTCATGGGGAAATTACAAAGATTATGGTTCAAAATTATGCCCAGAACTTGTTGCACCTCAATTTGGTGATGATCGACATCAAAAACATAGATCAACGGAACTTCCTCCCCTCAGTTCATCCTCAAGTCATACATCTCCTTGGAAGGAAACCTCCTCTTATATATTCCATCAATAAAAAACAAAGGAATATTATTAATTTAATTTTATTAAATTAATAAACCTCCATTTAACACCCCTCCAATGGCTTCCTCCGACCGAGAATCTGACATCGAAAAACTTTATTTAATGCTAGGGTAAACCCCTTGTTCTACTCAACCATAGTCTCAAAATACATTTATCCTATTATTATAAACATAATCCCTCACTGTAACTATGAATTCAATCCTTTATTATAGTTCATAAATACAAAGTGATCAACTAAATCATATCCCCTTAGAGTGTCTAACCTGGTGTGCAGTCATAGGCCCACTCATTATAAATCAGAATAATAATCATTTCAATGAAAAATCAACCATTTTGTGGTGATTACCCCTAGTTGAGTATGTACCATAGTAACATCCAATTTCCAAAAACTATACATGGATTTTTTTCTTAGAAAACCATATACTCAAGAATTTAGAAATATTTCATGTTATCATCCTGTACTTATACTCATATCTAATGTTTTCAATATGGTTCTATAACATTTTTCCAAAAAGTAATTAATCTAATATCCAAAAACAAAAAAAATATCTTATGATACCAACTATGGGAACCCATGATAAAACATATATAAATATGAAATTTATTTCATTATTTAGATAATACATCTCATAAATTTTTTCATAACCCATGGATTTATAAGCTTATCATCTCCGAGATAATCAATATGAATGTATTATTTTAAATCTCTCATTAAAATTTCCCCTTAATTATTCTCCTCTATATCCTCTTCTAGTCATCTCATAAGTTACACTCATCTTCATAACCATGGTGATGGATGTAACTATAAGTTACTATAAGATTATCATATGTGTATATTCAAGATACATTTTAAAATAATTCCCAATAAATCATAAATCAAAAAACATGAGTCAGGGAATAAGAATTTGAATAATATTTTTCTTCAAATTGAAGAGTGTGGAAGAATAGGTCAAGAAACATGATCCATGAAAGTATAACATTTTAATGGTAATATTTATAAGAGTGTTTCATAGATAAAAACATAGAAATTATATGTATTGGATACCCACTAATACATTCATTTCATAGTATCATTGGGATAACCACCTATATACCTTCTTGGTATTGGGGTAATCCTCCCATATTCCATTGTGATTGGGATAAAACCTCATATGTACCCCCATTATGTTGGGATAAATCTTCTTGTTTACCTTCTTGGGATTGAAATAATCCTCTTGTGTAGCCTAGGTCTTGAGATAAAACCTCTTCTGTATCCCTTTGTCTTGGGAGAAATCCTCTTATTTACCTTATTAATCTTGGGATAATCATCTCAAGTACACTTAGGCACTGTAAAAACCTCTCTTATACTACTTTTTCATTGGATAAATCATTTTTTTTAACATCTTGGGCTTGGTATAATCCTCTCATATACCCTTTGGATTGGGATAAATCCCCAAATGCACCCACATAAGCTAATTATATATACATGTATCCAATGAATTGGAGGGATATAAAGGACCATTCCCATAAATCATCAATACATATGGTCCCACTTATGAAAAATACATTAAAAACATTGTAAAGAACCCATGGAAATAAAAATGTGTTTCACAAATGTAAATGGTTGATAACTAGAAATTAAATCCCTCAAAATAGTATTTCATTAGAATATTAAAAGGATGGTTCATGAAAAATTAATTCCCTTGAAATAAATCCTCTATAAATAAAGTGTAAAATATAAGAAAACCCATAAGCTAGTTCTTATAAAACATGTATAACATTGTCATAAAATGATATGTTATTTTTTATTTTTAAAATTAATTTTATAAAAGGTCACATTTGATAAATTGTATAGGATTAATTTTTAACATAATTTTTTTTTAAATATTAATAATTTATCCTTGAAAGAGATGTAATATTTTTATAAATGATAAGTGAATTTATTTTTGAAAACTTTTACATTAAAAAAATCTTCAATAATGTGGCCTTAAAAAGGACATAAATATTTTAAAATTTGGATGGGAAAACACATTAAAAAAGATTCATTTTAGAATAATCATTAATTATAGATACATGGAAAATACATAAAGGTTTCCAAAAGGTGAAGTGAAAACTCTTTAAAAACATTTACTTTTAAAAATAATAATAATAAATAGAGACTTGAAAATTGAAGAAAGGTTTCCAAAGATAAATAGAGTGGAAGATAAAATACATGATTTTTAAAATATGGAAAACCTTTTTAATATTTTTAAATAACATTGTTAAAAATTAAAATCATTAAATGGGTAATAAAACTTCATTTTTAAATGGGTAGAACTAAAATATAGAGGTCATATGATAAAACACATACTAGGATTTCCAGGTATAAAATAGAAAATTAGAGGAAAATGAAAAAATGAATGAGGAGAAACTTTCATTGTGGAGTATGAGAATTATTATTAGCAAAATTAAATTTTAATGAAGGAATAGAACTCATATATTAGGAATATTTGAATAAAAAATTATCTAAAAAGATATAAATAGGGTATATCAAATTAAATTAGAGTTGAAGATCAAGGATAAACATTTTAACTCAAGAAGATGATTAAGTTATAAAAACCACCAGATTTTTGGGATGATATCAATCATAGCCTACAATAAGATAGATCATGAATGGAAGTGAATTTTATAAGTTCAAAAATAATTTTTGATATTTTAATTCAAGGGTGTAGTGGTTACCCTTTATAAGTGGATATTGGCTCATAATATTAAAACATTCCACAGTAAAATGTGATTGAGATAGAAATTGTTACAACATAAGGATTATTTAAATAAAAACCTATTGAATGAGATATATATAAATTTAACTTAAATAGACATTAATAAAAATTATTTCTTGATATAATATCTCAATTGGTAAAAATATATACCACATAGAATAAATTAGCTGTAAAATATAGAACATGTCTCAAAGAGAGTAATTTTAGATAAAAACTATTACCTTGGTCATAGTTCATCCAGCACTTGCACAAAAAATCATAAATAATTAAATTAAGATTGTTAATAAAAAACCCAATATCCATATTCATATATATAACCATTTATACACCTAATTGATAATAATTACATATGTATATATATTAGTTTGTTTTTAACTATTTTCCCACGTCGGGTGTCTATATCATTAATGGTTTATACTAGTTTCATGGGAGTGGTGTCAGATTTTTCTTCATAAAAAGTTCATACTTCAAAGATAATTAATTATAATATAATTAATTAGAAATAATTATATTTGAAATTAAATTTTCCTATCATGAGTGTTTCATTCCTTGTCCTAGAAGATGAAGTTGATAATAAGCATACTTCATTGATTGTTAACAAAAAAAGAGTTTTATTAATAATTGACTTAAATATTGATGTATGTTTTCAAAAATAAAAACCAAATAATTATTTAAATATTAATAACATATTAAATCATTAATTACTTTGTTATAGTCATCCATGGTATAATATCATAGTATTAATGAATTTGGTGGTAAAACCTACCAAAACAAGAATGTGTCATTATTAATGGATGATTATTATGTGATTTAGTTAAAATGTAATTACACTTATAGTATAAGGGTATCATTTAGTGGTTATTAGCATGGTATATCAAAACTATCTATTATATACAAGAATACATAATTTATATTAAATAATTACATAATTTTAATAAATTTTTTTCTCTTAATATGTTTGATTTAAATAGTTGAATTAATAATGATTATTTATTAATCATATCATTAAAAAGTTGTAAATTTTATCATAAAATACCCATAATGATAACATAAACATAACATTTATCCATCAAATTAATTGTCATTATGATCCATGTTATGCGGTGATGAAAAGAAAAATAGAAATAATTTTTCCTATGGAGGCGATAGTCTACAGGTTTATGTGGATAATGATTTCATTTCCCATAGAATCAAAGATATAAAAATTTTATTACTTTAAAAACATATATATGTTATAAATATCATACTTATATATTATGTTTATTATTTATACTAGTATTGTAAGTTAGTTATGGAAAATAAACGTGTGACTTTGTGGAGGCAGTAGTTATCACACATAAGAATGTCATTTTCAATTTTATTAAGGGGAAATGTGAAAAGATGATTAAATGTTATTAATAAAGAATAATAAAATTATATTCATAATGAATATTTATGTTACTGTAAATATATTTTATATTTTTCATTATAAAATATAAAATATAACTGAAAGGAGTTAAGGAAAAATGATTACTCATATTGATCACTTTGAAATTTTCATAGAAGATCCCTTAGAAATAGATTGCATAGTATAATATCATATGACCAGAAGCATGAGGGAGTGGAATGGGATTATAGGTTAAAGTTATAAATTTATTTAGTAGTAAAATTAATTTTTAAAAGTGTATTAAAGGGGTGATGATAATATCCATTTATAAGTAATGAGAATGGAATTATTGCGAATATTTAAACTTAATATAAAGGGGGCATAGGTTAATCATGTCATGTGGAACTGAAAATAGACAATAATTGAGTAAAGGGTGGTATAAGGTCATTAATATATCAAAAACTAAATTATAAACATTTTTTAAAATTATTCCATTCCCTTTATCTATTGAATAACTTAAATTTTCAATTTATAGTTTTTCTGTGATAACAAGTTTTAACTATAGGAACATATTCTCTTTGATTAAAAATTAAGTGGTCCTTATTAAATAATTTTTTCTTAATGATTATAAATTCTAAATCCATTTTTTATTATTTAATTTCCACAATTACTAAAATTTAATTTTAATATAATATATATATATATATAATGTATTAAAATAATTTTTGAGAAAAATATTACTTGAGTTATAAAATATCAATCATTATTTTGTAAACTATAAAAAAATATATAAAAATAAATTATTTCAACTATAAAATTAATATATCTTCAAAAAAATGTTTTATAAATTTATTTTATATATATATATACTAAATATGTCTTAAAAGTTTGCAGTATTAGTAAAAAATGGTGTATTTCACTATTAATCTAAAAATGTTACAAAAAAATAGAAAACTTTTACCATAAGATAATTTTGAAATTATAAATTAAAAAATTATATTCTATTTATGTAATTAAATTAATAAAAATTAAATTATTTTATTTATAATTAAAATAAAAAATAAAAAGGTAAACTTCTTTTTTAAAAAAATTGGTTTTTAGAGCACTATGTGTTCTAATTATTATTTATTAATAATTTATATTATAAATGGTTCTAATATATTATTTCATATTCTAAAATATTATATATTTTCATTTAATATTATTCAATTTAATTATTAGGATAAATTATACAATAAATTTAATAATGTAATATCAGAGAGAATAATTCATTTTAATAATAAATCTCATTTATTCATTATCCACTAAAAGTAATAATCCTTAGTTTATTTATATAATTTTATTTACTATTTTTTTATAATTATTATATTTTTCAACATAATATTCATTAATATTCCTCAAATAATTTTATTTCATTGTTTTGGGTGAAGCATTCTATCAAAAAACAAATTATTTTAGGGAAAATATATTCTGAAATCATGGGGTGTTACAAATTATCTCTCAAGGTTATTTAAATTTCATTTCCAAAATTTAAACATAGTTTATAATAAATTTTTGTTATTGTAGTGTATGTGTATCTTATAATTATAGGGGATCAAGACATGCTAGAATATAAAATTATATTTTTCTTATTTACATGAATTTAAGACCCGTTGTGTTGTTCTAAATTTAAGGGATAATATTTATACTTCATATGTAATGTTCTATATTTTTGAAGTAAAATTGTTTTTATTTATTTTATGTGATGAATTTTTTTTATTTATACAAACATAAATTTAAAATTAAATTTCAAATAGAAAATCCAAATTTATTATAATAAACCTAACTATTTTAAGGGGGAAAAGTTATATAATATTAAATACAATTCTCATAGAAAAGAATTGATCATATTTGATGTTCATTGAGGTATGTTGATGATATTAAGAGTATATTTAAAATATAACTAAATAACACATCCAGTATTCTATTTTTCATATCAATTTGGTAAATTATAAGCAACTAATTAGATTACATAAGCTCATCATATTCAAAAATATTGTTGTGAAACATACTAGTTATGCATACTAATATTAGAGAGACATACACATCTATAATCTAATATATTCCCTCATAAAATATTTTCATAGAGAAGGGAGAATTGTAATTTTTCCTTTTTATATAGTGGAAAATACCTAAGTATATTTTAAAGATAATGATTCTTGTTTAGGTGTCATCTATCCTAAATCATATATCTTTAAATACAATTCATTATTAATTAATTTTTCATACACTATTAGAAAATTGTATATATACTATGTGGAAAATGAATAATATCCATAGTCCACGTAAATAATTTTTTTATTTCATACTTTATTTATTACCTTCAAATTTTATGTAAATTAAATTTATAAAATTATTTATTGAATAATTTTACTTTTAATAAAAGAAAAAGTTAATTTTCCCATCACGATATTTAATCGTCTCCCCTCTCAAGGTTCCTTGGGTAACAATTTATAACTTTGTGATCTCAATAAGTGGAATGAGAACCTAATGTTTCTCACTTAGATTCTAATATAAAAAATCAATTTTTTGGGAATTTTATGACATATGGATTAATATATAATTCTCTTATATTTTATAGAACTAACGATTAATATTTCACATTATAAGTGCTTGATTTTATATATTCATGTGGTTATTATGATAAAAAATATTCATTATGATTCTCATTTGACAATTAATTAAGGATAATTTTTTCTAAAGAGATATAAATGATTGTGGTTTGTTCTTTAATATAAGATTCATTTAAAACCCCTTTTATTTTTTTTATTAATTTGAAATATGGGAAAACTTAAATGATATATATAGAAAATTAATTAATTAATAAGCTGTTGTGAATCTAACTACAAAGATAGAATGCAAAGATATAAATATTAATTTTATTATGGGAAAATTTTTATAAAGGTATCTTATTTCAAAATAAAATAATAAGGATAAGAAAAATAAAAATGGTTCTAAGAATATAGTCACACTAATGGAGGAAATGGTTTCTTATTCTCATCAATCATATAAAACTAACACTATAATAAATGTTTTATAAAATTTTCAAATTTCATATTATCCCATGATAAGGAAAATTTGTTTTGATTTCATTGACGAAGACATGGATACAACATTTTTCCATCAAGATAGTGTTATTGTAGAAATAACGAATTGTTCATGTCCTTATAAGAAAATGTGCATCATCTAAAAATTAAAATTAATAGGATTCAATATTTTTAATGAAATTGGATTTATAAAAATAAAATCTAAAGGAATGAAGATTTAAATTAGAATTTTTTGGATTAATATACATTTATAAAGATTAATGAGAGAATAAGTTTTCTATGATAACATTAATATTAATTAGATGATCAAAATTCATAGGTGAAGGCATTAAAATATAACATGATCTTTCTCAAGGCACAACTTGAAGAGTGAATAAAATTTGGCGAAGTGGTATTTTTTATATTAAAGGAGGATTCGACCAAACTAAAGTGAAGGAATTTAAAAATTAATTAGATTGAAAAAGATCTAAAATAATATGAAGGGAAAATAAAGTTAGATATACCTAACAAGTTTATTTTTTAAATATAAGAATCTATATTATATATTGGAAAGAAGAATTAATTCTATTTCAATATGGAATAATTCATAAGGGAATATGGTAAAGATGTGTTACTAATGTGGATATGTTAAACACACCTTCAATGTGTGTTTGGAGGCTAAGGATATGAGAAAAGTGATAAATCCAACTAAAACATCGCATCCATGGAAGAATAATTAATTATATGGTTTATTTGGGGGATGTTTCATTTTCCTCTAAAAATAGACTTGTAGTAATTTATTATGTCATAAAAGGTAATAAAGGTTCCATGATGAAACCCTAAATCCCCATGTAATAGAGGAGGAAAAAACAAAATGAATAAATATATGTTTTATTTGAATAACATATTCATTGAAATGTAGGAATGAAATTATGAATTCAAAAAAGTGAGTGAAATATTTTATA
Source organism: Viscum album (assembly GCA_963277665.1). NCBI lineage: Eukaryota > Viridiplantae > Streptophyta > Magnoliopsida > Santalales > Viscaceae > Viscum > Viscum album. The sequence continues at coordinate 373,373,659 of OY728163.1, read as the reverse complement.
ATGGTTTTCTACCTGGTTAGAGAACAGAAAAATCAAGATATTAAATAAAGTTAAAACATCCACCCTCTAAATAAGATTAAGATTAATTATTAATAAATATTTTATAAGGATAATCAAATAAGTGGTTTTCTTAGTAGATAATGGTGAGGATAAGTATAAATAATTCATGATTGGAATAAAAAATTACCATATAAATAAAGATGTGAAAGTTCATGTAATGAAACCCTCTTTGAGGTGGAAGGGTGGAGAAAAATTATATGGTGTTTCATTAGAGGTGGACATATAAATTAGTGGGATAAATCTTATAGTATGATTGAATTTAAAGCCAAATAGGATAGGGGTTTGTTTCATCGGAAAAAGGAACATGTGTTTGGTGATCACCCATGTGGCATGAACAAAATGATCTAATTAGAACTGAGTAATCTATACTATTTATCTTGTGAAGGATATGTCATAGTTAAATGATTTCACATTGGGGACACCATTTTTATTTCATTATGAAAAAGACCATACCCATGGTCAGTGAAAAATTGTCTGATGATTTGATTGTGGGGGGTTTTATATCTATACAATCATTCATGTAGGGTTTACCATATGTCCATAGAAACTCCCAAAAATTACCACATCTATAATTGGGTATAGACCTACTTTACAAAGTTAGGAAGTTAATTGGGTTTTCAAATCCAACGGAACTTAGGAACTCACATTGGTTGAGAGGATGGGAGGTTAGGCTCATAACACCCTTTTGGGGGAAATTTTTGCCTACTCTAGGACTCTCTTAAAAATTTAGGATATTTTTGAGAATCTATTACTAATACCAATACTAGATAGGTTACCCTAACAAAATGATCAAGTACCATATCCTTCCATGTGTAAAAGAGAGCCTACTAATGGGTACATCTATATGTATATGAGCTTATTCACCTATTTCCCATTAATGGAAATATTCTTTTATTTTAAAGCTAACTAGGAACTTTGGATTTTGTTTCCATCTAGTGAGGTTATTAATATCTTGAATATGGGATTGATCCATTATGAGGAATCCTACGTATCCTATTTATAATAGGAATCAAAACCCACATATTTTGTTAAACCCATATAGTTTAATTTCATGTGTAAAGGACTTATATGAGGAAACTTAGGTAGCAAGTATTGAACATGAACCTTCAGGAGGCATCCTACATATCCTAGTTATAGAAATAATCATATCCATCATAGTTTGATCATGAACTTTGGACTTACCCCGAGGTAGATGCCCTTATATGTGAATGGTTATATCATTTCACTAATCAGGGATTACATACTGAAGTTTCCATGGTTGGTGTAGATTCATGATGTGAGTGATATGGTCATTGAAACTAATTAATCCCACATGATACATGATCAGTGTGAGAAGCAAGGAATATCAAGTAATTAGTATCCCTACATATGGATGTAGGAATTATGTTCTAGGAAATCACTTTAAATATTTAATATGGATATTGATCCTTAATAAGGCATACTACGTATCTTGGGCATGGTAGGAATCAGAGTCGTCATATTTAAGTTTCCATATTGATCTACTAGTTGATGATGTAGAATTATTATCACATGGGAAGGATTGGGTACCAATGGTTGTAATTTCAGAGACATGGAGGTACTTACACTAAGGTGGATTCCCATTTGATCTTAGGCCTTAATAAGGTGTCCAATATATCCTGATTATTCTAGGAATCAGATTCATCATAGTTCAGTTTGATCAGGGCTTATAAACGGAGGTTTCCTTAATATAGTGATAGTAATATCATGCCACTAATCAGGTATTACATACTGAGGTCTCTCTAATATATCCACTAGATAGGGTTATCATTTCCTAGGATGTTTTCTTGACACAGACTAATTTTCTTTTGGACATGTTCTGATTGTCTTTATGACTTGTCTGAGGATGTCTATACATGTATTAGTTTCCTAATAGATAGGTCCAAGTATAATCACTTGATCTAATTAGATTCTCTAGAGGAAATCACATAACCTGAATTTTATGTCTGAAGACCATTGTATAGTTCATGTTAAAATTTCTATAGTATGCCACATGATCAAGGAGGACACATATAGAGGGTTCCATTGATCTAGATGACTTGTCCAGAGGATGTCACGTGATTTAGGATGACACCTCTAGAGGGTGTTTCATGATCTGGATGGCTTATCTGAAGGAAATCGTATGACCTAGATGAATTTTCTAGAAGAAATAGCGAGACCAAGACTGACATTTCTAGAGGACGTCTCATGGCCCAGGATGACATATCTATAGGAAGTTTCGTGGTCCAAGATGACATGTATGGAGGACATCATATGATCCAAGCTGACATTTTTGGAGAATTTCACATGGTCCATGCTGAAATATCTGGAGTACATCACATGATCCATGCTGACATGTCTGGAGGACGTCATATGATTCACGAGGAAATTTCTGTAGGAAGTCGTATGGTCCATGATGACATGTCTGAAGGATGTTTCTTGATCCAATCTAACATGTATTGGAATCATAACAAGACTTAGCTGAACTTTCTTGATATCATCCCATAACTTGGGTGACATGGCTGGTGGACATCGTAAGATTTTTCATAGAAATACTAGAGGAATTTGCAAGACTATGGGTGTTATTCCTAGAGGGAACTGTGTGACTTTCTTTGAAATGTCTGAGGGAAATTTCATAATACAAATTGTATGTTAATAGAGAATCTCATGATTTGAAAAACATATCTTGGTTCCTACCCATGAACAGGATTAGTCAAGAAAAGCACATGAGGATCATCATATATGTTATTATCATAAGTCTCTTGTGTTTTAGTCATCATTATAGCCTTTAATTTCATATGCACCTCTTGTTTTTTTAGTGTTAATTTATTTCAGGTTTTTTGTTACCTGGTTGACATGTGGGATGCCCTTTTTATTATCTGGTTAACATGCTATAAGTCCATCGCATGACCATAGGTGTTCATGTGAAGTTTCTATCTATCCCTTGTGATTCCTTTGGTTATTCCCTAGATTTTACCTGGCATAAAACCTTGGTGATTGAGTGATTTACCACTCTGAGAAGCTTTCGCTTGTAATCTTATATGCAATCAATCATAAATGTATAGTTCTATCATCCGTGTGTTTTTTGTTCCGGGAGAGGGGGATTTATAGGCCTCACCACCCTAGTTATATAACACCTTATACATGTTGTATCTCACATATTCGACCAATATTGGTTAGAGTGATTTGGTGTTATGAACTTCGCATGATCCTTTCATGATTCATTCGGGGGAGGTGTCACAGGCTGATCAATGATTGTAGGAATATTCCACTTTTTCTATTTTAATTGGACCCAGTATGATCAAATGGATTTCATTTAACCATGTGGAAATGTTTAGGGGATTCCACAAGGTCAAGATGGAATGTCTAAGTGCCTTTACGAGATCAATATGCCTTTAAAAAGTCTTTCTCATGATTGAAGCCGGTTTTTCTTAGGTCTTCCATGATACAAAGTTGATGTACCATGGGGCCTTCATGAGATCATGATTCATGTCCAGAGGGATTCTATGGGATCATGATGACATTTCAAAAGGGGCCTTCATGGGATCAATGTTTATTATAGAGACCCTCACTTTTCATACATTAGCATTACAACATTTTTTGAACACTTAATAAATTACAAAAAAATATTCCCAATGACTGAATTAATATAGTGCCTTTAGAAACATGGAAACATAAACACTAGTACATAAGTGAGCTGCATTATCTCTCAATAGGTTATTCATGACTAGCACCCTTCTTGGACACATCATACATAATACATATCTTTATAACCTGGGGAATGGAAAAATAAAAAGAGGTGATATTAGATGCTTGGTAAGGGTAAACAAGGAAGATATATAAGCATAAACATGAAAATAAGGGTATGAGAATGTGATCATGACATTAAAAGATCATACCCTACATATTAAAGATCATAAACATAAATCATGGAATAAATATTGGTAGTTCATAAGACATTAATAATAAGGGAATCAAGAGCATAATCCATGAAATAAAAACATATGAATAAGACATAGAATTGTGTCATACACATAAACATGTAATATCATTTCCAATAAGTCAGGACGCATTATAAGAACTTATCGGTGCACTTCTTGGGGACTAAAACTACTAAGCGATACACACAAACATCCTCAGTCACAACCCTTTACTTTTAAGGGATCTTATTTCCCCATATTCCTATAGTGTATTGTGATTCCCAATATTCCCATTTTCATGGGGACTACACCTACTGGGTGGCACATACCACCATCCCCAGTCACAGTCCATTCCTTGTAAGAGATTAGGTTTACCCATCCTCCCATAGTGGATCGAGTTTCCCCACCTTCCACAATATATCAATCCCATCCACTTGAATCACATCATTATCACATGATATATAAATCTTTACCCAATGAATTGGAGGGAGATACAGGTCCCAACCATCTCATAATAAAATTATACATACATGTGGCACGAATTCCTGAAAAATAATATCATAACTCATGAAATTAAATGGGTATCATAAAAAAGTAATCATATCATAACCTGTGGAAAATGTGATATATTTTGTCGTAATTTAATCAAAATCATAACATGTGAAAACAATTGGGTTTAATATACATATAAATCATGAAAAATAAATGGGTTTCATAAACATAATTCCATCAAATCATAATTCTTTTAGAGAAATAATATAAATGGAACCTTTGAATAGTTTCCCTGGAAATGAATGATTAACACCAACGGATGTCATCTTAGATGGAAAGTAATTTTGAAATATATTTTAAAAACATTTATTTAGGAAAATATCTTTTCTTCTTTTAAAATTTCTTTTTATAATATAGAACCTTTGGAAAAATATTTTTTTTCAAAATAAACATGAAATATTATAAAAAAAGAATGAAAACATTTTGAAAACCATTTCTTGGAAAACTTATAAATAAGGCTTGAAAACGTTTTGAGAACAATTTCTTTGAAAACACTTTGAAAACTAATAAAAAATCTTGAAAATGTTTTGAAAACCATTTCTTTGAAAATACTAAGAAAACTTATAAATAAAGCTTAAAATATTTTGAAACCCATTTCTTTAAAAAAAATGAAAACTTATAAAGGATTATTTGATAAACATAAAATAATTAAAATAATTTTTCCTTGAAAATGATCATAAAATATCATCTTTAAAAACATTTTTTAAAACATTCTTGATTACATGGTTTTTGAAATTCATGGCATGTGTCTTAAAAAAGGAAAATTGAGACAAAACTACTTTACCAGTTTAGTAACTTTTGAAACATAAACCACATGAATGAGAGTTCATAAAATAGATATTTAAATACCTATATATTTAAGGGTAATAACATATAATATTTTTATCATCAAAATATACACCACAAAAATAAAAGAGTGGTGAATAAGTACTAAATCTCACAGAAATAAAAGTGAGATTAGAAATCCCCTTACATTACGTCTTAACTTTCATTGTACTCGTTAAAACCTCATGTATAATAAATATAAGTTTATTATAAATCTACCACATAACTATATTCTTATATCTAATACCATATATGTCTTTATATTATCTTCTTATTAATACTTCCATGTTAAGGTTACGTTTTTGGTAATATCCACTTTTTCACATGTGTCTTAATTTGTTATATTTTTTGTCTTCATACTTATATCATGATTTGAATAATGTAACCCATGATATAAATATCATTTATATTCATTATATATTTATTTATAATAATCTATTAAAGATAGAAATATGAAATGGAATACACAGTTCAAGGAGATGGTAGGTCTTACCTACACATGAATAGTGTTTATGTTTAATTGTCATATTAAAAGAAAGAAATTAAATGAAATATATGTATATATATTATAAATACAGTATAATTACTATTTAATATATATAATATATTTTCTCTAAACACATACTTAATACAATCCATGTAAGGTGTGAACAAATCACATTACTTTGAGGAGGATGTAGTCCACACTTCCCCAAATGAAATTATCATACATAAAATGGAAAGCATGAAGGTATGTGTTATATAATAATAGAAAGAGTATATATACATCATAAATATCATATATATAATATATATAATATAAAAATACAGTTTCCATTATAATTACCAACCTATAGAGGTGGTAAAGGAAAAAAGGAACAACATCGTTTTGTGAGGCAGTTGTTCGCCGCACACAACAATGATAAGTTTATTACCCATTAAATGGAAGTTTGTGTAAGTGAAAGATGAAACATTTGAATAAAAATATATTAGTATATTTATGATAATGTTGATATAATATAACCATGGAATAATAATAATTTAGATGGGGGAGAAATAAAATAAAAAGAAAGGAGCTTGAGGAATGATGTAACCTCTTCTTTGAGTAACACCTTCTCCTTTGCACAAAAGGGATTCCTTGGTTGTATTTAAACCCAAATGGAGGATTAAATTAGAAATTTTTGGATTTTGGGAGATTATTTGAGTATATATTTGGTGATACAAATGTTTTTATAGGTGTGAAAAAGTGGTAGGGGTGAGTTCCTTTTTATAGTGGAGGAGGAGTGGAATTCTTGTAAAGTTTTGAGATGGGAATTCCATCCCTGTTTTTCCTATTACAAGTGGATCCAATAATGTATAAAAATGAATATAGTGTCTAAATATCATTATAATATGGGTTTTGGAAAAGTTTATAGGTAATTTTGGTGATTCAGTGTATTTTTTATTCCCTTATTAAGCTAATTTTCTTCTTAATCGTTGTAATTAATTTTAACCAATTTTACTAATATATTTACTAAAAAACTAATTTGAAATTATTATAATTTATAAATTATTCTTATTAAAAATATTTAATTAATTTTTCCAAATTATAATCATCTAATTGGTAGAAATTAATTTAAAATTAATCTCGTAGATGAATCGCAACCGTGGGTTTTTTTAAACAAAAATATTTAAAACTTTGGTATGTTTTGATATCCAATTTCAATGTAAAATTGATTCCAATTATGTAAATTATATTAATTAATGTAAAATTAATCTAATTAAATTTTAAAAAGAAATAAAAAATAAAAAATTAACTATATAAAAAAATTAGACAAAAAAGTGGTTTTGAAATAAAATTCAATATCTTTCACTATTCTTCAAAAAATGAAGTTTTTTAGAAAAATCCATAAAATTAACCCTAAGATAATTTTGAAATTATGAATTAAAAAATAATTTTTATTTTATCAAATTAAATTTCTAAAATTTTCTAAAATTAATTTTATTATTATTCAAAGAAGGACATACAAAGCATCTTTTTTAAGAAAATAGTAATTTAAAACATATAAAGAATTCACAAAAAATATATGTATTATTATCAATATTTTTTTTATATATAAAACCATTATAAATAATATTTAAAAAATATTTATCAATATTTATATTATTTAGTATAATGGAAATGTTATAAAAATCTCATTTAAATAGTAATAATAATAAAATGTTGTTTCGTAGAAACACGGTGTTGCGTGTAATGCAATTCAAGTCGGTGTTGGATGTAGTACAAGGTTAGCTTGGTGTAGAGTATAAATAATGTTTTAATTAGTATAGAGTTCATTTAAATAAATTAAATAAAATTAATTATTTCAAAAAATGTTTACAAAACTCAGGGTGTAAAATTCTACCCCCTTAAAATGAATTTTCCCCTCAAAATTCATCATTCCAGTAAAAACAAATGAGAATATTTCTACCTCATAATATCCTCAAGTTTCCATGTAGATTCCCCTAACTTGAGATTTCTCCACAAAAATTTGATTAGGTGAGTGTTCTTGTTTCGTATAACTTTCTCTATACAATCCAGAATTTCAACTAGTTGTCCCTCATAAGAAAGATTCTACTCCAGTGGTATAGCCTCTGAGTTTAGTATATGTTAAGGGTCTGATATATACTTCATCATTAGAGATACATGGAATACATTTTGTACTTGAAAGATATTTATAGGAAGTTCCAATTGATAGTCTACCGTTCTGATATTCTCAAAAGAACCGATAAACCTAGGGCTTAGTTTCCATTTCTTCCTAGACCTCATAACCTTCTTCCAAGGAGAGATTCATATAAACACCTTCTCACAAAATGAAAATTATAGATCACGGTGATGATTATCAGTATAACTTTTTTATAAAATGTTTTTTACCTTGATATGATTCTGAATGGTTCTAACCTTCTCGACCATTTATTTGGCTATCTCAGGTCCCGGTAGCATTATTTTTACAACTTCATCCCAGCACATTAGATCTCTACATTTCTTCCCATAGAGGTCTTAATAAGTATCCAACTAAATTCTTGAGTGAAATCTATTGTTGTAATAAAACTCAACTAAAGTAAGGTATTGAGCCCAACCACCTTTGATATCCAATGAACAAGGTCTCAACATATCCTCTGGGGTTTTAATTTATCTTTCAGACTAACCATCCATCTGAGTATTATAAGAAGTGTTGAAACTCAATTATGTATCAAGTGATTTCTGAATACTTATCCAAAACTTTTAGGTGAACCTTGGATATTGATTAGATACAATGGAAAGTGGTACTCCATGAAACTTTACAACTTTCTTAATGTATAACCTAGAAATTCGATCCAGATAGAACTCTTCTCTGATAGTAATGAAGTGATATGACATAGTAAGGTGATTTAATACCATCAATATAGAATTAAACCATTTAGATGTTTTGAGGAGTCCAATGAAAAAATACATAGTGATGTTCTCCCATTACAATTCTGGTATGGGTAATGGATGCAAAATCCCTTTAGACTTTTGTCTTTTTGCCTTAACTTGTTGGCATAACAAGCACCAAGAAATAAACTCTGTGATGACCTTCTTTATTCCACCCCACCAGAAGTATTCCTTCAAATATTAATAAATCTTTGTACTTCCAAGTTGAATAGAGAATGAATAATTATGATCTTCCTCTAACATCTCCTTCATCAAATCTGGTATGGAAAGAACACATACATGGTTCCTGAACATTTTCATTTCGTCCTAATCAAGGTTAAAATTTGGAATATGTCTAACCATATTTTTCATCTCTATATCTTCCTTCTTCACCACTTTAATCTTCATATAGATAGAGGGTTTAACATTCAATTGAGAAAGATAAGATTTATTCCCTTTTTTCATGATTTCTAGATCCATCCTTTGAAAATACAAAATAAATGGATCTTTTGTGATCCTCATGATAGATAAGATAGCATGCTCCTTTTGACTCAAATAATCTCCCATCTTGTTCACTTTCCCATGATGGTAATGTATTGAGCAGTCATAATCCTTTATCATCTCTAAAAATATTCTCTAGTGCATGTTCAACTTCTTATATGTGAATATATATTTTACACTTTTATGATTAGTATATATATCACACTTTTCTACATAAATATATTGCCTCCATATCCTTAATGAAAAAATTACCACTGCTAACTCTAAATCATGTGTTGGGTAATTTTTCTTATGGATCTTCATATTTAATGATGAATAAGCTATAACAATGTTATTATTCATAATAAAACATCCCAATCCCTTCTTGGATGTATCACTATAGTTTACTAACCCTTCTCCGCTATAGGGTGATTTAAGCATAGGTTTGCTGACCAACATTCTCTTTAGTTCCTTGAAATTTGCCTCACATTCATATATCCATAGGCAATTGGCACCCTTATGAGTTAAAATGGTCATAGGATTCAATATTCATGATAAATTCTACAAACATCATCGATAATATCCAGCTAATATAAGAAAACTATGGATCTCAGTCACCGTGGTTGGTCTAGGCCAACATTCGATAGCCTTCATATTTGATGGATCTACTGTTATACCATCTCTTGAGATTATATAACCCAAAAAAGAAACCATTTGTATCTAAAATTAACACTTTTTCAGTTTTTCATACAGTTTCTCCTTCCTCAAGGTATTTATTATAATTATCAAATATTATTCATGATCTTCCTTTCTCTTTGAATAGATAAGAATATAATCTATAAATACTACGAAAAATTGTTCATGATAATCTCTAAAGATTCTATTCATAAAATCTATGAAGATAATAGGGGAATTATTAAGACCAAAATGAGTCATTATATATTACGAGTGTGTATACCTTGTATGGAATATCATCTTGGGTATATTTTCATTCTTGAACATCAATTGATGATATCCAGAATGAAGCTCAATCTTGGAAAAGTATTGAACTCTGCGTAGTTGATCAAACAAGCCATCAATATAGGGAAGAGGATACTTGTTCATGATTAAGGTCTTATTCAACCCCCAATAATCAATGTAGAGTCACATTTATCCATATTTATTTTTCATGAAGAGAATAGGTGTATCCCAAGGTTACACACTTGGCTGAATGAATCCCTTATCAAGGTTTTCTTGGAGTTTCTTCTTCAATTCCTACAACTCAATTGGATTCATTCTATAAGGATTCTTTGAAATTTGTGTGGAACTAGGTATGATCTCTATTAAGAACATAAATTCACATTTTGGTGGAATTCTAGGAAACACTTCTGGAAATAAATCCAAAAACTCCCAAAAAATAGGCATATCATTAATTTCAATTTTCTCCCCAACCATTTGAGATAAAAATCCCTTATGAATGGAAATTAAGACTCATACACAAGATATAATCTCCATAGAAAATCCATACTTATAGTTACATTGATAGATGATAATAGGTTGGTTTTAAATATCAAATATCACTTCTTTTACTCAATAAATGATTTGTTATTTATGAAAATAAATCCAATAGGGGAAGAATGACAAGATTTGCAGGAAGTTCTTCCCACAAACATCTATCGGAGAGGAATCAAAGACTTGAGATGAAATCATAATACCATTAGGGGCTTGCACAGCTAATTATGTATTTAATGTTTTAGGGGAATCCTAATACACATAGAAAATTATTTATATATAAAATATTGGATAGATCTATAATAAAATAAGACATTAGCAGTTCAAGAGTGGATGGTAAGTGTACCTTTCACCATGTCGTTAACACACCCCTCATTAGAAATAGTGATTGCATAAGATTTTCCCTTTTCCCTCAGTTTAATAGGTTACTGATTCCAATCATAATCACCAACCCTTGGGTTTAGGCACTGGTTAAATTAATTTCCATACTCCTTACACTTAAAATCACTAAAGTGTGGGAGGTAAATTCCATATATCTTTTCCTCTATTCGCATCATTGGATAACTTTTTCCCATCAATGTGGTAATCAATTTCCCGAAATCATTTCCTTTTACACTTAAAACACTTGTAATAACCCATCATAAAATTTCCTCCATGATAATTTTTACACTTGGAGCATAAATTAAGGTTCATCTTCTCTTATTCATAGTTTTTAGATTTTTCTTTTGAACTCCATCTTCCTTTTCTTGTTAAAACCATGAGATTGATTTGTAACTCCAACTTCTTTTTCCACTTTGATTGCACAATGAAAAATCTCTTTATAGCTACTAAAATATCTTATGTACAAATCCCTTATGAGACTTGGATTTAATCCACTGAATAACCTATCAACTTTACTTTTGGGCTGGATGATAATTCCTGAAGCATACCTCATATGTCTTTTGGAATTATCCTCATATGTATCAACAGATTCATCGTCATTTTGCTTCAACTTAAGGAACTATTTTTTACATCTTAATACAAAGAACATGAGGAGATTACTTATTTATGAATAAGTTCTTGAACTTTTCCCAATCCAAGTATTAAATTTCATATTTCTTCCTTGTATTCTTGATTAGAGTCAACCATAGGTATGATTTTCCTTTTAACCAATAAACAATCAGAACGAATTTCTCATGATCCAAACACTGTAAAATAGATAATATATTTTTAGTGGTATAGATCTAGTGTTCAGAAAAAAGTGGATCAAAAATCCCACTAAAATAATGTGTATGTTTCCTCATGAAGGAATCTACAGAACATCATTACCTACTTTTCTCGTTTTGAAGCATAGCATGATTCGTATCTTGAGAAATTTTATTGAGAATATCAATGATATTTTTCATTCCAACCCCCATAACATTATAATGATCAAGATTACAATCATTTCATTATCCATTACAATCACCATTAACATAGTTTCATTAGGTTTAATCCATTGAATAAAATCAAAAATCATAGAGTAAGAAATATTTATCATAGTAAGGAACCACATAATCATAAAAAAACACTTACAGTATGTCTAAATTAGGACATCATCATTAATCTATGATTCCCTAGGTTTATCTGAGTTTATTCTTATCCAAAATATTTTTAAATATTTCACGATGGTTTTTAAAGAGTTTGTGAATTGCCAAAGAATATCCACTATGAGTGTCAAACTAGGTGTGTAGGAATGCATGTTGTTGTGCACCATGTTATGCTCGAGTCAGGTCTGACGCACCATGTAAGATTTATTGCCCCTAGGTATATCTATACCAGAGCCACATCCACTTGTAATATCCAAATAGACATTTATTTCTAGGAAACCACTCAATCTATCCTTTACCAAAATTCTAAGACATTTTCCTATACATTTCTTCATACATAAACTTATCCTTAGAGATATCCCTAGAAATATCCTTATAAATATTCTTAGGTATATCATTGATGTTTTCACATCTTGGTTTCCAAAGTTTGACTAAACTATTTCTTTGAAACCATCTATATAGACCATCGTAGTTCATAAATTAACATTACATCATTTATTATGGAATAATTAATATAATACACAAACAGACACCCAAAGACCGTATTATTCTAGTGCCTTTGGAAACATGGAAACATACACAATAGTATATAACAGAGCTATATTATCTCTTACTAGGTTCTTCATGACTATCACCCTTCTTAGACACATCATATATAATACATATCTTCATAACCTAGGGAATCGAAACATAAAAAGGGGTGATCTCAGATGATCGGTAAGGTTAAAAAAGGAAGATATGTAGAAATAAACATGAGCATAAGGATATGAGAACGTGATCGTGACATTATAAGATCATACCCTACATATAAAAGATCATAAAAATAAATCATGGAATAAATATTGGAAATTCATAAGACATGAATCATAAGGGGATAAAGATCATAAGTCAAGAAAGCACAATATAGGAATAAGACATGGAATTGTGGCAAACATATAAACAATTAATATCATTCCCAATATGTCAAGATTCATTACTAGAACTTATTAGGGAACTTCATGGGGACAACACCTACTAGGCTAGACACAACTCTATCCCTAATCACAATCCAGTTCTTATAAGGGGTAAGGTTTCCCCATCTTCCCATATTAGACTAGGCATCCCCATCTTCCCATGTTTATGGGGACTACACCTACTGGGTGGGACACACCATCATCCTTAGACATAGTCCTTTCCTTTTAAGTTATCGGGTTTCCCCATATTCCCATAGTGGGTCAGGTTTCCCCATATTCCATAGTGGATCAAGCCCATCGACTGAAAATCCCAACCTTATCTCATGAGATATAAATCTCTACCCAATTTTTTGTAGGGAGATATATTTACCACCCATATTATAATGAAATAATACATAAATGTTCCACAAATTCATAAAAATTCATCTCATAAACGAAGAAATGAAATGGGTATAATAATCATGTAATCATATAATACTCTGTGGAAAAAGTGATAGGTTTCATAATCATTTCATCAAAATCCTAACCCATGAAATGAAAAGGGTTTTTTAGATATATAACTCATGAATAAGAAATGGGTTTCATAAACACCATGATATCAAAACATAAACCATTCAGAGAAATATTATGAATGGGATATTTAGATCATTTCCCTAGAAAATCATGAGTAACACCAATAGATGTCATCTTATATGGAAAATAATTTTGAAATATATTTTAAAAACTTTTCTTGAGGTAAATATCATTTATTCTCTAAAAAATTGTTTTTAAAACATTAAACCTTATTAAACCCCTTTTCTTTGACAATAAATTTGAAAACCTATAAATAAAGATTGAAATGTATTGAAAACCATTTATATGAAAAAACATTGAAAACAAATAAAGAAATATTGAAAAAAAATTGAACCCATTTCTTTGAAAAAACTTTGTAAACTTATAAATAAGTCTAGAAATTTTTTTAAGATCCATTTCTTTGAAAACAGTTTCAAAACTTACAAATAAAGCTGGAAAACATTTTGAAAACCATTTCTTTGAAAACACTATAAAAACTTATAAAAGATTATTTAAAAACCATAAAACATTTTTAAAATAATTTTTCCTTTAAAATGATCTTAAAATATTATCTTTACGATCATTTTTTAAAACATTCTTGAAAATATGGTTTTTGAAACTCGTGTCATGTGTCTTGAAGAAGGAAAATTGAGACAAAATTACTTTAATGATTTGGTAACTTTTGAAATATAAACCCCATGAAAGAGTGATCATAAAATGGATATTTAAATACCCATTTATTTAAGGATAATAATCATATAATATTCTCATGGTAATTATATGCATCACATAAAATAAATGATTGATGAATAAGACATAAATCTTACTGAAATAAAAGTGAGTCTAGAAATCCCCTTACCTTGTGTCTTGACTCTCATCATACTCATTAAAAAATCATGAATAATAAATATATGTTTATCATAAATCTAACATAGAACCATATTCATAAATCTAATACCATATATGTCTTTATATTACCCACTTATAGACACTTTCATGTTAAGGTTTCGTTTTGAGTAATATCTACTTTGTTTTTCACACGTGTCTTAATTTTCAATATTTTTTGTACTCATAATTATATCATGATTTTCAAAATGTAAAAATAATATAAATATCAATTAAATTAAGTATATATATATATTTATAATAATCAGTTAAATATTTAAATATGAAATGGAATACACCGTTCATGGAGACGGAAGGTCGTATGTATGCATAAATGCTATTTCAATTTAATTATCGTATTGAAAGAGAGTAAGTAAATAAAATATATGTATATATATATATATATTATAACTATATTAGAATTATTTTTTCATATATATAATATAATTTAACTAAACGCATCCTTAATACATTCCATTTAAGGTGTGAATGAGCCACATCTCTTTAAGGAGGTGGTAGTCCACACTTCCCCAAACAAAATTATTATACTTAAAAAAATGGAAATCATGAAGGTATGTATTATATAATAATTATATAAGAGTAAATAAATAATATATATCATATATATAATATAAAAATATAGTTTATATCATAATTCCAAACCATGAGTGGTGGTAAAGGAAAAACGAACAACATCATTTCATGAGGTGGTAGTTCTCTGTAAACAACAACAGTAAGTTCGTTACCAATTAGGTGGAAGTGTGTGTATGTGTAGGTAAAAATAATTGCCTAAAAAATATTAGTATATTTAGGATAGTTTTTTTAAAATAATAATGGATTTAAAAATAATTTTGGTGGTGGAGAAAGAAAATGAAAGAAAGGATCTTGAGGAATGATGTTACCTCTTCTTTGGGTAACTCCTTTTTCATTGCACAAAAGGGATTATTTGGTTGATTTATTCTCAAATATAGGATTAATAAATAAATTTATGAATGGTGTGAGATTATTTTACCATATTTTGGGTGATTAAAAGTTCTTGAGAGGTGTGGATAAGTGGGAGAGGTGAGTGCCTTTTTATAGTGGAGGAGGAGTGGCATTCTTATAAATTTTTGAAAAAGGAATTCCACCAATGTTTTTTCTATAACAATTGGATCCAATAATGGATACAAGTATATAAAAGGTATTATAGGGTAAAAATATTACCATTAAATGTATTTTTGAAAAGTTTCTAAGTCATTTTTTTCCTTAAGTATAAGGTTTAGTCCCTTGTTAAGCTAATTTTCTTCTTAATCGTTGTAATTAATTTTAATCACTTTCACTGTTATTTTTGGTAAAAAACTAAATTGAACTTATTATAAATTAAAAAATATTTTGATTCGAAATATTAAATTCATTTTTCCAAGTTATAATCACATAAGTGGCAGAAATTAATTTAAAATTATTCCCACAAATGGGTCGTGATGGCGGATTTTTTTAAGAAAAAATGTTTAAAAGTTTGGGATGTTTTGATATCCAATTTAAATTTGAAATTAGTTTCAATGACCTAAATTGGATTAATTTATTTAAAATTAATCTCATTACACTTTCAACCTAAATTAAAATATTATTTAAATATATAAATAAATTATACAGAAAAGAAGTTTTGAAAAAACATTCAATATTTTTAACTATTCATCTAAAAAATGATGTTTTTCAGAAAAATAAATAAAATTAACCCTAAGATAATTTTTATATTATAAATTTAAAAATGATGTTTTTTTATAAAATTAAATTTCTAAAATTTTCTAAAATTAATTTTATTATTGTTCATATATTGACATAAAAAGTAGTTCTTTTAAGAAAATAGTATTTTCAAACATATAAAGACTTTACTAAAAATATGTGTCTTGTTATCAATATGTTTTATTTATATAAAACCACTATAAAAAATATTTAAAATTTATTTATTACTATTCATATTACTAATTTTAATGGTTATGCTATAACTATCTCATTTAAATAATACTAATAATAAAATGTTGTTTTGTAGAAACTCGATGTTGCGTGCAACGCATGCCAAGTAGGTGTTGCATATAGCACAAGGTTAAATTGGGGTAGAATATAATTTTTTTTGACTTAGTGTATCATTCATCTAAATACATTAAATAAAATTAATTTATTTGAAAAAAATGGTTCACGAAAACTCAGGGTGTTACAGTGATCACCCAAGGTGCATAACACCTTTCGTGTGATGATCAGTGTATCTTCATTCCACAAGAGGATTCTACCTTCCCCCCCCCCCTTATTCCCTTATTGATTTTTCAATGGATTGGGATCTCATGATTTTATGGTAGTGTTGTCTAATGAAAACACACTCCCTTCTTGTGATGTGTCGTCTAACCAATAAAGGGTCTTGTGGTGATGTGTGAGAATTATCATGGAAAACCCTTATGTTTTTATATAGAGTTAAAGGGTTAGTTTGAAATTGATTGGACATGTCTGAAACCCTTAATTTGATTGAGGTGACATGCCAGTAATATCTTTCATGACCAGGTGGAAATGTCACCATGGATTCCATAGTGGTGTGTCTCAATAATATCAACGACCGCAAATGGATTCAATATTTTGAATATTTTTATCCTTTATTTTAGAAGGATTTTTTCATGGTTTTTCAGGATCCTATCAACTAAAAAATCACATGACTCGGAAGAACTCATCTAGCAGTCACCGCACAATAATTGAGTTTCTTGGATTCCTTTACAAAAATAGAAGGTCTTGTCAAAGGGGATTTGTGTAATCTCTTGCAGGTCATGTGTTGTTCATGTCTCATTCACATAACCTTTTAAATCTCATGTGATCGCGCGTCTCTTGGAAGGTTACATGATCTATGTGATCTTTTACACCTTATCTTCCTTTGTTTTTCAGATAAAATAATACCCATATTTTGGGTATTTCTTTTCTTGTATATTTTTTGATGCTCATTTCATGGGAATCAACAAAATCCCTCCTTAGGAGGGACATCCATAGGGAAAAGGGATCATTTATGAGGAAATTGAATGCTTTCATGAGTCTTTAGGCTTTCTACAATTGGTGTATTGTGAGGTGTTTGGTCTCTCGGGGGACTCTTGGAATTTCATGGTGTTCCATATAAATAGGGGATCATAGGGGAGATCATTCACTGGTGACTTCAACTATCTATATCTCATTCACCCTACTTCCATGGTATGACCACTTTGCAAGACCTTCAACAAGAACTAATATCGAGACCTCTCTAATATAACTAGTTTCAAGATCTATTCGTGAGACCAGCCTTTCCTTATAACTTGTTTTAATCAACCAATAACCTATCTTCAGTGATTTCTTGAAACCTAGATATATTATTGTCTTTTAGGTTTCACAGGAGCTTCTAGTTCAATCTCACAGTCACTCAACTATAGTGAAATTTGTGTGACCATGTAAAGTTCATGAGATATTGAGTCTCATAACTGGTTAGGTGGTTATGAGATTTCCTTTATTTATGTGGTCTGTGAGATCATCACAGTTCATGTGGTCTGCGAGACCTATATTAGATCATATGATCACAAATCCTCTTACGGGTTATGTGATTCGCATGATGTTGTTAGATTTATTCCTTTATTTTGATAAGATTATGTTTTCACTTGTCTGACACATGCCACTTAATTCTATTCAGATGGATTTTAGATTATTCTATAGTTATTCAATTGCAACCAACCAGAGGGCCCTAATTTCTGGGAACCATAATATTGATCCTAGGTATCTCATGAACTCTAACAATAATGTTCTGAAACGGATTCTCTTATCTAAAATCTAAAATATTATTTATCACACCATCATCCCTTGTATGGGTTCATCCTACTGTATGAAGTTTTCATTCCTTCTCCAGACTACAACCTTCCATCCTGTTAGATTTCACCTTAAATTGATTATATTCAAAAAATGGTTTATAAAGATATCGAACTGGTTCAAGAACAGTCCCAAGGGTTATATAATATTCTATAAAACTCTCCTCTGGGTCCAAATAGTTGTGATTTCACCCATAAACCCATTTCTCAAAGTTATTGGAGCATATTTGTATCCTCCTTGACTAATTTCTGTAGGAGTTGGAGCTCTAAATGGGACATACAGCCTAGTAGAAATTTTTATGATTAATGGGTATGGTCATTTTGGGTTAGACAAAAATGTTCCTAATTTCCAAACCAGATACATGATATCCATCTTTATGAGGTTGTATTGGTCTCTTAGTATATTGTCTACCTTCATTTGAACTTTATTAGACAACTGATTAGCCATTGGTTCCTTGGTACCAATTCATTCCATTTGTCCCACAGCAAAGCAAGAATTAGTATTTTAGGTATCTGTTGACAAGGAGGAACACCCCCTTGTGGATATGTATTAAGAGTTCCTTAATTCTATGGAAATTTTTTATGACCCAACATAGACTCAAATTTTGCAAAGGGATATTCTCAAAATTGTGAAATACAAGGTAAAGAAGGATCTGAATATGTGCTCACTTATTTCCTTTAAATACTAGATTCATATTTTCCTCTATCACAGTAGAGCTAAGCTGACCACTATATTCCCTCACTGATTCCCTTATCATTAGGTCCGTTATATCACCATATCATATTGGGAAATCCTATAAGACATTGAATATACCACATGGGTCTAACAAGTGAGGTTTGAGATATCCCTGATCCTTAGGCTGGTGGGTTTCATTGTAATGTTCTTGAATGGGTTGTTTTTCCTAGTTAAGGACTCATGTTCAGGAATTCAAGTTGGCACACTGGTAATGGTATCTCAACTAGTAGATAGGAGGCCTCTTAATATAGAAATACTGACTCTTTCATGCCTCTGCTATATCTTGGTTCAAATCCAACCAGGAAATATCCCTCAAAGACTCGGTGGGCCTTTCTAGTTTTTATTTGGCTGGATATGGGAGAAAATCCATTTCTAAAGGTATTATAAAACCACCAGGATCCTTGGTTACTTGTTTCTACCTAGAATATTGGACATATCTAGGGTTTAGGCAATGTTGTTAGGCCCAAATGTGGTTGCTGAAATGTTGATCTGGTCTGATCACTTTGATTTCGTATATTATCCTACACCGACCGAGCCACTTACTAATAATGGTGGAAGTTATCTTAATGAATGTTCATATAATATCTCCCTTTAGGATGGGGTTCTTGAAGCTTGTATGGAGGATATGATTAATTACAATCCATTACCCCTTAACAGTTCTCTCTTCAGTTCAGCTACATCTAAAGGGTTTCTCCTCTCTCCTTAGCTGGAGTGTAGGGGGAGAAACATCCAGATATTATTTACCAATTATGGATGATATTGGCTCAAGAGAATAAAAATTATTAGATTATCTTTCCTACTATTGGAACCCATGTCTTCTTCATATACAATTATTCCCAAGCTTGGGTAGAATCCTATTCAGATGGCATGCTATATAGACTGGTCAGTCAGGTGTAAAAACCATTTTCCTCATTGACCCCCTTGTTTGTAGACACAATAGAGAATGTTCAAGACTCATTCCATTCTTCAAGTAAGTATCCTCATTCTAAAAATGATCATCTGGTTAGTGGGGAAGAGTTTATTTATTAATCATTCCCTTTAGAAAATTTATCTTTTGAGAGAAGATTATATGATTTTTCCTCTCTTTCTTTTTCATCAGCTCAGCCGATTGTTCCCCTTATGGCATACCCATCCCAAAAAATACAAAGGATAAAACACAACATAGGATAATATAGTATTATATCCATTATTTTATCACTTATACTCCCTTTTAAACCTTTTATGATCAATATGAATGGCATCCCAGACTATTTCGTGATTTAGGGGTCGGCATCTTTGACGGCCAACCATTATATGAAATCAGGAAAAAAATAATATTGATATAGAAAGAGTTAGATATTAGTGAGAGGGGTTTTCGTGATCATAAAAATAGGAATCTCCTAGAAAAATTGATGAAGGAATCTTTGGAGGCAGTGGAATACAGCCATCAGTTTATATCTGAGTTGCACAACCAACTGGATGTCTTGACTACACAGATAGAAATATATGAGGAGATCTTATCTCACTCAAAGTTTTACCTTTTGATTGAATCATCTTCACTATAAACCACTCAAAAAATAGTTTAGGAGTTATCTACTCTTATTTTAACCCTTCATCCTTGTAAATGAGTAAAATAAGTGGGGAGGTCAGTGCTTCGGCGGTCAATAAATTCTTCTTATCAGACTCTTGCCAACTTGGAGAGCTCAACTGATCAAATGTTATTGTAGTTTGATCTTTAGTGTAAATTTTTTTTATTGAATCATTTTAGAGGATCTGAAATTTAGAGATCCCTCCATTTACATGAAATAAATAAATAGATCCTCTAAACCTTCTATGTCATTGTCCAATTTTTATTCATTCGTGATTTTCATTACATTTCATTAATCTGATGATGCATAGATCATCAATGATACCCATCCTTTGTATAATATCAATTAAAACTAAATGCATGGATTTAACAATTAAAATCACAAGATATTTCTCTCAATAAAATTTCATGAATTCCCATAAACATGAGATTTCTTATTGATATATCTACTCTAATTATATTAATATTACATAATTCTCAAAAGTACAATTTGGGTAAAATATATATCTCAAAGGTATAATGCTCTATCTTTTTCTGAATTTAGTGTAATAAGAAAAAATAGATTTATTTTTACTAATTCCATATGATGGGACCCGCAATCTTTGTATCCCTTTCTTTTATATTGCCCTAATTTTTTCCTAATATTTATATAGGGTAAGCCTTAGAGAGCATGGAATCATCTTTTCACCAGTCCACACTCTTTTGGGTTTTTGTCCTGATTGGATTTGTACCATTTTCTTATCTGGAAAACTAAATCAATGTCTTATTATGGTTTAAGGCCTTCTAGATTAGAACATATATTGTTTTAGTTTTGGGGTCTTTTATCGTCGACCTTGTTTTGTTTTAGTTTAGGTTCTATTATACCATATCTCATGTTGTTGTTGTTTAGGGTATTTTAGCTCGGAATTTCTATTTTTTTAGTTTAACATCTTTTATCTAGGACCTTATATTTTTTTTATTTTAGGGCCTTTTAGCTTATACACTCTATTTCTATAGCTTAGTTTATTTTATCTTGGACTTTATATTTCTGTATTTTAGGGTCTTTTAGCTCAGAACTTCTATTATTATAGTTTAAGGTGTTCTGGCTCGAACCTTGATATGAAATGTAGTTCAAATTATTGATTCCTAGACTTCAATGATGAATATGGAATATGGGTTGGGAATTTAAGGGATGAACCAAAACCACCAAAGGTTATTAGTTCTATCATAGTGTTCCCAATGCTCATGGGGGTTGGAGTTCCTTTCCTACAAGGAGGAGATGCCTCCGGTTGGTAGGTCAAATCCCTTATGCCTCGGTAGCACTATCAAATAGAGGTTTCTCCACTCTTTTCCAATTTATATGGAATATTTATGGGTGTAATATTGTTTTAGGGAGAAATAAAAAGGAATATGATTCCACCTTAATAGTTGGACCATGGGTAATGTCGTCCATAACCCAAAAGTTAGAGTTAATTAATATGGGATGGGGTGGACATGCTAGGAATGACCCATAACACCTTAAGGTGTTGGGTTCTTCCACAGTGTTACCAGGGCTCACAAGTATTGTAGATACTTTCCTATAAGGAAAGGATAACACTGTTTTATAGGTCAAATACCTTGTATGTCGATAGCATGGTCAAATAGAGGTGTCCTCACTCTTTTCTAAGGACCATGAAAGATTTAGAGGACTCTAACATCTGGATGATGAAGTTTGGTATGGAGATAGATCTATAAAGGAAGGTTTATGGTACTATAGAGAAGTTTTTTTCTTAATTAAGAATATCGGTCCCTATGCTAGGTGTTTTTGAGCCACGTGGTTTAGGAAATCAAGAGATTTGGGAATGGAGTTTTGTATACCTACTTTGAGAAAGGGTACAATACATGGTGATGTAATTTTGAGGATATAATATCCACATGAATAATCTAGTAATGAGTATTGTCAATCATGGTCCAAAGTTTGTGGGTCATGAGGATGGTATGGGACATTCATACTGGTAAGGTCCCATAATACTCTAAGGTGGTGAGTTCTTCCATGATGATGTCAGGATCACAAGGATAATAAATCCCTTTATATGGGGCCAATATATCTCTATTTGGTAGTTTTAAGCCCTTATGAATTGATATAATTGTCAAATAGATAGATCTATTTTCCTTTCCATGGTCGATGAAAAGATTTTGGTGACCCAAGGCACTCAAATTCTCAATTTTGATTTATGGAAAACATAATATTTAAGAAGAGTTTGAGAACACTAAAGGTTTTGTCATATCCTAGTGAACATGTTATCATGGCAAGGAGAATTGAAAAGCCATTACTCTAACTTTTTTCTGGACCATGGGGTCTAGCGAGCATGGCTCAGATTTTACTAGGGATAAAAATTGTGCCCTATGTGTTCTATGACTTATTTATTTGCACACTATTTTTTTCTTAAACTCTAGAGATGAAGAGTTTAGAGAGTAAAGGCTTGACTCTTACTCAAACATCCATTTTCAGGTTTTCAACCTAACAAGTTTTGTGTCTTTTTCTATCATTTTAAGGTCTTGTGACTTGGACCATTAAAGGCTATAATTTAAGGTCATACAGCTTTGGCCAAAGTGCAAGCAATTTAATGTCATGAATCACGTAGACCTAATATGAGGGGAATGTTACATAAGGTCCTAATTAGGATACCCGAGGTCAAGAGTGATGAAAAATTCTTCTAATATAGGATGACAATTTTATAAATCAAGGCTCTAGGTTCTAAGGTCATGAGTAATGATATTGGAAAATAATGACGGGGATGGCCCAGAATGACCTTAGGTGTTGGGTTCTTCAATAGTGATGTCAGGCTCACAAGGATCATAAATCCCTTATATAGGGCCATTATGTATCTAGTGGGTAGTTCTAAGACCTTATTCATCTATATGAAGGTCAAAAAGAGAGATATATTTTTCTTTTTGGGGTCTATGAAAGGTTTTCAGCAACCCAGGGTACTCAAGACATAAAGTGTGATTTATGAATTGTGGTGCTTACAAAATGATGGAACCCTACTCTGGTTGATCTAGGTGAGGCTCTTATGTTTTTTTAATGAGGGATGATAATGGTTGATGGCCTTCACATTTTAACATCATGTAGTGGGGATGTATTTGTCATGAAATTTTAATTTCATCCAACCAGGATATTTTCCTTGTAGTTTAACGTCATGTGATGAGGATATATTTGTTTCCTTTTAGTTTAACATCATGTGGTAAGGATTTGGGAATTGACATTAGAAATTGTACAATATTTTCTTGATGGGAACTTTTCACTGGTTGGGGCATTTAGATGCATGGGGCATCTTTTATCCACATATAGGCTTGTTGGTAGGAAGTCATGTGTTGGGAACATTCTTTAATAGATCTATCATGTGTGCAAGAAATCCATACGCATATCTAACTCATATGTGGGTAAAATGATCTTGTATAACTCTGCCCTTATATAGTTGGGGATGAATGTTTTTCATTGACTATTATATTTGGACATAGGATTGGAGATCTTGGCATCACTATGTATCATGTGATGATAGGAATCAAGACACACATAGTTCTTAAATAAAAAAATCTTTATGAAGTTCTAACCCATATACAGAGGGGGGGAATTATTCTCATTAATTATGGTATCTGGACCTAGGATAGGATATCTGGGAATCACTACATATCCTGTTTTGAAAGGAATCAGGCCCCATGTAGTTCTTGAGAAACCATGAAGTACAGTGTCATGTGGAAAAGATGTTGTCTCTTGATGTGAAAATGGAATATGATGACTAGTCCCAGGAATAGAATTTTAGGTGTCACTATGTATCCGATGATGGCAATAATCAAGAAACACATTGTTATTAAATTAAGGTGTAGTGGGAGACTAACACCAATGGTAGTGGTCCTCTCTGGTGAGTTCCACAGTAATGAGTGGTTTTATGTCATGAAAGAGACATCAACCATGCAGTTTAACATCGTGAGGTGATAAATCATGGTGTACCTTTTAAGGTCTTACATCTTGGACCATGATAACTCTATCATGAGATGATATGTATCAATCATGCAGGGAAGACCCTACTAAAATTTCTAATCTCACATGATCTATTCTCATTGTGAGAAATAACGAATGGAAAAGGTTACCCTCGTGATATGGAGGAAATTATAGAAAGGACGTGTTCATTTTATATCATGTGGTGGCTGGACCAAGATATAGGATCAAAGTATACCTGCATATCTCATTTAAATGAGAATAAATCTTTATTTATTTCTAGAAAACTATTCCAGTTTAGTTTCATGTGACAAGGACTTTGGCTATGCATTTTAACATTGTGCGGTAAGGATGAAGGTGAATCATCATGAAATAAGAGGAATATTATGATTGGGCCCAATAATTAAGTCCTAGGAATCACTATGTATCTTATGATGGTAGGAATAAAAAGACACATACTTTATCCAGCCAATACTTATTTTTCTTATTCAGTATCTTCTAGAATATATTTTAAAGAGTCTTATTTGATTCCTATATCTATCTAATTTCCTCTACAAGATATAGGGATGAATTATTGGACTCCGTGTTGTACTCCTGATAAAATTTCTTTAACTCTTTAGAATAGAAGTTGGTGCCATTTTCTTTCAATATCATGTGAGAGACTCTGAACCTATTGATGATATGTGACTTTACAAATTTGATGATTTTTTTGATCCTAAATTATTTGATGGGTATTTACTCATACAATTTGGAAAGTAATTCAGTAAAAATAAGGATATAAATGAACTGCTTAGTTGTGTTTAGGGGATATGACCCCACAATATCCATTCCCCATACATAAAATGACCATGAATATTTAGCTATTTGTATAAATTCTAGGGGTTGATGGATGAAGTTATCATGAATATGGAATGCATAAAATTTCTTTTTAAATTCCACATAGTCTTGTATCATGGTTTTCTAGTAGTAACCCAGCCTTCTGATTTGGTGGAAGAGCCTAGTCCCAAACTGATGAGCATCATAGGATCCTACATGTACTTCTTCCATTACAGCAGGAATCTCTCTTTATACTATTCATATTAGGAGGATTCCATCAAAGCCTCTCTTTTAGAGTAACTTTTTCTCATTTGGACCATCTAGTAGGGAAATGTTTGCTACTCGATGCTAAATATATTCCCTTCGGTCCCAATCTATTGGGAAGATCCCATTTTGAAGATAATAAATTCTGGGCTCCATCCATCTATGGGTGGATATTAGCTCACCATGATCTACGGTGGTGTTGACCAGATTTATTTCTTCCATGTCTCATATTATGATCTATGATACCATTATTTGGTGCATGATGCATAAGTTCACTTCTTCCTTATCAAGGTCATCTAGGACTGTGGATGCATTAGCCAATGCATTGGCATGAGCATTCTATGATTGGATAACATGATTCAATGTGGACTCAAAAGGTAACTCCTCCATTAGTCCTCCAAAATAGCTAATAAGGGGGCCAGTTCTTCCTTTTTATGGCATATTATTTATTTATCTACTTTATCACTAGCTCGTAATCCACTTTTATATTTAGGTAGGCTATTTGAAGCTCTATGTATTGTTTCAATTCAGTGATGAGGACCTGGTATTCTACCTCATTTTTAGTGTAGGCTTCAGATAGTATGAAAGATTAGGGAAAATTTTCTTTTTATGGAGAAACAAATAAAATCCCTAAGACAACACAATTGAGTTTCAGGTTTTCCCATCTCTAACTGATATCACTTCGAGAGAAGCCATAAAAATAAATCTCCCATGTCTAGGGAGTGTCATAGATATAGAAAACCTCATCATCTAGAAGTTCAATGTCCACTGTTGTACTTTACAAGGTGGGATTTTCCATGAGGAAATCATCCAAGTCCTACCCTTTTATTGAATTTTTTGAAATAAACTGAATTTCATATAGTTGCAAAATGACTACCCATCCATCCAAATGCTTGATCAATATAGGACATCCAAGGATGTACTTGAGTGGTTCAATGTGAAAGACCAGGTATACTTTCTGGTGATTCAAGTAATGCCTCAACTTTTATACTATAAAGATGAGTGTGATATCATTCTTATCAACATCATAATATCAGCTCTCAATTTCTAGTATCATTTGGATGAGGTGGTAGAGACTATTATCATTCCCCGTATCATTTATCTATGTGAGGAGAGTGCCAAGTGATCGTTTCTTGTAGTATGTATATAAGATGATTGTATTTCCTTCCACCAGCATCATTAGGACCAGTGGGTGTAGTAGGTACTTCTTGACACTCTTGAAGGCTTCTTAGCAGTCCCCACCCCATCGATAGGTGATTCCCTTCTTCATTAGTTTGAAAATGGGGAGATATTTTTAGGCCAGGATGGCTATGAAACACTGAATGTAAATGAGGTGCCCTTGGATCCCCCTCAATTCTTTGAGATTATAAAGGAGTGGAATTTATAGGATTAAGTTGGTCTTTTCGGGTTCGACTTCAATGCCATGGTGGAATACCTTGAAGCTAAGGAAATTCCATGATGTTACCCCAAAATCTTATTTTAGTGGATTCATATTCAGACTATGCTGTTGTAACTTATTAAAGACTACTTGAAGATCTATAAAGTGATCACATCATTGTTAAGATTTGACCACCAGGTTTTTGAAGTAACATTAAGATATTTTTCCCAAAAATGGTTTAAAGATATGATTCATGGTGTGTTGATAAGTATATCTAGTGTTCTATAACCCAAAGGGCATGTCCTGGTAGGAAAAGATCCCCTAGGGTGCTCTAAAGGTAGTCGATTCTTCATCTTCAAGGGCCATCTTTATCTGATTGTACCCTGAGTAACCATCCATGAAAGAATGCTCTTGAAAGCCAATAGTTACATCAATCAAGAGTTTTATGATCATAAATGGGAAGTTATTCTTAGTAAAGTGTCGATTAAGGTCTCTGAAATTGATTCATACCCTAATATTCCTATTCTCTTTCTTGGTAGGGAAGATATTAGAGATCCATATTGATTATTTCAATTCTCGAACAAAGTTTGATTTGATCAATTTTTCAACTTCTACCTCTACATTAATGGTATGGGTAGGGTGAATCCTCCTGGATTATTGATTGAAACCTAGATGGACATCATGTAAACTATGATAGTGTGTATACACATCTAGATTCAGTCCATGAATTTCTATATAGTTTCAAGTAAACATATATCGATGTTAATTCAAAAATTCAACATACATGTCTTTCTCCTTGAGAGGTATAGAAGAACAAATTAGTGTAGGTTTCATGTCTTCTTTTTTTACCAGATTTACATGTTTGATCTCATCAATGGTGGTGGAGATTCCTCCCTCAAATGTGGGCGGGTAATTTTTGAGGACATCCTCTTCTTCTTCCACATCAGAGTTTGTAGACTCATTTTTCAGATGAAGTTGTAAATCTAATGAAATATATATCACACTTAGTGTGAGAGAGTCCATGGGAAGAGAAATTTGCATCCCCTACTATCAAATTCATTATAGAGAGATTTAGGAGCAAATTTTCTTTTGCACTGTCACTAGGGACAGAAGGATCTTGGACATCTGGGATTGAGTCTACTACCTAAACTATATTTATGGGTAGCTCATAATAACTTTCAAGAATACTTTATGAATTTTCATGGATGGTCACCAAGTCATTGGGGGAAATAACCTGTATATTTTCATCCACCGTTGGTTTTTTCCTTCCTTTTTATAGAATCCAACCTCATCATATGTGGATTCACAAGACTCTAAGGGGGAATTGTCACCATGTAGTATGTCAACCTTTCCATGAATGGGGTATTTCAAACACGGATGAAATGTTGAGGGAACTTCCACATGGTTGTGGAGCCCAATACTTCTGAGAAGGACATTGTATGCATTGTATTATTTGATAACCATAAACTCAGTGTTAGATTTGAGATCCCCAAACTGAGTTTCAAGCTTGATATTTCTAAGAGTTCTTTGACAACACTTATCAAACCCTTTAATGGTTAAATTTTTGGAGATAAATCCCCCTCACTATACATCAAATTTCAAAGGGTCTAAATTGGAATGAATTTTATCCTAGAAACATTGTTAATCAAATACCTTTGTACATTGAAATTATTGAGTCTGCCTAAAACATATAGAGGTCTGATGTGTCATTGGATGACCTCTTCATGATCATGTTCTATGAATAAGATGGAAACATGGAATTATAAAGGCATGGTCTCTACTTGATAAACCTTGGATGTAGATAATTCTATCTCTAACTTCTATGGGCTATGTAGGGCCTCAACGAGTGCCTCCATAAGTTATTTGGAAGATGGGGCATATCCAAGATTGATATCTTGGTTGGAAAACCCACTAACTATTTCAGAATTTCATACTTCTATGCTAGAGGTTAGTGCTTCTAAAGGTGGTTTTTCTCCTTATTATGTGGTTTAGGATCTATGACATCTAAATTTGATAGGTCTGGTTCTTGTGTAGAGTTCAAGGGAATATCTTCTACCAATGGAAAAGGACATGTTGGTCGTCCTTGTTGTATGGGATGATCAGATAATCGCACCCCCTCTAGGTGGTCACTTAAGACGGCTAGGCACAGACAACCACTAGAGGGTTCTGGGAGACCTCCATATCTTTATTGGGATTTTTATAATTCTGTCCCATGAGTCTCAACTTCATATATGTTCTCGTTGGGGAAATGACTGAAATATTGGTTCTGACCACGTCTATGTTATCCCATATATCCTCGGTTATTGTGCATGTGACCTCTTGTTCCCCAACCAAGTATGGGGAACTCATACTCAGAGGCATATTCATCATTAGAGAAGGGTTCTTCCAAGATTCATGGTAAGAGAACAAAATATTATCTCTTAGTATGATGATGGTTCCTTTTAGTGGGGAGGTTCTCATTCTTCAGATGTTGTAGGGAAGAAATCTGCAATAGTATGAGTGTGCATCGAATCTGGATATCACTCTTAATTTTCTATCTCTTCCTGTGTCTGATGGTTGCATCCACCTTTTCAAGGAATGTTTTCTGGGACCTCCCTAGGTGATGGATCTATTATGGGTCTATGAATCTATTCTCTCAGGGTGGAATGAGATCGAACAACTGTCTTTTGATTCATCCCGTTGTTGAACTTCTTCATATGCATGGTCGAAAAAAATTCCAATCACCTTCTTATTCTAAATGGGAAATGGTTATACAAGTCACCTATTCTGGGGAGTTATCTAGAATCACTAGTATGGAATAAACCATCACTTGAAGGACATATTTGAAGATGAATCAATCATAGAGGTTGTGGCCCAACCTTCTATAGAAATGGAATTAGTTGGGATGGTCGGTGAGGTTGATCTAATTAGGCTTCATAGACTATGGAAGCCTGGGTAGGTTATCTTCCATGGATGTAAGGAAGTAATTTGGGACTTTCTCATTTCATAAGGACTATTATTTATTCATTTGTTCCTCAAATCTTGGGTGACCCTGGTCTCTTTTTTATTCCGACCGAGGGATATTTTGTTGTTTATTTCGCTTAATAGGATGCGTTCGGTGGTTAGGGACCCTCCAAGGTTCTTGGATGGTTACTACAAGGAAAATATAGCATTATCTAACTTACTGAGCCTTTATCCTATGATAAAGGCATGAGTAGAGATTTATCTCAGGTTCACTAAATGGAATCTTCCAAATGTTGTGTTTTTTTTTTTGCAAACTCATGGAACCCATCCGGATATTTCATCAGGATCAAAGGTGTATGCATCTCATTCTGAAGATTTTCAGTGTAGAGATCCATAAATTTCTCCCACAGGAGAGGGATTCTGAGTGAATAGGTTAAACCTTTCCATCTGTATATGAAATAATATACCCTATCATTTTCCTTTTGCTTACAGTTTTTCTAGTCGATAATTGTCATTTTCCTCTCCATGGAGTTGAACTGGTAAAGGAATTGTGGATGAAGGTCTTCCCATTCTACAACCGATCCTGATAGAAGACTGTTTTACCAAAAAAGGCTATCCTTATCAAATTTTATACAAAATAACTCGACTAGGTCTCCTCTTATTGATCTTGAGGGTCCATCATCAGACAACATTAGGACACAAAGTGCATGATATGTTGATCTGGGTATCTTATTCCATAAAAGGTGGAGAAGGTAGGATTTCTAAAATTAGGTGGGGGAAAAGTGTCATCCACCCATTTGGGATATGGATTTATCTGAAGCTATACTAGTGTGTTCCTCCCTTCCATGGATTCTATTCAAGTATCTAGGGACTCGATTGCATTGATTAGTTCTGAAGGTACTGTTGTTTAAGCCACCTCCTATCTATATGGAGCGGGCGAGGATTGATGAGGTGGCCTTGAATTCATGTACCATTGATTATAGGTCTATGTGAAGACAAAATGATCACCCTAAAATGGTAGAGTTTGTCACCACAGTGATATTAATTCATGATCATTTCCAACCTCCTCATTTATATAGACTCGCTACCTAGATCTAGAGCTATTCTGATGCTCAGATGTTGTACTTTTAAGTGGATAATCTTTTTCTAGATCTGTGGGAGGAAGGATATTTGTATATTCTAGAATATGATACCTAGTGGGAATGTTTAACCTTAGTAACTCCTTTTTTATTTTCTAAGTGTTTGTATATCATTATCATATTACCACATATGTTCCTCCATATAAGGAACTTTGGATCTTCTCAGTAACGAGTGGGTTATGACTACTTCTTTCTCTTTATCCTTGGAAGTGTTCCACAATAGAGGTGGTACCTCAATATTTATAGGTTCCAGGTTTTGTATTCTCTTCTAGTTATGGGTATGTGAAGCCTCAGTGGGTGCATCTAGATCCTCCTCTCATGGTATATTTTCCATATTTTATCCCTCTATATATATGTCTTGATTCACATTATCTATTGTGTTGACAGTGATGACATTCACAGAGGTGTATTGGGGAATGGTATTTGTCCCATTAATCTCAACGTAATAGGATAATTCTTCACTAATTTCATTAGGGTTGTTTCTCGAACCCCTGGTCATATTCAACCATTTTATCTTTTGACCCTAGCGGGGTCTGATTTCTTTTGTCGTACGTTCCTCCCATCTCATCTTGTGAAAGGTGACCTTAATGGAGTTTCTGGTCACATTTTCCGAATGGGACCTGAATATAAGAGGTTCATCTTACAGTGGTAGGAACTGAGGGGGTTCCAACTATCGATATTTACTCTCCAACCTAGAGAAGACCTATTCCCTCTATGGTGATAATAAGGATTAAAATTCCCCCATTCCTATGGGATGGGGCCTATAAGAGGCCACAATTATCATTTTTTGATCCCGTTTCTTAGGATATGATAATTCTAGTCTAGGATTTTATGATTCCTATTATGGAAATTGAGATATAATTTCCCCCAACCCAATGGGTTGGATTTGATATATAACCTCTATTTATTTGATCAAGACCCTCTTAGGGGATGATGAACATAGTGATGGTGATTGAGATAAAAATTCCCCTAGCCTAGTGGGATGGGGTTTGTTTGCTGCTACTTTTAGTATGTCCTAGATCCTATCAAGAATTGATGGTCTGAGGGGTGGAGGTGGTGTTAAATATTCCCCCATCCCAACATGTTGGGTTCACTCATAGATAGATACTATATTAGTTGCTACTATGATTCACTTAAAGTAGTGAAGTTGTGCTTATGTATGATATGGGTTCAATGGAATCCCATGAAGGGAGTCATTATTTATGATAATTTTTATGGTTGATTGCAACTTCATATTCTATGTCTGAAATATGTTACCATTGATTCTAGGGTCCCAGTTCAAAGAACTATTGGTTTTTCTCTCCCTCCATTCATGATTTCATGTCACCTTTGAAGTGGGATCATTCCATTGTAGTGACTAAATAACTGATGTGTCACCCATTACCCTTATCTCATCAAATGCTATGAAATTATAGGATGTTATATCTGAGGGACTCTAATATTCTATGGATTTGGTGAAGTTTAATACTCCATAATTTCCCCATCCTTGAATATGGATACATGACTAGTATTTTTAGATCATTTTCCATAGAGTTTTGATATAATGGAGGCAAGTGTGTTATAGGTTTGGATTGTGATTTTACAGTTTTGGATCCTGGGACTTAGAGATAGTAGACAGGTCTAGCTGACAATAAAGTTTCATTATATTCTAAAGGCGAACCTCATATCCTATATTAGGTAGGTTTCTATCCTTCAATCACTGATGAGTTTTGCATATATTCCAGAATAGATAATACATAAACTCCTTCTCTAGATCTTTTGGGATCTAATAATCATAAGTGGAAAGGGTATGGTGGGGAGGTTGTTTATATTTCACTCTCTGATTATCCACTAATAGAGGATAATATTCATTTTTTATATTATAATACTCATTTTCTTCATTAATCAAAAACACTATTTTTAGTGCATTTTAAAATTTGAACATTATTTCACATTATGATTGTAATTCTTTGGTAAAGTACACTATTACTTGATACATATTTGAACACCTCCTAAAACCTAAAATGGTCATGATTTTATTTTCATATTTTATTTTCAGGTCTCCTATTCTATAAGGAATAATTCATACTTTTGGAGTGCTTGAATATTCACATTGGAAGATGAGAAAAGTGGGATTTCAGGCCAACACATTCTGGAAAAAGTGATAGCAGCCCAATAGAGACTATAGCGGCCAAGATCAAAGAAAAATGATTCTTAAAATTAAATTTAAGATAGAATAAATTATGGGTATCATTGCATTCAAAAATGTACAAAGATAATTCTAATATTTTAATGGAGTTCCAAGCGGCCCAAGTTGAAGATGACATTTTGGGCCAGATTCTGTGACCCAGAAAAAAAGCCCACCATTTCAATAATATCTTGAAAAAAACACCATTTGGGCTGAAATTTTACATTCTGTTTGGAGATATCTGGAGATTAATATTCTTTTTATTTTTTCCACTCCAATTCATCCATCTAGAATCTCATTTTTGTGCCTCTATTTGGTGTATACAAGATGGCTACCAATCCATCTCAAGGGTGTAAAAGATCTAATTCCACAAACTTCCCACCACCCTAAGCCTACCATACACAAGTGGGATGACATGAACTATTGGATTCTCAACCCACGACTTCAAAAATTCCCATTTAAGGTAGTGGTGAGGAAGTATTTGATGATATTTATTGCTTGGTTTCATTGTAATGTTATGTTACCGCTTTGTGTTTGTAATCATATTTCTTTCTGATATAATTTGTTCAATTCACCTTAGTTTCTTAATAAAAGTTATTACTTTTCCTCTTATTCTATTCTTATCCATATCATGGTGATACCATTGCCTCATGGTGTGAATTTATTCACACTAAACCTTGTTAAATTTATCACACAACAGTTGAGTGATTGTTATTTTGTTGTTTTTACTTCTTCAATTCCACCCTCATAAGTCTACTTCCCACTTCTGTTGAGAACATGTCATCAATAGAGGGATAACTATTTTATGGGTTAATCCAAGGGAGTATTAATGGGATGGATTGGATGTTATTTATCACTATATAAATGTTTATTAATTTCTTTTATTTAAGTTTATTTTATTCAATTATTTTCTCCCTTACTCTTCATTATTGAATTTATTTTCCTGAATTTTATGTGATAATAAGATCCTTTACCTTGGAGTGCTCATGAAAATGATCCTAAAAGTGTATAGGTGATCAGAATGTGTTTGTGAAAGTTTTTAACCAGTAAGTGATGTGGTTAGTTTGAATTCATTGAAGAAATCCTTCTCAAGTTAATGAAATTGAAATCATTAAAAAGGAATTCATCCAATCCACCCTAAGATACATTACAAGTGACCGATTAACCCTAAAAACTTGGGTAAATTTGGGTGAGACCACTCTCTATATATTTCAATGTTGGATTTATCTTCATCATACTTACACACCTCCATTTGGATAGACCATGGAAGGTGATTCTCGAGGTCGCCAGCTGATCGGAATGAAGTGATGTTGGAAGTTGATAGGGAACTTTATAAGTTTGAACCCAATGTTTCAAGAACCTCTCTGTATGAAGGCATATATGTTTCTATAATATCTCTATTCATAGATGTCTAGTTAGGGGTAGGATTTCCTTTTACGTGAAAGATATAACCATGGGGAGGTTGATTGTGGTGGATTTTAGGAATAGAGTCTCTACAATCTATCTCCACACCACCATGAGAACTATTGTGGTCATGATAACCTTATGCTTCGATGGAAGAGTCAGAACACCCTTGGTGTGTTTAAAATGTGTCTCGATAGAATTGAGTGATTTAGGGACATGATCCTCATTCTATGTCATGGATCGAATATTATGACCTACCTTTTGGGATTGGGAAGGGATATAAGCCTATTGTATGATGGTTGTCATAATATATTCATAATTTTATAGTGTTGTGGTAGTATGAGATCACTGTTAAGAAGTTGATTTAGTATGCTATTGAGCTTCTCTGATAGGAATATAAGATTTTTATGAAGAATGTTCCATTCTTACTTGGTGAGCCTCGTCTAGAATGAAGATATGAGCCAGATCTTGGGCCTTTAGAATATGTTTCTAGTCTTTTTTTCTAGGATTATGATGTTTTCCCAAGGCATGTTTCACACTCACATGATGATCCCCAATTGAAATAAAAATATCTGTTTTTTATGAATATGCATTCCATGTTGTAATATATAGAAAAAGATCTATAACAGGAGAAGGAATATGAGCCTCATCTAGTATATCCTCTTAAGGATGTTGGTGCAGTCATTCATCAGTGGAAGTAGGGATATACTCATGGATTTTGTGAGTTTGTGAACTGTTACAAGAAGCTTCACTGATAGGAATATGAGCTTGTCTCATGTAATGTCTTACTCTCACCTGGTGGCATTCGGTCATAATGGGGATATGATCCTGATCCTAAGCCTTTGGAGTATGTCACTAATCTTTTTTTATAGAAATATGACCCTATCCCAAGGCATGTTTCTCTCTTACTTGGTGATCCCCAACCAGAATGGGGATATAAGTCTCATATGGGCCTTTGGAATATTTCACTATTCTTTTTTTATAGAGATGTGATTCTACCCTGAGTCATGTGTTTCTTTCACTTGGTGATCCCCTATTGGAATGGGAATATTAACCTTGTTTGATGTCTCATCCTTTACCAGAATATGTCAATAACCCTCTCAGATGGGAGAAAGAATGTGAGCTTGCTCTAGAGAAACCCCTTGTTCATACTGATTAATGTGTTGTGCTTCCATATTTATAGGGATAAGAATATGTGCATGTCCCTATATCTATACTAGTTTTGGAATATATTGGCGGATTTCTTCATTAGTTTCTATAATGTAATGGAACTTTAGAAAAGTGTGCATAGAAATTTAAGCCTGCACATTTTCTATCTCCACTATATACTAGAATATATATTCAATTGAAGTGGGTATATGATCCCACTTCTTTCCTCCTTATTCCACCATAATAATGTTATGGACTTTATGCATAAAGTTAGGTATATGTGCCTCACCCATGCTTATTGTACAAATATTCCCACAGACTTATTCTGAGTGAGTAGGGATCTGAGCCTTCTCACTGGATACCACTAGAATATATTAGTGTGATTCATCAATGGAAGAGGGGATATGATCCCACTCATTATTATCCAGATATTTTTTCACCTGATGTGCCTTACTTGTTTCCCACGCATGGGTGTCATAGGTGGAAATGTGTAGGGTGGTACCCTCAGTTGGTGACTGAAAAGTACTAGTGGGATGGTGCTGGTGACAACAGTTGATAGTATCACTCCTCAGTGGCCCATGAATCTAAATGGAGTTGTAGTTTACTCCTTGATCCAGCTTTATCATATACTAAATGTGGTGATTTTCACACTTTGTGGATAGAGTTTCAAAGCAATTAGATTTGTCAATGAGTTCCACCAAATTTAATGAAACTTTATTTGGATGAGGCAGACTTGTTAGTTTCATCACTATGAGACCTTCATAGTAGGCCTCATGGTTCAAGATCATACCATGTCAATGGTATTACTATACCATTTCATTATCCACTGGATGTTGAAGGTGTCGAGGAGGTGAGGTCATTCTTAGACCCATAGGGGTTGAAACTATAACTAATTTTCCAAAAAAATTTCTAGATGAAGTCATTATCTTTGGTCAGGGTGTTGTTTTTGAGAATAGTATTTGTAGTCATCAAGATAAAAAGGAACAAGTTTACTGATCATTGCATCATCATTGGCATGATACATTCTCAATCAGATGTTCATGGGTAACGTGATTTCCCTTTCTTCCTATTTTGTCCATTTATCTCATGTGGACTTTTCACAGTGAGGATGGAATTATTTCCAGAGAAACATATCTACAGAGGATAATCCAATCATTTTTATCATTTTAAATATTTATTTCAAGTTCCAACTTTTTTGTAGGATATTTAAACAAAATGTCATGACGCATGGTAAACTGATAATTTTTCTTTTTGAGGGACTCATGTCAGCTTCACTATTTTTGTTTCATCAGGAAAAGAAACATGTTTTTCAATGATCACTAGTGTGGAATGAAAAAAAAATATGAAAATAACTAGGAATTCTATCCTTTTAATCTTGTTAATAATATTTTGTAGTTAAATTATTTCACATTGGGTTCACTATTTTTTTCATCAAGAAAAATAACATATGCATGTTCAGGGAAAAATAGTCTGATTGTTTTATTATTGAGGGTTTAATATATGTAAAATCATTCATAAAAAGTTCACCATCCTTGTTTATAATCCCTAGAAACTCCCAAAGGTTCCTAGAGCTATAACTGGGTATAGGCTATCTTTCTAAAGGCAGGCAATCAATTTGGGTTTCTAAACTAATGACACTTAGGAACTCACATTGGTCGAGAGGATGGGAGGTCAATATCATCAAAACATTTTGGTGGGAATTTTTTCCTACTCATGGAATCTCTCATAAATTTAATATATTTTTGAGAATCTCTTCCTAATCCCAATATGGTGCTAGTTTTCCTAACAAAAAGATCAAGTACCAAATACTTCCATGGGTAAAAGAGGGAATATTAATGAGTCTATCTATATATATCTGAGGTTCTTCACCCATTTCCCCTTAATGGGAAGCTATTTGTATTTTGAAGCCATATAACAAAGAACTCCAGATTTTGTTACCATTTAGGTAGGTGATTAATATATTAAGGATGGGATTGAGCCGTTATAAGGTATCCTATGTATCCTTTTTATAAAAAGAATCAAAACCCACATAGTTTTCTAAACTTGTGCAGTTTAATCTATTGTGTAAAGTAAATATATGAGGGAACTTATCCATAAAGTATTGAGATCTAACCTTAGGGATACATCCTACCTATCCTAGTTATGGAAGGAATCAGAGTCATCATAGTTCAATTTTTCCCTTGGGACTCTCCCCAAGGTAGACGCCCTTATATGGGAGTGGTTATATCATGGTACTGATCAGGGCTTACACAATGATATATCCTTACATGGTGTAGATTTATGATGTGAGTGATATGATCATTCTAACTTGATAATCCCACATGTTCCATGCTCAGTGTGAGAAACAAGGGATAGAAAATAATCAGTCTCACTACATATAGATGTGGGACTTATGTGTTGGGAAATCCCTTTGAATGTTTAATATGGATCTCATGTCTTAAGAAGGAAAACTATGTATCTTTTTCATGGTAGTAATTAGAGTCATTATAGTTCAGTTGCCTTCTCAATCCTTTAGTGTATGAGGTCGAATGATCATCACATGGGAATGATTGGGTCCTGATGGTTGGAATATCAGAGACATATAGAGACTTACACTAAGGTGGATTCCCATATGAGATCAGGATTTAAGAATTCATCCTACGTATCCTGGTTATGGAAGGAATCAGAGTCATCATAGTTCATTTTTAAAGGGGATTACACCCTAAGGTTGTCCTAATATAATGGAAATCATATCATACCACTAATTAGAGATTACACACTGAGGTTTCCCTAATATATCCACTGGACAAGGATATCATGTCTCGAGATATTAACTTGACATGGAATAATTGTCTTCTTGATATGTTCTTATTGTATATCTAATATGTCTAAGGAT
The DNA here is from genome assembly GCA_963277665.1 of Viscum album. Lineage (NCBI taxonomy): Eukaryota > Viridiplantae > Streptophyta > Magnoliopsida > Santalales > Viscaceae > Viscum > Viscum album. The sequence continues at coordinate 373,334,747 of OY728163.1, read as the reverse complement.
GTATGGACATGTCCTCATTTTATAGCAGACAAGTCCAAGAACAATCGCATGATCCAGTTGGATTTTCCAGTGGACATCATATAACCTAAATGACATGTCTGAATAATATTGCATTATCAAGGTTGAATTGTCTGAGGGACATAGTATGATCAAGTAAGACATGTATAGAGGTTACCGTATGATCTATTTGACTTGTCCGGAGGATGTAACATGATTCAGGATGACACGTCTAGAGGGTTTCTCATGATCTAGCTATTTTTTCCAAAGTACTTCTCATGACTTGGATGACTTTTCTGAAAGACATCATGAGATCAAGGTTGACATATCTTGAGGACATAAAATTTCCTAGGCTGACATCTATGTACGACGTCACATGATCCAGGTTGACATTTCTAGAGGATGTCATATGATTCAAGTCGACGTGTCTGGAGGACATCGCATGGATCAAGCTAACATATTTAGCAGATGTTGCATGATCCAAGTGGACATGTCTGGATAAAGTCATGTGATCCAAGAAGAAATGTCTAGAGTACATCTCATGGCCCACGTTGACATGTTTAAAGGATATCACATGATCTAATCCGATATGCCTTAGCTTCATCACAAGACCTAGTTAGCCTGTCTTGATGTCAACGTATAACTTGGGTGATGTTTCTATAGGGAATCACAAGATTTATCTTGGAAAACCTAGAGGACATCACAATACTTTGGGTGGTATGCTTGTAAGGAACCGTGTGACTTTATTTAACATATCTAAGGGACATAATATGATCCAAATAGTATGTTGAGGGAGCATCACATGATTTGAGGAACATGATCCGATATCGTCGCATGATCTGGATGAGTCATGCAAAGCGCGTGAGGATTATCATATATGTTCTTTTCATAAGTCTCTCATGTTTTAGTATTAATTCTAGACTTTTATTTTATATTTTCCTTAGGTTTTTCTAGTTTTATCTAATTTTAGGTTTCGCGTGACCCGACTGACATGTGCGATATCCTTTACATGATCCATTTGACATGCCAGAAGCCCATCACATGACCTCAATTGATCACACAAAGTTCCTATGCATTCATCATGATCCCTTAGTTTATTACCTTGAATTTACCTAATAGGAAACCATTATGATCACATGATTGACCACTCCACAGAGTCTTCTCCTACACTCCCATATGAGATCATTCATGGATGCATAGTTCTCCCTTATGTGTTTTTTTATGATGAGGGGGTTGATTTATAGGAATAACCACCCTAGTAATATGTTTCCTTTCATGGAACATATCTTGAAGATTTGGTCTAGATTCAGTTGAGGGATTTGGTGTTACAAACTTTGAATGATCCTTTTTTGGGTCATTCAGGGGGTGTCTTGTGATGATCAAAAACCACAGGAATATTCTAACTTTTATGTTTTTATTTTACCCAAGATGATAAAATGGATTTATCTTGACTATGTGGACATGTTTAGGGGCTTCCACAAGGTTAGGAAAACATGTATAAGGGTCTTTGTGAGATGAAAATGCATTTGAAAATGATTTCGAATGATTGAAGGCAAATTTTCTAGGGTTTTCTATGGGACAAAGGTGACTTGTCAGGGGGTATTCACGAGATCATTCAGCCTTTCCGGAGGGCTTCCATGGGATTATTATGACTTGTTTATTGGTTCATCCTTGGGATTAAGTGTGATCATGTAGGGTTCATAACATTTTTTTCATGATGATCAGTGTATCTTCACTCTGTATGAATCATACATCTTTCCCCTTTTTATCTATATATTTATTTTGAATGGGTTGGGGATATTTTAGGTTTGTGTAAGTGTTGTCAAAAACAAAAACTATCTCTATCTATGATTTATCACGTGAACAATAATGGGTCTTGTGGTGATGTGAGAAAATTTTCATGGAAAACCATTTTGTTTGTCTATAGATCTAAAGGGGTAGTATGGAATCGACTACACATGTCTGAAACCTTTCTTATGATGATGGTGACATTCCAGTGGGATCTTTCCTGATAATTTGGACATGTCACTAGGGTTTTCATAGGGGCACTTCATAAGAATATCAATGACCACAAAAGGATTACACATTTTTCATGTTTTTATCTTTTATTTTATAAGGATTTTTGGATGGTTTGAAAGAAGTCTACCAACTAACAAGTTGTCTGACTCATAGGAACTCATATGGTAGTCATCACATGATTAGTGATTATATTGGATAATTTCCTTCTCAAGAACAGAAGGTCTTCTCAAAGGGGCTTAGTGTGATCTCCTACAGTTCATGCACTATCATGAAACATTCACATAAACTTTTAAAGGTAATGAAATCATGTATCTCTTGGAAGGTTACATGATATGTGTGATCTTTTCCACCCTCTCTTCATTTTTTCAGAGAAAATAATACCAATGTTTTAGTTAACTCTTCACTTGTAGATTTTACGACACGCATTTGATATTATTCAATAAGGTTGAAAATTTAACTATCAAAAAAAATTATACATGAGGTATTTCTCAAAATTGAATGATAAATAATTCTAGGAATTGAGTTTTAAGAAAAGGGTAGTTTAATCAAGATCAATTGTTTTTCTCTACATGAGGACGATTGAGAAGTACACATCACCCTATGTAATTAATTGTCAAAACTATTTTTTATATGATGGAAGTTTAAGGTAGAGATACAATCCATTAGATAAATATTCTATGAGGTATGGCCATATTTCAGGGCATGATGAATCATTAAAATCATTATTAACATATGATTGATAATAATGTATAATTTTAAAATTAAATTTTTAGCAGTGTGACATAAGTTATATTAAACTAATATAAATAATAAAGTGGTATTAATAACTTATATATAAAATTAATATGAGAAGGAAACCCATTAGGCAAAAATTATATCATTTAATATAGAAATTTTCATGATGATAAAAAAGGGAAACCTATGAAATTTTTCTTATTTTAATATGGTAATAATATTAAAATAATTAAGGTGGAATTTTTGTTAGATAGAACACGATTTTTATATCCTCATTTTTTAGAGAATAATATCATTATAAAATAGAGAAACTTTTTTTTAAGTATCATGACTCATATAATTTGTGATTTTATATTTATTAGCTATAATTTTTGTGGAATCCTAATTCAGATCACATTGTGATTATTATAATAAATTTTAATTCATTATACTCTTATAGATGTGAGTAACATAGAAAACGTTGATGTTGATGACATATTCTCTTATTTTATAAAACATGCTTTGATTCACTTAGAGAATTTAATTATGAATCTTTGTGAGGTGGTAAAATATAATAAAAAAAATTAGATAAATTTATTTTTAAAGGTATAATGATGATAAGAAATAGAGATAAATATATAACATTCAAACAAATAGTGATCTTCTTAGTGAAAAAAATTATGTTTTTCAAGTAGAGGTACTCAATAGTATATATAAAGGAAAATATAAGAGCTTAACTAAAAATAAGTATTTAACCAAAATTGTCACTTACTTATTCTTCCAATACATCATGTGGAATAAAACATTGATCTTAAGTAATTTTATTAGAGTGATTCCAGAGGGACGAAATCATTGAATAAAATGAGATTTTTGGTTAAATGATCTTCTTAGTAGATAAAACATATTTTTTAATTATTCTACAAAAACTATTAGAAAATTTATGAAAATATAGTAAAATGGTACTTCATAATATAATCTATATATTAGAGTTTTATCGCTTCAAATTTAGATGTTAAGAAATAATGTAAAAGTAGTGAAAATATCAATTCAATTTTAAAATCAATGAGGTGTGGAGAATATCAAAAAAAATGTGTCTGAAAACCCATTTTTAAATGAAGTAGAATTGTAATTTCTAAGGATTTGGATTTAGGGTCAAAAAGGAAGGGAGATTAAAATAAAAAATTTCACGTGATTTTTTGCATGAAGGGAGAGAGGTAGTCCTTCTTATAACCAAACTGATAAGGTATATTATCGTATTTAGGGATTGTCTTTTGTTGTCAAGGATGTTTAAAAAGAAAATAAATCACCTCACTTCGTAAAAGTTGATGATCTGACTAACCATCATATTTAGGAAATCAAAAGAACAATTCTTAAGAAAGATCTTTTTTTTGGAAATATAGATGTTTCTAGAAGATAGGGAAGTTACAATACTTTCCTTGTAAAATCTAAAGATCTTGATATGGTTTTTGATGAAAGAAGCTGAGTGATTTTGGAATGAAGTGAATTTTGGCAGAATGTGGCTTAATCATTAATGATGTATCAATTTGGTTTTTTTGATAAGGATAGATGACCATGAATCAGTATGGTTGGTCCTAAAAAAGAACATATTTAAGGTGGTGGAGTTTCCCAGTTTTTTCAAATTTTTGGGCCTCAAAATCGGGAGGTTGTTTTATGTAAAAGGAAGTGTTTTCTGAAAATAGTTTTTATGGAACACGGTTCATGGACCATGAATCAAAGTTATTGGGATACCTGTAATTTATATAATGAGGTGTTGATTAAGGCTTCTTTAAATGGTTTTTTTTGTGGATGACATCGGTTGCCACAATGAAGAAAGGTGGTATGTGGACTACATAGGAGTTCTCGGTGAATGTTGTACCACATATAAGTTTTGGTTCATTCAGATTAGAAGGTTTTATGGATATTATTTTCCTATATAAATACCCATAATTTTATCATTAAGGTTAGAAAATTTCATTAGAGGATATCATCACTGTTAGAAGAATTCGGGTAAGTATGAAGTAGTTCGTGAGGGAGAATTTTACGAAGGATAAGAGTCCACGAGGGAGAATTATATAAAGGGAATCAATTTTTGGTGGAAATATTACATTAATAAGGATTTTATTCATTGAATGAGTTTTTGGGGCTAGGTATCTCTCAAAGGAAAAGGGACCGCAAATCTAAGGAAGTCCATAAAGTATTGGCAGTTCATAGGGTATCAGTTGTCTGTGAAGGAGAGGTAGTTCACAAAGGGAAGGTTATCTATGAATCACTCGCACTGCATAGTATAAGGAATTTATGGAATATATAGAAAAATTCAATTTAATTACAAAGAAGTTCATGAAGGGACTCAAACAGTTTGTGAAATCAATTTTCACAAAATATAAGTATGTGGAAATGTGGGATTTCTATTGTAAGCTATCAAATTTGGAAATCGGACTGAGGTATCAGACAGAGTATCATTAAAAAGTCTAAGATATCCATACCAAATTATAGGTAATAATGTAAATAATTTTCTTGAAAGATCATATTTGTGAAATTTGATCAAGAATCACCATAACATGTTTGTTACAAAAATTATATTACATCATTTCATGCTACTTGAATCACATGCACTATTTAATTGAACTTAGTGATACACTAGTGTGAGGGTATATCCTACTCATTATATTCCACACAAATGTATTTTTTCTAGTGGATTGTGTGGTATTAGATTATTTCCAAACCATACCAATGACTAGATACTCTTTTAGAGTAGTGAACCTTATAAATTATTTTGTTCCTGTGGATATGTGTTTGAATTTTTTTCAATAGGTACATAAATATTTAATAGGAGTTGAATGTTATTTTCTATGGAAACATAAAATAAAAAGATATCACTAATTCACCCCCCCCCCACTAAGTGACACTTGAATCTTGGATGGGTAATCTCAATTGGTATCAGAGATGAAGGTTCCCTTATTTTATTCTTTACATAAGCTTTGAAGAGAATTTGTGATGTATAATATAAATTGTGTGGAATGTAAGGTTAATCTAATATTTTATGGAAATAACTATCATATATGGAATTATAGAATGATTATTTATCTTATGTATCTTGGGTATGATGTTGTTAAAGCTATAATAAATGTATTTCCTCCTATTTATGAAAAGGTTTCTCTTACACCTGATGATAAGATAATATTGAGAATGATGGAAGAGATAAAAATTCTTTACCCTCATCACTTTTTAAAAGTGAGTTTTTAAGAGTGAAATTTTTTACTACTTCTAAAGTTGTTTGGGATAATCCAAAAAACATATCTGAAGGAAATAAAAAAGTAATGAAGGAAAAAAAGTACAAATCTAGAGGCTGAAGTATGAAGATTTGAGAATGGGTGAGTATTAATCTATTGGGGAATTATTTACCATAGTAAATTCCATTTTCAATACTATCAGATTTCATGGTGACAATTTAGAGTATTCTATAGTAGTTGAAAAGATATTAAGAATTTTTTCTAACAAGTTTGATGATAAAGTTTCTTCATTGGAAGATAGAGACCTTGAAAAATTGTCTCTAGATGATTTTCATAGAACTATCATTATTTATAAAATGATAATGGAGAATATTATGAAGATAAAAACATAAGATGATAGAGAAATGAATTTTAAATATGCCAAGAAAGAAAATTCTAAGAAGTCTCTTGAGGAAGATGATGTTGCTGACTCTAACTTGAAAAATGAGGTCTATAGAAATCTTGATGATATTTTATCCTTGTTTACTAAAAATTTTATAATAGGTATAGATAAATATAAAGGGAAACTTCCCTTGATATTCTTTGAATTTGGAGCCTTTGGGTACTTTGTAGCTAATTTTCCTCAAAGAAATAAATAATATAACAGTGATAAAGAAGAAATAAGACCAAGAAATTCATCTAAGAAAAAAGGTGATAAGGATAAATATTTTTATATAGGGAAAGATAAAAAATTATTCAAATAAAAAAGAAGAAGTTTCATATATAAATATGATAAAGAAGAAGAAATTGAATCTAAATATGAAAAGTATTTTGAAAAGTCTAGAGAGAATAATTTTATTGCAATAGTGAATAATTAAGAGTTTAGAAGCAGCAGTTCTGAAGAAGAATAATAATAAGAAACTCAATAAAAATTTCCTCTTAAATAAGAATTAAAAGAGTATCTAATAAATATTGTAAGGAAAGCAAAATAAATCAGGAAACTAAAGAATGAAAAATATTCCAAAAATAATCAATAAGGTTTTCTTGATGAGATTGTCAAGATGATAAAATAAACTAATTATTTGAAAAAATATATTGGTTAATAAAAGAATATTAATGAACATCTGTAAAAAAAGCTTAAGGAAAAATAAGAAGAGTTAGAACTTTTCTAACAAAAACTTTCTAAATCTGAATAGAGGGATAAAATTTCAAAAACTATATTTCTGAAGTTAGTGAAAGTTATCATAAGGAGTAACCTGAGAAGGATAAAAAAATTCCTTCAAAGTTTGATAAGAAATTTGGAATTGTTCCTGAAAATATTAATGTTGGGAAAGTTAGGTATGTGAAAAATATAAACAAAGTGGAGAAATCATAAGTTTTTAAAAACTTTGAGTATGAAATTTCTAAGCATTCAGAGTTCAGAAAAGTTTCTATTACTTCTAGTTTTGATAAGAATGAAAAGAAAACTGAGCTGAAAAATAATATTTTAGTTAAAAACTAAAATTTTGGTGGTCAACAAAGTTCTTTTTAGATGGTTGGTGAGAAATATACTCACAACACTGGTCAATATGAATGTATTAGACGAAAATACTCTTTCTATAGATACTACTAGTATTGTGGTGGATTCAGACATATATAAAATATGTGTTGGTTCAACAAACAATATTACTACTATTCCATAGGTTATGGAAGGTAAGGTTTAAGGGGGATTCAATTATCTAAAAATAAGAAGTCTAAGAAGGAATTTCAGAAGAAAACTGAGAAGGTTGGTGTGAAAGTTTAGAATAGGTTCCAACCCCTGGAAACTATTTATGAAAGATATGAACAACCTATACATCTTGAAAAGGTTTGTCTTGTTTTTTTTTATTGTAACAAAGGATTATTAAAACTTCTTAGAAGCCGAAGGTTAATAAAGAAAAGAAAAAATGAAAAATATCATGATCTTGAAACTTCTTTGAAAGCTAGAAAAGAAGAACAACCTTGGATTATTAATAGTGGGTATTCTTATCATATGATATGGGACTTAAAGTTGTTAAATAATGTGAAATATTTCAAATAAGGAACGATGACATTTGGAAATAATGAATCATTGAGAATCAGAAGTGTAAGATCAGCCATAATTGGGAAAGAAAAGATAAAATACAAGAAATATTTATATATTGATGTCGAGTGTTTCACAACTTTGTGATGAGGGTAACAAATTTATATTCAAAAAATATAGTTTTGTTTTGAAAAGTGATGAATATGGAAAGATAGTTACAAGAGTCCAGTGTACAAAAGGAAACTTTTTCCAAGTTGTTTAAATACAAAACTCTTGTTACTTAGGTAGGGTGGAAGAAAATCAGTTGTGGAATAAAAGGATGGGAAACTTGTTTTAGAGAAACTTGAGTAAGTTATAAAAATTATATAGTGTATGTGTTATTCTTAATATGTTGATAATAAGAGATTGGTGTTGAATTATTTTTCATAAAGAAAAAATTACAAACTCAGTGTATAAGAACGTTGATATTTGTTCAAAAAAACCCTTAGAGCTTATTTAATCTGATATTTATGGGATAATGATAAAGAAATAAACCAATGTATATAAGTACTTCACCACATTCATTAATTATTTTACTCACATTACATGTGTTATGTACATGAAACATAAGTCTGATTATCTTAAAATATTTAAAATTTTTAGGAGGATAGATGAGAAGAAATGTGAGTATTCAGTAAAGAAGTTGAGAACTGAAAATTGTGTTGAATATAAGAATAAATAAATTGAAAATTATCTAGAGAATCATGTAATTAGGAATGATTTTAGTTCACCATACACACCTCAAAAAATCAGGTTGCTAAAAGAAAGAATAGAAGTATGGAGGAAATGGGGAGAACTATGTTATGTGAACATAGTCTTTCTCATTACTATTGGAGGCAAGCCATGAATACTACTGTGTATATCCAAAATATATGTTTCTACAGTCTAATTCCATATATGAATCCATATGAAATGTTTTGTGGTAAAAATCCAATTTTGAAACACTTAAAATTTTTTGGGATTCCATGTGTTATAAATAAGAAAGGTGGAAACCTTAGAAAGCTTCTCTAGAGAGGTGAAGATGGAATTTTTATTGACTATGATTTATAATGAAGAGGATACAGATGTTTTAACAAATAAATAGGAAGAATTTTTTATCATGATAATTATAAAGTTTTTGAAACTATTGATAAAGAAAAAAAGAATTATACTTATAAGGAATTTGAGCAGGATAATAAAAGTTTTGTTAACAATTCTAATAAGGATGTCGACACTGGTAATCCTACTCAAGAATAAGAATTAGACTCATACATTTCAAGTGATGAGGATTAAACTCAAATAACTCATCCCATGTAGAGGAAGCAATTGGATTCTCATAATATTATTGGTGATCAATATCAGAATTTTCAAATAAGAAGAACATCAAAAGTTGATACACAGACGTGTTTGTATTCAAAAGTTGATCCAAATGATGTGAATGAAGATTTTTAACATCCTGAATGGGTTCAAGATATGAATGATGAACTTTATCAGATATAAAATAATGATACTTGGTAACTCATACATAATTCAGATAAAAAATGTTATTGGAACAGAATGGGTTTTCTAGACCAAGATGAATGAAGAAGGATAAGTGATAAGGAATGAGGAAAGATTAGTGTGAAAGGGTTACTCACAAATTGAAGGTGTTGATTTTGATGATAATTTTTCTCCAGTTTCAATGTTATAAATAATTTAATGTTTTCTTTCTATTGATGCACATTGAAGCTAAAAAATTAAAAATGTATGTTAAATAAGCATTTATAAATGGTAATTTTAATGAGGAAGTTTAGATTGAACAACCATGTGGCTTTGTAGTTTGGAAATATGAAAGTTATATTTGTAAGATGAATAAAGACTTATATGGGATAAAACAAGCTCTGAGAGTATGGTATTCCAAATTAGATACTTTCTTGAGAAAGATTAATTTCGAGAAAGAAAGATTTGATAGAAATATCTACATCAAGGAAAGTCAGAAGTTTTCCCTCATCATAATTGTTTTTTTATGGAATTATCTTTGTTTGGAATGATGAAAGAACTTCTGAAATATTTTTTGAAGAGATTAAAATGATTTTTGAGATGTCCATGATAGGGGAAATGAAATAATTTTTTGGTTTACAAATATTACAAAAGAAGAAACACATTTTTCTTTTTCAATAAAAGTATGCTAAGTAACTTCTTAAGAAGTTCGACATAGAAAATTAGAAACAAGTTTCCACACTAATTTTTGTGGGAACCGTGTTGTCTAAATATTGAGAAGTTGAGGAAGTTGATTAGAAAGAGTTTTGGAAGCTGATAAGAAGTTTTTTTTATTTTAATACCTCAAGACCCAACATTTTTTATGATGTTACCTTATGTGAAAGGTTTCAAAATTATCCTAAAGAATCACATTTAATTATTAGAAAAATAATTCTCAGATATATCAAAGGCACAAAAAATTTTGGAATCAGCTATGATAGATCATAAAGTATTTACTTTTTGGGTAATTATATGGTGACTGGGAAGGAATTATTTATTATGGAAGATCCACATATGGGAGAGTTTTCTTCCTAGGTAAAACTTTTTTTAGATGGAATACAGAGAAATAGAATTTAGTAACTCTTATCATGGTAGAAGTTGAGTTTGTCGCTACCACTCAAGATGCTACCAAACTTATGTGGATGAAAACTCAGTTGGAAGAATTACTTGTTGAAGTAAAGTTACCCTTTCTCTTAGGATATAATAATTAGATTGAAATAAACCTTTCAAGGAATATGGTAAAACATTATTGTTCAAAACATATTAATATCAAATATCATTTCATAAAATATCATGTGGAGAAGAATGAATTGAAGTTGTAGTATGTTCCTGCATCAGAACAAGTTGCTGACATATTCACAGAATCTTTACCAAAGGAACCATTTTATAAATTGAGGTGAACATGGGTGTCCAACCACTTTCTCATCAAGGTTGAGGTATGTGTATTTTTACCCTATCTCATCTTACCTTTGGATAGTGTTTTCAAGGGGATAATTGATTCATAAATATGTCCTTATGGAAGCATGTATAAAGGGGGAGTTATGGGAAAGTTGTGAATCCATCATGTAAGTGTGTGAACTATTATAACTATTTGTTGGAGTGGTTTAGGAAAAAAAATTATTCCAGGGAATTTGAATAAGTGTATAAATATTAGGATGAAATCTAAGAAGGAAGGATGAGGAAGAAAGACAAGGAAGTTTTTCAAGATTCGGTACTTTTGGATAGCATAGTTTTTTCTATCAAGAATTCTTGTTTCCTACAAAGTGTTATCTCACCTAGTATTATAATTGTTGATGAGTAATCCATTTCTTGAGGTTACAATGTTTCGTGATTTAGGAATCTTGTTTGAAAAAAAATCCAAAGGGAGAGATTTTTGGGACCAAGATAATAAGTAATATTATTATATTCAGGTATTATTTTTTTTTGTTAAGGAAGTTTGGGAATAAAATATATCACCTCACATTGTAAAAGTGGATGATCGGAATGACCATCGTATTCAGGAAATAAGACTTTAAATTCTTAATAAATTCCATTTTATTAGGAAATAAATATTTTGTTGGAAGATAGAGAAGTTACAATACTTTCCTTGGAAAATCTGATGATGCTAAAAATGATCGATCAAATATTATGTATCCCTTACAGATAAGGTTCATGATGAAAGAAGCTTATTGATTTTGGAATGAAGTAAATTTTGGTAGAATATGGATAAATCATTAACTATGTATCAATTTTTGTTTGTTTAAAAATCTAGATGACCGTGAATCAGTATGGTTGGGGTTTCCAAAGTGGATATTTAAGGTGGAACAATTTCCTAGTTTTGCCAAAAAATTTGGCCTCAAAATTGAGAGTTTTTTATGTAAAAGGAATGGTTATATGAAATGGATTTCATGGAATGTATTTCATAGACCGTGAATCATAGTTAATGGACCAAAAATTAGGTACACAGAACAGTGAAGGAAAATCTGAAAAAGGAATATTTTTGCGTAATAGTGTTATGCAGACCGTGAAGCGTGCTACACGGACTGCATAGGGAAAAATAGTTCTTGGGAGACTAAAAATTTGTGGGAGGCTTTTATTTTGTGGGATATGTTTCTTTTTTAAAATTAGGAAGTTATTTAATCTTCCACAAAGGGTTTTAATTTTTGGATGACATTGGTCGCCGCAAAGAAGAAAGGTGGTATGTGGACCGCCTAGAAATTTGTTTTGAAGGCTATACTACATCAAAGTTTTGGGTAATTAAAATTATCAGGTTTTATGTATCCTATTTTCCTATATAAATACCTCCAATTAGATCATTAAGTAGAGACAATTTCATTAGAGGATATCATCCATGCTGAAAGAATTCAGGTAAGTTCGAAGTTGTTCACGAGGGATAATTTTGTGAAGGATAAGAGTTTACAAGGGATAATTATGAAAAGGGAAGTATTTTGTGGTGTAAATATTCCAAGAAATAAGAATTTGTATGTGGAATGATTTTTTGGGGCTGGGTAGCTCAATAAGGGAAAGGTTTCGCAAATCTAATCCAGTATATGAAGTATTGGCAGTTCATAGGGTATCATCTATTTGTGAAGCAGAGGTAGTCCACAAAGGGAAGGTTTTCCATGAAGAACTCATTCTATATGGTACAAGGCAGTTCATGAAAGATATATTACAATTCATGGTAATTTTAAGAAAGTTTGTGAAGTGACTCAAATAGTTTGTGAAAGAAATTTCCACAAACTAACAGTATGTTGAAAAGTTGGATTTCTGTTGTGAGCAATCAGACTTGTAAATCAGACTAAGATATCAGAATGAGAATCATTATGAAGTCTAAGAATTTATTACCAGCTTCTTGGTAAACATGTGAAGAAATGTTTTGAATAATCATATTTTTGAAAGTTGATTAATAATCATCGTAACATGTTTGTTATAAAAAATTATATTAAATCATTACATGCTACTTGTAGAAAATGCACTATTGCATTGAATGTAGTTCTATACGAGTGTAAGGTTATATCCTACTCATTATATTCCACACAAAAGGATTTTTTCTAGTGGATTGTATGGTATTGTATTATTTTCAAACTATACCAATGACTAGCTACTTTTTTTGAGTAGTGAAACTTGTAAATTATTGTATTCTTTTGTTTGTGTGTTTGAATTGTTTGCAATAGAGAAATAAATCTTTAACAGGAGGAAAAGGTTGTTTCATAAGTAAGGAAACATAAAAGAAAAATATATCACTAATTCACCCCCTCCCCCTCTCAGTGATACCTGAATCATGGATGGGTAATCTCAGTCTTCAAGATATAAATGAATGATAACATAATTTTTTAAAATAAAGGAATTTTATATGTAACATTTAAGAAATATATTTATTTTTTAGTGTTGACTAAATAATCTAAAGGGGGATAATATTCCACCCAAAGGTTTATTTTTTTTTTGTATTAGTTTCTATGTATAGGTTTTTCATCATTAATAATAATAATAAGACAAAAGAAGAATATAGAGATCATAATATTCAATGTGAATTAAGGAAAACAATTAAATACAATAACATTGAAGTGCAGAAGAGAATGGATGGATTAAATATGGTCAATTGAACTTGTAAAGACATTTTCCATGATGTGAGTATGAGGATACATGGAATTATTATAGTTTTTAGACATAGAGAGGTTGTAACACCCTAAGATTTTCTAAAATATATTTTTTCAAATTAATTTAATATTTTTAATATTTTATGTTATACATAACACTGAGTCTATATTTAATTATATGTAACACTAATTTTTTATTTAATTAAACATAATATCAAGTTAGTCTTGCATTACATGGGAAACTGGGTTTATCTTGTATTACACACAACACTGAGTTTAAAAGAAATGTGACTTATTATCAAAATATTATTATTTAATATGATAGTTATCACCTAGCCATTGGAATAGAGGGAATGAATAATATTAACTAAATTTTGGTAATATGGATTACAGATTTATATAAAATTAATTATTTGGTGACCATTTATTTTAAAATGACAATAAGGGAAACCTTTTTATGGGAAACTATTTTTATGCAAACAAACATGTTTTACAAAAAATATATTAAAGAAACCTCTTTTGGTGAATGATTTTAATTATATTTATATATTATATATATTAAATAAATATTTAATATTCATCTTATGTTTTTCTAAATAAGGGATAAGAATAAATCCAATTTTATGCTTAAAACTGTATTTTTCTAAAAAGCAGTTTTGTCACCTTTTTATGGCGCACTTATATTAAAATTAATTTTTTACACTTTTATAAAATTAATTTATAAAAAAAATTATTTTTTAAATAATAATATCAAAATTATATTATGATTAATTTTTGGTACTTTTCTGAATAGTTTCATTTTTTCATGAATAATGAAAAATACTGAATTTTAATTGAAAAAAACCTTTTCATTTGAATATTTTATAAAGTTAACTTATATTATAAATTGTTTTTAAAATAAATTTATTTCAATTATATATCTATTAATAAAATCTAGGTAGTTTGGATTAATTTTATATTGAATATGGATATAAAAACATTTCCAAATTTTGAACATTTTCTCTTTAAAAACATGCTTTCTCGTCGTGCCTATGGGATTAATATTAAATAAATTTTATCCTATTATGTTAATATAATTTTCAAAAATGGATTAAATATTTTGAATCATTATATTATATAATAATTTCAACTTAATGTTTTACTAAATGAATATTGAATGGAGTAAAAATTAATTATCGTTGTTAAGGTAAAAATAGGTTTATCGGAGGCTTAAATTAAAAATATAAGGATATAAATGACATATTAAATTGTATAAAAACTATTTTATGAATATATTTAGAATATTAAATATATAATTATCAATAATGGTCCATTTGGGACCCTTTTGGAATATGAAAAATCTGGTAGTACTCAATTCTTTTCCAAAATACCATGTATGTCCTCTCCCCCACTTATAAAAGGCAACCCCCTATCCTCTCTTTTTCAAAAATTAAAAAGATTTTGGTTTAAAAAATACCTATAAATATAAATTCCAAAATTATATACTCTAATTATATAATCCTTAGTTTGGGAATAAATCCAACCTAATAATTCTTATGGTGCAATCCTAAGGAGGATACCTCAAGAAGAGGTAATGTTCATCAATAAGCATTTTTGTTTTATTGATCCCTCCATCCCAGTAAATTATTTTTATACCATGATTATATATTATCCTTTGTATATTAAATATAATTATATTTTTTTTATGTTAATTTAATTACCTAGAATGGACTATATTTCTATTAAATGGGTTATGAATACATTATTTGTTTGTACGATGAACTACCGCATTGCAAACTGATTTCATTTGTTTCTCTATTACTACCTATCGAGGTTGTAAATAATGATGGATTTATTTTTTATATATGTTATTAATTATTTTATTCTTATTATGTAATTATTATATCACACATACCTCCATACTCTATTTTTTGGAAAATACAATAACGTTGTTCATGTATACGGTGAACTACTACCTTGCAAAGCAATGCGATTCATTCACACATTACATGGAAAGTATTAATGATGGTTTTAATTCAAATATGTGATATATATGAAATAAAAAATATTATTTAATTATAATATATATCACTTGCTTTTATTTCTTTCAATCTAATAAGAAAATTGAAATAGCATTCATGCGTTCGTACGGATTATCATCTACATGAATGGTGTATTTTATTTCCTATCACAAAATTTTATGGATTAATATAAATACATATATACTGAATATATATTATATTAATATCATGTATTAAATTATTTATATTATTAAACCATTATTTAAGTAATATGACCAATAAATAACAAGTTAAAACATATGAGAAAAATAGAGTAGTTATTGTCTAAAATAATACTTTAACATGAAATTATTAAAAAATGGGTAATAAAAGTTCATAAGAAGATAATATATTGTATTATATATATATTAATATAGTTATTTAAAAGATATATAATAAAATTATATTTATTATCAAGGATTTTTGAACATTAAAAATGGAAGTCATGACTTAAGGTAAAGGATCTTCGTCTCACTTTTTACTTCTGTGAGACACATGCCATATTCACCAACTATTTGTTTTATGTGGTGTATATACTACCCATTTTACATGATATATCACAAATACAAGTAATTTAATAATAATTAATGTTCCATTTTATTTTATACTATATTTTTTATTACTATTAAAAAGATTACAAAAGAGGAAAGGGATTTTTGCCATAATTTTCCTTTTTTGAGACATATGATTGTGATATACACTTATCTTATTGTACAAAAGGTATATACAGGCCCTTTTACATGTAATATAATTAATTTATTTATCATAATTATATTTTAATTTTCTTTTAATTATATTCCTTCACAGTTCTTACTTTTCAAATATTTCAAATTGGTAAAGATTTTATGATACAATCGCATCATTTATCAAGATTATTTATGACTATATTTCTGATGGTAAAATCTTATGATCTGTATCTCAAGAAACTCATGACTTTTATTTTAATCTAGTAATTCCATGAGAATAAATATTTTCCCTTAATTTTACTCTCTTTATGTACTCGTGATTCCAAAAATAATATATTTTAGAAAAAACAACTTTTCGGTTGAAAACACTTTTTCTTCCCAAACCATATTTTCTAAAAATGTTTTTAAAAAAATTAACATTTTTTAAACACATATTACCTATTAAATAAATTAATAAATATTTTTACAAAAAAATGAACATTAATATTCCTGTTATTTTCAAAAACAATGATCATTTAGATTTTACTGAAAATGTGGAAGGAATATTTGTTTTCAATGTGTATGGCATGAATGAAACTTTATGTTGTCATGACCATTAATTTCTTTCAATATTACATTATATTTTTTCTTCAGTTTTTTCAAAGGAAATTATTTTCAAAAAACTATATGTTTTAAGAAGTTTTTTTAAATCAAAAATGATCATTTCCTCAAGAAATGTTTTAAATGATTGATTAAAATCATTTTCTATCTAAGATAGCATCCTTTCAGGTTACTTCTAGTTTATTGGGGATGTGATCCAAGGATTACATTCTTATTTATTCTTTTAAATGTTTATGTTATGATGATATAATGTTTATGAAACATGTTTCTCTTTCATGGGTTATACCATGATTTAACTCTTATGAATCCTACTAATATTTAAGGGTTATGATATGATGAAACAATGAAATGATTATGAAACCTCTGTCTTTTCTATGTGTTATGATATGATGAAATTTTTATGAAACCTATTTTATTTCATGGGTTATGATATGATGAATGTTTTATAATCTTATGGAACACATATTCATTATTTACATTATGTGATGGTGGTTACATTATAAAAAAATCACAATGGTTTATTTATAACCAAGGAAAGTGGTTATGTTATAACCAAAGAAGGGTGGGAACTATATATCCCTCAAATTAATTGGGTAAATATTTATATCTCAGGAGATATATAGGACTGTAAAGGGTATTTAGCTCTATTTAGTAAAAGGAATTTTTCCAATATGATGGTATTGGGAGTGAACCTTGTCTAATATGATGGTTTTGGGAGTGAAACCATTCCACTATGTGGAAAGGGATTCCATAAGGAATGGCGGTGTGTCCTTCCCAGGAGGTGTATCAACTAAAAAGGAGGGTAATTCAATGGTTAGACCAAGACCAAAGCAGGTACACATGCGGTTATCCCAATCCTAACATGTTATGAATTTCTTGGTGGGTAGCCTTGATATAATATTTTATACTCTTATGTATATTCCAAAAATCAATGTCTTATTCCAATGTTATTCTCTCGTGGATCATGTTCTTTGATTCCCTTATGATTTATGTATTTTTAACTACCAATCATTATTCCATGTCCCATGTTTATGATCTATGATAATTTAGGTATAAAATTTTAAAGTTATATTCATTATCAAGTACCCTTATTATTATCTTATGTTTACATATGATCAAAGATTGATATATCTTATGTTTATACTTACTGACCATCAGATATCACCCTTTCTTTTGTTTCCTTTACTCAAGTTATAAAGAAACTTTTTTTATAGGATATGTATATGAAGAGTACAAAATTGTAACATATTTTTGCGAAAAATTTAAGGTATTTATTTAGATTAGAATATTTTTTTTCCAAGTTTCCAAAGGAACTAAACTCTTACTGCTTGCATGATAGTGTTTGTGTAATATAATGAATATTCATCTAAAAATATTTAATGTCCATGTATGATAAGACTTGGTCATTATAGTTGGTATCAAAGGAATTGTTTAGTTAACATTTGGAAACTAGGATGAGAAAACATTAGTGATATCCCAGGGGATATTTCTTATTATATGTTTAGGGATGTATATAATCATGAGTCTGCATATATGAAAATTTCATAGAACTTTTCTAAATTATAGAGCGAGTGGTTTCCAAGAAATTACACCCCTACCTAGATATTAAAAGTGTATGTGGCTCTAGAATAGAGATACCTATGGGTAATAACTCTAAATAGGGTACATTAAGCTAGACTTGATCCTAACTTAGTGTATGAAAATAGGCCTTACTACACACCTAGTTTGACACTCTGAGGGATATACTTTAGAAATTTTCAAATTATTTACAAACCATCATGAAGGATTTAAAGATATTATGATCATGGATGACCTATGATAAACCTAAGGTGTCCTATATTTAAACTAATGTGTCAATATTTTTATATCCTACAAATTATTTTCATGGTTATGTAGTTTTCTTATATGGTTAGTGTTTCTTACACTATGATATTTGGTCTTAGTAAATGTAGGGAAACAGAATGAACTAGGTTAATATTGAATGTGATGGACAATTTTCTAATGAGAATCCAAATGGGAAGATGACTGAAGTGAAGGATGTTGTGATTATGCCTAATCAGTCAACACAAAACGTGATTAACAATGGGTTCCTTTAACAAATCTTAGACTCACCAAAGAAGAGAAGGAAAGATTTTTCTGAGATTTCAGGTAGTAGAGATCATAGAGGAAAAAAGAATAAGTTCCCTATATGTCTATAATTTGGGAATAATCACTCCATGTAATCTCTAAAAGGAAAGAGAAGATGATTTATGTGTGGATAAAAAGGACACAAATTAAGCGATTTCTGAGTAAAAATTAAAAGTTTATTTAACGCAACAGATGAGAATATTGGTCTCCCTATGGTATTATCAATGGATAAATGTTTTGACTATGGAAAGTATAAAAACTATATAAATTTATGTCTTAGGAGGAGATCTCACGAAGAGAGTTAGCAAGGTGGTATGAGTAATGGTTATATTTCTCATTATGAAGAGACTTCAAATGATATATAAATAGAAAGAAGTGTTAAGGAATAAGATGATGAGGATTGGTTAATGGTGTATGAAGAAAGTGGAATGATTGATGTGTTTATGTATTGGAATTGAAGAATTATGAAATATATAAGGATTTTTTATTATATTTTTTTAATTAATTATTTTAAATAATATATTGAATGATACTTATGGACTGGAAGAGTGATTCAACGGTAATGTGATATTTTGATTATGGGAAGGTAACCCATAATATGTTCCTGATGTAGAGAAAATGGTGTTTAGTTTTGATAAAGAGGTTAATGATATGGATTAAGTAAATTGGATAGTATTGATGACCTCAGAACTGATAAAGGACTTGTTGAAAAAGTGGTTTATGTTATCATTGATAGAGTTTACAATATTTCTATATTTAAGTAATATATCCAATAATTTTTGTTTTTTTAAGGAATAATGAAGCATGCATGTTTTCAATAAGTTTTTATTGTAATTCAAGTTATTACCATTTTAAATATAATATATGATGAAGTAATTCACATGTTTGATATGTTTCAATTAAGATCCACTTTATGGTATATAGGGATTAATAATAAGTTTATTTTTCAAATTCAAAAACCTTCTTTCTAATGATTTATATTTTCATATTTTGGAAGACTCATAAAGTTAACCATTTATGGAATGGTTTAAGTTAAACATTGGATGTGGATTTATATATAAATTTATTGCTTCTCTATATTAAAATTTAAGCATATTGGATAACATGTGCTCGCCATTTTTGATGATGATAATTAAAGATATACAAAATGACTTATCATTCAATTTATGGATATTATGATCCATTCGTGCTTCAGGCACAAAAAAAATAACCTTTATTTATTGTATTAAAATATGAATTGGCACAAATAGTGGATGAGATGGTGCTTATGAAATGGAAAGAATTCAAGTAAGTATACCTTCTCATGATGATTATTAAACTTTATGAAAAGGATCTGGAAACAAAACAATTTTCTGATGTCATCATTTTTTATGATATCAGTGACCTTTTTCAAGCCTCTTTGGTTTTTTTTTTGAGTTCATTAACTTTATATGGATCACCCACTTTCTTGTGATCAGTTACCTATATCACTCTATAATTATTTATGCTTTTCTTTTATATCCAAATCTTTAGTTCCCACTTATGTTTTTCTATGCGGAAACCTAGTTATGAGTTACTTTAGATAACCTTTATGTTTTCAAAATTACATTTCTATGTAAAGTTTTATAATTCATTCATATGATTTTGGTTTCTTTAAATTAATTTTCAAATTTCAAACCTTTTAGGTATTACATGAATTTTTAGGGTGAAATGTATTTTTAAGGGGGGTAGAATATAACACCTTGAGATTTTTGTGAATTTTTTTTAAATTAATTTAATATTTTAAATATATTGAGTTAAATTTAAAACTGATTTTATATTAAATTATAAGATTCAATGATTTTATCTTACATTACATGTAATATCAATTTTATCTTTCATTAAACATGACTCTAAGTTTAGTCAGTGTTACACACAATACTGAGTTTAAATGAAATGTTACTCATTATACAAATATAATTATTTAATATAATAATTATCACCTAGTTATTGGAATGGAATTTATGAATTTTATTAACTAAATTATGAAAATATGGTTCACATGTGTATAAAAAATGAATTATTTGGTGACTATTTATTGAAAAAATAAAATAAAGGAAACTTTTTTTTTCAGAACTTATTTTTATGAAAACAAACGTGTTTCACCTAAATAAATTGAATAATTTTAATAAAATTTATATATTATATATATTCAATAAACAATTTAACATTCATCTTATGTATTTTCTAGATAACATATAAGAATAAATCCAATTTTACACTAAAAATTGTATTTTTTTAAAAGAAGTTATGTCACATTTTTATGTAGCACTTATATTGAAATTAATTTTTAAAACATTTCTAAAAAATATTTTATAAAATAAAGTTTATTTTTTAAATAAAAATACCAAAATTAGCATATGATGAATTTTTGGGACTTTCTGAAAAAGTTTCGTTTGTAGATGAATAGTGAAAATACTGAGCTTTGACTGAAAATTGCATTTTCATTTAAATATTTTATAAAGTTAAATTATATGTTAATTTGGTTTTAATTTAAAATTAGTTCAATTATATATCCACTAATTCAATTTAGGTCATTGGTATCAATTTCATATTGAATTTTCATATAAAAACATTTTGATCTTTTGAACATTTTCTCTTTAAAAACCCACTTTCTCATCACATATATGGTATTAATTTTAAATTAAAATTTTAAATTATGTGAATTGAATTTGGAAAAATGGATTACATATTTTTAATTATTATAATTTATATTTTTTAATAATTTCAATTTAATTTTTTACCAAAATGAATAGTGAATGCAATAAAAATTGATTACCCAGGGTAAGGTAAAATGGGTTTATCGGGGGTTAATGATAAGGATAAAAATAACCAACACACTTATAAAAAACTAATTTATGGACATATTTTGACCATTAAACCTAAAATTTTCGAAAATTTTCTATTTTTTACCCTTTTACATATGAAAAACATAGGATAACTCAATTATTTTCAAAAATATCAAGTGTGTCCTCTCCCCTACTTATAAAATTCCACCCCATATCCTCTATTATTCAAACCTTAAAATAATATTGTTACAAAAAATACCTTCCCAAATCACTTGAAAACTTCCCTCCTCCCATCCAAGAATCCTTAGTTTGGGAAAATTCTAACCTAATAATGCTTTTGGTGCAAACCTAAGGAGGATACCCGAAGAAGAGGTAACATTCATCAATGATCATTTTGATTTTTTTTAATCCCCAATCTCATAAAATTATTATTATAACCTGATTATATAATAAAATATTTGTCTTAAATATACTGATATGTTTTTATGTTAAGTTAATTACCTATAACTATCTACACTTCTATCAAATGGGATACGAAATCATCATTCTTGTGTACGACAGACTACAACCTCGCAAACCAATATCATTAATTTCTCCATTAACACCAATAGAGGCTATAAATAATGATTTATTTATTTATTTTTTATATATGATATATATATAATTTATGGATTTATTATGATTCTTTATTTATTATATCACACATACCTCTATACTCTCTATTTTGTGGGAATACAAAAACACCGCTCGTGTGTACAGCGGACTACCACCTTGCGAAGTGATGTGATTCATTAAAAAATTAGATAGAAGGTATTAAGGATAGGTTTAATGAAAATATGTGATACATATGACATAAAAATTAATCTATAATGATAATATATATCACTTACTTTTCTTTCTTTCAATTTGACAAGAAAAATAGAAATAGCATTCATGCGTACGCACGGCCTACCGTCTCAATGAATGGTTCTATCACTAAATTTTATGGATTATTATAAATAAATATATAATTAATATATATTATATTTATATCATGGTTTAAATTCTGTAGATTATTAAACCATGATCCATGTAATAGGACCAAGAAATAACATGTTAAAACATGCATGAAAAACAAAGCAATTATTGCTTGAAAAGTAACATTAACTAGAAATTGTAAATAAATTGGTAATAAAATGTCATAAGAAAATAATATATGGTATGATATATATGAATATGGTTCTATAATATATTTATAATAAAATTATATTTATTATACTTGAGTTTTTAAGGTTAATAATGAAATTCAAGACTTAAGGTAAGGGATTGTCATCTCACTTTTTACTTCTATGAGACACATGCCATATTCACTACCTATTTCATTTATGTGACATATATACTACCCATTTTACATGTTTTATCATGAATATAATTCATTTAAGGATATTTAAAGTTTTATTTTATTTTATTCTTTATTTTTTATTACAATTCAAAAGATTACTAAAGCGAAGAGGGATTTTTTCACAACTTTCCTTCTTTGAGACATATGATTATGATATACCCCTATATTCTTATACAATATGTATATAAATCCCCTTTGAAAATTAATATCATAAATTTATTTATCCAAATTATATTTTAATTTTTATTTAATGATATTCATTCATGGTTCTTATGTTTCCAAGATTCTAAAGTGGTAAATATTTTATGACACAATCCAATCTTTTATTAGGACTGCTTATGATTATGTTGTCAATGGTAAAGCATTATGATTCATCTCTAAATAGACTCAATAATTTTCTTATCCTCTATTAATTATATTAGAATACATTTTTTCGCTTTATTTCCCTATCTTTATGTACTCTATAGTTTAAAAAATAATATTTTTTTTAGAAAAACCATATTTTCTGTTAAAAGTATTATTTATTCCAAAATCATGTTTTATACAAATGTTTTCAAAAAAATTAAAATTATTTAAATTATTTAATAAATTCAATTATACCAATTTTTTAAAAAAAATAAATGGAATCTTAATTTAATTTTCAAAAACAATGGTCATTTTTTATTTTAATGAAAATTTGAATGGAATATTTATTTTTAACATGTACGGCATGAACGAAACTTCTCTTCATTATAACAGTTACTTTCTTTTAAGCTTACATTATAATATTTCAAGGTTATTTTAAAAGTAAAATACTTTCAAATTTTTTATGTTTTAAAAAGTTTTTTTAATGGGAAAGAATATTTTCATCAATAAATGTTTTAAGTGGTTGATTAGAATAATTTTCAATCTAAGATAACATAATTTGAGGTTACTTATGATTTACTAGGGATATGATCTAAGGATACCATTATTATTCTTTCACTTAATGGTTTATTTTTATGATGATGTAATTTTTATGAAACTCATTTCTCTTTAATGGGTTATACCATTATAGAACTCTTCTTAATCCCACTTATTTACATGGGTTATACTATGATGAAATAATAAACTGATTATGAAACCTGTATCTTTTATATTGGTTATGATATGATAAAATGTTTATTAAACCCATTTTATTACATGTTATGATATGAATAATTCTTTACGATCTTATGGAACAAATATATATTATTTTCATTATGTGATGGTGGTTATGTTATAACCAAGGATGATAGTTATGTTATAAACAAATATGGGTGGGGGATATATCTCCCTCTAATACATTGGTTAAATATTTATATCTCGTGAGATATATAGGCCTGGAATGAGGAGTGAACTCAGTTCAATAAGAGACTTTGTCCACTATGATAGTCTTGGGATTAAACCTTTATTAACAAGGTGGTTTGGGGAGTGAACCCATTCTGCTATGAGGAAATTTCTACCACAGGGTATGGTCGTGTCTCTCGCCCAGGTGGTGTAGCTATTTAAAAGGAGTGTACATGGGTGGTTAGCCCAAGCCTAAAGTAAGTACACAGGTGGATATCCCAAGCCTAACATGTTATGAATGTCTATGTGTGTATCCTTTACATAATATTTTCTATTCATATTTTTATGACACAAATATATGTCTTATAAAAATTTTATTATATCAAGGATTTTATCCTTTGATTCTCTTATGATTCATGTCTTATGAATTTTCAATCATTATTCCATTAATTGTCTTTATGATATATGATGGGTTTGGTATAAAATTCATAATTTAAGTTCCTTATCATATACCCTTATGCTTATCTTATACTTACATATGATCATATTTTGATATCTCTT
The DNA here is from genome assembly GCA_963277665.1 of Viscum album. NCBI lineage: Eukaryota > Viridiplantae > Streptophyta > Magnoliopsida > Santalales > Viscaceae > Viscum > Viscum album. The sequence continues at coordinate 373,309,667 of OY728163.1, read as the reverse complement.
ATTTTTACCCTTACTGAGAATCTAAGCTCACCCTTTATTTTATTTGATTTCCCCAAGTTATGAAGAAAAGTTTTTTCTAAGGTATGTCTATGAAGAGTGATAAATGGGAAGATATTTGTGGGAAACATTAATGGTCCTTCACTAGATTAGAATATTGTGTCCCAAGTTTTCAAGGTCACCAAACTATTACAGTCCTCAGTCATGTGTTTTTATAATTTAATTATTATTCATCTAAAAATATGTAATATCTATGTATGAGAAACCTATGTCACTATAGATGTTGATATATAGTTACTCGTGACAACATAGACTGAATTTAATATATTTATTATAGAATTTATTCAAAATGAATGGATAATGAAGATATATGGACTCGCGTGAAATGATTATGTGATGCTAGTGATGATAAATATTACCTAAAAAGTGATCATCCATAGTTTTGTTATAATGGTGTTTTTGAAGGATTAAAGTTGTTTATGATAAATTATTTATGAATTTAATAAATTTTGATAATTATTATTTATGTTTAAGTATGGAGAGAATCTTAATTTTATTGAGAATAAAAAACCCATTTGTGGAAATTTAGAGTTTTAAAATTCTTAGTTATCAAGGAAATAATATAAAGGAAAGGTATAAGTTGTTGGATATTGTGAATAGAAACTATGTTTTGGTTCTCTAAACCACATCATGGTTTATAAATAACCATAATGTTTCCAAACATTTTGATAAAATTTTAGGTCACCAAGGGATGACTAAACAATGTTTTTTATTCATCACATTCTAAAAAACAACAAATATTCTTGAAATTGAGGCCGATTGTTGCCTATCGACCTATCAAAGTTTTGATGCTCTGATAATGTGTATAGAAGCACTTGGTTCGAATCCTTGGCGATGATACTTTTTAATAGTCAATTATTTTTAGTTGATTGTATTTTGATTGAGGGGTTTGTTTGCAGAGATTAAATGAACTGATTAATGATTGGTGTTCGATTTAACAATTTTATAAAGATTGGGGTGAGTTCATCATTAGATAGTTAAGCTTGTGATATCCTTGATCCTTGCTTTATATTGCATTAAATTAACACTCATGTCACAAGTTGACATTGATTAGAATTCCCAAGTGTTAAGGCTTTAATTCAAGCCTTAATTTAACTTAAGGTTCTAATATTAATCATATCTTGTTTATGGTAGTGTATTTGTGGTTTTAATAATCCATGTAAACCACTCTTTAAATAAAAAAAGTCATTAATCCAGGACATGTTAAGTCCAACATACACAATGTTAATTCAAAGAATACTCATCGAGAAAAAGCTCTCAATCGCTTAACATCCCTAAATTATAACTCACCCCAATGAGAGATTTACTAATCCATTTAAATGATTAATAATCTGGTTATAATGATTATGATGATAAATTAATAAGAGAATAAAAATAAAGGGATAAGAAAAGAGTGGTGTGTCGAACACACACACAAATGATAATGATAATTAAAAACAGACTTTCGATTGAATGAGGAAGAAAAATAGGGGAAGTGATTTTAACTTGATTTAAAATATTTTAAGAACATTAATATTAAACTACAGAAGTTGGATGAGAATAAGAGATGTTGAATAAGAAACTTTCATTGAAATATAATTATAAAAAACAAACACTTACATGATTACAACAACGAAGAACACAAAATTAAATGAAAAAAAAAGAGAGAAGGAATGGTATCTCAAGTAAAAACATGATTATGGAAGGTCCACCTAAGCCTTTGTCAAGGTTTTGTTCGTGCCAATTGATACTTCTCCCTTCTTAAATGCCAACCACATGCAAGGATAATAGGGGGTTGTATTTATAGCCCAAGGAAGGCTGTTTTAATTCCAAATCTACCCCTCCACTTGGATTGACGATTTGGACATTCATACAGCTGAATATATAGATCTATCCTTCTTCAAAGTTGTAGATAATAATGGTTTACGACTACTCTAAAAATTTGGAGGCATTTGGAGTTATGAATCCAAAGTTATGGTTATTTTATTAAACAATGTTAATCTTTCCATTTCAATCCATGCTTTTTAGAAGACCGAAATGTGAATGGGTTTATAAATAGGAATATTCCATCAAATATGAACACTTTATTCAACAAAGTTGGCCGTATATATCTCCTCTTTCACACTGCCACATTTAATATTGATTTGATGATTACATCATGATATATGTTAGGAATAGTGTTCGGATTTTAATTCCTGGACAGAATGGTGAGCTGGGATTAAATTCATCAGTTGGGACCCTTGTCTTTGTATTTGGGCCTTGAAATGTTAATCAAAGATGAATTGCTTTGACCCCCTACCTTTGGAGGAGAATTAATATATTTGGACTTCTGGAGTGAGCCTAGTAATTTTATCTTCAAGGATAGTCCAGTTTCTTTATAGATTATTTGGGTCTTCTTGTGTGGAACATATGACCCTCAAAATGGACAATTTGGCCAAAGGTTCCTTCTAATAAAATGTTGTAATTCGATAAAGGAACCCTAAAAAACAAGAATCATACAATTTGGATAATTATAATGAGAGTTATAATTAAAATAGTAAACTAACTCGATTTGATTAAATCAAATAAGGCTCAATAATTACATTTAATATTAAAACATTAATATTTCACACAAATTATGCACATTTTATATAAAATCAGTAAAGAGAGTATATAATAAGTTATGAAAATATTAATAACATCAATTCTCATGGTTTTAGGTGGAGTTATAGTTTTTTATCTAATGTATATACATAAAATCGTGGGATCAAACCACACTGTAATCATGATCATAGTTCTTATAGATAACTAAAAAATAAGGTCACGTAATAAAATAAACTATACTATTTATCATATAGAATCATGTATTTTAATGATGTATATAGAAAAACATGGATTAATCCGAAAAAATTTCATGGTTCAAGGGTGTATTAATAAAATACTAAGATATAGTTCATATAGATAACTGTAGTGAAACATTTTCTTCTAGAGGAATCAATTGAAAATATTTAGAGTTGAGGAAATAAAATTAATGATTCAGATAGATAAAAATCAATTCATGTAAAGGAAGATATATTAAATTCAATGGAAGACTTTGGATTGAGTTTTATGGGGATTTTATTTTTAATGGTTTTGGTTTTTCAAGTCAAATAGTTTACTATAAAATTAAATCATGATTTCAACTTCCAAATTATTATTTTCAAGATCACTATATATTTTTTAGATCTAGAAATATTCTTAAATATAGATATATGATATTAATTCTTAAGATATTAACTTGACTAGACTGTGTTATTTTTACCACAATTAAGTAATTCTTTCACTTTCTATGATTATAGAGGATCTTGAAAAGGCAAGTTAATATTTGCTTTTGATTAAAGATCATAAAGATAGAGTATAATTTATTTGTTCTTATAAATAATAAAAAGGATGATATTGGAAAATTAGAGATAAAGAGATATCAATTTATTGACTATATATCTGACATATCCAATTCATTATCTAAGAGGGCCATCATCTATGTATGATCATCGATATATCAAGCTAATTAAAGGAGAAGATAAATCTTAATGAATAAAATTTCCTAAATAATGAATTGATATTATACAATATTTATTTAAATATTCATAAAATATTATGAATATATATGGAAGAAAAGGGAATAAACTATCTTGTATGAAGTATTTCATGCATAACTAGTGCAGAAAGAGGTAGTAAAATGGACAACAAGGATGTATCACATTCAAAATTGTTGGTGTGAAACATATCAGTTCTATATAAAAAATTAAAAATACCTAAACTTATATAAAATCATTTTTTCCTCATGAAGTAGTATGTGGAAAAATAAAAATAGAAAGTGTACCTTTATAAATTAATTAACCAACAGTAAACATCATGTGAAGTCAACAAGCCTTGGTGAGGAGTGGCCTTGCATAAATTAATATATTTTGAAGGAATTTTTAGTATTAATTTAGTTTTATACACTAACACATCACTATTTGTATAATTTTTCTATGTATCATGGTGCATGTAATTCAAGTAAATCATTATATCACTATTTTCTATACTTTTTTTGTATTTACATTATATTTAGCGTAGATTTTTTAAAGTGAACAGTATATTGGAATTTATACAAGTTAACATAATAATAAGATCTGAAAATTGGTGAAAATTAAAAGAAAAGGTTAAATTATTTCAATACATTGATTTAACCCTGCTTAGGGTTCCTTGTGTCACACTTCAAATCATCATCATCCTAATAAAAAAATATTCAAATCCAAATTATTTTATTATCTAACAAACTAAAAAATTAAAATAATTGAAAAATTCTTATTTATTCATTTTTTACATAAAATAATATATAATTGGAAACTATTTTGAAAACATATATCACAATAGTGATGGCTATTTAGTTGGTATCTAATATTTTTCTCTCTATACATGATATAGGAATGAGTAATTTAATAGAAATATGAAAAACATGATATTATAGAGTTTATAAACCATGTGGTTCATGTTTGAAATAAAATTTCATTATTAAATGAAAATACTATTTTTCATACTAGTTTAAATGATTTATATTCCATAAGAAGAAGAATTATGTATTATGTACTTACAACTCTTACCTTCACATTTTTAATGGATGTAAGAGGATGAACCTATTAAAAAGTGAAATTTATATAGATAGTAAACCATTAAATACTTTATTTCTATTTTTATATCTCCTTGGATATATTTATGCATAAATCATGAGTAAATATTGGTCAACCAATAATGAAAATGGAGTTTACAATGTCCATGGAAATAAATATTGAATTATATAGAATTTGAAAATTTTGATTAAATAGAAACCACATAGTGGTTAAAATGTGGAGGATAACTTGGAGTGGTCCATGTATGAGTATTAAAATAAATTATGTCACAATTTAGAAATCTAAATATAAAGTTTCACCACATCTAAATGAATTTTGAGTAATGGGATCAGTGAAAAATCCAATTACATGTATATTAAAAGAGAGAATAAGGATATTAATTGTTTGTGGGATGCATAAAAAATATGAATATTTATATAATGATTGGGTTTAATCTTATTTAATGGATTAAATTTATGTTAATAGTATAGGGGATAATGACCAGGTTATTTTAATAAATTTTTTCTAGAATTTATTGAATTATATCTTCATATGTGGAAATAATGTAATAATGATAATGATATTTAGGGAGTTATATAGTGAAGTAGATGTTGGGTATAACTCTAGAAGGAGTTTTGAAATTGATAGAAGTCATAAAAATAGATATAGGTGTATCTAAAAAAGAATCTACTGGACCAAGGTAGAGTTAGGAAATGTAGTATGAGGGGATGACTTTCAACTGGAGGAATATTATGAAGATCAAATAGAAATAGATATATTGATCTACATAAGGATTCATTAAGAAATTTTCCTATTTTATTAATTTTCAATTTCTTTACTATAATGTTAATATTTATACTATGAATGATATATGGGATATTGTACTAGTTTTTTGATCTAGATCAATTGAATTATTATTGTTTCTGTGTGTTAATTTAGTTTCTTTAAACACAATTCTTTTTTTATACCAGATAGGTTATATTATATTTTTGGTGAAGTATAGATGGTGGGAGATTAGTATAGGAACTAAGAAATTAGAACACCAACAACCTATGAATTAGAGTTTTCTAGTTTCATGTTTCCATGTGTTTCATATCATTTTTTATATATACATGACATGATCATCATATTTTATATGAATGCTTTTGGAATGTTTTATTATCATAGTATTCTGTGTGATTTATCTTCTTTTAGTGGTTATTATTATTCTCCTACTATTGATTTTTAAGATTATTAACATTGTGATACACTCTAACATGATGAGATTGTCTCCCCACAGACACACCCTAGGTCCTCACTACGAGTTGGTAGTGTCTAGAGTACGGGGAGGTATGCTTAAGGCCATATGACCCATCGTCTTAGGGAATTTCTTAGTGTCTCATGGGTCAAGAAGTTACAAAGTGGTGTTAGATCATTTTCTTTTCCATATTTACTATTTTGAGACAATAAATAGAGGATTGGGAAGTGTTTTAATTTGGTAAAGATCTTTTCATGGGAGTAGAAAACCCACATAAAGGAAAATCAAAATATTCTAGAATGGAATATGTTTTTCTGTATTTTGCCTCTTATAGTTTATTTGATTCCATCGTTGGGTAATTCACTTGAGGTTTTATGTTTATTATGATTTCATATTTTTATACTTGGCCTGATGAGATGAGGGAATTCAATCTCGTGCATCATTTTAGGTACATTATAATATTCATAAGCCATGGAAATCCCATTCCATATAATATGCATTGCTTGATTACATGACATTATTATGTGTGCCTTAAGTGATATACCAATTGTTGGATAAGTGATTTGTGTAGGGAATTCTGAAACATGATTGGTACTTAGAGTGCATGTCATAACCTATATATGTTTTTCTTACATATGCTATAAAAGTCACCCTAAGATTCCAATTATGGAACCTTGAGTCATGGACCATTGGTCGCATGGACTAGAACATGTTATGGTTTGAATTGAGTGGATTACACACATCAGTTTATGATGTATATGGGTGTAAAGACCCAGGCATGACATACATGGACATTAAATTAATTTTTGTAGAATAATTAATAAATGACCCAAACAAACGCCCAAAGACTATATTAGTTTAGTGCCTTTGGAAACTAGAAAACATAAAAAAATTGGTTCATAAAACATCTACATCATCTCCTGCTTTATCCTTCATAACTATAACCCCTTTTTTACACATCTTTCTTAATAATCTTATTAAAATATTGGGGAAAAAGAAACATGAAAGGGGGTGAGCTCAAATTCTTAGTAATAGTAAGCATGGAAAATATATTACACAACTTAAACATAAGAATGTAAAAACATGAACATAATGTTTAAATATCAAAATCTTGAGTCATGAAATAAATTTTGGTAGTATGTAAGGCATAGATCATAAAGGAACATTAATCATGATAAAATAACATTGGCATAAAACATGGAACTATGGTAAAAAAATAAGTACATAATATTATTTTCATAATATCCAAGGCATTCTTTCCCAGACCATTATAGTGTAAAAATTCCATTATTGAATTAGGTTTACATATTGTTCCATCCATGTATTACTGAACCAGGTTTACTTGTCATTATAGCCTTGTATTATTGAACCATATTTACTTTTTGTTCTAGTAATGTTTGTATCATGAGATATAAATCATTACCCAATTCATAGGAGGGATATATAGGTCTCACCCATCTCATAATGAAAACATTCTTACATGTGCCACAAAAACAAAAACCATTCATCATAGCATTACCTAAGGAACAAAAATGGGTTTCTTAAACATCATTCCATCATAATCAATATAAAATAAAAGGTTTTCATAAAAATCATTCCATTATAAAAACAATAAAATAAAATTAATTATAGGTATGAAAACATAACCCTACGTCATTTTAGATGGAAAATAATTTTTATAAAATACATGAAATTAATTCTGGAGGAAAATATCATTTCTTCTTAAAAAACATTTTATTTTCTCAAAATTCCACATAATTTTAAAAGAAAAGAATTTAATTGAAAATACACTAGAAATATTGTAAAGGAATATTCATGGAAATAAGGTGTTATTAAAGCGTAATAATCCATTCATGTCATATAATTTAAAAAAACATTCTACTCGTACTCCTGCCGGAAAAGTCAAAAGTACCTCATATTAGAGAAAGATTCCTTCCATACCATTTAATACAAATTTACCAATAGATAAAACTCACTTTAAAAAATAGTATAAGAATATAAATAATATTATATATTTAGGAATCATGTATGTTAATGATAAATATAACACAGTAAATACATACGAATAAACAATCTCAGATAATAATGAGATTGAAAAACTATCCCTTACCTTAGATCTGATTTCTTCCATATGTGTCTAGAACTCTTGTATAGTGGGTTTAAACATATTATTAACTTGTAAAAGAATCATAATAATATTTATTATTTTATATATGATTCACTTATGACTTTATATTACCCATTTATTTATCAATTCCATGTTAAAGCAACATGTTGGCTAATAGTCATTTTATTTATCATACGTGTTTTGACATTTTATTCTTGATATTATTACTTAGATTGTGATTTAATTACTTATATAATGTAAAACATAATTTATATATCATATATATTCAGTATATAAATTTATATAATAGATAGATAAATGAAATGGAATACACCATTCATGGAGACGGTAGGTCGTACATACGCATGAATGGTGTTTCTGTTTCTTTATTGAATTGAATTGAAGAAAGTAAATGAAATATATATATCCAATAGAATTATTATTTCATATATATTATTATTATTTATTATATATACTTTATAATCATTCTTTAATGGTTAACATGGAGAATGAATCTCATCACGTCGTGGAGACGGTAGGTCGTACGTACGCGTGAGGGACGATATCATTCACTTAATAGTTAAACAGTATAGAATTGGATGGTATATTAATTATAAAAAGTAATTATCATGTTATATTAATTATTTAAATCTATTATAATCATCATTATACCCATCCAAATTAAGTATTGTTGAATAAAAAATTACACCACGGCGTGGAGATAGTAAGTCGTACGTACGCACACATGGTGATATTATTATTCGTAGGATAGATAAAAGGGGGAATAAGACTATCCTATAATTATAATAACATATAATAATGTAAAATATACAATATTTATTACTTTATTATGGAAATAACATAAGAAGATGAAGTAGAAGAAGAAAATAATTTTGAAATAGGTGATAAGACAATTACCTCTTTTTCTGGTATCTTTTTTTGATTTGCACAGAAGGTCTCCCTAGGATGGATTTCTGCCCAAACTATGTACTCTAGGAGTAAGGTACAGATGTTGGGAGCTTATTTGAGTATATTTTTTATGATAAAAAGGGCTTGAAATGTTTTATTATGTGAGTAGAGGTGGTGGCCTTTTATAATAGGGTGGAGGGTCAAGTTAGGAAACACTTGAAATGTTAATTTATAATAAATTTCTTTTTGGTTTATAATGATCCCAAACTCATTTATTTTGAAGATAATATGATTATGAGTCTAAATACTCTCAACCAATAAATTTTTGATATGTTTAAACTCTATCATTTTTATTTATCCTTATTTAATCTATTTAATTTTATTTGTGTAAAAAATATTCTAAATATTAAATGGTTATAAATTTTTTCTAATGTGTTTTCAATTGTCCATAATTGGATACTTTATGAAATTTTAGAACATATAATTTTCTCTTTGTAATTTTTAAATATTTTTTTGATTTTTAAATAATTAAATAATATGTTATTTTTATAAAATATCAATAGTGTCAATTTTGACACTATTCATTTATTTTACTCTAAATAAAATACACACAGAAGATAAATTCAAACCAAAATATTTAATACACTTATAACATTTCATAGTCACCTATAAAATTTTTAAATAAAATTAATTAGTTCATATGATATTTCTTTTAATATTTTTAAAACACTTTATTAGATATTTCTATTGATAAAATAATTTCTACATCACTATTGTGTCATCAATAATGGTAAATATTTAATCTCTAAAAAAATCTAAATAAATTCACATGATTTATATAATTTTATTATATTTATGTAGATAATTTATTTTTGAAGTTTTATCAAATTTATCACTATATTAAAATTATTATACTTATAATATATAAGAGAGTGACATGTCGTCGCCTTCTTTTTTTTTAATTATAATTACATCACTTTCAAGGGAAAAGTCCATTAAGTGAATCAATTTGGACCCTTAAGTGAAATTGGTTGACTTAAATTTATCCAATAGTATTTTTTAAGGTGTTAGGGTAATTTATTATCTTTATCATATTGTTTGTTACCCTAATTTACCTGATTTACCTTTAATTGTGGTAAATAAAAATTATCGTAGTTACTATTCATAATATCAAAAAAATAAAGGTAATAGGATAACATAATTTGGACCCACCTATTACAAATATGGAACACATTTTTCTAAATTCAAAAAAAAATTCCATTAATTAATTTAAAATTAATTCACGTTGTCAAAACCAGAAAGCAGGTTTTTAAGAAGTAAAAACTATCAAAAGATTAACATGCGTTTATGTCCAATTTAAATGTGAAATTACTTCTAATGACCAAAATTGGATTAAATGATAAAACAATAATCCAATTAAATTTTAAAACCAATTAAAAATATAATCTATCTATATAAATAAATTAGAAGAAAAGGCCTTTTTGCATTAAAATGCAGTATTTTTCACTTTTCGTTAAAATATAAATTTCATCAGAAAAATACCAAAATTTTTACCAAGGTAAATTTTTATGTCCCTCTTCCAAAGAATAAGTTTATTATGCCAAATATAACTTATAAAATTTTCCAAAACTTGATTTAAAAAGGGTTCTCTATCAAAAGGAGGTAAAATTGTATTTCTTTGAAAAATACTTCTTTTATTCGAAAAATTGAATTTGTTCTTATATCATGTCAAGAAAATAATTAAGATGAATATTAATGTTATATAAAATTAAAAATTTAGATAATTATATTCATAATATCTAGTTTATATCCCATTAAATAATAATATTTTAATAATATATCATTGTTCAGCGAAACTCAGTATTGCGTAGAACACAAGTTATCAAGGAATGTTTCTTTTGCGTGTAACGCAAGCCAAGTCAATGTTTCGTATAGTGAAAGATTCCTTTGGAGAAATTTAAAACATAATCCAAACATATATCTTTTATAAATTGAACAAAATCTAAACTCAATGTTGCATGAAATTAATTTTATCAAAAGAAATTGAAATTTTGTGTAACATAAGCCAAGTATAGTGTTGCGTATATTGTAAGCTAATATAGTGTTCCGTATAGTACAAGATAATCTTGGTGTAGGGTAAAACACAATACATCAAAGAAATTAAAAAGAATCTATCTCATAAAATATCAGGGTGTTCAATTATACCCTAATTAAAATTAATTTCACCCTCAAAATTCATTCGGGTTATAAAAGGTTTACTACTTAAAAGTTTCTTTCAGAGAAACCCATATCATAAAAAAAGGAATACTAAAACTTTGTTTTAAAAAGGAAGGTTATAAACATAATGGTTACCCAGATTAACTCGTCACTAGGTTTGCACGTAAGAGAATATAGGTTAGAAGTGAAAATATGGATATATAAGAAAAAATATAACGATCAAGTTCTGATGGAGGGTGATAGAGAACAAGGTTTGGAGACAGTTAACAACCAAAAAGCCATAAATATATGATGATTTAAGGGACCATATGATTCATAATATAATAAGGTACTAAGATAACTTTTTTTATTTTCAAGATCATTTCCCTAATGTTGAAAAAAATTACATGAGAATAAGTACTTACTTGATTTTGGTACAGTCTCACCATTGTTTTTGCCTTGAAAATTTTAAAATTCATCTCTTATTTAAAGAAATGAAGTTGAATTTTTCATTCTTGAAGTGTTATTATATCATGTGATAGAATGATAGAACATTCCATTTGTCTCAAAAAAAAAGGTTAGCACGGGTTATCAAATATGCATAAGTCCACCTATAGTGAGATAATACATTAATCTAACAAAATTCAACTGGAATATAACTTATACTATCCATAAATAGATAACATTACAATACTTCCAAAAATAGAAAATATAAAAATTTAGAAAGAGGTGAACTAAATTGACTTAACATTTATCTCCCATATCTCATAAGGTAGTTCTTGGTTGTCACATTCCAAACATGTTAATACCATAATCATGTAACATCTTGTGTCATGGTAACAACCTAAATTATCAGATATCCTTATTTAAAACATTAATGTTTCCTTATTCCAAAACTTATTGGATATATTCCTTGAGTACCAAAAAAATTTATACTTCGTCCATTATATCATAACCCTTTTTTCAACAAATCCATAATTAGTTCCCAAGAAACTAACATCATACAATTGACTTATTCAAATCCAACATATCTTTATCCAAACATCATTATCTTAACATAAGGGGCATATTAAGAGTTATCTTTCCCTTAATCATCTATTCTCCAAGCATATCACCTTACCCTTAAATAACTTTTTTGGCTCCTTATAACTATTCAATATATCCTTTCCAAAAATTAATGAAAAACTTATACTGAAAAGACTAATATATTTCAGGATTCATATAACATAATCATTGAATTCCAAAACATATATAACTCAATCATCCAACTTAATTTTTAAACCATTACTCAGGATACATCATCTTCGTCTTTTCTAAAATATGAATCATGTATTAAGGCTTCTCAACCTCAAGCTTCTTAGGTTTAATTTAAAAAATAATGGAAGAACATCACATACATTTCACATATCATTTACAATCTCTTTATCCTAAGCAGTGTGACCAATACATTTACCATCGTCATTATTCTCTTCATAATATTTTGTCACACCCCATCCTCGGGACCTGTGTCGTGACTACCCCAAGCCCGCCTTCCATAGGCCAGGGGCTAGCAACTAGAACCAAAGGCATAAATCCCGATATCAGGGAAGGCATTGCCTTTAAGTAAGAAAACAAACACCATAGAGTATTCAAGTAGAAGTAAACACTAAGTAAACTGAGTACAAAGGTAAGTGATGGAAAGTAAATGGGCCAGAATACAAACCCAACTGAAAGTAAAGTAAAACTAAAAAGAGAGTACATCGGCAGAAAAGTAAAGCAGAAACACCCAGCCGTCCTTTGGAAATCCCACCTGAAGGGTGGGTACAGATAGTATCCTCTTCTCCTCGGCTCCAGCCGTCCGCTCTGTGTACGTCCCATCCAGTGATCCACCTCCAGGTATCGTCCAGCTCCACGAGCTCCTACCTTGGTCAGCGCTCTACGTCGTCTGCATCCAACACAACGTAGTGCAGGCATAGCCCGTGCAGGGGTGAGTATACGCAACTCATTAGGGACCCTGAGACCCCCGAAGGTCTCCCAGAATCCACGAAGGATAAACCACAAAGGAAAGTTACAATCATGAAGTAAGAACCCACCCTACTTAGGTATATTCCCATACATATACCTAAGTCATAAAATCCAGTTCGGTTCCAACATCCGAGCCCAAGTTCGATCTAGTCCACATAGGAAAGCACAATCCAATCCACACAGGATAACACAACCCAATCCACATAGGATAGCAAAACAATCATATCAAAGATAATGATTGAAAGTCAAGACTCATCTCACACAGGTATACTCTTCGTAAGGCGATAGAGATGATCAGATGTAGCCACTAATTAATCTAAGCTGTCGGACCCACATAGGATACAAGACCATCTAAGCTGTCGGACCCACAAAGGATACAAGACCAGATACTCTGTCGGGCCCACGTAGGATACAAGTACAGAGTCAAATACTGCCAGACCCACGTAGGATACAAGAACAATAGTCAAGTACTGCCAGACCCACATAGGATACAAGAACGGTATTCATCATCATCGAACCCATGGAGGATTCCAGAATGGTCGTCGTCGCTGCCGAACCCACGAAGGATCCCAGTACAGTCGTCATCGTCGTCACAGTCGTAGCCAGCTCTAGGGTTCCCGCACACAGCATGCTCGATTCCGGGAGGGTCCACTCCACGATCCAAGGGGGTCGATACATCAACTGACACGTAGTCTAGAGTTGATGTATCCCAAAGTTCTATCTCGTCAAAAGGAACTCAACATGATAGACAGCGCGTCAATCGGACGCCTGGTCTGAGAGTTATTGTCTTTTTCGTCCCAGGGGCCCAGTTGGTTTTTAAGTTAAAACCAACCCAAACATACTCCAACTGCATCCAAACCTCTAGCAGAGTAAGCCAAAAGAACTGTCTCACTAAGAGGAATCCAACAAAGTCGACGGCATGTCAATCGGGCGTCCGGAGCTCAAGTTATAAGCGTTTCCGCTCCGAAGGCCCGGTTAGTTTCATGTTCGAACAAACCTGGACATACCCAAAGTTCTCCTAAACCTTGAGTTTAATATAATTAAATGACCGTATCGATCCAAGGATCTCTACGCAACTGACGGTGCGTCGATCAGAGGTCTGTAGCCCAAGTTATGGGCGTCTGAAAGGATCTGTCTGAAAACAGGGGGTTCGGGCCCGGTCTGACCCGGCCCGATACCCCTGGGTCGGCCCGAACCGGTTCGACCCGACCCGAGTCCGGGTCCCACCTGGTTGGGTGCGGCCCGGCCCAGTTGGGCGCGGCCCAGCCCGGCTGGCGTGGCCCGGCCTGGCGCGGGGATCCGGCCCGGCGCGGGTGGCCCGGCCCGACGCGGGCGTCCGCTCAAGTGGACGCGGAAGGGGGGGAGGTCGCCACCCCCTTCGAACCGAACGGTGGACCCCATGGGGCCCTCCCTTCCGTTGACCGGGGGTTTCAAACCCTGGTTTTCTAGGGAATCGGTCGGCCTTTATGGTCGGTCGTTTGGTTCATGCGGGACCCGCGGGGGGTCCCGCCTCCAGGGTGTGTCGGCGGTCGGATTAGCCGGCCGCCTTCCCAAACCACCGCGGCCATGGGTCGCGGCTCTTGGCCATTCGGCGCAGCGCGACGGTGCCGCGCCCCTCCGCCGCGGCACGCCCCGGTCGCGGCCCTCCTTGATGCTCTGGCACGGCGCGGCGGCGCCCCGCTTCTCCGCCGCGGCCCGACTTTGGTTGTGGCCTCTTTCAGTCTCAATGGCGCGGCGCGACGGCACTGCGCTCCTTCGCCGCAGCCCGCACTGGTTGCGGTTCCTTCGTTTCTGTGCGGTCTGATGACACCACGTCGCCTTCATTCTAATCCATACGAAGTATAACAAGAAAGGGGAGGAGGTTCAGCCGTGTTTGTGTGGTCTGGACTCCTCCCGTTAATTTGATAACAAGTGGTTATTTAACGATGAATGCCAGAAATAACCACGAACATAAAATCAAACCCCTACCTCGAAGAAGTTGTCAAATGATGAGCGTCATGTAAAAACGGCATCGCGAGGTGAAGCTCTGTATATGTTGACGGAGAACGTCCAAGGAGGATCAGTGTCTTCCTTCCTTTGACGCAAGAAGAAGAACGAAGGAAGTTTCATCGTCGTTCTTTGGGGAAGGCGTCACACACCGGCTGCGGAGAGGAGAAGAGACAGCACGTCGATCTCTCCTTGCGGTGACGGCATTCTTCATCGAAGTCTTGGCATTCTTCGCGTTCTCCAAACATAGAGTATTCTCTCTCAAAACTCCACACAATGATACAACAATAATAAAATAAAGCTTTTGCCTTATTTTATTACTCATGCCAACTTTTTTTCAAAATTCAAAACTTGAATTCACCTAATTAATTAAACTTGCGTTGTCAAATTAATTAGGTGTTTAATTGGCATGAATTAATGTGGAAGAGTTGCAAATTTAAGGGGGGTTTCCAAAATTAAGATGGGGTTTAGGGGAAAAGAAGGGGTGGGGCTCGTGTGGGCCCCACCTCACTAATATCCTACCAAGTGGAGTTAGGATGTAGTGGGTCCCACCCCAACTTCCACAAATAGGTTATAATTACTTAGAATAGAAATAAAATTTTAGCGCAAATTTTATTTCACTCTTCAGTTAACCCATTTATTTAACAACACCACCTAAGCAAAAGTAACTTCATAAAAGGGCTTCCTAAGCAATTATCGGCGTTGTGGTTTCATCGGTGCCCTCAAATTTTGATTCTGAGCACCAGTTCAAAAGTTAGGAAAACCCGCTCATTTGTTCATTGAATGTACCCAAGCTAAACTTCGGAAATTGATTCCGGGCACACCGTGCCTTGGAATCAGGTGCCTTCAGAAACTGCGTACTCATAAAATCCTAAAAAAATTAAGAAAAAATTTCCCTTGAAATTTACAGTTCTTTACATTACTCCTACCTCAGGGCTTTACGTCCCCGTAAAGATACATCACAAACTAGGGGAACAAATGAGGGTACTGAGCATGCATCTGAGCCTCTCGCTCCCAAGTTCTCTCCTGGAGGTTCTCGTGCAGCCACCTGATGCGCACTAAAGGAATCGACCGCCCATGTAGGACCCTCTCCTGTCGATCCTCGATCTCCACTGGGACCTCTGCAAAAGTCGCTCCGTCATCAATGTCCAGCTCCCCATGGTTTAGGATGTGGGTCGGGTCGTGCACTTATCTCCTCAGCTGAGATACGTGGAAGACGTCGTGCACCCAGTGTAACTGAGGTGGTAGATCCAGGTGATAAGCCACCTCGCCTATCCTGCTGATAACCTATAATGGTCCGATGAAGCGTGGAGATAACTTTCCACCCCGACCAAATCTCCGTAATCCACATCGAGGTGAGACCCACAAGAAAACGTGGTTTCCATCCTCGAACTCTAGTGGTCTCCACCTCCTGTCGGCATAAGACTTTTGTCGGCTCTGAGTTGTCCTCATCCACTCTTGGATAACCTGGACCTTCTCTGTCATGGCCTGGACCATCTATGGTCCCACAAGTGCTGACTCCCCAGGGTCTATCTAGCACAGAGGTGATCTGCAAGGTCGGTCGTACAATGCCTCGTATGGTGTCATCCCGATGGTGGAGTGGTAGTTGTTGTTGTATGAAAACTCCACCAAGGGTATGTGATCCTCCCAGCTACGACCAAATTCGAGGACACATGCATGGAGCATGTCCTCGAGAGTCTGAATGGTCCTCTCCGTCTGACCATCCGTATGAGGGTGAAAGGCGGTGCTCAGACGTAGCTTCCTCCCGAATGCCTCCTGGAACCCCTTCCAAAGCCGGGAAGTAAAGTGAGCATCTCGATCGGAGATGATAGATGATGTCACACCATGAATCCGCACAATATCCTGAACATAGAGGCGTCCCAAGCTCTCCACTGAGCCCTGCTCTCTGATGGGTAAAAAGTGGGCCGACTTGGTGAGTCGGTCGACAATCACCCAAGTGGAGTCATGACCTCCAGAAGTACATGGAAGTCTAGTCACGAAATCCATAGATATACCATCCCACTTCCACTACGGGACCTCCAAGGGATGTACCAAGCCTACTGGTACCTGGTGCTCCGCCTTCACCCGCTGGCTAGTGAGGCATCGAGAAATGAAATCTTCCACAACCTTCTTCATCCTTGGCCACTAGTGTTGTTGTCTGAGATCATGGTACATCTTCACTACTCTTGGATGTACCTCAAAAGGGGAAGTGTTAAACTCTCTTAGAACCTCCTCTTGCAAAGAATCTAGTACCATGGTACGTCCTCTGAAAAGGACGATGTGCTCACCTCCTATAGAGAATTTATCGGGTGCATGTCCTGTGGAAATCTGTGCACGTCGTGTCTCATAGTCAACGTCCCCACACTATGCCTCTCTGACCCGCTGAAGAAGTGGAGGAGTGACTATGAGTGACTGAATAAAGGCTGCTCCATCTCTATCCATGAAGGATATCTACAAAGTAGCTAGCTGCTCTGTGTCCTCTCCAAGTAGCTGAATGCCCGTCCTCCTGCTGAGATCATCAGCTACTACGTTCCCCTTTTCAGGAGTATAGACTATCTCAAAGTCATAGTCCTGGAGGAACTCAAGCCATCGCCACTATCTCAGGTTCAAGTCCTTCTACAAGAAGATGTACCATATACTCTGGTGGTCAGAATAGACTGTAAAGCGCTCACCCATCAGATAGTGCCCCCACATCTTCAGAGTGAAGACCACTGCTGCTAACTCCAGGTCATGGGTAGCGTAGTTCTACTCGTTCTGCCTCAAATTTCATGATACATAGGAGATTAATGCTCGTTCCTGTATCAGGACACACCCGATTCTGGTCCCTGATGCATCGCAGTAGACTATGTACCCTGCTCCCTCCTCCAGTAGCCTCAAGATGGGTGCGATGGTCAATCTCTGTCTCAGCTCCTGGAAGCTCTACTGACATCTATCTGACCACACGAAGGGTTTCCCATTCTTCGTCAAAGCTTTAAGTGGTGTTGTAACTCTAGAGAAGTCTGGCACAAATCTCCAGTAGTACCCAGCCAAACCTAGGAAACTCCGCACTTCTGTCATGTTCCTGGGCAGCTCCCAAGCTAGCACTGCCTCGATCTTCGCAGGATCCACCGCAACTCCCACATCAGAGATGACGTGTCCCAAGAAGTGGACCTCACGTATCCAGAACTGACACTTCAAGATATTACCATAAATTTAGTGCTCTCGGAGTGTGTCCAGTACAACCCCCAAGTGGTAGGCATGATCCTCCTCAGTAGTTGAGTATATCAATATGTCATCGATGAAGACCACGAAAAATCGATCGAGGTAAGGCTGGAATATCTTGTTCATGAGACTCATGAACACTGCTGGAGCATTTGTTATGCCGAAAGGCATAACCAAGAACTCATAGTGGCCATACCGACATCTGAAGGTCGTCTTCTGCACATCCTCGTCTCAAACTCTGAGCTGATGATAGCCTGACCTGAGGTCTATCTTCAAGAACCATTGTGCTCCCTTGAGCTGATCGAAGAGGTCGTCAATCCTTGGTATTAGATACTTGTTCCTCACAGTCACCTAGTTTAGGAGACGATAATCGACACACAGTCGCAAGCTCTCATCCACCTTCTTGGCGAACAATATCGGGGAATCCCATGGTGAAACACTGGGTCGAATGAATCCCTTTCCCTGCAAGTCCTACAGCTATACCCGTATATCTCGAAGCTTAGCGGGAGCCATCCGATATGCTGGAGTGGATATCGGGGTTTTCTCGGGGTACAGGTAAATATATAAGTCTACCTCTCTGTGAGGAGGTAGTCCGGGAACGTCGTCAGGAAAAACATTCGCATACTGATCCACCACTACAGGAAAACTCGGACTCCGCACGTCCACTGCTCCTAGGATGAGGCTAGAAAACTGATGTGTGATTGGTTGTCCTCTCCTCTGCGTGAGTCCATCCTGCGCTACAAAGGCTCCCTTCTCGCCGGTGAAGGTGAACCTGCTCAAATCGGTGCGGACACACCGCACCTTGCGCCTAATACAGTCGATCTGAGCATGGACTATAGATAACCAATCCATGCCTGAGATGATGTCATAAGGCCTCGACGACGCTACAAGAAGATCCCAGCCGAAGCTCTCTCCTCCTAGAGTAATCTCACACTGACGGCACTAGTGCATAATCGTCGAGTTTGCTCCCGTAGGAGTCTCTAGCCGTAAGGATCGAGCCAACGGCTCCGTCAGAATCTCCAAGCTCCGAACAAGGGCAGCAGCAATGAAAGAATGACTCGACCCTCTGTCTATAAGAACTGCAGAAAGGGTTTAGTAGACACAGATAGTACCTCGAATCATCTCTGGTGTGTCGTGGTCGTAGGCCTCTGCTGCCTGAAGCTGAGCCTGCCTCTGCCCGCCAGCTCCTTATGGTCGGGGTGGACCTCCTGGTGGTGGTGGTAGTGGTCAAGCCTCAAAGCGTCGCCCACCACCTACTACTCGGCCAGCTCCTCTACCTCGTCTGCCTACTCCCTACGGACCTCCATGGTCGAACCTCTGCCTCTTCTTGGGTGGTCCCTCAACAGTTTGCTGCTCCTCTACATGGAGGGTCGGGCAGTCACGAGCCATGTGGCCCTGCCCGCCACATGCATAGTGTTTTCTGCTCCTCGTAAGACTGGCTCTGCACCGTGTGCCCCGCACCTCTAAGACAGTGTCTTGAGGTCATCTGCCTGATGGTCTGGTCCGCTTGGACCCCTGTGACATCCGCCGACTTCCAGCTGCAGAAGACTCAGCTACATGATGCCCTGCGGTAGGTCTCGCTGCTGTTGTTGGCTCAGCAAGAAATCTCTCTATGAGAAGGGATCGCTCTAGTACTCCTGCCTACGTTGGAATGCGGAGGGAGATCATCGATGCCCTGATCTCATGCCTCAATCCCTGCTCGAAGGTCCGGGCCTGGAAGAATGGGTCTCATACCATGTCTGTGGAATAGCGCGAGAGATCGGTAAATCTTGTCGAGTATTGGGCTACCATCATTTTGCCCTACCGCAGTTGCAGTAACTCTTGAATGCGCACCGCACAAAGGGTGGCTGGAACGAACTCCGAGCGGAAGAGGCTCTCAAAGTCTGACCAAAGGAGAGATGCCTCATCGTGCACCTGGAGGATCAGGCTCCACCATCTGCATGCTGCCACGTGCAAGAGACTCGCTTCCAAGATCACCATGAGGTCAGCTGGTGTCCCTACTAACCTGAAAACTTGAACAACAGCTGCCAGCCAATCCTTGGCTGCCTGAGGGTCCTTCCCCCCGTGGAACCTGGGCGGTCTATGACACTGAAACCCGTGCAGTTCACTAAGGCGACGTGAACTCTCAGTGGCTGGGACTGGTGGTATCGGTGGCTCAGCGGGTAGAGGTACCGTAGGTGCCTCCGCTGTAATAGGGCCCTGCAGCGAGGCTTCGTCGCTCATTGGGTTTTCGTCTCGCACAAAGCTCGGAACCCTAGATGGCTGCCATCGTGGGGCCATCCTGAAAAGAGACAAGTGCGCCACGGCAAATACAGTATACCTGGTGAGCTGACACAAAGTAATCACAAAGAAAACTTTTGAAACACACATGCAATCAATGTTTTCATGCACTGAGTCAGAAATCAGAAGTCAGGGTCATGGTGTATGGATACGTCGGCCGTCGCACCAACACTGGACTCCTTGGACTGATAACCACACTCAATACCCTTAACATTATTGCTTTAAAAAGAAGAAATATCAGAGTCCTGAGTTTTGCAGTAGAACCGAACTCCTCTAATACCAAATTGTCATGACCCATCCTCGGGACCTGTGTCGTGACTACCCCAAGCCCGCCTTCCATAGGCCAGGGGCTGGCGACTAGCACCAAAGGCGTAAATCCCGATATCAGGGAAGGAATTTCCTTTAAGTAAGAAAACAAACACCACAGAGTATGCAAGCAGAAGTAAACACTAAGCAAACTGAGTACAAAGGTAAGTGCTGGAAAGTAAATGGGACAGAATAGAAAGCCAACTGAAAGTAAAGTACAACTGAAAAGAGAGTACAGTGGCAGAAAAGTAAAGCAGCAACACCCAGCCGTCCTCTGGAAATCCCACCTGAAGGGTGGGTACAGATAGTCTCCTCTGATCCTCGGCTCCAGTCGTCCGCTCCGTGTATGTCTCATCCAGTGATCCACCTCCAGGTACCGTCCAGCACCACGAGCTCCAACCTCGGTCAGCGCTGTCCGTCGTCTGCATCCAACACAACATAGTGCGGGCATAGCCTGTGCAGGGGTGAGTATACGCTACTCATTAGGGACCCCGAGACCCCCGAAGGTCTCCCAGAATCCACAAAGGATAAACCACAAAGGAAAGTTACAATCACGAAGTAACAACTAACCCTACTTAGGTATATTCCCATACATATACCTAAGTCATCAAATCCAGTTTGGCTCCAACATCCGAGCCCAAGTTCGATCTAGTCCACACAGGAAAGCATAATCCAATCCAAACAGGATAACACAACCCAATCCACACAGGATAGCAAAACAATCATATCAAAGATAACGATTGAAAGTCAAGACTCAGCTCACATAGGTATACTCTTCGTAAGGCGATAGATATGATCAGATGTAGCCACTGATTCATCTAAGCTTTCGGACCTGCATAGGATACAAGACCAGCTAAGTTGTCGGACCCACAAAGGATACAAGACCAGCTACTCTTCCGGACCCACGTAGGATACAAGTACAGAGTCAAATACTGCCAGACCCACGTAGGATACAAGAACAGTAGCCAAGTACTGCCAGACCCACATAGGATACAAGAACAGTAGTCATCGTCATTGAACCCACAGAGGATTCCAGTACGGTCTTCATCGCTGCCAAACCCACGGAGGATCCCAGTACAGTCGTCATCGTCGTCGCAGTCGTAGTCAGCTCTAGGGTTCCCGCACACAGCATGCTAGATTCTGGGAGGGTCCGCTCCATGATCCAAGGGGTTTGATACATCAACTGACACGTAGTCCGGATTTGATGTATCCCAAAGTTTCGTCTCGTCAAAACGAACTCAACGTGACAGGAGGCACATCAATCGGACGCCTGGTCTGAGAGTTATTGGCTTTTTTGTCCCAGGGGACCAGTTGGTTTTTAAGTCAAAACCAATCCGACTGTACTCCAAATGCATCCAAACCTCTAGATAAGTAATCCAAAAGAACCGTATCACTAATAGGAATCCAATAAAGTTGACGGCATGTCAATCAGACGTCTGGAGCTCAAGTTATAAGTGTTTCCGCTCCAAAGGCCCAGTTGGTTTTGTGTTCGAACCAACCCGGTTGTACCCAAAGTTCTCTGAAACCTTGACTGTAATATACTGAAATGACCTTCTCGATCCAAGGATCTCTACCCAACTAACGGTGCATCGATCGGAGGTACGTAGCCCAAGTTATGGGCTTCTGAACGGATCTGTCCGAAAACAGGGGGTTCAGCCTCGGTCCGACCCGGCCCGATACCCCTGGGTCGGCCCGAATCGGGTCGACCCGAACCGGGTACGGGTCGACCCGAACCGGGTTCGGGTCCGGCCTGGTTGGGTGCGGCCCGGCCTGGCTGGCGTGGCCCGGCCCGGCCTGGCTGGTGCGGCCCGGCCCGGCCTGGCTGGCGCGGCCCGGCCCGGCCTGGCTGACGCGGCCCGGCCCGGCGCGGGCGGCCCGGCCCGGCACTGGCGGCCCGGCACTGGCGGCCCGGCCAGGCGCGGCCAGTCTGATCCCATGCGGGCGTCCTCTCAAGCAGACGCGGAAGGGGGGGAGGCCGCTGCCCCCTTAGAAACGAACGGCGGACCCAATGGCGTCCGCCCTGCCATTGACCGGGGGTTTCAACCCTTGGTTTTCCAGGGAAGCGGCCAGCCTTTATGGTCAGTCGTTCGGTTCATGCGGGACCCGTGGGGGGTCCCGCCTACAGGGTGTGTCGACGGCCGGATCAGCCGGAAGCCTTCCCGAATAACCGTGGCCTCTTTCAGTCTTAGCGGCGCGGTGCGACAGCGCCGCGCTCCTTCGTCGTGGCCCGCACCGGCCGCGGTTCCTTCGTTTCTGCGCGGTGCGATGGCACCGCGTCACCTTTGTTCCAATCCATACAAAGTATAAAAACAAAGGGGAGGAGGGTCGGTCGTGTTTGTGCGGTCCGGCCTACTCCCGTTAATTTGATAACAAGTAACTATTTAACGATGAACGCCAGAAATAACCACGAACATAAAATCAAACCCCTACCTCGAAGAAGTTGTTGAATGATGATCGTCCAGGAAAAACGGTGTCGCGAGGTGAAGCTCCGTATATTTTGACAGATAACTTCTGAGAATAGCAGTGTCTCCCTTCCTCTGACGCGAGAAGAAGAACGAAGGAAGGCGCGTCGCCGTTCTTCAGGGAAGGCGTCACACACCGGCTACAGAGAGGAGAAGAGACGGCACGTTGATCTCTCCTTGCGGTGATGGCGTTCTTCGTCGAAGTCTTGGCGTTCTTCATCGAAGTCTTGGCATTCTTCGCGTTCTCCAAACTTAGAGTATTCTCTCCCAAAAACTTCACACAACGATTCAACAATAATAAAATAAGGGTTTTCCCTTATTTTATTACTCATGCCAAAAAAAATTAATATTCAAAACTTGAATTCACCTAATTAATTAAACTTGCGTTGTTAAATTAATTAGGTGTTTAATTGGCATGCATTAATGTGGAAGAGTTACAAATTTAAGGGGGGTTGCCAAAATTAAGAGGGGTGTTTAGGGGAAAATAAGGGGTGGGGCTCATGTGGGCCCCACCTCACTAATATCCTACCAAGTGGAGTTAGGATGTAGTGGTTCCCACCCCAACTTCCACACATAGGTTATAATTACTTAGAATAGAAATAAAATTGTTGCGCAAATTTTATTTCACTCTTCAGTTAACCCAATTATTTAACAACACCACCCGAGAAAACAAAACTCCAGAAAAGGTCTTCCTAAGCAATTATCAGCGCTGCGGTTTCATCAGTGCCCTCAGATTTTGATTCCGAGCACCGGTTCAAAAGTTAGGAAAACTCACTCATTCGTTCACTGAACATACCTGTGCTAAACTTCGGAAATTGATTCCGGGCACACCGTGCCTCAGAATCAGATGCTGTCAGAAACTGCGTACTCGTAAAATCCCAAAGAAATTAAGAAAAAATTTCCCTTAAAATTTACGGGTCTTTACATATTTCCTCTTAGGAAATAAATCTTTATAATTCTCAAAATTTCCAAATATTAAATATTTAATGGTCTATTGACTAAGACCAGAAAGAAAATTGTGAGAAATACATATCAGAGATTAGAAACACATAAGTAAGGAAAATTTCTTATAATATTTCAATCTATGATATCTTCAGTTTAACCCTAGGTAAGTCAAAAAAACCTAGGATTGTAACATATACTTAGACTTATCCTTAGGACTTCCCTAGACATATCCTTAGAAATATCTCTAAGGATCTCAATAAATTTTTCCAATCCTAGTTTCCAAAGGTTGAATAAACCTTCACTCTAATACCAATTGTAAATACCCAAGCTTGACGTACATTGAAATTAAAATAATTTTACATAATAATTAATAAATAACTCAAAAAAACTCCCAAATACTATATTAGTTTAGTTCCTTTGGAAACTGAAAAACATAAAAAACTAGTTCATAAAACATCTACATCATCTTCTGCTTTATCCTTCATAACTAGAACCCCTTTTTGATATGTCTTTCTTAATACGCTTCTTAAAATATTGGGGGGAAAGAAACATGAAAAGGGGTACTCTCAAATTCTTAGTAAGCATAAGCATGGAAAATATATTACACAACTTAAACATAAGAATGTAAAAACATGAACATAAAGTTTAAATATCAAAATCTTAGGTCATGAAATGAATTTTGGCAGTACGTAAGGCATAGATCATAAAGTAACATTAATCATGATAAAATAGAATTGTCATAAAACATAGAATTGTGATAGAAAAATAAGTACATAATATTATTTTCATAGTACCCAAGTCATTCTTTCCCAAACCATCATAGTGGACAATTTCTATTACTGAGTCGGTTTTACATGTTGTCCCATCCATGTATTACTGCACCGAGTTTACTTGTCATTCTAGCCCTGTATTACTGAACCATATTTACTTTTTGTTCCAATAATGTCAATATAATGAGATATAAATCATTACCTAATTCATTGGAGGGAGATATAGGTCCCACCCATCTCATAATTAAATCATTCTTACATGTGCCACAAAAACATAAATCATTCATCAAAGCATAACCCAAGGAACTAAAAATGGGTTACTTAAAAATAATTCCATCATAATACATATAAAATAAATGTATTTCATAAAAATCGTTCCATTATAAACACCATAAAATCAAATTAATTATAGAGATGAAAACATAACCCTGTGTCATTTTAGATGGAAAATATTTTTGATAAAATACTTGAAATTAATTCTTGAGGAAAATATCATTTCTTCTTAAATAACTTTTTATTTTCTAAAAATTATACATAATTTTAAAAGAAAAGAATTTAATTGAAGATAAACTTGAAATATTGTAAAGGAATATTCATGGAAATAAGGCATTATGAAAGTGTAAGAATCCATTCATGTCGTGTAAGTTAAAAAAACATTCTTCTCGTACTCCTGTCAGAAAAGTCAAAAGTACATCGTATGAGAGAAAGATTCCTTCCATACCATTTAATACAAATTTACCAATGGGTAAAACTCACTTTAAACAATATTATAAGAATATTAATAATATTATATATTTATGAAACATGTATGTGAATGATAAATATACCTCAGCAAATACATATGAATAAACAATCTCAGATACTAATGAGTTTGCAAAATTATCCCTTACCTTAGATCTGATTTCTTCTGTATGTGTCTAAAACTCCTGTATAGTGGGTTTAAACATATTATTAACTTGTAAAAGAATCATAATAATATTTATTATTTTATATATGATTCTCTTATGACTTTATATTACCCGTTTATTTATCAATTCCATGTTAAAGCAATATTTTGGGTAATAATCATTTTATTTATCATACGTGTTTTTACTTTTTATTCTTGATATTATTACTTATATCATGATTTAATTACTTATATAATGTAAAACATAATTTATATATCATATATATTCAGTATATAAATTTATACAATAGATAGATAAATGAAATGGAATACATCGTTCATGGAGACGGTAGGTCGTACGTAAGCATGAACGTTGTTTCTGTTTCCTTATTGAATTGAAAGGAAGCAAGAAAATGAAATATATATATATATATATCCAGTAGAATTATTATGTCATATATTTTATTATTATTTATTATATATACTTTATAATCATTCTTTAATGGTTAACATGGATAATGAATTTCATCATGTCGTGGAGACGGTAGGTCATATGTACGCACGAGCAACGATATCATTCACTTAATGGTTAAACAGTATATAATTGGATGGTATATTAATTATATAGAATAATTATCATGTTATATTAATTATTTAAACCTATTATACTCATAATTATACCCATCCAAATTAAGTATTGTTGAATAAAAAATAACACCATGGTGTAGAGATGGTAACTCATACGTACGCACACATGGTGATATTATTATTCGTAGGATAGATAAAAGGGGGAATAAGATTTTACAATAATTATAATAAAATATAATAATGTATAATATATAGGATTTATAACTTTAGTATGGAAATAACATAAGAATATTAAGTAGAATAATAAAATAATTTTGAAAGGGGTGATAAAACAATTACCTCTTTTTCTAGTATCTCCTTTTGATTTGCACAAAAGGTCTCCCTAGGATGGATTTCTGCCCAAAGTGTGGCCTCTAGAAGTAAGGTATATATGTTGGGAGATTATTTGAGTAGATTTTGGATGATAAAAATGGATTTAAATTTTTGATTAGGTGAGTAGAGGTGGTGGCCTTTTATAAGAGGGTGGAGGGGCACTTTAGGAAACACTTGAAATATTAATTTATTATAAATTTCTTTTTGGTTTATAATGATCCAAAACTAATTTATTTCAAAGCTAAGATGATTATGGGTCGAAATATTCTCAACCAATAAAATTTTTATATGTTTAAACTCTATAATTTGGATTTATCCTTATTTAATCTATTTAATTTTATTTGTGTCAATAATATTCTAAATATTAAATGGTTATAAATTTTTTCCTATGTGTTTTAAATTTTCCATAATTGGATACTTTATGACATTTTCGACCATATAATTTTCAATTTTTAGTTTTTTAATATTTTTTTATTTTTAAATAATTTAATAATATGTTATTTTTATAAAATATCAAGTGTCAATTTTAAAATTATTCATTTATTTAACTTTAAATAAAATACACACAGAAGATAAATTTGAACCAAAATATTTAATACACTTATAAAATGTCATAGTCACCTAGAAAATTTTTGAATCCCATTAATTAGTTCATATGATATTTCTTTTAATATTTTTAAAAAACTTTATTTGATATTTCAATTAATAAAATAATTTCTACATCACTATTGTGTCATCATTAATGGTAAATATTTAATCTCTAAAAATTCCAAATAAATTCACATGATTTTTATAATTTTATTATCATTATTTAGATAATTTATGTTTGAAGTTTTATCAAGTTTATAACTATATTAAAATTATTATACTTATAACATATAAGAGAGTGACATGTTGTCACTTTCTTTTGTTTTAATTATAATTACATCACTTTCAAGGGAAAAAGTACATTAAGTGAACAAATTCAGACCCTTAAATGATATTGGTTGAATTAAATTTATCCAATAGGATTTTTCAAGGGGTTATGGTAATTTATTAACTTTATCACATTGTTTGTTACCCTAATTTACCTGATTTACCTTTAATTGTGGTAAATAAAAATCACAGTAGTTATTATTCATAATATCCAAAAAAATAAAAGTAACATGCTCACATAATTTGTACCCACCTATTCCAAATATGCAACCCATTTTTTGAAATTCAAAACAAAAAAGTTCCATTAATTAATTTAAAATTAATTCACATTGTCAAACCAGAAAGTGGATTTTTAAGAAGTAAAAACTATCAAAAGATTGACATGTGTTTATGTCCAATTTAAATGTGAAATTACTTATAATGACCATAATTGGATTAAATGATAAAAAAATAATCCAATTACAGTTTAAAACCAATTAAAAATATAATCTAGCTATATAAATAAATTATTAGAAAATGCCTTTTTGAATTAAAATGCAGTATTTTTCACTATTCATTAAAATATAAATTTCATCAGAAAAATACAAAAAAATTTACAAAGGTAAATTTTGATGTCCCTATTTAAAATAATAAGTTTATTATGTCAAATAGAACTTATAAAATTTTCCAAAACTTTATTTAAAAAGGGTTCTCTATCAAAAGGCGGTAAAATTTTATTTTTTTTTGAAACAATACTTCTTTTATCTGAAAAAATTGAATTTGTTCTTATATCATGTATAGAAAATAAATAAGATGAATTTTAATGTTATATAAAATTAAAAATGTAGTTTATACTATTCATAATAGCTAGTTTATATCCCGTTAAATAATAATATTTTAATAATATATCGTTGTTTTTTGAAACTTGGTATTGCGTACAACGCAAGTTATCGAGGAAGGTCTCTTTTGCGTGTAACGCAAGCCCAGTCAGTGTTGGGTATAGTGAAAGATTTATTTGGTGTTATTTTTAACATAATCCAAACATAGATATTTTATAAATTGAACAAAAACTATACTCAATGTTGTGTGAAATGTATTCTATCAAAATAACTTTAAATTGTGTATAACACAAGCCAAGTATAGTTTTACATATAATGTATGCTACTATAGTGTTGCGTATAGAACAAGTGAATATTAGTGTAGGGTAAAACACAATACATCAAAGAAATTAAAAATAATCTATCTCATAAAATCTCAGGGTGTTACATTATACCCCCCTTAAAATTAATTTCACCCTCGAAATTCATTGGGGTTATAAAAGGTTTACTACTTAAAAGTTTCTTTCATAGAAACCCATATCATAAAAAAAAGAATACTAAAACTTTGTTTTAAAAAGGAAGGTTATAAACATAATGGTTACCTAGATTAACTCATCACTAGGTTTCCACATAGGAGAATATAGGTGAGAAGTGAAAACATGGATATATAAGAAAAAACATAACGATCAAGTTCGGATGGAGAGTGATAGAGAACAAGGTTTGGAGAAAGTTAACAAATAGAAAGCCATAAATATGTGAGGATTTAAGGGACCATCTAATTCATCATGTAATAAGGTACTAAGATAAATTTTTTGGTTTTCAAGATCATTTCCCTAATGTTGAATAAATTTACATGAGAATAAATACTTACTTGATTTTGGTACAATATCACCATTGTTCGTGCCTTGAACATTTTCCACTTCATCTATTATTTAAAGAAATGAAGTTGAATTTTTCATTCTTAAAGTGTTATTATATCATGTGATATAATGGTAGGACATTCCATCTGTCACAACAAAAAAGGTTATCATAGGTTATCAAATATGCATAAGTCCGCCTATAGTGAGATAATACATTAATCTAACAAAATTCAACTAGAATATAACTTTTAATATCCATAAATAGATAACATTACAATAATTCCAAAAATATAAAATATAATACTTTATAAAGAGGTGAACTAAATTGACTTAACTTTTATCTCCCATATCTCATAAATTAGTTCTTGGTTGTCACATTCCAAACATGTAAATACCTTAATCATGTAATCTCTTGAGTTATGGTAACAACCTGAATTATTATATATCCTTACTGAAAACATGAATGTTTCCTTATTACAAAACTTATTCTATATATTCCTTAAGTACCAAAAAGTAATATAATTCATCCATTATAGCATAACCCTTTTGTCAACAACTCCATAATTAGTTCCCACGAAACTAACATAATCCAATTTACTTATTCAAATCCAACATATCTTTATCCAAACATCATTATCTTAACATAAGGGACATATTAAGGGTTATATTTCCCTTAATAATATATTCTCCTAGTATATCACCTTACCCTTAAATCACTTTTTTGGCTCCTTAGAACTATTCAAAATATCTTTTCCAATCCTTAATGAAAAAGTTATACTGAAAACACTTATATATTTCATGATTCATATAACATAATCATTTAATTACAAAACATATATAACTCAATCATCCAACTTAATTTTTAAACTATTACTCAGGATCCATCATCTTTGTCTTTCCTAAAATATGAATAATGTATTAAGGTTTCTCAACCTCTGACTTCTTAGGTTTAATTTAAACAATACTGGAAGAACATCACATACCTTTCACATATCATTTAAAATCTCTTTATCCTTAACAGTATGACCAATATATGTACCATCGTCAGGATTATCTTCATGATATTTTCACTTAGGAAATCAATCATTATAATTCTTATAATTTCCACATATTAAATATTCAATGGCTAATAATGTTCTATGTAGTTATGTCTATTGACTAAGACCAGAAAGAAAAGTGTGATAAATACATATCAGATATTAGAAACACATAAGTAAGGTACGTTACTTATAATATTTCAATCTATGATATCTTCAGTTTAACCCCATGTTAGTCATTATTATCAAAAAACTGTAGGATTGTAACCTATACTTAGACTTAACCTTAGGAATTCCCAAGGAATATCCTTATAAATATCTCTAGTGATCTTAATAAAGTTTTTACATCCTAGTTTCCAAAGGTTGAATAAACCTTCACTCTGATATCAAGTGTAAAGACCCAAGCTTGACGTACATAGACATTGCATTACTTTTTTGGAATACATGACTCAAATAGATTCTCATAGATCATATTAGTTTAGTGCATTTGGAAACTAGAAAACATAAAAAACTTGTTCATAAAACATCTACATCATCTCCTTCTTTATCCTTCATAACTAGAACCCCTTTTGACAAATTTTACTTAATACCCTTCTTCAAATCCTAGGAGAAAATAAACAAGAAAAGGAGTGATCTCAAATGATCAATAAGGGTGAGCATGAAAAATATATTACACAACATAAACATAAGAATGTTAAAACATGAACATAAAGTTTAAATATCAAAATATTGAGTCATGATATAAATCTTGGTAGTACGTAAGGCACAGATCATAAAGGAACATTAACCATGATAAAATAGCATTGGCATAAAACATAGAATTTTGGAAAATGAAGATGCACATAATATGATTTCCATAGTAGCCAATGCATTGTTTCCAAGGCAATCATAGTGGAAAAGTCCATTACTGAACTAGTTTTACATGTTGTTCCATCCATGTATTACTAAACCATATTTACTTGTCGTTCTAGCCCTGTATTAATAAACCAGATTTACTTGTCGTTCCAATCATGTCTATATCATGATATATAAATCTTTACCCAATTAATTGGAGGTATATATAGGTCTCACCCATCTCATAATGAAATCATTCTTACATGTTCCACAAAAACATAAACCATTCATCATAGCATAATCCAAAGAATAAAAATGGGTTTCTTAAACATCATTCCATCATAATCCATATAAAATAAATGGATTTCATAAAAATAATTCCATCATAAAAATAACCAAATAAAAGTAATAATACGGATGGAAACATAACCCTATGTCATTTTAGATGGAAAATAATTTTTATAAAATACTTGAAATTAATTCTTGAGGAAAATTTCATTTATTCTTCAAAAACATTTTATTTTTTCAAAATTCCATGAAATTTTAAAAGAAAATAATTTAATTGAAAATAAACATGAAATATTGTAAAGTAAGATTCATTTAAATAAGGAATTATGAAAGTATAATAATCCATTCATGCCATATAAGTTAAAAAAACATTCTACTCGTACTCTTGCTGAAAAAGTCAAAAGTAGAATGTATGAAAGAAAGATTCCTTCCATGCCATTTAATAGAAATTTATCAATTGGTAAAATTAAATTAAAAATATATTATTATAATAAAAATAATATTATATATTTATGAAACATGTACATGAATGATAAGTATATCCCAAATACTTACGAATAAACAATCTCGGATAATAATGAGATTGCAAAATTATGCCTTACCTTAGATATGATTTCTTTCGTATGTTTCTGAAACTATTATATAGTGAGTTTAAACATATTATTAACTTGTAACAGAATCATAATAATATTTATTATTTCATATATTATTCACTTATGACTTTATAGTACCCATTCATTTATCAATTCTATGTTAAAGCAACGTTTTGGGTAATAGTCATTTTATTTATCATATGTATTTTGACTTGTTATTCTTGATCTTATTAATTATATCATTATTTAATTACTTATATAATGTAAAAAATGATTTATATATCATATATATTCATTATATAAATATATATATAATAGATAGATAAATTAAATGGAATACACCATTCATGGAGACGGTAGGTCGTACGTACGCATGAATGTTGTTTATGTTTCATTATTGAATTTAATAGAAGCAAGTAAATGACTTGTATATATATATCTAGTAGAACTATTATGTCATATATTTCATTTTTATTTATTATATATACTTCATAATCATTCTTCAATGGTTAACGTGGAAAATGAATCTCATCGCATCGTGGAGATGGTAGGACGTATGTACACACGAGCGACGACATCATTCACTTAATGGTTAAACAGTATAAAATTGGATGGTATATTAATTATACTGAATAATTATCATGTTATATTAATTATTTACATCCATTATACTCA
The DNA here is from genome assembly GCA_963277665.1 of Viscum album. Taxonomy (NCBI): domain Eukaryota; kingdom Viridiplantae; phylum Streptophyta; class Magnoliopsida; order Santalales; family Viscaceae; genus Viscum; species Viscum album. The sequence continues at coordinate 373,276,773 of OY728163.1, read as the reverse complement.
TTATTATACCCATCCAAATTAATTATTGTTGAATAATAAATTACACCACGACGTGGAGACGGTAAGTCGTATGTACGCATGCATGGTGATATTGTTATTCATAGGATGGATAAAAGGAGGTATAAGGTTGTACCATAATTATAATAATGTCTCAGAATCTATAATATACTGTATTTATTACTTTAGTATGGAAACAACATAAGAAGATGAAGTATAAGAAGAAAATAATTTTGAAAGAGGTCATAAAACAATTACCTCTTTTTCGAGTATCTTCTTTTGATTTGCACAAAAGGTCTCCATAGGATGACTTTTTTCCCAAAGTGTGTCCTCTAAAAGGAAGTTAGGGATTTTGGGAGATTATTTTATCATATTTTGGATGAGCCAAAGGGTTTTAAAAGTGTGAGTAAGTGAGTATAGGTGGTGGTATTTTATAAGAGGGTGGAGGGGCACTTTAGGAAAGTCTTGAAATATTAATTTATTATAAATTGATTTTCAATTTATAAATGTCCCAAACTCATTTATTTCTAAGATAAGATGAGTATGGGTCTAAATAATCTCTACCAATAAAATTTAGATATGTTTAAACTGTATCATTTTGATTTATCCTTATTTAATCTATTAAATTTTATTTTTGGTAATAATATTCTAAATATTAAATGGTTATAAATATTTACTCATGTGTTATCAATTGTCTATAATTGGATAATTTATGAAATTTTAGACCATATAATTTTCAATTTGTAATTTTTAAATATTTTTTTGATTTTTGAATAATTTAATAATATTTTATTTTTATAAAATATCAATAGTGTCAATTTTGACACTATTTATTTAATTGACTTTAAATAAAATACACACATAAGATAAATTCGAACCAAAATATTTAATACACTCTTAACATGTCATATTCACCTATAAAATTAGTTTAGAACATTAATTATTTAATATGATATTTCTTTTAATATTTTTAAAACACTTTATTTGATATTTCTATTAACAAAATAATTTCAACATCACTATTGTGTCGTAATTAATGGTAATTATTTAATCTCTAAAAATTATAAATAAATTTACATGATGTGGATAATTTAATTTTATTACTGGAAACTATTTATTTTTGAATTTTTATCAAATTTATCACTACATTAAAATTATTTTACTTATAATAGATAAGATAGTGACATGTTGTCACTTTCTTTTGTTTTATTTATAATTACATCGCTTTCAGGGGAAAAAGTCCATTAAGTGAATCAATTTATACCCTTAGGTGATATTGGTCGACTATAATTTATCCAACAGTATTTTGGAAGTTGTTAGGCTAATTTATTATCTTTATTATATTGTTTGTTATCCTAATTTAACTTATTTACCATTAATTGTGGTAAATAAAAATTATCATAGTTACTATTCATAATATCCAAAAAAATAAATGTAACATATTCACATAATTTGGACCTAATGATTCCAAATATGTAAACTATTTTTAAAAATTCAAAACATCGAAGTTTCATTAATTTATTTTAAAATTAATTCTCATTGTCAAAACTAGAAAGTAGGTTTTTAAGAAGTAAAAACTATTAGAAGATTGACATGCGTTTATGTCCAATTTAAATGTGAAATTACTTCCAATGACAAAAATTGGATTAAATGATAAAAACATAATCCAATTTTAGTTTAAAACCAATTAAAAAGATAATCTAACTATATAAATAAATTATAAGAAGATCATTTTTGAATTAAAATGCAGTATTTTTCAATATTCATTAAAATATGAATTTCATCAGGAAAATACCAAAATTTCAACCAAGGTAAATTTTGATGTCCTTATTCCAAAGAGTAAGTTTATTATTTTAACTAAAACTTATAAAATTGTCAAAAACTATATTTAAAAAGGGTTCTCCATCAAAAGGCTGTTAAATTGTATTTCTTTGAAAAATACTTCTTTTATCCAAAAAATTGTATTTGTTATTATATCATGTATAGAAAATACATAATATTAATTTTAATGTTATATAAAATTCAAAATTTTGTTAATACTATTCATAATGTCTAGTTTATATCCCATTAAATAATAATATTTTAATAATACATCATTGTTTAGTGAAACTCGGTATTGTGTACAATGAAAGCTATCCAGGAAGGTCGCTCTTGTGTGTAATGAAAGACAAGTAAGTGTTGTGTATAGTGAAATATTCCTTTGGTGTTATGTATAAAATAATAAAAACATATTTCTTTTATACATTGAACAAATTCTATACTCAATGTTGTGTGAAATGAATTCTATCAAAAGAACTTTAAATTGTGTGTAACACAAGCCAAGTTTAGTGTTGCGTATATTTTACGCTAATACGGTGTTGTGTATAGTGCAAGCTAATCTTAGGGTAGAGTACAACAAAATACATCAAAGAAATTAAAAATAATCTATCTCATAAAATATCATAGTGTTATAATGGGACCTTATTTTATCAGGAGTGGTGACCCATTTGGTTTAACTATTCAAAGAGAATTTCAAAATAAATATGAATTTAAATTAAACTTCAATTAAGAAAATAGATAACTTGACCTGGACTCGAATTTAGAGTGGATTGTAGGTAGTTTCTATGGTACTTTTTATAGTTATTTTATTCACACTATCCTAGATTTTGGAGCAAGCAGAGGGGTGTGGCTTACTTATAAGAAGGCTTTGACATGTCCTATGATTTTATCTATTATCTTCTTGTTATCAGTCTATTTTGAGTTGTGTGTTTGGATTTCTTGATACATGCCACCATGAAGACCTTAAATCATGTGTGTAGACGGTGGTGACAACCATGCTTTAAAGGGGGTGGGCCCTAGACTACCAATAGATACTCCAGTAGTTCCATTTGTGGAACTAGTAGTTGTACTAGATATGGATACTAAGGCACAATTCTATGAGGGTTAATTACGCTTTATACAGACATTTCAGGGAACCTATAGCCTACCTCATCTATAGTAGAGTCGACACATCTATTCCAGATGTATCATCTTCCCATGTTTTCATAGGATGGTTTTCCATAGGCTACTGAGATGTGGCTGGAGACTATCTTTTCTATCTTCGAGCATCTGTAGAAACCTCCTTACAGGAGAGTGGATCTCATGAAGTATATTCTTCAAGTATCATATAAGAACTGGTGTGATGTTTTAAACTAAGATTATAAGCTTTAGGATATGGTTTTAACGGGTTTACAATCTAGGTTTTACAATTAATTATTTCTTGAGGCCTTGAGAGATCAAAGTTACTGTGAGTTTATTCATCTAGAGTAGGGCACAATGACCATTATTGATTATTAATCATGCTTCATAGAAATTCATTATATTGTGATTGTTTACATTATTTATGATACATCTAGGGATAAATGATTTTAGGAAGGTCACATGTATGACATTCAATCACATTTCAATGTGTTTTGCTTGACTACTATTATAGAGATAGTTAATGAAGTGTTTATCAGTGAAAAGAACCTAAGGAAAGTTGGGGGAGCAGAGAAGGGAAGTTCAGACTCTCGACCTAGTGGTTTAGTGACAAAAATAAAGAAATGTAATTTTTAAAATTCTCATGAGGGTATTACTATCCAGGCTGTTAGTGATGGTAGTGATATCTTCTATCATTAGTATGGGATATGAGGAAATATAAGAAATCAATGTGATCAAGACCCAATCGAGTGTCGATCATGTGGTAGTATAGGCCATGTATAGAAATTCTAAGTACCTTCCCTCCAGTGGTCAGTGGAAGGGGATCAAATCTGAATCAAGGTTTGGGAGCATGATTTTCATCTCCTCATTAGGACAAGAACTAGAGTAGTGTCAATCGTTTAGGACAAGGTTGTGGTTTTGTATGAGGAAGCCAAGAACTAATTGTATTGTGACAATAGAGTGGTTTTGCTCCAGGTAGTAACACTGTTTCATAGGGCCATGGTTCAGGCCATATATATTTTTTACATCCTAAAACTAAGGAGAAGAGTTTTGAGCTATCTATATTGAGAGGTATGATCTTAGTTGCCTCTACTTTAGTATCTTCTCTTTTGATATAGGTGTATAACATAGATTCATATCAACACCTATTCTATAAATCCTTGGGCTCGTTTTTCAATTTTATAATAGAGTTTTAACTCTTGATACTTTTTTGAGAATCGTATCAGAGGATGTGAATTAGTGTAGGGAGTGCCCACTTGATATTGGTGGGTGTCACTTCTTATGGTATCTTTTCTTACTCATGATCACAAGGTTTGAAATCATACTTGGGATGGATTGGATAGTTTCATATTGATCCCTTGTTGATTTCTATCACTGTAGGGTGACTTTCACATCCCTTGAGGGTGGGGTTTTTATTCACAAATTTGAATGGGATGTCCAATAAATATGAGATAGACCTGAGCATCTTGGTATGGGTGGGATGATAGCCTGGAATACTAGTTTATATTTGGATTATCAGAGAATGTGTCAAGAATATTCCCCTCTAGTGATTGATCATTTTAGGGACATTTTCCTAAACAAATTTTTTGGTTTACCTCCTAAGAGAGATGTGGATTCCTCTATTGAGCTAGTTTTATGTGATGCAATGGTATCCATCCCTCCTTATAGGATGGATACTACATATTTTCAATAGATTAAGAGGTAGCTAGGGGATTTGTAAGTGAAGGGGTTTATGTAACCCAGTACTTATACATGGGGTTTAATGGTCCCTTTTGAAATAATGTTAGAAGGAACCCTCAGGATATGTGTGTATTATCAGAAATTGAACAAGTAGATGGTTAAGAACTGATATCCCTTCCATGGATAGATGATCTGTTAAACTAGATTCTAGGATCTTGGGATTTCTTAGAGAATGATTTGAGGTTAGGTTATCACTAGGTACATGTCCAACCTTTATAAATACCTTGTACATCTTTTCATAGAATGTATGGTATATATGATTATCTATTTATATCATTCGGTATCATGAATGAGCTAGTGGTTTTCATGGCCCTAGTGAACTATGTCTTCCATCCTTATCTGGATTCATTTGTGGTGGTATTTGTGGATGATATCTTGTTGGATTCTCACAATCGACACAAATATGAAAAAAAAAATTGATATCATTTTGGATACACTGAGAGAGAATCATTTTTACACTAAGATCACTACGATCCACTTTGGGATGGATAAAATTCACTTCTTAGGTCATATTATCTTAGAGACATGAGTGTTAATTGATCTATAGAAGGTGAGAGCTGTAATTTCCTGAGAGTAGCCCAATAATTTCTTTTATATATAGAGTTTCTTAGGTATAGATAAATATTATAGGCATTACTATAGGAATTATCACTATTAAAATAATCTATTACAAGATTGACTAAGAAGGGTGTGAATTTATATGGTCAGATACCTATGAGACAGCCTTTTAGGAGCTAAAAGGGAGACTCACTTCAATGGTGGTCTTGATTCTTTCAAAGCTAGGAAGGAGATACATAGTATACTGTGATTCATATGTTATTGGGCTAGGAGAAATTCTGATGCAAGAGGAGCGATTCATGGAGTATGGGTATCATCAGTTGAGGCCACATGATATGAATTACCCAAAGCATGATCTTGAGGTAGCCATTATTGTTCATGCCTTGCACTATTAGAGGTTTTATTTACTGGGAGAGTGTTTTTTTTGTTTTCATAGACCAAAAAATACTCAAGTATGTATTTACATATCACGACTTGAATTTGAGGAAATGAAGTTGGGTTGAGTACCTATAGTATTTTGACATTGAGATTGCACATATTCCCAGAAATGGAAATGTAGTTGTTGATGCACTATGTAAGAGGAATCAGATATAGATAGTTTAAGAGGATAGTAGTGATTTATGACTTATAGCCTTATTATATGAGATAAACTTGTAGGTTTGGGGTAGAATATGGGAGATATTCATTTATTCTTTAGTATTGAGCCCTACTCTCCCCGATAGAGCGAGGATGAGATAGTCATCTGATGCTGAGGGACTAGTCCTACAAGAGAGTGTGGGTGGTGAGGACCCACCTCCTAGTTAGACAGTGGGCGTTGATGAAACTATGCATGTTCATGGTCATGTTTGGGTTCCATCATATATATGTGAGGAGATTATGTTATAGTTCTATACCTTATCTTGGGCAGTACGTCTCAATGTGGACAAGATGTATCTTGATTTATATCACTAGTATTAGTGGTTGAGTATGAAACATGAGGTAGCTGATTTTTTCACGAGGTGTTCCACCTATCAATAGGTGAAGTTAGAACACTAGTAACTAGATAAGCATTTACAATAGTTACTCATTCCCTAGTGGAAATGGGAAGATGTTGTGATGGATTTCATAACTGGGTTTCCAAGGTTTCCTCAAGGTAGGGATGTTGTATGGGATATTATGGACAGGCTCATAAAGGTCACTAATTTATACCTATCAGGGAGACCATCACAGTCAATGATCTTGGGATACTTTATATCTATGAGATCGTGTGACTTCATGGGGTTCCTCAGACCATGGAATAAGATAGGGATTCCCAATTTACATATCAATTTTATCAGATTTTATAGTTTATTGGGTATATAGGTGATTCTGAGCACATTATACCACCCTCATACTAATGGGAATTCAAAGCACACAATAAAAGTTCTAGAGTACATTCTTAGAGAATGAGTCCTTGATTTTTGGGGATCTTGGTAGAGGCACATAACCCTGGTTGAATTCACCTACAACAATAGATATGAAGATAATGTACAAATGGAACCTTATAAGGCTTTGTGTGTTTTATCATGTCAGTCAACCATGTGTTGGTTATAAGCATAGAATTTATCTTTACTTGAACCATGTCTCATCAAAGAGACTTTGGAGTAGGTTCGGTTAATTCAAAAGTGAATGGATAATGCACAATATAGATAGAAATCTTACATCAGTCTCCATTGATAAACTTTGGAGCTCAAGGTTAAGGATCGTCTCTTTTTTTGTATCCCACCAAGGTTGGGACACATATGGATTAGAAGACAGGGTAAGATTCTACCATGATATGTCATGTCATTCGATATTCTGGAGAGAGTCGGGCCAGTATCCTATCAGTTGTAGTTACCTCATAGGTATTGATCCATGAATGATGTCTTCTATGTATCTTATTTGTGTGATCATCATTTAAACCCATCTCATACTCTTCATCTAGGTGAGGTCGATATACAAATAGATGTTTCCTTTAATAAAAATCCAATTCATATCATTTATAGGAGAATTAATCCACTCTGAGGCTAGTTATTTCCTATAGTATGGGTGATATGGAAGTAAATCCATTTAAGGATGAGACTTAGGAGCAAGAGGTTGATGTAAATGATTAGTGGCCAAATTTATTCTTAGAAAATGATTGACCACCCTTGGAAGGGAAATTCATGGTTGAATTTATTTAAGGGGGAGAAGATTATAATATCTCACTTTTTTTTAATGAGGTGTGGATCCTTTTATTTCTGGTGTAAACTCTTATAATGTTTTCTTTTTGTCTTAGACCCTTAATCTAAGAATGTGGTCCAGTTGGGTTATTTTTGGAAAGAAATATATATGAGGGATGTAGGCTGGTTGTAGGACAATTACACAACATGTATTTGGTCTACATGACATTTATTAAATACACGATGTTTAATGTCCTGGGAAATATAATTCATGATGAGTAAATGGATTTTCCCATGGGGAAGACCCTGAGCTTTACACAATGTGAAAATAATTTACATGCTATATAAATGCATGAGGTCAGTTTTTAGAATAGAAGGTGGGGCCTATTTTTTCATTAAAATCCCCCACCCTCATTTCTTTTTCCCTCATACATAAGAGATCCATCAAAGGAGCTCCCCCTTGAAGCCAACCCCTAGGATTTGGTGTCGTTTCATAATCTAGACATAGATTCTTCCATCATTGGTCTTATTATATGTGCGCTGGTGAGTTCTTCATTTAAATTGCACCTTTATTTATTTTTCTTATCCTCAACAATGTTATTTTGGTGCAGGTTATTATACCCTATTTTTAGAGTTTTCATACATTTCTCTATTTTCTTCTCGTCCGAGTCTAATTAGAGGTCGATACTGGATTATTTTTCTACCACAAACCTGTGATAGGTGGTCTATACCATTCCCTTGTGGTTTTCTTATATGCATTATTATAATTTTGATTCATGCCATAATTTCTGGAATTTCCCCTAAAATTAATTTAATACCTTGATTAAATTGTTGAGGACCTAATTTAGTTTCCCATATAGTGACTTTTTATCATCGTAGGTTGTTAACCCCAACTTGGACCACTTTTGAGGTGTTTTATTGAATCTTCCCCATGATATACCATCTTGTTGGGTGTGTGTGAGCTCACCACTTGTTTTGGTATCCTTAATGAATTTATTTTAATTGAGAGGAGAAAGTTTTGTCCTTATTTTTATGTTATTTCATATGATTAAAATGGATAAATGGTTTATATGGAAAAAAAATTATTGGTTATATGAACTCATGGATTGTGAATGGTTATGAAATGATTAATGAATTAATTGATGATTTGATAATGGTAGTGGATTCCTTGGATGAGTTCCATGGATCCTGATTCCATTGGATTCCATGGAAATTTATAATCCATGGATCTTGATTATAGTATTGTATGACTTATAAATTTATAATCCTTAGATACATATTCTGTAGGATTCCATTGGTCTTGTTACCCCTTGGATCTGGATTTCTTGGACTCACATTAGACATGCACTGTTGACATGCTCATTGGACTCCACCCAAGTCTTTACTAAGTTTCCATCGAGATTCTCCTGGGAATCATTGAGGATTCCTTAGTCTTTTATACCTTGGATCCAACCCATCATGGTTCAAAACTATATTACATGATGTGTCCATTGTAGATTATATACATTAGATTACACGGAATTTCTATTTTGGATGTTATACACTGGATTATATGGTGTGGCTATTGTGGATGTTATACAATGGATTACACAGCATGGTCGTTGTGTATGTTATACATCAGATTAAACAGTATGGTGTTTTTGTATGTTACACACTTGATTACATGGTGTGGTAATTGTTTATGTTATACACATGATTATAAGGAGTGTCCATTGTGGATATTTTTCCATGCTTTACAGATAGCCTTGGTTTCGGTATTTTATTACAATTGTTAGACTGGATGATATCACACCTACTTATGTATTATTCAATATTATCTCTTATTTAAGGGTGTTTGATTATTAGTTATAGGTATCCATGTTTGGTTGGACATGATCATATATACTTTGACACTTTACTTTTATTATTGTTATACCTATGATATATTGCACATTGCTTCTATTTATATTACATGGATTGGACTTGTTATAGACACCATTGGTGGTGGACTACTAAGTCTTATCTCACACCCTATTGGGATGTCATTGGGTACTTGGATAGACTTCATGGATACAGGTAGGGACCAGGGTAAGCACCCATTATATGATGCTTACCTTGATCATTGCTAAGGAATAGGGGTCATAGGACCGAGCAAGGATCATGATGAATCTGGAGATAGTTATTTTGATCTTTTTTGTATTTTTATACATGTATTATATTGGTTTCCTATTTCTATGTTTTTCCTTCCATTTTTAATAGATACATTACATAATAATCATATTTTATATGACTTCGTTTGGTCTGTTTTATTATCACATCCTTATGGATTATTTATCTTCTATTATTAATTTATATTATGATTCCTCTATTTATTTTTATGATTGTTAATATTATGATACAAACTAAAATTAGGTAATATCCTCCATACAGACACACCCTAGACCCTGACTGCTAGTTGTCAACCTCTGGAAACACATAATCAATATAAACATTCATATTGAAAAACTAGCATATGAAATGTCAATATTTTCCCAAGTAAATAAATGAAACAACATGGTAATAATATATCCAATAAATAATTTATATGGTATAATTAAAGTATATCCCCAATGAATTATAATAATCACTAAAGTTTTTTTACATAGATGAAAAATATATTTAAAAGAATATTCAAAACTTTCTTTGAAAACATGAGAAAAATTTCATTTTTTATAACATTTTAAATAAAAATTACAAAAAAATGAGAAAATGATTTTATTTGAAAATAAAAAAATGAAACGTGCATAGGAATATTTAAATTAAATAACATTTAGGACAAAAGGAAAATCTATCAATGCGGTATATGTTAAAATAAATATTTCTTTCACTCTTTTTTTAAAAATTAATAAATGACCTGTTTAGAGAAACATTTTAAAAAATACTTTTTAATCCTTTGAGAATAAATTAAAATATATTTTAAAGTAACTTTTAATAATAATTGGATCCTAGAAAATAATATTCTTGAAAACATTTTAAAAAATGTACATGGAAGAAGAAAAATTTCGACCAAAGAAGAAATAAATTCAACTTTTCATAAAAACATTTTATCAATAATTTTAAGTACCAAAGCGAGGAAAAGTTGGAAGAAAAACTTATAAACCTTAGAAATTAATATAGAGGAATAAAATTTATCGGGTTTAGGAGAGAAATATTGTGTAATTACCCTAATTAAAATTTAAACATAAATAATATTGAATGAAAATGAGACTGTATAATAAACCCTTACCTTGGATTATCGCTTAGTCAGACATGTTCCAACCTATAATATAATAAATCTATTAATTTTTTACTTAAATAATATCCTTTTAAAATTTATCCCCTTTTAATAACCCATTTTATTTCATTTATTAATATTTCATATATAATTACTAAATTGGTTAAGTTCATATTGGATGTTTTGAGGACGTTCAGTTCATAATCGCAAAATAACTTCAGTAGGTTTAGCATGGAAAAAGAGTTTGTTTCCCCATATTATCTATAATACTAATTAGGAACTAATTATTATTTTTTATAAATTAAATACAATTTTATAACCAACCATGAAATGAGATAATGAAAAATGAATCACATTATTTCATGGATATGGTTGATCATACATACGGAAGAACAACGTATTCATTTTTCAAATGGATGAAAATTAAATTGAATAGATAAAGGTTTATTTTTTTTAAATCACAATAATATTATAAATAATATATGTATTCATTAAATCCATCCTTATTACCATCCACGTAAATAATAAATGGAAAAAAATCACATTGCTTCATGGATGTGGTAGTCCACACATATGAACAAGCAGCATTATCATTTTCTAATGAATGGAAAATGAGATGAAAAAGGGTTAAACCATAAACATAATAACATTTTGGGATATTTTATATACTAATGTTATTGTATCTTCAAGTTTATGATAGTTTCTAAGGAGGTAGAATAAGAAATAAACATGAAAGGACTCAGTTAATAGTTATACCTTTTCTTTAAAAAATATCATTTAAAATACACATTAAACCATATTAGGTTAGTATTTTGGTGTGAAATTAACCTCTAAGGCATGGGTAGGATAGTTGGGGGTTATTTGGGTAGGTATTTTTCAAGAAAAGTGTATCAAAATGAGTGAATAAGTGAGAATAGGAAGTTCCCTTTTTAAGTGAGGGGAGTGGCCCACTTGTAAATATCCTTTAATTTAAATTAATATAAATGTCTTACAAAAATTCAAGTATCCCCAAATTGAAATATTTTAGTGATATAGCTATTATTAGTTGAAATACACTCATTTAATCAAATTTAAACAAGTTTTTATGATATTTTAAACATTATATATAAGTTTTAATCCCCTCGTAAACTCTTTTAACCATTATAGTGGTGATAAATTTTTACCATAGTTACTATTCATTATGATCAAAAATGAAATTGAAATCATTAAAAAAAATTACTAATTCAAATATTAAATCCATTTTTTAATATTAAATATCTATAATTGGAAATTTTAATTTTAAAATAAATATGTGTATCGCAACGAAAAACATCTTTTAGAAAAATTGCTTTTTATACATAAAAATTAATTTATACAAAAATCATGTGAAATTTTAATTAATATGGAATTAATTGAATTATTTTAAATAAATTGATACTAATTTTACTTTAAAATTTAACAATAACCAAAAAAATCTTGTGAATACTTTATTAGAAGAAAATACCTAAGATATTTTTTATTTGAATAAAAACATTACTTAGATTTACAAAATGTAAATCATAGATTTATAAGTTCAATATTATATTTTTAAATGAATTAAATTAATTTATAAATATATATTTTTCTTGAAAAGGGTTTTCACAAAATTTAAATTCAATCTTATTTCATGATGATTTCTTAAAAGTGACATTATTTCAAAAAATTAGTGTTTTCACTATTCACCCAAAAATAAACTATTTGTGAAAAATATAAAAAAATAAATCTAATTAAATATATATGTGATGATTCTAAAAAATAAATTTTATAAATTAAAATCATAAAATCTATAAATTAAACTTTTAGAAAAAATCATGAATAAAATCGCTTTCTGTAAAAATAGGATGACCATAGAAAAACTTTTTGTTTACCTATTATAAAAGATTCTTAGATATTTCATTCTCCACATTATACAATTTCATCCTAAAAATTATAATAAATATTATTTCTTAAACATATGTTGTTAATCCTTCCTCGTATATTCTTTATGCTCCCATTTGACTCCTCTAGTATGTGATTTCTCTAAAGAAAATTCACTAGTCGAGTTATCTAATTCCATAACACTTTCCCTCTGATGTCAAAATTTTTGATAGGATCTTCACTATAATATAATTTAGGTTCCAAATCTATAAACTCATATGTGAGAACATAAATTTTTATGGTATATGTTTCCTTAAAAAACAAACATGGAATATTTCATGTACCTTAGAGAGGTTGGGAAATAAAGCCAATTGGTACGTTAAAACTCCAATTCTATTTAAAATTTCACAAAGGCCAGTATATCTATTTATTAACTTCCCATTTTTACATTATATTATAGCTCCTTTTAATTGAGAGACCTTTAGAAAACATGATCCCCCACTTAAAATTCTAGATCCTTCCTTTGGTTATCGAAATAGCTCTTTTTCCAACTTTGAACTACCATGATATAATTTGGAATAGCATGTTACTTCATAATTATCTCCTAAATAATTTTTGGTCCTACAGGCTTCCTTCCTCCAACTTATTCCCAACAAGTTGGAGTATAAAATATCTTCCCATACAATTCTTTATACAATTCTATCTGGATTATTTAATGAAATATATATTGTATGAAAATTATACTATCTATAGATACTAATCCCACATAATAGGAAATTCAAGTGAGAAAGATCTCAACATGTATTCTAGTGTCCAAAGAGAGATTTCATACATCTTATAAGTTTAAGGATGATATGTGGTGCTCAAATGTATCTCATTATTGAGATCCTTTTGAATACTCCTCTATAATTTCAATGTTAACCAAGTGTAATTATCAGATAAAATTTATATAGGTGCACTGTAAAGTATCATAACTTCACAGATATAGATATGGGAAAGGTGATAAAGGGGTATATCTTCCCTTACTATTAGGAAATGTGTATACATGGTAAGGTAGTAAAAAATGACCCATATTGCATCATTATTCATATGATTCTTCATAATTACAATTAAAAATTCCATTGTAAAATTTCCCCCTTCCATATAGGTAAAGGAAGAGGTTTTATGACTCCCTTAAGATGTTTTCTTTCAGCCTTTACCTATTAGAAAACTAATGATTTCGACACATAGTTTTCAATTTCCCACTTCATACCATCCCAAAAGAAATGTTCTCTTAAATCCTTATACATATTTGTGCCACCATGGTGTGTAGAGATATTTGATCTATGAGATTTATCTAGTAGCTCCCTTTTCATCTCTAGTCTGAATAGAATACATAACCTCTTCCAAAAATTCAATACTCCATATTTATAGATGAAGTTTGAAAATTTACCATCATTCACTACATTAATATTCCATTGTATATCATTATCTACCTATTGGGACTTCACTATCTTTTCCAATAAATATGGTTTATCAATTTCTTGGAAAATTAATGATGTTTCCCATTCCCTAAAAATTACCATATCCATATTTATTGAATCTCTAAATATAGGATCCCTATTAATTTTCATCATTAAAAGAACTCCATAGTCACCTTACTCAATGAATCAACAACCTTATTTTCCTTACTAGGGTGGTAATGTATTGAGTAGTCACGGTCCTTAAGTATTTTTAACCATCTTTTTTTCCTCTTTATGAGCTTTTTATGAGAATATGCACTTAAAACTTTTATTATTTGTATATATGTCACATATTTCTCTATAGAGATAACACCTCTATATCTTCAAGGAAAATATTATAGTTTCCAACTCAAGATCATGAATTCGATAATTCTATTCATGGATCTCCAATTACCTTGATGCATAATCAACCACTATATCATTATTAATAATGAAACAACCTAATAATTTCTTTAATGAATCATTATATATTAAAAACCCTTCATTTTATGACGGTGAAGTCAATACCGGTGCATTAACAAATCTCTACTTTATCTTTTCAAAAATTTATTCACATTATATTGACCATATGAATTTAACCCCTCTATATGTCAAAATGGTTAATTGGTTGGATAATAATGAAAAACAAATTAATAAACAACCAATAGTAACATGTTAAACCAAGGAAACTACATATCTCAGTTATATTTTTCAACATAGGGCATTCTATAACAACCTTTGTATTTTAAGGATAAATAAATATTCTATCCTTAGATATAGTATGGACAATAAAAGAAAATCTGAAGCATTAAAATTCACACTTACTAAATTTCCCGTATAATTACTTTTCTCTGAGATTTTCAAGAATTATTTGCAAAGTATTCTCATGCACTTCATAGATTTTAGAGTATATAAAGATATCATTAATGAATTACACCATGAAGTTATCATGAAAATCCTTTAATTATATATTCATTGGATCCATAAAAATAGAAGGTCTGTTAGTCAATCCAAAGGGCATTACCATAAAATCATAATTTCTACACCTCATACAAAATGTTTTCTTTAGAATATATTCCTTATTCACCCTTAATTGATGATAAATATATTTAATATTGATCACTACAAAATATCAATATCCTTAAATTTTATCAAATATGTCATCAATTCATTAAATATTTTACTTATTCTTTTTATTAATGGTATTAATCTTCATGTAATCAAGGAAGAACCTCATATATCCATCCTTGTTTTTAACAAATAGAATAGGGTATCCCTAAAGTGAAATAGTTGGGAATAAAAATTCTTTATCACAAAACTCCTATAGTTATTTCTTTAACTCTACCAATTTTACCAGAGACATTATGTAGGGAGTCTTGGATATAGGTTTTTCAATATTGATGAGTTTAATAGTAAACTTACCTTCATGATCAAGTGGATGAATAGTTAATTATTATAGAAATACATCAATATATTCCTTTAAAAAATAACATCATATATCCATAGGAAGTCATAATCTTCCTAATATATCATTTTTTCCTCTTATTCCATGGTTTCATTATGGTGAGTTACTAGAGGTGTATCTATAAAATATTCTGATAATGAAATTTCTCCCTTGAAAATAAGGGATCCTCTTCCCCCTTCATAAATAGTAATCTATTTCTCCAGATAATTAATTGTTATATTATACTTTGAAATTCAATCCATGCCAAGTATTATGTCATATTCAATCATAATTATGATAATCAAGTCTGTAACTATCATAAAATATTCATGATATAAAACAGTGAATAGATCTATAATCAAATAAAAATTAAACTAACTTTGAGTTTATGATCAAAGCATCTACTATAACATCATTTGGAACTTTAACCATTGTTGTAGTGATCTCATAATCTTGGCCTTTATCCCATGACCTTTTATAAGGTAAATTCCTTTAAGACTTGGGGAATTCATTAAAATAGTGCCCTATCTACCTATAGTTGGAGGATTGGATATTGGAGGATTCTTTATTACCCATGAAATCATGAGCCTGATGGAATTTCTCTCCACACATGAATCAAACTCCCATTCCCTTAAAGAATGTTCCATTATGTTTTTTCCACAACTAGTACATGTTGGAAATTCCAACCTTCCCATATTCCCTTTTTACATATTTCTTTTTACAGAGTTCTTAGCCACCTGATTATTTTTATGATTTCCCTGGAAAATATAATACTTGAATAATTCTTTATCTTTCTTTATAACACTTGATATTATATCCTCATAGACTGAAATATTTTGAGAGAATAATTATCTTTGAAGGCTAGGTTTTAGACCATCAAATAATCTATCAATTTTACTTCTTAGATTACATATATAATCCATAGTATTATTTTCCAACCTTGTAAAGTTAACTTTATATTCAGAAACATTTTCCTCTTCCCTTTTCCTTGGATTGAGTAATTTCCTTTCCATGTCGTCTTTTTGTTCATGAGGAAAGTATTTTTCTAAAAATGTCTCCTTAAAATTATCTAATTATATACTCTCTACATCCTCTCCCACTTTAGTGTTCTAGATCAATGGCAACCATTGATCAATATATCCCTTTAGATAATAAACTACCATTACAAAATTATATCTTTTACTACTTCCCAAAGTGAGAAATATACTCTATGGGGACTTGATCCATTTCTCATCTTCTAATGGGTTAGTAGTCCCGCGGAATGGTAGAGGTTCTTATCTTATAAAGTGATCCAACATTATTTCTAAATGTTAGGGATCAACAGGTTGATCCATATGGGAAAGATTATTATTCAGGATCTAAGTTAACTAACCTAATATAGTTATAAACTCATCATCTCTAACACCGTCTTCATTGAATTTATTTACTTGATCATGAGGGAAATCCTTATATAGGTTTCATTTGTTGGTACAGTTTATATTCCTTTTTCTAGGGTCCATTTATAAATAATGGCATATAATATATTAGATCATAACAGCATGAATATTGAATCATAAAATATGATTCCTATATAAGTAAAATATTTTATAATATTTTTGTGAATATCCTAAGGGCTTATAATAATTTTCTCATTATATTTTATTATGTTATTATAGATCTAGTTCCCAAGGTTCCTACTAAGATTTCTTTGATACCAACTATAAAAATCCTAACTCTAATAACCCATAGTTAGTGGTCACTTTAATACATTGGCATAAAATACAAGAGATCGCATCCAACATGATTGAATAGTTTAGTAATCTTGATAGACTAGATACATACATTATTCTCACATTATAATCAAAAATATGAAATGTAACTTAAAATTACAATGGAAATTTTATTATTTATTCTAGTATTTCCTTGAAATCATTAAAATTTCACATCTTAATAATCTAGGGAAAGTAAAACATAATAAAGGGTGATATCATATTCTCAGTAAGGGAAACCATATAGTATAATCTATCATATAATAAATAAAATATTAATAATATTACATAAATAAATAATAATGAAGTATGTCATATAATTAATATCATGAAAGGATGATATATCCATGGCTAAGATAAAAACATAAATAATCGCATGAATAACAATAAACAATTTCATAATGATACAATGCATAATGTCGAGAATCATAATATTACCTTCAAAGCCTTATTTCATGACATCATATATAAATAGGTAAGTCATATGCCAAATACCCAAGATATTTTTTCATGAGACTTACTAATTCATCAGGGGGAGATAATAGGACCAAACCATAACTTAATAATTCAAATTAATTCATCATATTAATGAAATTAATAATAATATAATGTGTAATACACATAAACATTCATATTGAATAACTAGAATACAAAATGTCAAAAAATTTCTCAATTTATTAATATAAAAACATGATCATAATCTATCTATAGAAATAAGGTGGATGGTATAATTAAATTATATACCTAGTGAATCATAAGAATCTCTAAATGATATTTACATATATTAAAAATATCTTTAAAAGAACATTCAAACCTTTCTTTGAAAACATGAGAAAAATATCTATTTCTTTTTATAACATTTTAAATAAAAATTCACAGAATATTAATAAAATTATTTTATTTGAAAATAAACATGGAAACTTGTAAATTAATTTTCAATTCAAATAATGGTTCTTATAGTAGGAAAATTCATTCATGTGGTAAATGTTAAAACAAATATTCCTTTCACTCCTTTATTAAAAAGCCATAAATAACCTGTTTATAGAAACATTATAAAATTTTTTGTTTAATGATTTTAAAATAAATTAAAACATGTTTTAAAATGAATTTAAATAATTATTGGATCATAGGAAATAACATTACTGAAAACACTTTATATAAAATGGAAATAGAAGAAAACATTCACTAAATAAAAAGGAAATAAAGTGAAATTTTCTTAAAAATATTTTATAAATTGTCTTAAGAACTAAAGGGAGAAAAAATTGAATAGAAAATGGGAACCCTAGAAATAAACTCAGGATAATAAAATAGATGGTTTTTAATAGATATGTATCACATAATTCTCCAAATGAAATTTTAAACATAAATAGTCTCGAATAAAAATGAGATTATAGAATAAACCTTTATCTTGGATTTCCACATAGTATGACACATTTAAAAATATTATATAATAAAAATGTATTAATTAGTTACTTTATAAATAATTTTTTTTAGGTTTATTCCTTTATAATATTCCCCTTTATTTCATTTATTTCCATGTCTTATATAGTTACAAAATTTATTAAGTTCACATTAGATATTTTGAGGACGTTCAGTTCATAGTTAGAAAATAACTTTGGTAGGTTTACCATGGTCAAAGAGTTCATTAACCCATAATCTCCATGATATTAATAATAAAATAATTATAATTTTTATAAATTAAATACAATTTTAAAACTATCCACAAAATGAATCATGAAAAACAAATCACGATGTTTCATGGAGACTATGGCATCCTGCCTTTTTATTACATAACTTTTCATTACATTTTACAAGTAGAGGATCATTAAAGTCTATTGTCTTGGAAATAAGGAACATTATACATGAAAAAAACATAAAAAATTCTTCTAAACCACTTATGAGGTATCATAATAGTTTCATCCTATATAAAATTACTGCATCTCATACCCTGGAGACATACATCAAAGAAAAGGGTTAGCAGAAGGCTCGGTAAGGAAAACAAGTGAAACAGTTGACATGTGATCTTGAGAAATATTAATAAGAACATGATAAAATTCATAAGCAATGTAAGAATAGGAATATCATAATAAAAATAAATTGAATCATAACTTGAATATGTGGCAACAACATTTCATTTTTACATTCATGAACATATCACCAAAGTTTATCCCCGTGGTGACATAAAAATTACCAAGGTTATTCACCAAGGTATCGTGAAACTTGTCATGTATAGAGATTAAATTATTTACCCAATTAATTGGAGCTATATAAGGGCACACCCTTAATATTTATTCTTTTTCATGTGATCCGCATATATCATAATCAAACATTTCATAAATAACCCATAGAGAATAAAATAAATGGGTTTTATAACACCCCGACCCCTCTAGAATAGAGCCGGTGCATTACTTGTGATATTGGCATGGTTAGAAGGAATGAAAATCCTGAAGTAATGATCAGTTTATTAGTCTTGAAAAAACTAGATACATAGATGTTACTCAATTTACACTGGAAAATTTTACAAAATACAATACATAACGAAAACTAAAACCTGCATCCACAAGAACTCAATAAATGATTTTCTCTTTGTCACCTATTGAAAGTAAAAAATTAAAGGGGTGATATCAAATGATCAATAAGGGTTACAAATAGAAGAATCATGAATACAATAATAATTCAATCATAATCAATCTGACATAATCAATATGGCATGGTGAATAGATGAAAAACTCACACTATTAATAAACTGAGAATGAAACTGCATCCATAGATTTTTTCATAGTGAAAACCTCATGGATATTAATAAATAATAATGAATAAAGATAATTATTATTAATTGGACTTCATGTATCTGGAACATGATACCATAATACCACAAAAACGGTTTAGTTATGTGGTTAGAAACCCGTCTGATTTTTGGAAACAAACTCGAAGGGTTTATCACCAACTGATTGTCTCATGAGACCTACCAATGCATCGAGGGGATATAGCGGGCCCCATCCACCACGGAATGTCCAAATAAATCTTTATACATTTATTCAATGTAAGATCAATATGACTTTTCAATATTCGTATATAGTAGAGTATACGGATTCATAAATATTTCCATAGTTAAAATAACTTTCCAAATAAACACCGTATGTAAAATGGTATACGGTTTAGAAAAAAACATATCCATGATATGAGATTATGGATATTTAATATGAATATAATTTAAAATTAAAATTTATCTCAAATGGGCAGTAGGTACGCCACATAAGGATTATTAAGTGCACAATACAAAGTTAGTCACAAAAAAAGTAGTTGAGACAAAGTCTCTTACCACAATATAATCAGTCGAATCATATAACCAGAAATTAATAACCATAAAATGAGTTATTTAATACCATAAATATAAATATAATAATTTTATTATATATCAAGTGTAAGTACACATATACCACATATAAGAAATAATTGGAAAATAATGTAAATCTCACAGAAATGAAAGTGAGATGAGAAACCCCTTACCTTATGCTCAAGTGTGTTCTTAGTTTGTTTTAATGACCTGAATAATAAAATTTATCTTCATTAATTAATAACTCCAGAACCTCCTATACATGTAATTGGTTTAGTATAACCTTATTAGGTTCATTCAGGTCCATTTATATGGGTTTAAGAGGTTCAATTTTCTTGTTTTGGAAGCATTTTCTTCCTTGGTTTTCATGGTTCGTTTACTTGTTTTCATGAATGGAAGTTAATTTGAAATGTGGTTAAACATACATAATTTTTAATATATATTATTAATGAAATTAAGGAGATATAAATTATATTATAATTATTTTGTTTTATATACCATGTTGATGATTCATTAGTTAAAAGTTTATTAAAAATATTTGGATTAACTTGGCTGTTTTGTTCATAATGAACTTGTTTTGTATTATTATTTCATATTATGAGTGTGTAAAGATTTCAGAACATTAATGAGATGAAATACATATATTCTTATTTGGTTCAACCATTAAAATGGTTTCATGACCAGTAATTAAGATAGTGATGCAAATTGAAAACACGTCTTCCTTGAGTGTGATAAATTTACACATCTGAGGCGGTGTTTTCATTTATTGTATAAAGGAGGGGTAAAAAGAAAGATTGTGATGAAAAATTCCATTAGATCAATGAAAATAAATTACATGTAAGGTACTGTAATTATCATGGAATTTGGATGAGGTTAGGTGAGAAGTGAGAACAAAATAATGGAACTTTGTAAAATAAATTGAAAGAAAAGAGAATGAAGGTTCACCTCTTGAGTACTCCTTGAAAATCTCCTTAAGGCCTTTGTTTTTAGTCTTTTGGTGAGACCAGAAGGTCTTGGACGTGGGGAGAGGGCTTGGTAAGAGTATTTGGAAGAATTTAGGCAAGTATTGAAGCTTGAGAGGAGTGAAGAGAAGAGGGAGTGAAGGGGGGGTTTTATAGTGGAGGAGAGAGGAGTTTTCTTAATATAAAATTCATTAATTTATTATTTCTCCATAAGTCAAGGAATAGTGAGTATTCCATGACCAAGAATAGTAATATATGCATGTGAGTTCTATATTTTGGTGCTTACATCACTCATGATGCTAGTAATAGTTAATTTAAATTATAATGTATTTATACGATAAATTAATGTATTTTACTATTCACCAAAAATTCAAGTATTTCAGAAAAATCTCAAAAATTCCCCCTAACCATTTTTTGACATGTAGAATCCAAAAATGAAGCCATTTTTCAAAAATAATTTTCTAAATATGATTAATTAAATATTTAATTAAATCATTATTTAATCAAAATATATAAACACTTAAAATATTCATCTTCATTTTTAAGGTGTCTAAATCCATTTATACACTCAAGGGTATGGATACAATACATAAGAGTCATATATATCATTCATAAGGGTTAGTTACTGTTTATAAGGGTAGGATACTATTCATAAGGGTAGGTTACTATTCACCAAAAATTAAGTTAATTCTATCAGACTCTAAATATCATCTTAAACACAACCGTGTATGTCAAATTTTTTAAATTCAAATCACAGAGATGGAAAATTTAAGTTTAATGGATAAGTTATGGCTATCTCTTATAAGTAACCATGTTTTGTTCCATATAGGCTCATTGATTCATGAAATATAGGCTATCTAATGAGTACAGTGTATTTAAGAGAAACATACCATATAATGTTTGGGGTGCTACATTATTCCCTACTTCGGAAATTTCATCCTTGAAATTTTATGTATGAAGCCCACCAAAAATATGTGGGTGGTTCTTTTTCATGAAATCCTCTGGTTCCCATGTTGCTTCCTCCATATTCTGTTTCCTCTAAAGAACCTTTACTAGGCGAGTTGTCTGATTTCTCAACACCTGCTCCCTTGTGTCAAGAATCCCAATAGGCTTTTCACAGTATGAAAAATCAGGTTCCAGTTCAATTTCTTCATAGGTGAGTACATGCATTGGGTCGGGCATATATTTCATCAACAATGACACATGGAACGCATCATGGACTTTGGAGAGATTTGGCAGCATTTCTAAATGGTAAGCTACTGCTTCAATTCTTTCCAGAGTTTCAAATTATCTGATATACCTGGGGCTCAGTTTCCCTTTCTTACCGAACATTAAGACACTCTTCCATGGAGATACTTTCACAAATACATGATCTCCCACCTGGAATTCCAAATCCTTTCTCTTATTGTCATCATAACTCTTCTACCTACTTTGGGATGCTTTAATATGGTCTTGGATTGTCTTCACCTTTGTATTGGTCTCTTCAATAAGTTCTGAGCCTATAAGTTGTCACTCACCAACTTCATCCCAACAAGTTGGAGTTCGACATCTCTTTCCATATAATGCTTCATATGGATCCATTTGAGTATTATAATGGAAACTATTGTTGTAGGAAAATTCCACCAAAGGAAAGTATTGATCCCACATACCTTGGAAGTCAAGAGAGCACGACCTCAGCATGTCTTCTAGAGTTTGAATAGTCCTTTCAGACTATCCATTAGTTTGGGGCTGATAAGTAGTACTCATATGAAGCTCAGTATTCAAAGACTTCTAGAGACTTTTCTAGAATTTTGATGTAAACTGGGGATCTCGATCTAACACAATCGATAGAGGTGCACCATGAAGTCTTACAACTTCATTAATATAAAGTCTTTCCATGCACTCAAGTGGAAAATCCTCTCTTATAGAAAGGAAATGTGCTGATTTTTTTAGCTAATCAAAAATTACCCATATTTCATCATTCCTTCTAGGTGTCCTTGGTATTCTGGTGAAAAATCCATCGTAATGTTATCCCACTTCCACATAGTAATAGGTAGAGGTTGCATCACTCCTATGGGATGTTGTCTCTCTGCCTTTACTTGTTGACAAACTAGACATCTTGACACGTATTCAGCAATTTCCCGCTTCATATTATCCTTCCAAAAATATTTCTTTAGATCTCTATACATCTTGGTACTACTAGGGTGTATATAGAAATTTGAGCTATGAGCATCGTCTAATAGTTCCCTTTTTAGGTCAGGTACTGATGGAACACATAACATCTTCCCAAATTTCAGAGCTCCTTCTTCACACACAAAGTCAGCCAGTCTCCCATCCTTAACTGCATTAATTTTCTTGTGCATATTCTCATCATCAGATTGAGAGATTTTTATCTTCTCTAGTAAATATGGTTTATCAATCATTTGAAAGAGGAGAAATGTTTCCCCTTCCTTAACGATTCCCATATCCATCTTTAGTAGATCCAAAAATATAAGATCTCTCTCAATCCTCATTTGATTTAGAAGGCCATGATCTTTCCTACTTAATGAATCTTCCACCTAATTCTCCTTTCCTGGGTGGTAGTGTATTGAACAATCATAATCTTTGAGTAACTCAATCCATCTCAATTTCCTCATGTTGAGTTATTTTTGGGTGAAAATGTGTTTCAAACTCTTGTGGTCTGTATAAATCTCACATCTCTCTCTATAGAGATAATGCCTCCATATTTTCAGAGGAAAGATTATGGCTTCTAACTCAAGATCGTGAGTTGGATAATTTTTCTCACGAGTCTTCAACTATCTTGATGCATAAGAAATAACTTTATCATTTTGCATAAAGACGCAACCCAGTCCATTCTTTGATGCATCGTTGTATATTACAAATCCACCACTTATAGATGGAAGAGTCAAAATTGGATCATTAAACAATATTCTTTTTCAATTACTCGAAGAATTCTGTACATTCTTTTGTCCATAAAAACATAACTCCTTTACATGTGAGCTTGGTTAGCGGGTTAGGCAATTGGGAAAAATTCTAAACGAAGTACCGATAGTAACCTACTAAACCAATAAAACTGTGTACCTCGGTTATTTTTGTTGGAATGGGACATTTTTGGATTTCCTTTGTCTTTTTAGGACCAACTAGGATTCCATCCTTAGAGAAAATATGGCCTAGAAAAGAAATTTATTGAATCTAGAATTCACACTTGCTAAACTTCCCATATAATTTATTTCTTCTAAGAGTTCTCAAAATAACCCGCAAGTGATTCTCATGGTCTTCGTAACTTTTTGAGTATATGAGGATATCATCGATGAATACCACAAAAAAGTTATCAAGATATTCCTTGAAAACTCTATTCATTAAATCCATAAAAACATAGGGTGCATTTTTCAATCCAAAAGGCATCACTGTAAACTCTTAATGCCCATACTTGGTCTGAAATGATGTCTTAGGAATATCTTCCTTCCTCACACGCAACTGATGATACCCGGATCAAAGGTTAATATTCAAAAAGTATTGATCTCCATGAAGTTGATCGAATAAATCATCAATTTGGGGCAGAGGATACTTATTCTTTATTTTAATAGTATTGATTTTCCTATAATTAATGCAAATCCTCATGGGTCCATCTTTCTTCTTGACAAAGAGGATAGGGGATCCCCATGGAGAAACACTACGTCGAATAAATCCTTTTTCACTCAAATCATCTAGTTTTTTCTTTAGCTCTACTAATTCCATAGTGTCCATTCTATATAGAGTCTTTGATATAGGTCTTTCATCAGGAATTAAATCAATAGAGAACTCAACTTCCTACTCTGGAGGATGTCCAGGTAAATCCTATGGAAATATATCAATGTACTCTTTCACTATGTAAAAATAATCAATTTGAAGATTTCTTTCCTTTACCATAGATGTTGGTTTATATTCCTCTCCAAGTATTGCATTCAGTAGAACTACTGGGGGTGGTTCTAGATAAGAATCAGGTGGCGAAGTTTCTGCCCTAAAGACAAGGGATTATACACCATTTTCAAAAATTGTAACTTCCTTCTTCTTACAATAAATCTTCGCATCATAATTTGACAGCCAATCCATACTGATAATTATATCAAATTCCGTCATTGCCATGATGATAAGGTTAGAAACTAAGGAACATTTTGATGTCTGGAGGGGGACTAGTTGACATGCCTTTGTTGCAATGATACATCCCCTGGGAGTTTTGACTGAAACTCCTTTATTAAATCAAATTGGATATATCTAATTTTCTTGGAAAACTGGGAAGATATAAATGGATGTGATGATCTAGAACCAAATAAAGTGTTGGATAAGTTTGAGGAAACAATTAGAGTACCTACCACCATGTCATTAGGAACTTCAAACTTCATGGTTGTAATAGCATAGGCTCTCCCTTGTTCTCTTCGCTTTATCTGAGGCATGTTTCCTTGGCTCTTATGACACTCATTTGTATAGTTTCCCATCTCTCTGAAATTTTATCATTGAATATCATTGGATTGTTTCTTCCCCTTGCATTCATCAGATCGATTACCCTTTTCTCTGCATTTATAGAATACTCCCATGCCTTTCAAGCATTTCCTAAGATGGTTCTTTCCATAGTTCTCACATAATGGGAATAGCTTTTTTCCCTTTCTCTTCTTTGGTGATTCTCCTTTTCCTTTGTTATTATAGTACCACTTCTTATCTTGGTATACTTTGAAAAATTTTGATCTAGAAAATTCCTTCTCTATTTTGATGGCACTTGATGCAATTTCATCATATGATGAAAATGATTGAGAAGCCAGTGCCCTTTGAAGAATTGGCTTAAGACCTTCAAAGAAATGATCAGTCTTGTATACTGAGTCACATACATGATCTATGGCATACCAGGCCGGCCTTGTGAAAGTAGCCTCATAATCTACAACACTGTCTTCTTCCCTTTGTTTTAAGCTGATGAATTTCCTCTTCATTTCAGTTAGTTTCTCACGAGGGAAATATTTTTCAAAGAATATTTCCTTAAAATCCCTACATTCCATATCTTCTATTTCTTCTTCCTCCGTGGTATTCTAAATCAAGGAACACCATTGATCAGCGTCACCCTTGAAACAATATACTGCCAGTACTACCTTTTCATTTTCATTGCATCTTAATGCCATGAATATCTATTCAAGGGACTTGGTCCATTGCTCAGCAACCACTAGGTTAGTAGTCCCACTAAAATATGGGGGCTTCTGCTGCATGAAACGATCCAACACAGGTGTGGAATGGTTATTCGTTACAACCTAAGTAAGTTGTCCCAATATGGTCATGATCTGATCTACTCCAACATTGACTGTGTTGACTTGCTCAGTAGGGAGATCCCTACCTTTCCCACGAGTATGGATTACTCTTCTTCCTTTAGACGCCATTTATAAATAATGGAACACACTATATTAGGTTATAATCATAATGTATAATATTAACTTAACAAAATACTTAGCATAAATTGAGATCCTATGCATGGCTAATCCCATAATCATAAAAATGGTTTCTTTAAGGAATAATCTACATTACAGTCCTTAATAATGGCTTGTAGTGAAAATTTGAATTATCCTAAGCATATCCCCCAGGGTTTTCATAACCAATAGGTTAGAAAGGCCCATTTTTGTGTACCAGGATACCCCAGGTCAAGCCCAAAACTCCTTTTCAGAGCTTTCACTCCTAGGTACCTTTGTGCCAGAGCCACCTCTACCTGCTCATATTCAGACAGGGATATATTTGCTAGAAAAATTCACATAATATATTCCTTACCAAAATAACAATATATTCTTGTACATTTATCCTCAAATACTACCTTACAGCTTTGTTCCCTACTATAAGTTTCCTACTCTAGTTTCCAAGTTTTCTACTAAACTTATTCTGATACCAACTATAACACCCCAACCCCTCTAGATTGGAGTCGGTGCATTACTTGTGATATTGGCATGGTTATAAGGAATGAAAATCTTGAAGGAATGATCAATTTAGTATTCTTGAAGAAACTATATAATATATGTTACTCAAATTACACTGGAAAAGTTTACAAAATACAATACATAACGAAAACTAAAAACTGCATCCACAAGAACTCAATAAATGATCTAATCTTTGTCACCTGTTGAAAGTAAATAATGAAAGGGGGGAGCTCAAAATTTCATTAAGGGTTATAAATAGCATAAGCATGAATACAATAATAAGTGAATCGCAATCAATATGGCACGGTGAATAGATGAAAAACTCACACCATTAATAAACTGAGAATGAAATTGCATCCATAGATTTTGTCAGAGTGAAAACTTCATGGATAGTAATAAATGATAATGAATAAAGAGAATTTTTATTAATTGGATGTCATTTATCTGGCACATGATACCATAATACCACAAAAACGGTTTAGTTTTGTGGGTAGAAACCTGTCTGGTTTTTGAAAACAAACTCGAAGGGTTTGTCGCCAACTGATTTGTCTCATGAGACCTATCGATGCATAAAGGGGATATAGCAGGCCCCACCAACCACTGCATGACAAAAAAATTCTTTATACATTGATTCAATATAAGAGCAATATTCCTTTTCAATATCCGTATAGAGTAGAGTATATGGATTCATCAATATTTCCATAGTTAAAATAACTTTCCAAATAAACACCATATGTAAAATGGTATACGGTTTAGACAAAAACATATCCATGATATGAGATTATGGATATTTAATAAGAATATAATTTAAAATTAAAATTTATCTCAAATGGGCAGTAGGTACACCACATAAGGATTATTAAGTGCACAATACAAAATTAGTCACAACAAAATAGTAGTTGAGACAAAGTCTCTTACCACAATGTAATCGGTCGAATCATATAACCAGAACTTAATATCCCTCAAATGAGTCATTTAATACCATGAATATAAATACAATAATGTTATTATATATCAAGTGTAAGTAAAAATATACCCCATACAATAAATAATTCTCAAACAATGGAAATCTCACAGAAATGAAAGTGATATGAGAAACCCCTTACCTTATGCTCGAGTGTGTTATTCATTTGTTTTAATGATCTGAATAATAAAATTTAGCTTCATTAATTAATAAATACAGAACCTCCTATACATTTAATTGGTTTAGTATAACCTTATTTGGTTCATTCATGGCCCTTTCTATGGGTTTAAGAGGTTCAATTTTCTTGTTTTGGAAGCATTTGCTTCACTGGTTTTCATGGATCGTTTACATGTTTTCATGAATAGAAGTTCATTTGAAATGTGGTTAAACATCCAAAATTGTTAATATATATTATTAATGAAATTAAGTAGATATAAATTATCATATAATTATTTTGGGTTATATACCATGATGATGATTCATTAGTTAAAAGTTTATTACAAATATTTGGATTAACTTGGCCGTTTTGTTCATAATGAACTTGTTTTGTATTATTATTTCATATTATAAGTGTGTAAAGATTCTAGAACATTAATGAGATGAAATAAATATATTCTTATCTGGTTCAACCATTAAAATGGTTTCATGACCAGTAATGAAGATAGTGATGCAAATTGAAAACCTGTCTTCCTTGAGTGTGATAAATTTACACATCTCAGACGGTGTTTGCATTTATTGTATAAAGGAGGGGAAAAAGAGAGATTATGATGAAATATTCCATTAGAACAATAACAATTCAGTACATGTAAGGTAATGGAATTATCATGGAATTTAGATGAGGGTAGGTGAGAAGGGCGAACAAAAGAATGGAACTTTGTAGAAGAAATTGAAAGAAAAGAGAAAGAAGGTTCACCTCTTGAGTACTCCACCTTGGGAATCTTTTTAAGGCCTTTGTTTTTGGATTTTTGGTGAGAGCATCAGGTCTTGGACATGGGGAGAGAGATTTGGAAGATTATTTGACAGAATTTAGGAAAGTATTGAATCTTTAGAGGAGTGAAGAGAAAAGGGATTGAAGGGGGGGTTTTATAGTGGAGGAGATTGGAGTTTTCATAATATAAAATTCATTAATTTATTATTTCTCCATAAGACAAGGAATAGTGAGTATTTCATGACCAAGAATAGTAATATATTCATGTGAGTTCGAGATTTGGGTGCTTACATCACTCATGATTCTAGGAATAGTTAATTTAAATTATAATGTATTTATACGGTAAATTAATGTATTTTACTATTCACCAAAAATTCAAGTATTTCAGAAAAATACCAAAAATTCACCCTAACCATTTTTCGACATGTAGAATCCAAAAATGAAGTCCATTTTTCAAAAATAATTCTCTAAATGTGATTAATTAAATATTTAATTAAATCATTATTTAATCGAAATATATAAACACTTAAAATATTCATCTTCATTTTTAAGGTGCCAACGAGCATGTACCCTAGTCGTACAAGCTCCTGCTTGGAATCCAAAAGACCCAGGATCAAATCCGGGCAGGGGCGAATTCTCAGAACTATAGCAGTACTGTAGCAAGTCATTGTAGCAGTATTGTAGCAACGGTGAAACTATAGCAGCGGTGACACTGTAGCGGTGGAGGGACTATAGAAGGTATTATAGAGATGGAGGTATTGTAGCAGGTACTGTAGATGTGCTAGTACTATAGCAGTACTCTTCACCAAGGGGTCCTTTGGGCCAAAAAATGGGCTTTCAAGCCTTGTATTCGGGCGACTTGGCCTTGGGCCTTCGGGATATGTAATGGGTCACCCTCTACCCACTCAAAAAGAGTTCTTTGCTTTAAATAATAAATTGAGGCTTCGAACCCAACCATTTAAAAAAATATTCATTTTTAAGGTGTCTAAATTCATTTATACACTCAAGGGTATGGATACCATTCATAAGATTCATATTACTATTCATAATGGTAAGTTAATATTCATAAGGGTAGGTTACTATTCATAAGGGTAGGTTACTATTGACCAAAAATTAAGTTAATTCTATCAGACTCTAAATATCATCTTGAACACAACTGTGTATGTCTGATTTTTAAAATTCAAATCAGAGAGATGGAAAATTTAAGTTTAATGGAAAGGTTATGGCTATCTCCTATAAGTAACCATGTTTTGTTCCATAGAGGCTCAGTGATTCATGAAATATAGGCTATCTAATGAGTACAGTGTATTTAAGATAAACATACCATATAATGTTTGGGGTGCTACAGGTTTCATTTCAAAATTGTGACATTTTAAAAGTTCTTAAAAACTTGATCATTAAGTCATTTATAACCCATGAAAAGGGAGTGAGGGTTATATGTATGTCAATTCCAGAATAAAATAGATAAATTTTATGTATTTATGAATACCCCTAGATATGAAAATATAATTGTCTATTCACATAAATAATACAAGAGAATTTCTTGAGAAAAAGAGAGATATTTTGAGATGAAAATTTTGCAGCATAACGGCTATATAACATGGTTTTAGAAAACATTGAAAAGAGAGGGTACAAGAGTCACCCACTCATAAATAAATCATAATATAGTATGGTTATAGAATAAAAATAAATAAGATCATGGTATGGAGATTATAAGTAAATACCATATGAAAATAAAACTCGAAGGAAAAGAGAAGATGCGATTTCTTTTACCAAAATTTCGGCAGTCTAACGGTGTCACATAAAAATTCAGAAAATAAATTGATGTGATTGGAAGGGGTATCTCATAATTTGGAAATGAAATGGATAGTAGTAAAGATATATAATAACAAGTACCCTCATAATAAAACGGACCTATAAGACATAACATAAAGGAAGTCATGACTTAAAAGAGGAGGGTGAAAGATTCCCTTACCTTGAAGAGTAACTTTGAAAGCTTGAAGGTCGGGACCTTGGGAGGATTGAGAGAACCTTGGGAGGACTTATTGAGAGGTAAGGAGACCAGAACTTTGTTGAGGAGGATTTTGGAATGAAATGAATGAGGAAATGGCTTGGTATTTAGAAGAAAAGTGAGGGAATAAATTATTAATTTACTAGGGACACCTCATCTGTGGTATTTGAAAAACCACGGTATTGGCCATTTGAGACACCTAATAGAATATATCAATATTCATAAGTCGACCAGAAAGCTTACATATTTATTACATCATTAATGATGTCATTAAACACCCGAAACTCAAAACTGTATTTTTACTACTCACCAAAAAATTCAACTATTTCAGAAAAATCCCAAAAATTCACCCTAATCTATTATCGATGCACTGAATTCTAAAATGAACTCCATTTTATGAAAATAATTTTATAAATATTTTTAATTTATTTTTTAAATAAAATCATTATTTATTCCAAAAATACAACTTTAAATCTATAACTTGTTTTGTAACACCTTAAAAAAGTAGTCAAGGTCCCATAAAATTATTGTATAACCATAATACAATAAATTAACAATTTATGATTACATTTTTTGAAAATATATTTCCATTTTAAATTATTAAATTAATTATAAAATTGTAAATAAAATATTTATGACATACAAAAATACCAAAACTTATAATATGATCGTTTTTTCACTTTTAAGATGTTTAAATTGTATTTATACATTCATGGGTGAAGTTTCTTTTTTTTGGCCAATTTACTATTCATTTCTATTAATTACTATTCATACGGTTATGTTACTATTCATACTTTACTATTTACTAAAAATCAGGTTGATCTTATTAGACTCTAAATTTTTCACTGAACACAACTGTAGAAGACCATTTTTTGAAAATCATTTCACATAATTAATTATTTAAAGAATGCAAAAATATTTTAAAATACCCATTTTTTCTAAATTCATCAATAATACACATCCTATATTTATCCAGATATTTGAAATTCACAATCTTTTCCATTATAAGAAATAACAATTTTATTTATATAAAATGATTACACAAAGCAGCTAAGGTCTCATTACATAGCCCCTTATAATGCTAGCATAGGACCTAAGTGTAAGGTGTGCTATGGTGATAGGATCTTGAGGTGGCTCGGACAACATTGCCCGAGTGGTGATTTCTATTAGCTTGAACTTGTCCCTTAGGCGATTCCATTCAAGCTTCATATGTTGAAGTTCGGATTGGGATTGGTCGAGAGCAAAGCCCAGTGATGCTACCTCCTTCCCAAGCTTCGACAGATGGGCTTCATATGGCCTGAGTCTACCGGATGAGGCCATTCAATCTTCTTTCTGTCTTAATTAACCAAGATAACTGTATTTATAAAAACACAACATTAAGATTATAGTTTCCAACGGTCATATTGACCAATGGTCATATAACAGTCAAAACCCAATGGTCTCGTTTTAATTATACCCACTTCATTAATTAAAGGATATAGTTTTGTTGAGTATAAAATAAAATAACACACAAATTTAAGAAACAAATATAATTAAAAAGTTCGGGTCGTTACATTCTTCCCCCCTTAAGAAATTTTGTCACCGAAATTTTATCTCATACCCTCTGATGAGAAAAGGTGTGGGTACTTCTGTCTCATAGACTCCTCTGGTTCCCACGTGGCTTCTTCACATTTGTGGTTCCTCAACACCTTAACAAGGTGGGTAGTTATGTTGGGTAGAACCTTGTCTCTATTATCCAAGATCTCCACCAGCTGCTCCTCATAATAGAGGCCATGTTCCACTTATACCACCTCTAGATTTAGTACATGTGAAGGGTCAAGTATATACTTCCTCAAGAGGGATACATGGAAGATATCATGAACTTGTGCTAGATTTGGAGGAAGTGCAAGCCGATAGACCACGGATCCTATGCAATCAAGGATTTTATAGGGGCCAATGTACCTAGGGTTGATATTCCCTTTATTCCCAAACCTCATGACTCTCTTCCATGGTGAAATTCAAAGAAAGACCTTATCACCAACATGAAACTCTAAGTCCCTTCGACGGTTGTCGGCATAGCTCTTTTGCTGACTCTGAGCATCCTTAATGTATTGTTGGATGGCATGGACTTTTTTTATCATCTCTTGCACAAGATCAGGCCCAAGAATCTTTCTCTCACTAGCTTCATACCAACACGTAGGAGTTCTACATCGCTTCCCATAAAGAGCTTCATAGAGTTCCATTTGAATGCTCGAGTGGAAGTTGTTGTTGTAAGAGAACTCAACTAAAGGGAGATGTTGATCCAATCCACCTTTAAATTCCATTGAGCATGTTATCAGCATGTCCTCGAGTGTTTGAATAGTCCTTTTAGATTGTCCATTAGTTTGGGGGTGATAGGTCATACTGAAATTCAATTCAGTTCTCAGATCTTGTTAAAGACTTCTTCAGAATTTTGATGTGAACCTTGGATCACGATAAGATACAATAGAAAGTGGAACTCCATGCAGCCTTACCACTTCCATAAAGTAAATCCTAGAAACTTGATCAAGAGATAAATCTTCCTGAATAGAGATAAAATGGGCAGTCTTGGTGAGACGGTCCACAATCACCCATATCACATTGTTTCCTTCGGAAGTTCTCGGGAGACCGGTGACAAATTCCGTAGTGATATTATCCCACTTCCATGCTGGTATGGGTAGTGGTTACAGTACCCCTTTAGGAAGTTATCGCTCTGCCTTCACTTACTGATATACCAGTCACCTTGATGTGTAGTCAAAAATCTCCCTTTTCATATTATCCCACCAATAATGATCACAAAGGTCGCTATACATTTTTGTGCTACCAGGATGTATAGAGAAAGTAGAGCTATGAGCTTCATCCATCAGCTCCTTCTTTATTTATGGAATAGATAGAACACATATTCTTGTACGAAGTTTCAGTACACCTTCCTGATCAGTATTGAACTCAGGAAACTTCCCATCCTTCACAGCCTCAAACTTTTTCTATAACAAAGGATCTTCTTTCTGAGCTTTCTTGATCTTATCTAGTAGTGACGGTTGAGAAGTCATTTGGGTTAGGGTTTATGATGTCCCTTCCTTTATAATTCCCATGTCCAGTTTCACTAGGTAATTGATCAAAGGATCTCTTTGAATCCTCATAATGGACTAAACAACTGGTTCTTTCCTGTTTAATGCTTTAGTGACTTTGTTTTCTCTTCCAAGATGATAATGAATTGAAAAATCATAGTCTTTAAGAAGTTCCAACCATCTCCTTTGTCTCATGTGCAATTCCTTTTGTGTGAAAATATACTTCAAACTTTTATGGTCTGTGTATATATCACATTTCTCCCCATAAAGATTGTGCATCCATATCTTCAGAGCAAAAATGACTGCAGCCAGCTCTAGATCATGCGTAGGATAGTTCTACTCATTATTCTTCAACTGTCGAGATGCATAAGCAATGACCTTGTTATTTTTCATGAGGACACACCCAATCCCTTTCAGAGATGCATCACTAAAAATAACGAATACTTCTCCATTTGAGGGCAGAGTTAACACGGGTACAGTAACCAATCTCTTCTTCAGCTCTTGGAAACGTTTCTCACACTCCTTTGTCTAGATGAACTTGACCCCTTTTCAAGTTAAATTGGTTAATGGATTAGAAATTCGTGAAAAATTTTTCACAAACCTCCTATAATATCCCTCTAATCCAAGGAAACTACGAATCTCAGTTATTATTGTAGGATGAGGCCACTCCTCTACAACTTTTGTCTTTGCAGGGTCAATTGTGATTCCTTTATTGGTAACAATGTGCTCCAAGAAAGCAACTTGTTGTAACCAGAATTCACATTTACTGAACTTTCCAAAAAGACTCTCCTTCCGTAGAGTTTGAAAAATAACCCTTATATGATCCTCATGATCCTCGCGACTTTTGGAATATATCAGAATATCATCAATAAAAACTACCACAAAGTTATCAAGGTAGTCCTTAAAGACTCTATTCATCAAATCCATAAAAATAGCAGGTTCATTAGTCAGTCCAAAAGGCATAACAACAAACTCATAATGCCCATATCTTGATCGGAAGGTAGTTTGTGGAATATTTTCTTTCTTCACCCTCAATTGATGATAACCATATCGAAGATCAATCTTAGAGAAGAATTGAGCCCCATGAAGTTGGTCAAATAAGTCACCAATCCTTGGAAGAGGGTATTTTTTTTACTGTGACCCCATTTAGTTCTCTATAATCAATGCATAGCCGCATCGATCCATCATTCTTCTTTACAAAGAGAACAGGTGCTCCCCAATGAGACACACTCAGTCGGATAAACCCCCTCTCCAAAAGATCTTGGAGTTGTTTCCTTAATTCCTCCAGCTCCACATTTTCCATCCTATATGGGGTCTTTGATATTGGATGATATCCAGGTATGAGTTCAATAGAGAAATCTACCTCTCTTTCTAGGGGAGGTCTAGGAAACTCCTTAGGAAATACGTCAACGTATTCCTGGACGATGCGGACATTTTCTATCCTCAAACTCCCATTTCCTTCTTATTTTTCACTGGTCAATTCCATAAAGAATGATATAATAGGTTCTTCTAGACAAAGATCAGGTTGAGATATCTCTCCTTGGAAGATAACTATAGGTTTTCCATTCAAGACTACTGAGATTTCCCTACTTCTACATTTTATCTTAGCATTATACTTTGAGATTCAGTCCATCCTTAGTATAATGTTGAATTCCAGCATGGAAAAGACTACTAGATTTTTGATAAGATTGTGCTCAGAAAAGTAAATACTAGAGTTTCTAAACACTGACGATGCTTGGATAATCCCACCAGGAGTCTTGACTGATAACTCCACTTTTAGAAAGTCGGGGGTTGATTCTAAATTCTTTGCAAACTTGGAGGAAATAAAGGAATGCATAGAACCAAAATCAAACAAAGTACTTTATAGATTTGAGAGAAAAACAAGAGTACCTTCTACCACATCATTTGATGCTTCAAATTCATCTTTTGTGATAGAAAAATCACGACCTTGCTCCCTTGGCCTTTGCTGAGTCTGATGGTTGTTCCCCTCCACTGCCCTCGGATTTGGATAGTGATTGGAAAAGTGCCCAAGTTGTCCACACTTAAAGAACTGGACATTAGGTAGGTCCTGCACCATCTTCTTCTTTTCGTTAGTTTTTGGAAGTTGAGGTTTCACCTCACTATGACAATTCCTTGCAATATGTCCATCTCTTCCACACTTTTAGCATTTCCCACTCCCGTGCAGGTAGTTCCTCGAATGCTTCTTCCCACATTTATTACACCTGATATGTTTCACTTTTTTTCCTCCTCTTCCCTAATCAAAGGTCCTCCATAATCTGGGCTAAATCAATATCTTTTTTTCGTTTTATTTATGAGACCAGTGCATCTCACCGAACTCCGGTTCGACTTTCATTGCACTCCATACGATATCCTCATAGCTGTCATAGTCTCGGTTGGCTAGATTCTTCTGCAGATGAGGTCTCAGTCTTAGTCCATTAAAGAATCTATCAACCTTACCATTAGGATCCAAGAAAAAGCTTGAGGTATAACAGTAAAGTCTTGTAAATTTCATCTCGTAGCTACCCACAGATTCATTCTCCTTCTGCTTTAGCTTGAGAAACTCCTTCTCCATTCTTGTTCTCATAGAATGAGGGAAATACTTATTGAAGATGATCTCTCTGAACTCTTCCCACTCCATAGCTTCAACCTCCACTCTTTGCCTAGTGTTTTTAATTAGTTCCCACCACTGATCAGCTTCTCCCTATAAGAGATAGAAAGATAGGGTGACCTTCTCTTTCTCTGAATAGCGGAGCATAGAAAAGATCTTCTCTATAGAGCTGATCCACTGTTCAGAAATCAATGGGTCGGTCGATCCACCGATGGTTGGAGGTCATTGATGCATAAATGACTCAACATAATGTTTTTCCCTTCATGGTGAGATCGGTCTCTCAGCTTGATTCAAGTTATTTCCCATAACTTGAGTCAGTTGGTTTATCATTCGTAGGAATGTTTCCATTCCAGCTTCCATCGGAGGGCCGTCAGCGCATGGTCCATTGCGGTCACTATTTGCACGGTTCCTCCTATTTCCCGCCATTTATAAAGAATAAAACCTTAGTGAGAAACTTATTTCATTTACGAATTTTTTAAAAATAAAGGATTTTATGTCTTAAAACTTCTTTAAACAATTACATTTCTCTATAAATCCTTCATAATGATTTATAAAAAGCTTATGATTAACCAAACATATCCCCAGGAGTGTCATAACCAAGAGTGCATCAAGGCCCCTTATCGTGTACCAGGATACCCTAGGTCAAGCCTGAAACTCCTTGTCGGAGTTTTCACTCCTAGGTACCTCTGTGCTAGAACCGCCTCTACCTGCTCGTATCGAGACAGGGATATATTTTCTTGATAAACCACTTAATCAATACTCACCAAAACACCAGGAAGTTTTCTTATATTTAAACTTTTCTATAGGATTATTCCTACAGTTTTCATAGCCTAATTTCCATAAATAACTAAACTATCCTTTGATACCAACTATGGCATCCTGCCTTTTTATTACATAACTTTTCATTACATTTTACAAATAGAGGGTATTTAAAGTCTAGTGTCTTGGAAATTAGGAACATTATACATGAAAACAACATAAAAAATTCTTATAAACCACTCATAAGGAATAATCATAAGTTCATCCTATGTAAAATTACTACATCTCATATCCTAAAGACATACATCAAAGGAAATGGTGAGTAGAAGGCTCAGTAAGGAAAACAAGTGAAACAGTTGACATGTGATCTAGAGCAATATTAATAAGAACATGATAAAAGTCATAAAGGAATGAGAAATGGAAGAATAGGAATATAATAATAAAAATAACTTGAATCATAACTTGAATATGTGGCTAAAACATCTCATTTAGAGATTCATGAACATATCACCAAGGTTTATCTCTGAGGTGTCATAAAAATTACCAAGGTTATTCACCAAGGTATCGTGAAACTTGTCATCTCTAGAGATTAAATTATTTACCCAATGCATTTGAACGCTATCAAGTCACACCCTTAATATGTATTTATTTCCATGTGATCTACATATATAATAATCAAACATTTCATAAATAACCCATAGAGAATAAAAGAAATGGGTTTCATTTCAAAATCGTGATGTTTTAAAAGTTCTTAAAAACTTGATGATTAAGTCATTTATAACCCATGGAAATGGAGTGAGGGTTATATGTATGTCAATTTTAGAATCAAATAGATCAATTTTATGTATTTATGAATAACCCTATATATGAAAATATAATTGGGTATTCACATAAATAATACAAGAGAATTTCTTGAGAAAAAAAGAGAGAGATTTTGAGACAAAAATTCTGCAGCATAACAGCTATATAAAATGGTTTTAGAAAACATTGAAAAGAGAGGGGACAAGAGCCACCCACTAATAAATAAATCATAATACGGTATGGGTATATAATAAAAATAAATAAGATCATGGTATGGGTATTTTAAGGAAATACCATATGAAAATGAAACTCGAAGGAAAAGAGAAGATGTGATTTCTTTTACAAAAATTTCGACAGCCTAACTGCATCACTTAAAAATTCAGAAAATAAATTGATGAGAGTGGAAAGGGTATCTCATAATTTGGAAATAAAATTTACAGTAGTAAATATATATAATAAAAATCTCCCTCATAATAAAATGGAACTATAAGACATAACATAAAGGAACTCATGACTTAAAAGAGGAGGTACCTTACCTTGAAGAGTAACTTTGAAATCTTGAAGTTCGGGACCTTGGGAGGCTTGAGGGAACCTTGGGAGGACTCCTTGGGAGGTAAGGAGAACAGAAATTTGTTTAGGAGGATTTTGGAATGAAATTAATGAGGAAATGGCTTCGTATTTATAGGAAAAGTGAGGGAATAAATTATTAATTTCCAAGGG
The DNA here is from genome assembly GCA_963277665.1 of Viscum album. NCBI lineage: Eukaryota > Viridiplantae > Streptophyta > Magnoliopsida > Santalales > Viscaceae > Viscum > Viscum album. Next base: position 373,237,544 of record OY728163.1, on the reverse strand, counting down.
ACACCTCATAGGTGGTATTTGCAAAACCATGGGATTTCCCATGGTATTTTCCCATGGTATTGGCCACTTGGGACACCTAAGAGAATATATCACTATAAATAAGTTGACCAGAAAGCTTACATCATTATTACATCATTAATGATGTCATTAAACACTCGAAACTCAAAACTGTATTTTTACTATTCACCGAAAATTCAACAGTTTCAGAAAAATCTCAAAAATTCACCCTAACCTAATATCGATGATCTGAATTCAAAAATGAACTCCATTTTGTGAAAATAATTTTATAAATATTTTTAATTTAATTTTTAAATCAAATCATTATTTATTCCAAAAATACAACTTTAAAATTATAACTCATTTTGTAACACCTTAAAAAAGTAATCAAGGTCCCATAAAATTATTGTATAACCATAATAAAATAAAGTAACAATTTATGATTACATTTTATGAAAAAACAAATTCCATTTTAAATTATTAAATTAATTATAAAATTTAAAATAAAATATTTATGATATACAAAAATACCAAAACTTATACTATGATCATTTTTTCACTTTTAAGATGTTTAAATTGTATTTATACATTCTTGGGTGAAGTTTCTATTTTTTTGGCCAATTTACTATTCATTACTATTTATACGGTATGTTACTATTCATACTTTACTATTCACTAAAAATCAAGTCGATCTTATTAGACTCTAAATTTATCACTGAACACAACTGTAGAAGACCATTTTTTGAAAATCATTTGACATTATTAATTATTTAAAGAATACAAAAATATTTTAAAATATCCCTTTTTTTAATTCATCAATAATACACATCCTATATTTATCCAGATATTTGAAATTCAAAAACTTTTCCATAAGAAGAAATAACAATTTTATTTATATAAAAGGATTACACAAAGCGGCTAAGGTCTCATTACATAGCCCCTTATAACACCAGCATAGGACCTAAATGTAAGGTTTGTTATGGTGATAGAATATTGGGGTGGATTAGACAACATTTTCTGAGTGGTGATTTCTATCAAGTTGATCTTTTCCCTTAGGCTATTCTGTTCAAGCTTCATATATTGAAGTTCGGCTTGGGCTTGGTCCAGAGCAAAGCTCAGTGATGCTACCTCCTTCCCAAGCTCCGATAGATGGGCTTCATATGGCCTGAGTCTACTAGATGAGTCCATTCAATCTTCTTTCTGTATTAATTAACCAAGATAACTGTATTTATAAAAACACAACATTAAGATTATAGTTTCCAATGGTTATATTGACCAAAAGTCATATAACAATCGAAACCCAATGGTCTCATTTTAATTATACCCACTTCATTAATTAAAGGATATAGTTTTGTTGAGTATAAAGTAAAATAACACACAAATTCATGAAACAAATATAATTAAAAAGTTCAGGTCGTTACAGAGATGATAGTTCGATCGTATGCAGGAATGATGGTCCCATTTTCTAATGGATGAAATTAAAATGAAATAGATAAAGGTTAAATTTTTTAAAAATAATTTTATTATTATATATATAATATTTATTCACTAAATACGACCATATGACCATCCATGCAAAATATAAATGAAAAATGAATCACATCACTTTGCGGATGTGGTAGTCCAGACGTAAACATGAATGATATTATTTTACGACAGATAGAAAATGGGATGAAAAATGGTTTTACCATAAACATAATAAGATTTATTTATATTGGATATATATATATATATATATATATATATATTATTATTATATTAGTGTGTTTATGATATGTTTCAAGGAGGTAAAAGAACAAATAAACATGAAAGAACTCGGTTAAGAGTTATACCTCTTCTATAGAAACCCTCCTTTGTCTTACATCTTAAGCCTTATTAGGTTGGTGTTTTGGTGAGAAAAAGACCTGTAGAACGTGATTGTTATAGTTATGGAGTGATTTTGGTAGGTATTGGTGTATATAAGTGGCTCAAAATATGTTAATAAGTTAGATTATGTGGTTCCCTTTTATAAGTGAGGGGAGTGTGACAATTATAAATATCCTTAACTTTAAGTTAATATAAATGTATTAATCACATGAAAGTGATGAAAATTTGATATATTCCAAATATATGACTAGTATGAGTCTAAAATCCAATCATACAATCAAATTTGAACAAGTTTTTATGATATTTTAAACCTTATCTCTTAGTTCTAACCCTCTTGTTAACTCTTTTAACCATTATTGTGGTGATAAATATTTACCATTGTTACGATTCATTAAGACCAAAAATGAAATTAAAATCATTAAAAAATTTGAACCTACTTATTAAAAATATGAAATCCATTTTATAATATGAAATTTATTTAATTTTTTAAACTTAATTTTAAAATAAGTACGTGTATAGAGATGAAAAATAGTTTTTATAAAAATACCTTTTCAAGGATAAAAAATATTTTATACAAAAAGATGTAAAAAAGGTTGATTCACAAAGAATTAATTGAATTATTTTAAATAAAACTCTATTTTTTTTAATTTCAAACCAATCCAAAACCAAAAAAATCATTTTAATACTTTATTATAAGAAAAGAACCAAAATAGTTTTTATTTGAAAAAAAACATTACTTAGATTTAAAAAATGTCAATCATAGATTTTTAAGTTTAATATTATATTTTTAAGTGAATTATATTACTTATTAAATATATATTTTTCTTGAAAAAAAAATCAGAAACTTTAAATTCAATCTTATTTTTTTTTGAGGTCATAAAAGTGGCAGTATTTGAAAAATCAGTAATTTTCAATATTCACCCAAAAAATCAACTATTTTTTAAAAATCTCAAAAACATAATCCTATGTAAATATAAATATGATGATTATAAAATTAATTTAGATTTTATAAAATTTAAATTATAAAATATATAATTTAAACTTTTAAATAAAATAACTAATAAAATCTCTTTCTGCAAAAATAGAATGTGTGTAGCTATAGTTTGGATTTACCTATTGTATTAGATTCCTGGATATTAAAATGGGACCAATGAGGACAAAAAGTGATTCAAAATAAAAGGAGGATGAACATAGTTATATTCTTTATTAATATATCTCCATAAAAATTACATTAAATCCCTGGGCATGTGGGTCTAAGCTGAAAAACAGGCTACACATTGGTCTGATGATCACCACAGCAGTAGGAAACCTTGCAGCCCTAAACTCACCAAATGATGTCAACTAGTATTGAATGAAAAAAAAGGAATGAAATCATGATATATTCATAGAATCTATAGGCTATATCTGAATAAGTGTTGAGTAGAAATTCTAGTTTCATCACCACTAAGGGAGGTGAGTAGAAGAGAACCCTAGTTGAGAGTCGTGCAAAGATAAATGGAAGATTCGAGGGAGTAGGGAACCATCCAAACATTATACTAATTACAGTATGGGATTTACATGAATATATAATGGTTTAATTATAATATTATTCTTTATTTTCATTTTGTTTTCAAGGTTTAATTGTTTATTCATTTCTGTTTGTGTAGAAAGTGTTAGTTTATAGTTTTCCCATACAACAACAAGTCTGTTTGTTTTTATTTTTCCTCCACTGTAAAAGGTATGTTTTATTTTAGGGTTTTGAGTCTCATATAAAATTAAAGTTTTTTTTCATGGTTGTTTCATGATTTGTATAAAGGTAAGTTATTGTAAAAGTTTATCACATCTTTAAAAAATCTAGGTTTTTTATTTTAATGGGTGTAACACCCTAATATTCTACATTATATCTTTCCTTTAAATAAATCTAATGTGTTCAATAGATTTCTACATATGAAACACCAAAATAAAATGATTCAGAGCATATTATATGAATAATATTATGAAAATTATATTAATAATAAAACCTATAGTAAATAAAAAAATATTACCCAACTAAAATTTCTTACACTTAAAGGATAAATAATTAATATGATTTAATATTAAAAAGTATTATTCTTTCCCAGATAACTATTTTTTTGAGTTAAGTATATTTTACCCTAATAAATTAAATTGACCATTTCTAAATTATTACTATATATGAAATAATATATTAATATTATTTAAATTATAAATCGATATGAAATAATATTAAGAATACATAAAAAGATCATTTTCCAATAAAAATAGTTTTTTATTTTATTTTTTATTTTAATTTAAAAAACTAAATTTTATAATTTTATAATTTTATTTTTATAAAATGAACTTGATTTTTTAATTTATCATTTCAATATTAGCTTAAGATGAATTTTTTTTATTTTTCTGAAAAGATTGATTTTTAGGTGAATAATGAAAAATGTAGTTTTCACTGATATTGTAGCATTTATAAACTTGTCCCAAAATAAGTATGACTTAAGAAATTTTAAAACAATTTCTAGATCAAATTTTTTTTAATGAGTAAAATAATTAATTTTAAAATACAATTTTGAATATATAAAATCCATGTTAAAAAACTTAGGTAATATTTTACTCTAATAAAAACTATTTTTTGTAAGTTTCTTTTAACTAAATATCCACAAGGTGAAATTTGGTTAGGGATTACTTTTAAAGAAAAATAAATCTTATTTTTTCAATAATAAACCAATTAATTTCATATATATCAATATCATTGATAATTTTATCTTAATCATAATTTTTAATCATAAAAATACACATTTTCTAAAAATGGGTTTTTATGTGTTATATGCGCTGATATTAAAATTAATTTGTATCACTCTTATAAATTTTATTTAAAACATGGATTTCATAATTTAAATCATTATTTAAAAATTATGAAATAAGTTTGATTTTATTTTTATTCATAAAATTAAATTACAAAGGTAAAACTTAGTTACCACGATAAAAGACAAAAAATTTAAAAGTAAAAAATCTAAGAGTAAAAGACTTGTAAACATATTTAAAACATCTGTGAAAATTTTTATTCAAGGGTTTTTCAGCCTTAAAAATTATCCCAATCCATTATATTTCATTACTGGATCCACTTGACCTTTGAATAGTGACTTTACCTTTTATATTATTACAAAAATGTCACTCCCTTTTCTTATAAAAGGAATCATCACTACCCCCTTCTCCTCACACACCAACCATCTTAGATTCAACTAAAATATATCCAAATAAATTCCCAACACTCCTATATAAGTTATATATATTCTTTTCTTCTCAAAATACCACCTCTTAAATCCTTAATTGAATTTTCAAAGGAGCTCATCCATGGAGTAAGGTAAAATGTAAAATTTCTCCTTTTTCATTTCTTTTTCTTACTTTCTTATTATAATTACTATTGTTGGTCGGAGTGGATACTAAAGAGGGGGGTTGAATTGAGTTCCAATTAAAATTTATGTTAAAATATTGTCTATTAAAAACCCCCAATTTGTAAAACAAGTTAAACTGTAGTGAATTTATACAGATTGTAAATGTTCACTTAGCTTCTCAAAGATTGATTAGGTCTCAGTTAATTTAACCACGAGATTAAACTAACTTTTGAAACTAACCTACTGATTTACAATAAGTGTAAACACTTGCTAATTTAACTATCAAAGAAACTTTAAAATGGTTTTTTATTTCAAAGCAACAGCAGCGGAATATAAAAGATATATGTAGTATACTTTAAACTTAAACTAAAGATGCACAGTAGATATAACAAGAGGTTCAGTCTCAATCTGAGACTTAGTCCTCCCAAATTTATATAAATTTTATCCACACCCTGGATCAGGGTTAAAAACAGTTTACAAAACTTTCCAGGCCACGCAGGGACCTCTACCATAGTTCTTCATGGGAAACAAAACAAGGACCATGCCATACAAGGACCTCTTCCACAGTTGTCATGGGTAATCAAGAGTTAAGAGTTTTGGAGTGAGGATCTTGATATCCTCCAGTTCAGTGTAGGAGATAGTGTGTGTGTGTGTGTAAGATATACAGAGTACACCACACTGCTCAAAATTAAATAAACAAATCACTTAGAGAGAATATATAAGAGTTTAGAAAGCTCTAGTGATTAGCAATGCAGCTCTGGACTCATTGGATTCAGCAGAAATGCTTCTGAGTCCTTCTCTGGTTTTTCTATTTAAAAACAAAGTGTCGTGGTTCAGCTTGTATTCCACCAATGAGAATGATCTCTTGATTAGTCGTGTGTTCTTCAGGGGTGTTGGATTGCACTCATGATAGTTATTTTAAAGTCTTGCAATCTCCTTCTTGCTCAGGATTGTTCTTCTCATTCAGCACAGTGCACTTGGGCATATGTAAGTTCTTCTTGTTGTATCGTTACACTTATGAACATTTACTATATCTTAATCTTCCTTATATTCCACGAGTTCTAGCAGTAGGAATGATTCCCTTTTCATAGGTACGAGATACGGTTTCCTGAAATACAAACAACTATCATTAATTATCATTAATTGCATTAAAAACATCAAATATGACCGTTAGCATTATTTAAATAATATTGAAAAAAAAGTTAAGAAACGGTGTCACAGTGATTATGTAAAGTGTGTCTTCTTCACGGTATGCTTCACGGTATGTGGTTCACGGTATGTGCTTCATGGTATGTGCTTCACGATGTCTTCATGTCACGGTGTCTAGCTCACGGTGTCTGAATCACGGTTTGTCCTTCATGGTGTCTGGGTCACGGTGTGTCCTTCACGGTGTCTGGGTCACAGTGTGTCCTTCACGGTGTCTGGGTCATGGTGTGTCCTTCACGGTGTCTGGGCCACAGTGTGTCCTTCACGGTGTCTGGGTCACGGTGTGTCCTTCACGATGTCTGTCTGACTGTGATTGTGTCTTGCACACAGTCTGTCTTACTGTGTTAGGCATCACGGTGTCTCTATACTTAGACAAATATCTGTATTTTGACTTAAACAGTAATATGCAGAATATCGATTAAGATTTAACCATTATAAAGTAGGAGAACTTGAAACATAAATACAAATATTGGATAATATAAGTGAGATTTGAGATCATGCAAAAGATTTGTAAATAATAATGATAGTAATTAACATCAATAAAATTTTCTATCATTAAAACATAATTAAAACATGATGTGTAGTTATTATTGATATTGGAGAGCATTAACAAGATGTTCAATTAAGATTTAGATTAATTAACAGTAATAGGATTTGTGATCATTAAAACATGATTAATACATGAGGAGTCCAACAATCTCCCCCTTTTTGATGATCACAAATCATGTATAGTCAAAATATAAATTAAATGCAACATTAAAGAAACTAGCATATTAGAATAACAAAATTAGATAATAATAGATTCAATAATAACATATCTCATTATAGTACTAATACTTTTAGTTTTTCTCCCCCTTTTGGGGTTATCAAAAAGTAGAGAGAAATGAATTGAAACACTGCATTTGTCAGTAAGAAGGTTTAGAATAAAATATACAGGGGAAATAAAAATAGTAAACAATAAAAGACATCCCATCAAAAAGAAAACAGTCCCTGGAGTCTTTAGGGATCGACCTTTTCCTTTCCTTTATCAGCAGCAGGAGCTGGGGCTGATGTAGAAGAAGGCATATATGTGGTAGACAGAGAGGGTAAGGGTAGACCTTCAAAAACGGATGGAGCCAAAGTAGGAGCAGTAGGAGATCTAGGCTGTGGTTGGTCAAGAATGACTGGCCGGATCTGAGAAAGAGCTTGGCTGATTGACATGGAAATTGAGGTGAGGTAAGGTAGACCAGGTCTAAGGGGTGCAGCAACTGGAGAAACAATAGCAGTACTCTGCACATGAAGATATGGCTTCAAAATATTGATGAAATCAGTAATGATTTCTCCAACATATTGCATAGCCTTTTCAAAATCATCCTTATTCTTTATGAATTTGTCCAACAATCTGGTGAACTCTGTAAGCTTCTGAAATTGAGCTTTAAAATCTTGAGTCACCGGAGGGATTTTCAGGTTTTCCACAAGATACTTAAAGTGATTTGTCATATCACTTTTAGAGAAAATCCAAGTAAGATAAAAATATATCTTCTTGGTGATCTCCTGTTGAGCATCATTGGCTATCTTAGAATGGATCTGGACAAGATCAAGTGCTCTATCACTGTTCTTCATAACTTTAGCCAGAGGAGACAGATCTAAACTACTGAAAACATTATGAATTTATTCCTTGATTATGGATCTAAACATAGAAGCATCCAAAGAAGGTGTGGAGGTCTGATCAGAGGGAGAAGAATCCTTGACAACTTCGGTTAGAACATTGAGCTATTTTAAAACTTTCTGCAGACATCAAGTGTACTCATCTGTGAGATTATTCAGATTTTCTTCAAGCTCCCTCATTCATTGCAGCATCTTTGTGTGTCTTGTCCCAATATTCTCATCAAAAGACAGTATATATGGATGCACTTGAGACACAATCTCTCTAGAAAGGGTGGAATCAGCTGGTTCAGGAGAAGCAGCAATAGGTGCAGGGGCAGAAACAGGAGCAAGCACAGGCTCTGATCTTAAAGACAGTTCTGATTGCAGGTTTTCCACCAAACCTTTCAAATTTGCAACATCAGTACTAAGAAACCTATTTTCAACCCTGACTTCTTGAATCTCACAGATCATCCTCAGTTTAATATGAAAAATAATGTTTTCCAGTAGAATTGAGGCATTTTCTTGACATAACTGAGTCACAGGATGAGGTTGAGTGGATAAAATCTTCTCAACACTAGCCAAGATAGTCTCTCCAAAGACTTTAAAATCATCCTTAGTTACAAAAGAGTGTTGCTTGGGTAAGAGTGCAGGTGAAGGTAGTGGAGCAGGTTCTGGTTGCGGTTCAGAGTCATCTTTAGAGTCAAATTCTGATTCAGATTGAGGCTCTGGTTCTGGTTCTGGATGAGCTACAGACTTCAGTTGAAACAAAGAAGAGAGATCTATACCAGTTTCAGTCACTTGCTATGACCCACTCACATCATAAAAACTTGGAAATTCATACCAAGTGTACATAGAATATGTGACAGTAGGTTGAGATGTTTCATCAGATCTAGCTTCTATAATCTCAAGGTTTTGAGGTTCCTCCCCCTCAAAATGTGCTTACATTTCAGATTCTTGAGGCTCAGGAATTGGGTCATGATCCATGGGATCATCTCTAATCTCTTCAACAAACTCTTTCCTTGTCAACTGAAAGGCAATTTCCATCCACTCTTCAGCAGAGGGTATGTACTCAGAAACCGATTGTTCCACTGGTTGTGCTTCCAGACTTGCTTCTTTTTCAACAGGGAGATCCTCTTCAACAGGATCTGTCTCCACCATTGCTTGCTACTCTAAATCAGAAAAAACCAATTTTATTGCAGCCGTAGGATGAGTTTCTGGATTGACATCCTCACTAGAATCAGGAGATTCTTCTTATCTAAAACCAACAGCTACTTTCTCTCTTGAAGGAATTTCAACAGGAACATCAGCAGGGATAGCAGTCCTTTCTTTCTCAACAGGAGATGCTTTCTCTTATGGTATTTCAGACTCTTTTCTAGGTGGTACTTCAGCTTCCACTTCCTCTTCTTCTTCTTCTTCTTCCAAATACTCAGCCACTTCATCTGGTTTCAAACCAGGATCATCTAGGTTCTGAGGTCTTCTTGGATAGTCAACATGATTAAACTTCTTATACAATTGATGATTATCCTCAACCTATTGCTTCTTCCAGTGGTTCCAACTAATCTTCATACTTCTAATGATAGTCTTGGATAAGCAGAAATCAAAGTCCTCTAGTTGTTCTTCATTCGGTCCAACCATTCCTTTGGCAACTAGCATGGCTGAAATCATCCTTGAGTAAAACAAGGAGGTAGATTTGGAAGTGAATTTAATCAGATCACATATATGGTTAATAACATATTTGCAAAGATTGATCTTGTGGCCACTCTTCAACAGGTGAATTAGGAACACATCCTGATACTTCATCACGTCAAAATCTCCTTTTCTCGGGCTAATCAAATTCTGAACAAACTTGAACAGCAATCTTGTCTCCCCATCTAATTTAGCAGCTATGGACCTTCGCTTGGTGCCATTTCTAGTCAAAATTTCCAAATCATTCTCCAGGTCAAATATGTCAGTTGTTGGAGGAGGGTCTCTCTGATAATCATCACTCACTCCTTTATATGGAATCCTCAGGCATGCAGCCCACAGCCTCGAAGAGAAAGAACATTTCTGACCATTGATCCAGCTGGTCACCATAAATCTTTCTCCAAAATCAAAGGAAAACTTCACATATTGGTAGAATTGAGATACCAATCTCGGGTAAATCGGTCTATATTTTCTAGAGAACCATTCAAACCATCCTTTTTCTCTTAAGATTTTCAGGATTAAAGACTTACTAGATAGCAGCCACTCAAGGAAAACCTCTTTTTCAGGAACTACAGTACGGTTAACAAGGTTTGGGTTCTGGGGTCCTTCTGGTGCTATCCTCGGTATCCTCTTCTATTTCTTAGAGAGGATCTTCTCAGACGAGGTTGAAGACGGACGATTCATCCTAGGCATCCACTGAAGGTTCAGGCGAGAGAGGAGAAGGTTTTCAATAATGAGAAGATCCAGGAGAGAGTTCGGGTAAGGAATCGAATGAAATCCTTAAGTTTTATCATTTGGGAAGGTCAAACGTCATAAAAACAAAAACACGGGAAATAAAATAGTGGTGAAATAAAAAATACCGTGATACGAGTTAAAAATAAGAGTGAAAAATAATCTTCACGGTGAGACCGTGAGTAGGCATTATGGTGTGATGAAAAACTATCATCACGGTGAGACAGTTGGTGGTCGTCACGGTGAGACAGTGACCATTTTGTGCAGTCACAGTGAGATAGTGAGTGAATTGTTCTGTCACGGTGAGACAATGAGTGAATTTTTTTGTCACGGTGAGACAGTTAAGTGACAGACCATGAGTACAAGGTGTTAAACTGTGAGACCATAAGCATGAAGCATTAACTTAGAAACAGTGAGCATGAAACCGTAAAGTAAAATACAGTAAAGTATTAAACATTAAGATCATTAAGATATCTATTTATGATTAATCATACCAAGATCATGTATGATGTAGTCTAATCTTTCAGAATTTAATGGTTTAGTGAATATATCCGCAAGTTGATATTCAGTACTAATGAATTCCAAAGTGATATCACCTTTTTGATAATGCTCCCTCAAAAAGTGATGTCTTACATCATTCTGTTTTGTCCTATAATGTGAAACTGGATTCTTAGAAATATTGATAGCACTTGTGTTGTCACAATTTATTGGGACATGTCTGAATTGATATCCATAGTCTAGTAATGTGTGTTTCATCCACAAAATTTGTGCACAACAACTACCAGCAGCTATGTATTCATCTTCTGCAGTAGATAATGCAACAGAATTTTGTTTATTACTACACCATGATACTAGTGACTTGCCTAAAAGATGACATGTTCCATAGGTGCTTTTTCTATCTAACTTACATCCCGAAAAATCAGCATCAGAATAACTAATTAGTTCAAATGATTGTCCTTTTGGATAGAACAGTCCTAAATTGGGGGGTATGCTTGAGGTATTTGAAAATTCTCTTAATAGAATTTAGATGTGACTCTTTAGAGTTTGCTTGAAAACAAGTACACATACATACACTAAACATAATATCAGGACGAATAGTAGTCAAGTAGAGTAGGCTTACAATCATTCCTTTATAAGTGGTTTGATCAACAGATTTACTACCCTCATCAAGATCCAACTTATAGGTGGTACTCATGGGAGTGTCACTACTTTTTGTGTTATCCAATCCAAAACATTTTAAAAGATATCTAGTATATTTACTTTGAGTTAAAATAATTCCATCATCATTTTGAAATATTTGAAATCCAAGAAAGAATTTTAGTTCACCCATTAAACTCATCTCAAATTCATTTTGCATCATTTTAGAAAAATCAGTACATAGGGAATTTCTTGAAGATACAAAAATAATATCATCTATATAAATTTGTACAACTAAAAAATCTTTAGAAATTCATTTTATAAAAATAGTAAGATCAGTTATTCCTTTTGTAAAACCTTTAGAAATTAGAAAAGTACTTAATATGTCATACCAAGCTCTTGGAGCTTGTTTTAAACCATATAAAGCTTTTGATAATTTGAAAATATGATTTCGAAAATGAGGGTTTGAAAATCCAGGTGGTTGTTCAACAAAAACATCCTCAGCAATATATCCATTTAAGAATGCACTCTTGACATCCATTTGATATAGTTTGAAATTTAGATGTGTTGCATAAGCAAGTAAAATCCTAATGGCTTCCAATCTGGCTACAGGAGAAAAAGTCTCCTCATAGTCAATTCCTTCCTCTTGACTATAGCCTTATGAAACTAATCTAGTGTTGTTTCTAACTATATTTCCAGATTCATCTACTTTATTTCTAAACACCCATTTAGTGCTTATGGTAAAGGTGTCCTTAGGTCTTTCTACTAGTTTCTAAACTTTATTTATTTCAAACTGATTGAGTTCTTCTTGCATATAAATTACCCAAAATTCATCATTAATAGCATCATTAATGTTTTTAGGTTCATGCTGTGACAAGAAGGCTTGATGTTCAACCTGATTTCTAAGAGAAGCTCTAGTGTGTGTCCCTCTATCCAGATTTCCTATAACAGTATCTAAAGGATGACTCTTTAGAATTCTAGTTGATCTAGTAAAGATAGGACTAGAAATTTCAGGTTCATCTATAGGTTCGGATTCATTAGGAGAAGATTCTGGAATAAGTCCAGAACTGGTTATCTTTATAGCAGGTTCTTTAGATTTTTCATTAAGTTCCAGAACACTCAAATATTCTTCATGATTTTCAAGAGAGGTTTTAGGCTCATGTGGATCAGTTTCATCGAACTTGATGTGAACAGATTCTTCCACACACTTGGTTCTCTTATTGAAAACTTTATAGGCTTTGCTAGTTATAGAATATCCTAAAAAGATTCCTTCATCACTCTTAGAAGCAAAATTGTCCAGATTATCCTTTTTATTGAGAATAAATACTTTACAGCCAAAGACTCTAAAGTAACTAACTTTAGGTTTTCTATTGTTCCAATGTTCATAAGGGTTTTTTTGAGAACAGGTCTGACTAAGACTCTATTAATGATATAACAAGCTTTATTCACAGCTTCAGCCCAAAATTAAATAGGCAGGTCATATTCATTAAGCATAGTTCTAGAAATTTCTTGCAGGGTTCTATTTCTTCTTTCTACTACACCATTCTGCTAAGGTGACCTAGGAGCAGAAAAGTTATGACTATAGCCATTGTGTGAGCAATAAGATTCAAAGTCTTGATTTTCAAATTCACGGCCATGATCACTTCTTAGAGTTTTAATCTTTAGTCTACTAAGGTTTTCTACAGATTTGGATTATTTAACAAAATAAGAACAAGCTTCACTTTTGTGAGCTAAGAAGTATACCCAAGTATATCTAGAAAAGTCATCTACTAAGACATAGAAATGTTGTTTCCCATTTAAGATAGAAACTCTAGATGGCCCAAACAGATCCATGTAAACCAACTTGAGTAGTTGAGAAGTTGAAACTTCTTTCTTTGGTTTGAAAGAGATTTTGTGTTGCTTTCCCTTTTGACAAGAATTACACACTTTGTCATTTAGAAACTCAAGTTTGGGTAAGTCTATAACTAAGTTATTCCTAGTCAGTTTTCTAAGTGAGTGTATATTGCAGTGTCCTAATCTTCTATGCCATAACCAAGATTCTTTATAAAAATCATTTAGGCAGGTAACATTTTGTTTAGCTAAAGAATTTAAATCAACAGCATAAACATTTTCATTTCTTAAAGTAGAAAATACTAAAACATTTTTAGAATTAAAAACATTATAGGAATCATTTTCAAATTTAACATTAAATCCATCATCACATAATTGATAAATACTTAACAAATTGTATTTAAGTCCATCAAAAAATAAAAATTTAGAAATTAAAACTGAATTAGTGTTACCAATTTGGCCTAGACCGATGATATTTCCTTTAGAATTATCACCAAAGGTGACATAGCCTCCATAAACCTTTATTAAACTCTTGAAGAATGAGTAATCCCCAGACATATGTCTTGAACATCCACTGTCCAAGTACCATATCTTCTTATAGGAACTCTTCAAGCAGGTTTCCTACAAAACAGATTTAGATAGGAAATGATTTTGGTACCCAGATCTTCTTGGGTCCAGATATGTTAGCAATCAATGATTTTGGTACCCAAATTTGTCTTATTGGTCTCATATAATTTGAGTCAATAGATTTTGAAAGATAAACTCTATTTTATATATAACTATTTGAATAACTAGTTGAAGCATATGAATGTCTAGAACTAGAACTAGTAGTATTTTTTCCAGATTTGGGAGTAAATTTAGTTTTAGTAAACTGTATTTTTCCAGGTTGATAACCTATTCCAGTAGCATATTTTGGTGCCACTTGCTTTCCTATAATTTGAGTTGGAGTGTCTTTTCCATTTTTAAATTTCTCTAAGTCCTTTCTAAGTTGCTCATTTGACATTTTCAGTTCAGTGTTTTCCTTTAACAGTTGAGCATTTTTCTCTTTTTCAATAGTAAGTTCAGTTTTAACAGTTGTAGTGAGAGCATGTTGTTTCTTCAATTATTTGTATTTATCCTTAAGTTCATTGCATGTCTCTTCCATCATATTACAATATTCAAATAATTCCTCACTAGTCATGTTTTCAGAATCCGAATCAGATTCAGTTCTAGAATAATAGGAATTTAAAGCATGAGTATCTAAGGTTACCTTATATGTGTTTGTCATGAAACACATGTTGGCATTATTATTTTCAGAATCAGACATTTCAGATTCACTTGTGCTGTCTTCAGAATCACTCCAGGTAGCCTTCATAGCTTTCTTGTACTTACTGTCTTTGTAATCATATTTCTTCTTGAATTTTAGCTTTAGGCAGTCTGCTTTAATGTGTCTTTTTCTTTTTCACTCGTAGAAAACAACTTCATCACTTTTATCTGCCTTTTTCCAGTCCTTCTTCCAATGTCCCTTATTGTCATACTTTCCCTTGTAATTTGATTTTCTGAAAAATTTCTTCTTCCTATAAAATTTCTTAAACCTTCTGGCAATCTGAGTCATTTCAGCATCACTATCAGAGTCTGAACTTTCACTTGTTAAACTGTCAGTTTTTATTTGAGCTTTTTCTTTGTCCTTTCTCTTTGAAGCAGTGGTATTGAAAGCCACTGATTTCCTTTTTGGTTCATCATCTTCCTCTTTATTCACCTTTAGTTCTTCCTCATACATCATAAGCTTACCAATTAGTTCTTTGAAAGGTAGAGCTCCAATGTCACATGACTCTCTTATTGAAATAGATGGGCCTCTCCATCGGTCTGGTAGACACCTAAATATCCTCATAATTTGTTCCTTTGCTGGAACATCCTTTCCTAGTGAACTCATTGTATTGACTATCTCATTGAACCTGAGATACATATCATAAATAGGTTTATTAGTCTTCATTTGAAAATTTTCATATTTAATAGTATATGTATTCAATCTCATTTCTTTAACATTGGTTGTTCCCTCATGAGAAACACCCAAAGTATCCCAAATTTCATAAGTAGTTTTGTAAGAATATATTCTGTTAAATTCCTCATCTCCTAATGCAAAATACAAAGCATTCATAGCTTTACAGTTATTATTGTAAGTAGTCTTTGTAAGTTCATCCCAAGTTGTTATTTTGGTTTTTGGAATTTTATATTGAGATTTTATAGCAGTCCAAATATCAAAACCCATACTTTCCAAATGAATTTTCATTTTAAGCTTCTAATAGGCATAGGTTGTACCATTGAAGAAAGGTGGTCTGTTGGTAGCATCACCCTCTAGTCTATTATCCATATCTAGATTTTAGAAATTAGTTTTAAAGAGATAAAATTTAGAACTAACATAAATTTTAGATCTTTGAAGATGCAACTAAAATCACAGTTTAAAAACAGAGTATTTAAAAAAATGATAACAAAAACAACCTTTGATACCAAATGTTGGTCGGAGTGGATACTCAAGAGGGGGGTGAATTGAGTTCCAATTAAAATTTCTTTTAAAATATTTTCTATTAAAATCCCCCAATTTATAAAAAAAGTTAAACTGTAGTGAATTTATACAGATTGTAAATGTTCTCTTAGCTTCTCAAAGATTGATTAGGTATCAGTTAATTTAACCACAAGATTAAACTAACTTTTGAAACTAACCTACTGATTTACAATAAGTGTAAACACTTTCTAATTTAACTATCAAAGTAACTTTAAAATGGTTTTGTATTTAAAAGTAACAGCAACAGAATATAAAAGATATATGTAGTATACTTTAAACTTAAACTAAAGGTGCACATCAGATATAACAAGAGGTTCAGTCTCAAGCTGAGACTTAGTCCTCTCAAATTTATATAAATTTTATCCACACCCTGGATCGGGGTTAAAAATAGTTTACAAAACTATCCAGGCCACGCAGGGACCTCTACCACAGTTCTTCATGGGAAACAAAACAAGGACCATGCCACACAAGGACCTCTTCCACAGTTTTCATGAGTAAGCAAGAGTTAAGAGTTTTGGAGTGAGGATCTTGATATCCTCCAGTTCAGTGCAGGAGATAGTGTGTGTGTGTGTAAGATATACAGAGTACACCGCACTAATCAAAAGTAAATAAACAAATCACTTAGAGAGGACAGATAAGAGTTTAGAAAGCTCTAGTTATTAGCAATGCAGCTCTGGACTCATTGGATTCAGCAAAAATGCTTCTGAGTCCTTCTCTGGTTTTTCTATTGAAAAACAGAGTGTCATGGTTCAACTTGTATTCCACTAGTGAGAATGATCTCTTGATTCGTCATGTGTTCTTCAGTGGTGTTGTATTTCACTCATGAGAGTTCTTTTAAAGTCTTGCAATCTCCTTCTTGCTTAGGATTTTTATTCTCGTTCATCATAGTGCACTCGGGTGTATGTAAGTTCTTCTTGTTGTATCGTTACACTTACGCACGTGTATTGTAGCTCAATATTCCTTATATTCAATGAGGTCTGGAAGTAGGAATGATTCCCTTTTCATAGGTACGAGATATAGTTTCCTGAAATACCTACAACTATCATTAATTATCATTAATTGCATTAAAAACATCAAATATGACTGTTAGCATTATTTAAATAATATTGACAAAAAGTTAAGAAACGATGTCACAGTGATTATGTAAACTGTGTCTTCTTCACGGTATGTGCTTCATGGTATGTGGTTCACGGTATGTGGTTCACGGTATGTTTTTTACGGTGTCTTCATGTCACGGTGTCTAGCTCATGGTGTCTGGATCACGGTTTGTCCTTCACGGTGTCTGGGTCACGGTGTGTCCTTCACGGTTTCTGGGTCACGGTGTGTCCTTCCCGGTGTCTAGGTCACGGTGTGTCCTTCACAGTGTCTGGGTCACGGTGTGTCCTTCACGGTGTCTGGGTCACGGTGTGTCCTTCATGGTGTCTATCTGACTATGACTGTGTCTTGTACATAGTCTGTCTTATTGTGTCATCCATCACGGTGTCTCTATACTTAGACAAATATCTTTATTTAGACTTAAACAGTAATATGCATAATATAGATTAAGCTTTAACCATTAGAAAGTAATAGAAATTGAAATATAAATACAAATATTAGATAATATAAGTGATATTTGAGATCATGCAAAATATTTGTAAATAATAATGAGATTAATTAACATCAATAAGATTTTCTATCATTAAAACATAATTAAAACATGATGTGTAGTTATTATTGAGATTGGAGAGCATTAACAAGATGTTCAATTAAGATTGATATTAATAACAGTAATAGGATTTGTGATCATTAAAACATGATTAATACATGAGGATTCCAACAACTATGAATATAAATATACACATTTTTAAAAAATTAAATTATTGTCATAATAATACTTAAATTTTATTATGTTTATGGGATTAAATTTTCTACCCTCCTCCTAACCATTCGAAAAATGAAAATGTCTATTTTGTTACATACTAACCTCCCCATCCATAAGAGACATGATATTTTTTCAATAAATACCTTGAAATTATAGTTAAAATGGGGTATTTAATGAATAAATATGATATTTACAACATTATTAAGATTATGAAAATGTAAACCAATTCCTACATCCATTGTGTTATATGTAAATGAATGTGTCACCCTTTCATACATGTGGACTACCACCTCCAAAAAAGTAACATATTTCATATTTTTATCTAGTCTTTCATTATAAAAAAATATATTAAAATATGAATCAATGCCTTAAAAAATATAAATATTATCATTACACTTTTGTAATGATGATATTATTTCAAAAGAATCAATTTATTAACCATACTCACCCACGGAATATAGTTTGTTCTTGTTTGGGTCAATTTGACCACCAACATGAACAATGCTATAAATTTAAATCATGGATTACTATAGAAACTTAAAGAATTTTGAAATTAGGAATTAATGATAAAATAATTTTTGTTTTATGGTTATTTAAGGTTATACTAATATTTAACTTATTATTATTATACCATATTTTTTTCATTATAAATTACCTAAACAAGATCATCACCAACTCTATCATCACAAATAATAACTAAAATGCTTATTAAATGAAATTATATCATTATAAATCATTATAAAACATATATTACAGTATCAATAATTATATTTTAATGATTTATATTGAATTTATAAACATAAATCAATACTACATTATGAAACTAGTACTAAAAAAATAATCAAAGCTAATAACATCTGATGATGAAAATAAAATATAACTAACAAATATATTTTTAATAAATGATTATAAATGATGTTTATAAGATTTTATAGTTGTGAATAAGGTTATACAATAGGTGTTTAAGATAAATATTTGTGTTTATAGATGAGGTTAGAGAACTTTCTGTTAAGAAAGATTAAAGGTAAGGGTGTTTCGTCATGATTTCTTTTCTTTGAGACATGTTTTATTTATGAACCTAATTTTATTTAAAAGGTGTGTATAATTACTATTGGATATATAATATAATTAATTAAATTTTATTCATGTTATTTGAAGTTCAATTTCAAGATCTCTCTTTCAAGGGGTTTTTATTAAAATGTTTCTTAAGTTTTAAGGGGTTTTCTTGATTCAACTACCCATCTTGAGTCATAATTATTCCCATTTGACCATGTTTTTACAAGATAGTTTTATTATATTATATAATGATACTATAATACCTTCACTCTCTATTGAAGTTTATATTTTTAATTAAAATCTTTTACCTTGATGGATATCTTTTTTAGAAATTATATCTCTTTTAAGAATAATTCATGTCATCTTTAACGATGGTTTCTCTTCCATGATCATATTATAAATTCCCACCAATGTTATCCTTTATATTTATAATCCTAATTATGTGTTATCACATGTTACAGTTTTCTTTCTCTTCTCATATTTTCAAAATTAAGTTTTATCAACCCTTTCAACGATGTGAGTTTTCAACAAAGGTATTTAAAAATATTTAAAAAAAATTCCTTTCAGTATCATATGTTTTATCTTACACTTCACATTTACTCTAAAATAATTTATATATTTTTCAAATATCTGTTATTTATTCTTTTTAAAAGTAAAACTTTTCAAAAAAAAATCTTCACCTTTTTTAAAATGATAATTGAATATGAACTGTAACTTCATCTTGTACAACTATGGTAAAAACATTTTCTAAAAACTTATATGTTTTCTCTTATCCCTAGGAATATTATTCTTTAAGAAAATTACATTACATGTTTTAAAATGGTTTTAAAAATTATTTTAACTCTATATTATTTTTTAAATTAAATGTAAATTTTCTTATATTTTCCAAAATTAAATATTTTGTTTTAAAACATAATTATTTATTATTAAAAGGGATTTTAATGGACAGTTTTCTTAAGAAATAATTCTTTAATATTTCTATGCCTTCTCAAAGAATGTTTTTGAAAGAATGTTTCACTTATTTATTTATTTTTTTGAAATCCCTTTTATTTTTTTTAAAATCGAATTTTTTTAAGATCAAAGTATTTCATTTTAAATAAAAATAAATTAATGGTTTTCAAACCTTTAAAAAAAGGGGTATTTCCTCTCATTTTTCAATTGATTTATCCAATGATATTAAAATGTTATTTTCTTATATTTTAACATCCTTAATTATACATATGTTACGTTGGGTATATTTTTAATTCACCATCTAACTTCATTCTCTAGATAACTTATAGAATGTTCTATGAAAGTTTTTCAGGAAACCCATATCTTTTAAACGGGTTAATTAATTAATGTTTGAAGTGTGAATGTTTTTATGTTTTAATGGAACAAATATTTATAAATGATTATTATTATAAATTTTTGGGTCCTATGTCACCCAAAAATTCATTGGTTGGGGATTTATATCTCAGGATATAATAATGGTAAATGAGTAATGATGCTCGATACACTATGGGAAATAGGTTGTAATGCCTGATTCACTATGGGAAATATGTTTTTGATGACTTATAAATTATGGGATATAAGAATTAATGCCTGGTATACTAATGGAAATAGGAAATAATATATAATCCACTATGGTAAATAATAAGTAATTCCCAATCCACTAATGTAAATAGGAAGTGATTCCTGATCCACTATATTATGATTCTTATGCTTATTTTGTGCCACATTTCTATGTTATATGCTAGTCATTATACTCCATGTCTCATATTTATTATCTAACTAATATATATCATGGTACACATTTCTACATTTGAGATTACATGTCCCACTATCAGGACTTATGATAATTCTTATTGTTCCATCTCTTTTTAATGATATATTTCTTGCAAACTTTTGTTTTCTCATATACTTATGATCTAACTCTCAATGTTTTGTTGATAAGCTTTCCTTTACTGAGAATTTTACCTCACCCCTTTCTTTTGTTTATATTACATATCACATAAAGATGAATATAATGTATAAGGAGTCTATAAGGGGTTTAGTGTGGTTCAATTATATAAAAATGTTCTTGAGTATCATAAAATAAGTTTTTTATGCAATTGATCTTCAAATACACTAAAACTTACATTCTTGGGATTGTGTGTTTATGGTAAGGTGTAAAGTTTAAATTATTTAAATATATTTAATTTAATTTTGGTACATCTCACTTGGTATTGAATCTATTTTTAAAATATTTTTTTTATCACTACACATGGGAGTGTGGGTCTGGGGTGCCTCAGTTGGTATCAGAGTTAGGTTTAGTTATTTGGGAGATTAGTTTTGGGAATTATTAAGAGAATTTTAGTGAAAATACTAAGGATAATTCTAACTATATGATTAAATCCTAGAATTGTAGTAAATGATTTTATTATGAGTTTTTCCTTGAATTTGTATCCTTGGGTGGATACTAGCAAGGGGATGCAACTATGGGATAAATGAACCTAGGGGTAATCACCTTAAAAAAGGCTAGTTGAGTAACAACTCGATCTTCACTTGATTCATAATGACGGGGCCTAATACTTCATGTAATATTTGGTGTCCTTGAACCAACTGGTTGTACTTTTATTACATGGATATTTAATGTATTTAAATATTAAACATCTCATTATATATTGTTCATTGTTCTGAATAACTATGATGTAATAATGTCCTAGAGTATTTGTTGCATTGATAAGGTCATGGTAGTTCCCCGCTATAATGAGAACCAAGAAATTCTATAACAATATTCTTAAATATATTTTTTTGGTTGGATGAAATACTATTATGGGACACATAGAATGCATACCATTAGGTGCGAGTACTCGTAAGCAGATGAGACTTCTTCTTATTAAGTTCACACTTGGTAATCTCCAAGATAGAAGATTATGAGAACAGGCCTGGCAGTTGGAATTTTTCATGTTTTGGTGTCATAGTATTTTTCTATCTGCAAGTGTGTGTAATGATCCTTAGACTTTAATATTATCATTAATACATTTCACGACTAGCACTCTTTGATTTTCTAATGAAAACTATCACGCAAACAGTTGGCAGGAAGTAGGGTATGTTGGGTGCATCATGAGTGGCATGTTATTAATGGATAAGTCAAGGAAAGATTTTCCCCTTCCATTTATGGAAGTTGATATCTCGGCCCTTTTATTGAAATATAACTGTTGTGTGAAATTCCATGGACATGGTGTAACGATGAGTTTATTTCAGGTAGTCAAAGAATGACGTATCAAGCATAAAAGTTGATGACACTATCATGAAACCTTCTTGATGAGATATTGCGACAAAGGGATTATATTAAAAATTGATAATTTTTATGTGGATTTCATTGTTGCGAATTTAAGTTCTTTCTCGTGGGTGTCTTGACCCATTGCTAGATAGTATTATTAGACTTTAGGATAGCCCGCCTATTTCTAATGAGAAAGAATCCAAGAGGGTCACACACTAAGTTTTTCTGGTGGTCTGAGTTAAATTTTCTTTTAATTTAATTAATAAATATTATTCTCAAGACAGTGGAATAATTTTATTCCAGTTAAAATGATTCCATAAATTAAATAAATATTTATTCACTGTATTGTGGGTAAAATTTATTTATTTATTTTATTTAACATTTAATAAATATTTATTTACTAGTTTGTAAATAAAATATTTATTTAAGAGAATAAATTATGTATTTATTTATTCAGGTTTTCAATAAATAGAAGTGGATTTTGAGCAGACTAAGGTCGGTCTGGTAGTAAAATAATTATTTGAAAGATGATAAATAATTATTTAAATAGTTGGTACAAATTAAAATAACGCTGCTATTATTTTGTGACACATAATTTTATTTATAATTCCATTTTTTGCAAGTTGGAACACCATAAATAATGATGTGGTATTATTATTAATAGCATGGGTTTTCTCTAAGGCTATGAATGTATTTAATTGTTGTTATGCAATTAAATATTGTAACTGAAGCCTCATGTCAATAAATAGACACATAAGTCTATTAGTCCATGTACCGAACCACACACCTGGGTAATTTAGAATTTTTGATCTAAACAATCTCTCTCAAATCCTCTTCCCACCCCTCTCAAGAATAAGATACGTTCTTCATGTCCGAAGAACAATCAATCAAGAACGACCGACACAAGACACTCGCTTCACCGCGCTAGCTCTCAAAGAACGAATGGTGTCTATTGGAGGCCATCAGAGCTTGTGTGGATCAATTCTAGAGGTATTCTAGTTTAGATCCTTGCAAGCACAACAAGATAATATGGAAGGGTCATTCTGAAAAATCAATTTCATCAATGAATAAAATACTGAAGATCCAGGTATTATTTTCTTTATGAAATTAATTAAAATAATTATAAACATGATGGGAAAGATTCTCTCTAAATGTTTCGACCCTCTTTCTTCTTCATCTAAATATTTGATTCTATTTCTTGGAGACTAGAGTTCATCGCTGTATTGATCCTAGAATAATCATTGATCATGGTAAAAATGAAAGTTGGGTATCGGCCCAACTGCGCTTTCGATGCGCCCGAAACCTAAAAGTGGTATCAGAGGGAGGTTACATCTTAGTTTATAATTATTTAAATAATTCATTGATGATTTACGGTTTAATAATTTAGTTTTTCAATTCATGATTAATCATTCTTGTAATCTGGATTTCGAGATATGTTCTCCCTCTTTTCATTTCTCATTCACCTTATAGAAACAATATTTTCATTTAATTTTTATTAAAATAAAACATAGGATCTCATCTGGAAGTACTAAAGGTTCTTGGTCGTACAACACTAGAATACATAGCGTGTAGTTGGATTCACATGTCGTGTATCAAGGTTCAATGCATCAGGACTGGTCTGCCAAACCAAGTCATGACATTAGAGTTTTTCTAAGTCTTAAAGACTCTATGTGTTGACCAGGAATAGGTGGCACACAGTTTTTGGATTACATGTTGTGTGGCCCACTAGACACGGCGTGTAGTCCCTTTAGGTTAGGGTTGGATCGTGTACCCTGTACATGGCTTTCTCGGATAGAGATCGTGTAATGCAGATACTACACAGCGTGTGGCCCACTGGACACGTCGTGTACTCTGAAAATTTTTGAAGTACATTTACATGTTGTATCCATGGGCGTGTACTTCGAATGGACGGTGAATGATATTACATGCCATGTAGTTTGAACTACACTCCGTTTACTCATCCAAATGATGCATATTTATTAAAATTTATTATTATATTATACAAACCCTTGAGACGTGTATCATGGTGTAAGTGTAAAGTTGAGATATAACACATGATATGTGTTTTAAATATATGTATTTAATTTAATATATGTGTAATGTTCATTTCTACTCATTAGGTAGTTATGAATAGGAATTCACTAAGTTACCTCCAAGGTACAAGTTATGTACAAAGATAATTTTAAATTAATTTATTTGTTGAAAATTTGATGGATGAGAATCTCAAGGAAATTCAGAAAAAAGGACTAATATAAAATTATTTATTAGTTAATGATAATAATTAATCGATTCAATCACAATTTATCTTAATAAGAATGATTAAAAAATTGAAAACTAGTTTTATTAAATGCATAACTCGTTGCATGTATGTGGGTGATCATTAGCTAGACCAATACCTTTGTATGTGATTGGTTTCCTTTTAATTTATTTATTAAATTAATTGTTATATTGTGATTCATATTTTCTCATTAATATGTAGGGCATGTATTCCCATGGTTTCTTTTATGTAAACCCCCATTTTACCCCTCAAATACGTTTGAGTTTAAAAGAATATGTAATGGATGGAACTCCTAAAATAGAGGAGGTGGTTCAAGTTATCAACCTCTAGATAACTAACCATTATAATAGATCATTATCATTCCTTTTGCTTTATTTTATTTTTGTCAGTTTTGTGGTTTATCATTATGGATGTGTTGTTGAGATCACATAATTAATTTATTAAACAAGCATATAAAATGGAACTAAAATAAACCAGGCTTATGCGTAAATATTATCAATACATGGTTAATCACTTAAGTAAGTTCCACTTAATATTAACAAGAATGTCATAATGATAATAATAAATTCATTCATAAGAGATAAAAATCCCCCAAATAAAATATTAAGTCAGACCAAGCCTTTCGGTACTTGATTAAGGGAAAAATCAATAAAACTATGTGTTTGACCCACCCTTTTTGGGACACTTACTTGTATACAAGAATCCATTATGAAAGGTTTCAGGTTGACTTAACCATATTACATAAAGAGGAGTATCCCTTACAAGACTTGGAGTAATATTGGAGGCAAGAGTTGAGAAAATGCAAAGTTAGGATTTCAGGATTGGGGAGTCTACTCAACAGATCAAGGAGCTGCAAGACCATAGTTGGCAAAGACCTGCCTACCTAAATAAATTCAAATAGCTTGATCAACCCTTGTTGGGGTTATGAGAAGGTGAATATGGATCCCTTCCACTAGTATGTCATGACAATTGGACATTCTGAGTTTAATGGTGAGGGCCATTGAGACTTGATAAAATAGTAGGAGACTTAATAAAATTAATTTATTATTTCCCATAAAAATTAAGAAAGTACTAATGATCTTATCTTTTAATTATAGAATAAAAATTAAAATATCGTCAACCACACTATTCCTACAATTAATTCTAGATAAAGACAATATCCTCACAAGCAGTAACTTCTAAGAATGGTTTAGACACCTTTGGGTTATCCTACACCATGAATGGAAGTCTTACTTGTTGGAGTCATCATTACCTGATCCGCCTGCCAAAGAGGAGAGTGATGAGGATTTCTTGGTCTATGAGAAACATATGAATGGCGTGGTTGACATTCAATGTTTGATGCTATCATCAATGTCTAGTGATCTCATGAAGTATCATGAAAACATGGATTCTTATAGCATGCTCGAGCACCTCTGTGGTCTTTACCAAGAGAGAGAAAGATGGGAAAGGTTTGAGATATCCAAGGCACTCTTTCAGAGTAATCTTGGAGAGGATTCCCCTATTGGGCCTCATGTATTCAAACTCATTGGCTACATTGAGCACTTGGAGTTTCTAGGGTTTAAAATCCCTGAATAATTGGACACCTCTCTCATTCTCACATCACTCCCTCAGAGCTTCTCCAAGTTTGTTGTAAATTTCAACATGAACAACATTGAGAAGCCTCTATCTGATCTTCTTATCCTTATTTTCCAAGTGGAAAAATATATGTAGCGTGAAAATCCTCCTGTCCTTATGATGAATAAGAGGAAAGGGAAAGCAAAGAGATTTAAGCCCAAATCTTCTTCACAGCCTTCCAAGAAAAGGAATATTAGCAGGGAGGCAAGGTAACATGAGGTTGTTTGTTTTTCATGTGGAAAGAAAGGCCACTGGAATAAGAACTAAGCCCAGCCTAAGAAGAAAGGGGAAGCTTCAGGTGTGTTTATTATTGAATGAAATCTATTTGTTTCTAAAAATTGGGTATTAGATACAGATTTTGGTGCTCACATATATATCCAAATATAAGAACCAAGTAGATTTAGGAATATTGACCAAGGGGAGGTAGATCTATGAGTATCCAACAGAGCTAGACTTGTTGTTGTAGCTATTGGGGACTACCACCTCATGTTTCTAACTAGGATGATCTTGATGTTAAAGGGTTGTTATTATGTGTCTTCTATTACTAAAAAAATATTTCTGTATCCATATTATATATAGATTGATTTGTTTTCAATTTTGGAAATGAATTTTTCTTCTTTTACAAATATAGAATTTGTTTTGGTAAGGCACATTTATACAACAGTCTTTACCTATTAGATTACAAAAACCAAGTAATGGAAACTGATAACAAAGATACTTCACATGACTCATACCACGCAAAACTTTAACATCACCGACTAGGTCATGTAAATGAGAAACGCTTCAAAAAGTTACATCAAGATGGATATTTATATTATTTCAAACTAAAACCACTTGGCATATGTCATGAATGTTTACAATGAAAAATGATCAAATCCCCATTTAGTGGGAAAGTTGAAACGGCTAAAGAACTTCCTGAATTAGATCATACCGATGTGTCTGGACCATTTCTATTTGAAGCAAGGGGAGGGTACTCATAATTCATAACTTTTACTGATGATTTTAGTAGATGCGGATATATCTACTTAATGAGGTATAAGTCAAATTCTTTTGATAAGTTCAAAGAATACAAGAATGAAGTTTAGAACCACCTTGGTAAGAATATTAAGAAACTCCATTCAGACTGAGGTGGAGAATATCTTAATCAAGACTTCATTGACTACTTACGGGAGTTTGGTATCCTTTTCCAACTCACTCCTCCTTACACACCACAGTGTAATGGTGTGAGCGAAAGGAGGAACCACACCATGTTGGACATGGTGAGATTAATGATGAGTCATGTGAGTCTTCCATTATCCTTTTAGGGATATGTGTTGCAAACAGTGGTGCACATACTAACCCAAGTACCAACTAAATCGATAAATGGTATTCCATATGAGTTTTGGAGTGGAAGGAAAGCCATGTTATTGAATATACATGTGTGGGTAAGCGATGCATTTTTTAAGGCCTCTTTAGATAACAAACGTGCACCTTGAGGCACAAAGTGTACCTTTGTAGGAAACCCCAAGGAAACAAGGGGATATTACCTATACAACCCCTCAGACCAAAAGGTAATAGTGTCATGAAATTCTATATTCCTTGAGAGGGATCACGTCTCCAAAATATATAGTGGGAGTGAGATATACTTCGATGAATTTGAGGCTCAAGGTACACAAGATTTGGTACAGGATCAGATTCCACAAAGCCCTGTGGAAGAAAGAAATGTTCCAGAGACACAAGAACTACATAGGAGTAAAAGAGAGTTTAGAGAACTGAAACGGTATGGTTTTCTTGTTACTGAGGATGGTGAATCATTATTAGTTTATAATAATGATCATATAACGTACAAGAAAGTATTAAGTGGCACAGATGTTTCCAAGTGGAAGGAAGACATGAATTATAAAATGGATTCCATGTACCAAAACCAAGTCTGGATTTTGGTAGATCCTCCAGTTGATGTAAAGCTTGTTGGTTGAAAATGTTTATTCAAGAAGAAACTGGACATGGAAGGAAAAGTTATTACCTATAAGGAATGACTGGTTTCAAAAGGGTTCAAACAGCGTCAAGGCATTGACTACAACAAAACCTTTTCACCAGTTGCAATGCTGAAATCCATCAGAATTCTATTAGACATTTCCACTTACCATGACTATGAGATTTGGCTAATGGATTTCAAAATAGCCTTCCTTAATGGGAACCTTCAGGAAGATGTCTACATGACACGACCTGAAGGTTTTATGACTCCAAAGGATGTCAATAAGGTATGAAAGTTGTAGAAATCCATTTATGGATTAAAGAAATCATCCAGGTCATGGAACATTTGTTTTGATTAAGACATAAAAAAATTGGTTTTATCAAGAAAAAATGTGATCCTTGTGTCTACAAATGGTTTAGTGGTAGTACAGTAAATTTCCTAATAGTATATGTTGATGACATATTACATATTGGAAATTAGATACCAGTCTTACAACCTGTTAAGGAATGGTTGAATCAATGATTCTCTATGAATGACTTGGGTGTGGCAGCATATATTCTTGGGATCAAGATCCATTGTTATAGATCCAATAGATTTATAGGCCTAAGTCAAAGTAGATACAGTGATAGGATATTGAAGAGATTCAGTATGGAACAATCCAAGAGGGTATTTTTTCCAGAGTCACATGGCATTCATCTTTCCAAGAAAATGTGTCCTCATACACATGATGAAAGAAAGATAATGGAAAGGACTCTATATACATCAGTGATTGGGTCAGTCATGTATGCCACGCTATGTACTAGGCTGGATGTTTCCTATGCATTGAGTGCAGTAGGAAAATATCAAGCTGACCCAGGTGACCTCCATTGGATGGAAGTCAATACTATCCTAAAGTATCTTAGGTGTACTGAGGATATGTTCCTAGTTTATGGAGGATATGTGAAACTAGTCATCATAGGATATGAAGATTCTAGTTTCTAGACTGATCAGGATGACATGAAGTTGCAAACGGGATACATCTTCACTTTGAATGGAGGTGCAGTGAGCTGGAAGATTTCAAAGTAGATTGTGGTCACAGATTCTACAGTAGAGTCTGAGTATATCGTAGCTTATGAGGTAGCTAAAGAATCAATTTGGATACGAAGCTTTTTCCAGGAGTTGGATGTGATACCTAGCAGTAAAGATCTGATCACAATGTACTATGATAATACTACAGTGGTGGCTCTCGTAAAAGAGTCAAGGTCACATCAGCAGACGAAGAACATACTTTGTAAGTATCATATCTTGAGGTATTTTTCTCAGAGAGGTAAAGTTTTAGTGAGTATTATTTATATAGAAGACAGCATGGTAGACCCCTTGACTAAATCCTTGACTCAGCAAAAACATGATCATCATGTGAGGTCTAACGGACTGATAGTCGTAGGCATTTGGTTCTAGTACAAGTGGAAGTTTTTAAAATTTGGTGTCCTAGAACCAACTGGTTTTACTTTGATTACATGGATATTTAATTTATTTAAATATTAAACATCTTATTACATATTTTTCATTGTTCTGAATGACTATGATGTAATAATTTCCTAGAGTATTTGTTTCATTTATAGGGTCATGGAAGTTCCCTGATATGATGAGAACCTTGAGATTCTATAACAATATTCTTAAATATAGTTATGAGGTTGGATGACATACTATGATGGGACACATATCATGCAGTCTGTTAGGTGTGAGTACTCGTAAGCAGATGAGACTTCCCCTCATGAAGTTTGCACTTAGTAATCTCTAAGATAGGAGATTATGAGAACAGACCCGCCAATAGGAATTCCACATGTTTTGGTGTTATCAAATATTTCTATCTATGAGCATGTGTAATGATCCTTAGACTTTAAGATTATCATTAATACATTTCATGACTCATTCACTTTGATTTACTGATGAAAACTGTCACGCAGACAGTTGGTGGGAAGTAGGGTATGTTGGGTGCATCATAAGTGGCATGTTATTAATGGATAAGTTAATGAAGGATTTGTTCCTTCCATTTATGAAAGTTTATATCTCACCCCTTTGATTGAAATAAAAATGTCACGTGAAATTCCATAGCCATGGTGTAACGATGATTTTATTTCAAGTAGTCAAATAACGACGTATCAAGCATAAAAGTTGATAATACTATCATGAAACTTTCTTGATGAGATATTATGATAAGGGATTATATTACACATTGAGCATTCGTATGTGGATGTAATTTTTACAACTTTAAGTTGTTTCTCTTGGGTACCTTGACCCATTTCTAGATATTACTCTTGGACTTTAGGCAAACCCGCCTAATGCGAATGAGAAAGAATCCTAGAGGGTCACACACTAAGTATTTTTCATGGTCTTATATAAATTCTATTTGAATTTAATTAATAAATATAATTATCAAGATATTGAAATAATTTTATTCAAGTTAAAATGATTGCATAAATTAAATAAATATTTATTCACTGGATTGTGGGTAAAATATAATTATTTATTTTATTAAACATTTAATAAATATTTATTTACTAGTTTTTAAATAAAATATTTATTTAAGATAATAAGTTATTTATTTATTTATTTTGGTGTTCAATAAATATAAGTGTAGTTAGAGCGAACCAAGGTCGATCCGGTAGTAAAATAATTATTTTCAAGACAATAAATAATTATTGAACTAGTTGGTACAAATTAAAATAACGCTGTTATTATTTTGTGACGTAGAATTTTATTTATAATTCTGTTTTGTGCAAGTTGATACACCATAAATAATTATGTGGTATTATTATTAATATAATGGGTTTTCTCTAAGGTTATGAATGTATTTAATTGTTTTTATTCAATTAAATATTGTAACTGAAGCCCCATTTCAATAAATATACACATACGTCTATAGTGCCATGTACCGAACCGCACACCCGATGAATTGAGAATTGTTAAAAAACAATTTCTCTCTCAAATCCTCTTCCCACCCCTCTCAAGAATGAGATAGCTTCTTCAAGGCTAAAGAAAAAGTTGTTAAGAACGACCGACACAAGATACTCGTTTTTTCACGCTAGCACCCAGAGAACGAGTGGTGTTGATCAGAGGCCATTAGAGCACGTGTGGATCACTGCTAGAGGGATTCTAGTTTGGATCCTTGCAAGCACAAAAAGATAATCTAGAAGGGTCATTCTAGATAATCAACATCATCAATGAATAAAATACCAATAATCCAAGTATTATTTTCTTTATGAAATTAATTAAATTAATTATAAACATGATGTGAAAGATCCTCTCTAAAAGTTTCAAACCTTTTCCTTATTTATCTAAATCTTTGATTCTATTTTTTGAAGATTGGAATTCATCGTTATATTGATCCTGTAATAATCATTGATCATGGTAAAAATTAAATTTGGGTGTCAGCCCAACCACGCTTCTGTTGTGCCCGGAACCTACACTTCACGCCTAGATAAACACTCCTTGGAGATATGGTTTGGTTGATCATTTTATATTTACAAACCATTATGAATGATTTAAAATGAATTTGAGGATATAATATATAACTAGTTAGGTTAGAAAACCTAATAGGAAAATGGCCATAGACAACCCAGGCTAAACTAAATGAGTGATAGGTTGACCTAATTATATCATAGATTAATCAAAATTATCATAAGTTTAAATGAAGATTTCATTAGAGAAGAAATCCTAGGATTGATTTTTCATAAGATTTTTTACTCTTATTTTATTAGAGAGTATCACAACCATTTTGGATTTATTATTTAGTTGGGAACAGGATCATGAAAATTAATCTATGAAAGGTATTTCCCTGGAAACTTCTATAACCAACTAAAGGAATAATATTTGTTAAAAAATTGAGATAAAGGAAAATCTGAATACATGTTTGTTATGATGGAAATGATGAAACTCTTAGTATCCACATGCAACACCAAACTATAACTACTTGTGGAATATTATATAAAAAATTATTAAGAAAATTATAATAATAACAAAAAGTATTATAAATAAAAATACCTTTCTGAACTAAAAATTCTTACAATTAGAGGATAAATTATTAATATGATTTAATATTAAAAATAGTTATTCTTTTTCAAATAATAGTTTTTTTAAGTGTTTTATGTTTTATCCTAATGAATTAAATTTACCAATTTCAAAAAATTATTATATATGAACTAATATATTAATACTATTTAAATTATCAACTAATAGGAAATAATAATAATAACACTAAAAAATATCACTTTTCAATAAAATCATTTTTTTCTTTATATTTTTATTTTCATTTAAAAAATAAATTTTAAAATTTTAAAATTTTAATTTCATAAAATAAAATTTATTTTTGAATTTATAATTTCAATATTATCTTAAGATTTTTTTTTAGATTTTTTTTCAAAAATATTGAATTTTATGTGGATAGTGAAAAATACAGTTTCCACTAATGCCGTAGAAGTTATGAACTTATCACAAAGTAAGTATGAATTAAAAACCATTAAAATGTTTTTATTGATCAAAAATATTTTTAAAAATTAAAATTATTCAATTCAAAATAAAATTTTGAATTTATAAAAGTCTTGTTTAAAATAATAAGTAAAATTTTACGCTAATAAAAAAAACAGTTTTTGTCTATTTCTTTTAACTAAATATCCAAAAGGTGAATTCAGTTTTGGCATAAATTGAAATCCAAATAAATATTATTTTATTAAAAATAAAACAATAAATTTCATATAAATAAAAAATCATTGATACTTTTATCTTAATCATAATTTTAAGTATAAAAATACACTTTTTCCAAAAATGGATTTTTATGTGTACTATAAGCTAATATTAAAATTAATTTTTATCATTGAAATTTTATTATAAAAAATGGATTAAATATTTTTAATAATTATGTAAAAATTATTTAATAAGATGAATTTTATTTTTTATATTAAAATTAAATTATTAAGGTAAAAATTAGTTACCATGGTAAAACCCAAAAATAGTAAAAGTGAGAAATATAACAGTAGAAGACTTATAAATATGTTAAAAATAGGATTAAAATGTGTGTTTGAGACATTATAGTCCTTAACCCTTCCATCAATCCATGATTTTCCATTGTTGGATCCACTTGACCTTTGAATAGTGACTTTAGCTTTTATATTATTACAAAAATACCACTCCCTTTACTTATAAAAGGAGTCATCATCACCCCACTTATACTCGCACCCAAAGACTCTTATATTTCACCAAAATATACTCAAATAACTCACCAAAAATCATATCTAATTCATATATGTTCATTTATTCTCAAAATACCAACTCTAAAATCCTTAAGCCAATTTTAAAAGGAGATTATCTAAGAAGTGTGGTAAAATTTTCAATTACTCCCTTTTAATTTATTTTCCTTTCTTTCTTATTATACTTCCTCAAAATATAAATCTACCCATTTTTTAATAAGTACATAAGTATCATAATTATACTGAAATTTTATTATGTTTATGTTATAACCATTTTCTACCCCCCCCCCCTCCCAACCATCCGAGAAACAAAAATGTTACTTCTGTTATGTGTATACTATCACATCTATAAGCAACATGATCCATTTCTCATAAACACATTACAAGTATGGTTAAAATGTTTTTTTAATGAATAAATACTATATTTATAAAATTATTAATATTATTAAAATATAAATTTATTCTTACCTCCTTTACATTCTATGTAAACAAACGTGTCACTCATGCGTACGTGCGAACTAATACTTCCACAAAAGTAATTTATCTCATTTTTTCATATAGTATTTTATTATTTATAAAAATATCTTAAATTATTAATCAGAAAATTAAAAAATATAAATAATACCATTAAGATTTTATAATCATGATTTTATACCAAAATAATCAATTTCTTAACTATATTCACCCATAGATTATAGTTTGTTCTTGTTTGGGTCGATTTAGGCCGCCTACTTGAACAGCGCTATAAATTTATATCATGGATGATTATGGAAACTTAAATAATGGTTTTATTAGAAATTAATGAAAAAATAATGTCTGTTTAATGGTTTTAGAAAGGTTATACTAATATTTAACTTGTTATTATTGTGTCACCTTTTTGTTTGTTATAAATTACTAAAATAAGATTGTCACCAACTTTGTCATCAAGAATCATATTAAAATACTTATAAAATTAAATTCTAAAATTATAAATCATTATAAAAAATCTATTACCTTACCTATAATGGTATCTGAATTATAAACTTCAAATCTATAGACAATAATTGACACTTCCATTAAAAAACTAGTAATAAAAAAACACTCGAAGCTGATAACATTCGATGAAGAAAATAAAATATGACTAACTAATATATTTAAAATAAATAATTATAAATGAATTTTATAAAAAAAAAATTAAGTATGAATAAGGTCCTTTAATAGGTGATTAATATGGATATTTTTTTATGCAGTAGGTTAGACCACTTTCAACTAATCCAGATTAAAGGTAAGGGTGTTTCATCTCAATTTCCTTTCTTAAGGCATGTTTTCTTTATGAGAATAATTTTATTTAAATGGTATATATAATTCCTATTGAGTATATAATATCATAAATTATCTTTTATTCAAGGTTTTTAAATTTAAATTTCAATATCTCTCTTTAGAGTTAATTTATTAAAACATTTCTCAAGCCGTAAGTGTTTTTCTTAACTAAATTTATTTTATTCA
This sequence comes from Viscum album, assembly GCA_963277665.1. NCBI lineage: Eukaryota > Viridiplantae > Streptophyta > Magnoliopsida > Santalales > Viscaceae > Viscum > Viscum album. The sequence continues at coordinate 373,202,825 of OY728163.1, read as the reverse complement.
GTCATAATTGTTCCTTTTTTGTCATGGTTTTACATGATGGTTTTCTTCTATTATATGATAATACTATAATAACTTCTCTCTATGGGTGAACTGAAGTTTTTAATTCAAATATTGTTCATTGACGAATTTATTTCTGTATATCTTTGTTAATAATAATCCTCATCCTATTTAATGAAAGTTTCTCTTCCATGTACAAATTTTCTCTTCCTTCCAATGTTCTCCTTTATATATGGAAAACTAATCATCTATTATCTCATGTGAAATTCATCTTTATATTAAAATGTTTTCAAAATTAATTTTCATTAACCCTTCTTATAATGTGGGTTTCTAAAAAATTTATTTTAAAATATTCAAAAGGTTTTTTATTTCATGATCATATGTTTTATCTTCCACTCCACAATTCCTCTAAAAACCTTTATATATTTTTCAAGTAACCATTATTGAATATTATTTTTGAAAGAAAAAATTTTCAAATTTTTTAACTTAACCTTTTTTAACATTTCTTTTGAATATGGCATATAACTTCATCCTTTACAATTATGGTAAAAATGTTTTCCAAAAACTATTTTACAGTTTCTCTTATCATTCTGATCATTCTTACTTAGAAATATTCCTTTAAATGTTTTAAAATGGTTTTTCAAATGATTTTAAATCTGGATTATTTTGAAAAGAAAATAAAATTTCTTGTGTTTTCTAAAATTAAAATTTTTATTTTAAAAAGTAATTCTTGATTTTAAAAGGGATTTTAAATTATTGTGTTTTAAAAGAAGAGTTTAGTAGTGTTTTTATGTCTTCTAAAAGAAAGTTTTTGAAAGACTCATTCTATTATAATTTTTTTATGAAATACATTTTTTAGTTTTAAAGAATAATTCTTATTAATCTCAAAGTATTTCATTTAAATGAAAATAATTTAATGAGTTTTAAAACTTTTCAAAAAGGGGGTATTTATACTCATTTTTCCAGTGAATTATCCATTGATATTAAAAATTAAATTTTCATCTATTTTAATATCCTTAATTCTCCCTATGTTACACTAGGGATATTTTTAAGAAACCATACAACATATTTCTCTGAATGGAATGTGGAATGTTCTAGGAATGTTTTTAATGAAACTCATCACTTTTCCAGGGGTAAATTATATTCATTTGAAGTATGAATGTTTTCATATTCTAACGAAACACATATGTATGCATGATTATTATTATTATGAAATTTGGGGTCATATATCTCTCTCTAATTCATTATTCAAGGATTTATATCTCATGGGATAATAATGGGAAATGAGTAATGATTCTTGGTCCACTATAGTAAATAGGTTATGATGTCATATCTACTATGGGAAACAGGTTTGTAATACCTAGTCTTATATGGGAAACATGAATTAATTCCTAATCCACTATGGGAAATAGTAAGTAATGCATGATCCACTATGGTCAATAGTAACTAATACATAGTCTACTAAGGGAAACAAGAAGTGATGCTTAATCCACTATACCATGATTTGTATACATATTTTTATGCCATATTTCTATGTTATATACTTATAATTATGCTCCATGTATTATGGTTATTATATCACAGTATTATATAATGCTAAGTGTTAATTAATTTGAGATTAATTTTCCCACTATCATGACTTATAGAGAAATATTTTTTTCCATGTTCTTTTTAATAATATATTTCTCCCATGCTCATATTTTCCCATATGATGATGATATAACCTTTTATGTCATGTTGATAATTTTTCCCTTACTAAAAATTTGATCTCACCCCTTTCTTATGTTTCCATTTACTAATTCATGAAGATACGTATAACCTATGTGGAGTCTAGATGGGGTCTAGTGTGGTTTGATTATAGAGAAATGTTCATGAGTATCATAAAATAAGTCGGTTATATAGCTGGTCCTCAAAGACACTAAAACCTTCATTCTTGGTATTTTTTGTTTATTATGAGATGTAATTATTAAATTATTGAAATATATGTAATTTTAGTTTGGAAAATATCAATTAGTATAAAATAAAATTGTAAAATTATGTTTTTTATCACCATACCTGATAGTACGGGTCTAGGGCACCTTCGTGGGTTCCATTTCTCTCATTAGTTGCATAGTTTTTAATTTTGTCATATGAACATAAATTTTTTTATTATTATCATAATTTTAATAGTTACAAAATCAATATGTGTGATAAATATAAACTAATATATAACAATTATTTATTATTTTGTTTGAATTTGAATCATTCTATTCACCCTCCTCATACCTTCTCAACATCTCATCTTAGTCTAACAATTGGTATCAAATCTTGATTCCTTATAAGTATTTAGGTTATAATTATTATTATTCTTATTATAACCTTATCCTCAACTTAATCATCTAAAGAAAAGATATTCATTTATATTTCTTGAGTAAATACTAACAATGGATGGATTCCACACATACCACTATATTTTGATAGAAACGATTATGGCTAATAGAAGCTAAGCATGGAAGCATACCTAAAATATCCAGTCATAGATCACTGAATGGTGATGGTGAAACCATATAGACTATATAATGTTGATCCAAATACACTTATCGATAATGAAGTAGTAAAGCATGTTCTAAATTAAAAAGTCATGAATATAATTCACTATGCTATCAATTAGAGTGTTTTTATCCATGTATAAGTATATAAAACTACTCAATACATATGAAGGATACTATAAGATACACACTAAAATACTAATAAGTTAAATAGAAAAAATCTAGGGATGATACATGGAGAATATCATAACTTTAAGATGGTTGACGATGAATCAGTGAATAATATTTTTTATAGATTCACATGAATTATATATGGTATGAGTACACTAGGAGAGATTCTTTATAATACATTACTGGTAGAAAGGGTGTTATAATCTATAACAAATAAAATTAATGATAAAAATTTGTTAATTTATGATATTAATAATTTCAAAGAGTATACATTGGATGAACTTATTGGTTCACTATCACTGGGAGAACTCGAATTAAAGAATATTGTGGATGAAGAGACTAAAAATAATAACATTATTGTATTTAAATTGAATAGAATTATCTTTACATAAAATTATGACTCTTAGTTATAGGGAATATAAAATTATGATATAGCTAACTTAACTAAATTTATTTGTAAATGATAAAAATAAATAAAGGATTCAAGAAGTGACTTAGAAAGGATACTCAGGATTATGATCAAAATAATAGAGGTAATACTAATAAAATATAATTATGATTCCAAATTAATGTGTTATAAATGTAGGGAAAAGGGTTACATTAATTCATATTACTTGAATATAAATAATGGAATAAAAGACAAAAAAATACAAGAAAAAGGATAAACATGCATTGGTAGCTAGATAGAGCAGTATAGAATATTCAGACTCTAACGATGAATCTATAAGTGAAATAGAATCTTCTAACGTATGATAAATATCTACAAACATTAATGAGTTTAAAAGTTATTTTTATTGTAGTTCTTATTGTGATTCTAATTCTTAATAATCAAGTATTAAATAATTAACTAGGGAAAAAATATAGAAATATGTTTTAAGAATTGTAGAGTTATATAGATAATTACAAGGTGAAAATAATATATATTATATTAGGTGCTTGGGGGTACAATTACATCAAACACACACACACTAAACACACGCATTCTTGAAAGTAAGGTCATAGCCTCCCCAAGGGATAACCTACCTAATTACCCGCTTTATTATATCATATATATTTGTCCTGAAGGCCTAGTGGGCATGTATCCCATTACCTGGCACGTAAGCCCAAATTTTTTTTGCCCAAGTCCCATTTTATGAATAGTACCACTATAATACCTGCCTTATACAGTAATCGCTGCTGCTACAGTGCCTCCACAGCTACAATAGCACTACAGTAACCTGCTCCCCAATGGGTTTTGAACCCCCATTTCTTCATATAGGATTACGGGGTGCTTGCCAATAAGCCAAACCCCAATTACGAAGGTGAAAATAAGATACTTATTAAGAAGAATAAATCTATTACTCATGAGAATATGAAATTAACTCAAGAAAATAAAAGGATTATAAATATTTCTTCTTGTTCAAATTATAAAATTTTTAATGATTTAGAGACTTACCAAAATGAGAATGAAAATTTTAGAAAAGAAATTATTAGTTTAAAATAAAATTTATCTACCTTTGTTTAAGAGAAATAAAAATATAATAAAATGATATCTATGATGAAACTAAATAAATATAAGATTTTCTTTGGATAAAATAATAAAATACTAAAATTATATAAGAGTTTATTTGTTAAAGGAACTAAAATAATTATTTATAATTTTACATTTTTTATATTTTGTATGCAAGGTCTTTATGATAATGAATGTTCATTTAAATTCAATTAATTTTTAAGTCATACTAAAGCTTTTGTTTTTAATAATTTATCTTCTAGATTACCCATAAAAATGTCTAAAATCTATTTGGGTAACTAATATTTCACTTACTAATCTTATAGAACCCAAGATAACTTGGGTACCAAAACCTTATTCTAATTGATTTTTTAGGAAACCTTCCTTAAGAGTGTCAAGGATACATGGTACATAGATAGTGGTTACTCCAAACATACGATTACTGATCCATCAAACATTTTGTATTATAATCAATGTAATAGAGGATCTATAACTATTGGTGACAACTCAAAAAGAAATTTTAATGGGTTTAGTGAGGTAATTATATCTCATATTGTTATAATTTCTGAAGTTTTGTATGTTGAATATTTAAAAAGAATTAATTATTATTTCATATTTTATGATGATCGGATGACTGATAAGTACAAATAAAATAAATTTTTAGTTTTCAAGAATGAATCTGTTTTATTTTAATCAAACAAAAAAGATAATTTCTATTATTTTTTTGAGTTAATTAATTAGAATATTAAGTGTCTTCATGTTTTAGAATCAAATGATATCTTATTGAATAGGAGGCTTGTACATAAGAATTTTTTGTTTTTGTATAAACTATTATAGCATAGATAATTTCTATAATTGTATGAATTGAAAATTATTAAGTATTTTATTTTTTATTCATGTTTAAAATATAAAAAACATAGAGAAACTTTTAGATGTATTAATGAAGTAAAAACTATAAGACTTATTGAATTAATACATCTTGATTTTTTGGGTCCTGTTAAACCTAGTTGTTTAAGTGGTAAGAAGTATGTTGTTGTGATATTGGATGATTATATTATATTTACTTGAACTTGTTTCGTAACTCATAATAATGAAACTTTATCTAAGATTACTACTTTTGTAAATTATATCAAAATCTAAAAGTTATTTAATTATATATATTAAATTTGATAGAGGATATAACTTTTTTAATCTGGAATTTGAGAATTTTTTTAAATAAAATGATTATAATCATTACTTTTATTCTCTTGGAACACCATACAAAAATAAAGAAGTATAAATAAAGAATAAAATTATTTTAAAATTGGTGGGAACTAGGCTTAATGAATTTAACATACCTAAATAATTTTTGGTAGAATCTTTAAATATATATTTTTTATATTTTAAGTATAATTTTAATCAAACCTTTATTAAAGAAAACTCCATGTAAATTTTTGGAAAGAAACCTAAATTTGGTTATTTTAGAGTTTTCAACTGTGAAGTGTTTGTCTTAAATACTAAATATAAATTAAATAAATTCGATGCTAAAAGTGATGAAGGAATTTTTCTAGGTTATTTTAATTTTATTAAGGCCTATAGAGTATATAATAAAATAAATATAGTCATATAATAATCTATTCATATTAGATTTTATGAAAATAATGTGAAATATAATTCATATTTAGAGAATATTGAAGAAGAATTTAGAGATTTTAATTTTTGTGAAGAATAACTTCAAGATAGTGATGTATTTATTGATGGGGAGAATATCCCTTCTCAATCTGATCCTATAATTTGAAAAACTCATAAATATCATACTTTATATAAAGTAATTGGTAATGTTGAGTCTATAATTAAAACTATAATATCTGTTTTAAATTTTTATGCTCATTTTACTTATTTTCTTATTTAGTACCAAATAATATTGCTAAATATTTAAAATATTCTAATTTTATTATCACTATATAAGAATAACTTAATTTTTTTACTAAAAATAATATTTGGAATTTAGTTAAACCCTCTAAGGATAAAAAAATAATTGGAACTAAATGGATATTTTAAAATAAATTAGATGAATATAGTGATATTGTTAAGAATAAATATAGACTTGTTACCAACAGTATTTTTTTAGGAAGAAGGTATTGAATTTAATGAATATTTTACTCCAATTTATAGGATTCAATATTTTAGTATTTTTTATCATTTATGGATTTTAAAGGTTTTAAATTTCTTCAAATGGATGTTAAAATTTAATTCTTAAATGGTTTATTTTTTTAAGAAGTTTGTATTAATCTACAACCTGGTTTTGAACATAAAAATATTAATAATAATATTTTTAAAGATCAAAAATATTTATATAGTCTTAAAAAATATCCAAGAGCTTAGTATAAAATATTGTCTTTTTTTACTAAATAATGGTTTTAAGAAAGTTAAATTTGATCCTACTTTATATATTAAGAAGATATATAATGAGATTTTAACTATTCAAATTTATGTTTATTATATTATTTTTGGTTTCTCTAGTGAATTTATTTGTAGTGAATATTCTAAACTTATGAACAGGGGATTTGATATGAGTTTAAAGGGTGAATTAAAATTCATTTTAGGATATCAAATATTTTAATAAGTGATGGAATACTTTTGAATCTGAATAACCTTTGTGATAAATTGCTTTAACAAAGTTTTTTTATTTTTTTACAACTAACCATTTTGTATAAGAATGTTTTTTTATACATGAATTAAACTTGGACCATCATAATGAGTTCTATAAGAAATTTGAAAGTTTCTGAATATTGAAACCCAAACATAAAGGGGGGGGGAATTATAAATTTGTCTTCTATATTCATAGGATCAAACCGAGGAACATTGAATGAAAAGATGGTAATAAAGATAAAGTTGATGATTGAATGCACCATCAGTCTCAAGTCCATCAGAATGAAGTTAAAGATCTATTGTACTTGGAATTTTTTATAAATTTATATGTTATTTATTGAATGAGTCATATTGTTACTAAAGAGTTTTGAAAGAAGATTGTGAATTCTGGAGTTGTAATGTTTTCATACTTTCTAAAATGAAGTTAGAAGATGCTTTTCTAATCATTAAGCTCTAACAAATAATGAAACATACTCATGATAAAATATTTTGAAGAAATTGATGAAATGTAATGATTGAATCGGTTCCAATGATCAAGAAAAATTCTTCATCAGATTCAAGAAATCCAGACACAAAAGATCAGATCCAAAAGTCAGAATGTTTGAAGCTGATAAAGTTTGAAGAATTTAAAAGTTTTTTAGTGGATTCATCATTGAATACTTTCTATGGTTATGGAAAAATCATCGAAATGGAATTTACATCAAAATGGGAAAATCTTGTGTAATGAGAATTCCTTTGTAATGATAATTCCATCATTATGAGGATTCCATTAGGCTTAAGATAAGGAAGTTTGTCATAATGAGATGAAGAAGAAAGGAATATCATAATGAGCTGAGAAATAAAGGCAGATCATAATAATAAGAATAAGCTGAAGCCGAATAAGTTTCATTGTAATGATATAAGGTGGTTTCATCATACTGAATAAAAGATAGGAAGTTAAAGAAAGGTGATTGTGGAGAAGAAGTTATGTGGAGATTTGAAGAGTTCAAACTTGAAATTCAATTATGCATAAATCTTAAAGAAATATGATAAGGTTTAAAGAAGTCAAATTTTAAGTTTAAATGCGAGAGTTTTTTGGAGTTTTGAAATTTGAGGAAGCGTGGAAAGTATTCAAGTTTCCTGTTCTTTATTTTTTTAGTCGCCTATAAATACTTGCTCAGATCTTTTGTTCTTTGTAACTTTTCATGTAAGTGAAAAAGTAAGATCACTGAATAATTTGAAGTGAAAGTTCCCAATAGTCTGAGGATTATCATATTGAGAATTTGAAAAGAGTTTGAGTTTTTTATATTGAGAATGGGTTCAGCATATCGAGTCCATCATATTGAGTCAATTAGATTGAGAAAGATTAGACTGAGTGTTTGAGAAGAGTTTGAGAAGTGAAGATTAAGTAAGGTAGAATTGTATTAACCTCATCATATTGAGAGAATTGGATCTAGAAAAATAATATTTAGGATCCGGACTGAGCATTTATAGAGAAAATTGAATAGAGTCTTTATTATTTTGTTTTAACTCAATTATTTTGTAGAAAAATGTATAAACTTATGAGATTCAGTATAATATTTTCTAATGAGAGATAGAATGTTTCTAATGGGAGTTGTCACGAGTTGTATTCACCTCTTCATAATAGTTAATTTCCATAGACCCATGGGAGTAACTATGGCAAGGATGTAGGTTCTCACACTAAGGCCTAACCTTGTAAATCCTGTGTTCTTTACTTTATTCCCTACTTTTTCATCCATTAGTATTTAATAAAATATGTTAAGGAAATAAATCTTAATAGGTTATAAGGGTTAAGTGTTAAAAATTATTGAAACTTATAAAAACTGAACAACCGATTCAACACCCCCCCCCCCTCTCTTAGTTGTTATTTGATCCTTTGTAACTTCAATTGGTATTAGAGGGAAATGTTCCCTTGTTGAATCTTTATCATCGATAATATTAATTTTTTCAACAATATAGGAATTCCTACATTTAATGGAAAAAATCATTATGGATGGAAAAATATGATGATTCCTTATCTCCTATCTCTTGTCTTGGAAGTTTCTGATGCTGCTACTATTGGTTTTCCTCCTATTGATAAATATTCTCTTATGAAGTTTGTTAATAATAGAAATATAGAAGTTGATGGAAATACTATAAATGTAACCCTTATGTCCTAATCATTTAATTTTTATCTGAAGTTGATGGGTCTCAATACTTCAAAAAGTATGTGGGACAAGCTGGAAAGTATTTTTGAAGGGAATAATAAATTAAAGGAAGAAAAGATACAAATATGTCATAGTAAGTATAAAGACATTGGAATGAGAGATGAAGAAACTATTGATGAATACTTCACCTACAACATCATTGGATTTGGAAATGCCTTAAAATATTCTATAATTGTGAAGAAACTTATGAGAAATATCCAGGATAGGTTTGATTCTAAAATTTCCTCTATAAGATAAGGATAATTTATCTCTTGATGAATTTCATAACTTTCTTATTTCTTCAGAAATGAGAAAGTCTTCAATGTTTAAAATGAATATGAAATATGAAATAGATTTTGAAGATATGATAAAGTTGAAAATTCAAGATGTTGAAGATGTTGATCCTTTTGACTCTAAAGGCAAATAGGATGATTATTTTAATGATAAAATCATGTCTCATATATGCAAGAACTATCGAATTGGAAGATGAAAGTATGGAGTTAAAATTTCTCTCAAATTTTTTGAGTATGGTGGAATTAGACACTTTTCTGTGAATTTCTCAAAGAAGAAAGTTGAATAATATCAATATTATTCTAATAAAAAACCTTAATGGAAAAATTGTAGAAAAAGTTATAAAGAATAAAATTCATCCAAAAAATCTAAAAACATATTGGGAATAAGAGAAGTATGTTAAGTAAGAAAGATGAATCATGCTCAACTTAAACAGTTATTTAGAAGATGAAAGTTCAAAAAATTCAGAACCATCATTGCAAAAGCTGAGAAAGTTGAATGCTCCTAAAATAGTGAAAAAGAAGGAGGTGAAGAATCTTATAGAGTATCATCTTAGAATAGAACTTTTTACATGTCTTGAGAAAAAAAATCTCTCAAGAAAGAAATCATAATGATAAAGAAATATTGTGAATAATTTTTTGAAGGAAGAAAATATGTCATAAAGTATGAGGATGAATACATTTAGGAGTTCTTAATTTAAAAAACTTAGAATTGTTGAATAGGGAAATATGGTTTAAGATCTCAGTAAGAAGTTGGTAGTTAAGGAAGAAGAAGTTAAAAAGTTTCAATAAAAACTACTTGAGTCTGAAAATATCTTGATAAATATGAAATAAAACTTTGAAAAAGACTTGGAATTAAAATATTAGACTTCTAAATTTATTGATAAGAATCAAATCAAGAATTAGGTGAAATCCTCACCCACCAAAAATAATGTTTCATCTAATTTTTATAACATTTTAGGTTCTGAAAAAAAAATATTGGGAAATATTGGGTGGAAAAAGGATGTGAGAAACCTATCAAATCTACAAAAGTTGAAAACTCACCTAGGTGGAAAGATGGTACACGACCAGAGTATGTTGAAACATGAAGAAGTTATCAACATCAACAAGGATTCTATAAAGAAAGATATAACTTTAATAAAAAATTAATATTTTATGACTATTTCTAGTGTTGTGGAATCTATGGCCACAAAGCTTATAATTGTTGGTATAACCTATATCTTCTCAGAAGAAGGTATGATGAAAGAAATATGAATATATTTTATAATCCATAGGAAGTTAGAAAATAAAAATCTCAAGATGTAAGAAACCATCCAACAAAAAATCAATTTTAATGTTTGGAAGAAGTTTGTGGAAGATGTGATGAGGCTGGTCATTATGCTGAAAAATGTATGACACTCCTTCCAAAACAAGTTTCTTATAGTGTAAAAATAATAATTTGGAAAGAATAGAGTTAAATAAAGAGAATTTGTTTTTTAGAAAACTTTAAAATCAAGTAAATAGAATAAACCATGGATAATTGATAGTGTTTGTTCTTCACATATGATAGGTGATATGAAAATCTTGAAACATATTGAAATTCATGATGGAGGAGCAGTTACCTTTGGTAATGATAGTTCCTTAAAAATAATAGGAATCGGAATGACTAGGATTGAAGTAGAAAAGTTGAAATCTAAGGAAGTTTTGTTTATTTATGGGATAAAACATGGCTTACTTAGTGTAAGTCATCTTTCTGATGATGGAAAATAAGTAATATTAAAAAAAGATTCTTGTATTATCAAAAGTGTGAAATATGGAAAAAGTGATTACAAAAGGAGAAAGAACCAATGGAAATATTTTCCAAATATGAGAATTTAACAACTCCTATTACTCAAGTGCTAAAGATGAAAATAAATTATGGCACTAAATACTTGGCCATCTTAGATAGATAACATGAATAAAATTTCTAAAGTTGATGTTGTCAGAAACATTCCATAATTGAAAAGTAGAGAAGAATTTGTTTTTAATACTTTTTATAAAGGAAAAATTAGTAATAAGATTTATAAGTGAGTTGAGATTATGTCTATCATACCACTTGAACTTATTCATTCCAATTTATGTGTGTTGATGAGACATCAATCAATAAAAGGATATTTTTACTTTATTACTTTAATTGATGATTTCACTTAGATGAAAAACAACATGTTTATGAAACAAAATTCATAGGTTGTAGAAATGTTCAAGTTTTTCATAAAAAGAAGTTGAGAAAGAAATGGGGGTTTATATAAAGATTTTGAGAACATATAATGGTATTAAATTTATAATCAATTTTTTTAAATCTTATATGGGAAAACATGATATCAAACATCAGTTTAGTGCTCCATATACTCCACAAAAAATGAAGTAGAAAAAATAAATAATAGAAGCTTTGTGAAAATGGGAAGAAGAATGTTATAATAATATAAAATTTCAAAGTTTTATTGGAAATAAGTTATTTTTACTTTTATACATGTTCATAATATATGGTTTATCATACTGGAATCCAACATGACTTCTTAGGAAATGTGTTATAACAAAAAACCTTCATTGAAGTACTTAAATGTTTTTTTAAGTCCATGTTTACTTAAATTCAAAAATTTGAATTTGGGAAATTTTGGTGAGAAATATGAGGAAGGAACTTTTAGGGGATATTCAACAAATAGAAGAAGTTACAAATATTGGAACAAATATTTACAAAATTTTGTGGACTCATATGATGTGAAGGTAATTGGAAATCAAAATTCCGTGAAAAAACTTGTTGAGAATACTGAGGAGGATAAACTGGAGATTTCCAACGATAGTGAAAATAAGTCAAAACATCCTTATAAAGATTTAGAAAATTCATATGATGAGGAAAGTTCAGTTGGGGAAGAACCTTTGAAATTTCCTACTTTAAAAAAACATGTTGATTCCAAAAACATTATTGGAAATCAGAAGGCTCCGGTTCAGATAAGAATAAATTTGATATTAGAAAATAAAACTTCACTTATCACAAAAGTTGAAGCTGAATCGGTTTCAAAATCTGTCAAACACAAATAATGGGTGGATTATATGAATGAAGAGTTAGATCATATTGAGAATAATGAAACATGGTAAATTTTTTCACATCCAATAAATAAAAATGTTATCAGAACCAAGTGGGTTTATAGAAACAAGTTAAATAAACGTAGAGAAATTTAAAGAAACAAATCCAGGATTGTTTGTAAAGGCTATATATGAGAGGAAGGTGGGGATTTTAAAGAAACAATTTCTCCATTTTCAAGATTATAAACTATTATAATGTTTCTTTCAATGTCCTCACATCTGAATTACAAAGTTTATTAGACTGGTGTAAAGTCAAATTTTTTTAAATAGTGATATTGAGGAATAAGTTTACATTAAATAACTTTGTGGGTTTCTACTTGTTGAGGATGAAAAAATGTTTATAAACTGAAGAAATATTTGTATGGGATGAAATAATATCCGTGTTCATGGTATTCAAAACTTAACAATTGTTTGAGAATGCAAACTTTTTCTGAGGGTAAAGTTTTTAGAAACTTATATGTGAAATATTTTGACTTTGTAACTCTAATTATAATTTTTTATATGGATGATATATTTATTTATGGGGATAAATAATATGTTTGTATAACATTGTTTGAGGAAATGAAGAATAATTTGGAAATTTCTATGTTAGGATAATTAAATTTCTTCCTTGGATTACAAGTTCAACAAAAGGAAAAATACATTTTATTATATCAAGAAAAGTATTACCTATAATTTTTAAAGAAGTTTGGGATAGAAGAATCCAAATAAGTTTCTACTCATATTCCAGTGAGCACAAAAGTTGAGTAAAGATTAATCTGGAACAAGTGTGAATCAGAGAGATTTTAGGAAGCTGATAGGAGGGCTTATTTACCTTACAACCTCAAGGAATAATATTTTTTATGTTGTTAATTTATGTTTCGGGTATCAAAGTAATCTAGAAGAGTCACATATGTTGGTATAAAATAGTATTCTGAGATATTTCAAAGGAACAACTTCACATGGGTTGTTATAAAAAAGAAATTATGACATGAAGTTTCATGTTTATACTAATTTTGATTGGGATAGAGGTTGTAATGATATAAAATCAACCTCATGAGGAACATTTTTATTGGGTGAATGTTGTGTGAGATGGAATAGTAAGAAACAATGTTCAATAACTTTAAGCATAGATGAATTTGAATATGTTTCATCTACCCAGGGTTGTGCTTAAATATTGTGGATAAAAGTTCAGCTGGAAGACTTGAAAGTGAATTTTTATGAACCATTGAAAATACTTTATGATAGTAAAATTGAAATTGATCTTTTTAAAAATCTTATCCAACATTCAATATCAAAACATATTGATATAAAGTTTCACTTTATAAAATAGAAAGTTTCTCCTATAGATGTTATGCTAAAATATATCTCAAAAAGGTATCAAATTACTGATATTTTTAAAAAGTCATGTTGAAAGAAAGATTTGAGGAATTGAGGTTACAACTTCATGTTCATCCTCCTCCCATGACTTCCTAAACCTCATAATGAATTACCCCCATTGTTCTTTGGATTAAGATGAAAAAGGGGGGAGAAAGTAACAAACAACTTTGTATTGTAAGAAGTTTTTACTTATCTTTATTTTATGAATCTGAAGTTATGGTTATCATATAATGGGGGAGAGAAAAAGAAAAAATTAAGGAAAATAAAAGAAAAGTGAGAGATGAGAAAATAAGAGTGAGGAAATTTTATCTTTACATGGCTGAAAGTTTTTATTGCCACTAATGGATTGAATTACTTCAAAAACATTACTTTATCTAGTAGTGTGGTTTCATGACACTTTTTTAGATAAATTTTATATTTTGATAAAATTTTATAAACTTGAGTTGTTTACAAAAGTTGAGTTGTAAAAAAAATTGAGAGTTTGAAAATTTGTTAATAATGGTTGTCAAAAAATCCAAAGTGGGGATTAAAAAACCTTTACGATAAATTTTTTTAAGAAAGTTTTTGTATTTGTAGACAACCAATATTTTTTTATAAGAATTTTTTGTTATACATGAATCAGAATAATTCAATTTTAATGAGTTTTGTAAGAAATTTTAAAGTTTCTAAATGTTAAAACCCAAACATAAAGGGGGAAAAATTGTTTTTGAGAAAGTTGTTTTCTTGATTTAGTATATCAGACCCAACAACATCATATGAAAATATGGTCAGAAACCTGAAGTTTTTTATCAAATTCACCATCGTTCTTAGGTCCATCGATATTAATCTCAAGATCCATCATACTCAACATTTATTAAAAGTTTATATGTTTCTAATTGAAGAAGTCGTATTGTTGCTGATGAGTTTTGAAAGAAGATTGTAAATTTAGGAGTTAGAATTTTTTCATACTTTATAAAATGAAGTCATACAATGATTTGTTGATCATGAAGTTCTTATAAATCATGAAAAATATTCATCATAAAATATTTTTAAGAAATAGAGGAATCATAATGATTGAATCGATTCCAGTGATCAAGACAAAGTCTTTATGGGATTCAAGAAATCCAGACACAAAAGATCAGATCTATAAGTCAAAATGTGTGAAGATAATGAAGTCTGAAGAATTTAAAAGTTTCTAAGTGGATTCATCTTTAAATAATTTCCATCATTATGGGAAAAAAATCATCATAATGTTATTTCCATCATAATAGGAAAATACATTGTAATGAGAATTACATCGTAATGATAATTCCATCGTTATGAGGATTCCATCAGGCTGAATCTAAGGAAGTTTGTCATAATGTGATGAATAAGACATACATATCATAATGAGATGATAAAGAAAGAAAAATTGTAATAATAAAAGATGGTGAAGTTGTGGAAGTTTCATCATAATGATCTGAGGAGGTTTCATCATACTAAAGAAAAGACAGGAAGTTCAAGAAATCTGATTATAAAGAAGAAGTTATGTGAAGAGTCTAAGAGGTCAAAATGGAAATTAAATTATGCATAAATATCATAGAAATCTGAGAATGTATAAATAAGTCAAAGTTAAATTTTAAATGTGATATTTTTTTGAGTTTTGAAAACTAAGGAAGTGGGGAAAGGTTTAAAGTTTCCAGGTGTTTCTTTTCTAAGTCTTTTATAAATACTTTATCATATCATTTATTCTTTGTAACTTTTCATATAAGATCAAAAGCTATATCACTGAAGAATTGGAAGTGAAAGTTCCCATCAGACTGAGGAATATTTTATTGAGAATTTGATAGGTGTTTGAGTTTTTCATATCAAGAATGGGTTCATCATATTGAGTCAATTGTATTGAGTCAATCGGACTGAGAAATATCAGAATGAGTGTTTGAGAAGAGTTTGAGAAGTGCGTATTGAGTAAGGGAGAATCATATTGACCTCATTGGATTGAGAGAATTATATCCTGTCAAATCAGACTGAGGATCTAGACTGAGAATTTCTGGAGAAAATTGAACAAAGTCTTGATTATTTTATTTTGGATCAATTTTTTGAAAGAAAATTTGAAAAAGTGATGGGAGTCAGTGTAATATTTCCTATCAAGAGATAGATTGTATCTAGTGGGAGTTGGAACAAGTTGAATTCACTTATTCATAATAGTGAATTTCTATCGACCTGTGGGATTGTCTATGGAAAGGATATAGGTTCTCACACTGAGGTTGAAACTTTTAAATCATGTGTACTTTACTTGCCTTCCTACTTTTTCATGCATGATTATTTACTAAAATTTTATAAGGAAATAAATATTAATAGTTTATCGGGGTTAAGTTTTATAAAGTATTGAAACTTATAAAAAGTGAACACTTGATTCAACCCTCCCCCCTCTCAATTGTTATTAGATCCTTTGGAACTTAAAATTCAATCTAAGTATTCTAAAGAATTAGTTGAAATATTTTTTCTTGATTTTAGTAAAACTTTTAGAACCCTTATGAGTAATACTTTTAAATTAGATTTAGATAAATATAAGAAACCTATAGATATTAAATTGTTTAGAGGAATAATAGGAAGTTTACTTTATTTTATATATATAAGGCCTAATATATTGTTTATTGTTTTTATGTGTGATATATTTCAATATGAGCCTAAATAATCTCACTTGAAGGACGTTAAAAGAATCATTAATATGTTAAAGGAATTTTAAATCATTATTTAATCTATTCTGTATAGAATTTTTTTTATTTTTTAGTTATTATGATTCTGATTTTGGAGGCTATAAAATTACTAAAAAGAGAACTTCTAGTATGTTCCATTTATATAGTAAGAGTTTTATTTCAAATAGATTAAATATATAATTATCAGTGACCTTATCAATATATAAAGTTGAGTATATGTTTGTTGATAATTATAGCGCTCAATGTTTATATATTAAGAAAACTTTATCTAATTTTTATGACAATTCTAATAAATTTCTATTTACAGTGATAATAGTTATGTTATTTCAATTTCCAGGAACTCTTTGAAACATTCAAGATATAATCATATAGATGTTAGTTTTTATTTTATTATAGATTATGATAATAAAGGGGGTATTATTTTGAAACATGTATCAAATGATGATCAATTGGATGAAATATTTACAAAAACTTTGGATGTAATGAAATTTTATAAGATTAAATCTAAACATAGTATGATGGAATATTAATGGCATTTTTCATGTTTGAATCTGACTATTATTTATAAATTTTATAACTATTTTAATTATTCTTATTACAGAAATAAATTACAACGGGTTGGATATTTTTAGTGTTTTTATTATATTTTATGCATGGTTTTATTTATGTTTATCAATGATTTGATATTTATAACTATTTTTTATTTTTATACATTATTTAATGGTGTGATTAATTATTTTATTTATTTTGTATCATGATCTAGTTTTATAGATTAATCATTTATAGTTTTTTGTGATTAAAAATGATTTTTTTTAAATAAAATACTAATTGATTTTCAACTTTTTTATTAATTTCAGAAGAGAGTTTTTGTAATTTTCAAAAAATGGGTAGATTCTTAGTATTGATAGGATATTTTTATTATTAATTTTTTATTTATAGTGTGTTTATTGTGCTCTTTTTATAATTAAAATACCTCACATTATTATTTTAACTTAGTATTTAATTAATTAGTTGATTATAATTTCTCACAACATCATTATTAATTTTTATCTTGTTATACATTATTCTTTAAGAATTTCATGATTATAGTTTTTAATGTTTAATTTTGTGATAGTTAATTATTCTAAAATTTTGATAAGGTAAATGAAATATATATAATTTTCAATGAACTCTATGAAAACTAGAATGAACCTTATAAAAACTAGAATAAATGCTATGAAAATTAACCCTCTAAAAATAAACCCTACAAAAATGAACCTTATGAAATATATGGACTTTAAGAAATATATTCTACCATATGAAATTTATACTTTTTGAAATTTCAGTTTTGTGATTATAATATTTTTGGTGAATTAGTTTTTTATTAAATTATTATTATTTGATTCACACTACTTTTTTTGAAGTGTTTTTTCCCATGTAAGATTTAAATAATTATTGGAGTTTAGAAAAATCTAAATACATTTAAAATTATAATAAATGGATTATTTTATAGAAACCTTAGATCTCTACCATTGATTGAAATATAGAAACACCTATGTAAATAAAATCTTTGAATATGAGGACTGATCATTGGAGAATCATTTATAATCACTGGTTGAGGGATTTGGATGAATAGACATATATAGATTGATACATACATGAGACTATGTGATTAAAATGATCTACTCATAATATTAAGGGATAAATTTACATCTACTATTTTTGTCCTCTGTAATTTTTATTTTTTTTTTATTTTAGTTTAAAAGTTTTATTGTTTTTTTACTATTGGATTGTTATTTTACCTGGAAAAATAAATTCTATTTATTTTGGTTATATTTCCACTATAAAAGGTACACCTTTTTTAGGTTTTGACTCCCATGTAAAAGTTAGGCTATTTGTTTATTATAGTGCCTTGGTCCATAGAAATGCAGGGTCTTATAAATGGTTATCGCATCCTTTAAAAAGTGAAGTTTTTTATTTTATTGGGTTCCATTTAAATTTTTGAAAAAGATAGAAGTGAAGAATAGATATAGGATCATATTGATTTGAAATACTATAAAGATATGGTGTTCCTATTTTTTTATTTTCTATTGTGTTGAATTACTATTCATTCTATTGCATGAACTTAATATTGTTTATTATTGTAGAAATTACACTAGTCATTGAATCTATATTAATGTTAACTCTAAATTGATATTGAACATTGTTTTATTTTATTTTTTGAATTTGAATTGGTATATTCACCCCCCCCCCCTCTAAACCTTCTCAACATCTCACCTTGGGCCAAAAATATATACAATGTATATGAGACATCATGTGGTGGACATTTTCATATGGATATATTAGTATGTTTGATTGATATTTAACTATATCCCTTTATAGGTTGAGTAGAATTGGTTGTTTTCTATAGTAAACACTTTTCTTATATCTATGAAATTGGGATTTCATATTTTTTGTCAATGCTACATAGGCATATAGTGTCACACAGTTAGGATTTAGGATAAGGATTTAATTTTAGATACATTTTTTGTTTAAAATTATAAGATATTGATAAAATTTATTTGAAATAGTTTTATATGGATTCATAAAGAATTATGAAGTTTATTATAAAGTCCTTATTTAATTTTAGTACTGGTGTGATATTTTTTTATATTCACTAAAATTTATATCGCATTTTATAATATACCTTCAATAAGAACCTATGATAAATAATATAGATTTCCCCACCATATATTTCAATTGGTATCTATCTAATTTATGATAGAAATACAATATGTAATATCATATGCATATATTTTTTCATGTCTACCAATTAGTTTCCTTTAGTTATGTAATTACTTAGATTTTCCATGAGCTATTTTTCATATATTGTATGGATTATTTTCAAGACTAGGCACTGAGACAATGTTCTATTCTGAGGATCGGTGTGCCCGGAATAAATGTTTGAAATATATTAAATAACACATGTGCTCAGTTTACCTAAAAAAGTGTAATAAATTCTAAACAAAGGTTTGGATCGGAAATTTGAGGGCACCATTGAGTGTAGAACATGAGTTTTACCCTAGTTTCAACTTAACATTGGTCAGCATGGGTAATTTGTAGAAAAGTCATTACAGGTGTGGAAATGAATAAAATAATTAATTAAATTATTTTACTTCATTTTTTTGATGCAGTGATATACGTGGCCTTAAATATATTATTATGTAAAAATACTAGGGTTGGCTATATAACCATAGAATCATTATAGATCCATTCAAGAGAGAATTTGAGTATTTCTATTAGACAAATAGTGACCGGATTGTGGACCAACGATCGACACATAATGGATTCAAAGTATCTCACCAACAATCATGGTGTAGCTGCATTCTTCATCAGTGATCGATCTGAATCAAGGTAGGGCATATGTTTATTTGGATTTTCTTCTCCATTCTAAATTTATATGATGAACATGAATTAATATTCCAACATATTGATTCATGGATCATGCATATTATATGATATGTTATTTTTGGGAATTTTAATTGGGGTAATTCTTTGTGATTTTTGATTCTTAGATTGTCATTATAATGGAAACAAACCTAGATTGAAGCAAGCATCAATCAATATCCATTCCTCTTTATTATTCTTTTGATTTTCTCCTTTGATTCTTCATTCTCCATGGTCATTCTTTATTTTTACTAAGGTTTGACATATCCTGAGGAATCGATCATTACACACTCATTTATTGTAAAAAAGATCCAATATCATAGATTTGTGATCGGCACAACACAATGGTGGTGTGATGATGGAAGTGGTGGAAACTTGGATGGTTTTGGATACCCAATTTAGTGTTCTTCAGCATAAAAAAAGAATGATGAACGATCCCATTTTTCAAATAGATATATGTCTCAGAATGTGTTAATTGGTAATGGATTTACTCATCAAGTATTGACCATCAATTATCTAGAAATGTGGTGGATGGATCAGTGGTCGGAGGAGTGGCAGAAGACACGTGCAGCGGATCTGGAATTATAGTAAATTTCACACTACACGACGTGTATGTCAGATCTAGACATCATGTGAGGAACCCTTTGTGGTGGTTATGGTTTTGGGAGATACATAAGTGCAAAATGAAATGTGACTATGTCACATGTTGTGTGACCTCTTCCTGGAAACTCGAAATGTACCTCAGAGGGTATACAGACATGAGTTGGAGTACACAGGTTGGAGCACGCTGTGTACTCCCTTACATGGAAATGGCCTGGACCAGAGTACATGGGATATACTTTGTACTGGTAGATGGTCACATGTACATGGGTTGAAACTGTGTACCGGCACATAGGTAGACTATACAGGAATCCTACACACTATATACCTCTATATAGATATGGACATGTATTGATACATGGTCCATTTACATGGGAAGAACATGAGGTCAATGGACATGGTATGTAACCCTTATACATGTTGTGTACTTTCTTAGACATGGCTTCGATCCCTTATCCTCTGTATCTTGGAAAAGTTTCATTAGGTTGAATTCCCCATATCCTTTCCCAAATGGTTAGTATGGAATTGTCTCCTAAACATAGGATAGTGATCCCTTTAGTAGGAGTTATTAGATAGAGTCATTGGAATACCTCTGTGAGGTCTGGAGTGATATCCTCTATTAATCTTTGTGCTCTAGGTGGATTTCTTGTTATCATCATGACCAATTCTATATAGGAATTGATCCACTTCTTAGTAGGTTAATCTAGATTTAATTGTTGGTATCACCCTATGGCCTTGAGATTGATCCTCGTCTATGTATCTTATTTTTCATACTGCCAGCATGTACTTATAATGGAGAGACCCAAAGAACACTACCTCTCATATGGACTTCATTAATGATTTCATACTCAAGAGTGTTTTCTATCGGATGAATGCTTTGTGGAATCTTTGCGCTGGAATCATAGGCTGGTATATTGTGGTTGTGACTTACCTTTAGAATATGTGTCATTGTTGAGTATATCTAGATATTCTTGTTATATGTGTTGTAGAAATATAACTATGTATATATGAATGTACTTACTTTTTTTATGTGTTTTTTGGTTTCAAGGTATCCTACTAAGTATTGTTATACTCACCTATGCACGGGCTTTTCCCACACATGCCATGTCATGTGCATAAAATTGACCTTTTGATAGAGTCCTTGATGGGCCAGGACCAGACAGTTCTTAGTGAGACTGGACAGACTAAGGTGTGTTCCAGTGGTACCTAGATAGTAGCCCCTTTACTTTCAGGTTGGATTTTTTCTTAGACTCTTTTTTGTTGGGATCGTTTTTGGACATATTTACTTTCATTTACTTCCTATCGTACTCTGGTTAAGGGATTTAGTTGAATGCATTCATGGTTGTTCAGTTGTTTTTACATTTCATCATTATATAGGCTTGGAGATGTGTGTGTGTGTGTGTGTGTGTGTGTGTGTCTAGGTACTTAGTCTAAGGCCTCCTATGTTAGTGATATACCTTCTCAGCACTAGTCAACAGCCCCTATCCTATTAGAGGTGGGCTTGGGGAGTATCAAAATAGTCCCCTATAGGATAATTTTTGATAGAGTAGTATCAAAGGAGTTGGTTATACCTTAGGAACATAGTCTGTGAGTTTGGTTTGGGGTGACAGTATTAAGTGTTTCAAGTTCGTCTTTCAAGACAAGGACTCCAGTGTTGGTGTGGTGGCTAACGTGTCCATATAAAAAGTCTTTGATCACCCATTTTTAGACTCAATACATGAGAACTCTGGTTGTAGGTAAAATAGTGGTACATGTATCATATTGGAATGGGTTGTGGTTTCTATGTCCTTCTTGAGCCAGCTCTCCAGATATACTCATTGATCATGGTCTATCTTTCTTTACCTTCAGGATGCCTCGGCAATGTATTCCAGATGGGATTCAACATCATGATCATGAGGATGATCCCCTTAGTGATGAGGTGTCAATACAAGGACCAGTTCTCGATATGTCACCTCTGGGTGGTGAACTATCTATGTCACCACCTATGGAAAAGCACATGATACCAACAGTACCAGCAGATGAGGTGCATAGGCTGAGCACACTTCATGAGTTTCAATGAAAGAGACCCCACAAGTTCTAAGGAAATCCCAACCCCTATCAACTGAGTACTAGCTTGAGGTGTTAACCAGAGTTTACCATCTGGTCAGGATACCAGCAGATCAAATGGTGTTCCTGGAGATGATCCTTCTTCATGGATCAATAAGAAGATGGTGGGGTTTAGTGACCCAGTCTTATGATGAGGTTTCTCTAAAATGGTTAGATTTAGAGCACCTTTTCATAAAGGAGTTATCACCATTTATAATAAGGGTTGTATGTATCCAGGAGCTTCTGTGGCTCTAATAGGGTAGCATGACGGTAGTAGAGGATTCATCGAGGTTTACCAACCTCTATAGGTACTTGATGGATATGATTAAGGATCAGTTCTTTAGAGATCGGACCTTTGAGCATGGTCTTTTAGAGAAATTTAATCCAGTTTTATCCCTCTAGGAATTCTTACCTATTCTAGGGTGATCAAGTAATATTTGGTGGTCGAGAGTTTCTTGGTTGAGCATATATATCCATTGGTGCTAGTGTTGGGCACACAAGAGTAGAGACCTCACCAGTAGGGAGCCAATGTCAGTATCAGGGGATGATACATGTGATACATTTTAGTAGGAGGTCTTGGGATAGAGGTTATATGGTTCAGGGCTCACAGGGTGGGTCCAGTTAGCCCGAAGATAGGTGTTGCTACTCATGTGATGGAAAGTGACATCTTTTATCAGATTTTTTGGCCGTTGTATAGTATACAAAGAGACTATGGATAAGGAACAAAGGCAAAGGCAGTGGTAGGATTAGGAAGGTTTGTAGGGTGGCGGATGTGGAATAGGAGATGGGAAAGAATCATAAGGAGGTAGATGCTTTGACTTGTTACCACCACCACACCTAGGTGGTCCATGCTAGGCTCAAGGAGCTATAGAACAAGGGAAGGGATAGATTTAGGCTGTCGAAGATTACGAACCAAAGGCTTTGGGAATTATTCAAGGTATGATATATGTCTTTTATACCTTAGCTTCAGTACTGATAGACATAGGTTCTAGCCATTACTTTCTTTCCACATACCTTGTATGAGACTTAGAGACTCTGGTTGATCCCTTGGCTCAACCTTTGTGCTTGGAGACTCCTACTAGAGAAGAATCAGTGATCACACACTTGTTTCAGTAGTGTGACCTGACTCTTAGAGGCGATAGTTTCTATTGGAATATCTTCGTATCAGTGATGTGGCATTACCACACCATCTTAAGTATGGACTGGATATCCACTTTTCATTCCTAGGTTGACTGTTTCTAGTGGAGGATGTAGTGTGATCATAGTGACGTAATTATATTTTCTTTTTCTAGTAAAAAGGAAACTCATACAGTGTAGGTTGGACTCATGCATAGGAGGGTACAGTCTATTTCTCATCAGTTGGATAGCCTGGCCCTTGGTGCAATGGATATTATGAGTTCCTAGTTTCTTAAATTGGTGGTGGAGTATGAGGACGTCTTCCTTGAGTATGTTCTAGGTTTACCTCTCCACCAAGAGATAGACTTCTACATTGATCTACACCCAAATATAGCACCAATATCTATGTCAGCATATCATATAGCTCTCATGGAGCTTTTTGAGGTGAGGGTGCAGTTGGAGGACTTGAAAAGGAAGGTATTTTTTATATGAATTGTTTTACCCTAGGCAGCCCCAGTTTTGATCACAAAGAAGGAAGACAAAATCTTGAGATTATGTGTGGATTACTGGTGCCTGAACTAGGAGACTGTGAAGAACATATTTCAACTATCAAGAATCGATAACCTATTTGATCAGTTGATAGGGGAACGATGGTTCTTGAAGGTTGGCCATGGTTTAGGTTATCACCAACTATGAGTGCAGGATGAGGATATATCAAAGATAGCATTTTGATGCTACTATGGTCACTATGAGTACTTGGTGATACCATTTTTCATGATGAACGCCTCAATAGTGTTCATGGGACTCATGAATTGGATCTTTTAGCCTTTCTTAGATCATTTCATGGTAGTCTTAATTGATGATATCCTTGTGTACTCAATTTCTTAGGAGAATCATGAGAGACACTTGAGGATGGTTTTGTACATACTCTGAGAGCACCAGATTTACGTAAATATCTCAAATTACAAGTTCTAGATTCAGGAAATACACTTTATGGGACATGTTATCTCAGCAGATAGAGTGGTAATGTACCCAGCCAAGGTTGAAACAGTGTTAGCTTGGGATCCACTCAAGAGAGTAATAGAGGTTCAGAGCTTCCTTAGGTTGTTTAGATATTACCATAGAATCATACCTAATTTTTCTTGGATGCCATAACCCATGAAATATTTGACTCAAAATGGGTAGTCTTTCATGTGGACATAGAGGTTCAAATAGGCTTTTTTGTAGTTGATGTAGAGTTTGACAAGTATTCCCATATTAATACTTCCATAGGAGGGTGTAGGGAATGTAATGTTCTTTGATGCATTAGGTACCAGGTTTGGTTGTGTTATGATGCAGAGGTAGGTAGTGATTTCCTATGTTTCACACTAGTTGAGACCACATGAGCAGAACTACATGACAGATGATCTTGAATTAGAAGTGGTAGTCTTTGCACCAAATATATGGATATTCTACCTGATTGGAGATTGGTTTATCATCTTCTCCAATCACAAGAGTCACAATTATATCTTCTCTCTGGAGGATCATTACTTGAGACATAGGCGATGGCTATAGTTCCTCTAGGATTATGACGTCAAAATTGTCTATACTCTTGGGAAGGGGAATGTGGTAGAAGTTTCTCTTAGCTAGAGATCTTGTTCACAATTGTTCAATGAGGAATTAGAGAAGTTGGACTCATTGTAGTTATACTTTGTGGATGTAAATGGAGTAGCTTACCTCCAGTTGATGGTTTTTACACCTCTACTCTAGCAGCGAGTCAGGGAGGCACAACTAGAAGATACCAACTGTGAGACCCTATGTATTCAGATATCCCTTTAACATGCACTTGATGTATTTTCTAAAGTTGGGGAACATTTTGTTATTTTCATAGGATGCATGAAGATACCAGTGATGTTGTGGTAGGAGGTTCTAATAGATTTTATATTAACCCAATTAGGTTAAATTCTCTAATATGGGGGGTGAATCAGGGTATGAAAAATTAAAACAACTTCCCATTTAGATCTTGTTTTTTTTTGAAAAAAAAATATTCTTCTCTCCCTTTCCCAATGAAATGTATGAATAGAAATGAAATCGTGCACAATACATAGAAATTTTACTTGGTTCACCCTTATTGGGATACATCTAAGGAACATATAATGGTAATGTACTGATGTACCAAATCCACTAAGGATCACTTAAAAATTCAAGTTTAGGGATAAATCACTTATAAAACTAGGTTCACTTCCTTTATAAAGTTCAAAGTAGACTTGTTGTCCCTCCAGGTTAACATCCAATCACAAATTGAAAGCTCACTGCTCTCTCAACTAAAGTGTTTTTACTGCTCCTTCATAATAATCCACTTTGATATCTTGAATCAATATGTTTTACACCTCATTTAGTGTATCATTAATTTTCACTTTCATTCACTTGATAAATACCCATTTACCACAGTATTACTAGGAAACTTCTATCTTCCGTGCGACCTTGGGATGTCTTGTGCACAACTTTAGCACTTTGTGCACAACATTTGAGCTTAAGTGTCAAACTCTCAACCTCCACGTACTATTGTGGAAAAACCTCTTGCACGTAGATTTATGATTTTTTCAAAAATATCTTTCTATGAAACTCCCCTTTCACAAAACACTTACGTGATTTGGAGCCCTGATTTTCTATAAGGTTTGAGCTATTGAAGTGAAGGGGGTAGCTGTCAATTTATAGACCCGGTCGACCCTTGCATGAAAAATCCTTACATGTATTCCACTGCACATGTAATATTTTTTCGAGTGTGTAATATCTCAATTTAATGTCTCATTGGGAATGTAAGTCTCTTCCATGCATAATCTCTATCTCTATTTCACAGACGCATGCAACTCTACTTTTTTAGCACAAACTCATATTTCACACACATTTAAATATTTCACACTTCTTTCCTTGGCCATATTTTTATTTTTTGATCTAAAATCTTGAATTGTGCACAAAATTTAAATTCACCATCAACCTTTATTGAAAATTTTTCCCTTTATGTGGAAATAATTCCTTTTCCAAAAAAATTCTTTCTCCATCCACCATATTTTGGACCCCAAAAATTTGGAAAGCACTAGTAAATGGTGACACCTTATATAAACATTTTTCTATACCACCACTAGATAATTAATTCCTTTTTCTTGGATCTTTTTTCACATAACTTCTCAAAAATCTATCTGGAACTATATAACATACCATAGAAACCTGCTTTTTCAACAACCACAATCAACCCAAAAACACTGCAATGTTACCTTGATGGATTTTTTCCTAATAGTTTTGTATATCTACTTTAGTGGTACATCAAGGTGTGTAAAAGATGTATCAGGACCTTTGATGTTAGTTTTGGTTTCCAAGGATGAAGAAGGGGGTTGCAAAGTTTGTCTCTCGATTCCTTACTTGTCAGCAAGTGAAGGTTGAGAACCAAGTTCCAGTTAGTTTGGATCAACCCCTTAAGGTGCCAAAATGGAAGTGGGATAGGTTATATAATTACTTCATGGTATTATTACCATATACATCTAGGTGAAATGATTCTTTATGGGTGATCATAGACCGACTCACCAAGTCGGCCCACTACTTAGAAATTTAGGAGCAGACTTCAGTAGAGAGATTGGGACGTCTCTACATGTAAGATATAGATCAACTCTATGGAGTTCCATCGAAGATCATTTCTGACCATGATACACACTTCACATCCCAGTTATAAAATGGATTATAGGAGGATTTTGGGACTCGGTTACACTTGATAATGGCATTATACCCCCAAATTGATAGTCAGACTAAGTAGACCGTTCATGTTCTTTAGGACATGTTGTGAGATTTCAATATGGACTTTTTCTATAGTTGGGAGGATCACATACCACTGGTGGAGTTTTCATACAAAAAATATATCATTCCACCATCAGTATGGAACCATTAAAGGCTTTGTATGGGTGACCCTATAGGTCACCACTTTGCTGGACTAACTCAGAAGAGTCTTCACTAATGGACCCAGAGTTAGTACGAGAAACTATAGAGATGTTTAAAATCATTCGGGAGTGGATAAAGACTTCACATAGCCATCATAAGTCTTATGCGGATAGATGAAGGAGGCCTTTGGAGTTTGAGTAAGGACATCATGTGTTTTACAAGTTTCTCCTCAATGTGGATTTTGGAGATTTGGCCAGGGCAGAAAGCTATCTCTGAGATTAATTGTCCCTTTATAAATATTTTTGTCTATTTGGTGAGGTAGAATAACTCTTATATCTACATCCATAGTTAGATCGGGTACATGACATCTTCCACATGTTTCATCCGACAAGTTACGTTCATGACCCATCGCACGTTATCGAATGGGGTGAGTTGTACATCGAGGATGGAGTTGCCTTTTCTGATTACCCAGTAGAGATTGAGGATTGGTAAGAGAGGATCCTTTATGGGTGATCGATTACTTTAGTGCATGTCCTATGGTAGCACTGGAATCTACAAGAGAGCGCATGGGAGTGGGAGGCTCAGATTCGTTCTCATTACCCACATCTCTTTGTGTATCCCTTATTTTGGATTTCCAGGGCGTAAAGCTCCAAGGTGGTTATAATGTAATAACTCAAATTTTTCATGTATCATATTTCAGATATTGTATGGATTATTTTTGAGACCAGGTGCTAAGATAGTGTGTGATTGGGAGGCTTGTTGTACACAAAATAAATGTTTGGAATATATTAAATATTAAATAGCACACCTGCGTAGTTTTCATCAAAAGTGGAATAAATTATAAAAGGAGACTCAGATCATAATTTATGGTCACCATTGAGTGAAAAAAATGATTTTTACCCTAAATGTGACTTAACCTTGTTCATTGAGGGGTGTTTTTAGAAAATTCATTACAGGTGTAGAAATGAATAAAATAATTAACTAAATTATTATATTTCATTTTGTTGATAAAATGATTAATGTTTCATTAAATATAATATTATGTAAAAATCCTAAGGTTATCCGTATAACCCTAGAACCATTGGATATACATTGGAGAGAGTGTTAGAGGATTCCTCTCAGACGAAAGGTGACCGGATCATGGATCAATGATTGATGATCAATGGATTCAAAGGATCTCGCCAACGATCATAGTGCAGCCCCATTCTTCACCAGTGATTGATCTTAATTGAGGTAGGGAAATTTTTATTTAGATTTTCTTACTCGTTCTAAATTTATATGATAAACGTGAATCAATCGTTCAACAGATTGATTCACAGATTATGCATATTGTGGGATTGGTTATTTGTGGGGATTTTTATCAGGATAATTATTTATGATTATTGATTGTTTTATTGTTGTTCTAATGGAAATGAACTGATATTGACACAAACATCGATCGAGGTCTGTTCCTATTGATTTTTCTTGTGCTTTTCTCCCCCGATTCTTGGTTCAGCATGGAAATTATTCATTTTGCCAAGGGTTCAACATATCCCATTGAATCGATCATTTCAAACCTGTTTCTTGGAGAAATGATATGATATCATGAATCTAGGATTATAATTACATGATGGTGTTGTGAATATGGTAGAGGTGGAGAATCATATAACTTTGGATACCCTATTTCATGTTCTTTTGTGCGCAATAAATAACGATGAACTGTCCTATTTTCCAAACAAATCAAAGGACTGGAACATGTTAATTGGTGATGGATTGACTCATTGAGGGTTTAACTTAAATTATCCATAAAGGAGGTGGCCGACTTAGTGTTTGGATGGTGGAAAAATATGAATGCAACGGATCTGGAATTATTGTAAATTTTACATTACACGGTGTGTAAGTTAAATCTACAAATTTTGTGGGGGGGATTTGTGGTGGATAGGTTTTAAAGAGATAATTAAGTATCACATGGTGTGTGACTATGTCACATGGTGTATAACCTCTTCCTAGAAACTTAGTGCATACCATGGAGTGTACACAGACACGGGATAGAGTACATGGCTTGGAGCACACCAGGTACTCCCTTTCACGGGAATGACCTAGACTAGAGTACATGGGTTATGCCATGTACTGGTACACAGACACATGTCCATGGGATGAAGCTTTGTAATAGCACACGGGTAGACTACATGAGTATCCTACACATCATTTACCTCTACATAGTCATGGACACGGCTTGAGACATTATCCATTTACACAGGCAGGACCTGAGGTCAAGGAGAAAGGCTTGTAACCCTTCTACACACCATGTAATTTCTTAGACATGGATTCAAGAATTTGTCCTATATATCTTGGAAAAGTTTTTTTAGGGGTTTTTTTCATATACTTTCCCTGAGGGTTGGTATATAATCATATTTTACACATAGGATAACGATCCCTTTAGTGGGACTTCTCGGATAGAGTCGTTGGAATCTCTCTCTGAGGCCCAGAGTGAGATCCTCTATTCATCTTCATTCCCTATGTAGAGTTCTTGGTATCTTTTTGACCAGCGTTATGTGGGAACCGATCCTATACTTAGTGGGTTGATCTAGATTGAGTTTTTGGTATCTCCCCATGTCTATGGGAGTGATCTTCATTTTTCTGCCATATTTATTCAGACTATTAGTGTATACTTGTAATGGCGAGTCCCGATGAGAATTACCTCTTGGATGGACATCATCAGTGCTTTCAGACCCAAGAGTTTGTTCTCTCGGATGAGTGCTTTGTGGAATCTTTGATCTAGAATCCTAGGTTGGTATACTACAGTTGTGACTTAACTTTAGACTTTGTGTCTTTGTTGAGTATATATGGATATTCTTATTATATGTTTTATAGAAATATACCTATGTAGAGATGACTGTATTTCCTTTTTTATATTCTTTGTGGTTTTGGGGTGTCCTACTAAGTACTGTTATAATCACCCCTATACAGGATTTTCCCACACATGTCATGTCTTATGAAAATGATTGACCTTTTGACAAAGTCCTTGATGAACTAGGACAGAATGGTTCTTAGTGAGAGCGGAATGATCAAGGTGTATTCCTGTGGTACCTAGATATCATTCACTTTACTTTCAGGTTGGACTTTTTCTTAGACTCTTTATGGTGGGATTTTATTTGCACCTTTTTACTTTCCATTACTTCATGTCGTACTCTAGTTGTAGTATTTAGTTGTATGTATGAAAGTTTGTTCAATTATTTTTACATTTCAGCATTGTATAGGCTTGTAGATGTGTGTGTGTGTGTGTACAATCACTTAGGATAAGGCCTCCCATGTTAGTGATATTCCTTCTCGATGTTATTCTACATCCCCTGTCCTATTGGAGGTAGGCTTGGGGAGTCACATCACAGGCCCCTCTGGGATGGGTTGTAATAAGTTATGAGTCATTAAGATGATTTATTTATGGCATCAAAAATAGATCATGGTCATTTTAAGTGCTCAAATGATCACAAATCTAATGGAAATTATTTTTTATAACACAAGTCAACTATCATGTGATGGTATCCCACACTCAACTCTCTTCATTAAATAAAGGGATCCTATATATTAGAAAATTATCCCCCTATTGGTGAAGTGTGACACTTTTATTCCATGATCAAATCTCACTTCCTTCATGATCATCATTTATATTCATGAATAATTATTTACCACTACTTTGGTTTTTAAGGGTCCTCTCATAGAATATAAGGATGCTAGTGGTCAGTGAAAATTTATAGTCTAGGTTTCATCTAAAGACTGAGAAGTTTGAAGTTCATTATTGTGATTGTTATTAAAATTAGTTGTAATTTGAGTTATTATCTCCCTTTAAGAATCTAGGTAGTGTCTGGGTTTCTTTATTGAAGGTGTTCAATGAAATTGGATTTTTGATCTGGATTTTTATATCTATTATGGATAATATTAATTTAGTGAATAGCAATGGAGCTCCCATATTCAATGGTAAAAATTATAATTTTTGTAAGTAAATAATACTACTATACTATGGGATTATCTCATAAAGCCATTGATATCATTTTCAGGTGTTTTAGCTCCCCATGGATGGAGGTATCCTTTCTAAGAAATGCATATGGATTCTTCAAGGCGACCCGAGGATTTGGACAAGGAGACCCCATCTCCCCTAGCCTGTTCATACTGGCACAGGACACTCTTAGCCGACTCATTAACAAAGGTGTGTCTAACGGTGATATCCTTTATTTCAAGAGGAAATCTAACCTCTCTATAGTTTCCCATTTGATGTTCATGGATGACACCATTATATTCCTCAATGGTGGAAGGAAATCATTGAATGGTATCAAAATAATTTTGAAAGACTATTGTGTATGGAGCGACCAGATTATCAACATAGCTAAGAGCAATCTTTTTATCTCTAGAAAGTGTATTGCCCATTGGGTCTCCTGGTTGTGTACAACTCTGAATATGAAGAAGGGATCTTTCCCACTTTATTACCTTGGCACACCTATATCTTTAGGGAGACTTCGCGCTCACAACTTCGATCAAATAGTGAGCAGAATATCGGGTAGGGTACTCAACTGGAAGAACCAGTATCTCTCTTTCGGCGGCAGGATTGCCTTAGTCAATAGTGTTCTTCCGGCCATACCCATCCATGCTATGG
Organism: Viscum album; assembly: GCA_963277665.1. Lineage (NCBI taxonomy): Eukaryota > Viridiplantae > Streptophyta > Magnoliopsida > Santalales > Viscaceae > Viscum > Viscum album. Next base: position 373,170,652 of record OY728163.1, on the reverse strand, counting down.
CCTCCACCAACATACCGAAGGGTTTCATTAACAACGTGGATAGGATTCTTGCTAGTTTTGTATGGGACTCTAGAGCCTAAGGTAAAAGGCACTGGGTAGCATGGGAGAAGATGGCAATGTCAATCCATGATGGGGGGATTAATGTGAGGAGCCTCAACAACACCATTCAATGCATGTATGCAAGACTCACATGGGAAATCATTTAAGGACGTATGCTATGGGGGAAAGCAATGTCCCACATAAGGGTAGAAAATCTGGAAGACAATGGAGGACAGATTTCTCCCTTTTGCACCAAGATTCAAAAACTTATCCCTGTCCTCCAACAGCATTCACGTTGGATCGTGGGGGAAGGTAAAATCCCTTTCTGGACTCACAACTAGCCAGGTTTGATTATAGGTTTTCCCAACTGCCCTTCCCCCTTGATATCGTTTAGGGAAGTAGTCCTTTTTCCGGAGTTCTGTAATGTTTTTCTGAATGAGGAGCAGCAGAATATCTTTGACTCAATTGTCATTTTCACAGAGCCCGACAAATGTACATTCATGGCTTCATTATTAGGGGCGTTCACCACCAGGGATTTCTGGAGGCTTCATTCTGAGCATGATCAACACAGTAACTGGAATGACATGGATTGGTGCACCAGGATCCCCTCTAAGTACAATTTTCTCATGTGGAGAATTAGGAGGCAGACGGTGGCAATAGATGATACCATCAGGAATATTGGTATTAGCATTGTTTCTTGATGTAATTATTGTAGATCACCGTGGGAGGAAAGTATGAGCCATCTCTTATTTTAAGGATAATGGGATCGTGATGTATGGTCCTTCTATGGGGGCCTCGTGTTGTCCCATGGGCATGTGCATGTTGGAGTATCCTCTCTGGATGGGTGGTTTAATGGTACTTCAGAGGCAAGTCCTGAACGAATGGCAAGGTCCATCATCCTTAGCGGTGATTATTGGTGTTTCTGGCAGGCAAGGAACCAGACTAGGTATGGGGGGCTTAGCCTCACTTCAAGGATTATTGTGGTGTGTATGAAGAACCTGATAACTGACATGTCCACCCTCTTCAAAGACACCAGTGATGCTCCCTTTCAGAACCTTCTCAAAGCACAAATTCTTCCAAATCGGGTCTTCTTCAACAAACCAGAGGGCCAATGGGTTCACTGGAACCCACCGCAAGAGGGATATAAGCTTAATATTGATGGGTCATGTATTCTAGGCAGAATGAGGGGTGGGGTCATGGTTTGGGATTCCAAGGGGAACATCATGTTGGCCTTTGTGGAAAATTATGGCACTAGTGATCCCCTTAAAGCCGAGGCAAGAGCCTTGCTGACAGGCTTATCTATATGCAGGAAGGAAAACATGGAGTTATACTAAGTGGAAACTGACTCTTTAATCCTCCATGACACTTTGCATGGAAGACGTGTCACCCCTTGGTCCATTTCTTATACAGTCAGAAAATGAAAAAAACTATTGAACAACATCACTCAGGTGGCTCACACATGGAGAGAATGGAACAAGTTTGTGGATCACCTTGCTTCCATGGCGGACTCAGGTCTAACTATTTTTCCCAATACTCACATTTTCAAGCTGAAGGGGGATAGACTGATTAGAGGAGATGCTTTGGGTCTCCATTATTTTATACCCCCTTAATCCTTGTTTATGTTTTTGTCTCAATAATAAAATATTTTATGTTGGATGTATGGAAAATGGTTTTACACCTATTACATAAAGAGATCATTTTAATTGGGATGATAGAAAAAATTTTGAGACTGATGGGAATGTAAGAAATGTTATCTTATCCTAACTCTCAAAGAATGATTTTTTTAAAGATTATGGGAAGCAAAATTATGAAAGGAATTTGGGAAAAGATAAAAAATAACTATGAGGGAAATGTTAAAGTTAAAAATGAAAAATTATAAATTTGGCTATTAAAGTGTAAAGATATGTGTATACTTGAAGGCATATTTGTTGATGAATTTTTTAAATAGGTTAATGAGGTGGTGAGCACTATTAGAGGATTGAGTGAGACTATTAAATATTGAATGGTGGATGAGAAGATAATTTGTATCTTACCAGAAATATTTGATGCCAAAATTTTGGCTCTAGAGGATCATGATCTTAACATACTTCCTTTAGATGAATTTCATAGCATCTTGGTTATATATGGTAGTGACCCAAACCCAGTATCCTGGAGCCAGTGTATACTTTATTATATTGGAATAAGATATAAGGAATCATATCTTAAAAGACTGAATAGTTTAGTATTTTTGATAAAATAGATACATACTTGAGTCTTACATTACATTTGAATACACAAATTACTACTTTTTTTAGAATAACTTTATTCCCTCTAGAATATCCTTGAATATCAATTACAGTACACTTAAGGGGTTCCAGAGAAAATAAAAAAAATAAGGGTAATATCAAATTCTCAATAAGGGTTATGTGCAGTGGAATTTATCATGAATCAATAAAGAATAATAAATATGGAAAGTTAAATAATTGAACACTCATTCAATTTAATCAATAAATTGGCTATCATAATTATATAAGACATAATCAATGTGGCAAGGTAAATAACTGGACACGCATGCCATGAAATCAACAAACTAAGAAGGAATTACATCCATAGATATTATAAATGTGAAAAACTCATGGATAATAATCATATGGATAGGTAAATAACTTAAAATACATTTAATATAATCAATAACATGACTATCATAAACAGATAAGGAATAATCAATATGGCAAGGTAAATAATTGAAACACATTCCATATAATCAATAATTGAGAAAGAAATGAATCTAGAGATAATATCATTTCAAAAATATGATGGATAATAATAAATGAATTATTAATAAAGGAAAATAATTAATTATTAGATTTCATGTCATAGGCACATTATACCTCTACCATCAAGATCTTTCACAAGATGCTTTAAAACTACTAGATACAAACTCATCTAGTTTGGCCAATTGATTTAAAACTACTGGGTATAAACTCATTTGATTTGGCCAGATAATTAATATCATGAGACCTATTGATGCATCTAGGGGATGTATATAATTGGGACCCACTCGTGTCTATATGTCCAAAGCATTCCCCATATATTGACTAATCAATTTAATTCATGAAAAATGTGTCTTATCATAAAATATATGTATTGAGTGAGTAATACGTATTTATCAACATTACCCTAGATAAAAAAATATCATTCAATATAGAAAAACATATATATAAATGATATATGGTTTAATTAATAAATATATCCATGATAAATAATATGGATATTTAGTGGAATATGTCTACATGAAAGTGAATAATTCAAGGGAAAATTAATGACTACAAAAAATGAATCAAGAAACTGAATGTAAATATTTTACTTGGTAAAAATGTTCATAAACCATAAAAATTATTAATAAGGATGTTATCAACACAACATATACCCATTTTAGTAATAATAAATGGTTGCATCCATTTATTAATTGAAATACCATAAAAATATCTTTAAAAATATTCTTGAGGAAAATACACTTTTCAATTTGAAAATAACTTTTTAAAACTAAAAGTTCAAAAAAAAATAAAAATAATTTTATTTGAAAATAAACTTTGAGACTTATAAATTAATATTTAAAACATTTGAGTGGTCATGACAACTGGAAATTCCATTAATGTTGTACATGTTAAAACAAAGATTCTTTTCACTTTTTGGTAAAATCCAAACAGGAATTGTTTTGAAAACGACATAAAGATTCCTTTGAAAACATTTTTTAATAAGTAAAAATGGGTAAAAAAAATTAATAAATCACTTTTAAATGGTTGAAAACATTTTTGAAAACATTTTTTTAAAACATGGTTTTGGAAGAAAACATATTTCCAACCAAAGAGATAAATGAAGTTAGATTTTATATAAACATTTTATCAATTATTTTAAGTACAAAAGAGGGTAAAAATGGTGATATTAATTTAAAATATCATGAATAAAAATATTATGAGAAAATAATATGGTTTTATTATAAATTTATCAAATAATTCCATTTAATTGAAATTGAAGAATAAACAATCTCGATGAGAATCAGATTATGAAATAAACCCTTAAAATGATCATAATGTTGAAGTGACAATTAGTTAATAAATTAATTATTTGTATCAAATATAAATACACATAAAAAAGTGTAAATATAATATAAAATAATTAAAATTCCTTATGCACATAATCTTAGAATGTCAAAGATGGAGAAGAAGTAATATAACCCAATGAAAATAAATTGAGTTATGAAATTCCTTAACACTTGATAACTCTTAAGTAAAATCCACTTGGATGGAATAATTAAAATTGAAACTTGAAATACTATTAATTATTAATTAATAATTATATTATATGTCAAAGTGGAATAATAAACACCATATAAAAGAAATTAGGTACATAACATTACAATATGCCTCAATGAAGAAAAATTGAGACGAAGTCCCTTAGCTCACTCTTCCTTTTGGTTGAACATGATTTAATATCATGTATATTGGTTTTAAATAGGTTATTAAATTATAAAAAAACTATATTAATATTTATAATATCATATATTATCCTTTTATAGCATCTCATCACCCATTCATTATTAATCTTTCATTATTTTTGTTGATTCGGGTGTTAATTGCCTTGTTTTTTCATGCGTATTTTTTCATTAAAGTTTTGGTTCTTGTGAATATTATATAGTTTCATTATATAATGGATAATAATAATGAAATAATTATAATTTTTTTATATCAATTTTTCTTTTAAAACCATTTATGAAATATGATTATAAAAAATGAAGTATGTTGCGATTATGGTGACGGTTAGTTGTACATACGCATGAGTAACGTTTCTATTTTCCAATGATCATCATAGAAAGAAGGTAAGAAATATTTTATCACAATATAATTATAATAATATCATATATATCATATTATTTCTTTAAATATACTTATATATATCATCAATGTGGTGTGATGATGAAAAGAGAGTTGCATCGCTTCGTGAAAGCGGTAGTCCACACATGCATGAATGATGTTATCATCTTTTAGTGAGTTAAAAGAAAAATGATATATATTATATTTATAGAATGATAAATATTTAATTAATATAATAATTATATCATTTATATCACATATATTCATTAAATTTGTCTTTATTACCTTCCATGTAAAGCATTAGTGAAAAACAAATCACATTGCTTCGTGAGGAAGTAATCCTCTGTACACACGAGTGACATTATTATATACCCTATGGAATGGAAAGTAAAAAATTAATAAATTATATAATTACAATAGAGGTATAATTATATTATAAAAAACATATATATATATATATATATATTATCCATCATCATACCCAACTGTGAGAGGTGGTAATGGAAAAATGAATGACATCGATTCGTGAGGCGGTAGTCCATCATACACATGAATGGGGATTTTGTGACCTATTTGATGGAATTGGGGATGTTTTTATGTCATTAACTTAAAATAAAAACATATAATTATATGTAATATACTGAGTTTATTATATCATCATAGTTTAATAAGAATATAAGGAGGCAGAGGAAGAAATAAAATAAAAATGCTCATTGAAGAACATTACCTCTTCTTCGAGTAACCTCCTTAGGTTTGCACCATAATAAGACTTCTATGATTAATTTAGGTAAGATATGAATTTATTTGGGTAGGTATTGGATTAAACAAAATTTTCTTAAGGTGTAAAGAATAGTGGATATGGGGTGGCCTTTTTTAAGTGAGGTGAGTGGCACACTAGTAGTTTTTAGAAGAAAAAGTGTACCAGCATTTTTCATATGAAAAAAGAGTAAAAAGTGGATTATTATCAAGAAATAGACATTATATATTATAAATATTTACATAAAATATATTTTAGACAATTTTTTGGTCATTTTAACCCCTATATATTTAGTTTAACCCCTGTTAAATCCAATCTTACCTTAACTGCGGTAAATAATTTTTACTTTTTTCACTATTCATTTTTGTAAAAAATTAAGTTGACTTTATCGGATAATATAAATTATTATAATTAAAAATATGGAATATATTTTTAAAAATTCCATTCAAATAATTGTAAACTTTTAATTTAAATTTAATTCCACTGATGTGATGAGGAAGTGGGTTTTCAATGAGAAAATGTTCAAAATATTACAATGTTTCTATATCAAAATTCAATAAAAAAATGATTCCAATGACCTAAATTATATTTATATATATATATATATAATTTAATTAATTTTAAATTAAAACTTATTAAAAATATAATTTAACTTTATAAATAATTTAAATGAAAAAGTAGTTTTCAATTAAAATTCAGTATTTTTCACTATTCATCAAAAAATGAAATATTTTAGGAAAAAATCAAAAAATTCACCCTCATATAATTTTGATATGATGATTTAAAAATTTATTTTTTTCAAATATATTTTATAAAAGTGGATAAATTAATTTTAAATTATGTTCGCAAAGTGAGACTAAAACATCTTTTAGAAAAATATAGTTTTTCAAAAAACATTTCTTTTTATTATAAATGATTATTATTTTATTTATAATAAATAGATAAAAATAATTTTCATAATTTATTTATTAAAATCCATACCCACTAATTTAACATCTAGGTTATAAATATATACTCTTTTATGGTTCATTTAGACTTGGGGTTGCATGTTCCGCAAGCCATTGAAGAGACTAAATTTAAAAGAAATATATTTCATGGGTTATTTAAGATTAGTGTTTCATGTCATATACGATATCGAACACAATTTCTTTCTTTTATAATTTCAGGGTGTTTCACATTTGAGATGATAAATTAATGTACTCTGAATAATAAGATTTCAACTATGAGGTGAATATTATTCCAATTCATAAAGAATGTAAGGACCTTAAGTAAAATTGAGGAAGAATATGGATATGAAGTTAAAACTTAATATTAAAATTAACATGTTTATGTGAAGTTAAAAATGTTCATTACAATAATCTAAAAAGTTTTTTGAAGAGGAAAAATTAAATTTCATTTAAAGTTAACTTTTAAGTGTTTTAGAAGTGGGGGTATTTTAAATTTTGATAAAAATATCCAAATATGGAATAAGATTATGGAAGATATTAATAAAAGTCTCTCATAAAGTTCTGAGGAATAATTATACAAATTTTAGAAGTGGTGAGTTATGATAAATATGTTAAAGAAAGAACTTTTATTTTACCAAAAGGATTCATTTATCCAAGAATGAAGGAACATTAAGTAATGAAGTTGAGATTGCTTATTCCTCAATTGGTAGAAGTGAGAATACATTCATTGTAAAAATGTATTCCAATTAGTTAGTAATTAAAGATGAATCAAATAAATAATAAGTGGTTTCATAAAGAAGTTATGGATAGTTAAATGGATCTTAAATGGAGTTTATGTTAAATAATTAATTGAATAAGAGAATATCCAAGGTTGTTGAGTTGGAGAGAGAAATAGAATGGTAATAAATAAATCCAATATGGTTGATTTGGATGTCGCTAAATTTAAAAAGGAAACTAAGTTGTTATTAAGTATTGATAAATTAAAAAGGATCACTCACAAAGTAGAATAATAAATTATAATTATTTAAATATAAGATTCTTTCACATGAGAAATTAATTGAATCCCTTAAAATATAATTTCTAGAGAAAAATATTATATCAAAAATTCCAGATGTTATTTTTCTAATTCCAAGTAAGATATGAGTGATTGGTCAAAGAAATAAAAATGTATTGTGGATAAATTAGAAATTTAATATTATTCTAATCAACAATTTTCTCAGCCAATATTCATAAATATCATGGGATCATAAGATAAAATGTTTAATACCAACATAAGTTGAAAAAATTTAAGAAAACCATGCAAGAGAAGATTTTTCAAAATTTATTTTCATCTAAAAAGTATAAATTTGAACAAACATGTTCTTTTATGTGTGAAGATAAAAATATAAAAAAATATAAAATTAATAAGAACATGTATATAGTATCTTATATTTCTAGTTCAATAAATAAAGGTTAATAATGCTTTCAAATTTATGAATTTCAAAAAGGTACTACTATTGGATAGGGTAGAAGTTTATAAAGAATATTAGAATTTTATGGTCATTGATGCTTTTTTTAATAATATGGGAATATTATGATATGTTTATTTTATATAGGAAGTTAATTGCAGTTTTTAAATATTTTTTGAAGGCTCTAATATAGGGGGATACATCCCTTAAAAAAATCATGCAGAATGTTATTTAGCAACAATGAGTGAAATTAAAGAACCATTTTGAAGAATTAAATGAATTGTGTGTAATATGTAATCAAAAATATCATAAAATTAAATATTATCTCATGATAATACCATTTTAAAAGTTACAAAAAAAAAGATCCTACATGATTTAATGTAATATATAATAGAAATAAAGCAGTGATGAATAAATTTCCTCTCAAGATGAACAAATAAGTTTTTGAGAAACCATTGGAGATTATAGAGTCCAAAATGGGGGGAAACAATTATACTCAATAATAAATATGAAAAAGTGATCTCACAAAGAATATATTAGATAAGTATAGAAGAATAAGTTAAAGTAATTTTAGTATTTCAAGGTCAATTTTCTGAAAAGGAAGTTAAATTAAAGAGGAGTAATAAGCAAGAACCTTTATCACTTCATATTTCTTAATTGAAGAATAATATGAGTTATTTCAATATAAAATAGGATTTGAAGAAGTATTTTACTGATCAAAGTGGTTTTCAGCCAAATAAGTAGTGAAAAGAAAGTCATAAGTGTTAAAGAATAAATCTCTTCCTTCACTCATCAAAGTCTAAGGTATGATGAGTTTGTCCCCTCTCTCACTTGTTTTTAAGATATTTTTTGTAAAAGTTTGAAAATGAAAACATAAATCCCTTTATTTTTATCCTTTAATGTATTTACAAAGGAGAATAAAAACAATATCAGTGGATAATCTAAAGATATGTGTTTAACCTAATGGGGGAGATATCTATTATTTGGGAGGAGCATATATTTAGAAAAAGTTTTTAAAAGATAAAATCTATAAAGTAATAATGTTTGTGTGTGTGTTTTGTGAAATTTTATAACATTTTTTGGGAACATTTATGTAGGAACTTTTTATATATAGGTTCAAAGAATAGTTTTTAAAGTACAAGAATAGTTTTTCTATGAAATTGATCTCAGTTGGTTTCTAGTGTTTTGGAGAAGTATATAAAATTAAAATTAATGGAAAACATGATATTATTATTAAGTTTTGTTTCTTCTTACACTTAATTCACTCAAATTATATTAGAATTATCAAATTATGGTTCATTTTTAAGTTTTTTGAGTTTAAAGGGCGTTTTACATTCAATTATTAGAAATAAAATCCAAGGGGGGGGGGGGGGTTCTGACCAATAATGAATAAATACTTGATCTCTAGAGTTTTTTGGACATTATTGATATTTTTTAGACCTAGGGGGAGTTTTCTAAGATCATAAGTTTAATAATAATCCCCTATAATTGTGATATTTTTATAGTTAAGAATATTTATGAAAAGAAGAAGTAGACATGGTTATTATGTTGTCTTTTATTTTAAATACATAAATCATGTTCAAAATAAAATGATACATGGTGTTTATTTGAGTTGAAATTTATTCCAAGGTTTTGGAGTGATTAAAGGTACATGGAAGAAGTATAGAAGTGTTTGGATGAAGTCAAGAAGAGTTTTGGAACTGAGCATATTGGATCTGAAATTTGGAAAAGTCCTCAATATATAAGATTTTTATCTTCAATGCATAAGGGTATCATTTATTAGACTAGGTAAAAAATGTTAAAGTCATTATAACATAATTTTTTCTATAAAATAGGGTTTTATTTTCAATATGTAAGGAATTATGATACATGATTTTTTTCTCTGGAAAAATTATTGAAGTCCACAGAACGTAAAGTTTTTCCATAATGTGACACCTAAGGTTTTCCCTCTAATTATAAAATTAAAAAATTAGTCGTAATTTATGGTTTTCCATACTATGATATGAAAGGTTTTCTATCTGGTTACAAAATTGGAAAAGTCCTCAAAACAATTGTTTTTATATATTATGATGCATAAGGTTTTCTCTTTAGTTGAAAAATTGGTAATGTCCTTCGTATATAATTTTTTACACATTTTAAGATTTTATCTTCAATACATAAGGTTTTTCTTTGATTCATAAATGTTTTTTACTTTACTAAAAATTAAGTTCAACTAAAAGAAAAAAATAGTTAAATAGAAACTACTTGAAACTGTTCTACTTTATTATGGATGACTCAGAGGGGATAAGAACTCATCAAAAATGTATCTTAAATAAATTTAAGGTGTATAACAATATGGTTTTATTTGAGGGATTAGTTTTGAATATGAATAAGTTGATGTTGAAGATAGTTTATTATCTAAATTTTAAATTTTAAATTAAAATTTGAAGAGGGAAAAAGTGTTTTTGTGGGAGACTATGAACATGGGTCTTGCATGAATTTCAAGTATATAGAGGAAGATAGTGCATCATGGAATAGAATGTGTAGAGAATTGTGCACAGAAATAGAGAAGAAAGATTATAGTTATTGTAGTTGTGTAAGTATAAGAAGAAGAACAACAATAAGAGTGCATGATTGGTTTCTGTGTGTGATCATTACTCCTATGAGTGTGTTAAAAAAATGTAGAAGAATTCACACATGTTCTACAATGTGATAAAGTACTAGAGCACTATAAAATTTTCATGAGACAAACTAATCATAGGAAGAAGGATAATCACTACCTCATTGGAGTAAAATATAGTAGCGTAACTTATAAAGATAAAAAATTGTTGATATTATTGTATTATGATTCAAGGATGTACCCTATATTTTGTATCCATTATAATGATTCTAGAGGATCATGTGGTCAAAGATTTACCAGAACATTCCATGGACCCGCTTCTCATTTTGAGTATTGAATCTTATACATCAAGTGTTATTTGTTTGTTTACATTCCTTGATGTTTGAGGGTTCAGTAATGATATTGTTCAATATAACAAGTTGTGAATGTTGATTTAATAAGAAATCATAAAATGGAAAATGAAATATTTATCATTGATTCACCCCCTCTCAGTGAACCAACACCATGCCTTAGGCTATAAAAAAAATTATAAACAAAATAAATTAAATTTTTTCATGGTCATTGAATAAAATTATTTTATATTAATTTAAAAATGGTTTGATTTACCTAATTATTTAATTGATTTAGTATTGAATGAAGGTAAAATATTAGTTTGATAATTATAAAGCATTGGATGAATTTTTTATTATTAATTATGATTAAAATAATTTATTATTTAAAATATTGGAGATGTATTTACTTCATGACCATGAAAATTATAATTTTTAGAACACTTTTTGTAGAGACCTGAAGCTTGACGTACATGAACATTACATTACTTTTGCAGAATACTTAGTACATAACAAAAAATACACACACAAGGATCGTAATAGTTTAGTGTCTTTGGAAACTCGGAACGTAATCTTCTAATCGTGGTGAAAGATCTCCAATATCTCCCATAAAGATCTTCCCTTTTTTTTTACCTAAAACATTTCTTTATATCCTGGGGAAAAGAAAACATAAAAGGGTGAGCTCAAATGCTCAGTAAGGGTAAACAAAAGAAATATAAATCTCATCGTATACACAAGCACATAACTTTTGGAAATCTTAACCTGCAAAAGAGATCATAATTTCATAACATGGGATAAATCATGGAAGTGAAATGTAATCACAATAACCATAACTTAAAACATGAAACTTTGTGGAATACACACATAATCATAGAGAATCATTTCTTGTTAGTCAAGACTCATTGCCAAGACTATCTTAGTGGACAAAGTCCCTTTCTAAACCGAGTCACCCTCGTTTCAGTCCTGTTTCAATGAACCAGTATAACCTACCATTCCAGCCCTGTCTATCTCATGAGATATAAAATCTTTACCCAATGCATTGTAGGGAGATATAGGTCCCACCCATCTTATAATTAATCCTTTCTTATGTGTGCCACAAAATCATAAATCATACATCATTGCATAACCCATATAGTAAAAATGGGAATCTTAAACATCGTGACATCATAAAACAACTCATATAAGATAAAGGAATTCATAAAAATAATTCCATCACAACATAATCAAATCAATTTAACAATAGGGATAGAAACAGAACCCTTTATTTTCTTAGATGGAAAATAATTTTGATAAAACACTTGAACTCCATTCTTGAGGAAAATATCCTTTCTTCTTCAAAAACACTTTTCTTTTCATAACATGTCATACAATTCTAAACTAAGAGAAGTTGAATAAACTTGAAAACTTGTAAAGGAATCTTCTTAGAAATAATTTTTTAAAAATCCATTCATGCCGTATAAGTTAAAAAAAACATTCTTCATACTTTTGTCGGAAAATTCAAAAAGTACCTCGTACGAAAAACGACAAAAGATTCCTTTCATATCTTTTACAAAACACTCATCGAAGGGTAAAATTGAATATAAACTATTATAGAAGGATGGAAATAATATTACATATTGAGGGAACATGGATGTGGATGATAAAATACACCCCAGTAAATACCAAAGTAAAAACAATCTCGGATAAAAATGAGATTGTGATATTTCCCTTACCTTAGGTCCGATTTGCTTCGTATGTGTCCGAACCTCCTGTATAATGATTTAAATAATGTCATTGACTTATTACAGAATCATATTAATTGTTATGATATCATATATGGTTCACTTATGACTTTATATTACCCGTTCTTTTGTAAATTCCATGTTAAAGAAGCGTTTTGGGTAAAATCGTTTCATTTATTGTAGGTGTTTTTACTTGTTGTTCTTGACATTATTATTACTTATATCATGATTTACTTACTTCCAGAATATAAAATATGATTTATATATCATATATATTCAGTATATGTATATATATAATAGATAGATAAGTGAAATGAAAAACACCGTTCATGGAGATAGTAGTCCATACGTACGCATGAACGCTGTTTTCCTTTCCTTATTGTCTTGAATGGAAGTAAGTAGATGACATACATATATATATATATATACATAAATCCAGTAGCTTTATAATGTCATATATTTCATTATTATTTCTTATATATACTTTATAATCATTCTTAAATCGTTAACATGGAGAATGAATCTCATCGCGTCGTGGAGACGGTAGTCCGTACGTACGCACGAGCGATGATATCATTTCCATAAATATTGAATTGGAGTGGAGTGGATTATACAATATATCAGAATCAATATGATGTTGTAATAACTATTTATAGTTATTATTTACACCATTATACCCATCCATGTAAGGTGGTGGTGGAAAATAGATTACACCACGGCGTGGAGACGGTATTCTGTACGTACGCACGCGCGGTGATTTCTTTTTCCGTAGGATGGATAGATGGTGAAATAGGGTTGTTTCATACTTATAATAACATATCAGTATATTATTGATACTGATTTTATTACTTCATAATGAAACAACCTAAGAAGAAGAAGTGGAAGAAGAAATAAAGATGAAAGAATTGGTAACGGTAATTACCTCTTCTTTGAAGTGCCTCTTTGAGACCTCCTCTTAGGGAACTAAAATTGGTCTTTGAGGAAGACCAGAACCTCTAGGATGTTTCTAGGGAAGTGGAGAAGAGATTTTGGCAGGTGTTGGCCGAGATTGAAGGCTCAAAGTTGTGTGAGGAAGAGAGGGAGGAGGTGCCCTTTTATAAGGGAGGAGAGGGGCACCTTTGGAATAACTAACAATATTATTTTATTATAAAGTCAAGTTCGGTTTGAAATAGCTCCAAATTGATTTATTTCGAGGATAAGGTGGGGATGGGTCAAAATCCTCTCATACAATAGAATTTAGACAAGTTTAGGTTCCTATTTTAACCTTATCATTTAGATTTAACTCTAAGTTAAATAATTTAACTTTTACCGTGACTTTTTGTTTTCTTACACTATATGGTTAATACACTTACTATAACATGCCAAACGAACCCCAAGTTGTTTATTATTAATATATATATCCTTATCTAAGTCATTTGGCCGAACCTTAGATTTTTAGGAATAAAATAACAATTAATAATATAATATTTGATTTAAAAACTATTTTGTGTCAATTTTGACACTATTTGATATATGATTTTTGTGAAAGTCATAACAGAATTATATGTTCTAACAAAGTTGATTAAATCAACACTAATATATCATAGTAACCTAGAAAATTAGTGGAATTCATAAAAAGTCTAAAATTACATTTATTTGAGCATTTATAACATCAATTATGTTAACATTTCCTTAAAAGGGTAATTACTGCATCATCGTTGTGTCATAAATAAATTAATTTATTTAATGTCTAAAAATTATAAATAAAATATCATTATGTAGGAAATCTTTTTAGATTTCTAATGAATATTTATAGTCGAATTTATCTTATGTATAACCCCATATTAAAAATGTTTTAATTATTAAACTTTGATTTTAACTATTTTAACTATTCATTAAATAAAATAATATTAAATGTCATAATCTAATCCAAGTGGACCTAAATGGTCATATTATATTCATAAGGTTGTTTTTGGTCTAATTACACTTATCCAATATAATTAGGACATGTGTTAGGGTAATAGTAATATCATATTTACCCTTAGTTACCCTATTTACTATTAACCGTGGTAAAAAAGGTAAAAAGTTACTATTCACCAAAAATTATTTTCATCTCATTGAACCAGATTTTAGTCCTTGATATTAACCGTGTCTGTCGGATTTTCAAAATTCCATTCACAGAAGCGGTAAAATTAAGTTTTATGCAAAATTCAGTTTTTAACCTACCACTTAGTGGTTTCACTATTTATCAAAAATTGAAAGTTTTCATAAAAATACCAAAAATTAGGCCTAAGCTATATTTGATATTATGAACTCAAAAATTATTTCTATTTTACCAAATTCAAAACATATCAGTTTCATTAATTAATTTAAAAATTAATTCCCACCGTCTAAACAAAAGGCGTGTTTTTAAGAGATAATAACTATCAAAAGATTGACACTTGTTTATAACTGATTTAAATGTGAAATTACATCCAATGACCAACATTGTATTGAATTGTAAAAATATATTCTAAATATACTTTAAAACCACTCAAATTAATAATTTATCACTATTAATTATTTCGATTGAAAAAGTTGTTTTTAATTAAAATTTAGTAATTTTCACTATTCATCAAAATATGAAAGTTATCCGAAAATCACCAAAATTTCACCCTAAGCTAATTTCGATATTCCGAATCCAAAAATGAATTCCATTTTGAAAAATAGAAATTAAAAAATTTCAAAAATTGGTTATTACTATTCATAACGTCTAGTTTTAATAATATTTTAATAGCATATCGTTGTTTAGCAAAACTTGGTGTTGCGTACAACACACGCTATCGTGGAAGGTTGCGATTGCGTGTAATTCAAGCCAGGTCAGAGATGTGTGTTGTGAAAGCTCCTTTTGGTGTAGCGTATAACACAAGACATTAATGAAATTAAAAAGAATATTTTTCATAAAATCTCAGGGTGTTACACTTTTTATCTATTTAAGGATTTTGTATATAATTTTAATCACACGTATTAAAATAAAATAAAATAACACTCAAATATGAAATCACTAAATTTTGAATCAAGTTCTATATCAAAGTATTATTCTAAGGATCAATCTCTTCTCTTTTAATTTCATAATGAAATATTTACTATGATAAGGTACATTTTAAATTAATGATACTTGTGGACATGTGATATATAATAAAAATTTATATTCAAATTATAGAGAAAATATTCATACAATATTTTATATAAATTCATTTTAATACTAATTCTATTTTAATTTTTTTTAAATGACCCTTAAATAAAAAATGTAAATTAATATAGATTAAAATTAAATAATATAATTATAATATAATTATTATATAAAAATTGATTCCTAGAAATGAGAATTGTTAGATAAATACATGTATTAAATAAAAAATTCAATATTCTATCCATCATAATTATTCTTTTCTAGGTGTTTTACAATATTTTATAATTATTTTCCAGTAAAAACTTGTATAAAATCAAGAAATGACTCCAGTTAAATCAAAATTATTATGAAATACTATTCAATATGTTTATTTCATAACAAAAATTATTATTATAACTACTCATTTCTTAACACAACCCTTCATATGTTCAACCCTTTATTTTCTCCAAATATTAGTATTTCAACCATTGTATATGACATGATAGATAGAGATTAATCTAGACTATTGATTATATACTCCTTGTACCCATCACTATGTTAATGTAATATAGAACTTTTGGTTACACTTTCTATCTATGGTCAACAAATTTTACATTATCTCTTTTGTTCTCCATCATCATCATCATTATAAAAATTCAACTCCATTTTTTCTTACTTCAAATATTATATATCACACATTTTCTATTTTGAAATTCCTTATGATCATTTTTTTCAAAATGTTATCAGAATAATTATATTCTATATATTATGTGTCATTATGACACTACCTGCATAGATATCAATGATGTAAGATAATTATTACATAAAAAACATGAGACTTATTTTCTATATCATATATTACTATTTTCATTTCTATCATCTTGAAAAAATTAAAAAAAATATATGAATTCTTTTCTTAATCTTTTGTTTCAAGAAAAATAATGAGTTCCTAAAGAGTAGTAATGACTCATGAAAGTTAAATTTTACTTTATTTACTAAAGTGAATGTTATTAATTATTATAAAAATATTGTTTATAAGTTACATGGTTAATGACAAAACAATCATCATTCATCAAATAAAATGACGAAACAATGTCACTAGAATTGGTCTAATGATAAACATTGTGTGTCTTTTGTACCTCTAAATGAACATCATTAATCATTCCATGAACCTTGATGATGACTTAATAAAATTTGACATATATTATTTCTTTTTACACCATGATGGTTTTGAGCCTAATTATTATATAAAAATTCTAAAAATAGAGATGATATTTATTTTTATATATTTTTAATAAATACTATATTGGTTGATTTCCATTTTCTTCTAATTTTTTTTTATACATAAAATATATGAAATAAATTAAACATTCATGAATAATAACATAAAAATAGTTTATTTTTATATATACCCTGAAGTATATGGAAATGATAAATGGAATAATCATGTTATTATCTTGAATACACAATAAAACACAAAGAAAGAATTTTATTCATTCCCTTAAAGTGAATGAGAAGTTTATTAAAATAAGTCTATTATATTCCATGAAGTGAATGCAATATATGATTTTATTTTAAATTAAATTTGTGGTGAATATGGTATTTTATAATGATCATTGTGCCTTATTTTTTTATAGAGAAATTAATAATTAATAATAATATAACCACCAAAAGTGGTTTTAAAGCGGTTATTTAAAGAGAATAATGAATTTTATTAATATTTATAAAATAATTCATCTCATGAGGATAATATAAAAATAGTGTCTTTTGATATCATGTTAAATAAATTTTTGATTTATAAATTTGTTCTCTTATATTAACAACATTTAGAAAAAAAATATATTATTATTCATGTACTTATGGGTTACCATTTTCATCTCATGTAATTAATTTGATATTATTCCCCGAAGTGGATGTTATTTTTTGTCTATTTCAAAGATAAGATGATATTATTATATGAATTTTGTAATCTAATATATTTTATGAAAATAATTTTACCACATAAAGAGCTTAAACAATAGTTTCCATGATAAATAAAATTAGTATTTTTATATAAGATGATTATCATTGATAAATAATGAATTATCATTCATGAATCATGAAATATAATGAATGAATGAATTCCTCTATGTGAATATATTTTTAATTGATTTATTTCATTATTTGAAGAAAATTAAATTATTCATGAAAGTTTTGATATAGTTTTTATTACTCGTACTTAAATTTTTATCATGAATATTTTGGAAGATATAAAATTTGGTCAAATGATTTATCATTTATTTTTTTAGGTAATAGTTACTATAAAAATTATTCTATTAGTTATAAATTATAATTGTGATGAGGTGTATGTTCCAAATCCAAAAGATTATTCCACATTTATTTGCTTAACCACATTTATTAACTTTAAAATATATGGGGTAGGTGATGTACCTAACCCATTATTATTATATTACAAATTAATTAATTAATGATCAACCACCAAAACTAGAAATTTTAATAATAATGAAAAATATAAGTAATTCAGTTTTTTTATCATATACCATGAACATTTTGAGTATTTACAATGGGAGATTTTGAAGATCATATATATATCAATATTGAATAAAATGTTTTATAAATATTATTTTGATTAAATTCTATAAAATAACTCATATGTGTTTATTTTTAATTATAAATCTTGAAGGGTTGTTGTATTCTCCTGTAAATACAGACTAATGGCTCAAATTAATTAAAGAATTTGAAGATTGAATATATACATACCCATTGGTACAAAATTTTAATAAATAATGTTTTGTTATATCTAAAGTATCAATTAAATATATTTAATATTAAATATATTCTTCAAAAATAATATCATATAAAGACATTGGATAAGTGAGGTGAAAAATACCATTATATATAAAAAGAATCCGTTATAGATAATAATGTAATAAATATATTTTCCCTTAAAGATAAAAATGAATGTATCGACCATAGTATATATTTTCAGATATTTTCCCTAAAGTGGAACTGGTACCAGATAAATAATTAGATCCCATTAAATTTTTCTAATGATATATTTTAATTTTTTAATAGATTCAAAACTCATTCATGAAAATGGATTTTGAGATATGTCGAAATAAAAATAATTTTCCAAAAGATTTATTGAATCAACATTTTCTATGTTCAACTTATGATGTTTCTTATTAGTTATCCAAATTATAAAAATTAATAAATATTGATGAGAATGTTATAAAAAAATATTATTATAAATGTTGATATTGATATTTGGATTCTATCTAATTGATGTTTTCATTGTTGAACTAAATAATATTTATTTCATGCATCAATATTAAGATATATTCATATAAGAAAGAATATAAAAATGATTTTATCATCACATGGTTTTTATAAATTTATGTTTTTAATTAATCCATATATTTTGGATAATATAAATATTTTTGAAGGATTTACAAAATCATTGGAAATTTTTATGATAAAATTATTATGAATGTCATTATATTTTGAATTAATCATCAAAAATATTAAATATTAGATTTTGTAATGATTTTACTCTTAATAAATAATTAAATCTATTTATTCAAAGAGTGATTCATTAGGAGATGATGAAGAAATTATTAATCCTTGAAGGATTAAATATAATAAAAATTTAATTTATCCATGAAGGATATGAATGCACATGTTTATATTAACCTTGAAAATAATATGAGATCTCATTATAGTGGAATTTAAAGCAAGGTAATAATATTCACCTGCTCATTAAGATTTAAAGGGTATAAATGATTACTTATTCCATAATTTATAATAAACATTGGTTGATTATGTTGATTTATCCCGAATGGCCCGAAGGCCTTCATTTTTATTGATTTTTGATAACTCCCCTTTCAAGGGATGAGGGGAACCCTTACAAGGCCCGTAGGCTCAGAGATTACATGTCCCGTGGGCTTAGAAGATTACATGACTTGAAGGTCTTGGGGAATTCAACCAGACTATCTACAAGGAACTGCCCCTCCCCAGCATTTGCATCATGATAGTAGCTCTCCACCTTCGCATGGCCATCTGGCTAGGCTTCCCATGCAACCACAGGCTGGTACCGATGGCATAGTCATACCCTCTCATTCTAACAAATCCATTTGGCTCTACTCTGGTGAGTACACCTTCTCTAAATCCTCTTCTGGGGCTGCTTCTTTTTTGTAGTGTGTCTGGAGCAACTGCATGTGGCCCGAAGGCCTTAAGGCAGCCTGAAGGACTTAAAGGTAGCCTAAAATCCCTACTAACCCAAAGGCCTGGGTGGCCTGAAATCCTTAAAGACTCCAAGCCCAAAACGGTGGCCCAAGGTGAAATAGTTCCATCTGCTACAGTATCAAACAGTACCTACTACAGTAACTGCTACAGTGCCTACTACAATACCGCACAAGGTACAGTTCTGCTACAATACCTGTATAGTTTATAGTTCCACTACAGTACCCGCACAGTGTACAGTCTGCTACAGTGTTGCTACAATGCCTACTATAGTACTGCTACAGTACCAGAAATATGCCTCTACCTAGTTTTGAACCTGGGTCTTGCGGATGCACTTAAGGATACCTCACCAACTAGGTTGAGGCTCATGTGCATTGTGTTGATTTAGGATATTTATCTCATCCATACAAAGATATATCTCAATATGGATATTTATTTACATATTATGGAACTACTTTATCTTCACATTCTATAAAAAAAAATTATGTAATTTCCTCAAATCAAGTTGGTTTGATTTATATTTATGAAGGAAGTTGAGAATGTTTTTGGTTGAAATTATCTTCTTTAGAATGGGATAATTTACCAAATTTTCAACCAAATTTTAGTTATAGGGTTGTCCCTTCTTTCTCATGATTAGGTTTTTCCCTGGTGGTAATGGATAGCCTTTTCATCCCTCCCCCAATATAGGGTGGGGGACCCTCCTCTAGATCTTCCACGAATCACCACATGGGTTTCACCCCATTCACATCACCCAAGTCTCCCCCAAACTTTCTGTCAAGATTTCAAGCACTAGACCTTCATCTATACCATTCTAGATAAGAACCAGTGGAGTGTATTTTATCTTGTTGAGTTTCCCATGAATCTAAACACTTGTGTTTTTACTAGTTCGGCATCGGGAGATTTCTTTGTGAGGGATTATCGTAGGGTTTTTCACACATTGGTCGAGTATAACGGTTGGGGTAAGATGTTGTAGTGTAAGGATATCCCTTCCAAATTCAATTTTTTATTTTGGCATGTAAAGAATAATTCTATTTCTACAGATGATAACATCAAGAGAATCAGTATTCACCTAGGATCCCGATGCAGCTGCTGTAGTGAAGCTTGGGGATAATCCACTCAGAACTATTTCTTTAAGGGGAAATGGGATAGGAGAGTATGGATTTCTTTTAAAAGCTTCACAGGAATTTCTCTTCATAATATCATGGGCCCAAACTTCTTCGAGCTATGGTTTTGGGGTGTAGGGAGAAACATAATGAAGGTTAAAACTAGAGCCACTATCCTTGAGGTAGAAATTTATTGCATATGGAAGGAAAGAAACAAATCCCAGTATGAGGGGATGTATTGTTCCATTATGGGCATCATTGCTAGAAAAAGGAACTTGATGATAGATTTGGTTCATCTAATCAATGTCTGGGAAGCTTCTCTCTTTCTCATATCTCTCATGGGTTCTAGGTTGGCTATCCATTCTTCTCCCAGCCCCCATAATAGATAATGGATCAGTTGGAACCCTCATAGCATGGGGATGAAACATAATATCAATTGTTCGTTTAGATCAGGTTTCATGTGGGGTGGTGGTTTCATTAGGGACAATAGAGTCTTGGCCATCATCTCCTTCACGTCCTTCTTTGGGAATTAAAACTATCTCCAGGTGGAAGAAAATTCAATTTTAGCTTGCCTTGAATTTTGCAGTAGGAGAAACATTAAACTAGTTGCACTGGAAATGGAAAAGAAAATAATACATAAGTCCATGTATGGTCACGGCCCCACTACCTGGTCCATCTCATATCAAATTTGGAAGATTAGAAACCTGATCAATAATGGCTTGGAGATCACTCACACATGGAATGAGGGAAATAGAGCGGCAGACTATCTATCTTCCAAAAATCAACTATATGATGATTTTACTTGATTTTCTAGTTTAGGGTCTATCCCTCAAGAAGTTATGAACATTTTTATTGGTGATGCTCTATTTTTTCACTATTATAGTCCCCCATAGGCCCTTTTTCTTTTTCTAGTCCCCTTCTATGTTCAGGGGGTCTTCATTCCTTTAATAAAAAATATGATGATGACTAAGGTGAGAACCACTTCTCCTATTACTGAGAAATAACAATAGAATGCAACTATTGATATGGAAAATTCATTTTTATCATCCTTTATAGGAACCCTCATAGGTATTCAGGGCTGGTAGATTTGATAATGTTATAAAGACATTGGGAATGTTGGATGAGATGGTGGTCTACTATAGACACTCGAGCAAGACTGTATAGGGATCCCACTTCCTTCAATACCCAATATGCAGAATTCATTATCAGATTTATTACTATATAATAGGTTTAAGTTGTTCAACATATATGTAATGGGTGAAAATGAACCATATGTGTTGTGTGAGGGTGACTATAGTGGGGTGGAATTTGATGATTCTATAGAGGAAGCTAATATTGATAATTATTCCCAAATTTCATCTAATTTAGAGGAAGTGAGATGAGCTAAATAATTTCTTTATTTAGGGAATAAAAATGATAAAAAATTATGGGGTTTGACTCAAGTAGTTATCCATTTAATAAAAGAAAGAAAAAAAGTTAGTGCAAAGATTATTCAAAGCTTCTGAAACTAATGACTACTAAATTTTAAAGTAAAGGTACTGAAACCAAAACCCATAGGAAGAATATATGGAAAGGGGTTGATGCACCAAAGGATTATAAGTTCCAAATTCAGTTTAGAGAATTATATGGCATGGAAATTAATGATATTGAAAAACTAAACCTATATTATTTGAGGTAGGGAACAATCAAAGATACATCAACATTGAGGGACTTAATGGGGAAGAAGACAAAGATGAATCTATTCCTTCATTGGATTTTCTATTATATTCCAAGGAGAGATAGGAGGATAGGATAATATGTAAGTCAATAAAATAAATGAAATTCTTCCATAATAGGTGTAATAGTCTAGACCTTCTAACCTGTTACTTTTTTTGGAATTCAAGTGATGGTGGTGTTTGGAAGAATTTTTGAGGGATTTGAGGAGTGAATGGAAGAGTTGTAGCTATAATTTTTATTGATTAAATGTGTGGAGGCATAGACTGAACTATAAAGGGAGTGTCTATGGAATGGAAATATTGGATGTGGTGTAGAGTTGTAGGGAGTAGGGTTTTGGTGGTTTTTCCTTTTTCAACATATCCACGGTGTGGTTTCTAGATTGTATTATGGATTCATGGAGGATGGATTTTGTTGGTTCATTCAATTTTGAGGTATCTATTCCATGGATATGGGATTCAATGTATCCTTATTCTTGGATCTTGAATTCTGAAACATGGTGGTTTCACTTGCATTATGGTCCTTCTTCTAATTTAAAGGATCTGTGACATGGACGTCAAAGGGTTTTCAAATGTGGTTTTGACCAGTCCCATTATGGTGTGGAAACTTTCTTTACACCATAGTTTTGTCCTATTTTATCACCTTTGCACCGTACTATATTTAATTACATTGTGGTCTTCTAATTTCTAGTATTCCTATAATTTATTGATCCCCTTTGAACCCCATATTTCCTCTATCTTTTCTCCTGGTCATTGGGAAAACCAGGTGCATCCATAGGAGGTATTTCAAACCCCTTTAATCAACTTCGAACCCATCCTTGGGAGATCAATCCTTAGTGATTCAAGGTAATTCCCCCTCCTTTATTTTTGGTTTTCTTTACATTTATCATTCGAAGAGGGTTATTTTAAATGGAATGTCTAGTTTTAGTGATGTTGGGTTGGTGAATGATGTGGGATGATGTTTTATAGGTTTTTTACATTCGCTCAGTCTGGTTATGGTCTTTTGTTCATCTCTTCTTTAGTTTAGACTTGTGAAATAGGTTATAAAGCAACAATAAAGGTAGAGGATCTGAGTTATCTCCTTAATTTATGTGCATATGTGATACTAGCATGATTCTTTTTCCTTTTGGGTGGATGGTAAGGGTTGTCTTAAAGAAGATAATTAATTATAATTAATGAATTAAATGATAAATGGGTTTTTTTTCATGTGTTTATTACTATTGATCATATTTCTAATGGACTCGTTATTTATTTATAATGTTTTTAAAAATAATAGTTGTTGGGGGCCTTATTTGTGTTGTGATTGATATTATTTTTGGAACCCTTGTTGTGTTGATTGTTTTATATTACCAATTCATAAAATACTATGAACATATATATGGATAATGGACGGGTTGCCCATGAGATTCTAGAATTGTGTTATAATACCCATGCTAAGGAATATGTGATGTTATGGAATCCATTTTATTGAATCTAAAATGTGGTGTCATTAAATATGGTTTTCTTATAATGTGATGATGTGTGATGAATGTGACGTGTGATGTGAGCAGGGTTATATCTGTTGGTAATGGTTCACAATGGGCTAGACAGATGTGGTGGTGTGGTGACTAGGGTGATGGTGATGATGTGTGATGTAGGAGCATGGAATTTATATAGGAATGGTTGATAGTGTTATGTGTGTTTTTTGTGTTAGGTTCCCAGTAGATTCATATTGTGTGTCGTGATGACACTACCTCCATTGATATCAAGGATGTAAGATAATTCTTAGATAAAAAACATGAGTTTTATTTTCTATATCATATATTATTATTTTCATTTACACCCTCCTGAAAACATTGAAAAAATTTGTGAATGATTTTGTTAATATTTTTTTAAAAAAAATAATTAGTTCCTAAAGAGAAGTAACATATTGAAAAGCTATTTACAAGTAATTTTTAAATCAATAATGTGTGATATATCATAGATGAAGCAAATCATTGACAAAACTTGGAGTCAAATTTTTGTAATGATGATGGTGATGGAAAAAATGTATAATGTAAAAGTGGTAGACATAAGATAGAAATTATAAGAAAAAAATTATATATTCCATTAATTGGGTGATGGGTACAAGGAGGTTCTAATCAACAGTCTAGATTAATCCCTATCTCTCATGTCATTATTGAGTCAAAAGTTTACTTTTTACCCTTTTTATCCTATGTTTTTAAAATCACAACACACTCTTAAAAATATGTTTTTCTAACTTTATAGATTAAAAGTTTTTATAATGATTTTGTAGAAAACAGCTTATTCTACCAAACATAGAAATAATTCTTAACTAAATTAATATAGACTTCCCAAGCAAGTTTTAACCATCAAGATGACAGAATTCTAGTCCATCAGACTGATATAAGTCTAGTTCATCGGATTAACAAAAGTTTAGTCTATCATTCTGACTATATTTAATCTATCAATATGATGATATCCAGTCTATCAGTATGAATATATTTAATCTATCGATATAATGATATCCAGTCTATCAGTATGACTATATATAATCTATCGGTATGAATATATATATTATATTAGTGTGATGACATTTAATATATCAATATGATAATATTTAGTCTATTGGTGTGATAAATTTTAATCTATTATAATACCATGTTTTATTCCATAGGAATAATAAGTTTATAATTATAGTTAGAACTATTACTACTTATCGAAATACATTATAAAAGCATTATGATGGTGCTTCCGAATGACATCATATAAAGACATAATTTGCTAATTTTTCAAGTGAATAACATCTTTGTTCATTATAACTAACTATAAAAATCATGAAGAATATGATTATTGGAGGGATGCCTATAAATAAAAGTGCATTCGAGGAGCTGGGGGTAGATGATTTTGTGAACTCAACCCGTCTGAGACTTTTCCCTGCTGTAACCATTCATAAAAAAAATTAATGTTTCTAGAGAGTTTTTATTCTAAGGATTCCATGTTAGGAATTATAAAATCATTAGATTAGTTTTTCATTTGTATTTTGTGTCTGATCGAGGTTACGATCGATGGATTCTAGGTATAGGATGAAAGTTGGATCTAATCAGGCTCACTGAGGGCTTCTGGGAAAAGGAAGATATAGTTAATTTTGATCTTATAGATCGAGGGCTTTCCTTTATAGAAATACCGTCTTGATAGTTTGGTTTAAACTATAGACACCTTAAGTCAAGTTTATTGACTTCCTTTCATTGGAGGTTTAAATTGTATTCATTATTTTATAAAGTTTATATTTAGTTTTACTCTATAATTTTGTAAAGTTTCTATTTTCCTATTTCTACAAGTTATATTTTCCACTATGCATTTTATATTGAAAGTTATTTATACTTAACTTTTCAATATTTTTATTTACCAAACTGATGCTAAGTCCAATACATGTTACTCTGATCATCAGACAATCAATCATTCTGATAAACATAATAAGATTTTTGGGTTCTAAATTTTTTAATGTTTTCTAAACTATAATTCATCCCAACCCCCCTCTTATATCCATTTTATACTCTTAGGATAAAAAACTTAGTGTCATAGGAAGGTTTTACTGATTTAATTGATGGTTTTTAATTTTTTTATTTACTGCAAGTTTCTAAAGTTTTTAAAACTTTTGTTATAAACTATTTTTTTATAAACTATTATTACACTAATTTGTAAATAGTAGAAAGGGTTTTATTTCTATAAGATGGTAGGTTTAAATTTTTTTCATCTTGAACATCTAAATCCTAGAAGACCACCAATATTTGATAGTTCTGATTATGAGTATTGGAGAGTAATGATGAAAATGTTTATTATTAATACAGGTGCTCAAAATTTTGTTAAGTTGACTTTTAATTACAAGATCTCTAATAAAGATGTTATTGCTTTTACAAATCAAGAGAAAAAATAATATCAATTGAATTATAGAGTAAGGAATGCTATGTTTTGTTCTATAACTATAAAAATATATAGTCAGATATCATCATGTGAAACTTTGAAATAGTATTTGGAAGAAATTAGAAGTTACAAATTTTGGAACATTAAAATTTATTAAAACTATAAGATCAATGCTTCATGGTGATTATCAATCATTTGATTTTCTACCTAATGAAACTATTGAAAATATGCATCATAGATTCATGAATATTAAAAATCGTTTAAAATCTCTTGGAGATAAAGATCTTACTGATGAAATATTATTTGAAAATATTATTGAGATCATTCCTCACGAATGGGGGCTCTAAGAGGACTACTTTGGATGATACTAGAAGAATCACACATCTTACTCCATATGATTTGATAGGAACTCTTATGAAATATGATGGAAGATTAAAAATAGATACATAAAATATGAAGAAGAATAAGAAGAAAAAATGAGTTGCTTTTGCTACAACCTCTAATGTTCAAAATTATACTGAGAAAGTTTCAAAGTATTCTAAGAAGAAGAAAGTTATAGTTGAATCAGATAGTATTTTATTAGAATAATATAGAAATGAATTGGATAATCTTTCAAACATAATGAATAATATAGTTGGAAAATATGGATTTCCAATATATATAATAACAATCATAAGGAAAGAAGTGATAAGAAGGATTCTTCAGAAGTTATATGTTATGAATGCAAGAAATCAAGTCATATAAAACCAAACTATCCTAAGTTGAAAAGAAATTATAAGTACATGAATTTTGAAAGAAATTATAATAAGTATTATATGAAAAATAATAAGAAGAGTCTAAAATATTTAAATACTTGGAGTGATAGTGGTGGAGAATTTTCTTTAGAAAGTTATTATAACAGTTCTAGAAAAGATAAAAATAATATCAGATTCTATGCTAATATTTTAAAGATCAATAATTACTACATGGAAAAGGTAATTGTTGAATCTCTAACAAATATTAATCTAAATTATAATCAACCTGATGGTGATATTGATGATAATAATTCCACATATTCTATTGAATAATATTTTTATTAGAATAAAACAATTCTTAAACTAGTTTTTAATAGGTTTCTAGATTTGTAAAATTAATAGAAAATGAGAATTTTAAAATAACTTAAAAGCTTGATATTTATCAAACAAAACTTTTGAAAGCAAACTCAATAATTTATACTCTTACAACTGAAATATTAGATCTTTAAAAATAGTTATATAAAACTAATTTTGAGGAAAATTATGGGTTGTGCAGCTTGTGAATCATGAAGGGCAGAGGTATTGTTGATGATTATAGTGGATCAGTAATAATTACTTTTTATCCTCCTATAGGATGGGAAACTCTTTGTAGGCGGAAGCTCACACAATGATCATAGTATTAAAGTTATGCATTTCCAACAACATCACTCTTGCTACCCTCGAGATAGATTCCCAGGTTCTTTTTAATGATATACCGGGTCGTATCTCCACCCCATGGAACATCACTTATCAAGTCCACAAGTGTAGAATAATTATTTCAAACACCATCATTCTTACCCACATAAAACATGAGGTGAATAGAGTATATGATTATTTTGCATCAAGATCTCCTAGGTATGATTACTTGTGTTATTTCTCTAGCATTGGTTCCATCCCAACTGAAGGGGTGGAGATCATCATTATTGATTCCCTCAGACTTCACTATTTTAGATCCATCTAATCCCTCGTGGTCTTTTTTCACCCCATGTACTTCCTTTTTTATTAATAAAAATTTTATATTTTTAGTCGATAAAATGATCTTTCTAAATAACTAGAGAATTATTATTCTAAACAAGACTAGTTTTTTAAATGAATTAGAAAAACTTAATTCAAATACAACTACTACTAAGTATAAGAATACAGCTATAAAACTTATTTCTGAAATTTCTAGTCTGAAAAATATTTTTTAAAAGTTTATCACTGGTAATGAAAACTTTGATAAGAAGTATAATCAAATTAGAACTCATATAGATGTATCTAGAATGGGTTTTACAAATAGAAAACTAAATTTCAAAATAATTACTTTGTTCTGAAAAGTGCTCCATTTTGAAAAAAAAATCAAAGTGGAGGTCACTAGAAGAATAAAAGTTCTTAATTAAATTTTAACCTTAGGATTTCGAAAGTCTTATTTTTTAAAAGAGTTAACATTTTCTCAACATTATAAAGTTGTAAAAAATTTAGATTCCTAAAATTTTACTTTTTAATAGTACTGAACCCAAGAAAGTTTGGGTTCCTAAAATCTAATCTTTTTGTTTTCAAGAATATAATAAATGTATCAACAATAACATTTCATACATGGATAGCGGTTTCTTTATAAATATGACTAGAAATAAGGATTTATTCAAGAAGATTATAAAAATAAAAGGTGGCATAGTTACCTTTGGTGATAATGCTCAAGGATATTTATTAGAAAAGTTAATACTGTTATTCTGGGAAAATCCTTAATTAAAAAAAATATATGTTTTAAGTATTAAGAACAACCTTATTAGCATAATCTAAATATGTGATGAGATATATCCTGTGAATTTCATGAATGAAAAATGTTCTATTAATAGTTCAAAATATGAATTTATTCTTTCTGATAATTGGTATGAGAATATTTACACACTAAACTTAGAATAACTTAGGATATAAGATCTAACTTGTATTAGTGTAGTGAAATATCAATCTTGGTTATGTCATAGAATATTATAAAATTGTAATGGTATAACTTTAGCTAAACTGTCTAAGAAAGGACTAGTTAAATATCTACCAAAACTTAGGTTTGATACTTCAAAATTCTATGATCCTTGTTAATTTTAAAGCAACACAAGTCAAGTTTTAAATATATTAGTGAAGTATCAACTTATGATTCTTTACATTTACTGAACATATACTTATTTGGTCTTGCACAAACTACAATTATTGGTGGAAAATACTATAAATATGTTTTATTTTATGATTAACCTATATGTACTTAGGTTTGTTCTCTAGTAAATAAGTCTGAAGTTTTTTTTGTTTTAAAACTTTTCTAGGCTGATTTAAAAATAAGAAAAATATCTCCTTAATAATTATTCATAGTGATAATGGTGGATAATTTGTTAATTATGATTTTGAAACTTTCTGTAGTAAAAATCTATAATGCATAATTTTTCGGCACCTAGAACTCCACAGAAAAATGGTGTAGTCAAAAGAATAAATATAATTCATTAAGACATTATACAAACCATGCTGAGTAAATACTCAGTGGCTAAACATTTTTGTTTTAATAAAGTTAATGATACCTTTTATACTATAAATTTAGTTTTAATAAGACTATTTATTAATAAAACTCATTATTAGTTGTGGACTGAAAGGAAACCAAAACTTTATTACTTCAAAGTTTTTGGGTGCAAACTATTCATTTTGAATACTAAAGATAACATACAAAATATTAATCCAAAATCCAATGAAGGAATTTTTTTAGGTTATTTTGAAACTATTAATGCATATAGAGTTTTTTATAAAAATACATGTACTATTGAGTAAAAAATACATGTTAAATTTTATAAAACTGATTATTTTATTTTCAAACTACCTCAACCCATATATTCAAATTTTATGTATAAAACTAATTTCAATCCATTGTTAGAAAGTTCTTCCCATGAGATAAAAACTAAATAATATATTTCTAAAGTTATACCACAATAATAATTTCAAAATGTTGTTGAAGAACATAATTTTGTAAAACAGAGGAATAAGTTAATCCTTAGGAATTATCCTAGTGATATCATCATTTGTGATGTAAATCAACCAGTTATAAGTAGAAGTTCTTTAAGAAATAAAATTGAACATTTTTCATTTTTATCAAAATTTAAACCTAAAACTTTGGATGAAGCTTTAAGTGATGAATATTAGATAAAAGAAATGAAATATTAACTCAATTAATTTGAGAGGAATAAATTTTGGACTTTGGTTGAATGACCTAATGATAATTTTGTGATTCAAGTAAAATGGGTTTTCCAGAATAAGTGTGATGAAGATGGTATTATAGATATAAATGAAGCTAAACTTGTTTCTAAAGGATATAATAAAAAATATGGAATATATTATGAAGAAACTTATGATTTGGTAGCTAGAATTGAATCAATTCATATTCATATATCATATGTATCATTCCTTAATTTCACACTATTTCAAATGGATGTGAAGTGTGAATTCATTAATAGATACGTTCAGGGTGAATTTTATATAGAAAACCCCCTAGTTTTGAAAATAAAAAATATCCAGAAAATGTTATAAAACTTAATAAGGAACTTTAAAGACTTAAATAAGCCCCTAGATCTTGGTATGATAGATTAACTACTTTTTTATTACAAACTAACTTTTTTAGGGGGTTTGCAGATCCAACACTTTTTATAAAATAAGTTTCTAAAAACATCATCATTATTCAAATTTATGTCGATGACATTATATTTGGTTCAAATAAAAAATCTTTAATAGATTCCTTTATAGATATTATGAAATCAGATTTTGAAATAAGCATGATGGGAGAACTTCTATGTTTTATAGGTTTTCATATTTCACAAAAACTAAAAGGATAATTTATATCTCAACATAAGTATATAAAAAAAATATTCTTAATAAATTCAGAAGTGACAATACTAAAAGTACAAATACTTCTATCGGAACCTAAAATAATTTAAATATTGATGAGTCTAGGAAACCATTTTTTCAAAATATCTTTGGAGTAATGATTGAAAGTTTACTATAATTAACATCTAGTCATCTGAATTTAATGTACTTTGTATTCTTGTGTGCAAGATATCAAACAAATCCAAAAGAGTCCCATATTAAAGATATAAAATGAATTTTTCATTATATTATGGTAACTATGGATTTATTCCAATTTTACTCTTCTAGAAATGATTTTGAGTTAAAAAAAATTTGGATGATGACTTTTATGGATATAAAATGGATAGTAATTTTATTTTTGAAACTTTTCATTACTTATAAGAAGATTTAGTGTCTTGGTCTTGTATGAAACAACACCCAGTATCACTTTCCACTACTGAAGCTAAATATGTGGTAGATGTAAGTTATTATGCTCAAGTGTTGTGGATTCAACACACACTCATAGACTATGGAATGAGTTTTGATAAAAATAAAATATTGTGTGATAACACAATTTTAATAGATTTAAGTAAAAACCCGGTACATCGCTCATGAGAAAAGAACAAAGATATAAGACATCATTTCCTTTGGAATCACACACAAAAAGGAGATATAATTTTATAATTCATTGGAATTAAAAAATAACTTTCTAATATTTTTACTAAACCCCTTAGTTCTGATAGATTTGAATATATTAAACAGAATCTAAAAATGGTCAATATCAAATGTTCATTCATATCTACTTATTGTTTACTAATCTCCCTACATTAATAAACTCCTTTACAAAGGGGGAGTACATATGATGTGTTTTTTCTAAAACTTTTAGTTTTTTTAATTTTTTTAGTATTTCAAATTTTTCTTATTTACTAAAAAAATATAGTTTTACTATTTTTTTAATTCACGAAAATGTTTATTTTGGAATAAAACTTTAGTTTCAATAAAAAATTAAAATTTATTAAAATTTTTATTTATGTTTAAAATTTTATTTTTTCCAAAAATTATCAAATTCCCTAAAAATTTAATCTTTAATTTTTTTTTGGATTCGGTAAATTATAGTTTTCTTAAAAAATTAGTGTTATAAAAAAATATTTTTTTAAAAACCCCAAGAAGAACAGTTTACTAGAAAAAATTTATGTTAAAATTTCATATCCTCACTTTGAAGGGTAATTACTAATCTTCATTATTTACTATTTTTATCTGTTTTATTGTTTTTTACATTTCATTTATATTTTATAAACTTTCAAATTTTTACAAGTCTTTAAATTTGTTACTTTTTAGACAACAGTTGTGTTTGACACAAACTTTTTAAAAAAACATTAAAGAGATCAGAAATATATTTAAATATTATGGATAATTTTTAATCCTCAGATCAAATTTTGGAATTGAATCTGAGACTTCATATCTAAGGAAGTCTAATCATTACCTCATTCCTATAAATAGATGAGTGGGTCACCATGTCCCACATTAGTTTTTAGAATAGTTGATGACCCTCAGCTCTCAAATTCTTGGTCTGTGTAATACTTTATCTTTCATCTGATCAAATGTTATTTTATCTAATTAAGTTTATTTAGTTATTTTAGTTTCCAATATGTTGAATCTGGAACACATAGAAATTTTATAAGTGGTGAAGTAAATATTAATCAAAAATAAGTGGTATGACAAGATAGATTCTTTTCAGAAAGAGATTATTCATTTTCAAGGTTGGGAAAAGGTATGTGTAGAAAAGGAAGATTTAAATCATCACTACCCAACTATTATTAAAGAATTTTACTCTTTAATTTCAATTTAGTAAGGAATATTATTTGGATTTTATTACCTTTAATCTTTTTAGTGAGAAGTGAAAATTGATCATTCAACATGTATTGGACATTGTTGAATTCCCATTAGTTATAGAATCTTATCTTGTTACATATAAGATACCAAAAAAGTTTGGATGTTTTGAAAAATTAAAGGATGAGTTTTCATTATTTCCATCTTTTGAGAAAGTTATAAAAGTATTCCATTTAAAACCAGATGCAAGGGTAGTTTCAATATGGATGTAAGGATATCTAATGCCAAGGAAGGGTGATGGGGATATGCTAAAAGTTCCTGACATATTTATGTTTTATTTACTTATTAATATGAGGAATATTAATCTGGTAAAATATATTTTCCTATCATTTTAAGAAATAAATAAAATCCATATGAATATAATAATTATTCATTTTCCTTGTTTTATAAATAAGATGTTTTTAAACTTCATGTTAGTGATGAAAATTAAAAACCAAGTCATAAAAAAGAGGTAAAATATCTCATTGATTAGTGAGGAAATGATTTCTAGGATAAAAAAAATTACTGGGACTCGGGAAGTTTTTGAAAAAAATTAGACATAAGTTAGTTTGAAGCTGATATTCAATAATTGAAAGAAATAGTTAAAGATAAAATGAAATCATTTTAATCTCCTCTTAATCCATAGAAGAAAATCAAAATAATGACTGATGAAGTATATAATGAATTGATTAAGAAAAAATATGAGAAGAAAGTAGAGGATCCAGAGTTCAGATTAGAAAAGGCTGAAGCCATAGCATTAAAATAGAAAACTGAAGAATGGTTGAAGGATGAATAAAAAAATATTAAATAAATTAAATGACTTGAGGAAGCTAAAATAGTTGATAGCTTAATGAGAGGTTTGAAAAGGGAATATGGATATGTTCCTACTACAGATCAATAATAACAAATGTTTCTTTTAATTTACCCTTTATCAGTAGTTCAGCTGATATATCCTCTAGTTTTTATTCCTCAGTCTGTATCGATATAATAACAAGTTGTAACTTCTCAAGTTCCAGTTTTTGTTGAGAAAGGTAAAAGTAAAGTAATTAAAGTTGAAAACAAAGTTTCAGAAAAAAAAATGTATTAATAAATATGAAAATAAGCATGTAAAATTGGATTTAAGAAGAAAATATACATTTGTAAGAAAATTATAAGAAGAAATGCAATAAGATTATAGGTAAACTTCTACTGAAGAAGCATCATAGGAATAAAAATAAAATGAAAATACTTCTAAAAAACATCTTCCTTTACTACTCAATCAGAAAAAGATATTGATCTTACAGTCTTTGAGAAAGAAGAGAGTTTAGAAAGAGAAATTTAAAATCATAAATCACATAACAGAGTATTGGATAGAGCATAGGCTGATAAAAACATAGATGTTATAGAAATTTTAGAGGCTAAAAATATCAAATAAAAAGAAAAATAGAAGGTTTAAGTTGCATATGGACCTTCAAGAAGATGATTTTCTGATGTTTAATTTGACTCAATATATTTTCAAGCAACTAATTCAAATTAAATAATAGATTCTAGGTTCATGTATTTCAAGTAATCATTAAATAAGTTATTAGATTTCATTCCTTTTCAATCGATTATTGATTCCTGATGAAAACATATTCATAAGAGGTTAAATGTTCTAGAAAAATAAAATTCTTTGAATCGGCTGAAAAATCAGTTGTATAGATTGAAGCAAAATTCAAATCCTTCCAATCTATTTCTAAGTATGAGAGAAGATGGGTTAAGTATATTGTTAGGTGGTTAAAATATAATATAATACATCTCAAGATTCATGATGATCATATAGAGATTGTTAATAAGACTTCTCTAGATATTGTAGACTCTTTTCAAAATTTATCTTGAGATGCTGATGAAAAGATCAAGATGTTGATCATTCAAGAATTTATCTGAGTTTCAATATCCGTACATATTAGAATTGATGCAGAAGAATTCTTTTCTTGAAGAAGAAGTTAAAGAGTTGAAAGCTGAGAGTTTTGAGAACAAGTATATAAAAGAATAATTTGACAGGCTTAAGAAATAAGTTTGAATATTT
The DNA here is from genome assembly GCA_963277665.1 of Viscum album. Lineage (NCBI taxonomy): Eukaryota > Viridiplantae > Streptophyta > Magnoliopsida > Santalales > Viscaceae > Viscum > Viscum album. The sequence goes on along the minus strand of OY728163.1, from coordinate 373,135,328 downwards.
GGAGTTATGGAAGAAAATATTGAAAATCTAGAGATAAAGGAACAAGAATCTGAGAAAAGGAGGAGTTTAAGAAAATTAATTTCATCATGAGTAAAATCTATAAAAAAATAATTATTTCTTTATTAACTCTTAAGTCTAGTTGTAATATTCAAAAACTTTTTTTAAATGAATAGAAGTTTGAATATTCTTCTATTTATATATTTGATTGAATGTTTTCTAAAATTAGTTGCATAAATGTTTTATCAATATTATCTTCTGGATAAATGTTTATATTTCATAAAATTTTTTAGAACTAATATTACTAACATTTCAGGTACTTTCTACCTCCATACTTATTTTAGAAAATCACAAAGGGGTAAAAGTTTTTAGAGAAGTAATTGGGGGAGAATTTTAATTTTAAGAAGTAAATATGGGAAAAGTTATTCATATAAATAATTTATTTTGGGGAGATGTTTTTATTTATGGTCATTTTATTTTAACAATATATCTTATCTTTTTATTTAGAATGTAGTTTGTTTAACTATAAAGGAGTCATAAATAAAGGGCGGGATAAGAAATTTTAAGGTATATATGTTTTCAAATGAATAATGTACAATAAGTTTTTCAAAGTTATTTTCTTTATTTAAGTTTTTTTGTTTTGTAATTTTCAAAAAGGGGGAAATTGTGAGTCAAAAGTTTACATTATACCCTTTTATCCTATTTTTTTTTTAAATTACAACACAATCTTAAAAACTTATTTTACTAACTTTATAGTTTCCAATTCTTTAGAATGTTTTTGTAGAAAACAAATTATTCTACCAAACATAGAAATACTTATTAACTAAATGAATATAAGCTTTCCATATAAGTCTAATCCATCAGACTTATATAAATATAGTTCATCAGACTGACAAAAACCTTATTCATTGGATTAACAAAAGTCCAGTCTATCAGTATAACTATATTTAATCTATTGGTATAACGATATCCAATATATCAACGTGACTATATTAAATCTATCGGTATGATGATATCTATTCTATCAGTATGACTATATCTAATATATTGGTATGGTGATATTTGGTCTATTGGTGTGAGGATATCTAATCTATTAGTATGATGGTATTTATTCTATTGGTGTGATAGATTTTAATCCATTGGACTAACATGTTTTATTCCATCAAAATAAGAATTTTATAATCAAAGTTAAAATTATTACTTATTGTTGGAATACATTGTAAAATAATTGTAATGGTTCTACCAAACCACATCAAATGAAGATATAATTTGTTAATCTATCAAGTGAAGAACATCAGAGTCCATTGCAACCAACTTTGAGATTCATAGAAAATGTGACCTTTGGAGGGATGCCTATAAATATGAGTAAATTCAAGGAGCTGGGATTAGATTATTTTGCAAACTCAACTCATCTGATAATTTTTTCTATTGTAACCACTCATTATATTGTATTCATAAAGTTTTTAGATATTTTTTGTTCTATGGATTCTATGTGAATAATTGTAAAATCCTTAAAACAGTTTTTTCATTTGTATTATGTGTCCAATCGAGGTTATGATCAATAACTTTTGTGGATAGAAAGATAGTTATATTTGATCCAGATGATCAAGGTATTATAGAGATAAGAAGATAGAGTTGATTCTGATCTTAGAGATCATGGGATTTCCTCTAGAGAAAGACAAACTTTTCGGGTTAGTTTAAACTATGGACACATTAACTCAAGGTTATTGATTTCCTTTCACTGAAGTTTAAAATTGAATTCATTCTTTCATAAATTTTTTGTTTATTTTTACTAAATAACTTTATAAATTTTATATTTAATTGTTTCTATAACTTATATTTTCCATTGTGCATTTTATATTTAAATTTATTTATACTAAACTTTTCAATATTTTGATTTACTGGAATAACACTGAGTTCGATACATATTACCCTGATCATCAAACTAACAATCAATCTGATAAACGTAATAAAAGGTTTGGGTTTTAAATTGTTTAATGTTTTTTAAACTACAATTCACCCCATCTTGTAGCCATCATATACTCTTATGACCCAAGAGTCGTATCCAGTGGTTGAAATGCCAATAGTTTTAGAAAATGATAGGTTGACCATATGAAGGGGTGTGTTAAGAAAATACTATTCATAATTGTCATTATTATTATGAAATCCATATATTAAATAATATTTGATAATAATTTTTATTTAATTGGAATCATTTATTTATTTAATAAAAGGTTATACTGAAAAATAATTATTAAATATTTAAAAACTATTAAAAAAGAATAATTATGATGGATAGAATACTGAATTTTTTATTTAATACATGGATTTATCCAATAATTCTCTTTTCTTTGAATAAATTATTATATATTAATTATATTATTTAATTTCAATTTATATTAATTTTCCTTTTTTATTTAAGGGTCATTTTAAAAAAAATTACATAGAATTATTATTAAAATAAATTTATATCAAATATTGTATGATTATTTTCTCTAAAATTAGAATATAATTTTTTATTGCATATCGTGTGTCCACAAGGGTCATTAATTTACAATATACCTTATTATAGTAAATATTCCATTTTCAAATTCAAATAAAATATATTTATCCTTAGAATAATACTTTGATATATAATTTGGTTCAAAATTTTAGGATGTCATATTCGAGTGTTTCTTATTTTATTTTAATAAGTGTGATTAAAATTATATACAAAAAATTTAATAGGTAAAAAGTGTATTGAAAATTAAAATTTTCATGATCATGAAGTAAATATGTGTTTCACGCGGAATCCGGGGATGACCTCCTGGACGGGAGATTCAAACGTTCCGATCGGTTTCTAACGGGTTTGTTCGTAGAACCGGAAACATCCAATGATTCCACATCCGTTTGGACCTACTTTCCAAAGGCAGGCGCTCATTAGCTTGTGGGCTAATGAGGCTTGGGAATTTTCATTGGTCGAGAGGATGGGAGGTCGGACTCATCACACCTTTTTGAGGGGAATTATTGTCTACTCCGGGACTCTCTTTATAGATTTAAGTTATGTTCGTGAATCCTTATTACATTACCAAGTATAAAATGAGTTTTCCTTTAATTTTAACAATCAATGATCAAGTATGCAAGAAATTTAGAGAATCTTTTATATGTATTCGAGGTTCTTCATCAATAGAGAATCATCTATATTTGTTTAGAGATTCTTGGTCAATGGTATCCTTCAAAACATTTATATAAAAGTCTCTTGGTCATTATGATGACCAAGCTGGTTTTAAAGCCACTCAGTAGGGCACTTGAAGTTTATCGTCATTCAGAAGGACAGAGATTATTTCAAAGTTGGGATCGAACCCATAAATGGGCTACCTACGTATCCTTTGTTTTGAAAAAGGAATCAGAACCCACGTAGTTCGAGAAATGGATGATGTTTATGATTGATGGCTCAAAGATGAATGTCGTAATTACTTTTACACTCTAAGCTCACGTGAGTCATGCTCGGTGTGAGAAACAAGAGGTATTGGTAAAAATTAGACAATTATGCCATGAAGGATGCAATCATAAGAATTTGTTTGGGGCTTATGTATGGATGACTGCCCAGATAGATGAAGGTTTAGGATTTACTTTTAGGGAGAAAATCCATGAACAGGGTCCATAAAGTTATATGTGCTTCATGGAGATTTGAATACTCTAATCTTGGGGCTTACTTCTAAGGAGGATGCCCAAGTTAGGAGGGGACTTATGATTGGGTTTTATTCCTAAAGAGGAAACCCAAATCAAAGGTAATTTATGACTGGTTAAGAGAAATTTTAAAAGACTTGGGGCTTACTCCTAAGAAGGATGCCCAAGATTTATGACTAGGACTTATTCCTGAGAAGGAAGCCTAGGTTAGGGGACTTGGGGCTTACTCCTGAAAAGGAATCCCAAGGTTATGACTGAGTCTTATTCCTGAAAAGGAGACCCAGGTTAGGGATTAAGGTTTGGGGCTTACTCCTGAGGAGGATGCCCAAGATTAAAGGACTTGATTGGGGCTTATTCTTAAGAAAGATGCCCAAGATTTATGACTAGGACTTATTCCTGAGAAGGAAGCCTAGGTTAGGGGACTTGGGGCTTACTCCTGAAAAGGAAGCCCAAGGTTATGACTGAGACTTATTCCTGAAAAGGAGACCCAGGTTAGGGATTAAGGTTTGGGGCTTACTCCTGAGGAGGATGCCCAAGATTAAAGGACTTGATTGGGGCTTATTCTTAAGAAAGATGCCCAAATCAAAGGTTTTATAACTGGGGATTATTCCTGAAAAGGAGACCCAGGTTAGGATTCTCTCATCTTAAAGGATGAGGTTGAAATGAATGAACTCTCAATCTTTGGTGACATGAAGATGTTTAAATCACTAAGTTTTGAGAGATATTTCACAGAATTCCTTTCAGATAAGGATGTCAAATCAAGAAATCATGCCATAAATGCCTTTGAAGAGTATCTTGAAGACTGAATCTTGAATAGGAAGGGTGAAATGGCTTAAGAGGGGTAAAAATGGGCAAGATGGGCACCCAAAAAGATAGGGGCGCGCAAGTCTTGAAGGTCGCGCAAGTCCTGCGTCGGCGCGCAAGTGTTGGTCGCGCAAGTATACTTGCGCGACATGAGGGATACTTGCGCGATTTTCAACCAGAGTTGAAATACTTGAGCGACTCTTTATTAAACCCTTTATAACCCTCTTGAAGTTCTTCCAGAGAAGGGACGCGCAAGTTTCATTGAAGGAATTAAGTTGGCGCGCAAGTGTTTGATAAGTTTCAACACTTGGGCCTTCCTTCTTCTCTTTAGATCTTCCATTCTAGGTAAGAGATTACCTTAGAAGTGTTCCGGAAGCTTTGAGAAGAGACTTGGGCGTCGGGAGCTTTGATCCGAGTTTCTGGAAAGAGATCCTCTCGAATGGGGGGCCCACAGGGTCTATTTATAGGCAAAAGAAGACCTCGGGCGGTTACTGGGCGGTTACCAGATCTGTCGCGCAAGTCCCTTGCACGACCATGAGGGGTCGCGCAAGTGTTGAGGCGGCGCGCAAGTGTACTTGCGCGACCAAGAGGGAACTTGCGCGACCTATGGGCAATGTTCTCCTTGTTCATCCCTTTGTCGATTTTTGATGTTTCTTCAAAAGATGAATCACTTTTTGCTTAGATATTCCCTTTTCCGAACTTTAGATTCCGTGACGAAAGGAGCGTCAACAAAAGTCCCCCCTCAGAGTTGGATCCGGAGAAAAAAAATGAGGATTTGACTCTGAGGAAATCGAATCCCTCTAAAGGAAAAGGGCGGCGCGCAAGTCTTCAATGCACAGAAGTCGGCGCGCAAGTCTTCGTCGCGCAGGCATTGAGCAATCTGGATGCGGCGCGCAGATAGGCCCCCTGGCCTATAAATACACGGCTTCCGGCCGTAGATGGCATCTGAAGTTCCGGATTTCTCGAGCTCTCGCCGCGCAAGTCTTCCTTGCCGCGCAAGTCTCTTGTTTTCGTTGTTTCTTCGCTGCCGCGCTACTCTCAAGGTAATAGGGCTTGCGCGGTAATACTTGCGCGACCAAAACTTGCGCGGCACATGTACCACTTGCGCGCCTTAATGCCTTAGCCATTTTTTTCAAATTCTTTCACAAATTTTATGAAAAAATAAAACCCATTTAAGAGTTTAATTTATTCAACTCCTGTGCAGATTCAATGGCTCTTAGACCTGGATTACTTGATGAACTGGCTAGCAAGCGGATAGATGATATGATGAATATCATTGGACCTGATTACTATACTGTCAAAAACAGCACTCTTCCAGATTTGGCTAAGTATCTGAAGAAATATCATCACGACTTTCCTCACTGCACTTATCTACCTTTGTATGGTCATGGTCATCTGCAAGAAGTCATTATTCCAGAAGTAAAGAATTATCTTCCATTTTCTTGGTTTCAGAATTATACCAATTTTGCTTCAGCAAATATCTCAGGCGGAGGAGTATTTCAAACTGCTGGAACAGTAGAGAAGGCTTATGTGATGCATCATAGCCCTTGCACACCAGATCTGAAAAAACATACACCTGAGCTTCAACCACATTGTCATCCTTCAATCTTCCGAGATGCTCAGATGGATCAGTCCAAAGGCTGGAAGAAAAGTTGGGATTTCCGCCCTGGGGGAGGTGTGAAGCCAACTTGGATGTGGGCATACTGGGTGCGACAGACTTGCGCAGAGTTTATTGAGGATCTGAAGAGAGCTGCAATATATGAAGCTGTTTGGGTTGGGCAGACATATATTTACAGACATGATATCTTCGTGCCAGAGATACTCAGTCACTGGAGTCCAGCAACTAATTCTTTCCACTTGACTCATGGAGAAGTAGGTATCAGTTTGTGGGATGTCCACAAGATTTCAGGAGCTCCAATCTTGGGCGATATGTATGATGAATTCATTCCTCCCAAGGTGACTTGGAATGATCCAGAGAAGACTCCTGCTTTGGCTCGAGAATTATTCAAAATCTTTCACAAGCTCAAGAGTTCAGAGACCTCATTAACTCATTTCAGAAAAGATATCCATCCGAAAGAATGGATGAATGTGTTTCTTACTGAGAAGAAAGGGATGGAGCCAAAGGAAAAAGGATCCAAGAAAAAGAAATCCAAGGATACCCGGCCCAGACGTCCTACCACTTGTCCAAAACCTGAGAAGAGAGGAGCTCCTGGCACATTCTGGCCAACTCTAGAAGCATGAGAGTTTGAAAAATGGGGCTATGAAGTGAATCAAAGAATTCCAAAGAAAACTCGTCTGACGGGTTTCTTGGCAATGTGGCTCAGTATTTACCTCTTGCCGGTCAGGGATTCGAAGGGAGGCGTTAGGCCAGGGACCTTCGTCATTGCGGCCAAGTTAGCTGAGGGAAAAATGGTTGGGTTAGCCACCCCCATTTTAGCAAAGATCCACAGGAGTTTACTTCACGTCTTCCAGGGTAAATCTCCTTTAAGAATAGTGGGACCATTCCAGGTTTTGTGGGGATGGATCGCCACTCACTTCAGGACTTACAATGTACAGAATGGATTACAAATTCCTGGAAGCTCTTTCAGACCGTCAGTGCAAGCATTCTCTGGAATTGCTCCATTAGATGTCAATGGTTATGACATAAAAGTAAGACTAAGCATGTATAAGGAATTCAACTTCTTTCCTTATGGAAGTCCGCCATCTGGGCGGTTTGTTGATGATGGGAAAGCCCCTTTGGATTTGAGGGCATACATTCTAGCTTGCAGGGATGGCGTGTTAGTAGCCAGGATTGATGGAGAAATCATATGCGAGGCCTATGCTCCATATAGATTTGCACGCCAATTAAAATGTTTGCAACAGATTGTTGTATCCCCTCCAGTACATGTCAGGTTAGAGCAACATCCGATGGTTGCTCGACAACTATGGTTGCTGACATCAAGAGAGAAGACTGGGGCAGTATTTGATCTACCAGTTGAAAAAGCGGCACATTATCTGACTACATTTTATGCCGAACACTGGATAGCATCATACCCCAAAGGGATACTGAATCATCCTGTATATCAAGTGGGAAAGAGGAAGAGGACTGTAGAGAAAGAAACTCTTCCTCATGAAGGTGATGCTTCTCCTCCTGAAATAGGTTCAACAGACTCCTCCTCTAGAACTGATTCCTCAGATCATCATGATGGGGATGATGAGGCACAACCGGCAGCAAAGCGGTTTCGTGCCCGATATAATCCTCCGGCCAGAGTTAAAAGACCCACTCCATCAGCTCCTGGTGAGTTATTTGATTGTAATAACTTCAATCACTGCTACTTTATAAAGTAATAAGTCTCACTTTCTTATTCTCTATCTGTAGTTGCAGGAATCGGGAAGAAATTAAAATCAAAAATTGTAGGACCTTCCTCACAGCCTTTATATCTAAGACCAGAGGCTGTTCAGCTATGGAAGAGCTTATACTGTGATACTGAGACCGCCTGGCTGGATTTGTGTGAGGGCCTACAACTTCCTGGGATAGGATATCTTCTAGCTTCAAAAGACTTTCAATACGGAGATAACCCCAATGAAGTGCGAGCTTATATCAAAGAGCTGGAAATGCTCATATATGCCACTGATAATTCGGTTCCTATCACCAGGCGGGTGAAGGAAATGATTGATCGTGGCACCACTAAGGGGGCTGGTGGTTCTGGAGATGAGGAGTGGCAAGAGTACGTGGCTCCTGAAGATGTAAGTTTTCTTTCCTTATTTTCTTTGAAACTTGATTTCAGTTGAAGCTTTGTTACTTAAGGAAGTTATTTTCTTCATCTTGCAGCTTACAAAGAAAGGGATCGGGGTTCCTTCGCCACAATATAGCCCTGGTGGTACCGCTGTTGGGGCTGCTGCTGATTCTCCTCGCGAACCAGGCGAGATATCTCCAGGCCAGCAGGCCATGAATGAGGCACTGGACATAGCCTTTCATTCGCCAATCCAAGTGCCAATAAAGGAGACAGCTGAAACTCCAAAAAAGCAAAAGAAGCCAAGGCAACGAAGGAGGAAATCCTTAGCTAAACGTTTCATTAGCAGTGGTAAGTCCTTCGAACAATCATGATTTTATACCCATAATCATATGGTTACTCATATTTCTGAGGATTGCAGGGGCTTCTTCAATTTCCCCCTTGAGGGAAGGGACTGATCCTTCTTCAAAGGCCGTGGAGGGTGCTGTAGAACAACCACAGACTCAAGCTGACTTGGTTGCTCCTGGAGAAGAGCTACCATCCATTCCCAGTATCCCTCCCACTACTGAAGATGTTGTCCAGGGTCAGGGGTTGCAGGACATAAGTCAGCAAGAAGACATAGCAAATGCTCCCACTGGTGAGACTAACCAAGATTCTGAAGTATCATTGGATGAAATGATGAATCAAGGAATGACTTTTGAAGAATTTTATGATCATGCTAGATTGTCATGTGATTTAGAAGACCTTGGGCGTGAGTGTTACCCTTCGCCCAAATTTTTCTTTTAAAAGAAAATATTTCTAACCATGATGTAAAATAATATGCAGTTTCTTCCGTAGAAGCTGCTGAACTGCCAATGCCTGAAGAGGGTGTGGACACTGATGTCAACCCTATCATTGCAGAAACATTAGCTCAAGTAGAGCTAAATCCAATAAACTCTCCTGAGACCCATCTTGAAAATCCTGTTGAAACCGGGAAAGATGGGGAGAAGTCTTCTCATGTTGCTGAACCACCATTGGGTAAGGGATAACAATATTTGTGATTGTACTTTATTTGCAAGACAATCCATTCTTTTGTTATCCTTTAAGATTCAACTAAAATCTTTCAATTGATCATGTAGGGCCATCAACTGTAATGGCTAGATCCGGAGATGAGGCTTCAGCCTCTGCCCCAACGGGAATTGAAAGTGAAGAAGCCCATGTCAGAGGGGAAAGAGAAGAACGAGGCACTTCCTTAAGCATGTTAATTCCAGATTACATACCCCCTTCTGACGAAGATGTTGAATCAGATCCAGAGATGCTCAAAGCGTTCAGCTTTTCACGACGTAAGGCGTGGAACAATATATGGAACATCATATCGGGGGTGCCCTTAGAAGAGCTACCATCAAAAATTTCCCGATTGTCATCCCAATTTGTTATAATGGGACTTGGTGGTTTTGGGTATGAAAAGATCCATGCTGCAGTGAAACAGATTATCTTCAGGAGGGAGCAAATGCAGACAAGTCGCGAAGATTTGACCAGAGTAAAATTGTCAGTCAACATAGGCGAATTTGAGGCTGCGATATCCCAGGCTGAAGCTGATTATGTTGTCAAGATGAAGGATCTGAAGCAAAAAATCAAAGAAAAGGTCGTCCAGCAGGTGCAACTCCAGCAACAGTTAGATGCTGTTACTGGGGAACTTGATCAGCTTAATGAATCATTGGATGAAACTCATATAAATGGCATGAAAGCCATTGCAGATGCTAAGAAGGCATTTCAGCAAGCTGAAAAGAGTGAAGCTGGTCAAGTGCACGAGCTTCAAGCAACTGTTGATAAGGCTCAGGATGCTATACATCAAATGAAGACTTTTGTTGACAATCTCCTGTAATTTCTTGAAAAAGAGAAGAGATTCCAATCTGTGGATGTCCTTCTAACTCTTGTGTATCAATGAAAAACACTTTTGACTTCAATCATTTGTGCTTGCATTCTTCCATTACCTGCTTCAAATTTACTTAAGCCAATGGGCTTAGTAAGCATAGTTTGATTTTTACTAGGATTATTACAAATAACCCTACAAACTTTGAATCTTTTAACTGCTCAATATTAGCTAAATCATACAAAAAATGTATATTTAGTGAGCTGGAACTTGACTTTTATTCATAGTTCCTCTGTCTTTTGTGTGGGAAGTTTAAAGTCATGCAAGCCGGACATAAAGAGGCTAATGTTTAAGGTCGAAATAGCTTTGACCGAAAAATGGATTAAAATGGATTCAATTCCTTGATAATTTATCTGAAAACAAATTACCATACTCAAGTATGAGAGAAAATATGTAAACTATGACTTAAGAATATTTGAATCTGAGGAATGATATGAAAAAGAGCTAAAAGGCATTAGAAAAAGTAGTTTCCAAGAAATGAAGTTACTATTATTTAACAAAACCCGTTAGGGGGTTGAAATATGCAGGGCCACCTATGGGCATTGGCTGCATAGTCAAATAAAATAGCATCTTTTGGCTGACAAGTCTATTATGTGGACTGTTTATGCAAGGCCACCTATGGGCACGTGCTGCATAGTCAGGCAAAAGAACTCTCAGAAATTTACTTTCCTAGTGCTAAAAGCCAGTGAAAGTTTATGGAGATTCAAATTTTCTAAAGCATAGAGTTTGTTGTATGGAAAGAGGTACTTGAATATGGAAAGGATATTTCCGAACAAGAATATCGAAGAACTGGATGAATATCACTCCTACGAAGGTCTGACCCAAACGTAGGGAAGGAGAATAAACCATAGACTTGAATACTTTCAGATCATGAAAAAGGATATGGGACAAATACGTTAAGGATGGCTATTTTTGCGGATCCCTACATACTATCGTTTAAGACAAATAAGGACAAAAGAGGCATTCTTCCCAAGAATGAAGTTACTATTATTTAACAAACCCGTTAGGGGGTTGAAAACATGCAGGGCCACCTATGGGCATTGGCTGCATGGTCAAATAAATAGCATCTCTTGGCTGACAAGTCTTTTATGTGGACTGTTTATGCAAGGCCACCTATGGGCACGTGCTGCATAGTCAGGCAAAAGAATTCTCAGAAGTTTGACATTTTTGTGACTATAAGTCATGAAAAGGGTTATGAAGATCTGAAAATATTTAAGGTTAGGATTATAATACATAAAGATGGGTATTTTCCAATGTATATAGAGATACATAGGTCAATGAAAACCATAATCATGTTGTGGCTGGATCCTGAATTGAAATTTGGACTTCACTACGTATCTCATAAGAATGAGAATCAAGCCATACGTAGTTCTTGAAATGCAGTTTAACGTCGTGCAGGACGAAAGTATGAGTGATCTTAGTTTAGGGTCATAGAATTCGGACCATAATAATGAATACACAGTGTGTGTTTTCATGAAGACTTTTCAGCCAAGGGACTGAAAGTGAAATTTGGGGTTAGGCCCAAAAGACTTGGGACTGGATTCGAGGGACACTCGAATGTTCCTACGTATCCCATAAAGATGGGAATCAAGTCCACGTAGTTCTAGAAACTACCCTTTGTACAAATTTGGTTCGTACATGTGAAGGGTGAAAAGGGACTTTAGTGCAATGATGGTTTTAACCTAAGATAAAAAGTTTAGGCATTACCATGTATGTACGTAGTCTTTTTTGAAAATGAAAACCATGATTGAAAAAGAATCAATGTTAATAATGGTTCCTTCTCAAATGAGGAAATCAAAGAATATTGTAGTTTATTGTCGTACTGGACAAAAGTGTTGTATAGTTTAACGTCATATAACAAGGACGAAAGTGAATCAATGTAAAGATATTGATTCCAGGGGTGGTTTCACAAATCATCATCATATGAGATTGTGGTGAACCAATGTGAAGAGATTGTTTTTGGGCTTGAACCTTTGGGAGGTTGCCTACATACCCAGCCTGGAGGGCAAGGATCAAAGTCTGTGTAGTTCAATTAAAGAATGAATTAATGATCAAGTTGTTCTTGTGGACAATGATCTAAAAAAATGTTGTTGGGACTTACACATGGTTAGTGGCCCAAAGGGAGTGTTATGGTTGATGTTCGCTCTAAGCTCACGTGAGTCATACTCGGTGTGAGAAACAAGAGGTAATAACAACCTTAACGATGCACAGTTTAATGTCATGTAGGACATATCAAGGACTTTCTGTACAGTTTAGCGTCATGTAGTTAGGACGATGGGGACAATACAGTTTAACGTCATATTGGACGAAAGGGGGATTGTGCAGTTTTAATGTCATGCTGGACTTTTGATGATTATATAGTTTAACGTATTTCCGGATGTGAGAGACTTTTATACAGTTTAGAGTCATGTAGTTAGGACGTCACAATTTAACGTCTTGCTGGACATATTTGCAAATAGTTTATGGTCGTATACATGGACCAGGAATGATGCAGTTTTAAGGTCATGCTGGACTGTTTATGGAACTTTTTCACAGTTTAATGTCGTGTGGGACGAAGTTGCAGTTTAAAGTCATACTGGACCATTGCTGTATAGTTTTAGCGTCATATAGCAAGGACGAACTGATGTTGTACAGTTTAAAGTCATGTAGCTAAGACTAAGGTGAATCAATATGAGGATATCAGTTCTGATCTTTTTACAGTTTATCGTCATGCTGGACGTTGGAAGTGCCACACAGTTTAATGTCATGTCGCTAGGACAAAATATAGTTTAATGTCATCTCGGACAAAATATAGGAACTTCTATACAGTTTATTGTCATGTAAGACAAAATCAGGGACTATGCAGTTTAAAGTCTTGCAGTTAGGACTATTGGTGCTGCACAGTTTAATGTCATGTTGCAGGGACAAAATTTAGTTTAATGTCATCTCGGACATTGAAGGTGACACAGTTTAACGTCATGTTGGATGAAGTTGTAGTTTAAGGTCATACTGGACCATGGTGTAGTTTAAGGTCATACCGGACCTTTTCTGTATGAACCAATTGTAAATCTTGGTTCTGGGAACAATATTTTGTGTTTATACAAAATACTTCTTCAGAAATATGGCATTAGTTGGAGTCGTGATGTGTTCTCCATCCATTGAAATCAAAGAATACGCTCCATTGGAGTAGACCTTATGTACTGAATAAGGTCCTTCCCATTTTGGTTCAAGCTTGGGAGGCTTCTTTCCTGGTATCATTGGTGCTTTAAGAACCAATACCAATTCTCCCTGAATGAATGAACGAAGACGAACTTTTTTGTTAAAAGCTCGTGCTATTCGATTCTGATAGATTTCCAAGTGGTGCAAAGTGCACAATCTTTTCTCATCTAACTGTTCCAATTCATTCAACCGCTTTTGGGATTGCTCATCTGTTGATAACTGATCACAAATGGCTATTCTGAGTGAGGGAAATTGAACTTCAATTGGCAAGACTGCTTTTGTTCCATATACCAATGAATATGGAGTAGACCGCGTTGCATTGCGAGTGGTAGTCCGATAAGCCCATAAAGCATGATAGAGTTTATCAGGCCATGACCTCTTATCTTTATCCACCATCTTTTGCAGTATATTTGAAAGAGTCTTGTTGAAGGCCTCTATCTGGCCATTAGCCGCTGCATGATATCGAGATGAATGGTTAGACTTAATGTTGTATTCTTGATACAATCTCTTTACCTCAGCAGAACAGAAGTTGGTGCCGTTGTCTGTCAATATGGTATGAGGGACACCAAATCTAGTAATGATGTTAGACTTGATGAAGCTAACAATGCATTTAGAACTGACTTCTTTGAGAGGTACTGCCTCTGCCCATTTGGAAAAGAAATCAGTAGCAGTAAGAATGTACTTAAACTGCTTGGCCGTAGCTGAAGGGTAAGGTCCTACCACATCCATTCCCCATGTGGAAAATGGCCATGAGTATTTAGCTGTATGAAGCAACTCTGGAGGTTGATGAATGAAATTGGCATATACTTGGCATGAATGACACTTCTTTGTGAAATTAACACAATCTTGTATCATTGAAGGCCAGAAGTATCCAAGTCTTCGAATTTGATCAGACAATCTATGTCCAGACTGGTGGGCACCACAGACTCCTGCATGCACTTCTTTTATGACAGCCATTGTCTCTTCACCATCAATACATCTGAAGAGAACTCCATCAAAACCACGTTTGTAGAGAATTTTCTCGAGGTGGTTTGGACCATCATAAAGAGTAAAATTGACCACACGTCGCCGAATTTGTTCTCTCTCGGCTCTATCAGGTGGAAGTGTTCCATTTTGAAGGTATTCCCTGATAGGTGACATCCATCCTGTAGTATGACCATATGGTTCAGGAATGGGACTAATTTCATTAATTTCCTCTGTTCTGACTTGAACATAAGGTGAAATTGCACGACGGTGGGCAATACAGATGGTTGTCTCGTCCCGATTTGGATCTGCTAATGCTGTGGCTATATTAGCCAGTGCATCTGCTTGAGCATTTTGTGATCTTGGGACATAAGAAAATGTCGGTTCTGAAGGGAATTCCGACATTAACTCTCTGACGTAATCATACAAAGGGATTAATTCTTCTTTTCTGATGGCATAATCCCCATTGACTTGTTTGATTACCAGGTCTGAATCACCTTTCACCTTTAAGTGATTCACTTGTGCTTGAAGCGCTAACTCCAAGCCTGCAATGAGAGCTTGGTATTCAGCTTCATTATTGGTACCACCTTCCCACAACAAAAAGGAATAAGGTAACACTGCCTTATCTGGAGAAATGAGCACAATTCCTAAACCAACTTTGTTGAATTTAGGATTTTCCATTTTCTTCCCTGTTGGACTTCTAGAAGCACCATCAAAATACATTTCCCATGTTTGAGGATTCTCTTGAATAGAAAAAACTTCCTCATCAGGGAGTTCGATATCTGAATACGTGTCTTCCACTGAAGGGTGTTCAGCCAGGAAATCAGCCAGAGCTTGGCCCTTAATTGCCTTTTGAGACACATACTGAATGTCGAACTGCTGTAGAATAACCGCCCACCTTGCCAGACGTCCTGTAAGCATTGGACGACTAAGGATGAATTTGAGTGGATTATTACGAGATACCAATTGGACCTCGTGATGTTGCAGGTAGTGTCTCAGTTTCTGAACTGCAAAGATTAATGCCAGGCAACACTTTTCAATACTTGAATACCGGGTTTCTGCTTCAAGCATAGTTCTACTGAGATAGTAGAGACTATTTTCATTCCCAACATCATTCTTTTGAGCAAGAAAGGCACCCAATGATCGCTCTAAAGCTGTCACATAGAGGATAAGAGGCCTACCCTCAACAGGTGGCATGAGTACTGGTGGACTCAAGAGGTATTTCTTGAGAACATCAAATGCTTCTTGACATTCTTCAGTCCAGTGGTAAGTGACTCCTTTCTTCAATAATTTGGTAAAAGGTAAACTTTTGCCTGCCAAATTGGCGATGAAACGCCGAATATAGGCTAAGTGTCCTTGAAGTCCTCTTAATTCTTTCAAATTTTGAGGAGGTGACATACCAAGGATTGATTTGGTCTTCTCAGGATCGACTTCAATACCACGATGGCGTACAACAAAGCCAAGGAATTTTCCTGAGGTTACCCCAAAAGCACATTTTAAGGGGTTCATCTTCAAATTATGTTGTCGAAGCTTGTGGAATATGATTTCCAAATCAGCCAAGTGATCAAAACGTTGTTTGGATTTAACCACCAAATCATCTACATAGCATTCAACAAATTTCCCTAGAAAAGGTTTGAAGATACGATGCATGGCGCGTTGATATGTTGCACCTGCATTCTTTAAACCAAAGGGCATCACCCGGTAACAAAACACACCTTGAGGAGCTCTGAAGGCTGTATATTCCTCATCTTCTGGGGCCATTCGGATCTGATTATATCCAGAATATCCATCCATGAAAGAAAGTACTTCATAGCCAGCCGTCGCATCAATTAAGAGTTCTGTAATCGGAACTGGAAAATCATCTTTGGGACAATACCGATTAAGATATCTGAAATCGATGCAAACCCTAATTTGTCCGTTCTTTTTCTTTACTGGGACAATATTAGCCAACCACTTGGGATATTGAACTTCTCTGACGAAGTTAGCTTTGATAAGCTTATCCACTTCAGCCTCGATTTTGGAAGCATAGGTTGGGTGTGTTCTTCTCGCGGCTTGCTTGAATCCTCGATGTTCTTTTGGCAAACCCAAATGATGGGTGGCAACATCAGGATCAAGGCCAGGCATCTCTGTATAATTCCAAGCAAAAATATCTTTATTTTGCTTTAGAAAAGAAATATACATCTCTTGTTCTTCAAGGGTCATGGCCGCACTAATTAAAGTGGGGCGTGGATCTTTCTCTGTACCCAGATTTACTTCTCTGAGTTCATCCACAGTGGTAGAGATACCCTCTTCAAATGCTGGAGGAGCATCTCTAAGATCTTCCTCTTCCTCTTCATCATGTGTTATATTTTCCGTTTCTACTTGCAAAGTAGATGAAAAAACGAAATTCTCATGATCATAAGAGATGTCAAAATTTTCACATTTTGAAGAAGAAGCTTCCATTTCCGACCCTATTGATGAAAAAGGGTCTTCTTTGGGAAATAAGGAGGAGATGATGGATTGAGAATCGACATCAACATTCACCTCTGGTGTTGCTATAACTTCTTCTGGCCTGATTAGCGAAGTATAGACTTGTTGGATTTCAGCAGACGAAATGAAAACGTCACCACTTATGTTTTCATCACTGCTTGGTAAGTTACCAATTTCTCCCATGTTGTCTGGCTCGATTGCCGTAATTGACATTATGGATCTTTCCATAAGAGTATTTTGATTTGGGCCTATTTTGTCAATTTGACTGATAGGTAACACATAATCTGTACTCACATGTGAAAATGGATTTATTGGAATTTTTTCCAAACCATATGGAGCATTAACTTTGGTAATTTCCTTCATTGTAGATTTTTCTCTTCCCTTCATGTGATAAAATTCTGCCTCAATGTATTGAGACTCGCATGTTTTGAACGGGGCCTTATCACCATACAATGTTCCAACTTGACCATCGAAACAGTATTTGAGACATTGATGGTATGATGACGGAATAGCTGCATGCTGATGTAACCAGGGTCTTCCAAGCAAGATATTGAAAGCTGAGTCTTGATCAACAATCATGAAATCTGAATTGGAAACAAGATCTCCAAACTGAGTTCTGAGCGTAACTTCTCCCAGTGGTTCTTGTTCATTTTTATCATATCCTTGCAACATCATGGTAGAAGGAGATAAATCAGATTCCGTGAGTCCCAATCGACGAAGTGTGCGAATGGGCATGAGGTTGACTCCTGAACCATTGTCAATAAAAGCTCTTCGAACATCTATACCATTGACTTTGCCAGATAGGTACAAAGGTTTTATGTGCCCATGCACAACATCATATTCATCTTTATCAGTAAAAGATATCACTACATGGCACTCTGCAGGATTATTCTCTATGTGATAAATTTCAGCTGCAGCAATTTCAGCTTCAAACTCCTGAGGACTTGACAAAGCTTCGATGAGTGCTTCCCGAAGATCTTTTGATAGATTCAAAGCATCCAAAATTGATAATTTGGCTGGTACTTGGGCCAAGTGTTTCAATATATCATACTTTTGATCTAGAGGCCTGCGTTTCCCAATAGGAATATGCGGTTTAGCAGGTACCTTGGAAGCAGATGCTTTGGAAGCTGATGCCCCTTGTATTGGCAACATCTTTGGTTTTGGAAAATTAGACTGATTAGATCCATTTACTTGCTGAGATAAAGAAGATGGAACATTTAATCGGTCTTCCAAAATAACTGTGCCGAAGCTGAGTTGGCCATTGGCAGAAGAACTTGCTTGTTCATTTTGAGCTCGCTGAAGGGCTCTACCACGAGTTTCTGCTGCATATACAGTGCTAGCAGGGGTAGAATTAGAGTAGTGGCTTCGGAAAGATCCACGTCTTCCCCTATATACTGAACCTCTAGAACTTCCTCGGGTTCCTTTATTTGATACAGGGAATTCAGGCTCATCAAGACTGGAATATGAATCTGTTAATTGAATCATATTAACAGAACCAAAGATCAATTCTTTGTCTGATAAAGACTCTGCCAAGTTAGCCTGTTTAGGCTGTGCCGTTTGGTGGGACGGTGCCCGTGGCTTTGAAGTAGATGGCATGAAATCTGCCAGAGTCAAAGACAATTTAGGCTTTGATACATACTCATCTTCTCCTGATTCCTCTTTCTTCTTTGAATTGCGCTGCCCTTTTGAGGATTTGTCCTTTGATGGAGGCTTTACTGCAGCTTTTGTAGGAGACACAATTGGCTTCTTCAATTGTGTTCGCAAAATGGAATGGGTCCGATTGATTGTCTTTCTGACCATCCAATCATCATATTTTTTCGCAGTTTTGCTTTTGACTTCCTGCCACTCGCCTCCTTCCTCTGGATCTGTAGCGGTAATACACGCTACATGAGCTGAAGAACCCTTCAATTTGACTTGTCCCAAGTCAACCATCTTTTGTAGGAGGTCTTTAAAGACAAAACACTCCTGGATGGGATGTCCCAACATTTGATGAAAGGGACAATAATTGGGACGGTCTTCATCTCCTTCCTTGTTTGGTCTCTTCGGCACTGGTAATTGAACCAAATTATTTTCCAGAGCTGAAATGAAGTAACCAGGAACTTGCTCACTTCGGAAAGAGTATGTTTTACTCTTCATATCCTCAAATTGTTTTCGTCGTTGATCTTTTTGATCATTTGGACGAAACAGCCTTTGTTGTTGGCGTTCAGGAGGTGGAGCCCTTCGAGAAGATGAAGGTTTTGAAGTAGAAATAGGTACAGGTGCCTGTTTAAGCATAACTGTAGCAGTTTCTGCTTTACCCATTCTTCTTCCTGGAGCTGATGGAATTACACGAGATTTAACCTTAGCCTGCATAAGGGAATCTTAAATCTGTTGAGCGATTGAAGTAAGGTCTCGAAACCCTCCTGTGTATTTCACAGGGATCAATGGCGTGCGTAATTCGTCACGCAAATTTGCCACACAGATTGGCAACAATTCCTCCTGAGGGAGTGATAAAATCAAGGAATACGTTAATCCCTTCCAACGAGCAATGAAATCAGAGACTCTTTCATTCTCCCTTTGCTTGCAGTTTGTAAGATCGAAAACTGTCGTTTTTGGTAAAGTTGAGCTGAACTGAAGAAGGAATTTTTGACGAAGATCCTCCCATCCGATGACTGACCGGGATTTCAAGCTTGTATACCAGACAAAAGCTGGTCCTTGCAAGGTTCGCACGAAGCATCTGAGTTTCACTGCTTCTTGTTGCTCTGGAGTTCCCATCATAGGATCACAACAAGACACGTAATGCGTCAAATGTTGTTCAGGGTCACCTGATCCATTGAAAGTAGGGAAAATAGGGTTTCCAAAACTGGATGGAGGAGAAATTGAATCTACCCATTCAGGGTAAACTTTCTTTTCAGGTTGAACTTGCGCCCGTTTCCCTTCCATAGTTTCTAACCGAGCTGTTAATGACTCAATAGTAGTTATTAACTTTTGAGAAACGTCAGGTTGAACTTGGTTTTGGGTAGGTGCAATGAATGGAGCTTGGACAGCCGTGGAGGTTGGTGCTGCAACTAATGGTAGTGCTGCCAACCGTTGTTGCGTTTGACCCGTAGGATTAGACCTCTGTGGGTGTACTGATAAAGGAGGATATTCCTGATCCATCTCAGTAGTTACAACAAATTCCTTCGGCTGTCGGACTTCAGCATTCTTAAGAAGAAGACTACTCTGAAGTAGTTCTGCATTCAACCTTCTTAATTCTTTCATTTCTTCCTCCTGTTGTGCAAATCTTTGCTCTAGTGAGAGCGATTGACCTCCTTCAGAGGAAGGGTGATAAGTAACCTGATTCTTTCCTTTCCCCTTATTGGATCCTTTTCGGAGAGGGGGAAGTGGGTTACTTGAAGGAATACCCAGATTTTGGGTAAGCCTTTGATTACGTGTGCGCACACCTTCTTCATTTAGGTCTGTGTGCGCAACTTCTTGAGCAGGAACCTCTTCGTCTGATCCCTCTGATTGAGCCTCATCTGGTGAATCAGCAGCAACGGCAGTGATGACATTAATGGATGCATATTTCATGGAATCCTTTCTATCAGCATTTCTGTGATATTGTCTCCTTTTATGTCCATGATAAGGCATGACATTCCGTTGACTTGATCCCTCAGGAATTTTTTGGAGAACCGTCACTTGGAGAGAATCTCCTGACATCTTGGCTCTTCATTCCTCTTGAGGCTTATTCCCTAATCGAGAGAATACTGACTTTCTCTGAGGGAGGGATTGAAGATTTGAAAAAGTCCCCAGTCCGGTGGACTGGGGATGTTCCTGTTGCTTCCGCTCAACTCCTCGAATCTCATTCGTTGATTCTAAGGGTTGGGTTAGAGAAGTCCCCAGTCTGGCAAGCTGGGGTGTCTCTTTACATGCTATGTCTGAGATCTTCTTGAAATATCTCTTGATCTTGCGGATCTTAGTTCGGAAATTAGCTGGATGCATTAACCTGTATCCACTTTTATCACCTGGTTCAACAGACCGTTGGATGATTTCCGAAACTTCTGTCATTTGATGACGTGTTTGCTCCAGACGAGAAGCTTGTGCAATATTCTCTACTGCTTGATGTAGGAGCAATTCAACAACCTGTTCTCTATATACTTGATTTTGAGAGGAACTAGTTGAAGCTTGATCTCGAGCAAGATTTTGATTATGAACAAAGCCCATTGACTGTGGCCGGCCATGGGCAATAACATTGCATGAGACCATTTTCGGCGGGCTCTGCTGACCGGAAAGCACTGTGAAATGTAGTGCTCCGTGAACACCCCATCCTCTGATATGAACATTAGATGGAGCATTGGATATTAACTGACGCAATCTTCTTAGTGCGCCAAGGCATGAACGTTGAAGGGTTCTCTGTTGCTTTTCAGCCTTCGGATACCGAGAGACTGATAGAGATGCCAAATCAATCTGGCGTTGTAACCCTTCTATTATCTTAAGATGATTTTCATATTCATCGTAAGATAATACCTTCTTCTTTAATTGACAAAGAGTTTTCCATATGTTGAGACGAATATCATGGATTCCATCATCCGTCAACATCTTTGGAATGTCGTACTGGGAGTCAGCCAAAGGCCAAAACATGACTGGTACTTCACCTTTTGCCAGTTTTTTCCTCATGTTCAGCATTTCCTCTTTATCATTAAATGAAGATTCTTCTACCTGTTTGGACCAGAGTTGGTGTTTCCTTGTTGCTTCATCGGATTCAACAAGATTGGTAGAGGAATCACTATTCATGCTGGAAGATGAATGACCCAGGGAAGGTTCAGAGAATAACCTGAACCCCAAGCTATCTTCTGATGGAGAAAGAGTTTCACCTGCCGATAGTAAAACTTCAGACATGACTGGTTTTACGTTTGCAAGTGCCTCGAGATAGGAGGGCTTTCTCGTCACTACATTGCCTTCTGAAGAATTTTCGAGACAATGTGAATCACTACTGCGGAGAGGACTTTCGCAGCGAAGTTCATCACCATGAGGAGGACCTTCATGATGGGTTACAACAAAAGATGAGATCTCTTGCTCCTTGGTCTTCTGACCACACAGAGGGTTCCTGTGGTTCTCATCTGAAGAAGAAACTTCAAGATTGACCGAATTTTCATGAAGCAAGTCTTCATGAGGAAGTGTCTGTTGAAGACCTTCGGGATTAATGTTCCTGTTATTGGGAACTGAGGGAGTAGAATCTTGAATTCCGACAGATAAATGTCTGAGGGCTTCAAGAACTCCAGCATCGAGCAAGGCCTTGTTGCAGATTGGCCTTTGATCTCCTGACTGTGCTGGGCGGATCTTTTTCTTAGATGCCTTCTTACTCGCTTTAGAAATCACTTGATAACGAAAGTGATTGCTCTGAGCAGGTGTATGTGCCTGATCAGGAAAGATGGTCAGGTTAGGCTGACGATCATCGCTCAAATCAGGTGTATGTTCCTGACTTGGTTGTCCATATGATATGGGGGAGTAGGCCCCACAACCCTCTTGGACTGGAACAGATGTGTGTGTCTGTTCCGGAGTGAATTGTTGATGTGTCACTCCACTGCTAGGGATAGATTTATGTGTCTGTCCCTGAGATGATGCTGAAGCTGTTATGATATCCTGGAAAGCATCCAGAATATGAGCAGGAATTTGCTTCTGCTCTTTCACCATTGACAAAATATGTTTGGTGACTTCAGCTGCCGGAACGGGGATATACGTCCATTCCGGGCTTGGAGTAGGTGTATGTGCCTGCTCCTGTCCTCCTTTTCCTGTCAGTGAATCCTGACAGTACTCAAGTGTGGAGGCAGAGAGTTTAGTCTGCCTCCTGTTTGTCGTCGGGGCTTTCCGACTGACTTCTCCGTGCGCTACCAAACGAGACTGTTGGTAGGCTTGATTAGTATGAGCAGGTGTATGTGCCTGCTGATTACACTTCGTCAAATGCGGTTGACGAGATCCATCATATGTAGTCAGACGAGCCTGCTGACTAACTGCTGATGTATAAGCAGGTGTATGTTCCTGCCTATGGTACTCCGCCGGAATTGCCTGGCGGGATCGGCTTGATGTTGCCAGACGAGTCTGCTGGACAGCGGGATTAAAACGGGCAGGTGTGTATGGCTGCTCGTTGTTTGCCACCAAGTTAGGTTGGTGGACTTCTCCGGAGACGGCAGGGATGACAACCTGCCTATTGTTAACCGGATTCCGTCTCTGGTGATTCATCTTGCCTGCTCGGGTTCGAGGAACCTGAGCTGAACGCCTGGAGTCGGTACCCTCATCATGTTGAGGGCGCACTACCGCATGAGTCTGGCGGCGATTGTTAATGGGAGCCCTTGAGAAGGACTCCTGTCTTTTTGAATTAAGGTCCTGCGGGACCTGCTCATTCACTTCCTCAGAATAAGGGAGTGAATGGAAATTGCGTTCCGGGGATAACGACCCGAAACGGTTGGAGACGGTAGTCAGCACCGTCTGCTTCTTGATTGCTGGTCGCCGTTGTCCGGACGACCAGGTAGAATTGTTAACTTGGAGGGCTTGACGAGCGGCCTCCAGAGTTGGGATAGTACCGTTGCGACGGTACTCCTTAACCAGTGCATTAGAAACACAGCGTTGAAGACGCTGAGTTGGTGATGTCATCCTCAGAGCGGATGACGTTCCAGCAAAAGTAGCAGCATTGGTTTTCACAGCAGCAGACCTCACAGTAGAGGTGTTCCCAGCAGCAGTATTCACAGGGGTGAATTTAAGGAAAGCCATTTTTTGTAGAAGATCTTGAAAAAAGAGTGCCTGTTCCATGTAACAGACATAATCAAGATGAATCCGGCTACTGCATCTTTTGGATGATCATATGTCAATGATTGCCTTGTTGGCCCAAAGGGCCTAACAGATAAGAAGAACATCACTTTAACTTGGTTAAGGATTCACGTCGGGTTCACCATTTTTGTTTCGCGCGGAATCCGGGGATGACCTCCTGGACGGGAGATTCAAACGTTCCGATCGGTTTCTAACGGGTTTGTTCGTAGAACCGGAAACATCCAATGATTCCACATCCGTTTGGACCTACTTTCCAAAGGCAGGCGCTCATTAGCTTGTGGGCTAATGAGGCTTGGGAATTTGCATTGGTCGAGAGGATGGGAGGTCGGACTCATCACACCTTTTTGAGGGTAATTATTGTCTACTCCGGGACTCTCTTTATAGATTTAAGTTATGTTCGTGAATCCTTATTACATTACCAAGTATAAAATGAGTTTTCCTTTAATTTTAACAATCAATGATCAAGTATGCAAGAAATTTAGAGAATCTTTTATATGTATTCGAGGTTCTTCATCAATAGAGAATCATCTATATTTGTTTAGAGATTCTTGGTCAATGGTATCCTTCAAAACATTTATATAAAAGTCTCTTGGTCATTATGATGACCAAGCTGGTTTTAAAGCCACTCAGTGGGGCACTTGAAGTTTATCGTCATTCAGAAGGACAGAGATTATTTCAAAGTTGGGATCGAACCCATAAATGGGCTACCTACGTATCCTTTGTTTTGAAAAAGGAATCAGAACCCACGTAGTTCGAGAAATGGATGGTGTTTATGATTGATGGCTCAAAGATGAATGTCGTAATTACTTTTACACTCTAAGCTCACGTGAGTCATTCTCGGTGTGAGAAACAAGAGGTATTGGTAAAAATTAGACAATTATGCCATGAAGGATGCAATCATAAGAATTTGTTTGGGGCTTATGTATAGATGACTTCCCAGATAGATGAAGGTTTAGGATTTACTTTTAGGGAGAAAATCCATGAACAGGGTCCATAAAGTTATATGTGCTTCATGGAGATTTGAATACTCTAATCTTGGGGCTTACTTCTAAGGAGGATGCCCAAGTTAGGAGGGGACTTATGATTGGGTTTTATTCCTAAAGAGGAAACCCAAATCAAAGGTAATTTATGACTGGTTAAGAGAAATTTTAAAAGACTTGGGGCTTACTCCTAAGAAGGATGCCCAAGATTTATGACTAGGACTTATTCCTGAGAAGGAAGCCTAGGTTAGGGGACTTGGGGCTTACTCCTGAAAAGGAAGCCCAAGGTTATGATTGAGTCTTATTCCTGAAAAGGAGACCCAGGTTAGGGATTAAGGTTTGGGGCTTACTCCTGAGGAGGATGCCCAAGATTAAAGGACTTGATTGGGTCTTATTCTTAAGAAAGATGCCCAAGATTTATGACTAGGACTTATTCCTGAGAAGGAAGCCTAGGTTAGGGGACTTGGGGCTTACTCCTGAAAAGGAAGCCCAAGGTTATGACTGAGTCTTATTCCTGAAAAGGAGACCCAGGTTAGGGATTAAGGTTTGGGGCTTACTCCTGAGGAGGATGCCCAAGATTAAAGGACTTGATTGGGGCTTATTCTTAAGAAAGATGCCCAAATCAAAGGTTTTATAACTGGGGATTATTCCTGAAAAGGAGACCCAGGTTAGGATTCTCTCATCTTAAAGGATGAGGTTGAAATGAATGAACTCTCAATCTTTGGTGACATGAAGATGTTTAAATCACTAAGTTTTGAGAGATATTTCACAGAATTCCTTTCAGATAAGGATGTCAAATCAAGAAATCATGCCATAAATGCCTTTGAAGAGTATCTTGAAGACTGAATCTTGAATAGGAAGGGTGAAATGGCTTAAGAGGGGTAAAAATGGGCAAGATGGGCACCCAAAAAGATAGGGGCGCGCAAGTCTTGAAGGTCGCGCAAGTCCTGCGTCGGCGCGCAAGTGTTGGTCGCGCAAGTATACTTGCGCGACATGAGGGATACTTGCGCGATTTTCAACCAGAGTTGAAATACTTGAGTGACTCTTTATTAAACCCTTTATAACCCTCTTGAAGTTCTTCCAGAGAAGGGACGCGCAAGTTTCATTGAAGGAATTAAGTTGGCGCGCAAGTGTTTGATAAGTTTCAACACTTGGGCCTTCCTTCTTCTCTTTAGATCTTCCATTCTAGGTAAGAGATTACCTTAGAAGTGTTCCGGAAGCTTTGAGAAGAGACTTGGGCGTCGGGAGCTTTGATCTGAGTTTCTGGAAAGAGATCCTCTCGAATGGGGGGCCCACAGGGTCTATTTATAGGCAAAAGAAGACCCCGGGCGGTTACTGGGCGGTTACCAGATCTGTCGCGCAAGTCCCTTGCACGACCATGAGGGGTCGCGCAAGTGTTGAGGCGGCGCGCAAGTGTACTTGCGCGACCAAGAGGGAACTTGCGCGACCTATGGGCAATGTTCTCCTTGTTCATCCCTTTGTCGATTTTTGATGTTTCTTCAAAAGATGAATCACTTTTTGCTTAGATATTCCCTTTTCCGAACTTTAGATTCCGTGACGAAAGGAGCGTCAACAATATGTCTCCAATATTTTATGGAATAATTGATTTTAATTAGAATTCATAATAAAAAATATTTGGTAAAATGCTCTATAATTATCGAACTAATATTTTCCCTTATTTCGATACTAGATCAATTTAATAATTAGATAAGTAAAACCATTTTTAAATTTATATAAAATATATTCATTCAATGATCATGAACAAATTTAAATCATTTAGTTTATAATTTTTTGATGGACGAAGGAATGATGTTGGTTCTCTAAGAGGGGGTGAATCAATGAAAAATATTTCATTATCATGAGAGGGGAGTCGGTAGGGTTTCTCAAGAAGCAGGGTTATTGGTGTCTAATATTATTTAAATAAACATCAAAATTAGATAAGTTTTTATTAATATATAAACATTGATCACTAAAATTGTCAACAAATATATACTCAAATTTAGCTATTGATCATGACACTAATAATTATATCATTAAACTCCATGAAATAAAACTCTTACTAAGTAAATGACACATACCATAAGTACTATTTTTATCAATTTTAAAGTCTCCAAAATTAGAATTAGAATAGATAAAAATAAAAGCAATTATATCCATAATAGAATAAACCATAATTTAAAATTTATTTAACATATATAATGATTCATTTAACATCCTTTTAAGTGATATTATTTAGGATTAGATTGAAACCTAGCGCACATAAAAACACTAAACATAATATTAGATCTTTTAGCTATAAAATAAAGTAAACTTCATATCATTCCTATAAATAATTTAATATCTATAGGTTTTCTAGATTGATCTAACTCTAGTTTAAAAGAATTACTCATAGGGATTATAAATGTTTTACTAGAATCTAGAACAAATCCATTGATTGATTCATTACAATACTTAGATTGATTCAAAAATATTTCATCACTTATTCAAAAAAATGAATTCCTAAAAGGGATTTTAATTCACTCAATATACTCATATCAAATTCACTATTCATAAGTTTAAAATACTCATTACAACAAAATTTACTAGAAAAACCAAAAGCAATATCATAAACATAAATTTTAATAGCTAAAATATCATCATAAATCTTCTTAATAAATAAAGTACGGTCAAACTTACCTTTCTTAAAACCATTATTCAATTAAAAAATACAATATTTTATACTAAGCTCTTAGAGATTTTTTAAGGCCATATAAATCTTTTTGAATTTTAAAAATATGATTAGGAAAATTTTCATGTTCAAAACTAGGTGGTTGATTCACATAAACTTATTCAGAAATTAAACCATTTAATAAATCATTTTTAACATCCATTTGAAAAAATTTAAAACCTTGAAAATCTATAAATGATAACAAAATCTTAAAAGATTGAATCCTATAAATAGGAGTAAAATATTTATAAAATTCAATTCCATATTACCATTAAATGTTTAGAATTTTTTAATGGATTTAAAACTCATTCATGATAATGGGTTTTGACAGATGTTGACATCAAGATAATTGGTTAAAAGAATTATTGAATCAACATTTTCTATGTTCAACTTTTGAAGTTTTGGATTGTTTATCCAAATTGTTAAAAATAATGAATATTGATGAGATTTTTATAAAAAATATTCTTATAAATTTGGATATTAATATTGGATTGTTTCCAATTGATGTTTTCATTATTGAACTAAATAAGATTTATTTAATTTATCCATCTTAAGATATATCCATACAATGAAGAATATAAAAATTATTTTATTATAACATGGTTTTTATAAATTGATGTTTTTCATTAATCCATATATTTTGGATAACATCAATATTTCTAAAGGATTTAAAAATTCAATGGAATTATTGATGATAAAATTATAAGGAATGTCCTTATATTTTTAATTAATCATATAGAAGATGAAATATTAAAAAATTTAATTATTTTACTCTTAATAAATAATTAAATATCTTAGTTCTAAGAGTGATTCATGAGGAAATGATGAATAAGTTATTAATCCTTTAAGAATTAAATGTAATGCACATTTTATCTATCCCTAAAGGATATGCATGCACATGTGCATATGAACCTTGTAAATAATATGAGGTCTTATTATAATGAAATTTGAGTCAAGGTAACAATATTTTCCTAGTCATTGAGATTTAAAGGGTATAAATGATTACTTATTTCAAAATTTAGAATCAAAATTGTTTGATTATGTTAATATATGATATTTCACTAATCCATGTGAAGTTATATCTCAATCTAGATATTTATTCACATATTATGGAACTACATTATAATCGCATTCTATAAAACAAATAATTTATGTAACTTCCTCAAATACAGCTAAGTTGATTAAAATTTATGAAGGATGTTGAGAATGTGTTTGGATGAAATTATCTTCTTTATAATGGGATGATTTCCCAAATCTTCAAAAAATGTCATTTTTAGGGAACTCCCCACTTTATAGAGCATAGGGTTTTCCTTGGTAGAAATGGTTAGCCCCATCATCCCTCCCCTATTACAGGGTGGGGGACCCTCCTCTGGCTTATCCATGGATCACCCCAAGGGTTTCAACCCCATTCACATCTCCCAACTCTCCCCAAACCTTTCCTAGAATCTTCCTTAGCCTAAAAATTCCCCCATTTATAGATGTGATTCCTAATATTCCACTCTCTCTCTATCTTTGAATTTTCAGAAGCCTCGGCCTTATTACACCCTCCATGGTGGACTAATTTATTCAGCACCATCCACCAGTCGATTCTTTTAATAGATTTGTTGACATATCTTAGGGACTAAAGGGTTGTTATACTATATATTTTCTTTATTCTCAATGTATCTTGATTTAGTTCATGGATGAGGATTATTTCTCCTTCATATGATCACAATACTCCCATATATTTTATGGATTTAGTTTCTTCCACTTTCAATGGTCCTGTGATTTTTGTATAAAGCGGGATCCTCTAACCTCAACACTTTGGGTAAGCTTCTCCAATTTTATGATTCCCTTCCAAAATCTTGAAATTCTCTATATACTTGGAAATATGGTTGTGAACATTAAAAAAATTTATAATAGATAAAATTCCTTATGTCACCCCATTTCCCCATGCATTTTTTGTAGAGGTTTATGTTTCCAGACCACCGATTGAAGCATTTTGGATTGAGATTTCCAAATGGTTCTGATACTTTTAAATAGTGCATTCTAAGACTTGGTGTGATTTGTTCCCATACTTCATTAATATTAGTTAGAATTAATTATATTGGAATCATGGTAATAAAAATAATATGGTTATTCCCATCGACTCTAATTAATATTTGGATACTCATGCTAAAGTTATATATTACCCATCTATTAATCCTAGTTTTTCTGGAACTCTCGATTGTTAGTTTGGAAAGGTTACCATATCCTCAAGGGTATGGGTGATGATGGGAGGGAGGATACTCCCACATATTTTGGTTATAGGGGCTACATATATAAATACACTAAAACCCATATTAGAATCCCTTTTCCTAAGGTGACCACCACTTATTCTATTATTAATAAAGAACAACGAAATGAAATATTTATATGGTAGATTCGTGTTTATCAGACTTTATAGGGACCTTAATAGGAAGTCATCGTTGGGAGATATGATAATTTTATCAAGACACTAGGCGTGTCGGGGGGTGGTATACTATAGACACTTGAGAAAGACTGTATAGGGATACCACTTCCTATAGGCCCCAATGTGAAGAATTAATCCTCATATTTATTACTGAAAAATCAGTTTAAGTTGTTCAATACATATGGAATGGGTGAAAGAGAACTAGATACACTATATGAGGGTGAATTTATAGGTTTGGAACATGATGGTTATTTTTGAGGAATTTAATACTGATGAGTATTCCCATAGTTCCTCTAATTATGAGGAAGTGAGAATAGCTTAAGAATTTTTTCATTTAGAGACTAAAAATGGAAAAAGGGGGGTTTGAATTAGGTGGTTATCCAGTTAACAAAGTAAATAAAAAAAATGCAGTGAAAATATTATTACAATATTCTAAAACTAATGAATTATAAATCTATAATTAAGGTTACTTAAACCAAAACTCATGTGAAGACAATCTATGAAGGGGTTGATGCACTAAAAGAGTCTAAGGGACAACTTCAATTTAGATAAAAAGATGATGTGGAAAGGAATGAGATTGAAAAAAGAAAACCTTCCTTTCTTGAGTAAGGTAATGGATATAGACACATCAATAATGAGGACCTTAAGGGGGAGAATAAAAAGAAAAATATACACCTTCATTGGATCTTTAATTATATTCCTAGAAGGAGAATAGAGGAGGAGAGGAGGAGATGTAACTCAAGAAAATAAATGTCATCCTTCCATTATAGGTGTAATATTTTGAACCTTATGACTAGTTATATTGTTTGAATTTATGTGATATTGGTGTTTGGGGGTATTTTTGAGGGATTTTAGGAGTGGATGGAAGATTTGTAACTAAGATTTTAGTTGGGGAAGGATTTTAAGGTGTGGAGGTTTAAGTCACACCATAAAGGGAGTTTCTATGGTGTAGAAATATTGGATGTGGTGTAGAGACTTGTGGAATAAGGTTTCTATAATGATCCTATATTTTCATACAAAATAATTACATCTTTTTTTATGAATATTCAATATAATACATAAAAACACTCTCGAGTATTGTAAAAGTGTAGTGTCTTCAGAAACTAGATAAACAATATTTTTATTTTTTAAAATATCTTCAATATACCCCACAAATATCTTAAACATATTAATCCTCTTATATATATCATACATAATACCTTTATTCATAACCTGGGGAAAGGAAACATAAGAAAGGGTGATCTCATATACTTAGTAAGGGTAAGAAAGTGAGATATCAATGATCACATAAGAATGACATGAGCATAAGGGTATGAGAACATGATCTTAACATTTTAAAACCATACCCTGTATATCAAATATCATAATCTTGAGATATGGAATAAATATTGGTAGTTCATAATACATGAATCATAAAGTAATCAATGAACATAATCTATAAGATAGTAACATTGACATACGACATGGAATTGTGTATAACAACCCTAGTCATTATTGTTTTTCTACAGGATTTGGGTGCATTCTGGTAGAGCTCAGCATCTGCTCTGAAGCAGCTTGGAGAGGGGGATTTTTGGTTTGGTTTTGGTTTGTTTTCATTGTTTCTTGGTTGTACTGTTGGTGTTTCTTTCGGTGGTGTTTTCATCAGAGGTGTATCGGTTCTTCCCACTGGTCTCTTCTGCCTTCTGTGTTCTGATTTGGAATTCAAAGTGGGTTCTTCTACGGATTTAATCTGATCTTCTCCATCCTATAGTAGTTTTGTCGGCTCAAACCTGCTCATTTCCCCGCATCGGTGATGCTCTATATATATGTTGTTGGATCTTCAAGTCCTAGGTGACGAAGATTTGGCATCATCTCCTTGGTTTGTCCTCCTTTTCTGGTCTATGTGGATGTGTTTGATGGGTGCCTTAGGGTTGCGTTGGGGTTCTTCTGGTTTCAATACCAGCGGTGTTTGCTACAGGAGAGTTTTTCTTGGCTCTACCCATTTTTTTGTTTCCTAACTCTGTATTTTTTTTTTTTTTGCTCTCTTAAGGATTTTGATGGTTTTGTTGTAAGTTGTGTTTGTTTGGTTTGATCCTGAGGTGGGGAGATGTGCAGCTGGACTTGATCCTTGGAACAGTCCCATAGGAGGATTTAGTGCTGGTGGTCCACCTTTGTAGTTCTTTTTGGATTCGGTTGTTTGAGAGGGTATGGCGTCAGCTGTCAGATCGGGCTTGTGCTTTGACAGAAGACACTTTCTTTCTAATTAGTCTTGCATCATTGGAGTGCTTCATCTTGTTTTTATGCTGGGGAGGGGCTTCTCTGGTTTTCAATCTGGTTGTATCTATTTTTTTACTTCAGGTGTGATTATCCTATGTCCATTAAGTCTTTGGGTTTCCTTCTTATTCCCTTAAAAAAGGACTTATGGATGGACAACTCTAAGAATCGATAGTTCTAGTGTCTTGGGAAATCAGGAACATTACATGACAAATTAAGACATAAAATACAACATCATTATTGAAAAATTATTTTACATGACCACAATATTCATTTGTACTTATCATTTCATGGGATAACTTGAGGACATACATAAGAAAATGGTGATCTATAAAGCCTAGTAAGGGAGTAAACAAAGCATAACTTTATGATTACAATATATGTTAGGCAATAGGCATATCAATAGAGCACTAGAGAAACATGAACATAAAGTCATGATATAGCATGATGATCATAACATGGAAATGTGGAAACAACATACAACATGATATTAGCATGATCCAAGGATCAATACACATGGATTAGCATGAGTAAAAATCATTGCACTTGAATTACCATGAGTAAACCCTCATTGCACATGGATTATCATGATTAAACCCTCATTGCACATGAATTATCATCAGTAAACCCTCATTTCACATGAATTATCATGATTAAACCCTAATTGAACATGTATTTTCATGATACTAAACATTTCCCTATTCATTGAAGTGCTATCAGGGTTCACCCTTTATAAGCATTTCATTTCATGCATAAGTGTGTCACATGGATCATATAACGTGGAATCATTCAACATAATAAGTTATTCTACGATTAGGTAATGTGGAATAAATACATGTAAGTACCATTAAATATGTATATTTTCATAAAGGTGAATACCCTTGATAGATAAATGGTCATGGTATTCACTACATAATTATTATGGCTTGGAAAATCGCGGTGCAATTTCGGCAGCATAACAGCGTGACATGAAAATTCATAAAAATTGTTGGTAAGATAGAAAGGGGTATATCATCATATCTACATGAAATGGAAATTAAAGGGGTCATATATATACATGTACCAACACATGAAATTTTGAAATAGAAGTCATAACATAATAAAGAAACTTGAAGAAAAATGATAAATGGAATAACTCTTACGAAATTTTGGCATGGTAATGGGTGTATATGGGAGGGATTAATCAGAGAGATAAAGGTATCTAATAATTAAAACATAATTATGGAATTATGGGGGATGTTATAAATCATACCTCAACATTTTTAATTTAAAAAAAAAGAGTATATCAATATAAAGAAACTTGGACAAAAATGAGAAAGGAAGAAATCCCTTATGAAAATTCAACATGGTAACAGGAATACATAAGGGTTTATAAGAGGGGTAAATGAGAGTGAAAGTGGATATAATATTTTATAAATAAAATTTTAAGTAAGGAGGATATATAATAACATATCCCAACATAGGAATAAAATAAATTCAAAGACATAACATCAAAAGACTACTTGATAAAAGAGGAGGGTGGAAGATCCCTTATGGAATTTCAGCAAAGTAACGGGTGTGCTTAAATGATCATAGGGGGTATTGATGAGATTGAAAGGAATATATCATCATATATAAATAAAATGTAAAGTATGTGGGTCTTGTAACATCATAACCCAACATATAAATATAGAACTTAAGAAGTATAATGTAAAAGAGTAGCTTGAATAGAAATGAGAAGAGTGAAATCCTTTACGAAATTTTGGCATAGTAACAGCTGAGGTAAGGGTAAAATTAAGAGAGGATAAATAATCCCTAATTAAAATAACATCAAATTTATAGTAATATAATGATTATAATATAATCACATTATAACCATTCTAAATTATAAGAACTACTTTCAAATAAGATACTTGAATTTGAAAGGAGGAGAGGAAAGTGAGGATCTCTTACTTGGAAGTGTGATCACAAAGGCTTGGGAGAGGCTTATTGGGGGATTGGGGTAGCCTTTTTAGGAATATAGGGACTATGGTTTATAGTTTGGTCGAGCTCCAAATGGTTTTAGTGAAGAGTAATGGGAGGATGGGTGGGTTTATATAAGAAATGATAGGGAATTCTTTATTATTTAGGTTTTGGACACTACACATTAAACTAATCAAAACCAAAAACCATACCATGGTTTTTTCCCATTGTTTCTACCAAAGAGGAGTGGTATAAAATATTTTATAAGTCCAAGTTTCTAAAATATTAAAATATAAATCTTGATTATGTGGAGGTGAGTCACACTATCAAAAAAATCATTTTAAAATGTTAAAATATTTTATAAGTATTGGAGGGTCCATTGAGGCATTATAAAATTAATAAAATAATTCTAAAATCACATTATTTTAAATTTAAAACATATATTGGCCGAATAAACCTTTTATATTATTTTATTACATCACTATTTTTTCATTATGATTTCATAAAACAGATTATATATTTATACAGTATTTAATTTTTACCCAAAAATTCGATTGTCTCAGAAAATTATGAAAAATTCACCATTGAATAATTTTGACATCCTGATTCCAAAATTAATATTAATTTTATCTAAATAATTTTCTAAATATGTTAATTTTCACTTTTAAAATAAAAACCTTCGTTTATTGAAAATTGATGGGTTTGACAAAAACTGTTTCCAAACCTTAATAAAAGTTACATTTGAATTCATAAAAATTATATGATCATTTATATTTAATAAAAATTACATAATAAAAATATTTTATTAAAATATTATTTATTCCAAAAATTCATTAATTCATCAAAATAAATTCTTTAATTAAAATACAACTTTAGTTTTATCGTATGAAAATATAATTCTTATCAAACTGAATACTTAATCATTTATAGAGTAAAAATAATAAGGAATATAATCACTAATTATAATTAAAAGGAGTGTTCTTATAACACTATTATAATAAATAAATAAATAAAACCTCAATTTAATATAATAATTTATATATTTCTAAAAATTACCATTTTACCTAAAAAATCAATTTATATAATTCATTATATTTTTAAGAAAAACTATTCTCATAAAGGAATTGATGGAATAGGACTTTTATTTATAAAAATGGATTACACAATAAGTAACTAATGCCTTATTACATAACCTCTTATAACACCTGTATAAGACCTAACGGTAAGGTTTGTGATGGTGACAGACTCTTGGGAAGACTCGGATAACATCACCCAGGTGGTAATATCTATTAACTTTCACTTCTCCCGTAGGCGATTCCATTCAAGATTAACGTGTTGAAGCTTGACTTGGGCTTGGTCAAGAGAGAAGACCAGTGATTCTACCTCCTTTACAATCTCTGAAAAATAATATTTATATGGATCGAGTCTACTGGATAAGGTCATAGACTCTTCTTTCTGAATTAATTTTTCCATTATCATTTCTATTTATAAACAATAATTATAACATTAAAATTATTATTGTTTCCAACAGTCATATTGATCTTTGATCGTAATTGACCAATGGTCATATAATGGTCTAAAACTGATAGTTAAATTTCAATTATACTTTTATAATTTTAATTAATGAGACACAGTAAAATATACATTTTTAGGAAACAAAATATTATTCAAAAGTTTGGGTCGTTACATTCTTCCCCCCCTTAAGAAATTTTTCCCCCAAAATTTTTTTTTACATACTAAGTCAAAAAAAGGTGGGGGTACTTCTCCTTCATCTCTTCAATGAGGTCTTTAGTATTTCCTATTAGCATTTTCTTTAAGTAGAAAGGGTTCATGCGTTACAATGGTACCTCTGGATATTTCTAAAATCATCTAATTCCTTTACCCAAAAACACCTCAAGAATCTTGGATTATATTGATAGAAGAACCGATAAGTCATTAAAAATGTATTTCTTATATATAATTTTGAAATATCTTCTTGAAATTGTTTTTTATAAAAAATTCTTAATGAATCGCCTTCAAATATTTCAAAATAGGGTTTTGTTATATCAGTTTTTATGTTTCCCCAATGACATAAATCTATAATTTGATACATATAGGCTACTCAGAGGTCAACCTCTTTTGTAATATCTAGAAAATCATTTAGTGATTCATAATTTTTAAATAAAGAGAAGAATTTGAAAAGTCCCTAATGGTACTTTCCACACTTATCATGGTAAGAAAGTTGAGGGTGTAAGATTCTCTAATAGATGTTGCCTTATCCCTGAAATAATCATGCAATTCTAGAGGTATTGGATGACTCATAAAGTTGTTTTTATGTAACTTTGATATTTGAAAAAGTTTCAAAGTCATCTGAGCATGACTTCAGGATAATCTCTCTAAGTAGTTCATTAGGAAGAGAGAGAAGAGTTGTTCATGATCTTCCTCCTTCCATGTTTTAACTAAGAAAAAGAAAATACAATTAGGGGGTTTGAATACTTTGCTAATAATAATTTAAAAAATAAAACATTGGACATAGAAGGATAAATTTGTAAATTAATATTATATCCTAACTTGGGATACCCTAAGTTTCAATCTAGGTTATCCATGATCTATTTCCCAAAAAATATTCTTAGGGACTTTTTTATTCCCTTATTAATGGTTCATACTAAGCTTATGAATTTACCAAAGCATATCCCCTGGGAGTTTCAAACCAAGAGTGCAGCAAGGCCCGTTGTCGTGCACCAGTTCTCATTCAAGTCTAGCTCAAAACAGTGTTTTTGTGTTTTACCCCTAGATACATCTGTTCCAGATCCACCTTTACTTGTTCATATCCATATAGGGATTTATTTTCTTGATAAACCACTTACTCTATACTCACCAAAATTTTGGGATGTTTTTCATATACTTAGTCTTATCCTTAAGGCTTTAAATAGGGTTTTCTAATCCCAAACCCAAAAATAACTAAACCTATCCTCTGATACCAACTATAAAAATCCCCGTCTTTATTACACACTTAAGCATTATTTATTACATAAACTTTCATTTAATAAGACTCTGATGATGGAGAGGTCTAGTGTTTTAGGAAATTAGGAACATTACATGACAACTTAATATATAAAATACAACATCATTATTGAAAACTTCTTTTACAAGACCACAACCTTCCTTTGTACTTAGCATTTCATGGGATAACCTGAGGACATACATAAGAAAAGGGTGAGCTATAAATCCTATTAAGGGAGTAAACAAGTCATAACATTAATAATACAATACATTTTAGGAAATAGGCATATCAATGGAGCACTATAGAAACATGAGCATAAAGGCATGATATAGCATGATTATCAAAACATGGAAATGTGGCAATGACATACGACGTGATATTATCATGATCCAAGGATCATTGCACATGGATTATAATGAGTAAACCCTCATTGAACATGTATTAGCATGATTAAACCCTCATTACACATCAATTAGATTGAGTAAACCCTCATTTCACAGGAATTATCATGAGTAAACCCTCATTGCACATGGCGTATCATGATAATAAACATTACACAATGCATTGGAGCTCTATCAGGGTGCACTGTAACATCCCAGGTAATTAAAGAATAAATAATTTTCATATTTATTAATATTTACAAATTAAATATTAATTTTAATTAAAAGGGGTTTCTACGTTCGATAGCGTACTCGATACGCAACGATGAGTTTCTTTGAAAACTTACGTTGCACACAAGTAATAAAATAATATTATTTTAAATGTTAGTTAACGAGTAGCTTTTGTACTGATGGGAATGGATAGAAATAACTAAAATATGATTATATATGTTTTTAAATGTTTTTACATTTACCCAATAAAAGATAAAGGCTTAAAATACGGAAAGAGTTCAATTTTAGGCATTTATACCCTAATTTTCACGAAAGGTCCACTTATCACCTTTTGACGGAGAACCGTCATTAAATATAGTTTTGATCGATCTTATAAATTCTATTGGACCAAATATAACTCTTCTTTAGAATCGGGACATCAAAATTTACTTTGTGTAAATTTTTGGTACCTTTCCGATAAAGTTCATTTTTTTAATGAATAGTGTAAAATGTTGTATTTTAATTCAAAACCTCTTTTTAATATAATTTATTTATATGATTAGATTATCTTTTGAATTAGTTTTAAAGTGAAATTAGAAAATATTTTTACCATTAAATCCAATATTGGTCGTTGGAATTAATTTCACTTTGAAATCGGACTTAAACTAGTGTCAATCTTTTGATACTTATTGTTTCACAAAAACACGCTATTTGTCATGACAGCGGGAATTAATTATTAAATTAATTAATTTTACTTATATGTTTTGAATTTTGTAAAATAGGCTTCATTTTTGAATTCGTAATATCAAATATAGCTTAGGGTGAATTTTTGGTAATTTTCTAAAAAACTTCAATTTCTGATGAATAGTGAAACCACTAAGTAGTACTTATAAAAACTGATTTTTCCGTTTAAATGAAATTTTGCCATCATTGTGTTTTGAATTTCAAAAATCTGACATACATGGTTGTCATTAAGAATTAAAATGTGGTTCAATGAGATTATAATAATTTTTTGGTGAATAGTAACTTATTAAGTTCTTAATCGCGATTAGTGGTAATTAGTGTAGTTTAAGGTATAAGTAATGCTTTAATAATATGAAATGACCTAGACACATGTCCCAACCATATTGTTTGTGTCATCGCCGACCAAGACAAGCCATGGTTCAACTTGGGGACCCCATGGAGACACTTTGGTTGGGAAATGACATAAATAACTTTTTATTTAATGTAAAAGTAAAAAATGACACAAACATGATATGTTTTACTAAAACAATTTTTAAATGGGGTTATACAAGTCAGATTTTTTATTATAAATAGTCATTGTAAAGATAAACATATTTCCTACATCATAGTATTTTTTTTATAATTTTTAGACATTAAATAAAGTAAATTATTTATGACATAATAATGATGCAGTGATGACATCATTATTTGACGATTTAAATAAAATGGAAAGATAATGTAAAATCAATGAACTACACATGTCCAAAACCAATTGGATGAGTGGATTTCGAACCCTTATCACCTTATCCACGAATTATATCAATGTGGGACCTTTTAAAACCGAAACACATTTTCAAATAAAGTAATATTCCTTTACTTTCCAAAAGTGCCCCTCCTCTCCTCTTATAAAATGCCCCCACCTCTACCTCATTTCACACACTCCTCAAGCCTTTGTCTCGGCCAACCCCTGACCATTTACTCTCTCCACATCCCTCTCCTCATCCTAGAGGATTTCCTTTTGGCATAATCCTTTCAAAGGAAGCCTTTAGGCTCAAATCAAAAGGAGTTACACTTTTAAAGGTAATTCATTCTATCTTGTTCATTTGTTTTATTTTGCTTCTCCAACCCTCTAAACTATTTTTATTTACTTCTTTTGTAACAGCACCAGTATCTTCAATATACTAGGATGTTTTTATAAGATTTATTTGAGCTAAACTCTCACACAACTACATCAAATGGTTAAAGAACATACGGTTTCCGTGGATGGCGAAATTTTGCCTCCCGAAACGATGATTGTTCAATACTCATTTAACACCTTCAAAGGTGGCCATTATGATGTCACTATTTTTATATATGATATATAATATGTTTATTTTTTCTTTAAGATTCTGTATTTTTCATTTTGGGCATACCTTTATGGTTTCCATTATGGGTAAACACGATATCTTCATTTAAGGAAGTGCGGACTACCGCCCCCTCAAAGTGATGTGATTCGTTAATGCCATATGTGGGACGTGTAAAGGATGGATTTAAAGTTATTATATATGATGTTATACTGGAATTATAATATACCTCTATATAATTATTATTTCTTTCCATTAAAGTATGAGATAGAAATGAAAGTAGCGTTCATGCGTACGTATGGCTTACCGTCTCTATGAACGGTGCATTTCATTTCTTATCCCCAAATGTAATGTACTATTAAAAGTACATGTATATAATGGATATATATAATTAATGATATATCTAAATGATGAATATAATTCTGGAATTAAAATATACATACCTCTCATTTAGTTTTAATTCCATTAATATGACAAAGAAATGAAAGTAGCGTTCATGCGTATGTACGGCTTACCGTCTCCATGAACGGTGCATTTCATTTCTTACCTCTAAATGATTATGTAATATTATAAATACATGTATATGCTGGATATATATGATATATATGATATCCAAATCAGGAATTTCATTCTGGATATAAAGAACTTTTGACCACACGAACAACATGTAATTGTAAGAAGTCAACTTTCGACTTAAGAACCAAATATTGACAAAACAAACATTATTAACTTAAATGGTTACATAATGTTTATAACATGTCAATAAGTGATATAAAAGGAATAATGAACTTTAAAAAGGTTCTTAATCAAGTGTAAATTAACTCAAGTTTATTATTCAGGACGTTAAAGAACGATCAAGTCAAGTCGGACCCGAGGTAAGGGACTTCGTCTCAATCTCCTTTCATTGAGGCATATTTCGTTTTATACACAACTTTCTTTTATACGGTGTATAAACCCCTTTGACTTTTACTTTTATACAAAAGGAATCTTTTTCTACGAAGCGTTTTACAAAATGACAAAAAGGAATGTTTCTTTTAACGTACGCGGCGACAACGACCTTTTCCGCCGTCGTGAGTATTATTTGGTCTTTGGCTTTCTCAACAAGCCGTAATGTTTTTAGAATAAAATAAATACCATATACTCTTTTATGTATTTTGGTATTGAAAATGGTTTTGAAAAAGGATTCTATTATGTCTATATATTTATGATATATTTTTATTGAAATGTGGAAATGTTATCATTCCTTTATATTGGTTTTATGTTTTATGATTTTATACTGGTACTTGGACATTTTAACGGGTGGTTACATTATAAACCATATGACGGGTGGTGCCGTGAATACCAGGACGGGTGGTTATGTTATAACCTCCAATGCATTGGGTATGGAAGTCGGCCGTATGGCTATTCCATTAAGTATGTATGGAAATTGGACGTATGGTTATTCCATTAAGTGATATGTGTGGAAGTCGACCGTATGGTTATTCCACTTAAGTATGTTTATGTCCCAAGTTACCTTTATATATGTTATGTGTTCTTTTTATGGATTTTATGGTAATCCTTTGGTTATAAAAAGGTAAGTAATGATACTTTATTCAGTAAAGATTTTTTACTACTTCATGAAGGTGAAGATATTACTTTGATAGAGTATATATGGTTTATTTGATGTTTGAAAAACTAACAGTTTTCATTCTTTCTGTATCCCTTACTGAGCTTGTTATGCTCACCCCAAGTTTTTTTGAAATGTTTTCACAGGACTTAATGTGGAATAAGGTCAAGGATTGGATCAAGGGAATGTCATCCTATATAAAACATGCAACTAGACACGTTTCTTTTTAAGAGTTTTTTTTTATTATGGAAACTTAGTAGAAGTGACTACTTTGTAATCTTTTGAGATGTAATAGTTATGTTCTAATTCTCTAAAACTCTAAACCTGAAAAGATCCTCGACGTGAATTATTCATTTAATTCAATATTAAGTAAGGTTTAAGGCCGGGGCCTTATAGTTGGTATCAAAGGTCGGTTTAGACAACTTTAGGAGTTAGAAAAGTGTTAAATTATAATATGATTGAAATGATATAGCATTTACGGATTACCATGTTGCTTCGCCTAAGATATTTCTGTGTTCAGAATGGTTTTCCGCAGAGGAAACAAAGCAGCTATGTTGGGATGACATCAGGAGGAAGATAACCTTCCAAATCAGCAACCTGAGATGGTCGGAATCGGAACTGAACAGTTTGTTGCAGTGATGGCACAGTTGACTCAGGCTATAAATGGTGGTGGTATCCATGCATGAGATCAGCCAGATCAACCGCAGAGGAACATTTCAGTGGTGGAACATTTCATGAGGCAACATCCCCCATCATTCAGAGGATCATCTGACCCTGTGCAAGCTGAAGGGTGGATTAAAGCACTGGAGAAGATTTTTGATGTCATGGGGTGTTCAGAACATCAAAAGGTTAGTCTTGTTGTTTACCGTTTTGAAGGTGAAGCTGATCAGTGGTGGTCGATGGTGAAAAATATAAGGGATAGTGATGAGATTGAGGATATTCACTGGGACGAATTCAAAGGTATGTTTCTTGAGAAATATTTTCCTAAGGTGGTTCATCTTAGGATGGAAAAACAGTTCCTAGAATTGAGGCAGGAGGATGATTCAGTGGCTGCTTATGAAGAAAAGTTCACTCGATTGGCAAGGTATGCTCCAAACTTCATACGAGATCTTGATAGTAAAATAAACCGTTTTTACTCAGGGTTAAAGCCAAAGTATCGAAGGGCTTTAGCTTCTCGTGAGTTCAAAAGTTATGAAAAACTTGTTCGATGTGCGGAGAAGGTGGAAATGGAGTTTGCCGATGATCAGGTGTTCTATGACAAACAACAGAATAAGAGGTCTAGTTGGCAGGCAAAGGGGAAGAATTCATCAAAGAAGCAAGGAGGTAAGAAAACCAAATATCCATCCTGTGAGAAGTGTGGTAAAATGCATCCTGGAGAATGTTTATCCAAGTCTGGTAAGTGCTTTCGGTGTGGTAAGTCTGGTCATATTGCTCGTAACTGTAAGGAAGATGATCAAGCAGGAAATGAAAAGCCAACGGTAAGATGTTTTAAGTGTAATGAAATGGGTCATTATGCAAACGAGTGTCCAACGAAGAACTCAACTGGGGGAATGCAGCCAGACTACAAGCAGAAAGGGGTGGTGAAATCCTTTGCAACAACTTCAGCAGATGTTGGGCCATCGAATGAAGTGGTATCAGCTCCAGGGAGCTCAGTATTTTTCGAAGATTGACTTGAGGTCGGGGTACCATCAGTTGAAAGTAAAAGAAGCAGACGTTCCGAAGACTGCATTCCGTACTAGATATGGCCATTATGAATTTGTAGTTATGCCTTTTTGGTTAACCAATGCACCTGCTGTATTCATGGACCTTATGAATAAAATTTTCCATGAGTTCTTGGATAAGTTTGTGTTTGTGTTTTGAGGTTTGGGAAGAGGTTATGTGTGCCTTGTGATTCACAGTTGAAGAATGAGTTGTTATGTGAGGCTCATAGTTCCCCATTTTCAGTTCATCCTGGCAGTACTAAGATGTACAGAGATCTACGGGAGTATTACTGGTGGGATGGAATGAAAAGAGACATTGCTGGTTTTACTGTGAAGTGTTTGACATGTCAACAGGTTAAAGCAGAGCGGCAGTTACCGAAAGGGATGCTTTAGCCTTTACCAGTGCCAGAGTGGAAATGGGAAAACATATCCATGGACTTTGTTGTGGGATTACCAAAGACATCTCGAGGTAAAAATGCAATCTGGGTTATTGTTGATCGCTTGACCAAATCTGCTCATTTCCTTGCTATACGAGATACTTTCTCTCTTGATCAACTTTCCCATTTGTATCCTAAAGAGATAGTCAGGTTACATGAAGTTCCTCTCTCCATTGTATCTGATCGTGATCCCAGGTTCACATCTAACTTTTGGAAAGGCCTTCAGAAGTCGTTGGGTACGGAATTAAATTTTAGTACAGCTTTTCATCATCAATCAGATGGGCAGTCAGAACGAACAATTCAGACCTTGGAGGATATGCTTCGAGCTTGTTCGATGGATTATCAGGGAAGTTGGGACCAACATCTTTCTTTGGTTGAGTTTTCTTATAATAACAGTTTTCATTCCAGTATACAGATGGCACCATTTGAGGCATTATATGGGAAGCGGTGTCGAACTCCAGAATTTTGGGATGAAGTGGGTGAAAGGAAGCTAATGGGACCAGAATTGGTAGAAGAGATGGCAGAAAAAGTTCAGTTGATTCATAAGCACATGAGAACAGCTCAGAGCAGGCAGAAGAGTTATGCGGATAACCGGAGGAAGGATCTATCTTTCGAGGTAGGTGATCATGTTTTTCTCAAAGTCTCACCATGGAAAAGTGTGATGAGATTTGGTAAGAAAGGAAAGCTAAGTCCAAGGTTCATTGGACCATATGAAATTCTGGAGAGAGTTGTATCAGTTGCATACCGGGTGGCTTTACCTCCGATTTTATCTCAGGTACACAATGTTTTTCACGTTTCGATGTTGAGAAAGTATATGCCAGATCCATCTCATGTTTTGAGTCGAGAGGTAGTTCAGCTGGAAGAGAATCTATCTTATGAGGAACAACCGGTCCAGATTCTTGACCACAGGGAGAAAGTGTTACGGAATAAGGTGATTCATCAGGTAAAGGTTTTGTGGAAAAACCATGTGATTGAAGAGGCAACGTGGGAATCT
This sequence comes from Viscum album, assembly GCA_963277665.1. Classification (NCBI taxonomy): domain Eukaryota; kingdom Viridiplantae; phylum Streptophyta; class Magnoliopsida; order Santalales; family Viscaceae; genus Viscum; species Viscum album. Next base: position 373,091,132 of record OY728163.1, on the reverse strand, counting down.
GAAAATGCTATGAGGGATAAATACCCCCACTTATTTTGATAAGTGAATAAAATTGCGAGGACGCAATTCCCAAAAGGGGGGAAGGATGTAACATCCCAGGTAATTAAAGAATAAATAATTTTCATATTTATTAATATTTACTAATTAAATATTAATTTTAATTAAAAGGGGTTTCTACGTTCGATAGCGTACTCGATACGCAACGATGAGTTTCTTTGAAAACTTACGTTGCACACAAGTAATAAAATAATATTATTTTAAATGTTAGTTAACGAGTAGTCGTTGTACTGACAGGAATGGATAGAAATAACTAAAATATGATTATATATGTTTTTAAATGTTTTTACATTTACCCAATAAAAGATAAAGGCTTAAAATACGGAAAGAGTTCAATTTTAGGCATTTATACCCTAATTTTCACGAAAGGTCCACTTATCACCTTTTGACGGAGAACCGTCATTAAATATAGTTTTGATCGATCTTATAAATTCTATTGGACCAAATATAACTCTTCTTTAGAATCGGGACATCAAAATTTACTTTGTGTAAATTTTTGGTACCTTTCCGATAAAGTTCATTTTTTTAATGAATAGTGTAAAATGTTGTATTTTAATTCAAAACCTCTTTTTAATCTAATTTATTTATATGATTAGATTATTTTTTGAATTGGTTTTAAAGTGAAATTAGAAAATATTTTTACCATTAAATCCAATATTGGTCGTTGGAATTAATTTCACTATGAAATCGGACTTAAACTAGTGTCAATCTTTTGATACTTATTGTTTCACAAAAACACGCTATTTGTCATGACAGCGGGAATTAATTATTAAATTAATTAATTTGACTTATATGTTTTGAATTTTGTAAAATAGAATTCATTTTTGAATTTGTAATATCAAATATAGCTTAGGGTGAATTTTTGGTAATTTTCTGAAAAACTTCAATTTTTGATGAATAGTGAAACCACTAAGTAGTACTTATAAAAACTGATTTTTCCGTTTAAATGAAATTTTTCCATCATTGTGTTTTGAATTTCAAAAATCCGACATATATGGTTTTCATTAAGAAGTAAAATGTGGTTCAATGAGATTATAATAATTTTTTGGTGAATAGTAACTTATTAAGTTCTTAATCGCGATTAGTGGTAATTAGTGTAGTTTAAGGTATAAGTAATGCTTTAATAATATTAAATGACCTAGAAACATGTCCCAACCTTATTGGTTGTGTCATGGCCGACCAATACAAGCCATGGGTCAACTTGGGGACCCCATAGAGACACTTTGGTTGAGAAATGACATAAATAACTTTTTATTTAATGTAAAAGTAAAAATGACACAAACATGATATGTTTTACTAAAACAATTTTTAAATGGGGTTATACAAGTCAGATTTTTGATTATAAATAGTAATTGGAAAGATAAAAAGATTTCCTACATCATATTATTTTTTTTATAATTTTTAGACATTAAATAAAGTAAATTATTTTTGACATAATAATGATGCAGTGATGACATCATTATTTGACGATTTAAATAAAATGGAAAGATAATGTAAAATCAATGAACTACACATGTCCAAAACCAATTGGATGAGTGTATTTCGAACCCTTATCACCTTATCCACGAATTATATCAATGTGGGACCTTTTAAAACCGAAACACATTTTCAAATAAAGTAATATTCCTTTACTTTCCAAAAGTGCCCCTCCTCTCCTCTTATAAAAGGCCTCCACCTCTACCTCATTTCACACACTCCTCAAGCCTTTGGCTCGGCCAACCCCTGCCCATTTACTCTCTCCACATCCCTCTCCTAATCCTAGAGGATTCTCTTTGGGCATAATCCTTTCAAAGGAATCCTTTAGGCTCAAATCAAAAGGAGTTACACTTTTAAAGGTAATTCATTCTCTCTTGTTCATTTGTTTTATTTTGCTTCTCCAACCCTCTAAACTCTTTTTATTTACTTCTTTTGTAACAACACCAGTATCTTCAATATACTAGGATGTTGTTATAAGATTTATTTGAGCTAAACTCTCACACAACTACATCAAATGGTTAAAGAACATACGGTTTCCGTGGATGGCGAAATTCTGCCTCCCGAAACGATGATTGTTCAATACTCATTTAACACCTTCAAAGGTGGCCATTATGATGTCACTATTTTTATATATGATATATAATATGTTTATTTTTTCTTTAAGCTTCTGTATTTTTCATTTTGGGCATACCTTTATGGTTTCCATTATGGGTAAACATGATATCTTCATTTAAGGAAGTGCGGACTACCGCCCCCTCAAAGTGATGTGATTCGTTAATGCCATATGTGGGACGTGTAAAGGATGGATTTAAAGTTATTATATATGATGTTATACTGGAATTATAATATACCTCTATATCATTATTATTTCTTTCCATTAAAGTATGAGATAGAAATGAAAGTAACGTTCATGCGTACGTACGACTTACCGACTCCATGAACGGTGCATTTCATTTCTTATCCCCAAATGTAATGTACTATTAAAAGTACATGTATATAATGGATATATATAATTAATGATATATATAAATTATGAATATAATTCTGGAATTAAAATATACATACCTCTCATTTAGTTTTAATTCCATTAATATGACAAAGAAATGAAAGTAGCGTTCATGCGTACGTACGGCTTACCGTCTCCATGAACGGTGCATTTCATTTCTTACCTCTAAATGATTATGTAATATTATAAATACATGTATATGCTGGATATATATGATATATATGATATCCAAATCAGGAATTTCATTCTGGATATAAAGAACTTTTGACCACACGAACAACATGTAATTGTAAGAAGTCAACTTTCGACTTAAGAACCAAATATTGACAAAACAAACATTATTAACTTAAATGGTTACATAATGTTTATAACATGGAAATAAGTGATATAAAAGGAATAATGAACTTTAAAAAGGTTCTTAATCAAGTATAAATTAACTCAAGTTTATTATTCAGGATGTTAAAGAACGATTGAGTCAAGTCGGACCCGAGGTAAGGGACTTCGTCTCAATCTCCTTTCATTGAGGCATATTTCGTTTTATACACAACTTTCTTTTATACGGTGTATAAACCCCTTTGACTTTTACTTTTATACAAAAGGAATCTTTTTCTACGAAGCGTTTTACAAAATGACAAAAAGGAATGTTTCTTTTAACGTACGCGGCGACAACGACCTTTTCCGCCGCCGTGAGTATTATTTGGTCTTTGGCTTTCTCAACAAGCCATAATGTTTTTAGAATAAAATAAATACCATATACTCTTTTATGTATTTTGGTATTGAAAATGGTTTTGAAAAAGGATTCTATTATGTCTATATATTTATGATATATTGTGATTGAAATGTGGAAATGTTATCATTCCTTTATATTGGTTTTATGTTTTATGATTTTATACTGGTACTTGGACATTTTAACGGGCGGTTACGTTATAAACCATATGACGGGTGGTGTCGTGAATACCAGGATGGGTGGTTACGTTATAACCTCCAATGCATTGGGTATGGAAGTCGGCCGTATGGATATTCCATTAAGTATGTATGGAAATTGGTCGTATGGCTATTCCATTAAGTGATATGTGTGGAGGTCGACCGTATGGTTATTCCACTTAAGTATGTTTATGTCCCAAGTTACCTTTATATATGTTATGTGTTCTTTTTATGGATTTTATGGTAATCCTTTGGTTACAAAAAGGTAAGTAATGATACTTTATTCAGTAAAGAGTTTTTACTACTTCATGAAGGTTAAGGTATTACTTTGATAGAGTATATATGGTTTATTTGATGTTTGAAAAACTAACAGTTTTCATTCTTTCTGTATCCCTTACTGAGCTTGTTATGCTCACCCCACGTTTTTTTGAAATGTTTTCACAGGACTTAATGTGGAATAAGGTCAAGGATGGGATCAAGGGAATGTCATCCTATATAAAACATGCAACTAGACACGTTTCTTTTTAAGAGTTTTTTTTTTATTATGGAAACTTAGTAGAAGTGACTACTTTGTAATATTTTGAGATGTAATAGTTATGTTATAATTCTCTAAAACTCTAAACCGGAAAAGATCCTCGACGTGAATTATTCATTTAATTCAATATTAAGTAAGGTTTAAGGTCGGGGCCTTATATGCACCATCTATAAGAATTTCATTTCATGCATAAGTGTGCCACATGGATCATAAAATGTGGAATCATTCAACATATTAAGTTATTACATGATTAGGTAATGTGGAATAAATACATGTAAGTACCATTAAATATGTATATGTGAATAAAGTTGAATACCCTTGATAGATAAATGGGTATGGTATTCACTACAAAATGATTTTGTCTTGGAAAATCACAGTGCAATTTCAGCATCATAACAGCGTGACATAAAAATTCATAAAAATGGTTTATGAAAGGGAAAGGGGTATATCATTATATATATATGAAATTAAAAGTAAGGGGTTAATCTATATACATGTCCTAAAACATGTAATTTGTAAATAGAAGGTGTAACATAATAAAGAAACTTGAAGAAAGAGGAGAAATGGAATAACTCTTATGAAATTTAAGCATGGTAATGGGTGTACATGGGAGGGATTAATGAGAGAGAAAGAGGTATCTCATCATTAAAAAATAAGTATGTAAGTATGGGGTAGGTGAGAAATAATACCTTGACATTTTTAATTGAAAATAAAATGTTATATCAATATAAATAAACTTTAAAAAATGAGAAAGGAAGAAATCACTTACGAAAATTCGACATGGTAACGGGTATACATAAGGGTTTATAAGAGGGATAAATGAGAGTGAAAGGTAATATAATATTTTATAAATCAAATGGTAAGTAATGAGGACATATAATATGTAACGACCCGAAATTTTGAATAAATCTTGTTTCCTAATTTTATGTGTTATTTTTATTTTATTTTTATACTCAACAAAAATGTTTCATTTGATAATATGAGTATAATTAAAATGATATCATTGGTTTTTGACTGTTATATGACCATTGGTCAATATGACCGCTGGAAACTAAACGTTTTGATTATTGTCTCTAAATACAAGTAATCTTGGTTAATTAATATAGAAAGAAGATTCGATGGCCTCACCCAGTAGTCTTGGACCGATCGAAGCCCATCTAACAGAACTTGGGAAGGAGGTAGCACCACTGGGCTTTGCTCTGGACCAAACCCAAGCTGAACTTCATCGTGTGAAGCTAGAACGGAATCGCCTTCGCGAGAAGTTCTAACTGATAGAAATTACTACTCGTGCGATGTTGGTCGAGCCTCCCTCAGATTCTCTAACCTTAGCACACCTTACACTTAGCTCCTATGCTGGTGTGATAAGGGGCTATGTAAGGAGACCATAACTGCCTTGTGTAATCCTTTGTTTTAAATAAAAATTGGAATTTCTTCTTATGATGAAGTTTATGAATTTTCAAATGACCAGATAAATATAGTATGCATATTTTTGATGAATTTTAGAGAAAGGATATTTTAAAAATGTTTATGTAAACCTTAAATAAATAAAAAATGTGTAATGATTTTCAAAAAATGGTCTTCTACAAATATGTTCAGTACGGAATTTAGAGTCTAATAAGATCAACTTAATTTTTGATGAATAGTAAATTATGAATAGTGATTTTATGCTTAGAATTAGTAATGTGACCAAATGGATTAGTAATCTCACTTAAAGAAAGTATTAATATAATCTAGGCACCTTGATTTAAGTAATGTGATTCAATAAAATGGTTAAAAAACGGTTTCATAAATTATTATTCAAGTATTAGTTTTTTCGGGTGAATAGTGTTTTTTAATTAAAATTTAAATTAAAAATATTTAGAAAATTATTTTTATAAAATGGATTTCATTTTTGAACTCAGAGCATCGATATTATGTTAAGGTAATTTTTGGGGTTTTTTCTAAAAATAATGAATTTTCGGTGAATAGTGTATTTATTTAAAAAATAAATTAAAAATATTTAGAAAATTATTTTTATAAAATGGAGTTCATTTTTGAAATCAGAGCATTGATATTTGGTTAAGGTGAAATTTTGGGATTTTTCTGAGAAAGTTGAATTTTCAGTGAATAGTAAAAATACAGTTTTAGGGTTTCGGTATGTTTAATGACATCATAACTATGTCATGATGATTTCATGAGATATTTTAATGGATGTTCGACTAAAGAGGATGAATTATTGTGTGGGGGTCCCCATGTGGCCTAACTTTATGGGAAGTACCATGGGAGGGCCCACGCTTTTGAGAAAACCACTTTTGAGGTGTCCCTTGGCCATTAATGCCTTGTCCTCTCACTTTCCCTATAAATACCAAGCCCTCCTCTCATCGTTTCGACTCCAAAACCATCCTCAACGAAGTTATGGTCTCCTTACCTCCAAAGGAGTCCTCCCAAGGTGCCCCCAAGCCCTCAAGGTCCCAACCTTTGAGTTTTAAGAGTTACGTTTTAAGGTAAGGGATCTGACCTCTCTCTTTAATTTCAAGTAATCTCTTTTATGTCATTCCTTTTATGCTCCATGTTCTTATGTTGGAGGATGTTATTTTATACTCCTCTTACTTCCCTTTTCATGTTCACATAATGAGAGATCCCCTCTTACTCTCATTATTTCGTTTTATGAAGTTTCAAGTGGCGCCGTTAGGCTGTCGAAATTTTTGTAACGGATTCTTTCTCCCTTCTCATTTTTCAAGATCTATTTTCATTTAAGTATTTCAAGTTCCTTTTTGTTATGTTGGGGTATGATCTCTATATCTATCATACTAGACACTTATTTTCATATGATTAGAGACACCATTTGATCTTTTCAATTCAGTATTTTGAAGTTTTAAGTGGCGCCGTTAGGCTGTCGAGTTTTTAAGTGGTTCTTCACCCTTCTCGTTTTGAAGTTCTACTTTCATGTCAATTCTTTCAAGTTCCTTTTTGTTATGTTGGGGCATGATCTCTATATATATCATACTGGACTCTTATGTTAATATGATGAGAGACCCCATTTGATCTCTTCAATTCAGTAATTTGAAGTTTTAAGTGGCGTTGTTAGGCTGCCGAATTTTTAAGTGGTTCTTCACCCTTCTCGTTTTGAAGTTCTACTTTCATGTCAATACTTTCAAGTTAATTTTTGTTATGTTGGGGTATTATCTCTATATCTATCATACTGGAATCTTATTTTCATATGATGAGAGACCCCATTTTATCTCTTCAATTCAGTATTTTGAAGTTTTAAGTGGCGCCGTTAGGCTGCCGAATTTTTAGGGGATTCTTTCACCCTTCTCATTCTTTTCAAAGTTTCACTTTCATGTCAAGTCTTTCAAGTTCCTTTTTAATTATGTTGGGGAATTATCTCTATATCTATCATACTGAACTCTTATTTTCACATGATGAGAGACCCTATTTGATCTTTTCAAATCATTTTGTTTGAAGTTTAAGTAACGTCGTTAGGCTGTCGAACTTTCATAAGAGAAATCTAATTTTTGTCTTCCTTCCATGTTTTTCATTTCAAATGGCATGTCCTTGAAATTTCATTACCATGATCATGTATCCTTCTTATTCTGTCCATCTACTGTTTTATGGGTCATTTATGAATGTTTGACCCATTTTCCCTCTCTTTTTAATGTCTTCTAAAACCTCGTAACATAGCCGTTATGCTGCAGAATTTCCGTCTCAAAATGTCTCTCTCTTTTTCTAAAGTTATTTTATATTATTAAGTGAATACTCAAATCTCTTTCTTCTAAAGGTGTATTCATATATATACCAAAATGTTCTATTTTAAATTCTGGGATTTACATACATGAGACCCTCCTTCCTTTTTTGTGGGTTTTAAAGTGATGTAAAGATCATGTCTTTAAAGCAGTTTTTAAAACGTTATTATTATGAAATGAAACCCATTTATTTTATGCTATATGGGTTATTTATGAAATGTTTTATGATGATATATGTGGCTCACATGATAATAAAAGCAAATTTAAGGGTGCGCCCTGATAGCTCTCCAATGCATTGGGTAATGATGTAACCACTAGAGATTACAATTTTCACGATACCTTGGTGAATAACCTTGGTAATTTTCAAATGACACCTTGGGGATGGACCTTGGTGATATGTTCATGATTGTCTATGTTAAATGATGTAGCCACATCTTCAAGTTATGAAAAAGTTTTATTTTTATTATGATATTCCTCATGATTTCATTTTCATGCCTTAAAGTTCTTTTCATGACTTTATTGATGTATCTCAAGTTCATATGTAAAATGTTTCACTTGTTTCCCTTGCTGGGCCTTCTGCTCACCCTTTCTTTTGATGTATGTCCCCAGGTTATGAGATGCAGTAATGAGCCTAGGTTGAACATGAGGAGAATCCTTTCAAGTGTTTAATAAGAATGTTTTATGTTTTCATGTTTTAAGTTCCTAGTTTCCAAGACACTAAACCTTAAAGATCCTCAGTTTTGTAAAATGTAATGAAAGTTTTTGTGATAAAAAGGCAGTATGCTATAGTTGGTATCAAAGGATGGTTTAGTTATTTGTGGAAATTAGGATATGAAAACTCTAGGAAGAACCCTATAGAAAAGTTTAAATATAGGAAATCTTCCTCGTATTTTGGTGAGTATTGAGTAAGGGGTTTCCAAGCAAATACATCCCTGTCTGGATACGAGCAGATAGAGGTGGCTCTGGCATAGATGTACATAGGGGTAAAACCTGAAAACACCGCTTTGAGCTAGACTCGAATGGGAACTGGTACACGACAACAGGACTTGCTGCACTCTTGGTTACGACACTCCCGGGGGATATGCTTTGGTAAATTCATAAGCTTAGTATGAACCATTGTTAAAGGAATAAAGATAAAATAAAATAAAGGTTCACATAAGAATATATGATCATGGATAACCTAGATGGGAACCTAGGGGATCACAAGTTAGGGTATACTTTTCAACTACAAGTTATCCTTATATGCTTTAAGTTTCTTTTCATGATTATTGGCTAAGTATTTAAGCCCCTATTTATAGTTTCTTTTCTTAGTTAATGGCGGGAAATGGAAGAACATGTCCCAACAACCAATGTTATAGGAAATGCTACGATTGCTGTATTAATACGACAGAGATGATTAGGGGATTAAAAGATGATTATTATTTTGGAAGACGTTCACTATTTTGAGGACCCTATATGATCGAGGTAAATAGATTATTATGGTATTTTCATTGAGGAGTAAGGTTGACTTATATTTTGAAGAATCAATGAACTTAAGGTGAACTTATAGTAATTTAGGTTACTTATGGGAATGATTAACCTATCTTGGGTAAAATATGTTTAGGTTAGCTACTTTTGTTATAAGATGTTAGGTGTGGTTGATGTTGTTTGGAGATGAACAATGAAGTTATTTTGGAAGACTATGTTATCAAATCCCTCTTGTATTTGGGTTTCAATCTTAGTTTGGTTTATTTTGAGGAATTTTAAGGACCGTTATTTATGGGATGGTCTATGATGAACTTTGGGTAGTACCATGGAACTTTGAAGATTTAAAAATAGTTTCCCTTCCTATGGGATTCTTTCTTTTTGAAGAGTTGTTTTACCTTACCCTTTCTGTTTTGGGATAATGTTTAAAGATAGAAGAAATAGATAGTTAATATTTTGTGGATTATGTGATTCCCTAGAAGATGATTCTTGTGTTTTGATGAGACCAAGTAGTTTTGAATGCTCATCATTGGGAGAAAAGATTAGTTTTGGTAGAAACTTATTAAAGGATGAAACTCTACATGAAGGTAGGTATATTTTCTTATGTTTTTGTTCTATGTAGTAAATGAATTCATCAAAATTATGAAAAGGAACGTAAAACGAAAACGTTGTTGGTTTACGTTTCCTACTAGGTAATAAATGACTGTTTACACACATCATAAGTTTGGGATTTTCTTATGGTTAACTTTCTCCTAATCATGTTCTCTATCACTCTCCCTTAGAACTTGACCCTTTGTTTTTCTTCCATGTCCATGTTTTCCTACATGGAATCCCAGTGTGGGCTAACTCGGGTGACCTTCATACTTCACTTTCTTTCTTTTAAAGTAATAGTTTTACTGAATCCTTTTCTGATGTGGGACTTTCAATGAAATTTCAAAACCTAATTTTAAAAAATTGCGAGGACGCAATTTCTTAAGGGGGGAAGATTGTAACGACCTGAAATTTTGAATAAATCTTGTTTCCTAATTTTATGTGTTATTTTTATTTTATTTTTATACTCAAAAAAAATGTTTCATTTGATAACATGAGTATAATTAAAATGATATCATTGGTTTTTGACTGTTATATGACCATTGTTCAATATGACCGCTGGAAACTAAACGTTTTGATTATTGTCTCTAAATACAAGTAATCTTGGTTAATTAATATAGAAAGAAGATTCGATGGCCTCACCCAGTAGTCTTGGACTGATCGAAGCCCATCTAACAGAACTTGGAAAGGAGGTAGCACCACTGGGCTTTGCTCTGGACCAAACCCAAGATGAACTTCATCGTGTGAAGCTAGAACGGGATCGCCTTCGCGAGAAGTTCAAACTGATAGAAATTACTACTCGTGCGATGTTGGCCGAGCCTCCCTCAGATTCTCTAACCTTAGCACACCTTACACTTAGGTCCTATGCTGGTGTGATAAGGTGCTATGTAAGGAGACCATAACTGCCTTGTGTAATCCTTTGTTTTAAATAAAAATTGGAATTTCTTCTTATGATGAAGTTTATGAATTTTCAAATGACCAGATAAATATAGTATGCATATTTTTGATGAATTTTAGAGAAAGGATATTTTAAAAATGTTTATGTAAACCTTAAATAAATAAAAAATGTGTAATGATTTTCAAAAAATGGTCTTCTACAAATATGTTCAGTACGGAATTTAGAGTCTAATAAGATCAACTTAATTTTTGATGAATAGTAAATTATGAATAGTGATTTTATGCTTAGGATTAGTAATGTGACCAAATGTATTAGTAATCTCACTTAAAGAAAGTATTAATATAATCTAGTCACCTTGATTTAAGTAATGTGATTCAATAAAATGGTTAAAAAACGGTTTCATAAATTATTATTCAAGTATTAGTTTTTTCGGGTGAATAGTGTTTTTTAATTAAAATTTAAATTAAAAATATTTAGAAAATTATTTTTATAAAATGGATTTCATTTTTGAACTCAGAGCATCGATATTATGTTAAGGTAATTTTTGGGGTTTTTTCTAAAAATAATGAATTTTCGGTGAATAGTGTATTTATTTAAAAAATAAATTAAAAATATTTAGAAAATTATTTTTATAAAATGGAGTTCATTTTTGAAATCAGAGCATTGATATTTGGTTAAGTTGAAATTTTGGGATTTTTCTGAGAAAGTTGAATTTTCAGTGAATAGTAAAAATACAGTTTTAGGGTTTCGGTATGTTTAATGACATCATAACTATGTCATGATGATTTCATGAGATATTTTAAAGGATGTTCGACTAAAGAGGATGAATTATTGTGTGGGGTTCCCCATGTGGCCTAACTTTATGGGAAGTACCATGGGAGGGCTCATGCTTTTGAGAAAACCACTTTTGAGGTGTCCCTTGGCCATTAATGCCTTGTCCCCTCACTTTCCCTATAAATACCAAGCCCTCCTCTCATCTTTTCGACTCCAAAACCGTCCTCAACGAAGTTCTGGTCTCCTTACCTCCCAAGGAGTCCTCCCAAGGTGCCCCCAAGCCCTCAAGGTCCCAACATTTGAGTTTTAAGAGTTACGTTTTAAGGTAAGGGATCCGACCTCTCTCTTTAATTTCAAGTAATCTCTTTTATGTCATTCCTTTTATGCTCCATGTTCTTATGTTGGAGGATGTTCTTTTATACTCCTCTTACTTCCCTTTTCATGTTCAGATAATGATAGATCCCCTCTTACTCTCATTATTTCGTTTTATGAAGTTTTAAGTGGCACCATTAGGCTGCCGAAATTTTTGTAACGGATTCTTTCTCCCTTCTCATTTTTCAAGATCTATTTTCATTTAAGTATTTCAAGTTCCTTTTTGTTATGTTGGGGTATGATATCTATATCTATCATACTGGACTCTTATGTTCATATGATTAGAGACCCCATTTGATCTCTTCAATTCAGTGTTTTGAAGTTTTAAGTGGCGCCGTTAGGCTGTCGAGTTTTTAAGTGGTTCTTCACCCTTCTCGTTTTGAAGTTCTACTTTCATGTCAATTATTTCAAGTTCCTTTTTGTTATGTTGGGGTATGATCTCTATATATATCATACTGGACTCTTATGTTAATATTATGAGAGACCCCATTTGATCTCTTCAATTCAGTATTTTGAAGTTTTAAGTGGCGTTGTTAGGCTGCCGAATTTTTAAGTGGTTCTTCACCCTTCTCGTTTTGAAGTTCTACTTTCATGTCAATTCTTTCAAGTTCATTTTTGTTATGTTGGGGTATGATCTCTATATCTATCATACTGGACTCTTATGTTCATATGATGAGAGACCCCATTTGATCTCTTCAATTCAGTATTTTGAAGTTTTAAGTGGCGCCGTTAGGCTGCCGAATTTTTAGGGGATTCTTTCACCCTTCTCATTCTTTTCAAAGTTTCACTTTCATGTCAAGTCTTTCAAGTTCCTTTTTAATTATGTTGGGGAATTATCTCTATATCTATCATACTGAACTCTTATTTTCACATGATGAGAGACCCTATTTGATCTTTTCAAATCATTTTGTTTGAAGTTTAAGTAACGTTGTTAGGCTGTCGAACTTTCATAAGAGAAATCTAATTTTTGTCTTCCTTCCATGTTTTTCATTTCAAATGGAATGTCCTTGAAATTTCATTACCATGATTATGTATCCTTCTTATTCTGTCCATATACTGTTTTATGGGTCATTTATGAATGTTTGACCCATTTTCCCTCTCTTTTTAGTGTCTTCTAAAACCTCGTAACATAGCCGTTATGCTGCAGAATTTCGGTCTCAAAATGTCTCTCTCTTTTTATAAAGTTCTTTTATATTATTAAGTGAATACTCAAAGCTCTTTCTTCTAAAGGGTTATTCACATATATACCAAAATTTTCTATTTTAAATTCTGGGATTTACATACATGAGACCCACCTTCCTTTTCTGTGGGTTTTAAAGTGATGTAAAGATCATGTCTTTAAAGCAGTTTTTAAAACGTTATGATTATGAAATGAAACCCATTTATTTTATGCTATATGGGTTATTTATGAAATGTTTGATGATGATATATGTGGCTCACATGATAATAAAGGAAAATTTAAGGGTGCGCCCTGATAGCGCTCCAATGCATTGGGTAATGATGTAACCACTAGAGATTACAATTTTCACGATACCTTGGTAATTTTCAAATGACACCATGGGGATGGACCTTGGTGATATGTTCATGATTTTCTATGTTAAATGATGTAGCCACATCTTCAAGTTATGAAAAAGTTTTATTTTTATTATGATATGCCTCATGATTTCATTTTCATGCCTTAAAGTTCTTTTCATGACTTTATTGATGTATCTCAAGTTCATATGTAAAATGTTTCACTTGTTTCCCTTGTTGGGCCTTCTGCTCACCCTTTCTTTTGATGTATGTCCCTAGTTTATGAGATGCAGTAATGAGCCTAGGGTGAACATTAGGAGAAGCCTTTCAAGTGTTTAAGAAGAATGTTTTATGTTTTCATGTTTTAAGTTCCTAGTTTCCAAGACACTAAACCTTAAAGATCCTCAGTTTTGTAAAATGTAATGAAAGTTTTTGTGATAAAAAGGCAGTATGCTATAGTTGGTATCAAAGGATGGTTTAGTTATTTGTGGAAATTAGGATATGAAAACTCTAGGAAGAACCCTATAGAAAAGTTTAAATATAGGAAATCTTCCTCGTATTTTGGTGAGTATTGAGTAAGGGGTTTCCAAGCAAATACATCCCTGTCTGGATACGACCAGGTAGAGGTGGCTCTGGCACAGATGTACATAGGGGTAAAACCTGAAAACACCGCTTTGAGCTAGACTCGAACGGGAACTGGTACACGACAACGGGCCTTGCTGCAATCTTGGTTACGACACTCCCGGGGGATATGCTTTGGTAAATTCATAAGCTTAGTATGAACCATTGTTAAAGGAATAAAGATAAAATAAAATAAAGGTTCACATAAGAATATATGATCATGGATAACCTAGATGGGAACCTAGGGGATCACAAGTTAGGGTATACTTTTCAACTACAAGTTATCCTTATATGCTTTAAGTTTCTTTTCATGATTATTGGCTAAGTATTTAAGCCCCTATTTATAGTTTCTTTTCTTAGTTAATGGCGGGAAATGGAAGAAGATGTCCCAACAACCAATGTTATAGGAAATACTACGATTGTCGTATTAATACGACAGAGATGATTAGGGGATTAAAAGATGATTATTATTTTGGAATACGTTCACTATTTTGAGGACCCTATATGATCGAGATAAATAGATTACTATGGTATTTTCATTGAGGAGTAAGGTTGACTTATATTTTGAAGAATCAATGAACTTAAGGTGGACTTATAGTAATTTAGGTTACTTATGGGAATGATTAACCTATCTTGGGTAAAATATGTTTAGGTTAGCTACTTTTGTTATAAGATGTTAGGTGTGGTTGATGTTGTTTGGAGATGAACAATGAAGTTATTTTGGAAGACTATGTTATCAAATCCCTCTTGTATTTGGGTTTCAATCTTAGTTTGGTTTATTTTGAGGAATTTTAAGGACCGTTATTTATGGGATGGTCTATGATGAACTTTGGGTAGTACCATGGAACTTTGAAGATTTAAAAATAGTTTCCCTTCCTATGGGATTCTTTCTTTTTGAAGAGTTGTTTTACCTTACCCTTTCTATTTTGGGATAATGTTTAAAGATAGAAGAAATAGATAGTTAATATTTTGTGGATTATGTGATTCCCTAGAATATGATTCTTGTGTTTTGATGAGACCAAGTAGTTTTGAATGCTCATCATTGGGAGAAAAGATTAGTTTTGGTAGAAACTTATTAAAGGATGAAACTCTACATGAAGGTAGGTATATTTTCTTATGTTTTTGTTCTATGTAGTAAATGAATTCATCAAAATTATGAAAAGGAACGTAAAACGAAAACGTTGTTGGTTTGCGTTTCCTACTAGGTAATAAATGACCGTTTACACACATCATAAGTTTGGGATTTTCTTATGGTTAACTTTCTCCTAATCATGTTCTCTATCACTCTCCCTTAGAACTTGACCCTTTGTTTTTCTTCCATGTCCATGTTTTCCTACATGGAATCCCAGTGTGGGCTAACTCGGGTGACCTTCATACTTCACTTTCTTTCTTTTAAAGTAATAGTTTTACTGAATCCTTTTCTGATGTGGGACTTTCAATGAAATTTCAAAACCTAATTTTAAAAAATTGCGAGGACGCAATTTCTTAAGGGGGGAAGATTGTAACGACCTGAAATTTTGAATAAATCTTGTTTCCTAATTTTATGTGTTATTTTTATTTTATTTTTATACTCAACAAAAATGTTTCATTTGATAACATGAGTATAATTAAAATGATATCATTGGTTTTTGACTGTTATATGACCATTTTTCAATATGACCGCTGGAAACTAAACGTTTTGATTATTGTCTCTAAATACAAGTAATCTTGGTTAATTAATATAGAAAGAAGATTCGATGGCCTCACCCAGTAGTCTTGGACCGATCGAAGCCCATCTAACAGAACTTGGGAAGGAGGTAGCACCACTGGGCTTTGCTCTGGACCAAACCCAAGATGAACTTCATCGTGTGAAGCTAGAACGGGATCGCCTTCGCGAGAAGTTCAAACTGATAGAAATTACTACTCGTGCGATGTTGGCCGAGCCTCCCTCAGATTCTCTAACCTTAGCACACCTTACACTTAGGTCCTATGCTGGTGTGATAAGGGGCTATGTAAGGAGACCATAACTGCCTTGTGTAATCCTTTGTTTTAAATAAAAATTGGAATTTCTTCTTATGATGAAGTTTATGAATTTTCAAATGACCAGATAAATATAGTATGCATATTTTTGATGAATTTTAGAGAAAGGATATTTTAAAAATGTTTATGTAAACCTTAAATAAATAAAAAATGTGTAATGATTTTCAAAAAATGGTCTTCTACAAATATGTTCAGTACGGAATTTAGAGTCTAATAAGATCAACTTAATTTTTGATGAATAGTAAATTATGAATAGTGATTTTATGCTTAGGATTAGTAATGTGACCAAATGGATTAGTAATCTCACTTAAAGAAAGTATTAATATAATCTAGGCACCTTGATTTAAGTAATGTGATTCAATAAAATGGTTAAAAAACGGTTTCATAAATTATTATTCAAGTATTAGTTTTTTCGGGTGAATAGTGTTTTTTAATTAAAATTTAAATTAAAAATATTTAGAAAATTATTTTTATAAAATGGATTTCATTTTTGAACTCAGAGCATCGATATTATGTTAAGGTAATTTTTGGGGTTTTTTCTAAAAATAATGAATTTTCGGTGAATAGTGTATTTATTTAAAAAATAAATTAAAAATATTTAGAAAATTATTTTTATAAAATGGAGTTCATTTTTGAAATCAGAGCATTGATATTTGGTTAAGGTGAAATTTTGGGATTTTTCTGAGAAAGTTGAATTTTCAGTGAATAGTAAAAATACAGTTTTAGGGTTTCGGTATGTTTAATGACATCATAACTATGTCATGATGATGTCATGAGATATTTTAAAGGATGTTCGACTAAAGAGGATGAATTATTGTGTGGGGGTCCCCATGTGGCCTAACTTTATGGGAAGTACCATGGGAGGGCCCATGCTTTTGAGAAAACCACTTTTGAGGTGTCCCTTGGCCATTAATGCCTTGTCCCCTCACTTTCCCTATAAATACCAAGCCCTCCTCTCATCTTTTCGACTCCAAAACCGTCCTCAAAGAAGTTCTGGTCTCCTTAACTCCCAAGGAGTCCTCCCAAGGTGCCCCCAAGTCCTCAAGGTCCCAACCTTTGAGTTTTAAGAGTTACGTTTTAAGGTAAGGGATCCGACCTCTCTCTTTAATTTCAAGTAATCTCTTTTATGTCATTCCTTTTATGCTCCATGTTCTTATGTTGGAGGATGTTCTTTTATACTCCTCTTACTTCCCTTTTCATGTTCACATAATGAGAGATCCCCTCTTACTCTCATTATTTCGTTTTATGAAGTTTTAAGTGGCGCCGTTAGGCTGCCGAAATTTTTGTAACGGATTCTTTCTCCCTTCTCATTTTTCAAGATCTATTTTCATTTAAGTATTTCAAGTTCCTTTTTGTTATGTTGGGGTATGATCTCTATATCTATCATACTGGACTCTTATGTTCATATGATGAGAGACCCCATTTGATCTCTTCAATTCAGTAGTTTGATGTTTTAAGTGGCGCCGTTAGGCTGCCGAGTTTTTAAGTGGTTCTTCACCCTTCTCGTTTTGAAGTTCTACTTTCATGTCAATTCTTTCAAGTTCCTTTTTGTTATTTTGGGGTATGATCTCTATATCTATCATACTGGACTCTTATGTTAATATTATGAGAGACCCCATTTGATCTCTTCAATTCAGTATTTTGAAGTTTTAAGTGGCGCTGTTAGGCTGCCGAATTTTTAAGTGGTTCTTCACCCTTCTCGTTTTGAAGTTCTACTTTCATGTCAATTCTTTCAAGTTCATTTTTGTTATGTTGGGGTATGATCTCTATATCTATAATACTGGAATATTATGTTCATATGATGGGAGACCCCATTTTATCTCTTCAATTCAGTATTTTGAAGTTTTAAGTGGCGCCGTTAGGCTGCCGAATTTTTAGGGGATTCTTTCACCCTTCTCATTCTTTTCAAAGTTTCACTTTCATGTCAAGTCTTTCAAGTTACTTTTTAATTATGTTGGGGAATTATCTCTATATCTATCATACTGAACTCTTATTTTCACATGATGATAGACCCTATTTGATCTTTTCAAATCATTTTGTTTGAAGTTTAAGTAACGCTGTTAGGCTGTCGAACTTTCATAAGAGAAATCTAATTTTTGTCTTCCTTCCATGTTTTTCATTTCAAATGGCATGTCCTTGAAATTTCATTACCATGATCATGTATCCTTCTTATTCTGTCCATTTACTATTTTATGGGTCATTTATGAATGTTTGACCCATTTTCCCTCTCTTTTTAATGTCTTCTAAAACCTCGTAACATAGCCGTTATGCTGTAGAATTTCCGTCTCAAAATGTCTCTCTCTTTTTCTAAAGTTCTTTCATATTATTAAGTGAATAATCAAAGCTCTTTCTTCTAAAGGGGTATTCACATATATACCAAAATGTTCTATTTTAAATTCTGGGATTTACATACATGAGACCCACCTTCCTTTTCTGTGGGTTTTAAAGTGATGTAAAGATCATGTCTTTAAAGCAGTTTTTAAAACGTTATGATTATGAAATGAAACCCATTTATTTTATGCTATATGGGTTATTTATGAAATGTTTGATGATGATATATGTGGCTCACATGATAATAAAGGAAAATTTAAGGGTGCACCCTGATAGCGCTCTAATGCATTGGGTAATGATGTAACCACTAGAGATTACAATTTTCATGATACCTTGGTGAATAACCTTGGTAATTTTCAAATGACACCTTAGGGATGGACCTTGGTGATATGTTCATGATTTTATATGTTAAATGATGTAGCCACATATTCAAGTTATGAAAAAGTTTTATTTTTATTATGATATGCCTCATGATTTCATTTTCATGCCTTAAAGTTCCTTTCATGACTTTATTGATGTATCTCAAGTTCATATGTAAAATGTTTCACTTGTTTCCCTTGCTGGGCCTTCTGCTCACCCTTTCTTTTGATGTATGTCCCCAGGTTATGAGATGCAGTAATGAGCCTAGGGTGAACATGAGGATAAGCCTTTCAAGTGTTTAAGAAGAATGTTTTATGTTTTCATGTTTTAAGTTCCTAGTTTCCAAGACACTAAACCTTAAAGGTCCTCAGTTTTGTAAAATGTAATGAAAGTTTATGTGATAAAAAGGCAGTATTCTATATAATAACATATCCCAACATATTAATAAAATAAATTCAAAGACATAACCTGAAAATAATGCTTGATAAAAGAAGAGGGTGGAAGATCCCTTATGGAATTTCAGCAAAGTAATGGGTGTTCTTAAAGGATCATAGGGGGGATTGATGAGATTGAAAGGAATATATCATAGTATATACATAAAATGGACAATATAGGGGTCTTGGAACATCATAACCAAACATATAAATGTGGAACATAACAATAAAAATGTAAAAGGGTATCTTGAATGGAAATGTGAAGAGTGAAATCCTTTACGAAATTTTGGCATAGTAACGGCTTAGGTAAGGTTCAAAATAATGGGGGATAAATAATACCTAATTAAAATAACATAAAATGGACATTAATATAATGATTATAATATAATCACATTATAACCATTCAAAATTACAAGAACTACTTTCAAATAAGATGCTTGAATTTAAAAGGAGGAGAGGAAAGTGAGGATCCCTTACTTAGAAGTGTGATCCCAAAGGCTTGGTAGAGGATTCTTGAGAGCTTGGGGGAGACTTTTAAGGACTATATGGAGTATTTGGAAGAGGTTGGTATATCTAAAAATTGTTTTAGTGAAGAGTAATGGGATTTTGGGTGTGTTTATATAGGAAAAGAGAGGGAATTATTTATTATTTAGGGTTTGGACACTACACGTTAAACTAATAAAAACCACAAACCATCCCATGGGTTTTTCCCATATTTTCTGAAAAAGGGGAGTAGTGTATGATATTTTATAATTTCAAGTTCCAAACATATTAAAATATCAGTCTTGTTTATGTGGAGGTGAGTCAAACTCTCAAGGAAATCATTTTAAAATGTTAAAACATTTTATAAGTATTGGAGGGTCCACTAAAGCATTATAGAATTAATAAAATAAATCTAAAATCAAATTATTTTAAATTTAAAACATATATTGTCCGAATATCCCTTTTATAATATTTTATTGCATCACTATTGGGTCATTATAATGTCATAAAACATATTATATATTTATATGATATTTAATTTTTACCCAAAAAATCGATTGTCTCAGAAAATTATGAAAAATTCATTGTTGGATAATTTTTATGTCATGATTACAAAAATAATATTAATTTTATCTAAATAATTTTCTAAATATGTGATTTTTTGCTTTTAAAATGAAAACTGCCATTTATTGAAAATTGACAGGTTTTGACAAAAATAGTTTCCAAACCTTAATAAAAATTACATTTGACTTCATAAAAAATATATGATCATTTATATTTAATAAAAATTAGATAATAATAATGTTTTATTAAAATATTAATTATTCCAAAAATTCATTAATTAATCAAAATAAATTCTTTAATTAAAATACAATTTTATTTTTATCGTATAAAAATATAATTCTTATCAAACTGAAAACTTAATCATTTATAGAGTAAAAACAATAAGTAATATAATCACCACTTATAATTAAAAGAAGTGTTCTTATAACACTATTATAATAAAAATATTAATAAAACCTGAGTTTAATATAATAATTTATATATTTCTAAAAAGTTTTATTTTACCTGAAAACCCAATTTTTCTAATTCATTATATTTTTAAGAAAAAATATTCTCATAAAGGAATTGATGGAATACGAATTTTATTTATAAAAATAGATTACACAATAAGTAACTAATTACTTATTACATAACCCCTCATAACACCTACATAATACCTAAGGGTAAGGTGTGTGATGGTGATAGACTCTTGCGGCGGCTCAGATAACATCACATGGGTGGTAATCTCTATTAACTTTCACTTCTCCTGTAGGCGATTCTGTTCAAGATTAACATGTTGAATCTCAGCTTGGGCTTGGTCAAGAGCAGGCCAGGTAACACTACCTCATTTCTGAGCTCTGAAAAATGAGCTTCCTATGGATCAAGTCTACTAAATGGGGTCATCGACTCTTATTTATGAATTAATTTTTCCATTATCATTTTTATTTATAAACAATAATTATAACGTTAAAATTATTATTATTTCCAGTGGTCATATTGATATTCGATCATAATTGACCAATGGTCGTAAAATGGTTGAAAACTGATAGTTACATTTCAATTTATACTTATATAGTTTTAATTAATGATACATAGTAAAACATACATTTTCAGGAAACAAAATATTATTCAAAAGTTAGGGTCATTACATTGTGTCATACAAATAAGTATAGAAAATCATTTCCGTAGTAGTCAAGGATCATTTAAAATGATATAACAGTGGAATGGGTTTAGTACCCAAACCATCATAGTATTCAAGGTTCACTCCCAATATTATCATAGTGGAAAATTCCCTTACTGAACTAGGTTCACTCCTCATTCCTACCATGCCTATCTCATGATATATAAATCTTTACCCAATGCATTGGAGGGATATATCAGTCTCACCCATCACATAATGAAAATAATACATATCTATTCCAAAAGATCATAAAACATTCATCATATCATAACCCTTTAAAATAAATAGGTTTCATAAACATTTCATCATAACCTATGAAAAAGAAATAGTTTCATAATCATTCCATCATAGCTGAACCTATGGAAAAGAAACAGGTTTCATAATATATTCATCATTTCATCATATCATAACCTATAGAAAAGGAATAGGTTTCATAAATATCTTAACATCATAAAAATAAACCATTCAGAGAAATAATAATAATGGTTTTGTTGGATCATATCATGATTAAATCATAATTACCATCAAAGGATGTCATCTTATATGGAAAATGATTTTTAAAGATCACTTGGAACATTTCTTGAGGAAAATAGTCTTTCTATATTGAAACACTATTTTTGAAATATAAAAACTTTTAAAAATACTTTACTTTTAAAATAACCTTTGAAACTTATAAAAGAAGCTTTAAAGTAATGATTGGTTATCATGACGGAAAATTCTATTCATGTCTTACAAGTTAAAACAAGGATTCCTTTCACATTTTCAGTAAAAGAAAAATGAGAGTTGTTTCTTAAAATGATGTGAATATTAATTTTATAACACTTTTTAAAAGTTAAATAAGGTAAAAAAAAATATAAATCATTTTTATAATGTTAAAACATTTTTTGAAACATTTTTAGAAAACCTGAGTATGGAAGAAAAAGCATCTTCAACTGAAGAAATAATGTCGTATTTTCCTTAAAAGTATATTTTTGATATCTTGAGTATATAAAGAAAGGAAAATGAACAGAAAACATATATTCTCAAGAAATAACCATAGAATAATAAAATTAATGATAATTATTGAGATTTATATCATTAAATTTCATTATTGTAAATTTAATCATAGACAATCTCGATAAATAATGAGATTGCAATATATATCTCTTATCGCATTGGTATATTTTGAATTGTAAACCCCATGAAATAGAGATCCTAAAATTGATATGTAAATCCTCATAATTTTCATCATAATAATTATTAAATATATTCATGGGTAGTATATACACCACACAAGATGAATAAGTGGTGCATATGGAATGTATCCCACAAAAGTAAAAGTGAGATGAAAATCCTTTACCTTAATTCTTGACTTTCTTTGTACACATTCGAACCTCTTTTATAAAAGATATATGTTTATTATATATATATATATTACAAAATAATACACATACTTATAATATCATATATGATCCCATTATAACATCTCAACGCCCATTTATTAATAATTCCTTTATAAAAACATTATTTTTGGGTCTTAATTGTTTCGTTTTTCATGAGAGTTTTGGTTCAGTAGTTCAGGTCCTTATATTTTGATCACTATTCCATTATATCTATAATATTAAAAATTAAATTAATAGTATATATGTTCATTATATAAATATTTATATTCATTTATAAAATTTAAAGATAGAAAGATGAAATACATCATTCATAGAGATGGTAGGTTGTACGTACTATAAATATTGTTTCCATCTTTTGACGAATGGAACAAAATAAAAGTAAATAATTATTAAACTTTATAGAATAATTATGATTTTATATATATCACATATTTTAATTAACACAATCCTTATTACCTTCTAGTTAAATCATTAGTGGTAATGAATCACATTGCTTCGTGAGGAAGTAGTCCGTCGTACTCACGAGCGACGTTATTGTATCCCCCACAGAATGGAAAGTAAAGACGGTATATGTGACATTATATTTAAATAAGTCAAATTATATTACCAATATAATATAAATATTTTAAATCTACCATTATACCCAATCGTGATTAGTGGTTATGGAAAACGAAATACATCAGTTCGTGAGGTGGTAGTCTGTCGTACACACGAATAATAGTTTTTTTCCCATTTGAGGGAAAAGTATATGGATATAGGTAATTAGATTAATATAAAAAATTCTAATTATATGTAACATAATTAATTTTTTATATGATACTTTTTTAATAGTAATTTATGTAGTTGTAATTAGAAATAAAATGATAATGGATGCTTAAGAGTATTGTATCTTCTTCAGGGAGCCTCTTTAGGTTTATATATTAAGACTTATTAAGAGGTTTTCCTAACCAAACCAAGTCCTAAAGGAAATGGTAAGGGAAGTGAGGAAATTTTTTCATCAGGGATTGGCCAAACCAAAAGGGTCTTGTACTGTGGATAGGAGAGTATGAGAGATGTCCTTTACAAGTGGGGAAAGGAAGCCACTTTGAAACTACTTTGAAATTTATCTAAAGACTCCAGAATGATAAATTAATTTCTAATAAAAAAAATCTTCCAAATTACCATATATTAGAAATTTGGATCAATAATATTTTCATATTTTCATATAATAGGATTTATAGAAGTTTTATTGGCAATCCTACCCTTATATTTTTAGTTTAACCCCTGGTAAACTCGTTTTAACCTTAATTGTGGTAACTAATTTTTACTATTTTTGCTATTAACTATAGTAAAAAGTTAAGTTGAAATTATTATATAATATTAATTATTATTATTCCAAATATATAATCTATTTTTTCAACTAACATTCACATAATAAGAAAAATATAATTTAAAATTAAACCCAAAAACGCAAGGAAAAAGTGGTTTTCTAAATAGAAAATATGTATAAGTTTAAAACTTTTTAACATCAAAATTATATTTAAAATTATTTATAATGACCTAAATTTGATTAATAAATATATAATCAAACTAATTTCACTTTTTAAATCATATTAAAAAAAATTAATGTTTTTAAATTCTTTAAAAGAAATGAAAATTCTTAATAAAAAAAACTATTTTCCACTATTCACTAAAAATCTTATCTTTTCATAAAATTATCAAAAATTCACTCCAAGATAATTTTAACATGTATATTTAAAAGAATAATTTTATTTTTTCAAATAAATTTTCTAAAACTTGTAAAATTTTGTTTTATTAATTGTTCATAAAATGGAATAAAAACATTTTTTTATAAAATAGTATTTTTGAAACATATAAAGACTTTTCTTAAAATTAAGTACTTTTATCAATATGTTTTATTTATATTAAACCATTATACTTAATATTTAAATATTATTTATTACTATTCATACTACTATGTTTAATTCCAAGTTTATAATAGTCACATTTAAATAATATTATTATTAATATATCTCAGTTTTTTAAAACACGGTGTCGCATGTAATGTGAGATAAACTCGGTGTTGCATGTAATGCAAGCTATCGAAGAAATTTAATTTATTAAAAATAATAATAATTCATAAAAACTCGGGTTGTTATATTCAACCCCCCTTAAAATGAATTTATCCCTAAAAAAATTTCACTCCAATACAAACAAATTAGGATACTTCTGCCTCATTATATCCTCAGTTTCTCACATAGCTTCTTCAAAATGGTGGTTTTGCCACAAAAAAATGACCAGGGGAGTGGTATTATGTCATAACACTATCTTTCTCTCTCTCTCTCTCTATGATATAGAATCTCCATTGGCTGTTCCTCATAATAAATATCCTACTCTAGTGATACAACCTCTGATTTTAGTACATGTGAAGGATCAGGTATGTACTTACTCATGGGAGATATATGGAACACATCAGGAACTTGAGAGAGATTTTGTGGAAAATCCAAATTATAAGCCACTATCCTGGTACAATCAAGAATCTAAAAGGTATCAATGTATCTAGGTATTAACTTTACCTTCTTTCCAAACCTCATAATATTCTTCCATGGAGATATTTGTAGGAATACCTATCACCAACTTCAAATTCTAGATCATGCTGGTGATTGTCAGCATTACTTTTCTACCGACTTTGAGCTACCTTGATGTGTTGTTGCATGTCTTTAACCATCTATTATATTTATTTAGATTACTCAGTCCCCAATAGATTTCTTTATCCAACTTCATTCTATCACATTGGAGTTCTACACTTATTTCCATATAGGGCTTAAAAAGGATTCATCTGAATGCTCGAGTGAAAGCTATTGTTATAAGAAAACTCAACTAGAGGAAGGTGTCGATCCCAGCCACCTTTGAAATCCAAATAAAAATATCTTAGAAGATTCTCTAGGGTTTGAATAGTTCTCTTAGACTGAACATATATCTGAGGATAATATGCAGTGCTGAAATTTAACTCTTTATCCAAATCCTATTTAAGACTTCTCTAGAACTTCAAGGTAAACCTCAGATCCGTATTAGATACAATAAAATGTGCTACTCCATGTAATCATACCACTTTTTTAATGTATAATCTATAACTTTATCAAGAGATAATTCTTATCTTATGGATATAAAGTGTGATGAATTTTTAAGGCGATCAACTACAACTCAAATAGCATTATTTCATTTAGATGTTTTGTGGAGTTCAATAAAAAAATACATGGTGATGTTTTCTCATTTCCATTCTAGTATGGGTAATGGTTGTAACATCCCCTTAGAATTTTGTTCCTCGTCCTTAACTTGTTGACATACCAAGAACTGAGATACAAATTATGCAATAACTCTCTTCATGTCATCCCACTAGAAATACTCTTTCAAATATCTATACATATTCGTACTTACAGGATAAATAGATAATGAATAATTATGATCCTACTATAATATCTCTATATTTAAATCTGGTATTGATGGAACACATACACGATTCATGAACCTTATCATTCCACCATAATCTAGTTTAAACTCCTGGACATTTATCACCTTTTTATATAGCTCCAAAT
Source organism: Viscum album (assembly GCA_963277665.1). Lineage (NCBI taxonomy): Eukaryota > Viridiplantae > Streptophyta > Magnoliopsida > Santalales > Viscaceae > Viscum > Viscum album. The sequence goes on along the minus strand of OY728163.1, from coordinate 373,064,870 downwards.
CTTCATTCTACATCTCTTTAAGCCTTACATGGATAGATGTTTGAACATTTATTTGAGAGAGATAAGATCGTCCACCTTCCTTAAAGATCTCCAAATTAATACTTTGAAAATTCTATAAATATTGGATCTTTTGTGATCCTCATCATAGATAATCTATAATGATCCTTTCAACTCAAATCATCATCCACCTTTTTTTCTTTCTTAAGGTGGTATTGTATTGAGCATTCATAATCTTTTATCAGATCCATCCATATTCTCTTGAGAATATTCAAATATTTTTGAGTGAATATATACTTCAAAATTTTATGGTCAATATATATCTCACACCTTTCTATGTAAAGATAATATCTCTGTATCTTTAATGAAAAAATTACTATAGCCAACTCCAAATCATGAGTTGGGTAATTTTGATCATGATCCATCAATTGGAATGATTCATAAGTTATCACTATATCATTCTAGATGATAAAATATCATAATACCTTTTTGGATGTATCATTGTAGATTATAAAGCCTTCTACAATATAAGGTAGTGTGATGAAGGTGCACAAAACTCCTTGGAATTTTCCTTACATTCATATGTCTATAGGAACTTATATCCCTTATAAGTTAACTTGGTGAGTGGATTAGACAGTAGTGAGAAATTTTCCACAAAGCTTCAATAATATCCATCCAAACTAAGAAAACTATAGATATCAGTCACCTTTTTTGATCTATTCTAATGTTTTATAGCCTCTATCTTTGATGGATCTATAGATATACCCTCTCTTGAGATTATATAACCCAAAAATGAAACTTTTTATAGATATAATTCACACATTGTAATTTTTTCATAAAAAATATCTTTTCTCAGGGTCTTCAGTACAATCCTCAAGTGATCTTCATGCTCTTCCTATCTCTTTGAATATATAATAATACCATATATAAAGACTATAAGAAATTGATCATGGTAATATCTAAAGACACTATTCATTAAATCCATGAAGATAGTGGGGGGATTATTAAGACAAAATGGCATCATTGTATACTCATAGTTCCCATACCTTATTCAGAATGTTGTCTTAAGTATATCCTCCTTTATAACCCTCAATTAATGATATAATAGATAAATATCAATCTTGGAAAAGTATTTATATCTATGTAGTTGATCAAAAAAATCATCAATAGTGGGTAAAGTATACTTATTCTTAATGGTAATCTTGTTAAGTTATTGATAATCAATGAAGAGTCGCATTGATCCATATTTCTTCTTAATAAAAAGAACTGGTGCACTCTAAGGTGAAAATCTTGGCTGAATGAATCCATTGTCAAGATTCCCCTGGATTTTATTCTTTAATTATCACAACTCTATTGGGGCCATTATATAATGATTACTTGAAATAGGTGAGGTACCAGGTAGGATTTCAACTGAGAACTCAACATCATGATTTTGTGGAAGACTAAGAAACTATTCCTAAAATACATCAACAAACTTCCACCCTATAGTCATGTCATCGATGTTAATTTTCTCCCCAGTCATCTGACATAAACACCCCTTTTGAATAAGAATCAAAGACACATAAAATTTATGTGATTTATATTGGAATTTCACATTTATCATCGCATTGATATACGATCATAGGTTTGTTTGGAACATAAAACGTGACTTACCTTCCTTAGAAATTGATGTGGTATTTATGTATATAAATCCAACCCATGCCTAAGATAACACCAAATTCAACCAGAGGGAGAATAACCATATTTATAGGGAGCACATTCCCACAAACTTTGATTAGAGAAGAATCATAGACCTGAGATGCGATCAATGTACCATTAGTGGTTTTTACTACAAATTCAACATATAATCATTGGGGTGTCATTTTGATACCCTTAGAAAAATCATTAGATATAAAATAATGTATAGATCTATATTCAAATAAGACATTAGTAGTCCTATAGTGGATGTTAAGTGTACCTTTCACCATGTCGTTATCATACCCATTATCATAAATAGTGATTGCATAAGATTTACCTTTGTCTCTCAACTCAAGAGGTTGCTAATTTCAATCATCATCATAACCTTTAGATTTGGGAACTGGTTAGCATAATTCTCATTCTCCTTAGACTTGAAACATTGATGTTTGGGTGTTTTATTATGTGGTGCTCTTTCTCTATTTTCATCATTAGCTATCATTTTCCCATAACTTTAGTATTTGATTGCCTTATGACCTTCCTTACCACACTTAAAAAAAATTAATCCCCTTAAGATAATTTCCTCCATGTTTCTTTCCAGACTTTGAGCATAATAGAAAACTCTTCTTCTTCTCTCAATGGTTTTTAGGATTTCCCTTGAATTATATCTTTATCCTATTATCAAAACCATGATATTTGTGCATAACTCAAACCTCCATATCCACCTTTATACATAAAATGATTTATTCACAACTAATTAAGTCTATTATGGATAACAACCTTTAGAGAATTAGTTTTAAGACACTGATGAATTGATCAACCTTACTTTCAGGTTGGATGATAATTCCAGAAGCGTACCTTGTAATTTTTGTAAATTTTTCTTCATAGGTACCAATAGATTTTTCATCCCCTTTCTTTAACTCAAAGAAGTATTTCTCTATTTTCATATGAATAATATGGGGAAATTACTTATTGAAAAATAATCTCTTGAACTCATCCCAATCCATGGATCCAATTTAATCTTATTGCCTCATATTCTTGATAAGAGTCCACTATTGATCTGCCTCACCTTCCAAATGATAGATTGAAAAAATAACTTTCTTATGTTCTGAACACTAGAGAATGGAAAAAATAATTTTAGTGGTACGGATCCATTTCATAGAAACTAGTGGATCAGAAGACCCACTGAAAGAAGTTGGGTGTTTCCTCATGAAGGAATCAATATAATTTTTTCACTCCTTCTCTCATTTGGAAGTCTATTTTGATTCATAGCTTGAGGAAATTGTGTGAGCATGGAAATGATATCTTGTATTATAGCTCCAATAAAATTGTGATTCTTAAAAGTAAAATCATTTCATTTTCCATCACATTCAGTATTAACATAATTTATCCAGATTCCATCCATCAACTAAAACCAATAAGCATAGTGTGAGAAACACTAATCATGGTGGAAGACCACATAGTCATGAAAAATTATTTAGGATGTCTAAATCAAGAAAATTTATTTTAAATCTACAACACCTTAGGTTAAACATAGGTCATACATGGTCATAATATATTCAAATCCTCAATGATGGTTTGTAAAGAAAATGTGATTAACCAAAGCATATCCCCTGAGAGTGTCAAACCAGGTTCACAGTAAGGCCCATTTTCGTGTACTAGGTAATGTTTGAGTCAATACCAAAAAAAAAATTCATATTTTTTCCCCTAGGTACCTCTATTTCAGGACCAATTCCACTATAGCATCCAAAAAGGGATGTATTTCTAGGAAAAACACACTCCTTTATTTACCATAACTTATGATTTTTTCCTATACTTAGGATTATCCTAAGGGTTCTCGCTAAAGTTTTATCATCTTATTTTATAAAGGTTTAACTAAAACTATGCTCTGATACCAATTGTAACAAACCTATATTTTTATACATAAATATTACATCTTTTTTAATGAATATTCAATACATTACATAAAAACATTCCTGAGGATTATAAAAGTTTAGTGTCTTTGAAAACTAGATAAACAATAATATTATTTTGTGATATATCTTTAAAATATCCCGAAAATATCTTCTCAGGTGGTACTCCTCTTAGAAATATCATACATAATACCATTATTTATAGTCTGGGGAAAGGAAACATAAGAAAGAGTGAGATCAGATGCTCAGTAAGGGTAAGAAAGTGAGATACCAATGATCACATAATCATGATATAAGCATAAGGGTACAATAACATGAGATTAACAATTGAAAACCATACCCTTCATATCAAAGATAATAATATTGAGACATGGAATAAATCTTGGAAGTTCATAATACATGAATCATAAAATAATCAATGAACATAGGCCATGAGATCATAACATAGGCATAACACATAGAATTTTGGCATACACATAATCATATAAAATCATTTCCATAGTAGTCAAGGATCATTGCCAATGCTTCTATAGTGGAATTGGTTCACTCCTTAAACTATCATAGTATTCGAGGTTCACTCAAAAGACCATCATAGTGGACAAAGTCCCTTAATGAACTGGTTTTATCCCCATTCCATCCCTTTATATCTCATGATATATAAATCTTTAACCAATGTATTAGAGGGAGATATAGGTCTCACCCATCACATAATGAGAATCATACATATGTCTACCACAAGATCATAAAATTTTCTTCATCTCAGAACCCTTGAAAGAAGTGGGTTTTATAAATATTTAATTATAACTTTTGGAAAATAAATAGGTTTTTTAATTATTTCATCAGATCTTGACCCGTGTAAAAGAAATAGGTTTCATAATCCATTCATCATTTCATTATATCATAACCTATGGAAAAGGAATGGATTTTATAAAAATCTTATCATCATAAACATAAACCATTTATAAAAAGAATAAGAATGGTTTCCTTGTATCATATCCCTTGTAAATCATAATTAATATCAAAGGATGTCATCTTATATGGAAAATTATTTTAAAAAATCACTTGGAACATTTCTTGAGAAAAATAGCCTTTCCACTTTGAAAAAAACTTTTTAAGACATAAAAAATTTTCAAAAAACCTTTTATTTTAAAATAACCTTGGAAAATTATAAATTAATATTTAAAAGAAATTATTTTTCATGATGGTATAAAATTTCGTTCATTCCATATAAGTTAAAACAAATATTTCATTCATGTTTTTGCTAAAATCTAAACAGGCCTTATTTTTTAAAACGATGTGAAGATTAATTTTAATATGATTTGTAAAAGTAAAACATGGTAAAAAATTATTTAATAAATCATTTGAATAATGTTAAAACATTTTTTAAAACATTTTTTGAAAACATGGATATGAAAGGAAAATAATATTCAACTTAAGAGATAAATAGTCATATTTTCTTTAAAAACATATGTTTTATCTCTTCATTACTTAAAGAGATAAAAATGAAGGGAAAACATGTATTACAAATTCATAACTATAGGATAATAAAATTCATTATAATTCTTGAGTGTTAAATCATGAAATTTCTTTTTTATAAATTTAATCATGGACAATCGTGATAAATAATGAGATTACAATATATATCTATTACCGCTTTGGTATATTTTGAATCATAAAACCCATGAAATATATATCCTAAAATGGATATGTAAATCCACATAATTATCATAAAATACATTCATGGGTAGTATATACACCACACAAGAGGAACAAGTGGTGCATATGGCATGTATCTCACAGATATAAAACTAAGATGAAAATCCATTGCCTTAATTCTTTACTTCCTTTATACATGTTTAAACATCCTATATAATAAATATTGGTTTATTATAAATCTATTGTATAATCATAAAAATAATTATAATATCATATATTATCCCCTTATAACATTTCAATTCCAATTTATTAATAATTCCTTTATAAAATTTTTATTTCTAGGTGTTAATTGTTTTATTTTTCATGGGAGTTTGGGTTCACTAGTTCTTGCCCTTATATATTGATCAATTTTCCATAATGTCTAGAATTTAAAATATGTAATTAATATCATATATTTTAATTAAATATATATTTATATTTATTCTTAAAATTTATATATAAAAAGATGAAATACACCATTTAGGGAGACAGTAGGATGTACGTATGCATGAAAATTGTTTCCATATTTCAACGGATGGAATGAAAGAAAAATAAATAATTATTAAACTTTATATAACCATTATGATTTCATATATATCCTTTATTTTCATTAACATAATTCTTATTACCTTTAATGTAAATATTTAGTGATAATGAATCACATTGTTTCGTGAGGTGGTAGTCCGTCGTACACACAAGTAAGGTTAGTGTATCCCCCATGGAATGGAAAGTAAAAATTTCATATGTGATATTATATTTATAGAAGTGAAATTATATTATTAATATCATATAAATATTTTAAATCCACCATTATACCCAATCTTAATAGGTGGTTATGTAAAATGAATTATGTCAATTCGTGAGGCGGTAGTCTGTCGTACACACGATCAACGGTTTTATTTCCCATTTGAGGGGAAAATATATGGATATAGGTCATTACCTTGATATAAAACTTATAATTTTATGTAATATATTAATTATGTTATATTATCATGGTTTAATATTAATTTAATAAGTTGTAATAATAAATAAAATGATAATTCATGGTTAAGAGTATTACCCCTTCTTCAGAGAGCCTCTTTAGGTTTACACTTGAATCCTTCTTATGAGGGTTTCCTAACCAATTCAAGGACTTAAAGACATGGGTTTGGAAGTGATTAAGGTTTTTGGATAGTTATTTTACAAAATAAAATGATATTTGAGTGTGGATATGAGAGGAGTGGATAGGTCCTTTTATAAGTGGGGAAAGGAACCCACTTAGAAACTACTTGGGAATTTCTCAAAAGACTCCAAAATGACAAAGTTATTCCCAAGAAAAAAAACTTCAAAACGAACATAGATTTGAACTTGGGAAGTATGATTTTGAAATATTTCCATAAAATAGTATTTATAGAATTTTTATTATCAATATTACCCTTATCTTTTTAGTTTAATCCCCAGTAAACTCATTTTACCCTTAACTATAGTAACTAATTTTTACTATTTTTACTATTTATTATGGTCAAAAATTAAGTTAAAATTATTAGATAATATTAATTATGGTTCTTAAAAATATATAATCTATTTTTTCAAATTTAATTTATATAATTGGAAAAAAATAATTTAAAATTAAACCCACTGACGTGATGAAACAACGGTTTTCCAAAGAGAAAGTTTTCATAAGTTTAAAAAGTTTTAACATCGAAATTAAATATGAAATTTATTCCAATGACATAAATTTGATTAGTAAATATATAATTTAACTAATTTTACTTTTAAAACCATATTAAAACCATTTTTAAGTTTTCAAATGATTTAAAAGAAATGATAATTCTTAATTAAAACCAGTATTTTCAACTATTCATTGAAAATTTTATCTTTTCAAAAAATTATAAAAAACCACTACAAGATAATTTTGACATGTATATTTGAAAAAAAATATTTTATTCAATTAATTTTCTAAAACTTGTAAAAATTAATTTTATTATTTGTTCACAAAATGAAATAAAAACATTTTTTGATAAAATAGTATTTTTGAATCATATAAATACTTTTCTTAAAATTAAGTATTTTTTATCAATATGTTTTCTATATATAAAACTATTATATTTAATATTTAAAAATTATTTATTATTATTCATATTTCTATTTTTATCATCTAGGTTATAGTAGTCATGTTTAAATAATAATATTAATAATATATCATAGTTTGTTAAAACTCAATGTCGAGTGTAGAAAAAGCTAAACTCAGTGTTGCGTGTAACACAAGCTATCAAAAAAATTAATTTATTAAAATAATAATAATTTATAAAAACTTGGTGTGTTACATTTTTTATAGTTCTACCATTTTTGGAAATGTACAGGCATGGATTCTAGACTGTGGTGTGGTGTTTTGAAGGAGGGATTTTATTGGTTCTGTCAATTTTGGGGTAGCTACACCATGGATATGGGATGAGACGTAGCCTTATTTATGGAACTTGAATTCTATAGTGCATTTTCTTCACTTGTGTTGTGGTCCTTCTCCTATTTTATAGGATCTATGATCTGGACCTCACCCTTTTTTTAGACATGGTATTGACCGGCCCCATTTCGGCATAGTCCCTTCCTTTATGTCATAGTTCCATCCTCTATCAGTGCCTTTTCACCATAGTATAGGGAATTTTACCATGATCTTATAATTTCTAGTTTTCCTATAAATTCTTGAGCCCCTTCAAACCCCATCTTTCCTCCAAATTTTCTCTTGGTCCTTGGGCAATCTAATTGTGTCCATATGAGGTATTTCAAATCCCTTTAATCAATTTTCAACCTTGAACTTGGGAGATAAAAACTTGGTGATTCTGGGTAATTCCCCCATCCTTTCTTTTTGGTTTTCTTTCCATTCTTCATACAAAGAGGGATGTTGTCAAGGTAATGGATGGTTTTAGTGATTTTGGGTTAGAGAATGATGTGGGATGATGTGTTCTATATTGTTATCATTCCCTTGGTGTGATTATGATCTTTTGGGCATCTATTATTTATTGTGTCCATGTTAAATGAGTTAGAAAGTGAAAATAGAGGTAGTGGATCTGATTTATGTTCTTAATTTATGTTCATTTGTGATATTAGCGTGATTTTTTTCCTTTATGGTGGATGGTAAGAGTTGGATTAAAGAAGGTAATTAATTGGACTTAATTAATTAAATGGGAAGGGTTTTTTTGCATGTGTTTATTAATTTTGATGATATTTATAATGGAATAATTATTTCTTAATAATGTTTCAAAAAATCATGGTTCTTGGGGGCCCTATTTGTGTTGTTATTTATGTGATTTGTGGAACCCTTTTTGTGTTGACTGTTTGATCTTACCAATGCATAAATTACTAAGAACGTATATATGGCTAATGAACTGGTTTACCCTAATATTCTAGAATTGTTTGATAATTACCATGCTAAATAATATTTGATGTTATGGAATCCCTTTTGTTTAATATGAAATGTGGTGCCATTAAAGTTGGTTTTCTTATTATGTGTTGATGTGCAGTGGTTATGACATGTGATGTGAGCAGGGTTGTGGCTGATGGTAATGGTTGGAAATGGGATAGACGGATGTGGTGGTCTGGTGACCAGGGTAATGGTGATGATGTGTGATGAAAGAGCATGGATTTGATATTGGAATGGTTGATAGTGTTATTTGTTGTGTTGTGTTAGGTTCCCAGTAGAGATGGAATTGAATGATTAATGAAATTGTAGAATTAAAGTGGGAAGCATGGTTAAAGTGGTTTTCATTAAATATAAAATGAATTATAATGATAAATAAATATTTTTGGTAACTAGAAAATATGGAAATGGGTTTAATTGAAAAGGAATATGGATTTTATCTTGTTTGTGGCTTTCTTATTTTATTTAGTGTATTTAGAGGTTTCATTAATTGTGGTAGAGGTTGTGAGACCTTGTGGTGATGTTTTCAGTGGAAATGGAACTTCTATTGTAAACTTATAGGTTGAGATTGTGAGTTTTCTACCTATCATATACTTTTATGTTATTTCTATGATCACCCCACCCAAGTTTTGTGTTCAAACCAACTTCTAAAGGTTTTGGTTTTAGTTGTTTTCCAAAAACTTCTAAGTTAGTGAGGATGGATGGTTGGCTACCCCCTCTCCACCAATCTCTCTTCTGTGTGAGTTTATTACATATGGGTTGTGATGTATTATAGTTATAGTACACCATTTATTATGTTTTATGTTAGGGTGATTTGGTTTATGGTGGGGGTATGCATAGTAGGAGGAGTGCATGAGGTTGATTTCCTTCATGTTTATGATGCCCTACTAATCTGGTTCATGGAAGTGGTTATGGGGTGATGATGATCTGATGGTTGTGGAACATGTTGAAATATGGGGATTGCCTATTTTTATGTGGCTTATGATGGTATGAGGCTGATGGATATGGAAGGTATGAGAGCACCAGAATGTACGAAATTGGGTCATGAGAGTGGAAAATCAATGGGGAGGTGATGTAGGGTACCCTTTTATCGATATGATTATTCTTATGTTATTATACTTGGATGTGTTACTTAGTGGGGTCAAGGGCTAGTTGACCCAATAGGTACTGGTTGAATCTGTTTTTTATTCACTAGAGAATTAGTATGATCTTATCATATTTTCATGAGAGTCCTTGAGTATGATCCTACTATTTATACCTATTATGCTCACCCTATATATATAAACTATTTTTGAGATTATTAAGAGGGAATTGGAGACTGAGCTGAACATTTTTAGCTTGGATCTTTTAGTTTTTGTTGTGTTACTTCCGTAGGATTTTCTTTTAGTATTTTACTTGGATACTTTTATGGTTTTCATATGACCTTACATGCATTATGGGATTTTTTAGGTTTTACTTTTCTTTAAGTTATAGAGATATTTTCTGGTTGATATCCTATCTCAAGATCCTATTTTCTTTTCTAAAAAGGGTAATTTCTCCCATATGTGTTCCTTTATTTATACCCTCAGTGATAGTCACCAACTTAGCACCTACTATAGGTGGAACTTGAGGGTCATTATCTCCCTCCCTTTATTGCCGACCCAGGATAGGTACCTCTGGGGGGAGGGGATCATGAAAGAGTGGTATCAAAGGTGTGTATTGAGAGATATGATGGATATTAGGGTTAGAAACTATGATGATTTCATGGGTTTAGTAGGGAAATTGTATTAATAGATCTTGGTGCATGATATAGACCAGGGATATTATCTAGGATATGGGATTTTAGGGTCCCTTGTGATCTGATGAAAAGACTCTGAATTCATTGAACAACCAAATTAATTGGTATCGCTTAAAGCGTAGATACCTAGGAAAGGTACATGTATCATTATTGGTTACACTTAGGATTTAATGGGGTGATTTAGGGAATTTAAAATGAATTTAATTACATGAAATTAGTATTTCATGTTGTCGATCTTAATAAATTCATGTTTATTTTTCATTTATGTCTCCTATACATTACTCGCGTGTGGTTTAGGTTAGTGAGGTTTAGTAGTCTAACCCAGTTGACCGATTAAGGGTTGAACCAGTTGAGGTGGATGAGTGGTGGAAGAGGATATTTTGTGCCTTTTAGTGGAATTATATGGTGAAGTATTTGGGTTTCATATCTAATATAAAGATGTAGCACTGGCTGGAGGAGCTCAACTTTTCTTTTAGTTTTATTTGGTCTTGGGTGGAGTATTGGGTTCCTATGGTTGTTAGTCAAATGAGGGGTGCAACATGTCAGTGGTAGATGTTGTATCTTGGGGAGAATAAAGAGGGATATTCTTGGTGGATATAATTCTAGAAGGAGTTCTGAGTTGAATTTATATCTTCAATGATGAAGGAAGCAAAGCGGTATGAAGTTATTTCTCTTCAATAGGGGAGTATGTCTATGTGAGAGCTTGGAATCAGGTTTAATGACCTTTTTTGTTTCGCCCCTAATCTTTTCCATGCTAAAGAGTCTTATGCATGATGTCTTGAGGAAGTGATCTTCCCGTATATCCAATATTTGGTTAATCTATTTACATTTCCAATGTATTTAGAGTTATATAAGAAGACAAAGGTGATTGAGTATATGCACTCGTAATAAGGGTTGTTACAATAAGGGATCTGACTGAGTTACATGAGGAGCAGGGTTATTGGTGGCTGATCTCAGATACCATGGCCTTCAAGTTTTTGACCAGCATAGATTCATCCTTACTAATTTACCTTTCATTTTTTTGGGGTGAGTAGATCATGTGATTTGGGGGGGGGGGTTCTGGGATGGTATTATTTGTTTTGGGGGTCATTTTCATCACTATTATCAGTGACTAGTGGTCCTTAGATCTCAGTATAGTGGTGGAAGATAGGTTCAACATCAACCTCAGCAATAGTTTCTAGTGAGTTCATATTATTAGAAAGGGAAGCATGCTTACACTATTCCAAGAGGAGATGGGGTGGCCAGGGGATGACCTCATGATGTTCCCTAACTTTAGGGACCCTAATATGGTTGTGGTCATGGAGTTGGTCGACATTAGTGAGGTTGGGGAGCTGGGTGTAGAAAGTTGAACACCATGGAGGTTCCAGGACAAGAGGGTTTGTAGATCATTAGAGGCATGGTTAGCTTATCATATACTCTCATGTCTTCCTTATTTGATTTTGGATCCTCACACTCCTTTGTTGCACCTGACATAGTCTATGTTTTTGGACTGGACATGGAGAGGCTTCTCGTGCCCCTAGTGTTGACTACACCAGTTGGAGGCTAGATCTATTTTCTTGATGTGTGTCAAGGGTATAGACTGATGATGGGGTAGTGTCATTCATATGTTAATTTCTTATTATTATTTATATAGTTATATATTTTCATACTTGACATGGATTGGTTATATTATGTGCATGTAGTTATCGATTTCTTCTAAAGGAGAGTCGTGTTCTTTGATTTCGATATCCAGTGTGCAGTTTTCATCAGTGATCGAGTTTATCGCATGGGCAGTATAAGAATGGAACCCCTTATTTCCTTTATAGAAGAGTTGTTAATGGATTTAGTAGACACTGATATAGTGGAGGCTCCTATAGTCATTGAGGATATTATGGATGTTTTTCTGAAGAGGTTGTGATGCTACCCCCTTGATGTGATGTCAAGTTTGGGATAGAATTATAGTTGGAAACCTCTTTGATTTCAATGGATCCTTATTGGATAGAACCTTATGATTTGTGGGATTTGAGGTTTTAGATAGATGAATAGATGTAGAATGATTTCATATAGCCCAGTGTGTCATTGTTGGGTGCTCTAGTGTTATTCTCCAAGAAGTAGAATGGTATTCTAAGGTTTTTTGTGGACTACCGGAGGTTGAATCATGTGAAGATACTAAATCATTACCCCCTTTTGAGGATAAAAAATCTTTTTGAATAGTTAAGAGGAAGTAGTTAGTTTTATAATATTGATCTGTAGTATGGATATCATCAATTGAGGGTGAAGGAGGAAGATATTTCAAAGAATAAATTCTAGTACAGGTATTGGCACTTTGATTTTGTGGTCATGTTATTTGGTGTCACGAACACACAATTTTTGTCCATGAGGCTCATGAACTCTTTTTTTAGTGAGTTTCTAGACTATTTTTTAGTTGTGTCCATTGATGTCATATTTATCTACTCAAATTTGTAGGAGTATCATGTCAATCATATCAAAGATTTCTTATAGGTCCTTCGATGCCACCATCTCTATGGAAAGTTTTCTAAGTGTAAGTTTTAAATGTGGGAGGTTCATTTCCTTGAGAATGTGGTGTCCCATCAGGGTGCAGTTGTGGACTTATCAATGATTGAGGTATTTGTTTCCTGAGAATCACCCAATAATGTGGTAGAGGTTCATAGTTTTCTCAGTCTCATGGGATACTACTGTAGGTTCATGTCTTAATTATCATGGATTATAGTCCCATTGAAATATCTATCCATGAAATACTGGGATTTCATCTTGACTGATTAGTTTTATAAAACATTTGATTACCTGAAGGGGAGATTGATCAATGCCTCGATGCTTTAGTTTCTATAAAAAGGGGTGATTTTTTAGGTTATCTATGATGCTTCCCATATGGGATTAGGATGTATCTTAATGCAATAAAAGGTTGTTATCTCTTATGGTTCTATGAATTTATATCCCCATAAGAATCACTATGTCACCCATGATTTGGACCTAGAGGTGGTTATGTTTCCATTAAATTTGTGGTGATATTACCTCATCAAAGAATGATTTATGGTCTTTACTAATCACAAGAGCTTGATGTACTTTTTCTCTTAGCACAACCTAAATTTGTGACAATAGGGGTGGATGGGGTTCCTTTAGGACTATGAATTTGAGATCTCATACACCTTAGGGAAGGGGAATGTTGTGGTTGATACACTAAGAATGAAGTCACAGAGGGATGTTGTTCAAGATTATAGGGATGCTTAGAGGGTGATGTAAGAGTTAAAAGCTATGCACATTGGTGCAAAGGCAGTTGATAGTGAAGGTTTCCTATTCTAGATAATAGTACAGTATTCTCTAATGCAGCAAGTGGAGGAGTCTTAGTGGGGAGACCTGGAGGAAGAGGTTATGTGTGGCAGTGTTTTCCATGTTGATGCCTCAGAGGGATGGTCAGAGGATGTTCAAAACTAGATGTTGTTTCGGTGGATGTTTCTCACCCTAATGGTGATCCATGAGGGATTCCTTTATGAGTTTAATAGCTCACCTTTAGTGGTTAACTAGGATTATCCAAAATTTATTATGGGTTGACAGCGTGGTTTTGGTTTCTCAGGATAAAATGGGCAGTGGAAGAGTTCATGGAACAGTGTCTAGTCTTCTAGTAGGTGAAGGTATAGGTTCATGTTTCTAGCAGTTTGTTATAGCCTTTGGACATCCCTGAGTGTAAATGGTAATCCAACTTAAGGGAATTAATTACAGGATTACCCTATACTTAGGGAGTATATGATTTTATCTGGGTAATCATGGATTGATTGATGAAATCATCTCACTTATTAGACATCAGGGATTTGATCTCCATGGATGTTTTGTAAAGGAGTTTATGTGGATACATAGATTCCCAAGGTCTATCATCTCATACTGAGATGCCCATTTTACCTAATGAGTCAGTAGAGGATTGTATCATGCCTTTGGAACTCAGTTATGCCTTAAAACTATTTCCCATCCTTAGAAAAATAGGCAGACAGAGCGGAACATCCAGACGTTGGTGGATATGTTTTCGGAATTCATCTTGGAATTCAGTGAATCATGGTAGAGGCACTTTCGTTTGTTTTAATCCTCTTATAACAACAGTTATCACTCATCCATAAACATGGATCTATTTGATACATTTTATATGAGGTTTTGTTTTTATCTACTGTGATGGATCGAAGTTGTATATTCATCTGTTCTTAGTCCCGAGGTGGTCCAGAGTACAACCAAAAAGGTTCAGATGGTTCGTGAGAGGATAAAGGTAGTGTGGGATCATCAGAAGTCTTGTGTTGATCGGAGGAGGCCCTTGGAGTTCCTGGTTGGAGACCATGTGTTCCTAAATGTTTCCCCTCACCATGGGAAGTGGAGGTTTAGTCAGGGAATTAGTTTTTCACCCTGGTTTGTTACACCCATCAAGGTGATGAAGTGTGTTGGTGAGGTGGTTTATCAGTTAGTACTTCCTTCACAAATGGATAGGATCCATGACATCTTCCATGTATCTTAACTTTGTAAATATCATCATGATTACTCTCATGTCATTGAATAGGAGGAGTTGGATATCAAAGTAGATGAAAAATACATAGAATGAAAAAAAAATCCAAGACTATTAAGAGAAATTATTATGTGGGCATGTCATCCCTTTGTTTTTTAGGTTGTAGAGGCGTGATAGCTTAGAGTAGAGTACCTAGGAACATCAGAGGAATGATATATTATTATGTGGGAATGTCATCCTGTTGTTTTTTATGTTGTTTTAGTTTTACCTTATTTTGTTTTGTTTTGATGATGTGATGACTAGATAATGTTGATTTATGATATGTGCCTTTTTTTCTTTCAAGTAGTGTGTAACACCCCAATATTTTACAGTATGTATCTCCTTAAATAAATTCAATTTATTCAATAGTTTATAGCTTAAACGAACCATTATATACTATTAAATATTAACACAACCTTTGGAATATTAATGTGACCATTAGGAATAGTAATATAACCAATAGAATAGTAATTTCACCAATGAAATTATAAATAAAATTTGGGTATCTTATAAACAAAAATATTGTATATTTATATCATGGAATAAGTAAATAAATTTTTTTAAAATGATAAATTAAGTGTTGGTATTTTTATGAAACATAAATGTTTATTAACAATTTTAAAATTAATATAATGATTTAAAAGAAAATTTATTTTCAAAAAATATATTCATAAATTAATATTTTGTTGTCTTATGATTATAATATAATTTTATAAAACATTAAATAATTTTTCAAAGTTTCATAAAATTAGTTATAATTTTAAAATCTATATTTTTTTCAAATAAGTGATGATTTTAATTAAAAATTAAATTTCCCATATTTAAAAAATTATTTTCATAAAATGGAGTCCATTTTTTAATTCTACACATCTAAAAATGGTTAGGGTTAATTTTTGGTAATTTTATGAAAAAGTTAAATTTTTGGTGAATATTAAACAAATATAGTTTTTTTTTAAATACATTATTTTGTGACATCGTCATATGATATAAAATTTATTAAACATATAGAATTAATAAATTATGAAATTATAATATAAATATTTTACATGAAATAATTCAGAATATGTAATTTATAATTAATTTCTTGACAAGTATAAAAATCATTATCACTGTTGACGTAGTGTATGCATAGTGTTGGTAAAGTCAAATTGGGTTCCTTATAGATAATAATTGGGTGGTAAATTTTGTTTTAATGAATTATTTATTAATTATTATGTATAATTTATATTTTTGAATGATATTTTCTAATTTTAGTTTTTTATAACATGAATCTTATCCAAATGCATGTGCAATGTTTGCGCAAGGCAAGAAAAGACAAATTAACAAAGTAATGAAGTTGTCTTGACATGGATAAGAGTAATTATAATTAATTAATGAATATATAAGATTATATTTAACCTAATTTATTTATTTTTATGAACAACTAGAAATTGAACTTATACCAATGGACCTATACCAATGGTTTTGAAAATCATTGGTATAGGTTCCCTATGCCAACGGTTTGGCCAAAAACATTGGTATAGGTATCATAGGGAGACCTTATACCAATGGTTTTGGACAAGAAATTAGTATAGGTTCTATCTATACTAATGGTTTTTGGTAAAATCATTGGTATAGATTTTTTTGGACTCACATGTTTTGATAATCCCAAATCATGTTTAATAGTGATCATAATATATTTAAGTCATTTGATAATACCTTTTAATCTGTCTTTATATTATTTATCCTGAACAATCTATATATTTTTATTCTCATGACTTTGTTGCATCAGCTTACATTTTACATTTCCCTAAGTAAAAGTTCACAGTTAAAGGCTACTGGTAAGATCCTTCTGTTCAAGGTCATCGTTAAGGTCACTGTTGCTAAAATTCACTGTCATGATAAAGGTCACCGTTGAGAACACTTCTGTTGAAGGTTGCTAAAGGTCATCGTTGAAGATCTCTAGTTACGTTTGGAAGCTGTATGTCAAAGTTCACTATTACAAGTCTACCGTTGGAGTACTTACCAAAGCTTACAGACGAAGAGTCACTGTTACAGGTCACTGTTGTGACAAGGTCACTCTTATCAAGGCTTCTGTTAGAAGTCTACTGTCAGACTCACTATCAAAGGTCTACTGTTATATGGTTCTCAGTTCAAGTCTACCGCGGGACAAGTCTATTGTTAGTGGAATTCTACTGCTAGACAACTCCACCATTGGTGAAGTCAACTATTGAGATAGTCTACCGCTGGAAAGGTCTACTGTTGAGCCTACCGAAGAAGTATACTGTTGAGGAGCTTACTGTTGAAGTCCACCACTTAACAAGAATCTACTACCAGTCTAATGATAACCTATTCTTTACTTTACTAATTTTCTTAATATTATCATAACGGTCATGTTTGGATAATTTAATTCACCTAACATTATTTAATGATATTTGCAGGCATATCAAGAAACCGTACGAGGTATGAGGAAGACCACACATGGGTGGATCATTCCTCTTGTCGGCCCCTGCTGAATTAAATAAGGGAAAGCTAAGATGGAAAACGTATATATAGAGAGAGATCCAAATAAAAGGTGAATATATATATATATATACACACACACACATACATATAGAGATATACAGGGGTAGTCATCAAGATATTGAGGTACACACATAAGGGAGACACATACAGTACCCGATATACGAAGCAAGAAGAAGAACACTCGAGCACTCATTCTGAAGATCCCAGAGCTTCACAAAGATCTATTGGAAGAACATCTTCAAGGTTGTACTGTTGTGCTGCAAAGTGATTCTGATCCAAGAAGTTGATCATCTTTACACTAGGAAGTCAGAACCTGGAAGTTATGACACTCTGTTTTAGAGGCAACTTGCATAGAAGGACCAGAACTTCATTTCCTTTATTACAAGGAGTCCTTAGCTGATCTGCCAACACATAGAGCATTATAAACTCTTTCCTAACATCTTTAGCTCTATTGTGTTTAGTATTTTACATTTGTGAGCAGTGTGTCTGTTTTACACACACTGGATCTTGTGTTTGAACTAGGGGATCCTGAAAATCCTCATACCAAACTCTCTCTACTCTTGTTTCCCACGCATAACTATGGAAGAAGCCTAGTGTGTCTTGGGTGTTTGTTTTCCCACATAAAATTGTGGTAGAGGTTGCAAAACCTGGACAGTTTGTGAAAACTGTTGTACTGCCCGATACAGGCTGTGTATCAAGTTTTTAGATAAACTACATGGTGGAAGATGATCACCAAGTGGAGAGGATTAGGTATTGACTTAAGACTGAACCTCTTGTTTAAATTGTTGTTCTTATATTTCAAGTACTCTGTTTTGCATTTATCCACTGCTTATTTTTTCAAATACAGAAATCTGTTTTTATAATCACTTTGTTAGTTAGTTTTGGTAAGTGTTTATATGTGATTAATTTAGTAAACTTGCTTCAAAAGTTGAATTGGTTTTCACACTAATTTAGCTAAGGATTAATCAACCTGGGACAAACCTGTTGGAAAATAAATCATTTATATCTCTATTGCCTTAATTAACTGGGCTGTTTTAATTTGGGGGATTTTTATTCTAAAGTTTTTAATAGAAATTTTAATTGGAACTCAATTCGCCCCCCCCCCCCCCTATTGAGTATCCACTCCGACCAACATTTGGTATCAGATGGATTCTTTATTCATACCATTAAACCAGTTTGTCAAGATTTTCAATTTCTTTTCAACTATGATTTTAGTTGCACCTCAAAGATCTTAAAATTTCTGTTATATCTAAATTTTCAGTTCTTTAAACTTTTAGTTTTCTATGGATAATCGAGTTGAGGGTGATGCTATTAACAGACCACCTTTTTTTAATGGAAATAATTATGGCCAGTGGAAATTGAAAATGAAAATGTATCTGGAAATCCGAAGTCCTGAAATCTGGGACACAATTGAAGAACAAAATACATTACCTGCTACTGCTAGGGATACATGGTCTCAATTGACTAAATCTACTTATAATAATAGTTGTAAAGCAATTAATTCCTTGTATTGTGCTTTAAGTGATGAGGAATTCAATGTAATATCTTCATGTAAGACAGCTTGTGAAATTTGGGATACTTTGGTTGTTTCTTATGAAGGAACAACCAATGTTAAAGAAAAGATATTAAATACCTATAATATTAAATATGATAATTTTAAGATGAATCTTGATGAACCTATCTCTGAAATGTATCTCAGGTTCAATGAAATAGTGAACACCATGAGTCTTCTTGGGAAACTAGTGGACAACAAAGACCAAATCATGAGGCTGCTTAGATGCCTACCTAAAAGATGGAGAGGCACTTCTGTATCAATACGATAATCATGTGATGTCAGCAAGCTACCAGTAAAGGAGCTAATTGGAAAGCTAATGATTTATGATGAAGAGATTAAGGTGAATCAAGAAATAAAAGAAGAACCAAGGAAGAAGTCAGTATCATTCAAGACTTCTTCCTCAAAGAGCAAAGACAAAGAAAAAGTTCAAGTACCTATAGACAGTTCTACAAGTGAAGAGTCAAATTCAGACAGTGATGAGGAGATGGCACAACTTTCCAGAAGATTCAAAAGGTTCTACTGAAAGAATAAATTATCTAGGAATTAAAAATTCAAAGGAAAGTATGATAATAAATAGTATGCTATGAATGTAAACTAAAAGGTCGTGTGAAGGAAGACTGCCCCAAGCTGAAATTCAAGAGAAAAATATGAGGATAAGGGAAAAGGTTACAAAAAGGCTATGAAATCTACTTGGAGTGCTTCAGAAGACAGCTCAAGTGAATCTGAAGTCTCTGACAATGAACAGAACAAACATGCTAACTTATGTTTCATGACAGAAACATCTGAGGTAACACTTAATTCCCCTATGCTTAATACTTATTATTTTGGGAATAAAAGTGACTCTCATAATGATGAAGATGTGACTAAAGATGAACTGTTTAAATATTGTGTGATGCTTGAGGATACCTTTAATGAACTAAAGGATAAATATAAATCATTGAAAAGATAGCATGCCTTAAATGCAAATTAAAAGTCAAATCTGAATATTGAAAAAGAGAAATTTGCCAAGCTGCTAAAAAAATAAAGAGTTAAAATTGTCTAATGAGCAATTAAGAAAGGATATTGAGAAGTTCAGTACTGGTGTGGATACCCTGACACAGTTTCTAGGAAAATAGATTGCTCCAAAATATACAACTGGGCTAGGATATCAACCCGGACAGAGAAAACTTAGCAAAACCAAATTTGTTCCAAAATCTGGACAGCTCATTGCTAGTTCTAGTTCTAGACCATCCTTTGAGAAACAATTTTCTAAAGGACCAAACAAAGTATTTATGTCTCAAAATATGTTTTCTGATTTTAGGAAACCTATAAAGAAAATATGGGTTCCCAAAGTTTTACTTGCTAACCTCTCTAGACCCAAGAAAATCCGGGTACCGAAATTACCCCATGTTTAATCTGTTTTGTAGGGAAGTTGCTTAAAAAGTTACTATAAAACCTTATGGTACTTTGACAGTTGATGTTCAAGACATATGAAAGGAGACTACTCTTTCTTCAAAAGCTTAATTAAAGTTAATGGTGGACATGTCACTTTTGGTGACAATGCAAAGGAAAAAATCGTCGGCTTAGGCCAAATTGGTAACCCTGATTCAATATTAATTTCTAAAGTACTTTTTGTTGATGGAATAAAGTAAAATTTACTTAGCATCTCTCAGTTATGTGATGATGGTTTTAATGTTAAATTTGAGAATTATTCATGCAATGTTTTCAATTCTAAAAATGATTTAGTTTTCACTGCATGTAGAAATGAAAATGTATATGTTTTTTATCTAAATTCCTTATCCAATCAAAATGTTTCTTGCTTAAATGATTTTCATGAGAAATCATGGTTATGGCACAGAAGGTTAGGAAACTGCAATGTGCACTGGCTTAGAAATCTATCTAATAAAGGTTTAGTTAGACACTTACCTAAATTAGAATTCCCACTTGACAAAGTGTGTAATCCCTATCAAAAGGGAAAACAACACAAAGTTTCTTTCAAACCAGAGAAATAAGTTTCAACTTCTCAACCACTTGAGTTGGTTCACATGGATTTGTTTAGACCATCAAGAGTTTCAAGTTTAAATGGGAAGAACTATGTTTATGTTCTTGTAGATGACTTTTCCAGGTATACTTGGGTATACTTTCTAGATCACAAAAGTGAAGCTTGTTCCTATTTTATCAAATATTCCAAGTCTATAGAAAATCTTAGTGGACTTAGAATCAAGACCTTGAGAAGTGATCATGACCATGAGTTTGAAAATCATGAGTTTGAATCTTTTTGCTCACATAATGGCTATAGTCACAATTTCTCTGCTCCTAGAACACCTCAACAAAATGGAGTTTTAGAGAGAATAAATAAGACCCTTCAAGAAATTGCTAGAACAATGCTCAATGAGTATGATTTACCAATCTATTTCTAGGCTGAAGCTGTAAATACAGATTATTATATCATCAATAGAGTTTTGATCAGACCTGTTCTTAAGAAAACCCCTTATAAGATTTGGAACAATAGGAAGCCTAAGGTTAATTACTTTAGAGTTTTTGGTTTCAAAGTCTTTATCCTTAATACTAAAGATAACCTTGAAAAAATTTCTCCCAAAAGTGATGAAGGAATTTTCCTAGGTTACTCTATCTCAAGTAAATCCTATAGAGTGTTCAATAAGAAAACCAAATGTGTGGAAGAATCAGTTCATGTCAAATTTTATGAGACTGATCCACATGATCCTAAAACCTCTCTTGAACATCTTGAGGAAGATATTTCAATTCTAGACCTTAATGATAAAGATAGTGAATCCCCTGTAAAAGTGTCAAGTTCTGGGAATTTTCCAGAATCTGCACCTGTTGAGTCTGAACCAATAGACAACCATGAGGAATCTAGTTCAACCCTTCCTAGAGGCATTAGGACTCTTAATAATCATCCTCTAGATGTTTTTGTAGTTGATTTAAATATAGGAAGACAAATAAGAGCTTCCTTGAGAAACCAGGTTGAACATCAAGATTTTCTTTCACAGCTTGAACCCAAAAATATTAATGATGCTATCAATGATGAATTTTGGGTAATGGCTATGCAAGAAGAATTAAATCAGTTCGAAAGAAAAAAAGTCTGGGAATTAGTGGATAGATCTAAGGAAACTTTAACAATAGGTACAAAATGGGTATTTAGAAACAAAGTTGATGAGTCTGGAAATATAGTTAGAAATAAGGCTAGGTTAGTTGCACAAGGATATAGTCAAGAGGAAGGAATAGACTATGAGGATACCTTTGCACCTATAGCTAGATTAGAAGCCATTAGAATACTACTTGAATATGCAGATTATCTAAATTTTAAACTTTATAAAATGGATGTTAAAAGTTCTTTTTTAAATGGGTATATAGTTTAGGATGTGTTTGTTAAACAACCCCCTAGCTTTACAAATCCCCATTTTTCAAATCATGTTTTTAAACTTTCTAAAGTTTTATATGGTTTAAAACAAGCTCCAATAGCATGGTATGATAGGCTCATCTCTTTTCTTATTTCAAAAAGTTTTACCAAAGGGATAGTGGATCCTACTATTTTTATTAAAATTATTTCAAAAGATGTTTTGATAGTACAAATTTATGTAGATGATATTATTTTTGGATCATCTAAAATTTCGTTATGTATTGATTTTTCAAAAATGATGCAAAATGAATTTGAAATGAGTTTAATGGGAGAAATCAAAATTTTCTTTGAATTTTAGATCTTTCAAAATAAAAATGGAATTGTTTTGAATCAAAGTAAATATATTAAGGATCTTTTAAAATGTTTTTCTTTGGATGGTAGTAAAGGTAGTGATACACCTATGAGTACCACTTGTAAGTTGGATGTTGATGAAGCTGGAGAGCCAGTGGATCAAACCAACTACAGAGGTATGATAGGGAGTCTTCTCTATCTTATAGCTATCAGACCTGAAATTATGTTCAGTGTATGTATGTGTGCTCTCTTTCAAGACAATCCAAAAGAGTCTCATTTAACTGTTGTTAAAAGGATTTTCAAATATCTCAAATATACTCCCAACTTAGGACTATTTTATCCAAAAGGAAAATCATTTGATTTGTTGAGTTATTCTGATACTGATTTTGTTAGTTGCAAGTTAGATAGAAAAAGAACCTCTGGGACATGTCACATTTTGGGCAAGTCACTAGTATCATGGTGTAGTAAGAAACAGAATTTTGTTGCATTATCTACTGCTGAAGCTGAATACATAGCTGCTGGTAGTTGTTGTGCTCAAATTCTGTGGATGAAACACACTTTACTAGACTATGGATATCAATTCAAACATGTCTCTATAAAGTGTGACAATACAAGTGCTATTAACATTTCCAAAAAACTAGTATATCATGCTAGGAAAAAGCATATTGATGTGATACATCACTTTTGGAGGGATCATTATCAAAAAGGTGATATCACTCTTGAATTCATTGGAACTGAACATCAATTGGCTGATATATTCACAAAGCCTTTGAATTCTGAGAGATTAAATTACATCAAACATGAGTTAGGTATGATTAACTTTAGTATAGGAAACCTCACAATTGAACCTCACCGTTAGGCACCTCACTGGTGTACCTCACCGTTGGACCTCACTGGTGTACCTCACCATTAGGAACCTCACCATTAGGAGCCTCACCGTTAGGAACCTCACCGTTGGAACCTCGCTATTGGATACCTCACTGTTTGATTTTACCATTTATTTTATGTGGGAATCTGAACCATTTTTTGTTATTCAATTCATATTATTTTCAATCCCTAAGTGATAAAAATTAGGCTTCGAACATATCTCAATCCACTATCCCTCACTCTCGAACCTTGATCTCAAAATCCCTAAACCCTAACTCTCTGATTGAACCCTCAAACCTCTTTCAATCTTCATGGCTAGAACCAAGCATCCCCCGACTGTCAATGAGGATGCGCCAAGGCCAAAGAGGACCCGAGCCGAGCCCAGTAGTGGTAGTAGTGCGCCAACAGGGCCTATTAATCTGCACCTGTCAAAGAGGACTATAGTGGATAAGAAGGAACTGAGTGAAGAATGGTTGATGTCGAGCAATTCTTTAGTGCTGGAAGTACTAGAAGTTCAAGTATGGACAGAATGCTTCGCCAATAACAGTGGGCCGTACTAGCCGAAGCTTGTGAAGGAATTCTATGAATACCTGAAGTTTGAAAAGGAAGATGATGTGGACAGGCTGGTGTCTAGAGTGAATGTCAATGAAGTTAGATTTACATCTGATGAGTGGGTTTCTTGTCTGAGAGTCCCTCATGAAGGAGTTTTTAACTACTATTCTGGAGTTTCTCCTCTAGATAGTGATATTTTTTGGTATGAGAGAGCTCTGGAAGAGATGACTAGGGATAATACTCAAAGGAAAATCATAACTGCTGAGATGAATGGGGAAGATAGGCTATTATTTAAATTCATCCAACATGTGATCAGTCCCAGGAGAGGGGACTTTACAGTACTAAAGTATCAGGACATATTTCTAATGTACCTGTTGAAGCATGGGGAGAAGATCAATTTGTGTAGGTTATGGATGGCACAGTTGGAGGATATGACCAAGCCAAGATCAAAATCAAATTCCCTTTTCATTCCAAGTTAATTTCTGTAATGCTAAAGGTAAAGGGTGTGGCTGGAGGAAAATAAGAAATGATGGTGGCCAGAAACAGTATTTGTATCTCCAAGGTCATCTGTAAGTTTATGAAAATTAGTTGGAATCCTTGAAAGAAGACATGGGTGAATGATGAAAGAAAAATATGTGAAAATTTTGATCATTTCACTCATCCATCTAGGCCAAAATACCAGAGGGGTCCAGGCTTAAATCCTGATGAGCCAGAGCCTGCCTATTCAGATGAGGAAGTTGAAAGAATTGTGGAGCCTGAAGGAGAGGACACCCCCATTGATGATGGGAGTGATCCTGATTTTCCAACCAATCCAGTTGTAGGGATATCCTTTGGAGCACCTAGTTCTCCAACAGAACTGCCCAGGAGAGAACCTGTTCTAAGGGACAGTGATAATGAGACTAGTGAAGAAGAATAAGTATCTCAGACTACTGTCAGAGACACCTCAGAAGAGGATGATGCTACTGAGTCATATCATTCTGATCATGAGTAACAGGAGGAAGGTGATGGAGATTAAGAGAAGGAGGAAGCTGAAGATAATGACAATGAAGAAGAGGAGCTCAGTATGAGTCCTCTGATAGGTGAATCAGAAAGGACAGTGTCTGACCAGGAAGTAGAAATGGCACCTTCTTCCATAGAAGTAGAGGTAATTGATGATTCTGTGGAGGCAGTAGCTCACCCCACTGGTGAATCAATGGATCAGATATAGGCTGTAACAGTAGCTTCTAGATTTGAAGCAACAGCTGTGGAAGTGCCAAGAGTAAAACCAACAGAGGAGATTACTCAGGAGCTATCTCCAAGTGAGGGGGAGCATCCTGTTGTAAGAGGATATATATCTGTCATCCGTGACATTGAGGAGTGGTCCTAAGACCTAGGGTATCTGGTGTTAGGGTTGGATTATGATGATTCTGATGGTGATATTCCCAACAAAAGGTAATCAGTGCCTACTATTTCAGAGCCTACTACAGTACCTCTAGTGACTACAGTTCCTTAAGATTATGTTAGAAAAGAAGATCTTGAATCTCTAAAGGCATATTTGCAAAGAATGTTTGATGATAGGTATTCTGAAATAGAGAAGACATTAACCTTAATTCAAGAGCTAACTGCAGTTGAGATGGCTAGAGTTCAGTGTGCCATTCAAACTAATCTGACCCAGGAAATCTCACAGTGCCAGAATCAGCTCAAGGAGTTGACTCGGTCTGTGGATCTTGTAAGGCAATCTATGGTGAGATTGACTGCTCTTACAGCTTTTAGGACTCAAGCAGATAAGTACATTCAATATGTCAGAGGATTTGTCCAACAGATGGTTACTGCTTTTGAAAGCTTTAAGAACCAAATGAAAACTCATGTGCAGAATCAGGATAATTATGTGAAGAAGCTTATTAGTGGGTTGACCAAGTCCTTTAAAGAAACTGTTGTTTTCACCATAACACCTTTGGATGCTTTTGATACTGCTTCAACCTCAACTGCACCACCTTTGGACTTGTCAGCATTCAGAATAGTGTTCAATGAAGAATTAGTAAGTTGTCTGGTGTCAGTGCACCTGACTCTTAATATGTGACTTGGATTATCACTACTACTAGGGATGTACAAAAAGTAGTCAGTGAATTCATGAGATAGGCTTCCCAATATTAGAAAAGTATAAAGGAGTAGATTGATCATTACTACAAGTGGATTTACTCTAAGCATCATATGGATGATCACTTCAAGCTTTTGTTGGAAAATCTCAAAATTCCACCAGTCACCAGAGCCTTCAAGGAACAAGTCAGCAAGATGGGATAGCTGACTCCTGCCTTATATAAATTCATGGAGAACAAGGATGATTTCATATTGGCTATGGAAATAGGAGGAAGTATTATTATGGATTTCAGAAATCTTCTCCTACCC
This sequence comes from Viscum album, assembly GCA_963277665.1. NCBI lineage: Eukaryota > Viridiplantae > Streptophyta > Magnoliopsida > Santalales > Viscaceae > Viscum > Viscum album. The sequence goes on along the minus strand of OY728163.1, from coordinate 373,038,346 downwards.
TTTCTTCGTGTGGACTGTACTCCTGTTATAGTCCCTCCTGCCTTACCTGTATCCCAAAACAGTGTTTCTTCCATGATGACTCATGTTGAGGCCATCATAAGAATAACTCCCTTGATACCTCAGAGAGCTACTCACTACAGAAACATAGGATCTTCTGTTGTTTCCCATCCAGTTATCCCTGTAGCAATTCCCAAACCTGCTAATCCAACAGCTCATCCTCCACCTTCTTCTTCCAAAGGGAAAGAACAATTGCCTGAGGCTGATGTGGATTGATTTTGTTTGTATTTTGATAGGTAATTTGTATTCTTTTTGGTTCATGTAATTTCATTTAATTAATACAAGAATTATCTGTTATCTCTATTTGTGTTTCTTTTTTCTAATCACAAAGGGGGAGAAATGTTGTGCTAATATGATCACTAATATGATCATGTGATCATATTACTCTCTAATGGACCTTTTCTGCTTTTCCTTCTGATACCATGTACCAATATCCTATGATATTACACTCTTATTAATCTCTGATACCTGTGAAACCACAACTTAACTAAGGTTCACTTTGATCTCTGTTTAATAACTGTATTATATGCTTATCTATGATACCTATAATTAATACATACTGGCATAATTTGTGATTATCAAAAAGGGGGATATTGTTGGGCTTACCTGTTTTGATAATACCAAATAATGTTTAATACTGATCATAATATATTAAGTCATTTGATAATACCTTTTAATCTGTCTTTATATTATTTATCCTAAACAATCTATATATTTTTAGTCTCATGACTTTGTTGCATTAGCTTACAGTTTACATTTCCCTAAGTAAAATTCCAGAGTTAAAGGCTACTGGTAAGAGCCTTCTATTCAAGGTCACCATTATAGGTCAATGTTTCTAAAATTCATTGTCATGATAAAGGTCACCATTGAGAACACTTCTGTTGAAGGGTGCTAAAGGTCACTGTTTAAGATATCTAGTTATTGTTGGAAGTTTTCTATCAAAGGTCACTGTTACAAGTCTACCGTTGGAGTACTTACCAAAGCTTACAGACGAAGATTCACTATTATAGGTCACTATTGTGACAAGGTCACTATTATCAAGGCTTCTGTTAGAATTCTACTGTCAGACTCACCATAGAAGGTCTACTGTTATATAGTTCTTAGTTCAAGTTTATCGAGGGACAAGTATACCATTAGTGGAAGTCTAATGCTAGACAACTCCACCATTGGTGAAGTCAAATGTTGAGATAGTCTACCGCTGGAAAGGTCTACTGTTGAGCCTACCGAAGAAGTCTAATTTTGAGGAGCTTACTATTGAAGTCCACCACTTGAAAATCATCTGCTACCAATCTAATGATAACTTATTCTTTACTTTACTAATTTTCTTAATATTATCATAACGGTCATGTTTGGAAAATTTAATGCACCTGACATTATTTAATGATATTTGCAGGCATATCAAGAAACCGAACGAGGTACGAGGAAGACCACACATGGGTGGATCATTCCTCTTGTCGGTCCCTGCTGAATTAAATAAGGGAAAGTTGATCTGGAAAAGGTATATATATATATAGACCTAAAGAAAAGGTGAATATATATATATATATACATATAGAGATATATGGGGGTAGTCATAAAGATATTGAGGTACACACATAAGGGAGGCACATACAATACCCGATATACGAATCAAGAAGAACACTCGAGCACTCATTCTGAAGATCCCAAAGCTTCACAAATATATGTTGGAAGAACATATTCAAGGTTTTGGTGTTGTGCTATAAAGATATTTTGATCCAAGAATTTGATCATCTTTACACCTGGAAGTCAGAACCTGAAAGTTGAGACACTCTATTTTAGAGGCAACTTGCAGAGAAGGACCAGAACTTCATTTCCTTCATTCCAAGGAGTCCAGAGCTGATCTGCCAACACATAGAGCATTCTAAACTCTTTCCTAACATCTTTAGCTCTACTGTGTTTAGTATTTTACATTTGTGAGCAGTGTGTCTGTTTTACACACACTGAATCTTGTTCTTGAACTGGGGGATCCTAAAAATCCTCACACCGAACTCTCTCTACTCTTGTTTCCCATGCATAACTATGGAAGAAGCCTAGTGTGGATTGGGTGTTTGTTTTCCCATGTAAAATTGTGGTAGAGGTTGCAAAACCTGGACAGTTTGTGAAAACTGTTGTACTGCCTGATACAGGCTATGTATCAAGCTTTTATATAAACTGCTTGGTGTCAGGTGATCACCAAGTGAAGATGATTAGGTCTTAACTTAAGACTGAATCTCTTTTTTAAATTTTTGTGCTTATATTTCAAGTACTCTGTTTTGAATTTATCCGTTTCTTATGTTTTCAAAGACAGAAATCTGTTTTTATAATCACTCTGATAGTTAGTTTTGGTTAGTGTGTATATGTGATTAATTTAGTAAACTTGTTTCAAAAGTTGAATTAGTTTTCACACTAATTCATCTGAGTATTAATCAACCTGTTGAACAATAAATCATTTATATCTCTACTGCCTTAATTAACTGGGCTGTTTTAATTTGGGGGATTTTTATTCTAAAGTTTTTACCAGAAATTTTAATTAGAACTCAATTCACCCCCCCCCCCCTCTTTAGTATCCACTCCGACCAACAGATTCCATAATAATACCTTATACCAATGGTTTTGGGGAAAACGTTGGTATAGGCCATAGTTATACCAAAGGTTTGGCCAAAACTGTTGGTATAGATTCCATATTAATACCTTATACCAACAGTTTTAGAAAAACATTTGGTATAGGTCATAGCTATACCAATGGTTTGTCCAAAACCTTTGGTATAGATTACATAATAATCCCCTATAACAACAGTTTTGGAAAAACCATTGGTATAGGTCCCAAAAACCAAATACCTGTACCAATGCTTTTTCAAACCATCAGTATAGGTATTTGGATTTCTTACATATTATTTTATCAAATAACATTAAATATATCAAAATTTTAATTACTTTATAATATATATATATATATATCATATTATGTTCACAAAAGTTATTTTAGCTTAGTGGTTATGTCGTTGAAGTATAAGTCAAAGTTACTGGGGTAAAATCCAGCCAATCATTTTTTTTAAATTACCTATACCAATGATTTCTCAAAACCATTGGTATAGGGTTATACCAATGGAATATAGTCTAATGGTCCTCCAAACCATTTAGCCTATACCAATAGTTTTGGGGCCTATACCAATGGTTCCAAACTATTGGTATAAGATTTTTTTTCTATTAGTGGTGATTCATTCCCATGAATGTGAGATTTACTCTCTCCTACTTCCCACATCCTAAATAGGGAAAGGTTCCTTCCAAGCAATCAAACCAAGAAAACCTTCATAAATCGAAGGAATATAGTCGTAGTGATCATTGGGACATCCAAGATGTTTTCAAACCTCTGTACTAGCACCTGGATTCTAATGATTAGTGTTCTTGTGGATTCTTGAAGTGTGTATCGATAATATAGATGGATTCAAACTCATATCCTTCGAACAACGATCACTGGTGATGAGCTATTGTAAATCGCACCATCAATTTGAACAAGTTAATTGTATTTTTTTGTTTTTTTGCTTAAATAAATTCATGCAAGATCCCTAAGCCTTTACCAGGTCACGATTTGTTAGAGATGAAAGAGTTATATCAATCTGACGATTAAAATTTTAAATCATCAATCCTCCTAATTCTGTTACATGACTTGGTACTAATAGGATTTTGATGTTCCCTCTATGTTATTACGGTATTTTATGCATCTCTTATTTAGTTTGACCTTGTGTAAGGGGTTAGAAAGCAATAATTAAGGTAGGGTATTTGAGTTCTCTCTTTAATTTTTGTGCATATGTGATATTAGCATGTTTTTTTTTACTTTTGGGTAGATGGTAAGGGGTGTCTTAAATAATATAATTAATTATACTTAATGAATTAAATGAGAAGGGGATTTTTCACATGTGTTTACTACTTTTGATGATTTTTCTAATGGAATCATGCTTGATAATGTTACTAAAAATCACAGATGTTGGGGGACTTATTGATGTTGCAATTGATGTGATTTGTGGAACCCTTGTTGTGTTAGCTGTTTAATCTTACCAATGCATAAAAGGATAAGAATTTATATATGGCTAATGAATCGGTTTCCAATGAGATTTCATAATTGTGTGATAATACCTATGCTAAAGAAGATATGATGTTATGAAATCCCTTTCATTGAATCTAAAATATGTTGTTGTGAAGCGTATTTTTATGATATGTGTTGATTTGTGGTGGTTGTGATGTGTTATTGTGTGTGGGGCTATGGTTTATGGTAATGGTTGGAAATGGGTTGGAAAAATGTGGTGGTCTGGTGATCAGGGCTATGGTGATGATGTGTGGTTTGAGAGCATGTAGTTGATATGGGAATAGTGGATGGTGATATGTGTTGTGTTGTGTTAGTTTCCCAGTTGATATGGAATGGAATGATTAATGAACTTGTAGAATTAAAGTGGGAAGTGGGGTTAAAGTGGTTGTCATTAAATATAAAATGAACAGTCTTTATTTTATTTCTATATGAACCCCACCTAAGTCATTTTTTCACGTTGATGCCTAAAAATATTTGGGTTCTAGATGTTTTTCCCAAACATCTAGTTTAGCGAGGATAGATGGTTAGTTACCCCCTCCTCCCCCCACTCTCTCTTCTATGTGATGGTTTCCAGTTATAGTGCATGAGAGGTGATGTTTGATGAGAGGATAATATATTTTATGGTTGGGGTTGTGTGTTGTAGGATGAGGGAATGAGGTTGATGTCCTTCATGTTCATGATACCCTACTAATATGGTTCATGTCGGCGGTTATGGGATGATGAGCATGTGATCATTGTAGCACGGGTTGAGAGTTGAGTATTTCCTGTTGTGATGAGGCTTGGGATGGTATGAGGCTGATGGATACAGAATGCATGGGAGCATCAATACGTATGTCTTTGGGGTGTGAGAGTGGAAAATCAATGGGGAAGCGGTGTGAGGTACCATTTTATCAACATAATTCTTCTTATATTATTATACTTGAATGAGTTATTTCATGAGTCTTAGTGAGTTCGGGGACTATTAGACCTAATAGGTGTTGGATGAATTTATTGTTTGTTCATAGGGGAATCAGTATGGTCTTCCCACATTTTTATGAGAGTCCTTGGGTATGATCCTACTGATTATACTTGTTATGCTCTCCCTATGTATATATAAACTGATTTTCAGGTTACCAGGAGGGAGATGGAGACTGATATGGACATTCTAGAGTAGATCTTGGAGCTTTTGTTGAGTTTTTTTCATAGGATTGTCTTTTGGTATTTCACTTGGATACTTTTATTGTATTCATATGACCTTAAATGAATTATGGGGTTTTTTGGGTTTTTCTTTTCTTTATATTATGGAGTTTTTTATTGGTTGATATCATATCTCTCTGTCCTTTTTTCTTTTATATAAAGGGTAATTTATCCCATATGTGTGACTTTCTTTATACCTTCAGTGCTTGTCATCAATCGGAGGCCTACTTGAGGTAGGAATCAGGGGTAATTATCTCTCTCCCTTCATTTTCAGCCTAGAAGGGGTGCCTCTGGGATTAGTGGGTCATGACAATAGAAAGAAGGTCAAACTGTAGTATTTGAATCAAAAAATGATGGTTTAAGTAACACAAGTCAAGAAATGTTAAAAGGAAATATCAAAGTTATAGAACATGGGACCATCAAGAACCAACTTAATCCAAAAGATGATAGAAATCCACCTACTAAATTGTAACTACTAATACACTACTAAGGTGATATGGAGGATATAGTGCCCCTTCTTTTATTACATTACTATTACATCATTTTAAAGATAAACAATATAATACTGTTATAAGACCAAGATCCAAAGGTTTAGTTTCTTGGTCAAATTAGGACCAAACATGCCATTTACATAATAAAACATAAACATTATTTAATTCCTTCTTCTTTATCTTCTTAGTGGCCCTCATTTTCTCCTTAGTACAAGTAATCACCTGAGGATATACATCAAAGAACAGGATGAGCTAAAATCCCAATAAGAGGTTAGATAAGAACATGAATAAATATAACATGGGTAAGTATAATCATTATCATCATAACATAAGCATGGTATCATCATCATAATCATGATAGGAAGCATTATATAAAGGTATGGAATGTGGAAATGCATAAAAATGAAACATCATGTCTTAGTGGTCAAATACCACATATAGTTGTGAACAAATCTAGCATCATGTTCATGCATAACATATGTGCATAATCATAACATCATAATATGAAAAAAGCTAACATCATCTTCATGAATATTGAACATTATCTCATGATATACATCACATTACCCAATGCATTGTAGTGCTATATAATTATGGGTGCACCTGTCACATCATAACATTTACATAATCATGCATGCCACATAGAATGTATATCAATCTTAGACATAAAATAACCCATGGAAAGGAAATGGGTTTCATGAGAATTTCATAAAACATACATTCATGGATAAACCTTGTGGTTCCCAAAATAAAATTTAAATAACATACTTGTTATAAGAATCATCAATCATGAGATAAGAAGAAACAATCTCATGAGAAGTTAAACATGTGTTTTAAGAAAGAAGAGTTCTTTTGGAAAAATATTTGTATTTGTCATAAAATCAGATTGGAAGCATGTATATCTCAGAAATGAAAAGTTAATTACAATGAAATTATATTTTAGGAATATTAAAAGAACATCCATACTGAAATTTGGCACGAAATAGGAATAATCCAAAGAAAAGGAGTTGGTTTTGAGAATCCCTATACCTTATGTCTAAATGCTTTATTCACTTTAATATTCTAGATAATCAAATTAGTGTCATTAATTAATAAATACAGAACCTAGTATACATTTATTTTATTTATTGTAATTTTATTAAGTTTGTTTATATCCATTATGATGATTTATAGAGTTTAAGCCCATCGTTTTGAGGGTGTTCATTTCTTGGTTTCCATGATCAGTTTGCTTGTATACAAGTATAAAATTTCATGTAAGATGATAATAGTTTTACAAAATTGAAATTATGTGTTATTATTGAATTTAAATAAGTTTCATTGGTCATATATATCATTTATTTATATGGTATGATGATGAATCATTAGATAAATAGTTAATGATAATTTTTTAGATTAATTTTGGCAGCTTTCGATCACAAAAAAAACTTATTTTGTTTTATTATTTAATTTTAGGTATATATGTTAGTTCCAGAACATAAAAAAGGTTATAAAATAAATTTAAAAATATATTTCAATGATTATAATGGTTTTTTTACCATCCTTGAATTCGTTAAAGGAAAATTAAAACTTGTCGCCCTTGAAGGCGATAAATCAACACCTCATGGATGATGTTTCCATTTTTAGAATAAAAGGGAGAGGAGAAGAGGTTTGATGATAGATTATTATATTAAGATAATAAAATTAAAATATATATAAGATATTGGATTTATCATTCCACTTATATAAGAGGAGATTATGAGAGAATAAGAAAAGAAAATAAATTGAAAAGAAATTAAAAGAAAAGAAAGAGGATTTTACCTCTTGAATTATTCCCCTTGAGAACTTAGAAAGATTGGATTTGGTATTTTGTTTAGACAAAAGGCTAGTACATGGGGAAGAGTCTTGGGAAGAGTATTGGGCAAAAATTGTACAATCCTCAAGGCTTGGAAGGAGTAAGGAGAATAGGTGGTGAGGGGTGGTATTTATAGTGGAGGAGAGGGGTGTTTTTCCATTATTTTATTCATTATTTTATTATTTTGGCTTAAGACTATCAATAGTTTAAACCTTATCACTAAATATATTAAAATAATAGTGTTGAGTTCAATATTATGGGATTACATTAGTCATACATCATTTATGACTCAATAATTTATGTATTTGTTAAATACCGTAAATTATCATGTTTCACTATTCACCAAAATTTCAACTATTTTAGAAAAATACCAAAAATTCACCCTAAGTATTTTTCAATGTGTAGAATTAAAAAAATTAACTCATTTTTATGAAAATAACTTTATAAATATGAGAAATATAGTTTTTTATTAAAATCATCATTAATTCAAAAAATACCAGTTTTAAAATTATAACTGATTTTATGACACTTTGAAAAATTACTTAAGGCCTTATAAAATTATCGTATAATAATATGAAAACAAAATATTAATTTATGAATACATTTTATGAAAAGAAATTTTCTTTTAAATCATTGTATTAATTATAAAATTGTAAATAAACATTTATGTTTTATAAAAATTCCAACACTTAATTTATCATTTTTAATACATTTATTTACTTACACTATGATACAAATATATCATATTTTCATTTATAAGATAGATAAATTTTATTTAAACTTTCATAGGTGAGGTTGTTATTCTATTGGCCAAATTACTATTCGTAATGCTCATGTTACTATTCCAAATTTCAAGTTACTATTCCATTAGTATAGGTTCCTTAACTTCTAGAAATACCTCTTATTCCATTAATTCTTCATTTATAAAGTTTTTATTGTGTTCTCTATGTTATTTTATGTGATTTATACTATATAACATAATTATATGAAGGGTATTTCCATTGATAGAATTATGAGTTGTTACATTCTTCCGCCCTTATAAAATTTCATCCTTGAAATTTCATTTTACATACTATGGTGAAAAAAAGTGAGGGTAAATCTCCTTCATCGCTTCCTTCAGTTCTCATGTTTCCTCTTCGTACTTATGGTTCTATCATAGTACTTTGACCAGGTGAGTAGTCTTATTGTGTAGAACTTTATCTCTATAGTCTAATATCTTCACTGGATTCCCCTTTTAAGATAGATCATATTCAAACCGTACCACCTCTAGATTCAGTATATGTGAGGGATCAGGTATGTACTTATTCAAGAGGGATACATGGAATACATCGTGCACTTGAGACATGGTAGGGGAAGTTCCAATCGATAAGCCGCATCTCTGACATGATCAAGAATCTCAAAGGGGTCGATGTACCTAGTACTCTGCTTTCCTTTAATCCCAAATCTCATGAACCTCTTCCATGAAGATATGCGGAGGAATACCATGTCTATAACCTCAAACTCTAGGTCTCATTGATAATTGTCTACATAGATCTTCTGTCGACTTTGGGCATCCTTGATTTGCTGCTGAATGGTTTTCACCTTCTCTACCATTTCTTCGACCATTTCAGATCCTAGAAGCTTACGTTCACTGACTTCATCCTAGTATGTCATTTTTCAACATCTTTTCCCATAAAGGGCTTCATATAGAGCCATTTGGATACTCGAGTGGAAACTATTATTATAAGCGAACTCATCCAGAGGCAGATGTTGATCTCATCCTCCCTTAAAGTCCATAGAACATGCTCTCAAAATGTATTCTAGTGTTTGAATAGTCCACTCAGATTGGATATTAGTTTGAGGATGAAAGTTCATAGTGAAGTTTAGCTCAATGTTTATATAATGTTGGAGACTTTTCCAGAACATCAAGGTGAATCTCATATCTCGATTGATTACAATCGATAGTGGTACTCCATGCAGTCTTAACACTTCTCTAATGTATATCCATGTAATTTGATTCAGTGATAAGTCCTCTCAAATTGAGATAAAGTGAGTTTTATTTGTAAGACGATCCACAATAACCCATATAGTATTATTTCCTCTAGATGTATTCAGAAGTCTGGTGAAAAAATCTATGGTGATGTTTTCTTATTTCCATGTTGGTATGGGTAATGGTTGCATCATCCCATTATAATTTTGTATTTAATCCTTCACTTGATGAAATACTAGGCACTTTCAGCAATATCCTTCTTCATATTGTCCCACCAATAGTTCTCTCAGAGATCTTGATACATCTTTATGCTCTCTGGGTGAATAGATAAGGTTGATCTATGTGCGTCACTCAGAAGGTCTTTCTTTATCTCTAGATTGTATGGTTCACATAATCATGACCCAAATCTTACAACTCCTTCTTCATAAATTTTAAACTCTAAGGATTTCCCCTTTCACATAACTTCCACCTTCTTCTAAATTTCCACATCATTTCTTTGGGCATCCTTTATTTTCTCCATGAGGGATGGTTGAGAAATCATTTGAGAAAGGATTTATGATGTTCCTTCCCTAATGATTCTCATTTTAATCCTTTGAAAATATAAGAAGATTGGATCCTTCCCAATTCTCATCATTGATAATGTTTTGGGATCCTTTCTACTTAGAGCATCTTCCACCTTATTTGCTTTACCAGGATGGTGGTGGATTGAACAATTGTAATACTTGATGAGATCCAACCATATTTGATGGTGCATATTAATATCCTTCTATGTGAATATATATTTGAGGCTCTTATGATCAGTATATATTTCAAACTTCTCCCCATATAGATAATGTTATCATATTTTCAATGAAAAGATCATAGTTTCCAACTCTAGATCATGCATGGGATAGTTTTTCTCATGAATTTTCAACTACCTTGTGGCATAGGTTGTCACTTTATCATTTTAAATTGGTACACAACCTAATCCCTTATTTGAATCATCATTTTATACCAAAAAGAGTTCTCCACTTGTCAGGAGTGTGAGTATTGGCGCAATGATAATCCTCTTTTTTAACTCTTTGAAGCAGTCTTCCCATTCACTAGTCCTGAAAAAAAATTCTCCCTTTTGATTCGGCTCGGTTGGTGGGTTTGACAAATATGAGAAGTTATTCACAAATCACCAGTAATACCTAGCTAGATCAAGGAAACTATGGATATCCATTACAGATGTTATTTTGGGTCACTCTTCGATTTTCTTTGTCTTGGAAGGGTCCAAAAATATTCCTTTACTGGTGATGACATGCCCCAAGAATGGTACTTACTCCATCCAGAACTCACATTTACTGTACTTTGCATATAGCTTCTCTCTTCTCAAGGTCTTTATCACAGTATTCAAATGCTTGTGTTCCTCCTTTCTCTTAGAGTATATCAAAAAATCATCAATAAGGATTGCCACAAATTTTTTGAGGTAATATCTAAAGACTCTATTAAGTCCATGAATATTACTGGAGAATTAGTGAGTCTAAAGGGAATCGCTATGAACTCATAGTGTTCGTACCTCATTCAGAAGGGATTTATGGGAATATATTTCTTTCTCACCTTTAATTGGTGATATCCCGATCGAAGGTCCACCTTAGAAAAATACTTGGCCCCACATATTTGATTAAAAAATTCATCTATCCGTGGAAGGGGATACTTATTATTTATCATGATTTTTTTGAGATCATGATAATCAATGTAGAGGTGCATTGATATGTCCTTCTTCTTAACAAAGAGGATTGTTGCACCCCATGGTTTTAACTACTTATTCAGTTCCTCCAACTCAATTGTGTTCATTCTATAAGGTGTATTTGATATAGGTAGAGATTCAGGAATAAGTTCAATCGAGAACTCAACCTCTTGATCAAGAGTAAGACTAGGTAATTCTTCAGGGAACACATCAGTGTAGTCCCTTACAATGGGCATTTCTTCGAGCATGGTTTTCTCCTTTGTCTCAATCATTTGAGCGAGATATGCTTGCTCATAAGTAAATAATATATATACTTGATATGATGACTCTAAATAAGATTCATCCTCCTTATTACACTTGTATATAATTATAGGATGCCTCGAGATGTGAAGAGTGATCTTCCTTTACTGACAGTTGATGTTGGATTTGTATAAAGATAGTCAATCCATGCACAAAATAACATCAAACTCCACCAAAGGAAGTAAAAAAATATTTGATTGGAGGTTTGGTCCAAAAACATTAACTGGGGAGGAGTTATATACTTTGGATGTAATAATTTTCCTATTTTCTACTCTCAAAGATAATTTAACCACCATATTTTGAGGTGGTGTTTGAATAGTTCTACTAAATTCACAAGATATAAAAGAATGTGTAGAACTATAATCAAATAGTACATTCATTATTATTTAATGAATAACTAGTGTACCTATCACCACATCATTGTCAGGATCCACCTCAGTAGTAGTGATGTCATAAGCTTTCCCTTGCTCCTTTGGCTTTGGTGGCTGCTGATGTTGATTACCCTCAAGGACTCGAGGTTTAGTGTACTGGATTACATAGTTCCCTTGCTCCCTACAGTTGAAGCATTGAACCATGGGTGGTGCTCTCCTTTCATCCGCCACATTATCCAGCTTCCTCATGTCTCTTCGATATTCATGAGATTGGTCACCTTCTCTCCCACACTTGAAGCTCTTCCCCATCCCTTTGAGGAAATTCTCAGGATACTTCTTCCCACATGTGAGTGGTTGATATTTCTTTCCACCTTTATCGTCATATCCTCTAACTTGAAAATACATTTTTGTTTATTATCTCTATATCAATGGGGCCATTCTCCAAATTCCATCTCCACTTTGAGATCACATCAAACAACTTCTTCATAACTCCCAAAGTATCCAATTGATAGAGCCTTTCGAAGGTTTGGTTTTAAACCACGAAAGAATCTATCTATTTTTCTATCATTGTTGATAACAAAACTCAAGGCATACCTTGAAAGACTTGTGAAATTTTCTTTTCAAGCCATGACAGATTCACCTTATTTTTACTTCAGCTTTATGAATTCTCTCTCCATCTTTGTCTGAAGAGTTTGAGGGAAATACTTATTAATAAATATTTTTTAAAGTCTTCTCACTCTATCTCTTTAATTTCATCCTTTGGCTTGGTGTTTTTAATCAACACCCACCATTGGTCGGCCTCTCCGTCTAAATGATAAATGGCCAGAGTCACCTTCTCTATCTCATAATAGTGAAACACATAAAAGATCTTCTCCATTGAGTTGAACCACTATTCTATGACTAGTGGATCGGAATATCCACTAAATGTCAGTGGTCATTTCTGCATAAAAGACTCGATATCCAGTTTCTCCCTCTTAAGTGAAGGAGGATGTTCCATATTATTCATGTTATTGTTCATAGCCTAAGACAGTCAGGTAAGCATCTCCATGGGATTTTGAACTCCGCCTCCCAAGGAATTATTGATGTCGTTTGAGCATTCACTGCATTGTTCCTCACACAGATTATTGGTCTGGTTTCTCCTAGTTCCCATAATTTTTTAAAATAGAAAAGGTTTGAACAAAAAATAAGTCAACAAGTCGTGAATAAATAATTTATTCCTTTGTACAATTAACTTTAAAGGCATATCTTGTGGGATCCCTATGTTTAACATTTTCTAAAACAAAGCTTCTTGGGTGCTTTCATATACTTAGTCTCATACTAAGGGTATTTCTAATCCTAATTCCCAAATTAACTAAACCATGCTATGATACCAACTATAGTGACCCTATTTTTCTTACATTACTATTACATCATTTTAAAGATAAATAATATAATAGTATTACAAGACCAGGATCCAAAGGTTTAGTGTCTCGGTCAAATTAGGACCAAACATAAAATTTACATAATAAAACATAAACATTATTTAATTCCTTCTTATCTAACTTCTTAGTGGCCCTCGTTTTCTCCTTAGTACAAGTAATCACATGAGGATATACATCAAAGAAATGGATGAGCTAAAAGCCCAATAAGAGGATAGATAAGAACATGAATCAATATAACATGAGTTAACATAATCATAATCATCATAACATAAGCATGATATCATCGTCATAATCATGAGAGGAATCATTAGATAAAGGCATGGAATGTGGAAATTCATAAAAATGAAACATCATGTCTTAATGGACAAATACCACACATAATTGTGAACAAATATAGCATTATGTTCACACATAACATATGTGCATAACCATGAAATCATCATTGTGAACAAATGTAATGAACCAACCCAGGTTTCCCTCAAACCCGACACTCGACCCATTCTGTTACATACCCGAAGGGCGTTCCCGATCCCCACGGGTTGGCGACAAGCACCCGGGCATCGAACAACACAATAGAGGGAATGATTTCACCCTTCCAGAACAACCACATGGCATATATATATATATATACAAAACATGAATCAATAGCGGAAGACGAAGAAGGAATATATGGCATAACTGTAAGAAAAAGCAGAAACAAACAACTGCAAAAATAGCTAAAAACACCAAGACAAGTCCAACTACAAAGGACTAAAAAAACAAAATAGCTACTCCAAATGATGGTGGGGATGGAATCCCACCATCTCACAACCAGCTAGCATAAACCTCACTACCTCACTACGGCGCCTTGCATTTCTTTGCACTGGAAGACAAAAAAAGGTTTACACACCACCAAATAGGTGTGCAGGGTGTGAGCTAATAGACTCAGTAGGATCCCGCCTAGGTGTTACATAACCATTCTCTGTATAAAAATCCATGTATGCTCATTTTGAATAAAACATGGCATAATAAGTAGTAAGATGGTATTATAGAAAATATGGTAAACATTTCCCTTTTTCCATAGTTCAAAACAAAAGCAGGTATATCAATTTCAAAGCACATTTTCCATATCATTCTCCATAAGTATAAACATTCATATCAAGGCTAACTCAGAAAATACAAGAAATAAAAAACCGAAGAACATGTATCACAACACCAAGGAATACTACAGGTCCAAGCCACAGACTACTCGTACCACAATAATCAAGTGCACAAATTCCAATCCTAGAATACAGGCCTAGGAAATAGAGGAATAACCCAGGAGTAACCCCCCCCCCCCCCAATGTCAATATCAGTCCCCTAGAACAAAGGTCCTAGGAAACATAGGAAATCCCCAAGACAAACCTCCTTGATATTCACAAAATAATGGATAATGGCACCCAAGATAAACCTTCCACCTTAGTACCCAAGGTAACTCATGTGCTCTTTTTCACAAATCATTTTAATGATTTGAAATACTCATTTTATTTCCATTTATCAAAAACCATGGAAAAATAATTTTTCATAAAAAAACCCTTTTAAACACACACAAAACAATCATGCCAATTTCAATATGCAAAATAGTTTATAAATAAAAACAACTAGGTTCATCAACATAGGCTAGAGATGGAACCACCTACCTCAAAACTCGGGTCACACATGCCCGTTACAGAATCCAAAATCAATAAAACCCGAAAACATCAACGAAGGACCTAGAATCAAATCCACATAAATATTGATTCAATTTAGAAGACAGGGGTTTAGAGGAAGAGAGGAAACCCACATACCTCAAAGACGAATGCCCGTCACGCCACAACCAAAGAAATAAAAGGACTCCAGAATGAGATCAAACAACAGATCTAGGAAGAAACCAAGAAGAAACATCATCTTAAACCAACGGAAGAAAAACACCACCCAATGGTGATATCGTGATCAAAGGCAATGAAGAAGTGGGAAGTCAACTTACCCGGAGAGACGCATCGCAATCGCAACAGAGATCTAGTGTTGAATAGATTGATCTGGGAGGGGTTGAGTCTCTCAAAAACACTCTAGGACTGCCTTAGGTTGAGAGCCATGAAGAATCGGTGAAGGAATTGAAACAAAACAGTTGCACGCTATCTTTTAAAGACTATACGTGGGCCATTACACAACGTGTAACCTGGGTTCACGATATTACCACATCCCATATAAACTAAAAAACGTGTCGCCTCGAATTAAAAATATGTCATTAAAACCATGCACGACATTTAATCACCATTCATGATGTGTACCAATTCACAGCATGATCTTTCCTTTCACAACTTACATCCGGGACCCATTACACAGCATGTAACATAGTTACACAGCATGTAACTACTCTGTAGCCTACAGAAATGACCTATTCTTAGTGAAAGTCCAACAAATCTATGACTTCACCATTATAGGTATCCTCCCAATCTCAAGGAAGGGGAAAACCATGATGAGTTCAAGGGAGTACCTGATGAAATGGTAACGAGATATAACAAACTCCCCACCATAAAGACTTTTGGTCCCCAGGAAGTCATGTGGAAGATGTAATCCCTGAAAAGAGATGAGGTCACTACTCCCTCATCAATGATTCGCATTCCCAAGTGTCATGAGAATATGATCCATGTTTCCATAGAACTCTGACCAATGAAATCGACTTCTCACGCAAGGCTTTCACTTGAGAGTCAACAATCCCAACCGGTTTCTCCAGAATAAAAGCATATGACTCTAACTCAATTTCTTCGCAACTCAGAACATTAGTGGGATCAGGGTGCTATTTCCTAAGCTGAGATATATGGAAAAAATCATGAATACCTATCAACTGAACATGAAATGATAATCAATAAGCAACTTGTCTGAGCCGCTTAGTGACCTCAAATGGTCCAGCATATCTTGGATTCAACTTTCCCTGCTTTCCAAATTGACAGTGACCCAACCGAGGAGAAACTTTCAAGAAAACCCAGTCACCTATATAAAACTCCAAAGGTCAGTGTTTCTGATTCGCATACGATTTCTATTGACTCTAGGTTGTAACTATATGTCGATGTACATCATGAATCTTCACGGACGTTCCCTAAACCAAATTTAGTGCAACTAAAGATACTTCACCCACCTCAGCCTAACAAAGAGGTGATATCCATGGGCAACCATACAACACCTCAAAGGGGTCCATTATGATTTATTGATAACTGTTTTTATAAACAAACTCAACCATTCCCAGATGACTATCCCATGATCCTCTGAAATCCAAGACACGGGTGTGGAGAATATCTTCCAAGATCTGAATCACTCGATCCATTTAACCATATTTTTGTGTATAGTAAGTTGTGCTCAACTTGAATAGAGTTACCATCACCTCTTGAAGACTCCTAGAGAATATGGAAGTAAAACTAGGATCCCTATATGAAACAAGGGAATAAGCACCCCATGTAACCTCACAATTTCATATACATACAGCTTACCCATATCTTCATCCTTAGTGGTATCCTTGATTGGAACAAAATGAGAAGACTTTGTTAACTGATCAACAACTACCCAGATAGCATTCTTACCTCAGGGAGTCTGTGGAAATCCAACAACAAAATCCATGGATACCTCATCCCATTTACAAACCGGCACCAAAAGAGGTTGAAGAAACCCAAAAGATTTCAAGTACTCTACCTTTATCCGTTGGCAGGCGTAACAGTGAGACACAAACTCCGTGATGTCACACTTCATACCCAGCCACCAGAATCACCGCCTCATGTCATAATACATCTTCATAATGTCGGGATGTATGGCCCATGAAGAGATGTGACAATTAAACAAGAATGAACTCCTCACAGATGTCGGTATGAAAATACTTTTCCCAAAATGAATCATACCATCTGAAGAAAGAGACCAACCTGAAATGGTCTCCCCACCATAAAGGCTTTCTCGAGTCTTCTGAAACCCATCATCCTGTTGCTAACTCTACAAGATAGACTCCAAGAGAGATGATGATAACTGAACACTGGCCAAAACCATGTCTAAAGCATCCTCCTGAGCATCTAGGTGCAACTGAGTGAAAATCCCCATAAGGTTCCACTCCTTCGATTCCAGGATATCCTGTGATGATACTTTCCTGGTAAGAGAATCTGCAACAACACTCCCCTTTCCTGGGGTGTAGGTGATATCAAAGTCAAATGTCTGAAGTTATTCTACCCATCGTCTCTATCTGAGATTCAAGTCCTTCTGAGAAAATATATAACTCAGACTCTTATGATCAGAGAAGACTATGAACCTTTCCCCAAAAAGATAGTTTTTCCAACACTTAAGCGCATGCATGACTGCAGCAAGCTCTAAATCATGAGTGGGGTAATTCTTCTCATGCGGTTGAAGCTGATGAGAGCTATAAGCTACCACATGGTCATCCTGCATAATCATTCATCACAAACCAGTACCCAAAGCATTGTAAAACACCATGTATCCCTTACTGGGCTTAGGTAAGATCAGAATAGGAGCTGATGTTAGAATCCTTTTTAGTTCATTGAAAGAAGTATGACACTTTTCATCCCAGGTGAATTTCACTGCTTTCCTAGTAAGAGCAGTCAAAGGTAACACTAGCTTAGAGAAGTACTTGACAAACCATCGATAGTATCCAGCAAGAGCAAGGAAGTTTCATATCTCAAAGACATTTTGTGGTTCCTTCCATGAAAAAACATCCTTTACCTTCTTTGGATCAAATGATAAGCCATGCTCAGAAATTCTGCGCCCCAATAACTTCACTTCTTGAATCCAGAAACTAAATTTCAAAATCTTTTCATACAAACGGTGACTTCTCAAAATTTAAAGAACCAAACTCGGATATTTCTCGTGCCCACTCTCAGATTTTGAATAAACCAGAATATCATCCATGAACTCTACCACAAAAGTGTCAAGATATTGATGGAATATTCGATTCGTCAAATCCATAAAAATTATAGGAGCGTTAGTTTGACCAAAAGGCATCACAAGATATTCATAATGGTCATACCTGCTCCTAAAGTCTGTCTTTAGTATATCGGACTCCCAAACTCTGAGTTGATGATAACCCGACCGAAGATCGATCTTTGAAAACCACTTTTCCCACTTTAACTGATCAAACAGATCATCCACACAAGGCAAATGATATTTGTTCTTAACTGCCACCCATTTCAACTTTTGATAGTCCACACATAAACAAAGTGAACCATATGATTTCTTGTCAAAGAGCACAGGGGATTCCTAAGGCGAAATTCTAGTGAAAACATAACCTTTTTCTAATAGGCCGTCCAACTGAATCTTGAGCTCTTTCAGCTCTTCTAGTGTCATATGATAAGAAGGTATTGATATTGGATGCATACCTAGCACCAGATCAATCATAAATTCTACCTCTCTCTGGAGGAAGACTGGAGAAATCTTCTGGGAAAATGTTAGGGAAGTCTCGAACAATAATGGGAAAATTAATGACAGGAGAGACGCCATCGGGCTCAAACACAACAGTAGGCAGTAAACTCTTAATCTCTGGGTGGGAAGGTCCTGCACCATCTGACCTCGATCCCCACTCCCCCTAAAACACACGAGAGTTCCCATCAGTAGCAAAAAACAACATGTGCTGATGATAACAATCAACCTCCGCTCGATGAGCGAAAATCCAATCCATACTGATGATGACGTCAAACAAATCTAAATCAAGAATGAGAAAATCTCAGACCAACTTCATATTAGATATTGTCAATGAACAAGGACACATGAACCCCTACTCTTTCCTCATACCAAGATGTGTTTATAGATCCATCTTAAAGGACTTAAGTTCCATTGGAAGTTTAAGAACATAAAAAATGTTTAGATATAAATGAGTGGGAGGAACTAGTACCAAATAAAGCAATTGTTACTAAAGATGCAATAAGGATAGTACATCTCACTGTTGTTGGACCTGCATCAACTTTTGCTGGACACTCATCTACTGCATGAAAATGCTTTAATCCTGAGGCATGTGGCTGGAGCCCTATAGTCTTTGAATCTTCTAACTGCACCGCAGTAGCCTTTGGAGCTGACAAACCCTGACCATAACGAGGTGTAATCATAGCCTGATAGAATCCATGTAAGTAACCAACGCATCTGCAACTATAGCACATCTTCGCGGGCATATGACAAGAACGTATGGTGTGTCCTACCTTACCACACTGATATTAAGTTGGAGGCACATTACTCGCTGTAACAGACGGTGAAGAGGATGCCCGCTGCTGAGACCCACCTCCACTACTCCTACGATGATCTTGCCACTTCCTCTTCTTCCCATGTGTGCCACTGAAGTCGCCACCCAATGGAAGAGAAGAGGTGGAAAATCCAACCTTGCCTATCATATTCATTTCTTCCATCATAGCTCTGGCTACCATCTCTGCATAGGTAGAAAGATTCCTCATAAACACTTATGATCTGATATCTAGTCGCAAACCCTGCAAGTACTTCTGAGCCTTCAGCTGATCATTCTTCACTACATCTGGGGAAAAACGGGCAAGCTCAGCAAAACGATCGGTGTATGCCAACACAGAACACTCTCCCTGTTGTAAAGACAGGAATTCCAGAGACTTTTCCAGCATCAATGACTCTGGACAAAACTACTGAAAGAATAGGGTTTAGAAATCCTTTTAATCCAAGCCCACATGTCTGACTGCTTGGGCCATAGAATCCCACCATCGCTTACTGGAACCCTCGAGTCTAAGCAGTTCACACTTCACCCTGATGTTCTCAGGTGTCTCCAAAAAGTTGAAGATTTAATCGATCCTATCCATCCAGTCATATGCCTCTTGAGGTTCTATCGTTCCTTTAAAGGACGGTGGCTTCTTGTACAATAACTCTCGCGATCGATCTCTCTCTCCTCCAGCTCCTGGTTGTACCCCAACCACTGCATTCTGAACTCGTGGTACACCTTGATCAACAGAACATATTACTCATACGATAGTCTCAATGATATTCTAATCTATAGGTGGGTTCCCTTGAAGAGCATCAGTTGCACCTTCCTGAGGAACTCGTGGAAGACGTCTTAGAGGCATACTACTGCACATCCAAACATAAGAATGATCATAAAACAGAAAAAATCTCGGTTAAAACTAAAAAAACATAAGAAAAAACTGAGATTTTAAAACAAAAACCAATAATAGAGACACACATCCCAACATCCCATGGAAACTTGAGTCTCATTATGACAAGAGTTGGTCAGACACTTATTGCAAAATACCTCTCAAGTCCCAAAAATCATATCTCCAGTCTAACAGATGTCCCAAGACATGGACTCTTAAGGGTAGACCTTCTCTGATACCAAATTGTAACGAACTGACCCATATTGTCCTCAAACCTAGCACCCAACCCGTTCTATTACATACCCAAAGGGTGTTCCTGATCCTCACAGGCTGGTGACAAGCACCCAGGCATCGAACAACACAAAAAAGGGAATGATTTTGCTCTGCCAAAACAACTACATAGCATATATATATATATATATATATATATATATATATATAACAAGAAGAAACAGCGGAAGACAAAGAAGACATATATGCCATAACTGTAAGAAAATAGTGGGAAAAGACAACTGCAAAAGTATCTAAAAACTCCAAGACAAGTCCAACTGTAAAGAACTAAAAAAACCAAACATCTACTCCAAACGATGGTAGGGACGGACTCCCACCATCTCACCACCAACTACCCAACCAGCTGACACAAATCTCATCGCTTCACTACGGCGCCTTGTCTTTCCCTGCACTGGAAGACAAACAAAGGTCTATGCACCACCAAAAAGGTTTTCAAGGTGTGAGCTAACAGGCTTAGTAGGATCCCACCTAGGTGTTCCATAACCAATCTCTGTATAAAAATCCATGTATGCTCATTTTGAATAAAACATGGCATGATAAGTAGTAAGGAAGTTTTCTAAAAGTATGATAAACATTTTTATTTTTTCATAATTCTAAAAAAAGCAGGTCTATCAATTTCAAAGCACATTTTCCATATTATTTTCCATAAGCATAAACATGCATATCAAGGATAACTCAGAAATCCAAGTAATACAAAACAGAATCATAGGTATCACACCACCAAGGAATACTAAAGGTCCAGGCCGCAGACTACTCATGCCACAATAATCAAGTGCACGAATTCTGATCCTAGAACACAATCCTAGGAAGCAAAGGAATACCCCATGAGTAAACTCACCCCCCTCCCAATGTCAATATTGGTCCCCTAGAACAACGGGCCTAAGAAATAGAGGAAATCCCTAAGACAACCCTCCTTGATAATCAAAAAATAATGGATGATGGCCTCAAGCTAAGCCTTCCACCTGAGTACCCAAGGTAACCCAAGTGCTCTTTTCACAAATCATTTCAATGCTTTGAAATACCCAATTTCTTTCCATTTAACAACAACTAGGTAAAAACCATTTTTCCTAAAAAAAACCATTTTCAGCACACACAAAACAATCATGGAAATTTCAATATGCAAAATAGTTTATAAAGCAAAACAACCAGGTCCATCAACATAGGCTTGAGACGGAACCACCTACCTTAAAATTCAGTTCGCACACGCTTGTAACGGAATCCAAAATCAATGAAACTCAACAACATCAACGAAGTCCCTAGAATCAAATCCACATCAAGATTGATTCAATTTAGAAGACAAGGGGTCGACGGAAGAGAGGAAACCTACATATCTCAAAGATGAATGCTCGTTGCACCACAACCAATGGAAGAAAAGGCCTCCGGAACGAGATCACACAATGGATCTAGGAAGAAACCAAGAAGAAACACCATTTTAAACCAACGGAAGAAAAACGCCACCCAACGGTGATATCGTGATCAAAGGCAACGAAGAAGTGGGAAGACAACTTACCCAGAGAAACACACCGCAGTCGCAACGAAGATCGAGTGCCGAACAGATCAATATAGGAGGGGTTGAGTCTCTCAAAAATGCCTGGGGACTGCCTTAGGTCGAGAGCCACGAAGAACCAGTGAAGGAATTGAAACAAAATAGTAGCACGCTATCTTTAAAAACTGTACATGGTCGTTACATGATGTGTAACCCAGGTTCACGACGTGTAACTGCCACGTCCCATATACGTCAAAAAACTCATCAGCTCAGATTAAAAATTCATTATTAAAACCATACATGACGTGTAATCACCATTTACGATGTGTACCAGTTCATAGTGTGATCTTTCCTTTCACGACTTACATCTAGCACCCATTACACGACGTGTAACATAGTTACACAGCGTGTAACTTTTCTGCAGCCTACAGAAACGACCTATTCTTAGTGAAAGTCCAACAAATCTCTGACTTCACCATTATAGGTATCCTCCCAATCTCAAGGGAGGGGAAAACCATGACGAGGTTAAGGATATACCTGATGAAATGGTAGTGAGATGTTACAAGAAAGCTAGCATCATGTTCACACATATTGCACATTATCTCGTGAGATACATCACATTACTCAATGCATTAGAGCGCTATATAATTTCGGGCGCACCTATTGTTGTACCTCTCGTACCCCTCGTGGTTTAATTTTCATGATCATAATCACTCTCGTTTTTATCTAATTTTTTTTTAAGTGTTTTTGGATGATAGGTTGCCAAGGAATTGGGCCAAGAAAGCAAGAAGCCAAAGTGGACTGAAAATCAGTCCACCGGCCAACCGGTGGACGACCACCGGCCAGCCGATGGAGCCTGGACAGAAGGCATCCTTCTGTCCAGACCACCGGCCAACCGGTGTCCCACCACCGGCCAGCCGGTGGAACCCAGATAGAACAGTGTCAGCTACTGCCTCAGCACCGGCCAACCGGTGGCCACCTCACCGGCCAGCCGGTGGTGCCTGAGCCCGAGCCCTCTCCCTTTTCCAAAGCACCGGCCAACCGGTGGCCTAGCACCAGTCAGCCGGTGGAGCCAGTCAAACTAGCCGTTGGGCTTTGACCAGGCTTGTCCACTTGACTCCCAACGGCTCCGAAGACCTCTCCAACGGCTCTGAAACCTCCCAAAGGTCATATGAGGGTTCCCCCTCTATAAATAAAGGACTAGGAAGCCCCGGAACTCTAGAGAAGCATACGGAAGCCCACGGACACATTTTTGATCATTTGGCGAACCTCCGGAGCATTCCTCCAAGGAACCCCCAATTGCTCCAACCTTCTTCCACATCCAAGGAGCACCACCATAGAAGCTTGGGAGCGCTCTTCATCAACTTCATCAATTTATTGGCGCCCAAGACTTCTCCCATTACGGTTTTTCTTGTTTTATCTATTTTGAGCATAAATTTGGGTTTGTGCCTACAAACCCCTCATTTCTCTCATCCTCTCTTCTTTGGGTTTTCACACCACCTTCAAGGTGTGAAGAGGTTAGTCAAGCCTTCCCTTTTAAAAGGCTTGAATCAAAGGTGAGCTATCCTTCACCTGTAAGAAGGCTAGTGGGTTCTTGCTCAACCATTGAAAGCAAGTGGGTTCTTGCTCAACCAATAAAAGCAAACTGTAATAGGTTCTAGACTAACCTTAAAGTCTAGTGGGTTTCTTGCTAAAACCATTAAAAAGCAAGCGGTAGTAAATCTCTCAACGGTTGAGTTGGGAGCGGAGACGTAGGCTTGGGTTTAAGCCGAACTCCGTTATCAATTTTGTGTCTTGCCTATTTTATTTCCGCTGCACCTTTTACTTTGATTTTAAATTGTTAATTACTTTTTTAAAAGGCAATTCACCCCCCCCCCCCTCTTGCCATCACTTCTTCTCTTCTTCCGCCCAACAATTGCTATCAGAGGCAAAATTTGAGTAATACCCTAACCGGTTTCAAATTCAAGATCCTTTGTGATGGCTTCAACTTCTTTCGCCCCTGAAGGCTATTCATTGGGTTGTGCTCCATTTTTTGATGGAACCGACTACACCTATTGGAAAACCCGCATGACCGCTTTTCTTAAAAGTATAGGTTATCCTATTTTTAAAATTGTCATGCATGGTTATTCTCTTTCTTCTCCCGATGAATCCAAATGGACCCCCGAAGACATTGCAAATTTTGAGCTTGATGGCAAAGCCATGAATGCTCTTCATTGTGGGTTAGACCGTAATGAATTTAATTGTATTTCTACTTGCTCATCTTCTTATGAAATTTGGAAACTTTTAGAAGTAACCCATGAAGGTACTAAAGGCGATGACAAGCCCGATTGCCCATCCCGCAAGAAAAAGGCCAAGCAAAAGGAAAAGAAGAAGGCATTCAAGGCCACGTGGAGTGATAGCTCCACATCCTCCTCCTCCTCCTCCTCAAGTGACAACGGTAAAAAATGTCTAATGGCATTTCATGAGGTATCCTCTTCTGACTCCTCTTCCTCTTGTTCTTCTAATTCTTTTAATCATCTATCTTATGAGGATCTCCAATATGCAAGAGATCAATTGGAGGAAGGTTTTCACGAACTTTCTTCCAAATTTGTTTCTTTAAAAAAGAATTTCAAAAAACTTTCTTCCGAAAAGGAACAACTTCTCAAAGAAAAGGAGGAATTGTCCCTCAAAGTCCAAAACCTTCCCGATGTTAATTCTATGGAATCAACAATCAAGGATTTAAGGAAATCCCTAGCTAAGTTCACCGAAGGTGAACATAACCTTTCGAAGCTCCTTGGTTCCCAACGCGTATCTAGAACCACCCAAGGGCTTGGCTATACCAAGCAAGCTTCCTCTTCCCATGCTCCAACTATTTTTGAAAGGGGGAGCTCCCAATATAAATTTTGCAATTATTGTAAAAAACTCGGGCACTTAATTTATGAGTGCAATTGCAAAAATGCCCGGTATGGAAGGCCCAAAACTATTTTCTTTAATGATGAATTTTTTAGGAGAAGACCCGCCACTAGACAAGTATGGATTGAAAAATCTCTTTTAGCGAGTCTCTCCGGGCCAAAATTTGTCTCGGTTTCAAAATCCTCTCCCCGGTGATTTGTTGTTTTTATTTAGGGGGAGTTAAGATCGTTTAAGCTTTTTTGCTTTATTTTCAAAAACTTTTTTTTCAAAACTTTCAATTCAAACTTTCAATTCAAAACTTTCAATTCAAATTTCAAAAATTTCAATTGGTTTAAAATCTCTATCTTGTTTTTCAACCTTTCCCTCAATCAAGTTTTATGCCCCGTGCTATTTTGATAATCACAAAGGGGGAGAAATTCTTGGTTGATTGGGGGAGAAATCTTTCTCTCATGCTTTACTTTACTTTCCCATTTATTCTTTAAAGCATGCCTTTTATTTCAGTATTTTACATTGTTTGTTTTGGTGATTGTGATCATCAAAATAGGGGGAGATTGTTGTACCTCTCGTACCCCTCGTGGTTTAATTTTCATGATCACAATCACTCTCGTTTTTATCTAATTTTGTTTTAAGTGTTTTTGGATGATAGGTTGCCAAGGAATTGGGCCAAGAAAGCAAGAAGCCAAAGTGGACTGAAAATCAGTCCACCGGCCAACCGGTGGAAGACCACTGGCCAGCCGATGGAGCCTGGACAGAAGGCATCCTTCTGTCCAGACCACCGGCCAACCGGTGGAACCCAGACAGAACAGTGTCAGCTACTGCCTCAGCACCGGCCAACCGGTGGCCACCTCACCGGCCAGTCGGTGGTGCCTGAGCCCGAGCCCTCTCCCTTTTCCAAAGCACCGGCCAACTGGTGGCCTAGCACCGGTCAGCCGGTGGAGCCAGTCAAACTAGCCGTTGGGCTTTGACCAGGCTTGTCCACTTGACTCCCAACGGCTCCGAAGGCCTCTCCAACGGCTCAGAAGCCTCCCAAAGGCTATATGAGGGTTCCCCCTCTATAAATAAAGGACTAGGAAGCCCCGGAACTCTAGCGAAGCATACGGAAGCCCACGGACACATTTTTGATCATTTGGCAAACCTCCGAAGCATTCCTCCAAGGAACCCCCAATTGCTCCAACCTTCTTCCACATCCAAGGAGCACCACCATAGAAGCTTGGGAGCGCTCTTCATCAACTTCATCAATTCATTGGCGCCCAAGACTTCTCCCATTACGGTTTTTCTTGTTTTATCTATTTTGAGCATAAATTTGGGTTTGTGCCTACAAACCCCTCATTTCTCTCATCCTCTCTTCTTTGGGTTTTCACACCACCTTCAAGGTGTGAAGAGGTTAGTCAAGCCTTCCCTTTTAAAAGGCTTGAATCAAAGGTGAGCTAGCCTTCACCTGTAAGAAGGCTAGTGGGTTCTTGCTCAACCATTGAAAGCAAGTGGGTTCTTGCTCAACCAATAAAAGCAAGCTGTAATAGGTTCTAGACTAACCTTAAAGTCTAGTGGGTTTCTTGCTAAAACCATTAAAAAGCAAGCGGTAGTAAATCTCTCAACAGTTGAGTTGGGAGCGGAGACGTAGGCTTGGGTTTAAGCCGAACTCCGTTATCAATTTTGTGTCTTGCCTATTTTATTTCCGCTGCACCTTTTACTTTGATTTTAAATTGTTAATTACTTTTTTAAAAGGCAATTCACCCCCCCTCTTGCCATCACTTCTTCTCTTCTTCCGCCCAACACCTATCACATCATAATATTTACATAATCATGCATGCCACATAGAAAGTATATCAATCTTAAACATAAAATAACACATGAAAAAGAAATGGGTTTTAGGAGAATTTCATAAAGTATACATTCATGAATAAACCTTGTAGTTCCTAAAAGAAAAAGGGAATAACATACTTGGTATAAGAATCATCAATCTTGAGTGAAGAAGAAACAATCTCAAGAGAAGTAAAACATGTTTTTTAAGAAAGAAGAGTTCTTTTAGAAAAATCTTTTCATTTGTCATAAAATCAAATTGGAAGCGTGTATATCCCAGAAATGAAAAGGAAAGGATAATTAAATTATATTTTCATAATATTAAAAGAACATTCATATTGAAATTTGGCACGAAAGAGGAATAACCCAAAGAAAAGGAGTTGGGTTTTAGAATCCTCTTACCTTATGTCTGAATGCTTTCTTCACTTTAATATCCTAGATAATTAAATTAAATTCATTAATTAATACATCCAGAACCTCTTATACATGTATTTGATTTATTATAATTTTATTACGTTCATTAATGACCATTATGATGAGTTATAGAGTTTAACTCAGTCGTTTTGAGGGTGTTCGTTTCTCGGTTTCCATGATCGGTTCACTTGTATACAAGTATACAATGTTCATGTAAGATGATAATAATTCTCCAGAATTGAAATTATGTGTTATTAGTGAACTTCCAGAAGTTTAATTGGTCTTATATATCATTTTATTATATGGTATGAGGATGAATCATTAGATAAATAGTTAATGATAATCGTTTAGATTAATTTTGGTGACTTTCAATCACAACAAACTCGTTTTATTTTATTATTTAATATTATGTATATATGTTAGTTCCGGAACATAAAAAAGGTTATAACATAATTTCACAATCTGTTTCAACCCTTATAATGGTTTTTGGATCATCCTTGAAGGCGGTAAAGGAAAATGAAAACTTGTCGCCCTTAAAGGCGATAAATCAACACTACACAAACGACGTTTCCATTTTTAGAATAAAAGGGATTGGATAAGAGGTTTGATGATAGATTGTTCCATTAACATAATAAAATTCTAGTATATATAAGATATTGGAGTTATCATGCCACTTGGATAAGAGGATATGATGAGAGAATAAGAAAAGAAAAGAAATTTAAAAGAAATTAAAAGAAACAAGAGGATTTTTACCTCTTGAATTCTTCTCCTTGAGAACCTTCTTAGAAAGATTGGTTTTGGTCTTTTATTGAGACCAAAGGCTCCTGGATGTGTGGAAGAAGCTTGGGAAGGGTATTGAGCAGAAATTAGACAAGGTTCAAGGGTTGGAAGGTATGAGGAGAAGATGTGGTGAGGGGTGATATTTATAGTGGAGGAGAGGGGTGTTTTCCATTATTTTAGTCATTATTTTATTATTTTGGCTCAAGACTATCAATAGTTTGAACTTTATCACTAAATATATTAAAATAATAGAGAAGAGTTCGAGATTATGGGCTTACATCATCCATACATCATCTATGACGCAATAATTCATGTATTTGTTAAATACCGTAAATTATCACATTTCACTATTCACCAAAAAATCAACTATTTTAGAAAAATCCCAAAAATTCACTCTCACAATTTTTCGACGTGTAGAATTCAAAAATTAACTCATTTTTATGCAAATAATTTTCTAAATATGATAAATTTAATTTTTAATTAAAATCATCATTTATTCGAAAAATACCGGTTTTAAAATTATAACTGATTTTATAATACTTTAAAAAATTATTTAAGGTCTTATAAAATTATCTTATAATCATGAGATAACAAAATATTAATTTATCAATACATTTTATAAAAATATATTTTCTTTTAAATCGTTATATTAATTATAAAATTGTAAATAAACATTTATATTTTATAAAAATTCCAACACTTAATTTATCGTTTTAAAAACATTTATTTACTAACACTATGATATAAATATATCATATTTTCATTTATAAGATGACTAAATTTTATTTATACTTTCATAGGTTGGGTTATTATTCTATTGGACAGACCGCTATTTGTAATGGTCATGTTACTATTCTGAAGGTCAAGTTATTATTCCATTGATATAGGTTTCTTAACTTCTAAAAATACCTTTTATTCCATTCATTCTTCATTTATAAAGTTTGTGTTGTGTTCTCTATGTGATTTTATGTGATTCATACCATGTGACATAATTATAAGAAAGGGATTTTCATTGATAAAATTATGAGTTATAGAGGACGACTCATTGCCCATTAAGGCCACAAAGGAAGATGCTAGAAGAATATATGAAAGGGAGATGCAAGTCTACGTGAATGAGGAGCAAGAAGATTGGATCAACTTTCAAGATCGCATTTTGCTTTGTGATTTTAATGAAGGGAAGATTAGTGGGAGAGTTCATCAAAACCTGGGATAAAATGGATGACTACTTTGAGACCCTCATTAAAGATGATCCAAAGAAGAAATGTTCCACCAAATAGAGTTTACATATAGCACATGGCTCTAATATTCTGAAAAAAATTTGGAATGATCTCGTGATGTCCTACGAAGTTTAATCCTCTTGAGATATTTTGGTTTTATTGCGAGGGTCATCACTTAACCTTTAAAAGCATCTATCATGAAAAAAAAATTTAAAAAAAATCGAATTGGCAATCAGGTAGTGTTTTGTTGAGATCAATTATTGTAGATTAGATATGAATAATGATATTCACACTATATTATATAAAGATAATGTTGCTTATATAACAAAATTAAAGGATGGGTGTATCGAAGATGATAAAACAAAACATATCATGCCAAAAATCTTTTTCACTTGTAAACTTAAAAACGAAAGGTGAGATTGATATGAGCGTGTGATAATCTTGCGGATTTATTTATAAAGGCATTGTCAAATGCAACCTTTGAGAAATTGATCTATAAAATTAAAATGCAAAGACCGAAAAGTCTATCATAATTTTATGAGGGAGGTTGAGAACGATGCACTCTATTTTCCTTCATCAGGTTTTTCCTACTAAGTTTTGCTGATTAGGTTTTTAATGAGACATCATGGCTTGGAATCCAATTACATTAGTTTTACTTCTTTTTTCCCACAGAATTTCTTATAGTGAAGATCGTATAAGATTTCATAAAATTAAGACATTCAAGATAAGAGTTATGAAATATTTTTTAATATGTGGATGTCATAATAACAATAATGATAATGACTTCATTTCTCAATACAACCCTTCATATGGCCAACCCTTCATTTTCTCCAACTATTGGTCCAATGGAATATAACATAGAAGGTAGAGATTAATCTAGTTTGTTGATTAGAGTCTTCATAAACCTTATATATATGTGTGTGTAAATATGTTGATGGGATATAAAACTTTTGACACTACATTCTCTCTCTCATCTACCTCTTTTACATTATCGTTTTTGCTTCAAGGTTGCTCTAAAGATACACTTTCAAATTTAACCCAAGCCGAACTCAAATATACCCATTTATTTTTTGCCCTAACAGAGACTGGATTAATCGATAGATGCACTTTCAATATCCAAACACGTTTAATTTCATGAGGTATCCTACCACTGATACCCAAACCCTACCCAATTAATAATCAGGTTGTTCATATGAAACCAAAACCCTACCCCACCCGAACTCGGTTTTATCAGGCCAGGTAGGGCCGCATACCGGATACCCATTGTCACTTCTAGGGCTAATATGTGATGAAAGAATGATGGATGATCCAAATTAAAAAATTAGACTGATTTAAATCTGAACCAAAATCCCCATGTCAAACATCCATTAAGATTGTAGATCTTAATTGGAATTAGATTATAGAAGTTAGACAATAATCAAACATCAAATTGATCTCACTTTTCCCCAATCCGCTAAAAATGAACAACATTCTCCCATCAATCAACATCAAACAGTCTATGAAAAGCTTTGAACTTGAATTCTCTTGCAGATTTTAGAGTCTTACATTGGGTATCAAAAACCTTCAACTTGAATTCATTTGCTCTTCTTAGAGTCACTTCCATAATCATTTATCAGTTCATCAACATCCTTCCAGAACAGACCCTCCGCCAGAGCTCCATCACTGCTAAACCTGTAAATGACCATCAACCATGAGAGAAAACATGGCAGTGAACTTGAAACCCTAATTAAAGAGGATGGGAGAGGGAGAGGGAGAGGGAGGGAGAGGTAGAAAAAGACCAATGAGTGACGCTTTTGGTGAAGTGGACGGGCTTCTTTGCAGAGATGGATTCTGGGTCAGCACTCGCAATGGTGAGCGTGTAGTGATCAGAGAATCTAGGCAACTTGGAAGAAACCACCAACCCAGTGCTATTAAAGGATCCCTGTCCAGGATTAAATGGTTTAAGACGAATTGCAACATCGATAACATTTGTTTCATATAAATTATATTATTTTTATTCTAACTAAATGTGAAAAATCAGTTTAACTATGTCATTGAGTTTATGTGATATCAATTAGTTGGCAAAGTCATGATACATTCTATTTAATATTCAAAAAATTAAACAGGCTGGCGGGTCAGGTTAGGGTAGACCCTTCATAAATGAGTGGTCGAGTCAACCCATTTAACTAAATCGGTCAGGTTAGGGTTGAACTTCAATGGGTTCACAGCACGGTCAACCCGATACAAACCCAGCCCGTGAACCCAAATTGTCACCTCTAATTGCACACAAAAAAACCTCAACATGTAATTAAAATAGGTTATGTACTCAATTTATTTGATAGAGGGGGCACATACAAGAAGAAGCACCCATTACTTCTACATGCACAACAAGTGCCTTATTCTCACTTACAACGCTGTCTTGGATCAAAAATGGAAAAAAAAAAACTAAGAAGAATTCAAGCCATCAATCAACATAAATGAAAGAAAGCAGACACTAAATGTTTCATTTTTCGTCCAAGAGAACAGAATGGAAGGTCCTTAAAAAAATAATATAACAATGAATATTTCAGATATGAAAATAGTCGGAATCTGGTATGTAGACCACACTTGAAATGAATACATCATTGTTCTATAGAGCCGAAATCAAGCTAATAAAATGACAGGGTGTTTCCCTTAATATTCCAATGAACAACAGTCAGTCAACTGTCAAATGTAATCTCAAACTCCGGTTAATGACAAAACAAGGACTACATTTTAAACAAAAAAAAAACAACTAGTGACTGAAAAGAACTTCTTCAATAAACAATATGGAAACTCTTCGATAGAAGCACTTCGAATAAGTGATAACTGTCATAATCAGTCTTCCATAAGTGTAAGTGAACAAGTGAACCATGGGCTCCACCCAACTATTCCAAAGATGGATAGATCGAAGACCCAAAAAAAAACCTTATGGTTGGTGAGGTTGTAAGCCCTGAACAATAATGATGGGGCGTTCCATCATTATTAAGAGTTAACAACAAATGAAAGCCTGCAATCTTGTGCAATGTTTAGGTAAAGCCAGGGACTTACTGTTGATGCAACTGATTTGTTGACTTGAATTAACAAGTTTGATTTTGAATATCAAATTTATTGTCGATGAGAATTCCTAAGGAGGGGTTTATGGTTCACTAGAAATACAACAAAATTCAATTATAATGCACCAATATAAATGATTTTACAAAGACCAGATGTGGTCAATGCAGAATTCATTAAATATGCAAGGCATCAGACAGAAAACAGTGAAAACGCTGCTATTTTACATTTTGTACACTCAGACACAGAATAGAATCATAGTGAGACGAACTGAAAAGGTGCTTTGAACCTGTGGAGGATGAATATCAATAAACAATCTATAATACAAATTCTCACATCATTCCAGTGCCACTGCTAGGCAAGTAAATGAAACAATTCACTAAAATTATCAACACACGCAATCATAATGCATCAAAAATTATAAAACTAAGCTTATTGTCTAGCAAGAATAACATCATAAGAAAACTTCTACCAAAAAGGTAAAGACACTTACCACGGGGGGATAAGTAAACAGGATTGCATTCTTCTCTTTTGTGTACATGATCAGCTGCAGGACAGCGCTGAGAACTACATATGTGCTTTAGTCAAGGACCAAACAAATAAAGACTGACATCATTTTGATTCAAAACGATTATTCCTAAAAAAAAAGATCAAAGATGAAAAGCAGTTCAATCAGTAACCATAGATCTGCAGTAATCTCAGCAACACTGAATTAGCAACAGTTTTCCTATAATTGTTTACAAGAATAACACGAGAACCGGACTTGAAAATTGCAAGTTTTCAAGCCCTCGACCAACATCAATTCCGGAAATGTAATAATCAAATAAATTTGAAGCCAGAATCTTCCTTATCAAGTAAAAGGGCCAGAACATAAACATTGACTTAAACCATGCTGGGTTACAGGGGAAAAAAAGGATATAAAACGATGCACCCAATCAAGAGCTCTCTGTTCTGGGGGAACTTCTTGGGGTAAAATTGAGCAATGAGAGCGATGGTTATTATGAGAACCCCTAAGAACAGCTTAACATTGCTCAACCTCGAATCTTCGACGTAACCGCGACTTGACACGATCTACATAGTAAAGTGATTATAGAGTGACGATTAGAATTGAACAACGGAATCTCGAAGTATAAAAAACAGAAAGAAAGAAAATTAACGGATCAAGCGGCAAAGGGATAGAGGGCGCTGAAAGGAAAAGAGAGTGAGGGATTGATGATGAAAAAAACAACCTCGGTTACGGACTCGTCGAGGACGTGTTTAATAGAGTGATGATCTAGAAGATTAATCTTCTTAGGGCTTTTGGTCGACGCTGTGCCCTTGCCGGAGGTTTCGCTCTTCTTCTCCGCCATCTTCGGGCGAATTCTCTCCCGACCTGTCCGAACCGGGAGATAATGTCTCGTTCTTTCACCGGAGCAAATTGATCGGTAACAAGGCGATGCAAATGCTTGGATG
The DNA here is from genome assembly GCA_963277665.1 of Viscum album. Classification (NCBI taxonomy): domain Eukaryota; kingdom Viridiplantae; phylum Streptophyta; class Magnoliopsida; order Santalales; family Viscaceae; genus Viscum; species Viscum album. The sequence goes on along the minus strand of OY728163.1, from coordinate 373,004,467 downwards.
ACCGTGTCGATAATTTTTTACAGTTTTTAGGGTAATATTTTTTAGTGTGTCAAAAAAAAAACATTCCATCCGTAGGGTTCGAGTTTTTTTTTTTTTTTAATCTGATTTTTAAATTTTAAAAAATCTAAAAAATGAAAGTTTTATCATTATTTTAAAAAATGAGTCCAGAGAAGTGTCAACATCGTTCACCGTTTTCCGTTGCGTGTATTTCTCTCCATGCTTCCCGATTCCCACACAATTTCTACTACTCATCACATCCTCGATACCGTCTCTATCTCCACCAATTACGCCTCCTTCAAACCCTTCTCCTCCAATTCCTATTTTTGTTTCCCCTTCTCGTCTCTCTGGAGATCTCCTTCTTGTGCGAAATCTCCTTCCACGCTGAATTCCCCTCCTCCACCTCTGACTTCGCCTCCGCCTCCGCCTTAATCTACTTCACCTTTGTCTCCTCCTCCGCCTCGGTCTCCATCTTTACCTCGGTCTCCGTCTCCGCCTCTGCCTCCTCCTCCGCTTGGGCCTCCACCTCCGCCCCTCCTCCAATACAGTCCCGATGTCGAGATCTCCACACCTCCCCGCCTCAATCTCCCTCTCCTTTTTCGATGTCTCTTCTTAATTTTTTGAACCCCTGAACCCTCTCCTTTAATTAATTTTTTTTGAGTTGCTTGATTTTATGGCCTTTGAACTGTGTTGATTGAGTATTATGAATCTTGGTATGTCCTCGATCTATTGAATCTTTAGGTTTAGTTTGTTGATTTTGATATTTTGAATGATTCATGGGCTTTGATCACTTGACAATAATTCATGTGGTATTTTTTTTATCTTCACCCTTTTCATATTATAGATGCATGAGATTAATTCATATTTGCAATAGTTTTGATTCTATCATTGCATATCTTTGAATCATATTTTTAGTTCGTTGCTCATCTGCTCTATTCTGGTTGTAGGTACAAGTCTAAGACCAGGGATATCATGATAGAGCCTGTTGTCGAGGTAAAGCATCATGACTAAATTCAAACAATGGTGAATTTATTAGATGTTTATCATCGTTTTATATTTCTTCTTAAAGGCATCATTATTAAATTTCTTGTGTTTTTTTATAATTTTTTCTGGTTGTAGTGAACCCATGACAATTATGTTTCTCAATTATTTTGTTTCACTATACACCAACAAATTAGTTATGCAATTTCACTATAAAAATGATTTTTTTATTCATTAAAAAATATATAGACACATAAAGGAGGTTTCATGTTTTTACAAAAATAACAAATTTTGTTTATTCGTAGTACAATAACAAATCTGTAACCTTCAAGGATATAGGTAACCTTCAAGGATAATTATGAAATCATATAGTTGTAACCTTCAAGGATATAGGCATTCTAATTGGACTTCTCATGCTATTTGGCTTGGGATTCACCTATGGTTAGGGAATGGTAGCAGTTTGACATCTTTTGTGGCATGCAGGTGAGGCTTTGCATGTATGCTATTGGATGTCCAGAGATAAATGATGGTGTAATTCTTCTCTTACATGTTGTTTTTGGTTCACTTCTTCTCTTATAATAATTTTTCCAAAAACATTTATTTCTTAATGCATTTTTAAATTTGGACTTCTCATGGTGTCTGTCTTGGAATTAACACGTGGTTAGGGAAGAGCATCAACATGACATCTCATGTGGCATACCAATGATGCTTTTCATGCATTCTATTTGATGTTTGAAGTTAGATGGTGGTGCAATTCTTCTCTTGCATGTTATTTTTTATTAATTTTTTCTCTTTTAATTTTCTGAAAGCATTTCTTCCCACCACGGTTGCCCAAAAACCTATGTATAGTTATGTACTCATGTAGCAGTGACCTTAAAGCTTACATGTATTCTAATTGCATTCTTTTAGATTTTTCAAAATTCTTTTTTTGTTATTTATTTGTTTCAACTACATCTAAATACGTTTCAAATTTTAATTTGATCGTCATATTTTTTATTTATTACACCCTTTTCAACAGATTATTGTCTATAAATGTCTATTATCAATGAGAATTTTCAGAATTTTATAATGGTTTTATATTATACCATGTATATATTAATTCTTTGTTTTTCATTAATTGTTTATAGTTCAGTGATATATTTTAAATATGCGTTAGCTTCAATATTGAATAACTAACATTACAATTATTCCAGGCATGTTTGCTGCTTCAAATTATATTAGGTGCATTCTATACCACTGGATTCTTTAGATCTGATACATTTTATTCGATTTTCCTATCATTTTTTAATCAACAACTTATCTCACTAACATACCTACTATTTCTGAAAAATTAAAGATATAGAAGCGTAAAGTATTGCTTTAGAAAAGAAAGTTAGAGTTTAAACCAATATTCCCAACTTACATATATGTATTTTTTCTTTAACATTTTGATTTAATTTTCTCTATTTCCTTTTAAAGTCTCCGATTCTTTTCAGTTTTTCATGTTTTCAAGACATCAAGACAAATGGTTGGAAAATCAAACATTGAATCTCCAACTTCAGATGGATTTGGTCAAATACAGGTTTGATGATTTGTTTTTTTGTAGTATTTTTCTGCAACTTGATTGTTTCACCAAAAGGTCATCATTCATATTAGATCATAAAGAATGATGACCTTAAAGATATGGGAAAACTGGATTCCGGAACCTTTGACTCCTGGATAGTGAGTATTAGTTTGGGGGTTTGGGGAAGGGAAAGATAAAACCTTCATCTTTTTTATCAAGATATGTTTCAATATAAATTATACCCATTACTGTGTTTTATATCAAGATTTGACTCCAAGATAGTGTATGTTTACTATTCATGATTCCTATCATCATTTTTGACACCCAAATTCAATTCTAGTACCTTTGACTCCTATGTAGTGCATGTTTTTTTCATTAATCTTGATTCATATCATTATTTTTGAATTTCACTAGAGTTTACGATGCATGTGTTGTTCTATGTTTTTTTATCAGCATCAATGGTTCGATTAATGGCCAACACTAGGTTCGTCCATGGTAACTGATACTAACGGTTTAACATAACCCCAAGTCTATAGCCCATTAAGAAACAATTAATGTTGATTTTTCATAAAACCATTCACTAAGAGTTGGTCTTCAATATCATTAAGAGCATGCTAAAAAATGTGCACCCCATTTGTACAAAACTATATAATCTCTATTTTAATTACTTTTGGCAATATTAGTGCCACAATAAATTCAGATTTTTTCTTTTTTAGATTCAAGGAATTTCCAAAACAATAATAACCATTCAAATGCTAATATTGTTGTTGAAATAGTGGGTGCCCTAGAACCAACTATTACGTGCTTTTGATTACCATATCGTGTATAGAGTTAACTATGCATGATGTCATCTTACCATTATAGTGTAGACTTTTCTGCATCCACTATTGAAATGGTAATGTCCAAAGATTAATTGTCGTATCGAAAGGTTATAGCAGTTCCCAGGCTATAATGAGAACCTCTAGATACTATGACGTTGATCTTAAATATATGTTCTATGGTCTAGATACATCTTACTAATTGGACATAGTAGATGTCTGACCATCAGGTGCTGGGGGCTCATAAGCATCGAGACTTCTTCTCATGAAGTTCACACTTGGTGATCTCTGGTAGTGAGATCATGAGGACTGACCCGCCAATAGAAACACCACATGTTTCGTGTGTCATTGGATGTTCTTATCTATAATCATGTGTAATGGTCTCCTGACTTGAGATCATTACCAATGTATGTCATTTGATTGCGTACTTTGATGCAAGACGAAAACCATGGCAATGAAGTCGTGGCGAGGTAGTTTGTGTCGGGTGCGTCATTGGTGGCATGACATTGGTTGAATGGTCAAGAAAGGATTTGTTGCTTCCAGGTTATGGAAGTAATATATCTCTGGCCATGTTGATATGGATGGTGGTACCTTTATAAGACCATGACCATGGCAGTCGAGGGTAAATCCATCCAGTTACATCAACAAACAATAAAGCAAGAAAAATGGCGATGACACGAGAGTGTGTCCTGCTTTATGAGATATTATAGACAAAGAGATTATATTACACAGTGCGTGTTCGTAGGTTGGTTGTCGGTGCTGTGACAATCCTTATTTCTTCAGGGGCCATGATGGGTTGCTAGATCCCGCTCTTGGTCTGTGAATACTATTCATGGTTGTCGAAATAAGGGCCTAGAGGGTCACACACAATAGCGTATTCAAAAATCTGCCTTATTCAGTTGAATAGGAGAATTGGACATAGTGGGCCTCGCCACAAGGGTCCGAGAATTGTCCAAAGTTAAACGATCACCAATGCAATAAATAAATTCATATTATTCGAGTTTAGAATAATGAGTATTGAATTTATTTATTAAATGTATTTATGAGTTTTTAAGTAAATACGTGAAAAAATATTAATTGACGAATAATAAATTGTTCAAGGTTCAATTAATATTTATGGGAGCAATGAGTCGAGTTAATGACTCAATTATTATCATGTACTATATTTTAATATATTACAAGTAAATGATAATAATATTTGTGACTCAGTGTAGTAGTCATAAATGTCGTTGATAGTGCGTTAAGTATTCGGGGGCCGGCGATGCGATACTAGGTATTTTAATTGTGCACTATAAATAGAAGAGCAGAGGCATTTGCCAAACACTATTCATGGAGCTTATCTCTCCTCTCCTCTCTCCCACATTCTATAGAGAGATGCTCTAGATCCAAGGAGCTCGGATGAAGCTCTCTCTCGGGCATCGCTAGCGATGCGATGCGGTGGTCGTTGGAGCGTCGAAGGCATCGTCACAAATCCGCGCTAGCACCCGGATTACGATGAACGGCGCTCTCGCTGATTCCTTGAAGCGCGTGTGGACGGTCTAGAGGAATTCGGCTTCAGATTCTTCGAGCAGTGATCGCCAATGACGAGCAGACGTCGTGCGCGCCTTCAGATTTAAACCAGGTATTTTACGGTTTAATTTTGTGCTTAAAATCCTCCACGCGTGGTCCTCGGCTAAGACCGGGCCACTCTTCTCCGATGTCGACATGTTTACGTTGACCGTCAGTGGAATTTTTTTTAAAACCCACCTGTTTGGGGCTTCCGCTGCATGCCTGGTTCCAACAAGTGGTATCAGAGGGACGCGTGACAATTTTAAGTCAAATGAAATAATTAAATTTGCATTAAAATGTTAAGAGGGTGTCGAAACGGTCCCAACACCGTAGATGGAATCCGAATCAGATATCAGATGGTCAGTCTGCAGCCATCCGAAGTTTCGAATTCGGATTCGAGATTGATTTCTGGTACAAAATACTCACCATAAAATCAATTTGGTTTTGATATTAATTTATTAAAAATTAATTATATTATTATTATTATAATAAAATTATTTGGTTTTATTATAATAATAATATTGATATTGTTATAATAATATTATTATTATATTATTATTTTTTTTCCCAAAGCTTAATATAGGCTTTGGAAAAAATATTTATAAAGGGGAGAGAAGACTTCAATGTAAGTCTTAAAGTTTAAAAAAAAGGAAGGGGAAGAAGACCTTGTTTTAGGTCTTGTTAAAATAAAAAAAAATAAAGGGGAAGAAGACCTTATTTTAGGTCTTGTTAAAAAAAACAAAGGTGGCGACGACCTAGGCACGCCAGGCCGGCACCCCGCTGGCCACCACGTCGCACCTGCGCCTCTGGCAGCCTCCCTCTCCTGCGGAACTTCTTCCCACAGGGCTGCCTCCTCCTGCTATTGGCGCGGCGACACCTGCACCAGGCCTCTTGCCAGGCCGCGCGCGCCAGCGCCTCCCTGCAGGTGCACTGAGACCAGGCCGAAGCCCCCCTCCCTTCGCCTCCAGGTCGCAGCGCACCGGACTGCCCTCCGACTTCATCTCAGATGCGCAGCAGGCGCCGCCGTCCCGACGCCTCCCTGTTCGAGCCCCTAGGCTGCCCGACCACCTGTCACGAGCTGCCCCGACCACCTCGTCCGCACTCTCCAGCGGAGACCCGCGCACCACCGTGAGGTACCCTTTTTCGGGTTCATTTTGGTGTGCACTTCCTGGATATGCCTTGTTAAGTGACTGAGCGGGTCTGCCCAGCCAGAAACGAGCATGGGCGGGCCTGCTTGGTCTAGAATAACCCCACACGAGGTCGGTGCTGCTCGGGATGGGCCTGCACAGGTTCGCCACGACCCGCACAGGCCCTTCTCGGGGTAAATGGGGCTCGGGTAATTTTTATTTGAATAAAAGGTTAATTAAAGTAATTAATTTAATTTTGGTTCAGAATTAAATTAATTAACCATTAACTTTGGTTAATAATTAATGCGACATAATTAATTTAATTGGGATATTAATTAAATTAATTTTAGTTTTAAAATTAAATTAATTAATTGGGACCGAACGACGTGATAATTGAATTAAAAATAAGAGTGAATTTTTAATTCAATTAAAATGCCCTCAAGTTCATTTTAATGCAAGTTTAATTTTTATTCTTCACTTATTTAATATACGCGAGTTTAATGCGTATATGTTGGTCATGAGCCGTCGACCTACCAATGCATGTCTGGTGTTTATTTATTTAATTTATTTATTTAATTATTTCATGTGGTTTTGTAATAATTATTTTAAATAAAACGACGATTTGCGTGTTGTCTCGGAGTCGTTATATGTATAAGGGCCTGTGCGCCCATTCTCAAAGTTGTATATTTATACCCTGAAACCCCCTCGCCTGCGTGCGAGTACAATTGTATAATGACGAGATGACTGGTGATGCATTTCACACCAAGTGATGGAGACACACCAGACATGAGTTGGATGTATTGGATGAGCAGACATTTCCATTCAAGTTGCAAGCCACGCGACTAAAGGTATTTACCCCTAGGGTTTCGATTGGTTCGTTATTCACTCAACGGATCAACCAATAGTACTGGCTCATGATCAGGTGTTCTTTTTATTTCTGCATGGTTTATTATTTTTGTGCATGTGTAATTTATTGCGCGATCACATAGTATAATAATAAACAAGAATGCAAGATAAAATGAACATGTGACGCGATGAAATTTATATATCTTGCACGGTCAGTTGTGAGTGCGATCACATAGTACGTGCTTATAAAATTAGAAAATGATCTCTTTCGTCACACTAAAAACAATAAAACCCTAAAAGATATATTAAGTCTAAATAGCCTTCTGTCATTCAAATTTGGACAAAACCAGCTGTTTGAGGTGCCGGTTCATGCCTTAGCTGAGGGTGCCTCTTACTACTGGGGAGTCCTTATAAGAATGATGGGTCGACTTAACTAAAGTGCTAGTAAGGATAAGCCCTAGCTAACTTGCTATCATTTTAGAGGCAAGCGTTGAGTAAATCAAATTTTGATTTTAAGAAGCTGGGACTTCACTCAACAGATCAAGGAACCACAAACTATAAAGCGGTCGGCCAACCAAAAGCCTACCTAGAACCCTCCAAGTAGTGGCGTAGCCTTAGCTTGTAGACTATAAGGGGTGGTTCTAGGATCCTTTCCACTAGAATACGCAAGTGACGGAGTATTCCGATTCTAGCATAGAGGGTTCCTAGAATCCGATAAAATAGTGGGAGACATTAAAAGATTTAAGTAATTAATCAAAATGTCTAAACCGGTAATTCATATAAAAGGCACTCATCTACTAAAATTTATTTTTTTTGTAGAAAAATGGAAATTTATACCACAAGATCAAAACTGCAATATTATAATGGAAAAAGTAAATGTCCACAGTGACAAGAGTATCCATGAATAGTACAGGCACGTGCACATAGTACTATGATATAGGAAACTCAAGGTGTCAGTGTTCCCAACACTGTTAAATTACCTCAAGAAGTGAGGGTGAAAATTGCTTACAGGAGACTAATGTACAAAGCACATGATAGTTATATCATTATGCTTTCATCAACGTCCGGTATCAGTTGCGGTCGCTACACCAGGACATAAATGATATAACATAAAGTCTCATCTCCGAGATGTTTTCAAGGAGAAAGTGAAGCAATGATATAAAAAAGGCTAAGTTTACACCGGCATGTGTAAATTTAAAGATTGATCATGATCTTTAAATATCATTTTCACCACATTACTCAAGTCTCGTTTTAAGTTACAAAATAAACAAGTATTGAGTAAACGCTTCATTACCTATCTAGGTAAGGTTCGCCAAGTGAATAAGAATAAAAGACAATTAAGATTTAGTTCTTATGTAGGATAAATTGAAAGACAATGTGAAAAGGTCAAAGGAATTTAATGCCAATGACACATTCACAACATCCTTCAATTAATGAGGTATTAACACAGGTTATTTGCATTGCATATTATAAAATAATACTATGGAATTTTAAAAGCAATAACCTGATTTAAAAGAGTAAGTTGCCGCTTCTGCATCAAGCGTATTCATCATTGTAATGATTACTAATTGGGTATTAAATACAATATGTTGGTAACATATGTGTATTCTAATACGATAAACAAGTAAGTAAAGAAATCTTACTAGAAGTCAGGTGTATTCTCCAAGTGGTTGTGAAAGGGTGATACCTAGGCCAGTGGTGAGAAGTACACGACTTCTATAATTTCCAAGTGAAAGATTCGTGTTGAACTATTGTTGAGTATAACCACAAACATTAATATCATGTGTCCTTGGATGCAAGGAGACATTCTTTCAGTTTCTGAAATGAATGTTGTTTCTGGTAAACTCAATCACCAGTTCAGTGATACATGAATCATAGGCAATTAGTGATGAATATAAATGTAAGACTTATACCCAGTTGTGACAGGATAATTATTTGTCAAGTAATACTAAAAATGGACGTCATGAATATACCAAGTATGGTATTTAGGCTCGGCACAACCAAATACTTTTGGTATTATCGATGTCTTTAGTTTGGACAAAGGAGCCTTTAGAAATAAAGGTACGTCACAAAGCTTTTGGAAATAGTTCAACATGAAAGTATGAACTATTCCAAGTATAAGATAGAGGTATATATACTTCATAATATTCTTTTAAGTAATTAAGGAATATCAAAGTAAAGTATTTGCATGTTCAGGCTATATGAGTTGCTTCAGGTTGGGATACTGAAGAATATCTCGACCAAGCATTCATCAATCATGATAATGTAGCGTAGAGCAATTCCTAAATGCACATTACCTTATCGACATCACGACATTAATGTTAATGGGGAGGATTGATTATTAAGTCTTACATATCAACATTGATCAACAAAATGTAGCATGGAGTAATTCCTAAACGCACATTTTACACATCAAAGTATTGATGTAAGTAATATCAATGTTGGAACTGGAAGAAACTTCCATTATATTTCATGAAATGCTTTGCAAATAACAGCGATAACCCACAACCATATTCCAACTACAATGAAAAATGGATATCATACGAGTCATAGTATGATGTAAACCCATTATGTCATAAGAACATGTGTTTGGATGCAAAGAGTTTGTTAGGACATAAACAAACTTGCGTCAAGACAAACACATTGTGCATTTAGTGTAATAATCCTAACAGTTGTTTAGGATGTTACATAAATCCCTAAGATAGAAGATTAGGTAGTAAAGCAATAGAATACACTTCTATATAAGGGTGCACATCTCTATTAGAGATAGTGGGAGCTATATTGACTTGTGTTTAGTCAATGCTCAAAATGCACAAGTAGTTGGCATAGGAACTAGTTCCACAAGCACATGTGGAACAAAGAATGTTCTGGAGAAACATACTGCGTAGGAAGGATAAAACCATGGTGATGATTTTTATATTAACTATGGTCGGTGATCTATTATTCAAAGTGAATAATCTTTCCTACAAGTAAGCAGTATATGGAAATTATCTAAAATTGATAAGACTAACTAAAATTCAATTAATGGATTCCATGTATCAAAGTAAAAAAAGGGGCTATTATTTTGAATACTGTGGTGGGTATTCAAGTGAGTTGATACATGGATGGTACGATCTTAGTACCAATAAGGCTTGATTGGTTTCACCAAGTTGCTATGCCTAAATCAATTAGAATTTTACTTATCATAGCTAATATTTATGATCAATTTATTTATCATTGGATGTCATGACCACCAATTGTGGATGGTGTCTATACGACGCAACCATAAAGGGATGGTCACATCACAGAATGCTAATAAAGGTTTCAAGTTATTGAAATCCGGTTTAGGATTAAAGTAAGCAACATGATCATAGTATAGACATTTAAAACAAATGTTTTCCATGTGTCTACCAGAGGTTGGTGGGAGCACTAAGGTTTTCCAATAAGAAATATGTTCGGTAACATATGGAAAAAAGACATTGGTCTGACAGTTAGTTAAGAACAAAATGAAATTTACTCTCCAATGATTGACTTAAAGTAACAGCCTAAGTTTTGGGGAATAGGATCTACTAAGGTAGATCTATAGGTTGCTTGGTTTTAGTCAATCGTATATATAGTGACATTGTATTGAAAAATACATGTTGGAACAATTCAAGAGATGAATTGTTGCCCATGTCACAGGGCATAATCTCTCCATGTTGACCTGTTCGTGACATGGGAAGAGATAAATGCGGTGAGTTGAAATCCATACGTCAGAGCGATGGATCAATCACGTATGCCATCATATGTACAAGAACTGATATTTCCAAGGTATATTTTACAATAAGAAAATATCAGTTATATCCAGGAGCACTGCAAGGGATACAGTCAGAACAATCTAATTGTACTTCGGCAAGTACAAAAGATATGTACCTGGTAAGTAGAGAAGAAAGGATACTAGTTTTCAGGGATAAAAACTAGTTTTCCATAGATCAAGAGATCTAGTATTGCAGTTAGGCTAAAGGTGATGAGCGATTCAAGCTCATATAAGCCTGTGGTGGCCATATCTACAAGACCAAGTACATTGCAGCTTCTAAGATATCTAAGAAGTAGTTAAATGCAATGATTTGTTCCAATTCTTGGAATCGCACCTGGTGAGAAAAGTATTATCATAATGTAGATTATGATATTCTTACTAGCCAAGATGTCAAGTTATGACAGTGGACAAAAAGGCATATACTCGGGATACCATCTCTAGAGAAGTTTTAATCAAAGATATGAGGTCGCTATAGAAGAATAGCCACGTGGAGGAACCATGGTGGACCCAGTATCTAAGGCCTTTACTCAGCAGAAACATGATGCTTATCATGTGAGTAGCTAACAAGTTTGGTTATCAAGTTGTCTCTAGTGCAAGTGGGAGTGTTAAAATAGTGGGTGCCCTAGACCCAACTATTATGTGCTTTTGATTACCATATCGTGTATAGAGTTAATTATACATGATGTAATCTTAACATTATAGTGTAGACTTTTCTACGTCCACTATTGAAATGGTAATGTCCAAATATTAATTGTCGTATCGAAAGGTTATAACAGTTCCCAGGCTATAATGAGAACCTTTAGATACTATGACATTAATCTTAAATATATGTTCTATGGTCTAGATACATCTTACTAATTGGACATAGTAGATGTCTGACCATCAGGTTCTGGGGGATCATAAGCATTGAGACTTCTTCTCATGAAGTTCAAACTTGGTGATCTCTAGTAGTGAGATCATGAGGACTAACCCGCCAATAGGAACACCACATGTTTCAGGTGTCATTGTATGTTCTTATCTATGATCATGTGTAATGGTCTCCTGACTTGAGATCATTACCAATGTATGTCATTTGATTGCGTACTTTGATGCAAGATGAAAACCATGACAATGAATTCGTGGCGAGGTAATTTGTGTCGGGTGCGTCATTGGTGGAATGACATTGGTTGAATGGTCAAGAAAGGATTTGTCGCTTCTAGGTTATGGAAGTAATATATCTCTGGCCATGTTGATATGGATGGCAGTACCTTTATAAGACCATGGCCATGGAAGTTGAGGGTAAATCCATCCAATTACATCAACAAACAATAAAGCAAGAAAAAGGGCGATGACATGAGAGTGCTTCCTGCTTTATGAGATATTATAGACAAAGAGATTATATTACACAGTGCGTGTTCATAGGTTGGTTGTCGCTGCTGTGACAATCCTTATTTCTTCAGGGGCCATGATGGGTTGCTAGATCCCGCTCTTGGTCTGTGAATACTATTCACGGCTGTCGAAATAAGGGCCTAGAGGGTCACACACAATAGCATATTAAAGAATCTTCCCTATTCAGTTGAATAGGAGAATTGGACATAGTGGGCCCCACCACAAGGGTCTGAGAATTGTCCAAAGTTAAACGATCACCAATGAAATAAATAAATTCATATTATTCGAGTTTAGAATAATGAGTATTGAATTTATTTATTAAATGTATTTATGAGTTTTTAAGTAAATACATGAAAAAATATTAATTGAAGAATATTAAATTGTTCAAGGTTAAATTAACATTTATGGGAGTGATGAGTTGAGTTAATGACTCAATTATTATCATGTAATATATTTTAATATATTACAAGTAAATGATAATAAAATTTATGACTCAGTGTAGTAGTCATAAATGTCATTGATAGTGCGTTAAGTATTCGGGGGTCGGCGAGGCGATACCGGGTATTTTAATTCTGCACTATAAATAGAAGAGGAGGGGCATTTTCCAAACACTATTCATGGAGATTATCTCTCCTCTCCTCTCTCCCACATTCTAGAGAGAGATTCTCTAGATCCAAGGAGCTCAGATGGAGATCTCTCTCAGGCATTGCTAGCGATGCGATGCAGTGGTCGTTGGAGTTTCGAAGGCATCGTCACAAACCCGCGCTAGCACCTGGATTACGAAGAACGGTGCTCCCGCAGATTCCTTGAAGTGAGTGTGGACGATCTAGAGGAATTTGGCTTCAGATTCTTCGAGCAGCGATCGCCAAGGATGAGCAGACGTTGTGCATGGATTCAGATTTAAACCAGGTATTTTACGGTTTAATTTTGTGATTAAAAGCCTCCACGCGTGGTCCTCGGATAAGACCGGGCTACTCTTCTCCGACATCGACATGTTTACGTCGAACGTCGGTGGATTTTTTTTTAAAACCCACCTGTTTGGGGCTTCCACTGCATGCCCAGTTCCAACAATTGTTACCCCCATAACATCTAAGGTTTCTAATTTAGATCCCAGAATATGAATTGAATCATTATATTCAAATACTTTTGGGTACGTTCTGTATAATGATCTATATTTTTTGTTATATTTTAATATATATTTTTTCAAATATTCATTATTTAAATATCCTATAATTGTAGATGGGATGGTTTTTGTTTCTAGAACTATGACAGAACATATATAATGGAAAACTAAAACACTATACACATACATGTTTTATATTGTTTGTTTCCAAAACTATGACAGAATATATATAACAGAATACCAATGTAAAGACCCGTAAAATTCAAGGGAAATTTTTTTCTTAATTTTCTTTAGAATTTTACAAGAGCGCGGTTTCAGACGGCACCTGATTCCGAGGCCCGGAGTGCCCGGAATTATTTTCCGAAGTTTGGCTCGGGTACGTTCAGTGAACGAACGAGCGGGAATTCCTAACTTTTGATCCGGTGCTCGGAATTGAAATCCGAGGGCACCGATGAACTCGCAGCGCCGATATTCGCTTAAAGAGACCTTTTCGGGAGTTGCGTTTGTTGCGGGTTGAAAGTTACGTTTTGGGGTTTTTAGTTTGAGTTAAATAAAATTGTGAAGAACAATTTTATTACAACAAGTTAAAACCTATCAAAGGTGGTTGGAAGTGGGACCCACACCCACTTAACCTCCCTTGGGAGGATTAAGTGTGGTGGGGCCCACACGAACCCCTAACCTTTTCAAATTCTCTCAACATACTTAACCCCTAATTAATTGGCTTAAGTTACTCTTAATTAATTGTGGGAGTTAAGTCTTTTTGAATTTCAAACTTTGAAATTCTTTTGTGTTGTGTTAATAAAATAAGAGGTAGTCTTATTTTATTTGGAGTTCTTTGTTTTGTCTTTTTGAGAGCTCCTCTTCATCTTCTCCGGCGAAGAACGTCATCATCCTCAACGAAGAACGACAACACTTCGTCAAGGATCATCGACTCGGCGACCCGGTATCTTCGGACCTCTTCTTCCTCCTCGGACCTTCTTCGTCGGCAAACGAAGATCCGCCAACGTCGTGTCTCTTCGGGCATAACACTTCGTCAACGGATTTGACGAACGACGACCGCGACGCCCGACCTCCGCGATGCCGACTTCCGCGGGACGTAGACGATTCTTCGAATCTTAAACCCGAGGTAGGGGTTGTCGATTTCTTTTGGTATCCTTATTTTATTCTTGATCGTGATTTTATCAAGACTAACGTGTGACTTGATTTAATTTAAGTTGTGTTATTATTTTAACGTGAGGGGGGGCCGGACCCCACGAACACGGCCGAACCCCCCTCCATCGTTCTTGTTTAATTTTTGCGGAAGAAAGCAAGTGGCGTGGTGCCGTCGCACCACGCGATTGATCGTGCTTATATTTTACGTGGCGCCGTCGCGCCACGACGAGGAAAAATCTTCAAGAACGCGACGCCGTCGCGCCGCGTTGAAAGAAATCTTGGTACGGCGAAAGGGGCGCGGTGCCGTCGCACCGCGCCGGACGACGAACGCCGCGGCCGGTTCCGGGCCGCGGCGAGACGAGGAGACCGCGGCCGGTTCCGGGCCGCGGCGGAAGAAAAGACCGGCGGCCGGGCCGCCGGCGTCGGAAGCCGAAGGGGGACCGGAATTTCCGGTCCCGTTAGAGAAAACCGGCCGGCCAGCTGGCCGGCCGGATACCTTTAAAACCGGGGAATTTAATTCCCCGACCACCTCAATAAAACCCCCCTCTTTAAGAGGGGGGGGGGGGGGGGGGGCGTTTCTTTGAAGGAGGGGGCAGCCGGCCCCCTCGGTACGCACCAGCAGGCCCCCCACGTGGGGGGGCTTCTTTTAAAAAATGGGGCGCGGCCCTTGTGCCGCGCCGCCCCTCAAAAGAAACGCGGGGCTTAGCCCCGCGTGCGTGCGGCCTCCCCGCTGGCGACAGCCGCCGCCACCGCGGCCCGCCGCCGCCGCCGCCGCGGCCCGCCGCCCCCCGCCGCCGCCGGCCGCCGCCGCCGGCCGCCGCGCCGCCCAGGGGGGGTCGGGCCGGGTCGGCCCGGACCCGGACCCCCCCGTTTCGAACCAGATTTGGTTTTTGGCTCATAACTTGAGCCTCGGACCTCCGATCGACGAACCGTCAGCGGCAACGCGATCCTTGGATCGAGACGGTCGTTTCGGTATATCGCACTCAAGGTTTCGGGTTACTTTGAGTTCGGCCGGGTTGGTTCGTTCACGGAACCAACCGGGCCTTCGGAGCGGAAACGCTCATATCTTGAGCCACGAACGTCCGATTGACGCGCCGTCAGTCGCGTTGCGTTCCTCTTAATGAGACGGATCTTTTGGCATACTCCGCCCGAGGTTTGGACGCAGGTGGAGTACGGTCGGGTTGGTTTTGCCTTAAAAACCAACCGGGTCCCGGAGACGAAAAAGTCAATAACTCACAGACCGGGCGTTCGATTGACGCGCCGTCTGTTTCGTTGACTTCCTCTTGATGAGACAGAACTTTTGACATACTCCGCCCGAGTTTTGGATACAGTCGGAGTATGGCCGGGTTGGATTGTACCCGAAATCAAACCGGGCCCCTGGAACGGGAAAGCTGTTATCTTTCAGACAGGACGTCCGTTTGACGAACCGTCAGCGGCGTTGGTGTTTACGTTTAGTAACGGTCCCTATGAGTATACCCTATGGGAGTTCGGGGTACAGTTGAGATACGGCCGGGATTGGTTCGCACTCGAAACCAACCGGGCCCCTGGGACGAAAAGGCTAATAACTCACAGACCGGGCGTCCGATCGACGCGCCGTCTGTTGCGTTGAGACCCCTGTGACGAGACGGACCTTTGAGACACTTCTTTGTGGGACTTTGTGATACTTGGAGTATCGACCAGTAGCTCGTGGAGCGGACCCTCCCGGAGACGAGCGTGCAGAGTACGGAGACCGTGTAGCCGGCTGAGACCTGACGACTGCTTGATCGACTCGACTTGGAGTGAGTCGACTAGCCCAGTGGACGGAGCGCCCAGTAGTTGGTAGCAGACCCACGGCGGACGGAGCGCCTGTTAGTTGGCAGCAAACCCGCGGTACTCGACAGGAGGAGTACCTCAGTAGGCTATTTGGGCGAGCGCCCGGTATTTGGCGACAGACCCTCAGCGGACGGAGCGCCAGGTAGTTGGCCGCAAACCCGCAGTACTCGACAGGAGGAGTACCTCAGCAGTCTTAGGTTATTGAGCAGTACCTCGGAGTCGTGACAGGACCACTGTACACTCTAGAGACGGAGCTCTTCAGCAGTTACGGTTTCGATAATGAAAATCCTGGTTTGAGCTGAGACTTTTGACCTTGTGTTTACCTCATGATTGAGATGGGTCACCTGCTAACTTTGGTATATGTATGGGCATATACTCGGGTAGTGGTTATCCGTCGTTTTCACAATCCTTGTGTTTCCTCATACTTGAGATGGGTTATTTGATAACTTAGGTATATGTATGGGCATATACCTAAGTAGGGTTTATCTGTTGAGATCTTCTTGTGTTTATCCTTGTTGGTTTTAGTGAGACCTTGAGGGTCTCGGGGTCCCTACTGAGTATCGTTATACTCACCGCTGCACGGGCTATGCCCGCACCTCGTTGTGTTGGTTGCAGACGACGGACAGTGCTGACAGAAACCGAAGGTTCGAGGACTTGACGGTACCTGGAGGTGGACTATACGACGAGGCGGTACCCGGAGGTGGACCACTGGGCGGGACATACTCGGAGCGGGTGGCGGGACCCGGAGAGCAGAGGAGCTATCTGTACCCACCCTTCAGGTGGGATTTCCAGTGGACATCTCAGCGTAGCAGCTTTACTTTTCAGTCGCTGTTTTCCCTTTCGAGTTGTACTTTACAGTTGGGCTTGTATTTCCGGCCCCTTTTTACTTTTCAGCTCTTCTTTTGTACTTAGTGTTTTACTTCCGCTTGCTTACTCTGTGGTGTTTGTTTACATTACAAAGGCAATGCCTTCCCTTTTTCTGGGATTTACGCCTTGGTGCTAGTCGCCAGCCCCTGGCCTATGGAAGGCGGGCTTGGGGTAGTCACGGCACGGACCCCGAGGGCGGGTCGTGACAAATTGGTATCAGAGGAGTTCGGTTCTACCGCAGACTCTGATCTTTCTTTCTGTGAAGCAATAGTGTTAAGGGTACCGAGTGTGGTTTTCAGTTCAGGGAGTCCAGTGTTGGTGCGGGCGGCCGACGTATCCATACACCAGGACCCTGACAACTGATTTCCGACTTTGTGCACGAAAACACTGATTGCGTGTGTGTTTTCAAAGGTTTTTCCCCTTAAAACAGCTCAAACCAGGTCAGCTCACCAGGTATAATCATTTGATCGTGTTACGTTGTTTCTTTCAGGATGGCCCCACGACGGCAGCCAGTTAGGGTTCCGAGAATCGAACGTGACGACAGCCCACCGAGCGACGAGGCCTCGGTGCAGGGCCCTTTGTCAGCAGTGGCACCGGCGGTAGCTCTACCCGCCGAGCCCCCGATGCTTCCAGCAGCAGCCGCTGACGATGCACGTCGCTTCAGCGCACTGCATGAGTTTCAGCGCCAGCGACCGCCCAGGTTTCGCGGGGAGACGGATCCCCAGGCTGCAGCGGACTGGCTGGAGGCAGTGGTACGAGTGTTTAGGCTAGTGAGGACACCAGCAGACCTCATGGTGATCCTCGCTGCGAGCCTACTACACGCAGCAGCAGGTAGGTGGTGGAGCCACTTGTTTCAGTTTTGCGATGAGATGGACTTCGCATGGGAAGACTTCGAGACCTTCTTCAGGGTGGAGTTTGTGCCAGTATCTCTACACCCCGAGCGTGTACAAGAGATTCTGCCTTTGCCGCGTGTTTTTCGATCAGAAGCCGAGTCATCTGTGGGCAGTAGACAGATGATGCAGAGGTCCAGGAGGACCAGACCAGCAGTTGGGCGATCTCGGGTTTTAGGACCGGTGGTGCGGGGCACCCGAGGTGGGGTCAGAGCCAGGCGTGCCAGAAACGGACAATGTTACTCCTGTGGCGGAAAGGGTCACCTGGCACGTGACTGTCCGACTCCTCGATCCGCAGGCTTAGAGGGAGCCACCGAGGTTGAGGCAGCGACAAATGCTTGAGCAACCGTAAAGCAGGTGGACAGGAGCGGAACTAGTGGATACGTCTCTTGTACTTCTAGTTCCATGTTGATGTTGCTTTTGTGTAGCGTCTTGTATTATGAGCTGCAATAATAAAAGACGCATCCTTTGTGATGTTTTCATTCCTGTCCTCTTTTGTGATGTTACTAAGAGGTTCCAGTTGACTGTTGACTTGACCCTCACTTGTGAGACATCTACTGGAGGAGACCAGTTACCACGCACTGATGCCGACAGTGTGACTCAACCCTTGGAGGCGAGAGTAACGGTTGGATCTCTTAGTAGTAGCGTCGAGGCCTTACGACGTCATCCTTGGTATGGATTAGTATCATCCATGTTAGGATTGACTGTTTTAGGCAAAGAATGTGGTTCATCCAGGGGATGAGACCAGGTTTCTCTTATCGGCAAAGAAGAAATCTCGCAGCTCTTATGGGACCAGAGATGGTCCGGGCCACGTCAGAAGAGGTCCATGTCATCCAGGAGCGGATGAGGACAACACAGAGCCGGCAGAAGTCCTACGCTGACAGGAGGCGGAGGCCACTAGAGTTCGAGGATGGTGACCACGTCTTCTTGCGGGTCCCACCTCGACGTGGTATTCGGAGATTTGGCCGAGGCGGCAAGTTGTCTCCACGCTTCATCGGGCCTTTCCATGTCCTCAGTAGGATAGGAGAGGTGGCTTATCGCCTGGCTCTACCACCTCAGTTGCACCGGGTGCACGACGTCTTCCACGTGTCTCAACTGAGGAGATACGTGCACGACCCGACGCACATCTTTGACCATGGGGAGCTTGACATTGACGATGGGGTGACTTTTACAGAGGTCCCGGTGGAGATAGAGGACCGACAGGAGCGGGTCCTACATGGGCGATCGATTCCTCTTGTGCGCAACAGTTGGCGGCACGGGAATCTCCAGGAGAGCACATGGGAGCGGGAGGCTCAGATGCGTGCTCAGTACCCTCTTTTGTTTCCCTAGTTTTTGATGTAGCTTTACGGGGACGTAAAGCCCTGAGGTGGGAGTAATGTAAAGACCCGTAAAATTCAAGGGAAATTTTTTTCTTAATTTTCTTTAGAATTTTACAAGAGCGCGGTTTCAGACGGCACCTGATTCCGAGGCCCGGAGTGCCCGGAATTATTTTCCGAAGTTTGGCTCGGGTACGTTCAGTGAACGAACGAGCGGGAATTCCTAACTTTTGATCCGGTGCTCGGAATTGAAATCTGAGGGCACCGATGAACTCGCAGCGCCGATATTCGCTTAAAGAGACCTTTTCAGGAGTTGCGTTTGTTGCGGGTTGAAAGTTACGTTTTGGGGTTTTTAGTTTGAGTTAAATAAAATTGTGAAGAACAATTTTATTACAACAAGTTAAAACCTATCAAAGGTGGTTGGAAGTGGGACCCACACCCACTTAACCTCCCTTGGGAGGATTAAGTGTGGTGGGGCCCACACGAACCCCTAACCTTTTCAAATTCTCTCAACATACTTAACCCCTAATTAATTGGCTTAAGTTACTCTTAATTAATTGTGGGAGTTAAGTCTTTTTGAATTTCAAACTTTGAAATTCTTTTGTGTTGTGTTAATAAAATAAGAGGTAGTCTTATTTTATTTGGAGTTCTTTGTTTTGTCTTTTTGAGAGCTCCTCTTCATCTTCTCCGGCGAAGAACGTCATCATCCTCAACGAAGAACGACAACACTTCGTCAAGGATCATCGACTTGGCGACCCGGTATCTTCGGACCTCTTCTTCCTCCTCGGACCTTCTTCGTCGGCAAACGAAGATCCGCCAACGTCGTGTCTCTTCGGGCATAACACTTCGTCAACGGATTTGACGAACGACGACCGCGACGCCCGACCTCCGCGACGCCGACTTCCGCGGGACGTAGACGATTCTTCGAATCTTAAACCCGAGGTAGGGGTTGTCGATTTCTTTTGGTATCCTTATTTTATTCTTGATCGTGATTTTATCAAGACTAACGCGTGACTTGATTTAATTTAAGTTGTGTTATTATTTTAACGTGAGGGGGGGCCGGACCCCACGAACACGGCCGAACCCCCCTCCATCGTTCTTGTTTAATTTTTGCGGAAGAAAGCAAGTGGCGTGGTGCCGTCGCACCACGCGATTGATCGTGCTTATATTTTACGTGGCGCCGTCGCGCCACGACGAGGAAAAATCTTCAAGAACGCGACGCCATCGCGCCGCGTTGAAAGAAATCTTGGTACGGCGAAAGGGGCGCGGTGCCGTCGCACCGCGCCGGACGACGAACGCCGCGGCCGGTTCCGGGCCGCGGCGAGACGAGGAGACCGCGGCCGGTTCCGGGCCGCGGCGGAAGAAAAGACCGGCGGCCGGGCCGCCGGCGTCGGAAGCCGAAGGGGGACCGGAATTTCCGGTCCCGTTAGAGAAAACCGGCCGGCCAGCTGGCCGGCCGGATACCTTTAAAACCGGGGAATTTAATTCCCCGGCCACCTCAATAAAACCCCCCTCTTTAAGAGGGGGGGCGTTTCTTTGAAGGAGGGGGCAGCCGGCCCCATCGGTACGCACCAGCAGGCCCCCCACGTGGGGGGGCTTCTTTTAAAAAATGGGGCGCGACCCTTGTGCCGCGCCGCCCCTCAAAAGAAACGCGGGGCTTAGCCCCGCGTGCGTGCGGCCTCCCCGCTGGCGACAGCCGCCGCCACCGCGGCCCGCCACCGCCGCCGCCGCGGCCCGCCGCCCCCGCCGCCGCCGGCCGCCGCCGCCGGCCGCCGCCGCCGGCCGCCGCGCCGCCCAGGGGGGGTCGGGCCGGGTCGGCCCGGACCCGGACCCCCCCGTTTCGAACCAGATTTGGTTTTTGGCTCATAACTTGAGCCTCGGACCTCCGATCGACGAACCGTCAGCGGCAACGCGATCCTTGGATCGAGACGGCCGTTTCGGTATATCGCACTCAAGGTTTCGGGTTACTTTGAGTTCGGCCGGGTTGGTTCGTTCACGGAACCAACCGGGCCTTCGGAGCGGAAACGCTCATATCTTGAGCCACGAACGTCCGATTGACGCGCCGTCAGTCGCGTTGCGTTCCTCTTAATGAGACAGATCTTTTGGCATACTCCGCCCGAGGTTTGGACGCAGGTGGAGTACGGTCGGGTTGGTTTTGCCTTAAAAACCAACCGGGCCCCGGAGACGAAAAAGCCAATAACTCACAGACCGGGCGTCCGATTGACGCGCCGTCTGTTTCGTTGACTTCCTCTTGATGAGACAGAACTTTTGACATACTCCGCCCGAGTTTTGGATACAGTCGGAGTATGGCCGGGTTGGATTGTACCCGAAATCAAACCGGGCCCCTGGAACGGGAAAGCTGTTATCTTTCAGACAGGACGTCCGTTTGACGAAACGTCAGCGGCGTTGGTGTTTACGTTTAGTAACGGTCCCTATGAGTATACCCTATGGGAGTTCGGGGTACAGTTGAGATACGGCCGGGATTGGTTCGCACTCGAAAC
The DNA here is from genome assembly GCA_963277665.1 of Viscum album. Classification (NCBI taxonomy): domain Eukaryota; kingdom Viridiplantae; phylum Streptophyta; class Magnoliopsida; order Santalales; family Viscaceae; genus Viscum; species Viscum album. Next base: position 372,982,803 of record OY728163.1, on the reverse strand, counting down.
CAACCGGGCCCCTGGGACGAAAAGGCTAATAACTCACAGACCGGGCGTCCGATCGACGCGCCGTCTGTTGCGTTGAGACCCCTGTGACGAGACGGACCTTTGAGACACTTCTTCGTGGGACTTTGTGATACTTGGAGTATCGACCAGTAGCTCGTGGAGCGGACCCTCCCGGAGACGAGCGTGCAGAGTACGGAGACCGTGTAGCCGGCTGAGACCTGACGACTGCTTGACCGACTCGACTTGGAGTGAGTCGACTAGCCCAGTGGACGGAGCGCCCAGTAGTTGGTAGCAGACCCACGGCGGACGGAGCGCCTGTTAGTTGGCAGCAAACCCGCGGTACTCGACAGGAGGAGTACCTCAGTAGGCTATTTGGGCGAGCGCCCGGTATTTGGCGACAGACCCTCAGCGGACGGAGCGCCAGGTAGTTGGCCGCAAACCCGCAGTACTCGACAGGAGGAGTACCTCAGCAGTCTTAGGTTATTGAGCAGTACCTCGGAGTCGTGACAGGACCACTGTACACTCTAGAGACGGAGCTCTTCAGCAGTTACGGTTTCGATAATGAAAATCCTGGTTTGAGCTGAGACTTTTGACCTTGTGTTTACCTCATGATTGAGATGGGTCACCTGCTAACTTTGGTATATGTATGGGCATATACCCGGGTAGTGGTTATCCGTCGTTTTCACAATCCTTGTGTTTCCTCATACTTGAGATGGGTTATTTGATAACTTAGGTATATGTATGGGCATATACCTAAGTAGGGTTTATCTGTTGAGATCTTCTTGTGTTTATCCTTGTTGGTTTTAGTGAGACCTTGAGGGTCTCGGGGTCCCTACTGAGTATCGTTATACTCACCCCTGCACGGGCTATGCCCGCACCTCGTTGTGTTGGTTGCAGACGACGGACAGTGCTGACAGAAACCGAAGGTTCGAGGACTTGACGGTACCTGGAGGTGGACTATACGACGAGGCGGTACCCGGAGGTGGACCACTGGGCGGGACATACTCGGAGCGGGTGGCGGGACCCGGAGAGCAGAGGAGCTATCTGTACCCACCCTTCAGGTGGGATTTCCAGTGGACATCTCAGCGTAGCAGCTTTACTTTTCAGTCGCTGTTTTCCCTTTCGAGTTGTACTTTACAGTTGGGCTTGTATTTCCGGCCCCTTTTTACTTTTCAGCTCTTCTTTTGTACTTAGTGTTTTACTTCCGCTTGCTTACTCTGTGGTGTTTGTTTATATTACAAAGGCAATGCCTTCCCTTTTTCTGGGATTTACGCCTTGGTGCTAGTCGCCAGCCCCTGGCCTATGGAAGGCGGGCTTGGGGTAGTCACGGCACGGACCCCGAGGGCGGGTCGTGACAACCAAAACATTATAATTTCCAATAACATAGATGATTTGAACATATAGATGTTGGAAGGACTTGAAACTGTATAATTCTTGAGAAGTTACATTCCAGAAGTAGCTTACTTTAGCATTACTTACGTTTGTCTCTCCCACTATCCCACTCTGCTTCAAATGAATGTATGGAAGGTTGCTACTTCAAATTTTCTCTCCATTATTTTTTAATGCAGCTAAGCTATTTGCTGTAATTTATATCAAGAACTCTGTCTTGAAACACCTCCCACATTTTAAAATGATATTTTTGAATTCGTTTAATTCACTGTTTTAATGAACATTTATACACACAAAATTTATTTTGTTTTAACTTTGAATTATTACCTTTGAATTATATCTGAATCCCTCGCGCTATTTTGTTATTACACCCCCTTTTGAGTTCTTTTTAACTTGTTAAGATTAATTTAATTGCATATTTTTTAATGAAATTTTGATCTTCATAAATGAAAAATAACAATGATTAAAAACATATATTTTTGGGTTTAAAATGATATTTCTATGGGATTATTTTTATTTTATATAGGAAATAAAAAATAAAATGTTTTTGATCCCCACTTGCATTGTTGACCATGGTACCTAACTCATCCCCCATATGTGCAAGTATACAACCCTTTCAATCCCCATATCATCCGACTATGAACGTTTCCCAAGATTGAGGGCATGGCATTTTCGTTCTTTGTTATTCTTATGTTGGACTCTACAGATTCCTTCAGGCTTTGGGTTAGTGCAGTGTGTCGATGCCATCTTAATCACCTACATTATCTATCTCCACATTCCTTCTCTTTCTTCTCTATTCTCTTTTGTAGCTACGATTTTAGTCAATTATCAATTACTTTACAAATTACTACATTTAAGTTGCGTTGGTCATAAAAAACCAAGTGATCTTATAAGAATTGGGGATATTATGATTCCATTTCCCCCTATTTATTAATAGAAACGTACTTCTACAAATGTTTCTCTTCCTTGAATTATGTTGAAATTTATTTCTTGTAATGCTAATTTTTCTGTATATAGCAGAATTAGGAGATTAGCCCACACTAATGGTTAGTGCGCTATGAAACTATGTTTGTAATGAGATTTTAATGTTCCAAAATAATCCTGTGATTTTTGAATTATGATTATTCCAATTCATTTAAGAATTGATATATTTTTTTAAGGGATTTTTGATAATGTCATGTCTTCTTAACACAATCTAAATGGAAGGCTTTTGATGGTAAACATGACTGCTCTAAGAGGTGTTCAATAACTAGAAGAAGCCCTCCTTATGAATTTTATTCATGTCATAAATCTCTATTGGAAATTTGCGCAGGGATGATGATGATTCTCATATTGAAGAGGTGTTCGGTAAATATGGTGTGGTGGTAAATCCATGGGGTCATTTATGAATGAAAAACAAACAACTCACAAGGGTTTGGATTGGTAAAAATATCTAGTGAGAAAGAAAAGAATGATGTTGCTTCTTTTATTTATGGATAGGTTATAAATTTAGTATTTTTATAATTCATGGGTTTTGGAATTTATAGTTTCACTTGGCTTTTGGGTTTTTACATTTGTCTAATTACATCATAATTCAACTGACCCTATAGACCATAATAATAAGGTTTTGTGTGATAACACTTCACTTATGATATGTGCCTCTGTATAAGGTTTAGTTTAGAAACAAAGTGTTTATATCAATCATTTTATTTGTTATATAATTATTGGAATGGTGGTGGTGTAGGTTTTTAATGGCAGTGAAATGAGAGTGAACACTGTAGAGGAGCGGTCAAGGCCTGGTTCCTTTTGAGATCAAAGGTTTTGTAGTTTTATCACTAATGGTAAATATAGGGAATTATTTTGATTGGATGGAATATTTTCTTTTAGTTGTAGTTACCTGAGGCCTATAGTATACTTTTGCAACAAGGTACCGGTGAGAATGAAGCATACAATTATAATTATTTCATTCTTTAAATTTTCTAGAAATTCTTAACTTAACCACCATTTATTTTTTAAAACTATAACTAAATGTGCTACAAATTTTCATCTAATATTCATATTTCATATTTAATTATAACATATATAATAATTGTTGTATATATTAGGAAAATTTTAAAATTTCCTATTATTACATGATTTCTAATTCCATAATATTTCTTTTTCAATTACATATTTCTCCAAACCCAATCATACTGCCTTCCATATTACATTTTTATGAATGTAATACATTTATAAAAAAATCTATTATATCATCATTATTTTATTTATGTTAAATGAATATTTTTTGTATATCATCATTTTTATGAATATGCCCATGTTTTCTGTATTTTTTTTGTCATTTTTGTTTTTATTTATTTTGTTACTCTAATTTGTTGATTCATGTAATTTTAATTGTGTAACTTATTTGTTTCACATTTTAATTTTTTTTTCTATATGTGAATTTATATATTTGCAAGGCTAAATAAGATTTTCATAATAAAACATTGCTTGTGACTATATTATATAGATTACTTGCACCTGTTCATGCTTCAAATAACTTGTATCTATAAAATTACTGTTGTAAATTATTCAAATTTCATATTTTTGTTTCCTCATGTTTTCATTTCCATGTTTTAATTTACTCAAATATGATACCTTTGAAGTGACATTTTACTATTCATATTTGAAAGTTTACTTACCAAAATATTTAGAGAAACATGAATTCTTCCATTCTATGATCACAAACAACCAATTGAATTGGTTCTCTATGATTATCAATTTCATTTTTTTCATATTTAATTTCAACATATTCCATAAATATTATCTTATAAATGTGTTGTTAATGTTTTTTTTCTTTCAAGTTATCATTACATAAGATATTTCACAGGTATTTTTTACTCAGTTGAATTAATTAATTGATTGGTTTTTTTAGGTTTCATTTTCTCAAAAATGTTTTATTTAACTCATTAATTTTTTAGTCTATCCACTGATTGAAATGAAAGTTGACTTATATAATATAGAGTTTATCCAAGACCTGGCATTCATTCACTGTTTTTTTTCATTATAATTTGGGGTCTTTATATTTTTAGATTTTAGTATTATTTTAAAGGAGGGTTTAACTAGGACTAAATGTTCAAAAGTTTTGTCTATTAATTCATAAGTAATTTTTCCCAATCTAGAAAAAATGAGTTTATTCTACCGTTGAATGCGCATTGAACTTGAAAAATGACATATCATATCATTGGATATCCTAGCACGAGATCAAAGTGGGAATTGATATTTTAATCATTTTAGGATGGAAATAACAGTGCTAATGAATTGGAAAGGGTGTTAGCATATATTTACGCTTTATTCTAGAAGAAAATAGTTGGTGTTAGGATTAAGAATTTCCCTAGAAACACTTTCTCCTACTAAAACTAACATACATGGAGCTCTTCTATCCATGTATAGATTGAATTATGGTGAGATTGATTTAGCACACACTTTTCCAGTAAATTTGTCTTTTAGGTTGGGATCTAATGAATATTGATATTTTGTAGTAATTGTATTATACCCCATGATTTGATACATGATGTGAAATTCTCTTTTTCTTCTTATAATGTTATAAATGAATAAGAGTCCAATGAAGTATATGATCAATAAACATTTATCATAATAATGATGGTGAATTATTTTAGTTAATTTATTTTACCTTTTTATCACTCTTAACATTTTTATGTCTTTAATACCCATTTTAACCCTAGAAAGGAATTTTATTAGATAATATAAATTATGCAATAACTTGGCTCTTCTTTGAGGTACAAATCTTGGGTTTACCATCAATTCTCAAATTAATTGATTTAATATGGCCTAACGTGGATTCCCATTGAGGTCATAGAGATCTTAGAGGTGTCTGGGGTTTGTTCGGAGCTTAGAAACATCTTTTGGGGTGTTTTTATCCCGGCACACAATTAGTGAAAACTGTGTGGGGTAGGCCGCATGGTTCAACTAAACCGTGCGAGGTTGGACAGTGGGGGCTTACAGGCTGCACAGTTTGGGAAGACCATACAGGAGGTGGTGCACGCCCGTGTGACCTGGATTGCAGTTTCAACAGATTTGATAGAGTCTCTTCGCACAGTTTGTGCATGGTTAGTAAATTATGCTCGTAAACCATGCGAGTCCCCCCTTCTTCTACAATAGACCATGCAACATGGTGTACAGTTTGACTAACCGTGTTCCTAAATTGTGAAAAACAGATATTTTGGGTTAAATGAATAATTTTCCATTAAAATTCTTTAAAATCAAACCTTATCCTCCTTCCTTAGTTGCATATTAAAGGAACCCTTGGGAATCCATATTTGAAGCCTAAGATTGGATTTCTGATCCCTTCGCCATTCGACCTCCGATTCGAACGTGGTTTGTCTCCTTGGGTCCATAACGATAAGGCCTTAATTCCTTTTTAGCCTTTCTCGATTATTCTAGTTATCGATTGCGCTATTTGGATTTAGGCTCATATGCCCTAATTTCTCATTTTTCATATGTTCTTCAGATTTCTTTTAAACCAGGATGAATCAAAGCCTAATACTAGATGAGCTATCTTTCACGAGCCTAAGGTAGGTGGTCTCATTCCTTTCGTTGAATGTTAGGCTTTTTATATATGTCGGGGTGTCGTACATCCATTTTTGGGGTGTCACCTTAAATTGGAATTAATACTTTTTATTGAATATCGTGTTTTAGATAATTGAATAAGCATGATTATTCATTTTATATGTTGTACACCTTGAATAAGGACCACCATATGGGTGTGTTTCCTTGGATGACCCCTTTATGACTTTTAGCCTTGGATGCCTTTAAGGCATGCATATTTCCCCATGTCATGGGGTGCCAAATGGGTTTGATTATTAATGTAATTTCAATGTTTATATATTGTAATTGAATTAATTAAAGGGTATGGGATGGTTGATTTTCCCCTTAACCCATGTATGCCTTTATTGTTTGAAGTATGTTGCCTTTCCCATGTGATTGAGTAAAGGCTATGACTTGAATTAATGCGAATGGATTGAATTGATCTAAATATTGATTTACCATGTGATTTATATTACAACTAATCCATGTGATAGCTTGATAGGCTAGTTAGGTTTTTTATATTAAAAATGGCCATGTGAGTATTTTAATGGCCCTTGAATTGTTAGACCTTATGAGTTAAATTGAGACCATGATATGTAAAAAATTGATTAAACATGGGAAGCTCATTATTATGTTGTGCCCACGTGAGTTAAGTGATGTTAGATCTATGTATTAACATATTATATGTGTCACTTGTTATATGAAATATGCCCATGTGAGTAATTAAAAGGTCAATCCCTTTAAGGTTGGCCAAGGCTTGATACACTCCTTAAGGTGAGTTTAATTATTAAATGTTCTTGTTTTTTACCTTAGAATGTTAAATGAAATGTTTAAATTGATTTGGAATGGTTAAATGATAAATATCCTTCAGTGACACATAGATCCATTGAGGCATTCCATGGACGGGCTCATGTGACTATTGACCTTTATACCTTGGGTGACACATGGATCCACCTTAGGATTCCATGGACGAACTTAATGGTTAATTGTGATTAAGACAAGGGTGATACATTGATCCAATAAGGGATTCCATGAATGGACTCTTCTAGGGTAGGCCTATATGTTGAGTGATACATGGATCCAAATGAGGGATTCCATGGATGAACTCAAGGGGAATTTAATTGCATGTCATGGGTGATACTTGGGAATTCCTTATAGGTCCGCTAAGGACATACTCAGATGATATGGATTTATACCTCACCTAGAGAGATACTGGGTTTCTGAGAGGTTCTCCAGGGATGGGATTGTAGGGTGTTGGATGATGTTGCACCTGGAGTGATACTTGAATTCCAATTTAGGAATGTCAAGGACGAGCTCAGGTTATAAATGGGAAATTGAAATGGAATAAAGTATGACATGTCTTCCAAGCCAAAGTACAATATTGGATTCGGTCTTTACTTGTATTGTTTATATGGCCTTATGAGGCATCTATTGTGCTTATAGTTACATGAGGGATGTTGGGCCTATGCTGGATTTTGATATGTATAAAGTCAATGTAATAAAATTATTAAATGGATATGAAATGTATGTAAATGAAAAACAGTGCATGTAGGTTGTTTAATTTTGAGTATTTCCTTGCATACTACTTTCATTATTTTACACTACCAACTTATATATTCACCGAATGATTGGCACAGACCTTGGGTGGTTGTCTACTAGGATTTAGTCTCACACCTTGTTTGGATCATGTTTTGGACCCAAACATATTATATGATTGTAGGTGTCGATAAGTTTAAGCACCCTCCTATAAGTACTTGATATGATTTTTTTTCTAATATTTTCTGCTAGGGTATGCCACCGTGCATCATCATTTCGATGGATGATGGTCACATTCGTTTCCCCGTATTCCCGCTTTCCAAAGGCGGGTGACATCTATCACTTCTTCAACGATGTTTTCCCCTTGACCGAAACAAGATGATGGGATGTTGGTTTCTCCTTCCATTAATTCCTCCTCGGAACTATTCACCTAGTCTGGGTCTTCCTTAAAGATTAAGACATAGTTTGTGAACTCGTTCCTAGTGCCATATCTTTGTGGATGCCGGTTAATTATGCTAATTTTGTTAGGACATTTCAAAGGGTCAAGTCGGGGAAGCAACCTTCGGTTAGGAGAGTAGTCACACTGAGGCATCTGTGGAATGTATGGACACTGAAACACCAGAAAACCTATATTCTTCCTCATCAGAGGTCTTCTCAAGGGTGTATAAAACCGAGGCTTCCCATGGTGATCACAGGGTATCTTATGCCGGAGGCATGTCTCTGAGGTTTTCTTCAGCTTCCCATGTCTAACATGGGGTATTTAGTGAGTTTAATGTTTAGAGGAGGTAGATCAAACTGATCAGAACACTAATGAGAGTGGATCATATGGGTACCTCCCTAAGAGGGAGCATCTGGAAGGTTTACTAGATGTATGGATCCGAGCGCCCAATGAGGACGAACCCGGGATGGAATGTCCCCAAAAGGGAAGGTTTCACACCATGAAGGCTAATCTGGACAACAAAAAGGGAGGATAAAAAATGATGGGCCCCACAAAGGTGGACACCACAATTTACTATTGGATGGGATTAAACCTTAGAGAGGCTTCCTATGTACCCTATGTATAAGACAGGGATCAAAAACTACGTAGTTCGAATGGGTGATTCAGGTCTTACACATGGTTAGCTTCCCGAGTGCTGCAAAGATCAATGGGAGGAATGAGGCTTATGCATGGTTAGATTCTCGTATGAATGGCACGATCCCACAAGGATGTGGTATCCCGGGTAAGAATCATGATGGATATGGAGGAAGTATTGTGAAGTGGATGGTGAATGATATGGAACTGATGTGAAGATGATGGTAGTGATCTTAAACCTCAGGGAGGCTTCTTACGTATCCTGGTGGTAGGTAATCAAAGTCCACATAGTTTGGTGGGGTGATGGGACACCTAAGGAGGCAACCCATGAGAATGGAGTGCTTAGATGGGGACCCTAAGGAAGTAAAACCTCCAGGTTGGGGCATGATCTTCCTAAGACATAAAGGCTCAAAGAAAAGGCTAAGATGAGAAATGGGTGATGGGATTGAATCTCAGGGAGGATTCCTACATATCTCGATGGTGGGGAATCAAAGTACACATAGTTTAGGATGGGGTATAGAATCGGGGTATATGTAAAGGACATTGACCTAGAGACACACTGGGGCTTATGTATGGTTAGCAGCCCATCGCTAGAGGGACACTCTTAGTTGGAGGATTATGGTGAAGTGCGTTGATTATTAATGATTATAAGCCTTGGTGGATGGATCAAAACACCTCAGGAAGGCGGATCTGGGGGATGTGTCCCAAAAAAGGGAAGATGTCATATGAGGAGGGTTGATCTAGACACCATAAAGGGATGATCAGGGAAGTTGAACCCCATAAAGGGGAACACTAAGGTTTATCGTTGGTTGGGGTTAAGCCTCATAGAGGCATCCTACGTACCTGAAAGGGATCAAAACCCACATAGTTTAGAAAGAGAAAGAGGCTTGCAGTTTAACGTCATGCATGACATAGATGAGATGATGTGAAATAGTTGGGACATATAGAGTATGGGGAGTGAGTGGCTTGAACCTCATAGAGGCTTCCTACGTACCCTATTTAGAGGAAAAAGATCAAAGTCCATGTAGTTCCAGAGAGAGGGGAATGGGGCTTACATATGGTTAACAACCCAAAGTAATCTTGGGTCTTATGCATGGTTAACAACCCAAAGTCGTGTTGGGGATTATGCTTGGTTAGTGGATCAAATAGGATATCATGGTTGCTATTTGCTCTAATACCACATGAGTCATGCTCAGTGTGAGAAACAAGAGGTGATAGTATACCTAAAGATAATGTCACAAAAGGTGCGACCATGAGGGATGGTGAAGGTCTTATGCATGGTTAACAACACAGGGAGATGAATATTAGGACTTAATTCAGGAGGGAAGCCCGAGAATCAGTTCATAGCTTACGTCGAGACTTCTCAAGGCACACATGGTGAAAAATCTCAAAGGGAAAGAGAGAGAGAGAGTAGAAGATAATTGATGCTCATTCCCCTTCGAGTCCTCCTATACTTTTCATACATGCGGAAACTCAAAGTTTAACGTCATGTGTTGGGGACGTGGGTGCTTGGAAGTTTAATATCCTGCATCTCAGACAATGAGGACTCACTCCTCACCCCTTGTACTTACATAATTTGTACCAATGCACACTTGGGTAAGGGAAGGTATAAGAAATGTCAGGTAACAATGAGGCAGATGAGTGGTCAATAGAGGGGATCACATTAGTGTGGCTATGCGAAGAAGCAATATCCGTTAGCATGCCTATGTGAAGAAGCATAAGGCAGGGAAATGTAACATGAAACACCACTCAGGGAACCATGAAATTACTATATACGATCCTGGAGGGCCACACAAGAGAGGGGTTATCGAATGAAAAGGACTTTATTAGAGGGGATTAATGAAGATCTAATGCTTTATGAAAAGAAGGAGCTTTGCAAAGGAGGGTTCTTTGTGAATCATGGTGAAAGGGGTCTCCATGAAGTGAGGAGCTTCATGAAGCATGATGAACCATCCAAGGAACAAAGTCTATATGTGTTTAGAGGGTGCTTCACAAAGGCTGAATGCTCCGTGAAGTCCCGAGTTCCCAAAAGGGACTCCTAACTTCACGATGACTGTAGGGCTTTGCAAAGGGAATCCCCACTTCAAGTGGAGGGAAATTGGAAGAAAGGGAAAGATGGTTCATGATGCTCAAATACCTTGGGTGATGCATTTTCTCACTGGTTCGTAGAGCAAAGGGTGCTTCGTGAAATGGGAGCTCAGAAAGAAAAAGGTTAGGGTAGTAATGGTAATGGGGAGGGGTGATCTTGCTATTTATAAGAAACAAGTATCATGATGCTTGGAGGCACACCATGAAGAAAATCATGCTTCGAGAATAGAGGAGAATCTATTGGACTCATGAAGCGTTTTTTAACTACTTTGCGGTATTCGCAGAGCTCGACAAACTTGTTGAGGCATCCGTCACTACTTCACGGCGTTCTTAGAGCTCTTCAGACAACCAAATTCATGTTGTTCATGGTGGTAAAGGAATTGGTGATGAATCTTTTCAAAGTAGGCCCCTTTGGTAATTTTTTTGCCTTGTAAGGTCAAATGTTATCCCAAATGGTGTTAGAAATCCTTGATCGATCTTGGGAATATATTTCAGCACCAAAAAATTATCCCCTTAGAATGGGAGCTGATGAAAAAAGGAGGGTCATATTCTAAGGTTAGATCACTAATAAACTATAGGTCGCGAAGCTGTATCGCGATGAGGACGCACAGAGCATGAGGGAGATCGCCGCGAAGCTCATGACAGTTGAGGGCGCCATGAAGCTTGTGGGGTTGCTTCCTATAAATTTAGCATGAGAGACCCCATTTGTCTATATACTACTTACATGATCTTGTGCTCAAGCTCTTAAATCATGAATCTCCAACACCCCTTTGAACACTCTTTACGAATTGGGGTCCTTAGATTGGTGCTTCGTGAACACTACTTAGTGAATCGATGCATTGCGATCCTTTATTTCTCTACAAACTATGCTGAGTCCTTTGAGGCTCTGCGGTCATAATCTTTGTGAATGTTCTCTATGAACAAGATTTATGAACATAGGAGAAGAATAAAAAAAGTCTCGAAATAAATGGATGCATAAGAAGCTTCTTGGGAGGTGCTTGAAGATGCTTCTCGAAGAGAGGAAACAATGAACAACGTCCAAATTGGGGAATACATGTGAATTCATTCCAACCATGAGTCCTTGGTGGAGATCCTATTAGAAGGGAAAAATTATTACCCCCTATTCAAGAGATTTCCATTATACAAATTTGGTTTGAGGGATGGTGTTTTATCCCTAAAGTGAGTAGGGATGAACCGATTTACTGGTTTAGGGGCACGCTGTGTCAATACCAGTACTTCAGAGAAGCCGATGGACACACCTAGAAGGATCATATGCCTATCACCACCGAATGTCATTACAACCATGTCAATGATGTTGATGGGAAGGCATTGAAACCATAGGAATATCCCCCATAATATCACACTATTCTCAAGGTGGGTTTGGGGAACCTGGAGAAAGGGTGGACCAATAATTGGGATCTATGCTAGTGTCACGACTTGTCATAATGGGGCCCGTGACACGACTCCCCAAGCCTACCTCCAATAGGCCAGGGGCTGGTGACTAACACCAAGTAGGCATATCACTAACATGTGAGACATTTCCTAAGTATCTGTACACACATACACATCTCCAAGCCCAAAATACTAAAATATAAAAACCCCTAAGAAAGTAAATGCATGCATACCACTATCCCAACCAACAGAGTATGATAGAAGTAAATCAAGTAAAGCAAACTGGACCGTAATACAAGCCCACCAAAAGAGTATGTAAACTACAAAGTACAACCTATACACAAATAGGAACTGGGACTACTTCTCGAAGCCATAGAAACACCTCGACCTGTCTGAACTCACAAAGCTCTGTCTAGCCCTGTTCCACCCTGGACTCTATCAAAAGTTCACTCGTCTGCACAAGACATGACACGTATGGGAAAATACCATGCAGGGGTAAGTATAAAAATACTCAGTAGGACACCCTAAAACCACAAAGAAATACACAAAGGAAAGATACAATTAACTATACATAGTTATATGTATACAACATACAAGAAGGATATCTATATATAATCAAACAAGACACACAGTCTAGAGGTAAGTCACAACTACTGCATACCACCACTAGGGATCTGGTCCGAAGATTCCACGAAGCACTCATCTGGGAGAACACACTTCTGATTCTGATAGCATTGATGACATCCATATGAGAAGTAACATTCTTCAAAAACCATCATGAGAGATATACACTGATAGATCTGAAGATAGATATGATACATCATATGAGTATCAAAGCTAGGTCCATGGGGTGATACCAATAACTCTATCTAGAATAACCCGCTAAGTAGAGGATCAACACCTGGTAAAGTTGGTCATGTGTATACCCATAACTCTACCTAGAGCATGAATAATGAATATAGGATCCCTCACCAGGCCTCTCGTGGGATTCCAATAACTCTATCCAGGAAGTCCTGCTCAAGGGATCATACTCTAGTGTGTAGGAAATGATACACACCAACCTTAAAGGAAATGATAAAGGGAATAAACCCTAACAAAACTTTTCTAAGAGACAGTGTAAAAGGGATCTAAGCCATGTAGAAAGGGATACACAACGTGTAGTAGGATCACACATAGTGTCCCTTGACCCCAGGTACTACTAGTGTACAATGACCCATGTCAAGAAACATGTCATGTAGAAAAGGTATACATAATGTGTAGAAAGGATTACATGCCATGTTTGTCCATGTGAGGTCCTCCCATGTTCCTAGACCATATAACAATACATAGCGTTAACCCATGTCCACCTACCCATGTACCAGTACATGGGGTAGCCCATGTAGCTGGTCTAGGTCTGGCCATGTGGTGGGGTACATGTCGTGTACTCCACCCTATGTCCGTGTATCCCTTGAGATACACGCCATGTCCCAGGGAAGGGCCCAAATCCCATGTGATAGATTTCAAACACTATGTGACACTTTTAAGGCTTCCTGAAACCCTAGACACTACTCAGTGGATCCCACATGGTGTGTATCACGAGATACATGCCATGTTCTTCATGATTTTCCAGAATCGTAGTTCTTCCTCCGCACACCTTGGCCGATCCTCTGGTGCTCAATCTGTTGGTCCGTTCATCCTGAAAATGAAGATCCAAGTCCTCCTCATCATCATAACACTAAATCAGTGAGTTTCAGGCCTTCAATAGGCCCCGAAATCCAATTTTGATCACCTACATGAAGAATGATTGAAGAATAATATCTCCTGAAATACTTTGATCCGTATATTACCATTGTTGTCGCACCTCCTCTAGGCCATCCTGATGCCGAATCTAAAATCTCAGATAATTGCACCATTAATTAAAGGTGTAATGACCATCTATTCATATCCCGTGAATAATGAATAATGATCAGAAAAAGGGGATTTTTTTACATAGAACAAACTAGAGGAACGAACCTCTGCTATTGTTCATCATAGACCCAATCCATTCCCATAAGAATTATCAATAATCTAATTAAAACAGATAATCATCATCATCCCCAAATCAATCCTGCAATCAACCCATCCTGCAAGGATGATCGAACCGTGGGTCAACATGTTCATGGGTTGATCCACATTCATCGTTGATTCTAATAATGGGAAAGAAGGAATTGAAATCACAACACCCTACCTAGGATTTGGATCATTCACTATCGAGGATTCATTGCCGATGGTGATCCATCAAGAATGATCTCGATCCACCGTCTCGTTGTTGTCCATCGATATATTTCTCTAAGGTTCCTCTCTAGATATCATAGAGATTTATATAGGGTTATGAATTCTAACCCTGGGTCCCTTTCCTAGCTTCTTATTTAAAAACAAAAAATGATTTACTACGTTGCTGTGTAACGTTAAAATAAAATAAATCTTTATTTTATTTTATACTTAAAAATGTACAAAATCTAACTTTCACAGTTGACCCATACTGGCTAATGTTAGGCCTCAAATAAGGTAAAGTTGCTACTCTAAACACAATGGTGTCCTCATATTTCTGACTTTGGCACCTGTTTAGAAGTTATTCCACTTTTTTAGGAAAACCGCTCACACATGCTATTAAATATATTTAAAACATTTATTCTGAGCACACTGGTCCTCATAATCACACGCTGTCTCAGCCCCTTATCTCAAATTAATTCCATATAATATTTAAAAATAATACACAGAAAATTCGAGACATTACATTCTCCCCACATTAGGTCTTTATGTCCCTAAAAATCCAAAACAAAAGGCTACTAAAAAATATGTGGGTACTATGCACAAATTTGAGTCTCCTTCTCTCATGTGATCTTCTGAAGATTCTCGTGTTTCCACTAGACATGCACCAAGGGAATCGCTCACCCACGAAGTATCCTCTCATGTTGATCCTCGATCTCCACCAGGTACTCTACAAAAGTCGCTCCATCCTCTGTCTAGCTCTCCCAGTCGATGACGTGTGATGGATCATGCACGTACCTCCTCATCTATGACACATGTAAGACATCATGTTCCTAGTGCAACTACAGGGGTAGAGCTAGGCGGTACGCCACCTCACCAACTCTATGTAGTATTTGAAAAGGGACTATAAACCTTAGAGATAATTTGTTTCCCTTGCCAAATCTCTGAAACCCATGTCGAGGTGAGACCTGAAGGAACACATGGTCTCCTTCCTCGAACTCCAAAGGCCTTCGTATCCTATCATCATACGACTTCTGTCGAATCTATGCAGTCTTCATCTACTCCTAGATGATTTTTACTTTCTCAGTAGTAGCTCACACCAACTCTGGGCCCATAAGTGTTGACTCTCTTAGGTCATTCCAACAAAGTGGTGACCTGTAGGGTTTCCCATACAGAGCCTCTAATGGTGCCATACCAATAGTGGAGTGGCAATTACTGTTGTATGCAAACCCCACTAGTGGTAGGTCATCCTCTCAGCTATGAATAAAGTCCAAGATGTAGGCCTGCAACATGTCCTCCAAAACCCGAATGGTCTTCTCCATTTGGCCATCCATCTAGGGATGAAATGATTTGCTCAAGCGTAATTGAGTTCCAAACACCTCTTGAAACCCCCTTCACAACTGAGATGTTAAATGAGCATCATGATCTGAAAAAATCATCAATGAAACTCCATGAATATACAATATCTTATGCATGTAGAGGCATCCCAAGATCTCTACCGAACTCTGCTCTCGAATGGATAAGAAGTGGACTGAATTGGCGAGTCGTTAAAAAATCACCTAGATGGAATCGTGTCCCCTGTACATATGTGGTAATCCCATCATGAAGTCCATGGATATCCCATCCCAATTACACTCTGTCATCTCAAGGGGTTGAGACAAACCTGCTAGAACCTAGTGCTCAGCCTTTACTTACTGATAAGTAAGGCATCAAGAGACAAACTTTGCAACTCTCTTATTCACTCCTAGCCACCAGAAATGACATCAAAGGTCCTATTAAATCTTCACCACACTTAGATGTACTGCCAAATGGGATATATGAAACTCCCTTAGAACCTCATCCTGCAATGCCACTAGTACAACTGTGCATCCTCTTAAAAGAACAATAGGCTCCCCACCTTTCGAATTTCCATCAGTAGAATGTTCTACAGATATCCGAGTACATAGAGTCTTGAAGTTAGTATCATCTGTCTCAAGATCAGATCCTTCTGAGAGAAGATATACTTGAGACTCTTGTGATCATATTAGACGATAAACCGCTCACCCATCAGGTAGTGTCACCACATCTTCAACGCGAAGACTACCACTACCATCTCAAGATCACGGGTCACGTAGTTCTACTCATGTGGACTCAACTAGAATGAACTGTAGGAAATCACCACTTTCCGCTACATAAGAACAGAACCAAGTATGGTCCCTAATGCATTGCATAACACTACATACTCGACGTCCTCCTTCAGCAATCTCAAGATCAAGGCACTCATCAAACTCTACCTCAACCATTGAAAATATTATTGGTACTTCTCTATCCACATGAAAGGCTACCCATTTCAGGTCAAAGATTTCATCAGTGCTAATATCCTAGAGAAATTAGGGATGAATCTCTGATAATATCCTGCCATCCCAAGGAAGCTCAACACCTCCGTCAAACTCCTAGGTGAATCCCATGCTAACACTGCCTCCACCTTGGCTAGGTCTATTACTACTCCATCTATTGTGATATCATGTCCCAAAAAGTGGACCACCTGAATACAAAATTTGTACTTAAAAAGATTCCCATAAATCTAGTGCTCTTAGAGTAAATCTAGAACTATCCTTAGGTGTCTCACGTGATCCTCCTCGGATGCTGAGTACATAAGGATATTATTGATGAAGACCACCACAAACTATTCTAAGTATGTCTAGAAGATTCGGTTTATGAGTCCCATGAACACTATTGGGATGTTCATCATGAAAAAGGGCATCAAAAAGTACTCATAATGGTTATAGCAGCATCTGAAAGTCATCTTCGGTACATCCTCATCTCGTACTCGCGGTTGGTGGTAGCCTGATATGAGGTCAAACTTTGAGAACCATTGTGCCCTTCTCAACTGATCTAATAGGTCATCTATCCTCAGTAATAGATACTTATTCTTCATCATCACCTAGTTCAATAACCAGTAATCCACATACAACCTCAATATCCCATCTACCTTTTTGGAAAACAAAACTAGGGTTGCCCAGGGTGAAACATGGGGTCTCACGAAGCCCTTCCTCTACAAGTCCTCCAACTGCACCCTCAGCTAACTAAGCTCTATGGGAGCCATCCGATATGTTGGTGTAGATATCAGTGTCATCTCAGAGTGTAAATCGATGAAAAAGTCTATCTCCCAATGAGGAGGTAATCCTAGAACATCTTTAGGGAATACGTCCTCATACTCTGAAACTACTGCTGGGAACTGGAAACTCATAACATCTGCTACACTGAGGGTTGGGTTAGCCAAGTGATAAGTGATTGGCTGCACCCTCCTATGCACGAGTCCATCCTATGCTTCTTGAGTTTCCTTTTCACTGACAAAGTAAAATCTCATTCCATTGTTGCGGACACACCACACCCTTTGCCCAAAACAGTCAATATGGTCATGGACTAAAGATAACCAATCCATATCAAGAATGACATCATAAGGCCTTGATGCTTCCACTAAGAGGTTCCAACCAAAACTATCACCTTTAGGGGTAAGATCACACTATCGATAAAGATGTGTGATCATTGAGTCTCCTCCCATAGGTGTCTCCAAGCGTAAAGGTTAAGTAAATGATTCTACTGGAATATCAAGGTCTCGAACAAGATATGTAGAGAGAAAGGAATGACTAGAACCTAGGTATATCAGTATGACAACTAGAGTAGAAAAGACACATATCGTACCTTGAATCATACCTAAAGCTCCTAGGTAATAAGCCTTGACCGCATGAAGCTATCCCTACCCCTATCCTCTAGCTCCCTAAGCCTGGCGTGGACCTCCTGGGGGTGGTGGGGGTAACAAGTCAAAACATCAACCACCTCCCACTGCTCTCCTAGCTCCTCTTCCACATTTTCTGCCCTGCAGACATGCCTGCTCCCGACTCTGCCTCGATGGTCTATCCACTGTCTCCTTGTCAGCAACACAATGGGTTGGACAATCTCAAGTGAGATGTCCTATGCTGTCACATGAGTAGCATCAACTCTCTCTAGAATGATTGTATCCACCCTATAAACCATGAACTATAGATCCTATATCCTAGGACCTCCTCATAAAATGTATCCCATGTTTGGATCCCTGAGACTAACATTGGATCTCTACTGCTGGGGTCTCTACACCTGTCTATCTACTGCTTACTATTGATGGTTATCTCTGCTCATCCAAGAAGCTCTCGACCACCAAAGCTCGCTCGAGCACCCCAACATAAGTAGGAATTCTCAAAGGGATAATACTGGCTCAGATGTCTCTGCGCAGACCTCTCTCGAAGGTCTGAGGCCTAAAGTAATAATCTCTGACCATATCCATCTAGTACCTAGAGAGGTTGGTGGACCTTGATGAATAATCAACTACCATCATACTGTCCTGTTGGAGCTAAATAAGATTCTGTATACGCATATCTCTCAACATAACTAGTGAAAAAACCTCTCTAAAGTGGTGATAAAATTTTTTCCATGAGAGTGTCACCTCATCACGAGTCTAGATAGCCAAACTCCACCATTTACCTATTGAGACTTATATAAGGCTTGTTGCCAGGATTACCATCCGATCGGCTGGTGTCCCGACTAGATGGAAAACTTGGGTCATCGCCTCAAGCCAGTCCTCAACCGCCTGAGGGTCGGGCTCACCTTGTAACTTAAGGGGTATCTGTCTCTAAAACTCATGGAGTGCGCTTAGCCTATGCTCCTCATCTTCCGGTACTATAGGTACCACGAGTAGATCTACAGGTGGCGGTATAGCGGTTGCACCACTTGGAGGTAACATCTAGGAAAATGGTCCCTATACTGAAGCCTCGTCACTGAGGGGGTCATCCTCATGATCTAGATACTGAATCCTAGATGGTATGCATCAAAGAGGCATCCTGTAGGAAAAAAAGATGTACCATGGTCAATGAGTATATCTGGATAGCTAACTCAAGAAGGATATAGAAACCACAAACCATTCCTATATGATGCATGTACCGTTTTTTCCCTATAACTAGTGTTCTTATGTACCGATTCGAAAAGAAGGTTATTAGAGTCCTGATGTATGGATATATCAGCCGCCGCACAAACACTGGAGTCCCTGGCATGAAAGACGAAATCAAAACACTTAACATTGTTTCCCCAAACCGAACTCACATACTCTTGATCATAAGGTAGAATGGAACACCTCTGATACCACTATATCATGACCCATCCCAATGGGACCCATGCCACAACTCCCCAAGCCTGCCTCTAATAGGCCAGGGGATGGTGACTAGCACTGAGTAGGAATATCACTAACATGGGAGGAATTTCCTAAGTACCTACACACACACACACACACACACATCTCTAATCCCAAAATGCTGAAATGTAAAAACCACTAAGAAAGTAAATGCATGCATACCACTATCCCAACCAACATAAGTACGATAAAAGTAAAAAAATTAAAGTAAACCAGGCTAAAATACAATCCCACCAAAAGAATCTATAAACTACAAAGTCCAACCTATAAAAAATAGGCACTGGTACTACTACTCAAAGCCATAGGAACACCTTGGCCTGTCTGAACTCACAAAGCTCTATCTAGTCCTAGTTCACCCTGGACTCTGTCAAAAGGTCACTCGTCTTTAAGAGACATGACACGTGCGATCAAAACCCGTGTAGGGGTGAGTATAACAATACTCAGTAGGACACCCCAAAACCACAAAGAAATACACAAAGGAAATATACAATCAGCTCTACACAAATATATGTCTACAAAATATAACAAGGATATCTAGATATACTCAAACAAGACACGTAGTCTAGAGGTAAGTCATAACTACTGCATACCACCACTAGGGATCTATTCCAAAGATTACATGAATCACTCATCCAGGATAATGTACTCCTGAGTCTGATAACACTGATGACATCCATATAAAAAGAACTGTTCATTGAAAACCATCATGAGATAGATACATTGATAAATTTTAAGAGAGATATGATACATCAGATGAGGATCATATCCAGGTCCATGGGGTGATACCAATAACTCTATCTAGAATAACCCACTCAGTAGAGGATCGATGCCCGGTAAAGTTGGTCATGTCTATACCCATAACACTACTTAGGGCACAAAGAATGAATATAGGATCCCTCACTAGGCCTCTTGGGGGATTCCAATAACTTTATCCATGAATTCCTACTAAAGGGATCATACTCTAGTGTGTACTAAATGATACACACCAAACTTCAGGGAAATGATCAAGGGAACAAACCCTAATTAAACTTTTCCAAGATATGGCGGATATGAGATTTAAGCCATGTAGAAAGTAATACATAGTGTGTAGTAGAATCACATGCCGTGTCCCTTGACCCCGGGTACTGCCCATGTACAACGGGCCGTGTCAGGAAACACGTCATTTAGAAAAGGTATACACGACATGTAGAAAGGCTTACACGTTGTGTCCATCCATGAGGGGTTAACCCATGTCCCTTGACCATGTGTTGGTATATAACATCAACCTATGTCCATATTCCCATGTACTAGTACATGGGGTAGCCCATGTAGCCGGTCTGGGTTTGGTCTTGTGGTGGGGTATATGTCGTGTACTCCACTACGTGTCCGTGTATCCCATGAGATACACGATGGGTCCCAAGGAAGGTCCCACACATCGTATGATAAATTTTAGATGTCGTGTGATACTTTTACGGATTCCCGAAACCCTATATTCTGCTTAGTGAGGACCACATGACATGTATCATGGGATACACGCCGTTTTCTTCATGATTTTCCAGAATCACAGTTATTCCTCTACGCACCTCGACCGATATTTTGGTGCTTGATATGTTGGTTCATTCATCCCAAAACTGAAGATATAAGGTCGCATTGTCATCATAACACTGAATCAGTGAGTTTTGGGAATTTAATCGACTCCAAAATCTGATTTCAATCACCTTCATAAAGAACACTCGAAGAATAATATCTCTCGAAATAATTAGATCTATCCGTCGCCATCGACATCACACCTCCTCTAGGTCATCCCGATGATGGATATACAATATTGGATCATTGTTCCATGAATTCAAGATTCAACAATCATCTGTTCATATCCCGCGAAGAATGAAGAATGCTCAGGAAAAAAAGGGGAAAGAAAATTTACATAGAACAAACCCGAGGAACAAACCTCGACCATTTTTCATGACAACCTTGATATGTTCCCATAAGAATGATAAAAAAGGTAATCAAAACAAATAATAATAATCATCCCCAAATCAATACCACAATAAACCCATCCCACAAGAATGATCAAACCGTATATCAATATGTTTGTGGGTTGATCAGCGTTCATCATTGATTCTACGATCGAGAAAGAAGGAATTGAAATCACAATTCCCTACTTCAGATTTGGATCATTCGCTGTCGATGATTTGTTGCTGATGTAGATCCTTCAAGAATGATCTCGATCCATCATCTCGTCATTGTCTGTTGAGATATTTCTTTAAGGTACCTCTCAATATCTCTTAGGGATTTCTCTAGGATTACAAATTCTAACCATGTGTCCCTTGATTAGCTACTTATTTAAAAACAGAAAATACGTCACTATGTCACTGCACAATGTTAAAATAAAATAAATCTTTAATTTATTTTATTCTTTAAAACATCCAAAAACTAACTTTTATAGCTGAACCATGCCATCCAATGTTAGGCCTTGCCTAAGGTAAAGTAATTTCTTTGAATGCAATAGTGCCCTCAAATTTTTGATCCAGGAATCCATTTAGAAGTTATTCAACTCTTTTAAGAAAACCGCTTGTGCATGCTATTAAATATATTTAATATATTTCAATCATTTATTTTGGGCACATAGGACCTTGGAATTCCACGTCATCTCAGTGCCTGGTCTCAAATTAATTTCATATAATATTTAAAAATAATACATGGAAAATCTAGGACATTACAATCAGGGTGGTAACTTCACATATGAATGGGCCTGGGCCTACTGGGTATGATTGTACTATGAAAAATTTGGATTGAAGCTAAGGTGGGTTGGTCTATATGAGGCTGTGTGGGATTCTCAATCACACATTTTCCAACCGAAAGACATAATACCTAAACTGCTGAGTATGTGGTTTTTTAGGACCACAACATTCCACTTTCATCACAGGGAGGTCGACATCAACCTATAAGATGTCCACCATATTTTAGGGATTCCAATTCTAGGGGTAATGTATGATGAATTTCTCCATAAGGAGAACACATGGGAGGATCTTGAGAAGATTCCATGGATGGAGAGGACACTACTAGACCTGGTTCTGGGATAAGATAAAAAGTTAGTGAGGGACATCCACTTCAAGTAGTGGTTCAAACATTTCCTACCTGGAGCATCCTACCGAGGGAGAGGAGGCACCCAGGAAACCGCCTGTGAGGCCTCGTACCTACCCAAGATGGGCTCAACGTAGCAAGGAAGGTTCTTAATAGTGAATCCTAGAGGAAAAACAATGGAAACTATGGGTTTACAACATAAATATTGAGCATCAATCAATGGTTAGGTTGGTTGGGTTTATCTCCAAACTCATTTGCGGATGGATGCTACCGGTTAGGGATGCACACATGGGTGCGCGTCTGAGAACATTTATTATGGAGTCCATACTAGCGATGGGGGAACACATCAACCTTGGAGTTCCAGTGTTGGAAAAACTATATAAGGTTCATTGGCGCATTAGTGAGGGGAAGAATCCATAATGTGTATGCAGACCACTTCACTTTCTGTACGGATGGTTGGCAACACACAAGAGGACGTATGAATATCCGAACCGCATTTCCCCTCCCGAATTAGACTTTAGACCAGGCATTATAAATGTTGTGGGGAGTTTCCCAATCAAGATGAACCTATCAAAGGTGCTGAATAAAGTTTGGAGGGTGGACATATTCAACTTCTATCCATTTGAGCTGCTGATGGGGGTATTCACCGATGATGGAAAGGGAACTGAGGAGCATCGATCATATCTCCTGGCCTTTCTAGGTGGAGTTCTAGTGGTGTAGGTAGTTTGTGAGACTATATATGAGCCATATACCCCACATCACTTCATTAGGTAGTTCCGGTGTGTGCAGAGGTTAACTTCGAAAGTCTACCTAGGAGTACACCATGAGGATCACCTATGTGTGATGAGTAAACTTTGGATAATGTTCACATGGGAAGATAGGAAGATGCAGAACAAGATTCCTCCACCTACTGCCACTTATGGGGTAATTGGGGAGTAGACAAAAAGCTGGGAGGTAGCCTATCTAAGAGAGATGCTGAAGCAATGGACTACCCGAGCCAACAATGGGGTGACCCCTCCTCCCCAAGGTTAGGGTCAAACAATGGTAAGGGTGTGTCACAGTGGTAGGGTTGATGCACATCATGGTGGTGGAACTACAGAAGCATCATGGAAAATAATTCTAAGGCCTATGTCTTTCAGAAGTAAAAGAAGAGAGGCAGTGTCAGTAGAAATAGTGGCTCCAATGGGGAAGAAATAGGAGGAAGGAGAACCATCAAGTGGATTATGCCAAATACCTACCCAAGAACTCGGGAAGTGGCTACATTGCATGGAAAAACCCGAAGATGCTGTATATCCTTGGGCATGGGAAGCTTGAGATGTTAACAAGTGATTCCTCAATTATTTTTAAATGTGGGACCATCTCAACTAGTTCGGGATGGATCTTCCAGACATTGGTTAGGCCAGGGACAAATTTTTGGTATCCCAGGTAGAGGGGGAGTGGTATGTGTTTGAGCTGGAGGCCTTTGTGCATTCTACAGGCACTTCACATCCAATGATGACTCAGGTAAAAGTAATACTTGATTTAACATCCCCACCATAACTATATACTACTGAGATATTGGAGTGCTTCCATCTACCCAAGGGATCAGAAGGGTCCTAGGGAGAAGATGCTGATAGAGGGAGTCCTCTAGAGGAAGGTGAGGTTGTAGCCTCAGAGTTGGGGGAATTCATCGAAACTATTGATGTATTCTCTAAACCATTACTTTATTCTATGATCTCACTCATGTTATCCAGGTATCAAATAAAATTTTCTCCATATAGAAGAGCCTTACACAGAAGAACCCTTCCCATGTGACAATGTATGTAGAGGGACAGGCTCTGGGACCTGTTTCTAGAGCGGTGGTGAGCACAAGATCTAGCAGGGACGTGGCCTTTCTAGAACCTTCAGATATTTCAACCATATATGAGGGGGCATATACTAGAATCTTGAAAGTAACAACTTGGGAGCATAAGAAACCATCACTGTATATTTGTAAGTCTTCTTCCTCACAGAGTTATATATGTTGTTCACCCAACCAGGTCAATTGACACCATCCTTGTATGAACAGTCCTTGAAGCTGTGGGCATGCTATTAGTGAGGATGGTCAGAGGTCCTAGGGATCCTTTCTTGAGGATAATTCCAATTGACATGGAATCGAATGTCCGATCTAACCAAATTTTGATAATCGCGGTTTTGAGTAGAACCACTGATGGGGAATAACTTGAAGCTGATAGGGATGATATTATTGGGGTGGGATCTAGCGATGAAGATCAACCACATGACATGGATCCCATCCCATCTAATGGAATGCTAGAGGAGGATCCTACTGACGAACTCTTGGATGTGTTCCCAGAATATGAACCCACTGACCCAGAGAAGTTAGATGAGTCTGGTTCTGATATGGAGGATAGTCAGGCTGTCCATTGCTGTTCATGGAATCTAATCAAGAAATTCATTGAAAATATCCTAGAATCAGAATGGATAAGTCAGATGGGTTTACTTCATATCTGACTGTGTGACCTATGTACCAGAGGGGTAGATGCATGAGGTCTACATATGATCATCTAGGATTACCTTGCTGAGAAAGTATGGGAGAGCGACTGTCTCTTTAGTGTTGCCTGGAAGCGGAGGAAGTTGTTCAGTTTTCAGAAGCTTCAGGAGGCTAAATAGAATATTCAGTGCTTAAAAATGTGTATGAAAGAGTGTTTTTCCTTCACCAAAACCCAATCAGAACTCATATCATAATTACAGATCCATTTGGTGGAAGCTGAAGAATAGTTGAGGTGAGAATCTCATGAAGTGACCGATATCTGAGTTGAGCGGGATAGACTATAGAGCAGGGCTGATAAAATTTTCCCCATGACCAATGAGGAAGGAAGGGTGCTTAGAGGATGATAATAGATCCTGGATACCACATTCCAAAGAGTGGCAGAGCTAAGATGCTCCATTCAAGGGGCCAATCTATAAGGGCTATGTTTTACCAAACTTACAAAAATATTTCATGCTTTCTTTATTATTTATACTATGTGGATGGAAATATTTCTTTCTTTGATTACTACATCTCAATTATATCTACAAAACAACTAATAATCAAACCCTAAGCTCATGTGGGTCATACCTGGCATGAGAAACAAGGGACAACCACATAATCATTCACCTTGGATATGAGAGCGCCAACCAATCATTGAACACTTAGGGTCTGATATTTACTGAGTGACCACCTGAAGTATTCAGGTTGAGAGATAAGGGTCATGAATAGAGAGTAGGGTTCTCAAAACAGCCAACTTTACTTTCCCAATGCACTCTATTGCATGAGTAGGATAACACCAGGGGTGTTGGAATCAATCTGAATAAAGGGGAATGGGAAATGTGAATCACGATACCCAAAATTTGGAACACAATGATGGTGTCATGGTGATGGGGGATAACTTTTGATCATATTTAAAACACAACATCCATATCGTGTTATCCTGAAACGGGGACAAACAAATGAGGGACAACCACTGACCGAATTCAAAAACCTGAGGCCAAAATTGAAATGTTGTCCAATGTCCTCTAGAATGTTGTCCCAAGATAGTAGGTGATCCATGAGTCCAAGAAACTATGCCACTTATGGGTCCTTTAAGATGTGAAAAGGGATGAGGATCCAAATAAAGGGCATGTAAAGCAAGGATATGGAGTGATGGACTGTTCGAATGGAGTCCAACACTCTTTGAAATTATGCCACTATAATGAGAGCACATTGGGTGAGTGCATCGGTTTGAAATAGAATCAAAACTATTCCTAGTAATGGCCTCTTTGGAGAGGACCTATAATTCCTTATAGATGAAGATGATAAACATGTAGTTTAACATCATACAGTGAGGATTATGAATGGGATAGTTTAACGTAATATGACCAGGATATTGTACATAGTTTAAGGTCATATTTCATGGACCCTAACCAATAGTTTAAAGTCATGTTACATGGACTTTGATGTCTATTCCTATAATGTTTTCATGTCATGGAGGAGAAGGACCTGACATTAATAAGACAAAGGAGTCTTGCGAGCCATACCAATACCAAGGAACAGACATAAAGGAGGCATATGTGATGTGGTGAGAGACAAAACCCAACATGAATAAAGGACAAGGATACCTACCTCCAACCATCACACCACATATTCCTGTGAGGCTCCTAGTTTAAGGTTATATAGTTCAGACCATAATCAGGACCAGAGGGCCAGAAGGGTTAAGGAACCTGTGGATGGAGCCAAATACAAAATGTAAAGGCATCACTATGTATCACATAAGGATGTGAATCCAGCCGGATATAGTTTTTGAGTGTTTATTCAATTTAACATCATGCGGGATGAAAGTCATGACACATTTTATTTTTATACGTCTAGGACATAGACACCCCAAAGGATAAATGTGTGGTGCGGTACTTAACCTGATGTGAATGGGGACCGAAAAGATCCAGACTACATCAGACATTCTCAAGGGGAAACTCAGGCCAAAAGGGCCAAAATGGAGAGTTTTCAATTTGTTTCTGGACTTGGGGATAAGATGTCCAGAAGTCACTATGTACCCTTCGGGCATACAAATCAAGCCATACATATTTCTTGGATGTCGTATAGTTTAACGTCATGCAGTAAGTACAGAGATGATTCGACATGAAAAAGGGAATAATGTTGCATCCGAACCCAAGATCAATGATCCAAGCATCACTACATATCCCATGAGGGTGGGAATAATTACATACATAGTTCTTCAAGTGCAACATGGTTAGGGAACAACGCTGGTGGGATAAATCCTCTTTGACGATAAGAAATATGAAACATCCCGTAATTATCATGGGGAATCCTAAACTTGTTTAGGGTATAGATGTAGTTTATCATCATGAATTGAGGATGAAGAAATGAGAAATGGTGTTGAGGTTGGACCTGAGATCAATGATCCGAGAATCACTATGTATCCCATAGTGATGGGAATCAAGCCGAACGTAGTTCTTGAGGAAGGGTAGACATTTGATATTTCTTCTTTGTCCTTTTATTGCTGCTATTTTGTTAGAGTGACTAGACTAGGATGGAAAGTTCAGGTGCTGCTATGAAAATCAAGCCATATGTATTTCTTGACAAGTGTCACGGTGAATAACCATTACCAAAGGTGATTCCATCTTAAGTGAGAAAACCACAAAGCGGTGCCATTTTTCATCATGTGACTAGGATGATGATGTCGTAGTTTAAGGTCATATGATAGGACCGGTCCATGCACTTTAACGTCATGCAGGAAGGACACAACAATTTAAAGTCATGAAGGATGAGGAAACATGGTTTAACATCACATTTCTTGGATGAAAGAGATATTAGTTTAAGGTACCAGAACTTGGACCATAAGTTTGTTCATCTCCTATGAGGGTATGACCCTACCAAAACTACTAAGCCCACATGAGTCATGCTTGGTGTGGAAAACAAGGAGTGATGTCAGGATTTCCCCATCATATGAGAGTTCACAATAGTAAAAAGGAAATGCTGGGTGGAAAAAATTCCAACCATGCCAACATACCTATTCGATGTATGCAGATGTATGAAGGAATAACACTAGGGGTGTCGGGGATCCATAAGAACCTAAAAGGGCAGGAAAATATGAATCATAATGTCTGATATTTGGGATGCAATGGGAATGGAGTGACGATGGAGGATAACTATTGATTACATTAAAAACACAACATCCATATCATGTATAATGAAATGGGAATAGACAAATGAGCGTTGACCGCTGACCATATTTGAAATGGATATTGCTCGAGATCATCTGGGATGTTGGCCCAAAATAGTAGGTGATCCATGAGGCCAATCATCCATACTATTTGGGGGTCCTTTCAAATATGAAAGATGATGGAATCCCAAATAAAGGGATGCATTAGGGGTGGATGCACCCATGTAGTTTAACATCATGCGATAAGAATGAAGGTGAGGAGTAATCTCAAAGGAGGCACATGGCACAACCATTATAAACCCGATGTGAATGAGAACCAAAAAGGCCTATACCACACCATGTAACTCCAGGAGAAACCTAGATCAAAGCCTGAAAAGATGAAAAACTTGGCATCTATACCATGGAAAAAAGGTCCAGGCATTCCTATATATCCCATAAAGATGAGAATCAAGCTATATATAGTTCTTGAGGATGTTATCATAGATGGATAGTACCAAAGGGGGAGATATTATCTCAAATGAGAACATCGAGGTGGCACACAGTTTATCATCATGTGAACTTAGAAACTAAAAATCGTAGTTTAAAGGTCGTATAATCTAGATCGTCTCAAA
The DNA here is from genome assembly GCA_963277665.1 of Viscum album. Taxonomy (NCBI): domain Eukaryota; kingdom Viridiplantae; phylum Streptophyta; class Magnoliopsida; order Santalales; family Viscaceae; genus Viscum; species Viscum album. The sequence continues at coordinate 372,953,982 of OY728163.1, read as the reverse complement.
GAGGAAACATGTAGTGGTGGTACCATAAATTAACACAATTTTAATGAGAACCAAAGAGGTACCAACCACACCACACATTCCTGGGGGAAAATCCTCACATAGTTTAAGGTCATAAGGCTTGGACCATGAAGTGAGATATCCAAAGTAGGAATACATAGTGTGGAACCAGAAGGAAAACCAATGTGAATGAGGATAAAAAATTCTTGTACCACACTACACATTCTTAGGATGTAACCTCATAGTTTAAGGTCATAGAGTTTGTGCCATAGGGAAATGCGACTTTCTCATGTGGGTATAAACCCTATCAAAACACCTAAGCCCACGTGATCAATTATCGGTGTGGGAAAAAGGGGGAAGAGAATATATTTATGACACACTGAATCACATGACAAGGGATCAGAGGTGAAAAGTTAAAGATGACCCCATGATGCTGGTCTTCCCGCTCAACGCGCAAAGGTGCATAGAGGGATGACACCAAGGGTATTAAAATTCCTCCTAGACACGAGGATGTGAATCAAGATTTACAATATTTGGGAGATAATGAGGATGGTATAATGATGGAGGATAACTCCTGATGGTATTTGAAACACAACATCCATATTGTGTAACCTGATATGGGAACAAACAACTGAGGACCAATAGCTGACTGAATTAGAAAATGCTGGAACTGTCTCAAAATGTTTGTTCAAGATCCTTTGGGATGTTGGCCTAATATGGTAGGTGATCCATGAGGCCTAGAATACATACCATTTGGGGGTCCTTCTAGACATGAAATATGATGGAGACCTAAATGAAGGGACACATGAAGAATGGAGATGAAATGCGGGGATGTCCATGCAGAATCCAACACTCGAAGTGTCATACCATGGAGCATATAAGCATGTTAATGAGGTAGGAAAGAGGTAAAAGGATCTGATTAGGGGTAGGAGACTTTGGAGAATGATTGAATAAAAGAAACAAAATATTCCAGGGGACCTGGGGCTGGACTTTAAGACAAAATGTCGGGGCGTTTCTACATATCCTGTGAGGGTAGGAATCAAGCCATACATAGTTCATGGATGCCATGCAGTTTAACATTGTGCAGTAAGGATGAAGGTTGAGACGTAGTTTATATTCATACAACTAGGAATTTTTTTTTGGGGGGGGGGATAATATCCCAAAGGGGATGCACATGGTGTGGAGAAATAAACCTGATGTGAATGAGGACAAAAAGAATTCCATGCCACACCACACACATCCAAGAGAGGGATCAAGATAAATGACCAGAATAAAGGAGTTACGATTGTGTTCCATGTAGTTTAGTGTCATGAGGTAAGGATAGAGCAGTTTAACATCTCAAAGGATGGTAATTTCGGGCAGTTTTACATCCTGTAGCCCTAACGGAACAAAAGGGGAGGTCCCTAAGGGGGAAGTACATGGTGTGGTTTTTGTAAACCTGATGTGAATGAGAACCAAAGAGGCATCATGTCACACCACGTGATCCTTGTAAAATCAGGAAATGGGGCTAAAAGGATGAAAGGATTTGTGGTACCTGGGGCTAGACCTGAAGAAAAAATGTCTGAGCATTCCTATGTATCCTATGAGGGAAAAAATCAAGCCACACGCAGTTCTTGGATGCCATGTAGTTTAAATTCATGTGGTAAAAATGAAGATGGAGGATGATTTCTCTCAAAAGGGGTCATGGTGCAGCTATTAAAAACCTGATGTGAATGAGAACCAAATAGGTCCCATCCACACAACGTGCAATCCCTAGGGAGAACTAAGGCCAATGGACTGAAGAGAAGAGATGGAAATTTTTAGAACTTGGGGATGGACCCAAACAAAAAATGTCTGAGCATTCCTATGTATCATGTGAGGGCATGAATCAATCCACATGTAGTTGTAAAATTCCATGTAGTTTAACATCATGCGATAAGGATTTAGGAATAGTTTAACATCATTTGGGATGAGGAAGTATTAGTTTAAGGTCATAAAACTCAGACTGTAAGGTGGGGCCTTCTTAATGGATATATATAGTACGACGAGGTAATGAAATCGACTTGAATGAGGACCAAGGAGGTCTCATTGTTGTACCACATATTCTTGAGAATAAAAGGGTGTCAAACCTAGGTTGGGCCTAAAAAAAAGATGTTCAGGCGTTCCTACGTATCCTGTAAGGGTAGGAATCAAGCCGCACGTAGTTCTAGAATGCCGTGTAGTTTAACGTCATGCGATAAGGAAAAAGGTGGAGAACTATTCCTAGTAAAGGTACATGGTGTGGTAGTTATAGCCCAATGTGAATGAGAACAAAGGAGGTCTCAACCACGTCATGTACTTTTGATAGGAACCTGGGAAAAGAGGCTAGATAGGTGATCCCCTCTTAGATAAAGAAATCAAGGAATTGTGTAGTTTATCATCATGAAACTAGGATGAAACAATAGTTTTAATGACACGTAGGATAAGGCAGTTTGACATCATGTAGGAAAAGGTGCTGGTAATTTTTACATCCTGTAACCCAGATGAGAGAAACAATTTAACATCATGTGGGATGAGGCAAAATATTCTCACAGTTTAACGTTATGTGGGACGAAAGGTGTCGTGCAGTTTAACATCATGCAGGATGATACTATGCAGTTTATCATCATGAAGGGAAATCCTGTGCAGTTTATCTTCATGCGGGATGATCCTATATCATGTAGTTTAATGTCATGTAGGACGATAGTGTTGGAAAGTTTTATGTACCGCATCCTGGACGAGGTTGATAATTCTCATGAAAAGTATTGCTTGAGAAATTTTACATTGGTGGGAGGATTAATCCACTCTCCATCCATGGAGACCAAAGAGTATCCACCATTGGGGTAAACCTTGTGAATGATGTAGGGTTCTTCCCATTTGGGATCTCTCTTCAGTGGCTTCCTACCTGGTATCATCAGCATCCTCAGAGTTAATACCGTGTCACCCTAGAGGAAGGAGCAGAGATAAAATTTCTTATTGAAAGCCCTGGATATCTTGTTTAGATGCCTCTCTAGCTTGTGCAAGGTCTAGAGCCTGTTCTCATCGAGGGCCTCTAGTTCAGCCAGATAGACCTCTACAATCTTATTTGATGCCTACTAATCAAAGAAAACTTCATGGAGTGACGGTAACTGAATTTCAATGGGAAGGACCACCTCCATTACATTCACCAGGGAATATGGGGTCACCTGGGTGGAATTATGAGCTATTTTCTAGTAGTCCTAGAGAGCATTGGGGAGATTTTCTGACCAACTCTTCTTGTTCTAACCAACAATCTTCTGCAAAATGTTAGAGAGGGTCTTTTTGAATGACTTGATATGCCCATTTTCTTGTGCATGGTAATGAGAAGTGTGGTTCGATCAGATGTTGTACTTGGCATACAATTTCTTCAGCTTGGATACTTGGAAATTGGTGTCGTTATTGGTGAGGAAAACATGAGAAACTCCAAATTAATGGATGATATTAGATCTCAAGAAATCAATGATGGAATGGGCCTTGACTTCCTTGAGTGGAATCTCCTCTACCCACTTGGAGAAGAAATTCATGGTGGTCATAATTAAACTGCACTGGCGAGCTATTGCTGGTGGATATGGCTCCATGACATCGAGTCCTTGGACCAAAAAGGGCCAAGAGTACTTGGTATTATGGAGGGGTTCTAGTGGTTAATGCACAAATTTTTCATGAATCTGAAATACGTGACACCTCTTTGCTAACTCGATAATGTCATAGACCATGCTAGGCTAAAATTAGCCCAGCCTTCGAATCTGGTGAGAGAGTTTTGACTTAACCTGATGATCTCTACAAGAATCGGAATGGAATTCCTACATAACCTGAGGGATATCATCTCCCTAAATAAAAAATAGGATAATTACATCAAACCCACATTTTTATAGGATCTTCTCAAGGCTAGGACCACTTTGTAGGGTGAACTGCACTGCACGCCGATAAATTCACTCACGTTCAGCTCTTTTTGTTGAGAGATTTCCATGTTATAGATGCTAAAAAAAGGGATTCATACAATAATGGGTCTCTTCTACTATGTAAGGGGGACCTAGAGATCCTGATGTTGAGTCACCGATGGTAAGATGACTTTCCTGCTGGCTATCATCATCATCCAAGGAGGTGGGAGTGATGACCCTTCAATACGCCACATGTATAAATAGGTCGTCCTGTTCAGGATCTATGATAGAAGTAGAAAGGATATCCAAGGTATCATCTCGACCATTATATGATTGAGGAAAATGAATAAACTATGCTAGATAAGGGAACTGGTCCAGTAGTTGATGGGTGTGCTCTAACAGGGGCACGAGCTCTGGCTTTCTAATGATGTAGCCACCATTGATTTGCTTGATTACTATCTTAGAGTTCCCCTTCACATGTAGCAGGGAACATAAATCTTGAGGGCCATCTTGAGACCAGTGATGAGATCCTGATACTATGCCTCATTTTTGGTGTATCCTTCTGATAATAAGAACAAATAAGAAAAAATAGCCCTTGAAGGCGTGATGAAGACAATGTCCAAGCCTACTCTGTTGAGTCTGGGATCATTGAGCCTTCTACTAGTTGGGATCCATGAGGTTCCATCGAAGTGAATCCACTAACATGGAATGGTTTGATCCATTGCGAGGATGGCCTCATCTGGAAAGTCAAGATCCAGGGACTTCTCTGCAGGGGATAGATGGGTGGATAAAAAATCTACCAGCGCCTAACCCTTGATATCCTTCTGCAGAAAGAACCTGATGTCGAACTACTGAAGTATAAATTCCCACTGAGCTAGATGACCTATCAAAATTGGGCAATTCAGAATATACTTTAGATGATCCACATAGTACACCAAATGTATCTCATTATGTTGCAATTAATGTCACAACTTCTGCACTACAAAGATCAGTATGAGACATCTCTTCTTGATAGAGCTATATCTAGTCTTGGTGAAAAGGGGAATGCAAATGAGATAGTATATAATATTTTCATACCTTTATTATTCTTCTGAGAGACAAGGGAACCATGGGATCATTCTAGGGTTGTCACATAAAGGACCAACAGCTTACCGGAGACGGGTGACATTAGGACTGGAGTCTAGAGAAGGTATTTCTTAATTACTTCAAAATTGATCTCGCATTCTTTATTTCGTTGGTAGGAAACACCTTTCTTCCTGATTCAGGAAAGTTTATTTCACTTTCCAGCTAGATTCATGATGAATCAGCGTATGTAGGATAAGTGGATTTAAAAACCTCAGAGATCTCGGAGGTTTCTCAAAGGAGGAATCTGACTGATAGCCTTGATCTTCTTTGGATTGATATCTATGCCTTTGTATCTGATGAAAATTTTGAAAAACTTCCCAGAGGTAACCCTGAAGAAACACTTCAAGGGGTTAATCTTCAAATGGTGGGAGTGGAGGAATCCAAACACTTTCTCAAGATATCTAAGATGTTTCTGACATTGGTGGGATTTGACCACAAAATCATCCACATAACATTCCACCAATTTCTCTATGATCAGTTTGAATATGCGGTTTATAGCACACTAATAGGTGGTTCCTGTATTTTTCAGACCAAAAGGAATTACTTGATAAAAAAAAGTACCCTACGGTGCTTTGAAGGTGTTGTATTCTTTATCCTTAGGGGCCATTTGGATATTATTATATCTGGAATACCCATACATGCAGGAGAGAGCCTAAAATCCAGTGGTGGCGTTGATCAACAACTCTGTCACAGGAAGGGGAAAATCATCCTTCAGATAGTAAAAATTGAGGTCCCAGAAGTCGATGCAGACTCTGATATGTCCATTCTTCTTCCTTAAAGGAATTATGTTGTCCAACCATATAGAGTACTAGACTTCCTTGATGAATTTGTATTTGATAAGATTATCAACCTTGTCCTTGACCAAGGCCTTGTGAGAAGGGTGCATCTTTCTAGGAGGTTTTTCGAACCCATGATGACTTACCAGGAGACCAAGGCGGCGAAAGGAGACCTGAGGATCCAGTCCTAGCATATCATTATAACTCTAGGAAAAAACATCCTAATGCTGCTTCAGGAAATCCACATACTGCTATTGTTCTTCAGTAGGCATAGCTACGCTAATTAGTGTCAGCCTTGGGCCAACCTCGGTACTAAGATTCACCTGGACCAACTCATCGACAGTGGGGGAGGCACCCTTTTCAAATGTAGGAGGAGTATCTTCCAAGTCCTCTTCATCATCTAATATGGGGGAATCATCAAAAGGGGGCAATTATTCTGATTTAGATGACCCTGGAGGAATGCTAGTTCCAACTTGAGCGGTAATGGAATCTTCATCGGGAGGCTCCTGCACCGCTGACACCATGATGAAAAAATATCTCAACCCAATTCCATCAAGCCTTTGTCTAAGGGGCCTTCACTTGATAATATCAAAGCAATAGTGGCACATTGTCTTGATTCAACTCAGCCTGACCTGACAGAACAAACAAGTATGACATACATCTATAGCCATAAGGTGAACATCCCAATACCTAACAAGGATAAGGGGTTCTTGTATCACCCAAGCCTAGACTATGTAGGAATATAAAGAAATATTCTAGCATTACTTGTATCTAGGAATGTGTCTTCCCCTTATCTCAAAAAAATGAATCAGTGTCCCAAATCTAGGGTTGTGGCCTCCAACCGATGGATCGAGAGGATGAAAGTGTCATCCAAATCTGCCTATGGGTCGACTGAAGGAGTAGTGTGCTTGTATTCATTGGTTTGAACTCACTTTTCCTTTCTCCTGTAGTAGTCAAGGTCTAAATAGTGGTCTTCACAAGAGTTAAAGGGAGATGGATCACCCTAGAGTACGCCCACCCAACCATTGAGGGAGTACTTATGGCACTGGTGATATGAGGATAGAACTACTACATGTAGATTGAGCCAGGGTCTACCCATCAATGCATTTTAGGTAGTGTCCTATGAGATGAACATGAACTCGGTATTGGCAACTAGGCCACAAATCTGGTTCTTCAGTTAGATCTTGACACAAGGTATCTGATCGGTCTAGCCATAATACTAAATTTTTAGGTCAGAGGGATCCATGTCTGGTTCAAACAACCCTATCTTGTGGAGTGCCTAGGTTGGGATGAGATTGATCCCAAAACCTATGTCTATAAGACATTAATGGACTTCCACACCATTAAACTGGACAATGATATACAACGAGTGGATGTGCCCCTATATGGGAGAACCTTCATCCTCTCCTGAGAACGAGACAATGGCCTGCCACTCTACTTGCTTGAATTCCTCAGCATGGAAGGCATCTACAGCTTCTACCTATGTCTCAAACTAGAGGAGGTTTTCAAAAACTCTATGAGGTATTCATGCATATCTTCAGAAAGACAGATACCCTCTAGGATTGAGAGATTTGTAGGAATGTTGGAAAGGTTCTTAAGAACATCATACTTACATTCTAGGAACACATTTCTACCATTAGGAAGTTGCTTTGTGGTAGGTGATATGACAAGCATTGCAGAACAAACTGGTGGATTCGAGCCGGTGCTAGGGATATCCCACTGCTCTTTGGAAGAACCACGTAAAATTACTACCATCTAGTTGGATGATTGATGTCTGGCCACAATTAGACACAACTAATCATAACATGATCATCATGGATCTACCTGACCAGTCAATAAAAACTACGATGGCAATGAATATGACAAGATAGGATGAGAGGAAGGCATATGCTGATCTCTATGCTAAGCCCAATATCTGGTCTCAATAGCATTCACAGCTTGGATGGATGGACTAGCTGACACATTCTGGCGATTCATATATCCATGGCTTCACTGATGATGGCATCAATTGGAAACATTAAGAGGATCTTCCTGATGCTCCTCATCACTAGGAACCATATAAGGGTCCACCAACTCAAGGGTATTCACTGAAGTACTCTTTATTATCACTTGAATATTCCTCCATTTTGGGAAGATTTTGGGGGTGATCCCTATCTATGGGGGCATAGAGTCGGCAAGAGTTAGGGATGGCTTCAACGCTAGTGGGGGACTTTGATTTCCCTTATGCCGATAGAGCCTGATATTCTAAGAAGTATAAGTCTAAGATGTGGATGTAGAAGTGGAAGTGAGAGGAGGAATGACAACTTTAGAAAGCTCAGGATGATTCAGGCGAGCACAGATGATACTGTGAGCATGAGCGACTAACTTGTGAGTTATCCAGTCATCATACTTCTAAGATCCATTGTTGGAGACCTGCTACCGTTCACCCTCGCTGTCACTGTCAGGCCTCGCAGAAACACATGATACCTACGCCAGGGTAGGGCCTAACCTGACTATATTGTTTTCAACCTCTTCCCTGAGCTAGTACTTAAAAACACAGAACTACTTGATAGTATTCCTAAGGAACCTATGGTAGGGGTAGTAGTTGGGGTGATCAGTGAGATCTGCCTCCTTAGGTCTTCTTCATTCTAGAAACTTCAGGATCCATTGGTACAAGGTGCTTTGGAAATAACCAGGAACCTAAGGCTTGTCGAACGAGTAGGTCTAGTTTCTCCTATCTGGGAAAGGGACTCTAGGTGCTTGGCCCTGACGAGGGGTCAGATCCTGATGGTGGGATAAATCATGATTATCTTTCTTAGGTAGTAGTGGTTTATGGGGTGGTGCCATCTGATTCTATGGTAGACAATGCTAATTATGAGGCTGAGCCCGAGGTTGATTCCCTTGGTGAGGCTGTAGAGGAGGCTTGACCAATAATAAATCTTGCGGTCTAGGGGACTCTACCTATGCAATGATATCTATTTTGTCCATGGTGGCTCTTCTTGTAGGAGATGTGGGAGGAAACAGACATGCATGTTTAGCTTGCTACAAGGATTCCTCTAGGTGATGATCCTTATCATAGAAATCCTGGAATCTACCTGGGAAGTTCTGAGTGATGAGGGAGGGGACCAATTCAGTCTTCACATTCCCCATGCACATCATTAGTAGCTTCTCCTAAGTCAGTGGTATATTGAGTGAATAAGTGGGGCATTTCCACCCGGTGAAAAAGTCTACGACTCTCTTTCCTAACTTTTGCTTACAGTTAAAGAGTTTGGTAATATTATTCTTCCACCTGGTGGAACTGAAATGATAAAGAAACTACCTCCAGGGATCTTTCCAACTAGTTATAGACCCGATGGGTAACTGGTTGTACTAGATGAATGCAGGCCCTTCCAGTGTTTGTACAAAGAACCGGAGCTTGGCGGCTTCCTATTGTGCTGGAGTCTCTAGCATGGGTTCACACTTGGAGATAAAATGGGCTAGATGCTGTAGCGGGTCTCCCATCCTGTTAAAAGGGGAGAGAGTGAGGTTCCCAAAATTTAGGGGTGCTATCATGTCATCTACCCATGGAGGATATGGTTTTCCATTAGGCGGGATCACCTCCTATCATGTTTCGAGATCCTTGAGGTGGGCAATGAGACTGGCTATTAGATCATCCTGACGGAGATTCCTATATTGATGAGGATTCCTGACCACTAGTGCATTTGTGGGTTCTTTAACATGATAAGCTGGTTCGGTAGCTCATGGAGAGGCTGGTGGAATAAATAGAGGGGCTACTGGAGGATTTGCCTATGGAGTAGTTGGAGGAATAGTCTGAAGAGCAACTTGAGGATGGTTATCATGCAATTCAGGCGGATTTGGTGATGTATACTGTGGTTTCTTTCCATAAACTCCGGCCTCTACCTTGTCTGGATGAGTAGGGTTGTCGGGATTATTGGGAGGTAAATCACTGAGGGAAAACTTTGGCTACCCTTACTTCCCTAGTGGAGGATGGATGAGATCATACTGGGGATCACTATAATCTGGACGTCGCTCTGCAATGTGCTCGACAAGGAGCTTGTTAATGATCCTTTTCTATTCCGCAAGCTATTGGAGAAAAGAATCCTTTTCAGGATCATCTTCTATCTTCTATGTCGATCCAGATGGGTCAAAGGGATTAACAGTCCTAGGGGGTCCTTTACCCTTGTTGGGATCTCGACCGAAAGGTAATGACTCGTTAGGCTCTGTAAGACCGAGTATATGTCTTTACTGGAGAGTGAACATGCCCAGGGGATCCAAAAGATGTGGAAATACTCCAGAGGGTAGGTTTTCTTCAATGAGTCCTATCTCAGTGTCATTATCCATGTTCTCATCCATGTTTACTATGACTACACCTGGAGGCATGTCCTCAATAGCACCCAACAAATTAGGTTGGTGTCAGATCAGGCTGAAATGGAGAGCTGCGTACTATCCCCAACCACAAATCTGGTCATGTGGGGATGCCTCGAAAATAACCCTATAGAGCACATTGAAGCTTTGGATGCATCATTTCTAGATATTCTAGTGATAACTAGGTGATTAAGGGTTATTATCTACAAGAATCATGGCCAACTCAACCATGCGACACTGCTGGCCGATATCGTCGTAATGCTCATGGCTATTTGATAATCCAACTGACGATGATGAAGAAGGAAATGTGTTTCCTAGAGAGTCCGGTGAAAACACATGACTTCATCCTGGTTGAGATAATCTAGAACACTGAAGTATAGAGTCTCAATCAGCCAAAACATCTCAGGGAAGTGGTCTGCTACATGAATACCACACAAACTTCTCCATTCATAGGTGGGATCTGACATCTGGTTACCCCATTCCTCGACTGGAGATTGATGAGGAACTAGAAATGGTACTGATATAGATCGTTGCGGCAGAGGACTGGCCAGTGGAGAGAACGATGTGCGGGATGAAAATCCACTGCATACTGGGCCGTCTCTCGGGGACAGTACCAACTTCATCATCACATCACTGTAGGATGGAATGTCGACCACTATTTCATGTGTGAGGAAAATGGCCATTGGTGATGGATCAGGCTGGTTCTCATCATCCACCAAACCTCATAACAACTCTATGTGATATCATGTTGAGGTTGAGAGTTAATATGACAATAGTAGAGAATAATACATGACAAGACACTAAAATGGATCCAAATCTTTCTCCACCTGCATGTACCTATAGAGGGATTTAGGGATCTAGTGCATCTTGCTTTTTGGGAGGATGCAGATGACACACTAGGTTCCCACCCCAAACCCTGATACATAGGATTGGGGTGACGACTCTATCATTGGATCAAACTTTTCATTAGAATCTAAAAAGATGTCATGATTGACTATGATCTAGTTCTTTGAAGGATTCTTCCTTTGGTGGTGACGGTTCTCCCTCCTATCTCAGTATGGTCCATCGAGGAAAGGGAAATCTTTGACATAGGGAGGATCTTCATGTGGGTTGATGTTGGAGTAGGGAGGTCCTTCACTCTGGTGGGCCAAGATGCAAGGAGTTTCTGGGCATATGTTGAAGGGAACATGAGGAGGACCTCTATGTCTGTTGACTGGTGTGCGGGGAGGACCCCTGTGGTAGGGAGTGCTGGAGTGGAGAGGACCTCTGCTGGAGTTGGCTGGAACACGGGGAGAACCTCTATGCTAGCTGTCTATAGATCAGGGAGGGCCTCCCCTTTGATGGTTACTAAAGTAGGGAGGACCTCTACTGAAGATGGTGAGAACATGGGGAGGACCTCCATGCTGATGAGTGATGGAGTGAGGAAAAACTTCACCCTGTATGATGCTTCCATGGGGAGGGCCTCCACTTGAGCTGGTGAGAACATGGGGAGGACCTCCGTGCTGATGAATGGAGTGAGGAAAATTTTCACCCTAGTTGATGCTGCCACAGGGAGGGCCTCCACTTGAGTTGGTGATGATTCAGGGAGGACCTTCACATTGATAACCTAAAATATGGGGAAAATCTCAATAACTAGGATTATGGGAACGAGGAGGACCTCTGTTCTGGATGTTAAAAAGATGGGGAATAGTTCCACTTGGACTGATGTTGGTGACATGGGGAGGACCTCCATACTGAGTGCGGGAGCGGGGAGGACCTCCACTCTAGATGTCAACGGTATGAGGAGGGCCTCCATACTGAACATCCTTATCATAAGTCATCCCACGATGGATACTTATCATTCTGGTGATTAGAAGAATTAGCCCAGTCAACCCATGGGGTAACTGGGGTCTCAATCCTGATTGGGCATAGAAGTGTCCCTGCTCTGTAGTGACATTGAGCTGATAGTACACATCGGTGGTGGCATGGGCCACTAAAGATGTAGAAGATGATTCCCCATAACGTGAATCTTCCTAAGCCTATTACCAGTATTGACACCAATTCAGTAGAACCAGGGATGGTGGAGCATGGGTGTAGACTACCTACTCTTCATCTTGAAGAACTGGTAGCTGGTGGAGGTGCTGACGAGGCTTGGTGGGAGCCCTCCTCAGTGGCTCCTAGGTGGTAGTCATTGCTGGAATGACTCTTACATCCCTTACCTCATCAGCATAGAGGAGCGAGTCATAAGAGCATTCCAGGGAGAGGCTCCTAAAACTGTTGGAGGTTGGAGTGGGGAGTAGTGTCTCCCTGCGTGACCCTTGGGGGGTGTCGGTGATGGCAAGTCATAGAAGCCTCCAAATCTTGGTGGTCCATGTACTTTATTGGGATGACCCTTTCTTGTTCATACTATCTAATAAGAGTTTCTATCACCCTTATCTAGATAAATTCTAAGGGTGAGACAGTGCATGGTCATCTGGTATCCATAGTTATCAAACTATTATAGTAGAGATGAAGCCATGTGGGATTAACACATTGAAATTTTCCCTACCCCTACATTTTCAAGTGGGGGGATGATTGGTTTCCTATAGTTGTAGTTTGGGTCCTGCAAAGTAAGAAGATTCATCCATCAATACAGATATTAGGAAATCAATTCCCAATGACCTAACATCATTCAGTCTTCCATGTTTGGAGAGAAAGATCCACACCAACAATGCCATAAACCAGAATTCCCAATGGTCAACTACCCCAAATTCTGGTGAGTTTCATGCCATACCCACTATTTTCTTGGGAGGACCTAGTACTGAATATCTAAATCTGGTGACACGCTCATCTATTGATGTCTAAATCACTACTAATTCCCATAGTTGGAGAAGAACTCATTCATATTGGGTCCACCATTTCTTATTTTTGATGCGTTTCACTGGGGTGTGCCACCATGCGTCGTCGCGTTGATGGCTGACAGTCATAGTCATCGCCCCAAATTCCCACTTTCCAATGGTGGGAAACATCCATCACTTCTTCAGCGATGTTTTCTCCTTGATCGAAATGGGGTTATGGGATGTTGGTTTCTCCTTCCATGGATTCCTCCTTGGAACTCGTTTCCTAGTCTGGGTCTCCCTTAAAGATTAAGACATTTTTCATGAACTCATTCTCAATACCATCTCTTTGTGGACGCTAGTTAATTACACTACCTCTGTCAGGACATTCCAAAGGGTCAAGTTGGGGTAGCAACCTTTGATTAGGAGAGTAGTCATGCTGAGACATCTGTGGCATGTCTAGATGATGAAACACTGTAACACCTGTATTATTCCTCATTAGAGGGCTTCTAAAGGGTGTAGAAACCTGGGGATTCCCACGGAGATCATGAGGTATCTTATGTCGTAGTTATGTCTCAAAGGTTTTCCTCAGCTTCCCATGTTTAACGTAGGGCATGCCATGAGTTTAACATCTATTAGAGATAGATCAAAATGATCAAAACACTAATTAGAGTGGATGACATGGGTACCTCCCTAGGTGGGAGCACCTATAAGGTTTACCATATGGATGGATCAAAATTCCCAATGAGGATAGACCTAGGTTGATGTATCCCAAAAAGGGAAGGTTTCACACCGTGAAGGTTGATTTGGACACCATAAAGGGTAAATCAGAAAGGATGGGCCCCACAAAGGGGGACACCAAGGTTTACCATTGGTTGGGATTAACCCTTAGGGAGGATTCCTATGTACCCTGTGTAGAAGATAGGGATCAAAACCCACATAGTTAAAATGGGTGATTCAGGGTTTACACATGGTTAGCTTCCCAGGTGTTGCAAAGAACAATGGTAGGAATGGGGCTTATGCATGGTTAGCTGCCCGTATGAATGGTATGATCCCACTGAGATGTGGCGGCCTAGGTAAGAATCAGTATGGATATGAAGGGAGTGTTGTGAAGTGGATGGTGAATGAGATGGAACTGACGTGAAGATGACGGTGGTGGGATTTAACCTCATGGAGGCTTCCTATGTATCCTGGTGGTGGGTAATCAAAGTCCACGTAGTTTTATGGGGTGATGGGACACCTAAGGAGGAAACCCGTGAGAATGGAGCACATGGATGGAGACCCGAAGGAAGTAGACCTTTGGGTTGGGGCATAATATTTCTGAGACACAAAGGATCGAAGTAAAGGACATGATGAGAAATGGGTGATGGGTTTGAACTGCAGGGAGGCTTCCTACATATCCTGGTGGTGGAGAATCAAAGTCCATGTAGTTCAGTATGGGGCATAGAATCAAGCCGTACACAAAGGACAGTGACACAGAGACATACTGGGACTTACTCATGGTTAACATCCCATCACAAGAGGGACACTATTGGTTGGAGGAGTATTGTGAAGTATGAGGTTTATACATGGTTGGCAGCCTAGGTGGATGGATCAAAACACCTTAGGAAGGCAGATCCGGGGGATGTGCCCAAAAAAGGGAAAATGACACACCAGGAGGGTTGGATTAGACACCACAAAGGGAAGATTAGGGAAGGCGGAACCCATAAATGAGAACACTAAGGTTTAACATTGGTTGGGGTTGAGCCTCAGAGAGACATCCTATGTACCCGAAAGGGATCAAAACCCGCATAGTTCAGAAAGAGAAAGGGGCTTGCAGTTTAACATCTTGTAGGATGTAGATGAGCTGATGTTAAATAGTTTGGACATATGGAGTTTGGGGAGTGAGTGGATTGAACCTTGTAGAGGCTTCCTACATACCCTGTTTGGAGGATAGAGATCAAATCCCATGTAATTTGGGAGATAGGGGCATGGGGATTACACGTGGTTAACAACCCAAAGTCATGCTAGGGCTTACGCATGGTTAATATCCCAAAGAGGATTTCATGGTTGCTATTTTCTCTAATCCCATAGGAGTCATTCTCTATGTGAGAAACAAGAGGTTACAACAAACCCGCTGATCATGTTGTGAAAGGCATGTCTATGAGGGATGGCATGTGGCTTATTCATGGTTAGTGGCCCATGGATATGGATATTAGGACTTGATATAGGAGGGAATCCTGAGAAGTGGTTTAGGGATTACGTGGAGACTACATGAGGTGCACATGGTAAAAAATTCCAAAGGTAGAGAGAGTGTGTGGGAGAGCACTGATGCTCATTCACTTTTGATTCCTCTTGGAGTTTCCACTCATGCGGTAACTCACAGTTTAACATCATGTGTTGGGGATGTTGGTGCTTGGCAGTTTAACGTCTAGTAGCTCAGACGACGAGGACTCACTCCTCACCCCTTGGAATTACTTAACTTGTAACAACCCACACTTGGGGAAGGTAAGACACAAGAAATTCTAGGTAACAATGAGGTGGGGGAGTTTTAAATAGAGGGTCTCATATTATCATGGCTATGTGAATAATCAATATTTTTTAGTGTACCTATGAGAAGAATCACAAGGCAGGGCAATGTAATATGAAGAACAACTAAGGGAACCATGAAATCAATACGTACAAGCTTTGAGGGCCACATGGGAGAGGGGTTCTTGAAGTAGAAGGACTCGCTAAGAGTGGATTCATGAAGCTCTGATGCTTCACAAAGAGAAGGAGCTTTGCAAAGGAGGGTGCTTCATAAATCATGTCCAAAGGGGTCTCCATGAAGTGAGGAGCTTCGCGAAGCATGGAAACCCAGCCAAGGAATGGAGTCTACATGTGTTTGGAGGGTGATTCATGAAGTATGAATGCTCTATGAAGTCCCAAGTTCTCAAAAGGGACTCCTACTTTCATGATGACCTTAGGGATTTGTGGAAGGTATCCCCACTTTAAGTGGAGGGAAATCAGAACAAAGGGAAAGCTGGTTCGTGATGCTCAAATACCTTGGGTGATGCATTTTCTCATTGGTTCATGGAGCAAAGGGTGCTTCAAAAAATGAGAGATCATAAGGTGAAAGGCCAGGGTATCAATGGTAATGGGGAGGGGTGAGCCTGCTATTTATAGGCTACAGATATCATGATTCTTGGAGGAACACTACAAAGGAAATCAAGATTTTTGAATGGAGGAGAATCCATCAAACTCATAGAGAATACTATCACTACTTCACAGCATTCGTGGAGCTCATCAGACTTGCAGAGGAATCCATAACTACTTCATGGCATTCGCGGAGCTCATCAGATAGCTGGATTCACATCGTTTGCGGTGGTAAAGGGATTTGTAATGGAGCTTTACAAAGCAGGAACCTTTAGTGATTTTTGTGCCTCTTAAGGGTCAAATGTTATCCTAAATAATGTTTTCCATCCTTGATTTATCTTGGCCATGGATTTTGGTGCCAACAGTTTCTTAGGAGTATGAGAGCATGGGACCAAGCCGAGGCTTGTGATGCTATTGGGATTCTTTTGTCTTTTTTGTACTTTTGGGACATGTATGTAAGACTTATATGTACAATTTTGGATATTTTACTAGAAAATGTGACATGTATCATCATCTTGTGTATGATATGACTTCTAGTTTATTAATACTATTTGTCTTCCACTGTTTACTTCTGTTTTATGGTTTACTTCTTCCGTTATTGAACTGTTATTGTTTTCTGTTGTGTTTCACTCTACTAATGAGGGAATAGTCTCCCCACGATCACACCTAGGCCCTCTCTACTAGGCGAAAGCCTCTGGTGTTTGGGGATATTATCTTGAGGCAATGTGGAGAATCAGGTACGAAGCACCTTTGAGTTTCATCTGAAACCAGGACATTACAAAGTGGTATTAGAGGAGTATTTTATAGTTTTATTTACTATTTGGAGAAAATAAAAAAGGATAAGAATGAAATGGAATTTGGTAATGAGTTGTGCCTAGACGTAGATAACCAATGTATATGGAAAATCCAAGTTTCCTTGGAATGAATTGCTAATTTCTAGATTTGAGCTATTATAGTTGATTTGATTCCACCATTGGGTGACGCACTTGAATTATACTATTATTATTGATATGATTATGGGTTCTATTATGTTGAAACTCAATGAGATGAGAGTATTACATCTCATGCATCATATAGGAACTTGTTAGAAATCACATGCCATGCATTTGTGTCATTCCATTTAGAGAGCATTACTTATGGCATGTTGTTGTGGTAGATGCTATGATAGATATACCTGCTGCTCTGATAGGTGTATTGGGATATGTTATGGTATGGATTGGATAGATGCCAAGATTTGGTCCTTAAGATGTATGCAACCTCTTGGATTGGAATTTAATGGATCATGGTTTGACCTAAAGGTGAAGTGTGTTATGATATGTTATGGGTGGACGCCAAGATTTGATTCATGGGGAGTATGGGCCCCCATGGATCAGAATTCGACATACCATTGGTTTACCCTTTTGAAAGGGAATTTGATAAATATGAAGTGAGTATCAATTCTGAATGTTAATATGAACTCAGTTTGAAATGAAATGAACATGGAAATAAGTGAAACTGAAATGGCTTATAATAGAGAACTTGACCAAACCAAACCTTAGTAGTTGGTTTTTGGTGGTATCTCTCACTTGTTTAACACCTAGACCTAACACACGGGGAAGGAAGAGGGGTGAGTACTTAGAGAAATGTTTTGACCTATCCTATTTTTATATCTACACTTTTGAGCTATGAACCTTGATAATGATCCTAAACTGAGGCGTGTGTTTGGAATTGTAGAGTCATGCCACCACGACGACCTCAAATTTTACACCAGGAGGGTGGCGATGATCATACCCTAGAGGTGGTAGGCCATGGGCTACCAGTGGACCCTCCAGTTATGCCAGTTGCAGCACCAAGAGTTATACCAGATGTAGGTGCTGAGGTATAGTTTTGTGATGGGTTCTTGTGTTTCATGCAGACCATTTAGGGAGTACCGTGACCTGAACTGATTATGTAAGAGTTAATGCATGATTTTCAGAAGAAGCATCTACCCACGTTTTTAGGGTATGGTAGACCACATGATGAAAAGTCATGTCTAGAGGCCATTCTATCTATCTTTTATCACTTAGAGACATCTCTTGAGAGGATGGTAAATCTCACTACGTATATACTATGTGATTCCTCTAAGAGATGGTAGGATTTTATCACTCAAAATGATCATCATCAGGAGATGGATTAGATGAAGTTTCCTATGGCCTTCTACGGTTACTTCTATCTTGAGACTTTGAGGTCCAATCAAGCTCGAGAGTTCTTACATCTGGAGTAGCGAGCGTTATTAGTTATGGAATACTCAGACCATTTTATTGAGCTCCAACATTTTTCACCTATTCTGATGGGTGAACATTTATCGAAATATAGGTGATTTGAGGATGGTCTTAGGTATGACATTAGACTGCAGGTGAATGTCTTTAGGTTTACTACTATTTTTGGAGTTGTGAATCAGGTGCTTATCATAGAGCGTAACCTAAGGGAATATGGAGGTGCGAGCTAGGGCGGTTCAACACCTAGGTCTGGTACTGCATCGACCAGTAGTAGGAAACATCATTTAGAGATTCCAAGTGGTGATATTATTAGTCAGAACATCTATTTAGGTATCCAGGTGAGGTGCTACCAGTGCGGTAGGTTGGGGAATATGAGGCCATATTATAAAAAGGACACAGTCGAGTGCCGATCTTGTGGAAAGATGGGCTATCTAAAATGCTTCTTCTGAACATTTCCACCAGCATCCAGTGATAGGGGGTCTACACTGACTCCACATTTAGGACTAGGGTTAGCAGCTTCCCACCAGATAGGGAGTTGGGGTACATCATGCCATTCAGGCCGAGGTCATAGTCATGGTCGTGGTAGCTAGACCCCAGGTTCAAAGTGATAATAGGGTGGATAAACTTAGAGTATCCATGTATTGTCATAGGTCTGTGGTATAGTCCAATCATATTTATAGAAAAATACCCATCAGGAGAAGGATATCAGGACTTTTACTATTAGAGGTACTATTCTAGTAGCCTCAATTTTAGTTTCTTCACTATTTGATATAGGGTCTTCACATAGTTTCATATATGTGCCCATTGTGAAGAGATTTGGACTCTGTGTTTATATTTCTAATGGTGTTATGATGCTAGAAACTCTATTAGGGATCAGAATGGAAGGTGTGTGTCAGTGCAGGGAGTGCCCCCTTGAGGCTGGTGGGTGTCACACCAGAGGGTGGAGAGTTTCTTCACAAAGGCGAATGAGATGTCCAGGCAAGATGATTTGGAACCGAGTATCGTGGGTTGGGCGGGATGAAAAACCATATTACGATTTTATATCTAGATGATCATGGAACACGTTAGGCTTATTTCCCTTGAGTAGTTTATCGATTTGAGGATGTCTTACCAAATAAATTTTTAGGTTTACCTCTGGTGAGAGAGGTATTGTTCTCTATTGATCGAGTGTTAGGAGATACACCTATATCCATTCCTCCTTACAGGATGGATACTAGGGAGTTTTAGGAGCTCAATACGTAGCTAGAGGATTTAGAGACAAAGGGTTTCATCCAACCTAGTACTTCAACGTGTGGGCCACCGGTCATTTTTTCAAAAAAGGTGGATGGTACCCTCAGACTATGCGTGAATTATCGGAAATTGAACCAATTGACAGTTAAGAATTGGTATCCTCTATCACGGATAGATGATCTCTTCGATCAGCTCTGAGGAGATTGAGTCTTATAAAAGATTTATTTGAGATCTGGTTATCAAAAGATTCATGTTAGATCATCATACATACCTCACACAACCTTTCGGAGTAGGTATGGTCTGTATGAGTATTTGGTAATGTTGTTCGGTCTCAAAAATGAACCAAAAATATTTATAGCATTAATGAACTGTGTGTTCCATCATTATCTTGACTCATTTTTTGTGGTTTTCATGGATGGTATCTTGGTTTATTCTCACAATCGACATGAACATGCCAAACATCTTGAGATCATTTTGAATACACAGAGAGATCATCAATTATATGCTAAGATCACAAAGTTCCACTTATGGATGGATCAAATTCACTTCCTAGGTCACTTCATCTCAAGGATATGAGTATTAGTGGACCTAGAGAAGGTGAGAGAAGTAGTTTCCTAGGATAAGACCAAGAACATATTTGAGGTATGGAGATTATTAGGGATGGATGGTTACCTCAAGAATTTTATACAATAATTCTCATGCTTAACAGTGCCATTGACATGCTTGACTAAAAAGGTTGTGAAGTATGTATGGACATATTCCTAAGAGATGACCTTTTAGGAGATAAAAGGGAGATTGAATTCAGTGCCGATAGTAATTTTTCTAGATCCAGGCAGGAGTTACACTGTGTACTACGACGCATCAGGTATCGGGCTAGGAGAAGTTCTTATATAGGGGGATCAATCCATTGCATATGGGTCTCGGTAGTTAAGGCCATATGATAGGAATTACCCAACGCATGATCTTGAGTTAGCTATGGGTGTTCATGATTTGCGCTTTAGGAGACATTACTTATTGAGAGAGCATTTTGTGGTGTAAACGGACCAAAAAAAATCCTCAAGTACATATTTACATAGCACAATCTGAATCTGAGGCAGTGAAGGTGGGTAAAATACCTTCAGTATTTTGACTTCAATCTAGCCTACATTCCTGGTAAAGGAAATGTAGTAGCCGATGCACTAAGTAGGGGGACTCATATATAGGTAGTATAATAGGCCAGTAGCGAGTGGAAGCTTATGTCATTGTTCTATGAGATGCACTTGGAGGTGTATGATAGTCAGGGGCAGAAGTTTCTTTCATCCTTAGCTGTTTCCTCTAACCTACTAGATAGAGTAAGGATGAGGAAACTTTCATATTCTTAAGGCCTAGTTCTATGGGAGAGTGTGGTAGGTGAGGAACCTCCTCCTGGTTGAGCCATAGGTGAGGATAAAGTTCTGCGTTTATATGGTTGTGTATGGGTTTTAGCAAACAAGCACAATGAGCTGATGTGGAACTTTAATGCCTCTGTATGGGTAGTTAATCCCGGTGTCACCAAGATGTATCGGGATTTACATCATCAGTATAGGTGGTCGGGTATGAAAAGAGATGTGGATTGTTTTGTCATGATATGTTCCACCTGTCAGTAGGTGAAAGATGAACACCAACGACCATCCAAACTTTTACAGTAGCTACCCATTCCTGAGTGGAAATGAAATGATGTCACAATAGATTTTGTGATAGGTTTACCGAGTTCACCTCAAGGTAATGACACCGTATGAGTTGTTGTTGATTGGCTCATGAAGGTTGAACATTTACTGCCGATTAAGGAAACCTTCAGTTTTGATGAGCTTGAAAGGTTATACTTATGTGAGATTGTATGAACACATGGGGTACTGTATTCTATCATTTTAGATAGGGATGCTCGGTTTACTTTTAGATTTTAGAAAGGGATATATAGATATTTGGGTACACAGGTGCTTCTGAGCATAGCTTACCACACCAAGATAGATGGTTAGTCAGATCATATGATTCAAGTGCTTGAGGACATGATGCAAGCATATGTCCTAGATTTCAGGGGCTCTTGGGAGGGGCATATACCTCTAGTTGAGTTTTCCTACAATAACAAATTTTAGGATACTATACAGATGGCTCCATATGAGGCTTTGTATGGTAGGCCATGCTGATCACCCCTATGTTGGCTGGAGGTAGGAGAGGCAGCTATGCTGGCACCACATATTGTCCAGGAGACCACTGAGTAAGTGCAGTTGATTCAGAAGCAGATGGCTACTGCGTAGTCTCGTCAGAAGTCTTACGCCGATCATTGAAGATGACCTCTTGAGTTTGAGGATGGGGATCAGGTTTTCCTTTGTGTTTCACTGAGGTTGGGACACAAGAGGATCATGAGACATGGAAAGCTTTCACGAAGATACGTCAGTCCGTTCAAGATTTTGGAGAGGGTCGGGCTGATAGCCTATCATTTTTAGTTACCTCAGAGTTATCGGGCTATGCATGATGTATTCCACATTTATCAGTTCTGACATTATTATTCAGACCTATCTCATAACTTTCAGCACGAGGAGGTTGATTTGTAGGTAGATGCATCCTTTGAAGAGAATCCTATATGTATTATGGATTATATCATGAAGGTTCTCTAAGGCCGGTCCATTCCTTTAGTATGGGTGCTATGGAATCATGATTGAGTGCAGGAAAAGACCCATGAGAGGGAAGAATATGTGTGATCGCAGTGGCCTAAGTTGTTCTCAGACATTACTTCACCACCCTTGGAAGAGAAATTCGAGGACGAATTGCTTTTGGGGGGAGAAGTTTGTAAGAACCTGGTTCTTCTTCGAGGTATAGATCTTGAGTTTTCCATCAATTATCAATTTAATTGCTTTAATATGGCCTAACGTGGATTCTTGTTGAGATCATAGAGAGCTCGGAGGTGTCCAAGGCTTGTTCAGAGCCCAAAACCAGCTTTTGGGGTGTTTTTATCCTAGCGCATAGTTAGTGAAAACCATGCAGGGAAGAACTCATAGTTTAACTAAACCATGAAAGGTTAGAAATTGGGGGATTATAGGCTGCATAGTTTGGGAAGACCCTATGGGATGAGGCGCATAACCATGTGACCTAGTCTGCAAATTTAGCAGATTTAACATAGTCTCTTCACACGGTTTGTGCACAGTTAGTAAACCGTGCAGGTAAACTGTGTGAGTTACCATTTCTACTACAATAGACTATCCGACATGGCACATGGTTTGACCAACCATGAACCTAAACCATGTGACCAATATATTTTGGGTAAAATGGTGAATTTTACCTTAAAATTCTTTAAAATCAAACCTTATCCTCATTCCTTAATTACATAGTAAAGGATCCCTTAGGAATCCATATTTGAATCCTAAGCTTGGATTTCAGATCCCTTAATCGTCTGACTTATGATTCAAATGCAACTCATCTCCTTGGATCCATAATGGTAAGGCCTTAATTCCTTTTTAGCCTTTCTCGATTTTTCTAGACATCGATTGTGCTATTTGAATTTCGTCTCATATGCCCTAATTTATCGTTCTTCATCCATTATTTAGATTTCTTCCAAACAAGGACGAATCAGAGCCTGATACTAGATGATCTATCTAGCACAATCCAAAGGTGGGTGGTCTTGTTTGCTGAATGTCAGGCTATTTATATATGTCAGGGTTCCACACACCCATTATTGGGGCGTTGCCTTAAATTGGAATTAATTCCCATTATTTTCTATCAAGTTTTAGGTAATTTAATAAGCATGATTATGCATTTTATAGGTTGTACACCTTGAATAAGGACCACATCATGGGTGAGTTGCCTTGGATGACCCATTTATGGATTTTAGCCTTGGATTCCCAGGCATGCCATTTTACCCATGCCATGGGATGTCAAATGCGTTTGATTATTAATAGAATTGTAATGTTGATAGATTTTAATTGAATTGGTTAAAGGGTGTGGGATGGTTTATTTTCCCCTTAACCCATGCATGCCTTTATTTTTTAAATCATGTTTCCTCGCCGATGTGAGTGAGTAAAGGCTATTACTTGAATTGATAAAAATGGATTGAATTGATAAAAATGGATTGAATTGATAAAAATTTTTATTTCCCATGTGAGTTATATTATAAATAATCCATGTGATATCTTGATAGGCTATTTAGGCTTGTTATATTAAAAACGTCTATATGAGTATTTGAATGGCCCATGAATTGTTAGACCTTGTGAGTTAAATTGAGACCATGCTATGTGATAAATTGATTAATCATGGGAATCTGTTTATTATGTTGTTCCCATATGAGATAAGTGATGTTAGATCCATTTATTAGTTTCTTATACATGTGTTTCTTGTTATATGAAATATTCCTATGTGAGTAATTGAAAGGCTGAGCTCTTTAAGGTTGGTTAGTCTTGATAAACCCCTTGAGGTGAGTTTAATTATTAGATGCCCTTGGTTTTGACCTTGGAATGTTAAATAAAATGTTTAAATGGAATTGGAATGGTTAAATGATAAACAGCCTTGAGTGAAACATGGATCCATTAAGGGATTCCATGGAGGGGCTCATGTGACTATTGACCTTTATACCTTAGGTGACAAATGGATCCACCTTAAGATGCCATGGATGGACTCAATGGTTAATTGTGATTAAGCCAAGGGTGATACATGGATTCAATGAGGTATTCCATGGATGGACTCTTAGAGGGAATGACTATATGCCGAGTGATACATGGATCCAAATAAGAGATGCCATGGGTGGACTTAAGGGGAATTTGATTGTATGTAATGGGTGATCCTTGGGGATTCCTTATAGGACTACCGGGGATGGACTCAGATGACATGGATTTATACCTCACCTAGATCGATACCAGGTTCCTAAGAGGTTCCCCAGGGATGGGCTTGTAAGGTGTTGGATTATGTTGCACCTAGAGTGATACTTGAATTCCAATTTAGGAATGTCAAGGATGAGATTAGATTATAAATGGGAAATTGAAATGGAATGATGCGTGATACATCCTATAATCCAAAGAACAATCTTGGATTCAGTATTCGCTGGTATTATTTAGATGGTATTGTGAGGCATCTGTTGTGCTTACACTTACATGGGAGATGTCGGGCTTGACTTGTTTCTCAAGATGTATAAATTCAATGTAATCAAATTTTTAAACAGATATTAAATGTATGTAAATGAATACCTATGCTTGTAGGTTGTTTACTTTTGAGTACTTACTTGCTTATTACTTTCATTATTGCACACTGTCTGCTTATATATTCACTGACTGATTGACATAGACCTTGGGTGGTTGCCTATTGAGATTTACTCTCACACCCTGTTTGGGTCATGTTTTGGACCCAAATAGATTATATGATTGTAGGTGTCAATAAGGTAAAGCACCCTCCTACAGATACTTGATATGCTTCTTAGGAGTAGGAGGGAATGAGACCAAGATGAGGATTGCGATGATATCAGGATTATATTGTCTGTTTTTTACTTTTGGTACATGTATTGTGTAAGACTATTGTGTACCTATTTTGGCTATTTTACTAGGACATGTTACATGCATCATCATCTTGTGTATGATATGACTTATGGTTTATTTATACTATCAGTCTTCTGATGTTTACTTCTGTTGTATGGTTTACTACTTACACTATTGAATTTTTATTGTTTTCCACTTTGTTACACTCTCCTAATAAGGACATAGTCTCCCCATTATCACACTTAGGCCCTCACTTCTAGTTGACAGCCTCTGGCATTTAGGGAGATGCGCTTGAGGCCATTTGGCCAATCGGGTATGGAGCACCTTTGAGTAGCATCCAAAACCAGGATGTTACAAATTATCAGTGACATTATTATATAAAAAATTATATTTTTTTTATAATTTTTTACCTTCACTTTGTCTAGGATGTTAATTATCTAGGCATAAATCAAATTCAGTCTCTCTCTCCCACTCTTCTCTCTTTTCTCAGCGTATGCTTTTGAACTACATTTCTGACTGCAGGTTCCTCAACCAAGTTAGTTTTACAATTTTTAACATCAATGGAGTAAACATCACTGATTTCAAGAACCATGTGAAGGTTTGGATCCCCTTATACAACTTTTTTTTATGATTCTTTTCTTATTATCATTACCTAATTCTGAATTTCCTACCATTAATCTACATGGGTCTCAATATACATGAATGTTTGAGTGAAGGACTGTATTATGTAATACAAAACTTTTGTAGATTGGATTCTATTTTTATAACATGGTTGTCTATAGTTATGTGAATATACCTTTCATTGATACCTATTCTATATAACTTATTATTTATAATTATTTTTTTGGTATGTTGATTAATTTCTATTTAAATTGCAGTACTTTCAAATGAAACATGACATTAAATTATGAAAATAATTGATGAATATGAATTAATCATTTGAAACTATTGAAACTTTATCACCCTTTAGTTAGTAATATTTTTATGTCATTTTACTTAACATATTATTTTCCTAAATGTTAGTGGAGGTGGACCTCAGTGCCACTCTCATTGATACAATAATGATTTCTACTCCTAGTATTGATTTTCATCTATATATTGAATGTGATAAGCATCCTCAATATTGTGTGGGTTTAAATTCCATTTGAAACTCAACAGAGGTATGCCATTGGGCTGTTTTTTCAGTAAATGCAATGTTAAAGGGAATATGGTGAAGGAATATAGGGGGGATTTGCAGTCTGTGTAGAGTTCTACTGCATGAGATTAGAGGGGTGTAAATTTTGGTTTGTAGGTATCAGAGACTCCACATGCTCCTGAGAAAGTGGAAATGGTTTATCCTCCTCTAGGAATTGATGCTTATTATAAGAATTAGGGGTAATTGCATACAGTTAATGCCACCGTATCCTTAAGATTCTCTTTGTAGGAGGGCTGATGTTGTTCTAGATTATAAAGCTTTATTTGAACATTATGATCATGAGGTGATTGATCAAGAGGTAGTTGATAGTGATTTATGGAAATAAACAATCATTTCCAAAAGGAAAGGAAAATACAAAGTGGTGGATTAAGAGGGTTTCCAGTTGGTCACTCATAGGAAACCAATGGATCCTTCACATGCGAGGAAGGCATCTGAGTTAGGAATACATGGGTAGGAGCAGGTGTTCAATGATGAATCCCAAGATTTTATTTGCAGGTAGTGATGGATGGGAAGGACATGAATTTTCATTTTATCTCTGAAGAGACTTTGTAGGATGACCCTATAATATCACAACCTGACGGTCTTGAATATGAAGTGGGTGACCTAGCTACTGGTGGTTCACTGGAAGGGAATGCAGCTACTGATGAGGCAAACGCTACCCTACTGGACTCTGGTATGAGTAAACTTTTTATGATTGACATCTTAAACCAATAAAGTAGTAAGGAAGTTTTTGGTGATGAGTTTGGTGAGGTTAATAAATCTTGTCGAGTTGAAGAAAAATATTCTAAGATGAATAACATTCTTGATCTATAGGATATTATATCAAATCACGATGGCTCTATTGTGTAAAATCCCATTGGAGGCACTAAACCTCATAATGAAGAAGTAGAATCATTAGGCATGGATGATTAGGAAAATAACTGGCATGATCCTAAGAAATGGAAGAGTGGTGGACAATCGAGAAGTAGGGGTGAATCACAAGGAATTGATGGTAGAAATTAAAGGAGGTGAGTCTTGACCTTTGTTTTGTGGTGTTGTTGGTGCAATATGTTTTCATTTTGACCCCCTGCTTTCTTTACCATTGTGCTTTCTTTTTAATAATAATTTTCCAAGAACATGGATTTTAATCAATGGTTCACACCATTCTAGTATTATTTTTAGATACATTTAAAACATGAATTTGATCAAGAAATATTTTATACAGGTGAGGAAGTCAACACTAAATTCAATAGAAATTGTTCAAATTCAAAGGATCCTAAAAATCAGTTCAATAAACATCAAAGGGGGGGGGGGTCTAATCAGTAGATAGAGGGCTCGCACCATAACACCATGGGGGAGGGGGGGGGGGTACTACTTAGTAAATAGAGGATTCACACCCTAATTCCATAGGGGGTACCACTCTATGATACTATCCAATCACTACCATCATTGAGCATCACCTAAAGAAGTTTCAAACTCAGAACACCTCTCATTATATCTCAAAATCCACTACGAAGGATACCATTATGCTATACGTAGAAAAACATGCTGGATAGGCTACTTGTGGGCCAAAATTTGAGTCCAAATAAAGGAGATATAAGAGATAAAAGTTTCCTAAAAAAGGAAGATAGGGGCACACAATGTATAAGGGGACCCACATGGCATGTGGTCCTGCCCTACTGCATGGCCATATCCTTGATGGTACATGGATAAATATCCATGTAGCCTTACACAGTGTGTAGGTGGACTACATGACATGCCTTGGCCACTCAGGGTCCAACCCATGCTCTTGGATGTATTTGTGTAACCATACTTATGCCCGTGTACTTCGATACATGACATGTCCTCTCACACAGGGTCCCACCCATGTGCTTCTATCACAGGACCTATCTACCCAGGGACAGTCACACAATGTGTGGCCCATAAACATGGAATGTGATCCTTAACTGTTTCCAAAACCCTAACATTGTGGCCATAGGGGTATTACACAATGTGTGTTCATCCGAGTACATGCTGTGTAGTTGGGGTCACTACCACCAAACCGGGTTTCCGTAGTGCCACCCTTTAACATCACTAAAAAAATAACTAATAAAGGGGGTGCCTTCATTAGCACTAAAAAAGTGCTGATAAAGGGTACTTTTAACAGTGCAAAAAAAGCATTGTTAAAAGTGGCCCTTTATCAGCATTTTTTTAGCACTGATAAAGGCACCCCCTTTATCAGCGCTTTTTTAGCACTGTTAAAGGGCCCCCCCTTTATCAACGCTTTTTTGTAGTAGTGCTGATAAAGGGGGGGGGGGCTTTATCAGCGCTTTTTTCCCTAGTGCTGATAAAAGGTATATTTCAAAAAAAAATCATAAAAAATAATATATTGAAATATAAATATATAAGTATATTGATATTGATATAAATATAATATATATTTTTAAATATGTTTTAGATAATTATAAATAAACATTTCCACTTAATATATAAGATATGTAGTAAAAATGGCTTATAAAATATTGTATTTTTTTAATTAATAATTTTATAATTATCATCGACTAATAATCATTTAATAATAATTTGAAGACACAAAAAATAAAAAAAATTAATAAAAGATCTAAAATAAGTTAAAAACATAACTCAAACTTCAAAAGACCATAAATTTTGACCCTG
This sequence comes from Viscum album, assembly GCA_963277665.1. Taxonomy (NCBI): domain Eukaryota; kingdom Viridiplantae; phylum Streptophyta; class Magnoliopsida; order Santalales; family Viscaceae; genus Viscum; species Viscum album. Next base: position 372,925,168 of record OY728163.1, on the reverse strand, counting down.
TTGTCCATTTGGGCTCTACAATATATCAAATCAAAGCCTGTGACGATCTCTACATGCTAATAACCAAAGGGAACCTTCTGTTACACTTCTTAAGGCCAAAAAAGGCTCAGAAGGCCTCCAAAACTGAGTTATTAGTCCAAAAACCCATTTTTTTAACATTCAATGGAATTTCAGCCTCGTTTTAGGGGGTCTTTTTGACCCTTTTCATTAGGGACAAAATTTATTTTGTGGGGTTACATTTATATTGATATTATGGCTTTGAAATTTTATCATTTTTCACAATGTAATGTTATTTATAATCAATTATATAACAATATATACATATTTTTTATATATTCACCCATAAAATTTTAATTTTATAAATAAATAATTAAACATATTTACATATAAAGTATATTTCTCAATGTATAAGGCTTATCTAAATAAAAAACTAATATCTATTTAATTTAAAATACAAATATATTAATATTTATATACTTATATGATGTGTGTGTGTGTGTGTATTTTTGTGTGTTTGTATTGACAAAATCATATATATTATCTATATATTCTGAACATATGTATATATATATTAATATATAATATTTGTAAATATATATCAATATGTATAATTATACTTACATATACACATATAATATATATATATATGTGTGTGTGTATGTTGTATATATGTATTTATTTATTTATAAACACACACAAAAAGCATATTTTATAAATGTATTTAAGATGGATCTTTTAAATATATATTAATATACAAATAAATATATGGATAAGAATACAAATATATATAAATAAATAGATATAAATATATATTAATATATGAATAAATATATAAATATATAAATATAACTATATATGTATATATATATATTAATATATTAATATACGAATATATACATATATTAATATAACTATAACTATATATATAATATATATATGTTAATATAAATATATATTAATATATGAGAAAATATAACTAAATATATATATAAATTAATAGGTATATTATTAGATGGAGAGAAAAGAAATATGGTGGAGTGGTAAAGGCTTAGGCGCTCATGCAAGAGGTCTTGGGTTCGAATCCAGAGGAAGGCAGGTCGCGCGTGTGGGTGGAATTGCTACTAGCGCTGTTAAAGGGGGTGGGGTGGAGGCTGGGGCGTGTGGGCTGGGGGGGGGGGGGGGGGTGGTTGGGGCGTGCATGCTGGGAATGGGGGCACTATTAAAAGGGGCTTCAAGCACCGTTGAATCCCCTCCCTGATGTGCATAATTTTTTTTAATTTTTTTTTATGTTTTTTAACTTTTATCAGCCCTTTTAAAAAAGCGCTGATAAAAGGGGTCCTTTAACAATGCTAAAAAAAGCACTAATAAAGGATCCATTTATCAAATATTTTTTTAGCACTGATAAAGGATCCATTTTATCAGCGCTTTTTTAGCACTGATAAAAGGGGTCTTTATCAGGAATTTTTTATAGTGCTGTTAAAGGTGTCCCCTTTTATATTCTCCTAAATTATTATCATTTTAGCACTGTAAATGTGTTTTTCTAGCGCTGATAAATGCCATATTTGTAGCAGTGGTTTTTCAATAAAAGTTAGATATGATTTTATCATTCTAAATCTGACCTTTCCTCCTCAAATCTTACCTCTAGATCACCCAAAATTGAAGGGGAATCCTCTGCTAATCGTTTTCAGCCATCTGTTGGTTGGAAAACGGGATTCCCATTGATTTGTATGAAGCCCGCATGAGGTCTCTTCACACAGCCACACCTATGGCCACCTCCAGTCACCTCACCAACATTCTGATCCTTGGTGTAATCATCCACATCCCTCTAATCAACCCAAACCATAATTTGATCTCCGATCTATTCATCTCACTCAAATCCACCACAAATTCAGGGGTCCGATCATGCTTGATCCCACATGGAAATGTCGAGCCATGGCTCCGTAGACCAATGATGAAGAACATTAAGTATGAATGAGTAAAAAAGAACCAAAACAAAGAGGTAATAATCATTGGACAAATGTTCTTGGACAAAAAATACAAATTGGTAAGACCAGGGTGAGAAACATGGAATAACATGGATTAATTTCATAATTAATTGAAAACTGATACATAGTTGTATACAAAAGATTGATTTAATGCAAATCAAGTGATAGATTCGATCATGATTAATCTATTTAATCAATTGGGGAATAATCCAAAAATTGACGAGTCTTACCTTAAGATTGGATCATTCATCGATTAAGAACGTGCTTTCCAATGAATGAGAGAAGTCATTGCATTCGTTGTGCCTCAATCTTTATGGATCCGAAACTTCACTGTTGTCTGATTTTGATTCACCAGTAGAGGTGGAAGAAAACTCATCTCAATGATCCCAGGGTTATATGGATAACCTTGGTGATCCATCATAACATGTCTTAAATAGATGGACTTAGTTTTTTTAGGGGTTTAATGAAATAATTGAAAAATTAATTAATTAATCTACTGAATGTACCCGTCAACAACCATTTTATCCGAATGCCCCATGCCTACCCATTTTAGGTCATGCCTAGGGTAAACATTCCATTTTGGATTCAATCATGGTCATAGATTTTTGATTTGAGTCTTTTTTTTAAAATTTGTCCTATTTTATTTGATAAATCGTGTGCGTGTGATATAAATTATATTTAATATCATTATAAAATTAATTTCAGGAATATCGGGCCTCATAATCACATGCCTTCTTAGGGTCTAGCACTGAAAATATTTCTAGACATATTCCAAATTATTACAATGAACAAATAGGGTCTCTAAATTATTATTTCCTTCATGGTTTTCATCCCTGAAAAGAAAAACTAAACAAAAAGCTCAGTATATTGAGCCCACATCGGTCTCACCTACTCCCAAGAGCTCTTTTACATGCTCCTATGATTCCACAACACATGAACCAAGAGGATAGTCTGTCCACATAAGGTTCTCTATTTTCGATCCTCAATCTGCACCGGGTGCTCTAAAAAAGTGACTTTATCCTTGATATCCAGCTTTCCCCAGTCAATAATGTGCATGGGGTCATACACGTATCTCCTCAGCTGCGACACATGGAAGACATCATGCACCCACTCCCACTATGAGGGTAAGGTTAGGTGGTAAGAAACCTCTTTAATCCTCTACAAGATCTTAAACGAACCAATGAACCTTGGGGATAACTTGACTCCCAGGTTGAATCTCTGTAATCCTCATCATGTGAAGACTCTTAGGAAAATGCGGTTTCCCTAAACAAACTCCAAGGGCCTAAAATGTCGATATATATAAAATTTCTTCCTATTCTAAGCTCTCCTCATTCGTACGTGGATTAACTGGACATTCTCCATCACCACCTACACCATCTCTAGCCCAAAAAGTGATGCCTCACCAATCTTAGTCTAGTATATGGCCAACCTTACGGGTATCCCATACAGGGCCTCAAAATTTTCCATGCCTATTGTTGAGTGTTAACTATTATTGTATGCAAACTATACTAATGAAAAGAAATCCTCCTAGATCCGACCGAAGTCTAACATGTAAGCCCTCAACATATCCTCCAAAACCTAGATGGTGTGCTCAGTCTTCCCATATATTTTGGGGTGGAAGGATGTACTCATCATCATTTGGGTCTCGAATGCCTCCTACAGACCTCTCCAAAACCTTGCTATGAACCACACATCACAACCATATACAATAGTTGATAGCACCCCATGAAGTAAAATGATCTCCCATACATAAAATTTCCCCAAACTCTCCATCAAACTCTGCTCCTCGATAGCAAGGAAGTGAACTAACTTTGTGAGTCGATAAAATATCAACCAGATTGCGTCGTGGACTCTCACTGTCTGCAAAAAACCCATCAAAAAGTCTATAGATATTTCATCCCATTTCCACTTCGGGATATTAAGAGGTTGTAGAAAACTTACCAGAACCTAGTGATCAACCTTCAACTACTGACAGGTGATGCACTGAGAGATGAAATTAGTCACGCTTTGTCTCATTCCATCCCACCAAAACTGGTGCTGAAGGTCTATGTACATCTTCCTTACACTAGGAAGTATTTCGAAAGGATATTTATGAACAATATCTTTACCTCCTCCTACATTATGACTGGGACCATCGTCCATCCCTGAAAATGGATGATGCGATTCCCTCCTTCAGAAAATACATAGAGTGAACATCCTAAGGATATCTGGTCATGTAATACCTCACAATCGATGTCTCCTAACTAGGAATCTCTCACACGTTGGAGGAGTAAAGAAGTCAAAAACATTGATTGAAAAAAAGCTGCACCCTCTTTCTCAACTAGGGTCAGCTACAAGGAAGCTAACTACTCTGACACCTACTACACTGAATGATCCCGAGACTTCCTACTAAGGGAATCTGCTGCCATGTTTCCCTTCCCCGGAGTATAGAATATCTCAAAGTCATAGTTATCTATGAACTATAACCTGTGCCACTATCGCAGGTTCAAGTATCTCTACATAAATATATATTTGAGACTCTGATGGTTTGAGTAAACAATAAAGTGATATCCTAGAAGATATCAACTCCACATCCTCAAAGTGAAGAATACCACTTCCAACTCTAAGTTGTGAGTCATGCAGTTTTGTTTATGGGGTCTCAACTGACTCTACCCATAAGTGATAACTTCCTACATTTACATCAACACATAGCTGAGCCCATCACTTAAGGCATCGCAATACACTACATACTCCATTACCTCCTCTGGTAGTCTCAAAATAAGATCACTCATTATCCCCAGCCTCAACTCCTCCAAGGACCTTTGACACTACTTAGTCTAGGAAAATAGATGCCCTTTTCATGTCATGTCAGTCAAAGGGGTTGAAATCATGGATAAGTCTTCAACAAACCTCCTATAATACCCTACTAATCCAAGAAAACTCTTCATATATGACACGCTCTTGGGTGGATCCCAATAAAGAACTGCATTAATCTTCATTGGGTCCATAGTTAATCCATGCTAAAAAATAACATGCCCCAAAAAGTTGGGGTGGCTAGGAGGAGTTGAACCACTAATAGGGGGGATCGAATCAGTGGAGATTTTTATAATTTTTATTTCTTTTGAAATTAACCTATGTTGTCATGTTAGGATCCTATCCACTCTAATAACAACTCAACCTCTCTCGAATGTCGTAAAATTAGATGGCACAAGAACATAGTATTTTTACAAGGTTAATTCTCAAAATGATCCCACTCCTTACTATGATTTGTTAGACTCCCCAATCACAAATTCTCTACTATAATCACAAGCAGTTAAAATATACACTTCTTCACTGGCATAGAGTCCCACTATGATTTCCAAAGTCCCACTGGAACAATAGTTGCACACTGCCTTGTTAAAAAAATGATTACACAACAACATAAGAAAGATCACTTCTGAATATTGATTGTTTTTACAAAAATTTATGATGATATTTATTTTGATCATTAAAGATAAATAAACTATCATATTATCACAAACTGAAGAAATCCACTAAATACGTTCTTCCTCAAAATTATCTCTCTTGAATTCTCAATATATGCTGCTCACAAAATGATTATCACATAGCACTTTTTCATAACATTTTAGCATAAAAATTTAGAATAAAAAATGTTTCCTTCACATATCATCTGCAAAATTATATATTGCTTCGCAAACTAATAGATTTACTCACATATACTGCTAAAAATTGACAACACAATATTTTCTAGATTCATGAACTTAATCTCAACACTGGGAGAAACAAATGATTTTCTCAAAAACTTTGTGTTGTACTTCAACACCCATAAAATAATATGAGAATAATTGATTAATATATAGGAAAAAATAGCAGTTATCAAGTAGTCTATTCTCAATAATTTAGAAAATGTGGGAAGTAGTTAGAAAGCAGTTTAATTACCATGAGGTATTATCATCCTCAAGGAATCTCCACATAATTCTCAAATAGTATGCTATCTGTAAGGAATGCACATAGATTCACCACGTATTGCATGTATTATTTATCACATCACAAAGCATGGCTGGTAGCTACCTCAACAGTCCATATAACTCCCATCACATAGCATACAACACCATTTATTTGTAAAGGAGTTTCATCCGAATGGTTATCCTCTAAGAAATTCACCTACAAAGAACCTCATCCACAAAGGAGCTTCACTGTGAAACATCACCACCCACAATGCAACACCCGAAAAAGATTTTATTTGCAGCCGATCATAGGATTTTTTATCCACCATGAAGCACTATCCCACATGGTTCAAATCTGCATACACTTCCTGCTACTGTGAACTATTTTTATAGTTTGCATATCTTCCTTCACAAATCGTAATATCAATCTCACAAAGAATTTTTATACATTTTCGAGATTCACACTTAGCCACATTTTGAACCTTTTAAGTTATATGAAAGATCTCACATGACACCCGAGTTTGTGGATGCTCATTCTATAAACCCTCATTCGTGGGGTGCTCGTCCATGAGGAGATCATATGTTAGAGGTTGAAGATGATCTCCCATGTTGATTATATGGATACCATTTAAACTGGAGCTCATATCAGATGGTTGATGAATTTTTTGTCTTTCTAATTGACTGGTGAATAATACCCATGTAGGGTTGTCCCACATCGAAATATACATGCTTTGTGGATGTGGTATAACAATAAAGGGCTGCCTCTAATCACCAAAATCCCCAAACCCCTTGCTACCCTACTTCCCCACATAGTGGAGCCTCGCCAAGAACAAGTGTCCTTAGTGACATGTATTTGGTTATTAAGATCATAACAATAATCATCACAATTAAAAATACCAAGAAGAACTCTCCAACATGAAAAAATATATATTATGTGTTTGCATGGCCTTCATAAATTCATCTTCCTTCAAATCTTCTACAAGTTTTGTAAACAATGTGTCTTCAGTGACACATGTATTTGGTCATTAAGATCAGCACAATAATCATCACAATTAAAAATACCAAGAAGAACTCTCCAAAATGAAAAAAAATATATTATGTGTTTGCATGGCCTTTATAAATTCATCTTTATTCAAATCTTCTACACTTGTTGTAAACAATGTGTCCTCATTGACACATGTATTTGGTCATTAAGATCAGCACAACAATCATCACAATTAAAAATACCAAGAACTATCCAAGAGTTACATCCATTTCCATCTAAAGAAGAATTGTCCAAGAATGAAATTCAATGCTATAAGATGGATCCATAACAATTTACAGGCATCACCACTTCATCCATAACAATTCTACAAGCATCACCACTTGGGTGTGGTTAACCTCTGATTTACACATGTTTCCTTAGTTGAGTGGCCTTGTATTACTCAAAAAAATCATAATCATTTGGGATGGACTTTTAATTGAGGACTACTTTGTATTACTTAGAAAAATTCCTAAGTAATAAATTCAATTCAAATATAAAGCCAAACTCCTCATCTATTTTCCTCATGTTACTCATGAAAAAATATATATTATGCGTTTGAATGGCCTTCATAAATTCATATTCCTTCAAATATTCTACACCTTTTGTAAACAACGTGTCCTCAGTGACACATGTATTTGGTAATTAAGATCATAACAACAATCATCACAGTTACAAATACCAAGAAGAACTGTCCAAGAGTGACATCCAATTCCATTTAAAGAAGAATTGTCCAAGCATGAAATCCAATGCTATAAGATGGATCCATAACAATTTCCAGGCATCAACACTTCATCCATAACAATTCTAGAGGCATTAACACTTCATCCATAACTCACCAAATGCATATTGACATACTATGGAAACAAATGAAACACTTAGGTTAAAAAATATTTCCCTTTGGATTCTGTTATTAGTATCACTTAATATATAACCTTTCACATAGAAGTTAATATGTATGTATCATATTTACTCCCCCTTAATGAAAATAAAATGAAAAGGGTTAGTGGGGTCTTCTTAACTCATTTGTATTCTCAAAAACCTCTTCTTATATTATATTAAAAGAGAGAATTATATCACATGATACTTGGAAAAGTGCCTTTAGTTAATCACTTCTAAGTCTATGTGGGCATACCTGTTGTAGAAAAAAAGAGAGATATAAAAAAGGGTATCTAAGATATCTTTTAAATATCTAGGCATGTGAAATCAATATTAGAAAGTCTTAAAGGAAATAGAGGATCCTATACACACTTTACCAAACACATTATAAAGTTCAAGTGCATAAGAATAATTGGTCCTTATCTTAGTATTCACCAATCAATCACTCCTATTAAATAAATTCAAGTAAGAATGAGATAAGAGTGTGAATGGCTAACTCAAACCTTATAAAGGACCCCCTCAAGAAATGCATCCACTTTTGTCATCATGGAATTAAATAAAATCCATGATGAACAACACTTCTACTTCAATTCTCTGATTTGTTATAAAAATACTCATAAAAGAATAGGAAACAAATAGGTACCTATTGAAAGTATTCAAGTGAGAGGAGAAGGATGCACATGAAATTGCAACCTTAACTAAAAAACCTCTATTTTGGCATTTCTTTGGTGAAAATATCTTCAACACCATCTTTAGTAGAAATGTATTCTAGATTGATATCTCCACCTACCACCTTTTCTTTGATAAAATGACACCTAATATCAATATGATTAGATCTTGAATGTTACACTGAATTTTTAGATAATCCAATAGAACTTTGATTATCACATGAAAATTTCAGTGTCCCCCAGTCTTAATTTTCAAATCAGTCAACTATACTTGCATCCAAATCATATATGCACATGAAGGTCTATCAACAATATATTTAGCCTCAACCATGATCAGAGTTACAAAATTATGCTTCTTGTTATACCAACTGACATATCATTCTCTTAAAAAGAAGGTTCTACCTGAAGTTGATCTTATGTTTGTACAATCAACTGCCTAATCAGTATCTATAAACCCCAACAGTTTTAAATCATAATTGGGTCTATATAAAAGCCCATAGTTCAGAGTTCCTTTCACATATTTCAGAATTATTTTAGATACCAATAAGTGATACTCTTTTAGATGACTCTAAAATATGTCATAAAGAGTCACTGCATAGTTATATTTGGCCTTGATGCTGTGAGATAAAGTAGACTTCCAATGATTCTTCTGAATTATTTCTAATTAACACTGTTTCCAGTTTCATCCTTTCTTAATTTAGTTCCAACTGAAATGTGTCTAGAAATTTGTTTTTCATTTTCCATTCCAAACCTTTTCAATAATTCCATAACATACTTTTCCTATGATAAAAATATGGGATTTGTCTTCTACATAACCTGCAATCCCAAAAAATTTGTCACCTGAGCAAGGATAGACATCTCAAAATTTCTTTTAATTTTCTTAGAATATTCTTCTCATAGAACTTCCTTTTCACCAGAAAATACGATGTCATCCACATATATAATGACCATGATAGTACCTTTGGATATTTGTCTCACATAAAGGTTATTGTAAACTTTTCATTTTACAAACTTCATATCCCTTAGACAACCATCTAATTAGGAATACTAGGCTCTAGGGTCCTATTTCAAACCATACAAAGCTTTCCTCAATCTGTATACCAAGATTCTTTCATTTTATAAAACAAAACCATTAGATTGTTTAATATATACTTCTTCTTCAAGATCACCTTTTAGAAAGACAGATTTCACATCCATTTGATAAAATTTATAATGTTTGTATGCAACTACTTCCAAGAACATTATAATGATTTCCAATCTTTCCACTGGTGAAGAAGTTTCTTTAAATTTAATTCCTTCCATTTGAGAATATCCTTTTCACACCATCCTAGATTTGTTTTTGGATACTTCACCTTTCTCATTTATATTATTTATGAAAACCCTCTTTGTACCAATTTCATTTTTATTTTTAGGTCTTGATACAAGATTCCAAGTGGATTTATTCTCAATATTATCAAGATCATGATTTATAACTTGTGTCCATTCATCATGGTCAACTTTTTCTGCCATTGTATGAGGTTAAATTTGATAAATAAGTGAATTTTGATCTTCAATTCTCAATATTATTCTTGTTTGAATTGGTTATTTTTGATTTCCAATGATATTTTAAGTCTCAATATGTTTATTTAATTTTTTGTACCATTTTCTATTATTTTATATTTCATATTCATCACTAGTATGTTCAGAATCAATATCCACAATGTTTGTCTCTTTCTCAACAAATTCATCATTTTTATGTTCCATTTTAATACCATTTTCTACCAAATTTTATGAATCTACATCAACCATGATATACAATTTGATATGGTTTTCAACAATTTTGACATCACTGTAGTCAACCGGCATGTTCATCTGTTTTTCCAACATTTGTAGCCTTTACCATCAGATAGAAAACCCATGGAAATTCCTTCCTCTTATTTTTATTCAAATTTTCCTTGATTGATGTTCTTGATTTTTATAATGAAGGGGATTCCAAAAACTCTAAATTATTTAACAGTTATTTTTTGTTGCACCACATTTAATATGATGTGTTTTGTGTTTTTGTTCTTAGTAGACATCTATTCTTTATGTGTATAGTAGTACATACAACTTATCTTTAGAAATATTTTGAGATGTTGTGTTCAACTAATATAGTCCTCTCCATATCAACTATACTTATGTTCTTTCTTTCAACTACCCCATTTTGTTGTGGAGTATATGGTGTGTTTTATTGATGCTTGATTCCATTTTTGGAAATATAAATTTAAAAAGTATCACAAGTAAAATCCTTACCATTATCTGATCTTAACTTCTTGATATAGAGACTCATATCTTTCTCAGCTTGCCTTCTAATTTTTTTGACCATTTTAGTTGAGTCTAACTTGTGCTAGATAAACATAAAATTATTCATCTAAGTATAATCATCAATAAATTTAATTCACTACATCATCAGGATGTGTAATGGTTTGATCAACAATAACGTCAAAGTCGTTCACACTTGGCGTGAGGGGAACCAAGTTGTGGATCATCTTATTTCACTTGATGTTTCGGTCTTAGAGCGTGTCTATCTCCACAATTGGAATTCCCTGGAACCCAAGGGGGTCAATTTGATTAGAGGGTATTCCCTTGGCCTTCACTACTTCAGGACCCCATAGACCTTCTTGTTTTTATGCTCCCTGGACCCCACAACTTTCTGTTTTAATAAAATAAATAAATGATGATGATGATGATGAAATGACTTCAAAAATTTTTAAAACATGCTTGGAAATAATTTTTTGTGGCATTATTGGTGAAATATTGACCCCAAATAAACTATTTAAAACTTTTGGATTAAAAAAAAGTAATGAAATGCAGATCACATATGGTAGAATTTTGTCTTATTGGGCCACATAAGTCAGTGTGAATGGGTTTAAGGGGTTTGGAAGATAGGATATCCACCCCTTTGTGTAAACTTTGGGCCAATTTCCCCTTTTTATCGGTTTCATATATTTCATCCCTTTCTCTTTTTTCCTTGGTAAAATCTCTCACAATATCATGATTCAAGATTTTACTAATAATACTTTGACCAAGATGGCCAAGACTTCTATGCATAGATTGTTTTCATCTTTATCACTTAAGTAATAGGAATTGATAGAATCACTAATTTGAAATAGATTGAAATTGGTTCTTTTTACTTGAGTGATAATTCTACCATACTTTACACTTTTTATGATACATGAATCCTTTTTGAATAACACCTCATGTATGTCATCAAAAAGTTATCCGACACTAAGAAAATTGTGATTCATCCCTTTAACATATAACACATTATTTGAGTTTAGATTTTTGGATTCAATATTTTCTTTTCTAACCCCATTAATTTTCAGTAAACAGTATTTTCCAAAGGTCACTCCTCCTTCATGATTCTCAATGTTGCTCAGAATTTTTGTGTTACAAATCATGTGTGATGAACATACTCTATCAAGAATTCATGACTTGTTTTTTAATGTCTTTTAAATAAACTCAAGTGAAACATGATTTTTATTCATTCATTTTTTTCACTCCATTGACTTTCATAATTTTGGATGTTTTTTCAAGGAGAATACTCATAAACTTTTTAGAAATATTACCTTGCTAATCACATCTACCAAATAAGTCTTCTAAATATTCAAATTTGTTTTGTGTTGACATAAAGGATGAATTCTTGATAAATTCTTGCTTAATTTCTAAATTTTCTTTCCCATTCCCATAATACCCCCTTGGTTCATGTATCATTTCTGGTAGGGACATGTTATACCAACATAAATAAGATTTATTCCCAAATACTCCACAACACCAAAATGTCCTCTGGATATTGATCTTCCTTACTGATAATAGCTATGTCTTGAAGTTTGTTGTTATTGTATTTCCATATATTAATATTTTCTCTATTATGGAGGAAAAAATATTCTTGGATAATTTATCTCTTCCTTTGAATTAAAAGATAATTTTTTTCAAGACTTCATGTTCTATAACTGTCTAGAATTTACTTTTGGACATGCATTTTTAGAGACAATAGATTTATTTTAAGAATCATAGAGTGCTAAATAAACCTGCTTCTTTGAATACCTCTTTTCACCAGTTTGTGATGATTTTGTCTTGACCTCAAAAACCTTACTGAAATCTTATTTAATCTTTGTCAATTTATTCTATGCTTCAAGAAATTTATAGTGAGTCTTTGATGGTTATTATTCTTTAATAGATAGTTGTTATCCAAGTTAATTTTCCATCTTTTCCATTTCAATAACTTTTAGTTTGTGTATTTTGATTTGTTAAATGTAGGAAATCCATTTATTTTCACATTATTCCTTTTCCTTAGTTATATTTTTATTTTATTTTAATAACAATCTTTTCTCCTTCTTGATCTTTTTTTTTTCTTAAGATAAGCTCCTAATTCATTTTTCAACATGTTCTCTAGCTCTATTCATTCACTTTCACCATCTTTACTTTCGGAAGTGCCAAATCCCTTTTCAACATGATCCCTAAAGTTAGTTTCATCTTCTAATTGGATTATTGTATTTAAGTTAGCTTCATATTCCTTACTCACTAAACTTATTCTTTTACTTTTAAAGAATCTCTTCTTGCTTCTATAAAATTTGGTTGTGCCTTTTGAGCTCTTTCCCATTTTTTTTGGTTTTTCATCATCTGTCTCAGGTTCCATAGAGTTATTTTTAGGATGATTTATAACAAAATGTCTTATGTCATTAAAGTTGTAGAACCTTGGAGGTAATTTACTTTTATCCCTAAACTTTCCCGTATTGAATATTTTTGATATAAGAGAAATGATTCTGTTTAAATATCCATCTTTATTTTCATCATCACATTCAATTGATTTTGAAATTTCATCATATCTGATTTTGATATTTCTCTTGGACTCAAAATCCATCTCATCTTTGATATTTTTCTTGAAGACTATGATATTTAACATTTCACATGCAATGAGTATGTTATGAAATTCATCAAGAGTAAGATTATCTATACATTCCAAAGATGATACTTTAGGATAAAACCTATCAGGATAATTTATCATTAATTTTTTAACAATAGTTGATCATCCATATTTTCACCAAAACCCAGAATATTACTAAAAATTTCATCGACTCTAGTGAAGTAGTCATCAACATTTCCTTCTTCACCCATCTTGATATCTACAAATTTTCTTGTCCAAATTTCAAAATTTTCCTCCTTGACTTCCATGTTTCCTTTATAACTTCTTTCCAATTTATCCCAAATTTCCTTGGAATTTTTGAGTCCCATAACATTTTGTATAAAGTTTTTCTAAAAGAGACATAAAAATGGAATTTTGAGCTTTGACATCAACTTAAATATTTCTCTTCTTGGTAAAACTCATAATAAATTCATCAACAATAGGTGTGAATATAACAGTAACTACATATTTAACTTCAAGGCCAAGAGGTAGAAGATATATAAACATCTTATTATTCTGATAGTTATTTGCATATAAAGTAGGAACACCCCTACTATTAACAAAATTTATATTATCCATCTCTAAAACTTAGTGGATCCTGAAAAAGGGAACCTGGTGCTCTAATACCAATTGAAGTGCCCAGGAAGAGTTTCACCACTCGGGGGGGGGGGGGGGGTTGAATTAGTGGAGTTTTTTACAATTTTTATTTCTTTTTAAATTAAAATCTATTGAACTATTAGGATATGATACACTATTATGATAAGTCAACCTCTCCCAAATGCAGTGAAATTAAATGGATCAGGAACACAACTTTTTACAAGGTTCAGTCTCAAAATTATCATAATCCTTAATATGATTGGTTAGACTCACCAATCAAATATTCTTCACTATAATTACAACCAATTACAACATACATTTATTCACTATCATAAATTCACACCATGATTTCTAAATTCCCACTAGAATAATAGTTTCACACATTCTTGTTAAAAAAATGATTACACAATAACAAAAGAAACACCACTTCTGAATGCTGAATTCTTTTAAAACAAATGAAGATGATATTTCTTTTGTACCTTTAAGATAAATAAAATACCATATGTTCAAAAACTGAAGAACCCCACTAAATAGGTTCTTCCTCAAAATTATGTCTCTTTACTTCTCAATATATACTGCTCATAAAATGATTATCACATAACACTTTTGTGTAGAATTTTAGAATAGCAATTTAGTATAGTATTTTTTCATATAAATTTAGCATAATAAATGTTTCCTTCCACATACTATCGACATAATTATATATTTATATTTAGAATGATATCTTCACTAATGTATACTGTTGTAAACTGATAGCACATGATTTTCTTAATTTAAAAACTTGATCTCAACACTAGGAGTGAAAAATGATTTTCTTAGAAACTCTGCATTATACTTTAGTGCTCATAAAATAATATGAGAATCACCGCTTAACATATAGGAAAAAAATAATAGTTATCAATAAGTTGATGCTTAATAATTCAAAAAATGTGGGAAGTAGTTACAAAGTGGTTCAATTATCCTAATCTATTATCATCTACAAGGAATCTCTACATAATACTCAAACAATATACTATCCACAAGGCATGCACATATCTTCATTGTATACTGCATGTACTATTTTTCACATCACAAATCATGGATACTGGATACCTCAATAGTCTATATAACTCTCATCACATAGCATACAACATCATCTCTCTGCAAAGGAGTTTCATCTGCATGCCTATCTACTAAGAACTTCACTAGAAAAGCACCTCATCTGCAAAGGAGCTTCACCATGAAGCATCACCACCTGAAAAATATCTCATTTGTGGTTTATCATAGGGTTTTTTATCCATTTTTAAGTAGCATCCCACATGGTTCAAATCTATATACACTTCCTGATCCCACAAACTATTTTTACAGTTCGCATAGATTCCTTTAAAAAATGTAATATCAAGCTCACAAATCATTTTTATTCCTCATGTAAATTAACACTTAGCTTCATTTCAAAATCCCGTAGATATATGGAAGATATCACATTGAACCCGAGCTTGCAGGCACTCATTCTACAAAACTAATTCATGAGGGGATCATACATAAAGATATTGTATGTGGATGGTTGAAGATGATCTCCACCATTGACTCGAAAAATAACATTTAAACTGAATATCAGATCAGAGGAATGAAGAAATTTACATCTTTTTAATCGACAGGTGAATAATACTTGCATATGGTTTCACCACATAGAACTCAGTATGCTTTAGAGACATGGTATAAAAATCATGGGTTGCCTCTAAGAAGCTAGAATCTCCAACCCCCCTACTACTATACCACCCTACATGGTGGAATCACTTTTCTTTGTTCTGTTATGGGATTCTAGGACAACCCATTTTCACCTATGGAGGTGTGCTTTGTGGGCCCTATACATGGTCCCTCCCACTCCTTGTGGACACTTTGGTACCCACTGGCTTGGCCAAGGATTCTCCCTTGGGTGTGGTTGACCTCTGAGTCCCACATATTTCCTTGGTTGAGTGACCTAGGATTCCATGTGGGTTGGCATATTTTTCTTAATTGGGGAATCCTTTGTATTACTTAGTACATTTTATAAGTAATAAATTCAATTCAAATCCAAAGCTTAATTCAAATATAAATCCAAACCCATCATCTATCTTCCTCATGTTCATCATGAAAAATATATATTATGTGTTTGCATGACCTTCATCAATTCATCTTCTTTCAAATATTATATAAGTTTTTTAAATAATGTGTCCTTAGTGATACATGTCTTTGATCATTAAGATCAGCACAAAAATCATCACAATTAAAAATACCAAGAAGAACTATCCAAATGTGACATCCAATTCCATTTAAATAAGAATTGTCTAAGTATGATATCCAATGCTATAAGATGGATCCATAAAAATTCTCTAGGCACCACCAATTCATCCATAACAATTCTCCAGGAATAACCACTTCATACATAACTCACCAAACACATATTGACATACTATGACGAAAAATAAAACACTTAGGTTTAGTAGAATTAAACCTCATGGATCTAGAATTGACACTACGAGAGATTACCATAAAGATATTTCTCCTAAAGTAAATTTAGGACCATCCTCAAGTGCTCTATATGCTTCTCCTATGATGCAGAGTATATGAGTATGTCATCAATGAAGAAAACGACAAATAAGTCCAATTATAGTTGGAAGACCCAATTTATCAAATCCATAAACATTGTAGGGGAATTCATCACATCAAAAGGAATCACCAGGAACTCATAGTGTCCCTAGGGATATTAGAATTCCAGCTTAGGAATATCAGGCTCATAGACTCTCAACTAGTGGTATCCGAACCAGAGATCTATCTTGGAGAACCACCCTCTTCCTTGAAACTAATTAAAGAGGTTATAAATTCTCGAAAAGAGGTACTTGTACTTTATCATGGCTTGGTTCAGGAGACGATAATCCACACAAATCCATAATATCCCATATTATTTTGTTACAAAAAACACTAAAGATTCCCAGGGGGACACACTGGGTCTGATTAAACCCTTCTCTCAAAGGTCCTCCAACAACAACCGTAGCTCCTGAAGCTCGGTAGTGGCCATACAATATGCCTTAGAAGATATCAGTGTGGTACCAAGATGCAAGTCGATACAAAAATCCATCTCCCACATAGGAGTTAGTACCAAAACATGATAATGGAAGATGTATATAAAATCATCTATGACTAAAGTAATCTAGATTCCTAAAGAGCCTACTACACTAAGGGATACACTCACCAACTAATGGGTAATGGTCTGTAACCTCCTGCTTGCAAAACCTGCTCACCTTGCTATGAGATCTCTCTCACTCATAAAGGAGAATCTCATAACATCAGTATGAAGACATATGAATCTTCTATAGTGATAATAAATATGGGATTTAACCATGGAAAACCAATCCATACCCAAGATGATGTCACAGGGTTCCATCACAATGACTAAAAATTCCAATGAGAACCTCTCTACACTAAGCGATAGATCACACTATAGGTAGATAAAGGATATAAAATAAGTGTTCCCCATAGTAATCTCAAGTTTAATCCCCCCAAGATAAATTCATAGTAGGGATCTCCAACTCTCACACAAGGAGTAAAGAGATGAAGGAATGAATCAGACTTGTGTCTAATAATATTGAAGTAAGAGTATAATAAACAAAAATCGTACCTTTAATAATCTCGTGTGCCACCTAGTTATAGGAATCCATAGCCTACAGCTACCCACACCCCCAACCACCAACTCCCTAAGCCTGACATGGGAAAACTTTGGAGCTCCACCTGCTCCTATGCTAGCACTGCCTCCCTGAGGGCCACCCTGGCCCCACCTGGGAGAGCTGTGATCATGGAACCGCCTCTACCTCGGTGGTCTATCTACTATCTACCTACCCTCCCCAGCACATATGGTCAGAAAATCATGCTCCATGTGAACTTTTCCCATCACATGTATATCACCTCTCCTCTCCGAGCTAACCCGGTCCTCCATATGGTCCCTATACCACACGAACACATGCCTGAGTTTGATCATGGGGAGGTCTCCCGCACTGAGATCCAGCTGACTGACATCAACTAGCTACTGCAAATGACTCATCCCTATAACAACCACTACAATATCCAACTGTTTAGCATCCCTCTAACATGAATTTCTCCATCAACAGTGCCTTATCTAACACCTTGACATAGGGGGAATGCACAAGGGCACTACACCGGCACATATATCTCTATAGAGACCCTACTAAAACATCCATTCGCAGAAGTATCCATCCCAAACCATGTAGAGGGAGTACCACGTAAGTTCTATGAACCTCATAGAATACTCATCCACTATCATCCCTCCCTACTGTAGCTCTAAAATCTATTGAATCCAAATTTAGTACAATAATAAGTGGTAGTATTCCTCAAAAAATAGTTTCTAGAAGTATGTCCAAGAAAGTTTCAACTCATCATGCATCCATGTAACTAGAATTCACCATCGCCCAGTTGCTCCATGGAAAAGGCTGGCTTTCAGCGCAACCACATGATCTGGTGGTGTCAATATAATCCTTTAAACATGGATCACTGACTCTAGTAAATCCTCCACTACCTAGGGATCTGGATCTCTATGGAACATCATTAGTTTTTGGAATTGAAACTTATAGAGTGCACTAAGCCTGCATGCATCCTCAGATTCCTTTGCTGGTATGATCTGTTACTTGTTAGGTGGGGGTGTTGATACCTATCCATCTAGAGAATAGATCTCATGGGATGAACCCTAAACTTAGGCATCATCAATCATAATATCAAATTTATGATCTAGAATTAGTAACCTGACTAGATATTATCGGGGAGGCATCCTGAAAGTTTAATCAAGATGTACTACGGTCATATGAGAATATATATATAGGGAGATGAATCAAGAAGGATAGTAAAAAATGACCAATCCTATATGATTAATTTACCATTGATCCCTACAACCAATGTATTGGTATTTTGAGTCAAAAAGTAGGTATTCAGAGTCCTGGTGAATAGATACGTTGGCCACTACACTAACACTGGGTTCCTTAGACTGAAATCCACACTCGATACACGTTGAAACTGTTGCTCTAAATCCCAACCAAATCCTCCTAAGGGGAAAAATATAAACACCATACCAAGGAAAGATTCACCTATGATACCAATATTTCACGACCCAACCCAATAGTGATCGAGCCATAACTACCCCAAGCCCACCTTCATAAGCCAAGGGATCGTGACCAACATCGAAAGGAACAACTATTATGGGAGGACTTTGCATAATTAACCTATACATGCACACCCAACCATCTTCATGAAGAAATGTATAGGAATAATAAAAAAATATGCAACATCTAGAGAATAAACCATGGAGGTAAAACCTCTAGGGTGTATAATAGTATAATAGTGTAAACTAAAAATTAAAAAGGAAAAAAATACATTCCCAACTAGAAAGACGTTCCAACCTAAGAAAACTAGAAAAGTATAGTGGTAAGAGATACCAACTCTAGATCTACAAGACCTGACCACTATCTGCAGTCTAATTCACAAGGGTATCCCTTTGCTTCTCTATAATCATTGCTGACCTATTAATCATACACATAAGACATGGCACATGTGGGAAAAACCCACACTGGGGTGATTATATAAATACCTAGTAGGATGCCCTGAAAGATGATGGGAGAGCAGTAAGAGAGACTATAGTAATACAAAGCTCAACCCATATAAATAGAATAAAAAAATCCAACAACATGGATACCAATATATATATATATATATATATTCAACAAAAGAAGCCTAAACAAGAGATAAAGGGTATCTCCATCTCCCATGCCATCATTGGAAAGAGTGACATCAATTCCAAAGGTCTATCATCGATTCCCAACATCTCGTGTATCTTTCCAAAGAAGTAACCATGTGTAGGGACCATGCCTCACCACTATTCCACACAACAGAGGGGCCACATTCTTCAAATAGAGGACCCATGCCCTAGTGCGTTAGGGGGTGTTACTTAGTGTAAGGAGGACCCATGCCCTATCTTATGGGGGGGGGGGTATAACTTGGTGGATAGAGGACCCATTACCTAATGTAATGGGTGGGGGGGGGGGGGTACCACTCAGTAGATAGAGGACCCGCACCCTAATTCCATAGGGGGGATACCACTCAGTAGATATAGGACACATGACCTAACTCCATAGGGGGGGTGAAACTTAGTAGAAAAAGGATGGATACCACTCAATAGATAGAGAACTCGTGCCCTAATTATATGGGGGGGGGGTACCACTTAGTAGATAAAGGACCCATGCCCTAATTTCATAGGGGGTACCACTGAGTAGATAGAGAACCCACACCCTAATTCCATAGGGGGTACCACTCAATATATAAAGTATTGGTTCCCTACATCCATAGGGGGTACTACTCAATTTATATAGTACCTATGCCATAATTCCATGGGGGGGGGTACTACTTAGTTGATAGAGGACCCATGCACACCCTAAGAGGGTACCACTCTATGATTCTACCAGATCACTGCCATCGTCAAGTGTCACCTAAAGAATAATCACACTCAGAAAACTTCACATCATATCTCAAAAGCCACTATGAAGGCTAGAATCACACTCTATGTAGAAAAACACTTAGTATAGGCTACTCATAGGACAAAATTTGATTCCAAATGAAAGAGATATGAGAGGTATAATTTTCCTTAAAAAGGGAGATAGGGGCATACAATGTGTAAGGGGACCCACACGACATGTGTTACCACCTTGATTCTTGGTCGTGTCCCTGATGGTACATGAATAATTTCCCATGTATCCTTACACGATGTGTAGGTGGACTACACAATGTGCCTGATCCACCCAGATTCCTACCTGTGCTTCTAGCCATGTCTGTGTAACCTTTCCCATGCCTGTGTACTTTAGTACACAATGTGTCCTCCCACACGGGGTCCCACCCATATGATTCTATCACACGAACTATCTACCCCCCCGGGGGGGTACACTAGATGTGTCCTAGAAAATGGCATGTGATACTTAAAATTTTCCAAAAACCTAGTGTAGGGGTAATAACAATGTGTGTGCATCCCAGTACACTTTGTGTTTCACTGAGGTTGGGACACAAGAGGATCATGAGACATGGTAAGCTTTCACCAAGATACGTCGGTCCATTCGAGATTTTAGAGAGGGTCGGGCTGATAGCCTATCATATTTAGTTACCTTAGAGTTATCGAGATATGCATTATGTCTTCCACATTTCTCAGTTATGACATTATTATTCAGACCTATCTCATCCCTTTCAGCACAAGGAGGTTGATTTGTAGGTAGATGCATCCTTTGAGGAGAATCCTATATGTATTATGGATTGTATCATAAAGGTTATCTAAGGACAGTCCATTCCTTTAGTATGGGTTCTATGGAATCACGATTGAGTGCAGGAAAATACCCATGAGAGGGAAGAAGATGTGTGATCACAGTGGCCTAAGTTGTTCTCAGACATTACTTCACCACCCTTGGAAGAGAAATTCGAGGACGAATTGCTTTTGGGGGGAGAAGTTTGTAAGAACCTAGTTCTTCTTCGAGGTATAGATCTTGAGTTTTCCATAAATTATTAATTTAATTGATTTAATATGGCCTAACGTGGATGCTTGTTGAGATCATAGAGAGCTCGAAGGTGTCCAAGGCTTGTTCAGGACCCATAACCAACTTTTGGGGTGTTTTTATCCTAGAGCATAGTTAGTGAAAATCGTGTGGGGTAGAAATCATAGTTTAACTAAACCATGAAAGGCTAGAAATTGGGGGATTATAGGCTGCATAGTTTCAGAAGACCCTTTGGGAGGAGGCGCATGCCCATGTGACCTGGTCTACAACTTTAGCAGATTTGACAAAGTCTCTTCACACGGTTTGTGCACAGTTAGTAAACCATGCAGGTAAACTGTGTGAGTTCCCATTTCTACTACAATAGAATGTCCAACATGGCACACAGTTTGACCAACCATGAACCTAAACCATGTGACCCATATATTTTGGGTAAAATGATGGATTTTACCTTAAAATTCTTTAAAATCAAACCTTATCTTCATTCCTTAATTGTATAGTAAAGGAACCCTTAAGAAGCCATATTTGAATCCTAAGCATGGATTTCAGATCCCTTCATCGTCTGAATTATGATTCGAATGCAACTCATCTCCTTGGATCCATAACGGTAAGGCCTTAATTCTTTTTTAGACTTTCTCGATTTTTCTAGATATCAATTGTGATATTTGAATTCAGTCTCATATGCCCTAATTTATCATTCTTCATCCATTATTTAGATTTCTTCCAAAAAAGGATGAATCAGAGCCTGATACTAGATGAGCTATCTAGCACAATCCAAAGGTGGGTGGTCTTGTTCCTTTTGCTGAATGCCAGGCTGTTTATATATGTTAGGGTTCCACACACCCATTATTGGGGTGTCGCCTTAAATTGGAATTAATTCCCATTATTTTCTATAAAGTTTTAGGTAATTGAATAAGCATGATTATACATGTTATAGGTTGTACACCATGAATAAGGACCACCCCATGGGTGAGTTTCCTTATATGACCCCTTTATGGATTTTAGCCTTGGATGCCTAGGTATTCCATTTTACCCATGCCATGGGATGTAAAATGGGTTTGATTATTAATAGAATTGTAATGTTGATAGATTTTAATTGAATTGGTTAAAGGGTATGGGATGGTTGATTTTCCCCTTAACCCATGCATGCCTTTATTTTTTGAATCATGCTACCTTGACGATGTGAGTGAGTAAAGGCTATGACTTGAATTGATGAAAATGGATTGAATTGATAAAAATGTTTATTTCCCATGTGAGTTATATTATAAATAATCCATGTGATAGATTGATAGGCTATTTAGGCTAGTTATATTAAAAACATCAATATGAGTATTTGAATGGCCCTTGAATTGTTAGACCCTGTGAGTTAAATTGAGACCATGCTATGTAATAAATTGATTAATCATGGGAATCTATTTATTACGTTGTTCCCACATGAAATAAGTGATGTTAGATCCATTTATTATTTTTTTATACATGTGTTTCTTGTTATATGAAATATTCCTATGTGAGTAATTGAAAGGCCGAGCTCTTTAAGGTTGGTTAGTCTTGATACACCCCTTGAGGTGAGTTTAATTATTAGATGCCCTTGGTTTTGACCTTGGCATGTTAAATGAAATATTTAAATGGAATTGGAATGGTTAAATGATAAATAGCCTTGAGTGACACATGGATCCATTGAGGGATTCCATGGACGGGCTCATGTGACTATTGACCTTTATACCTTAGGTGACAAACGGATCCACCTTAATATTCCATGGATGGACTCAATGGTTAATTGTGATTAAGCCAAGGGTGATACATGGATTCAATGAGGTATTCCATGGATGGAATCTTCGAGGGAATAACTATATGCCGAGTGATGCATGGATCCAAATGATGGATTCCATGGATAGACTTAAGGGGAATTTGATTATATGTAATGGGTGATCCTTGGGGATTCCTTATAGGACTACCAAGGATGGACTCAGATGACATGGATTTATACCTCACCTAGATCGATACCAGGTTCCTAAGAGGTTCCCCAGGGATGGGCTTGTAAGGTGTTGTATGATGTTGCACCTAGAGTGATACTTGAATTCCAATTTAAGAATGTCAAGGATGAGATTAGATTTAAAATGGGAAATTGAAATGGAATGATGTATGAAACATCCTATAATACAAAGAACAATCTTGGATTTAGAATTCGCTGGTATTATTCAGATGGAATTTTGAGGCATCTGTTGTGCTTACACTTATATGGGAGATGTTAGGCTTGACTTGTTTCTCGAGATGTATAAATTCAATGTAATAAAATTTTTAAACAGATATTAAATGAATGTAAATGAATACCAGTGCATGTAGGTTGTTTACTTTTGAGTACTTGATTATTACTTTAATTATTGCACACTGTCTGCTTATATATTAACTGACTGATTGACATAGAACTTGGGTGGTTTCCTATTTAGATTTACTCTCACACCCTCTTTGGGTCATTTTTTGGACCCAAATAGATTATATGATTGCAGGTGTTAATAAGGGAAAGCACCCTCCTACAGGTACTTGATATGCTGCTTAGGAGTAGGAGGGAATGAGACCAAGATGAGGATTGCGATGATATCAGGATTATTTTGTCTATTTTTTAATTTTGGTACATGTATTGTGTAAGACTGTTTTGTACCTATTTTGGCTATTTTACTTGGACATGTGACATGCATCATCATATTGTGTATGATATGACTTATGGTTTATTTATACTATCAGTCTTCTGATGTTTACTTCTGTTGTATGGTTTACTGCTTCCACTATTGAATTGTTATTGTTTTCCACTTTGTTACACTCTCCTAATAAGGGCATAGTCTCCCCATTATCACACTTAGGCCCTCACTTCTAGTTGGGAGCCTCTGGAATTTGGGGAGATGCGCTTGAGGCCATTTGGCCAATCAGGTATGGAGCACCTTTGAGTAGCATCCAAAACCGGGATGTTACAAATTATCTGTGACATTATTATATACAAAATGATATTTTTTTAATAATTTTTTACCTTCACTTTTTCTAGGATGTTAATTAGCTAGGAATAAATCAAATTCAGTCTCTCTCTCCCACCCTTCTCTCTTTTCTCAGCGTATGCTTTTGAAATGCATTTCTGACTGCAGGTGCCTCAACCGTGTTAGTTTTACAATTGTTAACATCAATGGACTAAACATCACTGATTTCAAGAACAATGTGAAGGTTTGGATCCCCTTATACAAATTTTGTTATGATTCTTTTCTTATTATCATTACCCAATGCTGAATTTCCTACCATTAATCTATATGGGTCTCAATATACATGAATGTTTGAGTGAAGGACTGTATTATGTAATACAAAACTATTGTATATTGGATTCTATTTTTATAACATGGTTGTCTATAGTTATGTGAATATACCTTTCATTGATACCTATTATACATAACTTATTATTTATAATTATTTTTTTGGTATGCTGATTCATTTCTATTTAAATTACAGTACTTTCAAATGAAACATGACATTAAATTATGCATCTAATTGATGAATATGAATTAATCATTTGAAACTATTGAAACTTTATCACCCTTTAGTTAGTAATATTTTTATGTCATTTTACTTAACATATTATTTGGATAAATGTTAGTGGAGGTGGACCTCAGTTCCACTCTCATTGATACAATAATGCTTTCTACTCCTAGTATTGATTTTCATCTGTATATTGAATGTGATAAGAATCCTCAATATTGTGTGGGTTTAAATTCCATTTGAAACTCAATGGAGGTATGACACTGGGCTGTTTTTTCAGTAAATACAATGTTAAAGGGAATCTTGTGAAGGAATATAGGAGGGATTTGCAGTCTATGTAGAGTGCTACTGCATGAGATTAGAGGGGTGTAAATTTTGGTTTGTAGGTATCAGAGACTCCATATGCTCCTGGGAAAGTGGAAATGGTTTATCCTCCTCTAGGAATTTATGATTCTTATAATAATCAGGGGTAGGTTCATAAAGTTAATGCCACCGTATCCTTAAGAGACTCTTTGTAGGAGGGCTGATGTTCTTCTAGATTATGAAACTTTATCTGAACATTCTGATCATGAGGCGATTGATCAAGAGGAAGTTGATAGTTATTTATGGAAATAAACAATCATTTCCAAAAGGAAAGAAAAATCCAAAGTGGTGGATGATGAGGGTTTCCATTTTGTCACTCATAGGAAACCAATGGATCCTTCACATGCGAGGAAGGCATCTAAGTTATGAATACATGGCTAGGAGCAGGTGTTCAATGATGAATCCCAAGATTTTTTTCCAGGTAGAGATGAATGGGAAGGACATGACTTTTCATTTTCTCTCTGAAGAGACTTTGTAGGATGGCCCTCTAATATCACAACCTGAAGATCTTGAAGATGAAGTGGGTGACCTAGCTACTGGTGGTTCACTGGAAGGGAATGCAGCTACTGATGAGGGAAACGCTACCCTACTAGACTCCGGTATGAGTAAACTTTATATGCTTGACATCTTAAACCAATAAAGTAGTAAGGAATTTTTTGGTGATGAGTTTTGTGAGGTTCATAAATCTTGTCGAGTTGAAGAAAAATCTTCTAAGATGAATAAATTTTTGATCTATAGGATATTATATCAAATCATGATGTTTCTATTGTGTAAAATCCCATTGGAGGCACTAAACCTCATAATGAAGAAGTTGAATCATTAGGCATGGATGATTAGGAAAATAACTGGTATGATCCTAAGAAATGGAAGAGAGGTGGACAATCAATAAGTAGGGGTGAATCATAAGGAATTGATGGTAGACATTAAAGGAGTTGAGTTTTGACCTTTGTTTTGTGGTGTTGTTGGTGAAATATGTTTTCATTTCTACCCCCTGATTTCTTTACCATTGTACTTTCTTTTTAATAATAATTTTCCAGGACCATGGATTTTAATCAATGGTTCAAACCATTCTAGTATTATTTGTAGATACATTTAAAACATGAATTTGATCAAGAAATATTTTATATAGGTGAGGAAGTCAACACTAAATCCAATAGAAACTGCTCAACTTCAAAGGATAATAAAAATTAGTTCAATGAACATCAAATAAAGATGAAAAGAAAAATTGAATAGACATATCAACAGTCAAGTAATACATTCAACTGTTTATTTGTGATTTAATTTTGTTTTATGCATCAATAATCATTTTATTTATGTATTTAAATCAATAAGGAAAGAAAATATTTCCATTTTCTTAGATTCATTTAATAGTTCCTTCCAAATTATATTATTTAAAATATGTTCAAAAATGATTTCACTCTTTGTAAATGTATAGAAATCCATCATTTTATTTTACATCCCGTGTAATTTTTAGTTCCAATTTATTGCATTCATCATTAACTCAAAAAAAAGTCTTCTATAAAATTATTCCACTATTTCTATTTTTCAATATCATTTGATTGATGTATTAAATTCAATAAAGAAAGAAAATATTTCCATTTTTCAGCATCATTAATTCAGTAGCTTTTCCACTGTTACCCATTTCTTATATTATTTCTAATTGAAATTTACAACCATTTGCTTCATTTTCTATGATGACATTTGTTGCTATGACTAATTTTTTCAAATGAGATGAAGGAATTAAGGCTCAACTCACTTGCAAGAAATCCATCATCTATACTATAGAGAGATCCTTTAAGGACATGTATCTCCTTCTCATATATCTACCACCTATGTGTCTGATTCCCAACAACCGACCAATATAAATTATTATTTACTCTTACATTTTTTTCTATTTTTATATTGCATTTGTCTAAAGTTTTTAGTGACTCCAAATTATGAGTGTGTATATGTGATTTTGTAATTAAATGAGTATGTCGTGAAAATGCATGGTTTGAGTACTAGATATTTATAAAAATTTGTGATTTTTTTATTGATATAAAATATTACCAATCTATTAATAAGTAATATATTTATTAATAATCAGTTATATTATTTATTATTAATTAATATTATATTATTATGTTATTAATTAATAAATAGTATAACAACTAATATTTATAATATTTTAATTAAAAAACTTTGTTAAAATTTTTATTGATATAATTATTAATAATTTATTTATACATAAAATATTTATTAATTATCAATCATATTATTTATTATTAAATAGTATTATATTATTATATTATTAATATAATTAATATCATTATAGATAATATTTATTGTATAAGAATTTAAATAAAATAATTTGTATTTATAAAAATATTTACTAGTTAATAAATATATTATTATTAATATATTATGTTTTATTATCAAATATTTACTTATATAAGAAATAATATAATGTTTATTTTTAATATTAATAATATTTATAGAATTCAAAATAATAATAATAATAATAATATTTAATAATAAATTTAAGATGATTATTTATTATACATGATATGGACAATAATAACAAGTATTAATATAAATAATAAATAGTAATTATTATTATTACAAATTTAGTTATTAATATTAATTTTTTTTAATCATTCAAAAATATTTTTATGAATTTCTAATTATATCAATTTGTTGATTTATGCAACAAAATATAATATATTAGTATGTTTTTGAATAATGTATTAGTAATGATTTAAAAAACATATAACATGTATCAATCTAATCTACATCAGTGTCCTCAATACTCCTATGTACCACAACCAGGTGTATATGTAGTGCGTCCATGCTGTGTTTGTCTATGTCTATGCTCTGACGTAAACAAATCCTGTGTATCATCCTATGTGAATGGCGGTGGATCTAAAGTCTCACCACCTATACCCTATCTTACCACCAAGGATAGTGGCCCTGACTGGAACTCTCCCCAACATGTGAAGAAGATGGTTGTTGTACAGCAAATATCTACGAATCAAAGAAAAATAAAGAATGCAGTATAGACCAGTCAACGTCTATCTCTACAAAAAATCTAACATGCTGATAGAATTTATCCATGCCCATGCCTCTGGATGTGGCTATGGATCATATGAAATAGGAACTGGAGGAGCATATGGTTAGTCATGATGAACACCCTCTTGTACCACATCTATATCCATAATAGGGTCATCACACCCTAACACATCTATATCAGGCTCTTCACCCTCATCATCACTTGGAACATCAAAGAAAATCCCATGATAAATCCCATCCATAAAAGGAAGTAGCTCTGGTATAACTCTATGAAAATAAGTCTGGTCAAAGGCACCTCCCTCTATGGGATCAGAGATGTGAAGGATATGGGCGATACAAGTATCCTATGAAAACAAATTATGCAGTTAACTAATGTTAATAAAAAACTATTCAATAGTGGAAGAAATAATTATTACCAAGTCATGATAGCCTCGTTTGTGTCACGTCGAAATAT
Source organism: Viscum album (assembly GCA_963277665.1). Classification (NCBI taxonomy): domain Eukaryota; kingdom Viridiplantae; phylum Streptophyta; class Magnoliopsida; order Santalales; family Viscaceae; genus Viscum; species Viscum album. Next base: position 372,896,237 of record OY728163.1, on the reverse strand, counting down.
CACTAGGGATATGCAGTACCATTGCACATAATTCAGCTGATATGATAAATGCATACATACTATGTCTTCCCCTCATAATTAGGACTCATGTTGTTTGTCCCACATCTTAACATATCTTTCATGATATCTCCTCTAGTCAAAGTATCAATTCCCAGATATATTTAGGGAATGAAGTGAAGGTAACTGACTGGGCGGTATAGGAATGGGCGGATAGAAGTCGAACTGCCTCATAACTCTATTAGTATGATTCCACTCAACAATATGAAAATTAATTATGGAATGACACATGAGCTAGTAGCAAGCATTTCCATAAAGTATAGTGGGAGACTCTGGATGATAGCCTCAATATATGGAATATATGAAATCTAAAAAAAAATGAATAATAAATTAATAAATTAAGGCACTTACTATGTACAATAATAATTTAACCATGTAATTAATAACAACATAGGTTATGTGGTCGACGACTGTCCAACATAAGTCTATAAGCGTGGACATCATGTTTGGATGTATCTGAATATCAATGCACCTGACTCCATCCATATATAACATTTTATACTTATATTTCATAATAGAAAGTTATAAATTTTATTTTTACATTATATAGAATAACATATCATCATCAACATAGAGACTCCGCTAAAATAACATTAGGAAATAGCGTGCGTGCATATGGAGCTAAAAAAGGGATGTGCTCCAATGTTCACATCTGTATCAGAATGACACATCCTATGATCCATATCTTATCGATGCGACATGCACTGCATAACACTTTGTATGTATGTGAAAGAAATGTATACCCCTAGCTATACCATACTATCTAGTCCAAGTCCTCCAATAATGGTAAATACATCAAGTGTACAAATATATTCGAATGATTAATGAAGATCATGCCATCGATAAGCGTTAAAATTATTGCATGTGCAAATCACAGTACGATGATCTCATTAGCATCATTAGATAGATGGGCGAAGTGATATTCTATACATATCATGTGTAATCTACTTCCAACGATGGACCTTCCATCATCATGGACCATGATACCCAGTAATCTATGAACTAGATCAAACCAATCTACACCCACTTGGCATGTCACAACCACACTATCGACGGGGAGGCATAATATAATGGACACATCCTTGAGTGTAATTATCACCCCCTCTGTAAAATGGAATATATGTTTCTTTGACCTCCATATATCTAGGAGAAAAACAATGAGATGATGATCGAAAAATGTGAATCCACACATCGCTACACAATATAACCTAGTATGGAAAAGATGAGGGACAATGGAAGGAGGTGGTGTAGCATGATGGAAATGATGAGATCTCCGTATACCCAAAGAAGGCACTAGACATACCTCTAAAACCATCCATGAAACATGCCTATCCTAGAATGTTATCAACAGAGTATCCTCTATCTCTACACTTTATATCATCATTACTTTTTTATAGTTAATTCAATAAAATTTGTAAACTATTTTTAAAAAACTATAATAAGAAAAATTTGGTAGACAATTAGCATTAATAATTCATTATTATGATTAAAAATGAGGTAAATAAATATATGTAACTGATTTTGTTGGATTTATCTATCAATTGATTATTGTAATGATCTCTAATCATGTTTAATTTATTTCTAAATATTTCTATGTATATAATCCATGAAGAGAAACCCACATAGAACATGTGGATACATGATATATTCAACTGACCATGTGATTTGAAGGATAGATTTTAATAAAATTCACTTAGAGACTGAATCTATTTTTATTCATTTCTATTGTGTATTTATTTTCTTAATAGTTGAAGTATTAAAAAATTAATTATGATTTAATCTAGAAATAAAACAAACCAGAGATGAAAAATTCTATAAATGGAGCAATTCATAAATAAAAGAATCCATTAATGAAAAGTATGCATACAAAAAAATGTACACATTCATGATAAAATAAAAAGACTCAATCAAGGATGATGGGAAGTGGAGATTTGTCCTTCCAATTAGGGACATCTCTTACGATTATTCCCTTATATGTGACAAATGTTGTATCATAGTCCCCCTACTCATTGTTGAAGACAATCTATCTCATTTTTGATATGAGTAGACTTTGGTCATCCCTGAGGGCGAAACCTAGTAATATCAGGCAATATAATCAGCTAATGAGTGGACAAGGTAAAAGTATGAAATATCACTATTTTTTTTCCAATTCAAACCAGAAATGTAACAATCCATTAAAGAAAAATTCTATAAAAAAAAAAATCATAAATGAAAAATTCATAATACAAAAACTGGAAATATTAGGGTTGGCAGTTGGCTAATTAGTATGCAAGGTAATAGAATGAAAGTCACTAACACACATACAAGGTGTACTATAACAGTTAACCAAAGTGCTCATGTGATACACTAGTTCAACATAGGGATCCCATGATATGTTCACTGATGAAAAAGCTACAACAACATGTGCACAGGGATATCTCAATACTTGGAAGTTATCGCAACCACAATGCCTATTTTACAATACGACCACTGGTACTCAACCACTGTTTCTTGTGAGTAGGTCATGGAAATCTCTTACATGAAATTATTTCTGTACCCAATCAAAGGTTAGAACACACAATGATGTTGCGTTATGTAGTAACTGATCAATGACACTTTGGAAAAGTTTACTGAAACAAATTCAATTTTTCATCCTCTGATAAGCATGTTGGGACCATTCAATATAGTACTTCAAACATCTATAAAATGTATCCTATACTAACCCCATGATAAGTAGTTTTAGGACACCCTTGAAGATCCTATTTATGCACTCCACTATATTAGTGTTCATATGGACATATCTCCTGCCACCATCATTTGCTAATGATCATTTTTCCTTTGAAATCCACATCATATAATCATACACATCTTGATTAGCCCTTACAATTTCTTCAAGACATTAATCAAACTTTTCTTGTTGGATCTGGTATGATGAAACTATAAGAGAATAATTTATTTAAAAGGATATATTGTTTTAAAAAAAAACACAAGTTCAAAAAAACATACCCAACTTGAAGATTTCCTTCTTTATTACCTCATCTCTGAAATGATTATTCACATTAATGGAAATATGTCTAATGCAATATTGATGATAAGCATTTTTTTCTCTCAATGAAACTCCATCACTATTAAAAACCACTATAATCTCTAAATAGTGATCAAATATAAAACACACTCCCTCTCACGACCTAACCTTCAAGGTGTAACTACCCCAAGTCCACCTCTATAGGCTAGGGGCTGGCGACCAGCGTCAAAATCCATAACTGATATAGGTGGCCTTTTCCCAATGTACCTATATGCACACACCCTTCCATATCTATGAATAAGTATAGAGAAATAATAAAAAAGATTCAATATCTAGATAATAAACCATACATGTGAAAAATTTAGGGAGTACAAGAGTACGATAATATAAACTAAAAATTAAAAAGGAAAAAATACATGCACAATCAGAAAGATGTTCCAAAATGAAAAAACTGGAAAAGTAAAGTGTTGAGAGGGAACGACTCTAGATCTCCAAGCCCAAACCACCATACATAGTCTAATGCACTAGGATATCCCTATAATTATCTATAATCACTACCAAACTGTCCGTAATTTTCATAAGACACAACACATGTGGGAAAATCTCACATAGGGGTGAGTATATACAAAACCATTAGGATGCCCTGAAAACTTAAGGGGGAGTAGTAAGATAAACGATAGGAATAGACAGCTCAACCCATAGCAAGAGAGTAACAAAATCCAACAATATGGATAAAAATATATATATATATGTTCTCAATAAAAGAATCCTAAATGAGAGAGAAAGAGGATCTCTATCTCCTGACCTATTCCAGGAAAGTGTGATATCAATTAAAAAGGTCCATCATCGATGCCCAAAATCTCATGTGTCTATCCAAATAAGTAACCATGTAGAGGGGTCACGCCTCACTACTGCACTACACAATCGTGGGGGGTACAATATCTAATCATAGGACCTATACGCTAGTGTGTTAAGGGGTTCTAGTCAGTGTAAGGAGGACCCACACCCTATCTGATAGGGGGTAAAACTTGGTGGATAGAGGACCTGTTCCCTAATTCCATAGGGGTTTACTACTCAGTGATAGAGGATTTGTGCACTAACACCATATGGGGTACCACTCAATAGATATAGAACTCGCACCCTAACACCATAGGGGGTACCCCTCAATAGATAGAGGTCCCGTTCCCTAATGCTATAGGGGGTACCACTCAGTAGATAAAGGACACACTCCTTAACACCATGGGGGGGTACCACTTAGTAGATAAAGGAGTTTTTCCCTAACACCACAGTGGGGTACCACTCAGTAGATAGAGGACCCGCACCTAAACACCATGGGGGGGGGGGTACCACTCACTAGATAGTGGACCCCACTCCCTAACACCACGGGGGGGGGGGGGGGGGGTACCACTCATTAGATAGAGGACCCTACTCCTTAACACCACAGGGGGGGGGTCTAATCAGTAGATAGAGGGCCCAAACTGTAACACCATGGGGGGGGGGGTACTACTTAGTAAATAGAGGACTCACACCCTAATTCCATAGGGGGTACCACTCTATGATACTATCCAATCACTACCATCATTGAGCATCACCTAAAGAAGTTTCACACTCAGAACACCTCTCATTGTATCTCAAAATCCACTATGAAGGACACCATCATGCTATACGTAGAAAAACATGTGGGATAGGCTACTTGTGGGCCAAAATTTGAGTCCAAATAAAGGAGATATAAGAGGTAAAAGTTTCCTAAAAAAGGAAGATAGGGGAACGCAATGTATAAGGGGACCCACATGGTATGTGGTTCTGACCTACTGCATGGCCATATCCTTGATGGTACATGGATAACTACCCATGTAGCCCTACACAGTGTGTAGGTGGACTACATGACATGCCTTGGCTACTCAGGGTCCTACCCATGCTCTTGGATGTATTTGTGTAACCATACTTATGCCCGTGTACTTCGGTACTTGACATGTCCTCTCACACAGGGTCCCACCCATGTGATTCTATCAGAGGACCTATCTACCCAGGGACAGTCACACAGTGTGTGGCCCATAAACAAGGCATGTGATCCTTAACTATTTCCAAAACCCTAACACTGTGTCCATAGGGGTATTACACAATGTGTGTTCATCCTAGTACATGCTGTGTAGTTGGGGTCACTACCACCAAACCGGGTTTCCGTATTTTCACCCTTTAACATCGCTAAAAAAATCACTGATAAAGGGGGTGCCTTCATTAGCACTAAAAAAGCATTGATAAAGGGTACTTTTAACAGCGCTAAAAAAATCATTGTTAAAAGTGGCCCTTTATCAGCATTTTTTTAGCACCGATAAAGAAACCCCCTTTATTAGTGCATTTTTTAGCACTGGTAAGGGCCCCCCCTTTATCAGTGCTTTTTTGTAGTAGCGCTAATAATGGGGGGGGGGCTTTATCAGTGCTTTTTTCCCTAGTGCTGATAAAGGGTATATTTCAAATAAAAAATATATTTCATAAAAAATAATATATTGATATATAAATATATAAGTATATTGATATTGATATAAATATAATATATATTTTTAAATATGTTTTAGTTAAGTATAAATAAATATTTCCACTTAATATATAAGATATGTAGTAAAAATGGCTTATAAAATATATTAATTTTTTAATTAACAATTTGATAATTATCATCGACTAATAATCATTTAATAACAATTTGAAGACACAAAAAATCAAAAAATTAATAAAAGATCTAAAATAAGTTGAAATCATAACTCAAAATTCAAACGACCATAACTTTTGACCCTGTTGTCCATTTGAGCTCTACAACATATCAAATCAAAGCCTTTGATGATCTCTACATGATAATAACCCAAGGGAACCTTTTGAAACACTTATTAAGGCCAAAAAAGGCCCAGAACGCCTCCAAAACTGAGTTATTAGTCCGAAAACCCATTTTTTTAACATTCAATGGAATTTCAGCCTCGTTTTAAGGGGTCTTTTTGACCCTTTTCATTGGGGAAAAAATTTATTCTGAGGGGTTACATTTATATTGATATTATGGCTTTGAAATTTTATCATTTTTCAGAATGTAATGTTATTTATAATCATTTATATAACAATATATACATATTTTTTATATATTCACCCATAAAATTTTAATTTTATAAATAAATAATTAAACAAATTTACATATAAAGTATATTTCTCAATATATAAGTCTTATCTAAATAAAAAACTAATATCTATTAAATTTAAAATACAAATATATTAATATTTATATACTTATATGATGTGTATGTGTGTGTGTGTATTTTTGTGTGTCTGTATTGACAGACTGATATATATTATCTATATATTCTGAACATATGTATATATATATATATATTAATATATAATATTTGTAAATATATATCAATATGTATAAATATACTTACATATACACATATAATATATATATATATGTGTGTGTGTGTATGTTGCATATATGTATTTATTTATTTATAAACACACATAAAAAGCATATTTTATAAATGTATTTAAAACCGATCTTTTAAATATATATTAATATATAAATAAATATATGGATAAAAATATAAATATATATAAATAAATAGATATAAATATATATTAATATATGAATAAATATATAAATATATAAATATAACTATATATGTATATATATATATATTAATATATGGATATATACATATATTAATATAACTATATATATATAATAATAATATATATATATATATGTTAATATAAATATATATTAATATATGAGAAAATATAACTAAATATATATATAAATAAATAGGTATATTATTAAATGGAGAAAAAAGCAATATGGTGGAGTGATAAAGGCTTAGGAACTCAGGCAAGAGGTCTTGGGTTCGAATCCAGAGGAATACAGGTCGCGCGTGTGGGTGCAATTGCTACTAGCGCTGTTAAAGGGGGTGGGGTGGAGGCTGGGGCGTGTGGGCTGGGGGGGGGGGTTGTTGGGGCATGCAGGCTGGGGGTGGAAGCACTGTTAAAAGGGGCTTCAAGCACCGTTGAATCCCCTCCCTAATGTGCATAATTTTATTTATTTATTTTTTATGTTTTTTAACTTTTATCAGTGCTTTTAAAAAAGCACTGATAAAAGAGGTCCTTTAACAACGCTAAAAAAAGCACTGATAAATGATCCATTTATCAACGCTTTTTTTTAGCACTGATAAATGATCCATTTTATCAGTGCTTTCTTTAGCACTGATAAAAGGGGTCTTTATCAGCAATTTTTTAGCACTGTTAAAGGGGCCCCCTTTATCTTCTCCTCAATTATTATCATTTTTTAGCACTTTAAATGTGCTTTTCTAGCACTGATAAAGGCCATATTTTTATTAGTGGGTTTTCACTGAAAGTTAGATATGATTTTAGCATTCTAAATCTGACGTTGACTCCTCAAATCTTACCTCAAATCACCCAAAATTTAAGGGGAATCCTATGCTAATCGTTTTCATCCATCTGTTGGTTGGAAAACGTGATTCCCATTGATTTGTATGAAGCCTTCATGAGGTCTCTTCACACCGACACACCTATGGCCACCTCGAGTCACCTCACCAACATTCTAATCCTTGGTGTAATCATCCACATCCCTCTAATCAACCCAAACCATAATTTGATCTCTAATATATTCATCTCACTCAAATCCACCACAAATTCGGGGGTCCGATCATGCTTGATCCCACATGGAAATGTCGAGCCATGGCTCCGTAGACCAATGATGAAGAACATGAAGAAAAAATGAGTAAAAATGAACCAAAACAAAGATATAATAATCATTGGACAAATTTTATTGGACAAAAAATACAAATTGGTAAGCCCAGGGTGAGAAACATGGAATAACATGGATTAATTTCATAATTAATTGAAAACTGATACATAGTTGCATGCAAAAGATTGATTTAATGCAGATAAAGTGATAGATTTGATCATGCCCAATCTATTTAATCAATTGGGGAATAATCCAAAATTTTATGAGTCTTACCTTAAGATTGGATCATTCATCAATTAAGAACGTGCTTTCCAATGAATGAGAGAAGTCATTGCATTCATTGTGCCTCAATCTTCATGGATCCGAAACTTCACTGTTGTCTGATTTTGATTCGCTAGTAGAGGTGGAATAAAACCCATCTCAATGATCCCAGGGTTATATGGATAACCTTTGTGATCCATCATAACATGTATTAAATAGATGGAATTAGTTATTTTAGGGGTTTAATGAATTAATTAAAAAATTAATTAATTAATCTACTAAATGCACCCGTCAACAACCATTTTATCCGAATGCCCCATTCCTACCCATTTTAGGTCGTTCCTAGGGTAAACATTGTGTTTTGGATTCAATCATGGTCATAGATTATTGATTTGAGTCGTTGTTTAAAAGTTATACTATTTTATTTGATAAATCGTGTGTGTGTGATATAAATTATATTTAATATCATTATAAAATTAATTTCAGGAATATCGGGCCTCAGAATCACATGCATTCTTAGTGCCTAGTACTGAAAATATTTCTAGACATATTCCAAATTATTACAATGAAAAAACAGGGTCTCTAAATTATTATTTCCTTCATGGTTTTCATCCCTGAAAAGAAAAACTAAACAAAAAGCTCAAGATATTGAGCCCACATCTGTCTCACCTGCTCCCAGGAGCTCTTTTACATACTCCTATGCTTCCACAACACATGAACCAAGAGGATAGTCTGTCCACATAAGGTTATCTATTTCTAATCCTCAATCTGCACTAGGTGCTATGAAAAAGTGGCTTTATCCTTGATATCCAGCTTTCCCCAGCCAATAAAGTGCATGGGGTCATACACATATCTCCTCAGCTGAGACACATGGAAGACATCATGCACCCACTCCAACTATGGGGGTAAGGTGAGGTGGTAAGAAACCTCTTTAATCCTCTAAAAGATCTTAAACGAACCAATGAATCTTGGGGATAACTTGACTCCCAGGGTGAATCTCTGTAATCCTCATCATGTGAAGACCCTCAGGAAAATGTGGTTTCCCTAAACAAACTCCAAGGGCCTACAATGTTGATCTATGTAAAATTTCTTGCTATTCTAAGCTATCCTCATTCACACATGGATTAACTGGACATTCTTAATCACCACCTACACCATCTCTAGACCAAAAAGTGATGCCTCACCAATCTTAGTCTAGTATATGGGAGACCTTATGAGTCTCCCATACAGGGCCTCAAAATTTTCCATGACTATTGTTGAGTGTTAACTATTATTGTACGTAAACTTTACTAATGAAAAGCGATCCTCCTAGCCCCAACCGAAGTCTAACATTCAAGCCCTCAACATATCCTCCAAAACCTAGATGGTGTGCTCAGTCTTCCCATCTATTTGGGGGTGGAAGGCTGTACTCATCATCATTTGGGTCTCGAATGCATCCTACAGACCTCTCCACAACCTTGGCATGAACCACACATGACAGCCATATACAATAGTTGAGGTCACCCCATGAAGGAAAATGACCCCCCATACATAAAAGTTCCCCAAAATCTCCATCAAACTCTACTCCTCGATAACAAGGAAGTGTAATAACTTTGTGAGTCGATCAACTATCACCCAGATTGCGTTGTGGACTCTCGCTGTATGCAAAAAACCCATCAAAAAGTCTATAGATATTTCATCCCATTTCCACTTCGGGATCTTAAGAGGTAGCAACAAATTTACTAGAACCTAGTGCTCAACCTTCACCTACTGACAGGTGATGCACTGAGAGATGAAATTAGTCACGCTCTATCTCATGCCATCCCACCAAAACTGCTGCTGAAGGTCTCTATACATCTTCTTTACACTAGGAAGTATTTCTAAAGGATATTTGTGAATAGTATCTTTACCTCATCCTACATTATGACTGGGACCATCGCCAGTCCCTGGAAATGGATGATGTGATTCCCTCCTTCAGAAAATACATCGAATGAACATCCTAAGGATATCTGGTCATGTAATACCTCATAATAAATGTCTTCTAACTAGGACTCTCCCACACGTTGGAGGAGTAAAGGATTCAACAAAATTGATTGAAAAAAAATATTCACCCTCTTTCTCAACCAGGGTTAGCTACAGGGAAGCTAACTACTCTAACACCTACTACACAAAATGATCCTGAGACTTCCTACTAAGGGAATATGCTGCCATGTTTCCCTTCCCCAGAGTATAGAATATCTCAAAGTCATAGTTCTGTATGAACTATAACCAGTGCCACTATCTTAGGTTCAAGTCTCTCTACATAAATATATATTTGAGACTCTGATGGTTTGAGTAAACAATAAAGTGATCTCCTAGAAGATAACACCTCCACATCCTCAGAGCAAAGACTACCACTTCCAACTCTAAGTTGTGAGTCATGCAGTTTTGTTTATGGGGTCTCAACTGCCTCTACCCATAAGTGATAACTTCCTACCTTTAAATCCACACACAACTGAGCCCATCGCCTAAGGCATCACAATACACTACATACTCCACGACCTCCTCTGGTAGTCTCAAAATAAGAGCACTCATTAGCCTCAGCCTCAACTCCTCGAAGGACCTATGGCACTACTCAGTCTAGGAAAATAGACGCCCTTTCCATTTCATGTTAGTCAAAGGGGTTTAAATCATGGATAAGTCTTCAACAAACCTCCTATAATACCCTAACAATCCAAGAAAACTCTCCATCTCTGACACGCTCTTAGGTGGATCCCAATAAAGCACTTCATTAATCTTCGCTGGGTCTATAGTTAATCCATGCTAAAAAATAACAGCCCCAAAAATTTGGAGTGGCTAGGAGGAGTTGAACCACTAATAGGGGGGATCGAATCATTGGCGATTTTTATAATTTTTATTTCTTTAAAATTAACCTATGTTGTCCTGTTAGGATCCTATCCACTCTAATAATAACTCAACCTCTCTCGAATGTAGTAAAATTAAATGTCACAAGAACATAGTATTTTTACAAGGTTAATTCTCAAAATGACACCACTCCTTAATTTGATTCTTTAGACTCCCCAATCACAGATTCTACACTATAATCACAAGCAGTTAAAATATACACTTCTTCAATGGCATAGAGTCCCACTATTATTTCCAAAGTCCCACTAGAACAATAGTTGCACACTACCTTGTTAAAAAAATGATTACACCACAACATAAGAAAGATCACTTCTGAATATTTATTATTTTTACAACAATTGATGATGATATTTATTTTTAGCCTTCAAGATAAATAAAATATCATATTCTCACAAACTGAAGAAATCCACTAAATACGTTATTCCTCAAAATTATCTCTCTTGAATTCTCAATATATGATGCTCATAAAATGATTATCACATAGCACTTTTGCATAACATTTTAGCATAACAATTTAGCATAAAAAATGTTTCCTTCACATATCATCTGTACAATTATATATTGCTTCACAAAATAATATCTTTACTCACATATACTGCTGCAAATTGATAGCACAAGATTTTCTAGATTCATGAAATTAATCTCAACACTGGGAGAAAAAAATTATTTTCTCAAAAACTCTGTGTTGTACTTCAACATCAATAAAATAATATGAGAATAATTGATTAATATATAGGAAAAAATAGCAGTTATCAAGTATTTGATGCTCAATAATTTAGAAAATGTGGGAAGTAGTTACAAAGAAATTTAATTACCATGAGATATTATCATCCTCAAGGAATCTCCACATAATTCTCAAATAGTATGCTATCTGTAAGGAATGCACATAGATTCACCACGTATTGCATGTATTATTTATCACATCACAAAGTATGGCTGGTGGCTACCTCAACAGTCCATATAACTCCCATCACATAGCATACAACATCATTTATTTGTAAAGGAGTTTCATCCAAATGGATATCCACTAAGAAATTCACCTACAAAGAACCTCATCCACAAAGGAGATTCATTTTGAAACATCACCACCCACAATGCAACACCCACAAAAGATTTTATTTGCAGCCGATCATAGGATTTTTTATCCACCACGAAGCACTATCCCACATGGTTCAAATCTGCATACACTTCCTGCTACTGTGAACTATTTTTACAGTTCACATATCTTCCTTCACAAATCGTAATCTCAATCTCACAAATTATTTTTATACATTTTGGAGATTCACACTTAGCCACATTTTGAACTCCTTAAGTTATATGAAAAATCTCGCATGACACCCGAGTTTGTGGGTGCTCATTCTGTAATCCCTCATTCGTGGGGGGCTCGTCCATGAGGAGATCGTATGTTAGAGGTTGAAGATGATCTCCCATGTTGATTATATGGCTACCATTTAAACTGGAGCTCAGATTAGATGGTTGATGAAATTTTTGTCTTTCTAATTGACTGGTGAATAGTACCCATGTAGGGTTGTCCCACATCGAACTCATCATGCTTCGGTGATGCGGTATAACAATAAAGGGCTGCCTCTAATCTCCAAAATTCCCAATCCCCTTGCTGCCCTTCTGCCCCACATAGTGGAGCCTTTCCAAGAATAGGTGTCCTTAGTGACAAGTATTTGGTTATTAAGATCAGCACAATAATCATCACAATTAAAAATACCAAGAAGAACTCTCCAACATGAAAAAATATATATTATGTTTTTGCATGGACTTTATAGATTCATCTTCCTTCAAATCTTCTACACTTTTTGTAAACAATGTGTCTTCAGTGACACATGTATTTAGTCATTATGATCAGCACAATAATCATCACAATTAAAAATACCAAGAAGAACTCTCCAAAATGAAAAAATATATATTATGTGTTTGCATGGCCTTTATAAATTCATCTTTCTTCAAATCTTCTACACTTTTTTTAAACAATGTGTCCTCATTGACACATGTATTTGGTCATTAAGATCATCACAACAATCATCACAATTAAAAATACCAAGAACTCTCCAAGAGTGACATTCAATGCCATTTAAAGAATAATTGTCCAAGCATGGCATTCAATTCTATAAGATGGATCCATAACAATTTCCAGGCATCACCACTTCATCCATAACAATTCTACAGGCATCACCACTTGGGTGTGGTTAACCTCTGATTTCCACATGTTTCCTTAGTTGAGTGGCCTTGTATTACTCAAAAAAATCATAATCATTTGGGATGGACTTTTAATTGAGGCTTCCTTTGTATTACTTAGAAAAATTCCTATGTAATAAATTCAATTCAAATATAAAGCCAAACTCCTCATCTATCTTCCTCATGTTACTCATGAAAAAATATATATTATGTGTTTGAATGGCCTTCATAAATTCATCTTCCTTAAAATATTCTACACTTTTTGTAAACAATGTGTCTTTAGTGACACATGTATTTGGTCATTAAGATCAGCACAACAATCATCACAGTTAAAAATACCAAGAAGAACTGTCCAAGAGTGACATCCAATTCCATTTAAAGAAGAATTGTCCAAGCATGAAATCCAATGATATAATATGGATCCATAACAATTTCCAGGCATCACCACTTCATCCATAACAATTATAGAGGCATTAACACTTGATCTATAACTCACCAAATGCATATTGACATACTATGGCAACAAATGAAACACTTAGGTTAAAAAATATTACCCTTTGTATTTTGTTATTAGTATCACTTAACATATAACCTTTCACATAGAAGTTAATATATATGTATCATATTTACTCCCCCTTAATGAAAATAAAATGAAAAGGGTTAGTGGGGTCTTTTTAACTCATTTTTATTCTCAAAAACCTCTTCTCATATTATATTAAAAGAAAGAATGATATCACATGATACTTGGAAAAGTTACTTTAGTTAATTACCTTTAAGTCTATGTGGGTATACCTGTTGTAGAAAAAAGAAAGATATAATAAAGGGTATATAAGATATATTTAAAATATCTAGGCATGTGAAATCAATCTTATAAAGTCTCAAAGGAAATAGAGGATCCTATACACACTTTACCAAACACATTATAAAGTTCAAGTGCATAAGAATAATTGGTACTTCTCTTAGTATTCATCAATCAATCACACCTATTAAATAAATTCAAGTAAGAATGAGATAAGAGTGTGACTGGATAACTCAAACCTTATAAAGGACCCTCCTCAAGAAATGCATCCACTTTTATCATCATGGAATTAATTAAAATCCATGATGAACAACACTTCCACTTCAATTATATGATTTGTTATAAAAATACTAATTAAAGAATAGGAAACAAAGAGGTACCTATTGAAAGTATTGAAGTGAGAGGAGAAGGATGCACATGAAGTTGCAACCTTAACTAAAAGAACCTCTATTTTGGCATTTCTTTGGTGAAAATATCTTCAACACCATCTTTAGTTGAAATTTATTCTAGATTGATATCGCCACCTACCACCTTTTCTTTGATAAAATGACACCTGATATCAATATGATTAGATCTTTAATGTTACACTGAATTTTTAGATAATCCAATAGAACTTTGATTATCACATGAAAATTTCAGTGTCCCCCAATCTTAATTTTCAAATCAGTCAACTATACTTGCATCCAAATCATATATGCACATGAAGGTGTATCAAAAATATATTTAGCCTCAACCATGATCAGAGTTACAAAATTATGATTCTTGTTATACCAACTGACATATCATTCTCTTAAAAAGAATGTTCTACCTGAAGTTGATCTTCTGTTTGTACAATCACCTGCCTAATCAATATCTATAAACCCCAACAGTTTTAAATCATAATTGGGTCTATATAAAAGCCTATAGTTCAGAGTTCCTTTCACATATATCAGAATTATTTTAGCTACCAATAAGTGATACTCTTTTATATCACTCTAAAATATGTCATAAAGAGTCACTGCATAGTTATATTTGGCCTTGATGCTATGAGATAAAGTAGACTTCCAATGATTCTTATGAATTATTTCTAATTAACAATGTTTCCAGTTTCATCCTTTCTTAATTTAGTTCCAAGTGAAATGTGTGTAGAAATTTATTTTTCTTTTTCCATTCCAAACCATTTCAATAATTCCATAATATACTTTTCCTATGATAAAAATATGATATTTGTCTTCTACTCAACCTTCAATCCCAAAAAATTTGTCTCCTGAGTAAGGATGGACATCTCAAAATTTCTTTTAATTTTCTCAGAAGATTATTCTCATAGACCTTCCTTTTCACCAGAAAATATGATGTCATCCATATATATAATGACTATGATAGTACCTTTGGATATTTCTCTCACATAAAGGTTATTGTAAACTTTTCCTTTTACAAACTTCATATCCCTTAGACAACCATCTAATTAGGAATACTAGGCTCTAGGGGCCTATTTCAAACCATACAAAGCTTTCCTCAATCTGTATACCAAGATTTTTTCATTGTCTAAAACAAAACCGTTAAATTGTTTAATATATACTTCTTCTTCAAGATCACCCTTTAGAAAGACAGATTTCACATCCATTTGATAAAATTTATAATGTTTGTTTGCAACAACTTCCAAGAACATTCTAATGATTTCCAATCTTTCCACTGGTGAAAATTTTTCTTTAAATTTAATTCCTTCCATTTGAGAATATCTTTTTCACACCATCCTAGATTTGTTTTTGGATACTTCACCTTTCTCATTTAGATTATTTATGAAAACCCTCTTCGTACCAATATCTTTTTTATTTTTATGTCTTGATACAAGATCCCAAGTGGATTTATTCTCAATATTATCAAGATCCTGATTTATAACTTGTTTCCATTCATCATGGTCAACTTTTTCTGCCATTGTATGAGGTTAAACTTGATAAATAAGTGAGGTTTGATCTTCAATTATCAATATTATTCTTGTTTGAATTGGCTATTTTTGATTTCCAATGATATTTTAAGTCTCAATATGTTTATTTAATTTGTTGTACCATTTTCTATTATTTTATATTTCATATTCATCACTAGTATGTTCAGAATCAATATCCACAATGTTTGTCTCTTTCTCAACAAATTCATCATTCTTATGTTCTATTTTAATACCATTTTCTAAATTTTTTTTTGAATCTACATCAACCTTGATATCCAATTTTATATGGTTTTCAACAATTTTGACATCACTGTAGTCAACCGGCATGTTCATCTATTTTTCCAACATTTGTAGCCTCTACCATCAGATAGAAAACCCATGGAAATTCTTTCCCCTTATTTTTATTGAAATTTTACTTGATTGATGTTCTTTATTTTTATAATGAAGGGGATTCCAAAAATTCTAAATTATTTAACAGTTATTTTTTGTTGCACCACATTTAATATGACGTGTTTTGTGTTTTTGTTCTTAGTAGACATCTATTCTGTATGTGTATAGTAGTACATACAACTTCTCTTTAGAAATATTTTGAGATGTTGTGTTCAACTAACATAGTCCTGTCCATCTCAACTATTCTTATGTTCTTTCTCTCAACTACCCATTTTGTTGTGGAGTATATGGTGTGTTTTATTGAATCTTGATTCCATGTTTGGAAAGATAAATTTAAAAAGTATCACAAGTAAAATCCTTACCATTATCTGATCTTAACTTCTTGATATAGAGACTCATATCTTTATCAGCTTGCCTTCTAATTTTTTTGACCATTTTAGTTGCCTCTAACTTGTGCTAGATAAACATAAAATTATTCATCTAAGTATAATCATCAATAAATGTAATTCACTACATCATCAGGATGTGTAAAGGTTTGATCAACAATAACGTCAAAGTCGTTCACACTTGGCGTGAGGGGAACCAAGTTGTGTATAATCTTGCTTCACTTGATGTTTCGGTCTCAGAGCGTGTCTATCTCTACAATTGGCATTACCTGGAACCTGAGGGGGTCAATTTGATTAGAGGGGATGCCCTTCGCCTTCACTACTTTAGGCCCCCATAGACCTTCTTGTTTGTATGCTCCATGGCCCCCACAATTTTCTGTTTTAATAAAATAAATAAATGATGATGATGATGATGAAATGACTTCAAAAAAGTTTAAAACATGCATGGAAATAATTTTTTGTGGCATTATTGGTGAAATATTGACCCCAAATAAACTATTTAAAACTTTTGGATTAAAAAAAAGTAATGAAATACAGATCACATATGGTAGAATTTTGTCTTATTGGGCCACATAAGTCAGTGTGAATGGGTTTAAGGGGTCTGGAAGATAGGATATCCACCCCTTTGTGTAAACTTTGGGCCAATTTTCCCTTTTTATAGGTTTCATAGATTTCACCCCTTTCTCTTTTTTCCTTGGTAAAATCTCTCACAATATCATGATTCAAGATTTTTATAATAATACTTTGACCAAGATGGCCAGGCCTTCTATGCATAGATTGTTTTCATCTTTATCACTTAAGTAATAGGAATTGATAGAATCACTAATTTGAAATAGATTGAAATTGGTTCTTTTTTCCTTGAGTGATAATTCTACCATACTTTACACTTTTGATGATACATGAATCCTTTTTGAATAACACCTCATGTATGTCATCAAAAAGTTAGCTGACACTAAGAAAATTGTGATTCATCCCTTTAAAATAGAACACATTATTTGAGTTTAGATTTTTGGATTCAATATTTTCTTTTCTAACCCCATTAATTTTTAGTGAACAGTCTTTTCCAAAGGTCACTCCTCCTTCATGATTCTCAATGTTGCTCAGAATTTTTGTGTCACAAATCATGTGTGATGAACAGACTCTATCAAGAATTCATGACTTGTTTTTTTAATGTCTTTTAAATAAAATTCAATAAAACATGATTTTTATTCATTCATTTTTTTTCACTCCCTTGACTTTAATAATTTTGGACGTTTGTTCAGGGAGAATACTCATACACTTTTTAGAAATATGACCTTTCTAATCACATCTACCAAATAAGTCTTCTAAATATTCAAATTTGTTTTGTGTTGACATAAAGGATGAATTCTTGATAAATTCTTTCTTAATTTCTAAATTTTCTTTCCGATTCCCATAATACCCCCTTGGTTCATGTATCATTTCTGGTAGGGACATGTTATACCAAAATAAATAATATTTATTCCCAAAAACTCCACAACACCAAAAATGTCCTTTGGATATTGATCTTCCTTACTGATAATATCTATGTCTTGAAGTTTGTTGTTATTGTCTTTGCATATATTAATATTGTCTCTATTATGGAGGAAAAAATATTCTTGGAGAATTTATCTCTTCCTTTTAATTAAAAGATAATTTTTTGCAAGACTTCATGTTCTATACTTGTCTATAATTTACTTTTGGACATGTATTTTTAGAGATAACAGATTTATTTTAAGAATCATAGAGTACTGAATAAACCCGCTTCTTTGAATCCCTCTTTTCACCAGTTTGTTATGATTTTGTCTTGACCTCAAAAACCTTACTGAAATATTATTTAATCTTTGTCAATTTATTCTATGCTTTTAGAAATTTAGAGCGAGTCTTTGATGGTTATTCTTCTTTAAGAGAGAGTTTTTCTTCATGGTAATTTTCCATCTTTTCCTTTTCAACCACTTTTAGTTTGTGTATTTTGATTTCTTAAATGTAGGAAATCCATTTATTTTCACATTATTCCTTTTCCTTAGTTATCTTTTCAATTTATTTTAATAACAATCTTTTCTCCTTCTTGATATTTTTGTTTTTCTTAAGATAAGCTTCTAATTCATTTTTTCAAAATGTTCTCTAGCTCTATTCATTCACTTTCACCATCTTCACTTCCTGAAGTGTCAAATCCCTTTTCAACATGATCCATAAAGTTAGTTTCATCTTATAATTGGATTCTTGTATTTAGGTTAGCTTCATATTCCTTACTCACTAAACTTCTTCTTTTACTTTTAAAGAATCTCTTCTTGCTTCTATAAAATTTGGTTGTGCCTTTTGAGCTCTTCCCCATTTTTTTTGGTTTTTCATCATCTATCTGAGGTTCCATAGAGTTATTTTTAGGATGATTTATAACAAAATTTCCAATGTCATTAAAGTTGTAGAACATTGGAAGGAATTTACCTTTATCCCTAAACTTTCCCTTATTGAATATTTTTTGATATAAGGGAAATTATTCTGTTGAAATCTCCATATTTATTTTCATCATCACATTCAATTGATTTTGAAATTTTATCTTATCTGATTTTGATATTTCTCTTGGACTCAAAATCCATCTCATCTTTGATCTTTTTCTTGAAGACTATGATATTTAACATTTCACATGAAATGAGTATGTTATGTAATTCATCAAGAGTAAGATTATCTATACATTCCAAATATGATACTTTAAGATAAAACCTATCAGGATAATTTATCATTAATTTTTTAACAATAGTTTATTATCCATCTTTTCACCAAAACCCAGAATATTACTGAAAATTTCATCAACTCTTGTGAAGTCGTCATCAACATTTCCTTCTTCATCCATCTTGATATATTCAAATTTTCTTCTCCAAATTTCAAAATTTTCCTCCTTGACTTCCATGTTTCCTTTATAAATTATTTCCAATTTATCCCAAATTTCCTTGGAATTTTTGAGTCCCATAACATTTGGTTTAAAGTTTTTCTAAAAGATATATAAAAATGGAATTTTGATCTTTGACATCAACTTACATATTTCTCTTCTCGGTAAAACTCATAATAAATTCATCAAAAATAGGTGGGAATATAACAGTAACTACATATTTAATTTCAAGGCCAAGAGGTAGAAGATATATAACCATATTATTATTCTGATAGTTATTTCCATATAAAGTAGGAACACCCCTACTATTAACAAAATTTATTTTATCCATCTCTAAAAATTAGTGGATCTCGACAAAGGGAACCTGGTGCTCTAAGGCCAATTGAAGTGCCCAGGAAGAGTTTCACTACTCGGGGGGAGGGGGGGTGAATTAGTGGAGTTTTTTATAATTTTTATTTATTTTTAAATTAAACTCGATTGACCTATTAGGATCTGATCCACTCTTATGATAATTCCACCTCTCCCAAATGCAGTGAAATTAAATGGAACAGGAACACAACTTTTTACAAGGTTTGGTCTCAAAATTATCATAATCCTTAATGATTGGTTAGACTCACCAATCACATATTCTTCACTATAATTACAACCAATTAAAACATACATTTCTTCACTATCATAAAGTCACACCATGATTTCTAAAGTAGCACTAGAATAATAGTTTCACACATTCTTGTTAAAAAAATGATTACACAATAACAAAAGAAACACCACTTCTGAATTCTGAATTCTTTTAAAACAAATGATGATGATATTTCTTTTGTACCTTTAAGATAAATAAAATACCATATGCTCAAAAACTGAAGAACTCCACTAAATAGGTTCTTCCTCAAAATTATGTCTCTTTACGTCTCAATATATGCTGCTCATAAAATGATTATCACATAACACTTTTGTGTATACTTTTAGCATAGAAATTTAGCATAGTATTTTTTCATATAAATTTATCATAATAAATGTTTCCTTCCACATACTATCGACATAATTATATATTTCTATTTAGAATGATATCTTAACTCATGTATACTGTTGTAAACTGATAGCACATGATTTTATTAATTCACAAACTTGATCTCAACACTTGGAGTGAAAAATGATTTTCTTAGAAACTATGAATTATAATTCAGTGCTCATAAAATAATATGATAATCACCTCTTAACATATAGGAAACAAATAATAGTTATCAATAATTTGATGCTTGATAATTCAAAAATGTGGGAAGTAGTTACAAAGTGGTTCAATTATCCTAATCTATTATCATGTACAAGGAATCTCTACATAATACTCAAACAATATACTATCCTCAAGGAATACACATAGCTTCATTGTATACTGCATGTATTATTTTTCACATCACAAATCATTGATACTGGATACCTCAATAGTCTATATAACTCTCATCACATAGCATAAAACATAATCTCTCTGCAAAGGAGTTTCATCTGCATGGATATCTACTAAGAACTTCACTAGAAAAGCACCTCATCTGCAAAGGAGCTTCACCATGAAGCATCACCACCTGCAAAAGATCTCATTTGTGGTTCATCATAATGTTTTTTATCCATTGTAAAGTAGCATCCCACATGGTTCAAATATATATACACTTCCTGATCCCACAAACTATTTTTACAGTTCACATAGATTCCTTTGAAAAATGTAATATCAAGCTCACAAATCATTTTTATGCTTCATGTAAATTAACACTTGGCTTCATTTCAAAATCCCGTCGATATATGGAAGATCTCGCATAGAACCCGAGCTTGCAGGAAATCATTCAACAAAAATCATTCATGAAGGTATCATAGATACAAATATTGTATGTGGATGGTTGAAGATGATATCCCCCATTGACTCGAAAAATAACATTTCAACTGAATATCAGATCAGAGGAATGAGGAAATTTACATCTTTTTAATCGACAGGTGAATAATACTTGCATAGGGTTTCACAACATAGAACTCAGTATGCTTTAGAGACATGGTATAACAATCATGGGTTGCCGCTAAGCAGCTAGAATCCCCAAACCCCCTACTGCTGTACCGCCCTACATGGTGGAATCAATTTTCTTTTTTCTATTATGGGATTCTAGGCCAACCCATTTTCACCTATGGAGGTGTTCTTTGTGGGCCCTATACATGGGCCCTCCCACTCCTTGTGGACACTTTGGTACCCACTGGCTTGACCAAGGCTTCTCCCTTGGGTGTGGTTGACCTATGGGTCCCACATATTTCCTTGGTTGAGTGACCTAGGCTGCCATGTGGGTTGGCATATTTTTTTTAATTGGGGCATCCATTGTATTACTTAGTATATTTTATAAGTAATAAATTCAATTCAAATCTAAAGCTTAATTTGAATATAAATCCAAACCCATCATCTATCTTCCTCATGTTCATCATGAAAAATATATATAATGTGTTTGCATGACCATCATCAATTCTACTTCCTTAAAATCTTCTATACATTTTTTAAATAATGTGTCCTTAGTGATACATGTCTTTGATCATTAATATCAGCAGAAAAATCATCACAATTAAAAATACCAAGAAAAACTACCCAAGTGTGACATCCAATTCCATTTAAATAAGAATTGTCTATGTATGATATCCAATGCTATAAGATGGATCCATAAAAATTATCTAGGCACCACCAATTCATCCATAACAATTCTCTAGGAATAACCACTTCATACATAACTCACCAAACACATATTGACATACTATGACAAAAAATACAACACTTAGGTTTAGTAGAATTAAACCTCATGGATCTAGAACTGACACTATGAGAGATTACCATAAATATAGTTCTCCTAGAGTAAATTTAGGACCATCCTCAAGTGCTCTATATGCTTATCCTATGATGCATAGTATATGAGTATGTCATCAATGAAGAAAACAACAAATAAGTCCAAGTATAGTTGGAAGACCCAATTTATCAAATCCATAAACATTATAGGGGAGTTCATCACATCAAAAGGAATCACCAGGAACTCATAGTGTCCCTAGGGATATTAGAATTACATATTAGGAATATATGGCTCACAGACTCTCAACTAGTGGTATCCGAACTAGAGATCTATCTTCGAGAACCACCCTGTGCCTTGAAACTAATTAAAGAGGTCATAAATTCACAAAAAGAGGTACTTGTACTTTATCATGGCTTGGTTTAGGAGATGATAATACACACAAATCCATAATATCCCATCTTATTTTTTTACAAAAAACACTAAATATTTCTAGGAGGACACAATGGGTCTGATTAAACCCTTCTCTCGAAGGTCCTCTAACTACAACCGCAGCTCCTGAAGCTCGGTAGTGGCCATACTGTATGCCTTAGAAGATATCAGTGTGGTACTAAGAGACAAGTCGATACAAAACTACATCTCCCACATAGAAGTTAGTCCCAAAACATGATAATGGAATACATCTATAAAATCATCTTTGACTAAAGTAATCTAGATTTCTAAAGATCCTACTGCACTAAGGGATACACTCACCAACTAATGGGTAATGGTCTGTAACCTCCTGCTTGCAAAACCTGCTCACCTTGCTATGAGATCTCTCTCACTCATAAAGGAGAATCTCATACCATCAGTACGAAGTCATATGAATATTATATAGTGAAAATCAATATGGGATTGAACCATAGAAAACCAATCCATACCCAAGATGATGTCATAGGGTTCCATCACAATGACTAAAAAGTCCCATGAGAACCTCTCTACACTAAGCAATAGATCACACTATCGGTAGATAAAGGATATAAAATAAGTGTTCCCCATAGTAATCTCAAGTTGAATCCCCCTAAGCTAAATTCTTAGTAGGGAGCTCCAACTCTCACACAAGGAGTAAAGAGATGAAGGAACGAATCAAACTTTTTTCTAATAATATTGAAGTAAGAGTATAATAAACACATATCGTACCTTTAATAATATCATTTGACAACTAGCTATAGGCATCCATAGCCTGCAGCTGCCCACACCCCGACCACTAACTCCCTAATATTGACATGGGAAAACTTTGGAGCTCCTCCTACTCCTCTGCTAGCACTGCCTCCCTGAGGGCCACCCTTGCCCCACCTGGGAGAGCTGTGATCATGGAACTACCTCTAGCTCGGTGGTCTATCTACTATCTAACTACCCTCCCTAGCACATCTGGTCAGAAAATAATGCTCCATGTGACCTTTTCCCATCACATGTATATCAACTCTCCTCTCCGAGGTAACCCGGTCCTCCATATGGTCCCTATACCACACGAACACATGCCTGAGTTTGATCATGGGGATGTATCCTGCACCGAGATCCAGCTGACTGGCATCAACTAGCTACTGCAAATGACTCATCCCTATAACACCCACTATAATATCCAACTGTTTAGCATCCCTATAACATGAATTTCTCCATCACCAGTGCCTTCTCTAACACCTTGACATAGGAGGGAATGCACAAGGGAACTACACTGGCACATATATCTCTATAGAGACCCTACTAAAACATCCATTCCCAGAAGTATCCATCCCAAATCATGTAGAGGGAGTAACACGTAAGGTCTATGAACCTAATAGAATACTCATCCACTATCACACCTCCCTATTGTAGCTCTAGAATATATTGAATCCAAATTTAGTGTAATAATAAGGGGTAGTATTCCTCAAAAAATTGTTTCTAGAAGTATTTCCAAGAGAGTTTCAACTCATCATGCATCCATGTAACTAGAATACACCATCACCCAAATGCTCCATGGAAAAGGCAGGCTTTCACCGTAACCACATGATCCGGTGGTGTCAATATAATCCTTTAAACATGGATCACTAACTCTAATAAATCCTCTACTACCTAGGGATCTGGATCTCTATGGAACATACTCAATTTTTGGCATTGAAACTCATGGAGTGCACTAAGCCTGCATGCATCCTCACCTTCCTTTGCTGGTATGATCTGTTACTTGATAAGTGGGGTTGTTGATACCTATCCATATGGAGAATGGATCTCATGGGATGAACCCTAAACTAAGGCATCACCAATCATAATATCATATTTATGATTTAGAATTAGTAACCTGACTAGATATTATCAGGGAGACATCTTGAAAGTTTAATCAAGATGTACTACGGTTAGATGAGAATATATATATAGGGAGATGACTCAATAAGGATAGTAAAAAATGGCCAATCCTATATGATTAATTTACCATTGATCCCTACAACCGATGTATTGGTATTTTGAGTTAAAAATTAGGTATTTAGAGTCCTGGTGAATGGATACGTTGGCCACTACACTAACACCGGGTTCCTTAGACTGAAATCCACACTCGATACACGTTGAAACTGTTGCTCTAAATCCCAACCAAATCCTCATAAGGGAAAAAATATAAACACCATACCAAGGAAAGATTCACCTATGATACCAATATGTCACGACCCAACCCAACAGTGCTCGATCCATAACTACCCCAAGCCCACCTTCATAAGCCAAGGGATGGTGACCAACATCAAAAGGAACAACTATTATGGGAGGAATTTGCATAATTTACCTATACATGCACACCCAACCATCTTCATGAAGAAATTTATAGGAATAATAAAAAAATATGCAACATCTAGAGAATAAACCATGGAGGTAAAACCTCTAGGGTGTATAATAGTATAATAGTGTAAACTAAAAATTAAAAAGGAAAAAAATACATGCCCAACTAGAAAGACGTTCCAACCTAAGAAAATAGAAAAGTAAAGTGCTAAGAGATACCAACTCCAGATCTCCAAGACCTAACCACTATATGTAGTCTAATTCACAAGGGTAACCCTATGATTCTCTATAATCATTTCCGACCTATTCATCAAACACATAAGACATGACACGTGTGGGAAAAACCCACACTGGGGTGATTATATAAATAATTAGTAGGATGCCCTGAAAGATGAAGGGAGAGGAGTAAGAGAGACTATAGTAATACAAAGCTCAACCCATATAAATAGAGTAAAAAAATCCAACAACATGGATACCAATATATATATATATATATATTCAACAAAAGAAGCCTAAACAAGAGATAAAGGGTATCTTTATCTCCCATGCCATCATAGGAAAGAGTTCCATCAATTCCAAAGGTCTATCATCGATTCCCAACGTCTCGTGTGTCTTTACAAAGAAGTAACCATGTGTAGGGACCATGCCTCACCACTATGAAACACAATAGAGGGGCCAAATTCTTCAAATAGAGGACCCATGCCCTAGTGCGTTAGGGGGTGTTACTTAGTGTAAGGAGGACCCACACCCTATCTAATGGGGGGGGGTATAACTTGGTGGATAGAGGACCCATTCCCTAATGTCATTGGTGGGGGGGTACCACTCAGTAGATAGAGGACCCGCACCCTAATTCCATTAGGGGGATACCACTCAGAAGATATATGACCCATGCCCTAACTCCATAGGGGGGTGACACTTAGTAGAAAAAGGATGGATACCACTCAATAGATAGAGAACTCGTGCCCTAATTTTATGGGGGGGGGGTACCACTCAGTAGATAGAGGACCCATGCCCTAATGTCATAGGGGGTACCACTCAGTAGATAGAGAACCCACACCCTAATGCCATAGGGGGTACCACTCAATAGATAAAGGATTGGTGCCCTACATCCATAGGGGGTACTACTCAGTAGATAGAGTACCTATGCCATAATTCCATGGGGGGGGGGGTACTACTTAGTTGATAGAGGACCCATGCACACCCTAGGAGGGTACCACTCTATGATCCTGCTAGATCACTGCCATTATCAAGCATCACCTAAAGAATAATCACACTCAGAAAAATTCACATCATATCTCAAAAGCCACTATGAAGGCTACCGTCACACTCAATGTAGAAAAACACTCAGTATAGACTACTCCATCCAACACTACCATTTTTATTCCAAAGAGCACAAAACAAAAACAAACAACAGACAACGTACAACGTACAAGGAGCGCCGAGGCTTACGGAGGGTGGAAATAATGAAGACCAAGGGCCTCCCCCAGGATCAGGTTCACCCCCTCAGGTTTGAGGTGAGAAACATGGGAAATACTTTGAAACAGGTTACTTGGGGTTTCCATAGAATCGAAATGGTCGTGTCCCTGATGGTACATGAATAATTTCCCATGTAACCATACACGATGTGTAGGTGGACTACACAATGTGCCTCATCCACCCAGATTCCTACCTGTGCTTCTAGCCATGTCTGTGTAACCTTTACCATGCCTGTGTACTTTAGTACACAGCGTGTCCTCCCACACGGGGTCCCACCCATGTGCTTCTATCACATGAACTATCTACCCCCCCCGGGGGGGGGGGGTACACTACATGTGTCCTAGAAAATGGAATGTGATACTTAAACTTTTCCAAAACCCTAGTGTAGGGGTAATACACAATGTGTGTGCATCCCAATACACTTTGTGTTTCACTGAGGTTGGGACACAAGAGGATCATGAGACATGGCAAGCTTTCACCAAGATACGTTGGTCCATTCGAGATTTTGGAGAGGGTCGTGCTGATAGCCTATCGTTTTTAGTTACCTCAGAGTTATCGGGCTATGCATGATTTCTTCCACATTTCTCAGTTATGACATTATTATTCAAACCTATCTCATCCCTTTCATCATGAGGAGGTTGATTTGTAGGTAGATAAATCCTTTTAGGAGAATCCTATATTTATTATGGATTGTATCATAAAGGTTATCTAAGGCCTGTCCATTCCTTTAGTATGGGTGCTATGGAATCATGATTGAGTGCAGGAAAAGACCCATGAGAGGGAAGAAGATATGTGATCGCAGTGGCCTAAGTTGTTCTCAGACATTACTTCACCACCCTTGGAAGATAAATTCGAGGACGAATTGCTTTTGGGGGGAGAATTTTGTAAGAACCTGATTCTTCTTCGAGGTATAGATCTTTATTTTTCCATCAATTATCAATTTAATTGCTTTAATATGGCCTAATGTAGATGCTTGTTGAGATCATCGAGAGCTCGGAGGTGTCCAAGGCTTGTTCAGAGCCCAGAACCAACTTTTGGGGTGTTTGTATCCTAGCACATAGTTAGTGAAAACCATGTGGGGAAGAACTCATAGTTTAACTAAACCATGAAAGGTTGGAAATTGGGGGATTATAGGCTGCATAGTTTAGGAAGACCTTGTGGGAGGAGGCGCATGCCCATGTGACCTGGTCTGCAACTTTAGCAGATTTGATAGAGTCTCTTGACACGGTTTGTGCACAGTTAGTAAACCGTGCAGGTAAACTATGTGAGTTCCCATTTCTACTACAATAGACTGTCCAACATGGCACATGGTTTGACCAACCATGAACCTAAACCATGCGACCCATATATTTTGGATAAAATGATGAATTTTCCCTTAAAATTCTTTAAAATCAAACCTTATCCTAATTCCTTAATTGCATAGTAACGGAACCCTTAGGAAGCCATATTTGAATCCTAATCTTGGATTTCAGATCCCTTCATTGTCTGACTTATGATTCTAATGCAACTCATCTCCTTGGAACCATAACAGTACGGACTTAATTCCTTTTTAGCCTTTCTCGATTTTTCTAGACATCGATTGTGCTATTTGAATTTAGTCTCATATGCCCTAATTTATCATTCTTCATCCATTATTTATATTTCTTCCAAACAAGGATGAATCAGAGCCTAATACTAGATGAGCTATCTAGCACAACCCAAAGGTGGGCGGTCCTGTTCCTTTTGCTGAATGTTAGGCTGTTTATATATGTCTGGGTGCCACACACCCATTATAGGGGTGTCGCCTTAAATTGGAATTAATTCCCATTATTTTCTATCAAGTTTTAGGTAATTTAATAAGCATGATTATTCATGTTATAGGTTTTACACCTTGAATAAGGACCACCCCATGGGTGAGTTTCCTTGTATAACCCCTTTATGGATTTTATCCTTGGATGCCTAGGCATGCCATTTTACCCATGCCATGGGATGTAAAATGGGTTTGATTATTAATTGAATTATATTTTTGATAGATTTTAATTGAATTGGTTAAAGGGTATGGGATGGTTGATTTTCCTTTTAACCCATGCATGCCTTTATTTTTTGAATCATGTTTCCTTGCCGATGTGAGTGAGTTAAGGATATGACTTGAATTGATGAAAATGGATTGAATTGATAAAAATGTTTATTTCCCATGTGAGTTATATTATAAATAATCCATGTGATATCTTGATAGGCTATTTAGGCTTGTTATATTAAAAACTTCAATATGAGTATTTGAATGGCCCTTGATTTTTTAGACCTTGTGAGTTAAATTGAGACCATGCTATGTAATAAATTGATTAATCATGGTAATCTGTTTATTATGTTGTTCCCACATGAGATAAGTGATGTTAGATCCATTTATTAGTTTGTTATACATGTGTTGCTTGTTATATTAAATATTCCTATGTGAGTAATTGAAAGGCCGATCTCTTTAAGGTTGGTTAGTCTTGATACACCCCTAGAGGTGAGTTTAATTATTATATGCCCTTGGTTTTGACCTTGGAAAGTTAAATGAAATGTTTAAATGGGATTGGAATGGTTAAATGATAAATATCCTTGAGTGACACATGGATCCATTGAGGGATTCCATGGAGGGGCTCATGTGACTATTGACCTGTATACCTTAGGTGACAAATGGATCCACCTTAAGATTCCATGGATGGACTCAATGGTTAATTGTGATTAAGCCAAGGGTGATACATGGATTCAATGAGGTATTCCATGGATGGACTCTTCGAGGGAATAACTATATGACGAGTGATACATGGATCCAAATGAGGGATGCCATGGATGGACTTAAGGGGAATTTTATTGTATGTAATGGGTGATCTTTGGGGATTCCTTATAGGATTACCAAGGATGGAATCAGATGACATGGATTTATACCTCACCTAGAACGATACCAAGTTCCTAAGAGGTTCCCCAGGGATGGGATTGTAAGGTGTTGGATTTTGTTGCACCTAGAGTGATACTTGAATTCCAATTTAGGAATGTCAAGGATGAGATTAGATTATAAATGAGAAATTGAAATGGAATGATGTATGACACATCCTATAAGACAAAAAAAAAATATTGGATTCAGTATTCGCTGGTATTATTTAGATGGTATTTTGAGGCATCTGTTGTGATTACACTTACATGGGAGATTTCGGGATTGACTTGTTTCTCAAGATGTATAAATTCAATGAAATCTAATTTTTAAACAGATATTAAATGTATGGAAATGAATACCAGTGCATGTAGGTTGTTTACTTTTGAGTACTTCCTTGCTTATTACTTTCATTATTGCACACTGTCTACTTATATATTCACTGACTGATTGACATAGACCTTGTGTGGTTGCCTATTGATATTTACTCTCACAACCTATCTGAGTCATGTTTTGGACCCAAATAGATTATATGATTGCAGGTGTCAGTAAGGGAAAGAACCCTCTTACAGGTACTTGACGTGCTGCTTAGGAGTAGGAGGGAATGAGACCAAGATGAGGATTACGATGATATCAGGATTATTTTATCTGTTTTGTACTTTTGGTACATGTATTGTGTAAGACTGTTGTGTACCTATTTTGGCTATTTTACTGGGACATGTGACATGCATCATCATCTTGTGTATGATATGACTTATGGTTTATTTATACTATCAGTCTTCTGATGTTTACTTCCGTTGTATGGTTTACTGCTTCCACTATTGAATTGTTATTGTTTTCCACTTTGTTACACTCTCCTAATAAGGGCATAGTCTCCCCATTATCACACTTAGGACCTTGATTCAAGTTGGAAACCTCTGGAATTTGGGGAGATGCGCTTGAGGCCATTTGGTCAATCGGGTATGGAGCACCTTTGAGTAGCATCCAAAACCGGGATGTTACAAATTATCAGTGACATTATTATATAAAAAATGATATATTTTTTATAATTTTTTACCTTCACTTTGTCTAGGATGTTAATTATCCAGGCATAAATCAAATTCAGTCTCTCTCTCCCACCCTTTTCTCTTTTCTTAGCGTATGATTTTGAACTGTATTTCTGACTGCAGGTGCCTCAACCAAGTTAGTTTTACAATTGTTAACATCAATGTAGTAAACATCACTGATGTCAAGAACCATGTGAAGGTTTGGATACCCTTATACAACTTTTTTTATGATTCTTTTCTTATTCTCATTACCCAATGCTGAATTTCCTACCATTAATCTACATGGGTCTCAATATACGTGAATGTTTGAGTGAAGCACTGTATTATGTAATACAAAACTTTTTTTAGATTGTATTCTATTTTTATAACATGGTTGTCTATAGTTATGTGAATATAACTTGCATTGATACCTATTCTACATAACTTATTATTTATAATTATTTTTTTGTTATGCTGATTCATTTCTATTTAAATTGTAGTAATTTCAAATGAAACATGACATTAAATTATACAACTAATTGATGAAGATGAATTAATCATTTGAAACTAGTGAAACTTTATCACCCTTTAGTTAGTAATATTTTTATGTCATTTTACTTAACATATTATTTGCCTAAATTTTAGTGGAGGTGGACCTCAGTGCCACTCTCATTGATACAATAATGATTTCTACTCCTAGTATTGATTTTCATCTGTATATTGAATGTGATAAGAATCCTCAATATCATGTGGGTTTAAATTCCATTTGAAACTCAATGAAGGTATTCCATTGGGCTGTTTTTTCAGTAAATGCAATGTTAAAGGGCATCTGGTGAAGGAATATATAAGGTATTTGAAGTCTGTGTAGAGTGCTACTGCTTGAGATTAGAGGGGTGTAAATTTTGGTTTTTAGGTATCAGAGACTCCACATGCTCCTGGGAAAGTGGAAATGGTTTATCCTCCTCTTGGAATTGATGCTTCTTATAAGAATTAGGGGTAAGTGCAGACAGTTAATGCCACCGTATCCTTAAAAGAGTCTCTTTGTAGGAGGGCTGATGTTGTTCTAGATTCTGAATCTTTATCTGAACATTCTGATCATGAGGTGATTGATCAATAGGAAGTTAATAGTGATTTATGGAAGTAAACAATCATTTCCAAAAGGAAAGGAAAATCTAAAGTGGTGGATGAAGAGGGTTTCCAGTTGGTCACTCATAGGAAACCAATGGACCCTTCACATTCGAGGAAGGCATCTGATTTAGGAATACATGGGTAGGAGCAGGTGTTCAATGATGAATCCCAAGATTTTTCTTTCAGGTAGAGATGAATGGGAAGGACATGACTTTTCATTTTCTCTCTGAAGAGAATTTGTAGGATGGACCTCTAATATCACAACCTGAAGGTCTTGAAGATTAAGTGGGTGACCTTGCTACTGGTGGTTCACTGGAAGGGAATGCAACTACTGATGATGGAAATGATACCCTACTGGACTTTGGTACGAGTAAAATTTCTATGCTTGAAATCTTAAACCAATAAAGTAGGAAGGAAGTTTTTGGTGATGAGTTTGGTGAGGTCCATAAATCTTGTCGAGTTGAAGAAAAATCTTCTAAGATGAATAACATTCTTGATCTATAGGATATTATATCAAATCATGATGGATCTATTGTGTAAAATCCCATTGGAGGCACTAAACCACATAATGAAGAAGTTGAATCATTAGGCATGGATGATTAGGAAAATAAATGGTATGATCCTAAGAAATGGAAGAGAGGTGGACAATCGAGAATTATGGGTGAATCACAAGGAATTGTTGGTAGACATTAAAGGAGTTGAGTTTTGACCTTTGTTTTGTGGTGTTGTTGGTGCAATATGATTTCATTTCTACCCCCTACTTTCTTTACCATTGTACTTTCTTTTTA
Source organism: Viscum album (assembly GCA_963277665.1). Lineage (NCBI taxonomy): Eukaryota > Viridiplantae > Streptophyta > Magnoliopsida > Santalales > Viscaceae > Viscum > Viscum album. Next base: position 372,863,829 of record OY728163.1, on the reverse strand, counting down.
ATAATAATTTTCCAGGACCATGGATTTTAATCAATGGTTCACACCATTCTAGTATTATTTGTAGATACATTTAAAACATTAATTTGATCAAGAAAGATTTTATATAGGTGAGGAAGTCAACAATAAATTCAGTAGAAACTGTTCAACTTGAAAGGATCCTAAAAATTAGTTCAATGAACATCAAATAAAGATGAAAAGAAAAATTGAATAGACATATCAACAGTCAAGTAATACATTCAACTGTTTATTTGTGATTTAATATTGTTTTATGCATCAATAATCATTTTATTGATGTATTTAAATCAATAAGGAAAGAAAATATTTCCATTTTCTTAGATTCATTTAATAGTTCCTTCCAAATTATTTTATTTAAAATACGTTCAAAAATGGTTTCACTCTTTGTAAATGTACAGAAATCCATAATTTTGTTTTACATCCCATGTAATTTTTAGTTCTAATTTATTGAATTCATCATTAACTCAAAAAAAAGTCTTCTATAAAATTATTCCACTATTTATATTTTTCAATATCATTTGATTGATTTATTAAATTCAATTAAGAAATAAAATATTTCAATTTTTCAGCATCATTCATTCAGTAGCTTTTCCACTGTTACCCATTTCTTATATTATTTCTAATTGAAATTTACAACCATTTGCTTCATTTTATATGATGACATTTGTTACTATGACTAATTTTTTCAAATGAGATAAAGGAATTAATGCTCAACTCACTTGCAAGAAATCCATCATCTATACTATAGAGAACTCCTTTAAGGACATGTATCTCTTTCTCATATATCTACCACCTATGTGTCTGATTCCCAACAACAGACCAGTATCAATTATTATTTACTCTTACATTTTTTTTCTATTTCTATATTGCATTTGTCTAATGTTTTTAGTAACTCCAAATTATGAGTGTGTATATGTGATTTTGTAATTAAATGAGTATGTCTTGAAAATGCATGGTTTGAGTACTAGATATTTATAAAAATTTGTGATTTTTTATTGATATAAAATATTACCAATCTGTTAATAAGTAATATATTTATTAATAATTAGTTATATTATTTATTATTAATTAATATTATATTTTTATGTTATTAATTAATAAATAGTATAACAACTAATATTTATAATATTTTAATTAAAAAACTTTGTTAAAATTTTTATTGATATAATTATTAATAATTTATTAATACATAAAATATTTATTAATTATCAATTGTATTATTTATTATTAAATAGTGTTATATTATTATATTATTAATATAATTAATATCATTATAGATAATATTTATTTTATAATAATGTAAATAAAATAATTTTTATTTATAAGAATATTTACTAGTTAATAAATATATTATTCTTAATATATTATGTTTTATTATCAACTATTTACTTATATAAGAAATAATATAATGTTTATTTTTAATATTAATAATATTTATAGAATTCAAAATAATAATAATAATAATAATTAATAATAAATTTAAGATGAATATTTATTATACATGATATGGGCAATAATACCAAGTATTAATATAAATAATAAATAGTAATTATTATTATTACAAATTTAGTTATTAATATTAATTTTTTTTAATCATTCAAAAATATTTTTATGAATTTATAATTATATCAATTTGTTTATTTATGCAACAAAATATAATATATTAGTATGTTTTTGAATAATGTATTAGTAATGATTTAAAAAACATATAACTTGTATCAATCTAATCTACATCAGTGTCCTCAATACTCCCATGTACCACATTCAGGTGTATATGTAGTGCGTCCATGCTGTGTTTGTCTATGTCTATGCTCTGACGTAAACAACTCCTGTGTATCATCCTATGTGACTGGCGGTGGATCTACAATCTCACCACCTATACCCTATCTTACCACCAAGGATAGTGGCCCTGACTGGAAATCTCCCCAACATATGAAGAAGATGGTTGTTGTGCAGCAAATATCTACGAATCAAAGAAAAATAAAGAATGCAACATAGACCAGTCAATGTCTATCTCTACAAAAAAAATATAACATGCTGATAGAATTTATCCATGCCTATGCCTCTGTATGTGGCTATGTATCATATGCAATATGAGCTAGAGGAGCATATGGTTAGTCATGATGAACACCCTCCTGTACCACATCTATATCCATAATAGGGTCATCACACCCTAAAACATATATATCAGGCTCTGCACCCTCATAATCACTTGGAACATCAAAGAAAATCCCATGATAAATCCAATCCATAAAAGGAAGTAGATCCGCTATAACTCTATGAAAATAAGTCTGGTCAAAGGCACCTCCCTCTATGGGATCAAAGATGTGAAGGATATGGGTGATATAAGCATCCTATGAAAACAAATTATGCAGTTAACCAATGTTAATAAAAAACTATTCAATAGTGGAAGAAATAATTATTACCAAGTCATGAAAGCCTCGTTCGTGTCATGTCGAAATATCACTAGGGATATGCAGTACCATTGCACATAATTCAGATGATATGATAAATGCATACGTACTATGTCTTCCCCTCATAATTAGGACTCATGTTGTTTGTCCCACATCTTAACATATCTTGCATGATATCTCCTCTAGTCAAAGTATCACTTCCCAGATATATTTAGGGAATGAAGTGAAGGTAACTGACTGGGTGGTATATGAATGGGCATATATAATCCGAACTCCCTCATAACTCTATTAGTATGATTCCACTCAACAATATGAAAATTAATTATGGAACGACACATGGGCTAGTAGAAATCATTTCCATACAGTATAGTGGGAGACTCTGGATGATATCCTCAGTATATGGAATATATGAGATCTAAAAAAATAAAAAATGAATAATAAATTAATAAATTAAGGCACTTACTATGTACAATAATAATTTAACTATGTAATAAACAACAACATAGGTTATCTGGTCGACGACTGTCCAACATAAGTCTATAAGTGTGGACATCATGTTTGGCTGTATCTGAATATCAATGCACCTGACTCCATCCATATATAACATTTTATACTATTTCATAATAGAAAGTTATACATTTTATTTTGACATTATATGGAATAACATATCATCATCAGCACAGATACTCTACTAAAATAACATTAGGAAATAGCGTGTGTGCATATGGAGCTAAGAAAGGGATGTGCTCCAATGTTCACATCTGTATCAGAATAACACATCCTATGATCCACATCTTATCGATGCGACATGCACTGCATAACACCTTGTATGTATGTGAAAGACATGTATACCCCTAGCTATACCATACTATCTAGTCCAAGTCCTCCAATAATGGTAAATACATCTAGTGTACAAATATAGTCGAATGATTAATGAAGATCATGCCGCCGATAAGCGTTAAAATTCATGCATGTGCAAATCACAGTACGATGATCTCATTAGCATCATTAGATAGATGGGCGAAGTGATCTTCTATACATATCATGTGTAATCTACTTCCAACGATGGACCTTCCATCATCATGGACCATGATACCCAGTAATATATGAACTAGATCAAACCAATCTACACCCAATTGGCATGTCACAACCACACTATCGATGGGGAGGCATAATATAATGGACACATCCTTGAGTGTAATTATCACCCCCTCTGTAAAATGGAATGTATGTTTCTTTGACCTCTATATATCTACGAGCACAACAATGAGATGATGATCGAAAAATATGAATCTGCACATTGCTACACAATAGAACCCAGTATGGCAAAGATGAGGGGAAATGGAAGGAGGTGGTGTAGCATGATGGAAATGATGAGATCTCCGTATACCCAAATAAGTCACAAGAAATACCTCTAAAAACATCCATGAAACATGCCTATCCTAGAATGTGAGCAACAGAGGATCCTCCATCTCTACAATTTATATCATCATTACTTTTTTATAGTTAATTCAATAAAATTTGTAAAATATTTTTAAAAAACTATAATAAGAAAAATTAGGTAGGCAATTAGCATTCATAATTCATCATTATGATTAAAAAATGAGGTAAATAAATAGATGCAACTGATGTTGTTGGATTATTCTATCAATTGATTATTGTAATGATCTCTAATCATGTTTAATTTATTTCTAAATATTTCTATGTATATAATCCATGAAGAGAAACCCACATAGAACATGTGGATACATGATATATTCAACTGACCATGTGATTTGAAGGATATATTTTAATACAATTCACTTAGAGGATGAATCTATTTTTATTCATTTCTATTGTGTATTTATTTTCTTAATAGTTGAAGTATTAAAAAATTAATTTTGATTTAATCTAGAAATAAAACAAACCAGAGATGAAACATGCTATAAATGGAGAAATTAATAAATAAAATAATCCATTAATGAAAAGTATGCATACAAAAAAATGTACACATTCATGATAAAATAAAAAGACTCAATCAAGGATGATGGGAAGTGGAGATTTGTCCTGCCAATTAGGGAAATCTCTTACGAGTATGCCTTTATATGTGACAAATGTTGTATCGTAGTCCCCCTACTCATTGTTGAAGACAATCTATCTCATTTTTGATGTGAGTAGACTTTGGTCATCCCTGAGGGCGAAACCTAGTAATATCAGGCAATATAATCATCTGATGAGTGGACAAGGTAAAAGTATGAAATATCACTATTTTTTTCCAATTCAAACCAGAAATGTAACAATCCATTAACAAAAAATTCTAGAAATAAAAAAAATCATAAATGAAAAATTCATAATACAAAACCTGGAAATATTATTGTTGGAAGTTGGCTGATTAGTATGCAAGGTAATAGAATTAAATTCACTAACATGCATTCAAGGTGTACTATAACAGTTAACAAAAGTGCTCATGTGATACACTAGTTCAACATAGGGATCCCATGATATGTTCACTGATGAAAAAGCTACAACAACATGTGCACAGGGATATCTCAATACTTGGAAGTTATCGCAATCAAAATACCTATTTTCCAATACGAACACTGGTACTCAACCACTGTTTCTTGTGAGTAGGTCATGGAAATCTATTACATGAAATTAGTTCTGTACCCACTCAAAGGTTAGAACACACAATGATTTTGCGTTATGTAGTAATTGATCAATGAAACATTGGAAAAGTTGACTGAAACAAATTCAATTTTTCATCCTCTAATAAGCATGTTGGGACCATTTAATATAGTACTTCAAACATCTATAAAATGTATCCTATACTAACCCCATGATAAGTAGTTTTAGCACACCCTTGAAGACCCTACTTATGAACTCCACTATATTAGTGTTCATATGGCCATATCTCCTGCCACCATCATTTGCTAATGATCATTTTTCCTTTGAAATCCACATCATATAATCATACACATCTTGATTAGACCTTCGAATTTCTTCAAGAAATTAATCAAACTTTTCATGTTGGATATGGTATGATGAAACTATAAGAGAATAATGTATTTAAAAGGATATATTGTTTTCCAAAAAAAACAAGTTCAAAAAAACATACCCAACTTGAAGATTTCCTTCTTTATTACCTCATCTCTGAAATGATTATTCACATTAATGGAAATATGTCTAATGCAATATTGATGATAAGAATTTTTTTCTCTCAATGAAACTCCATCACTATTAATAACCTCTATAATATCTAAATAGTGATCAAATATCAAACACACTCCCTCTCACGACCCGACCATCAAGGTGTAACTACCCCAAGTCCACCTCTATAGGCTTGGGGCTGGCGACCAGTGCTGAAATCCATAATTGATATAGGTGGCCTTTTCCCAATGTACCTATATGCAGACACCCTTCCATATCTATGCATAAGTATAGAGGAATAATAAAAAAGATTCAATATCTAGATAATAAACCATACATGCGAAAAATTTAGGGAGTACAAGAGTACGATAATATAAACTAAAAAGTAAAAAGGGAAAAATACATGCACAATCAGAAAGATGTTCCAAAATGAAAAAACTAGAAAATTAAAGTGTTGAGAGGGCACGACTCTAGATCTCCAAGCCCAAACCACCATACATAGTATAATGCACTAGGATATCCCTATAATTATCTATAATCACTACCAACCTGTCTGTCATTTTCATAAGACACAACACATGTGGAAAAATCTCACATAGGGGTGAGTATATACAAAACCATTAGGATTCCCTGAAAACATAAGGGGGAGTAGTAAGATAAACGATAAGAATAGACAGCTCAAACCATAACAAGAGAGTAACAAAATCCAACAATATGGATAAATAAATAAATAAATAAATAAATAAATATATGTTCTCAATAAAAGAATCCTAAATGAGAGAGAAAGAGGATCTCTATCTCCCGAACCATTCAAGTAAAGAGTGATATCAATTAAAAAGGTCCATCATCGATTCCCAAAATCTCATGTGTCTATCCAAATAATTAACTGTGTGGAGGGGTCACACCTCACTACTGCACTACACAATTGAGGGGGTACAATATCTAAGCATAGGACCTATACGCTAGTGTGTTAAGGGGTTCTAGTCAGTGTAAGGAGGACCCACACCCTATCTGATATGGGGTAAAACATGGTGGATAGAGGACCTGTGCCCTAATGCCATAGGGGTTTATTACTCAGTGATTGAGGATTCGTGCACTAACACCATAGGGGGTACCACTCAATAGATATAGAACTCACACCCTAACACCATAGGGGGTACCACTCAATAGATAGATGACCTGTTCCCTAATGTTATAGGGGTACCACTCAATAGATAAAGGACACACTCCCTAACACCATGAGGGGGGGGGGGGTAACACTTAGTAGATAGAGGATTTTTTACCTAACGTCACAGTTGGGTACCACTCAGTAGATAGAGGACCCACACCCTAACACCATGGGGGGGGGGGGTACCACTCATTAGATAGTGGACCCCACTCCCTAACACCACGGGGGGGGGGGGGGGGGGTACTGCTCATTTGATAGAGGACCCTACTCCTTAACACTATAGGGGGGGGGGGGGTCTAATCAGTAGATAGAGGGCTCACACCATAACACCATGGGGGGGGGGGGGGTACTACTTAGTAAATAGAGGACTCACACCCTAATTCCATAGGGGGTACCACTCTATGATACTATCCAATCACTACCATCATTGAGCATCACCTAAAGAAATTTCACACTCAGAACACCTCTCATTGTATCTCAAAATCCACTACGAAGGATACCATTATGCTATACGTAGAAAAACATGTTGGATAGGCTAATTGTGGGCCAAAATTTGAGTCCAAATAAAGGAGATATAAGAGGAAAAAGTTTCCTAAAAAAGGAAGATAGGGGCACACAATGTATAAGGGGACCCATATGGAATGTGGTCCTGTCCTACTACATGGCCATATCCTTGATGGTACATGGATAAACTACCCATGTAGCCCTACACAGTGTGTAGGTGGACTACCTGACATGCCTTGGCCACTCAGGGTCCTACCCATGCTCTTGGATGTATTTGTGTAACCATACTTATTCCCGTGTACTTTGGTACATGACATGTCCTCTCACACAGGGTCCCACCCATGTGCTTCTATCAGAGGACCTATCTACCCAGGGACAGTCACACAGTGTGTGGCCCATAAACATGGCATGTGATCCTTAACTGTTTCCAAAACCCTAACACTGTGGCCATAGGGGTATTACACAATGTGTGTTCATCCCAGTACATGCTGTGTAGTTGGGGTCACTACCACCAAACCAGGTTTTCGTATTTCCACCCTTTAACATCGCTAAAAAAATCACTGATAAAGGGGGTGCCTTCATTAGCACTAAAAAAATGCTGATAAAGGGTACTTTTAACAGCGCTAAAAAATCATTGTTAAAAGTGGCCCTTTATGAACATTTTTTTAGCACTGATAAAGAAACCCCCTTTATCATTGTTTTTTTAGCGCTGTTAAAGGCCCCCCCTTTATCAGCACTTTTTTGTAGTAGCGCTGATGGGGGGGGGGGCTTTATCAGTGCTTTTTTCCCTAGTGCTGATAAAGGGTATATTTCAAAAAAAAATATATTTCATAAAAAATAATATATTGATATATAAATATATAAGTATATTTATATTGATATAAATATAATATATATTTTTAAATATGTTTTAGATAAGTATAAATAAACATTTCCACTTAATATATAAGATATGTAGTAAAAATGGATTATAAAATATATTAATTTTTTTAATTAATAATTTTATAATTATCATCGACTAATAATAATTTAATAACAATTTGAAGACACAAAAAATCAAAAAATCAATAAAATATCTAAAATAAGTTGAAAACATAACTCAAACTTCAAACGACCATAACTTTTGACCATGTTGTCTATTTGAGCTCTACAACATATCAAATCAAATCCTGTGATGATCTTTACATGCTAATAACCCAAGGGAACCTTCTGTCACACTTCTTAAGGCCAAAAAAGGCCCAGAAGGCCTCCAAAACTGAATTATTAGTCCGAAAACCCATTTTTTTAACATTCAATGGAATTTCAGCCTCGTTTTAGGGGGTATTTTTGACCCTTTTCATTGGGGAAAAAATTTATTCTGAGGGGTTACACTTATACTGATATTATGGCTTTAAAATTTTACCATTTTTCACAATGTAATGTTATTTATAATCAATTATATAACAATATATACATATTTTTTTATATATTCACCCATAAAATTTTAATTTTATAAATAAATAATTAAATATATTTACATATAAAGTATATTTCTCAATATATAAGGATTATATAAATAAAAAACAAATATATATTTAATTTTAAATACAAATATATTATTATTTATATACTTATATGATGTGTGTGTGTGTGTGTGTATTTGTGTGTCTGTATTGACAAACTGATATATATTATCTATATATTCTAAACATATGTATATATATTAATATATAATATTTGTAAATATATATCAATATGTATAATTATACTTACATATACACATATAATATATATATATATATATATGTGTGTGTGTGTGTGTGTGTGTGTGTGTGTGTATGTTGTATATATGTATTTACTTATTTATAAACACACACAAAAAGCATATTTTATAAATGTATTTAAAACTGATCTTTTAAATATATATTAATATACAAATAAATATATGGATAAAAATATAAAAATATATAATTAAATAGATATATATATATATAAATATATGAATAAATATATAAATATTTAAATATAACTATATATGTATATATATATATATTAATATACGGATATATACATATATTAATATAACTAAATATATATAATAATATATATATATGTTAGTATAAATATATATTAATATATGAGAAAATATAACTAATATATATATAAATAAATAGGTATATTATTAAATGGAGAGAAAAGAAATATGGTGGAGTGGTAAAGGCTTAGGCGCTCAGGCAAGAGGTCTTGGGTTCGAATCCAGAGGAAGGCAGGTCGCGCGTGTGGGTGGAATTTCTACAAGAGCTGTTAAAGGGGGTGGGGTGGAGGCTGGGGTGTGTGGGCTGGGGGGGGGGGGGTGGTTGGGGCGTGCAGGTTGGGGATGGGGGCGCTGTTAAAAGGTGCTTCAAGCACCGTTGAATCCCCTCCCTGATGTGCATACTTTTTTTTAATTTTTTTATGTTTTTTTAACTTTCATCAACGCTTTTAAAAAACACTGATAAAGGGGTCCTTTAACAATGCTAAAAAAAGCACTGATAAAGGATCCATTTATCAACGCTTTTTTTAGCATTGATAAAGGATCCATTTTATCAGCGCTTTTTTTAGCACTGTTAAAAGGGGTCTTTATCAGCAATTTTTTAGTGCTATTAAAGGGGGACCCCTTTATCTTCTCCTCAATTATTATCATTTTTCAGCACTGTAAATGTGCTTTTCTAGCACTGATAAAGGCCATATTTTTAGTTGTGGGTTTTCACTGAAATTTAGATATGATTTTAGAATTCTAAATCTGACCTTGCCTCCTCAAATCTTACCTCTAGATCACCCAAAATTTAAGGGGAATCCTCTGCTTATCATTTTCAGCCATATGTTGGTTGGAAAACAGGATTCCCATTGATTTGTATGAAGACCGCATGAGGTCTCTTCACACCGCCACACCTATGGCCACCTCCAGTCACCTCACCGACATTCTTATCCTTGGTTTAATCATCCACATCCCTCTAATAAACCCAAACCATAATTTTATCTCTGATCTATTCATCTCACTCAAATCCACCACAAATTTGGGGGTCCGATCATGCTTGATCCCACATGGAAATGTCGATCCATGGCTCCGTAGACCAATGATGAAGAACATGAAGGAAAAATGAGTAAAAAAGAACCAAAACAAATACGTAATAATAATTGGAAAAAATTTCTTGGACAAAAAATAAAAATTGGTAAGACCAGGGTGAGAAACATGGAATAACATGGATTAATTTCATAATTAATTGAAAACTGATACATAGTTTCATGCAAAATATTGATTTAACGCAGATCAAGTGATAGATTCGATCATGCTCAATCTATTTAATCAATTGGGGAATAATCCAAAAATTGACGAGTCTTACCTTAATATTGGATCATTCATCAATTAAGAACATGCTTTCCAATGAATGAGAGAAGTCATTGCATTCGTTGTGCCTCAATCTTCATGGATCTGAAACTTCACTATTGTCTAATTTTGATTCGCCAGTAGAGGTGGAAGAAAACTCATCTCAATGATACCAGGGTTATATGGATAACCTTGGTGATCCATCATAACATGTCTTAAATAGATGGAATTATTTTTTAGGGGTTTAATGAATTAATTAAAAAATTAATTAATTAATCTACTAAATGCACCCGTCAATAACCATTTTATCCGAATGCCCCATGCCTACCCATTTTAGGTTGTGCCTAGGGTAAAAATTGCGTTTTGGATTCAATCATGGTCATAGATTTTTGATTTTAGTCTTTGTTTAAAATTTATCCTATCTTATTTTATAAATCGTGTGCGTGTGATATAAATTATATTTAATATCATTATAAAATTAATTTCAGGAATATCGGGCCTCAGAATCACATGCCTTCTTAGTGCCTAGCACTGAAAATAATTCTAGACATATTCCAAATTATTAAAATGAAAAAATAGGGTCTCTAAATTATTGTTTCCTTTATGGTTTTCATCCCTGAAAATAAAAACTAAACAAAAAGCTCAGGATATTGAGCCCACATCTGTCTCACCTGCTCCCAGGAGATATTTTGCATGCTCCTATGCTTCCACAACACATGAACCAAGAGGATAATCTGTCCACATAAGGTTCTCTATTTTCGATCCTTAATCTGCACTGGGTGCTCTACAAAAGTGGCTTTATCCTTGATATCCAGCTTTCCCCAGTCAATAATGTGCATGGGGTCATACATGTATCTTCTCAGCTACGACACATGGAAGGCATCATGCACCCACTCCAACTATGGGGGTAAGGTGAGGTGGTAAGAAACCTCTTTAATCCTCTACATGATCTTAAACGAACCAATGAACCTTGGGGACAACTTGACTCCCAGGCTGAATCTCTGTAATACTCATCATGTGAAGACTCTCAGGAAAATGTGGTTTCCCTAAACAAACTCCAAGGGCCTACAATGTCGATATATATAAAATTTCTTCCTATTCTAAGCTATCCTCATTCACACATGGATTAACTGTACATTCTCCATCACCACCTACACCATCTCTAGCCCAAAAAGTGATGCCTCACCAATCTTAGTCTAGTATTTGGGCGACCTTACGGGTGTCCCATACAGGGCCTCAAAATTTTCCATGCCAATTGTTGAGTGTTAACTATTATTGTACACAAACTCTACTAATGAAAAGCGATCCTCCTAGATCCAACCAAAGTCTAACATGAAATCCCTTAACATATCCTCCAAAACCAAAAAGGTGTGCTCAGTCTTCCCATCTATTTTGGGTTGGAAGGCTATACTCATCATCATTTGGGTCTCGAATGCCTCCTACAGACCTCTCCACAACCTTGGCATGAACCACACATCATAGCCATAGACAATAGTTGAGGGCACCCCATGAAGGAAAATGATCTCCCATACATAAAAGTGCCCAAAAATCTCCATCAAACTCTTCTCCTAAATATCAAGGAAGTTCACTAACTTTGTTAGTCAATAAACTATCCCCCAGATTGCATCGTGGACTCTCGCTGTCTGCAAAAAACCCATTAAAAAGTCTATAGATATTTCATCCCATTTCCACTTTGGGATCTTAATAGGTTGAAACAAAATTACCAGAACCTAGTTCTCAACCTTCACCTATTGAGAGGTGATGCACTGAGAGATGAAATTAGTCACTCTCTGTCTCATGCCATCCCACCAAAACTGCTACTGAAGGTCTCTGTATATCTTCCTTACAATAGGAAGTATTTCTAAAGGATATTTGTGAACATTATCTTTACCAACTCCTACATTATTACTGGGACCATCATCCATCCCTAGAAACGAATGATGTGATTCCCTCCTTCATAAAATACATCGAGTGAACATCCTAAGGATATCTGGTCATGTAATACCTCACAATCGATGTCTCCTAACTAGGACTCTCTCACACGTTGGAGGAGTAAAGGAGTCAACAAAATTGATTGAAAAAAAATCTGCACCCTCTTTCTCAACCAGGGTCAGCTACAAGGAAGCTAACTACTCTGACGCCTACTACACTAAATGATCCTAAGACTTCCTACTAAGGGAATCTGCTGCCATGTTTCCCTTCCCCGAAGTATAGAATATCTCGAAGTCATAGTTATGTATGAACTATAACCAGTTCCACTATCCCAGGTTCAAGTCTCTCTACGTAAATATATATTTGACACTCTGATGGTTTGAGTAAACAATAAAGTTCTCTCCTAGAAGATAGCACCTCAACATCCTCAGAGCGAAGACTACCACTTCCAACTCCAAGTTGTGAGTCATGCAGTTTTGTTTATGGGGTCTCAACTACCTCTACCCATAAGTGATAACTTCCTACATTTACATCAACACACAACTGAGCCCATCACCTAAGGCATCCCAATACACTACATACTCCACGACCTCCTCTGGTAGTCTCAAAATAAGATCACTCATTAGCCTCAGCCTCAACTCCTCGAAGGACCTCTAACACTACTCAGTCTAGGAAAACAGATGCCCTTTCTATGTCATGTCAGTCAAAGGGGTTGAAATCATGGATAAGTCTTCAAAAAACCTCCTATAATACCCCACCAATCCAATAAAACTCTTCATCTCTGACATGCTCTTGGGTGGATCCCAATAAATCACTACATTAATCTTTGCTGGGTCCATAGTTAATCCATGCTAAAAAATAACATGCCACAAAAAGTTGGAGTGGGTAGGAGGAGTTGAACCACTAATAGGGGGGATCGAATCAATGGCAATTTTTATAATTTTTATTTCTTTTGAAATTAACCTATGTTGTCCTATTAGGATCCTATCCACTCTAATAATAACTCAACATATCTATAATTTAGTAAAATTAAATTGCACAAGAACATAGTATTTTTACAAGGTTAATTCTCAAAATGATCCAACTCTTTACTGTGATTTGTTAGACTCCCCAATCATAGATTCTACACTATAATCACAAGTAGTTAATATATACACTTCTTCACTGGCATAGAGTCCCACTATGATTTCCAAAGTCCCACTGGAACAATAGTTTCACACTGCCTTGTTAAAAAAACCATTACACAACAACATAATAAAGATAACTTCTGAATATTGATTGTTTTTACAACAATTGATGATGATATTTATTTTGAGCCTTTAAGATAAATAAAATATCAGATTCTCACAAACTGAAGAAATCCACTAAATACGTTCTTCCTCAAAACTCCCTCTCTTTAATTCTCAATATATGCTGCTCATAAAATGATTATCACATAGCACTTTTCCATAACATTTTAGCATAACAATTTAGCATAAAAAATTTTCCTTCACATATCATCTGCACAATTATATATTTCTTCTCAAACTAATATCTTTACTCACATATACTGCTACAAATTGACAGCCCAAGATTTTCTAGATTCATGAACTTAATCTCAACACTGGGAGCAACAAATGATTTTCTCAAAAACTCTGTGTTGTAATTCAACACCCCTAAAATAATATGAGAATAATTGATTAATATATAGGAAAAATAGGAGTTATCAAGTAGTCGATGCTCAATAATTTAGAAAATGTGGGAAGTAGTTACAAAGAAATTTAATTACCATGAGCTATTATCATCCTCAAGGAATCTACACATAATTCTCAAATAGTATGCTATCTGTAAGGAATGCACATAGATTCACCACGTATTGCATGTATTATTTATCACATCACAAAGTATGGTTGGTGGCTACCTCAACAGTCCATATAACTCCAATCACATAGCATACAACATCATTTATTTGTAAAGGAGTTTCATCCGAATGGCTATCCGCTAAGAAATTCACCTACAAAGAACCTCATCCGCAAAGGAGCTTCATTTTGAAACATCACCACCCACAAAAGATTTTATTTGTATCCGATCATAGGATTTTTATCCACCATGAAGCACTATCCCACATGGTTCAAATCTGCATACACTTCCTGCTACTGTGAACTATTTTTACAGTTCACATATCTTCCTTCACAAATCATAATCTCAATCTCACAAATAATTTTTATACATTTTGGCGATTCACACTTAGCCACATTTTGAACTCCTTAGGTTATATGAAAGATCTTGCATGACACCCGAGTTTGTGGGTTCTCATTCTGTAAAACCTCATTCGTGGGGGGCTCGTCCATGAGGAGATCGTATGTTGGAGGTTGAATATAATCTCCCATGTTGATTATATGGCTACCATTTAAACTAGAGCTCAGATCAGATGGTTGATGAAATTTTTTTTTATTTCTAATTGACTGGTGAATAGTACCCATGTAGGGTTGTCCCACATCGAACTTGGCATGCTTCGGGGATGTGGTATAACAATAAAGGGATGCCTCTAATCGCCAAAATTCCCAAACCCCTTACTGTCCTACTGCCCCACATAGTGGAGCCTCACCAAGAACAAGTGTCCTTAGTGATGTGTATTTGGTTATTAAGATCAACACAATAATCATCATAATTAAAAATACCAAGAAGAACTCTCCAACATGAAAAAATATATATTACGTGTTTGCATGGCCTTCATAAATTTATCTTCCTTCAAATCTTCTACACTTTTTGTAAACAACGTGTCTTTAGTGACACATGTATTTGGTCATTAAGATCAGCACAATAATCATCACAATAAAAAATACCAAGAAGAACTCTCAAAAATGAAAAAATTATATGTTATGTGTTTGCATGGACTTTATAAATTCATCTTTCTTAAAATCTTCTACACTTGTTGTAAACAATGTTTACCCATTGAAACATGTATTTTGTCATTAAGATCAGCACAACAATCATCACAATTAAAAATACCAAGAACTATCCAAGAGTAACATCCAATTCCATTTAAAGAAGAATTGTACAAGCATGAAATTCAATGCTATAAGATGGATCCATAACAATTTCCATGTATCAACACTTAATCCATAATAATTCTACAGGAATCACCACTTGTGTGTGGTTAACCTCAGATTTCCACATGTTTCCTTAGTTGAGTGGCCTTGTATTACTCAAAAAAATCATAATCATTTGGGATGGCCTTTTAATTGAGGCCTCCTTTGTATTACATAGAAAAATTCCTAAGTAATAAATTAAATTCAAATATAAAGCCAAACTCCTCATCTATCTTCCTCATGTTGCTCAAGAAAATATATATATTATTTATTTGAATGGCCTTCATAGATTCATCTTCCTTCAAATCTCCTACACTTTTTGTAAACAATTTGTCCTCAGTGACACATGTATTTGGTCATTAAGATCAGCACAACAATCATCACAGTTAAAAATACCCAGAAGAACTATCCAAGAGTGACATCCAATTCCATTTAAAGAAGAATTGTTCAAGAATGAAATCCAATGCTATAAGATGGATCCATAACAATTTCCAGGCATCACCACTTCATCCATAACAATTCTAGAGGCATTACCACTTCATCCATAACTCACCAAATGAATATTGACATACTATGGAAACAAATGAAACACTTAGGTTAAAAAATATCCCCCTTTGTATTTTGTTATTAATATCACTTAACATATAACCTTTCACATAGAAGTTAATATTTATGTATCATATTTACTCCCCCTTAATGAAAATCAAATGAAAAGGGTTAGTGGGGTCTTCTTAACTCATTGTATTCTCAAAAACCTCTTCTCATATTATATTAAAAGAAAGAATGATATCACATGATACTTGGAAAAGTGCCTTTAGTTAATCACCTCTAAGTCTAGGTGGGCATAGCTGTTGTAGAAAAAAAGAGAGATATAAAAAGGGTATCTAAGATATATTTTAAATATCTAGGCATGTGAAATCAATCTTAGAAAGTCTCAAAGGAAATAGAGGATCCTATACACACTTTACCAAACACATTATAAAGTTCAAGTGCATAAGAATAATTGGTCCTCTTAGTATTCATCAATCAATCACTCCTATTAAATAAATTCAAGTAAGAATGAGATAATAGTGTGACTATCTAACTCAAACCTTATAAAGTACCCCCCTCAAGAAATTCATCCACTTTTATCATCATGGAATTAAATAAAATCCATGATGAACAACACTTCTACTTCAATTCTCTGATTTGTTATAAAAATACTCATAAATGAATAGGAAACAAAGAGGTACCTACTGAAAGTATTCAAGTGAGAGGAGAAGGATGCTCATGAAGTTGCAACCTTAACTAAAAAAACCTCTATTTTGGCATTTCTTTGGTGAAAATATCTTCAAAACAATCTTTAGTAGAAATGTATTCTAGATTTATATCTCCACCTACCACCTTTTATTTGATAAAATGACACCTGATATCAATATGATTAGATCTTGAATGTTACCCTGAATTTTTAGATGATCCAATATAACTTTGATTATCACATGAAAATTTCAGTGTCCCCCAGTCTTAATTTTCAAATCAGTAAAATATACTTGCATCCAAATCATATATACACATGAAGGTGTATCAAAAATATATTTAGCCTCAACCATGATCAGAGTTACAAAATTATGCTTCTTGTTATACCAACTGACATATCATTCTCTTAAAAAGAAGGTTCTACCTGAAGTTGATCTTCTGTTTGTACAATCACCTGCCTAATCAGTATCTATAAACCCCAGAAGTTTTAAATCATAATTGGGTCTATATAAAAGCCTATAGTTCAGAGTTCCTTTCGCATATATCAGAATTATTTTAGCTACCAATAAGTGATACTATTTTAGATCACTCTAAAATATTTCATAAAGAGTCACTGCATATTTATATTTGGCCTTGATGCTATGAGATAAAGTAGACTTCCAATGATTCTTCTAAATTATTTATAATTATCACTATTTCTAGTTTCATCCTTTCTTAATTTAGTTCCAACAGAAATGTGTGTAGAAATTTATTTTTCATTTTCCATTCCAAACCTTTTCAATAATTCCATAACATACTTTTCCTATGATAAAAATATGGGATTTATCTTCTACTCAACCTGCAATCCCAAAAAATTTGTCACCTGAGCAAGGATGGACATCTCAAAATTTCTTTTAATTTTCTCAGAAGATTCTTCTCATAGACCTTCCTTTTCACCAGAAAATACAATGTCATCCACATATAGAATGACTAGGATAGTACCTTTGGATATTTCTCTCACATAAAGGTTATTGTAAACTTTTCCTTTTACAAACTTCATATCCCTTAGACAACCATATAATTAGGAATACTAGGCTTTAGGGGCCTATTTCAAACCATACAAATCTTTCCTCAATCTGTATACCAAGATTCTTTCATTGCCTAAAACAAAACCATTAGATTGTTTAATATATACTTCTTGTTCAAGATCACCCTTTAGAAAGAGAGATTTCACATCCATTTGATAAAATTTATAATGTTTGTATGCAACCACTTCCAAGAACATTCTAATGATTTCCAATCTTTCCACTAGTGAAAAATTTTCTTTAAATTTAATTCCTTCCATATGAGAATATCCTTTTCACACCATCCTAGATTTGTTTTTGGATACTTCACCTTTCTCATTTAGATTATTTATGAAAACCCTCTTTGTACCAATATCATTTTTATTTTTAGGTCTTGATACAAGATCCCAAGTGGATTTATTCTCAATATTATCAAGATACTGATTTATAACTTGTGTCTATTCATCATGGTCAACTTTTTCTGCCATTGTATGAGGTTAAATTTGATAAATAAGTGAATTTTTATCTTCAATTCTCATTATTATTATTGTTTGAATTGGTTATTTTTGATTTCCAATGATATTTTAAGTCTCAATATGTTTATTTAATTTTTTGTACCATTTTCTATTATTTTATATTTCATATTCATCACTAGTATGTTCAAAATCAATATCCACAATGTTTGTCTCTTTCTCAACAAATTCATCATTAATATGTTCCATTTTAATACCATTTTCTGCCAAATTTTCTGAATCTACATCAACCATGATATCCAATTTGATATGGTTCTCAACAATTTTGACATCACTGTAGTCAACCGGCATGTTCATCTATTTTTCCAACATTTGTAGCCTCTACCATCAGATAGAAAACCCATGGAAATTCCTTCCTCTTATTTTTATTCAAATTTTCCTTGATTGATGTTCTTGATTTTTATAATGAAGGGGATTCCAAAAACTCTAAATTATTTAACAGTTATTTTTTGTTGCACCACATTTAATATGACGTGTTTTGTGTTTTTGTTCTTAGTAGACATCTATTCTGTATGTGTATAGTAGTACATACAACTTCTCTTTAGAAATATTTTGAGATGTTGTGTTCAACTAACATAGTCCTGTCCATCTAAACTATGCTTATGTTCTTTCTTTCAACTACCACATTTTGTTGTGGAGTATATGGTGTGTTGTATTGATGCTTGATTCCATGTTTGGAAAGTTAAATTTTAAAAGTATCACAAGTAAAATCCTTACCATTATCTGATCTTAACTTCTTGATATAGAGACTCATCTCTTTCTTATCTTGCCTTCTAATTTTTTTACCATTTTAGTTGAATCTAACTTGTTCTAGATAAACATAAAATTATTCATCTAAGTATAATCATCAATAAATTTAATTCACTACATCATCAGGATGTGTAAAGGTTTGATCAACAATAACGTCAAAATCGTTCATACTTGGCGTGAGGGGAACCAAGTTGTGGATCATCTTGCTTCACTTGATGTTTCGGTCTCAGAGCGTGTCTATCTCCACAATTGGCATTCCTTGGAACCCGAGGGGGTCAATTTTATTAGAGGGGATTCCATTGGTCTTCACTACTTCAGGCCCCCATAGACCTTCTTGTTTGTATGCTCTGTGGCCCCCATAAATTTCTGTTTTAATAAAATAAATAAATGATGATGATGATGATGAAATGACTTCAAAAAAGTTTAAAACATGCATGGAAATAATTTTTTGTGGCATTACTGGTGAAATATTGACCCCAAATAAACTATTTAAAACTTTTGGATTAAAAAAAGTAATGAAATACAGATCACATATGGTAGAATTTTGTCTTATTGGGCCACATAAGTCAGTGTGAATGGGTTTAAGGGGTCTGGAAGATAGGATATCCACCCCTTTGAGTAAACTTTGGGCCAATTTCCCCTTTT
This sequence comes from Viscum album, assembly GCA_963277665.1. Classification (NCBI taxonomy): domain Eukaryota; kingdom Viridiplantae; phylum Streptophyta; class Magnoliopsida; order Santalales; family Viscaceae; genus Viscum; species Viscum album. Next base: position 372,844,046 of record OY728163.1, on the reverse strand, counting down.
TACAGGTTTCATAGATTTCATCCCTTTCTATTTTTACCTTGGTAAAATCTCTCACAATATCATGATTCAAGATTTTAATAATAATACTTTGACCAAGATGGAAAAGCCTTCTATGCATAGATTGTTTTCATCTTTATCACTTAAGTAATAGGAATTGATAGAATCACTAATTTGAAATAGATTGAAATTGGTTATTTTTCCTTGAGTGATAATTCTACCATACTTTACAATTTTGATGGTACATGAATCCTTTTTGAATAACACCTCATGTATGTCATCAAAAAGTTAGCTGACACTAAGAAAATTGTGATTCATCCCTTTAACATATAACACATTATTTGAGTTTAGATTTTTGGATTCAATATTTTCTTTTCTAACCCCATTAATTTTTAGTGAACAGTCTTTTCCAAAGGTCACTCCTCCTTCATGATTCTCAATGTTGCTCAGAATTTTTGTGTCACAAATCATGTGTGATGAACATACTCTATCAATAATTCATGACTTGTTTTTTTAATGTATTTTAAATAAACTTCAGTGAAACATGATTTTTATTCATTCATTTTTTTCACTCCCATGACTTTCATAATTTTGGATGTTTGTTCAGGGAGAATACTCATACACTTTTTAGAAATATGACCTTGCTAATCACATATACAAAATAATCCTTCTAAATATTCAAATTTGTTTTATGTTGACATAAAGGATGAATTCTTGATAAATTCTTTCTTAATTTCTAAATTTTCTTTCCTATTCCCATAATACACCCTTGGTTCATCTATAATTTCTGGCAGGGATGTGTTATACCAAAATAAATAAGATTTATTACCAAACACTCCACAACAACAAAAATTTCCTATGGATATTGATCTTCTTTACTGATAATAGCTATGTCTTGAAGTTTGTTGTTACTGTCTTTCCATATATTAATATTGTCTCTATTATGGATGAAAAAATATTCTTGGAGAATTTATCTCTTCCTTTGAATTAAAAGATAATTTTTTTCAAGACTTCATGTTCTATACTTGTCTAGAATTTACTTTTGGACATGCATTTTTAGAGACAACAGATTTATTTTAAGAATCATAGAGTGCTGAATAAACCCGCTTCTTTGAATCCCTCTTTTCACCAGTTTGTGATGATTTTGTCTTGACCTCAAAAACCTTACTGAAATATTATTTAATCTTTGTCAATTTATTCTATGCTTTAAGAAATTTAGAGTGAGTCTTTGATGGTTATTCTTCTTTAAGAGAGAGTTTTTCTTCAAGGTAATTTTCCATCTTTTCCATTTAAGCCACTTTTAGTTTGTGTATTTTGATTTCTTAAATGTAGGAAATCCATTTATTTTCACATTATTCCTTTTCCCCAGTTATCTTTTCATTTTATTTTAATAACAATCTTTTCTCCTTCTTGATCTTTTTGTTTTTCTTAAGATAAGATTCTAATTCATTTTTCAACATGTTCTCTAGCTTTATTCATTCACTTTCACCATCTTTACTTCTGGAAGTGTCAAATCCCTTTTAAACATGATCCCTAAAGTTAGTTTCATCTTCTAATTGGATTCTTGTATTTAAGTTAGCTTCATATTCCTTACTCACTAAACTTCTTCTTTTACTTTTAAAGAATCTATTATTGCTTCTATAAAATTTGGTTGTGCCTTTTGAGCTCTTCCCCATTTTTTTTGGTTTTTAATCATCTGTCTCAGGTTCCATAGAGTTATTTTTAGGATGATTTATAACAAAATGTCCAATGTAATTTAAGTTTTAGAACCTTGGAGGTAATTTAATTTAATCCCTAAACTTTCCCGTATTGAATATTTTTGATATAAGAGAAATGATTCTGTTGAAATCTCCATCTTTATTTTCATCATCACATTCACTTGATTTTGAAATTTCATCATATCTGATTTTGATATTTCTCTTGGACTCAAAATCCATCTCATCTTTGATCTTTTTCTTGAAGACTATGATATTTAACATTTCACATGAAATGAGTATGTTATGTAATTCGTCAAGAGTAATATTATCTATACATTACAAAGATGATACTTTAGGATCAAACCTATCAGGATAATTTATCATTAATTTTTTAACAATAGTTGATAATACATATTTTCACCAAAACCCATAATATTACTGAAAATTTCATCGACTCTTGTGAAGTAGTCATCAACATTTCCTTCTTCACCCATCTTGATATCTTCAAATTTTCTTCTCTAAATTTCAAAATTTTCCTCCTTGACTTCCATGTTTCCTTTATAACTTCTTTCCAATTTATCCCAAATTTCTTTTGAATTTTTGAGTACCATAAAATTTTGTATAAATTTTTTCTAAAAGAGACATAAAAATGGAATTTTGAGCTTTGACATCAACTTACATATTTCTCTTCTTGGTAAAACTCATAATAAATTCATCAACAATAGGTGGTAATATAACACTAACTACATATTTAACTTTAAGGCCAAGTGGTAGAATATATATAAACATCCTATTATTCTGATAGTTATTTCCATATAAAGTAGGAACACCCCTACTATTAAAAAAATTTATATTATCCATCTCTAAAACTTAGTGGATCCCGACAAAGGGAACCCAGTGCTCTAATACCAATTGAAGTGCACAGGAATAGTTTCACCACTCGGGGGGGGGGGGTTGAATTAGTCGAGTTTTTTACAATTTTTATTTCTTTTTAAATTAAAATATATTGACCTGTTAGGATCTAATCCACTCTTATGATAAGTCCACCTCTCCCAAATGCAGTGAAATTAAATGGAATAGGAACACAACTTTTTACAAGGTTTGGTCTCAAAATTATCATAATCCTTAATATGATTGGTTAGACTCACCAATAACATATTCTTAAATATAATTACAACCAATTGCAACATACATTTATTCACTATCATAAAGTCACACCATTATTTCTAAAGTCCCACTAGAATAATAGTTTCACACATTCTTGTTAAAAAATGATTACACATTAACAAAAGAAACACCACTTCTGAATGCTGAATTATTTTAAAATAAATGATGATGATATTTATTTTGTACCTTTAAGATAAATAAATTACCATATGCTCAAAAACTGAAGAAATCTACTAAGTAGGTTCTTCCTCAAAATTATTTCTCTTTACTTCTCAATATATGCTACTCATAAAATGATTATCACATAAAACTTTTGTGTAGACTTTTAGCATAGCAATTTAGCATAGTATTTTTTCATATAAATTTAGAATAATAAATGTTTCCTTCCACATACTATCAACATAATTATATATTTATATTTATACTGATATCTTCACTCGTGTATACTGTTGTAAACTAATAGCACATGATTTTCTTAATTCACAAACTTGATCTCAACTCTATGAGTGAAAAATGATTTTCTTAGAAACTCTGCATTATACTTCAGTGATCATAAAATAATATGAGAATCACCGCTTAAAATATAGGCAAAAAATAATAGTTATCAATAAGTTGATTCTTGATAATTCAAAAAATGTGGGAAGTAGTTACAAAGTGGTTCAATTATCCTAATCTATTATCATCTACAAGGAATCTCTACATAATACTCAAACAATATACTATCCACAAGGCATGTACATAGCTTCATTTTATACTGCATGTATTATTTTTCACATCACAAATCATGGATACTGGATACCTCAATAGTCTATATAACTCTCATCACATAGCATAAAACATCATCTCTCTTCAAAGGAGTTTCATCTACATGGCTATCTACTAAGAACTTCACTATAAAAGAACCTCATCTGCAAAGGAGCTTCACCATGAATCATCACCACCTGGAAAAGATCTCATTTGTGGTTTATCATAGGGTTTTTTATCCATTGTGAAGTAGCATCCCACATGGTTCAAATCTATATACACTTCCTGATCCCACAAACTATTTTTACAGTTCACATAGATTCCTTTGAAAAATGTAATATCAAGCTCACAAATCATTTTTATGCTTCATGTAAATTAACGCTTAGCTTCATTTCAAAATCCTGTAGATATATGAAAGATCTCGCATAGAACCTGAGCTTGCAGGCACTCATTCTACAAAACTCATTCATGAGGGGATCATACATAAAGATATTGTAGGGGCACACAATGTGTAAGGGGACCCACACAACATGTGTTCCCACCTTGATTCTTGTTTTTTTCCCTGATGGTACATGAATAATTTCCCATGTATCCATACATGATGTGTAGGTGGACTACACAATGTGCCTGATCCACCCAGATTCCTACATGTGCTTCTATACATGTCTATGTAACCTTTTCTATGCCTGTGTACTTTAGTACACAACGTGTCCTCCCACACGGGGTTCCACCCATGTGCTTCTATCACACGAACTATCGACCCCTTGAGGGTGGGGGGGGGGGGGTACACTACATGTGTCCTAGAAAATGGCATGCGATACTTAAACTTTTCTAAATCCCTAGTGTAGGGGTAATACACAATGTGTGGGCATCCCAGTACACTCTGTGTAGTCAGTTTTTTTAGAAAGTTAGATCTTCTTTCAGAAATCCATATCTGACCTCACCTACTTGAATATAACCTCAAGATCACTCAAAATAAAAGGGTAAGACTTATCTCATCATTTTTACCATCCCTTTTCTAGAAAATAGGATTCCCATTAATCTGTATGAAGCCCACATGAGGTCGCTTCGCGCTGCCACTTCTCTGAACACCTCTCGTCACCTCAACAGTATTACCATCCTTAGTGTAATCACCCCATCCCTAAAATTGACCCAAACTATCCTATTATCAGTAATACATTCATCATACATGAATATTTCATGGATATGAGGGTCCTATCATGCTTGATCCCACCTGACAAAGTTGATCCATGGCCCCATAGCCCAATGGTGAAGAATGTGAAGAACATATGGGAAAAGTAATATAAACAAAGGTGTAACAATAATTTTCCAAGTGTTATTATCCAAAAATAAAAATTGGGATTCATGGGGTGAGAAACATGGTATAACAGAGATTAATTTCACAATTAATTTAGGATCATACAAAGGATTGATTTAATACAGATCAAGAGATAAATTCGATCATGCTCAATTATTTAATCAATTGTGGCAGAATCCAAAAATTTATGAGTCCTAACTCAAGATTGGATTGTTCTTAAATAAATAACATGATCTCTAATTAATGATAGAATTCATTTCATTTGATACATCTCGATCTTCTGGGATCCAAATATTTGTCGTCATCTGATTCTAATTCTCTAATAGAGGTCGAAGAAACCTCCTCTAAATGATCCTAGGGTTATACGACTAACCCTAGTGATATTCCATAATGTGTATTAAATAGAGGGAATTAGGTTTTTAGGGGTTTAATTAATCAATTGAATAATTAATTAATTTATTTACTAAATGCACCCATCAACAACCGTTTTATATGAATGCACCACGCTGACCCATTTTAGGTCACGATTACGGTGAAACTCATATTAGAGATTAGACCATGGTATTATATTTTAAATATGAGACTTAATTTAAAATTTATACTATTTTATTTAAGGAATAATATGAACATAATATAAAATATATTTAATATCTTTATAAAATTAATTCTGGGAACACTGGGCCTTGAAATTTCATGTCATCTCAGCGCCTGGCTCTGAAAATATTTCAAGACATACTCCAAAGTATTTATCAAAACCCACCTTCTTAAAGATGAGGGAAGGGATAGTAAGATGCCGAGACCTTCCTTTATCAATATTAAGGGGAGATAATGACCCCTATAGTCCTGCCTCCAATAGGCCCCCAAGTGGCGACCATCATCAAGTGTATATAAATCTCACAAAAAAGGGAGGGATTACCATTTTTATAGTAATCAAGATCAGGAGATAAGATGTATCAACCTTAAACAACTCTAAGACACATATAGATAAAGAAACCAAAATCCACCCCACATTCATGTTTAAAGTAAAACTGCTATAAATACAAGAAAACTCCAAAGTAAATACCAAAATAAAACAAAGAAGTGACACAACAACCATCCCCAACATCTGAGCTAGTAAGGTCCATCACGATATGCATAATCTCCCTAAAAACCTGAAAATAGTTTTATATATATAGGGTGAGAAAACAAGTATACTCAGTGGGGAAAAACCAAAGTCACCCATGCACAAGAGAAAGAAGCATACCAATGCCTCTATGAGAAAACAATAGAAACTCAAAAGAACCTAACAAGGTATAATATCCACCCCAACCTCACCAAGGAATGATCACCAAATAACACACGTTAAGTAAACTAAATTAGTAGCACATCAATATTTGGGTACCCCGAACTACTTCCCATTGGTTAACTTCTCATCCTTAATGGAGAATGTCCCGATGCTACCACACTCCTCTATAAGACCCACTATCACAACCTTCCCGTACACACCTAGTCCACATACCAAATCCTGTCTAAAAACACCTCATCCACAACCACATCAAATCCCAAATACACTTGGTAAAGTAAAAAATATATCATCTTGAAGACACTTGGGCCTCACAACTGAACCACAACCTACCCAAAGAGTCTAGGGCTACCGATTCCTAGAAGAGGGAGAAGAGAAGATCCAATAACCATCTATCCATCCTCCCATTGGGATGTTGGGAAAGGACACCCTCCCCCATAACAATGGGGGTGTTCGATATGTAGTCCTAAACACAGGTGGGTTGCATATAGAAATCACAAGGAAATACATGTATATATATAGATACCAAAAACTCAACCCAACCTATGGGTTTTCAAAACAACAACCATCCTAAACCAAAACTACCCTTACTACCAACCCTATATGCACATACCACCAAAAATGATGGTCACTTCCATAAGCTGATAAATAAACGCTGCTTTACTACAATCCAAAACTAGAAACATACCCCCAACCAATTCATTTAATGAGTTGTAATTCTACATTATCATTTAATTTATCTATTTATTCCATCCCTACCTAGGAAACTACCAAACATAGAACACCAAAAGTAACATCATAATCCATACATACTTCAAAAAGTCCCTAAAAACTCTGGGTGAAAGGAACATACAAGGAAACAACATTATTATTCAAAATCATCCATCATAAACCATCCTTGATAGCCCCACTACATGAAAAGAACCACATCAGTGAAACAAAACTCACCCAACTTGCATTCCCACTGCACACTTCCCTCTCTTGGACACCCGTTCAACCACTACCACCACCATTCTTCAAAGTCATGCCACCCTATCCTTACTCTCATCAATAAAGACTCCCAAAAAATCTCATTACTACCACACTCGGCAGCCCCACTACAAAAAAACACCACACCCAACACAACCATAAACATGAACATAACACAAGCCAGTCCTACAGATCTGCTTCCCAACCACTTCCCAGATGCAGTCTGACCGTGCTGTCGTCACACGTCAAATTGATTATGTTTTTGAGGATGATATATAGTCTAGGGAAGACCCTAGGTCGTCTCTCAAGGAGCGTTGGTAGGTTTAGAGTATGTGTTCTTAATAAAAGGGACTAAAAAGGGGGGTATTTTTGAAAACAGTTTAAAGAAAATGAATTGATTTAAAGAGTTTAATAATTGAAAAATAAAAGAGGTGTTTTACAATTATGTGATAAAGGAGATCATTTCAAGTTTACTACACTACTTGTATAGTTCATTGTTCTGAAAATATTGACATGGTTTTGTTCAATTATTTGGTTGAGGGTTGTCAAGATCTTGATTCCCCTCTTGCCTCTTAAAATGTTGCACAAAGCACCAACCCTTGAAAAAACAATCGTGTTGTCAAGGTTTGGATATCAATAATAGATTTAAGGCTACCAAAACATACTGAAATATTATGTATGTGTGATATTAATAGAATTCTTGTCTTGTCCTATCGAAACAAACCAAGATCCCCACTTGAAATCTCAACCCAATCGGTGTTGAGATAAAAGGTGTTTCACATAAATTAAACCACACAAATGCATTTAGAAGAGAAGATCATAGAGATTAATCATAAGTGAAATATTTAACATACAAATTATACAAAACCAATGGAAGAAAAGGTGCTGGAACTCCCTCCCAAGTAAGTGTAGTTCCCTCGAAATGATCGCCCACCGTTTAGCTCGCCATCGTGAGGAGGAGGAGGCTCGGGTGAAACTCCTTCTTAATCCTTGATCCCCCTATGAGGATAGGGGACTCCAGAACTTCTTAGATGATGAGAGTACTCCCTTTGGTCTCCAAAATACCAGAGCTTTGCCTCCTGGTCGAACTTACAAATGAGGAGCCCAAGGTTCCCTTTTATAGGAAATGTGGGAGGTGGTTTTGGGCACATAGATTTTCTAAAACCTCTTGGAACATTGTTTTAGCCTACTAGACAGTCTTAAAACGTTTTTTGGAAAAATAAAAAGTTGTATCCCCACGTCTTGAATATCTCCACCAAAATTTTGGCATAATTTCAACAAGTGGAGCACGAGATATGGACAGATCACAACACACAACTTTTGACCTCGAGCAGATTGGGTGTGCTGGACAGATCAGGTAGCATATGCACCTTAATGGACGAATCTATCTTGGGTTATTAAATGAAAGTTGTATCCCAATGAGTTTTGGATAATCACACAAAATATCAGCCCATTTGGATGCACGATGGAGTATCATAATGAATTTGAGTCCACTGAACTTCTTGGATCCTGCGCAGTTTGGCCCATTTTCAAGGACTTCATCATGGGCCCTCTAAATCACCTACACCTACATTGTAATTTTCAAAATAATTATCATTGATCTATTTAACAGTGATAAAAAAAATTATTGAATAAAACATGAAGCACAATTTGATAATATTTTTATAATTTTTAATACAAAATATGTTTAGCACAACGGTGTAAGGGTGAAAATGAAACAGTGAATCGTGGTACGATCACACCCCCACACCTAAACATTTTCACTCCTGGGAAAATTATCATTTCTAAAAATTATGCTTGTAGATATTCCCAACTTCATGAAGATTTAACATTCTTGAGAAATTAATTTCTGATAGAATTATGATCAAAGCAGAAATCACACCGAGGAGTTATTCTCAGTGATCATGGAAAAAGGCGTCTCAAAAATTGTATCCAAATGAAATTCGAAGAGACTAATGATACCAATAAAAGAAAATAATTCAAAAGTTAATCATGTCACCAATTCTCTACGTGTGTGTGTGAAAACCATTTCATGCTATTCTTTCCACTTTCTATTAAATAAATATAAGTTATTTTAAAATTATTCTACTGACTTGATTCTTTCCACCGAACCTGCCCTACATCCTTTGCAATCAAATTCCAAGACACACTCAATTAAGCATTCCCAGAAGTCAAACCTAAAGCTCTCAAACTAGATATCCCCATATGCTATACATTTCATCACTCCCCTCAATATTTATTTTTTTTCAAAAGTTTCACTTGGAACAAATCTCACACTCTTATCTCAACCCATGTTTGATGTCCTCACGACACTAATTGTAATAGTTATAACAACATCAAAAGTCGAGAAAGGGTGGTTTTTGACCTGCCCAAAATACAACCCCATTTTTTTGTTTTTTTTGAGGGCGTAAAACAGTCGGATAATAGGTACACACGCGTAGGTCAATCTGGTACAGTAATGAAATAGATCGGATAAGGAACAAACGTATGTAAAGATCATTTGGAAAGTAGATAAAAATTAACCTAACTTATATTTAACTTCAATAAAGTAAGAAATATTCACACTTCATGGTTGGGTGCAAAAATTTGTGGAGAGATTAAATGACACAATTTTCCCTTAAACTATTCACAAAAAGGGTACCACTCTTCTCAATGGCTTCAAAATGATACAACCATTCATATCATCGACCAACAAACAATTTTCAAGAGAAATTCACACCACAATGTTGAATTCATGCTGAAATGCACATTTCATCAGATTTTTTTTTTGAATGTTAAAACAACTTGAAAATGGGAAATTCCTCATGTATTTTCAATAAATTCAATGATAAAATGGGCATCATTTTCCATGATAAATTAGGCATAAAAAAATTATCATTTTAGCACATAAGTGAGGGGGGGAAATAGGGGGGCAAGTGACAATACCATGAAACAAGCGAAAAAGAGAAAAAAGAAGAGAGGCAATGAAAAATTCATAACAAACATAGGGATGTAACCACGAGGGGGGAAGTGACAATACCATACAACAAGCGGAAAAGAGAAGAAGAAGGAAAGATAATAAAAAAATCCTAACTAACCCAGGAATGTACCCATCCCCCCACACCTAGAGAATGCAGTGTCCTCACTGTAATAAAAGAGACTGTGGGAAGGAAGGATAAAACCTGGTGAGTGTTATTCATAGACCGCTTCTTGAACATGGAGTTCCTCCATTGGGGACTCCGGAATGTCTTCATGGAAGTGATTCAACCGCTGCCCATTGACAGTGAAGGTTTTCTTGGTGTCTTCATTTTGAACCTGGACAACACCAAATGGAGAGACATTAGTAATAATGTAAGGTCCAAACCAACGGGAACAAAGCTTACCAGGGTGCAACTTCAGCCTTGCATTATAGAGGAGGACCTTCTGCCTGATGTGAAATTGACGATGAAGGATGAGACGGTCGTGGGCAGCCTTGGTTCGCTCCTTATAAATCCAGGAGTTCTCATATGAATCTATTCTAATTTCCTCCAACTCTTGAATCTTCAACTTCCTTTGAATACCTACACCAGAAAGATTATAATTGCATTGTTTAATGGCCCAGTAGGCCTGGTGCTCTACCTCAATAGGGAGGTGACAACTCTTCCCAAAAACTAGCCGATATGGTGACATGCCAATTGGAGTTTTGAATGCAGTACGGTAAGCCCATAATGAATCATTGAGTCTAAGACTCCAGTCTTTTCTGTTTGGCTGAACTGTTTTCTCAAGAATCTGTTTTACCTCTCTATTTGACACTTCGGCTTGACCATTTGTTTGTGGGTGATAAGTAGTAGACACTCGATGCCCAACCCCATACCTGCGCAAAAGAGATTGCATTGTGCAGTTGTAGAAATGAGAACCCTAATCACTGATGATAAACCTAGGTCATCCAAACCTACAGAATATTTGGGTTCTCAAAAATTCCACAACTGTATTGGAATCATCTTTCCTCGTGGCTTGTGCCTCTACCCACTTTGAAACATAATCCGCTGCCAAAAGAATGTAAAGGTTCCCAAATGAATTGGGGAATGGTCCCATAAAGTCAATGCCCCAAACATAAAAAATTTCATGGAAGAGCAAGGGTTGTTAGGGACTCTCATTTCTTTTAGAGACATTCCCAATTCATTGACAGCGAGGACAAGATTTATAGAATTCATGGGCATCCCTAAACAATGTGGGCCAAAAGAGACCAGAATCTAAGACCTTGCGAGCAGTCCGTTGAGGACCAAAGTGGCCCCCACAAGCAAGTGTGTGGCAGAACCTAAGGATATACTGAAACTCACTATCAGGAACACAACGCCTAATAACTTGATCACTAAATGTGCTATATAGGTAGGGATCATCCCAAATATACCAACAAGACTCATGTTTTAGACAGTCAGCCTGATTTTTGGTGAAATCAGCAGGAATGCAAGATGCTTCCAAATAATTTACAATTTCAGCATACCAAGGAATAACATCTTGCACCCGGTACAATTGCTCATCAGGAAACAATTCATTTATGGGAATACAGGGGGATGAGTCAATGTCTATGGATGGTAGAATCCTACTGATATGGTCAGCAACCACATTCTCTACTCCTTTTTTATCCCTAATTTCTAGATCAAATTTCTGAAGGAGGAGCATCCAGCGAATGAGACGTGGTTTGGCTTCCAGTTTCTTAAGGAGATATCGGAGGGCTGCATGGTCTGAGAACACAATGACTTTGGACCCTAGAAGGTATGACCTGAATTTATACAAGGCAAACACAAGGGCAAGAAATTATTTTTCAGTTGTGCTATAGTTTCCTTGGGCAGGGTCCAGAGTACGTGAGGCATAAGCTATGACATGTGGAGCTCGGTCGACCCTTTGTGATAAGACTGCCCCAACTGCATAGTTAGTGGCATCACACATGAGCTCAAATGGTAAATCCCACCGAGGTGGTTGGATTATCAGGGGTTACGTGAGACTCCATTTTAACTTATTGAAAGCTTCCTCACATTTTTTATCAAAAAAAATTCTTTTTCTTTTTGGAGTAATCGGGAGAGGGGGAGTGCAATTTTACTAAAGTCACAAATGAAACGATGATAAAATTCAGAATGACTCAGGAAAGACCGCACATCCCGAACATTTTTAGGGAATGGTAGGGAGGAAATGATATCTAATTTTGATTTGTCCACTTGGATACCTTCCCCAGAAATGACATATCCCAAAACTATGCCTTATCGCACCATGAAATGGAATTTCTCATAATTTAATACGAGACTCTTTTCAATACAGCGACGTAGGATAGAAGCAAGACTACTCAAACATTCATCAAAAGAGGATCCATAAATAGTAAAATCATCCATAAAAACCTCCATGAAATTCTCCAGGTAATCCGAAAAAATACTAACCATACATCGTTGGAAAGTACCTGGAGCATTGCACAGACCAAATGGCATCCTTCTATAAGAAAATGTACCAAAGGGGCAAGTAAAGGTTGTCTTTTACTAATCCTCAGGGGCAATATGGATCTGAAAGTATCCAGAATACCCATCAAGGAAACAGTAATGGGACTTCCCTAATAGCCTCTCTAGCATCTGGTCAATGAATGACAATGGGAAATGGTCCTTCCTAGTGTGTTGGTTTAGTCGGATATAGTCTATACAGACACACCAACTATTCTTCACATGAGTTGGAACCAATTCATTGTTTTCATTTTTAACTACAGTAATTCCAGTTTTTTAGGAACTACTTGAACGAGACTGACCCATTGGCTATCAGAGATAGGGTAAATAATTCCAGCAGCCAACAATTTTGTTACTTCTTTTTTAACAACATCAAGTAGGTTTGGGTTCAGTCGACGTTGTGATTGCCTCACTGGTTTAGCCTCATCATTTAATAAAATATGATGTGTACAAATTGATGGGCTAATGCCAGGAATGCCAGCAAGTGTCCATCCCAAAGCTTTTTTATCCTTCCTTAAAAGATCAAGCAGTCGCAATTCATGCTCAGGAGGGAGTGAACTAGCAATGATGATGGGAAACTTGTTTCCATTCTCAAGATATGAGTATTTTAAATCTTGAGGCAGTTGTTTCAGTTCCAATTCTGGGGGATTTTGGATTGACGGAAGTGTGTGTGAAAGTGAGAAGTCACTGATCTCATCTAACTACTCAATGGTAACATCCTCAGATGAGGAATGAGCTTTTACAAGCTTAGCAGTATCATCAATGGTCATGTGATACTCTGTGTTCAAGAAATCATCAATTAAAAAACATGCATGACATTTATCTAGACCGCTACAACAATCAATGCATGATTCATTACCTAACATTTCAATCAATAAAAAAAACTCAGAAAGGGGATCAGGTGAATGAAAATAAGTTGTTTCAGGGGAAGGGAGAACATCAATTGAATTGACAGAGAGAGAGGAGTGTTCTTCTGAGGGGTGCTTCATGGCATCAAGGATATTGAAGTGGACAGTATTACCACTAAACTCCATATATAATGTACCACTATGGACATTAATTATGGTTTTGGTGGTTTTAAAGAAAGGTCTCCCCAATATAATTGGGTCATGTACATTCATCCTATCATCTTCCATTTTAAGCACGTAAAAATCAGCAGGAAAAATTAAATTTTGCACCCTCACAAGAACATCCTCTAACACACCAGAGGGGTGTGCTGTACTCCGATTTGCTAGCTGAACGACAATACTGGTGGGCTTCAGTTCACTGACCTGCAATGAAGAGTAGAGTGAGGCATCACATTAATAGAAGCACCCAAATCAAGCATAGCGTTGGAACATGAATACTCCCCTATGGTGCACGAAATTGAGAATGTCCCAGGATCATTTCACTTGGTAGGAAGTGATGGCTCTATCAATGCTGAAACATTCCTCCCCAGGCCCACCTTCTCATCACCACGAATCCTCCTTCGGTGTGTACACATCTCCTTCAGAAACTTGGTATATCTTGGAATTTGCTTCACAGCATCAATCAAAGGAATGTTAACATGTACTTTCTTGAAAGTTTCCAAGATTTCTTTATCAAGTTAGGTTTCTTTTTGTTTCCTAGGTTGGACAGCCCTTTGAGGAAATGGAAGAGGAATGGTTGGGATAGGTGTCTCAACAACAGCCACGGTCTTTCCTTTGGAAGGGCTTCTCTTAGGAAAATGTTTTTCTTCTCTTGGGCCATTTTCAGCAGTTGGGATGGTGGTTTCCTTTGGATGGGAGGACTCTAATGGAGGGGTCATTTGGATTTTGAGTTGTGTCCCACTCCTAAGGGTGATGGCACTAACATTTCCTTTATCCCTAGGGTTTACTACTGGTTTAGATGGTAGTTTACCCGACCCATGACTTTGGATTTCCCCCACCGAGTTGGCAAGTTGGCCTAGTTGGGTCTTTAGGTCTTGTATGGATACTTGGGTGGTTTGTTGGAATTGGATATTATTGGCAGCCATTTTCTTCATCATATATTCTAGTCTAGGCTCGGTTTTTGGAGGGGGTGGTTGAAATGGCCTTTGGGGTGGTTGAGGATTTCTGGGTGGTGGTGGATGACTACTCTGACCCTGTTGGTTCCATTGCTGTTGAGGTTGGTTTGAATACCCCCTTGCCTATAGGCTTGGTTGTACTTCCACCCTTGGTTGGATGGATAGTATGGTTCTTGCCTAAAGGGTTGGTTAAAGGGGCGTCCTGGAAATATTTCCTCACAACTCTCAGAAGTTTCTCTCAATTGAGGACATTGATCAGAATAGTGGGTGTCAGAAGAGCAGATTCCACAATGTATGGGAGGAGGAGATTGATATTTCCCTTGGGAGAGAGAAAGTTGTTGTAGAAGGGTACTTACCTCTTCAAACTTCGTGTCCACCTTCTTCTCAAACTCAGTACTTTTCACCTCATGGACACCTCGAATGGGAACACTGGACCGTGTACCAAATTGTTGAGTGTTTTGTGCCATGTTCTCAATGAGGGTTCTTGCAGCAATTGGGGTCTTATCTACCAATGCACCACCTATAGCAGCATCAATCATATTTCGATCAATAGGAATCAAACCTTCATAAAAATATTGAATTAAAAGTTGATCACTTATTTGGTGGTGTGGGCAACTTGAACATAACCTTTTAAAGTGTTCCCAATATTCATGTAATTTTTCCCCTTGTGATTGTCTTATACCACATATTTCTTTCCTTATAGTTGCAGTTCGAGAGGCTGGGAAGTATTTTTCAAGAAAAAGGCGTTTCATGTCTGCCCAGCCCCTAATTGGTGAATTGACATAGTATAACCAATCTTTTGCAGTGTCTTCTAATGAAAATGGGAATGCCCTAAGCTTCACTTGTTCTTCATCCACATTAGCAGGTTTTAAGGTTGAAAACACAGTATTAAATTCTTTTAAGTGCTTATGAGGGTCTTCTCCAGGCAATCCATGAAATCTTGGTAATAAATGGATTAGACCGGATTTTAGTTCAAAATTAGGTGCCTCGCCTTGAATTTGAATGTAAGTGGGTTGGATATCAACATCAGGAGAGGTTAATTATTTTAATGTTCGATTATTTTCATCCATATTATTGAAGATTATTTCAGGTTCTAATTTGGTTCTAGAAGAAGATGGGTTTAGAAGAGTCTCGAGTGGTGTGTCCTCCTTCAAAAGGGGGTCTTGTGCGTCTCGGTGTCGCTGACGTAGGATCCTCTCCGGTTCGGGTTTGAAAGGTGGTAAGTCTCCCGAAGTAGAACACTTCATGCACAGAACCTACAAAATATATGGATCAGAACACAAGAAGAAATAAAAAGGTATAAAAAACAAACAAACAAATATTCACAAAATTTACAACTACTTTATCAAAAACACGCACTAAAAACCAAAGCGCTCCCTGGAAACGGTGCCAAAATTTGACCGTGCTGTCATGACACGTCAAATTTATTATGTTTTTGAGGATGATATATAGTCTAGGGAAGAACCTAGGTTGTCTCTCAAGGAGCATTGGTAGGTTTAGAGTATGTGTTCTTAATAAAAGGGACTAAAAAGGGGGGTATTTTTGAAAACAGTTTAAAGAAAATGAATTGATTTAAAGAGTTTAATAATTGAAAAATAAAAGAGGTGTTTTAAAATTATGTGATAAAGGAGATTATTTCAAGTTCACTACACAACTTGTATAGTTCATTGTTATGAAAATATTGACATGGTTTTGTTCAATTCTTTGGTTGAGGGTTGTCAAGATCTTGATTCCCCTCTTGCCTCTTAAAATGTTGCACAAAGCACCAAACCTTGACAAAAAAATCATGTTGTCAAGGTTTGGATCTCAATAACAGAGTTAAGGCTACCAAAACATACTGAAATCTTATGTATGTGTGATATTAATAGGGTTCTTGTCTTGTCCTATCGGAACAAACCAAGATCCCCACTTGAAATCTCAACCCAATCGGTGTTGAGATAAAAAGTGTTTCACTTAAATTAAACCACACAAAAGAATTCAGAAGAGAAGATCATAGAGATTAATCATAAGTGAAATATTTAACACACAAATTATACAAAACCAGTGGAAGAACAAGTGCTGGAACTCCCTCCCAAGTAAGTGTAGCTCCCTCGAAATGATCGCCCAACGTTTAGCTCGCCATCGTGAGGAGGAGGAGGCTTGGGTGAAACTCTTTCTTCATCCTTGATCCCCCTATGAGGATAGGGGACTCCAGAACTTCTTGGATGATGAGAGTACTAACTTGGGTCTCCAAAATAATAGAGCTTTGCCTCCTGGTCGAACTTACAAATGAGGAGCCCAAGGTTCCCTTTTATAGAAAATGTGGGAGGTGGTTTTGGGAACACAGATTCACTAAAACTGCTTGGAACATTAGTTTAGCCTACAAGACAGTCTTAAAACGTTTTGTGGAAAACTAAAAAGTTGTATCCCCACGTCTTTACTATCTCCACCGAAATTTTGGAATCATTGAAACAAGTGGAGCGCGAGATATGGACAGATCACAACACACAACTTTTGACCTCGAGCAGATTGGGTGTGTTGGACAGATTAGGTCGGCTAGGCCCCTTAATGGCCGAATCTCTCTTGTGTTATTAAATGAAAGTTTTAGACCAATGAGTTTTGGATAATCCCACAAAATATCAGCCCATTTTAATGCACGATGGTGTATTAGAATGAATTTGAGTCCACTGAACTTCTTGGATCCTGCGCAGTTCGGCCCATTTTCAAGGACTTCATCATGGGCCCTCCAAATCACCTCCACCTACATTGTAATTTTCAAAACAAGTATCATTGCCCTATTTAACATTGATAAACAAAAAATTATTGAATCAAACATGAATCACAATTTGATAATATTTTTATAATTTTTAATACAAAATATGTTTAGCACAGCGGTGTAAGTGTGAAAATGAAACAGTGAATCGTGGTACGATCACAGTCCCACTACACAAAAAGTTCATCCATTTCACAATCAACCAATATCTCAACCTAAGATTCCACTGCACCACCTGTACCACCCCCTACTCATAACTATAGTCCCAGCCACAACACCACACTACCAGTACAGACATAAGGCCGGACATAACCACAAAAATTACACAACCACACCAACAAGGAAAGTTTTATTCAAATTTAGAAAATACTCATGATTTAATTATACTTGATAAAATAGAGTTTATCACAGAATTGGTTCAATCCTGGGGAATCCATTTATTTAACTAAATATAAATGATTAAATATATTCCAATTCTTGCCGTAGTGATTCAAAAATCATACAGGTGTGTAAACAAAGACCACCAACGTCCATGATTTTTAGAAGAAAACAACCCATAAAAAACAAGGATAACATATAAAAAAAGAAGTCATCTTTACCTTCTCAACCCATTGTTTATTACTTATTATTATCTTCATTAAATCCGGGTCCAACCGTATTCAAAAGGGTACATGAGAGCACCCACATCACATGATACACAATTAGAATAGAGACAAAGGGATCCCTATTTGGAGAAATAGGCGATCAATGATTATTACTTGCATAAAAAACAGGGGGTTGTGTGAGTATCAGGAGGGAATCTAGGGGAAAAATGAACATACTTCTATAGTACAAGTGCATGAATCCTTAGGGAAGAAAGGTTCTCAACACACCAAGAGAAATCATAAGGGTTCAAAGAAATATATGATTTTGAATTTAGAAAGGCCATATCCTAAATCTATAGGGAAAACTATTTTAAAGGACATTAAAGTCGAATCATGATCAAAACCATGCAGTTTAGGAGTAAAAGGAAGATTCAGGTTTTTAGAAGATAAATACCATTTGAAACAGCCCAAACACTCATCAAATATGGCATATAACTCATTTAATTTCAAAGAAAGTGTAAAAGGGGAGAAATTAGAAAAACTAGAAATGACTCACCGATGGGTGAGTCATCAACGCGAGTTTCCGACATATGAACCCCCGATGCTGAGCCACTGACAGATGAGCCACCAACACTGATCCATCAACACGACTCACCGATAGTGAGTCATCGATGCAACTCACTAATGCCTAACACACTAACACCTGACCTACCGATGCCTTGACCTACTTACACCTTAACTCACTGATGCCCTTACTCACCGATGCCCTAACTCACTGATGCCCGAACTCACTGATTCCCTGACTCATCAACACCCTAACCTACCGATGCCTCAAGTCACCAACACCAACCTATTTATGATGAGACACTAATGCAACTCACCAATGAAAAAACTGAAAATTTTGATAAACTCTTGAAATAAGCCACCGTTGCCTCCCAAAACACCCCAAACACTGGACTTTGAAAAAATAATGGATTTTGGAGGTCCGATCCATTACACCAGATACCTCTCAAACTATTATCACCCTCAAGAATTAAAAAACAAGCCTAGAAGAAAGAGGGGTCCAGACAACCACCTCGTAAGATACCTCTCAAGGATCAACCACCTTGTGTTGTTTGAAATATGGAGTGAAAAATCAACATACAAGAACACCTATTCCCACATATTATAACCCAAACATCCACAAGATACCCCACACATGCACCAACTATCTTGATATATTAATTAGGGAATTCCTTCCTCCATGTCAAGATACTATCCACTCTAGCCGACACTGAAATGCCCTCACAGGTTTAATCACATCTCAATTTATGCATCTCGATTAGGAATAAGGTATCCCCCTTTTCACATGTTAGGAATTTTTCATACATTACAGAATAAGGAATCAACCCATATTATAACAAAAAAGGTTCAAGAACGATATCATAGATCAAAACACATAAGAAAAACTCAAAACAAATCTGGGTATTAGGCATGTATTTGCATATCTTGCTCCTAAGTACTCTCCTCCAGGCCACCATGACTCCAAAACACATAAACCAAGGGAATAGTCCATCCACATAACACCTTCTCCAGAAAATCTTGGATCTCTACTGGACACTCCATGAACATTGATTTTTCCTCAATATCTAACTCTCCCCAATCAATGACATGGGAGTCATTGTGAAGATATTGATGAAGCTGGGAGACATGAAAGACATCATGTATCCTTCTCAACTGCAATAGAAATGCCAACTAGTATTCCAACTCACCAACTCACCCCAACACCTTTAAGGGTCCGATGAACCTAGGAGAAATCTTACTCCCTCTACTGAACCTCTGCTACCCACATTCAGATTTTGCTGGGAAAAGATGTACCTCAAGATATTGTGATCTATGAAGAACACAAAGCACTCCCCAATAAGGTAATGTCACCACAACTTTAGTGAAAAAACGACCGATGCTAGCTCCAGATCATGGGTGGTATAGTTACATTTGTGAGGATGTAACTTCCTAGACACATAGAATACCACTCCCCGTTACTGCATCAGAATGCACCCTAATCCCAGACAAGAAGCATTGAAAAACATATCGAACATCACCCCTTCCTATGGAAACTTGAGCACTGGTGAAATGACCAAAATCCCCTTTAGATATCTAAATTATTCCTAGCACTACTCGCTCTACACAAAATCCTGACCTTTTATAGTCAGATCCATCAATGAATCTACTACTCGAGAGAAATCAGGTATGAATATATAATAATATCCTAATAGACCAAGAAAATTGCACACCTCTACCATATTATTGGGTGATTACCAAGAAACAACTTACTAGAACTTTTATGGGTCCACTTATACACCCTACTAAGACACTACATTCCCAAGTAAGTGGGATTCTCATGTCCAAAACTTGCACTTGGACAACTTCCTGTAGAGATGGTGGTGCCAAAGGACATCTAGGACAATCTTGAGATGCTTGATATGCTCCTCCTCTGACCTCAAGTAGATCATTATGTCATCAATAAATAAAATGATGAACCAGTCCAAGAACTCATGAAAAATATAGTTCATAAGCCTCATGAACACAGCTAGTACATTCACAACACCAAACAGTCATAACCATGAACTCAAAGTGTCTATACCTGCACTTGAAATAAATCTTATAGATGTCACCCTCCTTCACCCTCAACTGGAAATACCCAAACCACAAATCGATCTTAGAAAACCAACTTTCTCCCCGCAGTTGGTTGAAAAGATCATATATACTAAGGAGAGGGTAACGATTATTGACTGTTACCTGATTCAACCTCTAGTAGTCTATACACAGCCTCAGACCACCATATTCCTTCTTCAAAAACAAGATCACATCACCCCACGATGACATACTAGGATAAATAAATCCCTTCTTCATTAGATCATCAATATGGATCTACAAATCTCATAGCTCTAAAGGCACCATCCAATAAGGGGCCATCGAAATCGGACTAGCACTAGGTTTTAAGTCTATCCTGAGCTCAATGTCACATCAAAGGGGTAGAGTCACAAACTCATTAGGGAAAACATCTAAGAATTCCCTGAAAACTCCCAAAACTTCTACCATCCCAACATCTATAGAATCCACTAATAGCTCAACTAACAAGGAAAGGAAAGGCTCCACATGCCGACTACCCACCTGATAGCTCCGCTCACCAACGAAAGCTACACGCTAGACTTTCACATCTGAAAACATGACTCTTCTCCAGAATCATTCGATAAAATTATGCACCAGAAATAACTAGTCTATGCCAAGGATGTCATCATACAAATTCATTTTTAGTAGAAAGGGATCCCCACTGGATTGATGTGGCCCCAACATTAGTTCACATCCCTGGAAAATGTCAAACGAGATGGTCTGACCTCCGACTGATGTACTTAACACTAGAGGAAAGGAAAGTACCTCTATTTCCAGTTCTAGATCATGGGCTAGACTGGGTGTAACAAAGGAGTGTGAATATCCTAAATCAAACAAGGCACAAACAAGAGTACTAAACAAAATGATTGTACCTCGAACGATCTTCGACCCTGCTGAAACTACTGCCTCTGCAGTGTGAAACTGACCATGCCCAGGTCCTCTTCCCCTTTGCTGTTGGCTGCCTCCCTGACCACACCAGGGTTGATGCCCCTAAAAAATTCCCTTCGGTCAACCTCTTCCTACTCCATATCTCCTCGGTGGAGTAGGAGACTACTATTAAAATGGCATGGCCAATAACTACTACTTAGCCAGGTGCTGGACCTTACCACCTCCACTGTACTGAGCTTGAATTGGGCACTGAATCTAAAGGTAACCGTAACCTCCACAAGAAAAAAACCTTAGTCCCAAGCATATGGGAAAAGGATGAGGACATAAAGGTCAGAACTAAAATTACTGGGGTCGGCTCCCCGCCATCTGAAACCTGGAAGGTTCTGACGCTGGAGACCTCCTACCGAAAACCTTCCCCTTCGAAGAGCTATGGTGGATCCCCTCTCATGATATACCTTCTTGTGATTTCATTCTTTTCACTACCTCATACTTCTTATAAACCTATAATTATGTCGGTTGAGTGAAGGGAGTAACTGCATACTGGAGGGAAGGAAGAAGTGCCTCCTCTAAACATCCCACCCAAGTCTTCTCATCTGGAAAGAGATCTTGAGAAAAGTGAAGGAGATCCTTGAACTTGATCCCCAAATCCCTCACTGATATACTCCCCTACTAGAGGGAGATTAGCTCCTGTTGCTTCTCAGACTTCATCATGGAAGAAAGGAATTCCACCCAAAACACCTTCTCAAAGTCAGCCCACAAAACATCGGTCTCCTTCCTCTACCTAAGGTAAAACGTCCACCACTAACATGCTTTTACTCTCATCTAGCTCACTAATAGGGGAACCTAGTACTCTATCGGATCTTGGATCAAGATGAAAGTAATCACCAACTCCTTGAGCCAACTCTCCATCTCCATGTTTGAGACACTGCCCTTGTACTTTCCCAGAGTCTACCACTGCAAAGCATGAAGCATCTTTTACCACTTATTTTGTTTTTCCTCTAGATCAACCCTCCACCAATCATCTGAATTGGCTTGCTAAGCCTCCACTACCTGAGACACTCGTGGAAGACAACTAGGTGATATATCTGAAAGGTAAATAAGGAATTCCTAAGCCCGAGTAGTATGGATTTTATTTAATATTCATTTTAACTCATTGTTTATTTTAATTTCCCAAAAATACCCAAAATAAACAAGAACAAAAGACATTATGATGCATGTACCTTCCCTAGGGTCTCTACCCCACAAATGATGTAGCCTCAATTGGTCGTTTGATAAGCTCAGAGTCCTTACATTGGATCACAAGGGGCCCTAAAATCTCATGTCCTAGCCAGTCTTCCCTAGCCTATGTCATGCACCAAGATCACCTAACATTGTTTCCCTACCTACCTATGAAATCCTCATTACGCTTAACTCCAAACTCCATCCTATCTATCAACCATCAACCTATGATACTATTCTACCATGAACCATATTTTTCAAGATGAGGGAAGGGATAATAAGATGTCGAGACCTTCCTTCCTCAGGATAAAGGAGAGATAATGACCCCTCAAGTCCTACCTTCAATAGGCCCTCAGGTAGTGACCATCACCAAGGGTATATAAATCTCACAAAAAAGGGGAGGCATTACCCTTTTTATACTAACCAAGATCATGATATAAGATGTATCAACATCAATCTACTCCAAGACACATATATATAAAGAAACCAAAATCCATCCCACATTCACATTTAAATTAAAACTTCTAAAAATGAAATAAAACTCCAAATTAAGTACCAAAGTAAAAATAAGTAGTGACACAACAACTGTCCCCAACATCTGAGTTAGTAAGGTCTAGCACAGTTTTCATAATCTCATTGGAAACCTGAAAACAGTTTTATATACGTAGGGTGAGAATACAAGTATACTCAATAGGGAAAAACGAAATTTACCCATGCATAAGTGGGAGAACCATACTAATTTCCCTATGAGAAAACAACAGAAACTCAAAAGCACATAACAATGTATATTATACACCCTAACCTCACTAAGTCATTCTCACCAAATAACACAAGTAAAGTAAAGTAAATTAAAGTAGTAATCACATCGATATTTGGGTACCCCACACCACTTCCCACTAGTTAACTGCTCATCCCAAATAGAGAACATCCTAACGCTACCACACTCTTCCATAAGTCCCACTATCATGACCTTCCTACACACACTTGGCCCATATACCACATCCTACCCACAAACACCTAGGCCACAACCACATCACATCCCTAATACACCTAGGAAAGTATAAAATATCTCATCTCGAAGACACCTAGGAATCTCCCCTCGCCCGCAGACACCTGGGTCTCACAACCACACCACAAACTACTCGAAGAGTCTAGGGCTAACAATTCCTAGAAGAGGGAGGAGAGAAGATCCAATAACCATCCATCCATCCCCCCCTGGGATGTTGGGAAAGTACACCCTTCCCCAAAACAATGGGGGTGTTTGGCACACATTGATCAACATGGGTGGGGTGCGTATAGAAATCATAAGAAACAACATGTATATATATAGGTACTAAACACTCAACCCAACCTATGAATTTTCAAAACAAAAACCATCCCACACCAAAACTACCCTTGCTACCAACCCTACATGCACGTACCACCATGAACGATGGTCACTTCTATAAGCCGATAAATGAATGCTGCTTCACTACAATCCAAAACTCGAAACATACCCCTAGCCAATTCATTTAACATGTTGTCATTATGCACTATCAATTCATTTATTTATATATTCCATACCTACCTAAGTAACTACCAAAAACAACACACCACAAGTTGCATCACAACCCACACATACTTTATAAAGTCCCTAAAAACTCCTGGCGAAAGGCCCACACAAGGCAACAACATCATTATTCAAAATCATCCCTACTAAATCATCCCCGACAACCCCACTGCATGAAAATAACTGCATCAGTGAAATAAAAATCACCCAACTTGTAGTCCCACTACACACTCCCCTCTCTTGGACACCCGTTCAACCACTACCGCCATAATTCTTCAAAGTCATTTTCCCCTGTCCTTCCTCTCATCAAGAAAGACCCCCAACTCACCTCATTACTACCACATTTGTTAGCCTCGTGACACCACAACACCACAACCATCACACCCATAGATACGAACATGACACAAAACAATCCTATATCCCCGTTGCCCAACCACTGCCTAGATGCAGTCCCATTGCATAAAAAGTTCATCCATTCCACAATCAACCAATATCTCAACTTGATATTCCAATGCACCACCCGTACCACCCCATGATCAGAACCACACTCCCAGCCACATCATCACACTACCAGCATAGACACAAGGCCGAATAGAACCACAGACATAACACAAACACACCAACAAGGAAAGGTTTATTTAGATTTATCAAACACTCATGATTTAATTTCACTTGATAAAACAGGGGTTATCATAGAACATGTTAGATCCTAGGGAATCCATTTATTTAATCAAATATACATGATTAACCAATTTCCAATTCTTCTAGCAGTGATTCAAAAATCATACAGGTGTGAAAATAGAGACCACAAATGACCATGATTTTCAAAAGAAAACAACACATACAAAACAAGGATAACATATAAAACAAAGTGATCATCATTGTCTTCCCAAACCCTTATTTATAACTTCTAATTATCTTCATTAAATCTAGGTCCAACTGTATTCATAAGGGTACATGAGTACACCCACCCTGCATGATACACAATTAAAAGAGAGGCGAAGGGATCCCTACTTGGAGAAACAGATGATCACCGATTCTTCCATGCTTTAAAAACAGGGGGTCACACGAGTAGCAGGAAGGTCTCAAGGGGAAAACTGAACAAAATTTTACAGCACTAGAGCATGAATCCTCAGGGAATAAAGGTTCTCGGTGCACCAAGAGAAAGAATAAGGGTTCAAAGGAATAGAGTATTTCATATTTAGAAAGGCCAGATCCTAAATCTATGAGGAAAGATGTTTTAAAGGCCATTAAAGTTGAATCACGATCAAGACCACATGGTTTAGGAGTCAATGAAATATCCAGTTTTTTATAAGATAAATATCATTTGAAATAGACTAAAAAATCATTAAATATGTAATTTAACTCATTTAACGTCAAAGAAATCATTAAAGGGGAAAAACTGAAAAAACTGGGAAAAAATGGAAATGAATCACCAATGGGTGAGTAACCAATAAGAGTGACCTAAAAATAAGCCACTGATGCTGAACCACCGATGGATGATCCACCAACACTTAGCCACTGACATGACTCACCGACATTGAGGCACCGATGTGACTCACTGATACCTAACTCACCGATGCTCAACCTACCAACACCTCAACCTACCGATGACTTAACTCACCGATGCCCTGAATCACTGGCCCCTTGACTCACTGATGCCATGAATCACAAATTCCCTGAACTATTGACACCTCGAGCCACCGAAGATAACCTACTGATGATGAGCCACCAACACGACTCACTAATTCCTAACTCACTGATAGAAAAATTGGAAATTTTGACAAACTCTTGAAATGAGACACCATTGCCTCTTAGAACACTCCAAACACTGGATTTTGATGAAGTAATGGACTGAGGAGGTCTAGGCCATTAATGTATTACAAGGAAAAAAAGGTTTTCTACACTCACTAGATTTGTGTTACATGAATGCATATACTTTCCAAAAACCAACTCCAAGATTCAAAATTATCCTTTTCAATAATGGAAAATTCAAGTGGTAGAGGAGAATGATTACCACCCCTTATGGCATAAATAAGTAGGTTACATGTATAGTTTCCATAAAGAAAAGTTTCATCGACTTGAATGGATTGTTTAAAATATGGGAAACCAATTATACATGGCCTAAATGCCGAAAATAACCTATGGAACTTCACCTTTATTTGATCAACTCAGTTATCTGGGGAGACAACTCATGAACATACAAATGAAAAATAATATGATTATTGAGAGAAAAAAATCCCATAAACTATGACAAAATTGTATATGATTTATTCCAATCACTATAACATTCACAATTTCCTTTTGTTTTTCATTGCGTGGTTTTCCTAAGGATATCTTATATTTAAACAACTATTGTATTCATTCCTAAATAAGGTACATAGTAACATCCTAATACATTTGTATTATCTCTAAAATAACATTTGATATTAACTCTACATCAAGTGAAGAGTGACCCTACAATAATATTGGATGTAAAAAAGTGTGAGGACCTTTTAATTTGGTAATATTTTGACATGAAAAAAATTTATCATATGTTTCCCTCATTCGGATTTTACATTCTGGCCTGTATTTTTCACATAGAATGAGATATTTTTCATTCTTCAACTCATCAAACACTAGTGAAAAATGTCAATTTATATGGTATTGTTTTATCCCATTTTCAAGGTAGTTTTATTTTCAAACTTTTTCCGAACATAGATTGTATTATCAGTTGATGCAGATCTATGACCTATAATTCTAGGGAATTCAATAGTTGGTGTAATGAAATCCCAATCAAAATGTTGTATATAGGAAGTCAATAATATATGATGATTACCAATAAAAAATGGATGCCTATCTATCAAAGGAACCTCAGAATATTTATTCCCCCACATCACCCTCATCCACATCATCTCTTAATGTATCACTAGATACTTACTCATCAAATAAAGTTTCATTTATTAAATCAAGAGTACACATAGGGATTTTTCTTATAGTTTCTTCCAAATCCTGATCATCTTCTTCATTTTTTTTTCTATTACTAGAGTCATATGAGTAGGAAATGAATGAGAGTACTATGAAGGGAGAACTTCTATAGATCTCACATAACATGGTTGTGTAGTAGTAGGTTTCACCTCATCAATATCACGAATCACCACATATAATTACATTAGACCATTACTACATTATTTATTGGTAAATGATGATGCATCCATCTAATCTCCCTCATCTACCAGTGGATACTCAGTGTTCCATAGACTTTCAGGATATTGAAGATGTTAATATGTAATTTAAGTAATTGATTGATCATACCTCAATTTTAACTGACTATAAATCTTCCCATGTACTTCATCCAATGTCACACAATCACTAATATTTTCCACTATTTTAAGTGGAAAACTATAGCTAAAACCTTGATTGGTATAAACTACCCCACCATTGTAATATATTTGTGTAGACATGGTAACCTAGAAAAAAATAATAAATACAATGTTATATAATACATCATGAAATGTTTTATTTTTTTAAATTGGTTTTGATTAAATAATTTTGAATTGATATTGAGACTTTTTATATGGATTAGTTTATCATTATTTGATAAACCAACCAAAACATAGGAGGACTCCTAGTTCCTCTACTATCACATATTTCAGCAACCATCAATCAACTTTTTGGAATGGTGTAAAATTCTATCTTCAAACAACAACAGTTCTTATCAAACTTCCTTTTATTACAATGTTACTCACATGTAAGTGGGGGGGGGGGGGGTCTAGGGGTTTGAGATACATAAATTTTTTTATATGGGAACACAGGTCCGTATATATTTAGAGAGAGGGATGAAACAAAAGTCATAAATAATAAAAATAAAATGAAATTATTGAAAAATATATAACTGGAAAAAACATGACATGAAATTTCAATTATATATTGGTCGGTTATCTCAAGATCGTTCAATTATTACAAGATCACTCATAAAAATAAAATAATCAGATATAAAAAAATAAAATATTTAATTTCAATCATACATTAGACAATCATCTCAAGATCAATCTGTAGTGACTCTAATTTTCCTAGTTTTATTTTTAGAATATTTCTGGGAAAATTATGAGACCAAGATCTGAGACGACGTATGATTTCGAGGCCCAGTGTGCCCGGAATGGTTTGACAAAAAATATTAAGTTTTTAATAGAACATGTGAGTGTTTTTTCTAAAAAAGTGTAATAAATATTAAATGGTTACCCGAATCAGAAATCCAAGGGTACTGTTGCATTCAGGATAGCGGGTTTACCCTAGGTACGAATTTACTTTAGTCATCATGGGTGTATAGTGATAAAACCCGAAAAGGACGTAACTGAAAATACAATAATTAAATAAAATTATTTTATTTTAAAATCTTAATGACTCATGAATGGTGACTCTGATTAGATATCTGAGACCACTATTGAGTTCATAATGCGGTGTTTTCTTTAGGTGGGGCCTAAAATCGACCGACGCAGGTCAATAGTGAAAGTTAATTTTTGGACATTTTATAGAAGAATAAAATAAACTTAAAGAAATTTATTTTGTTTCTTTTGAACATTTACCTATGACACAGTGACATAGTGATGAGTCATTATGTTTTATTTCTTAAATCAAACAGCATGGTGACACTGCAATGCTGCAATGGGCTGATGAGTTTTCTTTTCTCCCTAATTAAATAAGAATTCAGGGTTAACCCATAACATGATAATTCCCTAGAAACTCTAGAGAAATACATTTGTGGTTCCCTCCATTTAGAGAATGACAAATGATAATGAACACTGGTGAACTGCTGATCACAGATCATGTATCATGGAGCGAAGATCGAGGGTCGACGAATGATGACAATGTAATTTCTCTTCATCAATGATCGAACCGAATCTAGGTAGGGTGTTGTGTTTTGATTTCCTTTCCCCA
This sequence comes from Viscum album, assembly GCA_963277665.1. Lineage (NCBI taxonomy): Eukaryota > Viridiplantae > Streptophyta > Magnoliopsida > Santalales > Viscaceae > Viscum > Viscum album. The sequence continues at coordinate 372,814,845 of OY728163.1, read as the reverse complement.
TATTCTTGATATTCTATGAATAACGTAGACCAATCCACAAATAGATTTTCCCATAGATCGGTCATTGTTGTAGGATGGGTTTTTACCTATTTGTGAGGTCATGGGAGATTAATATTGTATTTATTATTGGTTTATGTTTACCGTTCTAATGGAAACGAACCATGATCGACATGAACAATGATTGAAGCCTGTTCCTCCTTTTTCATTCATGATTTTATCCCTATGTTCATTGTTCATCGTGGGAATTCTTCATTTGTCCTACGACTCAAAAATTCACGTTTGATCGATCATTGCGCACCCGATTCTTGGCACAATGATCTAATACCACAGATCTAGGATTGACATGACACGATGGAGGTGAGATGACAATGATGTTAGATGGATTGAAATAGGGTAGGGAAGGTGAAGACCTAAGGATCATGAAGTAGATTTCAGATTGAAAAATGGGGCACTAGAGGAAATGTGGTGATATGTAGAGTAGAAGACAATGATGGCGCGCATCGACACGACACGTCGGTAGGGTGGGGGAAACTAGGAGTGGTATAGGACCGCTCCGGCAAAGGATCCCATGGTGGATAGCCATGGGTGGCAACCAGGGCCACCATGTAACAGCCCAAGATTTTATAAAAAAAAAATATTCTTTTTAATTTTATTAAAGTCTTGTGTTGTACGGTACACCAAAAGGAGCTTGCACAACACACATCCTTGACTTTCCTTGCATTACATGCAATCACGACCTTCCTCGATAGCGTGTGTAATACGCAATACCGAGTTTCACTAAACAACGATATGCTATTAAAATATTATTAAAACTAGCCGTTATGAATAGTAATAACCACTTTTTAAAACTCTTTAAATCTTATTTTTCAAAATGAACTTCATTTTTGGATTCGGAGTATCGAATTTAGCCTAAGGTGAAATTTTGGTACTTTTCGGATAACTTTCATATTCTGATGAATAGTGAAAATTACTAAATTATAATTAAAAACAACTTTTTTAATCAAAATAATTAATAGTGATAAATTATTAATTTGAGTGGTTTTAAAGTATATTTAGAATATATTTTTACAATTTAATACAATGTTGGTCATTGGATGTAATTTCACATTTAAACCAGACATAATCAAGTGTCAATCTTTTGATAGATATTGTTTCTTAAAAACACGCTATTTGTTTTAACAGCGGGATTTAATTATAAAATTAATTAATGCAAATTCTATGATATGAATTTGGTAAAATAGACTTCATTTTTGAATTCGGAATATGAAATATATCTTAGGATGAAATTTTGGCATTGTTCTGAAAAACATCAATTTTTGATGAATAGTGAAACTACTAAGTGGTAGTTAAAAAAATTAATTTCTTCATAAATCTTAATTTTACCGCTTCTGTGAATGGAATTTCAAAAATCCGAGAGACACGGTTGATGTCAGTAAGTAAAATGTGGTTCAATGAGATGAAAATAATTTTTGGTGAATAGTAACTTTTTACTTTTTTTTACCACGGTTAATAGTAAATAGGGTAACTAAGGGTAAATATGATATTACTATTACCCTAACACATGTCCTAATTCTATTGGATAAGTGTAATTCGACCAAAAACAACCTTATGAATATAATATGACCATTTAGGTCCACTTGGATTAGATTATGACATTTAATATTATATTATTTAATGAATAGTTAAAATAATTAAAATCAAAGTTTAATAACTAAAACATTTTTAATATGGGTTTATACATAAGATAAATTCGACTATAAATATTAATTAGAAATCTAAAAAGATTTCCTACATAATGATATTTTATTTATAATTTTTAGACTTTAAATAAATTAATTTATTTATGACACAACGATGATGCAGTAATTACCCTTTTAAGGAAATATTAACATAATTGATGTTATAAATGCTCAAATGAATGTAATTTGAGACTTTTTATGAATTCCACTAATTTTCTAGGTTACTATGATATATTAATGTTGATTTAATCTACTTGGTTCGAACATATAATTCTGTTATGACTTTCACAAAAATCATATATCAAATAGTGTCAAAATTGACACAAAATAGTTTTTAAATCAAATATTATATTATTAATTGTTATTGTATTCCTAAAAATCTAAGGTTCAGCCAAATGACTTAGATAAGGATATATATATTAATAATAAACAATTTGGGGTTCGTTTGGCATGTTATAGTAAGTGTATTAACCATATAGTGAAAGAAAACAAAAAGATACGGTAAAAGTTAAATTAATTAACTTAGAGTTAAATCTAATTGATAAGGTTAAAATAATACCCTAAACTTGTCTAAATCCTATTGGTTGATAGGATTTCGACCCATCCCCACTTTAGATTCGAAATAAGACCCTTTGGAACCATTATAAACCGATTTTGACTTTAATATAAAATAATATTTTGAGATATTCCTAAGGTGCCCCTCTCCTCCCTTATAAAAGGGCACCTCCTCCCCCTCCTCCTCACACCAATTTGAGCACTCAAGCTCGTCCAACCCCTATCATTTTCTCCTCTCCACTTCCCTAGAATAATCCTAGAGGTCCTGGTCTTCTCCAAAGACCAATCTTAGTTCCTTAAGTGGAGGATTCAAAGAGGCGTTCCAAAGAAGAGGTAATATCCATTACCGATCTTTTCAATTTCGTTCTTCTTCAACTTCTTCTTCTTTAGTTGTTTCATGATAAAGTAATAACATCAGTATTACTTACATACTGATATATTATTATAAATATGAAACAACCCTAATTCACCTTCTATCCATCCTACGGAAAAATGAAATCACCGCGCGTGCGTACGTACGGAATACCGTCTCCACGCCGTGGTGTAATCTATTTTTCCACCATCACCTTACAAGGATGGGTATAATGGTGTAATGAGTAACTATATATGATTATTATGAAGTAATATTGATACTGAAATAATATATATATATACTCCAATACAATTCCACGATCATAGGAACGATATCATCACTCGTGCGTACGTACGGAATACCGTCTCCACGATGTGATGCGACTCGTTCTACATGATCTTCATTTCATAATGATTATATAAATGAATTGAATGAATGAATATGGTATATAATACACTAATACCATTCTGTAAATGAATTATCTATAACCTAAAGATAAGAATAAGAATTTATTCGACAAAACACGCATAAGAACAAAAAGTTATAAAGACCCGAGTAACAAGTAACAATGAAATATTACTAACAAGAAGCTAATAATATGAACATATATGATATCATATCAATATGTATGATTCTGTAATAAGTCAATAACATTATTTAAACCATTATACAGGAGCTTCGGACACGAACAAAGCAAATCGGACCTAAGGTAAGGGAAATATCACAATCTCATTTTTATCCGAGATTGTTTATACTTTGGTATTTACTGGGGTGTATTTTATCATCCACATACATGTTTCCTCAACATGTAATATTTATAAAATAGTTTATATCAAATTTTACCCTTTGGTGAGTTTTTAGTAAAAGATATGAAAGGAATATTTTGTCGTTATTCGTACGAGGTACTTTTTGACTTTTTCGACAAAAGTACGAAGAATGTTTTTAACTTATACGGCACGAACGGATTTTTACGGTTTTATAAATCCTTATTTTCATGAAGCTTCCTCCAAAAGATTTCATGACTATTTTCAATAAAATATATTTCTTTTAAAATTGCATGATGTTTTGTGAAAAGAAATTGATTTTGAAGAAGAAAGGATATTTTCCTCAAGAATTCAATTCAAGTGTTTTATCAAAATTACTTTCCATCTAAGATAATAAAGGGTTCTGTTTCTATCCATATTTTTCCATTGATTTGACTATGTTGTGATGGAATTATGTTTATGAATTCCTTTATCTTATATGAATGGTTTTATGATGTCATGTTGTTTAAGAATCCCATTTTTATTACATGGGTTATGCAATGATGTATGATTTATGATTTTGTGGCACACATAAGAATGGTATCATTATGAGATGGGTGGGACCTATATCTCCCTCCAATGCATTGGGTAAAGATTTTATATCTCATGAGATAGACATGGCTGGAATGGTAGGTTATACCGGTTCAGTGAAACAGGACTGAAACGAGGGTTACTCGATTCAGAAAGGGACTTTGTCCACTAAGATAGTCTTGGCAATGAGTCTTGACTAACAAGAAATGATTCTATATGATTATGTGTGAATGCCACAAAGTTTCATGTTTTATGTTATGATTATTGTGATTACATTTCACTGCCATGATTTACCCCATGTTATGAAATTATGATCTCTTTTGCAGGTTAAGATTTCCAAAAGTTATGTGCTTATGTATATGATGTGATTGATATTTCTTTTGTTTACCCTTACTGAGCATTTGAGCTCACCCTTTTATGTTTTCTTTTCCCCAGGATATAAAGAAAGGTTTTAGGTATAAAAAAAAAGATGATCTTTATGGGAGATGTTGAAGATCTTTCACCACGATTAGAAGATTATATTCCGAGTTTCCAAAGACACTAAACTATTACGGTCCTTGTGTGTGTGATTTTGTTATGTACTAAGTATTCCGAAAATGTAATGTAATGTCCATGTACGTCAAGATACGGGTCTCTACAGTTGGTATCAGAGGGAGGTTTAGTCAACCTTTGGAAACTAGGATGCGAAAACGTTAGTGAGATCCCTAGAGATATTTCTAAGGTATGTCTAGGGATGTCTCTAAGGTTAAGTATACGTATAGGTTATAGTCCTAGAATTGCGCTAACGATCTTCGAATTTAACCTAAGATGTTAGATATTGAGGGTACTACCCCTTTATTATGTTGTTTTCCCTAGCATGATTTTTGCCTCTCATACTATTCTTTTGGGGTTTTAGACGATGGCTGGAACCCGAAGGAACCGTGTTAATGCGGAATGTGATGGGCAATGCAATGATTGTCCCCCTGAGCAACCAAACGATATGGGAGCCGAAATGCAAAATCTTGTAGCCATGCTCACACAACTTTCTCAAGCTATGAATCATGCAGGACTTCCAAACGAGCAAAGGAAGAAGCAACATTCTGTTGAATCCTTCATGAGGCAGCGTCCACCTTCTTTCAGTGGGTCTACTGATCCATTAGTTGCTGAACAATGGATTAGTACTACTGAAAAGATATTTTCAGTTCTTCAATGTTCTGAACATGATAAAGTCATCCTAGCAGTGTATCGTTTGGAAGGAGATGCTGATCAATGGTGGAATCTTATTAAGAATACGAGGCAAAGGGATGAAATTGAGTCTATGGAATGGGATGAGTTCAAGAACTTATTTTTCAATAAGTACTTCCCTCGTATTCTCCGAACAAAGATGGAGAAAGAGTTTCTTGAACTGAAGCAAAGGGATGATGAATCTGTTGGTACCTATGAAGCGAATTTTACAAGACTTGCAAGGTACGCTTCTGGTATTATCATCCAACCTGAAAGTAAAGTTGATCGATTTTTCAGTGGCTTAAAACCAAGTCTTCGAAGGGCATTAGCTATAAGAGACTTCAGTAGCTATGAAGAAATTGTGCGTTGTGCTATCAAGGTAGAAATGGAAGTTGGTGTTACATATCCATCTCATGGGTTTGACAAGAAACGAAAGATGGAGTTCAAGGAGAAAACTCAGAATAATGGTGAAAAGAAGATGAATGTTTCCTTATGCACAAAGTGTGGAAAGAAGCATGGTGGATATTGTCTTAAAGGGACTAGAAAATGTTTTAAGTGTGGAAAAGAAGGTCATCGAGCAGCTGAGTGTCGAAGTAATGGAAAATTGGATTCTAATGAAGTGAATAAAGCAAACACTGCAGAGAACGTACAACCAACACTTCAATGCTTCAAGTGCAAGGAAATGGGGCATTATGCTAATAAATGCCCTAATCCAAGGGTTAGTGATGATCGACATGAGCAACCGCTTAAGGCAAAGGACAAAGGGAAGTCACATGCGATCACTATTGGCAATGTTGAATATGACAACGATGTGGTGGAATGATTAAGTGTTTATGTAATGGGATTCCAAAATAATGTTGTATCTTGGAATATTGGAATATTTATGTATTGGTCTAATGTGGTATTCAAAGTGATTGAGATATTATGCGCATAATGAAGGGAAAACGAGAAAATGAAATGTTTAACAGTATTCATGAGCTCATGATTGATATAAGGACTAAGTGATATCATGGTTTGAGTATATAGAATTTTGATGATTTTAGTATGTGGAAGGTGTTAACTTTTAACTGCATTCATGTTTTCACTATGGTATTCAAGAGAATACACGATTAAGGACTTTGAATGTTTGGAATGTGACCAACAAAACATATCTTATGATATATGGGGATCGATGATGGTGTTAAATCTCTGGTAATCATTTTCACTATATCATGAGAGTCGACTGCAGTATTATGGATAAGACTAAAAGATTGGAATGGATTATGTTGGACATAAGTTAGTATTGTTTGTTTTTTCGATATTATTGATGGGATGTTATATAGTTTTGGAAAAAGGACAACCTACAGGACGGGCGACAGCCCATCGCTTCGGACAAGGCTGTGGGAATCGAACCCACAACCGAAGTGCGACTGGCCTTTATCGCCTACCACTGGCCTACAGGAAGTCCCTGTTTAGTAGAAACTAGTTTTATTATATTAAGCAGTATGATATATGAAGTATAAGTCCATTTTAGGAACCATATATGATTAATCTCACTATAGATCGACTTATGCATATAATTTTTGCTAACCTTTTGTTTGAGACAGATGGAATGACCCGTCATTCTATCACATGATCTGCTAATAACAAATTCAACTTCATTTATTTAAGAGATGAAGTGGAAATTGTTCAAGGCACGAACAACAGTGAGATTGTACCAAAATAAAGTAAGTATTTATTCTAATTCAAATTTTCAACTTTAGGGAAATGATCTTGAAAACCAAAAATGTTGTCCTAGTGATCTTATACCTGATGAATCAGATGGTACCTTATATCATCACAAATCTATGGATTTGTGATTACTGGATTTTCCATAGCCATGTTCTCTACCACTCTCCATCAGAACATGATGGTTAGATTTCTCTTCCATATCCATATTTTCACCTATGTGGAAACCCAATGATTAGTTTATTTGGGTAACCGTTACGTTTCATACTTTTGTTTTTAAAGATTGGTTTTGATATTCCTTTTTACGATGTGGGTTTCTATTAAAGAAACTTTCGAATAGTAAACCATTTATAACCCCGACGAATTTCGAGGGCGAAATTCATTTTAAGGGGGGTAGAATGTAACAGCCCAAGATTTTATAAAAAAAAAATATTCTTTTTAATTTTATTAAAGTCTTGTGTTGTACGGTACACCAAAAGGAGCTTGCACAACACACATCCTTGACTTGCCTTGCATTACACGCAATCACGACCTTCCTCGATAGCGTGTGTAATACGCAATACCGAGTTTCACTAAACAACGATATGCTATTAAAATATTATTAAAACTAGCCGTTATGAATAGTAATAACCACTTTTTAAAACTCTGTAAATCTTATTTTTCAAAATGAACTTCATTTTTGGATTCGGAGTATCGAATTTAGCCTAAGGTGAAATTTTGGTACTTTTCGGATAACTTTCATATTCTGATGAATAGTGAAAATTACTAAATTATAATTAAAAACAACTTTTTTAATCAAAATAATTAATAGTGATAAATTATTAATTTGAGTGGTTTTAAAGTATATTTAGAATATATTTTTACAATTTAATACAATGTTGGTCATTGGATGTAATTTCACATTTAAACCAGAGATAATCAAGTGTCAATCTTTTGATAGATATTGTTTCTTAAAAACACGCTATTTGTTTTAACAGCGGGATTTAATTATAAAATTAATTAATGAAAATTCTATGATATGAATTTGGTAAAATAGACTTCATTTTTGAATTCGGAATATGAAATATAGCTTAGGATGAAATTTTGGCATTGTTCTGAAAAACATCAATTTTTGATGAATAGTGAAACTACTAAGTGGTAGTTAAAAAAATTAATTTCTTCATAAATCTTAATTTTACCGCTTCTGTGAATGGAATTTCAAAAATCCGAGAGACACGGTTGATGTCAGTAAGTAAAATGTGGTTCAATGAGATGAAAATAATTTTTGGTGAATAGTAACTTTTTACTTTTTTTTACCACGGTTAATAGTAAATAGGGTAACTAAGGGTAAATATGATATTACTATTACCCTAACACATGTCCTAATTCTATTGGATAAGTGTAATTCGACCAAAAACAACCTTATGAATATAATATGACCATTTAGGTCCACTTGGATTAGATTATGACATTTAATATTATATTATTTAATGAATAGTTAAAATAGTTAAAATCAAAGTTTAATAACTAAAACATTTTTAATATGGGGTTATACATAAGATAAATTCGACTATAAATATTCTTTAGAAAGCTAAAAAGATTTCCTACATAATTATATTTTATTTATAATTTTTAGACTTTAAATAAATTAATTTATTTATGACACAACGATGATGCAGTAATTACCCTTTTAAGGAAATATTAACATAATTGATGTTATAAATGCTCAAATGAATGTAATTTGAGACTTTTTATGAATTCCACTAATTTTATAGGTTACTATGATATATTAATGTTGATTTAATATACTTGGTTCGAACATATAATTCTGTTATGACTTTCACAAAAATCATATATCAAATAGTGTCAAAATTGACACAAAATAGTTTTTAAATCAAATATTATATTATTAATTGTTATTGTATTCCTAAAAATCTAAGGTTCAGCCAAATGACTTAGATAAGGATATATATATTAATAGTAAACAATTTGGGGTTCGTTTGGCATGTTATAGTAAGTGTATTAACCATATAGTGAAAGAAAACAAAAAGACACGGTAAAAGTTAAATTAATTAACTTAGAGTTAAATCTAATTGATAAGGTTAAAATAATACCCTAAACTTGTCTAAATCCTATTGGTTGATAGGATTTCGACCCATCCCCACTTTAGATTCGAAATAAGACCCTTTGGAACCATTATAAACCGATTTTGACTTTAATATAAAATAATATTTTGAGATATTCCTAAGGTGCCCCTCTCCTCCCTTATAAAAGGGCACCTCCTCCCCCTCCTCCTCACACCAATTTGAGCACTCAAGCTCGGCCAACCCCTGTCATTTTCTCCTCTCCACTTCCCTAGAATAATCCTAGAGGTCCTGGTATTCTCCAAAGACCAATCTTAGTTCCTTAAGTGGAGGATTCAAAGAGGCGTTCCAAAGAAGAGGTAATATCCATTACCGATCTTTTCAATTTCGTTCTTCTTCAACTTCTTCTTCTTTAGTTTTTTCATGATAAAGTAATAACATCAGTATTACTTACATACTGATATGTTATTATAAATATGAAACAACCCTAATTCACCTTCTATCCATCCTACGGAAAAATGAAATCACCGCGCGTGCGTACGTACGGAATACCGTCTCCACACCGTGGTGTAATCTATTTTTCCACCATCACCTTACAAGGATGGGTATAATGGTGTAATGAGTAACTATATATGATTATTATGAAGTAATATTGATACTTAAATAATATATATATATACTCCAATACAATTCCACGATCATAGGAACGATATCATCACTCGTGCGTACGTACGGAATACCGTCTCCACGATGTGATGCGACTCGTTCTACATGATCTTCATTTCATAATGATTATATAAATGAATTGAATGAATGAATATGGTATATAATACACTAATACCATTCTTTAAATGAATTATCTATAACCTAAAGATAAGAATAATAATTTATTCGACAAAACACACATAAGAACAAAAAGTTATAAAGACCCGAGTAACAAGTAACAATGAAATATTACTAACAAGAAGCTAATAATATGACCATATATGATATCATATCAATATTTATGATTCTGGAATAAGTCAATAACATTATTTAAACCATTATACAGGAGCTTCGGACACGAACAAAGCAAATCGGACCTAAGGTAAGGGAAATATCACAATCTCATTTTTATCCGAGATTTTTTATACTTTGGTATTTACTGGGGTGTATTTTATCATCCACATCCATGTTTCCTCAACATGTAATATTTATAAAATAGTTTATATCCAATTTTACCCTTTGGTGAGTTTTTAGTAAAAGATATGAAAGGAATATTTTGTCGTTATTCGTACGAGGTACTTTTTGACTTTTTCGACAAAAGTACGAAGAATGTTTTTAACTTATACGGCATGAACGGATTTTTACGGTTTTATAAATCCTTATTTTCATGAATGTTCCTCCAAAATATTTCATGACTATTTTCAATAAAATATATTTCTTTTAAAATTGCATGATGTTTTGTGAAAAGAAATTGATTTTGAAGAAGAAAGGATATTTTCCTCAAGAATTCAATTCAAGTGTTTTATCAAAATTACTTTCCATCTAAGATAATAAAGGGTTATGTTTCTATCCATATTTTTCCATTGATTTGACTATGTTGTGATGGAATTATGTTTATGAATTCCTTTATCTTATATGAATGGTTTTATGATGTCATGTTGTTTAAGAATCCCATTTTTATTACATGGGTTATGCAATGATGTATGATTTATGATTTTGTGGCACACATAAGAATGGTATCATTATGAGATGGGTGGGACCTATATCTCCCTCCAATGCATTGGGTAAAGATTTTATATCTCATGAGATAGACATGGATGGAATGGTAGGTTATACCGGTTCAGTGAAACAGGACTGAAACGAGGGTTACTCGATTCAGAAAGGGACTTTGTCCACTAAGATAGTCTTGGAAATGAGTCTTGAATAACAAGAAATGATTCTCTATGATTATGTGTGAATGCCACAAAGTTTTATGTTTTATGTTATGATTATTGTGATTACATTTCACTGCCATGATTTACCCCATGTTATGAAATTATGATCTCTTTTGCAGGTTAAGATTTCCAAAAGTTATGTGCTTATGTATATGATGTGATTGATATTTCTTTTGTTTACCCTTACTGAGCATTTGAGCTCACCCTTTTATGTTTTCTTTTCCCCAGGATATAAAGAAAGGTTTTAGATATAAAAAAAAGATGATCTTTATGGGAGATGTTGAAGATCTTTCACCACGATTAGAAGATTATATTCCGAGTTTCCAAAGACACTAAACTATTACGGTCCTTGTGTGTGTGTTTTTGTTATGTACTAAGTATTCCGCAAATGTAATGTAATGTCCATGCACGTCAAGATACGGGTCTCTACACACCAGAGGTGGCTGTGACTAAGATTTGGTAGGAGGCAATGGTCCAGTAGGCTCGGGATAAGAGGTCAGGGTCCAGCGGGACCGTGGTGGGACCCCGTGACAACCGCTGCTGGGCGGGTCATGTGACAGTCGACTATGTTGCATGTGGTGGCCAGCCACATTGACTAGGTGGTGATGCATCGCTGGTCACATCTGGTGGACCAATTCAGTCTGTACCATGTGGACCAGACTGATAATGGGCTCGACCGACAACGGGTGGTCAGACCCGACGGGTTGAACCAGATCCGAACCCAACCATCCACTTCTCACTACAATTACCATAAATATCAAATCACATGTCCATTTCATGATTTGTTTGTGGAGTTGGGACCTTCACAATGAGGCAATCATTTTGAGATACTCTATGTGACTTTTCACAGAGTTTGGAATATGACCTATTGGCTTGATGTGTAGGTGCTTCCAGAATGAGTGCACTAAGAACAAAATCTTGTAACTGACTGTGGAAAAGATGTGGAGTTGTTCTCCGGTGAAGACATGGATTTGGTATCCTATGAAGATGCATAGTTGGTCTCCTTTGAGGGATTCAATTAGGTATGCGAGGGCGCGAAGTCGGTCTCCTGTGAGGGTGAATAGTAGGTCTCATACAGAGATGAGGATTAGGTCTCCTGTGAAGACTGTATGTCTCATCAGATTAGAATATTCCTTGAGTAGAATCCTATGGCTAAGGATTGGGTGTGATATCGAGACTCACTGTCTTAGTGATATCGGATGTCTCAGGGAACTTTGTGATGTATCAAGACCCGATGATCTCTCAGATACTTTTGGTAGAATATTTCTACATGCTTACTATCAGATAGCTTGAGGAGTGATATCTCCCAGATCGAGCATGCTATGAGCGGGACCATATGGCTAGAAGTGGATGAGACCTTAAGTATTGTAATTATTTAAAAGTATACCTAGTTGTTCTTGCTATATGTATTGTTGAAATATAACTATGTGAGTTGACTCTAGTGACTCTCTTGACTGTACTTCTTAGAGGATACACTTCGTGTACCTTTTTGGTAGTCTGCCTTGTGTCTTGCTTTGTGGTTTGGGGTCCCTACTACATATTCTTTTACTCACCCCTACACAAGATTCACCTGTACATGTCATGTATTTTGTAAATGATCGACAACTTTGATGGAGTCCTTGGTGAGACAGAGATAGGTGGTGCTTCAGGGTGACCCGATAGGCGTGGAACACTTTAGCGGCATTCAAAAAGTTTACTGTACCTACCCTTTAGGTAGGGTTTTTTGCGGATGATATCTAGGAGATTGTACATTTCGTTTTATTTGGGCTTGTATTATACCCTGTTTACTTTTTAGTTTTGTACTAATACTCTCAGTGGTTGTCTTAGTGGGATGTATATCTGTTTAATCAGTGTTTTTAATTTCAATATTTTTTCTTGGAGATAGGTGTGTGTGTACAGGTCCTTAGGAAAATGCCTCCCCTTTATGGGATATGCCTACTCAGAACTAGTCACCAGCCTCTGGTCTATGAGAGGTGGTCTTGGGATAGTCACAACATGGGCCCTGGGGGACGGGTCATGACAGAGTGGTATCAGAGGAGTTCAGTTCTACCTTAATAACCTAGTGTCTATGATTTTGGTTTGGGGAAATTGTGTTAAGTGTTTTGAGTTTGAATCTCAGGATAGGGAATCCAGTGATGGTGCGACGACCAACATATCCATACAACATGACCCTAAATTATGATTTTTGACTTAGTACATGAAAACACTAGTTGTAGGAAAAAATTATGGTACACGCATCGTATAAGAATGGGTTGTGTTTTCCATGTCCTTCTTGATTCAACTCACCAGGTATACTCTATTGATCATGGTATATCTTGTTTTTCTTCAAGATGCTTCCACATAGACAGTCATCTAGGATTCCACCACATGATCATGAGGATGATCTAAGGGGTGATGAGATATGGGTACAAAGATTTTTACCAAATATAGCACCTCCAGGTGGTGTGCTAGATTTACCACCACCTTTAGAGTAGCACATTTTACTTGTAGTACAAACAAATGAGATGTGCATGCTGAGCACACTTCATGAGTTTTGAAGACACATACCCCTCAGGTTCTGAGATGATACTGAATTTCAAGTGGCTGAGGATTGGCTTGAGGCGGTGAACAAGTTTTTTGTCCCGTCAGGATACCATTAGATCAGATGGTGGTCCTAGCGGTGAGCCTTATACATGGATCAACTGAGTGATGATAGGGTTTAAATTACCCAAACTTATGATGAGGTGACTCTTCTATGGACATAGTTTGAGAATCTTTCTCATAGAATGGCCTCTCACCATAAAAGATAAGGGTTATGCATTCCCAAGAGCTTCTGTAGTTACAGTAGGAGGACATGTCTGTATTTGAGTATTCATCAAGGAATACCAACCTTCCCAAGTACTTGATGGATACGATACATGACCAGTGCTTTAGGGATTGGACATTTGAGAAAGGTGTTCTTAGGGACATCTGATCCAGTGTTGTTCCTATGTACATTACTACTTATTCTAGGGTGATAGAGTGAACCTTTTTGGTTAAAAGTCCTTTGTATGAGTGAATACAACCAGTGGATGTCAGTAGTGGGAAAGTAGGAGAAGATGCCTCATGAGAAGGAATCCAATGTTAGTCTTAGAGACTTGGAAATGTGAGATGTTTTGATAAGAGGTCCCAATATAGGGGATCCATAGCTCAGGTCTCATAGGGTGAGTCAAGTCATCCTAGAGAGAGACAATGATTTTCAGGAGACAGTAGGGGACATCTATCTAGAGATTGTCTATCCTATCATGCCACTGATAGGGAAATGGTGGATGAAATACTATGGTAGATATAATGATAGTAATAGTTGGATAAATATAGAAGAGAATGTGGCATAGGAATGGGAGAGGAGAAGGATGGGGTATACATTTTGACATGTTACCACCACCACCTCCATGTGGTCCACACCAGGCTCAAGGATCTGGAGGGCATGGGAAGGGATAACTGTATGCAGTCAAGGAATATGACCAAAGGGCACTAGTAATGATTAGAGGTGTGGTCTGTGTCTATACTTAGCTACCATATTAATAGACCCATGTTCTAATCATTATTCCCTGTCATGGATCTCATTCGAGACCTAGAGTTTCCGGTTAAACCATTGAATTGACCCTTACGTCTAGAGATACCCATGGAAGGAGACTCGATAATCACACTTATGCTGAAGGAATGATCAAGCCCTTGATGTGAGAGTTTTGGTTGGAACCACTTTATGGCAGTGTCGAGGCCTGACGATGTTATTCTCGACATGGATTAGTTATCGACAATCCATGCCCAGATTGACTATTTTAGGCAAAAGGGTGTGGTATGTCCGTAGTGATGGAATGGGATTTTCCTTGTTTAGTGAAAAAGGAAACCTAGATAGCATGGGATAAACTCATATATAGGAGGGTAAAACTGATCAATCTTGAGTCTGCTATCCTCACCCTCAGGGCAGTGGATGTTATGAGTTTTCAGTACCCAATAGTAGTGGCGGAGTACAAGGACATCTTTTCAGAAGATGTTTCCAGGTTTACCTCCCCATATGGATATAAAATTATGAATTGCTCTATACCCTTATATGGAACTAATATTAGCATCAACATATCAGATGGATTTAATAGAGATTCATGAGATGAGGGTGCAGGTGGAGGACTTGCAGAGAAAGGGCTTAGTATGATCGAGTGTTCGAGGTTATGTGTGGATTATCATATCTTTAACAAAGTGACCATATAGAATGAGTATACACTACCAAAGGGTCGATGAACACTTTGATCAGTTGAAATGGGAAGCCTTTCACATGAATAGAAAGGTGTCCTTAGGGTTTTCAGTAGTTAATACAATGTTTGATGAGCACACTGATCTTGAGTTTTCCAGATGAGGGAGTTGAGTATGTAGTGTTTTGTGATGCATCAGGGAATGGAATTGGATGTTTCTTAATGCAGAAGAAAGTGGTAATTTCCTATGGTTCATGTTAGTTGAGATCACATGAGAAGAACTATGCGACCCATGATCTTGAGTTGGTAAAGATAGTCTTCACATTTAATATGGGGCGACACGATCAGATGGGTAGGTGGTTTATTGTCTACTCAGACCTCAAGAGTCTCAAGTGTATCTTCTCTTAGTAGGTTATGAACTTGAGATAGAGGAATTGGATAGAGTTGGATAGAGTTCCTCTAGGACTATGAATTTGAGAGATTCTATACTATTGGTAAGGGAAATGTGGTAGCAAATGATCTCAGTAGGAGATCCAGTTTGTAGTTTCTGAATGAGGTAACAAAGTAGTTGACCTCATTACAGTTATCCTTCCTAGATAGAGATGATGAAAATTACCTTCATTCAGTGGTTGTTACCCCTCCACTCTTATAGTGAGTCAGGGAGGCATGTCTTAGTTATACCAATGGTGAGACTTTTTGTGCTCAATTTTCCATGGGGAATTCCCCTGATGGATATTCAAAAGGTGGGGGTACAAGTCGTCCCTTTAAGAGGATGCACAGTAACAGCAATGGATGCCTAGAGTGGAGAGATTCAACAGGATACACATGTGGGTGTCAAGGAGGACAATGGGGATGATGGAACAGTTTGAAGCTAGGATTACCTATTGATATAAAAGTTAAGCGCTTGTTTGAATCAATTTCTTTGTTTTTCAACTCACCTTTTCGATCCCCTATGCTAGGAAGGGGTTGATATTTTCTTCCTTGGGGTTCCAAGAAGGGAGTGATAAAGGATATCGACAGACATCATGATGGGTTTACCACATACATCTAGGGGACACACTACCATCTATGTAATCCTTGAATGACTCCCCAAGTCGTCCACTTCTTAGTTTTTCAGGAGCATAGTTCAGTAGAGATCTTGGAATACCTCTATGTGTAGGAGATAACTCGACTCCATGAAATACCATAGATGATAATTTATGATCAGGATTCTCACTTTTAATCCCAGTCATGGAGATCGAGGATAAGTAGGAGAGGAACCTCTGTGGGTAGTCAATTCCTTTAGTGTGTGCCTGATGGTAGCACAAGAATCCCTGGAAGAGAACATAAGAGTGGGAGGGGGGGAGGTTCGTGCTCGTACCCTCATCTATTTGGGTATCCCCTAGTTTGGATTTTGGGGATATAAATACTTAAGGTGGGGATAATGTAATGAATCATATTTTCCTTGTTTTATTTTTAGAAAATTTATAGGGAAATTATGAGACTAGATGCTAAGGGAACATGTGATTCTGAGGCCCGGTGTTCCCGGAATGGTTCGACAAAAAATGTTAAGTTTTTAATAGCACACATGAGTGGATTTACTAAAAAAGTAGAATAACTCTTAAATGGGTGCCCAAATCAAAAATATGAGGGCACCGTTGCGTTCAGGATTGTGGGTTTACCCTAGTCATGACTTAACTTTAGTCGGCGTGGGTCTCCAGTGATAAAACCCGAAAAGGATGTAACTGAAAATAAAATAATTAAAAAATTATTTTATTTTAAAATATTAACAAATCATGAATGGTGACTCAGAATGAAAATTCAAGACCACCATTGAGTTCGTAATGTGGTGTTTTTCTTAGGCGGGGCCTAATATCGACGGACACGAGTCAACTTCAAAAGTTGATTTTTGGACGTTTTAAAGAAAAATAGAATAAACTTAAAGAAGTTTATTTTGTTTCTTTTGAACATTTCATAGTGACACATCAATAATACGACGCAATGATCAGTTAGCCTGTTTGTTTCTTAGATGAAATAGTGTGGTGACGCTGCAACACTGCAATGGGACGATGCATTTTATTTTATCCTTAATTAAACATGAATTTTGGGTTAACACATAATGTGGGAATTCCCTAAAAACTATGGAGAAAGACATTGGTAGTTCCCTCCTGTTGGTGAACAAAAAACGACGATGAACACCAGTGGATCATGGATCATAGATCAAAGATCAAGGGTTGATGAATGATGACGACGCAATTGCTCTTTGTCAATGATCAAATCAAATCTAGGTAGGGTGTTGTGTTTTGATTTACTTTCCCCCCATTCTTGATATTCTATGATGAACACAAAATAATCCTCAAATAGATTGGCTCATGGATCGGTCATTGTTGTGGGATGAGTTTTTACCTATTTGTGGGGTCACGAGAGATTAATATTGTATTTTTTGTTGGTTTACATTTACCATTCTAATGAAAATGAACCATGATCACAATAAACAAGGATTGGGTTCCATTCCTCCTTGTCAGTTCATGATTTTCTCCCTCTGTTCTTCATTAGTCACAAGCATTCTTCTTTTGACCCGCGACTCGACAATTCACGATTGATCAATCATTACACACCTAATTCTTGGCACAATGATCTGATATCATGGATATGAAATTGAAACAACATGACAGAGGTGTTATGAAAACGATGTCAGATGGATCAAATCAGTGCAGAAGATATCTCTATTCGAATGACCTTACATTGGGATGGATTGTGGCATGAATACAAGACCATGACAGGGAAGGTGGCGACCTGAGGATCGTGGAGAAACTTTTGGATTGAAAAATGGGGCACTGTAGGAATTGTGGTAGTCTATGAAGCAGAGGAAAATGATGGCTAGTGTAGGAGGTGTGTAACAACCTGAAATTTTAAATAAATATTGTTTCCTAATTTTATGTGTTATTTTATTTTATTTTTATACTCAACAAAAATGTTTCATTTGATAACATGAGTATAATTAAAATGATACAGTTGGTTTTTGACTGTTATATGACCATTGGTCAATATGACCACTGGAAACTAAACGTTTTGATTATTGTCTCTAAATACAAGTAATCTTGGTTAATTAATATAGAAAGAAGATTAGATGGCCTCACCCAGTAGTCTTGGACCAATCGAAGCCCATCTAACAGAACTTGGGAAGGAGGTAGCACCACTGGGCTTTGCTCTGGACCAAACCCAAGCTGAACTTCATCGTATAATGCTAGAACGGGATCGCATTCACGAGAAGTTCAAACTGATAGAAATTACTACTCGTGCGATGTTGGCCGAGCCTCCCTCAGATTCTCTCACCTTAGCACACCTTACACTTAGGTCCTATGCTGGTGTGATAAGGGGATATGTAAGGAGACCGTAACTGCTTTATGTAATCCTTTGTTTTAAATAAAAATTGGGATTTCTTCTTATGATGAAGTTTATGAATTTTCAAATGACCGGATAAATATAGTATGCATATTTTTGATGAATATTTTAAAAATGTTTATGTAAACCTTAAATAATTAAAAATATGTAATGATTTTCAAAAAATGGTCTTCTACAATTATGTTCAGTACGAAATTTAGAGTCTAATAAGATCAACTTGATTTTTGATGAATAGTAAATTATGAATAGTGATTTTATGATTAGGATTAATAATGTGTCCAAATGGGTTAGTAATCTCACTTAAATAAAGTATTAATATAATCTAGGCACCTTGATTTAAGTAATGTGATTCAATAAAATGGTTAAATAACGGTTTCATAAATTATTATTCAAGTATTAGTTTTTTTGGGTGAATAGTGTTTTTTAATTAAAAATTTAATTAAAAATATTTAGATAATTATTTTTATAAAACGGATTTCATTTTTGAACTCAGAGCACCGATATTATGCTATGGTAATTTTTGGGGTTTTATCTGAAAAAAATGAATTTTCGGTGAATAGTGTTTTTATTTAAAAATTAAATTAAAAATATTTAGAAAAATATTTTTATAAAATGGAGTTCATATTTGTAATCAGAGCATTGATATTTGGTTAAGGTGAAATTTTGGGATTATTCTGAGAAAGTTGAATTTTCGATGAATAGTGAAAATACAGTTTTTAAGTTACGGGTGTTTAATGACATCATTAAATGATGTATTAAGTTTGTAATCAATATGTTCGAATTATGAATAGTGAGATAAGGTATGAGGTGTCCCAAGTGGCCAATACCATGGGCAAATACCATGGGCAAGCCCATGGTTTTTCCAAAACCACTAATGAGGTGTCCCTTGGCCATTAATGCCTTGTCCCCTCACTTTCCCTATAAATACCAAGCCATCCTCTCATCCATTCGACTCCCCACTCTCCCCCAACGAAGTTCTAGTCCCATTACCACCCAAAAAGTCCTCCCATGGTGCCCCCAATCCCTCAAGGTCCCAACCTTTGAGTTTTTAGAGTTATGTTTTAAGGTAAGGGATCCGACCTCTCTCTTTCATTTCAAGTAATCTCTTTTATGTCATTCCTTTTATGCTCCATGTTCTTATTTTGGAGGATGTTCTTTTATACTATTATTACTGCCCTTTTCATGTTCATATAATGATATGTCCCCTCTTGCTCTCATTATTTCATTTTATGAAGTTTTAAGTGGCGCCGTTAGGCTGCCGAAATTTTTGTAACAGATTCTTTCTCCCTTCTCATTTTTCAAGATCTATTTTCATGTAAAGTATTTCAAGTTCCTTTTTATTATGTTGGGGTATGATCTCTAAATTTATCATACTGATATTTTATGATCACATGATGATAGACCCCATTTGATCGCTTCAATTCAGTATTTTGAAGTTTTAAGTGGCACCGTTAGGCTGCCGAATTTTTAAGTGGTTCTTCACCCTTCTCGTTTTAAAGTTCTACTTTCATGTCAATTATTTCAAGTTCCTTTTTGTTATGTTGGGGTATGATCTCTATATCTATAATACTGGACTCTTATGTTCATATGATGAGAGACCCCATTTGATCTCTTCAATTCAGTATTTTGAAGTTTTAAGTGGCGCCGTTAGGCTGCCGAATTTTTAAGTGGTTCTTCACCCTTCTCGTTTTGAAGTTCTACTTTCATGTCAATTCTTTCAAGTTCCTTTTTGTTATGTTGGGGAATTATCTCTATATCTATAATACTGAACTCTTATGTTCACATGATTAGAGACCCTATTTTATCTTTTCAAATCATTTTTGTTGAAGTTTAAGTAACGCCGTTAGGCTGCCGAACTTTCATAAGAGAAATCTAATTTTTGTCTTCCTTCCATGTTTTTCATTTCAAATGGTACATCCTTAAAATTTCATTACCATGATCATGTATCCTTCTTATTCTGTCCATCTACTATTTTATGGGTCATTTATGAATGTTTGACCCATTTTACCTCTCTTTTTAATGTCTTCTAAAACCTCGTAACATAGCCGTTATGCTGCAGAATTTCCGTCTCAAAATGTCTCTCTCTTTTTCTAAAGTTATTTTATATTATTAAGTGAATACTCAAAGCTCTTTCTTATAAAGGGGTATTCAAATATATACCAAAATGTTCTATTTTAAATTATGGGATTTACATACATGAGACCCACCTTCCTTTTCTGTGGGTTTTAAAGTGATGTAAAGATCATGTCTTTAAAGCAGTTTTTAAAACGTTATGATTATGAAATGAATCCCATTTATTTTATGCTATATGGGTTATTTATGAAATGTTTGATGATGATATATGTGTCTCACATGATAATAAAGGCAAATTTAAGGGTGCGCCCTGATAGCGCTCCAATGCATTGGGTAATGATGTAACCACTAGAGATTACAATTTTCATGATACCTTGGTGAATAACCTTGGTAATTTTCAAATGACACCTTGGGGATGGACCTTGGTGATATGTTCATGATTGTATATGTTAAATGATGTAGCCACATTTTCAAGTTATGAAAAATGTTATTTTTATTATGATATGCCTCCTTATTTCATTCTCATGCCTTAAAGTTCGTTTTCACGACCTTATTGAAGTATCTCAAGTTCACATGTAAAATGTTTCTCTTGTCTTCCTTACTGGGATTTTTGCTCACCCTTTCTTTTGATGTATGCTCCCAGGTTATGTGATGCAGTAATGAACCTAGGATGAACATGAGGAGAAGACTTTCAAGTGTTTTAGAAGAATGTTTTATGTTTTCATGTTTAAAGTTCCTGGTTTCCAAGACACTAAACCTTAAAGATCCTCGGTTTTGTAAAATGTAATGAAAGTTTATGTGATAAAGAGGTGGGATGCTATAAGGTGATTCAAAATGATGCGCGGTGGTGCGACACGCTGACAGGGCGGGGGTGATAGGGTGCATTCTGGGACCACGCCGGTGGAGGATCACACAACGGCCAACCGTGGGTGGCGACCGACCGCGAGTGGTGACCAGGGCCACTAATAGGGTGGCCAGCAGTGGCCACGACTAAGATGCGATAGTAGGCCACATCACATGGCTAGAAATCGCGGTCTATAAGGACCACGATGGGACCCCACAACAACTGTTGTGGGGCAGTTCATGCGGCGGCTAACCGCATTGAATGCGGTGGCTAGCCACGTTGACCATGTAGGGACGTGGTGCTGGCCGTGTCTGGTGGACCAATCTGGTCCACACCATGAGGAATGGGCAGCCCAGCTCGGCTAGGTGGGCTAGGCCAGGCCTAGTAGGTCAGATTGGGTCGGGTTGGTCTGACCGAGTCGGACCAGATCCAGACCCAACTAACCTCTTTTCACTAAAAATGTCCATAACTCTCAAACTATGTGTCCGTTTGATGATTAATTTTCAATGTTGGGACCCTCACAACGATTCAATCCCTTTGAGTTACTCTATGTGAGTTTTTTGTGGAGGTTGGAATTTGACCTATTGGTTTGAGGAGTAGGTACTTCCTGAATGAGCATGCTAATAGAGGAATCCTATGAATGGATGTGGCAAAGATACAAAGTTGGTATCCTTCAAAGATGTGGAGTTGGTCTCCTGCGAAGATGTAGATTTGGTCTCCTGTGAAGATGCAGAGAGTAGAGTTGGTCTCTTGCGAGGGAACAGAGTAGGTATCCTCTGTGGGTGGGAAGTTGGTCTCCTACAAGGCCATGGAGTAGGTCTCCTGCGAGGGCATGGAGTTGGTCTCCTATGAGGGTGCATAATAGGTCTCTTGCAGGGGTGCGCATTATGTCTCCTATGAAGATGTGAAGTAGGTCTCCTATAAAAACTGTATGTCTCATCAGATTTGAATATGCCTTGAGTAGAATCCTGTGGCTAAGGATTGGCTGTGATATTGATACTCCTTATCTTAGAGAGACCGGATGTCTCAGGGAACTTCATGATGTATCGAGACCAAATGATCTCTCAGATACTTTTGGTAGACTATTTTTACGTGCTTACTATCAGATAACTCAAGGAGTGAGATCTCCGAGATCGAGCATGCTATGAGCAGGACCATATGGCTTGTAGTGGATGAGACCTTGAGTCTTGGAATCCTTTACGAGTATACCTATATGTTCTTGTTATATGTGTTGTTGAAATATATTTATGTGAGTTGACTCTAGTGACTCTCTTGACTATACTTCTTAGAGGCTACACTTTGTGTACCTCTTTGGTTGTCTTCCTTGAGTCTTGATTTGTGGTTTGGGGTCCTTCTGAGTATTGTTTTACTCACCTCTACATGGGCCTCGCCCGCATGTGACATGTATTGTGCATATGATTGATAGATTTGAAGGATTCCATAGTGAGCCAGAGATAGGTGGTGCTTTAGGGTGACCCGAAGGACACGGTATGATTTAGAGACATTCAGAAAATTTACTATACCTACCCTTCAGGTAGGGTTTTGTGTAGACAATATCCAAGAGATTTTACTTTTCCATTTCAGTTGGGCTTGTATTCTGGACCATTTAATTTTCAGTTTTGTACTGTTACTCTCAGTGGTTGTCTTAGTGAGATGCATATCTATTTACTCAGTGTTTTTTTGTTTCAGTACTTTTTCTTGGAGATGTGTGTGTGTGTGTGTATGTCCTTAGGAAAATGCCTCCCCTTTGAAGGATATGCCTACTCGGTGCTAGTCGCCAACCCTTGGCCTATGGAAGGTGGGCTTCGGGTAGTCACAGCATGGGCCCCGAGGGACGGGTCATGACACAATCATCATACATGATTGATAACTTGTTTGTTTGAGATACTTATTATGTTCTGCATCTTGAAAATTTAACTATAAAAATATTTAATAAATAATATATATATATATATATCTATCTATATGCATACTTTCCTAAAAATTTGTCACTCTTGCAGGTGGAAAACTATAACTAAAACCTTGATCGATATAAATAGTCTCACTATTGAAGTATATTTATGGTGATATAATTACCAAATAAAATTTAATAAAACATTATATATATTTATACCACATCATGAAATGTTTAATATATTTTAATTAGTTATGAATAAATAACTATGGCTTGATCTTGATACTTTCTATGGATTAGTTTATCATTATTTGATAAATCAACCAAAACCTAATGGTGAACTTCTAAAGCCTCTATTACTGTATATTTTAGCAACCATCACTATAATTTTGAGCAAAAAAACCTCTTGTCAAATGCCTCTTATAAAACTTCTCTTGTCGAATGCCTTTTTATTACATTGTTACTCACATGCTAGTGAGGGGGTCTAGGGGTTTGAGATACATAACATTTTTTATGTGGACACATAGGTATTTATATAATTAGAGAGTGGGATGAATTACATTCCATCAATAATAAAATAAAAATGCAATTATTACAAATTATATAACCGCATACACAAAAAAAGACATGTAATTTCAATTATGCACTGGTCGGTCATCTCAAGATCATTCATCACACAATACTATTAACATATTTTTAGGATACTTATTATGCTCTACATATTATATAACATTACCTATAACTATATCAAATATATAATAAATATCTACATATGTATCTATATATTTATACTACCCACTTTCCAACATTTAAACTTTTCAATGTGTGTGTGTGTGTTCGTGTATATATGCCCCTTGTGGTTGACTGGGGTGGTGCAGGTGGGTTGGGGTTCGAGACGTGGTCTCAGGGTCAAGTCCCCGAACCAAAAATTTATTTGCAGTTTTCTTTGTAGTGTTCTGTGTTGTACTTTTGGTTGTACCGATCATATATATATATATAGGTAGATTCACTTTATTTACCTATGTGTATCAAATATTATAATTTAAATTTATTTTAATTTAGATATAATATACAATAATATATATATATATAAATATAAATATATTTAAATAATAGAACATAAATATATAAAAATTTAAATATATTAAACTTTATTTATTAATATTTTAAAATATATTTACATGTACTTTTATAAACAACTATTTTTTTTCTAAATATAAGTATTACTAATTTATACATAAATGCAGCAAATATTATTAATAATAAAATTTATCAAATTTTATTAATAAAATTAATATAATTTACACTTTCATAATAACCATTAAAATATTATAGACTTATGTTATTTTTAATTTTATAAAATTACATATGTATATATAAAACTTTTATAGTATTTAAACTTTCCAAAATTTAAATAATTATATTTTATAAATTATTACTTGGAATAATAATTATTTATACTTAATATAATTACAAATTATTATTTATAGCGAACTTTTTTAAACTGATAACAAAAATAATATATATATATATATTTAAATAAATTTAAATATGATACTTAATATAACCAATATTTTTTAATAATATAATTTTTATAAAATATTTAGTTAGATTCACTTTTTTTACCATTGTGTTTGGAATGTTATAATTTGAATTAATGTTACTTTAAATATAATATATATTATATACAAATAAATCTATTTAAATATAATTACTCTTCATTTAAATTACAAATATATAAAATTTTCAAAACAATATTATTTCCCTAAATATAATTTACATTTTATACATAAAATTTAAATTATACAAACACCATATTTTAAATTTCCTAAACTATTCAATTTAATTTAAGTCATAGAAAAAATGATAACTCATTCAGAAATTAAAACATACAAAGGAAAATAATTTATACATCTATACATCCATACACCCATACACATTAAATAAATAAATCATACAAATAAAATAAATAAAAACAATTAGACAATTAAAATTTTAAATAGAAATTTTACCTTCTTAAAAGCTATAAATATATATTGAGAAAGATATACAACTAAGTTTTGTAGCAAAATATACAATAGAATGATTGAAAATAGAGGGGGGAGGGGACACTCTATTTATAAATTTTGAGAGGTAGGAGGCATGAACCTCATTCACACCTCCTTTATAAAATTTGAAAAGGAAGCATGAATGGGGTTCATGCTTCATCTGTCATTTTGAAGAAGCGTGAACAGGGTTCACAATTATTTAGTGGAAAAAAGAGAAGCATGAACCCTATTCAAACTTCTCAGTGAAATGGAGAAGTGTGAATGAGGTTCATGCTTCTCCATACCCTTTCTTTAAAATATTGAAAACCCTATTCCTTAAAAAAATAAAACTATTAAGAAAACCTTAATATTTAACAAAAAATCATTAATATATTGATATAATTTATTAATAACAATAATTATACATTATCATTGAAGGATAAGTACAAGGAAACAAAACAGGCACATACGTACCAATTTCCACTTAGTGGATCAGACCCACATCCCCTCCCAAAGGGTTGACCTGCATCCATTTATAGAAGGTGACTGAAGACATACATATAGTAATAATATTAACTATAACTATAATAATAATGTAACATCTCAGTTTGGGTGTCACTAAACTGATTTCCCAAGCCGATTCACAACATAAACTTAGACGCGCCTCCCCGTATAATAGAGGATGCTGACTAGAAGTGAGAGTTTGATGAAACATTTGGGGAGACTATACACTCTTTATCAGAGTAAACCAATATTAGAAAACATAATAAACATCAACATGAAATAATGATCAATAACCAAACATCACATAACTAATTCCCAAAATTGTGTAGGTGCAACAATCCAAAATAATATGTCATATCATGATATTCTAAAGTGTTAGACAAAAACCAAAATAAGAAAACAAAGACAATCCCCACAATAGGTCCCAATCACATGCTTGGTCCCCTCATCCATACTCCATCCCAAATCACTCATCTATCATAAGGTCCTTACCCTTGTCCGGTCCTCACTACCACATATCGTGCCTTATCCAGCATCAACTTTTATCAGCACTAAGTATAAAGTGCTAATTAAGGTGAATCCTTATCAGTGCTATTTTTCGTGCTAGTAAAAACTTTTAATAAAAAATATTATTAACATATATATATATATATATATATAATTATCATATTTATATTAAAAAAATAATGGTTATTTATATACATTAATTAAAAAATGCATGTATATAATTAATATAAATATGATATATAAATATTTTTTTATAATTAATATATATATATATATATATATAATGTTTTAAAAAAAGTATTTAAAAAATTATAAATAAATAAATAAATATTTAAATAAGTATAAACTTATAATAAATCTATTTATTATATTTATATTTATATATATTTATATATTTATAAGTATATATATAATTATATAAATATATACAAATATTTATAAATATATTTAATTATAATTATAAATATAACTAAATAAAATATATATTCAAATAATTATAATATATTAATATTTTAATATAATAAAATAATATATAAATTAATATATTTATTTAGATATATATTTATATTGATATTAAATAATTTAAAATATATTTACATGTATAACTGCATGTATGTATGTGTATATGTGTGTGTGTGTGTGTGTGTGTGTGTGTGTGTATGTATATGTGTGTGTAGATGTGTATGTATACATATGTATGTATGTAATTCATTTAAATGTTACGAATTCATTTTTTAATATTTTTTGTAATTTATATAATTTTATATATTTATTTATTTTTAAATATTCATTATTAATAATAAAAAAATATTTAATCATTTTGTAATATTTATATATATATATATATATATATTTATTTACTATACATGTAATATTTTCATTATGTTTGTAATTTATATGAATAATATTTATTTGTTTTTATTTATAAAGTTTTAACATTAAAAATATCTTAGAAATTTATATTATTAATATATTTAAATAATTTTTTAATAATTTTACAATTTAAAGATTTAAATATAAAATTATAAATAAATAAATATATATTTTTTTAAAAAGTATTTATGAAATTATAAATAAATAATTATATATTTAAATATTTATAAAATTATAATAAATATTTTTAAATAATAATTATATTTATTATATTTATAATTATATATTTATAATTATATATAAATAATTTTTAAATATATATATTTATACTCAAACGGCTCAACCATGGATTTAGAAAAACCAAATCTATGACCCCAAAATATAATAAGAAAATGAAAATTTAAAAGGCAAGGGAGAAGGAAGTCAACAAGGCATATAATTATCACAACAACAAAAAAACATAAAAATAAAATTCATTCAAGTCATTCTAGATCCTAGATTCCTTGGATATTGTCCTCTACCTTTTGGGTGCCGACCTCGCCACTATGTCTTGACCCTTTGAGGGGCCACACATTATTTATCCGATGACAATTTAGATGAGCCCTATGGAGCGGAGAATATCATGAATTTCCAAGATAAGTACCAAAAATCCACTTTAGGATTGGATCTGAGTCCACCTTTAAAGTTAATAGATAATAAATTATGCACTACTATATAGGCATTGAAACCAAATACTATCGACTCTATTAATGAAAAAAGAACATCAAGTTGTAAAAAGTACCATTCTACTACATCCTTATCGAGTCCTATAATGGGACTTTCACCTTCCTGATCCTCTGGAATTATGATATTAAATTTTTTTACCTGTGCAGTTGCACACTCTTCATTAGAGGCCTTTCCAAAGGATACATATGCATTTTTCATTAAATTAGTGAAATGGGGTGGATAAGACCACACCACATTCTCCAAACAATCATCACTTCTTCATGAGGGATGCAAGTTGGAAGCATTTTTAGCTTCCTCAACCCTTTTTTTATTTGTCAAGGTAATTGGGGCCCCACTCAAAAGGGATCCCATAGAACCCTTTAAAGGCATCCCCATCTGATCATTTATGGGATCCATATTGATCCCATGCTTCTGATCATGCTCATCAATCTGAACATTTGAATGAATAATTTTGGGGGCCTTGGTCTTTTTAAACATGAAAAACTAGAATACATCATCATCAACTACCTTGGTCTTTCTATTTATTTTATAAAACAGACACAATTCATG
The DNA here is from genome assembly GCA_963277665.1 of Viscum album. Classification (NCBI taxonomy): domain Eukaryota; kingdom Viridiplantae; phylum Streptophyta; class Magnoliopsida; order Santalales; family Viscaceae; genus Viscum; species Viscum album. The sequence continues at coordinate 372,786,384 of OY728163.1, read as the reverse complement.
CCTCGTATGAAGATCAACTCCCTCTTGAACAAAAACCTCTCATTCAGACTGGTCCTCCTCTACATCAGCGGTAATGTTATCCCATAATACCTTCATATCTGACACTTTGACACCACCTCCCCCCTAGTTGGTTCAGAAATAGACACACCGTTAGCCTTATTGCCAACTCTAATGTCAACCACCATTTTCCCTCAAATGTCCTGGACAGAAGCAACACCATTACCCTGTATCAGAGAGTTATTATGAGACACATCAACATTAAACTTTAGGGGACTCATTCCATGATGGGATTTTCCCATTATAACAAGATATCCTGGATCATAATTCACATCCCCTTTCATTAAAACATCAAAAAATAAAGAGCTCCCTATAGTATGAGCATTACACGTAGGAGAAACTCCATCCTTCTATACCGGCCTGAAGATCTTACAACCTCTCTTAAGACCAGTATGCCCCACCATACAATCCTTACCTCCTAGACTATTAATCTTTTCATGATAAAAAACATGTCCTGATTTCATCCAATGAGAACAATGAAATCTCGTACTGTATTTCTCAATCAAGCTCCCAATATAGAAGTAGTTTCCATAAAACCCATGCATCCACTCAAACTAAAATGATAATTCCAGATTGAGATCACCTGAAACTAAAATAATAGTTTCAAAAATATCACAAGACTGATAAATCTCTACTTATACTAGAGAAAAATATCTATATCTAGCTTTCTTAGTCTTTTTATTGATTTTAATTTGGGTTCCCACTATAGAGGCAAATTCTCATAGAACTGATGAATGCTGGAAGAACCAACTCAAATCCCTAATATAATTCTAATCCAAGTTTGAGTAGAAGAACTCTTGGATGAAAATAGATCATAGAGAGGATTCCATTGTTGAAAGGTTAGATATCCAGGTCTAAGAGAAATCCATCCAAAACTCCATGAATTTTTTTTGAGTTCCTTTGAAGAGAAAACTAGATGATAAACTCCCTTACCGATTAATATTAGTATCCAATCATCAAATCCACAACATTGCTATAACTGGATCCTCAGACCATCAAGCTTCTATGGGCCATCCTTCCAAGTAGCTTAGATTCATCCAACGATGGAGAATTTACACTCCTCAAGATGGTCTTTGAAAATTTTAGGGTTTGCTTCCACAATGGTGACATATCCATACATGTTAATCAGCTTATGTAGTGATACTGAAGCATCATGGAGATCAGAAAAAAACTTGTTTCTTGATACATTAGTCTTCAATCTATCAAGATTTGTTAAAGGGTTTCGCGCATTTTCCACCTCAACTGAACCTGATGGAGCATAGAGTGCCTTAGCCACACCATCATCTATACCCACCACCTTTGAAGGGGGAATGAACACTTCCTTAGGATCAGAATAACAATCCAAAGGTTTCACCATTGATTCAGATCTCAAATTGCCAGAGGTTCGTCGAGAGATGATCCCCGACATGCTCTCCATATTTATTTATAATTATAAATATAAGTAAATAATTATATATTTAAATAATTATAAAATTATAATAAATTTATTTAAATAATAAATATTGTTATTATAGTTATAATTATTTATATTTTTAATTATATACAAGTAGTTTTAAATATATTTATTTAGAATTTAATAAATATATATATTTATATATTAATATATATATATATATATATAATTATATATATATATATATAAATATATAAATATATTTATAATTATATACAAATATTTATAAATATATTTATTTATAATTATAATTATTAATAAATATATTCTTTTAAATAATTATAAAATTATAACAAATTTATTTAAATAATAAATATTTTTATTATATTTATAATTTTATAAATATATATAATAATATAAATATATATAATTATATATATACCCAAAAAGGTTCAGGATCTGGGCTAGCCTGTTCCTAAGAAATTTATTAGAAAAAGAGAAAGAGAAAACACAAGAGGGATTAAAAAGGGGAAACCCAAAGTAGAGAAAGCAAGATATCGAATCCCACCACTCCATATAGAACCCAAATTTCTGGGGTTCTGACCTCTACCCTTTGGATATTGACCTCTTCGCTATGATTCAATCCTTTAAGACAGATCAATACCATTATTCAATGATGAGCCAGAAGAGTCTTCTAGAATGATGAAACTCTCTGTTTCGAAGATATCTCCGAAAAATCCATCTCCAGATTAGATTTATAGCTATCCTAAATATTTTTTGATAGAAATTTATTAACTATAAGGTAGTACCTATAGCCAAAAAAGTTTAGTTACTTTTTAGAAAAGGCATCTTCAAGATATAGGTCAAACCATTTTTCTAGTTCCTCATTAAGAACCAGAGGGAGCCTTTCACCCTCATAATCCACTAGGGGAGTTTTTAAGTTATTCTCCCTTTCTGATTCACATTCTTTAATATAGGCATTTAAAAATGAGTCAAAAGAGGTTTTCATAAGGTCATAAAATTGAGATGGGCAAACGCATTCAACATTTTCCAAAACTTCATATTGAATCTTAGGAGAAGGTATGACCTGCAAAGGGAATGCATTAATCAAAGTACCTATCTCTACCAAAATTGAACCTATAGACATTTTATGATCATCCATATAAAAATTAGTGGGATCATTAACAGGTGATACATGTCCGGGTTCTAAAAAAGACACATGCAGTATGAGTTTCCTATATGAAACCAATTGGAAGCCCTAGAAATCCATTCAAATAGTCTTTATCTTAGATGAATAAGCATGCAATTCTTCTAGAGCTAGAGTGCTGTACACTACCAATGGTTCTGTAGGGGCGTGAGAACTGTAGTGATGACCATTAATTTCTACTCTGTTTATTTTAGAAACTTTAAAAGAAGCTGCTATCATCTTGGATTATTCTTTTCTTTTGGAAGTGACCAAGAGATAATCCTACTACATTTACAAATCCACCAAATCTTGTACATCAATTTCATGATCATATTGGTCATAAGAGGAATCAACATTCACTATATTAGAGGAAACAAGAATAGGTTGATATGAGTCTTTCACCCCTATCGTAATATCTACCCATGACTTCAAGCATGATCCATGAGGCTTGGCACCTAAAACTTCAGCAGAATAATCCCATGAAATATTTTCCATGCTAGAAGAATATTTCCCTTATTAGAAATCTCACCCAATATATCCAGCTTCTTAGAAGAATGGTTCAGTTCTCCATTCTCCAGCATGCTAGTTCCAACAACAGTAGTAGGATAATTATTCCCCTCCCTTCTTCTTCCATAATGGACCATATCATGTCCCTAATTGTGACAAATTAAACAGAGAAAATTTTCTCAGAAATTAGATAATGAATTTCCAATAATTTCATATTCTAAGAAGAATTAGAGAAATTTCTCATATTGTATGTTAAGAGAAAACTCATCCTGGGGGATAAAAAGAATCACTATCTCTGTTAATATAGAGCTAATGTCTACCTCAACCAAATACCTCACATAATTCCCAAAGGAAGATAACCTAGTAGAGTTTTCAATCTTGATCAACAACCCAATTGAGGATGCAATATCAAACAAAATTAATGGATTCCATAGTACCCAATTTAGGATAAATATTTTCACCCATACTTGAACATAGGTTTCCCTGAACTCATCAAGGTTGAAGCCGAGGGTCTATTCATGGATTCTCAGTACACTTGGTTTCAAATAGATCGATCCAAAACCCCATGATATATGATTCAACTCTGAAGTTGTAAAAAGAAGGTGACAGAAGCCCCTGCCAAGAGAAATACATTTCCAATTCGAAAACCCCCACATCACAAAAAGATGACGAACCAGATCTTGTTTCTTACACAGAATCAAGCCTTTCCCCAATGAGATGAAAGAAATTATGGAATGATTATAGATATATAGTATTTTAGTGATGGCCATCCAATTTTCCAAAACACGGGATATACATCCCTTCTTGAAAATCCGTTGCCTAGATTTACCATTGAAATGAGAAAATGAGCCATCATCCAAATTTCCTTCTACCTTCTTCCTTGAAGTAATAGATTTTGACTTTATAAGAGAAACAACCACCTTCAAAGGACCAACAACGACATCTCACAGATTGAAAAAGCAATCAAGATCAATCACCATCGAACCAATGCCCCAATCACCATACTCATCAGGGGAGGAAATCTCACGACACAACCCCATCTCTTATAAATCTAATTATATATATATATATATATAATTATATACAAATATTTATAATTATATAAAAATATTTTTAAATATATGTGTTAATAATTATAATTATAAATAAATAAATATATATTTAAATAATTATATAATTAGAATAAATATATTTAAATAATAAATATATCTATTACATTTATAATTATATAAATATATATTAGTATATAAATATATATAATTATATAAAAATTTTTTTGTATATATTTATTTATAATTATAACTATAAATAAATAAATATATATATTTAAATAATTATAAAATTATAATATATATATTTAAATATTAAATATATTTATTATATTTATAATTATATAATTATATAAATATATATAAATATATTCATAATTATATTCAAATATTTTTAAATATATATATATATATAAAATTATATATAGTTATATTTATTTATAATTATATGCATTTAATTTTTTTAAATATATTAATTATATACATTTAATTTTTTAATTATATTTATTATATTATTAAAATTAGATATTTATTTGTGCTAAAAAAGTGATGATAAAGAGTAGTTTTATCATCACTTACTATTTTAACGTTGACAAAACTACTCATTATCAGCACTTTTTTGAAAGTGCAGATAATAACCTTACCTAATCTTATAAAAAGAACCCTAACAAAGTCTCCTCTCTCATGATGTTCAAGCTCTCATGGAACCCTACTGTTGCAGCTGATCTCACTCTTCATCAACTTTCTCGATGGATTGATCTTCTCCGAATCTAAGGTATGTGCCGATTTATTTTGTTAGCCCCTAAAGATCTATTGCTCGTCGCTTACTCATTTCTCTTCCATAGTCCACAATTTTTCACTTATTCAGATCTGTTCCTTAACCATAGAATGTACCAATGAAGTTTCCTTGTGTTTTTATGCATTGTGTAGCAATGTATTGTGCCCCTACACCACATTTCACCACCTATCACGATCATTTCCACCCATTAGCCACGTCCTCATCATTATGCTAATTCCATCCACCACATGCGTAACCTTAATCACTTGGTTCACATTTGGATGTTGTTCATCTCAAGCCATTTTTCTTTGATCTTGTATTTCCTAATAGTCTTTTCTAGTTTAGGATAAAACTCATTAATTTCATTACTTCTTCCCAATGTAGATTACTTGTGTTAAATTAAACTGAATAATAAGGCATAATAAACCCATGAATAGAATAAATTAAGGGAATAAAAATTAAAACAATTTGAAAATTTCATAATTTTCCTATTAATTATATGTAACCATCCCTGGAAATGGTGCCAGAAATTTGATATCCCTTGAAGGGTGTCATTAATTCCAAAAGGGTAATCAAATTATGAAATTTATAAAAGACTAAAACTAACTACTATCTAGTGAATGTATTACATGGTAAGTTGGAGTGTTGAACCTTTATAGATGGTTTTATAGAAACCTTTTAAAATTAAGTGATTGATTGAGTGAGCTGTTTTTTTGAAAAATCTGATTTTGATGATATTCCATGATTTTTAGTTTCCATGTTTTTCATACTAGTGAATTAAATAATTTAATTAATTATAGATGTTTTTTATCAGACTTTGGACTAAGATAATCTTTGGTCTTTTTATTCTCTATCTCTAAATCAATAATTATCCATTCATTTAATCAAATACTTTTGGTGATCAATAAAATAGTTTTCTTAATACCGCATTTAAACATAATTAATTGAAATTACTCAATAGAAATGAATTATTCAAGGTAATTATTTGTTTCTTTAATATAATTTCCTAATTTAGGTATGAAATGTTAATGAAACAAGAAAAATAAAAATGATTAAAATAAAGTATACATGAAACAACACATAGATGAACATAAATAAAAAATGTAATTCAATAACACAAACTTCCCTTCTTTTACATCACATTGAATATAGTGAAAGTAACTACTCAAGATTATTTATGCTATTTATAAATAAATCCATGTCTGTAGGTGAAGTGGGAGTTGAACTAGTGACACATAGTGAGCTGGTAAAGTTTGGTAAACCTTATAGAGCTCCTGTACATAGTTCTGAGTGGATCCCTATGACAACGATGTGATTTGAACAGGTCTTTCCAAACACGTGGACTCATCAATTTTGATCACTAATCAACCTTGGATTTTGTGTCAGATTTTTATTGTTTCCAAACTATCTTGATTATAAAATGCACATGTTATTTAGGTGATACATGATTTTAAAATTTTGAAATAATGGTTTAAAATGGAAAGTGATTGGTTTTGAAAATAGTTGGTGAGTTTTCTAAGGTAGTTTGAAAATGAATTCAGTGTTTCATTTTCCAAAAAATGTTTTTTTAATGGGTAATTTTTTTGTTTAAATGTGATTTTAAATAAAGGGTAACATGATCTTTAATAGTGAAAATAATTTGTAAAAAATAATAAAAAGTGTCCCAATGATTTATTAGGACAAGATTAATCAATTTTTTATAATGTAAATGTGATTTAAGGGTAATTGATTGGTTTTAAAGTTAATTAATTGGATTTATATAATGTTTCAAAATAAAGATGATATTTTGGATTTTAATGATGATATCAATAAAGGATATTTTAAATTTCACATTGAAATTAAAATTGAGTTTTGTAATTTGAAATTAGAGCAAATAAACTCATAGATTTTTTATAATTTATTATGCTTTATCAAAAATGTTTTTTGATATCTCAGCTAAAATTTTATTCTTTTATTCAAAATCAACATTTTTTATATGGTATATGGTAGAATAATTTCATGGTGAATATAATTCTTCTAAAAATATTCATCAATTGTTCCTATAATAAATTCCATACCATTATCTTTCCATATCATCTATAATGAGAAATTACTTTCCTTCTTTAATTTTCATCTAAAACATTTAAACATATTTAGAACCTATGATTTATGTCTCACATAGAAAATATATTTAATTCAGATAAATTTATAAATAATGGAAATAATATACTTCTCTCCATTTTTTTAACAATTCATCATAGTCCCACAATTATATAAATAAATAATCTTCTATTATTTGGTAGATCATATCTCTAAATTATTCTATGAATAGCTAATGATTTTTCCCTTTAGGAATGTTAAGAACAACATATTACATTCTATTTTTAGTATTGGTAGGTCACAAAAATTTTCTATTTAAGTTATCCTAATCATTTTTTTGACGAATATGATCAATATGTCTATTACATAATTGGATTCCTACGTTAAGACATAAGTTGAATGAATTTCCCACATCACTCACTTGAACTAGATTTTCCCGTTGGTCACTAAACTCTTATAAAAATACATCTATAAAATTTGGGATTGGTTTTTTTTTATATGAATTATGAAACTAGAAAAGGTAGAAAATGTATTACCTTGTTATCATCCAATAAAACCATCACTCCAACCAAACCTAAGGAACATTGAAGGATCAAAAAAGATTCAATGGCATAATACCATATTGGAATGTGTAGGGATACTATAAAAAAGAAAAATTTAAAGAAGAATATTATAGGAGAGCATATAGGATTTAATTTATGTGGAATAACCCTAATTAAAGATTCTAGGACAGTGGTAATTTATCACTAAGAAGAGGTGATAAATAAGTGATACACTTTTTATTTTAAAATTACTCTTTAAAATTAACCTTTTTTATTGATTAATGTCTTTATCCACTCAGATACTTCCTAGATACACAAAATCTTACATAATACATAATATATATTGATAATAAGATCATATAAAGGGCATGATAATAACTCCATAAAACCTATAGGATATCCATCATGAACCTACTATCACAACCTTGGCCTCACAGGAAGATGAGCGCTACTGAGATTCAGTCCTCAGACCAAAAGTATTTTCTTTTTCATGGTGTAATTTAAGGATTAATTTGAACATTAAAAATGAAATAGATGTATTAGCATGAGTTCATGTAAGACCATCCATGTGATCCTTCTTGTGGTCACACCAATAAAGGATCCCCTTATAGGGATTAGACTACTACTGCTGCTTTTTTCAACTTTAGAAAGAATAATAAAAAAATGTTGTCTGGTGCTTTGCTAACTCCTCAACTTGGGAACATGTAGATTTAAGGAGATAAATATCATCCTTATCCCGTTTATCCCTCAAATAGTTATTATTTAATTTTGTTTCCTAAGACTCATCCCCTATCTCTTCTAGATATCAAACTATGTTTCTTGAATTACTATGAGTAGTATCCATCCCATACCGAATACTAATGATCATTGTTGATGAATTTAGAGGATAACACCTACCACTTCTATAGTAATCCTTTTCTTAAATTTGATTACCCATTTCCTTAAAAAAATGTTGAAATTATTTGAAACATTCAAATGATGGGTTCCCCTTATTTTAAAGGAACCATTTTGTGTATTTATTTATTTTGTTAAATATTAATATTACAAAATCAAATAGTATAAATATGAATAAAAAATGTCTAGATGATAATTGTATGAAAAAATAGTATGAAGTTGGGGTAAAATAGTTCATCAATTTTGTAAAAGATCATGTATTTACCCTTACCAAATCATTTTTCTATGTTTACACTATTTTTATTCAAGACTAATTAGTCTAGAGGAGTTGGAAGAACACTTGATCTAACATGGAATAGATCGAAGTATAAATGCTAGACTAAACATGGGGAAAAAGTCCACGTAGCTATTGAATGGGATAATTCTATGTTTTATGGATCATCTAATATGATTACAAGTGTGTAAAATGGAGAATACTATATCGAGGATGTGATTACAAGTGTCAATGATGATGAAGATCATATTTTGGAAATGAAAATTAATTGTTGAAGATGAACTTCATTATTGTCTAAAATTGTTTGAGATGTTAAAGAGTTGTGAAAAGACACCACTGTATTCTGGTTATACTAAATATACATCATTTTCAACCATAATTAAGCTATATAATTTAAAAGATGAAAATAGATGGAGTGACACTGGTTTTAATGAACTATATGCTCTGTTGATTGATATTCTCCCAGAAGATAATGGTCTTCCTAGATGAACATATAATGCTAAAAAAATCTCATGTTCAATGGGTATGATCTCTAAAAGAATACATTCTTATCCAAATGATTGTATATTGTTTCTCAAGGAAAAATAATAACTTAAAGAATTTCCAAAGTGTGGTGATTCTCAATACAAGAAAGATGAATAAGGTCTTAAGAAAGTTTTATGTTACTTTACAATCATTACATGGTTTAGGAAACTATATGGAAGTGAAGATACTATAAGGCAATTGATATGGCACGCAGATACATTAAATAAATATGGGAAACTTCGTCACCCACATGACTCTCCTCAAGGGAAGATAATTGATCACAAGTATCTTGAATTTGTAAATGAGTTGAGAAACCTTCGTATCATGTTATCTATATATGGAGTGAATCCTTTTGGTTTTCAAAGCATCACTCATAGTACATAGTCAGTTATGTTGGTAAATTATAACTTGCCACTACAATTATGCATAAAAAAAATACATTATGTTATATTTTATTATATTAGGACTAAAATAATTGGGTAATGATATTAATGTTTATTTGGATTCATTGATCAAAGATTTAAAATTATCACAGGATTCTGGTGCTACGTTGTATGATGCTTACAAAAATGAATATTTTACATTTAGATACATGTTGTACAAGATGATAAATGATTTTAATGATTATGGAAAATTTTTAGGATATAACATTAAGTAAACTTAAGGGTGTCTCATTTGTGAATAAGTTATACAATCAATTAGGCTAAAAGATTCATCGAAGACTGTGTTTCTAGGACATCATAGATTTCTACCTCAGTGATGTAAGTGAAAATATTGGAAGAAATCATTCGATGAGAGTTTTGAAGAACATAGAATACCATCTACACTAATAGGTGATCAACTATTTGAGAAATTAAAATATAAGTACACTAGTTTTGGTAAACCTTTTTCAATAAACCTCACAAAAACCAATTCAAAAAATGGATCAATTTTTTTTGAATTACCATAACAGAATTGTTTGTATGTCAAGAATTTTCTTGATGTTATGCATGTTGAAAAAATGTATGTGATAGTTTCATTGGAACATTACTAAATACACTCATAAAAATGAAGTATGTAATTAATGATATGTTGTACATGATTGACACAAGAATATGGGAAAAGTTAGCACTAGTGAAGGTTGAAAAACATACATTTCATCCTCCAGCTAATTATACTCTTTATAGGTAGGAGAGATATCAATTTTAAAACTTCTAGAATGATTTAAAGGTTTTATATGTGTATTCATTGAATATCAAGAATATCATGCTAATGACTGGTTTAAATTTAAAGGGTCTAAAATCACATGACTATCATGTTTTGATAGAAGATCTAATGCATATAGCTTTACATTGTATTTTCCTAAGGAATTTCTATCATATAACAACCAAGCTATATTTATTTTTCAATTTTATTTGTAGAAAAGTTATAGACCCTGAATAATTTCCAACTGTGGAAAAATATTCATCATATTATATGAACTAGAAATTTTCTTCCTGATGACATTCTTTGATATGATGGTTCACTTGATGGTTCACTTAGTAAGAGTGATTCAACTATGTTGTTTCTGTACATTATAGATGGATGTAACCCATTGAATGGTATATGAATATTTTGAAAGGGTAGGTAAAAAATCAAAGTTAGACAAAAGGTTGTATTTAAGAGCGATATATTGTTGAGGAAACCATTTATTTATGTACTGACTATTTTCTGGTGTGGAAACCATTGGTCTAACGAAATATCATCACACTGGGTGGATTTTGGGTGAAGGAATTTATGGAATATATGTTGTCACAATCATATTACAAATCATAAGTAGGACCGCCTTTATGTTTTACATAACATTTTAGAGTTTTCCCCATATGTTGAAACCCACCAAAAAAATATTAGGCATTTGAATCTATCAATGGATGAAAGATGGATATCAAATACAAATAATCAATAGTTTATTGGATGGTTTTGAAACCATAATTTAAGGAGTTAACTGAAGATCCAAATTCAATTTTAGAACAAATTCAATGGATAAATATAGGACTAAGTGTTCATGTATTATCTTATAATGGTTATGTAATTAATATTCATACATTCTATACAAATTGACACGATGAATGTAGTACCATGAAAAATTGTGGAGTTACAATTGTGGATAAAGTTATGATTGTATCAGGTAGTAAGGATAAAAATACAATTTATGTGAATATTTCATACTTTGGCATCATCAAAAAAATATGGGAGTTGGATTATACAACATTCCAAGTGCTGATTTTTCAATGCAAGTGGGTTGATAACAAGAGTGCTATTAAAATAAATGAATTCGGATTTTTGAAAGTGGATTTAAATAATAAAGGGTACAAAGATGAACTATTTATAATGGAATAAAAATTATTACAAGTATTTTATGTTCTAGATCCCACAAACTAAAAGTGGTCAATTTTTATGTTAATGACCCAAACCACAAAAGGATCAGATGAAAATTTAACAGAGGATGAACCTTTCATTGGGACATCACACTCATTTCGTAGTAGTCACAATATAGAAAATGTATTTTATGTCATAGGAGACCACCATGAAGGGATTTTGGTACTCGATAGAGGGGTTAAATCCCTTCAACCTTTTAAAAAGAGAGTTCAATAATCATGTTATATTTTCTTGTAATATACATTTTTTACCTCATATTATTAATTTTTAACTACTTTATTTATGTAATATAAATTAAATTTTCTACTATTTCTGTAGATGATGACTTCTATATGTGATGATGCTCCCGAAGAGGATTCTCAACCTGCTGGTTCTCCCAATGCAGAGGAACAACAACCTTCTACACATGTCGATGCTACCAATCTAGCAGTATAACATATTGATGATGTTGAACCCAAATAAATGGTAGATGGTGAACAATCAGGGTCCCAAAAAAATAGGATAACCATAGTTTGACTATGTCAGAAAAAATTATTAAGGTGATAAATAATGGCATCAAAATTGAGGTTGGATGGAATGCACATGACTAGGCTATTAACCCCAACAAGGCCATGTTCACTAGTTTCATTGGGATAACCTTTCGAAAGAACAAACCGATTGATATAGATTTATGGAACAATGTTGTTCCCATGATTAAGACACTAAATTGGGAAGAGATTAGGGTAACATTATGATATACTTTCTTTATTTTATTGAAAAACAAAATAATGAAACATTGACATACTCTTCATTATCACTTACATAGTGCATTTATAGTAGACAAATCTCGAATGATTTTTTTATTAATTCTTGATGAGAAAGATTTAAGTGGATTTCTCACAATTATTATGCAATTTCATATCAAATATGATGAAGGGAAAATAAACCCATACCCACTACAAATGTATGAACACCTTATTTGACAACAAGTGTGGGATGCATTTACCAACCATCGTGAGGAGACATCTTTTTTCAGGTACATTATTAATAGTAATAAATTGTTTAAAAATACATGTATTAATCACTTTGATTAAGAAATTTTAATTTATGAAACAAAAACTGAGTTATGAAAATAAGCAACGAGAATCATAACAAATGTACCCCTATCGTAAATTAAGGTTGAGGTATGCTTCACTTGAAAAAAATTGGTACATATTTTAAATGTATCTTAATAATTTTTTTTGACATGAAATAATAACATAATTATATTCCTCTATTTATATTAAAATTGATGAATCTAAATCCAAACCCACTTCTATCCCACATCATGTGATATAGAAGGATATATGTGTAAATAAATATGGCATACTAATAGATGAAAACACACAAAAAGTGTGGGAAGCATGTGTAAGTATGAAATAATAATAATTTTTTGATTTAAATAGGTATTATATAACACTGATTACTTATTTTCCTATATTTTTTATCCAAATTATACATAGGAATCATCATCAACTATACCAGATGAACATATACTATCGGTGGCCTTGAAGTGGCAAAATATTTATGGCTGCATCAGAGGTGTGGGTTTTGGGGTGACACCCCAAACATATTTTGAGAAAAGAAATGAAAAAGTAGATAAAGATAAAAATGGAAGACTTATAGGAATGATTATATGTTCTTTAAGAAAAATTTAATTAGCAGTCAAAGTTTCTAGAAAATGTTATGGGAAGTAATCAAAGAGAAGAAACAAAAAAAGAACAACCATTGTATAAAGATCCCCCACCCCCACTATATTTGAGGTGAGCCATTCCACTCAAAGAGCTATCTTATATGAGGTAATAAATATTATCATAATTTTATCTATGAAATGTGAATAAGGTAGACACTGATACATTTATTATATTGATATTATATTGGGTAAAAATAATTTTGATTTATATCTATCAACACTCACCCATCTTTTTATTGCAAGGGCTACCATGTTCAATATCCAAGAAGATATTCTACACAATAGAAAACTTCTAATAGGTCACATGAGTGTGGGGATTAACATAGATCATGATCCAAGCACCAAGATACCTATTACACTTGACAAAGAAGATATTAATATAGTTGATAAAGCTATTGAAAAATTTATAGCATGGTCATTAGATGTTGTAAAAAAACATGTCAATAAGGAGGTATTCATTTCCAATTTATTTTTCATGAAAAACCTTTAACAATTAATGAAAAGGTTCTAAACCATTGAATATTATTATATCCTAAAAAGGGAATGGGGTGAAATGAAAGGTTGAATAAAATAAATCCAAAGGATAAACCAACCAATTTAAGATATCTTCACAAAGGACATTTACCCCACCAATTTAACTTCCACATTTACTAGAATTGAAGTTTCATGCAAATAAAATGTTACATACTGGTAGTAATGTCATAGTTGATTCTAAAGAAAAAATTTATGAAGATGACATTATAGAATACATCTCTATTGGGAATTTAAATTAAATCCTCAAGTATGAATGGCTAGGAGTCTTAGTTGTAAATGTATATATGATGTGTTTTCATGTTTTTTTGCAATATATGATCTACTATGTTAATTATGAATACATAAAATTTATATTTTTATAGGCATATATATTAATACAATTTGAAGGAAAAACCATATGAATATAAATATGGGCACCTTAGTCCTCACATCAATTCTACACAAAAAACCTCATTATACTTAGATCAAATTGATACAATATTGAAAAAAATATCCATAGTATTTAAAAGAAAACTTACAAATGACAGACTCTTCTTATTAACAATGATGAATGTGTAAAACTATACAATTAAATCATATCAAATATATTTTCATTCCTTACATCACTTATTCCTTTTTGTATTTTTAGGTAGTACTGGTTACTCATTACAATTAATTTTTGATACTCCATTGATTTATTTTCTAGATTCACTACATGGATACCCAACAAACCGACCACATGTGAATTTTTTTTAAAAGTTTAATACACTACATGAAATGTCTTAGAACTAAAATTCAAGTTATATAAATTATATTATATTTTAATGAGAATTATTTTATTATAGGGTGATGATTAAATATCTTTAAAAATCATGGCATGAGGACATTCCATGCATACAAGGAGTTTATCGACTTCTATAAGTCGATAAGTATTCAGGTATATATAATAATATTTAACTTTAAAAACATATATCAAAACAAATTAATTATTTTTTTAATTTTTTTTGCAGTGTACAAAATAATCCAACAAAAAAGATTTTGGTTATTATGTTTGAAAATTTATGAAAGATATAATATACCTTCAATAAATTAGCATCCCTGAAGAGGTATTTTCAAATACAATTACAATTTAATTTAAAATATTTATTAATCCTTTGTTTATTTATATTTTTTAGTACTATCAAGACTGTAAAAAGTCCTTTTATTCAAAATATTAAATATATTTTTTTAAAAATGGCCGAGAAACATACATGGTGTTAGAATGTACACATATATCATGAATATGTGACTTCCTACTACTTATTTAGTTGATTTTCTCATCATTTTATCTACTTTTTTAGTTTATTTCCTCATCATTTTATCTCATAATTATTTTATTAATTTTCAAAATGATCCAGAAGAAATGACTTCATCAAAAAGGATGATTCACTCATGTACTATGATCACACACTCAATAAGTATGATGTAATAATGATGATACAATTTTCTTTTTATTTTCCAATTCATCCAAAATTTTGTGTTATCAAACAGAAATATTATTAGAAAACCTAGTATGTTGAATGAATTGTTGGATAAAAATACATGGTGGAATCAACCATACCTCAATTCGATACATGGTGTACCCGATATTACACAAATTGTGTGGTTTTAGTTTAAAATTAACATTTTATTAATTTATTGTTTCATATTTATGTTAATTTATTTATTTATAGTATTATTAAAATAAGAATTGTTTTCTTATGCAGGTGGATTCATTTTCTTGAGTTGGGGTGGTTTGGTCAAAGATTCTCATGCTTGTGATATATTAGACCTTGAGGTTACAACTAAGATAAGGAAATGGGTTAATTAGATACACCTCAATCTAATACACATTGTGCTTGGTATGACTTGAACTCTATGTTTTCGGTTTATAATTTATATTTTAATTCAAAACACACATCACATACTAAAAATTAAGAAAATGAATTCTGGTTGTTTTGATACTTTAAGACAATGATCTATAAGTCATTTGTGATGTTTTGGTTTCAACCGCACCTCAATATGATGTATGTTATAACCGGTCTAACTCCAAGTTTGTCTTTTTATTTAAAATTTACATTTTAGTAAAAAAATCCAAGTGACATACTAAAAAATAGAGAAAATAAATTCATATTATTTAATAATTTATGAAAATTATCTATAAGTCATTTTTATTTTTTGGAATTATCTGCACCTTAATCTGATACACAATGTGCACGACATGAATCAAAGTGTTCGTTATTAGTTTAAAATTGAAATTTTATTTCAAAACATGTTTCACTCACTGAAAACTGAGAAAATTCCCTTAGATTTTATTGATAATTTAGGAAAAGTATTCATAATTAATCTATGACATGTATAAATTAGTCTCACATTAAACCAATTCACAATGTGAGAAGTATGACTCAATGTGTGTATTTACAGTATAAAATAATATTTTAGTAAAAAAAGAGAAGTGACATACTAAAAACTGAGAAAACACATTTATATTGATTTGATACTTTATAAAAATGATATATAAATCATTTTTAATGTGTAGTAATCAGATGCACCTTAATCTGATACATGGTGTGACTGGTGTGACTCAAAGTGTGTCTTTTTATTTAAAATAAAAATCTTAGTAAAAAAGACAAGTGACATACTCAAAACTAATAAAATTCATTCAGATTGTTTTTATACTTTAGTAAAAAAATTCATAAGTCATTTTTGATGTGTAGGAATTAGATTTACCTCAATCAGATACACAGTGTGCCTAGTATGACTCAAAGTGACTGTTATCAGTTTAAAATTAACATTTTAGTTAAAAATGCTTATCACTCACTAAAAACCAGGAAAAAAACTCTGATTTACTTAATAATTTAGTAAAATGATTTATAAGTCATTTTTGATGTGTAGGAATTAATATCATGTTAAAATGACACACAATGTGACCTGTATGACTCAAAGTGTCAGTTATCAGTTTAAAATTGAAATTTTAGTTCAAAACATGTGTCACTCACTAAAAACCAAGAACAAAAAATCATATTGTGTTTATAATTTTGTAAAATGATTCACAAGTCATTTTTGATTTATAAGAATTAGTCTTACATCAAACCTACACATGATGTGACTGGTATGACTCAAAGTGCATGCTTTCAGTTTAAAATGACATTTTAATAAAAAAAGTGACGAACTCAAAACTCATAAAACACATTCTGATTATTTTGATACTTTAGTAAAATGATTCATAATTCATTTTTGAAATTTAGGAATTTTCCACACCTAAATATGACACATGGTGTGATTAGTATGACTACAAGTGTGTCTTTTTATTTAAAATTGAAATTTTAGTAAAAAACACAAGTGACATACTCAAAACCAAGATACCACATTCATATTGTCTTGATACTATAGGAAAATGATCCATAAGTCATTTGTGACATGTATGAATTAGCCTCACCTCAATCTGATATATGGTGTGCCCAATATGAATCAGAGTGGCCGTTATAAGTTTAAAATTTATATTTTATTTTGAAACATGTGGCACTCACTAAAAAAAATAAAAGGTACTTTAATTGTTTTAATAATTTAGTAAAAATATCCATAAGTCATTTTTTACATCTAAGAATCAGTCTCATGTCAACTGACACATGATGTGACTGGTATGACTTAATGTACGTGTTTCTAGTTTAAAATGAAATTTTAGTAAAAAACACAAGTGACATACTCAAAACCAAGAAAACACATTTATATTGTTTTAATACTTTAGTAAAATTATCAATAATTAATTTTTTATATTTAGGAATCATCCACACCTCAATCTGACACACAGTGTGATCGATATGACAAAGGAAAAGTGATATACTCAAAATTGAACAAACACATTTGAATTGTTTTGATACTTTAGGAAAATTATCTATTAGTCATTTTTTATATGTAGTAATCATCCTCACCTCAATCTGATACACCGTGTGCCTAGTTTGACTCAAAGTTTCCATTATCAGTTTAAAATTTATATTTTAGTTTAAAACACGTGTCACTCACTGAAAACTAAGAAAATATGCTTTGATTGTTTTTATAATTTAGGAAAACTATTAATAATTCATTTTTAACATGTAGGAATTAGTCTCACGTCAAAGCGACACACGATGTGACCTGTATGAATCAAAGTGCATGTTTTTAGTTTTAAATGGATTTTTAGTAAAAAACACAAATGACATACTTAAAATAGATAAAAAAAATTGGATTGTTTTTATACTTTATAAAAATTATTCATAAGTCATTTGTGATATTTAGGAATTATCTTCACCTCAATCAGATGCACGATGTGACAGATATGACTCAAAGTGTGTCTTTTTATTTAAAATTGAAATTTTAGTAAAAAGCACAAGTGACATACTCAAAACCAAGAAAACACATTCAGTTTGTTTTTATACTTTAGGAAAATGATCTCAATTTCATTTGTTACATATAAGAATCATCCAAACCTCAATATGATACATGGTGTGCCCAATATGACTCAAAGTGTCTGTTATTAGTTTAAAATTGACAATTTAGTTCAAAATGCATGTCACTCATTGAAAACTGAGAAAACAAACTCTTATTATCTTGATATTTTAGGATAATTTTTAATAAGTCATTTTTGATGTGCACGAATCAGTATTATCTCAAATCGACACACGATGTGATCGGTATGACTCAAAGTGCGTGTTTTCATTTTAAAATGACATTTTAGTAAAAAAAGTGACATACTCAAAACTGAAAAAACACATTCATATTATTTTGATACTTTAGGAAAATGATCCATAAGTTATTTATAACATTTAGGAATCAACAAAACCTCAATTCTATACATGGTGTGATTTTTATGACTCAAATTGTGTATTTTTATATAAAATTGAAATTTTAGTAAAAAAGACAAGTGAGATAATGAAAACCAATAAAATCCATTTAGATTGGTTTGATAATTTACAACAATTATCCATAAGTCATTTTTTATGTGTAAGAATCAACCTCACCTCAATAAGATATAGGTTGTTCTCGATATGAATCAAAGTTTTCGTTATCAATCTAAAATTTACATTTTAATTCAAAATGTTACTCACTAAAAATTGAGAAAACATGATCATATTTTATTGATACTTTAGGAAAATGATTCATAAGTCATTTGTGACATGTAAGAATTAGTCTCACATCAAAACGACATATTATGTGACCTGTATGAACCAAAGTGTGTGTTTTTATTTTAAAATTACATTTTAGTAAAAAAGACAAGTGACATACTCAAAACTGAAAAAACATATTAAATTTTTTAAATACATTAGGAAAAATATATATAAGTAATTTGTGGTGTGTAGGAATTATCCCCTTATTAACCTGATGCATGGTGTGACTGATATGACTATAAGTGAGTCCTTTTATTTAAAATTAAAATTTTATTTATATATTGTTTTATATTATATTTAATTTAATTATTTATAGTATTACCAACATAAGAATTATTTTCTTATATAGGTGGATTCTATTTCTTGAGTTTGGGTGATTTATTGGAAAAATTATACCATGATCATTCTTTTTTGAGAGGGGTTGGGTGCCAAAGACAATGAAACATTGATGTTTTTGAATTTTTGTGATAGCACTTGTCTTTGTACTCATAAAAAATATTGTTTGAAATGTATATAATAGTGTTGTTAATGTATTTGTGATGTAATTTTTATTTTAATTAAATCATTATAAAATTTACATATATAGGTTACTCCTGTAGTGTGCTGTAATTGAAACAGAACACTACAATAGTAGGAACTTTATCACTGCTAATGAAAGTACTGATAAAGGGTTCCCTTTTTCAGTGCCAAAAATAACACTGATAAAGGGGATCTTTTATCAGCGCTAAACTTGTACTGATAAAAACCACCTTTATCATCAATTTTTTTAGCATTGATAAGTGGGTCCTCACATTTAGTGATGGTTAGGAAAAAAAATGCTTTTTTAGTGATGTTAAATCTCATTTTTCATGATTTTAAAGGGATTATTTGTGGTTGTGAGGCCTAAAAACATGAAGTCTACTAGGGTACTCAATGATGGTCCGAACAGGGTGTGAGTAAAACTTTGTAGGCCACCAGTAATAGTGTCTATAATAATATTCACTCTAATACTAGTGTATGTAGAATTACAAATAAGCAGTTAACAAGATAGTGAAAGTAAAAAGGTATTTAATTAAACAATTATCAATTTTCCCCTAGATATCTCAGCTTCCACTATAACACCAACACATTAAACCCACTTAGACCCCCACTATAAGTCTAAACCATAAACTATAAGCATTTTACACTTTATATCACATGGAAATACATTAATCAATCCAATCAATCCATTGTACCTTAGAGCCTCAGTCCAAGTATCCACATCATGTCCATACTAGGGGAGCCTAGAGAATCAGTCCAAAATTCGAACCATACCATGCATTAGTGGGGCCTATAGAATCAGTCTAGCCCAACCCAAAGACGAGAAGCCTTAGTACGACATCCCAAACACACCATCAATAATGATTTCCAAGGTTAATCATTAGTGAACTTTTATAAAACAATAAAAATGATAATTTTTTCATGTGCATGAATGTATTTTTTGTTTTTTGATTACATTTTAGTTTATGTTTTTGAATAATAAAAAACCCTATAATCATTTTATATGAAAAATTGTTTTTACTTAATCTATTTTTTTTATTATAACTTCATTTGTACTAATCATAATTTTATAATTAATATTTCATATGAAATATAAGATATATATATTCATTTTATTTAACTATGGAGAAGCCTAATTATATCTCTAGTATGATTACTTTTTGGTCCAAACTTACTGCATGATTTTGGTTTCAAGAATGATTTTCAATTTAAACTATTTTATTGTTTTATTTTGTTATTCAATTAAAACATGAGATATACTAATCATATTCTTACTCAACTTATTCTATTGTAAATCCAACGCATTTTTTACATTTCATTATAATAAATTGAAGTCTGAATTTGTTATTTAAGTGGTGAAACAATTGTCCGAAGATCATACAATAGTTCTAAAATTAAGGATTTTCCAAAATTCAAAATATTTTTTATTTTTTTGATATATATTTAGATTAACACCATAATTACTAAAATATTTTTGTAGAAATATATATATTTTTTACATTTCTTTCAACTATATGTGAATCTAAAAATGTCATTTAAGTTCCTCAAAATTAGGCTGAAGTAATTAAATATTTTATGGAGTTTTCAAATCGAGTTTTCACTATTTTTATGGCATATCTCCTAACATAATTATAAAATTATAGTGCATTTTGATTCATTATAAATCTCTCGAAATTATATCCATTTAAGTCTTTTAGACCAACTTATAATTCTGTCATTTATATGGATTAATTTTTTTTGAAGTTTAAGTGTCAAGTGTGTACATAAGATGATATATTGTTCATCACCTATCTCTTTAGAAATTAACACTCCTAAAACCATATTTACTCCATGGAAGAATCTCCACCTTCTCCAATCCTTGAACAGTTTCTCCTTAAATAGAAGCACCATTAGATTTCCATTTTCTCTGTCATTTTTAGCAACAATAGATGGATGGTTTTAGTGTAATGATAGATCTCATATTCCTCAATGATAGATCCCATATTCCTCAACAGTAGATCTCATATTCCTTAATGGTTGATCTCAATTCCTCAATAGTAGATCTCAATATTCACTCAATGATAGATCTCAATATTTCTCCAAAAATATATATATTTTAAATAGAAATGGTGGATGTCCTTTATAGAAATGGTAGATTCATTTGTAAATAGAAACAATAGATTAATTTTTAAACTAATGGTAAATTAATTTTTAAACTAATGATAGATCACTTTCGAATAACTAATAGTAGATTTAAATCCAATGGTAGATCACTTTTTCAACCAGCAGTAGGTCATTCAAAATATTCAATGGTAGACCATTTTTTAATTCTAACTATAGATCAATTTTAATACTAATGGTGGATCATTTTTGAATACCAATGGTAGATAATTTTTAATACCAATGGTAGTTTATTTTTTAAATATCAATGATAGATGATTTTGTAAACCAATAGTAGATTCTCAACCTCAATGGTAGATGCTCTACCAGAGATGAAAGATCCAAAACAGTAGCTGATGATTTCTATAACTAGTTATAAATTTATGCTACTGATAGTTAAAATTTTTATGTTACCCCACCAGTAATTTTTATTTTTCTGAAAATTTTTACATGCTCTATTTTTCAACATTTTTTATACTTTCATTAACTGCATATTTATTTTATTTGTTTTTAGTGTTTTATTAATTTTTAAAATTAATATATATTTTATATAATCCATGAAATTTTTTATTATAATATTTTATTTTGTTTTAAATATGTTTTAAAACCTTTTCATTATTCTTACACAACACTTGCAACTTATTTATGTTTTAGTAATTTGAGTTAGTTTATTTGACTAACTATTTTCTAAATTAATATTTAATAACATTGAATTTATTCAAACAAATTTTAAAATATTTAAAGATATATAATTATTTTTTAAATTACATTTTGCATTAATTTAAAATGTAATTACTATTTTATTTTAAGCAGTATTATGAATTTTATGCAATTGCTTTGAATTATTATTATCATTTAACTAGTAATTCAAAATAGTTTGAATCAGTCTTCAATTTTTGAATTAAAAAAAAATTCATTACCATTATTTTCAATGATAATATTATCTCTATTGGACAATTATGTTATTTGAATTTGAATTGTTTTACCTGGTTGGAGTTTGTATTGTTTGTATTTACAGATTCTATTTAAAGGTATCAGAATACATTCAAAGAACTACAATAATATATTGAGATGATACTTATGATAGCATGTTCTTTTTGTGAACCAAATTTTTACTCAGTTGTACAATATAGTACCCATTTAATAAATTTACCATCAACTAGATAGTATCTCAAGCTAAACAAAATCTTCTATGACTACTAATTCCTTGATGAGACATCTACATTGCTTGTGAATCAGTAACTGCACTTTCATTGTTCAAATTATACTTCATTCAGGTTTCTGATTCTGTAACAACACTTCAAATCTATCACACACACTCTCTGTTGTTTATTTATATTTTATACACAAAATAATTATTCTTATTCTCTTTCTTTGGGTTGTGAATCCCAGATTCTAAAGTCAGGACCATTTGGTTTGTGAATCCCGTTATCTAAAGATAGTGTTTTAATTAGGATGTGACTCCCCCTATAAAAGTTAGTGTGTTATGGTCATCCCTCCAATAGGAAAAGGATCATGTAATTGGGTTATAATTCCCCCTTAAAAACTATATTAGTGAACACATATATCTCATCGAGTATAGAGGTATAAGAGTAGAGAAGGAGCACTTTGAACCAAAATACAATAAAAAACATCTTTGTGTTCTTTACTATTTCTGATGCTAACTAACTTTAATAATTTAATTTAATAATTAATTTAAATAATCAATTTATTTTTTTTTAAAATTTTTAATATGGTCTATTCACCCCCTATAGACCATCCGACATTACCATATCCAACCTAAAAATTAGTATCAAAGGTTGCTCCTTTTGGAATTAGACAATCCTTATATAGAGTCTGTTGTTTATATTTAATTGTGCTAACCTATTTCTAGACCTCATAGTATAAGGAAAAGATCTTTAATATGGAATTATTGAACCCAAATGATTCTTGGATTCCTCATAATCCACCATACTTTGATAACAACAATTATGGCTACTACAGATCCCAAATAGAGGCATACCTCAAACAATTAAGCATAGAACACTGGTCCATCAGGTCAAAATAGTGCACTCTACTAGAATATGACCCAGATACATTTATTGGAAATGATTTTATAAGATATGTTTTAAATTAAAAATTTATTTATATTTTATATTGTGTTAATAACAAAAGTGTTTTTAGTCACGTGTCTGCTTATAAGGAAAATCATGAGATTTATAAGATTCTACAAGTTACTCACATTGGCTTAAAAAAATTAATTTGAACTAAGATTTAGATTCTTAATATTGAGTACCAGGACTTCAAGATGGGTAAAGAAGAAACTATAAACCAAATTTTCCACTAATTCACAAGAATTGTGAATTGAATGAATTCCCTTAGATAAATATTGGAAAACCCAATATTTATTGAATGATTCCTATAAGCACTATCAAAGAAATGGCATGAAAATAAGGTTTCAATTGATGAAACCAAAAACTTAAAAGATTACACTCTCAATGAAATTATTAGATCACTGCTTCAGTATGAATTAGAATAGATGAACATAGTCTAAGACGATACAAAAAAAAAAAAGAAAAGGTGTAAATTTTAAATTTTAAATTTTTTTTCTGACGACTCTTCTAATTATGATCTACATGATATTTAAAAATAATACATGAATGATATTATGACTGGGGTTTAAAAATGAATAAAAAATAAGGGATTGAATAACCAATTTATAAGAAAAACTTAAAATAAAAAACACAGAGGAGATAAGAAAGGTGGTATGAATTACAATGCTTCAGATGTAACTTGTTTTGAGTGTAAGAAGAAAGGTCATATCAAACTAGATTGTCCAAGACTAAATAATAAATAAAATTACAAAAATAAGGACAAAAAACCATTAACAACTAGTTAGAGCTATACATAAGAATTTGATTCTAGTGAAAAATATAGAAATGATAAATAAACTACTAACTTTTTCTTCATGGAATCACTAGAAAGGGTTAGTGATTCAGGATTTTATTCTGGATTTTAAAATTCTGACTATGATTCGTAAAATCTAATTGTCCTTGATTTAAATGAATTAATTGAAATATTAAGAAAATATATTTTAAAATATGTTTATTTATATAACAATCTTAAATAAAATCATGAGAAACTTTTTTTTTGAAAATACTATACTTTTACAATAAAATAAAAAATTAAGGAATACTAGTTCTACTTATTATTCTAAAATTTATGATAATTTAAAATCTAATCAAGATTTAAATGAAAAATTGAGAAGGTAAGTTGAGAGTATGAAATAATTTTTATCTTATTTTATTCAAGGTCATGAAAAATATCATAAAACGATGTATTTAAGTAAAATAAATAAAAATAAATATGGTTTTAACTATGATAAAATATTACCTCAAATGTTTAAAACTCATTTTTAAAAAATTAAAAATGGATGTACTTCTATTGTTACTTGTTTTAAACATGGCATGAAATGTCACTATTAAAATGATTGTTCTCTTATATTTAAATGGTCATTAGGATTTACAAAAATTCATATTTCTAAAACTTTTTTATCTAGAGTACCATAAAATAATTTTTAAAATTTTATGTGGGTACCTAAAAATTGTATTAATAATCTTATTGGACCCAAAGTAGCTTAGGTACCAAAATTTTCAAGTAATTTATTTTTGTTGGAAAAATAACTTGGATGTCTAAAGAATGACATATAGTACATGGAAAGTGGATGATCAAGGAATATGAATGGAGAAACATCAAAGTTTATCACTTAAAATACATGTGATGGAGGAACTGTTACATTTGGAGACAATTTCAAAGGAAAAGTAAAAGGTTTTTGTAAATTTGGTATTTCAAATTATACTTTTATTTTTAACGTTTTATTTTTAAGGGATTAAAACAAAATTTAATTAGTATATCTAAATTATGTGATGATTAAATGGAAGTTAAATTTCAAAATGATAAATGTTTAGTTTTTAAAGGTTATTCTTTATTATTTTATGCTAATCAAAAGGAAAATATTCATACTATTGATTTTTCTGAACTAACTGTTCAACATGTTAAGTGTTTGAATGTTGTGTAGAGTGATAACATTATTTGGTGTAAAAATTTAGGTCATATTAATTTTATAATGTTACATAATCTATCTAAACATGAGAATGTGCTACATCTACCTACTTTGAAGAAATAACATCTTCATGTTTGTAAAGCTTTCATGAATGTGAAACACTGTAAAATTTAGTTTAGACCTATCAATCAGATAAATACTAATAGAAATTTATTGTTAGATAAACTTGATTTATTTAGTACTACTCAAATTTATATCCTTATTATAAGGAAATATACTTTATTTATTATTGACTACTATAATATACTTACATGGGTCTACTTTCTATCCCATAAAAATGATAATTTTTCTAGATTTACTACCTTTTGTAATATAGTTCAAAATGAAAAAGGTTATATGATCACTTTTATTCATAGTGATAAAAGAGGTGAATTTTATTATTTATAATTTGAAACTTTTTGTGAACATAATGGTTATTTTCATAATTTCTATACTCCTAGAACACCATAGAAAAATGGTGTTGTAAAACAGAAAAATAGAACTCTTAATGAAATGGCTAGAACTATGTTATGTGAATATAATTTTCCTATATATTTTTAGCATGAGCCCATTTTGCGTATTTTTATGTTTAAAATATAATTCTTATTATACCATTATTAAATAAAACCCATTATAAATTATTTAAAAATAAAAATCCTAAAGTTGGTTATTTTAGAGTTTTTAGTTGTAAAGTTTTTACTTTAAATTCAAAATATAATTTAGATAGATTTGATTTAAAAAGTGATGAATGTATATTTATTTGTTATTCTATTAATATTAAAGATTATAGAGTTTATAATAAAATAACTATGGTTATTGAATAATATTTTCATGCTATATTTGATGAAAATAATGTTAAATTAAATCTTGATTCTAATTTTTTTGATGATGAGTGAAGTGGTTTTAATTTTGGTGAAAAAAACCTCAAGATAAGGATGAATCAATTTTGGGGGAGAATTATCCTTCACGACCTGATCCAAGATCATGGAATATTTATAGTGATCATCCTATTGAAAATGTAAGTGGTAATATTAATTCTGGTATTAAAACAAAAAAAATCTATTTTACATTTTTGTGATAATTTTGGTTTTATTTCTAATTTTGTTCCTAATAATATAAATAATGATTTAAACAATTATAGTTGGATTGTTGATATAAATGATGAGATTAGTCAATTTGTTAGAAATAATTTTTGGTCATTAATAGAATTTCCCAAGGATAAGTAGGTAATTGGAACAAAGTGGATCTTTAGAGACAAGATGGATGAATCTGGAAAGATTGTCAAAAATGAATTCATAGTTGTAGCTCAAGGATACTCTCAAGAAAAAAGTATATAATTTTATGATTAATTTTCCCCTACTTACAGGTTAGAGTCTATTATAATCTAGTTGGATTTTTTTGGTTGTCAAGGTTTTAAATTATATCAAATGTATGTGAAAATTTATTTCCTAAATTGTTATATAAATAAATAATTTTATGTGTCTCAACCCTCTAGTTTTGAAAATGAAAAATTTATAGTCATGTTTTTAAATTATCTAAATCCTTTTATGGTCTCAAACAAGCACCTCATTATTAGTATGAAATGATTTCTTTGTTTTTATTAAATAATGGTTTCAAGAAAGGTAATGTTGATCATATACTTTATATTAATATATCTTTTAATGATATTTTAATAGTGAAAATCTATATCGGTGATATCATTTTTTGGTTCTTCTAGTGAATTTCTTTGTAATGATTTTTTTACTTTGATACCTTCTGAGTTTGACATGAGTTTAGTGGGATAATTAAAGTTCTTTATTAGACTTAAAATTTCTGAAAGGAAATATGAGATCTTTCTTAATCGATATAAGTGTGCTAAGGAGTTGGTTAAAATATTTGGTATCAATTACTATAAATATATGAAAACCCCTATGGTTACTAATTATAAATTGGATGTTGATAAATCTAGTAAATCTGTTGATATTAAAGTTTATATTGTCATGGTAAGTATATTTATATATTTAACTACATCTAGAATCGATAAAATGTTTAGTGTTTTTCTATGTGATAGATTTATAGATGATCCTAAAGAGAGCCATATTAAAGTTTTTAAAAGAATAATCAGATATGTTAAAGGAACTGTTTGACACTCATTTATTTTATTGGAAATATAACCATTTTGATTTAATATCTTATTCTGAATATGATTTTGGAGGCTATAGAATTGATCAAAAAAGAACATCAGCTATGTTTCATTTTATTGTAAAAAGTTTAATTTCTTCACCATCTAAGAAATAAATATATGCTTCTCTATCTATTGTAGAAGTTGATTTTATCTATGATGCTAGTGGTTATGCTCAAATCTTATGGAGTAAAAAAACTTTATTTTATTTTGGTATTTATCTCGATAAATTTCCTATTTATTGTTATAATAAATTTTCAATTTATATTTCTAAAAATACCTTAAATCATTCTAAAACAAATAATATCAATCAAATATTTCATTTTATTAGAGATCATGTAATAAGGGTGATATTTTCTTAGAATTTATCCCTACTAAAAATTAGCTTGCTGACATCTTTACTAAGCCTTTAGACTGTGCTCAGTTTGAAAAAAATTAAATTTGAGATAGGCATGTTGGAAGCTTAATTATTTCATTTGTATAGGGGGGGGGGGGGGTTATTTACAAAAAGGGGGAGAACATTGTTATTAAATATTCAGGTTTGGAAATCAAACAAAAAGGGGGAGATATTTTTTGAATTTTCATGCATGTATTTGTTTGTTTTGTTTGATTACATGTTAGTTTATGTTTTTGAATAACCCAAAAACCTATTTTCATTTTATGTGATTTTTTAATTAATATTTTTATTTTTATTATAACATAAGTTTTAGTGATAGGAATTTTAAAATTATTATTTCATATGAAATATAATACATATATATTTATTTTATTCAACTATGATGAAGTCAAATTATATCTCTAGTATGTTCAATTTTTTTTCCAAACTTACTGGTTGATTTTGGTTTCAAGAATGATCTTTAGTTTAAATTGCTTTATAGTTTTCTTTATTTATTAAATTATAACATGAGATAAACTAATAATATTCTTAAAAAACTTGTTCCCTTATAAATAAAACACAATTTTTTACATTTCATTAGAATAAATGGAAGTCTTAATTTTTTGTTCAAGTAGTGAAAAAATTGTCCAAAGATCTTACAATAGTTTTGGAATTTTTTATTTTATAGAATTAAAAATATTTTTTATTTATTTAATATCTCTTTAGATTCATATTTTAATCACATAGAATTTATTCAGGTAGAAATATAAGAAGTTTTTATAAATTTATTTTAAATATATGAGAATCTAAAAATGTCATTTATGTTCCTTAAAAGTAGGCCAAAGTACTGTAAATTTTCTTGCATTTTTAAAACCATGTATTAATAGTTTTTCAATCATTTCTCTTAATATATTTGTTACATTAAGGATCTTATTGATTCTTTGGAAATCTATCAAAATTTTATTCATTTAATAATTTTGTACAAACTTCTAATTCTATTGTTTAGATGGATTAAAAAATATTCAAAGTTTGAGTGTCAAGTGTGTGCATAAGATGATACATTATTCATAATCTCTCTCTTTGGACATCAATACACATGAAACCATCTTTCCTCCATGGAATCATTCCACCTTCTCATATCCTTGCATTATTTATCCTTCAATAGCAACACCACTAGATTTCCATTCTCTGTCATTTTTTCAGTAATGTTGGATGGATGTTTTTTTAGTTTAACAGTAGATCTCATACTCCTTAATGGTAGATATCATATTTCTCAATGGTAGATCTTAATATTCCTCAATGGTATATCTCATATTCCTCAATGGTAGATCTCAATATTCACTCAATGGTAGATATCAATATTTCTCCAATGGTAGATCTATTTTAAATAGGAATAGTGGATCTTCTTTACAACAACGGTAGATTCATTTTTAAACAACATCAGTAGATTAATTTTTAAATTAACAGTATATTAATTTTTAAACCAATGGTAGATAACTTTAAAATAACTAATGGTAGATTTAAATTCAATGGTAGATCTCTTTTTCAGACATCATTTCATCATTTTAAATCTTCAATGGTTGATAATTTTTTAATAGTAGGGGTAGATCATTTTTAATAATAACGGTAGATCATTTTTGAATTCCAATGGTAAATCATTTTTAATACCAATGATTTATCATTTATAAATATTAATGGTAGATCATTTTTTTCAAACCAACAGTAGATGATCTACCTCAATGGTAGATAATTTGCCTATGATGGTAGATCCGAAATGGCAGAAGATGCTTGCTACCACTAGTTATAAATTTTTACAACCAGGAGTTAAAATTTTTAAGCAAGCACCAGTTAAATTATTTGTTATGAAAATTTCTACATGCTCTTTTTTTTCAAATATTTTGATACTTTCATTAACTAAATATTTATTTTAATTTTTTATGTGTTTTATTAATTTCTAAAATTAATATATATTTTATATAAGCCATGAAAATTGTAATTATAATATTTTAATTTGTTTTAAATATGTTTTAAAACTTATTCATTATTCTTACATAACACTTGCATCTTATTTATGTTTTAGTATTTTAAGTTAAATAATATGAATAACTCTTTTCTAAATTAATATTTAATGATACTCAATTTATTCAGACACATTTTATGGTATTTAAAAAATATAATTAATTTTTAAATTACAAGATACATTAAATTGAAATGTATTTAATATTTTATTTTAAATAGTCTTATGATTTTTATGGTATTGATTTGAATTATTATTATCATTTAATGGGTAATTAAAAATAGTTTGAATTAGTATTTAGTTTTGAATTCAAAAGAATTTTGTTACCATTTTTATTAATGATAATATTCTATCTTCTGAATAATTATGTTATTTGAATTGAGTCATTTTATTTGGTTGGGGTTTGGATTGTTAGTCTTTAAAAATTCTATTAAAAGGAATCAAGATGCATTCAAAGGAGTTATGAAAATATATTGAGACAATAATTTTGAGAATATGATCCTTTTTTGAACCGAATCTTTACTCATTTGTACAACCCATTACCTGTGTGATAAAGTTATGATATGCTGGACAATCTCTCAAGCTGAACAAAATCTTCTACAACTACTAATTACTTGAAAAGACATCCACATTGATAAAGAAATAGATCATATGATTTCATTGTTCATATTCTAATTCATTATGGTTTCTTAGTATGTAACACCACTTAAAATCTCTCACATACACTCTATATTTTCTATTTATACTTTTACACATAAAATAATTATTCTTATTCTCTTTTTGTAGGTTCTAACTTCTAGATTATAAAGTACCATTTGGGTTTTGAATCCTCATATCTAAAGTTAGTGTTGTAATTAGTTTGTGACTCCCCATAAAAAATCCAATGTTTCATGGTTATACCACCACTAGAAAAGGATTTTTTAATAGGTCTATGAACCCCCTCAAAAATTAAATTAGTTCACAAATATCTATCATCGATTAGAGAGGTATAAAATTAAATAAGGCCCAATTTGGACTGAACTACTATAAAAAACATTCCTGTGTTCTTTACTCATTTTTTTGATAACTAACTCAAATAATTAAATTTAATAATCAATTTAAATAATCAATTTATTTATTTAATTTTTTTAATATAGTCTATTCACCCCCTTTAGACCATCTCTTATTACCCTATCATACCTAACAAAGAGGGTACACCTTTTTCATTTAACAACATCTCTATGTTTCATCACTTTCAATACATTTAAATTAATTCCATAACTATCTCATTTTACAATTTATTCATAACCACAACCTTTAACCATACTCCAAACCCATTTTTTAATAAGTACATGCCCGCTTTAACCATTTACCACTCCCCCCTTAATTATCTCACAACCCATTTAGCTTTTACTAGTTAATACAAACAACCCTTTATACCATGTTAACATGATAAAAGTAATTAAAATTGGTTTAATATCATAAAACCTTCAATTAATCTTTTAACAACTCAATTATCGTGTTCAAGGGAGTGGTACACCCCATGGGTGGCCTTAGGTTTGGTCTACTCATCATCAATGGATCCAATGTGGTCCGTGAAAGGTCCAACCCACCATTTAGACACCCAATTTATCATTACCTAATAAGGAATCAATTTTTAACACAATATCACACAAGAATAAACCATATACACAAGAATAAACATCAAGATTATGCAAAATAACTTGTAGACCACCTACCTCAAGATCCCACACAATTTCTGAATCAACCTTATCCATTTATTCATGAACAAACAACCCTTAATGCCCAACCTAATAATTCCATATAAAACAAAGGTTTAGAAATTTGGAAGGATATAAAATAACTCACAACGATTCTCTAAAAAAATGGAAGGAAATAGAGTTAAAGACTTACCAAGAGCTTCAATTCACACTAAATGACACTCTAAATGCCTAATAATTGAAGGAGAACCACCCTTGGATAGATTTGTAGGATTTGGTTTGTAACCCTTACAATTGGAAAGTTAATGTGGGATAAATCATGTGAAAATCATATAAAGGTTATAAGGGAAAACTGTCATTTTCCCTCTTTTAAAGAGGCATAAGGTTTGGATGCACTATTTTCCAAACTGCATGCCAACCGTGTGGTTCCCTCCATACAAGAGGAAACTGAGTCATACAGTTTTCCTAGAAACCTACACAATTTGAAAAACTATATGGTAGACACATGTTTTCCTTTTTCCAAGGGGCACAATCCACATGGTCTCTTGGGCACCACTCACATGGTTTTTAAACCATGCACCACACTCCACCAGACCACATGGTTATGGATCATGGTTAGCACTGACTATGAAACATGTATTGGATGACCAATTCCCCCCAATTTCATGTCTTGAACCCCTAGAACACCCATGAGACCCTTCTTACTCATTGTATGTATTCCGTTAACCAATTTAGGGGGAGTTAAATCAAAATTTAAATAGGAAGGTAACTCATCAAAAGGTCAGAATCTTAAAACCTGTCCATATTATAATAGATCATCCTTGAGCTGATCTCCCATGAATCACTAAGCCTATAAGGTAAAAAGGTTGGGACACTGGTCCCATATATTAGCTTCCTACTCCCAAGTTTCCACTTGAACAAGACCATCCTTCCACAACACTTAGACCAACGACATAGTCCTACCCTGAAAAAATTTATCACTGTGATCCACAACATGAATGGGATGCTCCTCAAAGGATGAATCAACATCAATATCAACATCATCAACATAAATCACATGATAAGGGTCAGAATGATACTTTTAAATCTATTACACATGAAATACATCATACATATCAGTATACCGCTATAGAAGATCCAATCGACAGACCACTAGTTTGATTTTATCCACTATCCCAAACAACTCAACATACCTAGGCATCACATTTCCCTATTTCCGAATCTGATAGTGACCAAATCTCGGTGACACCAGAAGTAACACCCCGTCACCCAACATAAACTAAAGTGGTTGATGGCGTTGATCAACATATGACTTATGCCTACTTTGTGTTGTATCCATATACTTCTATATCAACCGAACCTACTCTAAAATATCCTATATGAGACTTGACCCCAATAACCCCAATTATGCCAGTTATATCTAATAAAACATAGATATTTATGGAATACCATAGAGTTCCTCATATGGCATCTTCTGAATAGTCACATGATAATGGTTATTATAGGGGAACTCAACAAGCACTAGGTACTTCCCATAGGTTCCAAAAAAAATACAAAATTCATGCTCTCAGTATGTCCTCCAATACTTGTATAGAACATTCTGATCGCCCATCCTTCTATGAGATAAAATTGGTACGCAAAAACACCTAATTACCATGTGAATTCTACAAACCTTTCTAGAAGCATGTTGTGAAATAGGGGTCCCTATTTGAAACAATTCTCTAGGGCACCCCATGAAAACACACTATCTACCAAATGTATAATTCTCCCAAATAGTCAATAATAAAAGTCTCCCATATATAAAAGAAATGAGATAATTTTTTCAATAGATACATCATTACCCATATCACATCATTCTTCCAAGGATTCATTAGTAAGACCATAATAAAATCCATCATAACATTATCCTATTTTCATTCCAAAATGGGAAATGACTATAGTGAACTCCCAAGCCACTTATTCTCAGCTATCACTTACTGACACATGTAACACCATGTCACAAAACCAATGATCTAATTTTTCATTTCTGACCACTAATACCATCAAAGAATATCACAATGCATTTTGGTTAAACCAGGATGCACCGCCCATTTGGAGGCATGAAACTTGAACATTAGATCTTCCCTCATACATGTTGGAACAATAACAGAACCAATAACATGTATGATCACATCATCAATGATGGTCCAATCAAATGGTATTTCTCCACCATCAAATATATCCCTAAACACCAAACACACTGGGTCCTTATACCATATCATCTTGATTTGGCTTAGAAGAGAGGTATTGATAGATAAATACACAAGGGTTGTGTGTTCCATTCCCCCTAAACATATAGATACATTTTAGTGAAAAAATAAATCATTTTTACTCAGAACTATACTACTAAACTATCTAAGTTTATGTATTTAGTTTTAAAGAATCATCTACACTGTTCCCATTTACTGGTTTATACAACAACTCAAAATAGAAGGACTAAATATACTCAAACCATATTCACTACTGACGATTTAAATAATGTTAGGAAAAGATGTATTTAAGGCTCTCATGATCAGTAAAAATAGTGAACTTTTTTACTTAGAAGATAATTCCACCAACACTTTAAGGCATATACCACTGTAGCTAACTCAATATTGTGAATAAGATAGTTCCATTTATGTGGCCTCAAATTTCATGATCCATATTCCATGAATTGATCACTCTGCATTAATACTTTCTCAAGCCTAATCCCCGATGCATCATAAAATGGAGTATACTCTTCACCCAGTATGGGTAAGATCAAAATTGCTGATGTTTTCAAATACATCTTTAGTTCCTAGAAGAAATTCTCACATTCTCTAGACTATCCAAACTTTACAACCTTCTTGGTCAATCCTGAGAGTAGAACTTAAAAGAGAGAAAATTCTTTGATGAATCTTTAGTAGTAAATTGAAAAACCTAGAAATATTAAAATATAAAAAATTATTAGGCTTCTACCAAGAAATAAATTATTGAACCTTCTTATGGTCCACTCATACAACTTCCTATAAGATGATATAACCAAATAAATGTACCTTGTTCATAAGGAAATAGAACTTAGATATCTTGGAATATAGATAATACTCTCTCAGTGTAATAAAGATGATGTCAAGTTGTTTGGAATGATCATTATGAGTCTGGGAGTACACCAAGATTTCATAAATGAATACAATGACAAACTGGTCCAAGTACAGGTGAAATATTTAGTTCATCAAATCCACAAACATGGTAGGAGTGTTCATTAGCACAAATAGCACCAAAATGAACTCATAAAAACCATAACTACTCTTGAAATCCATCTATGGTAAATCAGAAGGTCTCATCCTCAGTTGATGATACCCTAATCTCAAATCAATCTTAGAAAACACACAGGAACCCTTCAACTGATCAAAAATATTATTGATGAATGGAAAAGGATATCAATTCTTAATCTCTATCTGGTTCAGATTTTGATAATCGACACATAAATGTAAGGTTCGATCTACCTTCTTAGTAAACAGTACATATATCCCTAAGGTGACATACTCAGATGGATAAATACTTTATCCTATAACTCCTCCAACTATGTCTTGAGCACTTGAATCTCTGTTGGTTCCATTCTATAAGGTAGAATAGAAATTGTCATAGCTCCTAGAATCAACTCAATTGTGAACTCATCCTCCCTCTCAGGTGGAAGTCCTAAAAAATATTCAGGAAAAACATCCTAGAACTGATCCACTATAGGGGAAGAAACTATGTTACACTCAATCATAATAAAAAATAATACTTTCCACCTAGGCTATGAGCTCACAAAACTTTCACTGGACTAGCCTTGCACATCCCACCTGGATTTTCCATTCCCCATGATGTATATAAATGTCACCCTTAGGATATGTGAAACTTAATATCCTACTATAATAATTAGTATAAGACTGGTATATAACCAACCATTCCAGTCCCACTATCTGGTAAAATCCCAACATCTTAAGAATATAAAACTCCCAAAGGAGATAGTACCCACCAACATTGAGGGAATACTCCTTAAATCATTGGATACCCTCTAATCATACTCCCAATGGAATGTCGATTGACATAACCCCATACATAAAATCCATTACCATACCCAAAACATTAAAAAACCTGATAGATATAAAAGAGTGAGAATATTTGGTATTAAATAAAGCATCAGAAAGCATGGAAGCTATAATAATAATACCTCAGACTGTCGATGTCCTAGCCTCACTGCCATCCAGAGTAAGCTAAATTTCATGAAGTTATCCTATTACCCAACCCTAGGATTCTATCTAAGTCCCTTTAAATACACTTACCTGCTGATATGAACAATGATGTCCTAAAGTACCTCATCACCCACCCTGAATGGAATGGAAAATATAGCTCCAACTATCGAATTGATATGGGGTAGAATATCCCCTCCCAACACTCTATATAAGCCTAGGTCCTCCATCACCACTTGTTTATCAAGGGTTCCAACCAAAACTATGTACATGACCCATTCTACCACAAGATATTCACTCCACTAGTTATTGAGGAAACTGACCACATATGTGACTAGGTCTTCCACACTGATAGGAGAACACTTAGTCTCCACCCTGAGAGGGTGATCCTCTACCCTGGATACTTTTTCCACCTCTACCCTAGTGAAAGATATCATAATAGTGCCTCCTACTATCTGAGGATACACTACCTGACCGCATATCTAAAACCATCTATCTAGAACAAAAATCCTCTTTCATATTACCCTTATAAATGATCACTAGATTCACTACGTAAGAAAACTTCCCTAAATGGAAGATATTCACATAGGACCTGATCTCTCATATAAGTCCATCTTGATTTTTTCCCATAGTAGCCTCATCTCCCAACAACATAATAATAAAATGTTTCAAGTCAATGAATAATAAATCATAATCAATTACTAACATAGTCGCTTGGTCCAACCTCATAAACCTAGAAAATCACTCCTATCTCAGGGTCTCTAGGTAAAAATGCAACATGAATGTCACTTGTAAGTCCTTCTATGCCATACCCTCTGTCT
Source organism: Viscum album (assembly GCA_963277665.1). Classification (NCBI taxonomy): domain Eukaryota; kingdom Viridiplantae; phylum Streptophyta; class Magnoliopsida; order Santalales; family Viscaceae; genus Viscum; species Viscum album. The sequence goes on along the minus strand of OY728163.1, from coordinate 372,749,271 downwards.
GCTCAGCATGAACCTGTATATCCCAATAGTGATTCACTGATCCTCATAACATATATTCCATCTGATTGACCCTTTTATATAAAGGGGTGTTTAACAAATCCAGTGTCATCTATATATACTCAATCCATAACTTTTCTACCTTAGGCCCACTCTCTCTGAAAAAAGTAAAAAGGTGTTGTAACTGAAACTCCCTCATAAACTAAAAGATACTTAGAGCTGAATACCCTAGGTCTCTCTCCTAAAATATCATAAACTTGGTGAAATTATCCTAAGACTGTTCTCCATTCCCATTTCTTGGAACCAAAGGGGGTCCTTACCCCATTACTGGAGGTACATTATCTGCAATTATATCCTATCACCCTAACGATAAACATCATTATAGTGGAATATATCTACAATTCCAAACAACATTTTAGGGAACATAACAATCAATTAATAGATATACAAGAGGGTTCACTACTATCCATAATATGCTAATTCACATACACTATCCCAGTGATCATAAATTTAGTACAATCCCATCACCCAACCATCCCTATTTGAGGCCATGGATAACTCTCAGTAAACCAAATTCCATATTTTATAAGACTAAAATTTGATACTATTTCAACATCTTTTAATCTTCAAATAGTTACAAATTACGTATTAGGAACCATTTAAACCACTTTAATTCAGATCTTTCAGTTTAAAATAGTTTCAATTTTTTATTAGACACCACTTTTAATACCATAAAAGAAATAGAAAAGAACTCTATTTCTCACAACCCACATTATTTACCATGTGTTCTTAATATGATGAATGTCACATAAATCCTTGAGTGCATAAAATGATTCATGCATGTACATCCTCATTCCATACCAACACATGAGTAAATTCTCAAAAAATAAGAACATCACACCACATGTGAATCACCAAAGGTGAAATAAAATCCAACTATAACAAGAGAACATCAAGAACTTCAATCCCACTCCAGGGAACTTGGGTTTTCTCTTATACATGGGTTAAATAATCCCATGCATGATACCATAACAAAAGTTTGACAGATCCTAGCAACATATATACCTTTCCCAAATAATAAACCAACATAAAAGAGAAACACTCAGACACCACTTTGTAATGTGTCAGACCAGGTGCCACTAAACTGATGCCTTGAACCGGTTCACCACATGACCTCAGGTGCACCTCCCCATATTCCATAAGATACCGACTAACAATGAGGGTTTGATGAAACACATGGGGATACTATACCCTCTTTACCAAATTAAACTAACAAATAAAACCATAATAAACATTGACATGCAATATGTAACACCCCAATCTTCCATGATACGTTTCCATTTGAATAATGCAATAGCTTGCAATGTACGCAATTTCGAGATTCTAACACACCGTGACCAATCAAACTAGCCGTTATGAATAATAATACCCAATTTTTTAAATTTTATAAATTTTAGTTTTCAAAATGGAATTCATTTTTGAATTCTAAATATCGAAATTATCTTAGGGTGAATTTTTGGTATTTTTCTGAAAAACTTTCAATTTTTGATGAATAGTGAAAACACTACGTTATCGGTTAAAACCAAATTTTTATTTAAATAATTATTTATTTTATTTAAATTTATTTTAGGTCAAAATAGATACATAATACCAATATAATTTCAATGTAATTCATTGGAATCAATTTATAATAAGTTTAGATATATAAGATTTTTATTAAACTTTTTACTGTCTTTTACCCACCTCCTAGGAGCATTTGCAAATTTGCATAAAACTTAATTTTACAGCTTCTTTGAGTTGAATTTCAAAAATATGAGAAAAATGGTTAATATCAGTAAGTAAAATGTGGTTCAATAAGATGAACATAATTTTAGGTGAATAGTAACTTTTGACTTTTATTTACCACAGTTAAAAGTAAATAGGGTAATTAAGGGTAAAAATGATATCATAATTACCCTAACACATGTCCTAATTCTATTGGATAAGTATAATTCGACCAAAAAAAACCTTAGGAATAAAATATGATCCTCTTTGGTCCACTTGGATTAGATTAGGACATTTATTATTATTTTATTTAAAGAAGAGTTAAAAGAGTTAAATTCAAAGTTTAATAACTAAACCATTTTTAATATAGGGTTAAACACAATATAAATTCAACTATAAATATTAATTATAAAGATAAAAATATTTCCTACATAATATAATTTTATTTATAATTTTTATACATTAAATAATTTAATTTATTTATGACACAATGATGATGTAGTAATTACCTTATTAATGAAATATTAAAATAATTGATATTATAAATATCCAAATAAATGTAAATTAAAACTTATGATGAATTCTACTAATTTTATAGGTTAATATGACATGTTAGGATTGGTTAAATAAATTGTATTCTAAGTGATAAAGTTTTTATGGCTTTCAAAAAAATCAAATGCTAAATAGTGTCAAAATCGACATAATTGAGTTTTTAAAACAAATACTATATTATTAATTGATATAATATTCCTAAAAATCTAAGGTTCAGAAAAAGGACTTATATAAGGTTATATATATTAATAATTAACCACTTGGGGTTCTCTTGGCTTGTTATAGTAAGTTTATTAACCATATAATATAAAAATACAAAGAGACATGGTAAATGTCAAACTATTTAAATAAGAGTTAAATCTAAAATATAAGGTTAATATGATGACCTAAACCTATATAAAACCTATTGGTTGATATTTTTTAGACCCATAACCACCTTATACTCTAAATAATTTATTTTGGAGCCAATAAAAAACAAAAATTATTTTATTATAAAATAATAGTTCAAGATTTTCCTAAAGTGACCCTCACCTGTCTTATAAAAGGCCACTTCCCCTTCTATTAATTTCACACCTAAAAATACGTTTTTCTTGGCCAAAACCTTCCCAAATATCCTCTAAACTATCCTACCTTCAATATAGAGGACTTAATTTGATCATAAATCCAACCTAAGGATCCCTTTTGACCAAATCAAAAGAAAGAACCTGAAGAAGAGGTAAATATTTCATCACCTATTTCAAGTTATTTTCTTCTTCCACTTCCTATTTCTTTGTTGTTTCCATTCTTAAATAATAACTCTAGTATATTATATATACTGTGATTTTATTATAAAAATGGTACAACCATATTCATTATTCAAACCATCATATGAATGACAAAGTCACCATACGTGCGTACGTACGGCTTACCGTCTCCACATCGTGGTGTAGTTTGTTATTCAAACACTTAATTATTTGGATGGGTATAATAATGAGTATAACTGATGTAAACAGTATATATAACATTATATTGATTCTGTATATATGATATACCACCCAATTACATACAATTTCACCATCAATATAATGATATTGTCGCTCGTGCATACGTACGGATTACCGTCTCCACGAACGCGATGAGATTCATTCCCCATCATAATAATTCAAGAATAATTTTCATTTTATGATTAAAAATAATGTTTAAGAACTTAATATCATTCTGTATATGAATAAAATACATCATATCCATAACAAACATGTCTTACGTAACCGAGCATATAAAAGAAAACAGATGAGTTAACACCTGAAATGATGATATTACTGAAATATTATTAACAAAGCAATATTAGAGGATCATATATGATATAATATTTATGTATATAGTTTTTTTATAATTTAATAACAATTATTTAACTATTATACATGAGTTTAACATACCCTTGACCAAGGAAAAGTACAAGGTAAGAGTTAATTCCACAATCTCTTTATTATCCGAGGTTGTTTTTACGTAAGTATCTACTGGGACCTCTTTATCATCCACATCCATGTTTTCTTAAAAAAGTTTTTCAAAACATTTTTAATCTTTACTAGACAATGGTTTAAAGTCATTTATACTCTTATTTTACCTTATATGTTTTGAAATTAATCTTTCCGTCATTTTCCATACAAGGTACTTTATGACTTTTTCGAAAAAAAATTAAGGTAAGAATGTTTTTTAACTTATACGGCGAGTGCAATTATTTTCTACCATTATAACATCATTGAAAATTCCCTTACAAGATTATAATTTTTTTTTTCAAAATAAATGTTTTTTTTATAATTATATTACTTTTAAATGATTTCAAAATAGATAGAGATATTTCTCTAAAAAAAGTTTTGATTTCATCTATGTCAACGTCCTTTTGATGGATTTTAAGATTGTTTGAAGTTGATTTATTATGATACAAATCTTCCATATTATATTGAAGTTTTTGTGATATTATTGACTGTGGATGTGTTAATCTTATACCATTCATGGTTTATGGATAAATTATTGACATTTTGTATGCTAGTTTTAATACGAATGTTTATGTTATGTTTAAACCTTTTCATATAAGGAATGCATTGCACTTAGTAAGTGATGGGTGGAGCCCACTATAGCTCCTCAATGAATTTATAGGTCTCATGAGACAACTAGTGTCTTGTAACAAGGCCTTGAAAAAATCTTATTTTTAGTCTTAGAACAAGGCTTTGACTATGTGGTTATTAAGTCTGGCATTATGCATTCCATCATCATGAAAGTGGCGATTGATATTGTATGTGATTATTCGACTATTAGAATATTCATATGAATATGTAAATGAAATTATTTGATTTTTTATTTTCCATATTATTCTGAAGTTTAAGTTTAAAAGAATTTTGTTTTAGTCTAATACATTGCCTTAAATGTTTATGCTTATTTATGAAAGTTTCCGCTATATTGTTATCCTTACTGAGCATATGAGATCACCCCTTTCTATGTTTTATTTTACCCAGGATGTGAATAAGTATTTTATGGTTGACCTGCAGGGATAGGCTAAGTATATAAGTGTTCTCAAAAGGGGAAAAATGTTGTTGATGTTTTTATTTCATGATGTAATGTAAAACTTATGAATGTATCTAGTACTTCCAATGATACTAAATTGATCGGTATTTCAGGACATGATTCCTTGTATCATGCCAATGTTATGTAATAATGCAATGACTCTGGGTAATTGGGGTCATGTAGTTACACAATAATGATCAATAACCCAACATCACATAACCAATTCCAAAAATTGGATAATTAGAGCAATCCAAAATAATAAGTATGTCTTTTCATGATGGTCTAAAGTGCCAGTTAGAAAAAAATAAGACACCAAAGATAATCCATATAATAGGTATCAATTACGTGCTCTATCCCAAATCACCCATATATCATAGGGACCTTTCCCTTTTTCATCCCAACAAACATCAATTTTTCTTAGGTACACAATGGCGGACCAAGCAGGGTGTGGGTATAAATTAGTAGGCCACCACCAATGGTGTCTACAATAATATTCACATCATGTCCATACTAGGGGATCATAGAGAATTAATATGAAATCCCAACCATACCATGCATTGGTGGGTCCTAGAGAATTAGTCTATTCTGACCTAAATTTAAGGAGCCTTAGTACAACATCCCAACCACACCATCAATCATGATTACCAAGGTTCATAATTAGCGACCTTTTATCAAACAATAACTATAAGGGTGAACCTTTTTCATTTAATATCATTTATATGGTTCATCACTTTCAATACATTTAAATCAATTCCACAACTATCATATTTTACCATTTATCCATAACTAAAACCATTAAACATACTCACAACCCATTTTATAATTAGGACATTCCCCCTTTAACCATTTACCACTTACCCCTTTAATTATCTCACAACCCATTTAGCTTTACAAGTTAATCCAAACAACCCTTTATACCATTTTAACATGCTAAATATAATTAAAATTGGTTTAATATCATAAAATATTCAATTCATCATTTAATAACTCAATTATATTGTTCAAGGGAGTGGCACACCCCATGGGTGGCCTTAGGCTTGGTTTACTCATCATTAATGGATCCAAAAAGTTTTGTGTAAGGTTTAACACACCATTTTGACACCCAATTTATCATTACCTAATAAGGAATCAACATCACAATGCAACAACATAAAATCACAAACCAAAAACACAAGAATGAATATCAAGACTATAGGAAATAACTTGTAGACCACCTACCTCAAGATCACAGACAATTTATTGCTCAACTTTATCCCTTGATTCAAGACCAAAAAACCATCAATATCAAACTTAATAATTCCATATAAAAAATGGGTTTAGGGATTAAAAAGTATTTAAAATAACTCAAAATTATTCTACTAGAAAATAGAAGGAAAAATATTCAAAGACTTATGGGTATTTTGATTTGCACTAAACGACACTCTAAATGACTAAGAATCAAATGAGAATTACCCTTGGAGATATTGAGGGGATTTATTTCATAACCCTTACAATTGGATAAGAAATGGGGGATAAATTTGGTGAAAATCATATAAAGTTAAGAAGGAAAAAATCATCATTTCCCTCTTTTAAAGAGGCACATAGTTTTGCCGCATAGTTTCCAAACCATACAGTTAAGCAACACCCTCTACTAGGCCACAGAATTATGGTGAACAATTGGTACTAGCCATGTTCCAACCATGAAACATGCAATTGATGGACACTTTCCCCCATTTTCATGTCCCAAACCCCCATAACACCCCTGATACCCTCCCTACTTCTGATAATCATTGCCTTAAGAAAATTTAAATGGAGTTAAATCAAAATTTAAATAATAATGTACCTCATCGAATGGTCAGGATCTTAAAAATTATTACAATAACGTTCATAATAATCATAATACAACCATATTAAAATCAATATAGTTTTATGCTGAAATCCATTTTTTATAATTATTTATTTTTTAAAATATAAAACTTTTGAATATACTGATAAACAATTCTAAAAATGGGATTTTCAAAAAAAAATCAGTTAAATTAAAGTTATTTCATCCACTAACACAACCAATCCAACAAATTTATTCTAATAAGTGGATACCTATATTTTTTATGTGTGTTTATAAAAATTAAAATTATTCATTGGAATAAATGTTGGGCTTAGTATGATCATCTAATGATCTTTTTTAGAGGAAGACAATACAAAACAAAAAAAAACTATTTCAAGAATTCAACATGTAAATAATACCATAAAACATAGTACAAATAAATAATCTATTGCAACAGCTTCAATTTTCATCCTTCAAAGAAGAATGGTTGATGGAGACCATGAGGAGCAATGGACGAATGCACTCTGATTCTATGGTGATAAAATGACCACTTGGATCCATGATTATATAATGAGGATACCTGAATTTAAAATAGGTGCTAGATACTTCATTGTGAAATGATAAACATCACTCTAGGAAGATTAAGGTTTCAACTATATCTTGGAAATCTCATACCGCATGAATAGAAGAGAACACATTCTATTTTAAAGATGAAGTTTGAGGCTTACACCTTATAACACATCTCACACATTTATTTCCATTGGGTATTTATTCATTGAACTCACTTCAATGAGAAAACAAAAAGTTATGAATGCACTAAACTTTTTTTTGAAGAAAAATGAAACCATTTTGGGAGATATTAATAATATATATATCACAAACACACACACATTATATTTCGACATCACATGTATTAAAAATACATGCATTTTAGGATCCTAGTTTTTCCTCAAGGTATGAATCCTTTTTTTAATTTTCATTAAACCTATCATTTTTTCATGAATGGAAGTTCCCAAGGGATTAGTGGAGGTTTTAGGAGTGTTTTAAATGACTTAGAGACCCAAAGTTAAGGTTTTTGGAGAAGAAGTAAGAGGTTCATGGTTAGCGTATAGTTTGGTTAATAATGTAGCTCAACCGTGTAGCCCAAAAATGGAAGAGCATGATTATTTTAACCATGATAATGGTCCTGGTAAACCATGAAACCACTTTAATTTATTATAGGTTTAGCACACATGGTTTGTTCATGGTTTTTCTAACCATTCACTTAAACCATGCGAGGTGTAGTGAACTTGGATATTAGGTGCTCATAGTTGGTTTATAATTTGTCTAACAGTGTGGAAAAACCATGAATACTATTAAAAAGCATGGAAATTACCTTTTAGCCCCTCCTTTACTTTAAAATCTAAAATACATCTCCCCATTTCATTTTCATAGTAGCAGTCACCCAAAGATCTCCCTCTTCCTCTTTGAGATCCTTGGTAGATCTACCTTATTTGATATATATTTCCCTTATCATAGGTTGCATTGGATCACCCTCAATAAGTATAACACTCATTTTCCTTCTTTATTCAGTTTTCTTTGCTGTCTTTAGGGTTATACCCATGTGATCTAATATATCCTATTTTTAGGGATTTTTTATATTTTTTCTTATTCCATCCCAAATGTGAAGCCAATACTCGATGAGGAGTATTCTATTGGGATAAGTTAGGTGTTCTATTACTTTTACCTAAAAGTATAGATTCTTATGACATGTGCCATTATATCAGACACAATAATTTTCATGTGTTTCACCCAAAATGTGTAACTCCTTAAATTATTCATCTAGGACATGAATTTGAAGTTCCATGAGACCATTGAAACTATTGAAGGTTAATGAACTCAATGTGAACCACCCCTTAGGGTGTGTCAGATTAAATTTCCTTAACAACCTTTCTTTTCTTATAACCAAAACCCCATTAAGGTGTGTTTGGATCATCACTTGTAATTTTAATGAAAAAAATGAATTAATTAAATTTCTAACTGGTATGGATACTTTACATGGACCTTATTATCACTCATTATATCATTATTGATTAATGTTATGAACCTAGATCACTGTAAAGTAGTGACCTTCCTTGATTTAGACTTGGATTCTTAACCTAGAGTGCCTTGGGAAAACTCATAGGATTCCAACTGATTCATTTCTTCATCTTCTTCATACCACACTTGGATTCAATCAATGTATTATATCATGAATTACTCATATAAAAACCAACAATTCAATTGCATACTATAGAAAATATGAATACTAGGGACAAGCTCCTAGGATTCTTCCTAATTTCCTTAGACACATATTGCCTTAGATGAGCTTCTTAGACTCCAATAAATTATATCTTGAGATTACCTTGTAATTTTCCTTAGGATTGGTTAGTAACTTTTAGGGTGGAATTCCAAGGTTTCATCCCTTGTATTACAATCATAACCCATAGCCTAACATCTCAGTTGATCACTGCGAGTAGGCTTGACTTTATAAATTAATGGATTCCATGGGTCACCTGTGGATCCCTTTTGATTATTATACCCATATTCCATGTCTATGTTCCTTGGGTTCCTGTCCAGTTAATGGTCATATGCTAAGAGACATCTGACTTAGACTGAAGAAGGTAGGGTCAGCCAGGTATCCCATGAAGAGCCTGAGCTTGACATGGTTTATATTTACTTTATTGATTTACATTTATTATAGCCAAACACTATTACATTATATATTCAAATAATGGATTTGTATTAAACACTATTGGTGGTGCCTATTGAGTTTTACTCACACCTTGTTCGGGCCGCTATTTGGTACCCGAATAGAATTCATGGATAATTGTAAAGATAAAAGTAAGTGCCTGACTACATATGCTTTATTTCTTTTTAGGATGGGAGCTTGGTAGCAGATGAATGATCTAGTGCTCAAGATTCTCATGGAGATAATTGTTTTTAGTCATTTTTTTATTCTTTTTTTATATTGGTACTATTTTCCGCCTCCTTCTATGTCTTCCTGTTACATATTTTGTATAGCCAAGACATCATTCTTATATAGTATTGTTTATTATTTATGTCTTTTTATTATTATCTGGATGGTTTATTTTTGTTTCCTCATATTTCCTATATGATTATTTATTATTCCAATATTTTATATTACTTCTATGATTCAATTTGATAAATAGGGTGTAGTCTCCCCACCATATAACCATACACCCTTTCTACTAGTCAGAAACCTATGGCGTATGTGAATTCATTATTAAGGCCATGTGTCCCTTAGTTTCAGTTACTTATGATTGAACTGGTCTTGGGATGTCACATAGTGGCATCAAATTCTTTCTTTTACTTGTCTTAATTTTTTAGGTTTGTAGACTGGATACTAGGAAGTGTTAGAACTTGGTAATAAGCAATGTATGGGAGTAGCTAACCCAAGTTCAGGGGAAATCCAAGTTTCCTTGGAAGGGAATCATTATTATGGTTTTTTCTTATTACATTTGTACTAATTTCACCATTGGTTGACACACATTCCTTACGATGTTGTGTTTTATATATTTTCTACCCTTGGATGATATGAAAAGGAAGTAATATATCATGCATAATTATAGGCATGTATGGATTTATATTCCATGTCATGCATATCTCATTTCTTGATTTTTTTATTTCTTAGTGTATGTGTATTGACTGCTATGTTAGTAATTTCTAATGTTTCATTCAGGAAAATAATAAATAAATTTTGGTTATTTAAAGTGTCTACATTAACCTAAATGGTGTTTTCTCACATAGTTTAATGGTGGAACCATACTTAACCAATTTTTAAATGGTTTAAGCTATATAACCTTGGTTATATAATCTGAAACTTTTAGATAGCTACAGTTAAATAAAATTCTCATTGAAATTTTTATTTTTATGCCTATATAAATTGGGAATGATAATATGTATAACTGAACCATCATATATAGACTTGATACATTCTAAGACCAAATGCAAAAGGATGGTTGTAGTTAAATACAATGCTAATTTTAACTTATAAATTTTATGTATTTATAACTTGGGAATGAAAATTCATATAACTATACCATTATATGTTCACTTGATAAAACAAATTTCTAATATTGAAAAATGGATATTATCAAATAGGGATGCCAATTACAACTTAAAGATCATTTTCCTCTATGTATTGTAATTAAAACACCATATAATAGAACCCTTATGATTAATACTTGAATATTACCATTAGAATTAACTTTAGAAGTGGTTAGTTTGGGTAGTTTATCTCTTGTAGCAAGGCCTTATACCTATCATGTTTCCCTATCTGTAATATCTTTTACTGTCTGTTGTAGATTTATGCCACTATGGAGACCTCAAATAAAATGCGAGGAAGGTGGAGATGACTATGATCTTGAAGTGGTGGGACCTAAACCACCAATAGTTCCACCCATGATACCTCATGTGGTACCATCTTTTGTTCTTGTACTGGGAATTGATGCTCATGTAAAGACCCATGTTTTTCTAGATTGTGAAATTGATAAGAAATTTGAATTTTTTCTTTTATATTTTTATGTGGGGTATAATTGACTTTTCCCCTAGTAAATTATATCAGATATTTTTTTGGACTACTTAATTATTTCTAGAATAAAGTGTTTACCCTAAGACAAGAGTTTGGTGAAAATATGAGCTGTTTGAACTTTCATTGGATAATAATTATTTGATATTTAATTGATTAAATATTAATTTATTCATGTACATTCATTCATAGATATATTTTAAATTGAGTGTTAGATTGAAATTTTACCTCCACGGTTGATTCCAAAACATAGGGGTTTTTCTCAGTAATTATATAAACTAATATCGAGAATTAAGGTCCTACCCAAACACCTTTTTATTTTTATTTTTTTATTCCTTTTATTTTACCCTTTTCTTTCTCATCCTCCAATAGATTCTTGAATATTACCCACTTTGGGATTATCCTTTATACATTTTTAGAGAGGATAGGGATACATAGAGAGAGAGATAGAGATAGATATAGAGGGTGGTAATAAGGGAGGTTCCATCATAGACCTCGGGAGAAGCCAAACAGTCATGCGACAAAGGTAGAATGTGAATCAGTGCAAAGCTTCAGTGGATTCCTCCCAAAGGTAGTAATATTTTAAGTTTTTATTGTAAATCCATATATATTTACTAGTTTCAAGTTTTAAGTTCCTTTCATGGCTGATAAGGATCCCCTATAGTCAATTTATAGCTATTTTGGGGAGAATGGGGGTTTCAGGCCATTCTCAGGGGTTTCCCATTCAGAAATCCTAATCGCACGACATGTGGTTTATTGAACACATGTCATGCATTATTCCTATTTGGAGAAGATGATTTTTTTTGAAGTGCATGTCATGTAGTTTCACTCTGCGTGTGGATAATTATATGTATAGACATCCCGGGTTGGGGAACTTGGTAGTGTAGGGTACACGACCATTCCCCGCGCGGGGTACATGCCATGTAGAAGTGCACACCTTGATGAAACACATGGATATGACATTTGTGTTACACATATAGGTACCCCATGTAGGTTACATTCCATGTACATGATTTAAATGTTGTTTAGTTGGTTTTTACATGCCAATTCTAACTGTAGTATACGCCCATGTGAGTCTTTGAGAGTAAACATTGTGTACTTAGGTATACATGCCATATACTTCTCCCCTACTACCCCTTTAAGGGTTTTCCATGTTTTATGACCTGAAGTCATAATTGGATATAAAATCAGTCTATTTTGATTATTTTTACACATATATCATGATGGTGTAACCCTTGGGGTAATTTGAGGACTCCTAAATAGATTTTTGGGGAGAGTGATCTATGAAGGATATGTTCTACCTATCGTAAATGGATTCAGAGGTCTTAGGAGTGAGAAGTGGGATGGTACCTAGATGAGGGTTATAAGAATAGTTGGTGGACTTAGAATGATATTTCAAATGCCCCAATTTGGTTAAATGTCTTGGTACAATCCTTGGTTAGTGGGGCTAAGATGAAACTTGAGGAGACAGATAGGATGGGTGTTTAGGCCAACCTTGAGTGGGACCTTGATATGATATGGGGCATGATCCATATACCTAGAATAATATTTAAGTGGATTTAACTTGAGGCTAAGAGTCTATTTTGTGTGTTGAAATTCTTAGAATGTGTGTTTACCTAGCGATACTAGAGTGTGGTCAAGGATCTCTCTTGGGATTCCTCCCCTTATGTTATGACATATAGGATCCTAATAAGGATGACTCTAGATATGTACTGATTACTAAGAACCCAAGACGAATTCCTCTACTTATGTTCTAAATTATAGGACCCAAAGAGGGATTCCTCTACTTATGTATGGATCTAAAGGATCCCATAAGGGATAACTCTGTTATGTATTGATCTAAGGGACCCTAGTGGGTGCTCCGACAGTTGACCGAAACCGAGCAAGAACATTATGCGTTTGGGTGGAGATAATAGTGGGTGTCACCTAAAACCCTTGTCAAACTTGTAAGCCTGAGGGGTTGTGGAATTAGTGATTGGTTTATGCATTCAACTAACCTCAATCTTTTATTTATATTTTTTATCCAGTTATTATTGAAAAAACTATGATTTTTAGATGTGATTCCTAGATTTTTTCCCATGGGGCATGATGCGATGTGGTGTAATGGTGGGGATTCTAGAGGTATTTCTTAGGATCCACCTCATGATCCTTATTTTTTTTAATTATACCATTATAAGAAGTCCCACTTGTCACTATGATTCCTACCTATACAGAGATTATAGAGTATGTTTCTAAGTTTATCTCAAGACCCCTCCTTGTTGGTGTTATCCAATGGATGATTAACTCTCTAGGATCCAAGTGATGCAAGATATTTTCAGGTGGGTGAATTTCTCCCTAGAATAGGATGTTGACAAGATCCCTAAGGATTGATGATGATCTCCTCAATTGATACCTAGGATACTCCCTAGGGTTAGGTGGGTGCACCATTACTAATTTTCGTACACTTGTATGGGAATAGACTATTGAGTTATTTATTTAATGATGTCAAGTTTTATCTTATATCTAGAGGTTATTCCTTTTATATCACCTAAGGTTCACCCCTTAGGGATTTATTCAAGCTCCAATGCCATGATTTCCTATGGACCAAGACCTAGGAATCAAACATCAGTATGGACTACACATGGATTGAGTTGTATGACATATAAGTAAATTCAAAGAATGTCCTATTGATACCTGGAATCCTTATATATTGGATATGGGTATGGGTGATCCATGGATTGGAATTTTATCATGTTGGGAAAAAATCCCTCAAGGTAACATTTTAGTGTTTTTAGGTTGATTAAGTTTGTTTAAAAATCATGTTTACATGGTTAGTTGTGGAATTATGGAGAGATTTTTGACAAGGTTTGTTGAAAAAGGTCCAATATAAAGTAAATGATGCTCTGGAGGCAGTAAAAAACGAGCATATACAAGGTGAAGTAGTTTCCCAGTGTTTGTTAATTTTTTTGGGGTCCAAAATATAGAGGATGGAGATATGTGTTTTTAGAAAAGAAAGTTGCACACAAGATTGAAGGTTGTTTAGAAAGGTATGCATAAGGCATGTTTTGGGATCACTACATCAGAGTATGAAAAAGGCAATAAGTGTGTGATATATTTGAATTTGTGTGAAAGATGAGTTTGTGCGCTAAAGGAAAATTTGAGTTCACCCGTGAAATAAAAATGAAGTGATATGTGTGAAAGATAGTTACACACTAAATGAGACATAAAACATGGTTTTATGTTCTCTAATAAATCTTACGTGTGTAAAGAAAGATGTGTAAGAATCATGAACGTAGGGTCGATGGGGTCTATAAATAAGCAGCTATCCCCTTCATTCCAGTATCTAAACCTTTAGAGAAATATAGGGATTTGAATCATATAAAAATTGTGTGCAAAAGGAGTTGCATGTAAGAAAGGAGTTTTTCATAAGAAAGGAGTTGTTCATAAGAAGATAGTTTCATGTAAAGTAAAAAAATTTCACAAAAGAGGGTTTTCCATGATAGCACATGGTAGTTGGGAGTTCTACACCTAAACTAAAATGTTTTGCGCAAGGTTTTAATGTTGTGTGCAAGAAACTTGAAGGTTGTGAGAAAGATATAGGTTTTATATTAATTCTGTTGCAAATGGGTTTTAATCAAGTGGGTAAAAGTAGAACTTAACGATACACTAAATGAGGGGTAAAATATACCGATTCAAGAGATCAAAGTTGATTCTTCTGGAGGATCAGTGAGAAAACTTCAGTTGAGAGAGTAGTAAGCTTTCATATCTTGATTGATTGTAAAATAGGAGGGACAATGAGTACTCTCCAAACTTTGTAATAGTAGTTAACTATACCGGATTTGGTAAATTGGCACATTAACTTTTTTATGCTCCTTGAACATAGCCTAGTTCAGGTGAACTAAGTAAAATTTCTGTGTCTCGTGCCTTCTTTCATTTCTATTCATATATTTCTATGGGAAAGGGAGAGAAAAGTGTTTTATTTAATGAAAAAACAAGATCCAAAGGGGAATTTCTTTTAATATACCATACCCTTGATTCCCCCCTTCTTAGGGTATTTAACCTCGTTGGGATAATAATTGGTATCAGAGCCAAAGGATAATTTCATTGTTTCTCTCATGGAGGTTGTTAATCATAAAGGGATTCCGATCTTCAAAGGAATTTTTTTTTGATTATGGAAGAATTGAATGCAACACTACTTCTGATTTTTAGGTATAGATGTCTTTACAGTAGTGATGCATGGTATGTCATCCAATGTGGATAGTGGTGCTTTATCAGAAGATGAACAAAGGGAATTAGATACGTAGTGACACCAAAGGAATCAATTATTTGAGGGGATCCATATCAAATGATATATATATAAAGGTAATGTCTTTTAAGACATCAAATTATATATGAGAAAAGTTTCTAAATATTTATAAGGTAAACTCAAAAGTTATAGAATCAAATATGAAAGTTTAGTGGAATAAGTATAAATATCTTATAACACACTCTAATGATTTTGTTGATTCATTATTTGATTGGGTGGATGTTGTTGTGAAAAAAATGCATGGTCTTAAAGAAATTATTGAATATGTAAATATTTTTAAGTGTATATTGAGAAGACTTCTACCCCAGTTCAATTCGAAAGTTTCTGTGTTGGAGGATATAGATCCAAAGGAGTTGACATTGGATAGATTGCACAATACTCTTGTCACATATGAGATGAGAAGTTTGGAAATTTAGTCTGTAGAGAAATGGAATTCCAAATAGATGGAATTCAAGGATGTGAATAAGATCACCATTGAAGATATTCAGGAAGAAGAAGATATGGATGAGGTGATGTCATTCCTTTCTTCAAATCTACAGAGAGGGAAGGGAAAGTTTAAATGGAAACTTCCACTAGAATGATTTTGATGTGGAAAGGTTGTACATATTGTAGTAATGTGACCTAAGAAGTTTCAAGAAGATGATGACGATGAATTTGAAATTACCATGAAGAAGTAAGAAACCTACGTGAAAGGAAATAAAATGTTTAAGATAAATTTATTCAAAAAGAAGAATCTTCTTTCACAAGAACGTGATAGTTCAGATGAATTTGAAGTTGAAGAGATGGAAAACTAAAAATATCATTGGAAAAATTATATTTTGGTAGCTACAGGTAGCCTCCATAAAAAAGAATAAGGTTATAATGATAAATAATAATTCAAAGGAAGATTTTATATGCAGGTTGAATTAGAATCCTCTCTTGATAAGATAGATTTTTAGAGAGATAAAACAAGAAATCTAAAAATGTGGTTTGTGATGCCAAAAACTATATACAACAACAAGAATAAGAGAAGTATAAGCTGATGGAAGAAATTTAAAATCCTAAGTATTCATTGCTAATGGAATTAGAAAAATTTAGTGAGTGCAAGCTCAAAGTTGAAGAACATAAAAGGGAAGTATAAGGTTTGAATAACACAATGAAAGATCAAATCAAACATATTTAAGAACTTGAAGAAGAAATTTTCAGCCTAAGGAAAAGTGTTAAAGATCATGAAAACTATCAACTCCCAATATGGAATCAGAAAAACTGATCATTCAGAATATATAAAAGTTGGAAGTGGAGCATAGAGGTCCAATAGAATAGATGAAACAATTAGATCTAAATGATAAGGCTAGTATGGGGCTTGATAAAAAAAATATAAAGCAGTCATGGTTAAAGTTAGATTGTAATAAACCACTCTAAGATTGAAGATTTATTTGGGTATGAAGTAAAATCAAAAGATTCAGAGAACAACAGGGATAATAGTGGTGTATAAGTGACACACATGAGTGTTCCCTACATCAGGTGTTATTATTGTGGAAATATGTAACACTCACAAAATGTGTGTTCCATACCCAAGAGATACCAAAGAACACAATAACAATAGATATATCCAAACATATCTTAATACCCTAGGATATATTTTGAGGGTCATTGTTTTTTGTGTGGAAGAGTTTGATACATGGACTGATATTATACATCAACCATATAGAAGAATGTGCCAAAGCAGAACCAAATTGGTCACAAGCAGCAACTCAATGAATCATCAAGTGACCTGAAAATGAAAAACTGATTTGTAGATATGTAGGATATTGATGATTCATCATGCTCATGGGATGATCAAGAATATCAATTTATATCAAGTATGAAGCCAAAAACATGGATTAGAGAAAAGAGCTAAGAAGGAATTGGTTGCTGAAATTTCCCTTAAATCATCAGATCATTCTGGAATACTGATTCTTAATAGTGGATGCACATCCCATATGACAGGAAGTAAGTATCATGTTACAGTCATAAAATATTACAATAAAGGTGTTTTAAAATTTTGAAATGATGAAGGCTTTAAGATAATTGGCTCTGGAAAATACAAGTTTAGAGGAAAATAAATGAGATGCGATGATTTCCTGATTGTTGAAGGTATCAGTCACAAATTTCTTAGTGCTAGTAAAACTATGTGACTGAGGGCATTATATAAGATTTACTAAGAATATGTGTACCATTAAAGGAAGATATGGTGTATTTATTCTATGGGGAAAAATAACAAAGGGGAATCTCTACCTTATAAGTGGAGAAGAAGATATGTGCTTTTTATCCAGAGAGGAGGAAAACAGATTGTGGTATAAATATCTTGTTCATCTATTCCAACCATCCCAAGAAGATCTAGTGAAATGTGAAATAACTTGAGACCTCCCTAATCTATCATGTGATCATACTTATACATGCAATGCTTTTAAACAAGGGAAGATCATCAGAAAGACATACAAGGAAAAATAACACAAGTCAATGAGAGTGCTTGAATTGGTGCATGTAGATGTACGCAGACCTATCTCACAAAGATCCATTTATGAGAAGAGGTATTACATTATTTTAATTTATTTTTTAAGTAGGATGGTGGGATTATTGGTCATTTACTAGAAGACTGATGTGTTTAGATGCATAAAAAAATATTAGAGGGAATCAGAAAGTATTCTTAGACAAACAATTATGAAGTTTCGTACTGATAATGGTATAGAATTTACAAAAAAATAGGTGGAGGACTATCTTAAGAAATACGGGATAAGGAATAAAGTTTCATATGTGAGAACTCCATAACAAAATGGAGTGGTTGAGAGGAGAAGTCAGATTATCAACAACATGTATAAAACAATGCTTATTGAAAAATACATACCAGAGAAATTATAGAAGGTTGTAGTCTTGAAATCGGTTTACATATCTAACAGGTATCTACTATATCAAAAGGAATAAAATAATCCATATGAGATTTAGTACAGAAAGAATCCAATAATGAGATACTTTTTAATCTTTGGAAGTAAGTGTTTTATTATCAATAAAGAGAAACACAAGAAACTTGAGTCACGTGGAGATGAGGGAATATTCCTTGGATACTTAGGAAAAATCAAAGAATATAAATACTTCAATAAGAGACTGGGAAAATTAGTTGAAAGTAATGATGTAACTATAGTGGAAAATGACCAGAAACCTGAACAATGTAGTGAACAATTCCCTAATGAAATTGATGATGAGTTAAGTAACACAAGGGGAATATAAGTAGAAAATGATGATTTAGAAGAAGATACTAATGATGAACAAGATAAATTACAATATATATCTACACAAAAGCCAAAGAGTGGAGCTAAAATAGACATGCATAATATCATTGGTGATCAGGTTGCACCCGTTCAAAAATAAAAATGAATTCGTTACAACAGTCATCTTTCCCATCTCAAGTAGAGACTAAATGTTTTGATAAAGTACCTGGGGATGAGATCTAGGTTTAAGCTATTAATTAAGAGCATGAACAAATAGAAAATAACTATACATGGGAGATTGTTTTAAGACCGACTGATAAGAATGTAATTGGGACTAAATGGATCTTTTGCTACAAAAATGAATGAATATGGATTCGCGATTCAAAACAAAGAATGACTTGTGTAAAAAGGGTACTCCCAGAAAGAAGGTATCAATGTTGATGAGATGTTTTCACCTATTGAAATGCTAGAGACAATCATATTATTCTTTGACATAATAGTGTAATGTAAGTTCAATGTTTTCTAGATGGATGTTAAGTTATCATTTTTGAACGGGGTTCTGGAAGAAGAAGTTTATATTAAGAAACTAGATGGTTTTCTCATTTATGAAGACGAGAACAACGTTTTTCAGTTGAGAAAAAAACTATATTGGTTGAGACAAGAACATAGAACATGGTATTTAAGGATTGATTAGGTTTTGAAGAAATATGGTTTTTAGTGTGTGACACGTGCCTGTCGTGGGGTGTAACAAAAACAAATATTACCTAAGTTAAAATACAGTAGAGTGGTTATCCTAGGTTTTCTCTAGAGAGAAGTGCACAACAATTACGCTATCACCTTAAAATAAGAGAAAGAAGTGAGGATGTTTTTAGAAATTGATTGATTTTGAAAAGACAAGAGTGAAGGAAAGAGGTTTAAGAAAAGGATTGAGAACAAATTGATAAAACAAGTAATTGAAACTATTATATGATAAGGGTGATTAGGTTAGAGTTGGTTCTCCATTTGTAATTCTATCATAGTTCCAATTTATCCAATTCTCTTCTGCTAAACCGTTAAGAGTGAGAATCCAAAATCGTTTCTTCTCACTCCCTTGGTCAATTAAAAATGTGAGAATAAACCTTAATAAAATCTTAGGTTGGTCTACTCTCCTTCCAATGTGTAATAGAGTTGTATAAAATACTCCCAATTATCTTAGGGAATTCCCAACCGGGTCTTGTTTATCCCAAGTAATCAAAAACATTCACTACTCCTCACACACGTACCAGTGATCACCGAGTACTTCACCAATAAGTCCCAGTATATTCCATAGTTTATAAACCAGAACCTAGTGGAGGGAGATATTGATCATTAACCAAATATAAATGAACAACAGAATCTAAAATCAGATACAATTGTACATGATAATAAAAACTGTTATAGGAAATTGAAGCTGATTCACATAAGAGAAGAGGATTTTAAAACAATAAGAGAAGGAAATCATGAAATACAACATGGAAAACCTCTCCTTCCCCTATCAAATAGAAGTTTACCCCACCATGTTAAGGGTAATTGTGACTAATGGGAAAGAAGAATTCATTACAAAACTAAGAAGAACAAAAGAGAGAAAACAAAGAACAGAAAATTTGGTGCTCCATATTCTTTCCTCCAGAAGTTTTCCTCTTTTATGCCTACAATCCGGACGAAAATCACTTAGGTCCCTTCTTATAGAATTTTGGAAATGGAGTTTTCTATCTACCCTCAAAATTTGAGAGTCAGTGGACAGGTTTAAAGAACGATATGGCCGAATCCATGACCATTACTTTTCTGCCCACCAAACACTGTTTCACCCACTCCATTTGGATGCGACCAAAAGATGCGTTAATGAGATTCATATTTTATGAAATTTAATATGAAACGTAACGTGAAAGTAATATGTAGACACCAGCTAGAATCACCTCATTATAAGGTCGTCTGAAGGAGATATTCTATATTTAATGAAGTGGGGTCCATTCTGCCTACCAAACTGATTTCTACACTTGATTGAATTTTATGTACCATTGGGTTTCGAATTTGGTCTTGGTCCAGAAGGAACATTTGAAGACCACAAATATATAAATCCTAAAAAAAAGGATTCACTTCAATTTGACCCATATTATAAAAGTTATTCCTGAAAAACAGAAGCTATATAAAACTGAAAATTTTACAGAATTACCCCATTTTCACATTTAAGCCCAAAATACACCAAAAACACATAAATGATGCAAATAAACTCACATTGAATAATTGGGAGGGATTAAATCATTGAAAAACATATAAATAATAATGAAAATATTAAATCTATCAGTGTTATACAGTTGATTACAATCTATATGTCGACAATGATAGTAATAAAAGGATGATGGTGTTGGTATATGTCAACAAAATAATATTTTTTTGACCAGATGAAGCACATTCCAAGAAGTTAGTGGAATTCATGAAAAGTGAGTTCGAAATGTTAATGATTAGTGAACTAACATTTTCCCTTGGTTTATAGGTTGCACAAGTTAATAATGGAACATTAATTTCTCAATATAAATATGACAAGGATGCTTCAAGAATATTTTTAATTAATATTTACAAGGAGATAATGACTCTGGTGGCTACTTAGATGAAACTATCATGGGATTATGAAGGAAATACATTTAATGTCACAGAATATAGAAAAATAATTGGCTATCTATTGTACTTGACAATGACAAGACCTGATATTGTTTTTTCCACATGCCAAGTAGTAAGATATAAAAGTAATCCAAAGGAAATCCATTTTATTGCAGTGAAAATAATACTTCGATATATCAAGGGCATATTATATTTTGTTTTTCTATATAATTAAAAATCTTAAAAAGAGTTATTGGGATACACAGATGCAGATTGGTCCAGATTAAGAGATGATAAAAAATTGATGTCATGTGGTTCATTCTATCTTGGTGGATTATGTATTTCTTGGATAATAAAGAAACAATATTTTAATTATCTAATAACCACAGAAGCTGAATATATTATGGATACTCAAGTGGGCACACTGTTATTGTGGATGAAGCAGTAGCTTGATGATATGGGAGTTGAAGTAAATTTTCTGATCAAAATCCATTGTGATAATTAAATTTCTATAAATATTAGCAAAAATACAGTCCATCACTCGAGGAAAAATAACATTGAAATAAAATATCATTTTTTTCAAGGAGAAGGTAGAGAAAGGTCTTGTGAAGTTGGAGTGTGTGCCTATAGAAATAGAGGTTTCAGACATTCTAACAAATACCTTTCCCAAAGAAGCATTTGAACATCATTGAATGGATCTAAGAGTTCCTTCAAATTACCACACTTGAAAAAATGTGTATGTGGGACCCCCTATTCCCAAGGCATTGTGTTTTTTTCCCTAATGTTCCTATCTATGTTATTTACCTTGTTGAAGACCACAAAGGAGTGGCCTTCAGGTTCATTGAAAAAGGGGGATAAATTGTATCTATTAAAGTGGAGAAAATGTCTTAAACAAGACATGGGGAGACACTGATAGTGGGATAAGTGAATTATAGTTTTAAATCTGATGATGCTAAAGGTGATCGATGAAAGGATATATATCATGAAAGATTTAGTTCATGATAAAAGTAGTTGACTAGTTTTAGGATGAAGTGTTTCATTGATGAGTTTTTCATGATACTCTTGTTTCTCATGTCGAGCATGGATCATGTGGGATTAGAATGTGTGTTGAGTGAATATTTTATCTCTATATGAATCACAAGATACGAGTGTTGGTAGAATATGGAAGAAGCTTAAACATAGTATCAAAATGTGAAGAGGTTTAAACATACCCAAAGGGGGAGATTGTTAGAAAAAATCTCTCATGATAACATTGCAGTGTTTTTGGGTTGATTGTGTTTATTAATAAATCATGTTTCCATGGTTATTTGTGGAATTATATATATATTTTTGACAAGTTATGTTGAAAATAGTCTAGTAAAAAATAAAGGATGTTCTAGAGGCAGTATAAAAAGAGTGTATAAAAGGTGGTGTTGTTTCCCAGTGTTTTTCCAATTTTTGGGGTCCAAAATATGGAGGATGGGGAAAGGTGTTTTTGGAAAATGTAGTTGAGCACAATATTGAAGGTGGTTTGGAATTTTTCTCACAATTCTTGTTTTGAGATCACCACATCAAAATATGGAAAAGGAAAGAAGCATGCGAAGTATTTGAATTTGTTCGAAAGATGAGTTTGCATGTCAAAGGTAGAGTTGTGTGCACCCGTGAAATATAGACGAAGTGATCCACACGAAAGATAGTTCCACACTCAATGTGATATCAAATATGGTTTTAAACACTTTTATAAATCTTATTCACATAAAGAATGATTCATATGAATCATTCATACAGGTTCGACCGAGTTTATAAATATGTGGATACCCCCTCATTATAGTAGCTTGCCCCTTAGAGAAATCCAAGGATTTGAATCATGTAAGAATTATATACAAAAATAGCTGCACATAAGAAATGATTTGCATGTAATACAGTATTTTCACATAAGAAGATATTTTCATGCAAAGTAAAAAAGTTTCACACAAGAGGTTTTCCGTGATAGCATGCAGAAGTTGGGAGTTCTTCACCTAAACTCAAATGTTTTGTGCAAAATTTTAATATTTCACACAAGAAACTTGAAGGTTTCCCAAAAGATATATGTTTCCCAGTAATTCTATAGTAAAGGGGTGTGCATCATGTGGATTAATTTGAAACTTAATGATACACTAAATGAGGTGTACAACATAATGATTCAAGAGATCAAAGTAGATTCTTCTGGAGGAGTAGTGAGAACACTTTATTTGAGAGAGTAGTGAGCTTTCATATTGTGATTGGTTGTAAACTAGAAGTTACATTGATTCCTATCCTAAATTTTTAAAAATAGTGTGCTTCAGTGTATTTGGTACATAGGAAAATTTCCTTTGTATTCTCCTTAGACATAGCCCAGTTTGGGTGAACTAAGTAAAATTATTGTATCTCATGCAATATTTAATTTCTATTCTTATATTACCATGGAAAAGGGAGAGAAGTGTGTTTTGTTTAATGATAAAACAAGATCCTAAGGAGTAGTTATTTTAATCATTCATACATTGATTCACCCCCTATTAGGGTATTTAACCTAGTTGGTCTAACATATCACCCTATAGTGATGTAGCTTTCTAAGAGAAATTTTCAGCATTGGTCAAAGTAGGTATGGTCAATCGGGATCATTGTCTCAAGGATTGATGGGGGTACACATGACTTGAGTGGTATAGAATCCAACTCAATTCCTTATTCACATGATGTCTAGTCGATGAGGATCTAGAATTCAAGGATGACCATGGATTGATTTTATTTATTCCTTCCAATTTTGTCCTAGCTAGGGTAATCACATTGAATGATCATGCATGTATGATAGTGGGTTATAGGTTCACCATTAGGGGTGTCCTACTGAGATTTATTTATAAAACCCTATACATGCACCTCGGTGTGTGTGTAGAACTTATGTATACTTTTATGTTGACCATAGATTCATGATAGATAGGTATGAGACTAGGGATTCTTGATCAAACAGAGTCACTCATGTGGATTTCTTAGGATCAGGCTGGAGTAGCTTGAAAGAGTTGTTAGGGATCAGGTATGTTATTAAGCTTGAAGTTAATAGTAGATCCTTGTAATTTTTTTATTTATCCCATTCATGTATGTATGTGATCATCCTAGTGGGAAATTAGTATTGTATATACGACAAGGCTATTCAGGACTTTCCTACATTTTCTTTATTATTATAGCCTTATTTATAATTATTTCTTACACACTCCGATTATTTACTATTATGGATGATGTTTGGTATTTTATGGTATTTTCTTACTCCGATATAGGGGAATAGTCTCCCCATGAATACACCCCAGGCACTTGCTACTAGTTGAAAGCCTCTGACATATGAGGAGGCACACCTGAGGCCTTGTCACAAACCAATCCATCTATTGTTTATAGAGTGAGAAGGGCCGGTATGTGATAAAATTGTATTAAAGGAGTTACTTTATTTATATTTTACTATTTTGGATATGGTAAATATAAGTATTAGTATTTTTTCATAGCTAGTGATGGATATTCAACTGGTGGGTCAAGAACACTTATTCCAATAAGAAGTCCTAGTTTCTAGGGTTATGAGATTGCTATTCTTGGTTTGCATTGTTACAATTTTATATGATTTTTTATTTGAGGGACACACACATTATGTGTATTTTATGATTTATAATGTATTTAAGTATCTCATCTAGTTGGAAAGATCCCAATTATTTATTTTTTACTCTTATTCATTAGAGGTAAGAGGTATTTTTATATGCATCATATTTGGCAAGTAGGGTCCACATGTTATAGCCCTATTAGTGTGTGATTTCACTACCAATGATGAGGATAACTATTTAAAGTGTAAAAAAAACCTAAATAGTTTTTTTAATATATATGTTCTTGGTGAAATTCTACTTAGTTAGACTGATATATATATATATATATAAATATATATATTCTTCTAATGGAAGGTCATGTGAATCTACAGTGAGACCTTCAATAGTGAGATGTTGGGAAGTGACGATGATGACTCAATACTCATGAATGGGAGTTGTGGTAACCCTAATGGGTCGATAAGGTACATGGTTCCCAAGTGATTGAACCCTTGTGGGGAATTATTACTTAGGTTCAATTATTTAAAGTGTCATTAACAACCTATACAATGTTTTCTCTCAGATCTTGGAATGGAATTATACTTAACCAAACCATGTGTATGTGGTATGACATGGATCATTTTAGATGATGTTGTGTGTGTAATTTTGACCATTTTTGGTTAATGATGGTATCTAGTACCCTTTTAGTATACTCTCTAAGGGTGTATCATTTTTATGTTCTATTAACTAAATATTTGGAACAATCTACACTGAGTTTTCCCATATAGATTGATACAATATTTTACATAATGAAAATTCGTTTATGGTTATTTAGTCAGATCCTACAAAGTGATATTGATAGGTAAATTAACATTTTATTGAACTAGAACCTTAAGGGGTATTACCATAAATGGATGCTCGATGAGGACCAATCTATTATATTCCTTCTATGTGACATCATAACCCTCCAAGGAGTAGTTCCTTATGAGGATGCTTGGAGAGGATCAGGGATAGGTAGACCAATGTTTGGTAGGTGATGCTATTAGAATATTCCCTTAGGTTAGTAGTTAACAATGAGTTTATCTTTAATGGGTTTCTAATTACAACTTATTGTGTTTTTTCCACTATAACGTGGAATTAAAAACCGATATAATTGAACCCATGTTGATAGGCTTTGAACCTCATAGGTTGATGTAGGATTTGCCTTCCCTTTTTACCTTCTTATGGTCCTCGTTTGAGATACCTTTAGAATATGTGGTTTTACCTAGTGACCATGATATTATATTGATCGGTAGGTCTAGGTGGAAGACCTAGAGGACCTTAGTTGCGACTCAGACATTTGTGAGTCAGAATTTGGTTTGGTTGAGTAAAACCTATGAGATAGGTTTTCATGGGTTTATAGATGCATTTATAGGAAGTTATCTTGATAAAATATTTATTTTGAGACTAATGTATGAGAGGTTCTTAGGTTTTGTAATATGGGAATGATTATGCCATTGGTTTCCAAGGAATCACCAAGGGTGTTTGGGTATCAAGAATGGATTCAATGGGAAGGACTGTTCGGGTACCTGGACCTGTTGACTAGTAGATTTTATGGTTAGAAACATGGTCAAAGAATGGTTAGATACTCATGTGAAGACCCGGAAATTTCAAGGGATTTTTTTTCTTAATTTCTTTGGGATTTTACGAGTATGTACTTTCTGATGGAACTTAATTCTGAGGCCCGGTGTGGCCGGAATAATTTTCCGAAGTTTAGCTCGGGTACGTTCAGTGAACGAACGAGCGGGTTTTTTTTTAACTTTTTAACCGGTGCTCGGAATCGAAATCCGAGGGCACCGATGAAACCGCAGCGCTTGTAATTTCTTATGAGCACCTTTTTCGAAGATGCGTTTACTCGGGAGGAGTTGTTAAAAATGTGAGGAATAAAATATAATTTTTTTACAATTTTATTTTATTTCTTTACTAAGTGGTTTATGTTTTAAGTGAAATAAAGCTGTGTCACAACTTTATTTCTATCTTCTAAGTGGTTTAACTTCCATGTGAGGGAGTTGGGGTGGGACCCACTAAATCCTAACCTCTCTTATTAGGATATTTGTGTGGTGGGGCCCACACGAGCCCCACCCCTTCAAATTCTTAAAACTCCCTCTTAAGTGTGTAACCCTTAAAAACTCCCCATTGATTAGGGTGACTTTCCCACTCCCCACTTTAATTCAAAGCCAACACATTAACTTAATTAAGTGAGTTATGTGTTTTGAATTTTGAGTTTTTGAAAAAGCTTGGCTTGTCTTAATAAAATAAAGAAGGCCTTATTTTATTTGGGGTTGTTTTAGTTGTGTGTGGATTTTTGGAGAGAATTATCTAAGTCTTGGAGAACTCCATTATATTCCTTGAAGAACATCAAGACCTCGACGAAGAACGCTGTCACCGCAAGGAGTGATCGACGTGCCGTTCTTCTCCACTCCGTAGCCGGTGTGAGACGACATTCCCTCCTTGGGCTTACACCGATGCCGTCAACTACGACGCTGACTTTTGTCATCGTTGTTGGGGTAGGGGTTAAGTTCAATTTTAATCAATTAAAATTTCATTTTAATTGTCGTTGTGATTACTCGTTCTTGGCCGCTTGCTATCGGTATAACGGGAGGAGGTCGGACCACACAAACACGGCCGACCCTCCCCCCCATTGTTGTTGTACTTCGTTGTGGATTGGAACAGAGGTGACGTGGTGCCGTCGCACCATGCGGGAACAAGGGAACCGCGACCGGTGCGGGCCGCGACGAAGGAGCGTGGTGCCGTCGCGCCGTGCCGTTGAGGCTGAAAGAGGCCGCGACGCTGTCGCACCGCGCCGGAGCACCATGGAGGGCCGCAGCCGGGGCGGAGGGGCGCAGCGCCATCGCGCCGCACTGGTCGGACAAGGGCCGAGACATAAGGTCACGGCGGTGCAGAGGAGGGCGGCTGGATCCACCGGCCGCCGGCGCTTCAGGAGGCGGGACCAGCAGGTCCCGCGTAGCACAACCAGCAGGCCATTACGGCTAGCCAGATCAGAGAAGTCCGGGGGTTGTAACCCCCGACGGCTGGCAAAGGGCGGACCCCTCCACGTGGGGGCCACTGTTTCAAAAGCAAGGGGGGCGGTGCCCCCCCCCCCCTTACGCGTCCGCTCAGCGCACGGGCGCCCACACAGGACTGGACCGACTACACCGGGCCAGACCGCCCGCGCTGGGCTTGACCGCCCACGCCGGGCCGGACCTCCCATGTCAGGCCGGACCCCCCGCGCCGGGTTGGGCCACACCGACTGAGCTGGGCCATGCCCAAACAGGCTGGACCCGGACCCAGGTCGGGTCGACCCGGTTCGGTCCCACCAGGGGCTTTCGGGCTGGGTCGGTCCGGGCCCAAACCCTCTAAATTCGGACAAAATCATTCAAGGGCTCATAACTTGGGCTAAGGACCTCCGATCGACACACCGTCAGTTGTGATGCGATCATTGGATCGAGACGGTCATTTAGGTATATTACACTCAAGGTTTCCGAGAACTTTTGGTACAGCCGGGTTGGTTTGAACACGAAACCAACTGGGCCCTCGGAGCAGAAACACTTATAACTTGAGTTCCAGATGTCCGATTGATGTGCTGTCAACTTCTTTGGTTTCCTCTTAGTGAGAAGGTTATTTTGGATTAATCCACTCGTGGTTTGGATGCAACTAGAGTATGGTCAGGTTGGTTTTAGCTTAAAAACCAACCGGGCCCCTGGGACGAAAAAACCAATAACTCTCAGACCGGGCGTCCGATTGACGTGCCGTCTGTCACGTAGAGTTCCTATTGACGAGACAGAACTGTGGGATACATCAAATCCGAACTTCGTGTCAGTTGATGTATCGACCCCCCTTGGCTCGTGGAGCAGACCCTCCTGGAATCGAGCATGCTGTGTGCGGGAACCCTAGAGCTGGCTGTGATGAAGATGACTTCCGTACTAGGATACTCCGTGGGTTCGATGAGGACGACTACCGTACTGGGATCCTCCGTGGGTTCGATGAGGATGACTACCATACTGGGATCCTCCGTGGGTTCGATGAGGACGAATACCGTACTGGGATCCTCTGTGGGTTCGATGAGGACGACTACCGTACTAGGATCCTCCGTGGGTTCGATGAGGACGACTACCGTATTGGGATCCTCCGTGGGTTCGATGAGGATGACTAACGTACTGGGATCCTTCGTGGGTTCGATGAGGACAACTACCGTACTGGGATCCTCCATGGGTTCTACGAGGATGACTACTGTACTGGGATCCTCTGTGGTTCTGACTACCGTGATGGGATCCTCCATGGGTTCGACGATGATGACTACTATACTTGGATCCTCCGTGGGTTCGACAGTAATGACTACTATACTTGGATTCTACGTGGGTTTGGTAGAGGAGATGATTCAGAGGCTACATCTAATATTCTCCACCCCTCTTCATAAATGGATACCTGTTTGAGCTGAGTCTTGACTTTCAATCATTAACTTCGATGTGATTGACTTGATATCCTATGTGGATTGATTTATGCTTTCCTGTGTGGATTGGGTTGTGAATTCCTATGTGGAATGTGTTATGTTTTCCTGTGTGGACTGGGTTGTACTTGGGCTCGTGTGCTGGAGCCGAGCTGGAATTGATGACTTAGGTATATGTATGGGCATATACCTAAGTAGAGTTGGTTGTTACTTCGTGATTGTAACTTTCCTTTGTGGTTTATCCTTCGTGGATTCTGAGATACCTTTGGGGGTCTCGGGGTCCCTACTGAGTAGCGTATACTCACCCCTTCACGGGATATGCCCACACTACGTTGTGTTGGATGCAGACGGCAGATAGCACTGATCGAGGTGGGAGCTCATGGAGCTGGACGGTACCTGGAGGTGGATCACTGGACGGGACGTACACGGAGTAGACAGCCAGAGCCGAGGAGAAGAGGAGACTGTCTGTACCCACCCTTCAGGTGGGGTTTCCAGAGGATGGCTCAGACTCGCTGCTTTAATTTCCAGTTGTTGTACTTTCATTTTAGTTGTACTTTACTTTCAGTTGCGTTTGTATTATGGCCCATTACTTTCCATCACTTACTTTTGTACTCAGTTTACTTAGTGTTTACTTCATCTTGCGTACTCTGTGGTGTTTGTTTACTTTGTAAAGGCAATTCCTTCCTTATTATCAGGATTTACGCCTTTGGTGCTAGTCGCCACCCCCTGGCCTATGGAAGGCGGGCTTGGGGTAGTCAGGGAACAGGCCCCGAGGACGGGTCGTGACAAATTGGTATCAGAGGAGTTCGGTTCTACCGCAGAACTCAGGACTCTGATATCTCTTCTATGTGAAACAATAGTGTTAAGGGTATTGAGTGTGGTTATCAGTCCAGGGAGTCCAGTGTTGGTTCGGCGGCCGACATATCCATACACCAGGACCCTGACTTCTGATTTCCAACTCAGTACATGAAAACACTGATTGTGTGTGTCTTTCAAGAGTTTCCTTTGTGGTCTCATTGAGTCAGCTCACCAAGTATACTATTTTACTGTGGCGCACCTGTTCCTTAACAGGATGCCGCTGCGAAGACAGCCAGCTAGGGTTCCCGAAAGAGAGAGTACACGATGACGGCCCACCGAGCGACGAGGCTCCGGTGCAGGGCCCTTTTTACTATATTGGCACCCTCGGGTGGTGTACCAGCAACACCACCACCTATTGGGAAACAGATGCCACTAGCCATACTAGCAGACGGTGCACGCCGACAGAGCGTGTTGCTCGAGTCCCAGCAGTAGAGGCCTATGAGGTTACAAGGTGAGACAGATTCCCAGGCAGTAGTGGACTGGATGGAGGCGATTGCTAGATTTTTCCACCTAGTTGAGACACCAGTAGAGTGGATGGTTGACTTAGCTACTAGTGTTTTCCAGTGAGTGACCATGAGGTTGGTCCATATAGTAATAAGGACTCAGTACGTGGAATGATGCCTGAGATATTACCTTCAGGTAGTGTGCCAGCTATATCACTACCTGTTGTTCAGCAGTTACAACCGGTGGTACTGGTAGATGAAACATGTAGGCTTAGTACCTTACACGTGTTTCAACATCAGATACCCTCAAGTTCTGAGGTGAGCCCGACTCTCAGGTAGCTGAGGACTAGCTTGAGGAGGTGGTTGAGAGTTTTTCTAGAGCTTATACAGCTACAATAGAATGACGTGTCAGTATTTGAGTATTCGTCGAGGCATACCGATAATTCAGAGTACTTGATGAATACGATGTGAATAGTGCTTTAGGGCTTGGACTTCTGAGCGTGTTGTGTTTAAGAACAACCAAGCCAACACTTTTTCCTCTATGCATTCCTACTCACGCTAGGGTGATAGAGAGAACCTTTGTGGTTGAATGTTCTTTGGCTGATTAGATATAGCTAGAGGATGTTAGCAGTGGAAGAGCATGGAACTGGAGCCAGTTTCAGAGACTTGGGCATGTAAATGTTTCAAGAAGAGGAATTGTTAAGGACAGATGAATCTGCAAAGTAGCAGACATGGAAGCAGAGCTAGAGTGCAACATGAGGTGGTGTACATTTCAACATGTTACAACCACCCACTTTTGTAGTCCCCGCCAGGCTCAGGGAGCTGGAGGGCAGGGTAAGAGAATAACTTCATGCGGTCAAGGAGTGTGACCCAAGGGCTCTAAGAATGATTTGAGGTATGGCCTGTGTCTACTACTAGCTGCCGTATCAAAAGACATAGGTACCAATCATTCCTACCTTCCTTGAATCTTGTCCCAGACCAAGAGTTTCTGGTTAAGCCGTTGACTTGACCCTCATGTCTCGAGATAATTTGGGAGGAGACTTGATAATCACACTTACGCCAACAGTGTGATATGACCCTTGAGGCGAGGGTTTCAGTTGGAACCTCTTGGTGGAAGCATCGAGGCCTTATGAAGTTAGTTTGAGTATGGACTGGGCAACCAAAGTTTATACACAGATTGATGGTATTAGGAAAAATGGTTGTGGTTTATCTACAACGTTGGGAAGGGGTTTTCCTTGGTCGGCGGAAAGTAAAACCCAGGAAGCACAGGATAAAATCATGCTTAAGAGGGTACATTCAATCACTCAGGAGATGGACAAACTTACCTTTGTGATAGAATTATCCAGAGTTGCGGCACCACTTCCAGCAGAGCTTTCAGGAGCTGAGGTAGAGGTTGAACAGTGCGCCCATCCAGAGGGCATTGGTTACATAGTCCACTGCGACGCATCAGGGACCAGACTCGGGTGTGTCCTGATGTAGGAGCAGACAGTGATCACATATGGTTCACAGTAGATGAGACTACACAGAGTACACAGGAGACCTAAGCTGATAGGAGGTGGAGACTACTGGAGTTCAAGGATGGCGACCATGAATTTTTATGGGTCTCACATCAATGAGGTTTAAGGATATTTGGCCAAGGTGTCAAGTAATCTCCTAGGTTATTCGGACCTTTCAAGGTCCTCAACAAGGTAGACGAGGTGGCTTACCATCTGTCCCTTCCACCTCAGTTGCACTGGGTGCACGACGTCTTCCACATATTTTAGCTGAGGAGATGCGTGCATGACCCAACATATATCATCGACCATGGGGAGATGGACATCGATGACGGAGCGACTATCACATGGTTCCAGTAGAGGTTGAGGATCGACAGGAGCAGGTCCTACGGGGACGGTTGATTCCTCTTGTGCGCTTTCATTGGTAGTATGGGAACTTTTAGGAGAGCACATGGGAGCGGGAGGCTCAGTTGCGTACTCGGTACCTCCTTTAGTTTCCTAAGTTTGTGTTATAGCTTTACGGGGACGTAAATCCATGAGGTGGGAGTAATGTAAAGACCCGTAAATTTCAAGGAATTTTTTTTCTTAATTTCTTTGGGATTTTACGAGTACGCAGTTTCTGATGGCACCTGATTCCAAGGCCCGGTGTGCCCGGAATAATTTTCTGAAGTTTAACTCGGGTACGTTTAGTGAACGAATGAGCGGTTTTTTTTTTAACTTTTTAACCGGTGCTCGGAATCAAAATCCAAGGGCACCGATGTAACCGCAGCACCGGTAATTGCTTAGGAGCACCTTTTCCGAAGGTGCATTTACTCGGGAGGAGTTGTTAAAAATGTGAGGAATAAAATATAATTGTTTTATAATTTTATTTTATTCCTTTACTAAGTGGTTTAAGTGTTAAGTGAAATAAAGTTGTGTCACAACTTTATTTCTCTCTTCTAAGTGGTTTAACATCCATGTGAGGGAGTTGGGGTGGGACCCACTAAATCCTAACCTCTCTTGTTAGGATATTTGTGTGGTGGGGTCCACATGAGCCCCACCCCTTCAAATTCTTAAAACTCCCTCTTAAGTGTGTAACCCTTAAAAACTCCCCATTGATTAGGGTTAATTTCCCCCTCCCCACTTTAATTCAAAGCCAACACATTAACTTAATTAAGTGAGTTATGTGTTTTGAATTTTGAGCTTTTGAAAAATCTTGGCTTGTGTTAATAAAATAAGGAAGGCCTTATTTTATTTGGGGTTGTTTTAGTTGTGTGTGGATTTTTGGAGAGAATTATCTAAGTCTTGGAGAACTCCATCATCTTCATTGAAGAACATCAGGACCTCGATGAAGAACGCCGTCACCGCAAGGAGTGATCGACATGCCGTTCTTCTCCTCTCCATAGCCGGTGTGAGACGTCATTCCCTCCTTGGGCGTACGCCAACGCCGTCAACCGCGACACTGACTTTTGTCATCGTTGTTGGGGTAGGGGTTAAGTTCAATTTTAATCAATTAAAATTGCGCTTTAATTGTCGTTGTGATTACTCGTTCTTGGCCGCTTACTATCGGTATAACGGGAGGAGGTCGGACCACACAAACACGGCCGACCCTCATCCCCATTGATGTTGTACTTTGTTTTGGATTGGAATGGAGGCGACGCGGTGCCGTTGCACCGTGCGGGAACGAGGGAACCCCGGCCGGTGCGGGCCGCGGTGAAGGAGCGCAGCGCCGTCGCTCCGCACCGTTGAGGCCGAAAGAGGCCGCGACCAGAGCCGGGCTGTGGCATAGGGGCGCAACACCCCCACGCCACGCCGGAGCACCATGGAGGGCCGTGGCCAGTGCGGGCCACAGCGGAGGGGTGAGACGCCATCGCGCCGGGCCGGTCAGACAAGGGCCTCGGCTTAAGGCTGCGGCTGTGCAGAGGTGGGTGGACGGATCCGCTGACCGTCGGCGCTTTAGGAGGTGGGACCAGCAGGTCCCGCACGACACAACCAGTAGACCATTACGGCCAGCCGGATCCGAGAAGTCCGGGGGTTGTAACCCCCGACAGTTGGCAAAGGGTGGGCCCCTCCACGTGGGGGCCACCGTTTCAAAAGCAAGGGGGGAAACACCCTCCCTTCCGCGTCTGCTCAACGCGTGGGTGCCCACACCAGACCGAACCAGCCACACCGGGCTGGACCGCCTGCGCTGGGCCGGACCGCCCGCACCGAACCGGACCACCCGCGCCGGGCCGGACCGCCCGTACCGGGCCGCGCCAGCCGGGCCGGGCTATGACAGGCCACACCAGCCAGGCCGGGTTGTGCCCAAACAGGCCAGACCCAGACCCGGGTTAGGTCGACCCGGTTCGGGCCGACCCAGGGGGTTTCGGGCTGGGTTGGTCCAGGCCCGAACCCTCTTAATTCGGATAGAATTGTTCAAAGGCCCATAACATGGGCTATGGAGCTCTAATCGATGTACCGTTAGTTGCAATGCGATCCTTGGATAGATACGGTCATTTCAGTATATTACACTCAAGGTTTTGGAGAACTTTGTGTATGACCAGGTTGGTTCGAACATGAAACCAACCGGGCCCTCGGCGCAGAAACGCTTATAACTTGAGTTTCGGACATTCGATTGACGTGCTGTCGACTTTTTGGTTTCCTCTTAGTGAGACGGTTATTTTGGATTAATCCGCTTGCAGTTTTGATGTAGCTGGAGTATGGTCAGGTTGGTTTTAGCTTAAAAACCAACCAGGCCCCTGGGATGAAAAAGCCTATAACTCTCAGACTGGGCATCCGATTGACGCGCCGTCTGTCGCATTGAGTTTCTATTGACGAGACAGAACTTTGGGATAAATCAACTCCGGACTTCGTGTAAGTTGATGTACCGACCCCCTTGGATCATGGAGCATACCCTCCCGGAATTGAGCATGCTATGTGCGGGAACCCTAGAGCTGGGTACGATGAAGATGACTTCCGTACTAGGATCCTCCGTGGGTTCGATGAGGACGCCTACCGTACTGGGATCCTCCATGGGTTTGATGAGGACGAATACCGTACTGGGATCCTCCGTGGGTTCCATGAGGATGACTACCGTACTGGGATCCTCCGTGGCTTCGATGGGGACGACTACAGTATTGGGATCCTCCGTGGGTTTGATGAGGATGACTACCGTTCTGGGATCCTCTGTGGGTTCGACGAGGACGACTACGGTACTGGGATTCTCTGTGGGTCTGACTACCATGCTGGGATCCTCCGTGGGTTTGATGACGATGAATACTATACTTGGATCCTCTGTGGGTTCGACAGCAACGACAACTATACTTGGATCCTACGTGGGTTCGACAGAGGAGATGATTCAGAGGCTACATCTAATCATCTCAACCCCTCTTCGTAAATGGATACCTATGTGAGATGATTCTTGAGTTTCAATAATTAACTTCAATTTGATTGACTTGATATCCTATGTGGATTGAGTTATGCTTTCTTGTGTGGATTGGGTTGTGAATTCCTATGTGGAATGGGTTATGTTTTCTTGTGTGGACTAGGTTGTACTTGGGCTCGTGTGCTGGAGCCGAGATGGAATTGATGACTTAGGTATATGTATGGGCATATACCTAAGTAGAGTTGGTTGTTACTTTGTGATTATAAGTTTACTTTGTGGTTTATCCTTCATGGATTCTGGGAGACCTTCTGGGGTCTCGGGGTCCCTACTTAGTAGCGTATACTCACCCATGCACGGGCTATGCCCGCACTATGTTGTGTTGGATACAGACGACGGAAAACACTGATCGAGGTGGGAGCTCATGGAGCTGGACGATACTTGGAGGCAGATCACTGGATAGGACATACACAGAGCGGACAGCCGGAGCCGAGGAGAAGAGGAGACTATATGTATATAGCATCCTGCCTTTTTATCACATAAACTTTCATTACATTTTACAAAACTGAGGATCTTTAAGGTTTAGTGTCTTGGAAACTAGGAACTTAAAACATGAAAACATAAAACATTCTTCTTAAACACTTGAAAGGATTCTCCTCATGTTCACCCTAGGCTCATTACTACATCTAATAACCTGGGGACATACATCAAAAGAAAGGGTGAGCAGAAGGCCCAGCAAGGGAAACAAGTGAAACATTTTACATATGAACTTGAGATACATCAATAAAGTCATGAAAAGAACTTTAAGGCATGAAAATGAAATCATGAGGCATATCATAATAAAAATAAAACTTTTTCATAACTTGAAGATGTGGCTACATCATTTAACATAGAAAATCATGAACATATCACCAAGGTCCATCCCCAAGGTGTCATTTGAAAATTACCAAGGTTACTCACCAAGGTATCGTGAAAATTGTAATCTCTAGTGGTTACATCATTACCCAATGCATTGGAGCTCTATCAGGGCGCACCCTTAAATTTGCCTTTATTATCATGTGATCTACATATATCATCATCAAACATTTCATAAAAAACCCATATAGCATAAAATAAATGGGTTTCATTTCATAATCATAATGTTTTTAAAAACTGTTTTAAAGACATGATCTTTACGTCACTTTAAAACACACAGAAATGGAAGGTGGGTCTCATGTATGTAAATCCCATAATTTAAAATAGAACATTTTGGTATATATGTGAATAACCCTTTAGAAGAAATAGCTTTGATTATTCACTTAATAATATAAAAGAACTTTAGAAAAAGATAGAGACATTTTGAGACGGAAATTCTGTAGCATAACGGCTATGTTTCGAGGTTTTAGAAGACATTAAAAAGAGAGGGAAAATGGGTCAAATATTCATAAATGACCCATAAAACAGTAGATGGACAGAATAAGAAGGATACATGATCAATGTAATGAAATTTCAAGGACATGCCATTTGAAATGAAAAACATGGAAGGAAGACAAAAATTAGATTTCTCTTATGAAAGTTCGATAGCCTAACGACGTTACTTAAACTTCAAACAAAATGATTTGAAAAGATCAAATAGGGTATCTCATCATGTGAACAT
Organism: Viscum album; assembly: GCA_963277665.1. Classification (NCBI taxonomy): domain Eukaryota; kingdom Viridiplantae; phylum Streptophyta; class Magnoliopsida; order Santalales; family Viscaceae; genus Viscum; species Viscum album. The sequence continues at coordinate 372,712,108 of OY728163.1, read as the reverse complement.
AAGAGTTCAGTATGATAGATATAGATATAATTCCCCAAAATAATTAAAAAGGAACTTGAAAGACTTGACATGAAAGTGAAACTTTGAAAAGAATGAGAAGGGTGAAAGAATCCCCTAAAAATTCGGCAGCCTAACGGCGCCACTTAAAACTTGAAAATACTGAATTGAAGAGATAAAATGGGGTCTCTCATCATATGAACATAAGAGTACAGTATGATAGATATAGAGATCATACCCCAACATAACAAAAAGGAACTTGAAAGAATTGACATGAAAGTAGAACTTCAAAACGAGAAGGGTGAAGAACCACTTAAAAATTCGGCAGCCTAACGGCGCCACTTAAAACTTCAAAATACTGAATTGAAGAGATCAAATGGGGTCTCTCATCATATTAACATAAGATTCCAGTATGATATATATATATATCATACCCCAACATAACAAAAAGGAACTTGAAAGAATTGACATGAAAGTAGAACTTCAAAACGAGAAGGGTGAAGAACCACTTAAAAATTCGGCAGCCTAACGGCGCCACATAAAACTTCAAAATACTGAATTGAAGAGATCAAATGGGGTCTCTCATCATATGAACATAAAATATCAGTATGATAAATTTATAGATCATACCCCAACATAATAAAAAGGAACTTGAAATACTTAAATGAAAATAGATCTTGAAAAAATGAGAAGGGAGAAAGAATCCGTTACAAAAATTTCGGCAGCCTAACGACGCCACTTAAAACTTCATAAAACGAAATAATGAGAGTAAGAGGGGATCTATAATTATGTGAACATGAAAAGGGAAGTAAGAGGAGTATAAAAGAACATCCTCCAACATAAGAACATGGAGCATAAAAGGAATGACATAAAAGAGATTACTTGAAATTAAAGAGAGAGGTCGGATCCCTTACCTTAAAACGTAACTCTTAAAACTCAAAGGTTGGGACCTTGAGGTCTTGGGGGAACCTTGGGAGGACTCCTTGGGAGTTAAGGAGACCAGAAATTCTTTGAGGATGGTTTTGGAGTCGAAAATATGAGAGGAGGGCTTGATATTTATAGGGAAAGTGAGGGGACAAGGCATTAATGGCCAAGGGACACCTCAAAAGTTGTTTTCTAAAAAGCATGGGCCCTCCCATGGTACTTCCCATAAAGTTAGGCCACATGGGGACCCCCACACAATAATTCATCCTCTTTAGTCGAACATCCTTTAAAATATCTCATGACATCATCATGACACAGTTATGATGTCTTTAAACATACCGAAACCCTAAAACTGTATTTTTACTATTCACTGAAAATTCAACTTTCTCAGAAAAACCCCAAAATTTCACCTTAACCAAGTATCAATGCTCTGATTTCAAAAATGAACTCCATTTTATAAAAATAATTTTCTAAATATTTTTTATTTATTTTTTAAATAAATACACTATTCACCGAAAATTCATTATTTTTAGAAAAAAACCCCAAAAATTACCTTAACATAATATCAATGCTCTGAGTTCAAAAATGAAATCCATTTTATAAAAATAATTTTCTAAATATTTTTAATTTAAATTTTAATTAAAAAACACTATTCACCCGAAAAAACTAATACTTGAATAATAATTTATGAAACCGTTTTTAACCATTTTATTGAATCACATTACTTAAATCAAGGTGCCTAGATTATATTAATACTTTCTTTAAGTGAGATTACTAATCCATTTGGTCACATTACTAATGCTAAGCATAAAATCACTATTCATAATTTACTATTCATCAAAAATTAAGTTGATCTTATTAGACTCTAAATTCCGTACTGAACATATTTGTAGAAGACCATTTTTTTGAAAATCATTACACATTTTTATTTATTTAAGGTTTACATAAACATTTTTAAAATATCCTTTCTCTAAAATTCATCAAAAATATGCATACTATATTTATCTGGTCATTTGAAAATTCATAAACTTCATCATAAGAAGAAATTCCAATTTTTATTTAAAACAAAGGATTACACAAGGCAGTTATGGTCTCCTTATATAGCCCCTTATCACACCAGCATAGGACCTAAGTGTAAGGTGTGCTAAGGTTAGAGAATCTGAGGGAGGCTCGGCCAACATCGCACGAGTAGTAATTTCTATCAGTTTGAACTTCTCGCAAAGGCGATCCTGTTCTAGCTTCACACGATGAAGTTCAGCTTGGGTTTGGTCCAAAGCAAAGCCCAGTGGTGCTACCTCCTTCCCAAGTTCTGTTAGATGGGCTTCGATCGGTCCAAGACTACTGGGTGAGGCCATCGAATCTTCTTTCTATATTAATTAACCAAGATTACTTGTATTTAGAGACAATAATCAAAACGTTTAGTTTCCAGCGGTCATATTGACTAATGGTCATATAACAGTCAAAAACCAATGATATCATTTGAATTATACTCATGTTATCAAATGAAACATTTTTTTTGAGTATAAAAATAAAATAAAAATAACACATAAAATTAGGAAACAAGATTTATTCAAAATTTTGGGTCGTTACAATCTTCCCCCCTTAAGAAATTGCGTCCTCGCAATTTTTAAAATTAGGTTTTGAAATTTCATTGAAAGTCCCACATCGGAAAAGGATTCAGTAAAACTATTACTTTAAAAGAAAGAAAGTGAAGTATTAAGGTCACCCGAGTTAGCCCACACTGGGATTCCATGTAGGAAAACATGGACATGGAAGAAAAACAAAGGGTCAAGTTCTAAGGGAGAGTGATAGAGAACATGATTAGGAGAAAGTTAACCATAAGAAAATCCCAAACATATGATGTGTGTAAACGGTCATTGATTACCTAGTAGGAAACGTAAACCAACAACGTTTTTGTTTTACGTTCCTTTTCATAATTTCGAGGAATTCATTTACTACATAGAACAAAAACATAAGAAAATATACCTACCTTCATGTAGAGTTTCATCCTTTAATAAGTTTCTACCAAAACTAATCTTTTCTACCAATGATGAGCATTCAAAACTACTTGGTCTCATCAAAACACAAGAATCATCTTCTAGGGAATCACATAATCCACAAAAGATTAACTATCTATTTCTTCTATCTTTAAACATTATCCCAAAACAGAAAGGGTAAGGTAAAACAACTCTTCAAAAAGAAAGAATCCCATAGGAAGGGAAACTATTTTTAAATCTTCAAAGTTCCATGGTACTACCCAAAGTTCATCATAGAACATCCCATAAATAACGGTCCTTAAAATTCCTCAAAATAAACTAAACTAAGATTGAAACCCAAATACAAGAGGGATTTGATAACATAGTCTTCCAAAATAAACTTCATTGTTCATCTCCAAACAACATCAACCACACCTAACATCTTATAACAAATGTAGCTAACCTAAACATATTTTACCCAAGATAGGTTAATCATTCCCATAAGTAACCTAAATTACTATAAGTCCACCTTAAGTTCATTGATTCTTCAAAATATAAGTCAACCTTACTCCTCAATGAAAATACCGTAGTAATCTATTTACCTCGATCATATAGGGTCCTCAAAATAGTGAATGTCTTCCAAAATAATAATCATCTTTTAATCCCCTAATCATCTTTGTTGTATTAATACGGCAATCGTAGCATTTCCTATCACATTAGTTGTTGGGACATGTTCTTCCATTTACCGCCATTAACTAAGAAAAGAAAATATAAATAGGGGCTTAAATACCTAGCCAATAATCATGAAAAGAAACTTAAAGCATATAAGGATACCTTGTAGTTGAAAAGTATACCCTAACTTGTGATCCCCTAGGTTCCCATCTAGGTTATCCATGATCATATATTCTTATGTGAACCTTTATTTTATTTTATCTTCATTCCTTTAACAATGGTTCATACTAAGCTTATGAATTTACCAAAGCATATCCCCCGGGAGTGTCGTAACCAAGAGTGCATCAAGGCCCGTTGTCGTGTACCAGTTCCCGTTCGAGTCTAGCTCAAAGCAGTGTTTTCAGGTTTTACCCCTATGTACATCTGTGCCAGAGCCACCTCTACCTGCTCGTATCCAGACATGGATGTATTTGCTTGGAAACCCCTTAATCAATACTCACCAAAATACGAGGAAGATTTCCTATATTTAAACTTTTCTATAGGGTTCTTCCTAGAGTTTTCATATCCTAATTTCCACAAATAACTAAACCATCCTTTGATACCAACTATAGCATCCTGCCTTTTTTATCACATAAACTTTCATTACATTTTACAAAACTGAGGATCTTTAAGGTTTAGTGTCTTTGAAACTAGGAACTTAAAACATGAAAACATAAAACATTTTTCTTAAACACTTGAAAGGATTCTCCTCATGTTCACCCTAGGCTCATTACTGCATCTCATAACCTGGGGACATACATCAAAAGAAAGGGTGAGCAGAAGGCCCAACAAGGGAAACAAGTGAAACATTTTACATATGAACTTGAGATACATCAATAAAGTCATGAAAAGAACTTTAAGGCATGAAAATGAAATCATGAGGCATATCATAATAAAAATAAAACTTTTTCATAACTTGAAGATGTGGCTACATCATTTAACATAGACAATCATGAACATATCACCAAGGTCCATCCCCAAGGTGTCATTTGAAAATTACCAAGGTTATTCACCAAGGTATCGTGAAAATTGTAATCTCTAGTGGTTACATCATTACCCAATGCATTAGAGCACTATCGGGGCGCACACTTAAATTTTACTTTATTATCATGTGATCCACATATATCATCATCAAACATTTCATAAAAAACCCATATAGCATAAAATAAATGGGTTTCATTTCATAATCATAACGTTTTTAAAAACTGTTTTAAAGACATGATCTTTACGTCACTTTAAAACCCACAGAAATGGAAGGTGGGTCTCATGTATATAAATCCCATAATTTAAAATAGAACATTTTGGTATATATGTGAATACCCCGTTAGAAGAAAGAGCTTTGAGTATTCACTTAATAATATAAATGAACTTTAGAAAAAGATAGAGACATTTTGAGACGGAAATTCTGCAGCATAACGGCTATGTTACGAGGTTTTAGAAGACATTAAAAAGAGAGGGAAAATGGGTCAAACATTCATAAATGACCCATAAAACAGTAGATGGACAGAATAAGAAGGATACATGATCAATGTAATGAAATTTCAAGGACATGCCATTTGAAATGAAAAACATGGAAGGAAGACAAAAATTAGATTTCTCTTATGAAAGTTCGACAGCCTAACGACGTTACTTAAACTTCAAACAAAATGATTTGAAAAGATCAAATAGGGTATCTCATCATGTGAACATAAGAGTTCAGTATGATATATATAGAGATAATTCCCCAACATAATTAAAAAGGAACTTGAAAGACTTGACATGAAAGTGAAACTTTGAAAAGAATGAGAAGGGTGAAAGAATCCCCTAAAAATTCGCCAGCCTAACGGCGCCACTTAAAACTTGAAAATACTGAATTGAAGAGATCAAATGGGGTCTCTCATCATATGAACATAAGCGTCCAGTATTATAGATATAGATATCATACCCCAACATAACAAAAAGGAACTTGAAAGAATTGACATGAAAGTAGAACTTCAAAACGAGAAGGGTGAAGAACCACTTAAAAATTCGGCAGCCTAACAGCGCCACTTAAAACTTCAAAATACTGAATTGAAGAGATCAAATGGGGTCTCTCATCATATTAAAATAAGAGTCCAGTATGATATATATAGAGATCATACCCCAACATAACAAAAAGGAACTTGAAAGAATTGACATGAAAGTAGAACTTCAAAACGAGAAGGGTGAAGAACCACTTAAAAATTCGGCAGCCTAACGGCGCCACTTAAAACTTCAAAATACTGAATTGAAGAGATCAAATGGGGTCTCTCATCATATGAACATAAAAGATCAGTATGATAAATTTAGAGATCATACCCCAACATAATAAAAAGGAACTTGAAATACTTAAATGAAAATAGATCTTGAAAAAATGAGAAGGGAGAAAGAATCTGTTACAAAAATTTCGGCAGCCTAACGGCGCCACTTAAAACTTAATAAAAAGAAATAATGAGAGTAAGAGGGGATCTCTCATTATGTGAACATGAAAAGGTCAGTAAGAGGAGTATAAAATAACATCCTCCAACATAAGAACATGGAGCATAAAAGGAATGACATAAAAGAGATTACTTGAAATTAAAGAGAGAGGTCGGATCCCTTACCTTAAAACGTAACTCTTAAAACTCAATGGTTGGGACCTTGAGGGCTTGGGGGCACCTTGAGAGGACTCCTTGGGAGGTAAGGAGACCATAAATTCGTTGAGGATGGTTTTGGAGTCGAAAAGATGAGAGGAGGGATTGATATTTATAGGGAAAGTGAGGGGACAAGGCATTAATGGCCAAGGGACACCTCAAAAGTGGTTTTCTCAAAAGCATGGGCCCTCCCATGGTACTTCCCATAAAGTTAGGCCACATGGGGACCCCCCAAACAATAATTCATCCTCTTTAGTCGAACATCCTTTAAAATATCTCATGACATCATCATGACACAATTATGATGTCGTTAAACATACCGAAACCCTAAAACTGTATTTTTACTATTCACTGAAAATTCAACTTTCTTAGAAAAATCCCAAAATTTCACCTTAACCAAATATCAATGCTCTGATTTCAAAAATGAACTCCATTTTATAAAAATAATTTTCTAAATAATTTTTATTTATTTTTTAAATAAATACACTATTCACCGAAAATTCATTATTTTTAGAAAAAAACCCCAAAAATTACCTTAACATAATATCGATGCTCTGAGTTCAAAAATGAAATACATTTTATAAAAATAATTTTCTAAATATTTTTAATTTAAATTTTAATTAAAAAACACTATTCACCCGAAAAAACTAATACTTGAATAATAATTTATGAAACCGTTTTTAACCATTTTATTGAATCACATTACTTAAATCAAGGTGCCTAGATTATATTAATACTTTCTTTAAGTGAGATTACTAATCCATTTGGTCACATTACTAATCCTAAGCATAAAATCACTATTCATAATTTACTATTCATCAAAAATTAAGTTGATCTTATTAGACTCTAAATTCCGTACTGAACATATTTGTAGAAGACCATTTTTTTGAAAATCATTACACATTTTTATTTATTTAAGGTTTACATAAACATTTTTAAAATATCCTTTCTCTAAAATTCATCAAAAATATGCATACTATATTTATCTGGTCATTTGAAAATTCATAAACTTCATCATAAGAAGAAATTCCAATTTTTATTTAAAATAAAGGATTACACAAGGCAGTTATGGTATCCTTATATAGCCCCTTATCACACCAGCATAGGACCTAAGTGTAAGGTGTGCTAAGGTTAGAGAATCTGAGGGAGGCTCGGCCAACATCGCACGAGTATTAATTTCTATCAGTTTGAACTTCTCGCGAAGGCGATCCTGTTCTAGCTTCACACGATGAAGTTCAGCTTGGGTTTGGTCCAGAGCAAATCCCAGTGGTGGTACCTCCTTCCCAAGTTCTGTTAGATGGGCTTCGATCGGTCCAAGACTACTGGGTGAGGCCATTCAATCTTCTTTCTATATTAATTAACCAAGATTACTTGTATTTAGAGACAATAATCAGAATGTTTAGTTTCCAGCGGTCATATTGACCAATGGTCATATAACAGTCAAAAACCAATGATATCATTTTAATTATACTCATGTTATCAAATGAAACATTTTTGTTGAGTATAAAAATAAAATAAAAATAACACATAAAATTAGGAAACAAGATTTATTCAAAATTTCGGGTCGTTACAATGTACCCACCCTTCAGGTGGGGTTTCCAGAGGACGGCTCGGACTCGCTGCTTTACTTTCCAGTTGCTGTACTTTCATTTTAGTTGTACTTTACTTTTAGTTGGGTTTGTATTCTGGCCCATTACTTTACAGAACTTACTTTTGTACTCAGTTTACTTAGTGTTTACTTTAGCTTTCATACTCTGTGGTGTTTGTTTACTTTTTAAAGGCAATGCCTTCCCTATTATCGGGATTTACACCTTTGGTGATAGTTGCCAGCCCCTGGCCTATAGAAGGTGGGCTTGGGGTAGTCACGGCATGGGCCCTGAGGATGGGTCGTGACAGCTCATGGGTGGAATGACATTTGTGGAAGATAATAATGTGGATGAGGTTTGTATTCTTTAGAAGGAGAATGCGTAGCTACAATGCTAGGATGACATCGTGTGATAGGCAGTCATGGAATAAATCGTGGAATATGTGGAGTGCTTGATTTTTAAGAGGAGTTACATGGGAAATTTTTGATTAATGAGGCTAACATTCCATATAGCATAGTCAACTTGTCCTTAGTGATGTATGACTCACTAGAGTGTGATTCTGGAGATGATTGGGTGGTATGGGTTTATAAAACCATTGTGTTGGGATAAATAGTAATGGAACATGCTTGTTGTGCATGGTACCATATAAATCATTAATTATTGAGTGGTTGTATGAGAATCGAGGATCAATGGTTTTAGAGAAGTTCTATGGGCATGGTTTCCCATGAGTTTTGATGAAATGTGAAATATACCTCCATTATAGAAGAGACATCAAGAATGGACCGATTGTAATGACATGGCCGATCTGGCTCAATCCTAGTTAAGTATTTACATAATAAAGAGTGTGGCTTACTAGGAGCGACATGAATCTTTAATTACAAGATAATATGGTTACACTTTAGGAGGGGTATAAGGTAAGTCACATGGTGGGGAGTGCAACATTGGCTATTTGAGAGTGGTGACCCTCACTATAAGTTGAAAATAACTGTTTTCCATGGGAACCATTCTCAGGAAGTGGGAATAAGCTATGTTGTGCATTGGTGCTTGGGAGTGAGTGTTTTTGGATATACCAATCATTGTGTTTGGTGATGGATAGAGTGTGGGATGTGAAAATTGAATTCAGCTACGAGGTGATGATAAGGATACTCTTATAGTGAAGAGTATTATATTAGTCATGGTTAAACATCTCTCATTTTGGGAGAGTTGTGGATTCTTTGAGACTGGTCATTGGATTGTCAAGATAGCATAGTTTTGTAGATACCTGGGGGGTGAGATCATGGATTATGTTTTACCACCATTGATTCTTGAGGATAATAAGGGTTATAGTGGGGAGGTTTTGAAGACCTATGTTTTTCTAGACTGTAAAATTGAGTAGAAATTTGAATTTTTTATTTTTTATGTTTGTTAGGGAAAAATGGTATCCCCCCTAGAAGATGATCTTGGACAATTTTTATGACAACTCTGTTGGTCCCAAAATATGGTTTTTACCCTAGGATAAGATTTTTGTGGAAATTTGAGTTATTCACATTTTCATAGAGTAATTAATAATTAATATTTAATTAATAAAATATTAATTTATTTGGTCATGTTCATTAAAATATATATTTTAAATGGAGTATCAAATTGAAATTCTATCTCTACAGTTGAGTCCTGAATGGGGGGGGGGGGGTTCGTAGTCTAGGTATAAACTCACATCAGGTGTCTGGGGTAGGCCCAGACCCCCTTTTCTTTTTCTTTTCTTTTCCCCTTTCCTTTATCCTCCTCCCCTGGATTCTCACATATTACACCCTTGGGGATTCTCCTTTCCATGAATGATAAATTAGAGGGAGAGTGAGACAATGAGATATATAGATAGAGAGAATAAGGGAGGTTCCTCTTTAGATCTTAAGAGGAGTCAGATCGTCATGTGATAATGATAGAACATGAATAGATGTGAAGCTTCAGATAATTCCACCCAAAGGTAGTTGTTTTTTAGTTTTTTTTTCATAAATTAAAGTATATTGAACACATTATAGTTTTAAGGAACTTTTATAACTACTAAGTAACCCCATGGGTTTGATCTATAGCTATTGAAGGGAAAATAGGGGTCTGGGCCATTCACAGAAGTTTCCTATTTGGAAATCCCAATCACACAATGTGTGGATTCATGAAAAAATACTATGTGTTCTTCTTATATAGGGAAGATGATTTTTTGGAAGTACACATCATTTACTTTTAGTAAACACCATATAGTGTCACATGGCATGTAGTCGAGTACATGAAAAAACAACCTGTGTAGGGGAACATGGCCATGTAGTGTATACAATCAAACCCCATGTGGGTTGAATGCCATGTAGAAGTACATACCAAGGTGAATAACATGGCCTGACCATTTGTGGTACATGGTCAGGTACCCTGTGTAAATTATTGAAACACAGTGTACTTGGGTTTTACATGCGAATTCTGGAAGGAGTACATACCCAGGTAGTATTTTGAGAGTACACGTTGTGTACTTAGGTACACACATTGTGTACATCTCCCCTACTACTCTTTTGAAGATTTTCTATGTTTTTACCCATAGAGTCACAATTGGACATAATAGTAGTCCATTTTGAGTATTTTTCCACATAGATCATGATAGGGGAACCCTTGGGGGTGATTTTAGGGCTCCTAAATTCCATTTTGGGTGAGTGAGATATGAAAGAGAGGTTCTAACTCCAGTAAATTTATTTAGAGGTTTTGAGAGTGAGATGTAGGATGAGACTGAGATGTGGTTCATGGGAATGGTTAGTGTACTTTAAATAAGATTACCAATTTCCTCATTTTATGACCTTTATTATAACAATATCTGGTTAATGAGATTGATAGGTGACTTTAAGAGATTAATAGGTTGGGTAATCAGGTTAACCTAGAGTAGGACCTTGATATGAGATGGTCCATGAGACATCTCCCTAGACTGATGTTTAAGTGGTTTACCCTTGCTGAAAAGAGTCTATTTTATGTGTTTAACTTTTCATAAAGCGTGTTTACCCTATGAGACAAAATTATGGATGAGGATCCCATATGGGATGCCTACAATTATGTTCTAAACTATTGGATCCCAAGATGGGTGTTTCAACATATATATCAATTACGAGGATCCTAATATTTATTCCTATACTTAAATGATGACCTATAGGACCCCAATAGGGATAAATTCACTTATGTGTGTATCTAAAGGATCATTTAAGGGATACCTCACATATTTATTGATCTAAGGGAACCTAGTGGGTTCTCTAGTGATTTAAAAATCTTGAGAAATTGAATTATGGGTTTGGATAGAGATGGTAGTGGGTGTCACCTAGAATCCATACCAAACTTGTAATACTAAGGGGTTTTGGAAGTAGTGATGAGTTTAGGAATTCAACCAACCTCACTATTTTATTCATATTTTCACCTATTTACTATTTATGCCACTATAATTTCTATACCCACTTCCTAGAATTTGGATCATGGGGCATGATGCGATGTGAAGCTATGGTGGGGATGCTAGAGGCACTTCCTAGGATTCACCTCATTAGCCTTAGTTTCTTGAATTATAACCTTATAGGAAGTTCCACTTATCACTAGAATTCCTCCCTGTATAGGGATTATATAGGAGGTTACTGAGTTTATCTTAGAACCCCTATTTATTGTGTTATCTGATGTATTCTTAGCACGCTAGGATCCAGGTGATACCATATGTTTCTAGGTGGTAAAATTTCTACCAAACATGGGGTGTTGATGATATTCCTAAGGATTGATGACGACATCCTTGATTGATGCCTAGGATATTTCTTAGGCTCAAGTGGACACACCATTACTGAATTTACCATTTTTTTGGGAATGAACTGTTGATCCAGTTATTAAATAATGCCAAGTTTTATCTTGGTGTTGGAGAGTATTCCTTTAATATCACCTAAGGGTCACCCCCCTTATGAATTTATCAGAGCTCCAATGTCATGATTGTTTATGGATCAAGACCTATGAATTCTGCATTGAACTGGACTACACATTAATTGAGTGGTATGAAATCTTGCTCAATTCCATATTTATAGGATGTACATTTGATACATGACATCATTCTTTATATATTGTAGGTTAGTAAGGGCGATCCCATGTATAATACTTGTATCCCCCTATGGTGATGTATCTATCTTAGGGAAATTTCAAGCACTATATGAAGTAGGTATGGTTGGTCATGATCACTACCCCAAGGATCGATACGGTTACACATGGATTGAGTGGTATGACATCCAACTCAATGTATTACTCACAGGATATCTAGTTGATCGGGATCTATAATTTAAGTATTGAACATGGATTGATTTATTCATTCCTTCTAGTTATGGCTCAGATAGCCTAATCATATTACATGATCATGCACATATGAAAACAGGTTATAGGTTCACTACTGGGGAAGAAATACTAATATTTATTTCAAAACCCCTATATGTGAACCTTAGTGTGTGTGAATACCTCATGTCTAGTTTTAGGTTCAATACAAATGCATGATGGATATGTCCAAGGCCTGAGGTTTCTTGATCAAGTGAAACCACTCATGCAGATTTCTTAGGATCAGGATATAACATCTCGATAGAGTCATTGGGTGTTAGTATTAGATCATTTCACCCTTTATTTATTTATTTCATTACTTTATATATGTGATCAGCCTAGTGGGTGATCAATATTTTATGTATGACATTGACATTTGGTTCTTTACGACATTTCATTTATTATTACAACCTTTTTTATAATTATTACTTCCATACTTTGATTATTTATTGCTATAGATGATTTTTGTTTATTTTTTCTATTTTATTGCTCTAATATGAGGGCATATTCTCCCTACAGACACACCCTAGGCATTAAATACTATTCGTCAGCCTATGGCATGTGGGGAGGTGTACTTGAGGCCTTATCTCCAACCGGACCAGCTACTATTTATAAAGTGAGCTAGGATGGTATGTCAAAAATTAGATCAAAGAGGATTTCCTACAAATATTTCAGCCTATGGAGGGAGATCTAAAACATGCACTGACTGTGTTAGTGTTGAAAAAGGAATTCTAGTAGCATCAACCAATGACTTTTTTAGTGGAATGTAGTCTCCAGGTTTTGGAATCTTGGTTTGAGGCCATGCTTGCAAGATTTGAGAATATGGAGACACTTCTGGAAATGTGAGTGAAGATTATGGCTTATATTATTTTTGGATATTCTAAGTGATGGTTGGATGTTATTATGAAAACATATTAACATCAGGGCATGGTTTGGAGGGAATTACAAGCTACTTTCTTTGAATACTTATTCCCATAAACACTATACGATGATTGAGCAAGGAAGTTTATGCATCTAGAATAGGGAACTATATCTGTCATGAATTATTCAAATCATTTTGAGGATCTAAAACACTTTGTGATTAATTTTTATGGTGGTGAAATTTCTATGGTGATATTCTTTGAGAATGAGATCATATATTCCATCCAATATCAAGAGAATATCTTCCAACTGACCACCATCTATGAGATAGTGAATGAAGAGGTTATCTCTAATCATAATCTAAGGGAAGCTGAGGGTATGGTACATAGTAGTTAATCACCTAGATAGATATGTGGTTCATTGAGTGGCATGAATTACCACTTTAAAACTTCTTGTTAGGGCAGTGATAGTCAGAGTATACACACCGAAAATTGTATTGTATTCCATCAATGTGGAATACTAGGTCACACAAATCCCCAGTATAGTAGAGTAACAGTAGAGTACCTACCCTGCAGGAGAATGGTCTATATCCAAATATTTTTTAGGAACTTTCAACATGTTCCCAATAATATAGGATATGCACCATATCTGGGTTTTGGATTGGGGTTTGCCGCACCAAGCCAGACAAGAAGCTGGAGTACTACATGACATTTAGGATGAGGAGGTGGTCAAGTTTGAGGAATCCATATATAGGTTGTGCAATGTAAGAATAGAAAACTTACTTTGGGAGGTTAAATTATATCTCATGTATATAGTTCTATCTAGTTATATACATTACAAACTACACCTAAGGATCATAGTTCGAGGACATCTATAATAAGCGGTATGATTATATTAGCCTCAAAACTAGCATATTCTTTTTTTGAAACAGATGCTCCACACTTGCTAATATACATGGCTTTAATGAGCAGTCTTGGTCTCAATATTGAATACTTATATGGGGTGATGTATCTTGACACACCATTGGGATTACAGTCATAGTGTGTATGATTATGCAAGGAGTGTCCTCTCAAGATAGTCGATTATCATTTCTGGAGGAACCTTTTGATCCTTGAGGTTAAAAGTTTCAATATACTTCTCAGGATGGACTACTTAGTACCTTTTTGAGCCGATATTGATTATTAACTCTAGAGGGTTTTATTCTCATCACCCAAAGGTAGTAGCTATTTTTAAAATGTTGAATGGGATGCCTAGGAAAATCAAATTTTATATGAGAATCACAAGCTAAGTAGAGTGTCAACACATATTTCCAATATTTATCTTGATGATCAAAAATCATGATGTGTTGTTTTTCCTCCAGTGGTGGACTAATTTAGAGATTTCATTCCTGATGAATTTTCTAGGCTACCACCTAAGAGGTAGGTAGAGTTTTCTATTGAGATTATACCAAGAGTATAACTAGTATTTATTCATCTATACAAGTTAGTTCTTACCAAGATTTAGGATATAAAGAGTTAGTTAGAGGACATTGAAACCAAAGGGATTATATGACCCAATACTTCTCCTTGGGGTTCAGATGTACTATTTGGAAAGTTGGAGGATAACACCCTAAGGCTATGTGTGGATTACTGGTGGTTGAATCAGATTATAATTAAGAATTGATACCTACTTACCCATATAGATGATCTCTTTAACCAGTTATGAGGATCCAAGGTCTTCTCAAAAGTTGATTTGAGACCAGGATATCACTAGGTGTGAGTGAGGTCTTCAGATATACCACATAATCTTTTTGAAGCATGCATGATTTGGACAAGTGTTTTTTATACTGTTAAGTCTAACAAACACACTAGTTGTTTTCATGGATTTGATGAATCATATTTTCCACCCATACCTAGATTATTTTGTTGTTGTTTTTGAGGGTGATATCTTAGTGTACTCTCAGACTCAACACAATCATGCCAAACACCTTGACATCATATTGAGTATGCTAAGAGAGAACTATCTATATTATAAGATCAATAAATTCCACTTTTGGATAAACAAGGTTCACTTAATGGGTTACATTATATCATAATAAGGGGTATTTACAGATCTAAATAAGGTAAGAGACATTGTTTCTTGGGAGGATACCAAGAATATTTTTGGTATTCAAAGCTTATTGGGACTATCTTGTTACTATCTAAGTTTCATCTAGAAATTTTCATGCCTTGTTGCAAAAATTACATGATTAAACAAGAAAGTGTGAAGTTCACTTATTATAAAGCTTATGAGAAGGCCATTCAGGAGTTTAAAAAAAGGTTAACCTCAACACTAATATTGATTTTACTTGAGCCTAGTAGGGGCTAAACTATTTATTGTGATGCATTAGGTGTCGATCTCATAGATATTTTGATGCAAGGGGAATGATTCATGGTGTATGGGTCTCATAATTTGAGTTCTAACAAACATAACTACCCAAAACATGACCTCAATTTAGAAGCTATTGTCCATGCCTTACGTTTATAGAGACATTAATTCTTGGGAGAGCTGTTTGTGGTATAAACAAACCCTAAAATCCTCAAATAAATATTATCTTAGAATTAATTAAACCTCTTTTAGTGCATATAGGTTTAATATCTTGATTATTTTAACTTTGATCTTGCTTACACACTAGGTAAGGGCACTACGGTTTCTGGCACTTTGAGTTAGAATACCCAAACTCAAGCTATTAAAGAGGATAGTAGTGAATAAAAGTTGATAGATATTATTTTTTAAATAAATTTATTAGTTAAAATATATCATGGGAAGACTATACTTTCGTATTTAACTATGGATTCAAAAATTATAGATCAATTAAATATGAGAAAAGTTTAAGATCCTGATGGCTTAGTCTAGAGGGAAGGTGTTTCTAGTGAGGACCCACAACCTTGTTGGGTTGTTGACTAGGATGAGATCCTATATATTCATAAGCATGTCCAGGTTCATAAATACATGTGAGAGGAACTAATATAAGAATATCATACTTATAAATGAGAATTATAACCTTAAATCGTAAATATGTATCATGATATGTAATGCTAGTATTGGTGGCTTGGTATGAAATAGGAAATCTCAAGCTTTGTTATCAATTGTTACACCAATTAGAAGGTGAAAGGATAACACCAGTGGCCTACTAGCCTTTATAGTTTCTATCCATTTTGGAATGGAAATGGTACAACGTCACTATGGATTTCATGATGGGGTTACCAAATTCACCTTGAGGCAGTGATACTATATGAGTAATTATGGAAAAGTTGACAAAGGTCATCCACTTATTGCATATCTAGGAGACCTTCTCAGTGGATGATCTTAGAAGATTTTATGTCTAAGAGATCATACTACTTCATGGGATTCCACATACCAATATATAATATAGGTAAACTTGGTTCAATTCTCACTTCTGGTAAGGGTTGCAAAGGCTCTTGTTTTACAGGTATTTCTGAGTACAACATCCCACCCTTTGACAACTAATCATTCCAAGCACACTATATAGGTATAAATGATGCGATTCATGTATGTGTACTTTATTTTAGAGGATATAAGGAAAATCACTTGTCTCTTGAAGAGTTTTCTTATAATAATAGTTTCCAAGTGACTATCTTGATGTATCATTATAAGGCACTCTATGGTAGGGTGTTTTGTTCAACTGTATGTTGGTTAGAAGTTAGGGAGGCAGTGCTATTGGGACCACATATAATTTAGGAAACATCATAGTAGATAAAAATGACTAGGAAACATATGGATATAGATCAGTATAGGAAGAAGTATTATGTTTATTTCTATTATTAACCAATGGATTTTGATATGGTGGATTGAGTCTTCATTAAAGTATCACCTAGATTAGTTCATAGATGGATTTAAAGATAAGGAAATCTAGTACCTAGATTTTTCATACCTTTATAGATCTTGGAGTGAGTCTGGATGGTAGCCTATTAGACAGATCTTCTTTACTAATATAGTTCTATGAAAGATGTCGTCCATGTTTCTCATCTTTGGTATTATTACTCTTACCCGTATCATATCTTTTATTCTGTGGAAGTTGAGTTGGAGGTTGATAATTCTTTTGAGGAGTATCCAGTTCATATCATTGATCATAGCATGAATACTCTACAAGGTATGTTGGTTAATATGGTTTGGGTGCTATGGATTCACGATTTTATATAGGAGGAGACATGGGAATAAGAGTCCTATATGCATGCTCACTGGCTAGAATTTTTCTCATATGCAGATTAACCACCCTCAAAAGGGAAACTCAAGGATGATCTATCTTAAGGATGGTGGGTTTTAAAATCCTGATTTTACCTCAAGGTATGGATCCTTTTTAATTTCTTTTAAACCTCTCATTTTCCCCTAAATTAATGTTCCTAAGTTAGTGGAGGTTCTGGGAGAAATTGGAAGGGTTTTGGGGCCTAGAGTTAAGGTTTTTGGAGAAGTAGGGTGAGTAACATGGTTAGATCATGGTTTGGATAGTCATGCACCTCAACCATATAGCCCAAAAGGTAGGATCATGATTATTTTAACCATTAAAATTGGACTAGTAAACCATTAAACCTCTATAATTTATTATAGGTTCATCACACATGTTTTTTACATGGTTTGTTTAACAATGTGCCTAAATCATGTGAGGTGTAGTGAACTTGGATAGTAAGTTCATGCAGTTGGTACATAGTACTTATAACCATGAATCCAAACTATGAACCCTATTTAAAATCCTATAAATTACTTTCCCCCTCATTTCCTTTAAAATCTAAAATAGTTATCCTCCCACTTCATTTTTACAACAGTAGGCACCCAAAGCTCTCACTCTTCCTCTTTAAGCTCCTTGGTGGATCTCCCTCATCCGACATATGTTTCTTTTATCATAAGTTGCATTGGATCACATTTGGTAAGTATAAAAACCCTTTTCATTCTTTCTTTTGTTTTATTTAATATATTTGGGTTATTCCCATGTGAGAGAACATACCTTATTTTCAGGGTTTTGTCCGGTTTTCCTTTTTCTATCATTCCTACCCAAATCTCAGGCCAATGCTGGATTGGGAGTCTTATATAGAGATAAGGTAGGTGGTACATTAATTTTATAAAAAATTATAGATGTTTATGACATGTTCTATTATTCCACATGCTGGAATTTCCACGTGTTTCCCCTAAAACACATAACTCCTTAAATTAATCACCTAAACTAAAAAAATAATGTTCCATGAGACTCTGAACACCGTTGGAAGTTAATGACCTTAATTTGAACCACCCCTTAGGGTTTATTCAAATTAAATGTCCTTGAAAACCTTTCCTTACCTATAACAAAAACACCCCTAATGTTTTTTTTGGATCACCACTTGTAATTAGAATGAACAAAATGAATTAATTAAATTGTTAAATGATATGGATACTTTACATGGACATTTTTATAACTTATTATATCATTATTGATTACTATTATGAACTTGGATCACTATAATGGTATGTAATGACTTTATTAAGAGTTAGATTACCAACATGTAATGAATTGGGTGGACTCATAGGATGACAAATGATTCATTAATGCATCGGCCAAAGTGAGACACCACACTTGGGTTCAAAAAATGTCTTAGATTATGGATGGAATATCTAAACACCAATGATTCACTTTCATACTATAGAAAATATTAATGTTTGGGATGAGATCCTAGGATTTGGTTTAATTTCCTTAGACACAAACTACCTTGGTTAAGCTCCTTGGACTCTAATTAAGTCTATCCCAAGATGACCTTGGACTAATACTCAGGCCAATTTAGAAACTTTTAGGGTGGAATAATAAGGGTTCATCCATTGTATTACAATGATACGTCATATTATTTTTTCTTGGTTGATCACTGTGAGTGGTATAAACATTATAAAGTCATGGATTCCACGGGTCTCCCATATATCCCTTTGGATTATTATACTCAGAAACCTTGGCTATGTTCCTTAGGTCCCTATCCAATCAATGGTTATATGATCAAAAATATCCTACTTAGGATGAAGAAGGTAGGATCTTCCAAGTATACCATGAGGAGCCTGATATCGACATGGTTTATATTTACTTTACCACTTTACATTTATTATACCTTAACACTATTAAATTTTATATTCACAAATTGGATTTTCATTAGACACTGCTGATGGTGGTCTATTAAGTTTTACTCACACCTTTTTTGGTCCACCTTTTGGTACTCAGATAGACTTCATGGATGTATGTAAAGATAAATGGAAGTGACCAACTATGGATGATTGATTTATTTTTTAGGATGGGATCATGTGAGCAGATGATTGACCCAGTGCTTGAGATATTCATAGAGATAGTTGATATAAGTCATTTTATCTTATTTTTTTTTTGTGTATGATGGTATTGTTGTATGACTGTTGTTATGTGTTCCTATTATTTTTTTTATATTGATGACATCATCCTTATATAGTGCTATTTTCTATCTATGTCTATCAATTATTATCTGAATTGTTTACTTCTATTTCCTCATTATTTCTTCTATGTTTATTTATTATTCCACTGCTTTATATTATCACTATGCTTCACTATGATAACGAGTGTATAGTCTCCCCACCATACCAAAAAATACCCTTTTTTCTAGTTGGACGACTCTAGAATACTAGAAGCCATGATTGAAGTCATGTGGCATTTGGATTCAGTTAATTATGAGTGAACCGGTCCCAAGACATCACAAGTATCATATGCATGTATTAAATGTACACTATATATATATAATATCATATATTATATACATACTTAAAATAGTATATACTTGTTTATATTCATCTCATGAATGTAAATTTTAGTTCATAGATAACCATTTCCCACTTTCATTAAAATCCCCTAAGAACTGTATTCAAAACTTCACAATTCTTTGTAAATCCATCCAAAATTTTTTAGATAGGAGTTTTTCCATCAAATTATCTTAATTTTGAACAAAAAATTTGTCTAAAATATTATCCTTATCCAAGGGTCTAGTTGTGTGACCCTATGGGCCTTAGAAAAATTATAAAAAACTTTAAAATCCATATCTCATAGATGTAAGTAAAGAGAATCCTCTAATAAAGCATTAGTGATACTCAAGCTACTAAGGGGTCTGGTATGATCTCTAAAAAACATACTAATATCTCTATATGAAAATTTACATCACAATATGTATCATATAAATCATATGTATACATATATAATCCCTTTGTCTATGAAATCAATTAACCACTATATATGGCACATATCAATCCAGTATTGGCCAATCATCATTTCTTAATTATCTGAAAAAGGATGATAAAGTTGATGAACACATCAAATGTCATTCATCTATCTAGTAATCATATAACATTTCACTTATAAAATAAGTTTAACACATCATATGTGAAAAAAATACACATGGTCATGTATTTACTCAGTCGAATTAAATAAAGGTTCAGAGGCCTTTAACTTGTCATACAAGTGGATAAATCTCATCTTGGTTACCCTCCAATTGATGATATGATCAACAACATACCCAACCACCCCATATTATGTATGTAAATATATATAATTGTATAAGAAGGGTATCAAAGAATTAATGTTATCATGTTATCTATATCACCAACCTCAGGTAATAAGGATTGATAATAAGCATTCACCCGTAAGTATATCAATAACTATATGAAATTCCATGAGATATACTTAAGAAAATAAATCCATGTAATAAGTCTCTACTTATTACCTCAGGAATATATTCTTCAAATTTCATATATAAATATTTGTAATGAATATAATATTTTATTCATGCTAATATTATCATATCATTTTATCCCATAATACTATTTAATGATCATCAGTTGTAGAAAAAATCAAAGTCATACTTTGAGGGGATATTATCATTCAAACGTTTATTTAAAATAAATTTTATCACACAAGAATAAATGATAATTGGATATTTCTTTTATTATACTAACATAATACTCTATAATGATCATCAGTTATGGAAAACTCAAATTCATACTTCGACAGGATATTATCATTTGATTGTTCATTTAAAATAAATTTTATCACAAAAGAATGAATGATAACTGGACATTGCCTTTATTATAATAACATAATACATTTACAACCATTATAACCAATATATCATGTTTCTTACACCCATAGATTATACATGACCATCATGTTGTTTCTGCAATAATTTTTTCATCAATGAAACTACGGAATTATCTTAAGTATCCACCAAAATTATCTTTACATCACCACTATCAATGATATCCCATATGAGATGTTATTTTCAAAGGATTTATTTGGTCCCTTGATGAGATCAGGGTTCCTTATATTGAGGAATTACACCATTAATGTTGAAATATAGCATGATTTATCCCTAATTCTAGGAACCACTTCCAGTTTAGAAATGAGCCTCTTGATCCAAACAACTTTCTTACCACCATTTGATGAAGTGATGTATTCTACCTTTGTTGTTGAGTACATTATGGTGGATTTTTTGAAACTATTCTAACTAATTTTTACACCATTTAGGAAAAACATTAACCCTAATTGAGATTTCATGTCATCTTTATTGTATTGTAAACTTGAATCCATGTAACCCTTTACACATATCTCATCCTATCCTCCAAAGACTAAGAACATATCCTTAGTCCTCAAGTACTTAAGGATGTTATTCACAATACTTTAATGAATCTCACTGGGATTGGATTTGTGTATAATTGTTATGATTAAAAAATATGAGACATTAGGTTGAGTACAGAACATGAAATACATGATAAAAACTATGATGAAAACATAAATAACCATGTATATCATTTGTAATTCTTTAGAGGGGTCCTGAATCTTCTAAGGATTCATACAATGAAACACTAGTAAAGACCACTTCTTAGAGTTCTCTATGCTAAACTACTTTAGCACTTTATCACTAATTCCAAGAAACTTATTAGATATATCTCTATATATCATAATAATGAGTATGTAAGCTACTTAACCCATATATTTCATTGAGAAATATTTATAGAGCCACATCTTTATAGAGTGAAGTGTCAGGATGTCATTTTCAATAAGCAGTATGTCATGTACATATAGTATTATAAACACCACTATACTATCAATAAGATTATTTTATACACATGAATCATCCACATTATTTATGAAATCAAAATTTTTGATAGAATTATCAAACTATATATTCAAACTCTGAGAGTCCTACTTCAATCCATAGATAGACCAATGCAACATGAAAACCTTATCATCTCATTTGAAACTTCAAAACCCTCAGGATTTATTATATACATTTTCTCTACTAAATTCATGTTAAGGAATGAATTTTTTACATCCATATGATATATATCATAATCATATTTAGCTATTATGGATAGAAAAATATGAATGGACATTATCATCACAATAAGTGAAAAGGTCTCTTCATAATCAATATCATGAGATTTTTGAAGCCCTTTTCCACTAGGAACGCTTTACAGGTAGAAAATCTAGCATCCATTTCATTTTTATTATTGAAAACTCACTTTCACCCTATGGGTGTTAACCCTTCAGGTGCATCCACTAGGTTCCAAATAATGTTTGTGTGCATGGATTCCATCTCATATTCTTTGGATTTTAACCATTTCTTAGAATCATAACACTTAATGTACTCTTAGTAGGTATTATTTTTTTCTCCAATAAACTTTAATTATTCACCATTATATATGAGAAAATCATATCCCTTAGGTTACTGATGAATCCTACTAGACCTTCATTGTTATTTTGGAAATTGAATCAATTATTCTTCCACAACTCTTTTCGAAACCTACTCAACCTCCATCTTAGAAAAATTATTTTTTTCTATACTTGAACATATCCAAGTTCAACTTTACTCCCACTAAAACATTGAATCATGTGTTCGTTCTCAAGGAAAACACCACATTGTGCCACAAACACTTTGAGTTAAATAGGATTATAATAGTAATATCTTATAGTTTCTTTGGGATAACTAACAAATAATAATTTACTATATTTGGATTCAATATTATCAGAACCCAATCATCATACAAATGCTTCACATCCCAAAATGTTTACATAAGAGAAAATGGGATGTTTTCTATACCATATATCATATGGTGTCTTTGTGACTAATTTAGATGGAATTAATTTTAGTAAGAATGAAACAATATCCAGATAATAACCCCAAAATGAAATAGGAAGGTGACATAGAATCATCATTGATTGAACCATGTATAAAAAGGTATTAATCATTATTTTAGATACACCATTTCATTTTGGTGTTTTAGGAGGTGTGACTTGATAAACAATTACAAAATCTCTCATATGATCTATGAATTCCTATCTCAAGTATTCACCACCCTGATCTTATTATAGGGCTTTAATAAATTTTCATAGTTGATTTTGTAGTTCATTCTAAAACTATTTGAATTTTTCAAAAGTTTCATATGTGTGTTCATTAGAAACACATATCTATACTGACTACAGTCATCAGTAAAAGGAAAAAAGTATAGAAAAATACCATTTTATTATGTACTCATTGTTCCTTATACATAACCATGCATAAGAATCAATAATACACTAGTAAACTCACATTTTATCTTAAAAGGTGACTTTTTCATTTTTCATAATAAAAAATATTTTCATGTATTAACTGTTTCATAATCAAATGTGTCCAAAAATCTATCTTTATGGAGTCTTTTCATACATTTATCATTTATATGTCCAAGGATAAAATTCCAAAGGTAGTTGGAATTAAAATCAACTATAATATTATTATTCTAAATGTTATAAAAAAGAGTATCCATATCAATAATATATAAAAAAATTCATAATATTTTCAATTCCATAAAACATTTCATTCTTATATATAGAACAACTCTTATTCTTAATAGTGAATTAAAATCTCATTTTGTCCAAAAAAGACACAAAAATCTAATTTCTATTTATGGTAGGAACATAATAACAAATTTTCAATTCTAGGACTAATCTACTTAGTAAAATCAGATCATAGGTGCCAAAATCTAATATATAAACTCTTTCTCCATTACTGATATAAAGATCTATACCTCACCTTTCATCAATTCCCTCTTATCTCTAATTCTGTTTTTTTCATAAAAAATGCGTGATGCACACCGATATCTAATAACCATTAGTCAAAGTTGAAGAAATTGATTTATATAACATTTACACCTGGTTAGTCTGAGTATTTCTTTTCATGAACACTTATCATTCCTAGATACTAATATTTAACCATTTTATAGGTTATACATATTAATGTTCTCAATATGATTAGTTTTAAGTATGACATAATCTACAATAATGAAATATTCATGGGTTAATATCATGTAATATATATTTTCATTAAGTGATTTAAACAAAAATTCTCCCAAAAAAATTATTACCCCACACATGTATATCCATTTAGTGAGGTGAGATCAACATTTCACTAAGTTTTGGGTAGCTTTAGAGTTTCTCCCTTTACTTAGGTGTTTAGTTAGGGCATCAATATAATCATAAAAATTATGATTCTTAGATATTTTATCAGATAACCACTTATCAAAATCCATCATATAAATTCACTCAAATATATTCCTCAAGTAACCTAATCATATCAGGGTCTCTCAACTAGTGTAAGACAAAGAAAATGTAATAAACAAGATAACAAAGGACAATCTAGGGACACTAAACTTTAGTATGACCCACACAAAATAATAATCTAGAGTCACTCATTACTTTCTTTACTTACACAAGATAATCTATAAGCACCTAGATTTATCATGCCCTACCTAGTTTGATAATCGAGGTCTTGAAAAGTGTTTCTTTGGAATGGATCTCATGCTTAGTATTTAAAGGGCACTCTTTTTTATGGTCTCACCAATTTAATACACATCATATTCATATTAATTTCATAACTATTACATAATATACAATATTTAACTTTTCATGTTTTATTTATTTTTTTCATGCATGCTTCTAATGATTTAGTTTTTGAAACTACCTATTCCAACCACCAAATTAATGTGTTCACACCACATTAATGTGTAACTCTTTACACATCCCAC
The DNA here is from genome assembly GCA_963277665.1 of Viscum album. NCBI lineage: Eukaryota > Viridiplantae > Streptophyta > Magnoliopsida > Santalales > Viscaceae > Viscum > Viscum album. The sequence continues at coordinate 372,687,028 of OY728163.1, read as the reverse complement.
AAGTATGTGTTGTAAACCAAAAAAAAAGAATCTAAGTATATTAATACATATCCAAATGCACCATATGAATAATATATATTAACGATTCATGTAAATGAATATAGTTATATGAGACTGAAAAACTCCACATGAGTAAGCTTGGAGCAACAGATAACAAAACCCATTCACCTTTCTAGATAAGGAATATTCTTGAGGCTAGTAGTGGTCTGACCTTAAGTCCCTCTACCTAGGGAGAATTTAATCAAGAGAGAATTCAATTAATGAAAACATTGACACCTAATATAGACAAACTATGCCCAACAACTATTCTCAAGCACATAACAATAATTACAAACTGAGGTCAAGGTAGTTGAAAAACTAAATTTTATGATACCAAACCTAACATGATATTTGAGATGCTATACTAGAAGAAATTCATCATATAACTTGGCACACACAATATTCATATTTTATAAAATATTTAAAAAATATGAATATAAAATAAATTTAACAAATAAATAAATAAATTATTTATTTTCCAAAATATGAGATATTTATGAACTATTTATAAATAAATGTGAATTATATTTTTTTATAAATTAATTAGAATATAATATTTTATATTCATTTCTATATAAATTTTTTATATTTAGTATTATATGGAATTCATATGATATATCATGAACTATAAACATTTTATAGTTCAATTTATATTATATAAACATTTTATATAATCTAAATATCATATATTTTGTAATTTATAAACACTTTATAAATCACCTCTTATGGTTTTTAAATAAACCATTTTTTATCATAAGGCAGACCATTTAATTTTTCAAAAGGCATTTTAAAAAAATATTCTTTAATATTTGGGAAAAATGTTTCATAATTCTTTTTAATTAATTAGAAAATTTTATAATTAATTAGTTAATTTATAAAATACTTGCATATTAAAATATCTCTAAAATAATTTTATTATGATTTTAAATTTTTTTTATAAACTATAAAAATCATATAATATTTCTAAAAAATTAACCATTTTTTTCTTATTCTTACATTGAATCACCATTCTATATAAGTGTATCTTCCTTTTATATAACAACCCCAAACCGACACTCCTAAATTCAGTGCTAAAAAATATTCTTTACATTTCTTGATTTGAAATTGAAAAACATGACCCAATTTTAACCCTTCTAAACATATAACATAAAACTAAAATATTGAATCACTTATATACTCAAGGATATTTTAGGTTTAGATTTTTATAAAATTAGGAAAAAATCTTACAAAAAAACTTGGATAAATAAATAATTATTTCATAAAAATATACATCATCTCTCACCATGTTATTTATATCTAGTAACCTTCTTATGCATAACATACATAAAATATTTCTTTGTAACTTGGGGAAAAGGAAACATAAGAAGGGTGATCTTAAATTATTTGTTAGGGAAAACATATTAATTAATAATTGTATTTCATTAGTGAACATAATATGAGCATAAGAGTATGATGACATAATAAAATTACATGAGAATAATATAAGAAAATACAAACTAATGAAAACCTAGATCATAAAACATAAAACATTGCATTAAACTTTAATATAAGATAAGAGTCATATAAGTCAACGTTACTAATCCATGTGAGAACAATCTTTATGATATGTATTCATTAGAAATTTATGAAATCATAAATAAAATGTCTTGGTAACTTGGAACATCATTTTCATATCACTCTTACAATCACTCTTATAAATAGAATAACCTACTTGGATAATTCTAATAATCTATTTGTAGAAACCTATAAATGGTTAACTCCATCCCTTTACCTAATGCATTGGATAGATATATCTAGATTACCAATCATGATGAGCTATATCGGGTTCAAAAATCATCATAAACAATTTCCAATAACCATAACATAATTACAACACATGAAAAATTATATTTTTAAACATAACAATAACCATTTTTATTTCATAGCTTGATTTACCCATGAAAAAATGGGTTCCCTAGAAATCTATTTGAAAGAATCATAATCCACCATGAGAAAGAATAAGGATGTAATCATTACAAAATATCCTCAGTTGAGCATAAGTAAAATCAAGGGTAGTCATATTTGGTGAATATAAATTCCACAAAATGATCATTAAAAACATTCTTAAGTAAATCACCCTTCCAATTTGAAAATATCTTTTAAAAAATTAAATATTCAAAAATTATTGTAAAAATAATTATCTTTTAAAATAAAATTATAAAATTATAAATTATTCTTCAAATAAAATAATGGTCATGATATTGGAAAATATTTTCTCGTTATAAATGTTAAAAATAAACATTCCTTTAAAACTTATTTAAAGAGATTCAAAAAGATACTTATTTGGAAAATATTAATAAATTTACATTTAAAACCTTCTAAAAGAAGGTCAAATATCATTTAAAACAACTTTTGGAAATCATTTTTTTATAAAACAACTTTCTTGAAAACATTTTAAAAAACATCGATATGGAAGAGAAATATTTCCGATCTAAAAGAAGATACACGATCAGTATTACTTATAATAAACTTTCTTAATGTTTCATTAATCAATAAGAGAGGAACTATAAATTAAAAATGTAAAACAAAATTGTAAATATAGGAGAATAAAATATATGTGGTTTAAGAAAATAATAGCACATGATTTCCCAAAAGGAACCTTGAACATAAACAATCTCAAAAAGAAAAAATATTGTAACATAAAGCCTTTATCAAGTTTGAAACTTTTGAATAAAAATTTATTGAAATAAACAATATTTTATGGATCTATAAATCCCATTAATTTCATGAATTAATACTAAAAAATTAATTTATTTGTAATTATGTACACCATATAAGGAAATTATGGTGCACACCATGAATCACGTCTCATGAAAATGAGATTGAGACAAAGAAATCCCATGCAAAGATAATAAATTTTGAAATGATAATTAATCCATGAAGTGATTATTTAAAAATATTTAAATTCACATAAAAAAATTTAAATATAAATTAAAATAATTTAGAGATAAATTTACACATAATCATGGAATAATAAAGTTAATAAAGTAGATGTATAACCTAATGAATGGAAATTGATTCAAGAAACCCCTTACCACTTAGTAAATTTCAATTAGAATAAATTTGAATGAATTAATTTGAATTGTAACATAAAATACCATGAATTACGAAGGATTAATGATATAATATTTAAAATAGGTAGTATATACACCATATAAATAAAACTAGGTTCTTAATGTTAATACATGCCTCAATAAAGGGAAATTGAGATGAAATCCAATACCTAGAGTGTAGGCCCTCCATGCATATCCTTTAACTACTATATAACAAACTTAGGCCAATTATTTACTTTTTTAAGAAAATTTTAATGGTTTAGTAATTTATCGTTAATTTTTTTTCTCATTTATTTCAATGAAATATTTAATTTCTTAATCAGTCTATTCCACATTGTGTGTTTTGAGGATGTTCAGTTCATAATTAAAAAATCAATTCAATATGTTGGAATTGGTAAAAAAGGTAATTATTAAATCATATATATAATTTAATCAAAAAATAATTTTATTTTTTATATATTAATTATAATTTTAAAACTAACCATGAATAATGGTTATGAAAAATGAACTACTTTATAATCATGGTTATGGTAGGCTGTATGTACACATGAGTAACGTTTCCATTTTTCAATTAACATGAGGGAAAAAGTATTAATTTATATTTATAGAATTATTACAATGTCATAAATATCATATTATATCTTTAAATCCACAAATATATTCCATCCATGTGTTTTGATGATGAAAAACGAATCACATCGCTTTTTGGAGGTGGTAATTTAAATATAGTACGAACAATGTTATCATTTTTCAATAGATGGAAGGGTAAAAAAATAAATGATATTATAATGTCCCGGACCTTCCTATTCCATTAATTTTACAAATTCTGGTGTTAGGGGTGTCCTAGGGACCATCGGTGACTCATTAAATAGTTTTCCAAATTCTAGGATTGAACGAAATGTGGCACTGAGGAGCTTTGGTGGAACCGATCGACATCAGTGGCACGGAAGGGCGTCGGTGGCACCATGGGGCATCGGTTGCACCGAGGGGCATTGGTGGCACCGATGGGTGTTGGTGGCACCGAGGGGCGTCCGTGGCACCGACGGTCGTGGGTGGCACCGACGGTCGTGGGTGGCACCGACGGTCGTGGGTGGCACAGACGGGGTGCGTCCGTGGCACCGAGGGACATCGATGGCACCGACTGTCATGGGTGGCACTGACGGTCGTGGGTGGCACTGACGGTCGTGGGTGGCACCGATGGTCGTGGGTGGCACCGACGGTCGTGGGTGGCACCGATGGTCGTGGGTGGCACCGACGGTCGTGGGTGGCACCGACGGTCGTTGGTAGCACCGCTGGGCGTCGGTGGCACCGGTGGGTGTCGGTGGCACCGGTGGGCGTCGGTGGCACCGGTGGGTGTCTGTGGCACCAGTGGGTGTCGGTGGAATCGATCCGCATCGGTGGCACCAATGAGTGTCAGTGGATCTGATGGGAATCAGTGGCACCAATCGGCATCTGTGGAACTGATGAACGTCAGTTTCACCAATGGGAATCTATGGCACCAATGGTTATCGGTGGCACCGATGGGTTGTCCATAGCACCAATCATCAACGGTTCCTGGGCGACAGTGCCAGGGTGACGGTGCCAGGGCCACAGTGCTCGGGCGATGGTACTAGGGCGACAGTGCTAGGGTGACTGTGATAGGGTGACAATGACTAACCTAACAATGAGTCCTTCCCTATTTTTCTAGGACCTTCATGTTTTCCCCAGTAACACATCTTTTGACATAAAACTCTTTTAATACCGCTTTAAAATTCATTTATAGACATTGAAAGATGTTTTAAACCCCCATTAATTGGGATACCCTTAGGCTATTAAAATCTGTGGCCCTTTTCATCAGTGTCACACCTTTGTCTTGTTTTATAGTTTCACCCCGTTACACGTTTTTCTCTATTTAAAAGATATCTATTAACTCACACCCATTATCTCCACCATCTCAGAGGATAATTATTAAATCTCAATTAATTCTAACATGTAAACCGCACACCCTCATGGTCAAGCCACGCCCATGAAACAACTTATCCCGTAACTCTAGGATCAGACATTTTATCACCTAAGATTTTCTTCTTACTTGGACTCTTTCCTTTCCTTGGTGCGTTTGGAGTCCCTATTCTGGAGACGAATCATGCACCTGTTCTAGATCCTTTCCAGCTCACCCTTGGAGTTTATAGTCCTTCTTCTACAAGTCAATCAACCCCAGTAATTGGCATGAAAATAAAACATTGATCATTGATCATCCAAGTAGGGTTTTCCTTCATCTCCCTTTACTGTGTATCATGAAGGGTGGGTATGATAAAGTTTTCTAGGGGTGTAGATGAAACCAAACATTAACAAAGATAATAAATGGTTTCTAAAGAATGAAGGGGTATGTTTGATGATGATGTTACTATACCATTTATTTTAATTCATATGATATAAACTGTATGTGCTTATACCCACAGAAAATTATGGTCATTGGTGGTCTTTTCTTGCACACAAATGCACCTCTATTTTTCTTGAAAATCCTGTGATTTAATGGTTGTAACATAGAAACTGGTTAATCATGTAAACCAGGTTTATTAAATAGATTCCCAATAAATAATAATCCTTTTTTGATCACCACAATTAAGCAAAAAGAAAGAAGGAACTTGATGGACGGTGTGGTTAAATATAAAACTCTCCTGATCCATTCTATTAATAAGCACGGTAGAACTGATTGATGCTTGTGGGCTGACATGGATAGGGATGGGATCCTCTTTTTTTAGTTGTTGGCTTGTAGATTTGTACCTTTTTTTGGGACTTGGTTTGGTTCTAGTACTTGGAGGGATCTTACAAATCCCTGTTATTATTGTGACTTTACAGGAGAATTAGGTGTGAATGATTAAATTATTGTTTGGATATTTTCTTCTTCAGAGTTGTTTTGACTTGTGGATGTACCTGTTAGTTTCCCGCTATTGGAGAATTATCCTTTTTCTAATGAAATCACTTGAACATGATAAAAATAAGGGGTGATGATCTGGTTGTGGCTATCATGCTTTTGTACATATATGAATAGTAATGAGGGTGTTTGTGTATGGGTTGGTTTTGAGACCCCTAGGATGGTATGAGTGCTTATTTACCTATACGTATAAATTTAGTGCTTTTGTTTCTCATTCACACCCCACCAAAGTTGATAAATTCATGTCAAACACCCCCATTTCATGAAGGAGGGTGTTTTCCCAACATTCCTATGAGTGGATAGTTGTTAGATTCCTTTCTGGTCCCTCTCCTAGATATCCCAAGACTCTTCAGTCTGGCTGTGATGGCCTGAGGTCCATTATATCCCAAGACTCTTTAGGTAGGGTACATTGTGGTGGTTGGACCAAGTATGTGTGGGTAGGTTTGCTTCCCAAGTGTCTTCGGGATGAGGCCCAGGTGTCTTCGGGCATGGAGGTAGTTGTTCTGGACTAGGTGTATGCATGCATGGTTATGTAAGGTTATGGTTTCCCAGGTGTATAAGAGCGGGTTGTGTAGTTGTTGTGTCCTAGGTGTCTGATTGTGGGATACGTGGTTGAGGTGGCCCAAAAGGTTGTTGTTGGGACATTAGTGGGACTGTAGTGAAAATGGGGTGGGGGGGGGGGGGGGCGTTCTGACGTGTAGGATGTCTTCAATAACTAGTGGGAAAGTGGTGTGGGGTACCCAAATATCGATGTTCTATTACTATTACTTTACCTTAATTTTATTATTTGGAGAGACTGTCTTGGTGAGGTTGGGTGGATAGTTTCCTTGTTAGGTTCTTTGGTTACCTCTTTTCTCACAGGGCATTACAATGCCTCCCCACTTGTGCACGAGATATTTTGGTTTTCCCTACTGAGTATACCTGTATACTCATCATACATATATAAAACTGATTTCAGGTTTCCAAGAGGACTTTGTGGGCTGTGCTGGACCTTACTAGCTCGGATATTGGGACAGTCGCTGTTGCTATTTTCTTTCCTTTTCCGTACTTTCCATTTGTTGTTTTATTGTACTTTTTATGGGTTTATGTTTGAACATGCATATGGGAATGGGGTCTGGATTTACTTTTATCTTCATCTTTGTATTTTTTGGGTTTTTACTATCCCAATCCTGCTAAATAAAAAGGGTAATGCCTTCCATATTACATGTGATACTATACCCTTAGAGATAGTCACCACTCCAGGGCCTTCTGAAGGCGGGACTCAGGGGTTATCATCTCTCCTTCGACTTGAAAACGGAAGGGTCTAGCAGTTTTCTATCCCTTTATTCATCATGGTGAAGGCAGGTCATGACAAAATGGTATCAAAGGCTAATAGTTGAGAGATAGGATGGAGTGTGGAGTTATCCACAGTGAGGATTTCATGGGATGGTAGGGAAACATTACTAGTCAATCTTTTTTTGTGAAATAGGATAGGGAATACCAACTAGGACATGGGATTTTAGGGCCCCCCATGATTCGATGCAAGGACTATAGACCTACCAAAAAACCAAGTAAGGCTACACTGATTATAGGGTAGAGACCCTAGGAAAGGTACATTCTTCATAATTACTTGGGTTCTTGTGTGTTCAGGGTGTTTGGGGAGTTTAAAATGAATAACAAGTTTAAAGAAAAGTTTAAAAGAGACCTTCTACACTACTTAGGATTAGGCATTTCTTGTTTACCTTGTAGCTATGGCATCCAAACGATGTCCACGAGTAGTGCGGGTGATCGAGGCCCAGGAGGCTGATCAAGATGACCAGCAAAGGACTGATCAAGATGAGGAGGATGACCAGTTTCAAAATATGCTTTGTGCCTTTCAGCAGTAGACCCTCGGGAAGTACGAAGGTAGTGTCTCATACATGGAGACAAAAAGATGGATCAAGGAATTGGTGATAGCTTTCAGCTTGATTTAGGCTTCAGCTGAGTACTGGGTTCCGTTTCCATTCAGTAAGATGAGGGGAGCAGCGTGTTAGTGGAGGACACTCTACCTCGGGTATAAGAGGGAAACTGAGATTTTGTGGGCTGACTTTCAGAGGCAGTTTTGAGCGGAATTTCTCTCTTCCATAATGAAGGATGAGAAGAGGCAGGAGATACTCTCCCTCCAGCAGGGGAGAATGTCATTAAGGGAATTGGGAATCAAGTTCAAGTACCTCCTTTTTTTTTCTCAAGACATCTTTTCGGATGAGGAGTCTCGGGGGAGAATTTTAGAGGAGGCACTCCGACTGTCTCTTCTGTATACTGTTACTCCCTTCACTCTACCGATGTACTCAGAGGTTCAGAAGAAGGCTAAAGTGGTGGAGAGGAAGAACATACTGGGAGGTGTGCCATGAGAGAGGATCTAGTTGAGCTTGTTGAAGGGGAAGGCCATTAGCAACATGCCTCCAGCCTCGGGGCCATCTAGGTTTTGGCTGGCAAGGAGCAGGACTGAGCGGTTCTGGTTTCAATATCCCAATCCTCACCCTTTCTTTACAGGCCTAGGACCGAGGTGTTTTATTTGTGGAAACCATGGGAATATCCAGAACTAGTGTCCAGACCAAGTGCAGTACAGTGGAGGTGGGCAAGTTCAACGCCAACCTCAGTAGTAGCAGTTTCCATCCAGGCCTCTCCTACTACAACTATAGGGAAAGTGAGATTCTTATCCTCTGAGATCATACGTTGCAGGAGGAGTCTGACCCCATGGTTCTCCTCATGGATATATACCAGGGTGTGGTCGGGGAGGTGTTTTAAAATCGAGAGGCAGAGGAGCAAGGCGTGGGAATTTTCACGCCATAGAAGTAGCAGTTCTAGTAGGGCCAGAGGTTGTTTGCGGTACAATCAACTTTTTTAGTACTCTTTATAGTGCCTTGTTTGATTCAAGATATTCACACTCCTTTTTTTCACCTAATATATCCCATGCTCTAGGCCTGGACTTAGAGAGACTTTCCATTCCCCTAGTATTGAGTACTCCAATTGGAGGTCAGACCAACTTGTCTTATGTTTTTTTGGGGATGTAGACTGATGTTGGGGCTGCATCAGTCCAGTGGGGACCTTTTTTTACTGCAGAAGTAGCCATATGAATTCATTTTAGGCATTGTATGACTATTCTATGTGTATTTCGTTATTGACTGATTCTGAATAAGGGTCATGTTTTCAGATATGGGCAGCCAATGAGTAACTTTTGTTGGCGATTAGGGTTTCTAGGAGGGAATTCTGCGAGTGGATCCCCTTCTTTCCCTATTAGCTAAACTGTCAGTTGAGTCGATAGATACCAAGATGGTGGAAGTCTTGGGGATCGTCAGTGAGTTCCTAGATGTCTTACCTAGATAGGTGGTGACTCTATCCCCTCGACGTGATGTTGAGTGTGGGATAGACTTGCAACCCGGTTCTCGTACAATTTCGATGGATCCCTATCAGATGGAACCTTATGAGTTGTGGGAATTATGGATCTAGGCTGATGACCTGATGAAGAAGGGTTTTATCTGATCAAGTGCATCACCATAGGGTGCTCCAGTCTTGTTTGCAAAGAAGGAGGACAGTGGTATCAGGCTGTGTATAGACTATCGAAGGCTGAATCAGGTGACGTTCAAGAACTGTTACCCCCTCTCGAGGATTGATGACCTTTTTGACCAGTTGAAGGGAGCAGGTTGGTTCTCTAAGATTAACCTACTGTTGGGATATCACAGTTGAGGGTGAATGAGGGTGACATCTTGAAGAATTCTTTTAGGTACAGATATGGGCACTTTGTGTTCGTGGTCATGTCGTTCGGTGTTACGAACACACTAGTTGTGTTCATGGGTATCATGAACTCCATCTTTCATGAGTATCTGGTCCAGTTCGTCGTTGTGTTCATTGATGACATCCTGATCTACTCAAGGTCAAAGGAGGATCACACTGAGAATCTAAGGATGGTTTTAGAGGTCCTTAGATAGCACGAGGTCTATGGGAAGTTGTCTAAATTCAAGTTCTGGACACAATAAGTGCATTTCCTTGGACACGTGGTGTCCCATAAAGGGATATAAGTGGACCCATCGAAGATTGAAGTAGTTGTTTCTTGGGTATCACCCAAGAACATGGCATAGGTTCATAGTTTCATAGATCTAGAAGGTTACTACTAGAGGTTTTTCCCCACTTCTCTCGAGTTGCAGAACCTTTGACAGCCTTGACCAAGAAGGACCAAGCTTTCTTTTGGAGTGATCAGTGCTAGTCGGCCTTCAGTTATCTGAAGGGGAAGCTGGTCAGCGCCATGGAACTAAGGTTGCCAGAGGAAGGAGTAATGTTTGAAGTGTTCTCTGATGCTTCCATCCTAGGATTGGGGTGTGTGATAATGTATAATAAGAGAGTGATATCTTTTGGGTCTAGGTAGTTACGTCCTCAGGAATATAACTATGACACCCATGACCTGGATATTTCAATAGTTGTGTTTCCGCTGAAGTTATGGTGACATTACCTCATCGGGGAATGCTTCTTGATCTTTACTGATCAAAAGCGCTTGAGGTATATCATCTCCCAGCATGAACTAAACTTGCGGCAATGGAGGTGGATGAATTTTCTTTAGGACTATGAATTCAAGATTTTCTACACCTCAGGAAAGTGGAATGTAGTTGCCGATGCCTTGAGTAGTAAGTTACAGAAGGATGTGGTTTGAGAATCCACAGATTCATGGAAGGAGATGGAGGATTTGGCTGCCTTGCACCTGGATGCAAGGGTGGAGGATGGTAGGGGATACCTATTTCAGATGAAGGTGTAGTCTTCCTTGGTACAACAAGTGGATGAGTCTTATTGCGGGGACTTAGAGGATGAAATAATGCGTGGTTGTGTTAACCAAGGAAATGCTCTGATAGGGTGGTTGGAAGATGATCAGAATTAGATGATTTTTTTGAAGGAAGTTGTTTTTACCAGAGACGATGTGTAAGAGAGTTCTCAGTGAGTTCAATAAATCACCCATGGTAGTACACCCAATAGTTTCTAAGATGTATCGGGGATTGATGGGTCAGTTATGGTGGCCCGGGGTGAAGCGAACAATGGAAAATTTTGTGGCAAAGTGCCTCATGTTCTAGTAGGTGAAGGCAGAGCACCATGTTTCGGGTGGTTTGTTGTAGACTTTAGACATCCTAGAATGGAAGTGGGATGAAATAATGATGGATTTATTCATGGTACTATCCAGGGTTTAAGGAGGATGTGATGCAATCTGGGTGGTGGTAGACCGATTGATGAAATCAGCTCAATTCATAGCAATCAAGGGGTCGAGTGTGGTGGATGCCTTAGCACAGAGGTATGTGGATGAGGTATCATGGTTGCATGGATTTCCAAAGTAATTGTCTTAGATCAGGATATACTGTTCACCTCATGAGTCTGGAATGGATTGAAACATTCTTTTGGAACCCATCTATGCCTCAGCATTGCTTTCCACCCTCAGACCGATGGGTAGACAGAGAGGACCATCTAGATGTTGAAGGAAATGGTACAGGCATGTGTTCTAGATTTCATAAGATCATGGGTACGACACTTGCCATTGGTAGAGTTTGCATACAATAAGAGATATCACTATTCTATTGGCATGGATCCATTTTAAGCCTTGTACGGAAGACCGTGTCATTCACCTGTATGCTAGACATAGGTTGGGGAGGAAAGAGTTCTTGGCCTAGAGGTGGTACAGAGCATAAATGAGAAGTTTAATCTTGTGCATGAGAGGATGAAGGTGGATCAGTACTGGAAGAAGTCATACACTCACCATAGGAGGATACCCTTGGAGTTAGAGTTTGGGGACCATATGTTCTTAAAGGTCTCCCATCAGCGTGGGCAATGGAGGATTGGCAGGGGAGTAAGATTTTTCCCAGGTTCGTTGGACCCTTCGAGGTGTTATGGTAGGTTGGCGAAGTGGGTTATCAGCTGGCGCTACCACTGCCGCTAATGAGGGTCCACGATGTCTTCCATGTATCTTAGCTCCATCAGTATCTACATGATTATTCACACATCCTTGACTGGGGAGAGATGGATATCAAGGATGATGCAATGTTCATGGAACAACCAGTGAGGATCAAGGATCGTGAAGAGAATGTGATTTTTGGACGAACCATTCTCTTGGTTCATGTGTTATGAAGGAATGGTGTCCTTGAGAAGAGTACTTGGGAATGGGAGGCACAAATTTATGCCCAGTACCCAGAGCTGTTTTTAATTTTTTTTTGTGTTGTTTTGTACTCGATTGTGGTATAATGCTTGACCTAGTTTGATACATGACAAGATATTTCCATTTTCTCTAAATGTTTGTGAAAAATCCTTGCTCTAGGGAGGGGAGGACCCGATCCCTAATCAAGACACTTTAAAGTGGATGCGATTAGACCCATGAAGGAGAGTCAGTACCACCCAAAGTGGATAATATCTTGACATGGGAATGGAGACTCCCAAATTTGTGAGTGTGGATGGTGTGAACTTAATACGTTGGTGTGGTTACTTAGGGGAGAAGTTTGGTAGTGTATCCATGGTTGTTCATGAGATAGATGAGGGAGAGGTGTTCCTAGATATCAAGGTTGTCTCTGGGGTGGTATGTCCCTAAGAGGTATCTTACGGGGAGGTTGTTCAGACCCCTCTCTTTTCATTGGGTTATCCTTGAATTCTTAAGGAAGAGAATAGTTTGAGAGGTATCTGATGTAATGGACAAGACCTTCCCAGTCCATTAATTTTCCAAATTTTGGTCTTAGGGGTGTCCTGGGGACCATCAGTGACTCATTAAGAAGTTTTTCAAATTTTAGGATTGAACGAATGGTGGCACTGATGAGCGTCGGTGGAACCGATGGGCATCAGTGGCACCAACCGGCATCAGTGGCATCGATGAGCATTGGTGGCATCGATGGGTGTCGGTGGAACCAATGGTAATCTGTGTCACTGATGGGTTGTCCATACCTCCAATTGGAAATGGTTATAGGGTGACGGTGCTAGGGAAACAGTGTTAGGGAGACGGTGCCAGGGTGATGGTGCCCGAGCGACGGTGCTAGGGTGACAATGCCAGGGTGATGGTGACTCACATAATAGTGAGTTCTTCCTTATTTTTCTAGGACCTTCCAGTTTTTCTCCAGTGTCGTATCTTTTGATGTAAAAGACTTTTAACACCCCTTTAAAATCCATTTAAATCTAGTGAAAGATGTTTTAAACTTACATTAATTGGGAAACCCTTGGGATATCAAAATGTGTGGCCTTTTTCCTCAGTGTCAGACCTTTGTCGTGTTTTACAATTTTTCCGCGTTACACATTTTTATCTACTTAAAAGATATCTATTAACTCACACCCATTATCTCCATCATCTTCGAGGATAACTATTAAATATCAATTAATTCCAATGTGTGAAACTGACCACCTGAGTGGTCAAGAAAAAACCTTGAAATTAATTATTCCGTAACTCTAGGATGATGCATTTTATCACCTGGGATTTTATTCTTCCCTGGTCTCTTTACTTTCCTTGGTGTGTTTGGAGTAACTCTTCTGGAGAAGAAGTTTTCATCCATGCTGGAGCATTTCCTTCTTACCCTTGGAACTTGGAGTCCTTCTGCTAGTCACCCATCCCCAATACTTGGCGTGAGAAGAAAACTTCGATCTTTGATCATCCAAGTAGGGTTTTACTTTGTATACCTTTACTGTGTATCATGTGGGGTGGGTATGATAATTTTTCCTAGGGGTGTAGATGAAATAGAACCTTAAAAAAGATAATAAATGGTTTATAAAGAATTAAGGGGTGTGTTTAATGATAAATATGTTGTACTATTTTATTTTAAATCATATGCTGTAAACTGTATGGGCTTATGCCCACTGAAAATCATGGCTATTGGTGGTCCTTTATTACGCACTAATGAACCTCTGTTTTTATGGAAAATATTTTGATTTAATATTCGTAACATGGAAACTGGTTAATCATGTAAACTCAGTTGATTAAATAGATGACCAATGAATAAGAATCCTTGTTTGATCACCCTATTTAACCAAACAGAAAGAAGGAACTCAATGGATGGTGTGGTTAAATCTGAAAACTATCTTGCTCCATTTTTTTAATAAGCACGGTTGTTCTGCTTGATTCTTATGGGGTGACATGAATAGGGATGGGATCCCCTATTGTTTAGTTATTGGTCTTGTGGATTTGTTCACATATGTTGGGGCTTGGTTTGGTTCCAGTACTTAGAGGGATCTCATAGATCCCTCTTATTGTTGTGACTTTACAAGAGAACTGGATGTGAGTGCTTAAATTACTGTTTGGCTATTTTCTCCTTTAGAGTTATTTTAACTTGTGGATGTACCTATTAGTTTCTCGGTAGTGGAGAATTATCTTTTTTCTAACAAAATAACTTGAAAATGATAAAAATAAGGGGTGGTGCTTGGGTCGTGGCTATCATTCTTTTGTGCATATATGAATAGTAATGAGGGTGTTTGTGTATGGGTTGGTTTTGGGACCCCAAGTTTGGGATGTGTGCTTGTTTACCTATATATATAAATTTAGTTCTTTTGTTTCTCATTATCTCCCCACCCAAGTTGAGAACTTCTTTCCGAACACCCCCATTTCATGGGGGAGGGTGTTTTTCCCTACATTCCTATGAGTGGATGGTTGTTAGCTTCCTTTCTGCTCCCTCTCCTAGATATCCCAAGACTCTTCGGGCCGACTGTGATGGCTTGAGGTTCATTATAGACCAAGAATCTTCAGGAAGGGTACTTTGTGGTGGTTGGACCAAGTGTGTGTGGGTAGTTTTTTTCCCCAAGTGTCTTCATGATGAGGCCCAAATGTCTTCAGTCTTGGAGGTAGTTGTTCTGAATCAGGTGTCTGTGAGCATGATTATGTATGGTTGTGGGGGCCCAAGTGTCTGCGGGCGGGATGCGTGGTTGTGTTGGCCCAGGTGTCTACGGGTGGGATACTTGGTTGAGGTGGCCCAAATGGTTGTTATTGGGGCAGTATTGGGACTACAATGAAAATGGTGGGGGAGGTTTGACGCATAGGATGTCTTCAATAACTAGTGGTAAAGCGGTGCAGGTACCCAAATATCGATGTGATATTACTATTATTTTACTTGACTTGCGTTATTTAGGGAGTGCACCTTGGTGAGGTTGGGTGTATAGTTTCCTTGCTAGGTTCTTTGGTTACCTATTTTCTCACGGGGCATTATAATGCCTCCCCAATTGTGCACGAGAGATTTTTATTTTCCATAATGAGTATTCCTGTATACTCACCCTATGTATATAAAATTTCTTTCAGGTTTCCAGGAGGAATTTGAGGTGCATGCTGGATCTTACTAGCTCAGACATTGGGACAATTGCTGTTGCTATTTTCTTTCCTTTTTGGTACTTTCCCTTTAGAGTTTTTTTGTACTTTGTGTGGGTTTATCTTTTAACATGTATATGGGAATGAGTTTTGGCTTTACTTTCATCTTCATCTTTGGAGTTGTTTGGGTTTTTTTCCATCTTATCACCCAATCATACTAAATAAAAAGGGAAATTACTTCCAAATTATGTATGATTCTATGACCTTGGAGCTATTCACCACTCCATGTCCTACTAAAGGTGGGACTTGGGGGCCATTATCTCTTCTTCAACTTGAAGAAGGAAAGGTATGGCAGTTTTCTATCCCTTTCTTCATCACGGTGAAGGAAGGTCATGATAGATATATTATTTTTAAATAATGATAATTATTTCATAAATCTCATATATATATATATATATATATTAAATCCATCATTATAACTAGACATGAGAGGTGGTGATGAAAAATGAATTAAATCAGTTTGTGAGGCGGTAGTCCTCCATACACACAGATGATGGTTTGATTTCCCATTTGATGGAACATAAGATGGATATAGGTTATTAAATTAAAAAAATTAAATTTAATTAAATTTAATATACTTATTTTATTATTTTATAATGGTTTAAAATGTTTTTAAGGTGTTATAAAAATAAATAAAATGAGAACATTAGGTTAAGTAATATTTTTTCTTCGAACAACCTCATTTTCTTTACACCTTAAGCCCTCTAAGGTTGGTATTATTCAAAAAATAAAACATCTATAATGTGGGTATGGATTTTAGGAAGGCATTTGGGTATAAATTGGCTTAAACCAAGGATCATTAAGTGTGTATATGATAGAAAATGGGGTGTCCTTTTATAAGAGGGGGAGAGGACACACTTAGAATTTTTAAAAATATTAAAATATATTAATGTATTACTCAATCTAAATGGATCCAAAATAGATCAATTAATAATATTAGATGATATAGGGTTTAAATATGTCCATAAAAAAGTCTTTAGATAAGTTTTTAGGGCATTTTAACCCTTATCACTTTTACTTAACCCACAGTAAATCTGTTTTAACCTTTATTGTGGTAACATATTTTTAATATGTTTACTATTCATTATGACAAAAAATTAAGTTTAACTTATTAAATAATATTAATTATGATTATTAAAAATATGGATCCCATTTTATCAAGTTCAATTCATTGAATTAAAAAAAATTAATTTAAATTTAAACCCACAAAACTAGACGAAAAACAATTTTTTTAGAAAAATGCCTTTTTAAGTATAAAAATCTTTTTATACCAAATTCAAGTATAATTTTGATTAAAAAAATTAATTACATTATTTTTAATCAAAATTAAATAATTAATTTTAAACCTAATCTAAAATATAATTCAACTTTGTAAATACTTGAAAATAAAAGACAGTGTTCAATAAAAATAAGTATCTTTAACTATTCATTGAAAAAATAAAATTTATCTGAAAATTATTAAAAAATAATCCTAAGATAATTTTTACACGATGAATTAAAAAATGAAGTTTTTTTTCAAATTAAATTTCTATAATTATTAAATAAATATTTTAAATAAAACGATATAATATATGAAAACCCAATTTGATTAGAAATAATGCCTTTTCCTTTTGACTGAAAAATTGCCTAATATTATTATAATGGATATAAATATATAAAATATATTTAAGGAATATTTATAATACATGAAAATTATTTATCTTCGAATTACTTGTGTTGTTACATTTTCCCCCTTTTTTAAATTACATCCTCATAATTTTATCCCATGCCTGATAGAAAGGGTCTCAAACATTTTCAAATCTCTTTGAAGGATTTCTAGATAAAACATATGGACATGAAAGGAATTTCTTTTAGTATTTAAAAATATATTTGTTGAAAACCAAAATTATAAAAGGGGATAATAAAACCTCCTTTTAAAATGAGGGAAAGAGATATATGAAGGTCATTTGGAATAAAACATATCTAGTTTTCAAAATAAAATAACATAAGCAAGAAGTGAAAATATAGACAGGGAGAAAAAATATAATGTCCAAATAATGATGAAGAAAAACAGAGAACATTGATCATAAGAAATTGAATGATCATGAGAAAGTTAATAACAAAAAAAAAACATAAGACCTTAAGGTATGAAAAATACAATCAATTCTCAGAAATGAAGGTAATGAGATAACATTTTTGTTTCAAGATCTTTTTCATTGAGTCGATGAAAAACTTTAACATATAAACTAATAACATAAAAAAATATACTATATAAGTGAAATTTGATCCTTTAATAAATATTCAACACAATATCACATTTTTCTACAAACAATGAGTATTTAATATGAATTTTTAATTCCCAAAGCACTAAAATCATCTTTGAACATATTACATAATACATAGAAGGATAACAAGCTCTTCCTCTTATATTTAGATATCAACCAAAACTGAAATGTTTAGCATAAGGCAAGATAATATCCAAAATTTATAAACCTTCATACTAATAAATAATACATTAATATCTAAAATTCAACAATAACACCAAAATTTTAAATTAAATCATTCCATAATTAATTAACTATATATCCTAATTAAAATCAATAAAATCAACATTAAAGAATGTTTTAACCATAAAAGTTTTCTCATGAATTTCAATATACATACCCAAAAATTTAATATAATTATCTTGAAATAATACTTTTTGTTAAAACTAAGGTTTATATATACCTCCACCAAATAAATTATCTTTGAATATATCATTAATTTCTTAAAAATCCCATCATTTAAAACCTCAAAATGGTGTATATTTCATTGAACTTATGATACACTTTAAACTTATAAATCCATTATGGTATTAATAACTATTAAGTTAGCCTCACATAAAAACATCTTAATATCTGAAGTTATCTAAACCCTCCTATGATACCAATTATAGTAGCCCCAATCATGCACTCCTAGATCTGGTGCTAAAACAAAATCATCACATTTTTGTCTTTGATATAAAAAACGGGACCCAATATTAACCCTTCAAAATATATAACATCAAACTGAAATATTGGATCACTTACATACCCAAGGACCACTTAGGTTTAGAGTTTTATATAATTAGGAACAAATCATTCATAACAACTTAGATACATTAACAACTGGTTTATAAAAATCTACATCATCTCTAATAATTTCTTCACATCTAGTGACCTTCTTAGGAATAACATACTTAAAACCTTTATTCACATCCTTGTTGGGTTGTTGACTAGGATGAGATCCTATATATTCATAAGCATGTCCAGGTTCATACATACATGTGAGATGAACTAATATAATAATATCATACTTATAAATGAGAAGTATATCCTTAAATCCTAAATATGTATCATGATATGTAATGCTAGTATTGGTGGCCTGGGATGAAATAGGAAATCTCAGGCTTTGTTATCAAGTGTTACAACTATTATAAGGTGAAAAGAGAACACCAGTGGCCTACTAGACTTTATAGTTTCTACCCATTTTGGAATGGAAATGGTACAACTTCACTATGGATTTCATGATGGGGTTACCAAATTCACCTTGAGGCAGTGACTCTATATGGGTAATTATAGAAAAGTTGAAAAAGGTCATCCACTTATTGCATATCTAGGAGACCTTATCAGTGTATGATCTTAGAAGATTTTATGTCTAAGAGATCATACTACTTTATAGGATTCCACATACCATTATATAAGATAGGTAAACTCGGTTCAATTTTCAGTTCTGGTAAGGGCTGCAAAGGCTCTTATTTTACAGGTACTTCTGAGTAAAACATACCACCCTTTGACAACCAATCAGTCCAAGCACACTATATAGGTACAGAGGATGCAATTCATGCATGTGTAATTTATTTTAGAGGCTATAAGGAAAATCACTTGTCTCTTGAAGAGTTTTCTTATAATAATAGTTTCCAAGTGACTATCTTGATGTATCATTATAAGGCCCTCCATGGTAGGGTGTTTTGTTCACCTTTATGTTGGTTAGAAGTTAGGGAGGCAGTGCTATTGGGACCACATGTAATTTAGGAAACATCATAGTAGATAAAACTGACCAGGAAACATATGGATATAGATCAGTATAGGAAGAAGTATTATGATTATTTCTATTATTAACCTATGGATTTTGATTTGGGGGATTGAGTCTTCATACAAGTATCACCTAGATTAGTTTATAGATATATTTAAAGATAAGAAAATCTAGTACCTAGATTTTTCATACCTTTATAGATCTTGGAGTGAGTAAGGATGGTAGCCTATCAGATAGATCTTCTTTACTAATATAGTTCTATGCAAGAATGTCATCCATGTTTCTCATCTTTGGTATTATTACTCTTACTCGTATCATATCTTTTATTCTGTGGAAGTTGAGTTGGAGGTTGATAATTATTTTGAGGAGTATCCAGTTCATATCATTGATCATAGCATGAAGACTCTACAAGTTATGTTGGTTAATATGGTTTGGGTGCTATGGATTCATGATTTTATATAGGAGGAGACATGGGAATAAGAGTCCTATATGCATGCTCGCTGGCTAGAATTTTTCTCATATGCAGATTAACCACCCTCAAAAGGGAAACTCAAGGACGATTTGTCTTAAGGATGGTGGGTTTTAAAATCATGATTTTAACTCAAGTTATGGATCCTTTTTAATTTTTTTTAAACCTCTCATTTTTCCTTAAATTACAGTTCCTATGTTAGTGGAGGTTCTGGGAGAAATTGGAAGGGTTTTGGGGCCTAGAGTTAAGGTTTTTGGAGAAGTAGGGTGAGTAACATGGTTAGATCATGGTTTGGATAGTCATGCACCACAACCATATAGCCCCAAAGGTAGGATCATGATTATTTTAACCATTAAAATTGGACTAGTAAACCATTAAACCTCTATAATTTATTATAGGTTCATCACACATGTTTTGTACATGGTTTGTTTAACAGTGCGCCTAAATCGTGCGAGGTGTAGTGCACTTGGATAGTAAGTTCATGTAGTTAGTACATAGTTTTTATAACAATGAATCCAAACTATGAACCATATTTAAAATACTATAAATTACCTACCCCCCTCATTTCCTTTAAAATCTAAAATACCTATCCTCCCACTTCATTTTTACAATAGCAGGCACCCAAAGCTCTCACTCTTCCTCTTTGAGCTCCTTGGTAGATCTCCCTCATTTGATATATGTTTCCTTTATCATAAGTTTCATTTGATCACCTTTGGTAAGTATAAAAACCATTTTCATTCTTTCTTTGGTTTTATTTAATATATTTGGGTTATCCCCATGTGAGAGAACGTACCCTATTTTCAGGGTTTTTTCCGGTTTTCCCTTTTCTATCATTCCTGCCCAAATCTGAGGCCAATGATGGATTAGGAGTATTATATAGGGATAAGGTAGGTGGTCCATTAATTATATAAAAAATTATAGATGTTTATGAAATGTTCCATTATGACACATGCTGGAATTTCCACGTGTTTCCCCTAAAACACGTAACTCCTAAAATTAATCACCTAAACTAAAACAATAATGTTCCATGAGACTCTTGACACTGTTGGAGGTTAATGAACTTAATGTGAACTACCCATTAGGGTTTTTTCAAATTAAATGGCCTTGAAAACATTTCCTTACCTATAACAAAAACACCCCTAAGGTTTTTTTGGATCACCACTTGTAATTAGAATGAACCAAATGAATTAATTAAATTGTTAAATGATATGGATAATTTACATGGAAATTTTTAAAACTTATTATATAATGATTGATTACTATTATGAACTTGGATCACTATAATGGTATGGAATGACTTTATTAAGAGTTAGATTACCAACCTGGAATGACTTGGGTGGACTCATAGGATGACAATTGATTTATTAATGCATCTTCCAAAGTGACACACCACACTTGGGTTCAACCAATGTCTTAGATTATGGATGGATTATCTAAACAAAAATGATCCACTTTCAATCTCTAGAAAATATGAATGTTTGGGATGAGATCCTAGGATTTGGTTTAATTTATTTAGACACAAACTACCTTGGTTAAGCTCCTTGGACTCTAATTAAGTCTATCCCAAGATGACCTTGGACTAATACTCATGCCTAGTTAGAAACTTTTAGGGTTTAATAACAAGGGTTCATCCCTTGGATTACAATCATACCTCATATTATTTTTTATTGGTTGATAACTGTGAGTGGGATAAACATTATAAAGTCATGGATTCCATGGGTCTCCCATATATCCCTTTGGATTATTATACTCAGAAACCTTGGCTATGTTCCTTTGGTCCCTATCCAATCAATGGTTATATGCTTAGAAATATCCTACTTAGGATGAAGAAGGTAGGATCTCCCAAGTATACCATGAATATCCTGAGATCAACATGGTTTATATTTACTTTACCACTTTACATTTATTATACCTTAACACTATTACAGTTTATATTAAAAAATTGGATTTTCATTAGACACTGCTGATAGTGGTCTATTAAGTTTTACTCACACCTTTTTTTCCCAGCTTTTGGTACTCAGATAGACTTCATGGATGTATGTAAAGATAAAGGGAAGTGACCAACTATGGTTTATTGATTTATTTTTTTGGATGGGATCATGTGAGAAGATGATTGACCCAGTGCATGAGATATTCATAGAGATAGTTGATATAAGTCATTTTATCTTTTTTTTGTGCATGATGGTGTTGTTGTATGACTGTTGTTATGTGTTCCTATTTTTTTATATTGATGAAATTATCCTTATATAGCGCAGTTTACTATCTATGTCTATCAATTATTATCTGAATTGTTTATTTCTGTTGCCTCATTATTTCTGCTATGTTTATTTATTATTCCACTGCTTTACACTATCATCGTGATTCACTATGATAAGGAGGGTATAGTCTCCCCACCATACCAAAAAACAACCTTTTTTCTAGTTGGACGCCTCTAGCATACTGGATGCCATGATTGAAGTCATGTGGAATTTGGATTCGGTTAATTATGAGTGAACCGGTCCCAGGACATCACAATTATCATATTCATGTATTAAATGTACACTATATATATATATATATAATATCATATATTATATACATATTTAAAACAATATATACTTTTTTATATTCATCTCATGAATGTAAATTTTAGTTCACATATAACCATTTCCCACTTTCATTAAAATCCCCTAAGGACTTTATTCAAAACTTCACAATTCTTTTTAAATCAATCAAAAAAATTTTAGATAGGAGTTTTTCCATTAAATTATCTTAATTTTGAACTTACAATTTGTCTAAAATATCATCCTTATCCAAGGGTCTAGTTGTGTGACCCTATGGGCCTTAACAGGATTAGAAAAAACTTTAAAATCCATATCTCATAGATGTAAATAAAGAGAAGCCTCTAATAAAGCATTAGTGATACTCAAGAAACTAAGGGGTCTGGTATGATCTCTATAAAACATACTAATATCTCTATATGAAAATTTACATCACAAGATGTATCATATAAATCATATTTATACATATATAATTCCTTTGTCTATGACATCAATCAACCACTATATATGGAACATATCAATCCAGTATTGGCCAATCATCATTTCTTAATTCTCTAAAAAAGGATGATCAAGTTAATGAACACATCAAATGTCATTCATCTATCTAATAATCATATAACATGTCACCTATACAATAAGTTTGACACACCATATGTGAAAAAAATATTCATGGTCATGTATTTACTCCGTCTAATTCAATAAAGGGTCAGGGGCCTTTAACTTGTCATATAAGTGGATGAATCTCATCTTGGTTACCCTCCAATTGATGATATGATCAACAACATACCCAACCACCACATATTATGTATGTGAATATATAGAATTGAATAATAAGGGTATCAAAGAATTAATGTTCTCATGTTATCTATATCACCAACCTCAGGTACTAAGGATTGATAATAAGCATACACCCTTAAGTATATCAATAACTATATGAAATTCCATGAGATATACTTAAGAAAATAAATCCAAGTAATAAGTCTCTACTTATTACCTCATGAATATATTCTTAACATTTCATATATAAATATTTGTAATGAATATAAGATTCTATTCATGCCAATATTATCATATCATTTCATCCCATAATACTATTTAATGATCAATAGTTATAGGAAAATCAAAGTCATACTTTGAGGGGATATTATCATTCAACCGTTTATTTAAAATAAATTGTAGCACACAAGAATGAATGATAACTGGACATTTACATTATTATACTAATATAATACTCTATAATGATCATCAGTTCTGGAAAAATCAAATTCATACTTAGATAGGATATTATCATTCGATTGTTCATTTAAAATAAATTTTATCACACAAGAAGGAATGATAACTGTACATTTCCTTTATTATAATAACATGATACATTTACAACCATTATAACCAATATCTCATGTTTCTTACACCCATATATTCTATATGACCCTCATTTTGTTTCTGCAATAATGTTTTCATCAATGAATCTACTGAATTATCTTAAGTATCCACCTAAATTATCTTTACATCACCACTATCAATGATATCCCGTATGAGATGGTATTTTACAAGGATTTATTTGGTCCCTTGATGAGATCAAGGTTCCTTATACTGAGGATTACACCATTAATGTTGTAATATAGCATGATTTCTCCCTAATTCTAGGAACCACTTCCAGTTCAGAAATAAACCTCTTGATGCAAAAAACTTTCTTCCCACCATTTGATGAAGTGATGTATTCTACCTCTGTTGTCGAGTACATTATGGTGGATTTTTTGGAACTATTATAACTAATTTTTACACCATTTAGGAACAAAATTAACCCTAATTGAGATTTCATATCATCTTTATTGTATTGTAAACTAGAATCAATGTAACCCTTTACACATATCTCATCCTATCCTCCAAAGACTAAAAACATATCGTTAGTCCTCAAGTACTTAAAGATGTTATTCACAATACTCTAATGAATCTCACTAGGATTGGATTGGTGTATACTTTTTATGATTAAAAAATATGAGAAATTAGGTTGAGTAAAAAACATGAAATACATGACAGAAACTATGACGAAAACATAAACAACCATGTATATCATTTGTAACTCTTTAGAGGGGTCCTGAATCTTCTAAGGATTCATGCAATGAAACACTAGTAAAGACCACTTCTTAGATTTCTCTATGCTAAAATACTTTATCAATTTATCACTCATTCCAAGAAACTTCTTATATATATCTCTATATATTATAATAATGAGTATGTAAGCTACTTCACCCATATATTTCATTGAGAAATATTTATAGAGCCACATATTAATAGAGTGAAGTGTCATGATGTCATTTTCAATAAGCAGTATGTCATATACATATAGTATTATAAACACCACTATACTATCAATAAGATTATTTTATACACATGAATCATCCACATTATTGATGAAATCAATTTTTTGTTAGAATTATCAAACTATATATTCCAACTCTGAGAATACCACTTCAGTCCATAAATATATCACTACAACATGAAAACCTTAACATCTCATTTGGAACTTCAAAACCCTCAGGATTTATTATATACATTTTCTCTGCTAAATTCATGTTAAGGAATGAATTTTTTACATCCATATGATATATCTCATAATCATATTTAGCTATTATGTATAGAAAAATATGAATGAAAATTATCATCACAATAGTTGAAAAGGTATCTTTATAATCAATATCATGAGATTTTTTGAAGCCCTTTTCCACTAGGAATGCTTTACAGGTATACACTCTACCATCCATGTCATTTTTATTATGGAAAAATAAATTTCACCCTATGGGTGTCAACCCTTCAGGTGCATCCACTAGGTTCCAAATAATGTTTGTGTGCATGGAGTCAATCTCATATTCTTTGGATTTTAACCATTTCTTAGAATCATAACACTAAATGTACTCTTAGTAGGTATTATTTTTTTCTCCAATAAAATTTAATTAATCACAATTATATATGATAAAATCATATCCCTTGGGCTCCTGATGAATCCTACTAGACCATCATGGTTATTGTGGAAATTGAATCAATTATTCTTCCACAACTCTTTGCGAAACCTACTCAACCTCCATATTCGGAAAAATTATTGTTTTTTATCCTTGAACATATCCAAGTTCAACTTTACTCCCACTAAAACATTGAATCATGTGTTCATTCTCAAGGAAAACACCACATTGTGCCACAAACACTTTGAGTTCAATAGGATTATAAAACTAATATATTATAGTTCCTTTGGGACAACTAACAAATAATAATTTACTATATCTGGATTCAATATTATCAGAACCCAATCATCATAAAAATGCTTCACATCCCCAAATGTTCACATAAGACAAAATGGGATGTTTTCTATACCATATATCATATGGTGTCTTTGTGACTACTTTAGACGGAATTTATTTTAGTAAGAATGAAACAATATCTAGATAATAACCCCAAAATGAAATAGGAAGGTGACATAGAATCATCATTGATTGAACCATGTATAATAAGGTATTATTCATTCTTTTAGATACACCATTTCATTTTGTTGTTTCAAGAGGTGTGACTTGATAAACAATTGCAAAATCTCTCAGATGAGCTATGAATTCCTATCTCAAGTATTCGCCACCCTGATCTTATTAGAGGGCTTTAATAAAATTTCCTAGTTGATTCTATAGTTCATTCTAAAACTATTTGAATTTTTCAAAAGTTTCATATGTGTGTTCATTAGAAACACATACCTATACTGACTACAGTCATCAGTAAAAGGAACAGAGTATCTAAAACCACCATTTTCTTATATACTCATTGATCCTTATACATAACCATTCATAAGATACAATAATACACTAGTAAAATCGCATTTTCTCTCAAAAAGAGTCTTTTTCATTTTTAATAATAAACAATATTTGCATGTATTAAATGTTTCATAGTCAAATGTGTCCAAAAATATATCTTTATGGAGTCTTTTCATACATTTATCATTTATGTGTCCAAGGATAAAATTCCAAAGGTAGTTGGGATTAAAATCAACTCTAATATTATTATATTGAATGTTATAAAAAAGACTATCCATATCAATAATATATAAAAAAATTCATAATATTTCCAATTCCATAAAACATTTCATTCTTATATATAGAACAACTCTTATTCTTAATAATGAATTAAAATATCATTTTGTCCAAAAAAGACACAAAAATATAATTCCTGTTTATGGTAGGAACATAATAAAATTTTTTCAATTCTAGTTCTAATCTACTTAGTAAAATCAGATCATAGGTGCCAAAATCTAATGTAGAAACTCTTGCTCCATTACTGATATAAAGATCTATACCTCACCTTTCATCAATTAACTCTTATCTCTAAGTCTGTTTTTGTCATAAAAAATGCGTGATGCACACTGATATCTAATCCCCATTAGTCAGAGTTGAAGAAATTGATTTCTATAACATTTACTCCTAGTTAGTCTGAGTATTTCTTTTCATGAACACTTATCATTCCTAGATACCAATATTTAACCATTTTATAGGTTATACATATTAATGTTCTCAGTATGATTAGTTTTAAGTATGACATAATCTACAATAATGAAATATTAGTGGGTTAATATCATGTAATATATCTTTTCATTAAGGCATTTAAACAGAAATTATTCCAAAATAATTATTACCCCATATATGTATATCCATTTGGTGAGGCGAGATCCACATTTCACTAGGTTTTGGGTAGCTTTAGAGTTTCTCCCTTTACTTAGGTGTTTAGGTAGGGCATCAATATAATCATAAAAATTGCGATTCTTTAATATTTGACCAGATAACCACTTATCAAAATCCATCATATAAATTCACTCAAATCTATTCCTCAAGTAACCTAATCATATCAGGGTCTCTCAACTAGTGTAAGACAAAGAAAATGTAATAAAAAATCTAACAAAGGACAATATAGGGCCACAAAACTTTAGTATGACCCACACAAAATAATAATCTAGAGTCACTCATTACTTTCTTTACTTACACAAGATAATATATAAGCACCTAGATTTATCAATCCCTACCTAGTTTGATAATCGAGGTCTTGAAAAGTGTTTCTTTAGAAGGGATCTCATGCTTAGTATTTAAAGGGTATTCTTTTTTATGGTCTCAAAAATTTAATACACATCATATTCATATTAATTTCATAACTATTAAATAATATATAATCTTTATATTTTCATGTTTTATTTATTTTTTGCATGCATTCTTTTAATGATTTAGTTTTTGAAACTACCTATTCCAACCACCAAATTAATGTGTTCACACCACATTAAAGTGTAACTCTTTACACATCCCACAAGTATGTATTGTAAACCAAGAAAAAGAATCTAAGTATATTAATACATATCCAAATGCATCATATGAATAATATATATTAACGATTCATGTAAATGAATATAGTTATATGAGATTGAAAAACTCCACATGAGTAAGCTTGGAGCAACAGATAACCAAACCCATTCACCTTTCTAGATAAGGCATACCCTCAAGGCTGGTAGTGTTCTGACCTTAAGTCCCTCTACCTAGGGAGAATTTAATCAAGAGAGAATTCAATTAATGAAAACTTTGACACCTAATATTCACAAACTATGCCCAACAACTATTCTCAAGCACATAACTATAATTAAAAACTGATGTCAAGGTAGATGAAAAACTAAATTTTATGATACCAAACCTAACATGATATGTGAGATGCTATCCTAGAATAAATTCATCATATAAGTTTGCATACACAATATTCATATTTTATAAAATATTTAAAAAATATGAATAAATAATAAATTTAACAAAAAAACAAATAAATTATTTATTTTCCAAAACACGAGATATTTATGAACTATTTATAAATAAATGCGAATTATATTTTTTTATAAATTAATAAGAATATAAAATTTTATATTCATTTCTATATAAATTTTTTATATTTAGTATTATATGGAATTCATATGATGTATCATGAACTATAAACATTTTATAATTCAATTTATATTATATAAACAATTTAAATAATCTAAATATCATATATTTTGTAATTTATAAACACTTTATAAATCACCTCCTATGGTTTTTAAATAAACCATTTTTATCATAATGCATGCTATTTAATTTTTCAAAAGGTATTTAAAAAAAATATTCTTTAATATTTGGGAAAAATGTTTCATAAACATTTTTTAATTAATTATAAAAATTTATAATTAATTAGTTAATTTATAAAATAATTTTATATTAAAATATCTCAAAAATAATTTTATTATGATTTTAAAAACATTTTATAAACTATAAAATCATATAATATTTTTAAAAAATTAACCATTTTTTCTTACACTTACATTGAATCACCATTCTATATAAGTGTATCTTTCTTTTATATAACAACCCCAAACCCACACTCCTAGATTCAGTGCTAAAAAATATTCTTTACATTTCTTGCTTTTAAATTGAAAAACATGACCCAATTTTAACCCTTCTGAACATATAACATAAAACTAAAATATTGAATCACTTATATACTCAAGGATATTTTAGGTTTATATTTTAATAAAATTAGGAAAAAATCTTACATAAAAACTTGGATAAATAAAGAATTATTTCATAAAAATATACATCATCTCTCACTAAGTTATTTATATCTAGTAACCTTCTTATGAATAACATACATAAAATATTTCTTTGTAACCCAGGGAAAAGGAAACATAAGAAAGGTGAGATTAAATTCTTTGTTAGGGTAAACATATTAATTAATAACTGGATTTCATTAGTGAACATAATATGAGCATAAGAGTATGATGAAATAAAAAAATTACATGAGAATAATATAAGAAAATACAAACTCATCAAAACCTAGATCATAAAACATAAAACATTGCATTAAATTTTAATATAAGATAAGAGTCATACAAGTCAAATATCCTAATCCATATGAGAACAATATTTATGATATGTATTCATTAGAAATTGATGAAATCATAAATAAAATATCTTGGTAACTTGGAACATCATTTTCATTTCACTCTTACAATCACTCTTATAAATAGAATAACCTACCTTGCTAATTTTAATAATCTATTTATAGAAACCTATAAATAGTTAACTCCATACCTTTACCCAATGCATTGGAGAGATATATCCAGATTACCAATCATGATGAGCTATATCGGGTTCAAAAATCATCATAAACAATTTCCAATAACCATAAAATAATTAAAACACATGAAAAATTATATTTTTAAACATTACAATAACCATTTTTATTTCATATCTTGATTTACCCATGAAGAAATGGGTTCCCTAGAAATCTATTTGAAAGAATCATAATCCATCATGAGAAATAATAAGGATGTAATCATTAAAAAATATCCTCAGTAGAGCATAAGTAAAATCAAGTGTAGTCCTATTTGGTGAATATAAATTCCAAAAAAATATCATTAAAAACATTCTTAAGTAAATCACCCTTCCAGTTTGAAAATATCTTTTAAAAAATTAAATATTCAAAAATTATTGTAAACATAATTATCATTTAAAATAAAATTATAAAATTATAAATTATTCTTTAAATAAAATAATGTTCATGATATTGGGAAAATATTTTCTAGTCATAAATGTTAAAAATAAACATTCCTTTAAAACTTCTTTAAAGAGAGTCAAAAAGATACTTATGTCGAAAATATTAAGAAATTTACATTTAAAACATTTTTAAAGAAGGTCAAAGATCATGTAAAACAAATTTTGGAAATCATTTTTTATAAAACAACTTTCTTGAAAACATTTTAAAAAACATCGATATGGAAGAGAAATATTTCTGATCTAAAAGAAGATACACAATTAGTATTACTTATAACAAAATTTATTAATGTTTCATTAATCAATAAGAGAGGAACTATAAACTAAACATGTAAAAAAATCATAAATATTGGAGAATAAAATATATGTGGTTTAAGAAAATAATATCACATGATTTCCAAAAAGGAACCTTGAACATAAACAATCTCAAAAATAAAGAAGCTTGTAACATAAATCCTTCATCAATTTTGGAACTTTTGAATAAAAATTTATTGAAAGAAAAAATATTTTATGGATCTATAAATCCCCTTAATTTCATGAAGTAATATTCAAAAATTAATTTATTAGGCATTAATTACACCATATAAAGAGATTGTGGGGCACACCATGAATCATGTCTCATGAAAATGATATTGAGACAAAGAAATCCCATGCAAAGATCATAACTTTTTAAATGATAATTAATCCATGAAGTGATTATTTAAAAATATTTAAATCCACATAAAAAAAATTTAAATATAAATTAAAATAATTTAGAGATAAATTTACACATAATCATGGAATAATAATGTTAATAAAGTAGATGTATAATCTAATGAATGGGAATTGATTCAAGAAACCCCTTACCACTTTGTAATTTTAAATTAAAATACATTTGAATGAATTAATTTGAATTGGAACATAAAATACAATGAATTAAGAAGGATTAATGATATAATATTTTAAATAGGTAGTATATAGACCATATAAATGAAACTAGGTTCTTAATGTTAATACATGCCTCAATGAAGGGAAATTGAGATGAAATCCATTACCTTGAGTGTAGGCCCTCCATGCCTATCCTTTAACAACTCTATAACAAACTTATGCCAATTATTTACTTGTTTAAGAAAATTTTAATGGTTTAGTAATTTATAATTAATTTTTTTTTCACATTTATTTCTATAAAATATTTAATTTCTTTATAAGTTTATTCCACGCTGTGTGTTTTGAGGATGTTCATTTCATAATTAAAAAATGAATTCAAGATGTTGTAATTGGTAAAAAATGTAATTATTAAATCATATATATAATTTAATCACAAAATAATTTTATTTTTTATAAATGAATTATAATTTTATAACTAACCATGAATAATGGTTATGAAAAATGAACTACTTTATAATCATAGTGATGGTAGGCTGTATGTACACATGAGTAACTTTTCCATTTTTCAATGAACATGAGGGAAAAAAGAAAGTATTAATTTATATTCATAGAATTATTACAATGTCATAAATATCATATTATATCTTTAAATACACAAATATATTCCATCCATGTGTTTCGATGATAAAAAATGAATCACATCGCTTTGTGGAGGTGGTAATCCATATGTATGTACAAACAATGTTATCATTTTTCAATAGATGGAAAGGTAAAAAAATAAACGATATTATAATGTCCCAGACCTTCCTGGTCCATTAATTTTCCAAATTCTAGTGTTAGGGGTGTCCTATGGACCATCGGTGATTTATTAAGAAGTTTTCGAAATTCCAGGATTGAACGAACTGTGGCACCGAGGAGCGTTGGTGGCACCGATTGACATCAGTGGCACCTATGCGCATTGGTGGCACGGATGGGTGTCGGTGGCACCGAAGGGCGTCGGTGGCACTGATGGGCGTCGGTGGCACCGAGGGGAGTCGGTGGCACAGAGGGGCATCAGTGGCACCGATGGGCGTCGGTGGCACCGATGGGCGTCGGTGGCACCGATGGGCGTCGGTGGCACAGAGGGGCGTCAGTGGCACCGAAGGTCATCGGTGGCACCGATGGATGTCAGTGGCACCGATGGGTGTCAGTGGCACCGGTGGGCGTCGGTGTCACCGATCCACATCGGTGGCACCAATGAGCGTCGGTAGCTCCGATGGGAATCAGTGGCACCAACCGGCATCTGTGGCACTGATGAGCGTCAGTTGCACCAATGGGAATCTATGGCACCAATGGTTATCGGTGGCACCGATGGGCTGTCCATAACACCAATCATCAACGGTGCCAGGGCGACGGTGCCAGGGCGATGGTTCCAGGGCGACGGTGCCAGGGCGACAGTGCCCGGGAGATGGTACCAGGGTGACGGTGATAGGGTGACAGTGATAGGGCGACAATGACTAACCTAACAATGAGTCCTTCCATATTTTTATAGGACCTTCATGTTTTGCCCCAGTGACACATCTTTTGACATAAAAATATTTTAATACCCCTTTAAAATCCATTTATAGTCATTGAAATATGTTTTAAAACCCCATTAATTGGGATACCCTTAGGCTATTAAAATCTGTGGCCTTTTTCCTTGGTGTCACACCTTTGTCTTGTTTTATAGTTTCAGCCTGTTACATGTTTTTCACTATTTAAAAAATATCCATTAACTCACACCCATTATCTCCACCATCTCAGAGGATAATTATTAAATATAAATTAATTCTAACATGTAAACCGCCCACCCGCATGGTCAAGCCATGCCCATGAAACGACTTATCCCGTAACACTAGGATCAGATATTTTATCACCCGATATTTTCTTCTTCCTTGGACTCTTTCCTTTCCTTGGTGTGTTTGGAGTCCCTCTTCTGGGGACGAATCATGAACCCGTGCTAGAGCCTTTCCTGCTCACCCTTGGAGCTTATATTCCTTCTTCTACAATTCAATCAACCCTAGTACTTGGCGTGAAAAGAAAACTTTGATCATTGATCATCCAAGTAGGGCTTTCCTTCATCTCCCTTTACTGTGTATCATGCAGGGTGGGTATGATAATGTTTTCTAGGGGTGTAGATGAAACCAAACATTAAAAAAGATAATAAATGGTTTCTAAATAATGAAGGGGTGTGTTTGATGATGATGTTACTATACCATTTATTTTAATTCATATGCTATAAATTGTATGGGATTATACCCACTGAAAATTATGATCGTTGGAGGTCCTTTCTTTCACACAAATGCACCTCTATTTTTCTTGAAAATCTTGTGATTGAATAGTTGTAACATAGAAATTGGTTAATCACGTAAACCAGGTTTATTAAATGGATTCCCAATAAATAAGAAAACTTTTTTGATCACCCTAGTTAAGCAAACAGAAAGAAGGAACTTGATGGACGGTGTGGTTAAATCTAAAACTCTCCTGATCCATTCTATTAATAAGCATGATTGATCTGCTTGATGCTTGTGGGGTGACATGGATAGGGATGGGATCCTCTGGTTTTTAGTTGTTGGATTGTGGATATGTGCCTGTATGTTGGGGCTTTGTTTGGTTCTAGTACTTAGAGGGATCTTATGTATCCCTGACTTTAAAAGAGAATCAGGTGTGAATGCTTAAATTGTTGTTTGCCTATTTTCTCCTTCATAGTTGTTTTTACTTGTGGATTTACCTGTTAGTTTCCCACTATTGGAGAAGTATCCTTTTTCTAATGAAATCACTGGAACATGATAAAAACAAGGGGTGATTATCTAGTCGTGGCTATCATGCTTTTGTACATATATGAATAGTAATGAGGGTGTTTGTGTATGGGTTGGTTTCAAGACCCCTAGGATGGGATGAGTGGTTGTTTACCTATACGTATAAATTTAGTGCTTTTGTTTCTCATTCACACCCTACCAAAGTTGAGAAATTCATGTCAAACACCCCCATTTCACGGAGGAGGGTGTTTTTCCCAACATTCCTATGAGTGGCTATTTGTTAGATTCCTTTCTGCTCCCTCTCCCAGATATCCCAAGACTCTTCAGGCTGGCTGTGATGGCCTGATTTCCATTATATCCCAAGACTCTTTAGGTAGGGTACATTGTGGTGGTTGGACCAAGTGTGTGCGGGAAGATTTGTTTCCCAAGTGTCTTCGGGATGAGGCTGAGGTGTCTTTGGGCATGGCAGTAGTTGTTCTGGACCAGGTGTCTGCATACGTGGTTATGTATGGTTGTGGTGGCCCAGGTGTCTGAGAGCGGGATGTGTAGTTGTGGTGACCTAGGTTTCTGAGTGTTGGATACGTGGTTGAGGTGGCCCAAAAGGATGTTGTTGGAATAGTAGTAGGACTGTAGTGAAAATGGAGGGGGGGGGGTCTGACGTGTAGGATGTCTTTAATAACTAGTGGGAAAGTGGTGTGGGGTACCCAAATATCGATGATCTATTACAGTTACTTTACCGGAATTTCATTATTTGGAGAGCGTGCATTGGTGAGGTTGAGTGGATAGTTTCTTTTCTAGGTTCTTTGGTTACCTCTTTTCTCATGGGGCATTAGAATGCCTCCCCACTTGTGCCCGAGATATTTTGGTTTTCCCTACTAAGTATACCTGTATACTCACCCTACGTATATAAAACTGATTTCAGGTTTCCAAGAGGACTTTGAGAACTGTGCCGGACCTTACTAGCTTGGATATTGGGACATTCGCTGTTGCCATTTTCTTTCCCTTTTGGTACATTCCATTTGTTGTTTTCTTGTACTTTGTATGGGTTTATCTTTGAACATGCATATGGGAATGGGGTTTGGATTTAATTTTATCTTCATCTTTGTATTTTTTTGCGTTTTTACCATCCCAATACTACTAAATAAAAAGGGTAATGCCTTCCATATTATGTGGGATACTATACCCTTAGATCTAGTCACCACTCCGGGGCCTACTGAAGGTGGGACTTAGGGGTCATTATCCCTCCTTCAACTTGAAAAAGGAAGGGTCTAGCAGTTTACTGTCCCTTTCTTCATCATGGTGAAGGAAGGTCATGACAAAATGGTATCAGAGGCTAATAGTTGAGAGATAGGATGGAGTTCAGAGTTAGCCACAGTGAGAATTGCATGGGATGGTAGGGAAAAAGTACGAGGAAATCATGTTTTGTGAAATAGGATAGGGAAGACCAACTAGGACATGGGATTTTAGGCCCCCCCATGATTCGATGCGAGGAATATGGACCTACCAAAAGACCAAGTAAGGCTACACAGTTTATAGGGTATAGACCCTAGTAAAGGTACATTCCTCATAATGACTTGGGTTCTTGTGTGTTCTGGGTGTTTGGGGAGTTTATAATGAATAACAAGTTTAAAGAAAAGTTTAAAAGAGACCTTCTACACTACTAAAGATTAGGCATTTCTTGTTTACCTTGTAGCTATGGAATCCAGAAAATGTCCACGAGTAGTGCAGGTGATCGAGGCCCAGGAGGCTGATCAAGGTGATCAGCGGAGGACTGATCGAGATGAGGATAATGACCAGTGTCTGAAGATGCTTTGTTCCTTTCAGCAGTAGACCCTCGGGAAGTACTAAGGTAGTGTCCCAGACATGGAGACAGAAAGATGGATCAAGTAATTGATGATAGATTTTAGTTTGATTCAGGATCTAGCTGAGTACTGGGTTCTATTGGCAGTCAGTAAGACGAGGGGAGCAACGTGTTAGTAGAGGACGCTCTACCTCGGGGATAAGAAATAAGCTGAGATTTTTGTGGGCTCACTTCGAGAGGCAGTTTTGAGCGGAATTTCTCTCTTCCACAATGAAGGTTTAAAAGAGACAGGAGATACTCTCCCTCTAGTAGGGGATCATGCTAGTAAAGGAATTGGGGATCAAGTTCAAGGACCTCCTTTTTTTTCTCTAGACATCTTTTCGGATGAGGAGTCTCGGGGGAGAATTTTAGAGGAGGCACTCCGACCATCTCTTCTGTATACTGTTAATCCATTCACTCTACCAACGTACATGGAGGTTCAGAAGAAGGATAAAGTGGTGGAGAGGATGCACATGCAGGGAGGTGTGCCTTGAGAGAGGGTCTAGTTGATCTTGTCGAAGGGTAAGGCCATTAGCAACATGCCTCCAGCCTCAGGGACATCTAGGTTTTAGCTGTCAGGGAGTAGGACTGAGTGGTTCTGGTTTCGATATCCCAACCCTCACCCTTTCTTTACAGGCCTAGTACCGAGGTGTTTTATTTGTGAAAACCATGGGCATCTCCAGAACTAGTGCCCAGACCAAGTGCAGTACAATGTAGGTGGGAAAGTTCAACGCCCACCTCAGTAGTAACAGTTTCCAGCCAAGCCTCTCCTGCAACAACTGCAGGGAAAGTGAGATTCCAATCCTCTGAGATCAGACGTTGCAGGAGGAGGCTAACCCCAGGGTGATCCTCATGGATATATACCTGGGTGTGGTCGGGGAGGTGGTCGACAATCGAGAGGCAGAGGAGTAGGGCGTGAGAATTTGCACGCCATAGATGTAGCATTTCGAATAGGGCCAGTGGTTGTTAGAGGTACAATCAACTTGTTTAGTACTCATTATAGTTAATTTTTTGATTCAAGATATTCACACTCATTTTTTTCACCTAATCTAGCCCCTGCTCTGGGACTGGACTCAGTGAGACTTTCCATTCCCATTGTATTGAGTACGCCAATTGGAGGTCAGACCAACTTGTCTTATGTTAGTTGGGGATGTTGACTGATGTTGGCACCACATCAGTCCAGTGGGGACCTTTTTCTACCGCAGAAGTAGCCATATGAAGTCATTTTAGGCATTGAATGACTGTTCTCTGTGTATTTCGTTATTGACCGATTCTGAAGAAGGGTTGTATTTTCAGATATAGGCATCCAACATGTATCTTTTGTTGGCGATTAGGGTTGCTAGGAGGGAATTCTGCAAGTGAAGCCCCTTCTTTACCTATTAGCCGAACTGTCAGTTGAGTCGGTAGATACGAAGATGGTGGAAGTCTTGGGGATTGTCAGTGAGTTCCTAGATGTATTACCTAGATAGGTGGTGACTCTACCCCCTCGAAGCGATGTTGAGTTCGGGATAGACTTGCAACCTGGTGCTCGTATGATTTCGATGGATCCCTATCAGATGGAACCTTCTGAGTTGTGGGAGTTATGGATCTAGGATGATGACTTGATGAATAAGGGTTTTATCTGATGAAGTGAATCACTATGGGGTGCTCCAGTCTTGGAAAAGAAGGAATACACTGGTATCAGGATGTGTATAGACTATCGAAGGCTGAATCCGGTGATGGTCAAGAACTGTTACCCCCTCTCGAGGATTGATGACCTTTTTGACTAGTTGAAGGGAGCAGGTTGGTTCTCTAAGATTAACCTACTGTTGGGATATCACAGTTGAGGGTGAAGGAGAGTGGCATCTTGAAGACTTTTTTTAGGTGTAGATATGGGCACTTTGAGTTCGTGGTCATGTTATTCGGTGTTATGAACACACCAGTTGTGTTCATGGGTATCATGAACTCCATATTTCATGAGTATCTAGTCTAGTTCGTAGTCATGTTCATTGATGACATCTTGATCTACTCAAGGTCAAAGGAGGATCACACTGAGAATATAAGGATGGTTTTTAAGGTCCTTAGAAAGCACTAGGTCTATGGGAAGTTGTCTAAGTGCAAGTTCTGGACACGATAAGTGCACTTCCTTGGACACATGGTGTCCCAAAAAGGGATAGAAGTGGACCCGTCGAAGATTGAAGCGGTTGTTTCTTGGGAAGCACCCAAGAACATGGCATAGGTTCGTAGTTTCCTAGATCTAGAAGGTTACTACCAGAGGTTTTTTCCCACTTATCTCGAGTTTCACCACCTTTTACAACCTTGACCAAGAGGGAACAAGCTTTCTTTTGGAGTGATCAATGCCGATCGGCCTTCAGTTATCTGAAGGGGAAGCTGGTCAGCACCATGGAGCTAAGGTTTCTAGAGGTATGAGTAATGTTTGAAGTGTTCTGTGATGCTTACCGCCTAGGCTTGGGGTGTGTGATAATGTATAAGCAGAGATTTATATCTTATGGCTATAGGTATTTACATCCTCATGAACATAATTATGACACCCATGACCTGGATATTGTAACAGTTGTGTTTGCACTGAGGTTGTGGTGACATTACCTCATCAGGGAACGCTTCGTGATCTTTACTGATCAAAAGAGCTTGAGTTATATCTTCTCCCAGCTTGACCTAAACTTGCGGCAATGGAGGTGGATGAAGTTTCTTTAGGAATATGAATTCAAGATTTTCTACACCTCAGGAAAGTGGAATGTGGTGGCCGATGCCTTGAGTAGGAAGCTACAGAAGGATGTGGTTTGAGAATCAGCAGATTCTTTGAAGGCGATGGAGGATTTGGATGCCTTGCACCTGGATGCAAGGGTGGAGGATGGTAGAAGATACCTATTTCAGATGAAGGTGTAGTCTTCCTTGGTGAAACAAGTGGAGGAGTCTTAATGGGGGGACTTAGAGGCTGGAACAATGTGTGGTTGTGTTAGCCAAGGCAATGCTCCGAAAGATTGGTTGGAAGATGATCAGAATTAGATGATTTTTTGTAGGAAGTTGTTTTTCCCAGAGATGATGAGTGAGATAGTTCTCAGTGAGTTCCATAACTCACCCATGGTAGTACACCCAAGAGTTTCTAAGATGTATTGGGGATTGAGGGGTCAGTTCTGGTGGCCCAGGGTGAAGCAGACAATGAAAAAGTTTGTCTCAAAGTGCCTCATGTTCCAGTAGGTGAAGGTTGAGCACCATGTTTCAGGTGGTTTTTTGTAGCCTTTAGAAATACTAGAATATAAGTGGGATGAAATCATGATGGATTTATTCATGGTACTATCCAGGGTTTAAGAAGGATGTGATGCTATCTGGGTGGTGGTAGACCGGTTGATGAAATTAGCTCACTTCCTAGCAATCAAGGAGTCGAGTGTGGTGGATGCCCTAGCACAGAGGTATGTGGATGAGGTAGTGTGGTTCCATGGATTTAAAAAGTCCTTAGTCTAAGATCGGGATATATTTTTCACCTCGTGAGTCTGGAAAGTATTGAAACATTCTTTTGGCACCCATCTATGCCTCAACATTTCTTTACACCTTCAGACCGATGGGCAGATAGAGAGGACCATCTAGATGTTGGAAGAAATGCTACATGCATGTGTTCTAGACTTCAGAGGATCATGGGTATGAAAATTTCCATTTGTAGAGTTTTTATACAATAAGAGATATCACTATTCCATTAGAATGGCTCTGTTTGAAGCCTTGTATGGAAGACCATGTCATTCACTTGTGTGCTGGACAGAGGTTGGGGATGAAAGAGTTCTTATCCTAGAGGTGGTACAAAGAATAAAGGAGAAGGTTCATCTTGTGCATGAGAGGATGAAGGTGGATCAGGACTGGAAGAAGTCATACGCTAACCATAGGAGGATACCCTTGGAGTTAGAGGTTGGGGAACATATGTTCTTAAAGGTCTCCCATCGGTGTGGGAAATGGAGGATCGGTAGGGGGAGTAAGCTTTTTCCCAGGTTCGTTGGACCCTTCAAGGTGTTGTGGTAGGTTAGAGAAGTGGGTTATCAACTGGCGCTACCACTGCCGCTACTGAGGGTCCATGATGTCTTCCATGTATCTCAGCTTCGTCGGTATCTACATGATTTTTCACACATCCTCCACTGGGGAGAGATGGATATCAAGGATGATGCAATGTTCATGGAACAACTAGTGAGGATTGAGGATCATGAAGAGAATGTGATTTGTGGATGAACCATTCCCTTGGTTCATGTGTTACGAAGGAATGGTGGCCTTGAGGAGAGTACCTGGGAATGGGAGGCACAAATTTATGCCCAGTACCCAAAGCTATTTTTAATTTTGTTCTGTGTTGTTTTGTACTCGATTGTGGTATAATGCTTGACCTTGTTTGATACATGACAAGCTATTTCCCTTTTCTCTAAATGTTTGTGAAAAATCCTTACTCTATGGAGGGGAGGACCTGATCCCTAATCAAGATGCATTAAAGTGGATGCGATTAAACCCATGAAGGAGAGTCAGTGCCACCCAAAGTGGATAATATATTGACATGGGAATGGAGACTCCCTAATTTGTGAGTGTGGATGGTGTGAACTTAATATGTTGGTGTGGTTACTTAGGGGAGAAGGGTGGTAGTGTATCCATGGTTTTTCAGGAGATAAATGAGGGAGTGGTGTTCCTAGATATCAAGGTTGTCTTTGGGGTGGTATGTCCCTAAGAGGTATCTTACGAGGAGGTTGTTCAGACCCATCTCTTTTCATTAGGTTATCCTTGAATTCTTGAGGAAGAGAATAGTTTGAGAGGTATCTGAGGTAATTGACCAGACCTTCCCAGTCCATTAATTTTCCAAATTTTGGTCTTAGGGGTGTCCTGGGGAACATAAGTGACTCATTAAGGAGTTTTTCAAATTTTAGGAATGAACGAACACTGGCCCCGATGAGCGTTGGTGGAACCGATGGGCGTCGGTGGCACCAACTGGCATTAGTGGCATCGATGAGCATTGGTGGCACCGATGGGTGTCGGTGGCACCAATGGTCATCTGTGGCACTGATGGGTCATCCATAGAACCAATTTGAAATGGTTCTAGGGTGACGATGCTAGGGAAACAATGTTAGGGAGATGGTGCCAGGGTGATGGTGCCCGGGCGACGGTGCCAAGGTGACAGTGCCAGGGTGATGGTGACTCACATAACAGTCAGTTCTTCCCTATTTTTCTAGGACCTTCCAGTTTTTCTCTAGTGCCGTATCTTTTTACGTAAAAGACTTTTAATACCCCTTTGAAATCCATTTAAATTTAGTGAAATATTTTTTAAACTTCCATTAATTGGGCGACCCTTGGGCTATAAAAATGTGTGGTCTTTTTACTCGGTGTCAGACCTTTGTCGTGTTTTACAGTTTTTCCCCGTTACACATTTTTCTCTGCTTAAAATATATCTATTAACTCACACCCATTATCTCCACCATCTTCGAGGATAATTATTAAATATCAATTAATTTTAACAGGTGAAATTGACCACTCGAGTGGTCAAGAAACGACCTTGAAATGACTTATACCGTAACTCTAGGATGATACATTTTATCACCTGGGATTTTATTCTTCCCTGGTATCTTTACTTTCCTTGGTGTGTTTAGAGTAACTATTCTAGAGAAGAATTGCGCACCCATGCTAGAGAATTTCCTTCTCACCCTTGGAACTTGGAGTCTTTGTGAAAGTCGCATATCCCCAATACTTGGCGTGTGAAGAAAACTTCGATCCTTGATCATCCAAGTAGGGTTTTCCTTTGTATCCCTTTACTATGTATCATGCGGGGTGGGTATTATAATGTTTCCTAGGGGTGTAGATGAAATATAACCTTAACAAAGATAATAAATGGTTTCTAAATAATGAAGGGGTGTAATTAATGATAAATATGTTTTACTATTTTATTTTAAATCATATGATGTGAACTGTATGGGCTTATGCCCACTAAAAATCATGGTTGTTGGTGGTCCTTTCTTACGCACTAATAAACCTCTGTTTTCCTGGAAAATATTTTGATTTAATGGTGATAACATGGAAATGGGTTAATCATCTAAAATAAGTTGATTAAATATATGAACAATGAATAATAATCCTTGTTTGATCACCCTATTTAACCAAATAGAAAGAAGGAACTTGATGGATGGTGTGGTTAAATCTGAAAACTATCTTTCTCCATTTTGTTAATAAGCACGGTTGTTCTGCTTGATGCTTGTGGGGTGACATGGATAGGGATGGGATCCCCTGTTGTTTAGTTATTGGGCTTGTGGATCTGTTCCCATATGTTGGGGCTTGGTTTAGTTCCAGTACTTATTGGGATCTCACAGATCCCTCTTATTGTTGTGACTTTACAAGAGAACTAGGTGTGAGTGCTTAAATTACTGTTTGTCTATTTTCTCCTTCAGAGTTAATTTAACTTGTGGATGTACCTATTAGTTTCTCAGTAGTAGAGAATTATCTTTTTTTCTACCTAAATCACTTGAACATGATAAAAATAAGGGGTGGTGCTCGGGTCGTGGCTGTCATTCTTTTGTGCATATATGAATATTAATGAGTGTGTTTGTGTATGGGTTGGTTTTGGGACCCCTAGTTTGGGATGAGTGCTTGTTTACCTATGTGTATAAATTTAGTTCTTTTGTTTCTCATTATCACCCTACCCAAGTTGAGAACTTTGTTCCAAACACCCCCATTTCATGGGGGAGGGTGTTTTTCCCAAATTCCTACAAGTGGATGGTTATTAGCTTCCTTTCTGCTCCCTCTCCTAGATAGCCAAAGACTCTTCGGGCTGGCTGTGATGGATTGAGGTTCATTATAGGCCAAGAATCTTCAGGAAGGATACAATATGGTGGTTGGACCAAGTGTGTGTGGGTATGTTGTTTTCCCAAGTGTCTTCATGATGTGCCCTAAGTGTCTTTGGGATTGGAGGTAGTTGTTCTGGATCAGGTGTTT
Source organism: Viscum album (assembly GCA_963277665.1). Taxonomy (NCBI): domain Eukaryota; kingdom Viridiplantae; phylum Streptophyta; class Magnoliopsida; order Santalales; family Viscaceae; genus Viscum; species Viscum album. Next base: position 372,644,611 of record OY728163.1, on the reverse strand, counting down.
GTGAGCGTGATTATGTATGGTTGTGGGGGCCTAGGTGTCTGCGGGTGAGATGCGTGGTTGTGTTGGACCAGGTGTCTGTGGGTGGGATACATGGTTGAGGTGTCCCAAAAGGTTTTTATTGGGGTGGTAGTGGGACTATAATGAAAATGGAGGGGGCGGTCTGACGCATAGGATGTCTTCGATAACAAGTGGGAAAGCGGTGCAGGTACCCAAATATTGATGTGCTGTTACTATTACTTTACCTGACTTGCGTTATTTGGGGAGTGCACCTTGGTGAGGATGGGTGGATAGTTTCCTTTCTAGGTTCTTTGGTTACCTCTTTTCTCACGGGGCATTAGAATGCCTCCCCACTTGTGCATGAGAGCTTTTTATTTTCCCTAATGAGTATACCTGTATACTCACCCTATGTATATAAAATTGCTTTCAGGTTTCCAGGAGGACTTTGATGTCCATGCTGGACCTTACTAGCTCATAAATTGGGACAATTTCTGTTGCTATTTTCTTTCCTTTTTGGTACTTTCCCATTAGATTTTTCTTGTACTTTGTGTGGGTTTATCTTTGAACATGTATACGGGAATGAGTTTTGGATTTACTTTTATCTTCATCTTTGGAGTTTTTTTGGGGTTTTTCCATCTTATCACCTGATCATACTAAATAAAAAGGGTAATTCCTTCCACATTATGTCTAATTATATACCCTTGGTGCTAGTCACCACTCCAGGTCCTACTAAAGGTGGGACTTGGGGGCCATTATCTCTTCTTCAACTTGAAGAAGGAAAGGTCTGGCAGTTTGCTGTCCCTTTCTTCAACATGGTGAAGGTAGGTCAGGATAGATATATTATCTTTAAATAATAATAATTATTTCATAAATATCGTGTGTATATAAATATATATATTAAATCCATCATTATAACTAGATATGAGAGGCAGTGATGAAAAATGAATTAAATCGGTTTGCGAGGCGGTAGTCCTCCATACACACGGATGATGGTTTGATTTTCCATTTGATGAAACATAAGATGGATATATGTTATTAAATTAAAATAATTAAATATAATTAAATTTAATATACTTATTTTTATTATTTTATAATTGTTTAAAATGTTTTTAAGGTGTTATAAAAATAAATAAAATGAAAACATTAGGTTAAAAGCAATATCTCTTCTTCGAACAACCTCATTTTCTTTACACCTTAAGCCCTCTAAGGTTGGTATTATTCCAAAAATAAAACATCTATAATTTAGGTATGGATTTTAGGAAGTTATTTGGGTAGAAATTGGCTTAAAAAAGGATATTTAAGTGTGTATATGATAGAAAATGGGGTGTCCTTTTATAAGAGGGGGAGAGGACACACTTAGAATTTTTAAAAAGATTAAAATATATTAATGTCTTACTCAATCTAAATGCCTCCAAAATAGATCAATTAATAATATTATATGATATAGGGTCTAAATATTTCCATAAAAAAGTCTTTATATAAGTTTTTAGGGCATTTTAACCCTTATCACTTTCACTTAACCCATAGTAAATCTATTATAACCTTTATTGTGGTAACATATTTTTACTATTTTTACTATTCATTATGAACAAAAATTAAGTTTAACTTATTAAATAATATTAATTATGATTATTAAAAATATGGATCTCATTTTATCAAGTTCAATTCATAGAATTAAAAAAATTAATTTAAATTTAATCCCACAAAACTCAAAGAAAAATAATTTTTCAGAAAAAATGCCTTTTTAAGTATAAACATGTTTTTATACCAAATTCAAGTATAATTTTGATTAAAAAAATTAATTAAATTATTTTTAATCAAAATTAAATAATTAATTTTAAATCTAATCTAAAATATAATGCGACTTTGTAAATACTTGAAAATAAAAGACAGTGTTCAATAAAAATAAGTATCTTTAACTATTCATTGAAAAAATAAAAATTATCCGAAAATTATTAAAAAATCATCCTAAGATAATTTTTACATGATGAATTAAAAAATGTAGTTTTTTTTCAAATTAAATTTCTATAATTTTTAAATAAATATTTTAAATAAAACCATATAATACATGAAAACCCAATTTGATTAGAAATAAAGCCTTTTCCTTTTGATTGAAAAATTGCCTAATATTATTATAATGGATATAAATATATAAAATATATTTATGGAATATTGGTAATACAGGAAAATTATTTATCTTAGAATTATTTGTGTTGTTACATTTTCCCCCTTTTTTAAATTACATCCTCATAATTTTATCCCGTGCCTGATAGAAAGGGTTTCAAACATTTGAAATCTCTTTTAAGGATTGCTAGATAAAACATATGGACATGAAAGGAATTTCTTTAAGTATTTAAAAATATATTTGTTGAAAACTAAAATTATAAAAGGGGATAATAAAACCTCCTTTTTAAAGGAGGGAAAGAGATATATGATGGTCATTTGGAATAAAACATAACTAGGTTTCAAAATAAAATAACATTAGCAAGAAGTGAAAATATAGATCTGAAGAAAAATGTAATGTCCAAATAATGATGAAGAAAAACAGAGAACATTGATCATAAGAAATTGAATGATCATGAGACAGTTAATAATAAAAAAACACAAGACATTAAGGTATGAAAAATACAATCAATTCTATGAAATGAAGGTAATGAGAAAACATTTTTGTTTCAAGGTCTTTTTCATTGAGTCGATGAAATACTTTACCGTATAAACTAATAACATAAGAAAATATTCTATATAAGTGAAATTTGATCCTTTAATAAATATTCAACACAATATCATATTTTTCTACAAATAATTAGTATTTTATAGGAATTTTTCATTCCCAAAGCACTAAAATCAACTTTGAACATATTACATAATCCCTAGAAGGATAACAAGCTCTTCCTCCTGTATTTAGATATCAACCAAAACTAAAATGTTTAGAATAAGGTATGATAATATCCAAAATGTATAATCCTTCATACTAAAAAATAATAAATTAATATCTAAAATTCAATAATAACACCAAAAGTTAAAATTAAATCATTCCATAATTAATTAACTATATATCCTAATTAAAATCAATAAACTCAACATTAAAGAATGTTTTAACCATAAAAGTTTTCTCATGAATTTCAATATACATACCCAAAAATTTAATATAATTAGACTGAAATAATACTTCCTGTTAAAACTAAGGTTTATATATACCTCCACCCGATAAATTATCTTCTAATATATCATTAATTTCTTCAAAATACCATCACTTAGAACCTCAAAATGGTGTATATTTCATTGAACTTATGATACACTTTAAACTTATAAATCCATGATGGTATTCATAACTATTAAGTTAGCCTCACATAAAAACATATTAATATCTAAAGTTATCTAAACCCTCCTATGATACCTATCATAATAGCCCCAATCATGCACTCCCAGATCTAGTGCTAAAACAAAATCATCACATTTTTGGCTTTGATATAAAAAATGTGACCCAATATTAACCCTTCAAAACATATAACATCAAACTGAAGTATTGGATCACTTACATACCCAAGGACCACTTAGGTTTAGAGTTTTATATAATTAGGAACAACTCTTGCATAACAACTTAGATACATTAACAACTGGTTCATAAAAATCTACATCATCTCTATTTAATTTCTTCACATCTAGTGACCTTCTTAGGAATAACATACTTAAAACCTTTATTCACAACCTACGTAAAATGAAACATAAGAAGGGTGAGGTCAAATTATTAGTAAGGTTAAACATAATCATTAACAATTTTATGTCATAAGTGAGCATTATATGAGCATAAGGGCATGATGACATAATCAAAGTGAATGATATTAAAATAATAAAATTCATCCCCATAAAAACCTGGATCATAAAACATAAAACATGTCAAAAAAATTTAACATAAGACAAGATTCATATAAGTCAATAATCACGAGCCATGTAAAAAAAGTCTTAAAGTTAAGGATTCTTTTTAACTTGATGAAACCATAAATAAAACATCTTGGTAACTTGGAACATATTTTTCATATCACTCTTAAAACCACTCTTATAAATGGAATAACCTATCTGGTAAATTCTAATAATCTTTTAGGAAAAACCTATAACTGGTTAACACCATCCATTTACCCAATGCATTGGGGAGATTTATTAGTCTCACCCATCTACATGAGCTATATTAATATAACCCACCATCACAAAAAATTTCCAAGAACAATAATATAATTATAAAAAATTAAATCTTTCATTTTTCAACATAACAATAACCATTGTTCTTTTATTCTTTGATTTGACCATGGAAAATAAATGTATTACATGATAGTATCTTTAAAATAATCATAATTAATATATAGAAATAATAATTATAGTATCATTAAATAATATCCCCATTTAATTGTAAGTAAAATAATGGGGGTTTTTTAGTAAATAGAAAAACCATAAAATATCATTAAAACATTCATGGGGAAAATACCCTTTCCACTTTGAAAATAATTTTTAAAAAACTAAAAATTCAAAAAATAATATGAAAATATTTTTCTTTAAAAATAATCTTGAAAACTTATAAAGGAATATTAAAATAAAATAATGGTCATGATGGAAAGAAAATATATTCAGGTTGTAAATGCTAAAAATAAACATTCTTTTTAAACTTTTTAAAAGGGAGTTAAAAGTTACCCATACAGAAAAAATTAAGAAATTTCCTTTAAAAACCTTTAATAAAAAGGTCAAATATCATGCAAAAAAAGTTTAGGAAATAATTTATTTTTATAAATGGATATTATTGAAAATATTTTATAGAATATGGATATGGTTGAAAAATATTCATAATCTAAAAGAAGATACAAGATCAGTATCACTTAGAAAAAAATTTCTTGATTTTTCTTTAATCAATAAGGGAGGAAATGGAAAATAAACTTTTAAAACAAATTAATAACTATATGAGAATTAAATATTCATGGTTAAAGAATATAAGGTAATATTATTTCTCAAAAGAAACCTTGAACATAAAAAATGTTAAAAATAAGGAGATTGTAACATAAAACTTTTACCTCTTTGGTAGCTTTAAAATAAAAAATTCATTGAAATAAAGAGTATTATATGGATCTATAAATCCAATAAATTTAATGAATTAATATTGTAAAATTCATTTATGAGGTAGTAAGTAAACCAAACATGTAAATCATGGTGAAAAACATGAATCATATCATAGGAAAATGGTTTTGAGACAAAGAAAACCCTTACAGAGATCAAAACTTTTGAAGTGATAATTAACACATGAAGTGATCATGTGAACATATATAAATAAAAATAAAATAAATTTAAATATAAAATAAAACAATTTATATATAAATTCACATATAGTCATTCCATAATAAAGTCAATAAAGTATAAGTGTAACCCAATGAACATAAATTGAGTTAAGAAATTCCTTATCACTTAATAAAATTCACATAAAAAAATTTGAAAAAATTAATTTTAATTTTAAAATAATATACCAAGAATTTTGAAGGATTAAAATGAGAAGTATATATACTATATAAAAGAATTTAGGAATATAACATTAAAACATGACTTAATGAAGGGAAATTGAGATGAAATCCCTCACCTCAAGTATATAATTTCCTCACATATCCTTTAAATCCTATATAATAAAATTATATAAATTATTAATTTTTTATAACCTTTTATAGTTTTATTAATTTATCATTAAACTATTTTTCATTTATTTCAATAAAATATTTAATTACTCAATCGGTTAAGTCTACGTCGTGTGTTTTGAGGACCATTGGATCATAATTGCAAAACAACTTTGGTATGTTGATTATGGTTAAAAAATTAATTTTTACATCATATATAAAATAATAATCATGAAATAATTATAATTTTTATACATTAATTATAATTTTAAAACCAACTATGAAATATGCTTATGAAAAATTAATTACGTTACAATTATGGAGACAGTAGGTTGTACGTACGTATAAGTAACGTTTCCATTTTTCAATGAACATGAAGAAAAGAAGGTAAGTAAGATTTTATATTTATATAATTATTATTATATCATAAATATAATATTATATATTTAAATACACTTATATATACCATCCAAGTGTGGCGGTGATAAAAAACAGTCACATGGCTTCATGGAGGTAGAAATCCACACGTATACACGAACGACGTTGTCATTTTTCAATGGATAGAAATGAAACGAATATGATATATTATATTTATGTAATGATAAATAGTTCCTTAATATCATATATATACACTAAATTCATAATTATATCCATCTGTGAGAGGCAGTGATAGAAAATTAATTACATCTGTTCATGAGGTGATAGTCCTCCACACACATGAATGGTAGTTTCATTTCTAATTTGACGGAAGAGGAGATGAATATAGTTTATTAAATAAACATAATAATATATAATTATTTTTAATATACTTATTTTATTATTACATCATGGTTGTAAAATATTTTAAGGAGGTATAATAAAAAATAAAACTAAAACATTCAGTTAAAAGCTATACCCACTCTTCGGAAAACCATTTTTCTTTTCCCCTTATACTCTCTAAGGTTGGTATTATTAAAAATATAAGAACTATATAATATGAATAATTATTTTATGAAGGTATTTGGGAATGTATTTTATGAACTAAATGTCTCCTTTAGTGTGTACAAGATAGGAGAGGGGTATCCTTTTATAAGTGGGGGATATGACACACTTAGAATGTTCAAAAACATTAAGATATATTAATGTACTTCTCAATAAATATTGATAAAAAAATAGAATATTTATGAATATGATATGATATAGTGTCTAAATATGGACATAAAATTGTATTTAGACAATTTTTTAGATCATTTAAACCCTTATCTCTTTAGTTGAAGACCTGGTAAATCTGTTTTAACCTTAATCGTGGTAATCGATTTTTACTATTTTTAATATTCATTATGAAAAAAATTAATTCAACATTGTTAAATAATATTAATTATTATAATTAAAATTATTTAATCCATTTTATAACATTAAATCCATATAAGTTTTATAATTTAATTTCAAATTAAACACGTAAAACATGATAAAAAATGGATTTTTTAGAAAAATGCCCTTTTAAGTATAAAAATGTTTTTATACTAAATTAAAGGATAATATTTATTATAATAAAATTTATTGGATTATTTTTAATAAAAAGGAACAAATTATATTTTAAAACTATTCAAAAATATAATGTGACTTTATAAATACTTGAAATGAAAAGATAATTTCCAATAAAAATTAGTATTTTCACTATTCATTGAAAAGTCAAGCCTTTCAGAAAATTATAAAAATTAATCCTAGGATAATTTTTTAAATATTAATTCAAAAATTAAGTTCATTTTTTCAAATTAAAATTATATAATTTGAAATTAAATCTTTTAAATAAAACTATATACTGAATGAAACCCCAATTTAGTTAGAAATAAAGCCTTTTCCTTTTGACTACAAAATTACCTAATAGTATTATAATAAATATATATCTATAAAATATAATTAATGAATATTAATAATACATGAAAATTATTTATCTTAACATTACGTGGGATATCATAATTTACCCTTTTGCAGACACTTTACATAAAGGTAACTATCGTCTTCCGTCATGTAGATGACCTACGGAAGGGTAAGACCCTTACATAGTGAAAAATGGAAGCTATTGCATAATTTTGAGCCACTGCTTACATTTATGTATCTTAAATATATTATGATTTTTAAGGGTTTTGAGGATATTACCTTTATGTGAATGCATCATGTAAGGGTAGGTCTGGATTTACCTTTATGTAAACTGTCCAAAACTCTTTTCATGAAGTTATCCTCTATTTTTTCTTACACTACATTAAGGTAAAAATAAAGGAATTTTAAAAAATGGATAAGGTACCTATAAGGGTAAGGGTAAAAGATGTTTAAGGGTTTTTAGGATATTGCATAATTTCATATGATTATGTAATTATAATTAATTGTGGAAGACAACCGAAAATATAGGTAGATCTATGTTCAATAATACAACATGTAAATAATACCATAAAATAGAGTACCTATAAATCATCTGTTGCAACAACTTCCATTTTCATCCTTCCAAGGAGAATGGCTAATGTAGATCATAAGGAGTAGTGAATGAATGTGTCCTACCTTTGAGTTGGTATATTAGCTACATGAATCCATGATTATATTGTGAGGATACCTGAATTCCAAAGGGGTTCTAGCACTTTCATTGTGAAATGATAATTAGTACTATAAGAATAAGAGAATTTTGGATATATCCTGACAGTCTCACACGACATGAAAAAAAATCATTTGTTTATTTCTATTGTGTATTTATTCAATGAACTCATTTAAATGAATAAATGCAAAGAAATGAATGAACTAACCTTTGGTTTGAATTAAAATGAAACCATTTTGGGGGAAATGAATTATATATATATATATATAAATATATATTATATTTATGAATCATATGTATGAAAAATACATGAATCATATGAATGTATTAAATTTAAACTCTATATATAATATAATATCATATAATATATATATAAATATTTCAGGAATGATTTTCATGTGGACATACATCTCATGCATGTACATTTTAGTGCACATCCAATAATATTTATTTATTTATCATGTATTATCATTTTTCTTATTATATAATGATTATATTTATCACAATCATGTTTTTTTATTGTAGTCACAATTGATTTTATTATTTTTTACATGGATGTGTACATTAATAGATTATTTTATAATAATTATAATATAAACCATAATAAAATAAAAATAATTTTTCCTAAAAATCCATATTTTAAACTTATTCACTAATCAAAAAAATGTAAATTTTGAATATACTAATACATAATTATAAAAAAATTAAATTTTTGATAGATTACTATAAAATTATAGTTGTTTCATTAAAAAATTAAAAAAAATCATTTTTGGTTGGATAATATTTGCAAGTGTAATTTAGAAAATTATTATTTATAAATGTGTAAATATAATAGTGATTATCTTGCATTTAAAATATTATTTTTTTGAATATGTCAAAGGGGTTTTTATCTTTTAAATAAAAAGTTTTTAATTGTCCAAACATGTAGAGGACTATATTTTATGGTACATCTAATTTTTAATTTTAAGGAGTTTGAAGTTTTTCTAGTGATTTTGGTGGTTAATGGTGGGAGACAAGTTGAATTTGAGTTGACTTTTTTTTGACACGCAAATTGTGTCATAATGAGTATAATTATGATGTGATTTGTTGATGAGTGCTAAGTTTAATTTAAGAGTCTGAGTGGGAGAAAGGGGTGTTATCATTGGATTTAGTGGCCTGTTCCATGCACCACCATTTATATCATTATGTCCTGATGAGTTTTAATGCATCATAATGCCTTACTATGGAAATATTTGGTGTTATCTACTAGTCATTATGGGGAAATAGTTAGACCTATTCCAATTCACCATCTTCTTCATTTTTGGATTTTAGATAATTTTTTATAGAATTACCAATAGCTCCACTTGAGTATAATTTTAAGGGAATAATTCCCTTGAATTTTCCTTTCCCTCATCTCATTTTTATTTAAATAAGGGATAAAAATTTGTTCAAATTTATCCTATATATCTTCATAATAATCTGAAAAACAATATTCTTCTTCAATGATGACTTTCTTCATCAACTTATCTTGTGTTTTATCCTTAAAAGAGATTAACTTTCCAACATTCACATTATTCTAGAAAAAATTATATTTTATCATTTCACAAGATATTAAAATACCATCAAATTCATTAATAGGAATATCAACTATATTCTTTTTTTCCAAATAAGCGACTTTAACATCAAAGTTATCTCATTGGATATGTAAAATATTTTCCATAATCTCAAAATCATTAACTTCTTTCCATAACCTATGACCATGCTATAAAATTCATTTACTATTGTGAATAATCTATCAATAGTATCATTACCATGAATATGGATATCTTCATACTTAAGTTTCAAAAACTATAACTTTTTCTATTTCAATTTGGTTTTAAATTTATAGATATTTTCAATCTTGTCCCATATGCCTTTTTCTATATTAATTAATTTGAATTTCATAAATTAACTCTCTAAAATAGAAGATAAAATAACATTTATATCATGAACAACATTCTCCAAATTTCTATTTTCTATGTCTATTATGGAAAAACTATCATCACCTAAAAAAATCCATTAGTTTTAGCTTCCAAACCATCATAGATAATAGATAACTATAATGGAAACATCCTCTCTTCCATACGTGATATCCTTTCTTATAAAATGTTGTAATCCTATTACAATTCACTAAATTTAAATTATCCATTATAGATAACACAAATTTGTGAAAATATATTCTTACTAAGAGAGACTTCAAATACAAATAGTCTAACAACCAATCATAATTGATGGGAACCTTTATCTAATAACACATGTGGAACCAATTATAGGATCAATGAGGAATCACTAAGAGGGTAGGGGTGAATTAATGATCTTAAATCATTTATATTTATTTTTAAACAATCTTTTGCACTGATTAAGATGAATGATGTTTTCTATCTGCTCACACTTCAAACACATACACACCAACACATGGTACACAATACTTTACATGGTTCACCTCTAAATGTGATATGGTTGTTCATTAGTGAATGATATATTCTTATAAGATCACACTACCCACTAGAATAATCCTATAGGTATAATAAAATTAGGTATATCCTAGATACTCATGTTTGAATATATTCAGACTAGGATTCGGTGCATCCCATACACAAGTGCATCCTAGTTTCTATAATGATATAAAATTTTTGATAAAAATTAAAGAGTTTTCTACCACCTAAACCACTTAAAAGTTATTTTTTATGGTGATATTATTATTATTCTCTTCCTGCACCACATCAATAATCCTCAATAATTTTCATTTACAATATAATATACATCCTCCCAATTCAGTATATTCATTTCATTATTAATAATGTTCTCCAATAAATATAGAAACAATAATTTATTATATATATTTTCATCTGCGTATATTGATTCATAACAATTCACTCTTTTACATACCTTCTTATGTGAATCTTCTATATCTTTCACAATAATACTTTCTTCTCATTTGAATTTTAAATTTAAATTAAAATTCAAACTTCCAACTTCTTTCAATAGATTATTGACTACTCCTCCTTCATTTAAAATCATTAGATCATAAAAGACTTTAGAGATTGACAATGTGAGGATATTGAGTCTGTAAAATAGTGACATCAATAGATATACTTGAAACTAAAACATTAATTTAGACCACAGTTTATTCTCTCATCATTATGATATACTATAAGTAGTTTCATCAAGATTTCACTGTCTAAAAATTTCACTATGGAATGTTATACATTGTTTTGATCTCACCATTCTAAAATGATTGAAAAACATATTCAAACCTCCTAGAACTTATCAAGTATTTCTCAAGTGATTTAAAAAAGACACCTCTTCTTTGAACCATGGGTTTCTCTATGTCATATATCTTCCTATTTCTGACTTCTGTCAACTATTTCCCAAACACCTCAAAATGAATAATAATAAATAACTTGGAATAGTCAATCTATCCATTTTAGATAGGGAAAAATCTCAATATAAACCCCCACTAGTCATTCACTATAATATATTTATTCTTGTTTGGATCCAAAAATCTTCTTCTTTAAAATATCACCATGATGAAATCCATGGCGTAGTTTGGATTGACATTTCCCATAAGAGAAGTTCACAAATTAAAATGTCTTATAAAACACCCATTTTTAAATGACTTCCCCATTTTCATATAATGCCAAACACTCCATGTTACCATTATGTGTCTTTATTGATTAGTTTCACCTTTATATTGGTATGTATATTGCCAAATGAACTTTACATAGATGGGCCTTACCCCTACATATGACCTGATTGTCTGAGTTACCTTTACATAGAGGTTAGGATGACCTTTATAAAAGCTCTAGGAATTCTTGGATAAACTTACATGTGCAGTGAAATTTCTAGGTGAACTTTCCACAACCTATTAAATTAAATCCAAATAATTATAAGGATTATAAAAACACCCTTAAACCCACCACTATACATGATAACCATTATTTCATGAAATTTTTAATATGCTTTATACATTGAAAACAAAATCCAACACATCAACCATTCCCACTCGAACCTTCTCTAATATTTATTTTATAAATTATTATCTCATTATAGAGAAACTTATTCAATATCATCATCTCAAGAATTCAATAATTTCTCCCAAAATAATCTTCTCCTCAAACTCTTCTTCAACTCATGACTTGATCTAAAAAATATCGACACAACATTTCAAGCATACAAGATGTGTCACGTAGTTACACAACATGCAGACATGAATGTAACCTACATGAAATGTACCATTTTAAATAAATATACAACATACACATTATATAATATGAATACACACCATATAGATTTAATTTTTACATGTAATTAATTTAGAATTTAATTATTTAGTAAAACCTAGGCACATAATGTGTGCGCTAGCTAAACACTGTGTTGTTTTGTTTTCACACCAAAATTAATTTTTTTCATATAACTTATTCAACGTGTGTATATCCTGAATCGATGTGCAATCATTTTAAACAAGTTTTATATTCATGGAGTGTGTTCCTAACACATGGAATGTAACCCCTTATACTAAATATGCATTATACACTTAGGGACTTACCATGTAATATGAATAGAATATTACCCTATTAGACAACATGTACACCAAAAATATGTTGTGTAGTATAAGTATCCTTATGTTGACTGATATTCATTAAAAACTTAGTGTATGAAATAAATAATTATTGAAATCACTCAGTGTGCATTAAACACATAATCCCCAAATCATTTGGGAATTACACAACATGTCAGGAAGTTACATAGCATGTAACCCAAAAAACTATGTGCCATTAGGGTTTCCATACAAGGTGTGTATAAATAATTTCCACATAACATAAACTACACGATAAGACCAAATTTATTCAAGTTCATCCTTATGTTTTGATTAAGGCTACATGACATATAATTGGGCCACATTCCCTATAATCGTGTTATGGAACCTGAATATTTGGAACTTTATGATGGAATCTTCATGCATCCTTCATCTGTTCTTGGCCTATAGTTAGTCATATGATAGTGAATAAACTAATTATCTAAACTTAATGGTTTAATAAGTATAATTTATATTTAAAACTAAAAAATAAATATTACATCATTCAAAATTAAATCAAATAATTATAAAATTAATTTAAACACTCTAATACCACTTGTAAGTTTTAGATGCAAGATAAGAACCTATTTGGGTAATTCTAAACTTAGATTTTATTAGAATAAATGAGTTATTAAAAAAATAACATGATAAATATTATTAGTTCTCTGGAATAAAATTGAATGAATTATAATTTAGATACTGGATCCAAGAATATAGTATATTTTCATGTTTAAATTTATAATTAATTTAATAAATAGAATTACCTTAGTCTTGGGAATTATTTATTAAAATTTGATGTTGATCATCTGAAGATGATGTTAATTGATTGAACCTCATCTTAGGTTATACCATTGTTACATTTCTATTGTATAAGTATATAACCACTATAATATTGATCCACACATATTCTTTTAGATCATGAATAACACTAATAAAACATCATGTGCTATCATGAATAATCCGATCATCTTGTGTTGTTCATCTTAATAGAAAGAAAATCCTTCAATAATAGGATTTTTATACTCTTGATCTATCAATATTGAGGGGGAGGAGGTAGAGCTAGAATATCTTTGGATTTAGAGTAAACCTTAGATCATTCTTCATTCAAGATAAAATGATCTTAATAGAGAATACATGATTTTCAAAACATAATAGGGATTGATGAAAATGATAAAATCATTTATAAATAAATATAGGGTTGGGGAGTTATGGTGGTAGAATTAACCTTATCAAATTTCATAATCCACAAAAAACCCCACATATAAATAATAATATAATATTATTTTTTCTTTGACACAGGCATGAATCACATATAATATAAATATCAATAAATAAATTAATGGTATTTTTTATATCAATTCTGTCATCAGACATTTTAATTGGAACTGTAGCAATTGCGAGCATTGTAGCGGTGACAAGATACTGTAGCGGCTATGGGTACTGTGCAGTACTGTAGCTGAGCAGGTACTATAACAATACTATTCACAAAATGGGCCTTGGGCCAAAACAAATGGGCCTACATGACATGTAATGGGATAAATGCCCACTGGGCCTTAGGGCTATGTAATGGGTCTCCCTCTAACCAGTTAAAGAGGTCTTTGCTTTGCTTTAATAATAAATGAGGCTTCGGCCCCAAACTTAAAAAAAATTATAAATACATATTTATTTTATATTCATCTCACAAATATATTCTAAAGAAAATATAACTGGTGACTAAATATATTTTCTAATCAACAATATCTTGAATTTTAGTCTTGAGAATATTTACAAATGGTCAGGGAGGTGAAATTACAATGGGAAAAAATAAAATATATGATGACTATAAAGTAATTTTGGATATACTAAGGACTTTTTTAGTATAATGAAACCTATGTAATGGAAAGGAAATGGGAAATGGAATGGGAAATAAAAATAGAAATGGAAATGGAAATGAGTTCTATTTGGTTGTTTGGTATGACTTGAAATTGGAAGGGAGACAATTTCAATTTTTTTTTATATAAATAATTTTTTTTATCAATACAATATTTACTTCATCATCATAGTCCTATCCATTCACTAGTTCTTGGGAGAAGATGACTACAATAATGATACTACTGTTATAAATGAACTGGTCCAATCTCTAGCAAGGGTTGCGGTAACCTCGATGAGTATCACGAATTTCACTACTATAAATCTTTGGTCTAACCATCATCAAACATGATGAAAAAACAATATCTCAACTATATATTGGAATGTAGAAATGGAAGAAGATGTAGATTTTTGTATCACTGGTGAGGGTCCTGAAATAGAAGAGAAGATCATGTGTACGGGGCAGTCACTGGTATAAATTTTGATGAGGTAGGGAGGTGGTTGGTCAGAGGAGAGTGGGGGTGAACATGTATGAAATAAGGGGGGCCTAAGAGTGGATATTAATGGATAGTGTAAAACTGAATGCGGGTATTTTTTTCCAAAAACTTAGATTCCCGAGTCATCTATATTTTCTACCTGATTTAGAGGGAAACATGAATTCTAACATATGATGGAATTTGGGATTCCATATCACCCTCTTACACCACACTAAACATATTAGAAAAAGGATTACCTTTTACTTTTCACTTCAACATCATTTTTTCTGTCATACTAAATAATAATTAAGTGTGTGAAGCTCTTGGTATATTCTTCGATGGTATTAGGAAGGTATGCCTAAATTCTAATATCATCATCAAGCAATATGTAAAGGAACCCAAGTGTAAGAAGTTAATTTAAAAAGATCTAAAACCTCATAAAAATGATTACCATGTATCATAATCCCTTTTTCTTGATATATCATCAAGAAGGTTTTATATTCATTTTATCAACTTATATGCTTGATATGTTATTCTTTGACTATCTGAAATGAACATGTAAATACACCTTGTCCATGGATTTTAGTTGGAAGTTCCAATTCAATCAGAGGAAAAATATATTAACTTCTATAAAGATAAAATGGAAAAATACTTCCCTAACTTATTCATTAATAATTTATCACTCATGATGCACCAAACATACACAACTTCACTATGAACATATTTCATCATGGTTAACAACAATACATCTAAGTTAACGAATCATTACATGTATTAATAATAATATCTTATCATAAGGATAATTATACAAGATCATAGATAAGAATATCCAATGACATGTAATATGTGTAATTCCTATTGGTAGGTTAGTTTTCTTTACCTCCCGTCTTTGAGATTACTGAGTACAAACCCCGTGAGATATAGTCTCATCTACCTATGAGTACTTAGAACTAGACAGTTAAAATTATATGAATCTAATCAAATAATGTTATTTGAATATAGAACATGTTTAAGAATATGTCATAACACTTCAAGGATCTCATCATAACATGAAATTGGTATATCCTTTTAATGTGAAAAATATCCCAAGGGAATTTTCTATAAGAACAATCAATAATAGATAAGATGTTTTATTTATGTATTTGAATATATAAATTGGAAATTATAAATTATAAATTAATTGGTTCCAGGAAACTAACTTCAAAACTGAGTACCTTTATAAATACATTGTGATTACCCTTACATATCCTCTTGTTTACTTTTTTATATCACAGTGTGGTTTAATTTTTTTTTCAAATTCCCTGAACTTTGAGTGACTTTATGAATAAACTGTGGGGCTTGGGAATTTTTTAAATTTCACCATGAATGTCTTGGATTAAACTTACATTTAAATACCTTTATCAATTTTTATATTTAATTTAGACTTCCATAAATCTTTCAAATTAGCTCAGGATCTCTTCAAATATTCTCAAGGTATCTATAATTAACTCAATTTTTTTTTACTAAATTTAGAAAATATTATAATACTTCTAAATATATTTAAGTTTATTTCCAAATGATTACAACATTGGAGTACTCAACTTTGAGTACTTAAATGGATCTCAACTACCGTAACACTAAGAACATCAAACTCAGTCTTCTTCAACCACCATCTAAGTGATATTATTCATTTAATATATTACCCTTCATGATTAATGCTATATGGATAGATTAACACCTCATTCAAGATAAATATTCTAGGTAAATTTTTTCTACTTTAATAAAAACAACTCAATCTATTCAATAGATATATTTACAACTTTTTAAGTAACATGTTGTATATTGTGTTTTCACCTTCCATTAGTACGTGTCTTTGATTCTCATTAATATATTCTCTGAAATCATCATATGTGTGAGGTGTGAATCCTCACACATTATCATACTAATAACTTCTTCATTACTAACATAGATATTGATATTCAATAGAATGTATAATGGTAGATAACTTCTTATAAGTTGTATCACTAACCTTTCAACTTTTTCATTCATTGGTCTCTTCCTCTCTAACCCAACACATATTGATTGTTAGCTTATTAATTAATAAAAATCATAATAATATTTTATGATATTCATGGAGGAGGTCACGAGGATTCATGAAGTTTCAAGGATAATAATGTTTGATTGAGATGCTCTGATTATGTTATGAGTGTGGAAGTTCTCATGACATGCATTTGGTTCTTAGTTTCACCTTAATAGGATATTTCACCCTCATATGGACATGAAGATAGAGTGGATGATCTATAAATTAAATGACATGTTTTAATCACGTGTTATTCATTTTTTAGGTTCTTAGGATAATAATCCACCTTTTTTGAGTTTACTTATAATACCAACTATTACCCAACCATTGGCATGAAACCATTTAAGGAACTTTATGGGAATCCTTGCAGAACCATTATTCTTGATGAGGTTGGGATCAATAAAAACTGATATTTTTATTTTTATTCTAATTTTTTCGTGTTAATTAACCCCATAATTAATACAAATCATGGGAAATCAATTCATTTTTGATACTTTAGTGTAATTTAAAATTTATTAGGAATTTATCTACAATTATATTTTTAATACTTTTAATTAACTTTTTTTGATTTAATTTCTCAAATATGAACCTTTTACTTTTAAATTTTGATGATTTTAATAATAATTATGTTACTACCTGCAAATAATTTTTTTATATTTTCTCCAAAGACGGTTTAAGGAAAACCAGTAACCAGGATTACATCTACAAACCAACATCCTCAAATTCAAATTTCAAATTCAAACAAGAAACCATCATGAGTCTCGATTACCAAGCCGTCTCGAACAGGTCTCCACCTCTAGCTACACCCCATCAGTGCGATCAGACAGCACTGCCGGAGAACAACCCCGACGCGCCACCGCAGACATTATCACCGGAGGACAAAAAACTCCTCGCCGGTGAGCATCACCGGTGACAGACTACCACCGCCCATGCCACACTATTCATCATGCCCACTGAGAACAGCAGGGGAACCAAAATATCCGGAACGAAGGTGAGCTGCACCAACGTCCGTAACCCCATCACCCATGGTCAAGAACAGACCGCCGCGGAAGACGCCGATGCATACCAGGAAGGTTCCATAGCACTCCTTAGAGTATTCCGTATATGGATCGGTCTTACACCTGTAGATCCAACTAGAAGCGCCGTCAATCTCACCGTAGCCATAAGCCATCGACCATCGGGAAGTAAAACCATCCCCGACCGTTGTAAGCAGCGGAAACCCGCAACCCAGATCCCGTCGCCGCCTCCCTTATCAACCTCTAGAGTCGCCACAAAACCCCAACTGCCCCCACCGGAGCTTTGAGCTTCGAACTCTGACCAGCGCCGTGCCTCCAGTGAAAAACCTATCCCGCGAGCGGACATGGGCAAGAGAGATAGCGACGAGAGTGGTAGAGTCGGAGAAAACCCCAGAGCCACCGGATCTGAGGGGAGGAGGCAATGAGAACCGAGGGAAGGAGGCGGCGATGAGGAGAGCTTCTGAGAGCCATAGTGCCCCTTACGGGCCCATCCGATTCTTGTTATGTATCATAAATAATTCATATTTGACATCCCAAAATTCATCACATGCAACACTACTACACAAGATTAAAAGTGATTTCCGGATACTATGTGATATTAAACCCCAAATCCAAAGTTTTAATGTGGTTAAAAATTCAGTTACACGTGATTAAGATGAGAATCCAGGTCATTGCATAATAATAACTTGGTTCCTTGAACCTACGTGAGGTTAAATCTTATGGGTGTGAGAATATGTAAGAGTATCCTTTTTAGGTATTATTATGATGAGTAATTACTAAGATGTTTAGTGAGATACATAATATTAAACATGGTATTTCAAGTGTTACATGAGAATAAATTGGTATATGATAAGTTTTATAATATTAACTGGAAGGGTTCCCCTATGATATTCTTTGCATGAGATTAAACTTGGTCACACCAAGTAACCCACATAAGAATAACAACCACTTCTAGGTGCTACATAATAACATGGGTAATACCACATTACAAGTCATACTCTTTTATTGATAGGTAAAAACCATGTCATATTAACCATTTGTTTTCAATTACCATGTAATATTAAAACCAAAATGATAAAAAGCTATGGGTCTTAACCTAAAAGAAAAATCCAAGTTCCCTTGCTTGCCTAAATTGGGAAATTACCATTCTAGTTTTCCACAAGGATTTAATTTATAAAAAAATTCATCATAAAATCATGGGATGATCATAGAGGAATTGTGAACTAGGGAAGATATGATAATTATGCATATATGGAGAAATATCACCTCTCTGTAAATTTTCATGGAAGGAATTGAAAAAATGATTTCATGACACTAATTTTCATTTTAAAGAATTATATAACCCTTTATGTCTATAAAAATATTTTCCAATTCCATTTTTATGAATTTGGAACCCATCATCTTGGCATTGTTTTGATTAGATTATAGGGATTTGTAATTTTTCAATTTATTCCAATATAACACCGAATTGTTTCCAATTTTTGTTTTAATTTATTTTTCATGAAGCATTCTCCTAGTGTAGTGATATCATAACTCTATTACTGAATAATAGTTTATCTTAGTATCATATAAGGGAGAATGTTCTAAGATTCAAAATTCTATTAAAAATTCTTTATCATATTTTTATATTAAGAATTTAGGTGGGTTTGAGGGAGTTGAATAGGTGAAAGTTTATATTACCCTTAATTCATGTTCTATTTTATTCCACTTATTAAAAAATAAATCACGAATTACATCTAACACTATGAGAGCACCCGAGGGTGGAGAGTATATACTACTCTCGATTGAGGCATCTTTAATTCACTTACCCATAGAATATGTGAGTGTCTTATGTGAATTAAAGGTTTTTTATCCATTACACATTCAAAAAAAAGTGATGAAGGGATATGTTCTTTTTCTTTGGAGGTTCACATTGGGTGAGAGTAAGATACATTTCTAGGAGCTAGTGAGATTCTCATTGGTATTTCACCTAAGTGTTCATTATTTCTGTAACACCCCGAGCTTCCACGATACGCCTCTCTTTCAATAATGCAATAGCTTGCATTGTACGCAAGTTCGAGTTCTAACACACCGCAACTAATCAAAGTAGCCGTTATGAATAGTAATAACCACCTTTTAAATTTATAGAAATTTTATATTTCAAAATGGACTTCATTTTTGTATTCCTAATATTGAAATTAGCCTATGTTGAATTTTTTTGTAATTTTCCGGGAACTTCCAAATTTTTATGAATAGTGAAAAATACTTAAAAGAACTTTTTTAATCAAAATAATTTATAGTGATAAGTTATACTATTTAGTGGTTTTAAGGTATAATTAGAATATATTTTTACCATTTTATCCAATGGTGGTCATTAGAATTAATTTATCATTGAAATTGGACATAAACAATTGCCAATCTTTTGATATAAATTGTTTCTTAAAAACACGCTATTTGTCGTAACAGCGGGAATTAATTATAAAATTAATTAATTCAAATTATATGTTCGTAATTTTGTAAAATAGACATCATTTTTGAATTAGGAATATCAATTATAGCTTAGGGTGAAATTTTGGCTTTGTTCTGAAAAACTTCAATTTTTGATGAATAGTGAAACCACTAAGTGGTAGTTAAATAACTGATTTTTCATTTAAATGAAATATTACCACTTCTGTGATTTGATTTTCAAAAATCCGACATACATGGTTGTCATTAAGAAGTAAAACGTGGTTCAATGAGATTAAAATAAATTTTTGGTGAATAGTAACTTTTAAGTTCTTAATCGCGATTAGAGGTAATTAGTGTAGTTTAAGGTACAAATAATGTTTTAATAATATGAGATGAGCATGACACTTGTCCTAATCCTATTGGATGAGTCATGGCCGACCAAGACAACCCATGGGTCAACTTGGGGACCCCATGGAGCCACTTTAGTTGGAAAATGACATTAATATATATTTATTTAATGTTAAAATTAAATTGACACAAACATGAGTTATTTTACTAAAACAATTTTTAAGTGGGGCTACACAAGTCCAAATTTTGACTATAAATATTCATTAGAAATATAAAAAGATTTCCTACATCATATTTTTTTTTTTATAATTTTTAGACATTAAATAAATTAAATTATTTATGACATCATTATGATGCAGCGATGACCTCATTATTTAACGATTTAAATAAAATGAGAAGATAATGCAAAATCCAAGGCTTACACTTGTCCAAAGCCTATTGGATGAGGATATTTCGAAACCTTATCACCTTATCCTAGAATTATATAAGTGTGGGACCTTTATAATCCGAAAAGCATTGTGAAATAATGTAACATTTCAATCTTTCCAAAAGTGCCCCTCCTCTCCACTTATAAAAGGCCCCCACCTCTCCCACCTCATTTACACTTTCAAGCCATTTGGCTCGGACAAACTCTGCCCAAATACTCTCCCAACTTCCCTCTCTTACTCCTATAAGCCTCACTTTGGGCAGAACGCTTCCCAAGGAAGCCTTTGGCTCAAATCAAAAAGAGTTACCCGATTTTGAGGTAATGTCTTCTCTAATGTTGTTTTGTTTTATTTTTCTTCTCCAACCTACTAAACTCTTTTTATTCATTTATTTTGTAACAAAAACAGTATCCTCAATATAATAGGATGTTTTTATAAGAAGGATTAGAGCTACACTTACACACACCTACATCTAATGGTTAAAGAACATACGGTTTCTGTGGATGGCGAATTTCTGCCTCACGAAACGATGATTGTTCAACACTCATATAACACCTTCAAAGGTGGCCATTAAGATGTCACTATTTTTATATATGATATATAATATGTTTATGTTTTACTTATGCTTCTGTATTTCTCATTTATGGCATACTTTATGATTTCCATTATGGGTAAAACGCGATAATTTCATTTTAGGAAGTGCGGACTACCGCCCCCTCAAAGTGATTTGAATCGTTAATGCCATATGTGGGATGTATAAAGGATGAAGAAAATGGTATTATACACTATATTATACTGGAATTATATTATACATTTATATAATTATGATTTAGTTCCATTAAATATGAAATTGAAATGAAAGTAGCGTTCATGCGTATGTACGGCTTACCGTCTCCATGAACGGTGCATTTCATTTCTTACCTCTAAATGTTACATAATATTATAAATGAATGTATATACTGGATATATATGATATATATGACATCTAAATCATGAATATAATTCTGGAGATAATGGATATTCTACCACATGAACAACTTGTAATTATAAGAAGTTTATTGTTGACTCAAGTACCAAAGATCGACAAAACAACCGTTATTAACTTAAATAATTACATAATGTTCATATCATTGTAATAAGTGATATAAAAAGGATAATGAAATTGAAAATGGTTCTTAATAAGGTATATATTAACTCTAGTTTATTATTCAGGAGTTTAAAGAACGGTTGAGTCAAGTCAGACACGAGGTAAGGGAATTTCTTAACCCAACTTCCATTCTTTAGGTTAATCTCATATTTTCCAATTATGTCATGATATTATTATGTATTATTTTGTATTTTTACTTTCTTTACATGTACCTATAGTGAATACACATAATAGATCTATTTTATTTTAAAAATGATCTTTTTAAGGACTTCGTCTCAATCTCCTTTCATTGAGGCATATTTGGTTTTATACAAAACATTCTTTTATACGGTGTATAAACCCCTTTGACATTTATGTTTATTCAAAAGGAATCTTTTTTATATGAAGCATTTTACTAAACGACAAAAAGGGAATGTTTTTCTTTCCGTACTTATGCGGCGACAACGACTTCTCCGCCGTCGTGACCATTATTTGAGTTTCGGCTTCCTCTATAATCCATCTTTTTTTTAATAAATACAAAGTTTTAACTTTCTTTTATTTTGGTATTGAAAATGGTTTTGAAAGTGTTTTATTATATCAATGTGCTGTATTGATATCTTGTGATTGAAATGTGGAAATGTTATGTTTCCTTTATGCATGTTTTATGTGATACAATTATGTTATGGTTTATGATATGTTTAAACCTATTCATATGAGGAATGCATTGGACTTAATAAGTGACGGGTGGAGCCCGCTATAGCTCCTCGATGCATAGGCAGGTCTCATGAGACAAACTAGTGTCTTGGCACGAGGCCTTGACAAATCTTATTTGTGGTCTTGGCACGAGGCCTTGGCTACGTGGTTATGATAGTCTGGCATTATGCATTCCATCATTATGAAAGTGGTTATTGATATTGCATGTGATTATTCGACCAGTAGAATATCCATGTGAATAAGTAAATGGAATTATCTCATTTTACTTTTTCCATATTATGTTGAAGTTCAAGTTTAATAAGGCTTTTATTTTAGTTATACATTGCCTTAAAAGTTAATGTTTATTTATGAAAGCTTCCGCAATATTGTTATCCTTACTGAGCATTTGAGCTCACCCCTTTCAATGTTTTAATATTTTCCAGGATGTGAAGAAGTATTTTATGAATGACCTGCAGGGATAGTCAGAAGAGGATATGAGTGTGGACTATGGAGACTTTGTTATTGTAGTTTTTCACTTTATGATGTAATGTAACGTTTATGAATGTATCTAGTGTTTCCATGGCTACTAAACTAATCGGTCTTTCGAGACTTGATCTTTTGTGATCATGCCAATGTTACGAAGTAACGCACCAGCTCTGGGTAGCTGGGGTTGGGGCGTTACAGTTGGTATCAGAGGCAGTTTAGTACTAACCTTGGAAGCTAGATTTAGATAAACTCTGATTAGAGAACATAGCCCGAAGATAGACTTTAAGGATTAGTATAGAATAACTTCCTATAATTTTGTTATTATATAGATTTTGTGAGTTTTCCGAGCAGTACATCCCTATCTGGATACGAGCAGGTAGAGGCGGCTCTGGCACAGATGTACCTAGGGGTAAAACCCTAAAACACCGCTTTGAGCTAGACTCAAACGGGAACCGGTGCACGACAATGGGCCTTGCTGCACTCTTGGTTACGACACTCCTGGGGGATATGCTTAGGATAATTCTCATTTTCTTTACAAACCACTATGAAGGTTTATGAGTATATACTTCCTAAAAGAAAAATTTTTTATGATTATGGATTATGACCATAAATAGTTCAATTTATGTTAAGTATATTCAAGTTTGTTATTACGTATTTAGATTCATAAACTAACCTAGTTTATAGCATTGTATAGAAATGGCGCCCAGTAGAAGGAATGTGAACTCCATCAATATGTATGATCCAAAGAGTAAGAAGGATCATATCTTTCATGGTATTAATCCAACATTTAGAAGGGAAATAGTCTCCCATGTGTTATCAACATATGAAGAAATAGTATCATGTGTTAATAAGATAAGTAAAGAATTCTCTGAGTCCTATGGCTTTGAAGAGAAGCAAGAGATGAAAGGGATGGAAGAGAGAATGATGGATAAAGGGATGAGGGGAATGAAGAATTTTCCATTATGTGATAATTTTGGGAAGAATCACCCTAGTACTTGCCTAAAAGGAATGGGAGTTTGTTATAAATGTGGAGAAAAGGGTCACCAGGCTCGTGATTGCAAGGGAAAGAAAGAGGCTGTCAAAGTTGAATGCTACAATTGTAGGGAAATAGGGCATTATGCAAATGAATGTCCTAAGCGTCAAGGAAACTTACCTCAGAAAATGCCAAGGGATCAAGGCCAATCTTATGCTGTGACTACAGTTGAAGCGGAATAATTAATGTATTGGTGCTTTTGGACTCGAGGATTATATTCTGGTTATAAGAATAATGTGATATATATATATGGATTGTACTGCAGTACTTGTTGATTTCAGTAAGGTTTTAATATGATTAAGGTAATCATATTTTTAGTATGTGACAATAAGAGAAACTTTTCTTTGTTTGGGGAATCTGATGTTACAATTGATTTTGGAATTTAGAGACCTTTTAGAGAAAGTTTGGACGGAGGTATTTTGGATAACTATTAAGGTTGGAATGGATTAAGTTGAAACATGGATAATATTGTTTAAGGTTAAAGAATTTCTGAAGATTATTTTTGGAATATTATAATACTATAGTTTTAGGAAAAGGACAACCTGCAGGGTGGGGAATAACCTGACGCGTCGGACAAAGCTGCAGGAATCGAACCCACAACCATAGTGCGACAAGCCTTTATTTCCTACCACTAGTCTACAGGAAGTCCCTGGTTATTACAAAATAGTTTTACTAATCTAAATGGTATGTGTTAACATTTTGAACCTTATACAATTAGGATAAATAGAATATTTTTGAGTTCCGTTACAATTTGGAGTAAAAGTTGGGTTTGTGGTAAAAATTTATTAACGAATGAAAGTATACATAACAAGTATGTATATTCCCTTATGTTCTTAGTAAATCTCCTAAATAAATTCCTCAACATTATAAAAGGTAACTTAAAACAAAAATGTTGTCGGTTAACTTTTCCAACTGGGGATTCAATGACCGTTTAACCAATCACAAGTTTGTGATTTTCTTGTGGTTAAACTTTCTCCTAATCCTGTTTTCTATAACTCTCCATCAGACCTTGATGGTTTGTTTGTCCTCCATATCCATATTTTCATATAATCCTAGAATGGGCGATATCGGGTGACCTTTGTACTTATCCTTCTTTCTTTTAATGTTATATATTTATTAACCTTATTTCCGATGTGGGTTTTCCTCAAAGGTATTTTCTCTTTTCAACCTTTTATTTTCAAAGAAAAATTTCAAATTGCGAGGACGCAATTTATTGAAGGAGGGGAGAATGTAACACCCCGAGATTCCACGATACGCCTCTCTTTCAATAATGCAATAGCTTGCATTGTACGCAAGTTCGAGTTCTAACACACCGAAACTAATCAAAGTAGCCATTATGAATAGTAATAACCACCTTTTAAATTTATAGAAATTTTATATTTCAAAATGGACTTCATTTTTGTATTCCTAATATTGAAATTAGCCTATGTTGAATTTTTTTGTAATTTTCCGAGAACTTCCAAATTTTTATGAATAGTGAAAAATACTTAAAACAACTTTTTTAATCAAAATAATTTATAGTGATAAGTTATACTATTTAGTGGTTTTAAGGTATAATTAGAATATATTTTTACCATTTTATCCAATGGTGGTCATTAGAATTAATTTAACATTGAAATTGGACATAAACAATTGCCAATCTTTTGATATAAATTGTTTCTAAAAAACACGCTATTTGTCGTAACAGCGGGAATTATTATAAAATTAATTAATGAAACTTATATGTTTGGAATTTTGTAAAATAGACATCATTTTTGAATTCGGAATATCAATTATATCTTAGGGTGAAATTTTGGCTTTGTTCTGAAAAACTTCAATTTTTGATGAATAGTGAAACCACTAAGTGGTAGTTAAATAACTGATTTTTCATTTAAATGAAATATTACCACTTCTGTGATTTGATTTTCAAAAATCCGACATACATGGTTGTCATTAAGAATTAAAATGTGGTTCAATGAGATTAAAATAAATTTTTGGTGAATAGTAACTTTTAAGTTCTTAATCGCGATTAGAGGTAATTAGTGTAGTTTAAGGTACAAATAATGTTTTAATAATATGAGATGAGCATGAAACTTGTCCTACTCCTATTGGATGAGTCATGGCCGACCAAGAAAACCCATGGGTCAACTTGGGGACCCCATGGAGCCACTTTAGTTGTAAAATGACATTAATATATATTTATTTAATGTTAAAATTAAATTGACACAAACATGAGTTATTTTACTAAAACAGTTTTTAAGTGGGGTTACAGAAGTCCAAATTTTGACTATAAATATTAATTATAAATCTAAAAAGATTTCCTACATCATAGTATTTTTTTTATAATTTTTAGACATTAAATAAATTAAATTATATATGACATCATTATGATGCAGCGATGACCTCATTATTTAACGATTTAAATAAAATGAGAAGATAATGCAAAATCCAAGGCTTACATTTGTCCAAAGCCTATTGGATGAGGAGATTTCGAAACCTTATCACCTTAGCCTCGAATTATATAAGTGTGTGACCTTTAGAATCCGAAAAGCATTGTGAAATAATGTAACATTTCAATCTTTCCAAAAGTGCCCCTCCTCTCCACTTATAAAAGGCCCCCACCTCTCCCACCTCATTTACACTTTCAAGCCATTTGGCTCGGCCAACCTCTACCCAAATACTCTCCCAACTTCCCTCTCTTACTCCTAGAAGCCTCACTTTGGGCATAACGCTTCCCAAGGAAGCCTTTGGCTCAAATCAAA
This sequence comes from Viscum album, assembly GCA_963277665.1. NCBI lineage: Eukaryota > Viridiplantae > Streptophyta > Magnoliopsida > Santalales > Viscaceae > Viscum > Viscum album. The sequence goes on along the minus strand of OY728163.1, from coordinate 372,617,128 downwards.
AAGAGTTACCCGATTTTGAGGTAATGTCTTCTCTAATGTTGTTTTGTTTTATTTTTCTTCTCCAACCTCATAAACTCTTTTTATTCATTTCTTTTGTAAAAACACCAGTATCCTCAATATACTAGGATGTTGTTATAAGAAGGATTAGAGCTACACTTACACACACCTACATCTAATGGTTAAAGAATATACGGTTTCTGTGGATGGCGAATTTCTGCCTCACGAAACGATGATTATTCAACACTCATATAACACCTTCAAAGGTGGACATTAAGATGTAACTATTTTTATATATGATATATAATATGTTTATGTTTTACTTATTCTTCTGTATTTCTCATTTATGGCATACTTTATGATTTCCATTATGGGTAAAACGCGATAATTTCATTTTAGGAAGTGCGGACTACCGCCCCCTCAAAGTGATTTGAATCGTTAATGCCATATGTGGGATGTATAAAGGATGAAGAAAATGGTATTATACACTATATTATACTTGAATTATATTATACATTTATATCATTATGATTTAGTTCCATTAAATATGAAATTGAAATGAAAGTAGCGTTCATGCGTACGTACGGCTTACCGTCTCCATGAACGGTGCATTTCATTTCTTACCTCTAAATGTTACGTAATATTATAAATGAATGTATATAATGGATATATATGATATATATGACATCTAAATCATGAATATAATTCTGGAGATAATGGATATTCTACCACATGAACAACTTGTAATTATAAGAAGTTTATTGTTGACTCAAGTACCAAAGATCGACAAAACGACCGTTATTAACTTAAATAATTACATAATGTTCATATAATTGTAATAAGTGATATAAAAAGGATAATGAAATTGAAAATGGTTCTTAATAAGGTATATATTAACTCTAGTTTATTATTCAGGAGGTTAAAGAACGGTTAAGTCAAGTTAGACACGAGGTAAGGGAATTTCTTAACCCAACTTCCATTCTTTGGGTTAATCTCCTATTTTCCAATTATGTCATGATATTATTATGTATTATTTTTTATTTTTACTTTCTTTACGTGTACCTATAGTGAATACACATAATAGATCTATTTTATTTTAAAAATGATCTTTTTAAGGACTTCGTCTCAATCTCCTTTCATTGAGGCATATTTGGTTTTATACAAAACATTCTTTTATACGGTGTATAAACCCCTTTGACTTTTATGTTTATTCAAAAGGAATCTTTTTTATACGAAGCGTTTTACTAAACGACAAAAAGGGAATGTTTTTCTTTCCGTACTTATGCGGCAACAACGACTTCTCCGCCGTCGTGACCATTATTTGAGTTTCGGCTTCCTCTATAAGCCATCTTTTTTTTAATAAATAGAAAGTTTTAACTTTCTTTTATTTTGGTATTGAAAATGGTTTTGAAAGTGTTTTATTATATCAATGTGCTGTATTGATATCTTGTGATTGAAATGTGGAAATGTTATGTTTCCTTTATGCATGTTTTATGTGATACAATTATGTTATGGTTTATGATATGTTTAAACCTATTCATATGAGGAATGCATTGGACTTAATAAGTGACGGGTGGAGCCCGCTATAGCTCCTCGATGCATCGGCAGGTCTCATGAGACAAACTAGTGTCTTGGCACGAGGCCTTGACAAATCTTATTTGTGGTCTTGGCACGAGGCCTTGGCTACGTGGTTATGATAGTCTGGCATTATGCATTCCATCATTATGAAAGTGGTTATTGATATTGCATGTGATTATTCGACCAGTAAAATATCCATGTGAATAAGTAAATGACATTATCTCATTTTACTTTTGCCATATTATGTTGAAGTTCAAGTTTAATAAGGCTTTTGTTTTAGTTATACATTGCCTTAAAAGTTAATGTTTATTTATGAAAGCTTCCACAATATTGTTATCCTTACTGAGCATTTGAGATCACCCCTTTCAATGTTTTAATATTTTCCAGGATGTGAAGAAGTATTTTATGAATGACCTGCAGGGATAGTCAGAAGAGGATATGAGTGTGGACTATGGAGACTTTGTTATTGTAGTTTTTCACTTTATTATGTAATGTAACGTTTATGAATGTATCTAGTGTTTCCAAGGCTACTAAACTAATCGGTCTTTTGAGACTTGATCTTTTGTGATCATGCCAATGTTACGAAGTAACGCACCGGCTCTGGGTAGCTGGGGTCGGGGCGTTACAATTTCCTTGGTAACAATTCTATTCATTCTCCTTTTTTACCTTATCATCTTTTTTATTTTTCCTTTATAATTCATTTCCACTTTGTTTCAATTATTTTATTAATAAATATACCAAAATAGTAATAAACTACAAAAAACTAAGAATAATGAGTGTCTTGTAAATATTATTGAGAGACAACCTTGGTTAGATATTGTAATACACCTTGTTATTAAATTTTATTTATATGATCCTAGATATATGAAATTTCCTTTAACTTAGATCTATTTATGGGGATCCAAGACTCTCACTTACTATTTCTTCCATGCATATAAATAAATTTTGTTAGTTTTATTTTTTTCTATCCATTTTTCTATATATAAATTTCTTTTTTGTAAAATTAGGATCTAAATTAATAAATGGCCATTCATCTACAATAGATCCCCACATATATTCCATGTTAAAAGAATTAGAAAAAATCCACGGGGAGGTAAACTATTCATTTATAAACATATAATTTATTAATAACCTCTCTATATTACCATAGGAACCCAAGGAATAGTTTTAGTGGTCATAGAATGACTAACTACCATTGTATACCAATTGAGGGGTGGATAGTGCCTAATACACTAATGAATATATTAAACATTAAATTCAAAAGACTTAATAAAATCAAGATAAAAAATGAATAACTTTTAAGGAAGAGAAAAATGTAGCAACTAGTGCCATGTTATTGGATAAAACTTTGTAAGAAAAATAAGTCAAGATAAGAGAATTGAAGGAAATTATGGAAATGATGGTCACCACTCTCCAAGCTTACATAAGGAAAATTTCACAAAAAAAAAAGAGAAATAAATACCTATGATCTTTCCCAAAGTATACATTTAGGTGGTAAAAAATATACTAGAAAAGAATTATATCCCACACATTCAATAAATACTTATAGAGTACCTTAATAAAGAGAAATAGATCATGTATGAACCATGTAAGGGAGAAAATATTTATTAGATTATATTTCATTTGATTTCCACTCCTTGAGTTTCCCTCTAACTCTCTTTATTTTAATATCCCAAATCCATACAAGTCAATCAAAAATTTATAAATTGAAAAGGATGAAGATGAAACCAAAATTTAGGAGAATATGATTTAGGAAATTAATTAAAAATAAGTCACAATAGCTATGATTAAAGAGAAAAAAACACAGGATAACCATTTTAAATGGGATTATTAAAATCTGAACTTATCATTCCATGATTTTATTCAAATAGAAATGCTCATTGATTTATAATATTCCTTTAATTCATATTGGAAAACTATATCTATAGATCTAGTTGATGAAGATGAGGTCACCAAAGAGGTAGTTTTTGAATAAGGAAAGACCCCAGGACTAGCAGTGGAGTCATTACCTTTTTAAATACATTAATAACACTTTCCAGAGGAGGATACAACTGACATGGAAACCCATTAACTCTTATTCACACTCACTAAAAGTACATTTTTAAGCATTTATGGATTATGTTGAATCACTTTGTTTGTGGTATACTCTAAATATAGTGTCCACTCATGGACCTTGGAAAAAGGAACATGTAGTAGTTTCTACCTTATAAACTTAATCATTCTTCTAATTAGGTTTAATCCACAAAAACTTCTGAAATTTAGTTTGTAAAAATACAACTACCACTTGAGGGAATGACCAAAAATATATTCCATTTGTCTTTGTTTTTCTTAGTTTTCTTTTTTAATACTTTAACATTCTTATTTATATTTTTTTTATAGGTTGTAGAAAACCATATAGGAGAGATCTTAACTCAAGCATTCTTGTAAAAATTCCCAACTATATTATTCTTTTTCATTTTTTTGATCAATTTCATAATGATTTGAGTGCATGCTTGGGATTAAATGAGGCTATATTATATGAGTGTGTATGTAGGAGGGGGGATCTCAACATTTATTTAATAAATATTTTTTTGTATCTATTTTTTATTTTTGGTAAGTTTTAAATAAAAAAACTAATTTTTTCTAGATAATCCATCCTAATAGGTGAATATTCCTTTCCATTTTTGAGGATATAATTGGACTTGAATTTTTTGATTTTAAATGGTTATTGATGTGATTAGTTTGATGTTTTGTTATAATTAAACTATTGTGATTAAACTGGATATGAATGTCCATGTAAGGAATTGACTATCCACTATCTTTTATCCCCAACCTGAGAGACATTTTGAGCCTATTTGATATAATATTTCTTATATTCCATTTATTAAGAGTCTATGGACTTGTGTAAACCTATTTTCCCTGATTATTATTTTAATCTATAATAATCAAGTGTGATAAGTATGATTTAGGAGATTATTCATTGAAAAATCCCTTGTAAAATTAATTTTAATAGACACCTTTACATTTGACCCCCTTCATCTTTAGGAACCATGAATTTTCTATTTGGGAAAATATATTTTAGTATATTTTATCCCATTACTACCCATCTATTAATGTATTTCATGTCGTCAGTTTAGATAAGTATGGGGGAGATGTTGTGTTCATGGTAATTATTTTGATGGATTTTACTATTTTGGTATGAATGTGAGGAGTATTTACATTTGGTTATAGTCAGTGCAATAAAAATCCTAATTTTTTCATTATAATAAAATTGTCCCTATTATTCTCTTTAATATATATATAAATATATATGAATTTTTTCCTATATATAAAAAATATAAAAAATAAAAAACATTAAAAAATAGAGAAAAGTGGACATTTACTAACTGATATTAATTTTTATGGATACAATATACCAAAAGAACAAGGGGAATAGTAATTTTTTATGATACTTATGAGAGGAGATGAGTTGAGTTACATTCAGTCTATGTCACTTGATGGAATTTGACATGGATTGTGATTTATAGGATAAAAATTCCTATTATAACTTTGGTTTTAATATTTAAATCATCCCAAACCTTGGTCTTCAAAACAACCTTTTGGAAGCCCACATGAGTAGTGAACTTTTCACCTATAATATTGAACATTGGATTTGGGAAAACCTATAATGATATCTCATGCATTGTAGGAATGGGTATAACTCTATTTAAAATGTTTATAGAGTGACGATGGTGGAATTTCATATGAGTTAAGTTGTTTGTGACATGGGAAGAATAAAAAATTTAAAATCAATTTTAAGAGGAATTAAGGATATAAAATTGAAATATAGATAAGTAATGATAATTTTCAATGATGGATAAATTGGTTCAAATTCTCTTATTTTGTTTGTATGTTTTATCTCTCTAAAATGATTTTTTTAATTCTTAATAATTACCCATGTGTGTAATGAAATGAGTATGGGATAGTAATAAGAACCAATTTTCCCATTTTTATTATGTTTTTTAGTTTTATTTAAACCCATAATTAATATAAATTATGGGTAAACAATCTATTTTTGATACTTTGGTGTAATTTTAAATTTATTGTGAAATTTTCTAAAATGGTGTTTTTAATGTTTTTAATTAATTTGATAATTTTAAATCCCAAAACCAAACATTTTACTTTTCATTTTTATTTATTTCTAGGAGAAATATATAGCCATGGAAGATTAAAAGTGATCTGGGTAGTTTCATGATATTAAACCAAAAATATGGAGGACATGTATGATTAAAAATCCAGTTACACACGACTAAAATGAAAATACATGTTACTACATAAGAATAACCTGGTACTTGACACCTATATGATATTGAATCTCATAGGTGAGATATTATGAAAGTGTAACATTTTTGTAAGTCTTTTTAATATAAATAACCAAGCCAACCGGTGAGCTCTGTCATACTAAACATGATATTTACAGCATAGTGTGATAATAACTTATAATAGGGGAATTTGTGAAATATTAACTAGTTGAGTGATTGGGTGATATTATTTAGGTGAGGTAAACTAATCCATTTCAATTTTATCATTGAAGAATAATAATATATTCCAAGAACTATATAAGATAAACACCAAAGGGAATTTAATGTGCCAATTCATCCTCTATGACTGATCTATAACAACCATGTCTGATTATACTCATATTTGTAATAACCATGTTGTAAGAATTAAAAAAATGATAAAAATATATGGGAATTAAACTAAAAGAAAAATCCAATTTCCCTTTTATACCCAAATAATGAAATGTACTTTCAATATTTTTATGTGGACTCCATCCATCAAAAAATCTAACATGATATTATGGGATGATCATAGAGGAATTATGAATCAAGGAAGATTTGAGAACTAAAATTATATATAAAAACATCACCTCTCAGCTGATCAACATGGATGTAATTAATAAAATGAGGTTAAAAAATATATTTGAATTAGTAAGAAGTAGATAAACCCTAATATCTATACATACATTTTCCAGTTCTATTTGTAAGGATTCATAACTTATTATTTTGAACTCATTTTTATTAGTTGGAAGGTCTTTGTAATTTTCTTAATTTGTTTTAATGAAATTCACTTTTGTTTCTATTTTTTTCATTTATGTTTCATGAAGAATTATACCACTATTGTGATCTCATACCAATATTTTTAATGGAGTTCTAATCAATTATGTCATGAATCAACCCACCAAGACCCTTCTTAGCTCCAAAGTAAACTGAGGGTGACACCCCAAGCCCACCTCCAATAGGCTAGGGTCTAATGATAAGTTTTGAGAAGGTGTATCACTAAAATGAGAGGCCTTAGACTAAATTATCTATATGCATTAACACAACGATATCCATGAAAAATAATAGAGATTTAATATAATATGTAAACATCTAGGGTGTAAACCATGCATGCAATAACCTATAAGAAAATACATCAGAGTACAACAAGGTAATAAAAATAATAAAAAGAGAAAAAATACACACCCAAAAAAAAAATTGGTCCCCACCTAAAAACTAAAAGGAAATGGAAAACTGATTAGACCCCATATCACAATATCCAAGTATAACAAACAAACATGAACATCACCTCAAAGTACCACTATGCTTCTCTAATACCAGGTCCACTGAAGTCACTACCGTTCTGCTTGTCGTCTGCATAAGACACGACATGTGTGGAAAATCCCATGCAGGGGTGAGTATATACATACCCTCTATTATTTTTCGAAATCCTAAAAGGGAAGTAGTATAATACACTCATTCAGCTCAACCCATATGCTATAGGGTAAAGTAACCCAACATCAGATATGATCATAAAGAAATCCAAGTGAAGAGATAAAGGGGATATCTATATTTAAAACCATCTAAGAATGATGAGACAACCTATAGATCCTAAAGGTCTATATTCTATTCCCATAACCACACATAACCTCAAAAGAATTAGGGTGAAATCAAATCACCACACCACTACTCTCCATAATCAAGGGAGCACTAAATTCAGTGGAGAACCCACTCTTATCCAAAGATTGAGTAAAGAGGAGTACCACTAAATAGACAGAGGACCCACACCCTCTATCATATGAGGAAGTACTGGATCTACCAATATAAATAATATGGGGGACCTGTTCTATAGTGAGATAGAGGAGTAAAGACCTTGACATCTCTCCAGTGATCAAAACCCGATCACTTCCATCAAGAAATCATTGATATAAGAACTATATCACTTGTTACACCTCATGTTGTATCTCTATTTCCAAAAATAAGTCCACCATTATATCATATGTGGATAAATACTTAGGATGGTCTACTTTTGGGCCTAAATACATGCCTAAAAGAAGAAGATATGCTAGGTGGAAGGTTATATGGGAAGTACATGAAATTTTCTACTAAGGTACATGGCGTGCCTCACAAAGTAGAATCCTTGACATGTACCATCACTACACTCAAAATGTAAAATAAAAAGTACATGACATTTTATCTTGGTGAAATAGTGTGTAGGGACACTCAGGATCCAAGTTATGTTCCTCATTAAACATGAGATTCTCTATCCAAGTAGGAGTACACGACATGTACTCTTATGTACATGGAGTTCAGACCACACATGATTCTTGGTAATGTTACGTCAACACATGTATAAGATACCCAGATAAGGGAACATGATTTTTAGATACTTTTAATAATTTTTTATATTTATAGTATACCAAAACCCTAGCCTTTACATGGGGAGGGGGGTCCAGATAGCTTGTATCCTTCTCACGTATACATCCTGTATATTGATTTTTTTAGAAACCCATAGTCTTCACACGTACCATCTACATCAGATCCTCCTCCCCCAATAAATCTTTGAAATCTACCATGAAGCTCAGATATATATTGATCAAGCTTGTATTATTACTGAGGGTTGGATTTTGGTTATCTGTTAGCTGGAAAAGTAGTTGTCACCATCATCCTGAAATTCCTTATGGGCTGGTCCTCAAGGAATTACACTGCCTGTGTCATCATTGGATCACCATGATCACTACCATGACTTTGTCATATCTTCCAACATATATTTCTTACCTCAAGTGAATAATAATCAGGATTTCGATCATCCATGCATGGTCCTCCATTCCACCCATTGCAAAATGAGGTTTTGATACCTGAATCCTTCACCAGAAAACCACAACTACCTCAAGATCCTTCCAAAACCTTAAATTGTTTTTTCATTTACACAAAAAATATGTATATAGAGGTTTTATTATGGTTAAAACTGGTCTGGAGTTTCCATATTGTAGACCACATAGGTCAATGATGAAGTACACGAAGAACAAAAGCTGGAAAGGCATAAGTAAAAAGTGAGATCATTGTTTTCCATTATGATCTCAACCAAATAACATAAATTTTTAGATAATAAATGATGATACAAGGGTGAAACATAAAAAAATAATCATAATATCAAATTATGATTAAAACTAGATCATCATATTATCTAAAACCATGAAAAAATTAAGTAGATAGAAGATCCATGCTTAATAATTAAATCAAAGGAAAAACCAATAAAATAATGGTCCCCACCACAAGAATGTATTGATATCTAACAGGGAACATGTTCTATAGTGATTTCAATAGATAATTCACTACATTTTTTATTTTTCGTAACAATATCCTTGATTTATTGATCATTGATCCATGATCCAAGTTCATCAACACCATGGGGGCTCTTCTCCTCCTCTTTTCTAAAATATCAGGTCTATATAACTAAAACTAATAAATTTTACATAAATATGTTTATATAGATAAGTAATTAGGTTTAGGTTATTAAATAAATTCACTAAATACACTATTTAATTCATTTAACACACCTGTCAATGGCTTCCGTCAACTAAATGCCTGAAACCGATCAGCTTTATGTTAAGCCTAGGGTAAAACTATTATTATAAAAGAAAAATGGACTCATATTCACCACACGCGGTACCAATCAATGATAAACTATTTATTACTAAAAGACACATTTTCATGATTTAATATTTATTAATATTTTTAAAATATTAATTCTGGGGTCCTGCAACACCCAGAACATAGTACCAACTCCAAGGAAAAATCCAAAGATATATTTAGAAATATTCGAAGGATCAAACAATTGAAACTAGAGTTATGACATTCTCCCCTCCTTCATGACTTTTAAACTCAAAAAGCACAAGTTAATCTAAAATGTAGGGGGTACTAAAGTGTCACTTGGATCTCACACTCCTAGGAGCTCTCCTACATGCTCCCATGCTACCAAAACACTCAAACTAAAGGAATGATCCATCCACAGAGGGTATTATCCTACCGATCCTCGATTGCCATCAGGAACTCTAAGAAGGTGAATCCATTCGAAATGTCCATCTATCTATAGTTGATAATGCGTGATAGGTAATGAACTATCTACTCACCTGTGACATACAAAATATGTCATACCCTCAGTTCAACTATGAGGGGGGGGGGGGAGGAGTAAGGCCCAGAAAAAAGAAAACTTTCCAACCCTCCACATGATCTCATACAATCTAACGAGACTTGAGGAAAGGATTACAGCCCTGATGGCTAGTTAGATCTCATGATCCTAACTCATTTACTTGTGTTTCCATGACATGTATGGCTAGTTGATTTATTTTAATAAAAATTAAATCCTCTAAATGAATTGGTCATGCATGTGAAAAAGAATAATATGGGGAAGATAATAAATGGAAACACACAACTCATATTAAAATTGAATTATACACACACATACATTTTCCTAAACTAAGAACAATACGATTTTTTACATCACTCATAATAGAAGAATTTCCCACTCATTCTAGTCATGAGGGGATATGAAAGATAAAAATGCAAACCACCAACAAAAGAAGAAACACCCAATAGTAGTTCTCCTTCAATTTTTCAATTTCGGTTCCTGTTGAAGACCCCCTTGCATAGTTCCCTTTTTTCCCTTTTATTCTTCTGGAGAGAATTATATATCTCTTTTCAAATTTTGAATTCCCATTCCCCCTATTGTATTTTTTATTCTTAACTTATTTTTCTCCCTTTTTCACTCTCTTGACTAGTGGGTTTTTTTCCGAATCACCAATGTACAGTTCTCCCTTATTTTGTGGAGTATTATAAATCCATGGAGGTGGTCACTAACCATGCACATTATAATTTCAAAAATATCCTCAAGGATTTGGATTGTGTAGCATGTAATATCCAAATATATCAGGAATTTGAATTTAAATCCTATTACATAGATGATGTAGCTACAACACAACCCCTTTTGGTATGCATGGCCATGAAAGGATCACAGTGTAGCTTGAACACCACGAAACAACCTTCTGTACATGTATAACCCCTTAGTTTGAGAATATTGTTCCACTACCATTTGAGGCACCTCCACATCATAGGTGGCACCCTATGGCGCAACATCTTATTCATGCATTTTCTTATTCAAATCCGACCATGACACAATGATTCAATTATAGTGCAAAACCTTCTTCTCCATTTCAAGCCATGAAACAATAGAATTTTACTGCACCGTAGAACTCATTATTCATTTTCATACTACATGGACCATGGAACAACTTCATTCAACATGGTATAGTGTTTATTATTATTTTTATCCCCTCATTCACTACACTTCAAGGGTGAATACTATGGCATAATGATGATAAAACTAGAAGTGGTGATGGATCTCTCATTCACAACCATGGTGGTTTTGCGGTTTGATGACAGAGGCTATGGCGCAGATCGATGGTAGTTTATGCCCGAGGATGATGATTTGGGAACAAGGATTAAATAACATTGTCCCATTAAATGTTCAATAACCAGGGCTATACAAAATTCCCACAAAAAAAATCAAAGGTTCAACCTCCACTATTTTAGTAAACCACTCCCCTCAATGCTCTAACAAGCCAAATGGGGGATAAAGGCCCCTCTACACCACTGTGCACCTCCTCATTCCAGTGAGACTATCCTCCCACCACCATGTGGACCCATCCCCCACACACCATTTTTTTCTCCCACATTCATTTTACTATTCTCCTATGCTACCCCACATAGAGGCTACCACAACCACATATATTTCCCAAGTTTGGGCTTGTATGGTGGGACCTTCTTGGGATTTTCTATGTTTCTTCCCCCCTTGGTTGTGGGATGGATGGTTGGTGGCCTATTTTTTAGTAATCCCCCTTTCCATTCTTCTATATAGAAAAAACACACATAGAAAATAAAAAAGATAAAATAAATCATTATAATTATTTTATTTAAATTTTCAAAAAATTCATCCAAAAATAAAAATACCCAATATGAATAATATTAATTAAAACATAGGTGTTTAAAATTAATAGTATAAGACATTTAATAATTAAAATTTTCATATTTATGCACAAAAAACTAACTTATAAAATCACCATACTTAAACCATGCTTGTACTAAAGTATGAATATCTAGTTTAAATTAAAAAGGACACACCCATTCTACCAATATTTAAAATTCAAAATTAGTGAAAAGAACAATTGAAATTGGGGAAAAATAATTTTCAAATGTCACAGAAAAAAATGATCTCATATCATCACTAAACACAATTCATTTTATATTCCTTATAAAAAGTGATGGAACTTATCATATATTATATTCAAGTTTTTTAATTCAACATTACTAACATGAAAAGTTGTGATCCACCTCAAAATTTTATTTCCTTCTCTCATAACTAAAGGTAAAATTAAAATATTAGTTTTCCTCATACCTTGACTGGATAAACCAAACACATGAATTTTAAAATGATCTACTTTCTCCACTTAGTAGATAAAAAATCACTAAAAATCAATAGGATGTTGAATTTTTATTTTATATGATTTTGTGGTTAAGGGATGGTAGGTAATTGATGAATAAAAAAAATGGATAAAAAATTAGGTTAAACTTCAGGTGTTAAGCATGATAAACAAATCAAACCAAATGGAATTTTACTCTTTAAAAAGTTCCAAATCCCACACCTCCCAAGATCCTGTATGGCCATTATCAATGAAAACAATGAATGAATTTCCCCTCTATTTTTTTTTTCAAAATTTCATTTTTTTTGGAAATAGATATAGTAATAATCTCACATCCATCACCCAACTCCAAAAAATTTAAATCATTAGTCAAGTGATTGTGATTTTTGACCCTCCACAACTCAACCTACTTTATTTATTTTATTTAATTTATTCTTTAAAGATGAATAAAAAATAAAAATAGTGAATTACACATGAACATTCTTCCTAAATTAGAATGAAACTCCCAAGATATTTTATCTCAAAGAAGAATATCCCTTTTTTCTATGAAATCCCTCTTCCTCCATGCTTGACCTTTGAAAATCATGAAAAACATTAGAGTATGAGTAGTAATGGATAAATTGTATTGAAATGTGGAAATCATTATCAAAGGAAATTCATGGATTATAAGGGATAAAAGGAGGATAAATGTTAAGTAAGTATCAAGGATAATGGTTAAATAAATAAAAAAATTACTCAATCATTTTTAGTGAATTTCCACAATCATCATTTTTAAAAGATCAAATAAAATCCTAGTAGGTGACATGTCCCAATTTCTCTCAAGAAATTTACTAATAATGATCAACAATTTTGGAAAAGAAACCTCTTGGTAATAAGATCATGTAATTAAATATAATCACTCATGTAATGTGTTTTAACAATAAATATTTAACACCCCAAGCTTCAACGGTATGTTTCCCTTTGAATAATGCAATAGCTTGCACTGTACGCAACTTTGAGATTATAACACACCACGACCAATCAAACTAGCCGTTATGAATAGTAATACCCACTTTTTGAAATTTTATAAATTTTATTCTTCAAAATTAACTTCATTTTTGGATTTTAAATATCAAAATTGTCTTAGGGTGAATTTTTGGTACTTTTCTGAAAACTTTCAATTTTTGATGTCTAGTGGAAAATACTAAATTTTAATTAAAAAAACTTTTTTAATCAAAATAATTTATAGTGTTAAATTATAAATTTGAATGGTTTTTAAGTATAATTAGATTATATTTTTATCTTTAAATATATTTTAGGTCATTGGATGTAATTTCACATTTAAATTGGACATAAACAAGTGTCAATATTTTGATAGTTATTATTTCTTAAAAACACGCTTTTTTGTTTTGAAAATGGGAATTAATTTTAAATTAATTTCTGAAACTTCTATATTTTGAATTTGAAAAAATGGATTCCATATTTGGAATCAGGATTTACAAATTGTGTAGATAGGTAAATTTTATTTTTAGACATTATGAATATTTACTTCAATAAATATTTTATTTACCGTGGTTAAAGGGATAAATCCGGTAAATAAAGGTAAAAAAATAATTTTATAATAATATTAAATTACCCTAACAAGTGTCCTATTTCTATTTGTTGATACATGTACAACCATTACCATCCTTGAGTCGATTTTGGGACCCCATGGAGCCACTTGAGAGTGATAATGACACTTTATATTAATTAATTTAAAGTAAAGACAAAAATGACATAAACATATATCTTTTAATAAAATAATTTTTAAAAAGTGGTTATATAAGTTATATCTACAAATAAAAATATTAATTTAAAATCTAAAAAGATTTAAAACATCATGGTATTTTTTTATAATTTTTAGACATCAAATAAATAAATTTATTTATGGCACAATAATGATGCAATGTTTACCTCATTAATAAATGATTTAAATAAATAAGATTATAAAAATTAAAAAAATATCCAAAACCTTTCCAATAATTATTGGATGATTTTATTTCAAACATGAGTCATATTATATTTTACTTTAATGAGTTTTTGACCTTCATAAATTGAAAATAATTATATAATAAAATAATATTTTCAAACTATCCTAAAGAGCCCCTCCTCCCCCTTATAAAAATACCTCATTTATAACCCATATCTCACACCCCTCAAGACCCTTGGATCATCCAGAAATTGCCCTATTAATCTCATTAAATCCCTCTCTTCCTCTTAGAAGCCTTACCTTAGGCAGAAGACACTTCAAGGAAGCCTTTTGGTTTAAACCAGAGGGAGTTACCTGATTTAAAGGTAACATCTCATCTTAAGTTCTTTTCTTTACTTTTACTTATCCAACCCCCTAAACTCTATTTATTCCATTCTTTTGTAACTACACCAATATATTCAATATAATATGTTGTTTTTATGATAATTATTTTAACTACACTTACACACACCTTTATCTAATAGGTATAGAACATAATGTTTCTATGGATGACGAACTACTGCCTCAGGAAACGATGTTTGTTCAATATTCTACTACCACATCTTATAGTGGCCATTATGATGGAAATGAAATTATATATGATATTTATGATATTTATTTTATCTATAAGCTTCTTAAATTCACTTTTATAACATACCCTTATTTTTCTCATGTCGTATATATACGATAATTTCATTTGAGGAAGTGCGGACTACCGCCCCTCAAAGTGATATGACTTGTTCATACCATACATGGAATGTATAAAGAATGGTGTTAATGAAATTATGTGACATATATAAAATATTATATCATACTGGAATAATAATATACATATGTATCATTTGGTTTTCTTTCCTTTTAAAATAAAAAAATGGAAGTAGCGTTCGTGCGTACGTACGGATTACCGTCTCCACGAACGTGATGAGATTCATTCCCCATCCTAACCATTAAAGAATAATTTTCATTTGATTATTAAAAATAATATTTAATAACATAATATCTTTTAGATATGAATCAAATATATCCTATTCATAATAAACATTACTTATGAAACAAAACATATAAATGAAAACGAATCAATTAACACCCAAAACAATGATACTACTAAAATATTATTAACAAAGCAATATTATAAGATCATATATGATATGATATTTATGTATGTAGTTCTTGTATAATTTAATAAAAATTATTTAACTATTATACAGGATGTTAATGTACCCTCAACCAAGGAAAATTATAAGGTAAGGGTTAACTTCAGAATCTCTTTATTATACGTGGTTGTTTTTACGTAAGTATCTACTGGGACTTATTTATCATCCACATCCGTGTTTTCATCAAAATATATTTAATTTTTTTTTTACTATTTACTAGAAAATGGGTTAAAGTCATTTATACCCTTATTTTACCTTTTATGTTTTGAAAGGAATCTTTTCGTCGTTTTCCAAACAAGGTACTTTATGACCCTTTTTGAAAAAATTAAGGTAAGAAAGTATTTTTTAAACTAATAAGGCAGGTGCGGCTATTTTTTTCCATTATAACATCATTGAAGATTCCATTAAAAGATTATAAGAATATTTTAAAAATAAATGTTTTCTTTTAAAATTATGTGACTCTTAAATGATTTCAAAATAGAAATAGATATTTATCTCAAATAGTTTTGATTTCATCTATGTCAATATCCTTTGATAAATTTTACACTTTTTTGAAGTTGATTTATTTTGATACAAATATTCTATATTTTATTTAAGTTTTTTTGATATGTTTGACTATGGTTGTGTTATTTTTATACCATTTATGGTTTATGGTTAAAGTATTGACATTTCGTATGCTAGTTTTAATACGAATGTTTATGTTATGTTTCAACCTTTTCATATGAGGAATGTATTGGACTTAGTAAGTGACTGGTGGAGCCTGCTATAGCTCCTCGATGCATCAGTAGGTCTCATGAGAAAATTATACATGGAATTGGATGAGGCCTTTTCCAATTTGATATATGGTTTTGGTCGAGGAGTTAATCATTTGTAGACGTCTTGGATGTAGGCCTTAACAAAATGTTTCAGAATGTCCCTAATTATACATTCCCTGGATATGAAGAAGTTAGTTCTGAGTGACTTGTAGGCATAATCTAGAAGGCTTATATGTTTCTAATGGAATAAATTAGTGTTGTATTTCTTTTCAAGTTGTAATGTTGAACTTATGTATATATCTTGTTTCCAATAATACTAAACCGATCGGTCTTTCAGGAAATGATTCCTTGTATCATGTCAATATTAAGTAATATGCACTGACTCTGGGTAACTGGGGTTGGGGTGTTACAGTTGGTATCAGAGGAAGTTTAGTACAAACCTTGAAAACTAGATTTAGATAAACTCTGATTAGAGCACATTACCCTAAGATAGACTTTGAGGATTAGTATAGAAGAACTTACTAAAATTTTGGTAATGTAGAGATTTTGTGAGTTTTCCAAGAAATAAATCCCTATCTGGATACGAGTAGGTAGAGGAGGCTCTGGCACAGATGTACCTAGGAGTGAAAAATCTGACACGGAGTTTCGGGCTTGAACCAGGGTATCTTGATACACGACAATGGGCCTTGCTACACTCATGGTTATGACACTCCCATGGGATATGCTTAGGATAATTAACATTTTCTTTACTAACCATTATGAAGGATTTATGAGTATATAATTCCTTAAAGAAAACATTTTTTATGATTATAGATTATATCCATAAACTATTCAATTTATTTTAAGTGTTTTACAAGTTTGGAATTACATATTTCAATTCAAAAACTAATCTAGTGTATGCCACTATTTATAAATGGAACCTAGTGGAATTAATGGAAACTGTATCAATGGACGTAATCCATTTAAGGACTTCCCTCATACTCAAGATAATTATAGTGGAGCTGGTGATGTAACTGGTGTAAATTAGCTTATCACCATACTAGGACAACTCACTCATGTTATGAATAATAACCTTACCCATATGGATCACCCTAGTACACAATGTGGAGGATCAATGTTATACTTCTTCATGAAGCAACAACCACAAACATTCAATGGGTCTACAAATCCATTTGTAGCTGAGTAATGGATAAATTCCTTAGAGAAAATATTTCTTGCTTTGGGGAGTAGCGAAATGGAAAAAGTTATCATGGAAGTTTATCACCTCACATGATATACAGACCAATGGTGGTCATTAATTCAAAATACAAAGGAGGATGAAGAAGTATTATGTATGGAATGGAGGTAGTTTAAAGAGATTTTCTTAGAAAAATACATTCCTCATGACCATCGAGCGGATATGGAAAATAAATTTCTAAGTCTATGGAAAAAGGGGATGAGAATGTTGCAAAGTATGAAGCTATCTTTACAAGGTTAGTAAAGCATGCTGTAGATTATATACATAACCCAAGAAGTAATATTGATCATTTTTTTGATGGTTTAAAACCATTTCTATGTGAATCATTAGTCTCACAATCCTTCTCATCATACAAAGATATTGTCTCATGTGCTATCGAGACAAAGAATGAATTATCTAAGTCTTATGACTTTAAATCAAAGAAAGAGAAGAAGAGATATGCTGAACACTCTGGGAAAGGAAATAAGGAAACAAGGAAGAAATAAAGAGTAGAATTTCTACCCTGTGATAATTGTGGAAGGAAGCACCCCGGTGCCTGTCTAAATGGAATAGGAGTATGCTACAAATGTGGACAGAAAGGACATTTTACTGGTAATTGTAAGGGGATGAAATAATCTACCAATGTTCAATTCTACAATTTCAGGGAGATGAGACATTATGAAAATTAATTTCCTAAGTGCCAAATAAACTTACCTCAGAAAAGGACAAGGGAGAAAGAATAAGCTTATGCGATCACTATTTCTGAGGTTGAAGTTCCAAAAGACATGGTGGCAGGTAATTTAATGGTTTCCTCAAGTTTAGACAATGCTTTATTTGATTCTATATCATCACATTGTTTCATATATTCCTAGTTTTCTAATAAAATTAGATAATTCCAATGTTATTTAACAAGGGAGTTATCTATCAAAACTCTTAAGGGAAGTATCATTGCAACAAAGTTTTGGGAATCAGTTCCCATTAGGGCATATAAATGTTATTTATCCGCTGATCTCATTATCATACCCATGATTTAATTTGATATAATCCTCGATATGGATTGGATTTCAGACCTTGATGTGAAAATTTATTATATGAAGAAGGAGGTTACAATTTTTGATGATGATAAGGAATACCTTATCTTTAGAGAAGAAATGTCACCATCTGATTATCATATAGATCCACCCCCAGTAGCTCTACTAAATTCAATTATTTGGGAATAATTTAATGAAATTAATACGGGCGAGGAAAGGAATGTTCAAATAGAGGATGTACCTATTGTGTAAGAATATGTTGATGTGTTTCTAGAGGATTTACCTGAAAATCCTCCAGAATGAGAAATTTAGTTTTCCATATACTTAATTCCTGGTTCAAGGCCCATATCAAAGTCCCCTTATAGAATGTACACTATGTAATTAGTGTAAATAAAGAGAAAACTAGAGAAATTAAGTAATAAAGGATTTATTCACCCTAGCGTTTCTCTATGGGGACCCCCTATCCTTTTTGTTAAGAAGAAAGATAGATCTATGAGGTTGTTCATTGACTACAGGGAGATCAATGATATAACAATAAAGAACAAGTACCCCCAACCCCACAATTAATGATTTAGTAGATCAACTTCATGGAGCTCAATATTTTTCAAATACTGAACTTTGATTTGGATACCATCAGTTGTTTGTGAAGAAGGAAGACATTCTGAAGACAACATTTCAAACTAGGTATGAGCATTACGAGTTTACATTAATTCTTTTTGTGCTGACTAATTAACCCTCTATCTTTATGGATATAATGAATAGAGTTTTAGAGGAATATCTTGATGACTTTGTAGTGGTATTTATTGATTATATCTTGGTATACTAAAAAAGATACTAAGATCATGAAAATCACTTGCACACTATTCTAAAAACCCTCAGAAGAAATGAATTATATAGGAAGTTTAGCAAGTGTGAATTTTGGCTTCAGGAGATTTCTTTTCTTGGCCATATTGTCTCTAAGTATGGAATATATATTGATCCATCAATGACAAGAGCAATCCAAGAATGTCCAGTACCGATGAGTGTAACTGAGGTATGTAGTTTTATTGGTTTAACAAGATATTATTGGTGTTTTTTCCAGAATTTTTCCTAATTGGCTAACCCATTAACCAAGCTCACACATAAAGGGGTTAATTTTTTTTTGTAAAAAAGAGTGTGAAGAATGTTTTGAAGAGATAAAGAGAAGATTATTCAATGATCCTATCTTGACTCTACCATCAGGGAATGATGGGTTTTTTATTTACAGTGATACTTCAAAGAAAGGACCTGGTTGCATCCTTATGAAGAATGATAGAACTATTTCCTATGCATCACGATAACTAAAAATTCATGAACAAAAATATCCTACTCATGATATTGAGTTGGAAGCTGTAATATTTACATTGAAGATACATGGACTCTATCTCAATGGTGAAAAAATGTGAGATATATACTGATCACAAGAGTTTGAATTATATTTTCTCAAAGAAAGAACTCAACATGAGGCAAAGGAGATGGATTGAACTACTCAAAGATTATTATTTCACTATACACTACCACGTAGGGAAGGAAAATAAGGTGGAAGATGCTTTGAGCAGACATGATCATGGAGTTATGAACAAGTTGAGAGTTGAAAGGGATCCTATGTTAATGGATCTAGTAAATATGGATATAAAAATAATCATGGAAGGTGAAACATCGATACTTTTTCAAATGGTTGCTAAACCATCTTTACTATAAAGGATAAAAAATTCTTAGACTGATGATGAGGAGTTTCAAAAGAAAATTAAAGCTATGAATGGTGGGAGATTGATTGAATTTGTATATAAAGATGGAATTTTGAAATTAGGGAAGAGTCTTTGTGTTCCTGATATACCTGATCTAAAAAGGGAATGGTTGGATGATTCTCAAAGCTTCAATTTCACTGTACACTCTGTTAGCACTAAGATGAATATGGATTTGAAGGAATATTTTTGGTGGGACAATATGAAGAGGGATATTTTTGATTATTTATCAAGATGTATGGTTTTCCAATAAGTGAAAGCTGGAAGGAAACATCTTGGAGGAGTCATGAAACCTCTTCCCATACCTGAGTGGAAATTGGATGATATTACGATGGACTTTTTCATGGGACTACCAAGGAATCCTAGAAGGAACGATGAAATATGGGTCATTGTTGATCGTCTTACCATGTCAGAACATTTTCTTGCATTAAGTGAAGATTTTCCACTTGAACGTTTAGCAAGAATATATATTAATGAAGTTATAAGACTTCATGGAGTATGCCTATCAATTGTTTCTGATCATGTTCCCCATTTTACATCAAGATTCTAGAAAAGTCTTCTGAAGGCCCTGAATACTGAACTTCGTTTGAGCACTTACTACCACCCTCAAACTGATGGAAAATCAGAATGGACTATTCAAACCTTAGAAGACATGTTGAGATCTTGCTCACTTGTCTTTCAATATATGTGGTATCAGTATTTACCTCTGGTAGAATTTTCCTATAATAATAGTTTCCATTCATGTATTCAGATGGAACCATATGAAGCGTTACATAGGAAGAGATTTCGCACACCAACTTGTTGGGATGATGTTGGTGAAAGAAAACATGTAGACCCTGAACTTGTTGAGGAAACAAGGGAAAAGGTGAAGATTATCCAAACCTACATCAAAGCAGCTCAAAGTAGGAAAAAGAGTTATGCATATAATTGAAGGAAGGATTTGGAATTTCAAGTAGGTGATCATGTTTTTCTGAAGGTATCTCCATAGTAGGGTGTTACACGTTTTAGTAAGAAGGGTAAATTGAGTCCCTGGTACATCGGACCTTTTGAAATTATAGAATGAATTGGGGTTATAGATTACCGTTTAACAATGCCTCCAAGTCTCTCTAAAGATCATGATGTGTTCCACGTATCACTGTTGAGAATATACATGCCTAACCCAACGCATGTACTCACCTATGAAGAAATAGAACTGGAACCCGATCTATCTTATTACGAAGAGCCTATCAAGATTCTTGATACCAGAGAACAAGTGTTGAGAAACTAGACGACTCGTCTAGTGAAATATTTATAAAGAAATCATAAGATGGAAGAGGCAACGTGGGAACCTGAGGAACTTATGATGAAGAACCACCCAAATCTTTTTATGTAGAAGTATTATAGAAATTTTGAGGACGAAATTATTTGAAAGAGGGAAGAATATAACACCCCAATCTTCCACAATATGTTTCCCTTTGAATAATTCAATAGCTTGCGCTATATACAACTTCGAGATTCTAACATACCATGACCAATCAAACTAGCCATTATGAATAGTAATACCCACTTTTTGAAAATTTATAAATTTTATTCTTCAAAATGAAATTTATTTTTCGATTTGGAATATCAAAATTGGCTTAGGGTGAATTTTTGGTACTTTTCTAAAAACTTTCAATTTTTGATGAATAGTGAAAAAATACTAAATTTTAATTAAAAACAACTTCTTTAATTGAAATAATTTATAGTGTTAAATTATATATTTGAATTATTTTTAAGTACTATTAGATTATATTTTTATTATTTAATATATTTTAAGTCATTTGATGTAAATTTACATTTAAACTGGACATAAACTAGTGTCAATCTTTTGATAATTATTATTTCTTAAAAACACACTTTTTGTTTTGACAACGAGAATTAATTTTAAATTAATTTCTGCCACTTATGTACTTTGAATATGAAAAAATGGATTTTTATTTTGAATCAAGAGGTCCAAAATATGTAAATAGGTACCTTTTATTTTTATACATTATAAATATTTTCTTCAGTAAAAATTTTATTTACCGTGGTTAAAGGGGTAAATCTGGAAAATAAGGGTAAACAATTAATATTATAATAACATTAAATTACCCTAAAATATGTTCTATTTATATTGGTTGATATATGTCCAACCATGGTAATCCTTGGGTCTATTTTGGGACCCTATGGAGCCACTTGAGAGTGATAATGACACTTTATATTAATTAATTTAAAGTAAAGACAAAAATGACATAAACATATATCTTTTATTAAAACAATTTTTACAAGGGGTTATATAAGTTATATATTCAACTAAAAATATTCATTTTAAATATAAAAATATTTCCTATATCATGGTATTTTTTTTATAATTTTTAGACATCAAATAAATAAAATTATTTATGACACAATAATGATACAGTGTTTACCTAATTAATAAATTATTTAAATAAATAAGATTATAAAAATTAAAACAATATCCAAAACCTGTCCAATTATTATTGAATGATTTTCTTTTTAACATGAGTCATATTATCTTAGACTTTAATGAGTTTTGGACCTTAATAAACTGAAAATCATTAAATAATAAAATAATATTTTGAAATTTTTCTAAAGATCCCCTCATCCCCCTTATAAAAATCCCTCACTTCTAACCCATCTCTCACACCTATCAATCCCCTTAGATCGTCCAACCTCTACCCAATTAATCTCCTTACATCACTCTCTTTATCTTAGAAGCCTTACCTGTAACACCCCAAGATTTTATAGTGTGTTATTTCTTCAAAATAATTCAATAACTTTCACTACACGCAACACCAAGTTCAATCGCACCATGACTTACCAAACAAGCCATTCAAAATAGGTTATGAATAGTGTTAACTAAATTTTAAACTTTATATAATCCTTGTAATTTTAGAATCCATATTATGAGTTTCTTAGACATAATGTAAGAACAAATTCATTTTCAGTATTGCACTTTCACCAACTTTTAATAGTGAAACCTTTTTAAATACAATATTTTAAACTTTTTGACTAAATGGGGACATCAAAAAAAATTAAAATGAAACATCCCAAGCTTCCACGGTACACTTTCCTTTGAATAATACAGTAGCGTGTGTTGTACGCAACTTCGAGTTCTAACACACACCACAACCAATCAAACTAGCCGTTATGAATAGTAATACCTACCTTTTGAAATTATATATATTTTATATTTCACAATGGAATTCATTTTTGGATTTGGAATATCGAATTTAGCCTAAGGTGAAATTTTGGTACTTTTCGAATAACTTTCATATTTTGATGAATAGTGAAAGTTACTAAATTTTAATTAAAAACAACTTTTTTAATCAAAATAATTAATAGTGATAAATTATGAATTTGAGTGGTTTTAAAGTATATTTAGAGTATATTTTTACCATTTAATATAATGTTGGTCATTGGACACAATTTTAAAATTAAACCGAACATAAACAAGTTTCAATCTTTTGATAGTTATTATCTCTTAAAAACACGCTTTTTGTTGTGACAACGGGAATTAATTTTAAATTAATTTCTGCCACTTCTGTGTTTTGAATTTAGAAAAATGGATTCCATATTTGGAATCAGGATGTCCAAATTGTGTAAATAGGTAACTTTTATTTTTAGACATTTTGAATAATTACTGTGGTAAATATTTTATTTACCATGGTTAAGGGTAAATCTGGTAAATAAGGGTTAATAAATAATATTATAATAATAATAAATTACCCTAAAACGTGTCCTAGCCTTATTGGTTGATACAAGTTCGACCATAGGCATCTTTGGGTCGATTTTGGGACCCCATGGTGCCACTTGTAGGTGATAGGGACACTTTTTTTTAATTAAGTTAAAATGAATACAAAAATGACACAAGCATATATCTTTTAGAAAAACAATTTTTACATGGGGTTATATATGTTGGATTTTAGATTATAAATATTCATTAGAAAGATAAAAAGATTTCCTACATAATGATATTTTATTTATAATTTTTGGACTTTTAATAATTTAATTTATTTATGACACAATGATGATGTAGTAATTACTATAATAGTGAAAAATTAAAATAGTTGATATTATAAATACCTAAATAAATAAAATATGAAACTTTTAATGAATTAAACTAATTTTATAGGATAATATGATATATGAGGATTGATTTAATTGACTTTGTTCTAAGTAATCAATCTGTTATGAGTTTCAAAAAAATCAACTATTGAATAGTGTCAAAATTGAAATAAAAGAGTTCTTAAAACAAATATTATATTATTAATTGATATTAAATTCCTAAAAATCTAATTTTCGGCAAAGAGACTTATATCATGATAGGTTCATCATTAATGGACCACTTGGGGGTCTCTTGGATGTATATAGTAAGTTTATTAACCATATTATATAAAAATACAAAGAGACATTGTAAAAGTGAAACTAATTAACTTATAGTTAATACTTAAAGATAAGGTTAATATAAGTACCCAAACCTGTCTAAATTCTATTGGTTGAGTTTTTTTCGACCCATCCCCACCTTAAAATTTAAATAATCAACTTTGGAGCCATTATAAACCGAATATGAATTTATTATAAATTAATATTTCTAGCTTTTCCAAAGGTGCCCCTCACCCCTCTTATAAAAGGGCACTCCTCATTCTCATTTCTACACACCTTCAAAGCCTTTTGGTTCGGCTAAACTCTGCCCAAATACTCTCCCAACTTCCCTCACTACAACCTAGAGGCCTTAGTTTGATCATAAAGCCAACCTAAGGATCCCTTTTGATCAAATCAAAAGGAAGAACCCGAAGAAGAGGAGGTTAACCTACCCCAACCAAGGAAAAGTACAAGGTAAGGGGTTTTCATCTCACTCCTTATTCCCGTGAGATTCATGCCATATTGCCACCATTACCTTTTGTGTGGTGTATGTACTGCCCATAATTATATTCTTTGTGTAATACACTTTAATTTATGTGTATTTATATATTCATTGTATGATACCTATTTCATGGGTTGTATGTTTCATAAGTTACCAAATTGGTAAGGGTTATTTCACAATATCTTCATTATCCGAGGTTGTTTATATGTAATAATATACTGGGATCTCTTTATCATCCACATACATGGTTTCTTAAAAATGTATTTCAAAACATTTTTATTATTTACAATAATATGGGTTAAAGACATTTATACCCTTGTTTGACTTTTTATAAGAGGTTTATAAAGGAATCTTTCCGTCGTTTTCCAAACAAGGTTCTTTTTAACCTTTTCGACAAAATTAAGGTAAGAATGTTTTTTTTAACTTATACGGCGGGTGTGGCTATTTTCCGCCATTATAAAATCATCGAAACTTCCCTTACAAGATAATAAGAATATTTTCAAAAAAAATGTTTTATTTCATAAATATAAGGCTCTTAAATGATTTCAAAATAGAAAGAGATATTTTTCTAAAATAGTCTTTATTTCATCTATGTCAACATCCTTTGATTGATTTTAAGCTTATTTGAAGTTGATTTATTATGATACAAAACATCCATATTTTATTGAAGGTTTTGTGATATTTTTGACTGTGGATAAGTTATTCTTATGTCACTCATGGTTTTTGTTTAGAGTATTGACATTTCATAAGTTATTTGTAATCTAAATGTTTATGTTATATTTTAACCTTTAATTCAGATGAATGTGTTAGACAAGTATGTTCCGGGTTGGGGACCGGTAAAAGTAAGCCCTCCGGTTTGGTCTCCGGTTATTAGAGGAACTCCGGTTTGGTATCCGGTTATTAGAGGAATTCCGGGTTGGTGTCCGGTTATTAGAGGCACTCCGGGTTGATGTCCGGTTATTAGAGGCACTCCGGGTTGGATTCCGGTTACAGTTAGCCCCTAGGTCTTGGGACGAGGCCTTGAAAAAGAAATTAAAGTTTAGCATTATGCATTCCAACATTATGAAAGTGGTTAGTGATTTTGCATGTGATTATTCGATTAGTAAAATATCCATGTGAATGAGTAAATGGCATTACTTCATTTTATTTATGCCATAAAATGTTGAAAGTTAAAGTTTGAAAGGCTTTTGTTTTAGTTATACATTGCCTTAAATGTTTATTCTTATTTATGAAAGTTTCCGCTATATTGTTATCCTTACTGGGCATTTGAGCTCACCCCTTTTCTATGTTTTATTTTTCCCAGGATGTGAAGAAGTAAGTTATGAATGACCTCCAGGGATATTATGAGGGGATAATAGTGTGGACTATGGAGACATTATGTTGTTGTAGTAGTTTTTCATTTTATGATGTAATGTAAAACTTATGAATATATCTAGTGTTTCCAAGGCTACTAAACCAATCGGTCTTTCGAGATTTGATCTTTCTTGTGATCATGCCAATGTTATGTAATAATGCACCGACTCTGGGTAACTAGGGTCGGGGCGTTACAGTTGGTATCAGAGGAAGTTTAATACAAACCTTGGATGCTAGATTTAGATAAACTCTGATTAGAGCACGTAGACCTAAGATGAACTTTGAGGATTAGTATAGAAGAACTTCCTAGAATTTTGGTATTGTAGAGATTTTGTGAGTTTTCCGAGCAATACATCCCTGTCTGGATACGAGCAGGTAGAGGCGGCTCTGGCACAGATGTACCTAGGGGTAAAACCCGAAAACACCACTTTGAGCTAGACTCGAACGGGAACTGGTGCACGACAACGGGCCTTGCTGCACTTTTGGTTACGACACTCCCGGGGGATATGCTTAGGATAACTCTCATTTTCTTTAAAAATCATTATGAAGGGTTTATGAGTATATACTTCCTCAAAGGAGACATTTTTATGATTATGGATTATATCCATAAACATTTAATTTATGTTATGTGTTTGGGATTAAGTATTGTTATTCATAAACTAATCTAATGTATGCCATTGTTTAGAAATGGCGCCCAGTAGAAGGAATGAGAACTCTATCAATGCACATGATACAAAGAGAAAGAAGGATCATATATTTTATGGTCTTAAGCCAGAATTTACAAGAGAAATAGTCTCTCATGTATTATCATCATATGAAGAAATAATATCATGTGTTGATAAGATAAGTAAAGAGTTTACTGAGTCCTATGACTTTGAAGGGAAGCAAGAGAAGAAAAGGATGGAAGAGAGAAAGATGGATAAAGGGAAGAGGGAAAAGAAGAACTTTCCCATATGTGGTAAATGTGGAAAGAAACACCCTGGAACTTGCCTAAAAGGAATGGGAGTTTGTTATAAGTGTGGAGGAAAAGGGCACAAAGTACGTGACTGCAAGGGTAAGAAAATGGTTTCAAATGTACAATGCTTCATTTGCAAGGATTTTGGACACTACGCGAACCTATGTCCCAGTCATCAGACTATGCCGCAAATGATGCTATTGGATAATAATCAAGTTGTGATACTACCACAGATTAAGAGGAATGATTAGAGTTCTTATGTTGGTTATGTCAATTGAGTGTTGTATCAACAATGTACTTGTTATAATAATTATGGAGTATATAAGGACTGTACTGCAGTACTATTTCATTATGGACTTGAGATTGTGTGGAACAAAGAAAAGTGACTCAATAGAAGGTTAAATTTTTGGAAAATATATGGTTGAGAGAAAGATAAACCATAATATGGTTCTGATACTGAGGTAGTGATTTTAGAATAATAAATGATTGATTTGGATAAATTATATTGGATATTATTGACTACCTTGAAGCTGATTAATGATTTGTATATTCCATCATTGTTGCGGTTTAAAACATTTTTGGATTGATGAAGTATATCCATCATTCTATATGGAATAAGGGGGCATGAATGTAATCAATAAGGATTATGGTAAATCAGGATGTTTCAGTGTTTTAAAATAATACATGATGAAGGTATTAATATTCTATTACAGGGTAAAAAGGATCTACATTATGTTTAACTTCCTTATAAATGTTGGACTGTGAGTTTGGAAAGAAGTATTTTGGATAAATTCTAAGTTTGAGATTAATTTTTGATTGCCATAAAAGGACAACCCGGAGGTCGGGCGGCAACCCGTCGTGACCGGAAAGGCCGCGAGACTTAAACCCGCAACCGAAGGGCGACAAGGGTGTATCACCTACCAATGGCCCACGAGATGTCCTGGATTAAATAATGTAGTTTTTATTAAAAGATCTTGTAGATGAATTATAAATTCGTTTATTTTGGAACCCTATACGAATAGTGTAAATAGAATTTTTTTTACGTTCTATTATCTTTTAGAGTGAAAGATGAGTTTGTGGTAGAAATTTATTAATGGATAAAACTATAATTATAAAGTAAGTATATCTCCTTATGATCTTATCCAATATCATAAATAAATTCCTCAACATTAATAAAAGGAACTTAGAACAAAAATGTTGTCCTAGATGGTACCTTAAATCATCACTAATTCATGGCTTTGGGATTGTTGGCCTTTTCATAGCCATGTTCTCTACCACTCTCCATCAAATAATTGATGGTTAGATTTCTCTTCCATATCCATATTTTTCCTACATGGAACCCTATTATGTGTTATTTTGGGTAATCTTCATACTTTCCACTCTTTATTTTAAATAGAGGCCTCGTTAATTCATTTTTCGATGTGGGATTTCAACTAAGATATTTTGAAACGTCAAAAATGTGTTATCCTAATACCCTATGTTTTTTTGAACCGATGGTATTTCAAATCATCATAGATTGATGAATTTAAGGACCTCAATTATACACTTGTTTGTGATTGATGATCTCAATCACTACCTATAAATATTTACATTTTTCCTCTAATTATATGTCTCTAATTGCCACCAATGTTCTCCTAATCGAGATCATAATTTGGTGGTGACCCTTTCATTTCTCTTTTCCTCATATTAAGACTAAATTTTAGTAACCTAATTTCCGATGTGGGTTTTCCCACAAGGATATTTTCTATTTTCAACCTTTTATTTTCGAAGAACAACTTCAAATTGCGAGGACGCAATTTATTGAAGGAGGGGAGAATGTAACACCCCAAGATTTTATAGTGTGTTATTTCTTCAAAGTAATTCAATAACTTTCACTACACGCAACACCAAGTTCAATCGCACCATGACTTACCAAACAAACCATTCAAAATAGGTTATGAATAGTGTTAACTAAATTTTAAACTTTATATAATCCTTGTAATTTTAGAATCCATATTATGAGTTTCTTAGACATAATGTAAGAACAAATTCATTTTCAGTATTGCACTTTCACCAACTTTTAATAGTGAATCCTTTTTAAATACAATATTTTAAACTTTTTGACTAAATGGGGATATCAAAAAAATTTAAAATGAAACATCCCAAGCTTCCACAGTACACTTTCCTTTGAATAATACAGTAGCATGTGTTGTACGCAACTTCGAGTTCTAACACACACCACAACCAATCAAACTAGCCGTTATGAATAGTAATACCTACCTTTTGAAATTATATATATTTTATATTTCACAATGGAATTCATTTTTGGATTTGGAATATCGAATTTAGCCTAAGGTGAAATTTTGGTACTTTTCGGATAACTTTCATATTTTGATGAATAGTAAAAGTTACTAAATTTTAATTAAAAACAACTTTTTTAATCAAAATAATTAATAGTGATAAATTATGAATTTGAGTGGTTTTAAAGTATATTTAGAATATATTTTTACCATTTAATATAATGTTGGTCATTGGACACAATTTTACAATTAAACAGAACATAAACAAGTGTCAATCTTTTGATAGTTATTATCTCTTAAAAACACGCTTTTTGTTGTGACAACGAGAATTAATTTTAAATTAATTTCCGCCACTTCTGTGTTTTGAATTTAGAAAAATGGATTCCATATTTGGAATCAGGATGTCCAAATTGTGTAAATAGGTAACTTTTATTTTTAGACATTTTGAATAATTACTGTGGTAAATATTTTATTTACTATGGTTAAGGGTAAATCTGGTAAATAAGGGTTAAAAAATAATATTATAATAATAATAAATTACCCTAAAACGTGTCCTAGCCTTATTGGTTGATACAAGTTCGACCATAGGCATCTTTGGGTCGATTTTGGGACCCCATGGTGCCACTTGTAGGTGATAGGGACACTTTTTTTTAATTAAGTTAAAATGAATACAAAAATGACACAAGCATATATCTTTTAGCAAAACAATTTTTACATAGGGTTATATATGTTGGATTTTAGATTATAAATATTAATTAGAAATATAAAAATATTTACTACATAATGATATTTTATTTATAATTTTTAGACATTGAATTATTTAATTTATTTATGACACAATGATGATGTAGTAATTACTATAATAGTGAAAAACTAAAATAGTTGATATTATAAATACCCAAATAAATATAATATGAAACTTTTAATGAATTAAACTAATTTTATAGGATAATATGATATATTAGGATTGATTTAATTGACGTTTTTCGAAGTAATCAATCTGTTATGAGTTTCAAAAAAATCAACTATTGAATAGTGTCAAAATTGACATAAAAGAGTTCTTAAAAGAAATATTATATTATTAATTGATATTAAATTCCTAAAAATATAATGTTCAGCCAAGAGACTTATATCATGATAGGTTCATCATTAATGGACCACTTGGGGGTCTCTTGGATGTATATAGTAAGTTTATTAACCATATTATATAAAAATACAAAGAGACATTGTAAAAGTGAAACTAATTAACTTAGAGTTAATACTTAAAGATAAGGTTAATATAAGTACCCAAACCTGTCTAAATTCTATTGGTTGAGTTGTTTTCGACCCATACCCACCTTAACATTTAAATAATCAACTTTGGAGCCATTATAAACCGAATATGAATTTATTATAAATTAATATTTCTAGCTTTTCCAAAGGTGCCCCTCACCCCTCTTATAAAAGGGCACTCCTCATTCTCATTTCTACACACCTTCAAAGCCTTTTGGTTCAGCTAAACTCTGCCCAAATACTCTCACAACTTCCCTCACTACAACCTAGAGGCCTTAGTTTGATCGTAAAGCCAACCTAAGGAGCCCTTTTGATCAAATCAAAAGGAAGAACCCGAAGAAGAGGAGGTTAACCTACCCCAACCAAGGAAAAGTACAAGGTAAGGGGTTTTCATCTCACTCCTTATTCCCGTGAGATTCATGCCATATTACCACCATTACATTTTGTGTGGTGTATGTACTGCCCATAATTATATTCTTTGTGTAATAAACTTTAATTTATGTGTATTTATATATTCATTGTATGATACCTATTTCATGGGTTGTATGTTTCATAAGTTACCAAATTGGTAAGGGTTATTTCACAATCTCTTCATTATCCGAGGTTGTTTATATGTAATAATATACTGGGATCTCTTTATCATCCACATACATGTTTTCTTAAAAATGTATTTCAAAACATTTTTATTATTTACAATAATATGGTTTAAATACATTTATACCCTTGTTTGACTTTTTATAAGAGGTTTATAAAGGAATCTTTCCGTCGTTTTCCAAACAAGGTGCTTTTTAACCTTTTCGACAAAATTAAGGTAAGAATGTTTTTTTTAACTTATACGGCGGGTGTGGCTATTTTCCGCCGTTATAAAATCATCGAAGCTTCCCTTACAATATAATAAGAATATTTTCAAAAAAAATGTTTTATTTCATAAATATAAGGCTCTTAAATGATTTCAAAATAGAAAGAGATATTTTTCTAAAATAGTCTTTATTTCATCTATGTCAACATCCTTTGATTGATTTTAAGCTTATTTGAAGTTGATTTATTATGATACAAAACATCCATATTTTATTGAAGGTTTTGTGATATTTTTGACTGTGGATAAGTTATTCTTATGTCACTCATGGTTTTTGTTTAGAGTATTGACATTTTATAAGTTATTTGTAATCTGAATGTTTATGTTATATTTTAACCTTTCATTCAGATGAATGTGTTAGACAAGTATGTTCCGGGTTGGGGACCGGTAAAAGTAAGCCCTCCGGTTTGGTCTCCGGTTATTAGAGGAACTCTGGTTTGGTCTCCGGTTATTAGAGGAACTCCGGGTTGGTGTCCGGTTATTAGAGGCACTCCGGGTTGGTGTCCGGTTATTAGAGGCACTCCGGGTTGGATTCCGGTTATAGTTAGCCCCTAGGTCTTGGGACGAGGCCTTGAAAAAGAAATTAAAGTTCAGCATTATGCATTCCAACATTATGAAAGTGGTTAGTGATTTTTCATGTGATTATTCGATTAGTAAAATATCCATGTGAATGAGTAAATGGCATTATTTCATTTTATTTATGCCATACAATGTTGAAAGTTAAAGTTTGAAAGGCTTTTGTTTTAGTTATACATTGCCTTAAATGTTTATTCTTATTTATGAAAGTTTCCGCTATATTGTTATCCTTACTGGGCATTTGAGCTCACCCCTTTTCTATGTTTTATTTTTCCTAGGATGTGAAGAAGTAAGTTATGAATGACCTGCAGGGATATTATGAGGGGATAATAGTGTGGACTGTGGAGACATTATGTTGTTGTAGTAGTTTTTCATTTTATGATGTAATGTAAAACTTATGAATATATCTAGTGTTTCCAAGGCTACTAAACCAATCGGTCTTTCGAGATTTGATCTTTCTTGTGATCATGCCAATGTTATGTAATAATGCACCGACTCTGGGTAACTAGGGTCGGGGCGTTTCATTACCTTAGAAATAAGGCACTTCAAGGAAGCCTTTTGGTTCAAACTAAAGGGAGTTAACCGATTTAAGTTAACATCACCTCTTATGTTCTTTTATTTTATTTTACTTCTCCAAGCCACTAAAATATATTTATTTATTTATTTTATAAAAAAATAGTATCCTTAATATACTAGGTTTTTTATGAGAAGTATTTGAACTACACTTAAACAAACCTCCATATAATGAGTATAGAACATAATGTTTCTGTGGACGGAGAACTACTACCTCACGAAATGATGAGTGTTCAATATTATACTACCACCTCTTATGGTGGCCATTATGATGTAACTATAATTATTTACTATATTTATGATATTTATTTTATCTATAAGCTTATGTAATTATATTTTATAGCATACCCTTATTCTTTTCATGTTGTATATATATGATAATTGCATTTGAGGAAGTGCGAACTACCGCCCCCTCAAAGTGATATGACTCGTTCATACCATATATGGAATGTATAAAAGATTGTTAGATCCACCAGGATAGATACCCTGAGAGGGGGGGGGGGTGGTGAGTTAGGGTATGAAAAATTAAAACAACTGCCCCTTTTTGATCTTGTTTTGTTGTTAGACAAAACCCTCTTCTCTCTTCTTCTTGATGTAGAGTATGAATAAACCTTAAAGAATGCACAAGACACATAGATTTTTACTTGGTTCACCCTCCTTGGGCTATGTCCAAGGAGCATACACCGACAGTGTGCCGATGTACCAATTCCAATATAAGCGCACTTCTATTTACAAGTTTGAAGTGGACTCACTATCCCTCCTGGTTTACAACCACTCACATTTTGAGAACTCACTACTCTTTCAATTGAAGTGAGCTTAATACTTCTTCAGAAGATATACTCACAATTTATAGAACTATAGGTCTCTTTATTACCAATAATAAATGCATGCTCCACTATTTATTGATTCTCTATTTAAATCCAGATTTCATCCACTGATGAATACCCCTTTGACCCTGAACACTGGGAAATCCCTTTGGAAAAACCTTCGCAAAGCACCCTACTTCACGAGGCTCCCAATTTCACAATGCTCAAACAAGCCTTCACGAAGCTCCTGCCTTTTCATAAAGCACTCTCGTGAAGTTCAAGCCTTCACAATGCTTAGGCCATTATGGATCTCAAGTCTTCGTAGAGCAACTTCCCTCACGAATCTCACTGATCCAACGCGAAGCACACAACTTTCATGGAGCTAGATTAGCCACCGTGAAGCTCTTCTTTCACAAAGCACACTGCCTTCGAGAACCAGCATCGCAAACAGAGGGCAAAATATTTTCTCTGAAAACTCTCTCTAATTCTCCTGAGATGGTCTAGGTATATTTATAGGTGATTCCACCGACCCTCTAACTTTCTGCGAGAATTCAACACCATGTCATCTCAAATCGCGAAGTTCCAAAGTTCCCACCAAAATTCTCTCAAAATTGCAAAGTACCTCAGCAATTTTCTGCTCATAGAGATCATCGTAATCATGGAACATTCCTTCATTTACTTCATGCCTTCACCGCGAAGCTCCACCCGCACATCGCAAAGCTCCTATACACAATTCCCTTCACCTCCAAAATGCCCTTCACCTCTGCAATGCTCTTCAGCTCTGCCATTCACGAAGCTTGACGTAATTGCGAAGCATCACCTTTAACATTATTCTGGTCTTCGTGAAATCCAAATCATGAGGCCTATCTTCACAAAACTCATGGATTTTCCATATTTAAATTATCTCTTCAAGGATATCGAATTTTTGTGATGCTCACAAAACTCTAAATTTTGGACCCCAAAAAGTTGGAAAATAATTGGAAACGACACCACCTTGTATCTGTTCTTTTTGTAGTGCCTCCAGATCTTCCATTCCTTTGTCATGGTTCTTTGTCAACGTGGATTTTCAACAACATATTTGGAACTCAACAATTTTCCATGGAAACCTTCTTTGTCAACAAACACAATCAAACCCAAAAATGATGCAATGTTACCTTGAGGGATTTTTCCCAAAAAGGATAGTGTTAATGAACTTACATGACATATATAAAATATTATATTATATTGGAATAATAATATACCTATTTATAATTTTGTTTTATTTCCTTTTAAAATAAAAAAATAGAAGTACTGTTCGTGCGTACATACGGATTACCATCTCTATGAACGCGATGAGATTCATTCCCCATCATAACCATTCAAGAATAATTTCCATTTGGTTATTAACAATAATATTTAATAACATAATATATTCTAGATATGAATCAAATACATCCTATCCATAACAAACATGACTTACATAACAAAAAATATATATGAAAACAAATCATTTAACACTTGAAACAATGATACTGCTAAAATGTTATTAACAAAGAAATATCATTAGATCATATATGATATCATATTTATGCATGAAATTATTTTATAATTTAATAACAATGATTTAAAAATTATACAAGAGGTTAACGTACCCTCGATCAAGGAAAAGTACAAGGTGAGGTTTAATTTCACAATCTCTTTATTATCCGAGGTTGTTTTTACGCAAGTATCTAATGGGACCTCTTTATCATACACATATGTGTTTTCTTAAAAATTAATTTCAAAACATATTTACTATTTACTAGACAATGGGTTAAAGTCATTTATACCCTTATTTGACCATATATGTTTTGAAAGGAATCTTTCTGTCTTTTTCCAAACAAGGTACTTTATGACCCTTTTCAACGAAATTAAGGTAAGAATGTCTTTTTTTAACTTATACGGTGGGTGCAACTATTTTTTGCCATTATAAAATCGTCAAATCTTCACTTACAAGATTATAAGAATATTTTCATAATAAATGTTTTATTTTATAATCATTTGACTCTTAAATTATTTCAAAATAGAAAGAGATATTTCTCTCAAATAGTTTTGATTTCATCTATGTCAACATCCTTTGATAAATTTTACACTTGTTTAATGTTGATTTATTATGATAAAAATATTCCATATTTTATTTAAGGTTTTTTGATATGTTTTACTATGGATGTGTTATTTTTATACAATTCATGTTTTATGGATAAAGTATTGACATTTCATATGCTAGTTTTAATACAAATGTTTATGTTATGTTTCAACCTCTTCATACGAGGAATGTATTGGACTTAGTAAGTGATTGGTGGATCCCGCTATAGCTCCTCAATGCATCGGTAGGTCTCATGAGACAATTAGATGTGGAATTGGATAAGGCCTTTCCCAATTTGATATATAGTTTTGGGTACGACCTTAATAATTTTTAGACGTATTGGACAAGGCCTTGACAAAATTTTTCGGAATGTCTGACATTATACATTCCCTCATTATGAAAATATTATTGATGGTTCATGTGGTTATTTGACTAGAAGAATACCCATGACTATGTTTTATTATGGAATTATTTACTCAGCTCATATTCCTGCCATAAAGTGTTCATGTTTATTATTTGTAAAGGCATGTGTTTTCAATTATTCACTATGCCTAATGTTTATGTTATCATACACTATATTGTTTCCTCTTACTGAGCATTTGAGCTCACCCCTATCTTATGTTTCATTTTCCTAGGATATGAAGAAGTTAGTTATGAGTGAATTTCAGGAATAATCTAGGAGGATTGGATGTTTCTAATGGAATAAATTTAGTGTTTTATTTTTTTTCAAGTTGTAATGTTGAACTTATGTATATATCTTGTTTCCAATAATAATAAACTGATCAGTTTTCGGGACATGATTCCTTGTATCATTCCAATATTATGTAATAATGCACCGACTCTAGATAAATGGGGCTAGGTCATTAAAAAATTAATCAACATGAAATTATGAAAATCAAATCATAAATTATGGAATGAAATTTTCAGCAACACATGACTATAAATAAAAACATGTTTTTTTTATTTCAAGTTCTTATGTTTCACTATAATCCTTCAATTCACCAATATTACTTGTCAAATTCCCATCAATATAAAAAATTAAAACATTCCATCTTTGGGTTCATAACAATTCTAAGAATCATTGATCAAAAATTAAATAAAATATGTAAGTGTGGGCATGAATTTTTATTTCTTTTAAATATTCAAAATATTTTGGAAAATGTAGGGGAGTTTAAGTAAATACTGAAAATTAAATCATACTCCCCTTTCATTGGAAGCTCTTCTCCCCCAGATTAGTATAGTTGGTCCTTGCACCATGAATCCCCATAGTCCTGAAAATTCAAGTAAAATAGTGAATTTTCATGAAATTATAATGAATGTTCAAAAATAATTAATGGGATTCACTCCTAAACTGGTTCCTAAATATAAATTAAAAACTTAAATCATTGAAAATGATGGTTTCCACTTGAAATCACTTTGGTTATCATTGTTTAGCTCAACCTTACTTCCCGATGTAAGGTGATTGTGGTTAGGAAATAGGTTACCTAGTCTAGATTTAAAAATTTACACAGTTGTGATTATTCCATGTGGATGTGAGATCTCACCCAAATTTACCAAAGTTTTTAGGGTTAAGCGGTCAATTGTAGTTTAGCTTGAGTTTTCGAATCCTCAGAGACCTAAGAAGAAACATATAAACATGTACATTCTATGGAATGTTTTTTGGATATGAAGTGGCCAACTTTGGGTTGATTTTAGATAGGTTTAAGTGAACATTAATAATCTTAAGTGAATTCAATTTAAAAGAATGATTTGATCCTAGGTTATCACTTGGGGTGGATTAAATGAATTCCTTTTTAAACTATTTGAATTTATTATATTTGAGATGGGTTTATTTAAGAAGATCAATCAACATCATCACTTACTGGTTTAATACCTACGCACCCTAATAATAATCACCTATAAACTTAGAGGATCAAAGTTTTGAGAACTCCAAGGTAAAGGTTCATATTAGCACTTGAAGTGAGTGGCCTTAAATTCAACAAAGACGAAGGAGGTTAAAGATCGTCAAACAAAATTCTCAATTTAAATTAGTGATTAGACATTAATGGAGTGGGAAATAATATCCAATCCAACCCCTTTATACTCCCTTAGATCAACCCAGAACTGGGTTATCCCTCTATTGATGCTATGGTTGCAATGGAAGCGGGAATTAGACTCATGGGGGGACTGAAGAAGTAAAAAAACAATAAAAAGAAAATGATCACTCCACCATTGTGTAAATAATTTCACAAGGTTTGGTGTGAATAAGTTCACACCTTCAGTAAATGGTTTCAATGTGACAACAAAAATAATAGAAAATTATAATAATACGAAGTTTTATTAAGAATATAAGGTGATTGAAGCAACTTACAAATTGAAGAAAAGCGATTACAATATCAAATTGGCAGCATAACCATACAATGAAACAAAGAAAAAAAGATTCCTAAATCCTCCAACAACACTACATTAAATAGGAAGTATTTAAGCCTTTCTTAGAGCCTCAAATAGTGTAATTCACCCTAATTAATGGTGGTAGGCCTAGGTGGGTGGATAGTTAATGGAGAGTAGACTTTTCCACCCTTGAAAAAAAACCTAGCCAACTTTCATGCCTTTGAAATATATTTCCAAATGAGAATATAGATGGTAGAATTTGGGTGGTCCATATAATAAAAAAATGAAGACATAGATGTCCCATGATACACTATAAAATTTAAGTCCAAAAGGATTTTAGGGTTTCTATATATGATTGAAATAGAGGTATGTTTTTCTAGGAAAAAGAATCTGAACCAAAATTTTATCTTCACATTGATCTTCCTATAAATCTATTAAAAAATTAAAATTATCTTGGGACATTATTTAATGAAATGTTTCCAATGATTTATTCTATATCTAGTTCAATTTTGAGGATCATTGGGCTTGAATATTTTTATCTACAATACTTGTATTGGGGTGCTGTCCTGTTCACTTCATCCAGAATGTTCTTGGTTCAAGGACCATTTTGGTGGTCTTCCAACGGGAATCTTCAAGTACTATAAAATAATGAATTGTTCCTTATAGCATGAGGGACCTTAAAATAAAAAATGTAAATAAAATCACGAATATGTTTTGTTTTATGAGGTGTTTAAAAATGTAACATGCAATAGTTCATTTTAAGAAGAAATTACAATCATAATGCGAATTAATGTTCAATTTGAAAAAATTAACTAAAATTGGTGTTTATGAATAATGAATCAAATTAATATTATAATATAAACAATAAATATTATTCTCTTTCAGTGGATAATCATACCCACAACATGATTTTTTCTAGTCCTGAGAAAAATATATCTCACAAATATGAAATTTGAATTCTCTTTTCTAAAAACATTTTAATACACAATGCTCACCAAAAACCTCATACCAATTTTTTTTGAAATCATTTAAAAAAATATAGGTACAGAGGCATATCCCAATCCCAATCCCATTCCTTTATTGAAATTCATCACCAAATTTCATATAATTTCAATCAACCATGGTGATGTGTTGTGTGTCACAATAGTCATGGGGGTTCATCTTAATTCAAAGAAGAAAAGATAAAAGCTCTAGGTGGAATCAAATTTCAATATTATGATGATTATTCATTTTCTTATTTTTTCTGTGTTTTTTTCTAAAATTTTTCCATGGTAATTGAAATTGAACTAAACTAAGTCAACCCATGTAGCAAGACTTTGTCGATGACTCCCAGTCTCAAATACCTTAGGGTACCAAGTGAATCCCATATACTCAGAAATCATCTCAAGTTTACTCAATCACAAAAAAATTAAAATTACCTCAAATAGAGATAAAATTTCCAACTCTGGGCTAGAAAAATATGGAGTCACGATTTCTAAGTTCCGAAAGCCACACATTAGGTCAATTCATTTCTCTATAGGAAATTAATTTTTTTTTTGATTTTTTGTTGGATTTTTTTGATTGATTTGTTTTAGAATACTCATATTAAAATTAAAAAAATAACCAAACCTATTCCATTTATTATGGGATCTCAAGAATTAAAAATAATACCCCACAATCCAAAGGATGTGTGTTGTGTTTTTTTATTAAATATATGAAAATATAAATGGTGAAAAATCACATCGGACAACTGAACTTTCCAAAATCTATGCTCATGAACTTAAACATGAATTAAAATCATAACCATGGAATGCAAATTTATTTGATATTAAATTTCAATGTTTTCAATGTATATTATCATTTTTATGGTTAAAGAAATTTTTCCTACCATTTATACACATAACATTTTATTTGATATGATTTTTTTATTGTTTTCACCCCCAACTTAAAATAACACTATCCCTGGTGTTTAAAAAAAATAAAATTCAAAAGGGGGTAGAGGTGGAGAAAAGGAGTTACCAAATTAATGTGAAAATTAGAATCATGGAATGAATTCACCTGGTGGTCGAAGTTTAAGTTCGTGTTACTCACATTCAATCCCTTGATCTCCATGTTACTCGTGGAATCATCATCAAATATAATAGTTTGTGTTTGTACACCTAGTGAAAATATGACTTGCCTAAAAATTCATCAATCTCAGTAGCCCCTGAAGCTGACACCCCAATATAATTAGAAACCATGGAAACTCCTTGAGGTTCCCTTAACTTAAATAAACAAAAACAAAAGTAAAGGGAAAAAATTATACCTGTTTATTTTGAAACTCCAAACCTTGAGTTAGTATATAGGTAAAGGCTTAGTTTCCTCTCGGAAAGCGCTTTTTTTAATGTCGTTAGCCCAACATGGACCCTAAATCTATCAATTTGTTTCTGTTTCATAGGTTGGATCAGTTAAATCCTCATTTGTTTCTTGTTTATTTAATGATTCAATGAATGGTTTTAACCTATGACCATTGAATTTGAATACATGAACACTAGTGGGATCCTGAATCTCTACTACCCTATGAGGGTACACATGAAGCACTATGTATAGACCTGACCATATTGACCTTAACTTTACTAGGTGTAAATGAAGTTCTTAACTATACAAGAGCACAAATTTTCCCAGTTCAAAGTGTTTGAATTTGAGATTCCTAGATTGGTAGGCTTGAAATATAGTTTTATTTATCCTTGAATTTTCATAATCCTCCATCCTAAGTTCCTCGTGTTTATTAAGATGTAATTTATTATTTTTTCAGCCAACGAAATGTAAAAGTTCATTTTTTTTTGATTTCCCAAAAGGCCTTATGCTCAATTTTAATAGGTAAATGGAATTATTTTCCATAAACAACCTATATAGTGACATACCTAGTATGGTTTTTAATTCTGTATGATATGCCCAAAGGTCATATAAGAGTTTCTTGTACTAATATTTACTAGAGGTATTGATAATTTTTTTAATAATTTGCTTAATCTCCATATTCAATAACTCATCTTGACCACTGGTTTGAGGATGGTACACAGTGGAAACTTTATGATCAATCCCTTACTTAGATATGAGTGAAGAGAATGGGAGCTTGTAGAAATGGGTTCCTCAATCACTGATTATAGCCCTAGGAATTTCCAATTGAGAAAATATTTTCTCTTTCAGAAATCAAATCACAACATGATGGTCAATGGAATTAGTGGGAATTTCCTCAGCCCATTTTGAGTCATAATCAATAGATAATAGTATTTATAGGTATCCTCTAGAGTTTGGGAATGATCTCATGAAATAAATTCCCCCAAAATCAATGATTTTGATGACCAGAAAGGGAGTGAGGGGCATTTGATTCCTTTTGGTAATGGATCCTAATTGTTGAAATTGAGGAAAACTTTGGAAAAATTGGTAGGATAACTTAGTGAGGTTATTCCAGTAGAAACCACTTTGGAGGACCACATTAGTGATTTTATTTTTGAAAAAATGGCCTCCTTATGCCTCTCCATGACAGAATTTTAGAATGGACTCTTTCTCAGACTC
Source organism: Viscum album (assembly GCA_963277665.1). Taxonomy (NCBI): domain Eukaryota; kingdom Viridiplantae; phylum Streptophyta; class Magnoliopsida; order Santalales; family Viscaceae; genus Viscum; species Viscum album. Next base: position 372,575,328 of record OY728163.1, on the reverse strand, counting down.
GGGAACACATCTCCTAATGATTTTATCTAGACATAACTTGAATAGGTAAGGATCATAAAACACATAGTGTTTGACATAAGAAACGAATTTACTCTTATCTTTGGTTCCATTTTTTTTTGGAATTTCACCTATCACCAAATGGTTTACTATTTCAGTATACAATGGGAAATCACTCATAGAATAGAGTTGCTCATTGGGAAATTAATCAGTCACAAAAAGGTGATTTGAGTTATCTTTGAACTCTATCCTAGAAAGATGACCAACTACAACATTTTCAACACCCTTTTTATCCTTAATGTTTAAATCAAAATCATTAAGAAGAAGTACCCACATAATCAATCTAACCATGGAATCTTGTTTTTAGGAAATCTATTTCATGGATGAATGATTGGTGAAGATAATGATGGGTGATCCTAAGAGACAGGACCTGAATTTAACTAAGTAAAAGATAATAACAAGTAAATATTTCTTAGTGGTGGTGTAGTTTATTTGAGAATCATTTAAATATTTTCTCATGTATTTAATGGAACATGGAGTTTTCCCACACCGTTTTCCTAATATTGGTCCTACAGTGAAGTCACTCACATTACACATGAGATCTAATGGAAGTTTCCAATTCAGAGATTTCATTATAGGTGGAGATATAAGAGATGAATTTAGTGTAGATAATAATTCCTTGCAGCTTGGTGTCCATAAAAATGGATCATATTTCACTAGAAGAGCACAAAGTGCTTGGGAAATAGATCTAAAGTTCATAATGAATCTTTTATAGAAACCAACATGTCCTAAGAAGGACCTCACTTCCTTGATAGTTTTAGGAGAGGTAATGTGATGAATAATATCAACCTTAGATTTATAAACTTCAATCCATCTACCAGAGACCAGATGTCCAAAAACAAGTCATTCCTTTACTATGAAATGGAATTTTCCTAATTTAGGATGAGATTATTATCCTCACATCTTGAAAAAACCTTTCAACATTTATAAGGAATCCATAAAATGTATCCTTAAATATTTATAAGTCTTCCATAAAGTCCTCTAAAAAATCTCCCACCATGTCTGAGAAGATTTCTATCGTGCACTGCTGGAAGGTACTAGGGGCATTACATAACCCAAAGGACATGCGCTTGAAGGAAAAAGTGCTGAATAGACAAGTGAAGGTTGTTTTTACTTGATCATCTAATGAGACCTCAATTTTATTATACCCTAACAATCCATATAGGAACTAGTAGAATTGAAGACTCGCCACTCTCTAAAGAACTTGATCAATAAAGGGAATGGGAAAATGATCTTTCTTAGTACATGAGTTGAGCTTCCTATAGTTAATGCAGACTCTACATCCACTAAAGGACCTTGTGTGGATAAGGTCAACATCCTCATTGGTGATCACAATGATTCCATATTTCTTTGGAATGACTTGATTTAGGCTTACCCACTCACTATTAACAATGGGGTAGATGATACCCAATTTTAACAACATAATAAGTTCTTTCCTTACCACATACATAAGATTGGGATTGATTCTCCATTGTAGTTGATGACATGGTTTGGAGTCAGATTCAGGAATAATCCTTTGAGTTCCAATGAGTGGGATAATCCTAGGAATATCAAAAATGGTCCATCCAATTTATTTCTTATTCTTTTCTAGGACATCTTGAAGCATCCTCTCTTGATTGGATTCAAGAGAGGAATAAATTACAACAAGAAAGGTTCAATTGTCCCCTAATAAATAATACTTGAGTTATGAAGGTAGGACCTTAAATTCAATATCATATTGGTTAACACTTCCAAAATAAGTATGGGGCTTTGTATCAATTTCGCTCTATTTTTTCATTTTTTTGATACAATTGGTTCTATTTAAATAGAAATTTCAGCTAAAAAATTGGCCAAATCAATGTCATGAATGGGTATGGACCCCATTTTTTTTATTTAAAAAATTGTATCATTTATTGTTGATTCTATAAAATAATTAAAAGATATTTTTTAAAGAGATTCAAGCCAAATAGATAAATTTAGCTCATGTGAACAAAGGAAATAAATCTCTACTAGACTTAAACATCCTTCAATAATTCTTTTATGTACCTCTAGTTCATTATCAACACTACCAATACAATTAAGCTCATAAATCTATTCATCATCCCCAATTTGAGAGTTTCTGTTGTATATGTTCAAATCTAGGATAATGTTTCTAAACGTTATTTTCATGTTTCCATTCCTAACTCAGATGGATGAGTTTATTGTTGATAAGAATGGATGACCAAGGATGATGGGGGTTTTCTCCATATGAATTAATCTTTGGTTATTTTCAAGGACAATGAAGTCAGCAAGGTAAATGAAATTTTCTACTTCCACCAAAACATCCTTTAATACCCCCTTAGGAACTTGAACACTACGACTAGAAAGTTGAAGAGTGATAGATGTGGGTTGGAGTTCTTTGATCCCTAACTAACAATACACAAAATAGATAATTAGGTTCACACTAGCTCTTAGATCAAAAAGGGATTTGAAAACTACATTCTATCCTAACTAAACATTGATGTATAGACATTCCAGATCTTTCAAATTTTGAGGAATGGCCCCTTGAATGGTGGTACTCACATAGCAACCAAAAGGACTAGGTTTTCATGTGAAAATTTCCTTTTAAAAGTGTACAAGTCCTTAGAGTAATTTGAGTAGGCATGAATGGTTTGGATTTCATCGAGAAGTGGAATGTTCAACTTAACCTGGGAGAATATTTCCCTCAAATTTTCATTTAGTTCTAGTTTAGATTTTCCTTTCATGTGTTGAGGGAATGGAGAAGGTTGTTTGAGTGTTTGGTATGGTTCTGGTTTCTTCACATTATCATTGGGGGTTTTCAAAATCTATGGGTGGTTCTTCATAATTTTCATGTGTTTTTTAGGCTTTTAATGGTTCAATAATGGGTTGTTCAGGTTTCTCAATGAATTTACCACTTCTTAAAATAGTCACTCCTTTTAGTTGTTCATGAGATGCTTGTGTGTAATCGGATTATCCCCTTAAGGTTGAGGATGAGAATGCCTGAGTAGAAATGGGTGCCTTCTTAGTTTTAATGGTTTTTAGTTTATGTTTAAGGTATGGTTATTATGAGTTCATTTTCTATATTTCTTTACACAACTACTCAAGAATTAGGAGAGGGATAAATTGGGTAGGAGTTTGGTTGGTTTATCCTAGGAGGATACTTTGGTTGTTGGACCGATTGATGAATGGGTTGTTGTTATGGGAAAGGAGGATGTTGGTATTGTCATGGTTGTGGTTGGAACAGGTTATGGTTTTGAAAAAAATTTGGAGGCTAGGGGCTTGGTCCATGTGGCTGACTAGGTTGATGGATGGGTTAATGGTTATCTTTCCAACAGAATCTTGGACAGTCATTATACCTTGGGTATAAAGTATTTCATTATTGTGGCTTATGAAAGTTTATAACATTGACCTCTTCTAGAGGTCCTCCTAAAATAATATCCTTAATGGAAGGGATGGTTAGTAATTTGTCGATCTTGTGGTCATATTTTTCACAATTTTTGGAAACTGGTTCCACAGTTTGAATTTCATGAACCTTCCTAAGATCGATCTCCTTGACCTTCCTAGTGAGTGCATAATGTTTTTCCCTAAGTATTTTCTCTTACCTAAGTGTTTTAATTACACCATATTTGGGTGGCTTCTAATAGTAAGGTGATATTCCCCATGTTTGGTTTTTTCTTCTAATCCTTCTAGATACTTGTAAGCATCATTTTGGGCTTTATTTTTGAAGGTTCTATTAAACATCATGTCAATGAATTGTTTGTTTCTGAAACCTAAAACTTTATAAACAATTCTAACTTTTTCTAGGATTTAAAATACATGGTGAGGTACAAGGTTTAGTGTGTCTTTTAACCTTTCCCATGTTTCATAAAATGACTCCCCTTCTTTTTCAAAAAAAAATTGGATGCTTTTTTTAAGAAAAATTTCTTTGTGATGGGGGAAGTATTTTTTGTACAACCATGAGTGGATTGATTCAAGTATCATATTGTTTAACCAATTATTTTCTCAATACATAATTAAGAAAGGAAAGAACCTCATCTTAGCTGACTCAAGTTTATGTGGTGGGAACCTGGTTTTAACAATATCGTTGAACTCTTTGACATGAAGGTATGACATTTCTGACTCCATCCTGTGGAAGGAGGGAATGTGGTTTAGGAAAAGATTTTTTAAGACATAGTGGTATTATCATTGGGAATCATGACTAATTCAAGAGTGTGAATTGGTCCAAGCAGGTTTTAGGTAGTCATTCATGGTTTGATCGACCGCATTCCCCAAGTTTGGGGATCCCTATTTTGGATTTCCATTTTAGTTCCCTATAGGGTTTATGAGTTGATTTCTTTGATGAACCTACATTTAAATGGGATAAATTTTTGAATTTTAAGTATTAATAATATTAGGATCTAATAATTTTTTTTCCTTTGGTGTACTTGACTCCCCAACCCTAGGACCATCTACCCCAACTATATAGTTTGATTGGTCATGGGTATAGGCAGACATGCGCCACGAAAGGTGAAAACAAAAGAAAGGGGATACGATAAGAGAAGTTTAGGAGAGAAAATAGAAATGGGGTAGAATATAATGGGTTTTGAGATGACTTACTTAGGTCCCCATAAATGGAACCAAAACTTGGTCTCTGCCAAATTTACACAAGTTTTTAGGGTTAAGCGGTTTCTTGTAGTTTATCTTGGGTTTTCTAATCCTCATAGAACTAAGAAAAAACATTTAGAAATGTACATTATATGGAATGTTTTTTTTGGATATGAAGTGTCCAAATTTGGATTTATTTTAGATATATTTAAGTGAACACTAATATACTTAAGTGAACTCAATTTAAAATAATGAGTTGACCTTAGGTTATCACTTAGGGTGGGTTGGTTGCATTCCTTTTTCCACTATTTAAATTTGTTATATTTGAGATGGGTTCATTTAAGAAGATCAAAAAACATAATCACTTACTATTTTAATACCTAAACACCCTAATAATCATCACATATACACATTTAGGATCAAAGTTTTTGAGAACTCTAAGGTAAAGGCTTGTATTAACACTTGAAGTCTGTGGCCTTAAATTCAACAAGGATGAAGGAGTTTAAAGATCGTCAAACAAAATTCTAAATTAAAATAAGAGATTATAAATTAATGGAGTGAGAAATAACATCCAATACATCCCATTTATACTCCATTGTATCAACTCATAAGTGGTTTATCCTTCCACTAATGTTATGGTTTTAATAGAAGTGGGTAATAGACTCATGAGGGAGGAATTGAAGAAGTAAAATAAACAATAAAAAGAAAATGATAACTCCATAATTGTGTGAATATTTTCACAAGGTTTTGTCTGAATAAGTTCACACATTTGGGAAAAGGTATCAAAGTGAAAACAAAAATAACAAAAAATTAGAAGAAGAATAAGTTTTATTAAGAAGCTAAGGTGACTTGAGCAACTTACAAATTGAAGAAAAGTGATTACAACATCAAATTGGCTGCATAACCATAAAATGAAACAAAGAATAAAATATTACTAAATCCTAAAAAAATAATTCCTTAAATAGGAAGTATTAAAGCCTTAGGTCAAGACTCCAATAGTGTAATTCACCCTAATTAATGTTGGTAGGCATATGTGGGTGGAATGTTAATGGAGAGTAGACTTTTCCACTCTTGACAAAAAACCTGATGCAACTTTCATGCATCCGACATATGTATCAAAAAGACCATATATATGGAAAAATTTTGGTATTCAATAGATTAAAAAATGAATATACTCCTATACCCCGATATCCTTTAAAATTTTAGACTAAAAGGATCTTTTTAAATATATTATTGAAATGGTGGGATGTTTTTCTGGCCGTAGAATCTGGAACATAATTTCATCATTAACATGGGACACCTGTAAATGTATTAGAACATCTGAATTATCTTGGAAAACTATTGAATTAAATATTCCAAGTGATGTCTTCTATCTCCAATTCAATTTTTAGAATCATTGGACTTGGAGATTTCCCGCTATAGTAATTTTATTAGGCTGACGTCCAGTTCACTTCACCAAGAATATTCTTTGTTGAAGGCCCATTTTGGTGGTCTTCGAATGGGAATATTCAAGTGCTCCAAAATCATGAATTTATCCTTATAGCATGGGGGGATTGAAAATAAAATATTTAAATAAAATCAATACCATTTTTTGTTTTATGAGGTGTTCAAAAATGTACCATTCCATAGTTAATTTTAAGAAGGAATTACAATCATAATGTGAATCAATGTTCAATTTGTAAAATGAACTAAGAATAGTGTTTATGAATAATGAAACACATGAATATTATAATATAAACAATGAATATTAGTCTATTTTAGTGGCTAATCAACTTACCCTCTTATTTTTTTAGAAACTAGATTTACTCTTCCATTGAAAAACACTTTATCAATATCCGGAGTCCTAATCCATTAGTTTTTGGCCCTTCTTGAGAAATCAAATGAAATCTCACTGACTACCCAAACATGCTGACCATATTTAAATTATTTTTGGAAAGTATCTCCTCCACTATCTCTATATTTTTCTAGTAGCTTGTTATATTTATTTTCCTATTTTCCACTTCTTATTTCATTTTTATAGCATCTAAGCCTGATTTATTTCCATAGACAGTAGTTTCCTTATCTTCCAACAACTCACATTCTCTCAAATTTCCACTTTTATTATCAGAAGTTTTCTTCACCCATTGAATGTCGAATTTTAACTCTTCTCCAATAACTCCCATACATAACTCTCTATTTTTTAAATCAATCAATTCCCTTCATATTTCTAGGAAGGTTATTCCCAAAATGATTGGTATATTCTATTTAATCATGTCCAACGCCTGAAAATCCATTGGAAAGTATAACTCATCTATCATGAAAATGTGGAACTCAAGTAGTCCTCAGGGATGTATCACTATTGTGTCTTCTAGTAGAAGCCTAAATTGAGTTAGATTATTCTCTCTTAAACCTAGGATCTTGAATTTTGAATATTCAATAATTTTTAAACTTTCATCTAAATAACAAAAATCACCACAAAACTTATTAGAACCAATGTCAATAGAGATAGAAAAACAATCTAATTCAATTTTTTTGATAAAAGTTCTGATACCCTATCCAAAAGTTAGTGGGATAGTTCCCAATTATTTAAGATCTATTTTATTTAACACCAAGTCCTTCATGAAATTTTCTTAGATAAGCATGTTTACAATCACCTCAACAAATGGTATGTTGATGTGCATTTTTCTAATATCTCTAGGAAAATTTTCCTCTTCTCATAAAACATTTATTTCCACAATTTCTATGGAAATGGTGGTTATGGTTGATATGGTGGTGGAGATTCTTCCCTAACATATTTCTTAGTTTCCTTTACTTTATCCTTATTTTCTTGCACTAGTTTTCTCACTTCTACTACTTGTTTTTCATCACGTATTACAAATTTTTCAGAAAATTATTGCGTCGTATTTCCACTCCTCAAGGTTATATATTTCAAATAACCATGTATTGAGTCTTCTGTGTCACCCGGTTGGACCCCCCTTGGTATTTTACTTCAATTGGTTGGAAATATATCCATCCTGAATCAACAAGTTCCCCATAGAGACCCATTGATTTTGAGATCCATTTCTCAATTCCTGGATGGGTGTACCTTGATTCTCAGAGTATGAAGTAAACTCCTTGAGAAAAACTCTTATTGTGGTCATGAAACTTTCTAGGGTCTCTTTTAATGAATTTACTTGAATTGTAAGTGTTGGGACTTGGTGTTAGGGCCTAAAGACTCATTATCTTGGATGTAATCCTTGACCTTGTGATTTATTTTGTTGTTGTTTTTATGGTGTATATTTTATCCTCCATACTTATAAATAGGTTTGTTTATTATAATCAATATATTATATTTATTTATTGTAAATAACATGGGGATATTTATTAGATATAATTGAATTAAAATTATATGACATAGAATTTATTTGGGTGGAAACCCTGCTGTTGTCCACCATGTGCACTCCTTTTATTGGTCCTCCCTCCAATTTACCTTGAAAACTATTCCTATAATTTTTTTTCCAAAAATTCATAACATATAGAATCCTAGATTTTTATAACATAATTTTTCATTACATAATAAATATAGGGTATCTTTTAAAGTTTAGTTTCTTGGAAATAAGGTACATAATACCTGAATACATAAAACATTATTCTGAATACACTTGAAATACATATTCATGGGTTCAATCTAAGTTATTTTTACTACATATCATATCCTGGTCACATACATCAAAGGTAAGGGGTGAACACTAAGCACTGTAAGGGAATAATCAAGGGAGACAAAAACATGTGATCCTGAGACATATCAATAAGAACCCGAGGAATAAAAATAAGTAATGAACAATATGCATAATAATAACATGGATTATAACATGGAAATATGGATAAAACATTTAAATGAGACATTTATAAGAATATCACCAAGGTGTTTCACCAAGGTTTTATAAATGAAAAATTACCATGGTTATTCACCAAGGTATCGTAAACCATGTAATCTATAGAGATTAAATTCTTTAATAAATTCATTGGATCACTATAATGGTGCACCCTTAATATGTCTTAATTAATTTGAGATACATAACTCATAATAATTCAATTCATTAATAACATATGGATAACAAATAATGGGTTTCTTATTAAACTCATGGTGTACAAAAGTGCTTAAAAGACATGATCATCACATCATTTTTTACTCAAGAAAGGAAATGTCTGTTTCATATGTGTAAATACCCATATCAAAAAGTAAATTTAAAATCTAGTTCAGTACCCATGGAAGATAAAATAAGTTTTATTATTCAAATAAAAATAAAAATAAAAATAGAATTTATCATGTAAAGAGGGAAATTTGAGAAGTAAATTCAACAACATGATAGGTATAAAACATGGTTATAGAAAAGGAAAAAATTAGAGGGGAAAAGAGTATTCCATTCATAAAATAATATTATTATATTAATTGGATAATATAATGTGAATAAAATAACTTAGTTTTAAAATTATGAGATATAACACATGAAAAGGGAATTTGAATGGAAAAGAGAAGTTAATATTCCCCTTACCTTAAAGAGTTGTTCCAAAAACTTGAGGATGAGACATTTGGAGCTTGAGAACACCTTGGGGGACTCATTGGGAGGAAAAATACCCAAAATTTAATATAATATGGATTGAGAGTGAAGGGTAATGGTGAAATGGGTGTGTATTTATAGCAAAAGTGGACGAATTGTTTAATAATTTCCAAATATAGGTCATGGAAATATAGGTTGTGGAAAATGAAAAACCGTTGAATTAACCATGGTTTTTACTCAGGATTTTGAAAATTTGGGTTAAATTTTATGATATTTTTATCCACCATAACCAAACACTATTTTTTAATACTTCTGTTTTCATTTAAAAGTAACGATTTCATAAAGTAATGGTTTTTAAAAATCAAAATTTTCCTTTTAAACTTTGGAAAGTCACTTATAGTTTTAGAAATTGATTTAAATATATTAAAATAATTAATATTAATAAAATAAATTGTTTTAGGTCTTCTAATGTGTTTAATTAATTATTAAATCATTATTTCATAAATATGAATTCATAAAATATGCTCAAAACCCAAAACTGTATTTTTACTATTCACGAAAAAATAATGTATTTTAGAAAATTATCATAAATTCACCTAAACCTAATTTTTATGTTCTGATTTCAAATATGAATTTTATTTTTCTATAATAATTCTACAAATATGATAATTTTAACCTTTAAATATAATGTTTTTTTAAATAGTAGTTTTTAAGGCACCGTCAAATTTCTGACACTTACAAAAAATTTCCTATGCTATTATAAAATTATTTTATCATTTATAGTTAGGTGATAGTGTTTTAAAATACTATTTTATTAAAAAAATATTATCTAGAATACTTTATTTTATTAAAAAATTGTATATATTTTCTAGAAAAATACAATTATGTTTTTTTTGCGTCCAAAGATCAACTTATCAAATTTATCTCTATTAAACATATATTCAATTAATAAAAAATATTCTTAAAAGGAATTAATGGAATACAAATTTTATTTATGAAATGTAAAATACACTTTAAGTAACTAATTTTTAGACACTTAACCCTTTATTATACCTGTATATGCTATAAGGGTGAGGTGTACAATGGTTATAGTTTCATTGGGTGGCTTGGCTAACATTGATTGAGTGGTAATATCCACTAACTTTAACTTATCCCATAGGTGATTTAGTTTAAGCTTCATTTTTTGAATCTCATCTTGGGCTTGGACAAAGGTGAACCCCAATGATGCTTTCTACCTCCCAAATTCAGACAAATGGGCTTAAAATAACACAACTCTACTAGTTGAGGCCATCAATTCCCCCTTTATAACAATTATCATTTATCATTACTACTTATAAACACTAACTATAACTGTAAAATTATCAAAAAAGTGTGTAGTTTCCAATTTTCATTTTGACAATGGTCATATAATGGTCAAATATATATGGTCACATTTCCCTTTATACCTTATAAGTACCACTTCATTCATTCACTCAAAATTCACTACAAATCTACTTAAAGTTATTTTTTCATTTTCACGTTATATTGATTGGTTTAATAATATTTTTTTCATTTATATAGATATTTCTATGGGGTTTATGATTCTAGTAGATTGGGGTGATCCTTATTTTTTCATTTTATCCTTTCTATTAAATATTTTTTTCTAGTTGTAATGTTTAGCATTTTAATTGTTTTCATAGCTGACTAATGTAATGATATTTATTAATAATATAAAATTTGTTGGTTTATCTTTATTTTTTACATTTATAATATTATATAATATGTGGCATGCATTTATTCAGGAATAAAATAACATTTAAATAGTATGGGCTCTTAAATAACTCTCATCTAGTGACTTCCTCATTAGTGAACCTCCAGTAGCTGCAACAATGATTGAATGATTACCTTGCGATAAACCTCTATAAAACGTTTATATTAGAATCCAAATTTTGATTTAATGATTAGGTAATCATATTATTATACTTTCTTATCATTACCATGAACAATAAATTTATTATTCCGTATATTGTTCCAAATTAAGTATGCTTACACATAGATCCATTGACTTTATTGGTGGGAAAAACTATATAAAAAATGTCCTTACCAAATCCTCCCAGGTTGTGATTGAATGTGGATGTAGGCTCTAGATCTATTACCATACCTTGTCTTTTAATGATAATATAAATAAATATAATCATATAACATCACTTGTGATGTTGTTGAATTGGAATGTATTTCATAATTCTAAAAAATATCCAAATGTGAGAATTGATGTCTTCATGTTACAGCCCGATGATTTCAATTGAGTGAGTGATCATTTGAATAGTCACTAGATTTATCTCAGAGGTCTTAGAATTAATGGGGGAGGGGGTATTAAAATTCTATAATGGACCCCCACATTTGAGTGACTTTGTTTTTTGATTAATGATTTAACTCATGGGCTCTTTCCATGAACCTCTTGTATTTCTCCTTGTGTCAATTCTCACACTACTCCTAGATTCCTTCCTTGTAATTATTGTCTAATTCCTTGGAATAATTCTATGTTACCCATTTTTTTCTTGTTTTTGGGTATTCCTCGATTTTCTGATTTTCCTTTTTTATCTCAAGATCAAAATGAGGGTCTCCTTATTTCTTCCTATCCTTTGTGAAGTATCTGTGTGATGAATTTGATCCTCAAACCACACAATAAGAATACCAAGTGTAAAAAGATAAAAATGAGAAAAAACTAAATGGAAGATTCATAAAAAATTTAATCATTACTAACTAATGTTCCCTAAAAATGGTTATAGTTTTGACATCAACCAAGAGTGTTATTAGTTATCACGGGGATATCAAAGAACAAATTTATATTCTCGAAACAATACTAACTAATTTTATGATGTAGATCAGTGGTGATTAAATTCAATCCACTAAGATTGTAGTATAAAGTGATTTAAAATGTTTAGGAAACTTAAATGAAGAAAAATAGATAATTGAATTGGTTGGTTTCTTAAAAAAGTGATGAAAAACCAAGTAACTATAAATATAGGTTTATGAACTTAGTTGAAAAGTTGATTTGACTCAAATTAGATATTTTTATAATTGATCCTTTGCAAGATGCCTCCCAGAGTACTTAATTTACACTGTATAAACACACATTTTCCATCTTGGATACTTGGTTTAATTCATAGGTGGGTGTTAAAAACATTGTTTTAACATATATATCCCTAAATCATGCATTTTTTATTCCATGAGTGGGATGGTATTTTATACATTTTAAACATCATGCCCTATTTCACTGTATTATTCATGCATGTGAAAGATGGTAAAATGGAGAAGATAAAAAATATAAATACATAGCTCATAATAAAATTGAATCACACACACAATTTCTAGAACTAGGAACAATCCCTTTTCGTTACATTGCTTGGTACAGGATAATAAACCAATAATTCTATACATGAAGGGATATGAAAATTAAAAATCAAACCTTCTATAGTAGTAATAACACACAACATTAGTTCTCCTTTAGTTTTTTAAGTCTAGGTTTATGTTGAATCCCCCCATAAAAAACAACTTAATTTTTATTTTATTATCCTTGAGATAATTCTATACCTATTTTGAAATTTTTAATTCCCCTCCCCCTTAATGTATGTTTTTTCCCTGAATTATTCTTCCCCATTTTTTATCTCTCTTAAATAGTGGATTTTTGGCTGAATGAAAAATATATAATTCTCCCATATATTTTGGAATATTCTAACTCCATAGAGGTGGTCGCTAACCATGAACATGATCCTTTCAAAAATATCCCCGAGTCTTTGTCTTGTGTAGAGTGAAATACCTAAAGATATCTAGTATTTGAATTTAAAACCTATGACATGAATGATGTAGCTACGGTTAAACCCCTACATGGGCTTCATCTCCATGCAAGGATCATGGTGCAACCCTACCACCATGACATTGCCTACTCAAAAATACCTCAGTTTGAGTATACCATGTCACTACCATTTGAGGTACCTACACATCACATGCAACACCCTACAATGAAACAAATTATTCACCCATTTTCTTCTTCAAAGCCAGCCATGACACAATGCTTCAACTATGGTTCATACCCTTATTCTCTATTTCAAGACACAACACAATGGTGTTTCACTACACCACATCAATCATTATTTATTTGTGGACTATAGGGACCACAACATAGCCTCACGCACCATTGTGTAATGATTTTCCTTCTACCAATCCCCTCAGTAATTACATTGCAAGGGTGAAGCCTACAGTGTATTGATGCTTGAAATGGAAGTGGTAATGGAGCTATAATTCATAGCCATGGTGGTTATAGGGTGAAATAGTGGAGGTTATGGTATAGATTGGTGGTTGTTTGTGTCTTAGGGAGTTGACTCAGACACTAGGGTGAAACGATATCATCCCATTAAGTGCACAATAACTCGAGTCACATGTGCATCCAACATAAAAAATAGGAGTTATACCTCCAATATTTTAGTAAACTGCTCCCCTCAATGCTATGAAAGGTTGGATGGGGCCTAGAAGACCCCCTACGCCACCGTGAACCTCCTCATACTAGAAAGACTATCCTCCCATCTCTATGTGGACCCATGACCCAAACACCATTACTTTCTCCCACATTCATTTTCTCATTCCCCCGTGCCAACCCTTTTTGGGGACGCCCTAGCCAAATGGATTTCTTCAGTATGGGATTGGTCAATAGACCCTTCTTGGGTATGCTATGTGGCTTCCCCACTTTTTTGAGGGCTATCAAATTGGTGCAATATTTTTTAGTATTTCCCCTTTCCATTCCCCTACACAACACACACAACATAGTTGGAAAATAAAACAAGATTAAAGTAATCATATTATTTATTTTAATTTCATTTTTAAATATATTTATAAAAAAAATAAAAATACCCAATAATGAATAATATTAATTAAAACATGGGTGTTAATGATAAACAATATTATAAATTTAACCATTAAACACTTTAATTTTATGTACAAAATAGCTAACTCATCACGAAGCATCATGTAACAACCTCGAAAAAAACCCCACCTCATGATTTCCTACCAAAACTACTACTAAAGGTCTTGTTACATCGTTACCTATCTTAAATGTACCCATAAGGTAAAAGGTAGAAAAATACATTCAAACATCCTCACATAATGTGACTAGAACCACTATCCATTCCTAGAAAAATGATGATGTTCTCCCCACCTTTCGAAAACCTATATATTGGATCTCCTGAAGATACCCAAAAATAAAGAAATTCGCAATCAACATATCCCAACTAAGCCTATCACACAAAATGAAGAAATGGTTGAGTTACTGCTATTGAGTAAAGATAATTTTCACCCCTCTCCTCGAACAGGGTTAGCTACAATGAGGCTAAATACTCTATCTCATCCTCAACTGAATGCGATCAAGATTTACCACTATGAGAATATTCCACCATGTTTCCTTTCTATAAAGTATATAATATATTAAAGTAATATTCTCACACGAGTTGCAACCAATTCCTTTGTATTAGGATGAGTTCTATTTGGGTAGAGACATAACTGTAACTCTAGTGGTCTGAGAAAATAATGAGACACTCACCCAAAATATAACACCTCCATATATTCAAGGTGAAGAATTTCACTTCCAAAACCAAGTTGTGTGATTTTTTAGTTCAACTCATAGGGTCACAAATACCTCAACCCATAAGCAAATTCTGCCTACATCTTCATCAACATGAATCCAAGTATATCTCCAAATAAATCACAAAACACCACATACTCAAATCCCTTAACATGAAGTCTCAATAAAAGAGCATTGATCCAGCTCTAACCTAACTTCTTGAAGGATTTAAAACTTATCGGGCTGAGAAATTGGATTCTCTTTCCATGACAAGGTAGTCAAAGGAGCCCAAATCCTATAAAATTCTATCATAAACCTTTGAAATTACCCTATAAAACTGAGAAAATTTTGCATCTCTGTCATATTACTGAGTGGCTTTCAAGCATACACTGCATCATATTTTGTCGAGTCCATGGATATCCCATACTATGAGGTGAAATTCACTAAAAAGTGAAAATATTGAATCCAGGACTGACACTTTAAGAAACTCTATAATTGGTTCTACTAGAGTAAGTCTATGATTATATTGAAAATATATTTTTTCACTACCTTAGACATAGAGTTTATGATAAATTCATTAATAAAGGAAACAAAAAACTGACCTAAAGAAGGTTATAAGGTCTATTTTATAATAACCATAAACACTGTGAGGGAATTCATCTAACCAAAGGGTATCACCAGGTATTTAACATCCCACAATGACTTCATAATTTCATCTTTGGTATTCCATCCTCATGAAACCTCCATAGGTGGTATCCAAACTTGAGATTAAACTTCAAAAACCATATTACTCCTTAAAATATATTGAAGTGGTTATCAATCATTTGGAAAAGGTTACTTGTCTTTGATAATCTCCTGATTCAGATGATGGAAAATAATGAAAAGATCCTAGATCTCATCTTCCTTTTTCATAAACAACTGCAAAGCTACCTCAGGAAACAAACTGGGTCTAAAAGATCCATTTTTAGAGAGTCTACTACTCTATGGGTCATACTAGCTAATTAAATAAGAATTCAATTGTATCATCCTATATAAAATCCTAGCTTATCTTCCTGATATTCCATATTGATAAGAAAATAAAAAATCATCCCACCTAATTAGACATGAGATAACACAATATAGGGTCTCATTGCCATTAGGAAAAGTTATTAGGAGAATCTATCTCTTCCACATGCCAAGTCACACCACTAGAATAAAAGTGCGATCATCAACAATTGCCTAGTAGAAGTATCTAAATGCAAAGGGAATTCTAAATGCATCACTAAAATATCTAGATTTTAAGAAATGGATGCAACAAGAAGTTACCTGCATAAGTGTCTTCTAAAATTGTAGATAAAGCAAAGAAGTCACAAGTCATACCTCAGACCACTCCACTACCTCCAGGCTACAAGCCTCTAATTCTTTAATCTATCCTTCAACTTCCCCAATAGTTACCATCAACCAAGGTTCACACCAACACCACAACACTACCAAAATTAATTTAAATATATAATTCAAAGTAAATATTCCACCACACCTCATCACTATCCACTTTAGGTGGCACTGACTCACCCATGTGAGTTTAAATCATGTAACAAGAGAACATGTCTTGGTTGGGGAAGAGTTCATATTTATTGCATGATCAATGTCTCAAAACACATCACCAACATAAGGTTCCATCAATACTCTATGTTTTCCCGAATAAGTCAAGATGTTAGGACCACCATCTCACCAAGTGGGGTCCCACAAAAGGGAAAAAAACCCTAACCATGGACTCTAGCTAAACCTTGGTTACTCGTAGGGTTGTTGGGAAGTACAACTCTCTGAAGATATAATCATATTT
Source organism: Viscum album (assembly GCA_963277665.1). Classification (NCBI taxonomy): domain Eukaryota; kingdom Viridiplantae; phylum Streptophyta; class Magnoliopsida; order Santalales; family Viscaceae; genus Viscum; species Viscum album. The sequence goes on along the minus strand of OY728163.1, from coordinate 372,558,773 downwards.
ATCCCATGAGAGGGTTACCTCACCATGAATATGGATAATCATACTACACCAGAACCCTATCTCTCTATGGAGAATACTGGTTGCAATCACAATCTTAATATTGGTTAAGGTCTAAATACCATAAAACATGAACCACAACCTTGAGCTAATACTCATCTAAGGGTCTAGCACACTACAAAACCTGATCAGTCTCAATATCTAGAATTCATGTAGAATGCTAACACTATGAGCATCATCATTCAATACATTTAGAGCTATCAATTTATAAACATGTAGATGATCATCTACCTACACCAATGGAGGTGGGTCCATGCACTACTCATCAGGTGAAAGTAATTTAATATGAACACTGGGAATAAATACCTCAACAATAGGTCCATAAACTAAGTCCTCATCACTCAACTAGAAATAATTAAAACACTATCTCAGAATTCTAGTCAGTTTTTATCATTGTGTCATCTTGAAAATTAGCAAGACATGCCATGGTCAAAGAGAATATCTTGAGAGATAACTCAATAAGGACATAGAATTAAAAATACCCAATCCTATATGATATATGTACTATTGGTTTCCCTAAAACTGGTGCCTTATTATGTTGAGTGAACAAGAAGGTATTCAGAGTCATGGTGTATGTATACATTGGCTACCGCACCATCACTGTGTTCCTTGGCCTAAGAGATGAACTTGAGACACTCTAATATAATTTACCTAAGTTCCCATACTAAAAATTATAATATGACTAACTCTAAACATGGTCATTTGGATAGAACCACCTTTGATACCACTTTTCCATGACCCAACCCATCAGAACCCCTCTTGGGGTAGTAGTAAGCTATGGGTAACACTGCAATCCCACCTCAAGTAGGCTAGGGGTTGGTGATAAGCATTGAGTAGAGATATCATTAAAACGGGAGGCCTTATCATAAACTACCTGTAGACATTCACACAAATAGATCAATGAAACAATATATAGATACAATAAAAACAAAAACCTCTAGGGTGTAAACCATTCATGAAAAACCTATAGGAAAATATAATAGAGTGTAATAAGGTAATAAAAATGATAAAAGGGAAAAAATACATGCCCAATCAGAAGTGAGGTTTGCATATTAAAACTATTAGTAAAAGATAAAATGAAGAGAACTTGGATCAAAATATCCAAGGCTAACCACCAAATATAGATAACACCTCTAAGTACCACTATGATCCTCTAATATTGTGTCCACTAAAGTCCCCGCTGATTTGACTTTCATTTGAATACGACACAACACATGTGGAAAATCCCATGCAATGGTGAGTATATACTTACTCAGTAAGACATATTGAAACTAAAAAGGGAAACAATATAATTGACATAGTCAGTCAAAACCATAGGCAATAGGGTAAAGGAACCTAACATCATATATTCTCATAAATAAACCCAAGAGAAGAGAGAAAGGGGATATCTATAATCACATCCAACTAATAATGATGATTTATCCAGCATCTCCTTAAGGTGAATCTTCTATTACCATAATCACATGAAGTCTCACAAGAATCGGGGTAGAAGGCCTACACATTGCCACTACACTCCATAGTCGAGGGATCACTAACTCCACTGGAGGAACCACTCCCCATCAGATCTCAAATACAGGGAAGTACCACTCTATAAATACAGATCCCATGTTCTCTATTGTATGGGGGAGTATTAAATATACATTTATAGAGAGTATGAAGGAACCATTACCTGGTGATATAGGGGAGTACCGACACTGAGATATCTCTGGTGATCAAAACCCAATCATAGAAATCAACCAAGAGTCGTTGGAAGAGGAATCTCACTCATAACAAATTGTGTCGTATCTTTGATGCCAAAATTAAGGTCACCATTGTGTCCTACCTAAAAAAATACTCAGGATATGTTACCCATGGGCCCAAATATGAGTATCAAAGAAGAAGATATGAAAGGTAGAATTTTCTATGGGAAGTACATGACATTTCCTACTGGGGTACATGGCATGTCTCATGAATTTGGACCATGGTCGTGTCCCATCGCTACACTCAAAATGAAAAATCCAGAGTAGATGATGTTTCATCCATGTTACATGGAATGTAGGGACACTTAGGGTCCAAGTCATGTTATTTTCTAAACACTATATTCTATGGCCGTGTGGGTGTACTCAGTGTGTACTTTTATATACATGGAGTGTGGGCCACACATGCTTCTAGTGTGTGTGTATTCCATACATGGCTAGGCTACCCAAATTAGGTGACAGGGTTTGAGGACACTCTACATGGTGTGTGATATTTATAATGGACCAAAATCATATACACCATATGGGGGGGGGGGAGGTCCACAAAGTGTGTATTCTTTAGAAGTACACACTGTGTATATCAAGATTTTATAGAACTCCATAGCCTTCATATGTATCACCTAAATCAAATCCTCCTCCATTTTTTTAGCCATGAAATCCACTATAAATATTAGTTCTATTTTGAATGAGCTTATATAATTTTTAAGGACTAGATTCCAGACATTCATTAGCTGAAAAAATATCCATCATTGTTATCCCAAAATACTGCATGGGCCGATCCTTAGGGAACTCCACTTCCTGTGTCATCTTTAGATCTCTCTCATCACTATGATTTTTAATTACATCTTCTAATATTAATTTCCATCCTTAGATAGCTACTAATCAGGATCCCATTCACCCACACATGATCCCCTATACTACCCATTACAAAAAATGGGGATCTGATACCTAAATCCATCACCAAAAACCACTTCTACCTCATGATCCTTCCACAACCTTCAATCCATTATTTTTCATAAAACCAACATATATTTGGAGGTTCTGTATTTCTTGAAACTAGTTTGGAAATATCAAATCACTGACTCTATAGGCCAACGACGATGTATGTGAAGAATAGAGGTAGGAAATACACAAGAATAAAGTGTGCTCATCATTGTCCATTGAGAGATTTACTAAATAGACAATCATACCATATATACTATCTAGGTATGATCATACACTTCATAGAATATATCAATTGAGGTCTGAGATTTAATACTTGTTATACAAGAGGAAAAATTGTATCTTACTCAAGCTATAACCAATGTCATGGTCAATAATATACCCAATGACCCCCTAATTAGCTAACATATAAATATTACATAATAAAGGTATCAAATTATGATGGTTTCCATGCTAGGTATTTCACTAACCTCAGGAATGGGGAAATATAAATATGAAACATTCACCCCTAGTATACCAAATACGTAGTGTAAGGAACTCCATGTGGTATATACTAGTGGAAAATATGAAACATGCACCCCTAGTATACCAATTATATAGTGTATAACAATCCATGTGGTATATACTTTGAGGCTCATCCACTTTACAAAATTCGTTTTGTGCCTCATGATCATATTCTGTATCTTTATACAAGAATCCCACTCATGCCAACCTTAATATTTCATCCCAAACTATGATACCTCTAGAGGAACATCTGTTATGGATGACTAGTCTTTTAATAGGTTAATTATCATTACACTTCATGTAAGATATGAAACCAATATGAAATAATGATAATATAGATTCTTCCTTTTGTATAACATGATACATTTTATATTCTTATGACCCTTTTAATAATACTTAACAAAACCATAAATAAGTGAATGTATATAATTTCACATATGTTAGATTACATGATTAACCTTATGTTTGTTGTAAGTTTCAGGTTTTGTTAAAATTATCACGTCTCTGTGTAATTTTTACAACATCTACACATGTATATATGATAAAAATCTATCCCACTAAATTATTTATTATGTAACATCCACGAAGCAATCTAGTTTGATTAATGGTGAGAATTAGGATTTTTTGGACTCCTCATGTATTAATAATGTTTTAATGATCACAAATCTTATTCAACCTAGTTAAATACTATAAATTATATCAAATCATGTGTATTAATGTTTAAAGTATTCTCATGATTTAAGAGGATCCATTAAAGATCTTAATTTATCTACATCCAGTTTAATTACTTTATTATATCCTTGATTTACTCTCATAATACCTTCTTTGACAAATGCTTATGTTTAATCCATTTTATTATCATCATTGTTTAAGTCTGAACATAGTTACTTTGAAAATTTTGAGACACCGTAAGTCTGCCACTGCCTATGTCTTTCTGACACCGTGAAGCAAGACACCGTGAAAAAGACACCGTGAAGCAGACACCGTCAAGTAGACACCGTGAAGCAAGACACCATGAATCAGACACCGTGAACAAGACACAGTGAATTAGACACTGTGAAACAAGACACCGTGAAGCAGACACCATGAATAAGACACTGTGAAGCAAGACACCGTGAAACAGGCACCATGAACAAGACACCGTGAAACAAGACACCATGACCATGAGACACCATGACACTCATACACCATGATCAATCTAGACACCGTGTGAAGGAGACACCGTTTCCATAACTTATTGTGACACCATTTCTTAAATTATTTTGTCATCATTAAATTTAATTTCTAATGGTCATATTTGATGCTTTTAATGCATTGACATAATTAATGGTTCTTTGTAGACATATAATTGGACAGTACGAGGTACGAGGTGCAGAATACATGCAACCTATTGGCTCCAACACATGCATTCCAAGATAAAAGATAAGTGTGGCAAAGAATCAAAAAGTGCGATACTAAATGAAAAACAAGGCCGTGAGCATGATAACGAAGAACATACTTAGAGAAAGTATCAAAGGAAAGGACCAATGCATGTAACTCGACACTATTGAAGAACACACAAAGAATATTTGAATCTTAGAGAAAATATTCACTCTATTGAACCTTACGAAGAACACAAGCTAAATCACAACACTCTGTTTTACTGACAAGGACACGAACTCTGCATCTACATAATCTTAAAAGTAGAAAGCTGCAAAGATAGACACTCAGAGAACTTCTAAACCCATCTCCATATTTCTGCTCTATAGTATATTTGTTTATTACCTTTTGAGCAGAGTGTGTACCTATAGAACAACACACTCTTTCTTCTATATTAAACTGAAGGATACAAGCTATACTCTCTCAACCATTCTCTTACTCTTATTTATACCCATAGATAAGTGTGGAAGAGGTTCCTATGTGGCCTGGTATTTTTTCCCCATGAAAAATATGGAAGAGGTCCCTGTGTGACCTGGATAGTCTGTGTACTGTTATTAACCCTGATCCAGGTTGTGGATCAAAGTTTATTTATATAAACTGCTTGGTGGAAGGTGATCACCAAGTGGAGTGGATTAGGTCTCAGATTGAGACTGAACCACTTGTTTCATATCCGTGGTGCTTCTTAATTTAGTTTTCTCTATTTTATTTCTTTACTGTATAATTCAAAAATCACTAATTTTACATTGATAGTTAGTCTTTGAAAGAAGTTATCACTGGCTTGTCTTATTAGAATAACTTCAAAAGTAATATTAATAACACAAATTAAGATTACTGAGAATTAATCAATCTTCGAAGAAGTTACTTAAACAGTCAAACTCTTATAACAGTATAACCTTGATTAACTGGGCTATTTTTAATCTTTAGGGAAACCTTTTCAGAAATAATTTTTATAGAAATTTTTATAGTTACTCAATTCACCCCTCCCCTCTTGAGTAATCTACTCTGACCAACATTTGGTATCATAGGTTTTTTATTAGGACTCTGTTTAATCTTATTCAACTGTGATTGTAGTTGTACTTTAAAGATCTATAAATTTCTGTTAATTCTTAATTTCTAGATCTTTTAAAGTCATAATTTATTATGGATAACTGATTGAAAGGTGCTGAAACCAACAGACAACCCTTCTTTAATGGAACCAATTATGCTCAATGGAAAATTAAAATGAAAATGAATTTAGAGAGTATGAGTTTTGAAATTTGGTCATCCATTATAGATGAATACAAAATTACTACTACTGATAGAATCACATGGGATGAACCTACCAAAACTTCCTATAATAACAATTGCAAAGCTATGAATTCTTTATACTGCTCCTTAGGAGATGAAGCATTTAATCGAATTTCTGCTTGTAAGACTGCCCATGAAATTTGGGATACCCTGTTTGTCTCACATGAAGGAACATATAGTGTAAAAGAAATGAGACTTAATACTTATACCATCAAATATGATAATTTTAAAATGAAACCTGATGAGCCTATTTCTGACATGTATCTTAGGTTCAAGGAGATCATCCACACAATGATTTCTCTTTGAAGAGAAGTCACTTCCAAGGAACAGATCATTATAATCCTTATATATCTACCTGATAGATGGAGGGGATCTTCTGTCTCTATTAGAGAATCGTGTGACATCAGCAAACTACCTGTAAAATAACTCATTGGGAAATTGATGATGTATGAGCAAGAGTTGAATGTGAATAAAGAGTAGGATGAACCAAAGAGGAAATCTGTTGCATTCAAGACCACCACCTATGAGCAGAAATACAAAGAGAAACTGGAAGCTTCTGTAGAAATCTCCACTAATGAACAATCATCATCTGACAGTGATGAGGAGATGGCTCAACTAGCTAGAAGATTCAAATGATTCTACAAAAAGAATAACTTTTTCAGAAAGCCTAACTTCAAGGGAAAATATAACCAAAAAGGAAGCTGGAAGAAGGACTGGAAAAGAAGTGACCAAAATGATGAAATTGTCTGCTATAAATGTAAGCGCAAAGGACATATAAAGGAAAACTATCCAAAGCTCAAGTTCAAAAATAAATATGAGGACAAGGACAAGAGGCACAGAAATGCAATAAAAGCCACCTGGAGTGCTTCTGAGGACAGTTCAAGTGACTCAGAGACATCACATGATGAACAGGCTAACAAATCCAATATGTGTTTTATAACAAACACATCTGAGGTAACACTGGACTCTTCTGTACATATCTCATATTATTCTGAAAATGAAAGTGACACTAAAAATATGACTAATGAAGAAATGTTTGAATACTATAACATGCTTGAGGAAACATGCAATGAACTAAAAGACAAATGTAAATTATTAATGAAACAACATGCTCCTACCATAACTGTTAAATCTGAACTCACAACTGAAAAGGAGAAAAATGGTCAACTTATCAAAGAAAACAATGAACTAAAAATGTATAATGGGCAATTAAAGAGTGACTTAGAAAAGTTTAGTAATAGACAAAATACCCTTACCCAATTTCTACGAAAATAAATTTCCCATAAATACAACAATAGCATTGGTTATCAACATGGTAAAAGAAACCTTAGTAGAACAAATTTTGTTTAAAATTCTAGGACATACAGTTTTACTCCCAGTTCTGGACTTAAATCAACTAATTCAATTCATGATACATACTCTACTATTTCAAGTTTTTGTGGACCAAATATAATTTATTTTTCAAATACTTTACACAACGATTATAGGAAACCTATGAACCAAATATGGGTTCCTAAAGCACTTATTACTAATATTTCTGGACCCAAACAAGTATGGGTACCAAAATCTATTTTTGCATAATCTTTTTGAAGTAAAGATGCTTAAAGAGATCCTGCAAATGTCTATGGTACTTGGACAATGGATGTTCAAGGCACATGAATAGATACTATTCATGCTTCAAGAACCTGATAAAATTAGCTGGAGGACATGTCACATTTGGTGACAATTCCAAGGGAACGATTATTGGCCTAGGCCAAATCGGTAACTCTAACTCAGTTTTAATTTCTAAAGTACTGGTTGTTGATGGTTTAAAATACAATATTCTTAGTATCTCACAATTATGTGATGATGGATTTCATGTTAGATTTGAAAATGATGCTTGTAATGTATTTAATTATAAATATGAATTAGTGTTTTCTCAATTAAGAAATGAAAATGTTTATCCTAGAAATTTAGATTCTTTAGCTTCTCAAAATGATTCATGCTTAAGTGTAGTTCATTGATAATCATGGCTCTCGAATAGGAGACTAGGACACTATAATGATCACTCCCTTAGAAATCTATCTAGAAAAAGCCTAGTTAAATACTTACCCAAACTTGAGTTTCCAAATGAAAAAGTGTGTAATCCCTGTTAAAAGGGAAAACAACACAAATTTTCTTTCAAAGAAAAGAAAGAAGTGTCAACATCTCAACCTCTTGAACTATTTCACATGGATTTGTTTGGACCATCTAGATTTTCTAGCTTAAATGGGAAGCATTGTGTTTATGTTCTTGTAGATGAATTTTCTAGATATACTTGGACCTTCTTTATGGATCACAAAAGTGAAGCCTGATGTTTTTTTACTAATTATGCCAAGACTGTAGAAAATCTCAGTGGACGTAGAATTAAATCTTTAAGAAGTGATCATGATCGTGAGTTTGAAAATCAAGAGTTTGAATCCTTTTTCTCACAAAATGGTTATAGTCACAATTTCTCTGCCCCTAGAACACCTTAGCAAAATGGAGTTGTAGAGAGAAGAAATAAAACCCTGAAAGAGATTTCTAGAACAATGCTTAGTGAATATGACCTACCTATTTATCTTTGGGTAGAAGCTGTCAATATAGCTTGCTACATAATCAATAGAGTGTTTATCAGACCTATTCTTAAGATGAATTCGTACGAATTATGGAACAATAGAAAACCCAAGGTTAGCTACTTCAAATATTTTGGTTGCAAAGTCTATATTCTTAATACCAAAGACAATATTGACAAATTAGAATCCAAAAGTGATGAAGGTATATTTTTAGGATATTCCATGTTTATTAAATCCAATAGAGTGTTCAATAAAAGAACTAAATGTGTGAAAAAATCTGGTCATGTCAAATTGGATGAAACAGATCCACATGAGCCTAAAACCATCCTAGAGAATCTAGAGGATGATGTATCAAATCTGAACATCAATTAAAAATCCTCAAATTATTCTGTGAAATAATCTTTGAAAAATTCCATCTTTGTAAATTCCTTAGAATCAAGTCACAATGAACCTGAATCGGTTGATGAACCTAAAATTATTAGTCCCACTTTTCTAGAACTATTAGAACCCTTAAGAACCACCCCTTAGATGCTGTTGTTGGAGACTTAGACAAAGGAACTAAAACTAGAGCTTCTCTTAGAAATAAGGTTGAACATCAAGTCTTCTTATCACAAATTGAACCTAAAAACATTAATGATGCTATCAATGATGAATTTTGGGTGATTACTATTCAAGAAGAACTTAATCATTTTGAAAAGAAAAAAGTTTGGAAACTTGTTGAAAGACCCAAGGACACTTTCACCATAGGAACTAAATGGGTGTTTAGAAATAAGGTAGATGAAGCTGGTAACATAGTAAGAAACAATGATAGATTAGTTGCACAAGGCTATAGTCAAGAAGAAGAAATTAACTATGAGGAGACCTTTGCACTGGTATCCAGACTTGAAGGCATCAGAATCCTGCTTGCCTGTGCTGCACATTTGAATTTCAAACTATATCAAATGGATGTTAAGAGTTCATTCTTAAATGGGTATATAGCTGAGGATGTTTTTGTTGAACAACCCCCTGGATTTACAAACCCCCATTTTCCAAATCATATTTTTAAACTATCAAATTCCTTATATGGTTTAAAGAAATCTCTAAGAGATTGGTATGATAGATTGAGTACTTTTCTTATTTCCAAAGGTTTTACAAAAGGAATAGTTGATCCTACACTTTTTATAAAACAAAGTTCTAATGATGTTTTATTTGTTAAAATCTATGTAGATGACATTATTTTTGTATCTTCAAAGAATTATTTAAGTGTGGATTTTTCTAAAATTATGCAAAGTGAATTTGAAATGAGTTTAATGGGTGAACTAAAATTCTTTCTTGGATTTCAAATCTTTCGAAATAATGATGGAATTGTTTTAACCCAAAGTAAATATACTAGAGATCTTCTAAAACAGTTTGGATTGGATAGCACTAAGAGTAGTGAAACTCCCATCATTACCACTTGTAAGTTGGATCTTGATAAAGATGGAAAATATGTTGATCAAACCACTTATAGAGGAATGATTGGATGTTTATTCTACTTAATTGCTAGTCATACTAACATTATGTATAGTTTGTGTATGTGTGCTTGTTTTCAAGTAAACCCTAAGAAATATCATTTAAATTCTGTAAATAGAATTTTCAAATACCTCAAGCATACACCCAATCTAGGACTGTTTTATCCTAAAGGAAAATAATTTTAATTAGTTATTTATTCTGATGCTGAATTTGGTGGCTGTAAGTTAGATAGAAAAAGCACCTATGGAACATGTCACCTTTTAGGAAAGTCACTAGTATCATGGTGTAGTAATAAACAAAATTATGTTTCATTATCTACTACTGAAGCTGAATACATAGCTAATGGCAGTTGTTGTGCACAAATTTTGTGGATGAAACACACATTACTAGATTATAGATATCAATTCAAACATGTACCTATAAATTGTGACAACACAAGTGCTATTAATATCTCAAAAAATCCTATTTAACATTCTAGGACAAAGCACATTGATGTAAGACATAAATTTTTGAGATATCATTATCAAAGAGGTGATATCACTTTGGAATTCATTAGCATTGAATATAAACTTGCTGATATATTCACCAAACCATTAAATTATGAGAGAATAAACTACATTTTACATGAACTAGGAATGATAAATCTCAAATAGAGACCTTAATTGTTACCTTTTCAAGTCTTACTGTTCGATATATTACTGTTTTATACTATACTGTTTCATGATTAAAATTTCTCATGTTTACTATCTCACCGTAATACATAGTTACCATCTCTCATGTTTACTACCTCACCGTAAAGTTCATGTTTACGGTCTCACAGTCATTATTCTGTGATTACTGTCTGACAGTTACTATCTCACTGTAATGCTCATCTTGAAGTTCGTTCACTATCTCACAATAACATGTGTTTACTGTCTCACCATAATGACCAGACACAGTCTCACCATAAAAATTATTTATAATTTTTTTTTGTAAAAAATCCATATAGCGGTAATTATTATTTTTCCTTCCTTATTTTCCCGTGTTTTTACTTTTGCGACGTTTGATATTCCTAAATGATAAAATAAAGAAAGTACCACTCGATTATTCACTCGGGGTTTCTTCTACCTACTCTTTTCGAACCCTTTTTCATCCCTGCAACCCTTCTCTCACTCGAACCTTGAGTGAATTCAAAGAATGAAACGTACTTCATCGTCGACACTTGAGAAGCACAACTAGAAGAAGAAGAATATTGCTCCTAAGCTAACACCAAAAGGGCCTTTAAATCCGAATCTGTTAAAATGCATTGGTGTACCTACGAAAGAGATTTTACCCAAATGTATTTTGTCTAGTAAGTCTCTAGTATTGAAATTTTTAGAACAACAAGGATGTTTAGAATGGTTCTCGAAGGAAGATAGACCCATTTACCCTAAGTTAGTGGCTCAGTTTTACCTGTATGTACAATTCTCTTTCGATTCTGGTGATAATTTTGTTGTAAGAAGCTGGGTCATTGGCTAGAGATTCTCATTCTCTTTGAGGTTATGGGCTGAATAACTTAGGATACCTCATGAAGGAATATGTGATGACTATCAAATAGGACCTCCACATTCAATTGAATTATTTGATTTAGAAGATTACCTGAAAACCTTAACTGTAAATGGAACCCAGAGGAGAGCCATTGCTTCTGAATTAGATGGATAATCAAGGCTTATGTTCAAGTTCATACAGAATTTGATTAGTCCTAGAAAAGGTGATTTTTTTGTTTTAAAATATCAAGATGTGTTTCTAATTCACCTTATGAAAGATGGGAATAAGGTCAACCTATGGAAGTATATCATTCATCATATGTGTTAGCTGATCAAATTCACATCTAAGTCAACTTCCCTATTTTACTCTCGACTAATCTCAGCCATGCTTCTTGCCAAAGGTATGGTTGGACCTAATGAGGAAGTAATTAAGGACTGTGAGTTCTGTCTCTCAAAATCCATTATCAAAAGAATGAAGATATACTGGAATCCTTGGAAAAAGGAATGGGTGGAAGACAATGATATAATTTATGAGAAATTCAATCTGATGGATTATCCCTCAAGACCGAGAAATATTTTTGATCTTGGTTTGGAACCAGATGAGATTGTTGAGTATCCTGAAGAAGAGGAAGAAGAGGCTATAGTGCCACCTAGGGAAGCTGTTAAGGAAGACATGACTACTATTCCTCATATAGTTCTTGAATAAGAAGTCCCCACTCTTAAAGAAGCTGCTAATCTGGAAACTCCACCTGAAGTTGTAACAGAATCATTTTCCAAAGAACATGAAAATCATGCCGTGGTAGAGCCTACAATAGAAGAGCATACAGTAGAAGATCTTATAGAGGAAGAGCAACCTGTTTTGCAAGAGGTCAATCTTGAGGAACTCCTAGTGGAACAATCTGTTCCTGAAATCATCCCTTCAGCTGAAGAATGGATGGAGCTAGATTTTCATCTATCTAGATAGGAGATTAATGAGGAACTTAGAGTTGAGTCTATGGAATTAGACCAAGATCCTAACCCTCTCAGTCCTGAGAAAGAGGAACCTATTGAGGGGGATAAAACCCCAAATCTTGAGTCTATTGAAGCTTCACATCCAACTGAGTCAAGTCCTATAGACACTCAGTATAAGTTTCCTAGTTTCTATGACGTGGATGACTCTTAGTAGGTTACAGTAACCAGAATTGATCTTTCCTCTATATTCCAATTGAAATCAGCCTCCAATATTGCACCTGAGAAGGAACCTGAGCCTATACCAATCCTGACTTATGAACCTTTATCTGAATAACCATCTTTTGTGAGTAAGGATGATCTGAAGGAATTTGGTGCTACCCTCTTATCTGGAGTTTAGAAACTCATGAATACCCAACCTCTTCCTGTGACCAATTTAAGTGAGAGAGATGGCTCACTATTGTTGGAAAATATAATTTGGAAAATACAACCTAAGCTGCTTCATGAGATTCAAGAAATGTGAGTTGAAAATAATTTTCTCAGTAATGAAGTGAATACCCTAAGAAGTATGGTTTAAGACATGCAAATAGAGATGCATTCAAGATCTGAGGCTGTTGCTCCTCCTGTAGAACCTGCTGCTCCTCAAATCCCATAGGTTGTTGTGTCTCTGATTCAACCTTATCTATCTTCCTTTGATGAAATGATCACTGAAAGGAACAAACAAAGTGTGAATGAAATGAGAGAGATTGTTATCAATCTTAATAAACTCATTAATCAGTATATATGGTGTCTTAAGAAGGTTCTAAATCAACTAAAATCTCCGAAAAAAGATGTCAAGGCCTCTAAAGCATCAGGTCAATCCTCTAAACCCTCCTTGGACAATGATCTACTCAGAACTGTAGTCAAAGAAGAACTTCAGATTGTACTTAGTGGTTTCAATATGGATTCTCTATCCGAAGTTGTCAAGAACAGTGATTGAGTTCTTGACCTAGTGCAAATCCACTACAAAATTGCTAATGATGCTCAACAAGAGATTGCCAAGAAAGTGGATTTATACTTCAATAGAATCTTCTCCAAGACCAATATGACAAACCATTTCAAGTATCTTATAGAAAATATACGAATTCCTCATGTTACTCAAGCTTTCAATAACCAAGTCCAGAAGCTCACAGAGTTTACTAGATTGTTGGACAAGTTTATAGAGAACAAGGATGATTTTGAGAAATCCATGCAGTATAGTAGAGATATCAATACATATTTCATCAAAATCATGATCCCCTATCTTCATTTATAGAGTTCATCCATTTTTTCTCTAGCAGCTACACCTCTCAGACCTGGGATGCCTACCTTCACTTCTGCCCTAGCCTCAACCACTATGTTTATCGGCCAAGAACTCAGTCAGATCAGGCCTGTGATTCTTGATCAACAACTGCCTATATCTTCTACTGCTCCTACTTTGGATCCATCAGTCTTTGAAGTCCTTCCTTCACCCTCTTTATCTACCTCGACCTCTGCCCCTATGGATTCCTCTTCTGTAGCTAAAGGCAAAGAGAAGGCCACCCCTGAAGAAGAATCGTGATTACTCTCTTTTTATAGGGATGCTATTTCTTTTGTATTACGCTTTTGTTTTGTACTGAACCTTGTTTTCTATTAATGGGATGTGCCTTTTTTAATTCTCTTATTCCATATTTTTGATAATCCCAAAAGGGGGAGAAATTTATATATGTTAGCCATTTATATATATTGATGAATCCAATATACACTTTCACTTTACATGATTTCTGATCATCAAAAGGGGGATATTGTTGGACTAATCATGCATTAATCCTGTTTTAATGATCACAAATCTTATTCAACCTAGTTAACTCCTGTAAATTATATCAAATCATGTGTATTAATGTTTAAAGTATTCTCATGCTTTAAGAAGATCCATTCAAGATCTTAAATTCTCTACATCTTGTTTATTTACTTTATACTATCCTTGATTTACTCTCATTATACCTTCTTTGACAAATGCTTAAGTATAATCCATTCTATTATCATCATTGTTTAAGTCTAAACATAGTTACTTTGAAAAGTCTAAGACACCGTGATTCTGCCACTGACTATGTCTTTCTAACACCGTGAAGCAAGACACCGTGAAGCAGACACCATGAAGCAAGACACCATGAAGCAGACATTGTGAACAAGACACCATGAAGCGGACACCATGAAGCAAGATACTGTGAAGCAGACACCATGAACAAGACACCGTGAAGAAAGACACAGTGAAGTAGACACCGTGAACAAGAGACTGTGAAGCAAGACAATGTGACCATGAGACACTGTGACAATCAGACACCATGATCAATCTAGACACCGTGTTAAGGAGAAACCATTTCCATGACTTATTGTGACACCATTTCATAAAATATTTTTTGTCATTCAATTTAATTTATAACGGTCATATTTGATGATTTTAATGCATTGAAATAATTAATGTTTCTTTGTATACATATCATCAGACAATAAGAGGTACGAGGTGCAGAATACATGCAACCTGTCGGCTCCAACACATGCATTCCAAGATAAAAGCGAATTGTGGCCAAGAATCAAAAAGTGAGATACTAAACAAAAAACAAGGGCGTGAGCACGATAACGAAGAACATACTTAGAGCAAGTCTCAAAGGAACGGCCTAATGTATGAAACTCGACAGTGCTGAAGAACACACGAAGCATATTTGAAGGTTAGAGAACATCTTCACTCTGTTGAACCTTACGAAGAACACAAGCTGAATCGCGACACTCTATTTTATAGACAAGGACTCGAACTCTGCATATTCTCATCTCAAAAGTCCAAAGCTGCAAATACAAACACTTAGAGAACTTCTAAACCTATCTCTATATTTCTGCTCTATTGTGTGTCTGTTTATTACCTTTCTTGAAGAGTGTGTACCTGTAGAACAACACACTCTGTCTCCTGCATTAAACTGAAGGATACAAGATATCCTTTCTCAACCATTATCTTACTCTTGTTTATACCCACAGATAAGTGTGGAAGAGGTCCCTATGTGTCCTGGCATTTGGTCCCCACAAATACTGTGGAATAGGTCCCTGTGTGACCTGGACAGTCTTTGTACTATTGTTAACCCCAATCCAGGGTGTGGATCAAAGTTTATTTATATAAACTGCTTGGTGACAGGTGATCACCAAGTGGAGTGGATTAGGTCTCTAATTTTATAGTTACTCAATTCACCCATCCCCTCTTGAGTAATCAACTTCGACCAACAAGATTTATATTCACAATGTTTCAATATTTGAACATAGTGTTAAAAATCACTTAATTCTCAACAGAAAATGATATAATGTTAATAAATTATATTTTTTACATAGAACTCTTTAAAAGTACATTGTAATCATCATTCATATAGAAATTAAATCCAACATTTTCCTTGTGATCATTTTGGTAAAAAATGAATTTCTTTATATTATATTTTTCCAACACATAGTAAACTCTTTTAGGATATAAAGGGATATTACAACAACTAAAATTAACTCTTTATATTTATATTTACTACCATACCCTAAATAGTTTTTTGGATATCGAGTGAAATTAAGTTTTAACTTTTACTGACATTATCTTTTATTTATTACATTAAACTTCTATAATTATGAATATACTACCACTAAACTCTTTGAAAACTATATTATTTATAGAATATCATGCTAAGAAACATAAAATACATTATGTTTATAAAACAACGCTAATTTTTTTATTGAGAATATTGATAAATAAAATTATTATTTCAATATCATATATGGTATTCTATGTGTTTGGAGAAACATTATAAAAAAGACTTTATTGTTTTAATACATGTTATATAATTTGGATCATTCAAAACAATTTTTATTAAAACTTTATCTTATTTTATTGATAAAAACATCTTTTTCAAAAACAACACTTATTATGACATAAGGAGTAATTGATATGACAAAAATAAACTTTTTATTCTAATCTAATAAAGCTTTATGTAATACATTACATCCAATACCTTGATGTATAAACCCACTGCTCACTAGTCTAATAAAAAAATTAAGCTCTCATATCTGACCTTTATTCAATCCTAAACAACTTCATATTTGAAGCACTTATGAAACATGTATTTGGTATCATATACCCTTTATGATAGAAGAATATAATTATACATCTTTAATATTTAACTTGGACGCTCTATGGAGTTTTCTCCAGCTCTTTAGGTACTATGGATAATTTCTTATCCAATGGATATATAAAACCCACAGTGTCACTTGCAAGTGTATTTTTATGTTTTTTTTCATTTCTTATTTATTATTTTGGGTTATTTTGTTTTTTTAGTTATCAATAAAAAATGGGAAACAACATTTATGAGGGAGAAAGTGGATTTACCTATGTTGTAGCCCCTAGGAACTTACCATTTTTGATGAACATAGAAAAATGTATCCTATAGATCATGTTGTGGTTGGTGATAGGATACACATATCCAATGTGGTGAGCCCCCTCACTATGGTTCCCCTCCCTTGTCCCCAGTTTTGGCTAGTTTTTTTGAGGTGGTCGTTTAATTCCAGGTTGGTAGAGGCTTACGTAATGGAGCTCCCCATGGAGTGTTTGGGGAAAATTTTCTGAAAGGTTCATGTTTTACCAAGACATGGTGAAACCTTGTACCCATTTTTTTATAACAACCCAATGTTTTATTATATATTTATTTTTAAATAAATTTTATTTCTTCGATAGCTTGCGTTTTATAAAACACTATTTTTAAACAAACCATGATCTGCTAATAAAATATTATTCAATTATAAATGTTATAACCTAGATATTAAAATTAGTGTGTATATATAACACTGACTAAATAATTATAAATTTAGGGTTTATAATGAATTCATTAGTGTCCAATTGATATATGTGAAAATAAAAATCATTTGAAGGTAAAGGTAATGTTTTTCAGAAAAAAGATTTGTATGCGTGTAATGTAATTTTATCTTAATAAATTAAAATTGATCACTATCGGTGAATGATTTTAATGAAATTAATATATTATATATTCAATCAATTTTTTTATCATTCATCTAATATTTTACTAGACATGATATAAGAATAAATCATGTTTTATGCTTAAAACTATATATTTCTAAAAACATCTTGTTGTGAGGTTCTTCAAAATAATTTTAAAATTAATTTATTCCACTTATAAAGATTCAATACTTAAAATGGATACCATATTTGAAATTAGTAGGTTGAAATTTGGTAAATATCCCCCTTTTATTTTTGGTCATTATGTGTAGTAACAATGGTAAAGTTTATCACCTTGGTATATGGTAAATCAGTTAATTAAGGTTAAAAACTAATATTATAAGGCAATAAAATTTTACTAAAACCTGTATTTATCCTATTATGTGAGTATCTTTTATACATTTACATCTATTTTTCGAAGATATGGCCTCTTGGTTCCATTTTTACTTGATATTAACCTTTATATTAACTGAAGTAATGAAAAATACAAAATGTCACTCTCTTGAATTTAAAATACTATTTTAAGTTCATATAGATATGAGCTTAAGATTTGAATGAATATTAAAGGTTATTTTGTGAATAATGAAATTATTTTTATTATAATAATTTATTTATAATTTTTTGAGATTATATAATTACCTTAAACGCTTGTACAATACTAAAACAAATTTTATTCGATTAATGGAAAAATAAAATAAATGATTTTAAAAATATTAAATGTAATTACATTTGGAATAATTATTGTGTTAAAAAATTTTTATATATTAATATATCATATTAGTGATGTTTTAAAGGATTATATTTTAATTCCATATTTGTCTTGATGGATTTAAATTCAAATTAAATAAATAGTTTCAAATATAAAAATAATGATATTTTATGAAAATAATATTTTATTTATTTAATTTAAAATCATAAAAATCTCTAAAGAGTAAAATGAGGATAATATATGGTTTAAAAGTTCCAACCATTTCCATTCATGATCCAATTTTTACATTATAAATAAAAATATAACCCTTTAAGTGTGAAAAATTCATTACTGCGATTAAGTTTAAAAAGTTTAACTAAGGGGTAACTATAATTTTTTTATCATTTTATGATATTTTAAACATATCATGCCTGAAATTCAAATCTCTAGAAATTTGGAATCTTTTTACTTGTTAATTAATTAGTTATATTTTAATCTTTTTTGTTATTCTAAGTGTGTCATTTCCCTCCCTTATAAAAGGACACCCCTTCCGTATCTCCTTTACACCACTTTGAGAAACATATATTGATCAATACATACTAATTTATCTTTTAGAAATCCCTATTCATGTTCTATATGTTCTGGTATTCCCAAAATACCGACCCTATGGTGCTTAAGAGGAGATGTAAAGGAGTTCTTTCAAAGAAGAGGTAATAAACTTAAGAATTCACTTTCTTTTTTTACTTATTCTTCTACCTCCAATAAATATGTGGTATTTATCATAAAATAATAAATTAATTATATTAAATATAATTAAATGTTATTATTATTATTAAACCACCATTATCCACCCTCTCTTCCATGAAATTAAAAATGTTAACGTCTTTTATATGTATGTGTGGACTACCACATCCACAAGGTGATATGATTATTTTTGTTTCCACTTTACAAGGATGATAATAAGGGTATATTTAATAAATATATATGATATATATAATATAATAATGATTTTATAAAGGTTAATATACATTTATTTTCTTCCATCCACTGAAAAGCAAAAACAACGTTCTTGCGTACGTATGACCTATCATCTCCATGAATGGTGTAATTCATTTTTTCATATCTATTTTTTATGGAATACTCTAAATATTTATATAATGAATATATATTATATTTTTATTATTATTAAAAAAATTAAGATGATTTAACCATTATTGATGTAAAATGACTGAAACTACTGAACCAAAACATAAATGGAAAATAAAGCAGTTATTACCCAGAATAGTGATTTTAACAAATAATTGTTAATAAACAGGTGATAAAATATTATAATTATATAATATATGATATGATATATATGAGAATGTATATGTAAATATTTATAATAAATATATATTTATTATATACGAGGTTCAAACATGTATAAAGG
The DNA here is from genome assembly GCA_963277665.1 of Viscum album. Classification (NCBI taxonomy): domain Eukaryota; kingdom Viridiplantae; phylum Streptophyta; class Magnoliopsida; order Santalales; family Viscaceae; genus Viscum; species Viscum album. The sequence continues at coordinate 372,539,165 of OY728163.1, read as the reverse complement.
AAGTCAGACCTGAGGTAAGATTTTATTTCACAATCTCATCATTATTTAGGATTATTTATGTTTAAGTCTGTAATGGGGGAATTATTTGATATTTATATCTTAAAACCAATATATAGTATTATTATATGATTATTTATAGAAATAATACTTTTTTCCTTTCATTTTCATTTCTTTAAGTTCTCAAGATACTGAAATAAGGGTTTTATGGAAAACCGACCTTGTAATTTCTAATCAGTCAGGAATATTTGACTTCCATGTACATATTTTCCTCAAAATTTATAAGATAATGTTTTTAACACCATAAAATGATTTATTAAATAAAATTTTACCCATTTTTTTAATTAAAAAAAATCATTTAAAAGTAGTTTTCTTTTTATTTATCTAATGAGGAACTTTTTGAACTTTTTACAAAAGTGTGGAATGAATGTTTTTTTACATATACAACATGAATGAAATTTCATGATGTCATGAAAACTAATTAATTTAAATATTAATTTTAAAATTTTAAAATTTTTATTTCAATGAAAAAATTTTCCTTATTATTTTGGAATTTTTTATATTTTAAATAAGTGAGTTCGAAGTGAAAATGGTATCTTCCTCAAGAAATTTTGCAGTGATCTTTTGAATGAATTTTCATTTATGTCAGAATCCTTTTTTGAATATTAATATTTATTAGTGTTATAATGTAATTATAACATAAAAAATATTTATATCGATGTTTTATGATTAGTTTTGTGGGGGAAAGAATTGGTATTTTGTTTTAGAGTTCTTCTAATATGGATAGTTATCGATTTTTAAGGCATGCTGTTTACGTTGTATTGTTTTTTCATATGATGAATGTATTGGATTTATTAAGTGATGTGTGTGGACTAAAATTAAATAACCCCTAGATTATTTTTTAGGTCTCATGATACAAATATATTGGGTATTTGTCCTAGGCCTTACCCATTTATTTAAGATGTCTTAGCACGAGGCCTTAGTGATAAGTTTCAGATGCCTAACAATATGAATTCCATCATTATGAAATTAGTTAATGATTTCCATATTATTATTTGAATAGTTATGACATCCTTAGATAATTTTATAGCTCATGTGATTATTTATATGGAATTATTTGATCATAATTTATTTTTTCCATGTTATTCATTCCTTATTAGATTCCACTCTATGCATACCATTACTATGCATCTGAGCTCACCCCTTTATTATGTTATCTTTCCCCAAGATTCTATAAAGTGTATTATTAATGATAAGAAATGTTATTATAATGGGAATAATGGTTTTCTCGAAGAAAATATCATGATGTATTTTATCTTTTCAAATATAATGTGAAATTCATGTATATTTCTAATTTTACAAGACTACTAAACTATTTGGTCTTTTAGGATGTGATTTCTTATTTCTAGTACCAATGAAATAATTTAACCACTCACTCTAGGATACTAGGTTTGGGTTTGTTACAGTTTGGCTAGCATTAAATAATGGGCACCACACCATAGACCATGTAGAACACTCCATGGTGAAACTTAATTTTTTTTAAATGGGTTTCCCCTTTTAACCACACCCAATTTAACATTATATTCTCCAAAATTTTCTCCCACTCATGATTCTACATCCATCCCATATAAACCCTCCGCCTCCTATCCTACATGGGTATATTTCTAATGGATTCCTCATCAATTTCTTTAAGTAATATTAAAGTAAGTTTCTAGTTTCACCTTCTTAAGATTCCTTCTTTTTCTTTCTTGGTTTATTCTTCTTTCTTGGGTTGTAATAGTCCAGAGTTTGCCGAATACGAACTAAATTGTTATAGTTTAATATTTATGGATTATTTTTTTTACATATGGTATTCCTTCACCATTTATTATGTGTTCTATATTGATCCAATGATTCCAATAATTAAAGGTTGATGGTTTTATGTCGCACTCTTATTTTATGAAAAAATATTACTTGCTATAATTTATGAAGGGTTTTCTAAAATAATTAAAGAAATATATGGTAGTTTTTATAGATAAGAATTTATGATATAAATTTTCAAATGTTTACCTTTTGGTTTAAAAGGTAAAATCATTTGAAATAAATTCTTTGAATATATAAAATGGGAATTACTTGTGGGTTAATTATGGAAATATATTTGAATTAAAATGTGATATGTTTTGAAGGAAACATGAACAATTTAAAAAGAAAATACAACACGAGAACCTAGGAATAAAGGGTGAAGACTAGTGTTAAGTATCTCTATTTGGTTTAACTCTACTTTATTAATTAAAAAAATCTACATTAATGCCATGGTGTCATGGATGGGTGACATCACACCACTAGGAAAAGTCATGCATTCATTAGTTGGTGGATTAGATGGGGTGTCATGGTATGGGAGACACAATACCACTAGGACAAAGAATGACATACTTTGTGGTTTTTTCACACAATTAGATTGACCATTAGCTCATAGGTTGGTATGAGGACCTAGGGTTCCAAATAAACATAGATGACTTAGGTCTCTTCCATGGTGCATGTTTATGGAATGTTTACTTTTATGGAATTTGTTTCCATTTATAAATTGGTAAATTATGTTACTTATTTTCTTATCTCTAAATGTTAAAAGATTATTTTCATATGATTTATTTCAAAATAGTATGGTTTTTACATTTAACAATGTTTATACATAAAAAAATTAGCGGGTTCATTCAAAGATAGTTTTTCTCACACCCTACACAAACCCAACTAGTGTATATATACCTTGTCTCCACAGGTTCACATAAATGAAAAGTGCCACGTGGATATGGTGGCCTTTTTGACTAGTGGCTCTTGTAGTTAATTATTATGACATGGTAGGGAATGAAATCACATTTCACATTGATATTTGTAGCCTTTTTTATTTTGGTTGGGCATTAGAATCTGTGTATCACCTATTCAACATCCATATTATTTCATTTTTGTACTCATGTAATGTATGTTTTTAACTCTTTTATAGATAATGTTATTTTTATCATTGTTTGTTCTCTTTTTATTTTATTTTATTATATCCCTATATTATTGGATATTAGAAAATTGTTTAATGTCAATATTATTTCTGGAGCATGAATTTACAAGTTATGGAAAGTTCATGTTGGGTTTGTGGTTTGGATGCATGTGATTTTTTATTTGGAGAAAACATTTCTAATATATGTTTTTCAATGCCCAGGTACTCATTAACGACCCACGGAGATCAAGAATAAACTTTGGGACTTAACATGAGCTTTCCTAAGGGCATAGTTTGGGGGTGGATTGGTTTGGTTCATGAAAAAATGGCATCACAGAGAGATATTGTTGGGTTCTAAATTACTGGGAAAATAGGATAATGATGAACCAAAACTATTAGGACTTAAGTAGGAGGTGAGAAGGGGTTTTAGGCCAACACAGTTAGTAGTCTCCCATATGTTTCTAGGTGATATTGGAAGATTTGGTTTAATTATAGATTCGTTTTACCCTTCCTTGACATCTAGAGTGAATGAGATATAGACCATACACACATTCCTAGTTTCATAAAGTGTTTTGGTTTGTTATATTACCATTTTTATGGATCACTTTGATATTTGATAAATGTATATGTTATTGATTGATGGTGTATTATTTATTTTTATGGTTTTCTCTATTTTTTTAATTTCATATAGACTTATGCCCCTATGAAAGAAACCAGTGAACCCTATAAAGGATTTTATGGATAAATTTTTATGAGAAAAACTATAGTTTAATCAAAGTCATGTTGAGGAAATGATCTGAGAAGTTTAGGCTATACAGAAAGATATGGGTTTTAGTCATACCCTAGTTAAGAATACCAATCTACCTCATAAAATGGATCAATATCAAGAGTTTATAATGCATAAGACTTCTATATTTTGGGGAAGAAAAGATCCTAATGAGGATAATAACTCTCTAGAAAAGAATAAGTGAATCATTAATTTCCTTATGACCCCATTATCTTTCAAGGAAGAGTTAGGTGATTTTGTGCTTGAAGGTCCCACTCAAAATTAGCAGGAACAAGTTTTTAAATAAAATAATCATAAGTGACTAGATTAGAAGGACTTAAGGTGATTTTCACCAAACCATTTTATCCAGATACCATGGTCAGGACCATGTCTTAGGAATTTATTGGTCTTCTACAGGGTGATTGATCAGTCCTAGAGTATAAAAATAGATTCTCTAAGATAGTTCATTTTACACTAGAGCTGGTATTGAATTATAGATTAAAGGCACATAGGTTTGAAATTAGTATTCAATCAAAAATACGATCATAAGTTGTTATATTGAATCTCCAAACATATGTTGAGGTTAAGGAGTAAGCATTGATGGTAGAGATTTATCAGGTAGGGATGTAAAGTATGAATAGTGTGTTTCCTTTTTTGGGAGTAGAATAAGTCCTTTTAAGAAGAAGTATAAGTGTGATAAACTGATATGGGTGGGTAGTTGTAGCTCTAGGCACTAGTCCCCATTTTTTAACTTCGGCGACATCGAGCAGCGGATCCCCTCACTATTATTAGTGAAAAATGTATAGGCATAAGAGGCCCTCATTCTAAGATTTACATATGTATTTCCATCCAATGCAAGAATTTAGGATATTAATAGAGGTTCATCAAGGGGAGTTACTCTCTTTGAAGTGGTGCAGGATCCTCAACACCCAAGAGGTATACTGTTTAGTCATATGCCTCAAGGAAAACAAGACCATAAACTCTGTGGAATGGAGGTACGACATGATCATCATATGGTCAAAGTTAAATTATATTAAAACCTCCAACCAATAGAAGGCCTCAAATATAGACCAAAACCAGGAATTTTAATGCAGTAGGGCCAATTCCTTTGGAGTCTAAGTTAGAACTGAACATAGTGAAAGTTACCATACTTATTACATAATCTATGATAATTACATTATTTGATACTAGTTATTATCACTCATTTATCTCTACTCATTTTGTATAAGTGTTGAATGTTTTGATAGATATAGTACTGTATGTCATAGAAATATTGAAACCCCTCTAGTAGAAAAAGGAGAAAGGCTTCAAATGTACCTCTTTTGTTGTCTCTGTCTCAAAAGTAGAGTTGGAATTAGACTTCCATATCCTTAATATAGACTCATTTGATCTTATTTTTAGGATTTATTGGATTTTTACCTTTAGGAATCATTTTTAATGCCTCCAATGGAAGGTAAACTTCATTGCTCCTGATGGAAATCCTTACGTGTTTCAAGGGGTCTGAGACCCTTGATCAAGATGGGTAGGAAAAACCTTTTATAAAGTGGGTAGTCTAGAATTTTAGTTGGATGAGGTGGATGAGGTAAATATTGAAAATTAACTTCCTCTATTTTCAAGGTATTTTCAAGAGGTGTTTCAAGTAAAATTATCAAGTTTAATCTTGAAATGGGAAGTAAATTTTTCTATTGAGTTGGTGCCTGATAATCATCCATTGTTCCTACTCTCTTAGAACCTATGGAACTAAAAAACATAAATATTTATCTTTATGATATTGAATTCATGGGATTTATCTTCTTTAACATGTCCCCTTGGGATACTCCAATTCTCTTCAGTAAAAAAGTGTATGGGTCACTCCATCCATGCATCAAATATCAGAAGATGAATTGAGAAACTATTAAGAATAATTACCCATTTACTTGTATTATTGATCTATTTGACCATTTAAAGGTGGTGATTTGGTTCTTTAATATTAATCTCTTCTTAGGGTTTCACCAAGTCATGCTGAAATTATTTAATGTTATGAAGATGTAATTTAGGAGTAAGCATGGTCACTTTGAGTAATTAGTGATGCTATTCAGGTTGAATATTGATCCAAAAGTATTTATAACATTAATGAACCAAATATCACATATGTACCTTGATTCATACATTTTGGTATTTATGTATATAACCCCTGTATATTTCAATACCGGGGAGGACTATGAAAATCACTTGAGTATTTTCTTGGGGAATTTTCATGACTAGAATCTATATGATGATATTTCCAAATACATATTCTAGATTTGGGAAGTGAAATTTATAGGGAACGTCGTGTCTAAACAAGGAATATAAATGGATCTTGATAAGTTGAATGTTATTGTTCCTTGTGAGTAGATGATATTTTTTTGAAATCATAATCATTTTGAGGTTACCTAGTTACTACCAGTAATGTATCAGGTACTTCTCCAAAATGATATCATCTTTGATTGCACTCACCTGGAAAGGGTTAAATCTTTTATAGAGTTTTGAATTCCATTCCATATTTTATGAGATGAAGAATAATTTAACTTTGGACTCTATATTTATTCTTCCCATGACAATTATTATATATGTGGTTTATTGTGATGCCTCTAGAGTGTGATTTTGTTGTATTCAAATGTAAGAAAATCATGTGGTAGTATATGACTCTTGAAAAATTTGAACATAAGAGATACTATTTTATCCATGACTTAGAGTTGTATGCTTTTATGAATGTTCTCAAAAGTTGGTGGAAGTACCTCTTTATAGAAATGTTCAAAGTGTTCTACGATAAAAAAATCTTGGGTTATATTTCATCACAATGGGATTTGAACCCTAGAAAAATATATTATGTTGAATATATTTATACATTTGATTTTTATCTTGCTTACATACCTGGTAAGTGTAATTTTTTTTATGACCTTAGTCTAAAGTTCCCATATGAGGATCTAAAAGAGTATAATAAGGAGTGGAATCTCATGGGTATTCTAGATAAATTTTACATGGAGGTGAAATAGGAAAATAAAGGTTTTTTTCTTGCTAGTTTTCAGTTAACACCTACACTCCATAAATTAATTTCCCAAGAGTAGTAAGAATATACAGAGTTCCAATATATTAGAGTATATTTATATGGTCAGGAGACCATTGGTAAATGGAAATTTTCTATAGGTGGATCCCTTTTATTTATGAACAAGTTCATGGTCCATTTAAATGTGAGAAATTCATCTGTAGAGGACTTACATTAATATAAATGGGCTATCCAACCTGATTCCATAAAGATTTATTATAAAATGAAGTAATGATATTGGTGGTTGGGAGTAAGGATAAATATATAATACTTGGTTTCACGATGTTATACCTTTTAAAAGGCGAAATATGACCATCAAAAACCTTCTATCTTTCTTATACTCTTCCTGTTCCAACCTGAAAGTAGGACAAGGTATCCATGGAATTTATTATTAGAATACCTCATACCCCTAAAGACCGGAAATCTATTTGGGTTTTAATCAAAAAGTTGGATAAGTCTTCTCACTTTATACCAATTTAAGAGATGATGAAAGTATAGGATCTTAGTAGTTTTTATGTACATGAAATTATGAGGCCACACTGCATGCCTTCAGATGTCATATCTATCTAAGAACTGCATTTTACATCCTAATTCTAGAAGGGCATCCAATAGAAAATTGGAATTTTAGTGAAGATTATCATTGATTACAACCCCTAAAATGATGGGTAGATTTAAAAAACTAATTTGATTCTAGAATATATACTTCAAGAGCATTTTGTTGATATTAATGGTTTATGGGATACCCATATAAGACCGTTCAATTTCACTTATAATAATATTTACTAGAAATATATTTAGATGATTCTATTTTAGGCTCTATATGGTTGTACTTTATATTCTCTTTTGTACTGGGAATAGGTAGGCGGGACCTCTTTGGTTGGACCTAGTCACATCTATGACACCACAATGATGGTTCTAATTATTTGACAGTGATTAGTGAAAGATTAGAGTGTCTATAATTCCTATAGAGACCACTAGTTCTTTTATTTGGAATTTTTAGTTGGATACCATATTTTTCTTAAGGTTTCACCACATTTGGGTCATCTAAGTCTTAAGATACAAGTAAATCCTTCTATGAGTCATGTGAGACCTTTTGAGATCACTAAGAGAATTAGAAAAGTTGAATATTGATTATGTAACACTCGAGATTTAATTAAAATAAGTGAACCTTTTTTTTATGAAACTAGATTAAGACTAATATTTTAATATTTCATGGAATAAAAATTCTACTTTTTTAGGTTGAATATTAATTCTGAATTTACTATGTCAAAATAATCCTAGAATTATTTTTTTTGAAATTTTAATTTATAAATAACGTTTTATGAATAATTTAAAATTTACTTTTTAACTAAAAATCCTAATATTTATAAAAATATTTTATAGTAATTATAATTTACCAAGTATTTATTATCAATTTTATAGAAATATAGACAATATTATTTGGATGTGAAAAGTGATGTTTTCTAGAAAACTATTTTTAAGTGCATAATGATTTTCCATTATAATTAATTAAAATAATCTATAATAATGAATGAATTAAATGAAAATTTTAGATTATATATATAAATATATTAATTTAAATTAATATAATGATTTTTACTATTCATAGTTAAAATAAAACCATCTTTTGATTGAAAAATTCGTTTTCATGAAAAATTGTTTTTGTCACATTTTACAGGCTATTTTTAAATTTACTTATTCAACTTATAGAAATAGAATTTTATAAAATGATTTAAATATTTTTAATCTTCATTTTCAAATTTTGAAATGATTTCACTTCAATTTTTGTTCATAATGAACAATAAAAATGGTAAAAATTGGTTACCATGGTTAAGGTTAAAATGGGTTTACCGGGGGTTAATCTAACAATTAAAGGTTAAAATAACCTAATTTTTTTTCCAATATTTATTGGTTTAATTTATTTTGACCTTGAATTATATCAAAATATGAATATACTAAATTTGGATCCATTGTTTCAAGAAATTTACATAATAATATTTGAAAAATTGAAATCTTACAAGTGTTCCACTCACCTCACTTATAAAAGTGAACTTCCTTCCCTCACATATTCACAACTCCTGAGCCATTTAGCTCAAACAAAATATAAAAAAATATCTTCACAATATCCATATCCAAATTATATAGGTTCTATTTTCCCCAAAATACTAACCCTAGTTTCCGTAAGAGGAGATCAAAAGAAGCTCTTTTAAAGAAGTGGTAATCATCTTAACCCAAAACTTTCATTTTTATTTATTTTTAACACATTAAATTATGTACTAACCATTCCAATATAATAAAAATTTATATACCATGAAATGATAAGTTATTATTTTTATGTAATTAAATTTATACATATTCTTCTCCATAAAATGGTAAACCAAACAATGACTCTTGTGCACGACAAACTACCGCCTCATGAGTTTATGATTTTTTCTAATAACCTTTTAACATGGTTTATATTAATGATGGAAATAATTATTATATATGATATTTATGAAATTTTTTTTTTATATAAATTTAAAATATCATATACTTCTTTACCCTTACACCTATAAAAAATTATAACATCGCTCGTGTGTACATGTGGACTACCACCTCCACAAAGAGATATGATTATCTTTTCATGAAAAATTTGTATAGATGATTATAAATATTTATATATTGAATAGTTATTATTTTTATATCATTATTAAAATTATATATATGATAAAATCATGATCATATCATAATGAACATAATCATTGAATAAAAAAATATATGAAAAATGATGCAGTTAACACCCAAAACAATGATAATAACGAAATATTGTTAAAAAATGGGTGATAAGATATTATAAGTGGATAATATATGATATTATAGATATGTATGTCATTATTTTATGTAATTATAATAAATATAAATTTATTATATAGGATTTTAAATCATGTTCAACTAAGTGGAAGTGTGAGATAAGGGTTTTCATCTCAATTTCCACTCTATTGAGTCATATTTGGTATTATGCACCTTTTTTATTTTACATGGTGAATATAATGACCTTTTTATGTATATAAAAATAATATATATCAATTAAATGTAATCAAAGTTTCAATTCATGTTTACACTTTTAAGGGGTTATAATTTAAAAGTTACCAAAGAGGGAAAAATTTATTTTAAAATCTTATTTTTTCGGGACTAAATATATTTTCATTAAAGGAATATTATATTTTATCCTTTATAAAATCATTCTATTTTATTATCCTATATATTTTTAACAAGTTTCTAGGTTTTCATATAACTTTATATCTCTTTTTCACATGAACCATACAATGAAAATTTTAAAATAAATACCGATATTATTTCTCTTTTTGATTGGGTATATTTTTCTTCTATGTCCATGTTTTTAAAAGTTATTTTTGAAAAGTACTTTTTATTTTCTCAAATGATATTTTAAGGAAATTTTATACCATGCATGATTTTTTATGTTTTTAAAGGAATATTTCTAATGTTTTATGAAAGGTTCATTTTTAACTTTCTTTAAAAAAAAGTCAAAAGGAATGTTCCTTTCTAATGTATACAGTTTCAATGGATTTTCCACTATCATAACCATTTTATTATATTTATATTATTATAAAAGTTTTCCTTGGGTTTACAAAGAAAATTATATAATGAAAATTTATTTTAAAGGTTTTTCTTCCATTTTCTTTTATTCTCCAATAACTTTATTTTATTTCAAAACCTATATTTTGAATTAATTGATGGTCATATTTTATCTATTATTAATTTTGTGGAAAATAATTTTCTCTTGAAACATTCAATTTATTATGATCATACTATATTGGACATTAAATTTCACTTCAATATACACATTCTTTTTTATCATGGGTAATTTTATTACCTAAATCGTATACCATTTCTGTATATAATATTTTACTATAAAAGTTATTTGATTGACTAAGGAAATATTGATATTATATTATATTTAATAAATATAGAAATTCATTGATAAATAATATTATTTCTGAATTAAATTTATCATTCAACATATGAGGAATGAATTAGGCATAAATTTATAGGTGGGGCTCACCTATAGATATCCCATCAATGCATCAACAAGTCTCACGAGACAAACTAGTTGGATTGCCTTATTAAATGGGTTTTTTAGAGTATACATACCCATATTTGAAAGTATATCATCATATGTCCTTGATCAAGACATCTGAAATTATGAATTTATCTTAATTTGGAATTCATATGTTATTATACAATAGATTATTACATTGATATTATCCATGGATTCATTTCGTGATCAAGATAAAGATTAAATGACATGTGTTTTCAATTATTTACCTTGATATATTGATTATTCCTTATTTAATAATGATATATTCCACTGTAAATAATCTTTACTGAGTGTTTATGATCCCCATTATCTTTTTTCATTTCCCTAGTTTATGAATAAGGAATATTTAAATGAGTTTTAAGGATACATATTATTTACTTTTACTATGTTTTATGTTTTACTTCCAATGTAAAATTGGAATCACGTATGTATTTGGTTATTTATGACTACTAAGTGGATCCATCCTTAGTGATCTGATCCCTTTAATCTTATTATAATTAAATAAAGCAGACATTAACTCTGGGTTACCAGAGTTTGGGTTGTTATAGTTGGAATCATAGTAATTTTATTAGAAATATTGAGAACTTGATTTTGGAAAACACATATTAGAGAATATAACCATATGATATACTAGAGGATAATTCTATGTATAGGATAATATTACAAAGTTTTTTTTTAAAATTAGGGATGTTTTTGTTTTCATATAAAATACACCCCCGTTTGGATACTAGAGGAGGATGTAGCTGTGAAACAGATGATCCTAGGGGTAACAAATGTGAAAGAGGCAGATTGGGTATTAAATTGATCGTCACAGATACATTATGGGTGGTCCTAAGACCTCACACATGGATATAAACTCATGATGGATATTCTTTCTTTAATTCACATTCTCTATACAAACCATTTGAAAGATTTTAAAATATTTTTATGATTTTAAGATATTCCCAAAAAACCAAGTTTATGATTCTGATATTAACTATGTATAAATTTTCAATTTATATTTAGTGTTACACCAAATTTTGAATTATAAACCATGATTTAAAAATTTATAATGTTATGAGCTAATTTTATATATTCCATTTTTTATAAATGACGTTCGATGGAAGGAATGGTACCAATAGTCATGATCGATTTATAGATTTCCATTTTCAGTAATTCAATACAACTGGTGTTGGAGCTAAGTAAATCATGACCATATTAGGGAAGATAACTAAGTTTATGGATAATAACCTTGAACATATGAAATAATTTAATATTCCATGGAATATAAACCTATAAGGCCCCAGCCTTAAACATTACTTAAATCTTGAGTTATTACAAGATTACACATTGAGGATCTTTTCAGGTTTAGAGTTTTAGAGAATTAGATCATAAAACTTGCATTACATTCCACATATAAAAAAAGTGGTTACATAAAGATAGTATTCTTCATTCCCATCAAAGGAAACATATTTAAAATAAAACATAGATTCATTCTTGACACTTCCTTGACACTATCATCATATCATGTACCTTTCCCTTGACCTGTGAAAACATTTCAAAAAAACTTGGGATGAGCATAAAAATCTCAGTATGGGTTATAAAAATATGGAAAGGAAACATGGGTACATATGTACATAAGGATGAGATCATACTTTACCCATAAAAAATAAGCACTTTAACATACCTCATCAAATCATGAATAAATCATAGAAATCATAAGACATAAAGGTAACTTGAGGCATTCATAACATTCTTACGTAGGGAGTAACCCTCTTGGTTACATTTGGAATACCCATCACAGTATATTCCCTAAATCTCTTCGGAGAAACCTTAACGTTTCACTCCTTCGCGTTACCCAATGCATTGGAGAGCTATAACGAGCTCACCCGCCCTTAGTTTATCACGGAACCACCCGTCTTCATAATAATGCCCAAGAACCATAACATAACCATATCACATAAAACATGCATAAAGGAAACATAACATTTCCACATTTCAATCACGAGATATCAATACAACACATTGATATAATAAAAACATTATGAAAACCATTTTCAATACCAAAGTAAAACATGGTATTTATTTTTCGTTTTAAAAAAAAGGTATGGCTTGTAGAGGAAGCTGAAACTCAAATAACGATCACGACGGTGGAGAAGTCATTGTCGCCGCATACGTACGACAAAAACATTCCCTTTTTTCGTTTAGTAAACGCTTCGTATAAAAAATATTCCTTTTGAATAAACGTAAAAGTCAAAGGGGTTTATACACCGTATAAACGAAAGTTGTGTATAAAATAAAATATGCCTCAATGAAAGGAGATTGAGACGAAGTCCCATACCTCGTATCTGACTTGACCCGACCGTTCTTTAATCTCCTGAATAATAAACTTGAGTTAATATCTACTTGCTTAAGAATCTTTTTCAAGTTCATTATTCCTTTTATACCATGTTATGAACATCATGTAATCATTTAAGTTAATAATGTTCATTTTGTCGGTATTTGGTTCTTAAGTCAAAAATAGACTTCTTACACTTACATGTTGTTAATTTGGTCAAAGGTTCATTATATACAGAAATATATTAATGATTTGGATAACATATATATCATATATATTCATCATATACATGTATTTATAATATTACATCACATTTAGAGGTAAGAAATGAAATGCACCGTTCATGGAGATGGTAAGCCGTACGTACGCATGAACGCTACTTCCATTTCTATTTCGTATTTTCTGGAATGGAATCATAATGATATAAGAGTATATTATAATTCCAGTATAATAACATATGTAATATCATTAACTTTATCCTTTACAAAACCCATATATGGTATTAACGAATCAAATCACTTTCAGGGGGCGGTAGTCCACACTTCCTAAAATGAAGATATCGTGTTTACCCATAATGGAAACCATAAAGGTATGCCCAAAATGAAAAAAAACAGACGATTAAGGAAAAAATAAACATATTATATATCATATATAATAATAGTGACATCATAATGGCCACCTTTGAAGGTGTTAAATGAGTATTGAACAATCATCGTTTCGGGAGGCAGAATTTCGCCATCCACGGAAACCGTATGTTCTTTAACCATTTTATGTAGTTGTGTGAGAGTGTAGCTCAAATAAATATTATAACAACATCCTAGTATATTGAATATACTGGTGTTGTTACAAAATAAGTAAATAAAAAGAGTTTAGGGGGTTGGAGAAGCAAAATAAAACAAATGAACATGAGAGAATGAATTACCTTTAAAAGTGTAACTCCTTTTGATTTGAGCCTAAAGGCTTCCTTTGAAAGGATTATTCCCAAATTTAATCCTCTAGGATGAGGAGAGGTATGTGGAGAGAGTAAATGGGCAGGGTTTGGCCGAGCCAAAGGCTTGAGGAGTGTAAGAAATGAGGTAGAGGTGGGGGCCTTTATAAGAGGAGAGGAGGGGCACTTTTGGAAAGTAAAGAAATATTACTTTATTTGAAAATGTTTTTCGGTTTTAAAAGGTCCCACATTGATATAATTCGTGGATAAGGTGATAAGGGTTCTAAATCCACTAATACAATTCGTTTTGGCCATGTGTAGGTTTTAGATTTTTCATTATCTTTCAATTTTATTTAAATCGTTAAATAATGAGGTCATCGCCGCATCATCATGATGTCATAAATATTTTAATTTATTTAAAGTCTATATATTAAAAGAAAAATACTATGATGTAGGAAATCGTTTTAGCTTTCCAATTACTATTTATAATCAAAAATCTGATCTTTATAACCCCATGTAAAAATTGTTTTAGTAAAACATCTCTTGTTTGTGTCATTTTTACTTTAACATTTAATAAAAAGTTATTTATGTCATTTCCCAACCAAAGTGTCTCCATGGGGTCCCCAAGTTGACCCATGGCTTGTTTGGGTCGACCATGACACAACCCATAAGGTTGGGACATGTGTCTAGGTCATTTCATATTATTAAAGCATTATTTATACCTTAAACTACCCTAATTACCACTAATCGCGATTAAAAACTTAATAAGTTACTATTCAACAAAAAAATTATTTTAATCCCATTGAACCACATTTTACTTCTTAATGACAACCATGAATGTTGGATTTTTGAAATTCACAACACAAAAGTGGCAAAGTTTCATTTAAACGAAAAATCAGTTTCTTTAACTACCACTTAGTGGTTTCACTATTCATCAAAAATTGAAGTTTTTTCAGAAAATTACCAAAAATTCACCCTAAGCTATATTTGATATTCCGAATTCAAAAATGAAGTCTATTATACAAAATTCAATACATATAAGTCAAATTAATTAATTTAATAATTAATTCCCGCTGTCAGAGCAAATAGCGTGTTTTTATGAAACAATAAGTATCAAAAGATTGACAACAGTTTAAGTCCAATTTCAAAGTGAAATTGACTCCAATGACCACCATTGGATTAAATGGTAAAAATATATTCTAATTTTACTTCAAAACCAATTCAAAAGATAATCTAATCATATAAATAAATTAGATTAAAAAGCAGTTTTGATGTAAAATGCAGTATTTTTCACTATTCATTAAAAAATGAACATTGTCAGAAAAATACCAAAAATTCACACAAAGTAAATTTTGATGTACCAATCACAAAGAATAAGTTTATTTTGACAAACATAGTTTATAAAATTGTCAAAATATAGATTTAAAAAGGGTTTTCCATCATAAGGAAGTAAGACAATCTTTTAAGAATATTAGTGTATTCCATGCATAAGATTGTATTTATTTTCATTTTAAGCCTCTAAAACACTATCTTAATCATTAATAGACATAGATAAAAATATCTATTATTCATTACTTACTTGGGATGTTACATCCTTCCCCCCTTTAGAAAATTGCGTCCCTGCAATTTATTTACTTATCGAATAAATGGGGGTACTTATCCCTCATTGCATTTTCAGATTCCCATGTTACCTCTTCAATCATGTGGTTTTTTCACAAAACCTTTACCTGGTGAATCACCTTATTCCGTAACACTTGCTCCCTGTGGTAAAAAATCTGGACCGGTTGTTCCTCATAAGATAGGTTCTCTTCCAGCTGAACTACCTCTGGACTCAAAACATGAGATGGATCTGGCATATACTTTCTCAACATCGAAACGTGAAAAACATTGTGTACCTGAGATAAACTCGGAGGTAAAGCCACTCGGTATGCAACTGATCCAACTCTCTCCAGAATTTCGTATGGTCCAATGAACCTTGGACTTAGCTTTCCTTTCTTACCAAATCTCATCACACTTTTCCAAGGAGAAACCTTGAGAAAAACATGATCACCTACCTCGAAAGATAGATCCTTCCTCTGGTTATCCGCAAAACTCTTCTGCCTTCTCTGAGCTGTTCTCATGTGTTTCTGAATCAGCTGAACTTTTTCTGCCATCTCTTCTACCAATTCTGGTCCCATCAACTTCCTTTCACCCACTTCATCCCAGAAAGCTGGAGTTCGACACCGCTTCCCATATAATGCCTGAAATGGTTCCATCTGTATACTGGAATGGAAACTGTTATTATATGAAAATTCAACCAAAGAAAGATGTTGGTCCCAACTTCCCTGATAATCCATAGAAAAAGCTCGTAGCATATCTTCCAATGTCTGAATTGTTCATTCTGACTGCCCATCTTATTGAGGATGAAAATCTGTACTAAAATTTAATTCAGTACCCAACGACTTCTGAAGGCCTTTCCAAAAGTTATAAGTAAACCAGAGATCATGATCCGATACAATGGAGAGAGGAACTCCATGTAACCTGACTATCTCTTTAAGATAGAAACGGGAAAGTTGATTAAGAGAGAAAGTATCTCGTATAGCAAGGAAATGAGCAGATTTGGTCAAGCGATCAACAATAACCCAGATTGCATTATTACCTCGAGATGTCTTCGGTAATCCAACAACAAAGTCCATGGATATATTCCCCCATTTCCACTTTGGAACTGGTAAAGGCTGAAGCATCCCTTTCGGTAACTGCCACTCTGCTTTAACCTGCTGACAAGTCAAACACTTCACAGTAAAATCAGCAATATCTCTTTTCATTCCATCCCACCAGTAATACTCCCGCAGATCTCTATACATCTTAGTACTGCCCGGATGAACTGAAAACGGAGAACTATGAGCTTCACATAACAACTCTCTCTTCAACTGTGAATCACAAGGCACACACAATCTCTTCCCAAATCTCAAAACACAATCATTATCAATGTTGAATTCAGGAAACTTACCTTTCTAAACCAGCTCTACCTTTTTCTACAACTCACTGTCTTGCGTCTGTGATTGCTTGATTCTATCTGATAGAGAAGATCTCACTAATACCTGAAACAAAACAGAAGGACTTTCTGCACCAACAACTTCTATGCCAAAGTTCATCAAATCGTTAACCAAAGGATCACGTTCCAACCGCAACATTGTTAATGAAACATTACTTTTTCGACTCAAAGCATCATCCAATTTATTTGCTTTTCCCGGATGGTAATGAATTGTACAATCATAATCCTTGATTAATTCTAGCCATCTCCTTTGTCTCATGTTTAACTCTTTCTGAGTGAATATATACTTTAAACTTTTGTGATCGGTATATATTTCACACTTTACTCCATACAAATGATGCCTCCAAATTTTTAAATCAAAAACAACAGCATCTAATTCCAAATCATGTGTAGGGTAATTTACCTCATGAGTTTTAAACTGTAGTGAAGCATAAGCAATTACCTGATCATTCTGCATTAGGACGCAACTAAGTCCTTTCAATGAAGCATCACTGTATATAACAAACTCACCATTCCTGGAAGGTAGTGCCAAAACTGGAGCATTCACCAATCTTCTTTTCAATTCATGAAAACAATCATCACATTCTTTTGTCCATATAAACTTAACACCCTTCCAAGTTAGCTTAGTCATTGGACTAGATAACCGTGAAAATTTTCTAACAAACCTTCGGTAATAGCCTGCCAAACCAAGGAAGATACGAATCTCGGTTACATTTGTGGGTCTTGTCCATTCTTCCACAACTTTTGTTTTTGCAGGATCAACAGTTATTCCATCTTTAGAAACAATGTGACCAAGGAAAGAAATTTGTTGCAACCAAAACTCACACTTGCTGAATTTCCCATACAATTTATTTTCTTTTAAGGTTTGCAAGATAACCCTTAAATGTCTTTCATGCTCCTCTTTACTTTTAGAAAACACCAAAATATCATCAATGAAAACCACCACAAACTTATCCAAGAACTCATGGAAAATTCTATTCATTAAGTCCATGAATACAGCAGGTGCATTGGTTATCCCAAAAGGAATTACTACAAATTCATAATGGCCATATCTCGTACGGAACGCGGTCTTCGGAATATCTGCCTCCTTTACCTTCAGCTGATGGTACCCTGATCTCAGGTCAATCTTTGAAAAAAACTGAGCTCCCTGGAGCTGATCAAACAAATCATCTATATGAGGCAAAGGATATTTGTTCTTAACAGTGATGTTATTCAAGGCTCTATAATCAATGCAAAGTCTCATAGAACCATCTTTCTTTTTAACAAATAAAACAGGAGCACCCCATGGTGATGTGCTGGGTCTAATGAAACCTTTCTCTAATAAATCTTGTAATTTCTCCTTCAACTCTAAAAGTCCAATTTGTGCCATTCGATAAGGGGGTTTTGAAATTGGCTTAGCATCAGGAACTAAGTCAATAGTAAACTCAACTTCCCGATCTGGTATTATTCCAGGCAACTCATCAGAAAAAACATCAGGATACTCATTTACCACTGGCACATCATTAATCTGAACAGTTCCTTTATTTTCAACGACGTGTGCAAGGTAACATTCATTTCCATCTTTTACAAGTTTCTCGGCCTCTTGATATGTTATCAAAAGTAAGGGTTCATTATTGTAAACAAACTGAAAGTCTTCTTGAAAAGAAACTTCTTTAGATCTACAGTCAATCTTAGCATGGTAAATAGAGAGCCAATCCATACCCAGGATAACATCAAACTCTACTAGAGGTAGAACAATAAGGTTTGCAAGTAGGTTCTTTCCACAGATAAGGATAAGAAGATTCTTATAAATTCTTTTTGCCTCAACATTCCCCCCAGGTGTTTTTACCAAAAGTTCAGGAGTCATTTCTTGAGATGGTATTCCCATTTTACTAGAAAAGGTTTCAGAGATGAAAGAATGCGTAGACCCAGAATCAAACAACACACTGGCATAATCTGAAAAAACAAACAAAGTACCTGATACAACTTCATTTGATGGCCCGACATCTGATGAAGTAGTTGCAAAGGATTTCACCACCCCTTTCTGCTTGTAGTCTAACTGCTTCCCATCACTCAAGCTCTTTGTCGGACACTCGTTTGCATAGTGACCCATCTCATTGCACTTATAACATTTCACTAACTGTAAATCAAATTTGTTCTTACCTTCACCTTAATCCTTTTCAGTGCAATCACGAGCCTTATGTCCCATCTTACCACATCGGTAGCACTTTCCAGAATTCAGAAGACATTCCCCAGTATGCCTTTTGCCGCATTTATCACAAACTGGAAACTTAGTTCTCTTACCATCAGACTTTTTTGAAGAATTCTTACCTTTCTCCTACCACCTCGGTCTCTTCTTCTGCTGGTTGTTATAGAACACTTGGTCATCGGAAAACTCCATTTCCACCTTCTCAGCACATCGAACAATCTTTTCATAACTTTTAAACTCACGAGAAGCTAATGCCCTTCGATATTTTGGCTTTAATCCTGAGTAAAAACGATTGATTTTACTATCAAGGTCTCGGATAAAATTTGGAGCATACCTTGCTAATCGAGTGAAACTTTCTTCATAGGTAGCCACTGAGTCTTCCTCTTGCCTCAATTCCAAGAATTGTTTTTCCATCCTAAGTCGAACAGCCTTAGGAAAATACTTCTCAAGAAACATACCTTTGAATTCATCCCAATCAAGAGCATCAATCTCATCGGCGTCCCTGATATTTTTAACCATAGACCACCACTGATCTGCTTCACCCTCCAAACAGTAAATAACAAGGCTAACCTTTTGATTGTCTGAACACCCCATGACATCAAAAATCTTCTCCAGTGCTTTAATCCACCCTTCAGCTAGCACAGGGTCAGATGATCCTCTGAATGATGGTGGATGTTGCCTCATGAAATGTTCCACCACTGACATGTTCCTCTGCGGTTGATCTAGCTGATCTCGTGCATGGATACCACCACCATTTATCGCTTGAGTCAACTGCGCCTTTACTGTAACAAACTGTTCAGTTCCAATTCCGACCATCTCGGGATGCTGATTCGGAAGGTTATTTCCTTCTGTATGCCTTCCTAGCACTGCTTCCCTGTTTCCTCTGCAGAAAACCATTCTGAACAAACATGTCTTAGATGAAGCAACATGGTAATCTTTAAATGCTATATCATTTAAAAAAAAAGGATAATCATTTAATAGAATTCTAACTCCTAAAGTTATCTAAACTGACCTTTGATACCAACTATAAGGCCCCAGCCTTAAACCTTACTTAAATCTTGAGTTATTACAAGATTACACATTGAGGATCTTTTCAGGTTTAGAGTTTTAGATAATTAGATCATAAAACTTGCATTACATTTCACATATAAACAAAGTGGTTACATATAGATAGTATTCTTCATTCCCATCAAAGGAAACATATTTAAAATAAAACATAGATTCATTCTTGACACTTCCTTGACACTATCATCATATCATGTACCTTTCCCTTGACCTGTGAAAACATTTCAAAAAAACTTGGGATGAGCATAAAAAGCTCAGTATGGGTTATAAAAATATGGAAAGGAAACATGGGTACATATGTACATAAGGATGAGATCATACTTTACCCATAAAACATAATCACTTTAACATACCTCATCAAATCATGAATAAATCATAGAAATCATAAGACATAAAGGTAACTTGAGGCATTCATAACATTCATACGTAGGGAGTAACCCTCTTGGTTACATTTGGAATACCCATCACAGTATATTCCCTAAATCTCTTCGGAGAAACCTTAACGTTTCACTCCTTCGCGTTACCCAATGCATTGGAGATCTATAACGGGCTCACCCGCCCTTAGTTTATCACGGAACCACCCGTCTTCATAACAATGCCCAAGAACCATAACATAACCATATCACATAAAACATGCATAAAGGAAACATAACATTTCCACATTTCAATCACGAGATATCAATACAACACATTGATATAATAAAAAAATTATGAAAACCATTTTCAATACCAAAGTAAAACATTGTATTTATTTTTCGTTTTAAAAAAAAGGTATGGCTTGTAGAGGAAGCCGAAACTCAAATAACGATCACGACAGCGGAGAAGTCGTTGTCGCCACATACGTACGACAAAAACATTCCCTTTTGTCGTTTAGTAAACGCTTCGTATAAAAAATATTCCTTTTGAATAAACGTAAAAGTCAAAGGGGTTTATACACCGTATAAAAGAAAGTTGTGTATAAAATAAAATATGCCTCAATGAAAGGAGATTGAGACGAAGTCCCATACCTCGTATCCGACTTGACCCGACCGTTCTTTAATCTCCTGAATAATAAACTTGAGTTAATCTCTACTTGCTTAAGAATCTTTTTCAAGTTCATTATTCCTTTTATACCATGTTATGAACATCATGTAATCATTTAAGTTAATAATGTTCATTTTGTCGGTATTTGGTTCTTAAGTCAAAAATAGACTTCTTACACTTACATGTTGTTAATTTGGTCAAAGTTTCGTTATATATAGAATGATATTAATGATTTGGATAACATATATATCATATATATTCATCATATACATGTATTTATAATATTACATCACATTTAGAGGTAAGAAATGAAATGCACCGTTCATGGAGACGGTAAGCCGTACGTACGCATGAACGCTACTTCCATTTCTATTTCGTATTTTCTGGAATGGAATCATAATGATATAAGAGTATATTATAATTCCAGTATAATAACATATATAATATCATTAACTTTATCCTTTACAAAACCCACATATGGTATTAACGAATCAAACACTTTCAGGGGGCGGTAGTCTGCACTTCCTAAAATGAAGATATCGTGTTTACCCATAATGGAAACCATAAAGGTATGCCCAAAATGAAAAAAAAAACAGAAGATTAAGGAAAACATAAACATATTATATATCATATATAATAATAGTGACATCATAATGGCCACCTTTGAAGGTGTTAAATGAGTATTGAACAATTATCGTTTCGGGAGGCAGAATTTCACCATCCACGGAAACCGTATGTTCTTTAACCATTTGATGTAGTTGTGTGAGAGTGTAGCTCAAATAAATATTATAACAACATCCTAGTATATTGAAGATACTGGTGTGGTTACAAAAGAAGTAAATAAAAAGAGTTTAGGGGGTTGGAGAAGCAAAATAAAACAAATGAACATGAGAGAATGAATTACCTTTAAAAGTGTAACTCCTTTTGATTTGAGCCTAAAGGCTTCCGTTGAAAGGATTCTGCCCAAAGGTAATCCTCTAGGATGAGGAGAGGGATGTGGAGAGAGTAAATGGGCAGGGTTTGGCTGAACCAAAGGCTTGAGGAGTGTGTGAAATTAGGTAGAGGTGGGGGCCTTTTATAAGAGGAGAGGAGGGGCACTTTTGGAAAGTAAAGAAATATTACTTTATTTGAAAATGTGTTTCGGTTTTAAAAGGTCCCACATTGATATAATTCGTGGATAAGGTGATAAGGGTTCTAAATCCACTCATCCAATTGGTTTTGGCCATGTGTAGGTTTTAGATTTTTCATTATCTTTCAATTTTATTTAAATCGTTAAATAATGAGGTCATCGCCGCATCATCATGATGTCATAAATAATTTAATTTATTTAAAGTCTACATATTAAAAAAAATACTATGATGTAGGAAATCATTTTATATTTCCAATGACTATTTATAATCAAAAATCTGATCTTTATAACCCCATGTGAAAATTGTTTTAGTAAAACATCTCTTGTTTGTGTCATTTTTACTTTAACATTTAATAAAAAGTTATTTATGTCATTTCCCAACCAAAGTGTCTCCATGGGGTCCCCAAGTTGACCCATGGCTTTTCTTGGTCTTCCATGACACAACCAATAAGGTTGGGACATGTGTCTAGGTCATTTCATATTATTAAAGCATTATTTATACCTTAAACTACCCTAATTACCACTAATCGCGATTAAAAACTTAATAAGTTACTATTCAGCAAAAAAATTATTTTAATCCCATTGAACCACATTTTACTTATTAATGACAACCATTAATGTTGGATTTTTGAAATTCACAACACAAAAGTGGCAAAGTTTCATTAAACAAAAAATCAGTTTCTTTAACTACCACTTAGTGGTTTCACTATTCATCAAAAATTGAAGTTTTTCAGAAAATTACCAAAAATTCACCCTAAGCTATATTTAATATTCTGAATTCAAAAATGAAGTCTATTTTACAAAATTAAATACATATAAGTCAAATTAATTAATTTAATAATTAATTCCCGCTGTCAGAGCAAATAGCGTGTTTTTATGAAACAATAAGTATCAAAAGATTGACAACAGTTTAAGTGCAATTTCAAGGTGAAATTGATTCCAATGACCACCATTGGATTAAATGGTAAAAATATATTCTAATTTCACTTCAAAACCAATTCAAAAGATAATCTAATAATATAAATAAATTAGATTAAAAAGCAGTTTTGATGTAAAATGCAGTATTTTTCACTATTCATTAAAAAATGAACATTGTCAGAAAAATACCAAAAATTCACACAAAGTAAATTTTGATGTCCCAATCATAACGAATAAGTTTATTTTGACAAACATAGTTTATAAAATTGTCAAAAGATATATTTAAAAAGGGTTTTCCATTATAAGGAAGTAAAACAATCTTTTAAGAATATTAGTGTATTCCATGCATAAGATTGTATTTATTTTCATTTTAAGCATCTAAAACACTATATTAATCATTAATAGACATAGATAAAAATATCTATTATTCATTACTTACTTGGGATGTTACAAAACCTATGTTGGATTGTTTTATTTGATAAAATAATTCATATTTTAGTTTAAATTCTAGTACACTAGTAACTAAGAAATGAATTAAGTACCTTAAAATTATATTTCTAGCCTTGGGATGAAATGAAAGAGAAAAGGTTATTATGGTAGTTTATTTTATTATAAGTGATTCTGATAAATGGTGGTAATTGATATAGAATATTTGGGAGGATTAATAAATAGAACATATGTAATAGAGAGATTTTGAAGTAACATTATTCAATAAATATTTCCCTCATGAGTAATGAAAAAAATGAATAGAAACTTTTTCAAATTAAAGAAAAATTAATAAAAAAGTGTTACAAAGTAGAGGCTACCTTTACAATACTGTATATAAGTGCTACAGATTACACATTTAATCCCAAAATCATAATCAACAATTTCATTAAATGGATTAAGACTAATCTTTTAAGGGAACTGGTTTCTCAAAATATTTCATCATATGATGAAATCATATTATGTGACATTCAAATATAGAAATAGTTTTCTAGATACTATATATTCAAGGGAAATAAAGTGAAGAAGATGAAATATAAGGACCAACAAAAGGGAACACATCAAAGAATAAGAAGGGAATATAGAAATTCACATCATATAAAAATTATGGAAAGAAAGATCCTATAAAAATATTGAATGAAATGGGAGTTTATTACAAGTGAAGAGATAAGGATCATCTTGATAATTAATGAAAGGTAAAGAAAAAAACCACTTCTATAAAATTATTCGACTATAAATAAATTGTCCATTATTGAATTCAATGTCCCATACATCAAGGGAACCTACCAGAGAAGAGGCTAACGGGATAAGGCTAAGCAGACATGATCACTACAAATAAGGTTAAAGTTAAAAAATACACTATGGTAGGTACTTTAATAAAATCCTAAATTTAGTTAATTCGTTATTTGATTCAGGTTACTCACTCAATTTTATATCTTCCATGTTTTTTTAGAAATTTAAATATTTTTCAATCACCTTAATGGGATAATATAACCTATCATTTTAAAGTTCTTATTAAGTATGATTCGAATAAGAAGATAACTGCACTCTAATAGGGGTTATATAGGGTGAATGATTCCAAAAATCTCCACATTTTCTTTAATGGTTTTTTGATTTATTTCTGTATCTAATGACCTATTATTTTGAACTTGTTAGGTTTCCCACTTTTTCTACAAAAGTTATTTTTGAAATAAAAATTTAATTTTCATCCAAGCACATTAAGAAGGGAGTTCTCAGTTAAGAATCCTAATAGAAATCCCACCTCAATATGGATGTGTTAGTTAGTTACCAATTGGATACATAAATGTACCCTATTTATAGACTTTATTATTATAACTATGGTTGAATTTTATATTATCCTTGGTATGGAATGTCTATCAAAATATAATAGAAAAATTTATTTATAAGAGAATGAAATTATTATTTGTGATAAAGAAGTGAAATTCCTTATCTTTATATGGGAGTATTTAATATCTAGCTCATGTATAGATCCGCCTCTAGTGTAACATCCTAGTATTTCATAGTATGTTATCTCTTTAAAGTAATTCAATAGTTTGCGCTAAATGCAACACCGACTTCAAGTGCACCACGACTTACCAAACCAGCTGTTCAAAAAGCGATTATGAATATTATCAACTAAAATTTGAATTTTATATACTCCATATAATTTTAACATCCATATTATGTGTTTCTTAGACATAATATATGAACAAATTCAATTTTTCAAATAAAAGAATTTTTTTCAAAAAATGATATTTTACCACCTTTGAATGGAAAACTATTTTTAAATCCAATATTTGGAACTTTTATATGTTAAATTTAACAAAATAAACTTCTTCTTTAGAAGAGTAACATAAAAATTTATTTTGGATAAATTTTTGGTGTTTTTCTCATAACATTCATATTTAGATGAATAGTTAAAAATACTAAATTGTAATTGAAAACAAATTTTTTATTCAAAATAATTTATTGTGTTAAATTATAAATTTGAATGGATTTGAAGTATAATTAGATTATATTTTTATCATTTAATCTAATTTTTTTCATTGGAAGTAATTTTACATTTAAATTGGACATAAACACATGTCAATCTTTTGATAGTTTTTACTTATCAAAACCCCACTTTCTGGTTTTGACAATAGAAATTAATTTTAAATTAATTAATGAAACTTATTTTTTTTGAATTTTTTAAAATATACATCATTTTTGAATTTGTATTACCAAATTTATCTTTTGGTGAATTTTTGGTATTTTTCTAAAAAATTTCAATTTTTAATGAATAGTGAAAAACACTCCATTATTGTTTAAACTTGATTTAAATAATTATTATTTTTATTTAAATTTATTTTAAAGTAAAAATATATACATAATACCTATATTATCCCAATTCAATTCATTAGAGTCATTTTATAGTAATATTAGATGTATACAATTTTATAGAACTTTTTAACATCTTTTACCCACCTTCTAAGCACGTCAGTAAATTTTCACAAAACGTAATTTTACTGCTTCTATGAATTGAATTATGAAAATATAAGAGACATTTTTGACATCAGTAAGTAAAATGTGGTTCAATAGGATGAAAATAATTTTTTTTGAATAGTAACTTTTGATTTTTATTTACCACGATTAAAAGTAAATAGGGAAATTAAATGTAAAAATGATATTATAATTACCCCAACACATGTCATAATTCAATTGGATAAATGTATTTCAACCAAAAAAACCTTGGGAATAAAATATGATTCTTTTGGATCTACTTGGATTAGATTAGGACATTTATTATATTTTATTTAAAGAAGAGTTAAAAGTGTTAGATTCATATTTTAATAACTAAACCATTTTTAATATTGGGTTATACATAAGATTAATTCGACTATAAATATTAATTAGAAAGATAAAAATATTTCCTACATTATGGTATTTTATTTATAAATTTTAGACATTAAATATTTAAATTTATTTATGACACAATGATGATGCAATAATTACCTTATTAATGAAAGATTAAAATAATTGATATCATAAATATCCCAATAAATGTAAATTGAGACTTTTGAGGAATTACACAAATTCTATAGGTTAATATGACATTTTAAGATTGATTCATTGTTTTTTTCAAGTAATCAGGTTGTTATGACTTTCAAAAAAACCAAATACTAAATAGTGTCAAAATTGACACAAACAAGTTTTTAAAACAAATATAATTTTATTAAATTATATAATAGTCCTAAAAATCTAAGGTTTGGCCAAAAGAATTATATAATAATATATATGTCATTAATGAACCACTTGAGGTTCTCTTGGAATTTTATATTATGTTTGCTTCCGACGCTCTCTGTTGGGGCGCGCGCGCGCATCCGTCACGCAGAGGAGGACGCACGGCTTGTTGCCCCGCATTCCCACTTTCCAAAGGCGGGCGACATCCATTCATTGTTTAGGGACGTCTGATCCTTGATCGAAACCAGGATGATGGGATGTCAGTTCTTTCTTCCGTGGATTCCTCCTCGGATCTCATCACCTAGTCCGGGTATCCCTCATAGATTTAAGATGGGTTCGTGAATCTTGTTCCCAGCGCCATATCTTCATGAAAGTTGGTTAATTAAACTAATTCTTCCATGACATTCCATGGGGTCCTGAAATGGAAGCAACCTTCAGTCGGAGTAGATGACCACATCAGGCATGTCGGGGCATCTTTGGATGCGTGGACATCGGGGAACCTGTATTCTTCCTCATAAGAGGGTATCTCAAGGGTGCAGAACATGAGGCATCCCGCATCGGATGAGGGGAATCATATTCCATAGGCATGTCTCTGAGGTTTTCCTCAACTTCCGTTGTTTAACACGGGGTATGCCGTGAGTTTAACATCTTGCGGAGATGGTTACGCCAAGGGCGTGTCTTATGAGGTTTTCCTCAGATTCCCATGTTTAACACGGGGTATGCCGCGTGTTTAACATCTAGCGGAGATGGGTACGCCAAGGGCGTGTCTTTTGAGGTTTTCCTCAGCTTACCATGTTTAACACGGTGTATGGAACGAGTTTAACGTCTGGCGGAGATGGTGTGAGAGTGATCAGAACGTCCCATAGAGACGGATCAGATTGGTACATCCCAAGGAGGGAACACCTGGAAGATGAATGGATCAAAACGCCCATTGAGGACGGATCCAAGGTGGTGCGCCCCATGTAGGGGAGATGTCACACCGTGGCTGATCTAAACACCACTGAGGGAGGATCAGGGAGAGTGCACCCTAAAATGGGGGACACCGGGGTTTACCATTGGATGGGATTGAGCCTCGTGGAGGTTTACTACGTACCCTGTTTAGAGGACTCGGATCAAAACCCACATAGTTTGAAGGGGTGATGATCCGGGGTGTACATAAAGGACAAAGACCCAGATACATGATGGGGCTTATGCATGGTTAGATGCTCGGGTGCCGCAGGGAGCAGCGCTGGGATGAATGGCATGATCTCACCGGGATGTGGCGGCCCGGGTAAGAATCATGATGGGTGGTGGATGGATTAATGAAATGAAGGGGGAATGAAATGGGACCATCGTAAGGGAAACAATGTATTTGGGATTGAGCCTTGAAGAGGCTTCTTACGTATCCCCAAGGAAGGGAATCAAAGTCCACGTAGTTCGATGGTATGGGGCTTATGCAAGGGTGCTGCCCTTGTGCCACTATGAAGCGGTAATGGTGGATGGAGCTTACGCAAGGGTGCTTCCCATGGTGGTATTATGGTTACTCACTGAGGCGGACCAAAGTGGTATGGGGCTTATGCTCTGAGGCGACCCAAAGTGGTATGAGGCTTACGCTCTGAGGCGGCCCATGGTGGTATGGGGCTTACGCTCTCAGGCGGCCCAAATTGGTATGGGGCTTACGCTCTGAGGTGGCCCAAAGTTGTATGGGGATTACGCTCTGAGGAGGCCCAAAGTGGTATGGGGATTACGCTCTGAGGCGGCCGAAAGTGGTATGGGGCTTAGGCTCTGAGGTGGCCCAAAGTGGTATGGGGCTTACGCTCTGAGGCGGCCCAAAGTGGTATGGGGATTATGCTCTGAGGTGGCCCAAAGTGGTATGTGTCTTATGCCCTGAGGCGGCCCAAAGAGGTATGGGGCTTATGCTCTGAGGCTGCCCAAAGTGGTATGGGGATTACGCTCTGAGGAAGCCCAAAGTGGTATGGGGATTACGCTCTGAGGCGGCCCATGGTGGTATGGACCGACGTGAAGAGGTTGGAATGACCGGGTGGTGGGCTTGAACCTTGTGGAGGCTTCCTACGTATCCCCGTGGCAGGGAATCAAATTCCACATAGTTCGGGATGGTATGGGGCTGATGCAAGGGTGCTGCCCATGTGCCACTATGAAGCGACAATGGTGGATGGGGCTTATGCAAGGGTGCTGCCCATGGGCCGCTATGGAGCAGCAATTCTGAATGGGGCTTACGCAAGGGTGCTGCCCATGTGCCGGTATGGAGCGGCAATTATGGATGGGGATTATGCAAGGGTACTTCCCACAATGTCTTCCTCATGTCTGGCCGTGAGGGCATCCCAACTTACTGGTGGGTTGAGGTAATCACCTATGTGCTAGAGCACAAGAGGGATAACACCAAGGGCATTTGAATCGGTCCGAATAAAGGGGGATGAAAAGTGTAAATCACATGCCCGACATTCGGAAACGGTGAAGGTGGCGTGGTGATGGAGGATAACTGTTGACCGTGGCGGAAACACAACATCCATATCACGTTAGCCAGAAATGAGGACAAACAAATGAGGGTTGACTGCTGACCGTGTTCGAAACACAGGACCTGACTCAAAGTGTTGTCCAAAGTCTTCCAGGGCATTGGCCCAGGACAGAAGGCGAACCATGGTTCAATCATCTATACTGTTACAGTAGGCAGACCATGGGTAAATCATCCACACTGTTACAGCAGGCGGACCACCGGTCAATCATCCATACTGTTACAACAGGCGGACCATAGGTCTATCATCCATACTATTAGAGCAGGCGTACTAGAAGTCAATCATCCATACTGTTACAGCAGGCGGAACAGAGGTCAATCATCTACACTATTACAGCAGGCGGACTAGAGGTCAATCATCCATACTTTTACAGCAGGCGGACCACATGTCAATCATCCATACCGTCAGGGGGTCCCATCAGACATGGAAGTGGATGACGATCTGAATGAAGGACACGCAATGCGTGAGGTGGAGTGATGGAATGTTTGAATAGATTCCAATGCTCTTGAAGGTATGCCACTGTGATCATGGCATAATGCATCTTATACTTGGAGCATAAGACATCTCTTGTTTGGAGCAAGAGACATCCCATGCTTGAAACATAGGGATTACTATAGTTTAGATTCATGTAGAGAGGAGTGTTTCCATAAGGCACCTAGAACGGTTGGTGTTGGGTTTTACGCAAGGGCATCCCTTTCTGGTTCATGCTGGCATAAGAGCCAGGTGATAGGGTTTGGAGGAGTTTCCTGAGGATTGGTTCGTCTCAGGGTACTCTGGAAATTGATGATGAGAATCTCGACTCACGACACATGAAAGGGACCGAGAAGAATATGCCAACTCAAGGTATTTCATGGTGTACAGAGGAGTATCTCAAATTATGCTATTCTATAGGTAGAAAAACGCTACGCATAAGGGTGCAATGGAAAACCCCGACGTCCCGGCCCAAGAAGTTCATTTTGCGACTCTCCATTTTTTATGGGGTTCTGTGATGGTAGCGAAGGGACTGGCCCAGAGGCCCGGGACCACAGCCCGACACTGACCCCGAGCGGGGTTGCGGGGGTGCAGCCCCTACGGTATGGACCAGTGGGTGCAGGCCTGAACACTTTTGCGTGTAAATAGGGCAGACATGCACACAATTGGGGCTCTTGCACAGAAAACACCGGGTCGGTGCGCAATAGGGGCGTGGCACGAGCAATAGGTGTGGCGGGCACACAATACCGGAGCCGGGCGCGCAATACCAGAGCCTGGTGCGCAATAGGAGGCGGCGCTCGCAATACCGGATGTGGGAACGCAATAGGAGGCGGCACGCACAATACGGGATGCGGGCGCACAATAGGAGGCGGCACGCACAAAATGGAAGGAATTGCGGGCAATAGGGATGCCTTGTGCGGAAAAGGAAGTGGTGCACGCAATAGGGAAGGCATGCGCGCAATAGGACTGGTGCTGCACTGTCACGTGAAAAATCAGGCTCAACGGTACTGCTACACGCAAAAATTATGTGTTTTGTGGAAAACTGGGCAGGTTGGCCCTTTTCGCGCAAAACTAATGTTTTGTGCGCCGGAGGGGGGTTTTCCACACGGGCGCGGAAACTTCGGACTTTGCGCATCAGAGTGGCGGCCGACCTCCGGGGTCCTCTGCAAGAAGGGGGGGGGGGGGTTCCCTTGTATTTATAGGTGGAAACCCAGGCGATGGTGCACATAAAATTGCACGTGCTTGAAGTCTTTTCCGCGCTCAAGTCGGCGTGCGTAAAATTCTGCGCGCTCTAGTCGGCGCGCGTAAAATTGCATGCGCCCAAGGTGGTGCGCGTAATATTCCAATCGCGCGAAGATGGGAATGTAGTATTCCACATGCGCAAATGGTTTTCCACGTGAAACTCCATTTTTACGCGCAAACCCATACTTTTCCCCAAAACCGTCCCGAATGGCCATCCTCAGCAACCCAACTTCAAACATCCATAACTTATGATCCGTAACTCCGTTTGGGCTCCACGACCAGTCAAATTGAAACTTGAGGAACGATATATGCTCTAAGAACATCTATGGGGACGTTTGAAAAATTTTGAGGACACGTTTTCTGGCGTCAACAATGTTTATTACCCATGCATTATAATAATACAAGAAGACATGGTAAATGTTAAACTATTTAACTAAGAGTTAAATATAAAAGATAAGGTTAATATGGTGAACTAATCTTGTATAAAATTTATTTTTTGATATTTTTTAGACCTATACCCACCTTATCCTCGAAATAAATTCTTTTAGAGCCATTAGAAACTGAAAATGATTTTATAATAAAATAATATTTTGAGCTTTTTCTAAAGTGACCCTCACCTCTATTATAAAAGGTTACTTCTCCCTTTAATTTCACACCTCCAAATCCATTTGGATTGGCCAAACCCTTCTCAAATATCCTCCCAAATTCCCTCAATTAAACTTAGAGGCCTTAATTTTATCATAAAGCCATTCTAAGGATCCTTTTTGATCAAATCAAAAGGAAGCAGCCGAAGAAGAGGTAATAATTTCATCACCTATTTCAAAGTTATTTTATTCTTACACTTCTTCTTTCTTTGTTGTTTCCATACCAAAATAATAAATCCAATACCTTGTACATAATGTGATGTTATTATAAATATGGTACAACTATATTCATTATTATATCCATCCTATGAGTGACAAAATCACTATATGTGCGTATGTACGACTTACTATCTCCACATCATGGTGTAGTTTATTATTCAATACTTCATTTTTGGGATGAGTATAATAATGAGTTTAATTGATGTAAATAATAAATATAACATGTTAATGATTCTGTATATATAATATATCATCCAATTACATACTATTTTACCACTAATATAATGATATTGTCGCTCGTGCATACATACAACTTACCATCTCCACAACATGATAAGATTTTGTTCCCCATCGTAACAATTAAAGAATAATTTCCAATTGATGATTAAAAATAATTTTTATGAACTTAATATAATTCTGGATATGAATCAAATACATACTATCCATAACAAACACAACTTATGCAATAAAACATATAAAGGAAAATGAATCAGTTAACACTCGAAACAATGATACTACTAAAATATTATTAACAAAAAAATATTAGAAGATCATATATGATATCATATTTATGTATGTGATTATTTTATAATTTAATAACAATGATTTAACCATTATACATAAGTTTAACATATCCTCCACTAAATAAAAGTACAAGTTAAGTGTTAAATTAACAATCTCTTTATTTATCCGAGGTTGTTTTTATATAAGTATCTACTGGGAGTTCATTATCATCCACCTCTATGTTTCTTAAAAATGTAAATCAAAACATTTTTAATATTTCCTATACTATGAGTTAAATTCATTTATAACCATTTTGAATTTTTATAAAATGTTTTGAAATGAATCTTTCCGTAACATTCCAAACAAGGTACTTTATGACCTTTTTGACAAATTAATGAAAAAATATTTTTTTAACTTATACGGCGGATGCAACTATTTTCCACCATTATAACACCTTCAAAGCTTCCCTTATAAGATTATAAGAATATTTTCAAAATAAATGTTTTCTTTTATAATTACATGACTTTTAAATGACTTCAAAATAGAAATAGATATTTCTCTCAAATAGTTTTGATTTCATCTATGTCAACATCCTTTATTAGATTTTATGCCTCTTTTAAGTTTATTTATATTGATACAATCTTCCTATTGTATTAAAGATTTTGTGATATGTTTGAATATGGATGTGCTATTTTTATTCCATTAATGGTTTATGGTTAAAGTATTGACATTTCTTACGCTATTTTAATACAAATGTTTATGTTATGTTTCAACATTTTCATATGAGGAATGCATTGGACTTATTAAGTGATGGGTGGAGCCCGGTATAGCTCCTCGATGCATTTGTAGGTCTCATGAGACAAAATAGTGTCTTGGAACAAGGCATTGACAAAATATTTATTTGTAGTATTGGAACGAGGCCTTGACTATGTGGTTATGATGTTAGGAATTATGCATTCCATCATTATGAAATTAGATATTGATATTAAATATGATTATTCGACTAGTAGAATATCTATGTGAATAAGTAAATGGAATTATTTGATTTATCTTTGCCATTTTATGCTTAATTTTATGTTTATAAGGCTTGTGGTTTAGTGTTATACATTTCCTTAAATGTTTATTATTATTTATGAATGTTTATGCTATATTGTTATCCTTACTAAACATCTAAGCTCACCCCTTTCTATGTTTTATTTTTTCCCAGGATGCGAAGAAGTATATTATGACTAACTTGCAGGGATAAGCTAAGGGATATGAGTGTGTTCAAAGGAGACACAATTGTTTTTATTTTTTTATTTTCTAATGTAATGTTAAACTTATGTATGTATCTAGTACTTACAAGGCTACTAAACTGTTTGGTCTTTCAAACTTGATCTCTTATGATCATGCCAATGTTATGTAATAAATCACCGACTTTGGGTAACTAGGGTCGGGGCGTTACATCTAGTAGCTCTTCTAAATGAGATTATTAGAGAAGAAGAGATGACACAATATATGAATGGGAAAGGTAATATTCAAATTTAGAATGTACATATTTTATAGTAATACATTTATATATTTCTTGGGGAATTACATTTACATCCACCATATCATGAAGTTGATTTTTCCAATGATTTAATCTCGGATATCAGACCTATATCAAATAATCCCTATAGAACTTGTGCTATGTAATTAGAAAAGTTAACGAAAAAACTACAAGAACTTTGTGATAATTTATTTATATAGCCTAGTGTTCCACCTTGGAGATTCCCTATACTTTTCATTAAGACCAAATATGGATCTATGAGTTTTTTCATTGATTATAGGGAAATAAATTCCATTACTATAAAGAAAAAAGTATCCTCTTTACCACATTGAATACTTATTTGTTCAACTTCAAGGAGTTTAATATTTATATTTTTTATGGGTATCATCAAATATGAGTTAAGAAGGAATATTTTTCAAAGATAGTATTTTATACGAGGTATGGGAATTATGAATTTACAGTACTATCTTTTGAAATGAATAATGAACCCTAAGTTTTTATGGATCCAATAAATTGAGTATTCAAGGAATATCTTGATAATTTTATTATGGTATTTATTGATGATATCTTGGTGTACTATAAAATATATTAGGAACATGAGAATCACGTGTGAATCATTCTTGAGACTCTTAGAGATGAAAATATATATGAGAAATTTATAAAGTGTATATTTTTCCTTTAATTTTTTTTTCTTGTCCATATTTTATCCAAGGATAAAATATCATTTGATTTTATAACGAAAAAGTTAGTTGAATAATGGTCTACCGAGAGAATATAACCAAGGTATATAATTTCCTTGGTTTAGTATGTTACTCTCAGAGAATTATTCAATTTTATCCCTATTAGATAGCCTATTTACCAAGTTAATACATAATGTGGTTAATTTTATATGGAAAATAAAATGTGAAGAATAATTTAAATAATTCAAGAGAATATTGGTTAATGATCTGATATTGACTCCACCACCATGAAGCAATGGATTTATGATATATAGTGATATATCACAGAAAGGAATTAGGTGTGTCCTTATACATAATGATAATGTTATTTTATATGAATCAAGGTAATTAAATACTCATGGGACAAACTTTCTAGTTTATGATCTTGATTTGGAAGTCTTAACCTTTTCTCCAAAGATATGGTGACATTATCTCTATGAAAAAATATGTGAGATATACACAGATCATAAGAGTCTAAAATACATCTTTTCATAAAAAGAGATCAATATGAGGTAATGGTTATGGATCTAGATAGTCAAGGATTATAATTGGTCAATACACTACCACATAGGGAAGGGAAATAAGGTAGTAGATGCATTGAATATGAAATATTAATACGGATCCTATGTTCATGGATTTAATAAAAATAGATATGGGAATTATTAAGGAAGGGTAAACATCACCCCCTTTTCAAATGATTTAAAAATAATATTTATTAGAAAATATAAAATATTCTTAGCCTAATAATGAGAATTTTCAAAATAATATTAAATACATGAATGATGGGAAATTGATAGAATTATTTTATGAAGATGCTTTTATGAAATATGGAAAGAGGTGACGTGTTCCATCTTTACCTGAGATGAAAAAGGTAATTATTAGATAATTTTAATAGATATAATTTCTCTATACACTTTAGTAGTAGAAAAATGTATATGGATTTGAGGGAACATTTTTGGTGGGATAATATGAAGAGTGTAATTTCTAATTATGTATCAAGAATCTTGGTTTATCTATAGGTAAAGGCAGATAGACAACATCATAAGGGAGTCATGCAACTTCTACCTATTACTATGTGGAAATGAGATAATATCATGATGTAATTTTTAATTGGATTTTTAAATACTCCTACAAAGAATGATTTCATATGGGTTATTATTGGTCACTTTATAAAATCCACACATTTCCTCATTATGAGAGAATATTTACCTCTTAAGATTCTTTCACGGATCTATATTAATAAAGTTACAATACTTAAGGGTGCACCTATTTCAATTGTATCTGATCTTGATCCATGATTTAAATTGAAATTATTGAAAATTATTTAGAAGGCTCTTGATACCAAGATTCATTTGAGAACCACTTATCATCCTCAAACAGATGGATAATTAGAAAGGTCAATTCAAACATTATAAGAAATTTTAGGGTTTTTATCAATTTAATTTCAAGCTATGGGGGATTAGTATTTACCTTTGGTGGAGTTTTCATATAATAATAACATCCATTCAAGTATTCAAATGGTGATGTATAAAGAATTATATAGAAAGAGATTTCATACTATAACTTGTTGGGATAAAGTTGGTGAAATGAATCTTGAAGCCATAGAACTTGTGGAGGAGACAATGATGAAGTTAAAGACTATTCAAAACCATATTAAAGTATTTTGAATAAGGAAAAAGATATATAGATATATCTAAAGGAAATATTTGAAATTTGATATGGAAGATCACGTTTTCTTGAACGTATCTCTGTTGACGCTCCTTTCGTCACAGAATCTAAAGATTGGAAAAGGGGAATATCTGAGCTCAAAGTGATTCAACCTTTGAAGAAAACATCAAAAATCGACAAAGGCATGAACAGAGGATCAAGAGCAACTGCACCGCGCAAGTTATATCACTGTCGCACAAGTACACTTGCGCGACGCCCTTGGTCGTGCAAGTGACTTGCGCAACCTAAGTGATAACCGCCCGGTAACCGCCCGAGGTCTTCTCCTGCCTATAAATAGACCCTATGGGCCCCCCATTCGAGAGGATCTTTTTTCAGAAACTCGGATTGAAGCTCCCGACGCCCAAGTCTCTTCTCAAAGCTTCCAGAACACTTCTAAGGTAATTTCTTACCTAGAACAGAAGATCTAAAGAGAGGGAGGAAGGCCTAAGTGTTGAAACTCATCAACACTTGCGTGCCTGAGTGGCCAGCCCTTAAGGGAAGTGGTCACACTTGCGCGCCACCTCATTCCTTCAATAGAACTCGCGCGTCCCTTTTCTGGAAGAACCTAAAGAGGATTCTAAAGGGATTTATAAAGAGTCGCTCAAATATTCTAATGATGTTTGAGAATCGCGCAAGTACCCCTCATGTCACGCAGGTATACTTGCGCGACCAATACTTACGCACCACTGCAATACTTGCGCGCCTTTCAAGACTTGCGCGCCCCTACCTTTTTGGGTGCCCATCTTGCCCATTTTACCCCTATTAAGCCATCACACCTTTCCTTTTCAAGATTCAGTCTTCAAGACACTCTTCAAAGCCATTTATGGCATGATTTCTTGATTTGACTTCCTTACCTGAAAGGAATTCTGTGGAATATCTCTCAAAACCTAGTGATTTAAACATCTTTATGTCACCAAAGATTGAGAGTTCATTCATTCAACATCATCCTTTAAGATTAGAGAATCTTTAACCTGGGTCTCCTTTTTAGGAATAATCCCCAGTTATAAGTCCTTTAATCTGGGCATCCTCCTTAGGAGTAAGCCCCAAATTCTTAAAGTTCCCAAATATGGGCATCCTCCTCAGGAGTAAGCCCCAAACCTTAATTCCTTATCTTGGGCATCCTCATTAGGAGTAATCCCCAATCCCAATCTCAAAATATGGGCATCCTCCTTAGGAGTAATCCCAAGTCGCTTAATTTGGGCATCCTCTTCAGGAGTAAGCCCCAAACCAAGTCCCCTAACCTGGGCTTCCTTCTCAGTAATAAGGCCCAGTCATAAATCTTGGGCATCCTTCTTAGGAGTAATCCCCAAGTCGCTTAATTTGGGCATCCTTCTTAGGAGTAATCCCCAAGTCGCTTAATTTGGGCATCCTTCTTAGGGGTAATCCCCAAGTCGCTTAATTTGGGCATCCTCCTTAAGAATAAGCCCCAAACCTTAATCCCTAACCTGGGTCTCCTTTTTCAAGTATAAAACCCAGTTATAATCTTGGGCTTCCTTTTTAGGAATAAGCCCCAAGTCCCCTAATTTCTCTTTAACCAGTCCTAAATTACCCTTGATTTGGGTTTCCTTTTTAGGAGTAAAACCCAATCATAAGTCCCCTCGTAACTTGGGCATCCTCCTTAGGAGTAAGCCCCAAAATTAGAGTATTCAAATCTCCATGAAGCACATATACCTTTATGGACCGTGTTCATGGATTTTCTCTCCAAAAGTGAATCCTAAACCTTCATCTATCTGGGCAGTCATACATACATAATCCCCAAACCATTTCTTATGATTGCATCTTTCATGGAACAATTGTCTAAATTTTACTAATACCTCTTGTTTCTCACACCGAGCATGACTCACGTGAGCTTAGAGTGTAAAAGTAATTGTGACATCTTGCTTTGAGCCATCAATCATAAACATCATACCCTTATTCGAACTACGTGGGTTCTGATTCCTTTTTCCAAACAAAGGATACGTAGGTAGCCCATCTATGGGTTCGATCCCAACTCTAAAGTAATTCATTGTCTTTATGAATGACGATAAACTTCATGTGCCCCATTGAGTGGCTTTAAAACCAGCCTGGTCATCATAATGACCAAGATACTTTTATATAAATATTTTGAAGGATACCATTGACCAAGAATCTCTAAATAGATACAGATGATTCTCTATTGATGAAGAACCTCGAATACATATAAAAGATTCTCTAAATTTCTTACATATTTAATCATTTATTGTTAAACTGAAGGAAATCTCATTTTATATTTGGTAATGTAATAAGGATTCACGAACATAACTTAAATCTATAAAGAGAGTCCCGGAGTAGATAATAATTCCCCTAAAAAAGGTGTGATGAGTCCGACCTCCCATCCTCTCGACCAATGCAAATTCCTAAGCCTCATTATCCCACAAGATAATGAGCGCCTACCTTTGGAAAGTAGGTCCAAACGGATGTGGAATCATTGGATGTTTCCGGTTCTACAAACAAACCCGTCGGAAACCGATCAGAACGTTTGAATCTCCCATCCAGGAGGTCATCCCCGGATTCCGTGCGAAACAAAAAATGGTGAACCCGATGTGAATCCATAGCCAAGTTAAAGTGATGTTCTTCTTATTTGTTAGGCCCCTTGGGCCAACAAAGCAATCATTGACATGTGCTCATCCAAAAGATGTTGTGGCCGGATTCATCTTGATTATGTCTGTTATATGGAATAAGCACTCTTTTCTCAATATCTTCTACAAAATGGATTTCCTTAAATTCACCCCTGTGAATACTACTGCTGTAAACACCTCTACTGTGAGGTCTAATGCTGTAAAAACCAATGCTGGTACTCCTGCTGGAACGTCGTCCGCTCTGAGGATGACATCACCAACTCAGCGTCTTCAACGCTGGGTTTCTAATGCACTGGTTAAGGAGTACCGTTGAAACGGTACTATCCCAACTCTGGAGGCCGCTCGTCAAGCCCTCCAAGTTAGAAACTCTACCTGGTCGTCCGGACAATGGCGGCCAGCGATCAAGAAGCAGACGTTGCTGACTACAGTCTCCAACCGTTTCGGGTTGTTATCCCCGGAACGCAATTTCCATTCACTCCCTTACTCTGAGGAAGTGAATGAGCAGGTCCCGTAGGGCCTTAATTCAAAAAGATAGGAGTCCTTCCTGAGGTCTCCCATCAACAATCGCCGCCAGACTCGTGCGGTAGTGCACCCTCAACATGATGAGGGTACCGACTCCAGGCATTCAGCTCAGGTTCCTCGAACCCGAGCAGGCAAGATGAACCACTAGAGACGGAATCCGGTTAACAATAGGAAGGTTGTCATCCCTGCCAACTCCGAAGAAGTCCACCAACCTAACTTGGTGGCAAACAACGAGCAGGCACACACACCTGTCCGTTTTAATTTTGCTGTCCAGCAGACGCGTCTGGCAGCATCAAGCCAATCCCGCGAGGAAAATCCGGCGGAGTACTATAGGCAGGAACATACACCTGCTTATACATCATCAGTTAGTCAGCAGGCTCTCCTGACTACATATGAAGGATTCCACCAACCTAACTTGGTGGAAAACAACGAGCAGGCACACACACTTGTCCGTTTTAATTCTGCTGTCTAGCAGACTCGTCTGGCAGCATCAAGCCAATCCCGCCAGGCAATTCCGGCGGAGTACTATAGGCAGGAACATGCACCTGCTTATTCATCATCAGTTAGTCAGTAGGCTCGCCTGACTACATATGATGGATCTCGTCAACTGCGTTTGGCGAAGTGTAATCAGCAGGCACATACACCTGCTAATACTAATCAAGCCTACCAACAGTCTCGCTTGGTAGCGCACGGAGAAGTCAGTTGGAAACCCCCGACGACAAACAGGAGGCAGACTCAACTCTCTGCCTCCACACTTGAGTATTGTCAGGATTCACTGGCAGGAAAAGGAGGACAAGAGCAGGCACATACACCTACTCCAAACCCAGAATGGACGTATATCCCCGTTCCGGCGGCTGAAGTCACCAAACATATTTTATTAATGGTGAAACAGCAGAAGAAAATTCCTGCTCATATTCTGGATGCTTGCCAGGATATCATAACAGCTTCAGCATCATCTCAGGGAAAGACACATAAATCTATCCCTAGCAGTGGAGTGACACATCAACGATTCACTCCGGAACAGACACACACATATGTTCCAGTCAAAGAGGGTTATGGGGCATACTCCACCATATCATACGAACAACCAAGTCAGGCACATACACCTGATTTGAGTGGAGATCGTCAGCCTAACATGACCATCTTTCCTGATCAGGAACATACACCTTCTCAGAGCAATCACTTTCATCATCAAGTGGTTTCTAAAGCGAGTAAGAAGGCATCTAAGAAAAAGATCCGCCTAGGACAGTCAGTAGATCAAAGGCCAATCTGTAACCAAGCCTTGCTTGATGCTGGAGTTCTTGAAGCCCTCAGACATTTATCTGTCAGAATTCAAGATTCTACTCCCTCAATTCCCAATAACGGGAACATTAATTCTGAAGGTCTTCAACAGACACTTCCTCATGAAGACTTGCTTAATGAAAATTCGGTCAATCTTGAAGTTTCTTCTTCAGATGAGAGCCACAGGAACCCTCTATGTGGTCAGAAGACCAAAGAGCAAGAGATCTCATCTTTTGCTGTAACCCATTATGGTGGTCCTCCCCATGATGATGAATGTCGCTGCGAAAGTCCTCTCCGTAGTAGTGATTCACATTGCCTGGAAAATACTCCAGTGGACAATGTAGTGCCGAGAAAGCCCTCTTATCTTGAGGAACTTGCAAATGCGAAACCAGTCATGTCTGATGCTTTATCGCTAACAAGTGAAATACTTTCTCAATCCGAAGATAGCCCAGGGTGTAGGTCATTCTCTGAACCACCCCTAAGTCATGCATCTTCTAGTTTGATCAATGATCTCTCTACCAATCTTGTTGAATCCGATGAAGTAAAAAGGAAACACCAACTCTGGTCAAAACAGGTAGAAGAATCTTCATTTAATGATAAAGAGGAAATACTGAACATGAGGAAAAAACTGGCAAAAGGTGAAGTACCAGTCATGTTTTGGCCTTTGGCTGACTCCCAGTACGAAATTCCAAAGATGTTGATGGATGATGGAATCCATGATATTCGTCTCAACATATGGAAAACTCTTTGTCAATTAAAGAAGAAGGTATTATCTTATGATGAATATGAAAATCATCTTAAGATAATAGAAGGGATACAACGTCAGATTGATTTAGCATCTCTATCAGTCTCTCGGTATCCGAAGGCTGAAAAAAAATAGAGAACCCTTCAACGTTCATGCCTTGGTGCACTAAGAAAATTGCGTCAGTTAATTGACAATGCTCCATCTGATGTTAATATCAGAGGATGGGGTGTTCACGGAGAACTACATTTCACAGTGCTTTCCAGTCAGCAAAGCCCGCCGAAAATGGTCTCATGCAATGTTATTGCCCATGGCCGGCCACAGTCAATGGGCTTTTTTCATAATCAAAAGCTTGCTCAAGAACAGGCTTCAACTAGTTCCTCTAAAAATCAATCATATAGAGAACAGGTTGTTGAATTGCTCCTACATCAAGCAGGCGAGAATATTGCACAAGCCTCTCGTATGGAGCAAACACATCATCAAATGACAGAAGTCTCGGAAATCATCCAACGGTCTGTTGAACCAGGTGATAAAAATGGATACAGGTTAATGCATCCAGCTAATTTCCGAACTAAGATTCGCAAGATCAAGAGATCTTTTAAGAAGATCTCGGATGTAGCATGTCAAGAGACACCCCAGCTTGTCAGACTGGGGACTTCTCTAACCCAACCCTCAGAGTCAACAAATGGGATTCGAGGAGTTGAGCGGAATCAGCAGGAACATCCCCAATTCTCGAGACTGGGGACTCTTTCAAATCATCAATCCCCTCCTTAGAGAATGTCGATCATTTCTCGATTGGGGAAGAAGCCCAAAGAGGAACGAAGAGCCAAATTATCAGGAGATTCCCTCCAAGTTATAGCTCATTAAGAAGTTCCTAAAAGATTGAATCAACAAAAGGTAATGTCTCATTAAAGACATGAAAGAGGACAATATCACAGAAATGTTGATAGAAGAGATGCGATGCATTATGCATCAATCAATGTCATCAATGACGTTGTTGTTAATCCACTAGAGGAGACTCACTCAGGGGACTCAGATGAAGAGCGTCCTGCTCAAGAAAATGTACGCATCAATACAAATGAAGAAG
Source organism: Viscum album (assembly GCA_963277665.1). Lineage (NCBI taxonomy): Eukaryota > Viridiplantae > Streptophyta > Magnoliopsida > Santalales > Viscaceae > Viscum > Viscum album. Next base: position 372,496,191 of record OY728163.1, on the reverse strand, counting down.
GTGTACGTACACAAAGTTAAAGGATTACTCAGAACCTAGGTAATCCACTTCCCTCCCTCCAAAAGGTATCCAACAAAGGGAAGGGAAAGAATCAGGTTACATATCCTTCCTCTGGAGAAGGTCAGTCGCTCTCATTAGAGCAAAGGTTTGCACAACAGGAGGAAGAAATGAAAGAATTAAGAAGAATGAATGTAGAACTACTTCAGAGTAGTCTTCTTCTTAAGAATACTGAAGTCCGACAGCCGAAGGAATTTGTTGCAATTACTGAGATGGATCAAGAATATCCTCCTTTATTAGTACACCCTCAGAGGTCTAATCCTACGGGTCAAGCGCAACAACGGTTGGCAGTGCTACCATCAGTTGCAGCACCAACCACCACGTCTATTAAAGCTCCATTCATTGCACCTACTCAAGACCAGGTTCAACCGGATGTTTCTCAAAAGTTAATAACTACTATTGAGTCATTAATAGCTCATTTAGAAACTATGGAAGGGAAACGGGCACAAGTTCAACCTGAAAAGAAAGTTTACCCTGAATGGGTAGATTCAATTTCTCCTCCATCCAGCTGTGGAAACCCTGTTTTCCCTACTTTTAATGGATCAGGCGACCCTGAACAACATTTGACGCATTACGTGTCTTTTTGTGATCCTATGATGGGAACTCTAGAGCAGCAAGAAGAAGTGAAACTCAGATGCTTCGTGCGAACCTTGCAAGGACCATCTTTTGTCTGGTATACAAGCTTGCAATCCCGGTCAATCATTGGATGGGAGGATCTTCATCAAAAATTCCTTCTTCAGTTCAGCTCAACTTTTCCAAAAACGACAGTTTTCGATCTTACAAAGTGCAAGAAAAGGGAGAATGAAAGAGTCTCTGATTTCATTTCTCGCTGGAAGGGATTAACGTATTCCCTGAGTTTAGCACTCCCTCAGGAAGAGCTGTTGCCAATCTGTGTGGAAAATTTGCATGACGAATTACGCACGCCATTGATCCATATGAAATACACAGGAGGTTTTCGAGACATTACTTCAATCGCTCAGCAGATTGAAGATTCCCTTATACAGGCTAAGGTTAAATCTCGTGTAATTCCATTAGCTCCAGGAAGAAGAATGGGTAAAGAAGAAACTGCTACAGTTATGCTTAAACAAGCACCTGTACCTATATCTACTTCAAAACCTTCATCTTCTCGAAGGACTCCACCTCCGGAACACCAACAACAAAGGCCGTTTCATCCAAATGATCAAAAAGATCAACGACGAAAAAAATTTTAGGATATGAAGAGTAAAACATACTCTTTCCGAAATGAGCAAGTTCCTAGTTACTTCATTTCAGCTCTGGAAAAAAATTTGGTTCAATTACTAGTGCCCAAGAGGCCAAACAAGGAAGGAGATGAAGACCGTCCCAATTATTGTCCCTTTCATCAAATGTTGGGGCATCCCATCAAGGAGTGTTTTGTCTTTAAAGACCCCCTTCAAAAGATGGTCGACTTGGGACAAGTCAAATTGAAGGGTTCTTTAGCTCATGTAGCGTGTGTTACCGCTACAGATCCAGAGGAAGGAGGCGAGTGGCAGGAAGTCAGAAGCAAAACTGCGCAAAAATATGATGATTGGATGGTCAGAAAGACAATCAATCAGACCCATGCCATTTTGCGAACACAATTGAAGAAGCCAGTTGTGTCTCCTACAAAAGCTACAGTGAAGCCTCCATCAAAAGACAAATCCTCAAAAGGGCAGCGCAATTCAAAGAAGAAAGAGGAATCAGAAGAAGATGAGTATGTATCAAGGCCTAAGTTGTCTTTGACTCTGGCAGATTTCATTCCATCTACTTCAAAGCCACGGGCACCGCCCCATCAAACGGCACAGCCTAAATAGGCTAGTCAGGCAGGGTCTTTATCAGACAAAGAGTTAATCTTCGGTTCTGTTAATATGATTCAATTAACAGATCCATATTCCAGTCTTGATGAGCCTGAATTCCCTGTATCAAATAAGGGAATCCGAGGAAGTTCCAGAGGTTCAGGATACAGAGGAAGACGTGGATCTTTCCGAAGCCACTACTCCAATTCTACCCCTGCTAGCACTGTGTATGCAGCAGAAACTCGTGGTAGAGGTCTTCAGCGAGCTCAAAAAGAAAAAGAAAGTTATTCTGCCAATGGCCAACTCAGTTTTGGCACAGTTATTTTGGAAGACCGATTAAAGGTTCCATATTCTTTATCTCAGCAAGTAAATGGATCTAATCAATCTAATCTTTCAAAACCAAGGATGTTTCCAACTTCTATCCCAATACAAGATGCATCAGCTTCCAAAGCATCTGCTTCCAAGGTACCTACTAAACCTCATATTCCTGTTGGGAAACACAGACCTCTAGATCAAAATTATGATATATTGAAACACTTGGCCCAAGTACCAGCCAAGTTATCAATTTTGGATGCTTTGAATCTGTCAAAAGATCTTCGGGAAGCACTCATCGAAGCTTTGTCAAGTCCTCAGGAGTTTGAAGCTGAAATTGCTGCAGCTGAAGTCTATCAAATAGAGAATAATCCTGCAGAATGCCATGTAGTGATATCTTTTACTGATAAAGATGAAGATGATGTTGTTCATGGGCACATAAAACCTCTCTACTTATCTAGCAAAGTCAATGGTGTAGATATCTGAAGAGTTTTCATTGACAATGGTTCAGGAGTCAACCTCATGCCCATTCGTACACTTCGTCGATTGGGCCTCACAGAATCTGATTTATCTCCTTCTACCATGATGTTACAAGGATATGATAAAAATGAACAAGAAACACTGGGCGAAGTTACACTCAGAACCCAGTTTGGAGATCTTGTATCCAATTCGGATTTCATGATTGTTGATCAAGACTCAGCTTTCAATGTCTTTCTTGGAAGACCCTGGCTACATCAGCATGCGGCAATCCCTTTATCATACCATCAATGTCTCAAATACTGTTTCAATGGTCAAGTTGGAACATTGTATGGTGATAAGGCCCTGTTCAAGACATGTGAGTCTCAATACATTGAGGCAGAATTTTATCACATGAAGGGAAGAGAAAAATCTACAATGAAGGAAATTACCAAAGTTAATGCTCTATATGGTTTGGAGAAAATTCCAATAAATCCATTTACACATGTGAGTACAGATTATGTGTTACCTATAAGTAAAATTGACAAAATAGGCCCAAATAAAAATAATCTTATGGAAAGATCCATAATGTCAGTTACGGCAATCGAGCCAGACAACATGGGAGAAATTGGTAACCTACCAAACATTGATGAAAGCCTAAGTGGTGACGTTTTAATTTCATCTGTTGAAGTCCAACAAGTCTATACTTCTCCAATTAGTCCAGAAGAAGTTATAGCAACACCAGAGGTGAATAATGATGTCGATTCTCAGTCCATCATCTCCTCTTTATTTCCCAAAGAAGGCCCTTTATCATCAATAAGGTCGGAAATGGAAGCTTCTTCTTCAAAATATGAAAATTTTGATATCTCTTATGATCAAGAAAATTTTGTTTTGTTATCTACTATGAAAGTAGAAATGGAAGAAATAGCACATGATGAAGAGGAAGAGGAAGATCTTAGAGATGCTCCTCTAGCATTTGAAGAGGGTATCTCTACCACTGTGGATGAACTCAGAGAAATAAATCTGGGTACAGAGAAAGATCCACGCCCCACTTTAATTAGTGCAGCCATGACCCTTGAAGAGCAAGAGATGTATATTTCTTTTCTAAAGAAAAATAAAGATATTTTTTCATGGAATTATACAGAAATGCCTGGGCTTGATCCTGATATTGCTACTCATCATTTGGGTTTACCAAAAGAACATCGAGGATTTAAACAAGCCACGAGAAGAACACACCCAACCTATGCTTCCAAAATTGAAGCTGAAGTGGATAAGCTGATCAAAGCTAACTTCATCAGAGAAGTTCAATATCCCAAGTGGTTGGCTAATATTATCCCTGTAAAGAAAAAGAACGGACAAATTAGGGTTTGCATCGATTTCAGAGATCTTAATCGGTATTGTCCTAAAGATGATTTCCCAGTTCCGATTACAGAACTCTTAATTGATGCGACGGATGGTTATGAAGTACTTTCCTTCATGGATGGATATTCCGGATATAATCAGATCCGAATGGCCCCAGAAGATGAGGAATCTACAGCCTTCAGAGCCCCTCAAGGTGTGTTTTGTTACCGGGTGATGCCCTTTGGTTTAAAGAATGCAGGTGCAACATATCAACGCGCCATGCATCGTATCTTCAAACCTTTCTTAGGGAAATTTGTTGAATGCTATGTAGAAGATTTGGTGGTTAAATCCAAACAACGTTCTAATCACTTGGCTGATTTGGAAGTCATATTCCACAAGCTTCGACAACATAATTTGAAGATGAACCCCTTAAAGTGTGCTTTTGGGGTAACCTCAGGAAAATTACTCGGCTTTGTTGTACGCCATTGTGGTATTGAAGTCGATCCTGAGAAGACCAAATCAATCCTTGGTATGTCACCTCCTCATAATTTGAAAGAATTAAGAGGACTTCAAGGAAACTTAGCCTATATTCGGCGTTTCATCGCCAATTTGGCAGGCAAAAGTTTACCCTTTACCAAATTATTGAAGAAAGGAGTAACTTACCAGTGGACTGAAGAATGTCAACAAGCATTTGATATTCTCAAGAAATACCTCTTGAGTCCACCAGTACTCATGCCACCTGTTGAAGGAAGACCACTTATCCTCTATGTGACAGCTCTAGAGTGATCATTGGGGGCCTTTCTTGCTCAAAAGAATGATGCTGGGAATGAAAATAGCCTCTACTATCTCAGTAGAACTATGCTTGAAGCAGAAACCCGGTATTCAAGTATTGAGAAGTGCTGCCTGGCATTAATCTTTGCAGTACAGAAACTGAGACACTACTTGCAACATCACGAGGTCCAATTGGTATCTCGCAATAATCCGCTCAAATTCATCCTTAGTCGTCCAATGCTTATAAGACGTCTAGCGAGGTGGGCAGTTATTTTACAACAGTTCAACATTCAGTATGTGTCTCAAAAGGAAATAAAGGGTCAAGCTCTGGCTGATTTCCTGGCTGAACATCCTTCCATGGAAGACACGTCTTCAGATATTGAACTCCCTGATGAGGAAGTTTTCTCTATTCAAGAGAATCCTCAAACATGGGAAATGTATTTTGATGGTGCTTCCAGAAGTCCAACAGGGAAGAAAATGGAAAATCCTAAATTCAACAAAGTTGGTTTAGGAATTGTACTCATTTATCCAGATAAGGCAGTGTTACCTTATTCTTTTCTATTGTGGGAAGGTGGTACTAATAATGAAGTCGAATACCAAGATCTCATTACAGGCTTGGAGTTAGCGCTCCAAGCACAAGTGAATCACTTAATGGTGAAAGGTGATTCAGACTTGGTAATCAAACAAGTCAATGGGGATTATGCCATCAAAAAAGAAGAATTAATCCCTTTGTGTGATTACGTCAGAGAGTTAATGGCGGAATTCCCTTCAGAACCGACATTTTCTTATGTCCCAAGATCAAAAAATGCTCAAGATGATGCACTGGCTAATATAGCCACAGCTCTAGCAGATCCAAATCGGGACGAGACAACCATCAGTATTGCCCACCGTCGTGCAATTTCACCTTATGTTCAAGCCAGAACAGAGGAAATTAATGATATTAGTCCCATTCCTGAACCGTATGGTCATACTACAGGATGGATGACACCTATCAGGGAATACCTTCAAAATGGAACACTTCCACCTGATAGAGCCGAGAAAGAACAAATCCGGCAACGTGTGGTCAATTTTACTCTTTATGATAGCCCAAACCACCTAGAGAAAATTCTCTACAAACGTGGTTTTGATGGAGTTCTCTTCAAATGCATTGATGGTGAAGAGGCAATGGTTGTCATGAAAGAAGTGCATGCAGGAGTATGTGGTGCCCACCAGTCTGGACATAGATTGTCTGATCAAATTCGAAGGCTTGGATACTTTTGGCCTTCAATGATACAAGATTGTGTTGATTTCACAAAGAAGTGTCATTCATGTCAAGTATATGACAACTTCATTCATCAACCTCCAGATTTTCTTCATACAGCTAAATACTCGTGGCCATTTGCCACATGGGGAATGGATGTGGTGGGACCTTACCCTTCAGCTACGGCCAAGCAGTTTAAGTACATTCTTACTGCTACTGATTTCTTTTCCAAATGGGCAGAAGCAATACCTCTCAAAGAAGTTAGTTCTAAATGCATTGTTAGCTTCATCAAGTCTAACATCATTACTATATTTGGTGTCCCTCATACCATATTGACGGACAACGGAACCAACTTCTGTTCTTCTGAGGTGAAGAAATTGTATCAAGAATACAACATTAAATCCAACCATTCATCTAGGTATCATGAGGAAGCCAATGGCCAAATAGAAGCCTTTAACAAGACTATTTCAAATATATTGCAAAATATGGTGGATAAAGATAAGAGGTCATGGCCTGATAAACTCTTTCATGCTTTATGGGCTTATCGGACTACCACCCGCAATGAAACGTGGTCAACTCCATAGTCGTTGGTATATGGAACAGAAGCAGTCTTGCCAATTGAAGATCAATTGACCTCACTCAGAGTAGCCATTTGTGATCAGTTATCTACAGATGAGCAATCCCAAAAGCGATTTAATGAATTGGAACAGTTAGATGAGAAAATATTGTGCACTTTGCACCACTTGGAAATCTATCAGAATCGAATAGCACGAGATTTTAACAAAAAAGTTCGTCTTCGTTCATTCATTCAGGGAGAATTGGTATTAGTTCTCAGAACTCCAATGATACCAGGAAAGAAACCTCCCAAGCTTGAGCCAAAATGGGAAGGACCTTATTCAATACATAGGGTCTACTCCAATGAAGCTTATTCATTAATCTCAATGGATGGAAAACTCATCACGACTCCAACCAATGACAGATTTCTGAAGAAATATTTTGTATAAACACAAAATATGGTCCCCAGAACCAAGACTCTTACAATTGGTTCATACATACATGGTCCAGTATGACCTTAAAACTGCAAATATTGTCCCACACGATGTTAAACTGTGAAAAATTTCCCTAAATAGTCCAGTATGACTTTAAACTGCATCATCATCCTCGGTCCATGCATATGACCTTAAACTATTTGCACTTTCGTCCAACATAACGTTAAACTGTAGAAAAGAAGATGTCCCCGCAACATGACACTAAACTGTGCAGCACCATTTCGTCCTTGCTATATGACGTTAAACTATACAGCAGTGGTCCAGTATGACCTTACACTGCAACAACGTCCAACATGACGTTAAAATGTAGGAAAGTCCCTTACGTCTGGAAAGACATTAAACTACATAAGCACTTAATGGTCCAGTATGACCTTAAACTGCAACATGGTCCAACATGACATTAAACTGTGTTTCGTCCGAGATGACACTAAACTATATCAGTTCCCTTAATTGTCTAGCATGACACTAAACTGTAGTTCGTCCTAGCTACATGACGCTAAACTGTGCACCACCCTAATTCGTCCAAGGTGACATTAAACTATGTGGTCCATGCATATGACCTTAAACTATTCACATGTCTTCTTTCGTCCAACATGACGATAAACTGTGTCCTCTTTTGTCCCTACAACATGACACTAAACTGTGCGGCACCAGTTCATCCTTGCTATATGACATTAAACTGTACAGCAATGGTCCAGTATGACCTTAAACTGAAACTTCATCCCACACGACGTTAAACTATGAAAAAGTTCCCTAAATGGTCCAGTATGACCTTAGACTGCACGTAGGTCCTGTATGACCTTAAACTGCATCATCAACGGTCCATGTATATGACCCTAAACTATTTGCAATCCCTTACGTCCAACAAGACGTTAAACTATGACGTCCTAACTACATGACGCTAAACTGTATAAAAGTCCCTTACGTCCGGAAAGACATTAAACTATATAATCATCAAAGGTCCTGTATGACCTTAAACTACACCACCATCCAGCATGACATTAAACTGCACCATCCATGGTCCATTTATATGACCTTAAACTATTCTCCCTTTGTCCAACATGACACTAAACTGTAGAAAAAAATCCCCAATGCGTCCAACATGACATAAATGGTGTGTTATTTTGTCCTTACTGCATGACATTAAACTGCACAGTCCCCCTTTAGTCCAATATGACGTTAAACTGTATTGTCCCCATCGTCCTAACTACATGATGCAAAACTGTACAGAAAATCCTTGATATGTCCTACATGACATTAAACTGTTATTTTGTCCCTGCTACATGACACTAAACTGTGCAGCACCAATAGTCCTAATTGCAAGACTTTAAACTGCATGGTCCCTTTTTTTATGTCCTACATGACATTAAACTATGCATCGTTAAGGTTGTTGTTTCCTCTTGTTTCTCACACCGAGTATGACTCACATGAGCTTAGAGCAAACATCAACCATAACACTCTCTTTGGGCCGCTAACCATGTGTAAGTCCCAACAACATTTTTTATTAGATTGTTGTCCCCTAGAACAACTTGATCATTAATTCATTCTTTAATTGAACTGCACGGACTTTGATCCTTGCCCTCCAGGCTGGGTATGTAGGCAACCTCCCAGGGTTCAAGCCCGAAAAAAATCTCTTCACATCGGTTCACCACCATCTCATTTGATGTTGATTCGTGAAACCGCACCTAGAATCAATATCTTTACATTGATTCACTTTCGTCCTTGTTATATGATGTTAAACTATGCAACACTTTTGTCTTGTACGACAATAAACTACAATATTCTTTGATTTCCTCATTTGAGAGAGAACTATTATTGACATTAATTTTTCAATCATGGTTTTCATTTTCAAAAGACTACGTGCATACATGGTAATGCCTAAACTTTTTATCTTAGGTTAAACCATCATTGCACTAAAGTCCCCTTTCACCCTTCACATGTACGAACCAAATTTGTACAAAGGGTAGTTTTAGAACTACGCGGACTTGATTCCCATCCCTATGGGATATGTAGGAACATTCGAGTATCCCTCGAATCCAGTCCCAAGTCTTTTGGGCCTAACCCCAAATTTCACTTTCAGTCCCTTGGCTGAAAAGTCCTCATGAAAACACACACTGTGTATTTATTATTATGGTCCGAATTCTATGACCCTAAACTAATATCAATCATACTTTTGTCCTGCACGACGTTAAACTGCATTTCAAGAACTACGTATGGCTTGATTATCATTCTTATGAGATACGTAGTGAAGTCCAAAATTTCAATTCAGGACCCAGCCACAACATGATTATGGTTATCATTGACCTATGTATCTCTATATACATTAGACAATACCCATCTTTATGTGTTATAATCCTAACCTTAAATATTTTAAGATCTTCATAACCCTTTTCATGACTTCTAGTCACAAAAATGTCAAACTTCTGAGAATTCTTTTGCCTAACTATGCAACACATGCCCATAGGTGGCCTTGCATAAACAGTCCACATAACAGACTTGTCAGCCAAAAGATGCTATTTATTTGACTATGCAGCCAATGCCCTTAGGTGGCTCTACATAATTCAACCCCCTAACGGGTTTGTTGGATAATAGTAACTTCATTCTTGGGAAGAATGCCTCTTTTGTCCTTATTTGTCTTAAATGACGGTATGTAGGGATCTGCAAAAATCATCCATCCATAACATATTTGTCCCATATACTTTTTCATGATATGAAAGTATTCAAGTCTATGGTTTATTCTTCTTCCCTACGTTTGGGTCAGACCTTCGTAGGAGTGATATTCATCCAGTTCTTCGATAATCTTATCTGGAAATATCTTCTCCATATTCAAGTACCTCTTTCCATACAACAAACTCTATACTTTAGAAAATTTGAATCTCCATAAACTTTCACTGGCTTTTAACATTAGTAAAGTAAATTTCTGAGAGTTATTTTGCCTGACTATGCAGCACGTGCCCATAGGTGGCCTTGCATAAACAGTCCACATAACAGACTTGTCAGCCGAAAGATACTATTTATTTGACCATGCAGCCAATGCCCATAGGTGGCCCTGCATATTTCAACCCCCTAACGGGTTTTGTTAAATAATAGTAACTTCATTCTTGGAAACTACTTCTTCTAATACCTTTTATCTCTTTTTCATATCATTCCTCAGATTCAAATATTCTTAAGCCATAGTTTACATATTTTCTCTCATAATTGAGTATGGTAATATGTTTTCAGATAAATTATCAAGGAATTGAATCAATTTTAATCCATTTAGGTCAAAGCTATTTCGACCTTAAACATTAGCCCCTTTATGTCCGGCGTGCATGACTTTAAACTACCCACAAAAAAAAACAAAGGAACTCTGAATAAAAGTCAAGTTCCAGCTCACTAAACATACATTCTGTATGATTTAGGTAATATTGAGCAATTAAAAGATTCAATGTTTGTAGGGTTATTTGTAATAATCCTAGTAAAAATCAAACTATGCTTACTAGGCCCATTGGCTTAGGTAAATTTGAAGCAGGTAATGATAGAATGCAGGTACAAATGATTGAAGACGAAAGTGTTTTCATTGATACACAGGAGATAGAAAGACATCCACAGACTGGAGTCTCTTCTCTTTTTCAAGAATTAAAGAAGATTGTCAACATAAGTCTTCATTTGATGTATAGCATCCTGAGCCTTATCAGCAGTTACTTGAAGCTCGTGAACTTGACCAGCTTCACTCTTTTTAGCTTGCTGAAGTGCCTTCTTAGCATCTGTGATGGCTTTCATGCCATTCATATGAGTTTCATCCAATGGTTTATTAAGCTGATCAAGTTCCCCAGTAACAGCATCTAACTGTTGCTGGAGTTGCACCTGCTGGATGACCTTTTCTTTTATTTTTTGATTCAGATCCTTCATCTTGACAGCATAATCAGCTTCAGCTTGGGATACCGCAGCCTTAAATTCACCTATGTTGACTGACAATTTCACTCTGGTCAAATCGCCGCGACTTGTCTGCGCTTGCTCCCTCCTGAAAATGATCTGTTTCACCGCGGCATGGATCTTTTCATACCCAAAACCACCAAGTCCCAGTATAACAAATTGGGATGACAATCGAGGAATTTTCAATGGAAGCTCTTCTAAAGGCACCCCAGATATGATGTTCCATATGTTGTTCTATGCCTTACATCGTGAAAAGCTGAATGCTTTAAGCATCTCTGGATCTGATTCAATATCATCGTCAGAGCGGGGTATGTAATCTGGAATTAGTGCACTTAAAGAAGTGCCATGTCCTGCTTTTCCCCCCCTGATTTGTGCTTCTTCACTTTCAATTCCTGTTGGGGCAGAGGCTGAGGCCTCACCTATAGATCTAGTCATTGCATTTGATGGTCCTGAATGATTAATTGAAACATTTAGTCAGCTTCAAAGGATAACAAAAGAATAGATTGTCTTGCGAATAAAGTACAATCACAAATATTGTTATCCCTTACCCAAGGATGGTTCAGCAACCTGAGAAGACTTCTCCCCATCTTTCCCGGTCTCAACAGGATTTTCAAGATGGGTCTCAGGAGGGTTTATTGGGTTTAGCTCTACTTGAGCTAATGTTTCTGCAATGGTAGGGTTGACATCAATGTCCACACCCTCTTCAAGCATTGGCAGTTCAACAGCTTCTACGGAAGAAACTGCACATTGTTTTCAGTCATGGTTAGAAGTGTAAATTTCTAAAAAAAATTGGGCGAAGGGTATCACTCACACCCAAGGTCTTCTAAATCATATGACAACTTAGCATGATCATAAAATTCTTCGAAAGTCATTCCTTGATTCACCATTTCATCCAATGATATTTCTGAATCCTGGTTAGTCTCACCAGTGGGAGCATTTGCTACATCTTCTTGCTGACTTATGTCCTACAACCCCTGACCCTAGACAACATCTTCAACAGTAGGAGGGATACTGGGAATGGATGGTAGCTCTTCTCCAGGAGCAACCAAGTCAGATTGGGTCTGTGATTGTTCTACAGCACCCTCCACGACCTTTGAAGGAGGGTCAGTCCCTTCCCTTAAGGGGGAAATTGAAGAAGCCCCTGAAATCCTCAGAAATATGAGTAACCATATGATTATGGGTATAAGCTCATGATTGTTCGAAGGACTTACCGCTGCTAATGAAATGTTTAGCTATAGATTTCCTCCTTCGTTGCCTTGGCTTCTTTTGTTTTTTCAGAGTATCAGCAGTCTCCCTTATTGGCACTTGGATTGGCGAATGGAAGGCTATGTCCAGCGCCTCATTCATGGCCTGCTGGCCTGGAGATATCTCGCCTGGTTCACGAGGAGAATCAGCAGCTGCCCTGATAGCAGTACCACCTGGGCTATACTGTGGCGAAGGAACCCCAGTTCCTTTCTTTGAAAGATGCAAGATGAAGAAAATAACTTCCTTAAGTAACAAAGCTTCAACTGAAATCAAGTTGCAAAGAAAATAAGGAAAGAAAAATTACATCTTCAGGAGCCATGTACTCTTGCCATTCCTCATCTCCAGAACCACCAGCCCCCTCTGTGGCGCCACGATCAATCATTTCCTTCACCCGCCTGGTGATAGGAACCGAGTCATCAGTGGCATATATGAGCATTTACAGCTCTCTGATGTATTCTCTCACTTCATTGGGGTTATCTCCGTATTGAAGATTTTTAGAAGCTACAAGATTTCCTATTCCAGGAAGTTGTAGACCCTCACACAAATCCAGCCAGGCAGTCTCAGTACCACAGTATAAGCTCTGCCATAGCTGAACAACCTCTGGTCTTAGATATAAAGGCTGTGAGGAAGGTCCTACAATTTTTGATTTTAATCTCTTCCCAGCTCCTGCAACTACAGATAGAGAATAAGAAAGTAAGACTTATTACTTTTATAAAGTAGCAGTGATTGAAATTACTACAATGAAATAACTCACCCGGAGTTGATGGAGTGGGTATTTTAATTCTGGCCGGAGGATTATATCGGGCATGAAACTGCTTTGCTGCCGGTTGTGCCTCATTATCCCCATCATGATAATCCGATGAATCAGTTCTAGAAGAGGAGTCTGTTGAACCTATTTCAGGTGGAGAAGCGTCACCTTCATGATTAAGGGTTTCTTTCTCTACAGTCCTATTCCTCTTTCCCACTTGATATACTGGGTGATTCAATATCCCTTTGGGGTATGATGCTATCCAGTGTTCGGCATAAAATGTAGTCAAATTATGTGCCGATTTTTCAACTGGTAGATCAAATACTACCCCAGTCTTCTCTCTTGATGTCAGTAGCCATAGTTGTCGAGCAACCATCAGATGTTGCTCTAACCTGACATGTACCAGAGGGGATACAACAATCTGTTGCAAACATTTGAATTGGCGTGCAAATCTATATGGAGCATAGGCCTCACATATGATTTCTCCATCAATCCTGGCTACTAACACGCCATCCCTGCAAGCTAGAATGTATGCCCTCAAATCCAAATGGGTTGTCCCATCATCAACAAACCACCCGGATGGCGGACTTCCATAGGGAAAGAAGTTGAATTCCTTAAACATGCTCAACCTTACTTTCATGTCATAACCATTAACATCTAATGGAGCAATTCTAGAGAATGCTTGCACTGACGGTCTGAAAGAGCTTCCAGGAATTTGTAATCCATTCTGTACATTGTAAGTCCTGAAGTGAGTGGCGATCCATCCCCACAAAACCTGGAATGGTCCCACTATTCTTAAAGGAGATTTACCCTAGAAGACATGAATTAAACTCCTGTGAATCTTTGCTAAAATGGGGGTAGCTAACCCAACCATTTTCCCTCAGCCAACTTTGCCGCAATGACGAAGGTCCCTGGCCTAACGCCTCCCTTCGAATCCCTGACCGGCAAGAGATAAACACTGAGCCACATTGCCAAGAAACCCACTAGACGAGTTTTATTTCGAATTCTTTGATTCACTTCATATCCCCACTTTTCAAACTCTCCTGCTTCTAGAGTTGGCCAGAATGTGCCAGGAGCTCCTCTCTTCTCAGGTTTTGGACAAGTGGTAGGACGTCTGGGCCTGGTATCCTTGGATTTCTTTTTCTTGGATCCTTTTTTTGGCTTCATCCCTTTCTTCTCAGTAAGAAACACATTCATCCATTCTTCCGGATGAATATCTTTTATAAAATGAGTTAATGAGGTCTCTGAACTCTTAAGCCTGTGGAAGATTTTAAATAATTCTCGAGCTAAAGCAGGAGTCTTCTCTGAATCATTCCAAGTCACCTTGGGAGGAATGAATTCATCATACATATCGCCCAAAATTGGAGCCCCTGAAATCTTGTGGACATCCCACAAACTGATACCTACTTCTCCATGAGTCAAATGGAAAGAATTAGTTGCTGGGCTCCAGTGGCTGAGTATCTCTGGCATGAAGTTATCATGTCTGTAAACATATGTTTGCTCAACCCAGACAACCTCATATATTGCAGCTCTCTTCAGATCCTCGATAAACTCTGCGCAAGTCTGTCGCACCCAGTATGCCCACATCCAAGTTGGCTTCACACCTCCCCCAGGATGGAAATCCCAACTTTTCTTCCAGCCTTTGGATTGATCCATTTGAGCATTTTGGAAGATTGAAGGATGACAATGTGGTTGAAGCTCAGGTGTATGATTTTTCAGATCTGGTGTGCAAGGGCTATGATGCATCACATAGGCCTTCTCCACTTTTCCAGCAGTTATAAATACTCCTCCACCTGAGATATTTGCTGAGGCAAAGTTGGTATAATTCTGAAACCATGAAAGTGGAAGATAATTCTTTACTTCTGGAATAATGACTTCTTGTAGATGACCATAGCCATACAACGGTAGATAAGTGCTTTGGGGAAAGTTGCGATGATATTTCTTCAGATACTTAGCCAAATATGGAAGAGTACTATCTTTGACAGTATAGTAATCATGGCCAATGATGTTCATCATATCATCTATCCGCTTGCTAGCCAATTCATCAATTAATACGGGTCTAAGAGCCATTACTTCTGCACAAAGAGTTGAATAAATTAATTTATAAATGAATTAATTTTTCACAAACTTTGTAAAAGAAATCAAAAAAATGGCTAAGGCATTAAGGTGCGCAAGTATGGAGATGTCGCGCAAGTATTACATGTGCCACGCAAGTTTTTGTCGCGCATGTATCACCGCGCAAGTCCTATTACCTTGAGATTAGCGCGACAACGAGGAAACAATGGAAAAAATAAGACTTGTGTGGAGAGAGCTCGAGAAATTCAGGATCAGATGCTATACATGGCCAAAGGCCATGTACTTATAGGATAGGAGGCCTATCTGCGTGCCGTACCCAGTGCGCTCAAGGCCTGCGCGGAGAGAACTTGCGTGCCACCCTCTATGCCCTGAAGACCTGTGTTCCCCTTTTCCTTTGGATGAGTTCGATTTCCTCAGAGTCAAATCCTCATTTCTCTCCAGATCCAACTCTGAGGGGGGACTTTTGTTGACGCTCCTTTCGTCATAGAATCTAAAGATCGGAAAAGGGGAATATCTGAGCTCAAAGTGATTCAACCTTTGCAGAAAACATCAAAAATCGACAAAGGCATGAACAAAGGATCAAAAGCAACTGCACCGCGGAAGTTATATCACTATCGCACAAGTACACTTGCGCGACGCCCTTGGTCGCGCAAGTGACTTGCGCGACCTAAGTGATAACCGCCCGGTAACCGCCCGAGGTCTTCTCCTGCCTATAAATAGACCCTATGGGCCCCCCATTCGAGAGGATCTTTTTTCAGAATCTCGGATTGAAGCTACCAATGCCCAAGTCTCTTCTCAAAGCTTCTAGAACACTTCTAAGGTAATTTCTTACCTAGAACGGAAGATCTAAAGAGAGGGAGGAAGGCCTAAGTGTTGAAACTCATCAACAATTGCGTGCCTGAGTGGCCAGCCCTTAAGGGAAGTGGTCACACTTGCGCGCCGCCTCATTCCTTCAATGGAACTCGCGCGTCCCTTTTCTGGAAGAACCTTAAGAGGATTCTAAAGGGATTTATAAAGAGTCGCTCAAATATTCTAATGATGTTTGAGAATCGCGCAAATACCCCTCATGTCGCACAGGTATACTTGCGCGACCAATACTTGCGCGCTGCCGCAATACTTGCGCGCCTTTCAAAACTTGCGCGCCCCTACCTTTTTGGGTGCCCATCTTGCCCATTTTATCCCTCTTAAGCCATCACACCTTTCCTTTTCAAGATTCAGTCTTCAAGACACTCTTCAAAGCCATTTATGGCATGATTTCTTGATTTGACTTCCTTATCTGAAAGGAATTCTGTGGAATATCTCTCAAAACCTATTGATTTAAACATCTTTATGTCACCAAAGATTGAGAGTTCATTCATTCAACCTCATCCTTTAAGATGAGAGAATCTTTAACCTGGGTCTCCTTTTCAGGAATAGTCCCCAGTTATAAGTCCTTTAATCTGGGCATCCTCCTTAGGAGTAAGCCCCAAATTCTTAAAGTTCCCAAATATGGGCATCCTCCTTAGGAGTAAGCCCCAAACCTTAATTCCTTAACTTGGGCATCCTCCTTAGGAGTAAGCCCCAATCCCAATCTCAAAATATGGGCATCCTTCTTAGGGGTAATCCCCAAGTCGCTTAATTTGGGCATCCTCTTTAGGAGTAAGCCCCAAACCAAGTCCCCTAACCTGGGCTTCCTTCTCAGGAATAAGTCCCAGTCATAAATCTTGGGCATCCTTCTTAGGAGTAAGCCCCAAGTCACTTAATTTGGGCATCCTTCTTAGGAGTAAGCCCCAAGTCACTTAATTTGGGCATCCTTCTTAGGAGTAAGCCCCAAGTCGCTTAATTTGGGCATCCTCCTTAAGAATAAGCCCCAAACCTTAATCCCTAACCTGGGTCTCCTTTTTCAAGTATAAAACCCAGTTATAATCTTGGGCTTCCTTTTCAGGAATAAGCCCCAAGTCCCCTAATTTCTCTTTAACCAGTCCTAAATTACCCTTGATTTGGGTTTCCTTTTCAGGAGTAAAACCCAATCATAAGTCCCCTCCTAACTTGGTCATCCTCCTTAGGAGTAAGCCCCAAAATTAGAGTATTCAAATCTCCATGAAGCACATATACCTTTATGGACCCTGTTCATGGATTTTCTCTCCAAAAGTGAATCCTAAACCTTCATCTATCTGGGCAGTCATACATACATAAGCCCCAAACCATTTCTTATGATTGCATCTTTCATGGCACAATTGTCTAAATTTTACTAATACCTCTTGTTTCTCACATCGAGAATGACTCACGTGAGCTTAGAGTGTAAAAGTAATTGTGACATCCTACTTTGAGCCATCAATCAAAAACATCATACCCTTATTCGAACTACGTGGGTTCTGATTCCTTTTTCAAAACAAAGGATACGTAGGTAGCCCATCTATGGGTTCGATCCCAACTCTGAAGTAATTCATTGTCCTTCTAAATGACGATAAACTTAAAGTGCCCCACTGAGTGGCTTTAAAACCAGCCTGGTCATCATAATGACCAAGAGACTTTTATATAAATATTTTGAAGGATACCATTGACCAAGAATCTCTAAATAGATACAGATGATTCTCTATTGATGAAGAACCTCGAATACGTATAAAAGATTCTCTAAATTTCTTACATATTTAATCATTGATTGTTAAATTGAAGGAAAGCTCATTTTATATTTGGTAATGTAATAAGGATTCACGAACATAACTTAAATCTATAAAGAGAGTCCCAGAGTAGACAATAATTCCCCTAAAAAAGGTGTGATGAGTCCGACCTCCCACCCTCTCGACCAATGCAAATTCCTAAGCCTCATTAGCCCACAAGCTAATGAGCACCTACCTTTGGAAAGTTGGTCCAAATGGATGTGGAATCATTGGATGTTTCCGGTTCTACGAACAAACCCGTTAGAAACCGATCCGAACGTTTGAATCTCCCATCCAGGAGGTCATCCCCAGATTCCATGCGAAACAATCTCCAAGGAAGGGTGTTATAATGTTTGAAAAGAAAGGAAAATCAATCATTAGGTATATCAGAAATTTTCAAATTATGGAAAGAATTAGAGTTGTGTATTACCATTTTTCAATGTAATAGTGATACTCTAAAGTACATGATGTGCTCTATATCTCATTATTAAAGAAGTATATTCTAGTTCAAACGCATGTGTTCATCTCTGAAGAAATACAATTGGAACCTTGTCTATCTTACTGTGAAGAAACTATGCATATTATTGACATAAGAAACAAGTGATGTGTAATTGGATGACCTTAAAGGTAAAGGTACTTTTAATAAAAATCATAAAATAGAGGAAAAATGTTGTAACCTGAAGAATTTATGAAAAATAACCACCTTGATTTTTTTTTATAATGTTATATCCTTGAAAATTTTAAGGGTGATGTTTTTGAAGGAGGGAAGAATGAAACCCCCAAGATTCAATTATTGTAAGTGAACATTTTAATTTCATGAGATTATAATAAAATGTACATTTTAAAATTTCATGGAACACAAATTCTAATTTTATATGATGAATATCTATTCTAAGCTTACTATGTAAAAATAAGTTAAAATGATTTTTTAAAATTTTCCCTTTGAAATATGATTTTTAAATAGTTGAAAATAAACTATTAAAAGAATACACCTTTTATTTGTAATAAAATTTCATAATACATATCATTAATCATGTATTAATTATCAATTTTATATAATTAAAGATAACACTTTTTGAAGGCGAAAATAGATATTTTTCATAAAACTATTTTAAAGAACATAATGTTTTCCTTTTTAATTATTTAAAATAATATATAATAATTATTTATTTAAATTAAATTTATAGATTATATATATAAATATATTAACTTTAATTAATATAATGATTATTAAAAGTTATTTAGTTAATGTAAAATCATCTTATGCTTGAAAAATACATTTTCATGAAATGCCATTTTTCATCATGTTTTGCAGGTTTATTTTAAAATTAATTTCCGCCACTTATAGGAATGAAATTAGATAAAATGGTTTATATATTTGGAATAATAATTTATAAATTTGGTAATTATTTCAATTTATTTTTTATACTAAATTTTAAAAATGATAAAAACTCATTACCACTGTTAAGGATAAAACAGGTTTACCAGTGGGGTTAATATAAAAAGATAAGGTCTAAATGACCTAAAAACATTTCTAAATACTATTGGTTGAATTTATTTAGACCATATATTTTCTTTAATTATATATAGAATCAATCTTGATCCAATTTTATAAGAAATAAATTTATTAACATTTTAAAACTTTTAAAAATTACAAGTGTGACACCCATCTCACTTATAAAAGGGCACCTCCCCCTTATTAACACCCCTTGAGACATTTATCTAACAAAAAGAATACATAAATCTCTACCAAAAATCCTTATAAACATTATATATGTTTTTTTGTTCCAAAAGGAAAACCCCATGGTTCTTAAGATGATATATAAAGGTTCTCTTTCAAATAAGTGGAAATCTTCTTAACCGAATAGTTTCATATTTATTATTCTTTTACCACATTCAACTATATATAAACCATTAAAATATAATTAAAAATATAAATCACATATAGTTATATGTTATTATGTTTATTTAATAATATTTACCCATATTATTCTCTATCAAATTGGAAATAAAACCACCACCTGTGTGTACGAAGGACAACATATCACACTGCGATTCACTGTTTCATTTTCACCCTTACACCACTATGAATAAACTAGTTTTGTATTTAAAATTATAAAAATAATAAAAAAAATTAATTCATGTTTGATTCAGTTATTTTGTGTTTATTACCCTTAAAAAGTGAAATGATACTTGTTTTTATAATTTTATTGAAGGTGGAGGTGATTTGGAGGGCCCATAATGATGTCTAAGAAAAATGGGCCAAACTGCGTAGGATCTATGCATACCAGTGGACTCATCCACACACTAATACCAAACTGTGAATCCAAATGGGATTTTTTTTTTCAATTGTCCAAAATTCATTGGGATACTTTTCATCGGAAGGAACCCAAGACTCATTTGGCCATATGATGGCCCAACCGACTGGATTTGTCTAATATATCGAATCTGCATGAAGTCAAAAGTGGTGTGATGTGATCTATATATATCTCAAGATATATTTATCCAAATGGTTCCAAACGTTCAGTGGATACATTAAAGAGGTGGGGAAACATGTTTTTAGTTTTTTCCAAAGCAATATTATACTTTCTAGTGGTAAAAAACAATGGTCCAAGTGGGTTTACACAATCTATGTGCCCAAAACCATCTTCCACTTTTCCTATAAAATGGAAGCTTTGGATCCTAATTTGCAAGTAAGACAAGGAGGAAAATGTCAGGAATTTTGAAGACCCAAATGTGTCCTATCATCATACAAGAAGTTCTGGAGGCCCCTATAATCATAGGGGTATCATGTATGAAGGAAAAGTTCCACCTGAGCTTCCTCCTCCTCCTGATGTCGAGCTAAATAGTGGACAATCATTTCGAGGGAGATACACACACTTGGGAGGGAGTTACAAAACTTGTTATTCTACTTGTATTTTGTAATTTTTGTGAAAAATATTTCAATTATTTCCTATCTTGAAATTTTTCTCCTCTTATTTCATTTCTACTGATATAATTAAGTGAAACACTTTTTATGTCAACACCGATTGGGTTGATATTTCAAGTGGGAATCTTGGGTTGTTTCAATTGGACAACACAAGAATACTTTATATCTCACACATATATGATATTTCAGTATTATTTGGTATCTCTTGTTCTATTATTGATGACCAAACCTTGACAACATTATTTTTGTGTTAAGGGTTGCTTCTTTGTGCATCATTTTAAGGGGTAAAAGGGGAATCAAGATCTTGACAACACTCAACCAAATAATTAAACAAAAACATGTGGAAGTTTCAGAAAAACGAACTTTCCAAAATGTTTAGTGAACATTAAATTATATCCTTCTCTCATAATTCTTAAATTATCACCTTTATCTATCAACTATTAAGCTCTTTAAATCATGTTATTATCTTAAAATTGTTTTCAAAATCACCCCCTTTTTAGTACTTTTTATTAAAAACTCATACTCTAAACCTATCAACGCTCCCTAATTGACGAACTAGGGTATTCCCTTTACCTTAAATAAACCTTAAAATCATAATCAATTTTACATGTCATGACAACATGGTCAAATTTTGGCATCGTTGCTGAGGAACGCTTTGGTTTTTAGTGCGTGTTTTTTATAAGTTTTTTGTAAATTTTGTGAATATTTATTTGTTTTATCTTATACCTTTACCTATTTTTTTTGTTCTGATTTATTTATTTTATAGGTTTTGTGCTTTAAGCTTTCTACTTTAGGAGACCTACTGACATTTGAACCTGAACCAGAGAGAATCTTATGTCAGCGACACCGAGACACAAAAGAGAACCCTTTGAAGGAGAACACACAAAACAAAAAGACTCCTCTTGATCATTCTTATTCTTCTTCTAGAACCGAAATAAAAAATTAAATAAAATTTGATAATATGTCTGAAAAAAACCAAACATTAAAATAAATAACCTCACTTGATGTCGATATCCAACCCACATACATTCAATTACTAGGAGAGATACCCAGTTTTTAACTAAAATATGGTCTAATTCATCTATTACCAAGATTACGTGGACTTCCTAGAGAGGATCTACACAAGAATTTAAAATAATTTCATACTGTGTGTTCTAATTTAAAACCGACTAATGTGGATAAAGAACAAATAAAGCTAAGGGAATTCCCTTTTTCATTAGAAGGTACTAGAAAATATTGGATTTACTATGTCAAGTCACCAATAAGAGGTTGGGCAGACATGAAACACCTTTTTCTTGAAAAATATTTCCCTGAATCTCAAACTGCAACAATAAGAAATGAAATATGTGGTATAAGATAATATCAAGGGGAAGCACTTCATGAATATTAGGAAAGATTTAAAAGATTATTTTCAAGTTCTCCATACCACCAAATAAGAGATCAACTTTTAATACAATATTTTTATGAAGGTTTAATTCCAATTGATTGTAACATGATTGATGTTGTTGTAGGTGGTGTGCTGGTAGATAATACCCCAATTACTGCAAGAACCCTAATTGAGAACATGGCACAGAACACTCAACAATTTGGTAGAAGGTCTAGTAGACCCATTCAAGGTGTCCATGATGTGAAAAGTACCAAATTCGAGAAGAAGGTGGGAAAAAAGTTTGAAGAGGTAAGTACTCTTCTTCAAAAACTCACTCTTTCCCAAGGAAAATCCCAAGATCCACCTCCCATCCATTATGGTATATTCTCTTCTGATACCCACTACTCTGACCAATGTCTTTAATTGAGAGAAACTTTTGAGAGTTGTAAGGAAATATTTCCAAGCCACCCCTATAACCAAACCTTTAGAAAAGAGCCATACTATCCATCAAACTTTGGGAGGAAAGAAAACCATGATTATATGAAAGGGGTCATTAAAACCAACCTCAATAACAATAGAACCAACCGGGAAAGAGTAGTCATCCACCACCGAGAAACCCTCAACCTCCACAAAGTCTATTCCAACCACCCCCTCCAAAACCCGAGCCTAGGATAGAATATATGATGAATCAAATGGCTTCCAAAAATATAAAATTCCAACAAACCACTCATGAAGCCAAACAAGACCTCAAAACCCAATTAGTCCAATTAGCTAACTCAGTGGGTGAAATTAAAAGTCATGGGTCAGGTAAACAACCTCTCAACTGGTAGTTAACCTTAGGGATAAAGGAAATGTTAGTGTCATCACCCTTGTGAGTAGAAAACAACTAGAAAATCAAATAAATCCTCTATTAGAGTCATCCCCTCTTGAGGAAACCTCCATCCCAACCATTAAAAATGTCCTAAATGTTGAAAAACCATGTCTTGAGAGAAGCCCTTCCAAATGAAATAGTGTGTATGTTGATGAGTCTCTTAGACAACCCATTCCTCTTTAATTTCCCAAAAGGGCCACCCAAACTTGAAAACAAAAGGAAAATGAACTCGATATTGAAATTTTGGAGACTTTAGAAAAGGTGTTGGTAAACATCCCCTTGATTGATGCCGTGAAGAAAATTCCACGATATTCCAAGTTTCTAAAGGATATGTGTACACACTAAAGGTGACGTCATGGAGATGAAAATGTGAGACTGGGGAGGAAATTATCATCATTAATAGATACATAACTTTCCACTAAGTGAAACGATCATGGGAAATTCTCAATTCCATGAACCATAGGGGAGTATTCATTTTCCAATGCTATTCTTGATTTGGGTGATTCTATTAATGTGATGCCTCACTCCATTTACTCTACATTGTAGGTCGGGGACCTGAAACCCACTGGAATTGTTGTTCAACTAGCCAACTGGAGTACCACACACCCCTATGATGTGTTATTGGATGTTCTTGTGAGGGTGGAAATTTTAATTTTTCCTACTGATTTTTATGTGCTATAATAGAAGATGATAGGATGAATGGACACAACCCAATTATATTGGGGAGACCTTTCTTGAAAACTGCCAAAAGAAAAATTAATGTCCATAATGGTACATTATCTATAGAATTTGGTGGTGACATAGTCCACTTCAATATACTTGATTCCATGAAGAAGTCCTCTGAAGAACATTCCCATCTCTCTGTTAATTCAGTTGATGTACTCCCTTCCCCTAAAAGAACATCTTCTCTTTCCCTCGATCCCCTCTCTAATTTTTCATCATTTATTTAAATGATAGAAAATTAATCATGCATTCATTTTTATAGTGTTTTAGAAAAATTTCATGCATGCTTATTAATTGATGATTTCTTGAACACTGAGGATCTAATAACCATTGATGATATTGATAATATTATAAAAGCTCATTCCTCATCTGAGGATGATACCATTGTGAGGTTAGATGAGATTAGTTACCTCTAACTTTCACACACACTCCCATCAATCCAAAATCCAACTGAATTGGAACTGAAACAGTTGCCTCAAGATTTAAAATATTCATATCTTGAGAAAAAACAAGCTATCTGTCATCAATGCTAGTTCACTCCCTCCTAATCATGAATTGAGACTGCTTGAACTTTTTAGGGAGTATAAACAATCATTAGGATGGAAACTGGTAGACATTCCTGGTATTATCCCATCAGTTTATACACATCATATTTTTTTAAATGATGAGGCTAAACCAGTGAGGCAGGAACAACGTCGACTGAACCAAAAACTCCTAGAAGTTGTTAAAAATGAGGTAAAAAAATTATTGGCTTCTGGAATAATTTACCCCATATATGACAGCCAATGGGTTAGTCCCATTCAAGTAGTTCCTAAAAAAACTATCCTTAAAGTAATCAAAAATGAAGATAATTAATTGGTTCCAACTCATGTGCAGAATAGTTGGATTGTCTGCATAGACTATCGCTGACTAAACCAACACACTAGGAGGGACCATTTCCCTTTTCCATTCATTGAAAAAATTCTAGAGAGGCTAGCCGATAATTCCCACTAATATTTCCTTCATGGGTATTCTGGATACTTTCAAATGCATATTTCCCCTGAGGATCGGGAAAATATGACCTTAACTTTCCCCTTTTGGAACATTTTCATATAAGAGGATGCCATTTGGTCTGTGCAATGCTCTGGGTACTTTCCAGTAATGTATGGTTAGTATTTTTTCAGATTACCTGGAGAATTTCATGGAAGCATTCATGGATTATTTCACTATTTGTGGATCGTCTTTTGATGAATGTTTGAGTAGTATTTCTTACATCTTACATCGCTATATTGAAAATAATCTCATATTAAAATATGAGAAATTCCATTTCATGGTGAGACAAGGTATATTTTTGGGACATGTAATTTCTGGGGATGGTATTCAAGTAGATAAATCAAAATTGGATGTCATTTATTCCCTACAACTCCCCAAAAATGTATGGGATGTGTGGTCTTTCCTAGGTCATGTAGGATTTTACCATTGTTTAATTCGTGACTTTAGTAAGACTACACTCCCACTCTCTCAGGTACTCCAAAAAGAAAAGGAATTTGTTTTTGATAAAGAATGTGAGGAAGATTTTAATAAGTTAAAATGGAGTCTCATGTCACCCCCAGTAATCCAACCACCTCAGTGGGATTTAGGATTTGAGGTCATTGTGATGCCTTTAACTATGTTGTTGGGGAAGTCTTGTCACAAAGGGTTGATCAAGCTCCAAATTTCATTGCCTATGTCTCACATACATTGTACCCTGCCCAAGAAAACTACCCCAGAACTGAAAAATAATTTCTTTCCATTGTGTTTGCCTTGGATAAATTTAGGTTATATATTTTGGGGTCTAAATTCATTGCATTTTTAGACCATGCAGCCCTTCTATATCTCCATTAGAAATAGGAATCCTAACCATGTCTCATTCTCTGTATGCTCCTCCTTTAGGAATTCAATTTAGAAATTATAGATAAAAAACGTGTAGAGAATGTAGTGACTGACTATATCAGTAGGATTCACCCATCCTCGGACATCTACTCATCTCCCTGTATTCCCATAAATGACATGTTTCCTGATGAGAAAATGCACCGAGTGCAAGATGTTATTCTTTGGTATTCTGAAATTGTAAATTATTTGGTAGCATCTTGCATTCCTGCTGATTTTAATAAAAACTAGGACAACCATCTAAAACATGAATCCTATTAGAGCATTTGGGATGACCACTACCTCTAGCATACATGTAGTGATAAATTACTTAGGAGTTGTGTTCCTGATTTGGAGTTTTAGTATGTCCTTATATTCTTCCACACTCTTGTTTGTGGGGTCCACTTTGGTCCCCAACAGACTACTCGCAAGGTCCTTGATTCTGGTCTCTTTAGGCCAACAATTTTTTTTTCCAGTATGCCCATGATTTTTGTAAATCTTGTCCTCATTTTCAAATAATGGGTAATGTATCTAAAAGAAATGAAATGCCACAACATCCATTGCACTTTCATGACATTTTTTATGTTTGGGGTATTGACTTTATAAGGAAATTTTCCAACTCCTTTTGTAACTTGTAAATTCTTCTAGCAGTTGATTATGTGTCAAAATGATTGTAGAAACGAGCTACAAGGAATAATTATTCTAAGGCAGTTGTATAATTTTTGAGAACCCAAATCTTCTATAGTTTTGGCTTACCTATGTTCATCATCAGTGACCAGGGTTCTCAGTTTTGCAACCGAACAATGCGATCACTTTTGTGTCGGTATGGGGTCAGTCATGGAGTGTCTGCTACATATAATCAACATACAAATGGTCAATATGAGGTGTCCAATAGATAGGTAAAACAGATTCTTGAAAAAACAGTTCAACATAATATAAAAAATTATAGTCTTAGACTCAATGATTCATTATGGGCTTACCGTACTTCCTTTAAAACTCCCATTGGCATGTCACCATATCGGCTAGTGTTTGGAAAGAGTTGTCACCCACCTATTAAGATTGATCATTAGGACTACTGGGATATTAAATAATGCAATTCTAGTCTTTATGGTGTAGATACTCAAAGGAAGTTACAGATTTAGGACCTAGAGGAAATGCGAAGATATGAATATGATAACTCTAGGATTTATAAAGAGAAAACCAAGGCTTCCCATGACCATCTCATCCTTCATTGTCAGTTCCACATTGGGAAGAAGGTCCTTCTCTATAATGAAAGGCTAAACTTTAATCCAAGTAAGCTTCGGTCCCTCTAGTTTAGACCATATACTATTGCTAATTTATCTCCATTTGGTGTTTTTTAGGTTCAAAATAAAGAAACCAAGCAAACTTTCACTGTCAATGGGCAGCAGCTGAAACACTTCCATGATTCCATTCTGATGTTCCTAATAGAGGAACTCTATATTCAAGAAGCAACATACCAATGAAACCCACCAGTTTTTATCCTTCCTTCCCAGATTCTATTTTATTATAGTGAGGAAACTGCACACTCTAGGTTTTCGGGGATGGGTATATTCTTGGGTTAGATAGGAATTTTCATCATCTTTATTCCTTTTCTCCTTTTAGCTTGCTGAATTGTATTGTCACTTTCCACCCTTCCTTACCTCTTACCATTGTTCCAAATTATTACCTTTTTCCCACTTTATCATGGAAAATGATACCCATTTAATCATGAATGTTATTTAAGATGCATGTGGAATTTTCATATTTCATGTTGTTTTAGCATTCAAAAAAAATCTGAAGTAATGCGCATTTGAACAAAAATTCAATACTTTTGTGTGACTTTCTTTTGAAATTTGGTTTTTTTCTATGATAAATGGTCATATCATTTTGAAACCTTTGAGAAGAATGGTTCCCTTTTTTGTTAATAGTTTAAGGAAAAATTGTGTCACTTAATTTCCCCACATAACTTTTCACCCAACCATGAAGTGTGAAAATTTCTCCTTAATAAAAGGTAAATATAAGTTAGGTTGATTTGTCTCTACTTTCCAAAATCATTTTCTATAAATTTGTTACTTATTCTATATATTTCATTACTATACCAGATTGACCTATGCATTTGTACCTATTATCCGACTATTGTATGCCCTAAAAAAGGGTTGTATATTGGGTAGGTCAAAAACCACCCTTCCTCGACCTTTGATCTTGTTATAACTATTACAATTAGTGTTGTGAGGAGATAAATCATGGGTTGGGAGAAGTGTGTGAGATTTGTTCCAAGTGAAACTTTAAAAAAAAATTAAATGAGGGGAGTGATGAAATGTGAAACATATGGGGATATCTAGGTTTGGAGTTTATGGTTTGAATTCTGTGAATACTTAAGTTAGTGAGTCTTGTAATTTTATTTCAAAGGATATAGGGTAGGTTTGGTGGAAAGGATCATATAAGTAGACAATTTTTAAAATAACTTATATTTACTCGATAGAAAGTGGAAACAATAGTATGAAATGGTTGTCACACACATGTGTAGAATTAGTGAAATGATTAACTTTTTAATCATTTTCTTTGATTGGTATTACGTAACTTTTGAAATTTCAATTGGATACAATTTTTGAGAAGTCTTTTTCCATGATCACAGAGAATAACTCCTCTATTTGATTTTTGATTTGATAACATTTCTATTAGGAAATAAATTTTCATTGAATGTTAAATCTTAATGAAGTTGGAAATATCAACATGCATAATTTTTGGAAATATTACTTTTCCTTGGAGTGAAAATATTTAGGTGTGGGGGTGTGATCGTACCACGATTCACTGTTTAATTTTCAGCCTCACACCATTGTACAAAACTAGTTTTTTCTTGAAAATTATAAAAATAATAACAAATTGAACTTCTTATTTCATTCAATTAGATTTTTATTACTGTTAAAAAGGTAAATGATAATTTTTTGATAATTTCATTGAAGGTGGAGGTTATTTGGAGGGCCTATAATGATGTCCAAGAAAAATGGGCCAAACTGCACAAAATCTATGCATACCAGTGGACTCATCCACACACTGATACTAAAAAATGCATCCAAATATGATTATATTTTGTGTAATTGTCCAAAATTCATTGGGATACATTTCATATTAAGTAACCCAAGACTCATTCATCTATCTTATGTCCCAACCAACCAGATTTCTCCAGCACACCAAATCTGCACAGAGTCAAAAGTGGTGTACTGTGATCTGTCTATATCTCATGCTATAGTTGTCAAAATGGTTCAAACATTTCGTAGGATATATTAAAGAGATGGAAAAAATGTTATAGTTTTTTCTAAAGCAAGATTATACTTTATAGTGGTCTAAAACCATGGTCCAAGTGGTTTTACACAATATGTGTGCCCAAAACCACCTTCCACTTTGCTTATAAAATTGAAGATTGAGCTCCTCATTTCAAAGTTTGTCCAATAATAAAATCTCTAGTATTTTTGAGACCCAAAGGAGTCCTCTCATAATACAAGAATTTATGGATTCCCCTATCATCATAGGGGTATCAAGGATGAAGGTGATGTTCCACCTAAGCTTCCTCTTCCTTACGATGTCGAGCTAAATGGTGGACGATCATTTTGAAGGTGCTACACACACTTGGGAGGGAGTTCCAAAAATTGTTCTTATAATAGTTTGTTGTAATTTGTGTTCTAAATATTTCACTTATTTCCTATCTTGACATGATTCTACTCTGATTTCATTTCTATTGATATAATTAAGTGACACACTTTTTATTTCAACACCAATTGGGTTGATATTTCAAGTGGGAATCTTGGGTTTTTCTGATTGGAAAATACAATAATATTTTCTATATCACACATATATGATATTTCATTATGATTTGGTATCCCTTGTTATATTATTTAAGTCTAAACCTTTACAACATGATTGTTGTGTCAGGGGTTGCTTATTTGTGCATCGTTTTAAGGGGTAAAAGGGGAATCAAGATCTTGACAACCCTCAATCAAATAATTAAACAAAACCATGTGGAATTTTCAGAAAAATGAACTATAAAAAATGTGTAGTGAACTTGAAATAATATCCTTATCTCATAATTCTTAAATCAGCACCTTTATCTATCAAATATTAATCTCTTTAAATCATTTTATTTTCTTAAAATTGTTTTCAAAATCACCCCCTTTTTAGTAATTTTTATTAAAAACTCTTACTCTAAACCTATCAACACTCCTTGAGATATGACATAGGGTATTCCCTATACTTAAAATCAACCTTAAAATCATTATCAGTTTGATGTGTCGCGACAACGTGGTCAACTACCGCCTCGAGAACCGATGTAATTGGTTTTCCAATCACTTCCTGACATAGAATGTCATAATGATGAAAATAATGAATATATATGATCTTTATGATATAATAATATTATATAAACTTAATATATAATATACTTCCTTACTATTCCACCTGTAAAAAATGATAACATCGCTCGTGTGTATGTGTGGAATATCACCTCCACAACGTGATGTGATTCATTTTTCATGACTTCTTTTCACAGATGATTCTACATATATATATAAATAAAATATTTAAGATTTTTATATCATGATTAAAATTATGGATATGTAATAACTATGATAAATACACAAGGAACAGAACATTAAAATAAATACATACATGAAATTTGAAGTAGTTAACAACAGAAGTAATGATAATAATGAAAGATTGTTAATATACAGGTGATTAGATGTTATAAGTGAATAAGGTATGATATTACAGATACTTATATGGTTTTGGTATAATTTTTTAATAAATAAAAATTTATTATATAGGTATTTAACCACATTCAACTAACTGAAAGAATGAGGTAAGAGATTTTATCTCAATTTCCACTCCATTGAGACATATTTAGAATTATGAACCTATATTATTTTATGTAGTGTATATAATGACCATTATATATATATATAATGAATTTATATTTATTAATGGTAATTAAAGTTTCAATCAAAGATTACTATTTCATGGGGCTATAATTTAAAAGTTTACGAATAGGTAATAATTTATTTTACTATCTCATCTTTTGAGATTTATTATATTTTCATTAAAGGAATATTATAATACATTATTCATAAAATATATCTATTTTCTGATAATTTTTATACTTAATGAGTATCCATGATTTCTTCCAACTTTTACTCTCTTTATAACTTGAATCATGAAAATAACTATTTAAAAGATAAATCCGATCTTATTTCTCTTTTTGATGCTGCATATTTTTCTTCCATGTCTATATTTTTACTAATTGTTTTAAAAATGTCATTTTTATTTACTAAAATTATTTATTAAGGAAATTTATACCATCCTTTAATTTTTATAAGGTTTTAATGGAATCATTCTAATTATTTATAAAAGGTTCATTTTCATATTTCTTTATAAAAATTCAAAAAGAATGTTTCTTTTTAATGTATATAACATTAATATATTTACACACCAATATAGCCATTATATTATATTTAGATTAGTCTATAAGTTTCATATGGTTTTATAAAGAAAATTATTTAATGAGTTTTAAATATATTTTTCTATTTTATTATATTCTCTAAAAGACTTGATTTTTTTCAAAACCATTATTCCAGACGAGTTGATAGTAATATGTTATCTCTTATTAATTTTGTAGTCATTAAATTTCTCTTGAAACATTCACTTTATTGTGATCATATTTCACTAGACATTATATTTCACTTCCATTTCCATATTCTTTATTACATGGGTATGCTTGATTCCTAAACCATATTATATTTCTACATATGGTGTATTACTATGAATTCTATTTGATTGACTAGGGAAATATTGATATTCATTATTCTTTACACAGTATATATATTTTTTGATAAGGCATATTATTTTTGAATTAAATTTTTAATTAAATATTTGTGGAATGCATTGGATAGGAAGTTACAGGCGGGACCTAGTTATTGATGGCCCCTCGATGCATTACTAGGTCTCATGAGTTAAAAAATAGTTAAATAACTTTATAAAATAGGTTTTTGGTGTATAATTACTCATATTTGAAAATATCACTACACAAGGACTTGATCAAGATGTCTAAAATTATTCATTTTCTTTAATTGAGAATTAAATTATTATTATCACTGAGATTATTACATTGATATTATCCATAAATTCATTTTAGGTTAAATTTATTTATAAAATGGATAATGTTTTTAGTTATTTACCTTTATATATTTATTTTGACTTATCAACTCATGATATCTTCTACTGTACACAATCCTTACTGAGTGTTTGGGTACACCCTTATTTTTTTACATTCACCAAGTTATAATGATGGAATATTTGATTGAATCTCAAGGATGTAGACTATTTACTTTTACAAAGTATAATATTTTTTTCCAATGTAAAATGGGAATTATTTATGTATCTGGTTATTCAATTATACTATACTAATCAATCCTTGGTGATGTAAATAAAATAGTTAACAACTCTAGGTTACTTAAGTTGGAGTTGTTATGTATTATAATTGTCTCCATGATTGAAATCAATTAATAATCTGTTTCACATATCAGATTTGAATAAGTACCACCCATATCCCTATCATGTGATGAATTGTGAAAAACATGTATTGGAACTTAGTGTATCTATGACTGAGATTATGGTTTGAATTATCAACTCCAAGGAGAAGGTTCTACATGGGGAGTCTATTTGGCTGTTTCATGTTTTATGGAAACATATATATGATTCATGTGGTACATGGGAGTGGTAGAATCTTATGAGGGATAAATGACTTATTTTATTTATGGATAAAGTATTAGATTTTTTTAGGGTATAAAGTGGTATGGTGGGGATTAATATCACATTCATGGTGCCACTTCCAAGTATTTCTTCCTTTATATATTATTTTAATCATTTCCATTTTTTTATTGATTCATTTTATTTTCCAATCATTGATACAAAGATGGAAACAACATATCTGGAGGAAAAACAACCGTCCCTACACTATATACCCTGGGCAATGGCTATTTAGACCCACCATGAGAAGCTCTATGACATGAAACATGTTGTGGTGGGTGGAAGAATGCACCTATCAAAAAAGGTGAGATCCCCTCACTATGGTGCTTCCCCTAGTCCTTATTTTAGATACCCTACTTTGAGGTGGTCATTATGCCTAGGTCATAGGGATCCATATACTATAGATCTCCATGTGGTGTGTCACGAACCGAATCTGGTCGACACCAAAACTGGCACCAAACCTAGCCTATGACATGACCTGAAGGGCGTTCCCTATCCCCAAGGGCTGGCACAAGTGCCCGGGTATCATTTATTTTTGTTTGGGAATGATTTACCCAAATATGAAGGCATAAAACATTAAAAAAATCAATAAACTGAATCTGAAAAATGTAAACAAAACTATGTTAAAAAAAACCAGAACTGAATACATATTTTTAAAGACAATAAAAGTGGTCTAAAAACAAATAATGACAACATAAAGACATCCCCATGGACTCCACATGAAAATGGGGTCATCACCCGCAAGCCTTCTCCGCAACTCCGCCCCAACGATGGGGACTAACACCCTGAACCACCATCACCCTTAGCCTTCCCTTTACCTGAGTCAAGCATAAGTAGGTCTACTTACAACCAAGGGGTGTAAGTAGGGTGTGATCCTAAGCCCAATATAATACCACTAGATGATTCCAAAGAGCATGCAATACAATGTGAACAAAATAAGCAATTTTAATACACAAGGTGAAATAGTGTTAAAATTCAAAGAAATGCAACTTTCAAATAAAAATAGTTTTCAATACAAGAATTCCAGTATTTTAACACATAAAATATACATGTGATCTACTTTAAAGTACTTCCAAAACACCCCACAACAAGGGTAAATACCACAAATCCAATGAGCATCAAAATCGGGAACACCCCTAAGCACTAGGTTGTCTCGGGCCCTATGTACCTCGTACCTCAGTGTAGAGTAACCATAGAAAAATCTGTTCTCGTGCACAAGCCACTAGTAGATAACATACCCATAACCTAGTGGTCCAAAATCATCATCCACATATTTTAGTTAGAGTTGTCGTTATCCAAATTCTAAGTGGAACAGGGACAAAACCCATCCGATCCACTAGCCGTACTAGTACAAATCCGCCTTACCTAGGTACCCAAGCTTCCCCTTTTGTGCTCAAACAATTTCAGAAAACAACACACATACTTTTGCATATAAAATTTCACTACTGGTCACAAACAAATAGTACAGTAGCTACACACATTTTATACCATTTAAAACACACAATAAAATAATTTTATTTTCAATAAAACAACCTCTCAAAACATCACATTGTTTTGCACCCAAAGATCTTTAAGGTATCCACTTTGCACACTATGTGAACACTTTTAATTCATTAAAACAAAATTTCATTTCAATACCCTTTAATTAAACCAACAATTAAGTTATGGGGAAGCCCAATGTGAACCAAGAAGTTATATCTTTTAAAAACCACCATTTTCACACAAACATGGCACTTAAAGCCCATTTGCTTCCCAAACACCATTTAAGAAAACTTTCACAGAAACAAAAAATAAGAATAAACATTAAAAACATGATTTTTAGTCATAATAAAGTTCAATAAAATCAACTAAGTAATTATAGGTCAGCCCAAAATGAACCAATGAAAGATTCGAATGAAAAACCCCCAATTTCACCAAAATTGGAACTTAAAATTCATTTTCATTATAAATGCAACTAAAACAAATTTTTACAGAGACATTCAAGGGAAATAAACATTAAGTTAACATGAACACATCAATCTAATTCACAAAAATTTCACACAAAATGGAATCACCTAACAAAGTAACAAAAACCCTTGAATCTCCGTGCGAAAATCAAATCGCACCCCCGCCGCACCAAGAGAGAACTAGATCAAACCTAAAACCACATAAATTGGCCAAGAAAGCCAAAAGTTAAACCCTAGGTTCGAAAACCTAATTTCTGGACATTATTAAACTCAATTATAACTGAAGAAACCCAAATAACAATGAGTTAAACCCAAAGTAATTTGAAAGAGGAAAGGAAAGGGCTCATTTACTTGAAGTATCTTGAAGTAATCACTCCAAAACACCAGTAGATGAAATTTAAAAGATCCAAAATTTAGGGTTCATTCGAAAAAGATGTATTAGGTCATTTAGAAACTATAATGGAGGAAAAATATTGAGAATTGAGAGAGTTATGAAAGAAAGAATTTACCTCTTCAAATCTGGGCGATTTGAGGAACCCTCTGAAGTTCGGCACCAAATCGCGATTTACCAGAGCTCCAAAGAGGGGAGAGAGAGTTCATACGCGTGGCTGGGTTGATTTGTCTTGGGTGAGACTTTAGATCACCGAAAAATCCCAAATATTGAATATGTTATAACAAAATAAAATTTATTCTTTAAACTGGAATTGGGCTCACGGTTTGGCCCAATTCATGAATACTCATCTATTCCTCCCTAAAACCTAGGTAAACCCCCAAAACAAAGCAAGGATGTAAATTAATTGAAACAAATACCTTTAAAATATGTCTTGTATGTGACAATTCTCCCAACCATAAAGAATTCCACCCCCGGAATGCCACAACAAGACCAGATGCAAAAGCAAAGCCCAAACGATAGACCAAGACAAACTTCCTTGCCACGTTTTCACCCACTTCAAAAAGGACGAACATCTCCAGTTGATCAAACGGAGGAAGATAATACTCTCACCAACCAAAAAGTACCCCACTTACATAAAATTATGAAAAACATTAAAAACACATCTCAAAACAAAACACCTCAAACACTACAAGATGACACTCAAGCAATCCACTTGAAACGAACAACGAACTCGGATAACGCTACCACAACATTACATAAACAAAACCATTGGGTGTTCTCCAACCCCAAAATTGCCCAAGTAACAAATTTTTGGATAGATATACTTGAACTATACTAACTCCTACCTAGAATACACCAAGGAGAAAACTGATTCACTAGTACGGGGTGACCCAATCTGGACATCCCACCACCAGGGACAACTCAATTTTCTTAGATAGAATAAGGATAACAATTAGGGAAGGAATGAACGGTCTCCCCATCATAAGGATTAAACTAAAATTATTCATTTTCCAAGAGAACATACACGATACCAATGATGGGTCTCCCCACCATAATAATGAACACAACTTTCCTTAAGAAAAAATCAAGAAACTAACAGGGGGCCTCGAACAGAATTCCCAGCATTAGGGGTAGATTAATATCAGAATTCTTCCAATGAAACTTAAATGATTCCCATTGTGGGTATACCCCAAACAAAACCCAACCATCTTAGATAAATAGTATTGGATAACAACAACAAAAACAACATAATTTTAAGGAGCTGGCATGGCCGCACAGTTGGTTCACACAGTTTGGGAAACTACGAGTTAATTGTGCGGATCATTCTGTCCAAAGAGGAAACTTCACACAGTTTCCTTGGCCAAGGATCATGGACATGCAGAGACCATGCAGTAGCTATTGTCTCTTATCACACGGTCCCCTGGGTTGGCACATGTTTACTTCTAACTACGTAAAAACTATGCACTTCAACCTGCCTAACCCAAATTTTAAACTTTTCTCTAAAAACACAAGGGACCCCAAAGGGGAAAAACAACTCAGGGTACGACATGGGAACAAGGTACTCACACCTCTTTCCATAAAATGTGAGAAATTGGAACAATATGATGACACCAGAGGTTTAAACTATTCCTATCTTTCATATTGAGGATATGACCTTGACCAAAAGTTTGAATGACTTTATGATTTCCCGTAACTACACGCCAGCTTCTCTCTGGGGCCTATGGCTGGAGATCAATGAATTGAAGCATCTTCGGCCTCGCAGTTGAGATTTGGAAACCCCTAAACTGAACATCTTCTTCCAATTCCAAAAATAATTATACTATAATCTCAGATGGTCTCATTAAGACATGACACACTTCAAATCCGCTTTTCCCCAACCCATCATTTTACCAAAACAAGAACTTAGAGGATGCACACACATCACCCCTTTTTTTCTTTGGATGATAAACAACGGAATGAAAGGACATATAGAAACACATTCTTCTAGAACATAGTATTTATAATTTCTTATAGGGAGACACACATCCAACAAAAAAATAGTGACTCTCATAAGATTGCACAATCTTCACCCTTATAGTCAAATGAACACATGACATCGCAAGGCATCACCGAACATAACCATTGTGGATAAAAGAAAACACAAGGAGAGGGACCTTTTACTAAGTCCCAAACAACACATGATTCTAGAAAGTGTCCATAATAGCCACTCTTGGCCAGATCTTGCACACTGGTGGCCTAACATGAACTCTTGCTTTAATGAGACTGACGAAAGACCCAGAGGCCCTTTAAGACATCATTCTACACTGACAACCGTGAACTTCATTGACCTTAGACAACGTAGGAAACCTAAGAAACTAAGGTCTATTTCAGCCTCCCACAAACACTCTCCCACTATAGGGGGATCCACATAATTGAAAAAGAAGTTGGGTAAACACAATCTCCAAACCTCAAGAATAAAGTCCTTATGTTGATCAACTGGAGGATCATCCAACGGTGAATCACCATAGGCCAAACATGAATCATACATTAAAACTTTATGGGGGCGTACCCTAGCCTACAAGAAAACCCAAGGACCCAACCAATCTGGTCATTTGGTCACAAAAGACCACAAACCTGAACCGAACACATGATGTGAGCCACCACATTGGCCTCCCAAACTTTTCCTCAAAAGAGACCACTGACCAACACTTCATTCCAACTTATCAAAGAAACACCAAACCAAAACATCGTTCAAATAAGAGGGGTTATTTAAATCGAAACATCCCATGATAATAATCCCGAAAACACATAATCCATACCTCCCAACCATACATTATCAAAACACAACACTTTCCTTCAAAAAAATTTATTTAAAAAAAATAGTGTTGGTGGGTTGCGCATTTACCAATGGTGTCTCATGAGCCTCACACATGCATGTTTACATTCCACACTGGGAACCCACCTCATATCCATCCATATTCCCAAATAAACCTATGCATGTGGTCACCCTTAAGAGCACCAATTACCAAAAATCAAACCTTTCCTCTTTTTAAAATCAAAACTTTTAACCACACTTTCCCTTTCTCAAAAATAATAACCATAATATCATAACCCAATTTTTCATCTCACAAACCAATTTAGAAAAGAATCTGTAATTCAATAAAAGCACATATTCATGCCTTTCACAATTGTTTCAAAACATTTCAACCCATTTCAAAACAAATCTAATTTCATGAAAAACACCATTTCATAAATCTCCATTTAATTAAGAACTCAACTCTTCTCATTTCAAGAAAAGGTTTTAAAAGTTCGTAAGTTTTTTTTGTTCAATAGTCACCAAACCCAAAATCCATCTTTGACCCCCACACAAAAATTCTAGAACACTTAATTCAATCCAAAACACTTTTCCACAGTTTAAAAGAAATTCCATTAGAAACATATTTTCAAAACCCCAATTAACATAGTTCATACTTTCAAAAGAGGTGTAAACACATAATTTACCCTTCTGAAATAATTCCGAAATTTCATTTATAGGAATTAAAAAAACATAAAACCATTTTCAATTTACTAGAAAATAACTTCACAAAAATTCACAATCCTTAAAGTGAAGTCATTTTTTTTGCTTAAAAAAACCAAGTTTCCAAGATTCCAAAACAAAGAGACACAAGACAATGTGAGAGGAAACTAGTTTCGGTGGGTGACTTGGACATATGGTTGGCAGCCATATTCCAATCACTTAACCATCACAGAGAGTATTCTAGGGAAATATCCACGGCTCCACATGGCTTGCCAGGCCCTGCGAGCTCACTGAGATTATTCACCCAACTCTCTTTTCATTTCCCATAGTCATCATTAAACCAATAAAACCAAAGGACTCAGATAAATCCATACTACCCATGGTTACTTGAATTCCATCATGAGGTGTGCTGGCCAGAAACACTACCCATGACTGAAATTTCAAGTCCTGACAATCCTAGCTCCAGACTATCCCGACTCTTCCCCAAATAACATGACCCAAAGAGCGAACCTCCTCTGATACCATTTTGTCACAAACCGAATCTGGTCACTGCCAAAACCGGCACCAAATCTAGCCCGTGACATGATCCGAAGGGTGTTCCCTATCCCCACGGGCTGGCACAAGTTCCTAGGTATCATTTATTTTTGTTTGGGAATGATTTAACCGAATATGAAGGCATAAAACATTAAAAACAATCAATAAACTGAATCTGAAAAATGTAAACAAAACTATGTTAAAAAAAACCAGAACTGAATACATATTTTTAAAGACAATAAAAGTGGTCTAAAAACAAATAATTACAACATAAAGACATCCCCATAGACTCCACATGACAATGGGGGCATCACCCGCAAGCCTTCTCCGCAACTCCGCCCCAACGATGGGGACTAACACCATGAACCGCCATCACCCTTAGCCTTCCCTTTACTCGAGTCAAGCATAAGCAGGTCTACTTACACCCAAGGGGTGTAAGTAGGGTGTGATCCTAAGCCCAATAGGATACCACTAGATGATTCCAAAGAACATGCAATACAATGTGAACAAAATAAGCAATTTTAATACACAAGGTGAAATAGTGTTAAAATTCAAAGAAATGCAACTTTCAAATGAAAATAGTTTTCAATCCAAGAATTCCAGTATGTTAACACATTAAATAGACATGTGAGCTACTATAAAGTACTACCAAAATACCCCAAAACAAGGGTAAATACCCCAAATCCAATGAGCATCAAAATCGGGAACACCCCTAAGCACTAGGTTGTCTCGGGCCCTATGTACCTCATACCTCAGTGTAGATTAACCATAGAAAAATCCGTTCTCGTGCAAGAGACACTAGTAGGGAACATACCCATAACCTAGTGGTCCCAAATCATCATCTACATATTTTAGTTAGAGTTTTCATTATCCAAATGCTAAGTGGAACAGGGACAAAACCCATCCGATCCACTAGCCGTACTAGTAGAAATCCGCCCCACCTAGGTACCCGAGCTTCCCCTTCTGTGCTCAAACAATTTCAGCAAACAACACACATACTTTTGCATATAAAATTTCCCTACTGGTCGCAAACAAATAGTATAGTATCTACACACATTTTATACCATTTAAAACACACAATAAAATAATTTTATTTTCAATAAAACAACCTCTCAAAACATCACATTGTTTTTCACCCAAAGCTCTTTAAGGTATCCACTTTGCACACTATATGAACACTTGTAAGTCATTAAAACAAAATTTCTGTTCAATACCCTTTAATGAAACCAACAATTAAGTTATGGGGCAGCCCAATGTGAACCAAGAAGTTATATCTTTTAAAAACCACCATTTTCACACAAACATGGCACTTAAAGCCCATTTGCTTCCCAAACACCATTTAAGCAAAATTTCAAAAAAAAAAAAAAATAAACATTAAAAACATGATTTTCAGTCATAATATAGTTCAATAAAATCAACTAAGTAATTATAGGTCAGCACAAAATGAACCAATGAAAGATTTGAATGAAAAACCCCCAATTTCACCAAAATTGGAACTTAAAATTCATTTTCATTATAAATGAAACTAAAACAAATTTTTACAGAGACATTCAAGGGAAATTAAAATTAAGGTAACATGAACACAACAATATAATTCACAAAAATTTCACACAAAATGTAATCACCTACCAAAGTAACAAAAACCCTTGAATCTCTGTGCCAAAATCAAATCGCACCCCCACCGCACCAAGAGAGAACTAGATCAAACCTAAAACCACATAAATTGGCCAATAAATACCAAAGTTAAACCCTAGTTTTGAAAACCTAGTTTCTGGACATTATTAAACTCAATTATAACTGAAGAACCCCAAACAACAATGAGTTAAACCCAATGTAATTTGAAAAAGGAAAGGAAAGGGCTCATTTACTTGAAGTATCTTGAAGTAATCACTCCAAAAAACCAGTAGATGAAATTTAAAAGATCCAAAATTTAGGTTTCATTCGAAAAAGATGTATTAGGTCATTTGGAAATTGGAATGGGGGAAAAATATTAATAATTGAGAGAGTTATGAAAGAAAGAATTTACCTCTTCAAATCTGGGAGATTTGAAGAAACCTCTGAAGTTCGGCACCAAATCGCGATTTACCAGAGTTCCAAAGAGGGGAGAGAGAGTTCATATGAGTGGATATGTTGATTGGTCTTGGGTGAGACTTAGAATCACCGAAACAGCCCAAATATTTAATAAGTTATAACAAAATCAAATTTTATTTTTAAAACAGGAATTGGGCTTTCGGGCAGGCCCAACCCCTTAGATAAAAACCCAATGAAACCCTGGTTATGGATTTATAAAAGCTCTAAATTACCTTGGTGGTGTTAATAGGTTAGGTTAGGTCAAGTAGGAATTTGAGTGGATGAAAAATGTTGAAAAATGAAAAGGTTATAAAAGATAAAAAATTTATTTTTTAAATTGGAATTGGGCTCACGGTTTGGCCCAATTCATGAATACTCATCTATTCCTCCCTAAAACCTAGGTAAACCCCCAAAACAAAGCAAGGATGTAAATTAAATGAAAAAAATACCTTTAAAATATGTCTTGTATGTGACATGGTGTTTTTCGGTTTACCTATAATAAACGACTAGATTATTCCAATACATGGTGAAACCTCAGCCACCCATTTTAGCTATCCCACATGAAGGAGAATCACACGATGGACCATGCAGACCATGTCATAGTGGTATACAATTTTCTAAAATTATTTTACCTTTTCCCTCTCTACCAATTTAACCCTCTTTTATCCTCTGCCCCTCATGAATCTATAATAATCATACATGAACCCTTTCACCTTATCTTCATTGAGTTGATTTCCAGTAGATTCCTCATCAATTTTCTTTAAGGAATCTTCAAGTAAGGATCTACTTTTACCTTATTATTATTTATTCTTCCTTCTATCTTGGTTTCTTTTTCTTTATTAGGCTGTTTAGATCAATGGTTTCCTAAATATGATCTAAATAGGTAAACCTTGATATTTAGGGATTCATTTTACTTCCATAGGTTATTCCTTCCCCATTTCTTCCAGGTTTTATCCATTTCCAATGATTATAAGTATTAAAGGCATTTGGTTCCATATCACACCTATGTTTTATGATAAATATGTGCTTTAAATGATTTTATAAGGGTTTTTGAAATTAATTTAATCTATATATGGTTGATATTATGGTTAATTATGTGTTATATAAATGTTTAAATGTTTTCCCCTTGGTTTGAAATTTAAATTGGTTTTAAAAACCTTATTTTAATAATTTAAAGGGAAATTAATTATGGATTGATTATGGAAGTATCTTTGAATTGAAATGGGATATTTTTTTAATGTCATGTGAATAGTTTTAAATGAAAATGGGACATTGGAATCTTGGTATCTAGGGGGTAAACTAATGTTAAGTATATGTATTTAGTTTATGATAAGTTATAGAATAAAAAAAATCTAAATGAAGTAATTGGTGTCATGGATGGGTGAAATAATACCACTAGGCCAATATATATACCCCATAGTGTGTGTATAGGATGCGATGTCTTGGGATGGGAAATACCATACCGTTAAGATAAGGCATGACCTCTTTAGTGGTTTGTGCCTGAACAAGGATTGACCATTAGCCTAAAAGTTGATATGAGGACCTAGGGGACCTAATAGCCTTAGATGACTTAGGTATCTCATGGTGAATGATTATGGAATGTTTAGTTTTATGGTATTGGTTTCTATTTATAAATTTATTAGGAATTTTACTCATTTTTATACATATCAAAGTTAAAAACTTATTTTTATATTACTTATTTCATACATGTATATGTTTTTCATCTATCAAGGGTTATACATGGAGAACATGATGGGGTTATGCTAGTCTAGTGTTTCTCACACCCTGCATACACCCATTGTGTATATGTAGACTTTTTCTTGATAGGATTAGGTCTAGGTAGAGTGTTGTATGGAGATAGTGGTATTTATAGATACTAGATGTTAATATTTGTGACGATGAAATGGTAGAAACTTTTCTCTCTTGTTATAAAAATATGGATAGAATTTATATTTAGTTTTTATTGATTTTGGTGTCTATGTATAACCTATTTGGCATCCATACCATTTCT
The DNA here is from genome assembly GCA_963277665.1 of Viscum album. Taxonomy (NCBI): domain Eukaryota; kingdom Viridiplantae; phylum Streptophyta; class Magnoliopsida; order Santalales; family Viscaceae; genus Viscum; species Viscum album. The sequence goes on along the minus strand of OY728163.1, from coordinate 372,453,527 downwards.
TTTGTACTTATATTTTATTTATGTGAATCATTATTTTGAACCATTTTATGGATAACTTTGTTAATATCATGGATGGTTCTAACCATTATTATTATTTTGAGATATTCTTATATTGTGGGATATTGTAAAAATATTGAATTTATGTATTATCTTTGGATCATAACTTCACAAATTATGGTAAGGTCATGCGAGGTTCGTGGTCTGGACCTATGTGATGTTGTATTGAGTGAAATTGTTCACAAGGTATGTTCTTCAATTCTAAAACACTCATTGAAAAACCATGGGGATTTTGAATACTACTTAGGCCTTTACATTGGCCTAACCAAGTTCCTAGTTTGGGGGTAGCTTTAGTTGGTTTGAGACAGGCTAGTTTTTCCACCTTGAAAGAACCACCTTCCTTTTGTTTCTTCAGTTTGGATGGAATTGTAAACTCTCCATAATATCACTTATTATCTATTTAGAAAAAAATACTCCTATTCTATTATACCATGATTAAGAAACTTGATCATAGACTTCCCATTCCATAGTCAATGTTCATTAATGTATTGAGGTGGTTGGGTAATATTTTTGAACTCATTTATATTATAGTTTAGAATAAAATATCAAAAACTTTATCATAGTGATTATAGAATGAGTTTTAGGGATCAATCAAGAATAAGTGGCATAACTAACCTCTTTAGCTAACTTATATACCCAATAAAATTGACTACATGTGTATAGACTAATTTTCATTCTAATATCTTTCACTAAAAGATATCATTTGATAACTCATTCCTCCCATGCCTTTCTTATTCTTAATTGAGATTTTCAGGTTATCTATCATCTTATATGTGCCCATGAATTCATGTTGATTTTGTAAATTATGTTCCATAGTCACAAAAATGTGGGTGGATGCTTCTAATAATATATTTATATACTTTTCATAAATATATATATATGTATATATCCATTTATTGAGTGACATTACTAGTTAGTAGTTTAGGATGGGGTTTTTCTAACGCATAGAAAATTCCTTATTAATTAAGAACTATTGCTAAGTTATAATACCAGTCAAAAAAATTAATTATATTAATTATATTTAATTTTTTTATGATATATTTCAGAGTTATGATGAAATATTATTATAATTACATTATATCTAAAACGTAATATTTTATTAGATGAGTATCTTGTTTTCCATTTTTTTAATAAGGACTTGTATTAATTGTGTTCCCACTAAAATGATGAACCCTTTTAAATTCATTATACCCATTAGTAAGAAAAGATCTATATTTTACTAATATATGGGTCTCTTTAGTTTTTATCAAATTAAATAGCTATTTAGGTAGGTTATAATGCCAGTTATATTGAATATGATTCTTAGATAGTTGAGGATACACCTCTTTTCCCAATCTATCATATGGATAAACTCAACTCCATTCCCCTAGAAACATAACACTATTAGGGTATTCTAGCTATGTGTCACAAAATTGAAACACAAAAAAATAGGAACCTAATCCTATTTGGGTTACCCATTACTTTCTTTCATTTCACATTATAATCTAGGGAATCCCAACATAGCATGTCCTACCCAGTTGGATGGTCTTGAAAATGTTTTCTTTCGAAGGAATCTCATAATTAGTATTTTTAAAGGGAATTTAATCTCACTATATTATTACAAGTTTTTATCATTACATGTATGTATTGTTTTAGTGATTTGTTTTTGGAATCATATTCCTACCACCACATTAATATGTTCAAAACATATTTATGTGAAACTCTTTACACAACTCAAATATTTTGTTACCCACCCAAACTAAAATCCAACCATATTATTACATATACAATCACAAAATCTTCATAAGGTATATAAAACCTTTTCATATAAATTATTAGAGTTATATAAAATAAATAATATGTGTAATATTAACCCTAGAGTGCTATATAGTCGAACCCCACTCTTCTAGATAAGACATAAACATCTAGGATAATGAGCAATTTGACATAATGTCTTTCCACCTATATATACTTTACTCAATATATATTTATATTTAATCATATTCATAACACCTAATATTTATAAACTACAATTGACTTCTTAATTCAAGATCATAACCCAATACAATCAAACATAAAGATAAATGAAAACCAAACCCAATAGCACACCTATAATGTAACTATTTATATGGATTTCTAAAAAATTATTAAAGTATTTTAATAGATTGAATTAAATAATAAATCATAATTCATAATATAAATAGTTTACATTTATGAATAAGGAATGGAATAAATAAATGAATTAATAATTAATATATTTAAACATTATATAACAAATTAAATAACATTTAATAAATAAATTATAGACATATTATAATTTAGGAATAGATAAACTCTAGAAAATCAATTTTATCCAATATGAACATTTCATATTAACATTTAAACAATATTAATATGAACACCTTCATGTTTCATAATATGATATATCTTATAAAATTTTTTATTATTGAATAATAAATATTTTTTATGTAAACAATTTACATAATCTAAATACTTGATATTTTATTTTATTTAAATGAATGATCATATTATCATCCAAAACTCCGTTTTGAATGGTTTAAATAATTTCAAAATAAGACATTAATATATACATTTAATATTATCTTCTATTATTTATTCATAAATTAATATAATTTTTTTATATTATTTATTTAAAATTGATAAACATTTAAAAAATTATTTATAATGTAAATCCGCTTTAAACCAAGATCAAATTTAGTAAAAAAAATTATTATGTTTAAAGCCACCAGAAGATTCGCTATAGGAACAAATTGGTGTAGATTTCTGATAATTATAACAAAAATAAATTTTCTATAAAATTATTTTTTAAATGGTTTTCACCAAGACATAGTGAAAGATATTTTTGTCTTAAATTCCATACACTATATCTGTTTTTGAATTTGTTTTGGGTTATGGTCATACTATTATAATAAGTATTTTTGGGTACTCTTTCGCTAGGAAAAGCCATTTTAGGCTGGGAAAATTTATTTTATTAATTTATTCGTTATTTTTATACCCCCCTTCAGAAGTTTCAATGGAAAGTGCATAATTGGTCTGAAATTTCCATGTTTTAGTATTAAATATAATTTTTTTTGGCATTGGTTGAATTATTAAATATTCAAGTTAGTTTAATATTTTAATCACAACACATACCATATTTATCAAAATTATGTAATTATTATATTTTTAGGTTTCTTATTCCAATTAATATAAATAATTAAACTGGATCATTGGCTATTTAGTCCATTTAAATGGTCATATAGACCACATAATAAGGCCCAAAGAATCATCTAAAAAATTGGACTGGCTATGATGTTCTATTTTCTTGGATCAATACAGAAGTGAAAATTCATTGATACTTCACCATAAGTCCAGATAAATTCCATTACAACTTGGATAAAATTTAAAGGCCCAAGTAATATTTAATGGTTCCCAATGCAAGCATGAAATTCTAACCCACAATTCTAATCAGGATTGAATAAAAACTGAAAAATTATTGACTTTTATACCAATACACTTTCCAAATTGATTTAAAATTTTGTGGGTAAAAATAAAATAGTAATATGATTTTTTTGAAGAAATGGTTATGATATGGTAGAATCTTATATCCCTAAAACGAATTTGAATTTAGACCTTGGAATAATAAGTGATAATTATGGACAATGACACATGGTTTAAGAAAACCTCCATATCTTTGGCTTCAAATGTCATATGGATGAATAATTTAGAGGGTGAAATTTCCACATCCATATATATAACATTGAAGAATAATATTTATTGAGATTATACTATCTTAATGGACAAATAATTGATCCAATTGGAGTGTAGTTTTGGAAGGAATAAAATTCAACCACCTTGGGCTATAAATACATTCCTCTATTCTCATTTTAAGAGGTTGGAACTTCAGAACTCAAGGAAGATAATTTGAATGACCATATCTTTGAAAACGTTCTGGGAGGACTTTCCATACTCTTGTTTCAACAATAGATACCTCTCCTACACTTTTCATTTCATGTTTGTTTTCATTTGTTTTCAATTTTCTTCATGTAAGTTTTTTTTCATTTCAATTCCATTTAATGAATGGTTTCCATTATCTAAAATACTTTCTTAGTCCATTTTTATGGATTTGTTAAAATAAATTCAATTCTATTAGAATAGCTTCCCTTATTCACTTTCTCATTCAATTAAACGTGTGTGTTTAACTCTCTTAACCATTCATGTGTGTGTTTGGAACAAAACTCTTTTATTATCTTGTTTATTTTCTTATTATTTTAACTCATCACCCTAAAAAATATAAAACAGATTATTAACCACCTAAAAATCTATGTAAATATCCCATTGGGGTGCATCATAACTTGATGATGTTAAGTGATTGAGATATTTTTCTAGTTTAACATTATTGGAATTAATATTCTTATGTAAAATAAGAAATTTTATGGACTAATGATATGTTTTGTTTGATGTGTGTATTCCATAGATTATTTAAACCACAAATACACATAGGTTCATGAAATACTAAACCTTTTATAAATAATAATTTATAATGATTAGAACCCAATTTAATTCTTGGATAAAATCCAAAACAATTAGAATTTATTATAGAACTAGTCATATGAACTAGATGTTAATTTAAAAAAATTCTTTTAAAATTTCATGGATATCATAATCTTACATACCCAATGATAAAACAACCCAATCATTATTAAATTGTTAAAAAATTCATCAATCAATCATTTCACACAATCATTGTAAACAAACCCCCATTCAAAAGACAAACAAAAAACTTTAGCTCCAAAATATTGTACCATTTTTTAGGATTAAACTTGAGTGCCACTACACACATTAGAGTATATCACCATACCTTTAAATGGTTGATAGGTGATAATTGACCCTACTTAAAAAATAAAGACCTAAAAAGGATTGGTAACTTCCACCATATCATGATGTTCTCCATGGTGGAGCTTGACCATTCCATAATGCTTGACTAACCATGATATAGAGTATTGACCTACAATAAATTGTTTTTTTATAAAAACATAAAAAGAAGCCAATGTATTTTCTATAACACTTATTCCATTATTTTTGACATGTTTCACATCCCATTATGTTTTGGGTCAACTATGAACCTAATTTTCCAAGGAAATAAATCACTAAGATATACTAGTGACACTTTATAATGCATGTTAGTCAAGAGGATGAGAGGTTAGGATCATCTCTTAGTTTTAATATCTTATTACCAACTATGTAATATCTAATATATTTATTTATTTTTCATGAATACTTTCTAATAAATGTACTCATTACCTCAGTAACAATACTGGTTACTTACATGTAAGTAATAAATTGATACAATGAATAAATGAGACCTTTCATATGTCTCAAATGTTCTTTATCTATCTTATATTTTATATTACAGTTTAAAGTTTCCCAATTGATCACTCTAGAATTTATTTCCATTCAGGGAGGTGGTAGGTGTTTCAGTTTTGAGATTAGGTCCATGATAGGGGATTCATACATATATTTATAAATGGAACAAAACCCACATATTTAAGTTAAACATATTGGGAGACATCTTACCATTTAAGGTTATGTGAAAGTATAATGGAGGTACCTTTTGAGGTTATGAAACCATGATCACGTGTGGATCCTTTTAATATTTTTCATCTCATACCCATTCCAAAAAAATTTAACATCTTATGAAATGGGAAATGTGATATGAATTTTAGAGATATAAATCTAGGGATATTAGAAAAAATGTTCCTAATATTGGTTGGTGTTGGACTTATGTATACACTACCATTTTGGTATAAATTGTGTATTGGTAACAGAGTATGTGGGTATGGTTGAGGATTACACATAACTAGACATGGAAGGATGATTGGACTCATGGGAAAGATAGAACCATAAGGAAGGGTTGGAGAATACACCAGATTATATGTCTTTATTAGGGTATATGATTTAGTCTTACACCTACTAGGAGGCTAACATAGATGTATATTATTGGGGTTTACATATGGTATGAATCCCACATTGATTTATATGATTGGGGAATATACCTATTTTTAGGACCTTTGGAATGCATGAATCATTGAGAGGAACAGAGGGAATATTCTAGGGAATAATGGAAATTGTCATACCTACATTAAATAATATTTTTCATTGAATTATTTGGATAAATACTCAAAATTGGATGAATATAAATTCCATAATATTCAATAGAATATATTTTCAATATAATTTATAATTAATTTTAAATAAGATATACTTTTGATGGGATTTATTTCTTCACTTCTGAATCTAATTAAACCTTTATTTGTACTATCATTGAGCCAACAGATCCAAAGTAGAATACCTATAGTGGTATCCAAACATGAAAAATTAATATTAGAACATTGATGATGGATCTCTAGGTTTTATCATGGAAAAACCAATCATATTACATTTTTCACCATTGATTGTAAAAATAATCCATTCAAGTTTGAAGGATTATCCTCTTATTATATCACTCTTGAGAGGGAAGAGTGGGATTACCTATTGTATTCTTGGGAGCTTTATTGAGAGTTTATCATAATAAAATTTCATTGTGCTCACCAATTCTCATCTAATACTATAAATGATATAATTGAGGTTATATATATAGGGTTAAAAAATTAGTTATTTCACAATGGAACATAAATAATTTCTAAATTCTAAGTGCCTCCTCATAAAATAATAATAATAGTAACAATAATAATAATAATATTTCATTGACATGTAATAACTCACGAATATTTTAATATCAACTATTAAATACAAAAAAATATATTTATTTAAATGATATTAAATAAAATATATTTTTTCATCTAGTACCTTAACTCATCCAATCAATACTCCAAAACATTTTTTGAAAAGTGAATAGTAAATATCTATTTACTAAATAAATATCATTATATTATCCATTTATTCAATAAATAAATATCATAACTATTAATTGGTGAAAAAAATATATTTTTTATCCATGAAATTGAATAAATAATTACCTGGTCAATAAAACAAGAGATAAACTATATTATATAATTACTAACTTGAAAATAATATTTATTTAATATTTAACACATAATATATTCCAAACTAGAATAGATGGTGATTTAATTTGTATGATTAACATAACCTAAATAAATATAATTACTTTATTTAAATAATGATATTTATTCTAATACTAAATTCTAATATAATATAATTGATATTTATGGATACACTTAGTGTGTGACCCTCTAGGCCTCTTTATCAATGACATTATGAAATTTTTCCTGAAGTCCAAGACCAGCGTCTAACAGTATGTTAAGGCACCCGTAAAGAAACAAATTAATGTAGTAATGTTAATACCCTTCTATGAATTCTCACTATGTAATATAATGAATTTTTTTGATATTTCATCATAAAGATTTCATAGTTATTCCAACAAACTATATGCTTGATATATCTTGTTTTGACTACCTAAAATGAGCTCATTGATGTAACACTATGGCCATGTATTTTATTAGAAATCTCTATTTCAATCAATGTTCCAAATATATCTACATCTATTTAAATGTAAGGGACAAACCCTTTCTTGATTTATTCATTAATTCCATATCACTTTTGATACACCCAACATATCCTCCTCAATGCGGGCATATATCACCACTGTTTTCATCAATACATCAATGTATATGGATCCAAGTATATATTAATAATAATATCATGTCTAAGTACTGATATACATATTCTAATATAGTAATATTCAATGTCACACAAATATATGGAATTACTATACGTGGTTCTTTCCTTATAACCTCATATCTTAGATATTACCATGTGTAAACTTTATCCGATGAAATCTCAATTTCTTGTATGCCTCACATGATAGTAAAACATCATATGTGTCTTGTTAAATGATATTATCAAGGCCATATGACATGTTTTTATGATTATAATCATTAATATTTAAGGATATCATCATATAAAGTAAATACTATGTCTTTTCAATTTGTAAATATAGTATAATAGTATCATCACATTAATGTTACATAGTAAAATAGTCATCATGTGATAAGAAACTAATTTAATATTCTGGTCTTTGAATATTTAGGTAATTGAAAGTATAAAATGAGTTGGTTATAGGGAACTAGATCTAATAGACTCCCACTTTCAATAGATCCAAATTGTAACCATATTGTTATCTCTCGCATGATAAACATGACTCTGCTAAGGTATGGTTATAACTGTTGGGAATGTAATGTTCTCATGTGAATACAAATATTATTACCACATGATTATATGAAAAAATATACTAAATCCCATGAGAAAATCCCTCAAGAAGAGATATCTCTGAGGATTTACATTTTACCCTTATCATAAACCAGGAATCTTGTCTAAGGACATAATTTTTTTATCATAATAATGATAACACTATACTATTTTTCTATAACCTAAAAATAAAAAAATAATTGATTAAACTACTTATTATGGTACATCATAAGCCAAAAAGTACTTGGTCTTTATATATATGAAAAATATTGGATGTAATAATATTGTTTTCCTTATTACCATAGCCTAAATATAATACTACTTCAATTTGATCTTTTATAAATCTCTATTTATATATCCCATGATTAGCTAACATTACCACTTTTCCAAGTACCTAAAAGATATATATTTTTACTTTTTAAAGTACTTTTTGATAGTTCTAACTAGAATTCTGTGCATTTAGCCTAAATACATTTTATATTTAATCACAATAAAACATAGATAGGTAATATCAAATTTTAGTACATATCATGTTATATGACATATTTACCCAATAATTAACCAAATATAACACTATTTATAACAATGATCTAATTATATACCTTAGAATGTTTTTCTTATTATACTACATGCCATGTGACATAGGAAATAATTTTTTATTGATTTATTCAATGACCTATTTTTTTAATACCTTGTAAATATATTTACTATGATTAGTGTTAAGAAATCTTATAGAGCTATGTCTATAGATTTAGTTCCCTAGAACATGAGTTTCTACATTAGTCATTTTTAGAGAAATCCTAATACCTAATAAACTGCAAGACTTAATATCTATTTTATATATGATATCAATATACTCATAAAACCATAGTACTCCAACTAACATCTTATGTAAACATGGAATTCCTTCAGTCCAAATGAAAATTCTAGGATTATTATGCTCGATTCTATTTATATATGTATATGTTTAACTTTCATATATTATTTGTATTCATTAGTGTGACCAACCATTCTATCTATACCATATATACATATTCTATATGGTCTTCATTAAGGAAAACCACCTTGACATATAGCCACCTAATAACATGATCATAGACAAGGCTATGATAAGAAAAATTTAAATGGATTTAGAATGATGATTGGTGTAAATTTTCTACCACAAGCCATGTATGGATACAACTTGAACCATTCAATAATAAACTGTTTCTTATTAGTAAAATATTAACATCCATGTCTTATTCTTTCCTGAATACCCTACAGTGATATCAAGTCATGTAAATACCAAAATATGAAACCCATAAATTTTGTTCCATGGAATACAATACTAATTTCATGAAAACTTATTAAATTTATATTGATTATATTTATATATTTCTTCTATGATTTATTATTATTAAAAAATAATATATCAATCATCTTGGGGAATATAATAACACCTCTTTAGTTTCAATATCCTATACACTATGTGTCTTTGGAATATCTCCTCCACCGAGTGTAGTGGAGTTTTTGTTCCTATACCAATGAATGTGAATCTGAATCCTAACCTTCATTGAAGTATAACTTAATCCCAATATATCAAAAGAGAAGTGCTTCTCTATTATGGAAATATATTTTATTTAGACTAATTGTTTTCCATATTAAGGTTTTTAATAACCTATGTGGCTATAGGATAATTAAAAGAGATGAATGTTGTGTTTTCAGCGATGTTCTTTTTTCATATGCATCTATATTTTAATAATTTTTTCTCATCAAACAGATGGATCTTTGGCCTAATTAATTATTAAAATACCAAAAATTATATTATATCTATTATTAAATATGGTTGGCATATTGTCAGTTTTTATAATTCTATTTATGAAACATTTCATGTTAGAAATCATGGATGACTTGTAATACTTCTAAGGCTAATCATAGATCCTCCTTTTACTAAAATCACCACTTTGATGTGCATAAGTTAATGTAAGTTTAGTAATAACTTAATTCCACATATAAATTATTGATGAATACTTGGTTAATATAATATCTAATAATCCTACTTTGAGGATATTATACCTTTAACCAAGTGTGTTCATTTATTTGTAGAGTATACCTAAAATATCTTAAATTAATATCAATAATTATATGAACTTACGTATAACTTCCCCTTAAAATATTTAATATAGTATTTTTGAAATAAAACTTAAAGATTTTTGGTTTACCATTGTTTCTAATGGTTTCATTGCTTAAAATTTGATAGTGAGTTTTTAGTATAACTATTATATTATCTCAAGGTAGACTAAAAATAATTCTAGATAAATTTTTTGAACTACTATTAGTTTTACTTGATGAATAATAATATTACCATAAGTATTTATTCTTGTGTATTATATTTTACTTTCATCATTAATTTAAAACTTTAGATATGCATGATTCAATGATTAATTTACTATTAGTTAAATATGACATGCCATAACAATATTCATTTCAAACATGACAGAATGTATTATTTTTTCAATATGGACACTAAAATAAATGATTTTATAATAATCAATATGAAATAATAGTTTATCTTGATACATTCCACTATGAAATCCTGATGTCTTTCATTTTATCTTTACTAATCTAAGAATCAACCTTCATCAACTTCTTAGAGAATGCACATATCTTCTTGTAATATTTTTGATCTCTCCTGGTTTCTAAATTTGAATAAGAATATGTGAGATACATATTTCATATAATAAAAAAAAGTATTCCGAAATTATTACTTATAATGATGAATATAAATTATGTATAAGTTTATTATTTATTCTTATTTAATTAATTATAGTTCCTCTTATAATGATATTTCTTACCACATGAGGAGCAGATAAAGTTTTGTTTATAACCCTACCTCAAAATCGTTTTCCATTTTTTGAAGGATGTTGTAAATGAACCATTTATTTTTGAATTTTCATAGTATTTTAAACATTTAATTTCAATTAATTCACTATATGGGTTGAAAAATCATGTTCCCACACGTCCTTATTTTCCTAAAGAAGCATAGAAAAAGGATTTTCGAGAAGCCTCTTCAAACAATTCATCATTTAATTCATAATGAATATGGGAAAACAAGGTGGTAAAGATGAAAATTTGAGATTAATGGATAATTTATTATCCAAAAGGAAATCCAAATTCACTAATAGATTAAATTAATTTATTATTTTTAATTCATGACCGCTAAAAATTTTCTTGTATTTTAGTTTTCACTGGCATAATGCAATGACAATCTCATTTATCTTAAGATTGTTCTTCTCCTTTTAAAGTTTAAGGAAATGAGCTTTTATGGTGTAAGAATCCATGTAATTATGATGTATCATATTATATCAAGACATTACAGATATTATAATGCAACAAACATAAGAATCATCCTCAATAATTCACATGTAGGCTTCCTTTTTATTCTCACTCACTTTCTGAGGTGGCAGATCATGAATAGGTGGTTTTGGAACATTACATTTTTTCCCACTGTAGTGAAATTCATAAATAAATATACCACTATGGAAAATATGTTTTGGTGAGAACATGTTCTATGTATTGTAATGATTATATTGTTCTCATGGCTTTTCTCTCTATTTTTATAATATATATTAGTATATTATTTGTAATTTATCTTGACTATCAGATGTCACATAATAATTTTTTATTTTATTGTTCTTCAAATATTTTATAAAAATACAATAGTACTCACCATTGGATTCATAATTTATTATCATGTGTATATTATAGTGGAATGGATACATATATCTATTCTCAAAACCTAAAAACTAACATGGTATAAATTGTACGATATTATTTAGGTAGGAAATCTTGTGAACTATATTAACTCATACCTCCTTGATTCATTGAGTGGACTCCCCAATCTTGAAATAATAGAATTGTATTTCCTAAAAAATTTCCTCATTGTAACGTAATCTCTTGAAAAGGTAAACAATACTAGATGATAACTTTATTAAGTAGATACAAAACATTCATTAGACCTCCCTGATAAATAGAAGTGTCCTGATGAAGTAAATATTGAATAACTTGATCCATATTTGAATTCTTATTCAATTAATGGAAGTATTTTCCAACTTAATACTTTTTTAAGAGTTTTTTATACTTATGTGTATATTTATTTACTTTATCATTTACATTTATTATTAATATTTTATGGATTTTACATAATTAATTAACCATGTATTGATAAAATAATTTAAATATAATTCATTTATTCTATTCCATTTCAACATGATTATTATTTAATTTACTTTATCTGATAGTGTTTAACCTCAAATAAACTTGAATACCATAATAAATAAATAACCATGCTCTGTAAAGAATAAAATAAATATGTGGAAATATCATGATATTTTACTACTAGTTGGTTTATCAAGTGGATGAAAAACCGACCCTTGACCCTATGGGAATAACTCCTTGAGTCTTTCTTGGCCCAAGTCATACAATTATACCTTTTGACACGCATAAATTTTTCAAGGTGTGTTGTGGTTTATATTTTGGCCTAGAAATGTGTATTATGGACATTTTTTACTATTAGACATGTCAATAAAGTTTTTAAGTGAGCTCAAAAGGACTGTGGTAAGAATATTTTAGGCTTACATTTATAGAAAATATATGTTTCATTTCATAAAAAAGCATTACATCACCACACTAATGGGGGGGGGGGGTGAGCTTCCTTCCCCAAAAACTCATGAAATGAATCCTGATTCATTCTGTGAGACCCTCAAGCATGTTTTTAAGTTTTTATATTAATTGATTATTTTGGTTTATAAAAAATAGTATTGTATCCCTAGGTTGTACAATTAATACACACCCATCCTCCTAGTGTTTCTCCCCCATATAAGGGGGGATCTCCTTTATTACCCCACTAAATTAAACATTGTTAGTTATGATTGGTAACTAATGGTAAAGATAACCACTAGTATCCTATTTTCCTTCATTTATTTCAGCATCAAGTGGTATCTCACTATTTTTATCTAATATTTCCTATTTCTATATCTTTGTTCTGATTTTAAAATTTTTATCAGATTAGATCAAATAAAAGGATGATATTGGATGAGTGGAAATATAAGAGTATAAAAAAGTTTTATATAATTTTTCTTGCAATCCTTACTTAGTTTAATATTTCTTGAGGTTTGCGGTGAAATCAACTTACTGTGTTTTTGAACTATAATTAGATTACATAATTTAAATCAGGGAAATTATGTTTAATGATGACCCCTTGGGTTTTATATGACCCTGTATTGGAAGGATACTTAAGAGGATACCTTGAAATATATTTTGTTCAAAGAATATAATAGACAAAGTGATATACCAGAAATGTTTTTATTGAATCATAAAAGAAAATTGTTATTTTATAAAATAGATAACGGTGAAAATTTAAAGGGAAATTGATGATGTTATAATGAAGATAAATATTTTTTTGGTTTAAATGGAAAAAGGGGCTAGTGTTTCTCTTTAGTATTTCCTTAATGGAAAATGGTTTTTTAATGGAGTTCGAAGAGCATAGAGAGATGATGAATGATTTAATGTGTTTATACTTAACGAATGGATATAGGTTTGGTGTTAATGTTGGGTATTTTCCATGGTTTCATATATGGATTTTACTCTGGGCAATATATATTTTTTCAAGATGGGTATACTTCCCAAAGTGTGATTATTTTTCCAGGATGAGTATATTTCTCTAGGAGTAACTATTTTTATGGGATGGGTATATTTCATCAAGTATGATTATTTTTCAATATGAGGATACTTACTTCGGTTTCACTATTTCTAGGATGGTTATATTTTCTCAGGATGTATCTGATCACAATGATGAGTATATTTCCCTTTGATGGACACTACTGTTTAGAGACATCTAACACAAGCTAAGGTAGGGGTAGATGGTCTTGAGTATCATTATGGAACCTAAGTATTAAATATGTATATTTGTTTAATTTTTAATAAAATTATAATATATATATATATATATGTATAATTATCAATTTAACATAAAATTACTTAGATGGGTTCTATTTAGAGATACCGTTAGTGGTGGCTTATTGAGTTATACCCACACTTTGCTCAGACCACTAGTTGGTACCAGATAAGACTTCATGGTTGTAGGAATATACAAGGGAAAATACCATTTAATAACATGTTATTTGGACTTGTAATTACCGAAGTTTTTATTAAATATATATTTTTGAATAAATTTAATTTCTTTGATAGTTTGGGTTACATGCAACCCTGAGTTTTAACAAATCGGGATATACTATTAATATTATTATTTAAACTAGATCATTATAACCTAGAAATATATTTTGGATATATGAATAGTAATAACCTCATTTTTAAAATTTATTACAAAGGTTTTAGATAAATAAAATATATTTATAATTAAGAACTTAATTTCTATTAAAGTTTTTATATGGTTATAAAACATCTTTTTATCAGAAAATTATTTATATTTCTTTTTGTGAAAAAATAATAAAATTAATTTTTGAAACTTTAAGAAAATATATTTTAAAATTAAATTAAATTTTTTAATTATCATCAAAAAATTATATTTGGGTTAATTTTTGATAATTTTCTAAAAAACATAATTTTCGGTTGAATGGTGGAAAATAAATTTTTTTATTAAAGGATGCCTTTTCATTTAAAGAATTTACAAAGTTATATCATATTTAAAAATATTTTAAAAGAAAAATTAGTTCAATTAAATATTTATTAATCTAATTTAGATAATTTTTATTAATTTGATATTGAATTTTTATATTGAAACTTTCTATACTTATGAATATTTTCTCTTTGGAAAACCATTTTTATCACATCTTATGGTTTAATTTTAAATTAAATTTTACCAATTTTTTGAATTAAATTTAGAAAGATTGATTCCATATTTTTAATAATAATAATTAATATTATAAACTAATTTCAACAAATATTTTTGGTTAAAATGAATAGTAAAAAAATTAATCAATTACCACAATTATGGTTAAAATGAGTTTACCAGGGGTTAATCTAAAAGTTTAATGGTTTATATTCTATAAAAACTTGTCCCACTCATATTATATATCCATATCTAGACCCTTAGTACTTTTTTATTAATTATTTTTTTTGGGACATTTTTGAATGATGGTGACCAATATAATAATTTGAGTATAGAAAAAGACAAAATGTCACCCTATTGCTTTTAAATTTCAATTATGTGTTCAAATAGGAAAAATTAAATAACTGAATAAATATTGATGGTAATTTTGAGAATAATGAAATTAGTTTCAATAGGGTAATTTTTTTAGTTATTATATAATTACTTTAAATTTTTAAGTAATGCCAACATATAAATTATTTAATTTATAAAAAGATTAATTAAATGATAGTAAAAATATTCAAACTAATATAAATTGAATAAATTATTTTATTTCATTAATTATTTAGATAAATATAACATGGTGTATTGGTTTCAAAATGATATACTAAAATTACACTTTTTTATTGATGTTTTTAAAGTCAAATTAAATGAATAGTGTGAAAATTGACATATGTTATTTTATAATAAATAATATTTTAGTAAATGTTTTAATATTAATAAAAATCCTATAATGTTAAAAAAAATTGGTATAGGTTTAAAAATATAAACCATATTCTATTTATGAACCAATGGTCCTTTTATAATAAATATATTAATCCCAAAATAGAAAAAAAATTCACTATGGTAAAGAAAAAAACGAGGTTTTGTGCGTTTCATGTGCTTGTGTTAATTTGTTTTCACACACATAGGATTTTTATTTTATAAATTGGATACAATATTTATTACCATTGGTTAAATATTATATAATAAGTCTCATTTTTTTATTTTTTAATGATAAATTACCTAGATAAAAATGCTAATTACTATAGTGAAAACATAAATGGAAAAAGTAAGAAAACTTAGATGTTAAGGAAAAAAATGTTTAAAAAATTATTTTTATTAATTAGAGGTATATAAAGTTCATATAATACCTAAAATACTTCATTTATAAATTTTTAGGCACTTGGGGTGAGATTTATTCCCCATTATTGAATTGTTTTGCGTGTTTACCAAAATGACACTCCTCCTCCATTATAAAAGGTCACCTCCTCTACTTACTTCATCACACCTCCTAATAAATTTTTAATGATAGAAACCTAAAAAATACATCCTGAACGTAATTATCCATGTTTTAGAGCTACTGGTATTCCCATAAGACCATCACTAGGGTCCTTAATAAGAAACCCAAAGGAGGTTCTTCTAAGTGAAGGTAATCATCCTTAATAAGATATTTATTTTTTACTCCTCCAATTACCAACTTCATTCATGTATTAATAATTAAAATATAATAATAATAGTATCTAACATATAGTGAGACGTTGTTATGTTTATTTCATAACCTATATCCATATACGCTTCCATAAAATGGGGAACGAAACTATCGATCGTGTGTACGATGGACTTTTTCTTCGCAAATCGATGCGACTCATTTTCAATCACCACATATCACAACTAGATATAATGATGGATTTAATATTTATTTATAATATTTATGATATTATTATACTTATTTAATGATAATATCACATATATATTCTTAGTTTTCATTTTTGTGTAAATATTTTAAGGTTTCTCGTATGTACCACAGACTACTGCCTCACGAAGCGATGGGATTGATTTTTCACTTACGCTTTACATGTAAGAAAATAAGGGAAAATTTAATGAATATATGTGATATATATAAAATAAATATTATTATGTAAAGGAAATATATTATTTTACTTCCTTTTTTTCATCCATCGAGAAAATGTAAATAATGTTCATGCATATGTACGACCTACCATCTCAATGTATAGTGTAATTAATTTTCTATCTATAACATTAATGGATTAATATAAATCATTATATAAGAAATATATATTATATTTATATCATGTTTAAAATTCTATAGATGATATAACCATGAACAAAATTAAAGGACAGAAGATACCAAACCAAAATATACATGAAAACAATGTAGTTATTACCCAAAACATGTTTTTAACAAGAAATTGTCAATAAATGGGTAATAAGAGGCCATACATAAATAATATATGATATGATACATATGAGGAAGTTTCTGTAATAGATTTATAACAAACCTATAATTATTATATAATAGGTTTGAATGCGTACGAAGGAAGTTGAGACTTAAGGTAAGGGAAATTCATCTCAAATTGACTTATTTTGGGCATATGTTATGTTGTTCATATATATTATTATATAATGTGTATATAAATCCCCTTGGACATGTTATATCATTAATTTATTTATTGTCATTATATTTAAAATTTATTTTAAATTTATTCATCCATGGGGATTATGATTCAAAAGTTACCAAAGCGAGAAGATATTTTCATCTCACTTTTATTTCTGTGGGACACATGCTTTATATGTTGAAAATGGGTGCCCTAGAACCAAATTATGTATGTAATTATAATACCATTACATGTATATAATTTTTTTTATACATGTATTTAACTTACCAGAATATTGTAGATATTTCTTTATCTAATATATTTATGGCATGTCCTTATATTTTATGTCATATCAAAAGGCCATAGAAGTTCCCAAAATATAATGAGAACCTAGAGATACAATGAGAGTAATATTATAGTTATGTACTATAGTCCAGATACATCTAACTGATTGGACACAAATGATATGTGACCATCAGGTGTTTGGGGATTATAATCATTTAAACTTATTCATATGAAGTTCACACTTGATGGTCTCTAGTAGGTGAGATCATGAGGACATACTCACCAATAGAAACACCACATAATTTAGATTTCTTTGGTTATTTCTATGTATGAATTTGTGTATTAGTCACATAAATTGTTATCATTATCTATATTTTTCATTTGATCATGTACTTTGATGCAAGAAAAAACTATGAAATTTAAGTTTTTGTGATGTAGCTTGCGATGGGTGAGGAAGTGATACATTAAGAATATTTAATCAGGATGGTAATACATTCAATAAATATATGGCCATGGTAGAAGAAGTTAAGTCCTTACAGTATGGTCAATGAGTAATAATGTAAGAAAAAGATGATTACAAAGGTGTGTATCTTGATTTATGAGATATCACGTGACAAAGAGATTATGTTACACAATGTGTGTTCATTGGAATAGTTGTCATTGATATGGCTTTTAATTATATTTTTAAGGGATTTGAGGGATTTCTAGACTCCACTCTTGGTTTGTGAATAGTATTCACTTTTATTGAGATAAGGTCCTAAAGGGTCACACATAAAAGTGTATTCAAGAGTCTTCCCAATTCTGGTGAATAGGTGTATAGTACATGGTGGGACCCACCATAGGGTCTGAGATATGTATAAGTATTAATGATAATCAATGAGTAAATAAATTCATTTTTATTTGAGTATATAATAATTGAGTTGAATTTATTTATTAAAGGTATTCACAAGGTATTAATTGAATATGTGGAATAATATTTTATGAATAAATATTATTTTACTATTCAAGGTTGGTTTAATTTTAGCAGGAATTACGAGTCGATTTAATGACCTGGGTTTATCATGTAATATATTTATTGTATATTATGAGTAGGTGATAAAATTCAAATGATATTTATGATGTATTTATATCTCCATAATGTTTCAATTATTTCTTAATTAGTGGGAATTAAGTATACAGGGGTCGAGGAACTATATCCAGGTATTTTAGGATCCACATTATATGTTAAGAGACGATAATTTCTATTGGACAATTTATTCCCACATAATTTAGAGCTTATATATTCTCCCAAATCCTAGAGATAGAAAGGATATATTCAAGTGGTTGATCTAAGAATGCCTTCATAAATCAAAGGGACTGGATCAAAGTGATCATCAAGACATTGAAGGAATCATCATAGATCTTTTCTAGAACCCAAGATTAAACAATAATCATACATGTGAATTCTTTAAGTGTGTGTGGATGATCTAGAGGGGTTAAACCTAAAATAATTTACACAACAAGAGCTGATGATGAGCTATCTTTGATCACACTTTGATTCAAACATGGTAACTATTTAGTATTATTTTTGTGCAACAAAAGAATGCATAAAGAAGAGATGAATATTTGTCTATTAATTCAAGTTAAATTTTGAGTATGAAAACATAGCATGAACATATTTAATAGAAACTAATTAAATTCATTGAGAAATATTAAAAAACCATAAAATAACTATTGAGTTATGAGTGCCTTCCATCACACAAATTTGAACAAAATCATATGTACGGGGTGCTCATCATCCATAGTTGAAGGGGGATTCTACTACTAGGGAGTTCATAAAAAAGTTATGGCTTGATTTAACTAAAGTTTTATGAAAAAATGTAACAAAATATATCTTTCTATAACTTTATATGAAAATCATTGAGGGAATCAAGGTTATGACTTCGATAAGCTGTGGATTTACCCAATAGTTTAAGGAACTATGAGCTGATGCTGTTAGACAGTCTAGTCCCTACCTAGAAAATCTCTAAGTAGTAGTGCAACCAAATATTATAGACTATGAGGAGAGTTTATAAAAATACTTTCTGCAATTATTATCAAGTGATAGAGTATTATGAATATAGTTTCAAGGGATACAAGAATTTGATAAAATAATGGGAGAAATTTAATCATTTAATTAATAAATCAATAATCTCGAAGAGGTAATCAAGATAAAGTGATAACTATTAAATTTGTTTATTGTATATGAAAATGGAAATCACTCAAACCACCAGAACATTATCACTATAATAATTAATGGATAATGAAAATATCCAGTCCAAATATAACTTCTAAGAGTGGTACAGGTTCTTATGGATAGTACTATTCCTTAAGAGGATGATTTATATGCTAGAGTAATCATTTATTATTGATCCACCTCAGGGAGAAAGCAAGGAAGATAAATAAAAATATAAAAATCATGTAGATGATGTAATAGATGTACAATGTATCATGTTTTCATCTATGTATCGTCAACTATATAAAATGCATAAGGATGAAGATAACTACAAGATGATAACTCATCTCCAATAGTATACCAGGAGAGAGTTAAGAAAGAAAGGTATGAGATATCCATTGTATGATATAAGTTTCGGATAGTAGAAGGGAATAAATAATGATATAATGTACTCAAGATGATTGGGTACATTGAGATACTTGAATCCATTGGGTTCATGTTGGACCAAAAACTTGATACTGATATCATTTTTTCCTATTTATTTCCAAGATTTTCAACTTTTATTGTTAATTACAATGTGAATAAAATGAAATCGTGTATCCCAAAGATATTAAATTTAGTTTTAAAAGATGAAATGGATAAGAAGAATACAAATTCTTTATTCTTTATGGTGAACAAGAGGAGGTAGGGTAAGGCTAAGGGGTATAATTCTAATCCCAAATAGAAGAAACCAATACACCATCCTTCAAAAAATACAAATATACAAAAGAAGGGAAATGAGAAGGGGGATATATTATTTCTATGTAGCAATAAAGGCCACCAGAAAAATAACTACACAGCTAGGAATAATAATCAAGGAAATGATTCTACTACATTCATTGAATGAAATATTTCAAAATCTATAAGTTTGGTATTGGATACAACATGTGGATCAAAAATTTGTATTCACATACATGAACCAAGTAGATTCAAGAAGATTAAAATGTGAAATTTTTATCTTTGGGATACAAATGGAATGAGTCTAGTAGCCTTAAGAGTTTGAGATTATCATATAACTTTGCCTAGTATATTAGTTCATTTATTAAATAATTGTTATTATGTTCCTTCAGTTACTAGAAACATAATATTAGTGTCAAATTTGAACATAATGGGATTTTATTTCATGTTTTTTTAAAAAAAAACTTCTTTTTTTATATGTAAAACATGTGTTATGTTATGAAACATATTAATATTGGATTGTATATAGTTGAACTAAAAATCCCAATAATGGAAATCAATGAAAAAACTAGTGAACATGACTCATACAACACTTGACTTTGGAACTTCAGGCTTGGTTATATAAATGTGAATCATTTACAGAAACTACATAAAGTAGTATATTTAGACTCAAAAGAGTTAAAACACTTGGATGTATGTCATGCTTGTTTACAAGGGAAAATGAAAAAATCACCCTTTTCTGGGAAAGGAGTAAGATCCACTAAATTAATGAAATTGGTTTATAATAACTTATGCAGTCTATTTCTAGTAGATTAAATGGGTGGATTTTTATACTTAATTAATTTTTATGATGGCTATATTAGGTACATTTATATCTACTTAATGTGATATAAGTCATATCCCTTTCATATGTTTAAGAAATAATGACATGAATTTGAAAACCAAATTGATAAGATGATTAAGGTGCTCTACTCAGAATGAGATAGAGAGTATATTAACCAAACTTTCATTAATAACTAAAGAAGTGTGGGATAATATCCTAACTCAATACCCCTTATACACCACAATGTAATGGTGTCAGTGAAAGGATGAATCAGATCTTTCTAGATATGATCTGACTAGTGATGAGTTAGGTATCTTTTTTATTATCCTTTTGGGGAAACGTGTTGCATACATCAACATATAGTTTCAATCGAGTACCAAATAAAGCGAAAAATAGGATTAAATATAAGTTATGTCCTGGAAAAAAATCTAATCTATCATACATACATGTATGGGAATGAGAGGATTTTGTTAGGACTATACCAACTGAAAAATTAGCATCTTGAAGCCCAAAGTACATTTTTATAGGTTATCCTAAAGAAACTAAAGGTTATTACCAATATAACTCTTTTTATAGAAAAGTGATTGTGTAAAGATAAGTCACATTTCTAGATAGTAAACATATTTGAATTAAAAATAGTGGGATAAATATTGAATTAGATGAAGTTGATGCTCTATATGAACAAGAGTTAGTATAAGAGTAATCTCTATAAGAGATAAAGGGAGATTAAGAAGTTCCTGAGAAACAAGTACTAAGTTGGTCTACTTGAGAGTTTATAAAACTAGAGAATTATGGTTTTTTTAGGTGAAACATTAATCCTTTCGAATGATTAACCTATAACCTATAAAAAAGTAGTATAAAGAAACGATGATGCTAAATGGAAAGATTTTATTCATTATGAGATGGATTCCATGTACCAAAATAATGTTTAGATTTTGGTAGACCCATCACCTAATGTAAACCCCATTGGGTGAAAATTAGTATTAAATAAAAATATATACATGGATTTTGAGTTCAATACTTATAGGGAAAGAATATTTGTGAAGGGTTTCAGGCATATCAAGGAATAGAATATGATGAAACCTTCTCACCAATAGATATACTTAAATCTATTAGAATATTATTTAAAATAAAAACCTTCCATGATTATCAGATTTGAAAAATTGATTTCAAAACTTCTTTTCTAAATGGGAAGTTGGTTTAACACATCTATATGACTCAACCCAAATGTTTTGTTAAGTCAAAGAATGCTAATAATGTTTTCAATCTGTAGTGATCCATTTACATGGTTGTGAGTTAAATCTTGTAATTTTCATTTTGATGAGTCCATAAGAGAATTTAGTTTTATCAAGAATGAAAGAGAGACATGTTTCTACAAGAAGGTTCATGGGAATGAAATCATTTTCCAAGTATTATATGTTTATGTCATGTTAATTATAGGAAAAAAAGTAAAAGTATTAATATCAATTAGGACTTGGTTAAATGAATGATTCTCCTTGGAAGACTTAGGTGAAGGATCCTACACTCTAGGGATCAATATCTATCAAGATAGATCTAAAAGGCTACTTGGGATAATTGAAAGTATATATATTCAAAATGGTAATCAAAAGGTATAGTATAGAACAATCTAAGAGGGGGTCTTTACCAATTCCACATGGTATCAATATCTCCAAGAAAATGTGTCTACAAAAACAAGATGATATTGAAATAATGTGTAGAATACCTTATTCATCTATAGTGGGTTTTATCATGTATGCTATACTATGTATGAGGTTTGATGTTGCCTTTGATTTAATCATGGGGGGTAGATATCAAGTTAATCTTAGAGATCTGATTTGGGAAGCTATTAAGACTATCCTAAAGTAATTGAAACGTATAAAGGATATGTTCATATTATATGGAGGAGATGAGGAACTAGTAGTAAGAGGATATACTAATTCTTGTTTCCAAAAAGATAATGATGATCCGAGATCACAATCAAGATATATCATTTTCCTGAATAGTGGTGCAATGAGATGGAGAATCTCAAAGAAACCTATGTTCGTCGAGTCTACAATAAAATCTGAGTATATCATGACTTATTATACAGTTAAGGAGGCAATTAAGATACACATATTTTTCTTAGAAATTGTTGATTTAGCTATAATTTTAGACCATATTATAGTTTATTGTTATATTATTATTGCAGTGGTGCTAGAAAAGGATCCCAAGTCACACCAGAGGACAAATCATATACTTTAGAAGTTTCATCTCTTGAGATATTTTACCAAGGTAGGTGAAGTCACTATGTAGAGTCACCATAGAGGATATCATGGAATCCACCATGACAAAATCCATATATCAGAAAATCTTTATACTCATGTAAGATCTAGTGGATTGATACATGTTAACAGTTAGATCTTTTACAAGTAGGAGTGTTGAAAGTGGGTACCCTAGACCCAATTTATGTATGTACTTTGATTTCAATTACATGTATAAATTTTGATATATACATTTTCCTATCTTACTAGAATAGTGAAAATACATCTGCATCCACTCTATTTATGGTAATATTATTATATTACATTTCATATCAAAAGGTTATAGTAGTTTCCAAGCTATAATGAGAAACTAGATATACCATGATAGCAATATTAAATCTATTTCCTATGGTCTAGATACATCATACTAATAGGAAACAAATTATGTGCAACCATCAAGTTCTGAGGGATCATAATAATTTAGTTTTATTTTCATGAAATTATCTATTGGTGGTATCTTATTGGTGAGATCATGAAGAAAGAACCACTATTAGGAATGCCACATATTTCAACTGTCATTTGTTATTTCTATCAATGAAAATTTGTATTAGTGTCCTGACCATATATCATTATCAATGTGTTCCATTTTGTCATTTAATTTAATTCAAGGGAAAGAACATGACATTGAAGTCATAGTGAGGTATCTTGTGTTGGGTGTGTCATTGGTGGTATGTAATTGATTGAATGAACAAGATCAAATTTTTATCTTCTAGGTTGAGGAGGTGATATCTCAATCTTGGTTGATCAGCATGGAAGTAACTTCACTAAATCCATGTCCATGGTAAAATAAGGTAAGTCTATTTAGTAAATTCAATGAAAAATAAATGAAGGAATGGAAAATGACATAGGTGTGTGTCATGCTTTAAGAGATATCATGAGATAAAGAGATTATGTTACATAGTGTGTATTCATAGGAAAGGTTTTCATTTCTATGAATTTTCTTTATCTCTTTCAGGTCCTTGATGGGTTTCTAGATTCCACTCTTGGTTTGTTAGTAGTAATCATTACTATCAAGATAAGGGCCTATAGGGTCACACAAAATAGCTTATTCAAGAGTCTTCTCTATTATGTTGAATAGGTGTATAGGAAAAAGTGGGCCCCACCATGGGGTCCAAGAGTTTTCCAAGTATTAAAAATAACTGATGAGTAAATAAATTCATTATTATTCATGTATAGAATAATTGGGTCAATTTTATTTATTAAAAGTATTCACAAGGTATTGAGTGAATACATGGAAAAATATTATATGAAAGAATATTATTTTAATATTAAAGGTTCATTTTATTTTAGTGGGAATTATGAGTCGATTGAATGACTCTGGTTTATCACATAATTTAATTATTATATATTAAAATTAGGTTGTAAAATATAAATGATATTTTTGAGGAAGTTAGATCTTCATAGCATGTCATTTATGGCTCAATTAGTGGGCATTAAATATACGGGGTCTAGGGAACCCTATCCGGGTATTTAAACATCCACTATATAAGTCTGGAGGAGCTCATTTCTATGGGAGTATTCATTACATTGTAATCAAGATCTTCTCTCTCTCCCCCCGCATCCTAGAGAGATAAAGGCTCTATCTTAGAGGTTGATCCATGAACCCCTTAATGGATCTAAGGGAAAGGATTAAGGTGATCATCGTAGGGTACAAGAAATCATTAGATCTCCTTTCTAGCACCCATAAATTTATAATCAACTTTGATGTGGATTATTGAAGTGTATGTGGATGATCTAAAGGGGTTTGGCCTCAGAACCTTTGAGGAACAGACATCAATGATGAGTTTTTGTCGAGTTCACTTTGATTTGAATGAGGTAACTATTTGGTATTAATTTTGTTCTTGGATAATTCACATGAGATCTTCTTACATTAATAAGGAATGAATCACCTTAGATGACATGATTTTATTGCTCTCATGATGGGAAATTTTATATCCACGACAGACCAACTTCTACTATGTGCCACATTACTTGCATTATAACCCACTTAATTTTTTGCTTGGTGTGTATGCTACCCATGAATTTATTTTATGATCTTTATGATGATAATTATGTAATATAAATATCCATCCAATTTTCTTTCTTTCATGGGTCTTAAAATTCAAAATATACCAAAGTGGTAATGGTTTAATGTTATAATTTCATTATTTATAAGGATTGTTTATGATAGACTTCCAATAATGAGATATTATGATCTACCTCTCAAGTAACTCATTTATTTTATTCTTCTATATTTATTTCTAGATAATAAATATTTTCAATTTATTTTCCTCTCATAAATAATTAAATATTCCAAAATTATTTTTAATAAAAATCATCTTTATTTATCTCTTGACTAAAAAACCCTATTTCTTCCATATCCATGTTTTCTAAAAACGTTTTCAATTTTTTTTAAAATTCCACTAAGTATTTAATAAACTAATTTTTACTCATGTTTGACATTTTTTACAAAATGTTTTAAAAGTAATCTTCACATCATTTTCTAAACAATGCTTGTTTGGATTTGACCAAAAATGTGATTGGAATATTTTTTTTAACATGTACGACCCGATTAGTATTTTTTTGCAATGTTGAACAATAAATGTTTTAAAGATTAATTTATTAAATTCTGAGTTTATTTTCAACGAAAATGATTTAATTAATATTTTATGAATTTTTAGTTTAAATTTTTTTTTCAAAGAAACGTTATATTACATAATAAAAATTCCAAGTGATCTTAATTTAAAAATCATTTTTCATATAATATGACATACTTTGATGTTACTTAAGATTTACTATAGATATGATCCAATTTTAACATCCTAATTATTTTTATGGATGGTTTATGTATATGATGAAAAGATGTTTATGAAACCCATTACTTTTTCATGGGTTATGCAACGATGGAATGATGAAATGTTTATGAAAATTATTTATTTTCCTTGAGTAATTCTATGATGAAATGTTTATGAAACACATTTCTTTCCATGGGTTATGATATGATGAATGTTTTATAACCTTATGGAAAACAATTTCTGGATTATATAATGGTTGGAACCTATATCTCCCTCCAACAAATTGGGTAATGATTAATGTTATATGATCTCAAAGGGTATGTGGGAGGTTATCCCAAGCCTGAGAGAGGGTACATATGAGGTTATACCAAGCCTAAATAATTTATAAGAGTGGTTATCCCATGACTAACATGTTATGAATGTCTTAGTGGATATCTTTAAAATAAGATTTTCTATACTTATGTGTATTCCACAAATATATATCATATACCAATACTATGACCTCATGGATCATTTTATTTGATTCATTAATGATTCATGTCTTATAAACTTCCTAGATTTAATCCATGAATAAATTTTATAATCTATGATGTATGGTGTATGGTTTTCAAATGTTATTCTCATATTTTCATACCCTTGTGCTCCTATTATATTGATATCTCCCTTGTTTATCCTTATTGATCATCTGAGATCTCCTTTTATTATGTTTTCTTTCCATAGATTAATAATTAAGGTATTATGTATGATATAACTAAGAAGGGTTCTAGTTATGAAGAAATTATTGGGAGATTACGTAGCTCTCTTATGGGACAATTTTTATGTGTAAAAGTTTCCAAAGGCATGAGACTGAAATGATTCTTGGATATATCATTATGTTATGTAATGAATATTTTTTTATTATAAGGTAATATTTATATATGAGAAGTTTGGGTATTTAAAGTAGGTATTCGATAAAGGTTTAGGTAACCTTTGGAAACTAGGATGATAAAAATTTAGTGATACCTCTAGGGATATGTCTGAGGATAAGTCAAAGGATAATTCAAAGTATAAGAAAATATCATAGAATATTGGTGAAAGATATAGTTAGTGGATTCCAAACAATTACATCCTTATTAGGATATTAAAAGTGGACATGGCTCTGGAACAAATATACCTTGGGGTAAGAACTCTAAAAAAGGCGTGTCAGGCTTGAATCAAGAATTTCCGAGTACACAATAAGATTTCATAATGCACACTTGATTTAAAACTTCAGGGGGGGATATTCTTTGGAAATTCACAAACACTTTATGAACCATCATGATAGATTTAAATAATGACCATGAATATCCTAAGATATGAATAATGTGTCCTATATTGAAAGTAATGTATCATGATTTATAAATATTATTAATGATGTTTCATGATTATGTGGGTTTCCACTGAAATTTTTTGTTCAAACTATGTTTATTAGTTTTAGTAAATGGTGGGAACAAGAAATAATTGGGTTACTATAGAATGTGATAGAAAATGTTTTGATGAGAAACCAAATAGGATGATGACTGGAGTGAAGGATATTATGGACATTCCTAATCATTTATCATGATATATGATTAACAAATTTCACCTTAACCAACTCCTAGACTCACCAAAGAAGGTAATAGTAGATTTCATTAAGAGGTTGAGTGGTGGAGACAATAGAGGAAAGAATATTCAATTTTCTCTATATTGATATTGTGGGAATAATCACTCAAGGTAATGTCTCAAAGGGAAAAAGATATTCTATTTGTGGAGAAAAAGGTCACATAGTATGAAATTGTTGAGGAAAAATGAAAATCTTAGTTAACACAATGGATAAGAGTTATAGTTTCCATTGGGCATCATCAGTGGTTGAATGTTTTAAATGTGGAAAGTGTGGGCATTATGAAAATTGATTTCCTAGGGGGAATTCTAAAGAAAAATATCAATAAGGTTATATGAGTAAATGTTTTACTATTAATGATGAAGAGACTAGAAATGAAATATGAAAGGAAGGAGTTATTATGTAATAATATGATGAAGCCCAGTTAATGGTTTATGAATTAAGTTGAATGATTAAAGGGTTTTTGTATCAGAATTCAAGAATTATGAAACATATAAGGGTATATTTATATATTTTTTCATTAAGGATTTTCAAGAATATGTTGAATGGTACTGATAACCTTGGAAGGTAATTTAATGGAAATGTAATATTTCATTTAAAACACATTATTAGAGGAAATATAACCCTTAATATGTTCCTAAGTATGAGATATTGATGTTGGGATGAAGAGATGATTGATTTAGATGAAGTAAAATAGATAGTTTTTAATAAATTGGAACCAATTAATGATTTGATGAAAAAGTGTTTTATGTTATCATTGATGGAGTTTACAACTTTTTTGGATTTATGGAATATATTCAATAATATTTTATCTTATTTAATAAATGAGGAAAGATTTAATTTTTGAATGCATGTATGTTTTATTTATGTTTTTTGAGTAATTTAGGATATTACCATGTTTTTGGAGAAAATATGACCAGTGTATTCACATATTTGGTATATGACATTAATAGGTACTTCATTTTGTTTAGGGGATTAATGATAATTTGATTTTGGAAATTTAGTGACCTTATTTTTAAATTTTGGGATTTTAATTATGGTCAGGCTTGAAGGATCCTTAAGGTTAAATAAACATATAATGGATTAAGTTTAAAACATGATGTTATTGGATAAACTGTGCTTATAATTTTGGTTTTAGTACATATTTAGTGGTTGAATGAATAACTTATGGATCTTATAATTATTTTAGTGCATTAGGTGTGAAAAATTCAACATGAGCCTTAATTTCATGGATGAAGTGTAAATTGATTGAAAAATAAGAAAATGAAGAATTTTTTTATGATATAAATTATAGTTTATTATGAGATATTTGGGTCCCTTTGAAATTATTGATTGTATTAGGAAAATAGATTATTTTTTGTAACTTTCATTGAATCTCTCTCAAGTTCATGATGTGTTCCATGTATCTCTCCTAAGGAAGTACATACCTGATCCATCACATGTAGTGAACTCAAAGTCCATACCAATGGATCATGATATTTTTGATGAATAAAAACTAGTGTAGATTCTTGATCATATATAGAATGTGATACAAAATAAAAACCCTCACTTGGCCAAAGTATTGTGAAAAAAACTACTAGCTTGAGGAAGCTATGTGGGAAACTGAGGATGTAATGTAGTAGAATTATCCTCAGATATTTTTACCAAAGTGATAAAATTTCTAAAGTGAAATTAATTTTAATATTAGTAGAATATAACACCCTGAGATTTTATGAAATATATATTTTTTTAATAATCTCAATTTACTTGAAATATTTCATTACACACAATATCGAGTTTGAACAAATCATGATATACTATTAATATTATTATTTAAATATGACCATTATAACCTAGATATTAAATTTTTGGGTATGAATAGGAATAAAAACATATTTAAAACTAATTATAAATGTTTTATATAAATAAAATATATTTATAAATAATTACTTAATTTTTAGTAAAGTCTTTTTATGCTTCGAAAATACATTTTTCTCAAAAAAATATTTTTATTTCTTCTTGTGAACAAGTAATAAAATTAATTTTTAACACGTTTAGAAACTTTATTTGAAAAAATAACTTCCATTTTGGAATAAAAATTTTAAAATTATCTTTGGGTGAATTTTTGATATTTTTTTGACATGATTATTTTTTGGTGAATAGTGAAAAATATTGATTTGTATTAAGAATCACCTTTTCATTTAAAGAATTTACAATGTTACACCTTGTATAAAATTGTTTTAAAAGTAAAATTAGTTCAATTATATATTTCATAATAAAATTTATATCATTGAGATCAATTTCATATTCAATTTTTATATTAAATTTGTATATACGTATGGAAATTTTCTCTTTGGAAACCAGCTTTTTGTCACACATGCATGTTTAATTTTAAATTAAATTTTACCACTTATATGAATGGAGATTTTTAAAAAAGGAATAAATATTTATAATAATAATAATTAATATTTTATAATATTTTCATCCTAATATTTTGTTGAAATTAATTATCACGATTCAGGTTAAAATAAGTTTACTGGAGGTTAAACTAAAAGGATAAGGGTTAAAATGGCATAAAAACATACACCATTCCTATTGGATGGACATATTTCAAAATATTTTACCTTATGATATTTTTTTTAAAATTCAATTGGGATAATTTTACTTGAAGGTGAGCAATATAATAATTTTAGTAAAGAAAAAGAAAAAATATCACCCTCGTGCTATTTAATTTCAATTATGTTTTCACATAGGGATGTAAGAAATATGTCAATTAATATTGATGTCTATTTTTAGAATAATAAAATTAATTTCATGAGGGTAATTAATTTTTAATTGTTATAAATTACATAATTATTTAAAAAATTTAAGCCACACCAACACATAAATTATTTAATTAATAGAAAATTAAAATAAATGATACTAAAAATAATAAGAGTAATATAAATTGAATGAATGATTGAATTTAATGAATTTTTTAGCTAAATTAACATTATATACAAGTTTGAAAATGATATACTCTAATTACACCATTATCTTGATGCTTTTAAAGTCAAATTAAATGAATAGTGTCAAAATTGACATTAATGTTATTTTATAATAAATAATATTTTGTTAAATGTTTTAAAATTCCTCAAAATAATATCTTTTTACAAGTTATTGGTATAGGTTTAAAAAATTAATCATATTCCATTCATGGATCAATGGTACTTTTATAATGATTATATTAACCCTAAATTGTGAAAACTTCATCACTATGGTAAAGGGTAAAATGGGGGTTTCACCTTTCATGTGCTTGTGTTAAAATTAATTTTCGTTACAGAAAGGTTTTTTATTTTATAAATTAGATTTCAAATTTATTATCACTGGGTAAATTTTTTTAATATGACTCATTTTATTTCTATTCTTAAGTGATAAATTATTTATATAAAAAAGAAAGTTACCGTATTGAAAAATAAAATGGTTAAAGTAAGGAAACCAAGAATTTATGGAACAAAATGTTTGAAACATATGTTTTTTGTGCGATAGAGTTGTTGATCAACCATATCTTCCCTAAAATCCTTTAATTGTCAATTTTGGAGGCACTTTGGGTGAGAGTGGCTTCCCATTATTAAATAGTTTTTGGTATTTAGAAAAATGAAACTTTTTATCCATTATAAAAGGTCACCTCCTCCCCTCAAATATCCATACCTACTAATCATTTGGGCTCGAAAAAAACTAACCCCCACAAATCCTTATCCATGTTATAGAGCTTCTCTTCTTCCCAAAATACCAACACTATGCCCCATAATAAGAGATACAATGGAGGTTTTTCTAAGTGAAGGTAATAGTCTTCACCAAGATCCTTATTTTTTCTCCTCCTATTACCACCTTCATTCATGTATTAATAATAACAATATAATAACACTTGTATTGAACATATAATAAGACATTATTATGTTAATGAATAACTAAATACATTTTCCTAACATGTAAAATTCATTATGTTTTTAATGGTTATTTATAGCATATGTAATACCCTAGGTCATCTCTCAATGAGTGTTGGTGGTTTATAATGTGAATTTTTAATGAAAATTTCTAACAGAGGGTGTGGTTTTCAAAATAGTTCAAAAAATACAGTGACTTAATTTAAAGAGTATAATAGTTGGAAAATAATTTTATTTTGAAAATATTAGAAAAATCGTTCACGTGAGTTCACTACACACTTTTAAATTTCTTTGTTATTAGGGATTCATTTAGGTTTGAACTAAGTCTTTGGTTGAAATTAACTAGAATCCTAATTACTTCCTAAGATTTTATATCAATGCTTGAAAATCCAAACCTTGGAATAATGATCATATTTACAAGTTCCAATACTTATGTATAGAATAAGAGCATAAAAATCATATTGAAATCTCAATAACATGGTTTATAAAATGATTCTTGTGTTGTTCAATCAGAACCACATGAGTCACGTACTCAAAACATCACACAGATCAGTTATAAATTAAGAGTAACCAAATCACATGCACCAAGAAAAACATTAAAATATGAAATAATGTAATATTAATTTAATGATATGTTCTTAGACACATATTACTCCAAACCATTAGCTATTATAAGCACTAGAACTCCCATTACATGTGCACAACTCCCTTATAATGAATTCCCACCATTTTTTCCTCCATTGAGAGGAGGTGAAATCTTGGGTGGATATCCTTCTTCATTTCATCTATACCTATGATGATAGGGATATAAGGAACCACCAAATAGATTATAGTACTCATTTGGCACTCCAAAATAGCTGCACCTTTTCTCTAGGTTGAACTTGCAAATGGGTTTCCCAATGTGCCAATTTATAGGCAAAGTGGAAGGTGGTTTTGGGCACCCAGATTCCATAACACCACTTGTCCCATGGTTTTCATCATTCAAACTATCTTATATATCTTTTTACAAAATGAAAAACTTTTTTCACCACCCCTTTAATATCTTAACAAAATATTTGGCATAATTTAGAGATAAAAATCTAGATATATAAATGAAATACAGAACCTAACTTTTGACTTCATGTAGAATAACTTTATTTCACATATTGGTTTGGTTGGGACCATTAATGAAAAAATTGGGATTGGGTGTCTTTAGAAAAGTTGTGTACCACTGAATTTTAAATCAGAATAAAAAATATCATCCCAATTAGATAAATGTATTAACTGAAGTGTTCATTTGATTCCATAGGTGTTCTTGGAATCTTTCACAGTTTGACTCATTTTTCTTCAACTTCATCTTAGGCCCTCCAAATCACCTCCCAAAACAATGAAAACATCAAAAAATTAAAATATTTATTTTTAAGAGTGATAAAAAATAAATGATTAAATAAAAAATTATGTGAAATTTGTTATAATAATTCTAATTTACCATAAAAAATTAGTTTAATAAAGTAGTGTAAGGTTGAAATAAGGAAATTAATCATAGTGAGATCACACCCCCACACTTAAACATTTGCACTCTTAGGAAATGTCACGTTTCCAAAAATTATGCATGGAGATATTCTTAAATTCATGAAGAATTAACATCAATGAAAATTTAATTCTTGATAGAAATGCGATGAAAGTAAAAATCACACTAAGGAGTTATTCTCAGTGGTCATATAAAAATAAGCCTCATAAAGTGTATCAGTATGAAGCTTAATGAGATGAATTATACCAATTTGTGAAAATAATTCAAAATTAAACAATGTCACTAACTCTCTGTGTGTGTGTGTGACAACCATTTCATGTATTTATTTCCTCTTTATATCTAGTAAATATAGGCTATTTTAAAAAATTTATACTTAAATGATTTTATCCACTAAACCTGCCCTATTTCCTTTGTAATAAAATTTCAATACCTAATAACTTAAGAATTCCTTGAAGTCAAACCTTAATCTTCTGACCAAGATATCCCCATATGTTGTAAATTTCATTAATCACCTCATTTATTATTATTATTTTTCAAAAGTTAAACTTGGAACAAATATCACACTCATCACTAAACCCTTGTTTGATCTACTCATGACATTAATTATAATAGTTATTACAAGATCAAAGATCGAGGAAGAGTGGTTTCTGAACTACCCAATACACAACCCCAATTTTTCTATTTTTTTGTTTTTTAATATTTTATTTGATTCAAAGATTTTTTAGGGTGTACAACAGTTGGATGACATGTACACACAAATAGGTCAATCCAATTCAGTAATTATGAAGATAATATAAGGAACAAATGTATGGGAAAATCTTTTTTTAAAGATGAAAAATATTAACCTAACTAATAATTACCTTCTATTGAGTAATAAAAATTCACAATTCATCATTAGGTGAAAAGATCTGTGGAGATATTAAGTAACACAATTTTCCCATAAACTACTCACATAAAAGGTACCATTATTATCAATGGTTTCAAAATGATACAACCATATATATCATCTAAAAAGAACCAATTTACTAGAAAATGTTACACCTCAATGTTAAATTAATGTCAAAACATACACTCTATCATTGATTTTTTAAATGTAGAAAAACATGAAATAGGGAAATTCCTCTTGCACTTTCAATAATTTCCAGGATTAAGTGGTCATAAAAAATGAATATTCCTTCACAAAAGTGACGGAGAAATGTGGGGGGGGGGGGTAAGAAAATAGTAATCATCAAGTAAAAAATAGAAAAAAGGAATGAAGATGATGAAATTTTTTTACTAACCCAAGAATGTACCCATGAAATAAGGGGGAGGTAAAAATACTATTCAGAAAGAGAAAAAGAGAAAATAAAGAAAGATGACAAAAATTCCTAACTAACCCAAGAATGTATCCACCCCACAAACCTATAGTATGTAGTGACCTCACTATAATAAAATAGAATGTGGGAAGGAAGGTTAAAACCTATTAGGTTTCATTTGTAGGTTGCTTCTTAAACTTGGATTTCCTACATAGAGGACTCTAGAATGGATTCATGAAAGTGCTTCAGCAACTACCCATTGAGGATGATGGTTTGTTTTGTTTCTTCATTCTGAACCAGAATAAAACCAAATAGATAAACATTAAAAATAGTTCTTGGGTCAAACCGGTGAGAAAAAATCTTACCTGGATGTAACTTTATCCTCTTATTGAAAATTAGGGCCTTATACCCAATGTGGAATTGATGATGAAGGATGATAAGATCATGGGTAGCCTTTGTTTTCTCGTTATAGATCTAAGTGTTCTCATATGAATCTCTACACATTTCCTCTAGCTCTTGAATATGTAAATTCCTTAGAGAACCAACATGAAAATGATTATATTTGCATTGTTTAGTGGCCTAGTAGTCTCGGTGCTATATCTCATCAGGGAGGTGAAAACTATTTCCAAAAACTAGCTGATATGTTAACATGGAAGTGGGAGTTTTGAAGTCAGTATGGTAAGAACATAATGAATCATCTAGTCTAAGACTCCAATATTTTCTATTGGGTTGAACCATTTTTTCAAGAATTATTTTTAGCTCTCTATTAGCACCTCATCTTGATCATTGGTTTCTAGGTGATATGAACTAGACATTTGATGTCCGAACCTATACTGATGTAAAAGTGAATCCATTGTTTGGTTGCAGAAATGAGAACCCTAGTCACTAATGATCAACCTAGGTAATCCAATCCTACAAAAGAAATAGGTTATCAAAAATTCCATAATATTCTTAGAATCATTAGTCCTTGTGGATCATTCC
This sequence comes from Viscum album, assembly GCA_963277665.1. Taxonomy (NCBI): domain Eukaryota; kingdom Viridiplantae; phylum Streptophyta; class Magnoliopsida; order Santalales; family Viscaceae; genus Viscum; species Viscum album. Next base: position 372,417,575 of record OY728163.1, on the reverse strand, counting down.
ACTACCCATTTTTATATGTAATGAACTACTATAATAATGTACTAGTTTCCAAATGAATTGGGAAATAGACCCATGAAGAAAATTCCCCAAACATCAAAAATTTCATGGAAGAGAAAGGGTTGTTGTGTAATTTCATTTCATTAAATGACATCCCCCACTCTCTGATAATGAGGACAAACATTAAAGAAATCATGGGCATCATGAAATAATTTTGACCAAAATATACCTAAATTGAGGACCTTGAGAGTAGTACATTGGGGAACAAAGTGGCCCCCACAAGAAAAAGTGTGTAAAATCCTAAGGATAAAATAAAACTCTCTATAAAGAATACAATTCTTGAGTAATTGATCACTACATGTGGTCCAAAGGTATGGGTCATCCTAAATATACCAACGAGACTCATGTTCGAGATGATAAGCTTGGTTATTGTTGAAATAAATAGGAATGAAATATGCTACCAAATAATTTATGATTTTTGAATAATAAGGAATATGATCTTTCACTCTATACAATTATTCATCAGTAAACATATCATTTATGGTAATAAAAGGGGATGATTTAGTATACGAGGATGGAAGGATCCTACTGATATTGTCACCCACCACATTCTATACTCCTTTCTTATACCAAATTTCTATGTTAAATTCCTAAATTAAGATCATCCAATGAATAATATGTGGTTTGTATTTTGGTTTCTTAAGGTGATACCAGAGGGCCGTATAGTTTGAGAAAACAATTACTTTAGACCCTAAAAGGTATGAACTAAATTTGTCCAAGGTAAAAAGAATGAAAATGAAATATTTTTCATTTTTGGTTTAGTTTTCTTGGGTAGTGTCTAGTGTGCATAAGGAATGGGCTATGAATTATAGATCTTGATCAAACCGTTGTGATAATACTTCCCTAACTACATAGTTAGATGCATCACACATGCGATAAAATGGTAAATTCCACCAAGGTTGTTATATTATCAGGGGTGATTTGAGACTCCATTTCAATTTTTTTAAAATATTCGTCATATTATTTATCAAAAACAAATTACTTTTCTTTTTGGAGTAAGCGAGAGAGGGGAAGTTTAATCTTACTAAAGGAACAAATTAAATTTTGATAAAATCCAAAATGAACTAAGAAAGACCGACATCCTATAAATTTTTGGGGAATGGTAAGGAAGAAAGGAAATCTTATTTTTATTTATCTATTTTGATAACATCCCCAGAAATTAAATTTATAAGTACTATACCTTGTATCACCATGAAATGAAATTTCTCATAATTTAATATAATATTATTTTCAATATATAGATTTAGGATAGAAGCAATAATACTCAAAAACTGATCAAAATTGGAATCATATACAGTGAAACCATACCTAATAAAATTCCATAAAATTCTCCAAATAATCCAAGAAATACTAAACATGAATTTCTGTAAAGAAACTAGATCATTTTTTAGACAAAATGGCATCATCCTATATGAAAATTTTCCAAAGGGGAAAGTAAAGTTTGTCTTTTCTTGATCATCAGGGGAAATATGGATTTGAAAGTATTTATTATACCCATCAAGGAAAAAATAGTCAGAATTCCCTACATGAATCAATAGGAATTGGTCAATGAATTACAATGAGAAATAGTCCTTCCTTATGTGTTGGTTTATTTGGAGACAATCAACACAAACACACCAATTATTTTTCACATGGGTTGGAACCAATTCATTTTTTTTATTTTTTATTAGTTTTAGGATGGTTTTCTTGGGAACTACCCAAATTGTATTGACCCATTGGCTATCAAAGATGGGGTAAATGATTCTATCATCTAATTATTTTGTTACCTTCTTTTTAACAACATCAAGGATTTTTGGGTTTAGTTGACATTGTGCCTGACTCACCAGTTTAGCATCATCATTTACCAATATATGATTCATGAAAATTGATGGGATAATACCACAAATGTCATCAAGTATACATCTCAATTATTTTTTATACTCCCTCAAAATGTTAAGAAGTCCTAATTCATGCTCTAGAGGGAGTGAACTAGCAAATATGATAGGCATCTTATTTCCATTCTCAAGATATGAATATTTCAAATTTTGAGGCAGTGGTTTTAAGTTACAATTTAGAGGGATTTTGGATTTATGGGAGTGAATTTTAAAGTGATAGGTCATTTATCTCATCTAACTACTCAATGGTGATATCCTCATATGAGGAATAATCTTTTACAATCTCATCAATATCATCAATGGTCATGGGGTCCTCAGTGCTGAAGAAAATATAAATTAATGAACATGCATGAAATATTTCTAAACCAGTGAAAAATTCAATGCATTACTAATTTCCTATAATGTCTATAAATGATGAAAACTCAGAAATGGGATTAGGGGAAATAAAGGAATAGTTTTTAGGTTAAGGTTGTACATCAATAGAATTAGCTGAAAATGATGAATTTTCACCTAAGGGGTGCTTCATGGAATCAAGGATGTTAAATTAGAAAATTTCACCTCCAAAATCCATAGATAATGTACCATTTTGGACATTAATTTTGGTTTTGGTAGTTTTCAAGAAAGGACTCCCCAATATAATTCGATCATGTCCATTCATCCTATCATATTCAATTTTAAGCACATAAAATTCGATAGGAAAAAAAATTTCACCCTCACAAGAACATACTCTAACACACTAGTGGGGTGTGCCACACTCTAGTTTTTCAGTTGAACAACAATTCATATGGGCTTCAATCCCCTAACCTAAAATGAAGAGAAAATGGAGTGAGGAATCACAATTATAGAATCACCCAAATCAGGCATGACATTTGAAAATAAATACTCCCCTATGGTTAATATAATCCAGAATGATCTAAGGTCATTACATTTGGTGGGAAGTGATTACTCTATAAATTATGAGATGATCTTCCCAAGTCTCACAAATTCATCAACATCAAGTCTCCTTCGGTGTGTACACATATCCTTCAGAAACATGGAATATCTGGGAATTTACTTTATGATATTAATCAATGGAATGTTATCCTGCACTTTTTTGAAATTTTCCAATATTTATTTATCATGTTCATTTTCTTTTTGTTTCCTTGGTTGGGTGTAACTTTTGGAAAATTTAAGAGGAATAGTTGTTCTAGGAATCTTGACAACTAGAAAACTCTTTTCTTTTGTGGTATTTTTCTTAGGACAAGGATTTTTCTTATTTGGATCATTTGAGATGCTTGTAATGGAAGTTTCCTTTGAAGGGGATGACTCTATTTGAGGGATAAATTGGATTTTGAAGTTGGGTTCCACATTAAAGGGGGATGGAATTGACATTTCCCTTATCCTTAGGGTTGAATAATGGTTAAGAAGGTACTTTACCAAGGCCATGAAATTATATTTCTCCCATTGAGCTAACAAGTTGTCCTAATTGGGTTTTTAGGTCTTGTATATAATACTGAGTGGTTTTTTGGAATTGGAAGTTATTTGTAGCGATTTTTTATCATGTCATATAGGATAGTTTCTAGTTTTATATGGGGTTATTAGAATGGAATTTGTGGTGGTTTATGAAATTTGGGTGGTGGTGATGGATGACTAATCTATCGTGGTTGGTTCTATGGTTGTTGGGGTTGGCTTTAATACCACCCTTTCATATAGGATTGGTTATCTTTTCACCTAGGGTTGTTTGAATAGGATGGTTCATGCCTAATGGAATGTTTATACAGGTGACCAGGAAATATTGCCTCATAACTCTCAGAAGGTTCTCTCATTTGGAGGAATAAGTCAGAATAGTGGGTTTTGGAAGAACATATACCACAATGGATGGGATAAGGAATTTGGGATTTCCATTGGTAAGGAGAAATTTTCTAGAGAATGGTACTTACCCATTCAAACTTCATGTCCTCCTTATTCTCGAACTCATAACTCTACAACTTAGAGAAACATTGAATGGGTACACTGGACCTTGAACTAAATTGTTGAGTGTTCTGGAATTTCTTTTCAATTTGGTTTTATTGTTGAAATTGGGGTCTTATCAGCAAGCTCACCACCTATAGTAGCATAAATCATGTTATGATTAATAAGAATTAAACATTTATAAAAATATTTCTTTAAAGGTTGATCATTTGTTTGGCGGTGTGGATAGATTGAACATAATATTTTACATCATTCCAAATATTCATGAAGTGTTTTTCCTTGTGATTTCCTTATACAATATATTTCTTTCTGTATGGTTATGGTTCAAGAGTTTGGGAATTATTTTTCAAGGCAAAGTAATTTCATATCTACCCAGCATCTTATTGGAGAATTAACATAATATAACCATTCTTTTGTAGTGTATTCTAAAGAGAATGGGAATTCTCTAAGATTTACTTATTCTTCATCCAAATTTGTTGGTTTTAATGTTTAACATATAGTGTGAAATTATTTTAAGTGATAATGTGGTTTTTCTCTAATAATTCCATTGAATATTGGTAATAAGTGAATTAAACAAAATTTTAGCTCGAAATTAGGTGCTTCACCTTGTATTTTATTATACGTGGTACGGATCTATACATCAGGAGAGGTAATTTATTTTAATATTTAGTTTTTTCATTTATATTATTCATGTTTATTTCATTCTTTATGTTGGTTTTAGAATAAAAATAAGGATAAAAAATATTTTTGATGTTTTTTGTGTCCTCCTTCAATGGATCATTCAGTGCTTCTTGGTGTTGATAGCACAAGATCCTCTCCGGCTTTTATCGAAATGGAAGTAGTTCCTCTGATGAATATTTCATCATGAACGTGATCTAAAAAAAGGAATATTTTATAAATCAACTTAAAAAAATAAGAAAGAATATAAGCACAAAAATATTTAGATAATAAATAATGTTTTCATAAAAACCACACACTAAAATCCAAATCACTCCCTGTAAATGGTGCCAAAATTTGAATGTTTTGTCATGAAACTTCAAATTTATTATGTTTTTAAAGGTTATTTATAGAGTATGTAAAACTTTAGGTAATAACTCAAGGAGCATTGGTTACTTATAGTGTGTTTTTTTACTTATAGTGTGTTTTTAAATGATTTAATTTAAAGAGTTTAATAGTTTGAAAATAACTTTATTTTAAAAAATATGAGGAAAAGGGTTCATTGTGAGTTCACTAAACACATTTAAAGTTCATCTTTATGAGGTATTTATTTAGGTTGGAAGTAATTATTTGGTTGAAATTAATCATAATCCCAATTATTTCCTAATATTTTATGTCAATTCATGAAAAACAAAACCTTGAAATAAAAATCAAATTGAGAAGGTTCAGTAATTATGCATGGAATAAGATTTTCCCAATAATATTGAAATCTCAATAAAGTGGGTAATATTGTGTTGTCCAATGGGAAAAACACAAGTCACACACTCAAAACCTCACACTGAATGGTTAGAAATTAAGATCACACAAATCACTTGCATCAAGATAAGCATTCAATTATGAAATAATGTAAGGTACATGGAATGATATGTTTTTAAACCAAAATTACTCCAAAAATAGTATCTATTATAATCACTAAAACTCCCTTGACATGTGCGTAACTCCCACACAATGAACACCAACCATTTAGCCCACCATTGAGAGGTGGTGGAAGCTTGGGTGGATCTCCTTATTCATTTCATCCCTCCTATGATGATCGGGAGATCCATAACTACCAAATGTATTAGAGGAATCCTTTTGTAATCCAAAATATCAGTACCTTTCCTTATGTTAAAACTTTCAAATGGGGTGCCTAAGGTGACAATTTATTGGAAAAGTGGAAGGAGGTTTTTGAGAACCCATATTTCATAATAACACTTGGCCCATGGTTTGCATTAATAAATTCTTATTTATCTTTTTTAAAAAATAAAAACTTGTTTATACACCTATTGGATAGTTTTACAGAAAATTTTACATCATTTTGAGTCTTATAGCTCGAGATATGGGTGAAATAAATAACCTAACTTTTGATTTTGAGCATAATATTTTTTCTTGAAAAAATTGGTTTGGTTTGGCCCATTAATGGACTAATTAGGCTTGGGCATCTTCATAAAAGTTTCATACCACTAAATTTTGGATCACATTACAAAATATAACCCAAATTGGATGCACTAATTCGCTACCATATCCATTTGAGTCCATAGGTTTGCTTGTAATCTTACAAAGTTTGGCCCATTTTTCTTCAACTTCATCCTGGGCCCCCCAAATCACCTCTAAATACAATGAAAACATCAAAAAAGTGAAATTTCCTTTTTTAATAGTGATATATAATAAATGATTGAATCAAACATGAAGTTAATTTTTTTATAATAATTGGTATTTATATTACAAAATTGGTTTAATAGAGTGTTTTAAGGGTGAAATAAAACAACAAACCATAGTGTGACCAATAACCTATATCAATATCCTCTTCCATCAAACAGGTAATGAAATTATCGATCCTATGTGTGGAAGACTAATGCCTTACAAACCAATGTAATTTTTTTTCTATCAACACCTCTCACTGATAGATATAATAATGTATTTAATGTATTTATATGATATTTATGATATTATTATACTTATGGAATGATAATATAACTTATAACATCTTACTTTAAATTTCATGGGAATATGATAACATCACTCATGTGTATGAAAAACTACCACCTCAGGAAATGATTTGATTCATTTATCACTTATGATTTACATGGAAGGTAGTAAGGGTATATTTAATGAATATATATGATATATAAATGATTATATAAATGTAATATATTATTTAACTTCCTTTCATTTCAACCATCGAGAAAACAGAAATAATGTTTATGTGTATGTATGGACTACCGTCTCCATGAGTGGTGTAATTCATTTTCTATCTCTAAATTTAATGGATCACTATAAATAATTTTATAATGAATATATATTATATTTATGTCATGGTTAATATTCTGGATATTATGGAACCATGATTAAAATTAAAGGATCAAAGATATCAAACCAAAACATACATAAAAAATAAAGTAGTTATTACTTAAAATATGATTTTAACCCAAAATTATTAATAAATAGGTAATAAAAGGTCACAAGTAATGTGATATGATACATATGAGTATGGTTATATAATATATTTTTAATAAACCTATATTTATTCTACATGATGTTCAAACATATACGAAGGAATATGATACTTTAGGTAATGGAAATTCATCTCAAATTGTCTTCTTTAGGACATATGTTATGTTATGAACCTATATTGTTTTATAAGGTGTATATAGATACAATTTTTAATTTTTTCTTATGAATTTATTTATTCTAATGATTTTTATTGTTTTATTTGAAGTTATTATACCATGGGTTTTATAGTTCAAAAGTTTCCAAAATGGTAAAGTATTTTTATCTCACTTTTATTTCTATGTAACACATGATTTAGACACTACATGTTTCTTTTTTTGTGGTGTATATACTACTCATGAATATATTTTATGATCCTTATCATGAAAATTATGGGATATAAATATCCATTCAATGCTCTTTCTTTCTTGGGTCTTACAATTCAAAATATACCAAAGCAGTAAATGTTTAATGTTAAAATCTCATTGTTTATTGAGATTATTTCTGATATGCTTCTAATGATGAGATATTATGATCTACCTCTAAAGAAACTCATGTATTTAATTATCCTATATTTATTTCTATAGAATAAATGTTTTACTTTCATTTTCATTTCTTAATGTATTAAATAGACATAAATATTTTTTAATAAAAATCATCTTTATTTCTCTCTTTGGTCAAAAATACTTTTTCTTCCAAATCCATGTTTTCTAAAAATGTTTTTATTTTTTTAACATTATCATAAGTATTCATTAGAGAAATTTTTACCATATATTTTATTTATTTTTAAATTGTTTTACAATGAATCTTAATGTTTTTTCTAAACAAATCATGTTTTTACTTTACAAAAAACATGAAAGAAATCATTGTTTTAATGTGTACAACATAAACAATATTTTTTGACTTCATAAATAGTCAATGTGTTAAATATTCTTTTATATGTTTAAGAGTAATTTTTTCAAATAAAATTATTTCCTAAATATTTTATTTTTTTTAAAAAAAATAGTGGTTTTCAAATAAATTTTGTTTTTCTCAAGAAATGTTCCATGTGATTTTAATTTCAAAATCATATTCCATCTAAGATGAAATACATTAATGTTAATTAAGATTTAATGAGGACATTATCCAATTGTACTAACAATTTTTCTTCTGTAGATGGTTTTTTTATATAATGAAAAGATGTTTGTGAAACTTGTTACTTTTACATGGGTTATGCTATGGTGAAGTGATGATATGTTTATGAAACTCATTTCTTTTACACAAGTTATTCTATGATGAAATGTTTATGAAACCCATTTATATTCAATGTTTATGATATGATGAATATTTTATGATCTTTTAGAACACATATTTATATATTATGTGATAGGTAGGAATTATATATCCCTCCAATTCATTGGGTAATGATTAATGTTATATGAGATCAAAGGGTACACAGGTAGTTAGCCCATGTTTGAAGGAGGGTACATGGGGTGTTATCAAAAGTCCAAAAGAGGGTAAAAAGTGGTTATACCAATCCTAAAATAGGTTACAAGGGAGGTTATCCCAGGCCCTAAGTAGGTACATAGGTGGTTATCCCACGACTAACATTTTATGAATTTCTTGGTGGATATACTTCACATAATATTTCCTTTTCTTATGTGTATGCCACAAAATCTATATCATATACCAATTATACGACATTATAGATCATTTTATTTGATTACTTTATGATTCATGTATTATAAACTATGAATGTTTATTCTATGAGTCAAGTTTATGATCTATGATATGCAGTGTATGGTTTTCAAATGTGATTCTCATGTTCTCATACCCTTATGCTCATGTTATTGTTGATATCTACCTTATTCACCCTTATTGATCATATATTCTCACCCATTATTATGTTTCCTTTTCCTAGTTTATGAAGAAATTTATTATGTATGATATGTCTAAAAATGGTTCTATTTTTTAAAAACTTAAAAGCAGATGATGTAACTCCCTTAAGGACCAATGTTTATGTATCCATGTTTCCAAAGGCTCTAGAGATAAACAAGTACAACATGGATTGTTATGTTAGGTAATAAATATTTTTCCATTAAGATGTAATATTTATGTATGGTAAGTTTCGTTATTTATATGACTTCTAGGGTAGAGAAAATGAGTTTTGGGACTAGTCTTGGACTTTGGACCATTTGGAGGATCCCTCCAGTTTTTATCTTTTATTCTTAGAGATACTTATAGATGTAGTCTACTATTGTATAACTATTAGACATTCATATATTTCATATTTTTTATGGAATATGTTATTTTTAATTATTTGATTTAACTTTTTGTGATATCTATTACTTCTTATTTCTGTATTATCATATAATTATTTTTATTTTCATTATGGTTTCACTATGATATGTAGGTATAGTCTTTATACCATAACACCATTGACCCATGCTACTTTTTAGTAGCCTCTAGAGTATGGTGAGACATGCTTGAGGTCATTTAGTGATCTCAGTTAGGGAACTGATTAGTGGACGTTGACTGGGCGACATTACAAAGCGGTATCAAAGCTCTTTCTTTTGTCTAACTATTTAGGTAATATAGACTGGATTTAGGGAATTTTCCAAACATTTTTTGAAACCCATTCCATAGAATATTCAACCCATGTATAAGGTAATTACATATTTCCAAGAATGAGAATGATGTTTTACTTTTATTTTTTTACTATTGATTTATTTCATACTAAGTGATTGACATGATTATGAGGTTAGTGGTTTATGGGATTTCCCCCCACTTTCTACATGGGTGCATACACTAAACCAGGAATTTATGATTCACATGTCATTTTCAAGATTTCTTGTGGGTTTTTACCCATACCATGACATGGTTTGGTTTTTTAAAGTTCCTATAACCATTTATATGGTGTTTTCCTATATGATATATGGTGTAATATTACTCAATATATCATTTGAATGGGTGAAAATATGTTAATTTATCAGTTTCCAGGATTATTATGAATAAAAACCTAAATAAAAATCTAATTACCACTTATAAATCATTTTAATCTATAACATACAATTGATATTTCAATTAACTGACAATAATTTGTGAAAATATTTGGTTAGTGTAAATTATTTTAAGCATATTACATGGTCACTTGTCTTTATTATGATGTGGCATCAGTGAAATAAAATTACAATTACAAATTATTAAGAATTTTTATTTATAAGTTTGATTAAAATTTCATTCTATGAATCCTATACATATTATATGGTCTATATATATATAAATTTTTTTGACCATATTTATGTGTGATTTGGGATATTTATAGAACCCAAGTTATATGAGCCATGTGATATGGGATGTAGGAGTTACCATGACCTTATGCTTATTATTTCTTTCCATGAGTCAAGATGTTGAGAGTTTTAAAAAAGATTTATTATGATGTAGATCGTAGTTTACATGACCAAATATTAAGAATGGATAAATGAGGATATTGAGAGAGAATAGATAGTCAAACTATTATGATGTGTGGTGTATGAGATAACAGGATTCCTTACTTGTTAAAACTTTAGTTTTGAACAAGAATATTCAGAATTATGAAATGTTGTGGCTTCCTAAGACCCTGTTGGATTTATTCCCAACCTGGGAGTGGGTAGAGTAAACTTGGATTAAAAAATTATTTGATAACTCTATGTTTTAGAGTTTTATTAGAGTAAAAATATGTGTTGTTTACGCAATTATTCCTATAATGAGTAGGAAAATGAGTTAATGATAAATATTGTGTAGATGTTTGGCTATGTGTTAGATTTTGATGTATATGCATGCATATGATAACCCTAGAGTTGGTGTGTTAGCCTATTATTTTCCATGTAATGTTCATATGTGGCTTAAGATGCTAGTGATATAAGCTTTGTGATTTTAGAGTAGGATGTTTTCCAGCTATGGTTAGGGATAAGTGTGATATATGAGGGTAACTCAAGAGAGGGGTTAGACTATGATTGTTGGAGCCTAGGATATGACAATCACAATAGATTATTGATATTAATATTCATCCATGCGAGTGGTAATGATTTCTTCGGATGGATGTCTATATTACTTGTGTGTATTAATGGAGATGCCCATACTTGATATGATGAGTGATGTATTGTTTTTGAATGGCTGGATCCATTTGGTTCATGATCCAATTATTATGTGATCCTAGATTATTTGATATATAATATGTAGATGATTTAATTTTTTCAGTAATATATTATATATTAACCTAATACTTTTACACATATAGTTATATGATTTTTAATATAATCATCCATTAATTACAACCCTAATATTGAGAGGCCTAGTGTATTTGGAAGACTAGGTTCATAAAACATCAAAGAGAGACCAAAATAAAAACATTTATTTTATTCTCCATAATGAGATCCTAAATTCATTTGGGCTCCTAAAACATCATAGTATAACCTAGATAATACATAAAAGAAATGGTTGAGATAAAAATTATAATAAGGGAATAAGCATGATAAGGAAACCAAACTTGTGAGTCAAAAGTATAAAATCATATCATAAAATAGATAAATTAAGAATAATAACATTGTATAATAAAATAAATAACATATCATTATAAGACCATGTAATAATATGAAATTTGGAAGCAACATATAACTTAACATAAACACGAGTCAAGGATAACTATCCAAACAATGTAAAATGATGGAAAAAGTCCCATAATGGATTAAGTTTTCTCTGTAATCCCATACAAGACAACTAAAAAGTATAAAGATTTACCTAATACATTAGCAAACTATATAGGAACACCAATAAAAATATGTTAATGATTATGTGTTACCCAAAAGGAAATCAATCATAAGGCTTAAATATAAGAATTTCCCATAGAAGTAATGGGGTTGCTAAATCTTGTCTCATATCATATCCAAAGGAAATTTTTTAATGAAGTAATTTTATAGATGAACATAAGTAATGTATTACCCCATCAAAGTAAGATAGAATAATCTAGTTATATATGTAAGAGGCATATATACATAATTTATATGCAATTTGTAACATCAAAGGTTTTCATGGTTGATGAAAATGTATTTAAAATCTAACATGAAATATTTCTTGAGGAAAATAAACATTACACTTTGAAATCACTTCATGAAAATATATTTTTTTCCAAAATATTATTGAAAAAATCATATCTAAAAATAAACATTTGAATTTATAATGTAAGATTCAAATAATTGAGTGTTCATGATGGTGGGTAATTCCGTATAGGTCCAATAAGTTAAGAAACATTCCTTTCACACTGTTATAATAAGGTTTAAAGGTACCTTGCTCAGAAAATGAAAAGAATATTCTTTTTAAACCATTTTTTAATAATTAAGACATGGTAAAAAATATCTTTAAAAAATCATTTGGATAATGTTTAAAATATTCTTGAAAATATTTTTAGAAAACTTTTATATGGAAGAGAAAGTATTTTCCACTGAATAGAGATATGAATACAACTTTTATTAAAAAAATCTCAATAATTTTAACTACCAAAGAGAGGAAAATGTAACTATTACTTAAAAAGTTCACGAATAAATATAATAAGAAAAAATATATATTTTTTAAGATATAAATATAAAATTATTCATCTAAGAAAGACTTAAACATAATAAATCACAAATAATGAAATACCCTTACCAATTTGATAACTTTTGAATCATAAACCCAATGAAAGAAGTAACTTAAAATGAGATATTAAATATCTTGAATATTAAGAGATTATTTATATAAAATTAAAAGGTTAAAAATATGTACCGCACAAAAGAAATAAGTGGTTATAGATGCTGAAAAGTGCTTAAGTTTTGAAGAACATTTCGAAATGACAAAGCAAAGTCATATTCAGACCCGAAGACTCGGTCCAGGGTCCCAGATGTGTTTCATGAAAAAAATGGTGAAGTGCGTGAAAAAATGTGGCATGCGCGGAAAGTTCTAGGAATCATGAAGAGTCCTCGGAGCCGGCGCGAAATAATTTCACGCTCGCGCCCCATGCAGTTGACATTTCGCGCCGCCACCATCGGTGTGCCAGAGTTTCACGCCGCCTTCTTCGTTGTGAAATTATTTCATGCCACCCTGTATTTAGCGCTGCTGGATGCCTATAAATAGAGGGTATCCCCCTTTCATTTTGGGGCTGAATAATCTGAACCAGCTCTCGTGCGAGAAATTTGGCTTCCGCACGCGTGCAATATAGCCTTTAGGTACGGTTAGTTTCACGCCAAGTCACCCCAGGGTCCGCCTTTGCGCGAGATACCCATGTCTTAGACTGAATTAATATCTCTTTGGGGTTCTCCCCTTGTGCGCAATCCCTTCCATTGTGCACAGGTCATCCAATTGAACGCAATCCCCCTTCCGTTGCGCGCACATCCCTTTGTTGCGTGCAATCCCATCAGATTGTGCGCACCCCTGTCCTTGCACGTAGTTTCTCCCACTTTCTTGAAAAAACTTGGTTCCAATTCCATGAAAGCATCACCAATTTCGTGCCATCCCGGTGTTTTTCGTGTATGACTATTATTTTGCATGCAAGCCTCAAAGGTTGCGCGCAATCCCCTCAAGCACTTGTGTCATGCACCGTTTTCCCATGCGACCTTCTAGGATCGTATGAAGTAACTTCAAAGTCCCTTGGACAATACCACCCATTTCATTTCTTTGCATAATGATTTTTTTTGCATAGGCACGCTAATGACTATTGATTCTTTGCATAGCCACACTAACGTGGACCCCTTGATGGTTCACTCTGTGGCACCCCCGTGCCCCGCATGCAGGGTCCCCCCACCTTGGATATTCCCCATGCCCACTCACCTCCATGGGGATGGGATCACCTCTCAGAGGGGATGATGTCCTTAATATCAGAGTGGCATTTTTTCGTGAGGAAGGGCATACACCTTGGTGTAAGCCCCTAGCTTTCCTTCCATGAGGCAGCATCCCTGCTCCTCTTTTCTTCGGTCCCCAAGTCCAGTGGGGGGGGGGGGGGGGGTGGGGGGTGTGATAGGGAACGAGGCTCCTCCTCTCTTCCTAGGTGCCAATCCCCTCTCCTGCTGCACCTTTTCACCCTCAGGCCTCCATCTTGGAGTAAGTATCGGCTTCATGGGCTGCCTCAGTGCGTAATCCCCTCTCCACTTCTCACAGATGCACCTTTCACGATGTGATTGTCAGGTCTTTGCTTTCTCTTGTTTCTCACACCGAGCATGACTCACGTGAGCTTAGAATGAGCATCGACCATGACCCAACACCTTGGGCCACCTTAGAGGGTAATCCCCAAATGCACTTGCCCTGCATGACGTTAAACTGTACTCTTGAACTACGAGGACTTGGATCCATGTCAAGGCATGGTACATAAGAAGCCTCCATGAGGTTCAAGCCCACCACCTTGGGCCGACTCATAGCGTAATCCCCATTACATCTCGAACTACAGGGAATTTGATCCATGTCAAGGCATGGTACATAGGAAGCCTCTACGAGGTTCAAGCCCCACCACCTTGGGCCACCTCAGAGCGTAATCCCCATTCCATCCCAAACTACGGGGTCTTTGATCCATGTCAAGGCTTGGTATGTAGGAAACCTCCATGAGGTTCAAGCCCCACCACCTTGGGCCACCTCAGAGTGTAAGCCGCATTCCATCCTGAACTATGGGGACTTTGATCCATGTCAAGGCATGGTATGTAGGAAGCTTCCAAAAGGTTCAAGCCCTACAACCTTGGCCCACCTCAGAGCGTAAGCCCCATTCCATCCCAAACTATGAAAAAATTGATCTGAGCCAAGGCATGGTATGTAGGAAGCCTCCATAAGGTTCAAGCCCACCACCCAGTAATTCCAACCCCATTCACGTCGGTTTGCCAACACCATGGGCCATATTAGAGTGTAAGCCCCATACCCGTCCCGCATGACGTTAAAATATATCCACCACCAGAAGTATGTGGTCTTTGATTCCCTACCATGGGGATACATAGGAATCCTCCATGAGGTTCAAGCCCATCACTCTTGTCTCATCCTGACCTCTCCCTCGATCCTATGTGTCTCGGGAAGTTCATGCCCTAACCCGGAGATTCAACTTCTTCCGAGTCCCATCCATGTGCACATTCTCACCGACCGCCTCCTCAGGTGTCCCACCGTATCCTCGAACTACGTGGACTTTGATTCCCTGCCACAGGGATATGTAGGAAGTCTCTTTGAGGCTCAATCCCAAAGCCATCATCCATCCTGATTCTTACTCGGGCTGCCACATCCCAGTGTGATCATTCCACTTCATTCCCCATTCCCCTCAACAGCATCCGGGTAGCTGCCCACGTATTGGCCCCAATATCAGTGTTCCCTCCTGGGGGTTCATCAATATTATCCACTTTTATCAGTGTTCCGATATGTCTGATTTGTCTCCGCTGGACGTTAAACTTGTGTCATACCCTGTGTTGAACATGGGAAGCTAAGGAAAACATCAGATACATGCCCATGGAATAGGATTCCACGTGTTCGATATGGGATGCCTCGGGCTTCCGCACCCTCGATAAGCCCTATAATAAGGGACATAAGATAGACATGACAATTCCCCAGCGTCCAGACATGCTAGAGATTCCCAATGTGACTACTCTCCTATCCGAAGGTTTCTGCCCTGACCGGACCCCTTGGAAGGTCCTGACAGAAGCGGCGTAATTAACTGGTGTCCATGAAGATATGGTGCCAGGAAGAGCATCACAAACTACGTCTTAAATCTATGAGGGAGACCCTGACTAGGTAACGAGTTCCGAGGAGGAATCCATTGAAGGAAGAACCGACATCCCATCATCCCATTTCGATCAAGGAGCATACGTCCCTGAATAAGGACTGGATGTCACCTTCCTTTGGAAAGCGGGAATGCGTGGTAACAGCTGCGCGTCCTCTGTGTGACAGATGCGTGCGCGTGTCCCCGGTGAAATTATTGGAAAAAGAAAATGGTGAACTTGATGTGAAGGGATTCTCCTCAGCATGGAGGATAGTAACATT
Organism: Viscum album; assembly: GCA_963277665.1. Classification (NCBI taxonomy): domain Eukaryota; kingdom Viridiplantae; phylum Streptophyta; class Magnoliopsida; order Santalales; family Viscaceae; genus Viscum; species Viscum album. Next base: position 372,401,514 of record OY728163.1, on the reverse strand, counting down.
CGGGAAATCTATGGTTTAACATGTCATCTGACCCCATCATCCGGTACCAGGTCCCACCAAACAAGACTAACATGAAACTCTCTAGAATTTGGGACAGTCGGGATGTTGAGCATTTTGTTCTATGACGTTTTCAACGTGGATCCCTCTTGCCAACCATGGAATATGGAATGACACTGGGGCACTAGTTGTCGATTTATTTTCTTAGCAATATTAATGAGTTCATATCCCTGCTTTTAGGAATCAAGTTGTTGCATCCGGAGCTCGATCACCTTCCCACCAGTGTAGGGGTAGGGTTAATATCGACGCGGATACCCCGTGTGGTTCTTACTCTTCCATGATGGCCTCGACCGCCACGACTGCTGGGTGCCCACACCCCCTCTCCCCATCGGAAATTATCTAGTGAATGGTAATTAATGACCTTTCACGCAGGTACGAGGAGGAGGGGGTCATCCCCACTAGGGATATGTCCTGCCTAGATCTTGAGGCAGCAGAACCTCATCATCCAAGCCGCCCCCGAGGGCCGTGCAGGGATCCGCTGCTCGCCACCCCGATATTCAATCATTTCGGGAGATTGTCCCTGGAGTGCTTCGACAACTACCTCCCCTACGACAATGAAGTAGGGGATATCCGGGCCAGCTCGATTGGAGTCCCTCTTCAAGGCATCCCAGTGAGGTCCCCCACCAGGTCGCTTCAGTGTCGCCGCCCAGTTTCCCAAGCCAAGGAGCAGGTGATCCATGTGATTGCACCACCAGCTATAGTTCATCTGACCCGGCGTCAGCGTCGGGTGAAAGATGAAGAGGACGCTCACTGTGGGGTGTCAACATCAGAGACTAGTGTGGACTGAGCCACCACTGATTCATATCCCCAACTCCCTACATATGTTGTGCAGGGACAGTTTCACACCTGACCTAGATCGAGGCCCTAACCACCCCATGGGCAGGCTGGGTCGACTCTCCCAGTCGTCGGCCCAGGTGCTGGCTGCCGCAGACCAATTCGCAGCAGTGTCACCCATCACGGAGGCTCAATCCGCACCACCACTACAGAAGGTGCGTGTCCTCCCTACTCCCAACCTCAGTTTGGAGTTTTTCCTAGTGCCACCTTCAATCCAAGTGAGGGTCTTTCCCATGATAGCAACACTCCATATGGGGGTCTCTTCTGCGCTCACTACACTGGGTACATGGTCAATCCCCTTGTCGTAGACTGCTAGTATGGAGACATTGCATGTACAATCACCTTCCAGCATAGAGGTCCTCCTCATTTTCCTTTCGACATTTTTCTTGGTTCTCCTCGCACCCCGACTTCCTCAGGTGGGCAATCACTCTGCCCCAGCACTAGTGTGGCCAGAGGACCCCATGTCAAAAATCAGCCTTGAACCGAGGAACCACCTGGGGACAGGAAGGAAGGTTTTCGCTGCCATAATAAGAATTCTAGGAAAGGTTGGACAGGAATCAGAACAGTCCGCTTCTCCAACTCTGCAGCAGAGTACGACTCATCGCGATAGCCCCCTCCTCAGTCCTCCGAGTCAAAGGATGGGGAAGGAACAAGGCACGTCAGCCTTGTGCTCCCAGAATGCGATATCCACAGGATCACCGTCTCCCTCCGAAGGTATATCCAGGAGGATGAGAACTTGTCATGTCCCCAGGGGTCGACCGCACAGTCACCACCATTTTCTCTAGAAGCATCCTATGCCTCGGCTAGAGACTACAGAGAGTTGTTTTGGGGTCCAATGGCAGAAGATCCACGATATAACCCACCCTCGGTGGATTATGATGCTATGTCAGTAGCTCTAGTCGTTGGTCCATCCTATCGTGATTTGGAGGCCAGGTCGCTACAATCCTTAGGGGACAACCCAATGTTCGACGGCCAATCAGCCTGCTCGCAGTATTCTCCCCCGACCAGCTTGCCATCCCAGCGGTCTGCCTCGATGCCACCGCCAGTTCCTCAAACACCCCCATTTTCCGAGTGGGGAAATCAAGGTCCAGACCCTGGATATGAGCCGGGGATCTTCTGGACCATCCTCACAGGAGGCCACTTCCCTGAGAAGTTTTGGCTGGTCGCAGGATTATGTGTTTGTACACCAGAATCTCTCACCCCAGTGGTGTTAGAATGTTTCCGCCGAACCCTATAGGTGACTCAATTCCGTCTTCACCACCGATGAGTGACTTATCTCAGGAACCAAGTGCACCTTGAAGACATCAGCGAGCAATGCCCTATGGTTGACCTGGCCACACTCCCTGCGGTCCAGCACCCTGAGTCACTTGGCCACCGCAGGCCCTCCAGCAGTAATGTGTTCAGAGTTTCCGAGTACTCTGAAATGTTATTGGGGAGGCTACCCCCCATGCACAAGTCCGTGGCAGGGGGCAGTATGCTACCCTCCTCTTTAGTGAGATTCACTGGAAGCTCGAATCTCTAGGAAACGATGAGGAAATTCCCCCGAGAAGAGTGGTGGTCAACATGAACGATCTATCGGGATGGGATAACGACCTAGGACTTCTTGATGGGAACATACCCCCTGGGGACATGACACCACTAGACCCATCAGTAAGGATTACTCAACAACAGATGAACCTCCTAGGTCTTCCTCCACCCACTGAGGCCTTGGTACTTAGCCGTAATGTCAATAAGGGCAAAGAGCACGTGGGAGTTGTCAAGAACTCTGACCCGTCCACCTCGGTACCAAAGACGAAAGAGGACCCTGAGAAGGACATGCTATTCCAACAGCTTGCTGAGCAGAGGAAGTTAGTCAATGAACTTCTGGCTGAATGCATTGCAGAGTGATGACCCGACTATGGTTATCCTAGGATGGGGAAGTAGGGACAATAACAATTACCCCTCGGTGAGATTTCTTCAGGTAACCATGATCATATCGCTCCTGTGGATAGGACCGAAGCTGGGACTCATGGAAAGAGGACACAGTATGTCTCACCAAACTATCCCGAGCGGCGTGACAATCCAAGGAACCCTGCCTGGGTTCCCCCGGCTGCCCCGAAAGCCACTCCATGAGCTGTTGAGCTTGTCTACCGCTTTGAGGAACCCGAAAACGCGCTCGTGGTTAGGCATCCTCTTCAGGACTAGGACCACCACCCGTATGATCCTATGGAGGCACTCATTGCCTGCCTAGAAGCATTGGAGATGCGACAGGTGGAAATACCACCAGACGGTAAGCCATACCCAGCATGGGTGGATGACATGTCGGTGCCTCCAGGATTCAGAAATCCCACCTTCTCACCCTTTAACAGGACAGGGGACCCACCGCAGCACCTGGCCCACTTAAACTCGAGGTGTGGGCCTATGTTAGGGACCCCAGCGTAGCAGGAGGCTTCCAAGCTCTGTTGTTTTGTTCAGAAACTGGAGGGTCCGACATTCTTTTGGTACAACTAGCTCCCCGTTGGATATGTGACAAGCTGGGAGGACCTTCGTAGGTAGTTCCTCTACCAGTTAAGCTCTACCACCCGGAAGACAAACATCACAGACCTCTTCAAGTGAAATCAAAGGCCTGATGAGCGAGTCATGGAATTCATCACCCGGTGGAAGGGGCTCACATACTCCCTTGACATGCAACTAACTCAGGATAAATTACCGACGATGTGCGTGGGAAATGTCAAGACGCAACTGGTTCCCTCCCTGATCACTCTTAACTATACCAGAGGGTTCTGAGACTTCTCGGATAAGGCCCATCGCCACGAAGAAGTCCTGCAACATGCCAACTAGGCACGACCGATGCCTCCTTTAATCCCAGCGAGGAGGGATTCCAGAGGCGAGCCCACCGCTTAGCTCAGATAGAATCTCCAAGGCAACTGGAGTTGTTACCAGTAGCACCGGCCCCGCTGCCTCGTAGAGGCCCTCCACCTCAGGCGCAACTTCCAGCCTAGCAGCATCCCCAGGATCAGAAGGCACCCCCGCGTAATGATCCGCCACCGCCTAGGCGAGATAATCAAGTTCTGACTCCTCGGAAGGCTCCTCTTCCCCCTCGTCAGGGCCAGGCTCCCAGAGCCCCCTATCCAGATAGAAGAAATTGGACATACTCATTCAATGAGGCCCAGGTCCCCGGTTACTTCTGCAGTGCCTTAGAGTAGAAAATTGTGTGCTTACCTGAGTGAAGAATGCCATAGGAGGCGTACCTCATTGATCACCCCAACTTCTTCCCTTATCACCGGATCCTGGGGCACACCATCAAGCAATGTTATGTGTTCAAGGACTATCTCCAAGACAAAATTGACAAAAAACATATTCAGGTTGGGCTTGGACCCAGCATAAGTGGCAGGTGTCTTTGTAAGGTCACATAGTGGTAGCGACGGTGAAGGCGAGTGGCAGCAGGTTTCTAACTGTGGGTCTGAGAATTATAGAAACTGGATGACCCAAAAACGGTCATTCGTGCCCATGGAATCATTCGGGCATGCCTGAATTAGCTGGAGCCTTCAAAAGATGTGGCCACCACTTCTGTATCATCATCTTAGCCAACATCTTCCCGAAAGAGAAAACATCGGTGGTGCGAGCAGAAGCAACGCGCCCTGCCAATGACGTCATCATCTCTTACTCTCAGTGAATTTATGCCCCCGGAGATGGGAATTCCTCCCAGAATCCGCCCAATGGTGGATGATTTGTTAAGTGATAGTCAAGGGTACCCTTCGGTCAACAACGTTGAGTTGGAAAATCCCTATATGACTCTTGACAAGAGGGAGCGCTAGGCGAACCTCCCCAATGTCCCCATACGATTCCAACGTCAGTGGGGCCATAGCTACATGAGTCATCGAGGCGCATCAGTTGGAACCTCCAGCCAAGTCGATCATGCCACTGAGACCAGACATCCGGCTCAATGTAGAACTCATCATGTGCAACCTCTTCATCCAGTGTCAATAGGACCCCCTCCACCACCGTTTGTGCTACTGGATCAGGAAGAACCACTTCGGTCGTGCCATGACCAACTTTCCCCCATTAAATTCCAATTTCAATCATATGGTCCTCATCAATCAGTGACCCTCAGAGCTTCGACTACTGATCAGCGGGATATACCAAGTACTAGTCAGCCACCGGTCCGACCGGCGGGGCCTGCCATGCCTTCTATCATAGAGCGACTTCCCGTGAGAAGAAGTTCGTGATTGGCACGGAAGTACGATGTTCTCAAGCATCTCGTCGGCATCCCAGCGAGTCTATCCATCCTTTAAGCCCTTATCCTATTTCCAGATATGCGCAAAGCACTCGCCGAGGCTTTAAGGATCCCCCTTCAGTTTGAGACGTAGGTAGCATCTGCTGAAGCTTTCCATGCTGAAACAATTGAGGATGCTGAATGCGAGGCCATCATTTTATTCTCTAGAGAGGACGAAGGATCTCCCATATTGGGGCACATCTTCCAGTTGTATAACACCTGCTAACTCAATGGAGTGGAGGTTCACCGCTGTCTCATTGACACCGGCTCCATGATCAACCTTATCCCGACACAGACACTGCGGAAGCTAGGGTTATCCAAGGACGACCTAACTCACTCCGATTTAAGAATCCAGGGATCTGACAGGACAGAGCAGACCCCGGTTAGCAAGATCCATCTGAAGACCCAGTTCAGTGGCCTAGTTTCCAGCACAGAGTTCATGGTTGTCTCCCAGGACACCACGTACAATGCATTGATGGGCAGACCATGGCTCCACCTGCATGCTGCGGTCCCCTCTTCGTATCACCAATGCCTTAAGTACTCACTTAATGATCGAGTAGGTGTACTCCAAGGTGATGCGTCTCTTATCACCTATTGTGAAGCCCACTACTTGGACGCTGAATATTACAAGAGAAAGGGTAAAAAAGTCCAGGGAAGTGTAGTTGAGCCCGTCGCCACTACGACCGACCCTTGGGAATGCCTAAATGATGCCTACATCTTCCTAATCCATCAGTTGGAGGCCAAAACCCCCGATATGGGGAAATGTTTTGTCATTTCAGGGACAAGGGGAAACAAAATACAGGTGCTGTTGGAAGATCACTTCATATTCTTATACGAACCAGGCTCCAGTGATCCTGGAGCCACCCACTCCCATCAGGTATCGGGATGTTCGACTCATGGAAACGACAGTGCGTCATACTTTTCTATTTTTCCGGGCTGGAATAAGTCAGATCTGCCCTACGTGCCACTACTACTTTGATATTTTCAAGCGTGGCCCCTTGGCCTGGAGACCAGATGGGATTCGGTCAAAAACCTTCATCACTATGGTCAAGGCAGCACCAAAGTTCCCCGATGCAGTAACTACTATCGCTCAAGCTGGTACCAGCCTCCCATCGGGGCCTGGAAACCCAGAAGCATCTTTTCCCATGGAGGATACCACCATAAGTGGAGAAGAGGATATAGAGGACACCCCTACCTTTGATGAAGGCATCTCCACCACAGTCGATGAATTGGTACAGGTTAACCTCGGCAGCGAGGCAGACCCGAGACCCACATTTATCAGGGCCGCTATGTCCCTTAAGGAGTAGAAGTGGTATGTGGACTTCCTTAAACAACAACATGATATATTTTCCTAGAGTTACGATGAGATTACAGGACAAGATCCTCAGGTATCCATCCACCGCCTCGGCCTCCCTACAAATCATCGCGGGTTCAAGTAGCCTCCCAGAATGACGCATCCGTCTCAAGGTTCCACGGTCGAGGCCGAAGTTGACAAGATCATCAAATCCAACTTTGTTAAGGATTTCCATTACCCCAAGTGGTTATCCAACATCGTTCCAGTAAGGAAGAAGAACTGACATATCATAGCCTACATCGACTTCCGTGATCTCAACTGTCACTGTCCGAAGGATGATTTTCCCCTTCCAGTGAAAGAATTATTGATCAGCTCTACAGCTGGGTTCCAAGCCCTCTCCATCATGGATGGTTACTCTGGATATAATCAAATCCGGATGGACCCTGAGTACGAGGAGTCTACCGCTTTTAGATCACGTCAAGGTACATTCTGTTACCAACTTATGCCCTTCGGCCTGAAGAATGCAGGTGCCACCTTTCAGCGGGCAATGCATTGCATATTTAAGTCGATCCTTGGGACATTGGTGGAGTGCTATGTGGACAATTTGGTATTCAAATATCTCCATCACTAGGACCATCTCAAGGACCTTGACAAAGTGTTCATCTTCCTATGTTCCCACCATTTGAAGATGAACCCATTGAAGTGTGCCTTCGGGGTCACCTCCAGAAAGTTTCTTGGCACTGTTGTCAGATACCGGGGCATTGAGATTGACCCGAAGAAGATCAAGGCCATCAGCCATATGCCTCTCCCAAGTAATATTCGGGAGATATGAGGCTTCCAAGGCCACTTGGCCTACATACGCCGATTCATCGCAAATCTAGATGGAAAGTGTAATCCCTTTTCTCAACTGATGAAGAAGGGAACCACTTATGAGTGGGACGAGGAGTGCCAGACCTCCTTTGAGGAAATCAAGAAATATTTTCTCTAGCCTTCGGTCTTCCGGAAAGCCACTGATTCTCTATGTCACCACCCTATAATGGTCCCTCAGTGCTCTCCTTACCTAGAAGAACAACGATGGGATAGAGAATAGCCTCTACTACCTCAGCTGTATGATCCTCGATACAGAGACCAGATACTCCCCCATCGAGAAAAGCTGCCTTGCACTGGTATTCATAGTACATAAATTGTGACATTACCTACAGCACCATGAGGTATAGCTGGTGTCTCGGGTGGACCCGCTAAAGTACATTCTGAACCACCCCATATTGAGTGGACGACTAGTGTGGTGGGCAGTAATCCTCCAGCCGTTCGACATCAGGTTCATGCCTCAGAAGTCCATCATGGGGCAGGCATTGTTAGACTTTCTAGCTACCCATCCAACCCCTGAAGACTAGTCCCTGGACTTGGATTTTCCTGATGAGGCAATTCTCTCAGTTGATCAAGTCGTCCCATGTTTGCAGTTGCACTTCGATGGTGCCTCCCGGAGACCCACCAATAGGAAGCTCAATGATCCTAGGCTCAACAGAGTGGGCCTGGGTACTGTCTTTATTACCCTAGCGGAAGTCCTTTTTATATATTCATTCCTGCTGTTAGAAGGTTGTACCAACAATGAGGTGGAGTATCATGCCCTTATTACTGGCCTCGAACTTGCCCTTGAGATCGACATGCCTCATTTTCATGTGAAAGGTGACTCTGAGCTAGTCATTAAGCAGGTCAACGATGGATATGTTGTTAGGAAACCAGATCTCGTACCATTTTTGGAGCGCACCCTCTAGCTAATGGACTGGTTCCCTTCTTGGCCAGAGGTCACTCATGTCCCTTGGTCATAGAACGGTCGAGCAGATGCTTTGGCCATCCTGGACACGTCGCTTGTTGAACCTGAGAAGGATGATCTGATTATACATGTGGCACACCTGATAGTCTTTGCTCCAGTCACCCTAGAGGATGACGACGGCCCACGGGTAGGTCACCTTACTGCCGGATCTTCCATGTCAGGAACCCCAGGTTCCTCAGATGTAGTGGTCAAAGAAATTCCCGAATGGAGAGATCCTTTTGTCGAGTATCTCCAAAATGGATGCCTCCCGGCTGATCGGGCTGAGCACGAGTGAATCCATTTCCACGCACTGTAGTTTCCTCTTCAGAGTGGTCCTAGATTTTAGCCAATCCTCTATAAGCATGGGTTTTATGGTGTTCTCCTCCATTGCATTCAGGGGGTTAAGATTTCATAGGTCATGCAATAGGTTCACGCCGGTTCCTGTGGCGCCCATCAGGCTGGGTCAAAACTGTCTCATCAGATCTTGAGACTAGGGTATTTTTGGCCCACCATGATAAATGACTGCATCGAGTTCTCCAAGAGGTTCCATGCATACCAAGATCATGCTAACATTGAGAATCAGGCACCAGAGCCTCTCCATACCACCAAGTACTCTTTTCCCTTTGTAGTCTGGGAGTTAGATGTCGTAGGACCATACCCACCGGCAATGGATCTCCAATGCCGATTCATTCTGACTGCTACAGATTTCTTTTCCAAGTGGGAAGAGGTGATTCCGATCAAGGAAGTCGAGGACCATTCTATCGTTGATTTTGTGAGTTCCAATATCATCCATCGATTTGGGGTTCCTCATGCTATCCTCATTGATAACGGCACCAAATTTCAAGCAGTCGAGTTGAAAAATTTGTATGCCAAGTATAACATCTGCTCCAACCATGCCTCTCTCTATCACACACAAGAAAATGGAAGGGTTGAGGCATTCAATACAACCCACTCTAACATTATGCAGAAAATTATTGGTCAAAATAAGAAGAGTTGGCCGGATAAGCTCCCCAACACCCTCTGGGCCTCTCGGACGATGACTCGTAATTCTACCCAGGTGACCCCATATTCCCTGGTGTATAGAACTGAGGCCATTCTACCCATTGAGATTCAATTTCCCTCATTACGCACAGTGGTCTATGACCCGCAAGAACCAGATAGAGTGGATGAAATCAGTCTAGCTGAATTGGAAGCACTAGAGGAGAATTGGATTCATGCCTTGCACAATCTAGAAAGGCATCAGAGCAGGATGGCTCGAGCTTTGAACAAGAAGGTTTGCCTTCACTCCTTCCTGTAGGGTGACTTGGTACTAGCCCTTAGTACACCAACGATCCTCGACAGGAAACCACCCAAGTTGGAGCCCAACTGGGAAGGACCGTTAATTATTCATAAGGTTTATCCCAATGGTTCGTACTCCTTGGTGACTATGGATGGTGAGCGTATAACTCCTCCCACCAATGACAAGTTCCTTAAGCAATAATTTGCCTGATAATATGGTCCTGCATGACCTTAAACTGCATTTGGTCCTATACAACCTTAAAATGAATTTGGTCCTGCATGACCTTAAACTTCATTTGGTCCTACACGACCTTAAACTACATTTGGTCCTGCACGACCTTAAACTGCACTTGGTCCTGCATGACTGTAAACTGTATTTGGTCCTGCACGACCTTAAACTGCATTTGGTCCTGGATGACCTTAAACTACATTTGGTCCTGCACGAACTTAAACTACATTGGGTCCTACATTTGGGCCTCTTCAGGTCCTCCATGACCTTAAACTGGACTATGGTCCCACAAGAACTTAAACTGCTCGTCTCGCATGACGTTAAACTATATGTCGTCTCACATGATGTTAAACTGTATGTCATCCCGCATGACGTTAAACTGTATGTCATCCTGCATGACGTTAAACTGTATCTTCAAGAACTACATGTGGCTTGATTCCCATCCTTATGGGATACGTAAGACCGCCTGAATTCTTAGATTTCGGGTCCATCCCCATCCCTTAGAGATATCTCGATCTCCTGGTCACCTAGGCCCCTTGGCTTGTTCCTCTCCACGAGGGGGATACATAGGGGTGGTACAGAGTCATGCCCTCCTATGCGTTGGGTTTTTAGAACCATGATCCCCTTTCTCCTGGGAATTCGCCATCTCTTGGACGCTCTCAAGTCAATCCCCTCGACCCTTTGCAGTGGTTTTCCGATGTGTCCAAGAGTACTCGGGTCTAGGACCTAGAGTGTCAGATTCAATTTGGACAATTTTGCACCCACTTTTCAAGATTCACGTTCTCTTTTATTTGGGCCCCCGTTGTCTTTCACACCCGAGGGGACCCCAAAAAGGCATGGATACCATGCCTAAGGGCTCTCCTACCGTTAAAGGACAACGCCCCCGAGGGATTCAGACGTCAAATTGATACAAATCCTGCATTGTGGACATGGTCAGTGGTTGATGCTAATTTGTTTGTCTCCATTTTAGGCTAACGCAACAGGATGCTGTGTTGTGAACATGGTCAACAATAATCCTCTATCATCACGCCATCCCCTTCAGGTCTCGAATATTGGTCACATGATTCACATTATGTTCCACCCCATCATGTCTAGGTGGAACCTCGACACTCTTGGCATTATCCCTTAGTGCACCTCCACACGTCCAGCGGACAAAGCGGCAATATGGCGTCCCTCAGGGCTCCCATGATCCGAGCACTAAGACCATAAACTGGGACCTGTGGTGGCTTTTATAGGCTAATCCTGGGTTCCACGCCCACGTGAAAAGTGAATTCCACGCCTGGATGAGTTTTGCGCGCCGCGTCAGATTTTTGCACGCGTGGACCTCGTGAAGCCTGACATTTTGGAATTTCCTTCAAATTCTGATCATTGCGATCTATCGCGGATCCAATTCTGAGGGGGTTTTTGTAGATGCTGGAAAATGCTTAAGTGTTGAAGAACATTTCGAAATGACAAATCGAAGTCATATTTGGACCCAGAGACGTGGTCTGGGGGGCCCAGAGGTGTTGCGCAAAAAAAATGGTGAAGTGCATGAAAAAATATGGCCTTTGCGGAAAGTTATAGGATTCATGAAGATTCCTTGGCACCGACATGAAATAATTTCACGCTCGAGCCCCGTGCGGTTGACATTTAGCACTGTCACCTTCGGCACGGAAAAATTTTGTGCTGCCTTCTCCGTCGCACAATTATTTCACACAGCCCTATATATCACGCCGCTGGATTCCTTTAAATAGAAGGTGACCCCCATTCATTTCAGGGCTAAAGAATCTGAACTGGATCTCATTCACAAAATTCCGCTTCCACGCACATGCAATATGGCCTTCAGGTACGGTTCTTTTTGCACCAAGTCGCCTTGGGGTCTGCCTTCACGCATGATCTCCATGGCTTAGACTGAATTCCAATATCTTTGGGGTTTTCCCCATGCGCACAATCCCTTCCATTACACATATACCATCCAATTGTGTGCAATCCACCTTCCGTTGCACACATGTCCCTTTATTGCACGCTAGCCCTTCATATTGTGTGCACCCCTGTCCTTGTGCATAGTTTCTCCCACTTGCGTGCAAAACCTTCATTCCAATTCCATGCAAGCATCACCAATTTCGCGCCAGCCCAATATTTTTCGCACAAGACCCTTATTTCACGCGCAAGCCTCAAAGTTTGCACGCAATCCCCTTGGGCACTCGCGTCATGCACCGTTTTCCCGTGTGACCTTCTAGGCTCGTATGAAGTAACTTCAAAGTCCCTTGGATGATACCGCTCGTTGCATTTCTTCGCCTAATGCTTCTTCACATAGGCACACTAATGACTATTGCTTCTTCCCATAGCCACGCTAACATGGACCCCTCGATGGTTTGCTCCGCGACACCCCCTTTCTATGGTGTTGCCAATGCCTTCCCTCCCACAAGGAGCAGAGGGTACCGATTATGTAAGTCCTAGGGGTGTGGAGTAAACCCACCTCGTCTGAGCTACAGAATATTAAACTTACAAGCACCATCATCCTCAGCACATGATGTTAAACTGTGACCCAGCCCCGTGCCCCGCAAGTAGGGTCCCCCCGCCTTGGACATTCCCCACACCCACTCATCTCCACGGCGATGGGATCGCCTCTCACAGGGGATGATATCTTCCTTATTAGAGTGGCGTTTTTCCGTGGGGAAGGGAATCCACCATGGTGTAAGCTCCTAGATTTCCTTCCAGGAGGTAGCATCCCTGCTCCTCCTTTCTTCGGTCCCCAAGGCTAGCGGGGGCCGTGATAGGGAATGGGGCTCCTCCACTCTTCTTGGGTGCCATGCCCCTCTCCCGCTGTGCTTTTTCACCCTTGGGCCTCCATCCTAGAGTAAGTCCTGACTTTGTGGGCCACCTCAACGTGTAAGCCCCTCTCCACTTCTCACAGATGCACCTTTCACGATGTGATTGTTGGGTCTTTGCTGCCTCTTGTTTCTCACACCGATCGAGCATGACTCACATGAGCTTAGAGTGAGCATCGACCCTGACCCAACACCTTGGGTCGTCTCAGAGTGTAAGCCCCCAATCCACTCATCCCGCATGCCATTAAACTATACTCACGAACTATAGGGACTTTGATCCATGTCAAGGCATGGTATGTAGGAAGCCTCCATGAGGTTCAAACCCCACCACCTTCGGCCGCCTCAGAGCGTAAGCCTCATTCCATCTCAAACTATGTGGAATTTGATCCATGTCAAAGCATGGTATATAGGATGCCTCCAGGAGGTTCAAGCCCCACCACCTTGGGCCACCTCAGAGCGTACACCCCATTCCATCCCAAAATATAGGGACTTTGATCCATGTCAAGTCATGGTACGTAGGAAGCCTCCACGAGGTTCAAGCCCCACCACCTTTGGCCGACTCAGAGAGTAAGCCCCATTCCATCCTGAACTATGGGGACTTTGATCCATGTAAAGGCATGGTACGTAAGAATCCTCCACGAGGTTCAAGCCCCACTACCTTGTGCCACCTCAGAGCGTAAGCCCCATTCCACCCCGAACTATAAAGACTTTGATCTGTGCTAAGGCATGGTATGTAAGAAGCCTCCATGAGGTTCAAGCCCACCACCCAGTCCTTCTGACCCCATTCACATTGGTTCTCTAACACCATGGGCCGCCTCAGAGTGTAATCCACATACCCATCCCACATGATGTTAAACTGTATCCACCACCTGAACTATGTGGTATTGGATTCCCTACCACAGGGATACGTAGGAAGCCTCCATGAGGTTCAATCCCATTACTCATGTATCATCCTAACCTCTCCCTCGAGCCTATGCGTCTCGGGAAGCTCATTCCCTAACCCGAAGGTTCAGCTTCTTTCGGGTCACATCCATGCATCCATTCTCATGGGCCACCTCCTCAGGTGTCCCGCCGTATCATCAAACTACGTGGACTTTGATTCCCTTCCATGGGGATATATAGGAAGTCGCTTTGAGTCTCAAGCCCAAAGCCATCATCCGTCCTGATTCTTACCTAGGCCACCAAATCTCGGTGGGATCATGCCACTTCATTCCCCATTCCACTCAAAAGTATCCGGGAAGCCACCCACGTGTTGGCCCCAATATTGGTGTTCCCTCCAGGGGGTTCCTCAATCTGATCCACTTTTATCAGTGTTCTGATCAGTCCGATCCGTCTCTGCTGGATGTTAAACTTGCGGAATACCCTGTGTTGAACATGGGAAGCTAAAGAAAACCTCAGATACATTCTTATGGCATAGGATTCACCGTGTTCGATGTAGGATTCCTCGGGCTTCCGCACCCTCGAGAATCCCTATAATAAGGGACAGAAGACAGACATGCCAATTCCCCAGCGTCCAGACATGCTAGAGATCCCAATGTGACTACTCTCCTAACCGAAGGTTACTGCCTTGACCGAACCCCTTGGAAGGTCCTGACAAAAGTGGCATAATTAACTAGTGTCCATAAAGATATGGAACCAGAAAGAGCTTCATGAACTATGACTTAAATCTATGAGGGAGACCCGGACAAGGTGATGAGTTCTGAGGAGGAATCCACGGAAGGAAGAACCTACATCCCATCATCCTGTTTCGATCAAGGAGCAGACGTCCCTGAATAAGGAGCAGATGTCACCCGACTTGGGAAAGTAGGAATGCGGGGTAACAGTTTTGCGTCCTCTACGTGATGGATGTATGTACGCATCCCCAGAGAAAGCGTCAGAAACAGTGGTGAATATGGAATATGTCTAACATAAGTAAAAGTGAGATGGGAAATCCCTTACCTAGAGTCCAGACATATTGTGTATATAATTTATCTACTATATAATAAACTTATATCAATTTTTTTTATTAATAAACATTTTTATGTTTGATCCCTTGTACTTAAACCATTTATTTAATTTATTTTAATGACATATTTAATTACTTATTCAGTTATTTCCATGCCATGTGTTTTAAGGATGCTTGGTTTGTAATTACAAAACAAAATTAGTGAGTTGACTGTGGTCTTAAAGGCCATTATTAAATCATCTCTAAAATAACAAAAATAATATAATTATTATTATTTTACATCATTTATACTTTTAAAACAAACCATTAAATATGGTTATAAAAATTGAACTATGTTACAATAAATGAGATAGTATGTCATACATATGCGTGAGTAACATTTCCATTTTTCAATGATCACGATGTAAAGAAGGTAAGTGTTATTTTATCCTTAAGGAATGATAATTATATCATAAATATGATATTATTTTTTGTTAATAAATTTATATATACCATCCATGTGATGTAGTGATATGAAAAATCACATCGCTTCGTGAGGCAGTAGTCCATAGTATTCACATATGATGTTATCATTTTTCAATGGATAGGAAGGTAAAAATGTACATGATTTGTTAATTTAAAAAAATGATTAATATTTAATTAATATAATATATAATAATTAAATCCATTATCATGAACCATCATGAGATTTGATGATGGAAAATGATTTACATTGGTTTATGAGGCGATAGTCTTCTATACACACGAACGATGGTTTTGTTTCCCATTTGATGGAAGAGGAGATAAATAAATATTATTCCATAAAAATAATGACATATAAGTATATATTATATAATTTTGTTATAATATTTGTATTTTTAAGACCCAAATTAAGGTGGAAAAAATAAGTAAAAAGAAGGAGCTTGGTGTAGATGATTACCTTCGCCTAGAAGAACCTCTTTTGGATCTCATATTAAAGACCCTAAGGTTGGTCTTATGGGAAGACTAAAAGCTATTGAATGTGGGTGAGGATACTGGGGAGAGATTATTTTATTGATTTATCAATCTAAATGGATTTATAGGTGTGAATAAGCTAGGGGAGGGGCTTCATTTTTATAATTGAGGAGAAGTGGAATTTTTTTAAATACCCAAAAATATTCAATAATGAGAAGTTACTCTCAAGAAAAGTGATTCCAAAATTGATAAATAATGATATGGAGGGGTTACATGGTATATAAACACCTAAAAAGTTAAAAAATAAACATTTTTTAAATATTATATACTATTTACATCTAAGGTTACTCACTTTTACCAGTTTAGTTTTTCACCCTAGTAACTTATTTTTTTATAATTTTTACTATTCATTATGAGCAATGTTAAGTTGAAATTATTAGATAATATTTATTATGTTTTTTAAAAATGTGGAATACATTTTATAAAATTTAAGACACTTGATTTTTCATATTCAATTTATAATTAAACCCACAAAATGCATCGAAAAATAGTTTTTTTAGGAAATGTAATTTTTAAGCAATATATGATCATGTATTAGCTTTATGACAAAAAAACATAATTATTTGAATTTAAATTAACATTAATAGATGTATAATAAATTAATCTAATTTAAATATTTCTTTACTATGGGTTTTTTAATTAATTATAATAGATAAACTTTATTCATTACAAAATATTTTTCAAATTAAGGTGTTTTTAATCATAAAAACAAGTTTATAAAAAAATCATGAAAATTGATGATTAAAATTAAATTAATTAGGTTATTATAAATAAAATGGTTCATATTTCACTTTAACACCAAATCCAAAATAAAATTTAACTTTTAAATTAAATTATTTAAAGAAAATAAATTCCATTATTAGAAAATTAGAAATTTTTACACTTAACAGAAAAATAAACCATTTTAGAAAAATCCCTATATTTAAATATATGTTAATTTTTATATTATGATTTAAAAAAATAATTTAATTTTATCAAATAGATTTTCTAAAATATATGAAAATTAATTAGGATATTTTATCATAAAAATTAATAAAAATCATTTTAATGATTTTTTGATAAAATGTATTTATTAAAAAATGAGTGCTTAGTTCATACGAATTTATTCAAGATTTTATATTATGAAGAAAATTTACATATATATGTATATATATGTTTCATAATGTAGTTAATACTATTCATACCCACCAATTTAATGGATAGGTTATAATAGAAAAAATTAAATAATCATTGTTTGTTTAGACTTGGTGTTGCGTAATGTATACACTATCGAACATAGTTTCTTCAATAAAATATCAGTGTGTTAAAATTTTCCCACTTAAATAAATTTCATACTTTCAATTATACTTTTTATTAGTAATTAAGGGTTTCAATTTTAAAAAAACTTTTGTTGGAAAACCACATTGTAAAAAGGGTTAATAAAAATTCCTATTAAAAAGAGGAAAAGTGATGTATGGTGGTCATCTGAAATAAAAAACACTAATTTTTCATACAAGAATAATATTAAATGGATGTGAAAATATTTATTTTTCAATAAGAACCATTTAAGATATAATGTTATACTTTTTTAAAGAGAGAATATACCATCGATTTATCAAAAATGAACAACATTTTTATTTCTAAATACTTTTCCTAAAGCTGAAGGATTATTTTACCATATATACTATGAACATAAGGAAATATAATTACTTGAAAAGTATAATTTTTTCATTCAAAAATTTTTCACCAAAATCTCATATATTTCTCCAAAAGGTGAGTTTTAAAATTGACTTTTTCATGCATGAATCATTATAATAATTTTCTAATATATCACATATTCCACAAAAAGGATGACAACATATTTATCTTATCTTTAAATAAAAACCATAACTAAAAGGGTTACCTTAAAGGAAAGAGAGTACCTAAAACCTTCATATTAATCTCTAAAGACAAAGGTTAACTTAAATCATTCCATAAATAAATAACCCTAAATTCTAAATAACCTCAACATTTAAAAATAATAATTGAAGTTTTACCAAATAATATTTTATATTAAATCAAATTTTATTACTAAGGGTTATATATAACTTAACCCAATAAATCATATCCAAAAATATCATTAATCACATTAAAGTCCTAAAATTTCAAAACTATTTTATCCTAAAATATTATTCCCAAAATCAACATAATATTTATCTATAAAATCATTTAAGTAAAACAATTTCATATTAACCAGTACATCACATAGGACAGTGGTATGCATTTCACTATTGTCACCTTTTTTTTGCGTTCAATCCCTGAAACCTTTTAAGATGTAATAAGTTTTCTATCGACTTATGGTTGTACTTTTTTTAAAACTATGAAAAAATAAAAGTGATAAATATATTAAAAATTAACCTTGATCATATAATCTTATCAATAATATGATGAACATCTTAAAAGATAATATTATTCATAAAATTACTTTTTAAACCTCTATGGTTTTCTATCAAGCTCATTATTTTCCAAAAAAAAGTAATTTTAATTGACTATAATTACCTTGGTATCAGGAAAATATTAAATATTATATTTTCCTAAATGATGTTTTTTTTATAAAATTTCATATTACCATTAACTCAAATTTCTAGGTCATTAGTACCATTAAACATATTATTCCAAATCCTTAAAGAAAAACTACTATAGAACTATATTTAGAATCTTTAGGATTCTTATAAACATAATACCATTAATAAAAAATCTTCAATAATATCATTCATGATATAAAGATCCTAAACACTTAAATTATTACATTTAAATTACTATCATAACATAGTCCCTTAGGAATTAATCCTTGGATTATGACATTAACATAGATAATTACCAAGTTATCTACATCCAAGACATTAAACTTTTAGTGGTTCATTAAGTTTAACATTATTTCTATGCTTCTTGTTAACCATAGCCTTTATTTCTCTTCAGAAATTATCTATTTTATACACTCCTTTCCCATATAGAAATCATCTTCTAGTTTCTTTAATGAATTTTCTAGGGTGTCTATTATCACATTTTTGACATGTATTAAATTAAATCATCTTTTCTTTATCATATTTAACAATTGAACTTCTATAAGATTATATACTTCTCTTCTTTTATGTATTTCAAAATTCAATGATGTTCTTTTTATTAACATTAATTAAATATACACCATTTTAAATGATAATAAATTTTTTAATTTACATTACCATTAGCTTATACATCTCTTTAGGGAAATCATTTCACTTCGCATCACATTGGTTGCTGGAATGATTTCTCCTATTTCCCACCATGAGCTAAAAAGAATAAAATAAACAAAATGAGAATTAATTAACTTACAAAAGGGAAAATTATAAACCTACAAGGAATAAATTATGAAGGATAATCATATCATGACTTATGAGTATCTAGGTTTTAATAAAGGTTATATATCATAGTGTTTCCTATTAGGTTTTAACCCATCAATTTATTCAAGTATTTCATAATGTTTTGTAATTACTTTTTGGATTTACAAAACATATCCCCCAAGAATGCCAAACCCAGTGTGCAATAAGGCATGTATTAATGCACTAGGTGATGATCAATTAAAATTCCAATGTGCCATTTTTATATTTATTACTCCTGAGTAAAAATGTTATAGAGCTACATCTACTTGTAGTATCTAGATAGGGATGTAAATGCATGGAAACCACTTACTCTAAACTTCACCAAAATTCCAGGACATTTTTCTATACTTGGACTTATCCTTATACTTGTCTTTATGGTTCACACTAAATTACTGTAGTCCTAATCCCTAAAATTAACTTGACCTTTATCTGATATAACCTATAGTGAACCAAGACTTTTATGCATATTATTACATTATTTTTAACATAAACAACCATTAATTACAAACCAATGATAGCGAGTCATAGTGTCTTTGTAAGACAAGGTTAATGAAACAACAAAATGAGGCTAAAATATTTTATTTAATTTTTATTTTCTATAATAAGATATTAAATCCATTTATATTCATAAAAATTATTAGGATAACCTAGGTAATTTATAAAATAAATAAGTGAGCTAAAAATACATGTGAATAAACATAATAAGGAATCATAACTTGTGATTCAAAATTATAACATTATATGATAAAATAGAAGGATAAAGAGTAATCACATGGGAGAATAACATAAATAACACGATATTATAAGATCATTGAATCACAATAAATGTAGAAATAATATATAACATTAAATAAAATGTGTCAAGGATGACTGCCTGGACAATATCACATGGTGGAAAAAGACCCATAAAGGATTGATTTTCTCCTTAATCCCTTACATGACATCTCATGAGACTAAAACTTTACCCAATTAATTGGAGTGATATATAGGTTCACCCATCATAATATGTTCTTGATTATGTGTTTTGTAAAAGGAAATAAATTGTAAGTAATAAACATAATAATTTCCCTTGGAAATAAATGGGTAGCATAATCTTGTCTCATATCATAAACAAAGGAAATTTCATAATGAATGGATTTGAGAGATAAACATAAGGAATGCATTACCCCATAAATGTGAGGGATAATAATTTGGAAATATATGAGAGATACATATAAACATAATTTAAAGTCAATCCATAACATCAAAGGTTTTTATTATTGATGAAAATGTCTTTAAAATATTATATGGAATATTTATTGTGGAGAATACCCATTTCACATTGTAATCACTTCTTAAAATTTTTAAAATTTTCCAAAATTTTATAGATGTATTTTTATTTAAAAACATCCCAGGAAACTAAAAAATAATCTTCAAATAATTACATGTTCATGACTACTTATAACTCCATACATACTGTATAAGTTAAAAAAATATTCCTTTCAAACCATTATAAAAAGGCCAAAAAGTACCTCATTGGGAAAACAACAAGAATATTCATTTAAAAAGTTTTTTTTAAAAGTCTAAAATGGGTAAACCTGACTTTAATAAATCATTTGTATTATGTTAAAATCATTCTTGAAAATATTTATATAAAACATGTATATGGAAGAAAAAGAATTTTCAACATAATATAGAAATATAGTTATATTTTATTAAAAAAATTCCTAATAATTTTAATTAAAAAATAAATTCAAATGGTACTATTAATTTAAAATTTCATGAAAAAATAGTGGATATAAAAATATATTGGGATTATGATATAAATATAAAAAAATTTGTCCAATGGATACTTAAGGAAAGTCAGTCTTGAAAAACAATAAAACCTTACCACTTTGGTAACCTTTGAATCATAAAACCCATTAAATAAGTAACATAAAATAAAACATTAAAAACCCTGAAAATAAATAGATTAATTATATTAAATTAAAATGGTAAATATATACATGACTCAAAATAAATAAGCAGTGAATATGATATATGTCTCTTGAAAGTAAAAGTGAGAGGAGAAATCCCTTACCTCAAGTCCTGGCTTATCATGCATGTCATTAATCTCCTATATAATAAAAATATTTATTTTTTGTTTTATTAATATAATTTTCCATGTTTAATACTTTATACATAAACCATTTAATTTATTTATTTTAATGGAATATTTAATTACTTATTTAGTTATTTCCACGTCGGGGGTTTTGAGTATGTTTGGTTCTTATCTTTAAAATTACATCGATGTGTTGACCATTTTCAAATGGGTAACTATTCCATAATCTCTATAATAATAATAATTACATAATTATAATTTTTCTTAATCAATTATACTTTAAAAATAACCATGAAATATGATTATGAAAAATGAACTACATTACAATCATGGAGACAATAGGTCATACGTACGCATGAGTAACATTTCTATTTTTCAATGATCATGATGGAAATAAGGTAAGTGTTATTTTGTCCTTAAATAATTATAATTATATAATAAATATCATATTATTTCTTTAAATACACATATATATACCACCCATGTGATGTGGTAATAAAAAATGACTCACATCACTTCGTGAGGAGGTAGTCCACCGTATACATGTATGATGTTATCATTTTTCAATGGTGTGTAAGGTAAGAAGGTATATGATATTTTAATCTTATAGAATGATTAATATTTGAAGATTATAATATATAAAAATTAAATCTATAATGAGTAATATCCTTGAGAGGTGATTATGGAAAACAAATTACATCAGTTCGTGGGGCGGTAGTCCTTCAGATATGTGAATGGTGATTTCATTACCCATTTTATTGAAGAGGAGAAAATTAAATTTTATGAAATAAAAATAATAACATATTATATAGTATATAATGGTTTTTTATATTGTAATTGTTAATAAACAATTTACGGTGGAAAAATAAGAAGTAAAAATAGTGATCTTGGTGAAGACGGTTACCTTTGCTTAGAAGAACCTCCTTTGGATATCTTATTAAGGACCATAAGGATGGTATTTTGGGTAGAAAAGAAGCACTAGAATGTTGACAAGGAGGTTTTGGAGATATTGTTTAGGTTATGGTCAATAAAAATTTCTTTATAGGTGTAAATAAGTGAGGGTTTTGGGTTTCCTTTTATAATTAAGGAGGAGTGACACTTTTGTAAATACCCAAAACTATTCAATATTGTGAAGTCATTCTCTAGAAAAGTACCTCCAAAAATTTATAAATAATGTATTTTAGGGGTTATATATTTTAGAAACACCTAAAATTTTCAAAAATAATTTTCTAAACATGTTATTCTATTTACCTCTAAGGTTACTCACTTTTACCATTTTATTTTTTCACCATAAGAATTAGTTTTTTACTATTTTTACTATTCATTTTAACAAACATTAAGTTAAACTTATTAACTAATATTAATTATGATGATTCAAAATATGTACTCCATTTTATGAAATTCAAAATTCATAAGTTTCATAATTTAATTTAAAATTAAACCTGTAAAACATTTCAAAAAACTATTTTTCAAGAAATGCTTTTTGTCAAGCAATAAATGATCTTATATTAACATTATGACTAGAAATAATAATATTAGGAATTTAAATTTATATAATAAATATATAATAAATTAATTTAATTTCAATGTTTCCTTACTAGTGTTTATTTTAATTAATTAAATTTGATGGATTTTATGCATTTAAGAATAGTTTGAAAAACCCATGTTTTAAGCATAAAAATAAACTTATACCAAAATCATGATAATTGATGATTAAAATGAAATTAATTAGGTTATTAAAAATAAAATGA
This sequence comes from Viscum album, assembly GCA_963277665.1. NCBI lineage: Eukaryota > Viridiplantae > Streptophyta > Magnoliopsida > Santalales > Viscaceae > Viscum > Viscum album. The sequence continues at coordinate 372,378,798 of OY728163.1, read as the reverse complement.
TAAATATGTAATTTTAAGACCAAAACTAAACAATAATTTATCTTTTAAATTACATGACTTAATGAAAAAAATTATAGTATTTGAAAAATCAGTAATTTCCACTATACACTGAAAAATATACCATCATAGAAAAATTCCAAAATTTCACTCTAAGTTAATTTTTATGTGTTTATTTAAAAATTTAAGTCCATTTTATCAAATTAGTTTTCTAAAATATCTAAAAATTAAATATAATATTTTCTCATAAACGTGAAAAAAATCATTTTTGACGAAAACATATATTTTTTAAAATGTATTTTTTAATAATTGAGTGTCTATTTCATAAGAATTTATTAAAAAATTTATATTGGGTTGGAAATTTATATATATATTTTATAAATAATTTAATACCATTCATACATACTAATTTAACAGGTAGGTTATAACAGCTATATTTAAATAATCATGGTTTGTTTATCCTCAGTATTGCATGTTGTATATGCTATCGAACATAATTTTTTTTAAATATCAAGGTGTTATATTATCCCCCTTTAATAAATTTCATCTTCATATTTTAAAATTATGATCAGTAATTAAGGTTTTTACATTACAATTTTGTTTTTTGAAAACCCACATCATAAAAATGGTAAATAGAACTTCCTATTATAAAGATTAAAAAGGAAGTACAAAGTTAATTTGACATAAAACAACACTTGGTTTCCACATAAGGATATCACTAATGGGAAGTTAATACATGTATTTGGAAATAAGATCCATTTAAGATATAGCGTTATTATTTTTTAAGAGAGAAGAGAGCATCAATTTATCAAAAATGGATAATTTGTTTACTTCAAGATCCTTTTCATAAAGTTGGGGGTTCCGTTTACCATGTAGACTAAGAATATAAGAAAATATAGTAACTTTAAATTTATAATTTCATAATTTAATCATTTTTCACCACAATATCTTTTTTTTCTCCAAATTATGAGTATTAAAGAAGAATTTTTCTTTATTGAATCATTAAAATAAACTTTTAATAGATCAAAATTACATAAATGAATAAAAATACATTCATCTTCCCTTTAAATACTTACTGAAACTGAAATGGTTAAAACAAGGTATGCTAATATCCAAAACCTTCATATTAATATCAAAATAAACATTTCAACTTAAATCATTCCATAAATAAATAAACCTACGTCCAAAATAAAATCAATATTAAAAAACTTAATTATATTCTTAAAAAATAATATTTAATGTTAAATAATATGTTAGACTTAATGTTTACATATACGTGAACCCAATAAAATATTTACTAAAACACCACTAATCACATCAAAATTCTTAAAATTTGAAAATAATTGATCTTATAATATGTTTACCAAATGAAATTAATATTTATCCATAAATTAATTTAAGTAAAAACTATTTAACACAAATTATTAAATTATGTAGGCTAATAGTAATAATTGAACCCTTATCACCCTTAGGTTTCAGGTTCAATCCCCATGGACTTGTCTGATGTGATGAGTTGTCGCCCAACTTGTAATTGTTTTTTTAAAACTATGTATAAAAAAGTGATAATCATATTCACCATTCACCTTAATCTTATAACACTCTCAAGAATATGAAGAACATATTCAAAAATAACATTAATTATCAAATAATTTTTTAACCTATAAGGTTTTCTATCTATCTCATTCTTTTCCTCAAAACCAAATAATTTTAGTTGACTATAATAACCTCGACATCAAGCACATATTAAATATTATATTTTTCCTCTAACAAGTTTTTTCCGTAAAATATCACCTTACCATTTAATCAACTTTACAGTTTATTAGTACCATTAAACATATCTAGATAATACTTAGATGAAAACTATTTTGGAACAATCCAAATAAGTTTCATGATTCTTATAACAAGAATAAAATTAATTAAAATACTTCAACAATATAATTCTTGAGTTCCAAAACCTAAAAAATTAAATAATTACACTTTAATAATTTTCATAACATAAGAACTTAGGATGTAATCCCTTTATTAGTTCATTGATTCTGATAATGAACAAATTCCCCACATCTACGACATTGAACCGTTAATGTTACTTTAGGTTGAACTTTATTTCCCTTCTTCTTTTTAACTAGACTTTTTATTTTTCTTTAGTAATTATCTACATTGTTCCCTCATTTCTAATAAAAAATAATCTTACAGTTCCATTAAGGTATATTCCATGGTGTATCTTCCCACATTTTTGACATGTAGGAAATTTTAATCTTATTTTATTTATCATATTCAATACTTGAACTTCCTTAAGACTCTATCCTTATATTCTTTTATGTTCTTGGAAATTAAATTATGTTCTAGTTTTTAATCATAATTTGAGATAGCTCATTTTTCATGATCACAATATGTATAATAGACATTCACAGTAGGTTATGTATCTCATTATGGGAATCATTACATTTCCCATCACATTGGTTTTTGGAATTATTTCTTTAATTTACCACCATTAACTATAATGAATAAATGAATCAAGATGAGAATTCATTAACATACGAAATAAAAATTATAATCCTAGAAGGTATAAATTATAAATGATAAGTATATCCTGACTTATGATTCTATATGCTTAAATATAGTTTATCCATGAAAATATTTCTCATTTCTTAACATAGAAATTTATTCAAGTCCTTTATAATGGTTCATAAAGATTTTGGGAATTTCCAAAACATATCCCTCGAGAGTTTAAGACTGGGTGTGTAGTAAGGCCTATTTTGATGCACTGGGTGATGATGAATTAAAATCCCAATACACACTTTTAGGAGTTATTACCCCTAGTTACAAATATTTTGGGTCCATATTCACTTGTTGTTTCCAAACAAGGGTGTAAATTATTGGAAACCACTTTCTATAAACTTCACCAAAATTCATTGATATTTTTCTATACATATACTTATATTTATTTATTTCTATAGGGTTATAAATAAATCATTCTAGTTCTAATCCCCAAAAACGAATACAAATTTATTTGATACCAACTATAAAAACCAAATACTTTTACACATATTATTGAATGTTTTTTAGAAAAAAATATCCATTAATTAAAACCCAAAGATTATGAGGACTAGTATCATTGTTAGACTAATATTGTAATACATTAAAGTGAAACTAAAATATTAATTTTATTTTTATTTTTCATAATGAACACCTAAATCTATTTGAGATCCTAAAACTAAAAAGGATAACATGGGGAATAAATAAAATAAAGGGTTGAGCTAAAAATAACTGTATGGGAGTAAACATGATAAGGAAGCATAACTTGCGCATCAAACTTATAACATGATATCATATAAGATAATGCTAAATAATAATACCAATGGAGAATAACATAAAGATCATGGTAACATAAGATCATATCATCATATGAAATGTGCGAAAAACATATAACTTGACATAAAACTGAGTCAAGTTTGACTTCCTATACAGTATCACATGATAGACAAAGTTCCATAATGGATCAATTTTACTTCATAATCCTATACATGATGTATCCTAAGAGTAAATATTTACCTAATTATTGGATTTATATCTAGGAACAACCATCAGAACATGTTCATGATTATGTGTTCTACAAAAGGAAATAAATTATAAGGTATAAACATAATAACTTACCATGGAAATAAATGGGTTTCATAATCTTGTCTCCTATCATATCGAATGGAAATTCCATAATGTATGTATTTGAGAGATGAACATAATTCATGTATTACCACATAAAATTAAGGGAGAATAATATGTATATATATATATATATATTTTTATATACATATATATACATAATTTATAACCAAACCATAACATAAAATGTGTTCGTTATTGATGAAAATGTATTTCAAAGATTATATAGAATATTTCTTGAGGAAAAAAACCATTTCAATTTGAAATCAATTCTTCAAAATATAAAACTTTCTAAAATATTATAGATAAATATTTCCTAAAAAAACATGGAAACTAGTAAAGGATGAATCAAATAATTTATTAGTTATGATGGCAGGTAATTCCATGCATTCCATATATGTAACACCCCGAGCTTCCATGATACGCTTGTCATTCAATAATGCAATAGCTTGCATTGTACGCAACTTCAAGTTCTAACGCACCGCGACTAATCAAAGTAGCCGTTATGAATAGTAATACCCACTTTCTAAAATTATGGAAATCTTATATTTCAATATGGACTTCATTTTTGTATTCGTAATATTGAAATTATCCAAAGTTGAATTTTTTGTAATTTTCTGAGAACTTCCAATTTTTATGAATAGTGAAAAATACATAAAACAACTTTTTTGATCAAAATAATTAATAGTGATAAATTATAATATTTAGTGGTTTTAAATTTTAATTAGAATATATTTTTACTATTTTATCCAATGGTGTTCATTAGAATTCATTTCACTTCGAAATTGGACATAAACAATTGTCAATCTTTAGATATAAATTATTTCTTAAAAACACGCTATTTGTTGTGACAACGGGAATTAAATATAAAATTAATTAATGCAACTTATATGTTTGTAATTTTTTAAAATAGACATCATTTTTGAAATCAGAATATCAAATATAGCTTAGGGTGAATTTTTGGGACGTTTCTGAAAAACTTCAATTTTTGATGAATAGTGAAACCACTAAGTGGTATTTATAAAAACTGATTTTTCATTTAAATGAAATTTTACCACTTCTGTATTTTGAATTTCAAAAATCCGACATACATGGTTGTCATTAATAAGTAAAATGTCGTTCAATGAGATTAAAATAATTTTTTGGTAAATAGTAACTTTTAAGTTCTTAATCGCGATTAGAGGTAACTAGTGTAGTTTAAGGTAGAAATAATGTTTTAATAATATGAGATGAGCTTGACACATGTCCTACCCTCATTGGATGTGCCATGGCAGACCAAGACAATCCATGGGTCAACTTGGGGACCTCATGGAGCCACTTTGGTAGGAAAAGGACATAAAGAAATTTTTATTTAATGTTAAAATAAAAAGATCACAAACAAGAGTTGTTTTACTAAAACAATTTTTAAATGGGGTTATACAAGTCATATTTTTGACTATAAATATTCATTAGAAAGATACAAATATTTCCTACATTATTATATTTTTTTTATAATTTTTAGACATTAAATAAATTAAATTATTTATGACACCATGATGATGCAGCGATGACCACATTATTTAACGATTTAAATAAAATAAAAAGATACTGTAAAATCTAAATCTTAAACTTTTCAAAAACCTATTGGATGAGTATATTTCGAACCCTTATCACCTTAGCCTCGAATTATATAAGTTTGGGACCTTTAGAATCTGAAAAGCATTGTATAATAAAGTAACATTTTATTACTTTCCAAGAGTGCCCCTCCTCTCCACTTATAAAAGGCCCCCACCACTACCACCTTATTCACACTTTCAAGCCATTTGGCTCGGAAAACCTCTACCCAAATACACTCCCAACTTCCCCTATTACTCCTAGAAGTCTCACTTTGGGCAGAAGGCTTCCCAAGGAAGCATTTGGATCAAATCAAAAAGAGTTACCCGATTTTAAGGTAATGTCCTCTCTAATGTTGTTTTGTTTTTTTTTTCTTCTCCGACCCCCTAAACTATTTTTATTCTTTTCTTTTGTAACAAAAACAGTATCCTCAATATACTAGGATGTTGTTATAAGAAGTATTCGAGCTACACTTACACACACCTACATATAATGGTTAAATAACATACTGTTTCTGTGGATGGCGAATTTATGCCTCACGAAACGATGATTGTTCAACACTCATATAACACCTTCAAAGGTGGCCATTAAGATGTAACTATATTTATATATGATATATAATATGTTTATGTTTTACTTAAGCATCTGTATTTTTCATTTATGGCATACCTTTATGATTTCCATTAAGGGTAAACGCGATAATTTCATTTTAGGAAGTGCGGACTACCGCCCCCTCAAAGTGATTTGAATCATTAATGCCATATGTGGGATGTATAAAGGATGGAGTAAATGGTATTATACATTATATTATACTAGAATTATATTATACCTGTATATAATTATAACATCATTCCATTAAATATGAAATAGAAATGAAAGTAGCGTTCATGCGTACGTACGGCTTACTGTCTCCATGAACGGTGCATTTCATTTCTTACCTCTAAATATTACGTAATATTATGAATGAATGTATATACTGGATATATATGATCTATATGACATCTAAATCATGAATATAATTCTGGAGATAATGGATATTCTACCACATAAAAAACTTGTAATTATAAGAAGTTTATTGTTGACTCAAGTACCAAAGATCGACAAAACGACCGTTATTAACTTAAATAATTACATAATGATAATAACATTGTAATAAGTGATATAAAAGGGATAATTAAATTGAAAATGGTTCTTAATAAATTATATATTAACTCTAGTTTATTATTCATGAGGTTAAAGAACGGTCTAATCAAGTCGGACACAAGGTAAGGGAATTTCTTAACCCAATTTCTATTCTTTGGGTTAATCTCCTACTTTCAAATTATGTCATTATATTATTATGTCATATCTTGTATTTGTACTTTATTTATGTGTACTTATAGTTAATACACATAATATATCTATTTTATTTTAAAAATGATCTTTGTGTGGGACTTCGTCTCAATATCCTTTCATTGAGGCATATTTGGTTCTATACACAACTTTCTTTTATACGGTGTATAAACCCCTTTGACTTTTACATTTATTCAAAAGGAATCTTTTTTATACGAAGCATTTTACTAAACGAAAAAAAGGGGATGTTTTTCTTTCCATAATTATGCGGCGACAATGACTTCTCTGCCGCCGTGACCATTATTTGAGTTTCGGCTTCCTCTACAAGCCATCACTTTTTTTAATGAAAAATAAATACAATGTTTTAACTTTCTTTTATTTTGGTATTGGAAATGGTTTTGAAAGAGTTTTTATTATATCAATGTGTTGTATTGATATCTTGTGATTGAAATTTGGAAATGTTATGTTTCCTTTATGCATGTTTTATGTGATACGACTATGTTATGGTTTATGATATGTTTAAACCTATTCATATGAGGAATGCATTGGACTTAATAAGTGACGGGTGGAGCTCGCTATAGCTTTTCGATGCATCGGCAGGTCTCATGAGACAAACTAGTGTCTTGGAACGAGGCCTTGACAAAATCTTATTTGTGGTCTTGGCACGAGGCCTTGACTACGTGGTTATGATAGTTTGGCATTATGCATTCCATCATTATGAAAGTTGTTATTGATATTTCATGGGATTATTCGACTAGTAGAATATCCATGTGAGTATGTAAATGGCATTATTTCAGTTTGCTTTTGCCATATTATGCTAATGTTCAAGTTTAAAAGGCCTTTGTTTTAGTTATACATTGCCTTAAATGTTAATGTTTATTTATGAAAGCTTCCACTATATTGTTATCCTTACTGAGCATCTGAGCTCACCCCTTTCAATGTTTTAATTTTTCCAGGATGTGAAGAAGTATTTTATGACTGACCTACAGGGATAGTCTGAAGGGGATAGAAGTGTGGAATATGGAGACTATGTTATTGTGATTGTTCACTTTATGATGTAATGTAACATTTATGAATGTATCTAGTGTTTCCAAGGCTACTAAACTAATCGGTCTTTCGAGACTTGATCTTTGTGATCATGCCAATGTTACGAAGTAATGCACCGACTCTGGGTAGCTGGGGTCGGGGTGTTACAGTTGGTATCAGAGGCAGTTTAGTACTAACCTTGGAAGCTAGATTTAGATAAACTCTGATTAGAGCACATAGCCCGAAGATAGACTTTGAGGATTAGTATAGAAGAAATTACTAGAATTTTGGTATTATAGAGATTTTGTGAGTTTTCCGAGCAATACATCCCTGTCTGGATACGAGCAGGTAGAGGTGGCTCTTGCACAGATGTACCTAGGGGTAAAACCCAAAAACACCACTTTGAGCTAGACTCGAACGGGAACTGGTGCACGACAACGGGCCTTGCCGCACTCTTGGTTACAACACTCCTGGGGGATATGCTTAGGATAATTCTCATTTTCTTTACAAACAACTATGAAGGGTTATGAGTATATACTTCCTCAAAGAAAACATTTCTTTTTATGATTATGGATTATATCCATAAATAGTTCAATTTATGTAAAGTTTTTTACAAATATGGAATTATGTATTTTAATTCATAAACTAATCTAGTTTATGCCATTGTTTAGAAATGGGCCTAGTGGAAGGAATGGAAACCGTATCAATGCATGAACTCCGTGTAGGGATTGCCCTCCTGTTCAAGATAATTATTGTGGATCTGGAGATACAATTGGTGTTGATCAACTTATTACCATACTGGGACAACTCACTCAGGTTATGAATAATAACCTTACTCATATGGAGCACCCTGATCCGCAACATGGAGGATCAATGTTAGACCGCTTCATGAGGCAACAACCACCAACATTTAATGGGGGTACAAATCCGTTAGTAGCTGAGCAATGGATAAACTCCTTATAGAAAAAATATTCCACGCCTTGGGGAGTAGCGAAAGGGAGAAGGTTATCATGGCAGTTTACCGCCTCACTGGAGAGGCCGATCAATGGTGGTCATTGATTCAAAACACAAATGAAGATGAAGAAGTATCAAATATGGAATGGAGAGAGTTCAAAGATCTTTTCTTAGAAAAATACTTTCCGCATGACCATCGAGCAGATATGGAAAGACAAATTTTGAGTCTGAGACAAAAGGTGGATGAGAATGTCGCAAAGTATGAGGCCAACTTTACAAGGTTAGCGAGACATGCTGCAGATTATATACGTAACCCAAGAAGTAATATTGATCGTTTCTTTGATGGGTTAAAACCATTTCTCCATCGAGCATTAGTCTCACAAACCTTCTCGTCATATGAAGATATTATCTCGTGTTCTATCAACACAGAAAAGGAATTCTCTAAGTCTTATGACAACAAAGTAAAGCAAGAGAAGAAGAGAACAGTGGGACAAGAAACAGATAAAGGGAAAAAGGGAAAGAAGGATTTTCCATTATGCGATAATTGTTGGAAGAATCACCCCGGTGCTTGCCTAAAAGGAATGGGAGTATGTTATAAATGTGGAGAAAATGGTCACCAGGCGCGTGATTGCAAGGGAAAGAAAAAGGCTATCAATGTTGAATGCTACAATTGTAGGGAAATGGGGCATTATGCAAATGAATGTCCTAAGCGTCAAGAAAAATTACCTCAGAAAAGGCCAAGGGATCAAGGCCAAGCTTACGCTGTTACTACAGATGAAGTTGAATAATTATTGTATTGGTGCTTTTGGACTCATGGATTATATTCTGGTTATTAGAATAATGTGATATATATATAAGGATTGTACTGCAGTACTTGTTGTTTCATTAAGGATTTAATATGATGAAGGTAATCATATTTTTAGTATGTGACAATAAGAGAAACTTTACTTTGTTTAGGGAATCTAATGTGACAATTGATTTTGGAATTTAAGGACCCTTTAGAGAAAGTCTGGACGAAGGTGTTTTGGATAACTATAAAGGTTGGAATGGATTAAGTTGATCTTTGGATAGTATTGTTTAAGGTTAAAACATTTCTGAAGATTATTTTTGGAATACTATAATACTATATTTTTAGGAAAAGGACAACCTGCGGGGTGGGGCATAACCCGTCGCGTCGGACAAAGCTGCAGGAATCGAACCCACAACCATAGTGCAACAGGCCTTTATTACCTACCACTAGCCTACATGAAGTCCCTAGTTATTACAAAATAGTTTTACTAATCTAAATGGTATGTGTCAATATTTGAAACCTTATACAATTAGGATAAATAGAATATTTTTGAGTTCTATTACCTTTTAGAGTGAAAGATGGGTTTGTGGTAAAAATTTATTAACGAATGAAAGTATACATAACAAGTATGCATATTCCCTTACATTCTTAGTAAATCTCTTAAATAAATTCCTCAACATTATAAAAGGTAACTTAAAACAAAAATGTTGTCGGCTAACTCTTCCAACTGAGGATTCAATGACCGTTTAACCAATCACAAGTTTGTGATTTTCATGTAGTTAAACTTTTTCCTAATCCTGTTTTCTATAACTCTCCATCAGACCTTGATGGTTTGTTTCTCCTCCATATCCATATTTTCATGGAATCCAAGAATGGGCTATCTCAGGTGACCTTTGTACTTATCTTGCTTTCGTTTAATGTTATATATTTATTAACCTTATTTCCGATGTGGGTTTTCCACAAACATATTTTCTATTTTCAACCTTTTGTTTTCAAAGAAAAATTTCAAATTGCAAGGAAGCAATTTATTGAAGGATGGGAGAATGTAACACCCCGAGCTTCCATGATACGCTTCTCATTCAATAATGCAATAGCTTGCATTGTACGCAACTTCGAGTTCTAACGCACCGCGACTAATCAAAGTAGCTGTTATGAATAGTAATACCCACTTTTTAAAATTATGGAAATCTTATATTTCAATATGGACTTCATTTTTGTATTCGTAATATCAAAATTATCCAAAGATGAATTTTTTGTAATTTTCTGAGAACTTCCAATTTTTATGAATAGTGAAAAATACATAAAACAACTTTTTTGATCAAAATAATTAATAGTGATAAATTATACTATTTAGTGGTTTTAAAGTATAATTAGAATATATTTTTACCATTTTATCCAAAGGTGTTCATTAGAATTAATTTCACTTTGAAATTGGACATAAACAATTGTCAATCTTTAGATATAAATTGTTTCTTAAAAACACGCTATTTGTTCTGACAGCGGGAATTAATTATAAAATTAATTAATGAAACTTATATGTTGGTAATTTTGTAAAATAGACATCATTTTTGAGATCGGAATATCAAATATAGCTTAGGGTGAATTTTTGGGATTTTTCTGAAAAACTTCAAATTTTGATGAATAGTGAAACCACTAAGTGGTATTTATAAAAACAGATTTTTCGTTTAAATGAAATTTTACCACTTCTGTGTTTTGAATTTCAAAAATCCAACATACATGGTTTTCATTAATAAGTAAAATGTGGTTCAATGAGATTAAAATAATTTTTTGGTGAATAGAAACTTTTAAGTTCTTAATCGCGATTAGAGGTAACTAGTGTAGTTTAAGGTAAAAATAATGTTTTAATAATATGAGATGAGCTTGAAACATGTACTACCCTCATTGTAAGTTCCATGGCCGACCAAGACAATCCATGGGTCAACTTGGGGACCCCATGGAGCCACTTTGGTAGGAAAATGACATAAAGAACTTTTTATTTAATGTTAAAATAAAAAGATCACAAACAAGAGTTGTTTTACTAAAACAATTTTTAAATGGGGTTATACAAGTCATATTTTTTACTATAAATATTTATTAGAAAGATAAAAATATTTCATACATCATTATATTTTTTTTATAATTTTTAGACATTAAATAAATTAAATTATTTATGACACCATGATGATGCAGCGATGACCTCATTATTTAACGATTTAAATAAAATAAAACAACAATGTAAACTCCAAGGCTTAAACTTGTCAAAAACCTATTGGATGAGTATATTTAGAACCCTTATCACCTTAGCCTCGAATTATATAAGTGTGGGACCTTTAGAATCCTAAAATCATTGTATAATAAAGTATCATTTTATTACTTTCAAAGAGTGCCCCTCCTCTCCACTTATAAATGGCCCCCACCACTACCACCTTATTCACACTTTCAAGCCATTTGGCTCGGCCAACTTCTTCCCAAATACTCCCCCAACTTCCCCTGTTACTCCTAGAAGCCTCACCTTGGGCATAATTCTTCCCAAGGAAGCCTTTGGATCAAATCAAAAAGATTTACCCGATTTTAAGGTAATGTCCTCTCTAATGTTGTTTTGTTTTATTTTTCTTCTCCAACCCCCTAAACTCTTTTTATTATTTTCTTTTGTAACAAAACCAGTATCCTCAATATACTAGGATGTTTTTATAATAAGTATTTGAGCTACACTTACACACACCTACATCTAATGGTTAAAGAACATACTGTTTCTGTGGATGGCGAATTTCTGCCTCACGAAACGATGATTGTTCAACACTCATATAACACCTTCAAAGGTGTCCATTAAGATGTCACTATATTTATATATGATATATAATATTTTTATGTTTTACTTAAGCTTCTGTATTTTTCATTTATGGCATACCTTTATGATTTCTATTATGGGTAAACGCGATAATTTCATTTTAGGAAGTGCGGACTACCGCCTCCTCAAAGTGATTTGAATCGTTAATGCCATATGTGGGATGTATAAAGGATGGAGTAAATGGTATTATACATTATATTATACTAGAATTATATTTTAACTGTATATAATTATAACATCATTCCATTAAATACGAAATAGAAATGAAAGTAGCGTTCATGCGTACGTACGGCTTACCGTCTCCATGAACGGTGCATTTCATTTCTTACCTCTAAATGTTACGTAATATTATGAATGAATGTATATACTGGATATATATGATCTATATGACATCTAAATCATGAATATAATTATGGAGATAATGGATATTCTACCACATAAACAACTTGTAATTATAAGAAGTTTATTGTTGACTCAAGTACCAAAGATCGACAAAACGTCCGTTATTAACTTAAATAATTACCTAATGTTCATAACATTGTAATAAGTGATATAAAAGGGATAATGAAATTGAAAATGGTTCTTAATAAAGTAGATATTAACTCTAGTTTATTATTCAGGAGGTTAAAGAATGGTCGAATCAAGTCGGACACAAGGTAAGGGAATTTCTTAACCCAATTTCCATTCTTTGGGTTAATCTCCTACTTTCAAATTATGTAATATCTTGTATTTTTACTTTATTTATGTGTACTTATAGTTAATACACATAATATATCTATTTTATTTTAAAAATGATCTTTTTGTGGGACTTCATCACAATCTCCTTTCATTGAGGCATATTTGGTTCTATACACAACTTTCTTTTATACGGTGTATAAACCCCTTTGACTTTTACGTTTATTCAAAAGGAATATTTTTTATACGAAGCGTTTTACTAAACAAAAAAAGGGAATGTTTTTCTTTCCATACTTATGCGGCGACAATGACTTCTCCACCGCCATGACCATTATTTGAGTTTCATCTTCCTCTACAAGCCATCACTTTTTTTAATGAAAAATAAATACAAAGTTTTAACTTTCTTTTATTTTGGTATTGGAAATGGTTTTGAAAGGGTTTTTATTATATCAATGTGTTGTATTGATATCTTGTGATTGAAATGTGGAAATGTTATGTTTCTTTTATGCATGTTTTATGTGATACGACTATTTTATGGTTTATGATATGTTTAAACCTATTCATATGAGGAATGCATTGGACTTAATAAGTGACGGGTGGAGCCCGCTATAGCTCCTCGATGCATCGGCGGGTCTCATGAGACAAACTACTGTCTTGGAACGAGGCCTTGACAAAATCTTATTTGTGGTCTTGGCACGAGGCCTTGACTACGTGGTTATGATAGTCTGGCATTATGCATTCCATCATTATGAAAGTGGTTATTGATATTTCATGTGATTATTCGACTAGTAGAATATCCATGTGAGTAAGTAAATGGAATTATTTCAATTTTCTTTTGCCATATTATGCTAATGTTCAAGTTTAAAAGGCTTTTGTTTTAGTTATACATTGCCTTAAATGTTAATGTTTATTTATGAAAGCTTCCGCTATATTGTTATCCTTACTGAGCATCTGAGCTCACCCCTTTCAATGTTTTAATTTTTCCAGGATGTGAAGAAGTATTTTATGACTGACCTACAGGGATAGTCTGAAGGGGATAGAAGTGTGGACTATGGAGACTATGTTATTGTGATTTTTCACTTTATGATGTAATGTAACATTTATGAATGTATCTAGTGTTTCCAAGGCTACTAAACTAATCGGTCTTTCAAGACTTTATCTTTGTGATCATGCCAATGTTACGAAGTAATGCACCGACTCTGGGTAGCTGGGGTCGGGGTGTTACAATATACGTTAAAAAACATTCCTTTCACACTGTTCTAAAAAGGTTAAAAGTAACTTGTTTAGAAAAAAATAATATTCCTTTAAAACTATTATTTTAAAAGTAAAAAATGGGTAGAAATATGTTTAATAAATCATTTGGATAATGTTAAAACATTCTTGAAAATATTTTTTAGAAAACATGTATGTGGAAGAAAAATAATTTTCAACCGAATAGATAAATAAAGTTATCTCCTCTTAAAAAATTTATAAATAATTTTATTTACCAAAAGAGGAAAATAAAATTATTAATTTAAAATTTCATGAATAACCATATTTTACTATAATATATTGAGTTTAACATATAAATATCAAACAATTACTTCAAGGGAGACTTAAAAATAATCAAACCTGAAAAATGATAAACCCTTACCACTTTGGTAACATTTGAATAATAAGCCCGATGAACAAAGTAACTTCAAATGAAACATTAAATACCATTAATAAAATAATATTAATGATATAAAATTCAATGGTATCGTATATACACTACACAAAATAAATATGTGGTGAATATAACATATGTCACATGGAATTAAAACTGAGATAAGAAATCCTTTACCTCGAGTCCAAAATTGTCATGTATGTCTTTATCTCAAATATAATAAAATTATATCATTTATTTTACTTATTATTAACCTCTTCTAGTTTTAATAAGTTATAATGATACCATTTACTTAATTTATTTTATTGATATATTTAGCTGCTTATTCAGATATGCCCGCATCAGGTGTTTTGAGGACAGTTGGTTCATAATTTCAAAATGACATCGGTGTGTTAACCGTAGTAAAATGGAATATTATATAACCACCTAAATAATAATAATAATAATAATAATTAAATAATAATAATTTTTATAAATAAATTATACTTTTAAAACTAACCATTCACTATGGCTATGAAATATGATCTATGTTTAAATCATAGAGACGGTAGGTCGTACCTACACATGAGTAACGATTTCATTTTTCAATGATCATAATGTAAAGGTGGTAAAAATTATTTTAAACTTAAATAATTATAATTATTTAATAAATATAATATTATTTATTTATATACATTTACATATACTATCCATGTGATGCCGTAATAAAAAAATAATTGCATCATTTCGTGAGGCGGTAGTCCATCGTACACACGTATGATGTTATAATTTGTCAATGGATGGTAATGAGAGAATGTATATGATATATTACTTTTAAATAATGATTAATATTTCATGAATATAATATATAAATATTAAATCCACTATAATAAACAACAATTATATGTGATTATGGAAAACCAATTACATTAGTTCGTGAGGTGGAAGTCTGCAATACAAATGAGCGATGGTTTCAATTACCATTTGATGGATGTGGATATAGATAAATATTATGGAATAAATGTAATAAAAAATAATTATATAGGATATATTGGAGTTATTAAATTTTAATTCCTAATTCATAATTTAATGTGGAAAAATACTAAGAAAAAAGAGGGAGCTTGGGGAAGATGAATCCATTTTCTTAGAAGAACCTCCTTTGGATCTCTCCTTAAGAACTTCATGGTTGGTATTTTTTGAATAAAAGAAGATATATAATGTCTATAAGGTTTTTAGGGAGATATTTGGGTATATTTTTTTATAGAAAAATATATTCATAGGTGTGAATAAGTGAGAGGAGTGGATGCCCTTTTATAATTGAGAAGGAGTAACATTTTTTCAAATACCCAAAACTATTCAATAATGGGAAGTCACTCTCAATCCAAGTGACCAAAAAACATTATAAATAGATTTGAGGGGTTATATATTGGATATAAACCACTATTATTCAAAAATAAACATTTATTAAATATTTTATTCTATTTACCTCTGAGGTTACTTACTTATGTCATATTTTTTTTCCACCATGGTAACTAGTTTTGTTTCACTTTTTTACTATTCATTATGAAAAAATTTAATTTTTAATTATGATATAATATTAATTATGATGATTAAAAATATGGAATCCATTTTTCCAAATTCATAACATATAATTTTAATAATTCAATTCAAAATTTAACTCACAAAATTTGTCAAAAAAAAACTGTTTTTTCGAGAAATGCATTTTTCAATTAATAGATGATATTATATTAATTTTATGAAGAGAAATAATAATAAAAAAAATTAATTCATATAAATAGATATATAATCTATGAATTTCATTTAAATCATTTCTTACTAGGGTTTATTTTAATTAATTAAAATGGATAAACTTTATGGATTTGAAAATTATTTTCAGAAAACCTCGTTTTTAAGCATAAAAATAAACTTGTACCAAAATCATGAAAATTGGAAATTTAGATGAAATTAATTACATTATTATTAATAAAATGGTTCATATTTTACTTTAGTAACAAATCCAAAATATAATGGAAGTCTAAATTACTTTATTTAATGAAAAGAAATGACAGTATTTGAGAAATCTTTAATTTTCACTATTCATTGAAAATTCAAACATTTCAAAAAAATCCTAAAATTTCTCCCTAAGTATTATTTGGTATGATTATTTAAAAATTATATTAATTTTTTAAAATAAATTTTCTAAATTTTCTAAAAAATTTATAATATTTTCTCAAAAAAACAATAAAAATATTTTTTTGAAGAAAATAGTTTTTTTATAAAAATGTATTTATTAAAAATTAAGTTCTTATTTCCAAAGAATTTATTAAAAATTTATATTATGTAAGAAATATATATATATTTAATAAATTTGTTAAAAATAATTCATAATCTCTAATTTAATGGGTAGTTTATAGCAGTAATATTTAAATAATCATGGTTTGTTTAGCCTTAGTGTTGCATGTCATATACATTATCAAACATTGTTTTTTAAAATATTGAGTTGTTAAAAGCAAGGTGGTTAGAGATTACATAACATAATTTACTTGAGTGAGGTTCCCTAATATTATTGGAAGAAATCACTAAGTTAGAGGCTTTCATCTAGTAGATGTGACATGTAGTGAGCACGATCAACTAAGTTATTGGGTGTGTGGGACTAAGATTTATGGGATATGAATCTAGATTGTTGAGTTATAAAGAATAATTGTGTAAATATGGGGCGTGTACTTGTTGGGTATACCTGGATGGTAGCTGGATTTATTGAGCACCATTGGGTAAGGTTGAACAAGATACTCATTTAAATTATACTATGTGAGTGGATTTTGTTTAACCTACATGGTAAATGGTTTGCTGTAACCTGATATTAGAAATAAAAAATTTAGAATGGTGTTTTAATTGATGCTACTAGATTTAGATGGAATGTGAGATGAATTGATGTATGGTTTTTGCGAAATCTTTGGGATGTGGAGTTTGAGTTGGCTAAGTTACATGACACCTGATGTGAGGTCATGATAAGTGATGGAAATGCATAGTGGATGAATTGAATTCTCCATGTGTGTTGTTAATCTGTGTTGGGTTCTGTGTGTTTTTTCCCTGGAGATCCAAGGGATTTATACCCATATGAGGTGTTGTTATGTTCTTTTAGGATATATAAATCCTTGGTTATCAAGACTATATGAAGTGAGGTCATGGTTCCTAATGGGATCAGTGGATGATTCATTCTAAAACAATGGTTTAATGGAAAGAGATAACTTGTTTGAGTGAGAAAAGGAAGTGGATATAGACCCTTTGGGATGTAATGTATACTGTTTTGAGTAAGTGCTTCTTTGGGGTCTTACATGATGTAAACTATCATATATAATGGATTCATTGGGGGTATGAATGATGTGTGAGATGAGGTCTCATTAAGTAGTGATGAACTGACCACGTGGTCATGAGGTATTTCGAAATGTAGAGGTAGTCAACTCATATGATGTATGAGTTTTGAGATTTTTGAAAAGTTATAGTTTTAGTATGATAATCCTCAAATCTGTGAGATTCTAATGGGTTGAGATACTTAGTGTTATGATTACATGATTATAGAGTGCCTTAGCTATGGTGAGCTGACTGCCTCCTAGAATATGAGTTACTAGTGGGTCTAGGTAGGACTCATAGTATGATGGAACATGAGAGTAATGTGATGATGTAAAAGGTCATGTAACTTGAGTTAAAAAAATTACAATTCGGTGTATGGTAGTGGTTTTTCAATATTGATTGAAGGTGGTTTCATGTGGCATGATGATGTTAGTAGAGCCTTGAGAAAGGCTCAAGATGAGGGATTATTCAAGTATCAAGAGTAAGGCCTGAGAGTTATAGTGTTTGGATGATGATGGATATCATGCAGGATCATGCCCATAGATCAATAATAAGAAATTTATATACAGATGAGAACACCATGTACAATTTGAGCACATGGAGCTTATTTCAAAAACAATTTAGTGAATGTTGAAAAGGACATA
Organism: Viscum album; assembly: GCA_963277665.1. Taxonomy (NCBI): domain Eukaryota; kingdom Viridiplantae; phylum Streptophyta; class Magnoliopsida; order Santalales; family Viscaceae; genus Viscum; species Viscum album. The sequence goes on along the minus strand of OY728163.1, from coordinate 372,360,304 downwards.
TCAGTAAACCAAAACTGTAAGTGGTTGTGGTTTTGTGAAATCTCTTGGGTATAATAGATTGATTTAGATGAATATAATGGAAGGAAACCAAGTATGGGAGAAACTTGATGAAATTTTTAATGGAGTTAGTACGATCAGTATTTCAAAATTGATAGATTTGGGTTTATGATCAAGTAATTTGACTGGGAGTGATTATCAAGAAGCAGGTCGGTAAGGACACTACTACAAAAAAGGCATTTAATAATTTTGGCCTTTATCAACACTATAAAAAATTATTTATAAGTTCTCCCTCTATCAGTGTTGACACATGCACTGATAAAAGGTACCTTTTATCATCACTTTTTAAGCACTAATAAAAGGTGCCCTTTATCAGTGCTTTTTGTAGCACTAATAAGGGACACCCTTTATCAACAGTTTATTTTTATTGCATGTAAATGCATCCATTATCAGCACTTTTTTAGTGATGATAAAGGTTAAAAAATGAAATAAATAAATAAATAAAAAATAAAAATGAGTTTATTAAAATAAGTATTAAAATCTTATTAATTAAATATTTATTTATAAAAATGAATAAACCGATTATACTATATATAAATTATTAATACAAATAAATAGTATATATTAAATATACAGATATATGTAAAATAAAAATTAAACAAATAAAAATGAAAAATAAGTAAATTGAGAAAAATATTAAAAAAATTATTAATTAAATAATTATCGATAATGTAAATAAATAGTAAATATTAAATATATAGATACGTATGAATATATATAAATGTGATTTATATAATACAAGATATTTATGATTTTACATTAAACAGTAATATATTTAGTGAATAATAGTTTATAATTATAAATTAATATTCATTAAAAAACTGACTAATTGCATTGAGTAATAAACATAATTGAATGTAGTTTGATTTTTCAATTCAAGATAGATCAAACGTGTGTTATATTGATTTCAAACACACACACACACAGATATTTATGTATATATATATATATATATCTATGTGTGTGTGTAATTAATACATTTTTATATACAATGGACACACAAATATTTAAGTAAATAATGAAATCTTATATAGAAACACATATAATATTTATGTAATTTATTCAAATTTTAGTATTCATTTTAGAATTTCATTATAATATGACACATTTAATATATTATGTTTTGAATTGGTAAATTTTATTTATTAAATTTTAATATTATTAAAGTTAGGTATTATTTATTAATTTTAAATATGTTCTATGTTTTATTTTTTATTTTTTTATTTTTTTGGAAATTTAATCAATTTATATTGTTTATTTTATATATATTTATTTAATATGTTTTAATATTTTTAACATGTATTTATCTTTATTTCAATATATATATCCATATTTTTTTAATAATTTATATTTAATTAATAAAACTTATCCATTTCTCAATATTGTTAAAGTGTAATCGTTTTTAATTATTTAGTTTGAATCATTTTTGACATGCATGCACTCAAGATTAAATAGTCATTAGTATTGTTAAAAATATATTTTTAAATAAATATATTTATAAATGTATATTTACAATATTTATACATGTATAATTATTAATAAATAAATATTTTTTAAGAAAACTAATTATATAGTTACAAATAAATAATTACATAAATTTAAATAATTATAAAATTATAAAAAAATTAATTAAATAATATAGATATTTACTATAATTATATATATTTATTATATATATATATAATTATACAAATATATACAATCATATAATTTTTTTTGAAAATTATTTATATAATTATAAATAAATAATTATATATTTAAATAATTAAAAATTATAAAATTATATTTAAATAAATAATATATTTACTATATATATGTATATTAAAAATATATAATAATGTAAATATATTTAATTTTTTTATTTATAATTATAATTATAAATTATTTATCAGAGCTTAAGCAATAACGAATGATAAAATTAATATTTATAAGTGCTTTTTTAGTGCTAATAAATCTATATCTTTATCAATGCCAAATGGCATTGATGAAGATTCCTCTTATGAGTGCTCATTAACTTAACACTGATAAACAGGATCTTTATCAGTGCTTTTTTGGAAGCACTGATAAAAGTGTCCTGATCTATTTTAATAACCCTAACCATCGTGAACTAGTTCGTGATATCTAAAGCTCTCTGCAGAAGCCACCTACTGCTGACACTCCTTGTTTTCATATCCTAGCTTGAATCTAGGCTATAATCAAGGCTCTAACTATTCCAAGGTTCAAATATAAGGCTCAAATGACTCAAGGGTCTAACGAAACCAAGGGTTGAATGAAATCCATGTTTTTTAATATCTCTACTTCCCCTTGGTTATCTATTGAACCTTCCAAGCCCACATTCGTGTATCCCAACAACTCCAGTTGTACTATCCTATAATAAAACAACCCAAAATTCACTGTTTTCTAGATATATTTATGTATAATATTCCCCAATAGCATGTGGATATCTTTGGGACAATATTGGTACTGTGTAACTTGAAATATATCAAACCCAATGTTGGGTCATGTTGTTCTAAGGGATAATAAGCCCCCAATACCTATATTCCATAACATCTACCCATCTACAATCGTCAAATTTTAAAATATTCAGCCATACAATGGTCAATGTTGTCATTGGTTTGGAGTAATCCATTATAAATCAATTAGAAACCTCTTTTTCCTATTTTGATTGAGAAATTAATGTGCTATGATTTTCTTTTTTCACCTATAAACCAAGGAAAATGTTTAACTCACAAATCATAGACATCTTGATATCATACCTCATATGATGTAAAATAAAATTTCATTATTCTTTGTAAAACCCTTAAATATTCTGTCTTTGACATATATGACCACAAAAATCCTTTGATCATTCTTCTTCTTGATGTAGAGGATGTGATCAACTCTACCTCACTAAAATCAAAGCTTTCTTAGGTATTGATCCAACCTTAAATACCAGGCCCACAATGATTTATTAATCTTATACAAATAATTCATTAACTCGAACAACATTATCTCATTTTCATCCATATTAAACCCATCCATCTTCTCAATGTATACCCCCTTAAAAAACCTAGTGAGGAACACAGATTTGACATCCATTTTGTATAATTTTAACTACATTTTCACTGAAATATACAATAAAATAAAAATAGTTTCCAAATGGGATATTGGAGTAAATTTATCATAAATATAAATTATTTTGATCTAGTAATTACCCTTGATCATTATCCATTATTAATTTTGATCCACTTTTCTATAGTCATTGATTTTATTATAGAAAACCCACTTGGTTCTGATAATATTTTTGTCTTCCTGCCTTGGAAAAATTTTCTATGTCACATTTTTCTTATTCATATCAAGCTCTTCATGTATATATTTGATCCAATTAGCATCATTTTCAGACTCTCCAGATGATTTAGGTTCTTCTTGGGAAAACGTGAGGTTTTGTTGTAGAGTTTTACTCCTATGAGTTTTCACTAAAACATTCTAATCATCAATGAAATTTTATTCATTGATTTAAACCTCACTTGTATTTATTTTAGTTTATAATACTTATTCATTTTCCTCACCATCAATGTATTATTTTGATTCTACCTCATCCCCATGTTCTCCCCCCTATGCTACTCAATTCAACATTAATTTCCTCCGATGTTTCATCATTATTTTAATTATTAAAAATGTACCCATTCTAATTAGTAAAAATTATTAAACAATTTTATCTTGTCATCATAAAAAAAACTCTACCCACACCTTTAAGTTGGTCTGTAATTTTATCATTATCTAATATGATCAATTTTTCATTAACACAAATCAATTTCAACTTTCAAAAATAATTACCATAAGTGTTTTTGAAGAACCTAAATAAAAAAATGGTTTGTATAATTTTCTATACCTTTGTAAAAATATAGCCATATTTTAAATGATAATCCACACAATCAGACACACATTGTGACTGGTATGACTCTAGGTGCATCTATTTATTTTAAATTGACATCAATTTTTGTAAAAAGTAAAACTGACCTACTCAAAATCGACCAAGCACATTTATATTGTTTTGGTACATTAGTGAAATGATCCATAAGTCATTTGTAACATATAAACATCAGCCACACCTCAATCTGATACATGATGTGCCCAATATGTCTACGTGTTTTTGTTATTAGTTTAAAATCTACATTTTAGTTCAAAAAGTATAAATTGCTAAAAACTAGGAAAACACACTCAAATTGTCTCGATAATTTAGAAAATCAATTCATAAGTTATTTTTGATGTGTAGGAATCAATATCTCATAAAAATAACACATGATGTTATTGATATGATTCAAAGTGTGTGTTTCCCATTTAAAATGACATTTTAGTAAACAAGACAGGTGATGTACTCAAAACCATGAAAATGCATTCATAATATTTTGATACTTTAGGAAAATGATCCATAAGTCATTTGAGACATGCATGAATCATCTAAACCTAAATATAATTCATGGTGTTACCATTATCACTCCAAGTGCATCTTTTTTTTTATAATTAACATAAAATTTTAGTAAAAAGGACAACTGACATACTCAAAACAAATAAAATGAATTCATATTTTTTTAATACTTTTGAAAAATGTTCCATAAGTCATTTGGGGTGTGTAGAAATTATCCACACATCAATCCGATTCACAGTGTGATGAATATGAATCAAAGTTTATATTATTAGTTTAAAAACGACATTTTAGTTCAAAAAGTGTCACTTACTGAAAACCAAGAAAATGTGCTCAGATTTTATTTATAATTTAGGAAATTGATTCATAAATAATTTATGATGTGTAGGAATCATTCAAACATAAAAACTAGGAAAATGAATTTTTTTTGTTTTCATAATTAATTCAATGATCCATATGTCATTTGAGAATTGTAGAAATCAACCTCACCTCATTCTGATGCACAGTGTGATTGGTATGACTCCAAGTTCATTTTTTCTAAAATTGACATCAATTTTAGTAAAAAGGACAAATTACCTACTCAAAACAGAGAAAATGCATTCAGGCTATTTTTATACATTTGGAAAACCATCTATATGTCATTTGGGACATTTTGGAATCAACCACACCTCAATCGGATGCACGGTGTGACCAGTATGACTCAAAGTTTCCACTACCAGTTTAAAAAGAAAATTTCAGTTCATAAAGTATCAATCAATTAATTCCAAGAAAACATGGTCATATTTTCCTTATAATTTAGGAAATTGATTCATATATCATTTTTGAGGTATAGTAATCGGTCTCATGTCAAACTAATACATGATGTGATCAGTATGAGTAAAAGTGCATGTTTCTAGTTTAAAATTACATTTTATCAAAAAAGACAAGGGTTGTACTCAAAATCTAGAAAAAAATATTCCAATTGTTTTAATACCTTATGAAAATGATCCATAAGTCTTTTGGGACATGTAGGAATCATGTGAACCTCAATCTGATACCGGGTGTTACCGGTATGGCTCCAAGTGTGTCTTTTTAATTAAAAAAGAATTCAATTTTATTAAAAAGAACAATTGGACTACTAAAAATAGTGAAAAATAATTTGGATTATTTTTTTAATTTATGAAAATGATATATCAGTCATTTGGTATGTGTATATTTTAGTCTCACCTCAATATGATGCATAGTGTGACTAGTATGACTCAATGTGTCTGTTATGAGTTTAAAATCGACATTTTAGTTCAAAAAGTGTCACTAAATGAAAACTAAAAAAAGACTCTTGTATTGTCTTCAAAATTTAAGAAATCTATTCATAATTCATTTTTGATGTGTATGAATTGGTATCACATCAAACTGACACGTGATGCGATTGATATGAGTCAAAGTATGTGATTCTAGTTTAAAATAACAATTTAGTAAAAATTACAAGTGATGTACTCAAAACTGAGAAAACACATTCATATTATTTTGATACTTTAGGAAAATGATCCATAAGTCATTTGAGACGTTTTGAAATCAGACACACCTCAATCCAATGCACGGTGTGACTGGTATGACTCCAAGTGTGTCTTTTCAATATATAAGTTTTATTTTAGTTTAAAACATGCATCACATCACCAAAACCAAGAAAAAAACCCTAGATTATTTTCTTATCATTATATATTTTACTACATAATTAATTTCCTTTTCATTTTTAACTTATAATTATTCAGTTTATTTTCCCTAAGGTAATACTTGAAGAAGAATAAGAATTGGCATGACTTGAATAAATTAACAATAACTCAATATAATACACAATGTTGTTGGTATGTCTCAATGTTTTTTTTAAATTAACACTTTTGATTAATTTTTTTTTATATTATTTCTAACATAAAAATTGTTTTCTTATAATGGTGCATATTTTTCTAGATTTGGGGTTAGGATCAAAAGACATAGGAAAATTTATTTTTTTGAATGTATATAATAATTTTTTCTAATGTAATTTTATTAACCAATGTTTGAAATGTCTATAATAGTGTTTTTTTCTTATATTGGGGTGGTAAATTTAATTTCATTTAAATTATGTATTGGTACTTTATTTTTATGATTTTTTTGTGTTCTTGGTATTGTGGTGTGATGTTACAACATATTTCACTGGTGCTGTAGTGTACTGTTACTAAACATTACGGTATTCCCCTTTATCAGCGCTTTTAGAAGCACTAATAAAGGGGTCTTTTATCAGTGTTTTTAGAAGTGCTAATAATAGAGACCATTATCAGTACTTGTAGAAGAGAAGATAAAGGTATAATTTATCGTCACTAAATAAAAGCACTGATAAATGTTATCATTTATTAGCGCTTCTAAAAGCTCTGATAAAGGAACCTTTAATCAATTTTTTTTCACTAATAAAGGGCCCCTTTATCCATGATTTTTTGTCACTGATAAAAGACTAGGAATTTTAATATCACTCCGGTAGTTAGTGCTTCTCTAGCACTGATAATGGAAATTTTTAGCACTGTTAAAGTCCTATTTTTTAGTAGTGGAATTTTGTTATATGATACTTAGGTGCTCCGAGTTAACATATCGACATGAGTGATGAGGTGAGGCCTTGTGTTAGGACTAATCTTGGGAGTGAAACTGTGGGTTATGATGAGGTTGATTTGGTAAGAAATGGTATAATTTAGACTAGTGGAATCAACCCATGAGGTGTGATATTTGTAAGATGATATTTTCTTAAATACTAATAGAAGTAGGTCATCATAGTAGAGGTAGTTGAAATAAACTAGCACCACAGTATGTGGGTTAGTGAGGTTTTAAGCAATGGAGTTTCTTGAGGTGTAATTTTGGAATAACCATGACGAAAGGGAGGGATGCAGTTTGATTCATGCACTGGGGAATGGTGAATTATATGGTCCATGAAATATTCATAAGGAATATTTTGATCAGAGTTAAAAAATATTCTTGGTATGTAGATGATTTTGAGCACCATATATTATCCACTAACTGATGGATAATCAAATAAGACTATAAAAATTTTTAGAAGACAATATAAGACCATCTATCCTAGTTTTCTATGGCTATTAAGAGAACCTATTAGATTAGTGACATCCACCTATGTGTTAAATGGAATATAGTGAGTTAGTAGTGTTTGGGGCGAGACTTGTATTGGGAAATTTAGGCCATATTCAGTGGATCTAGAAACTGATGATGTGAAAAAATAGTAGGCATAGATCATATATATAATTTCATTGAGAGATAGTATGATACATCAAATGTTTAGGATGTTAATATACTTTTTTCATGAAATTTAGGGTGTGAACCCATTTCATCACATGATTCAAGGGTTGGAAATTTTTAAAAAACTTATCTAAGGTGTCCAATGGGACATTTTTTCATAAGGAAGTTAGGGAAGTTGGTGTTGTGACTTGTGGGTCCCTATGTGTGGGATAGTTAGTATGATATTGAGATTGTGCATGACCTATCCTTCAAAGAGTGTCTAGTTTGCATTGATGACTATTTTGAGAAGGATATATATGGTAAAATTGTTCCATTAATATGGGTGTGAGGGTATCATGGTCGTAACCAGGAGGATACATAGGAGAGGGAATCAGACATGATGGATGAATAGCTAGAGTTGTTTTTCATGGAAACCCAATGACATTATGGAATGCAACTTGATGAATAACTTCTATATAGTGATGAGGTTGTAAAAACTTGGACTTAGGTTAGAGTATAAATGCATTTGAATTCTTATAAACTATATTTGTTTTTCCTATTCAGTTTTTAGTCTTAGAAGCCAGGTTGTTTAGGAGAGACCCCTATGGACACTCTCAGGGATGAGAAGTCCTTGGGGGGGGGGGTTGTAATGAGAATAATAGTTTTAGTGGTATTTTTGGTTTATATTGTTTCCTAAACTTGTGTATCATGGTAATTGTTGAATTTTAGAGGTGTTATGATAGTATATATGTGAGCCTAGGTGTAATTTGGGATGAATTGGATAAGTTTCTAGTTGGAATCAATATACTACAGATGTTTAATGTCTAAAATCATTTCTTCACATCATGACACCCTATAGCATAGGTCAGGATCCCCTTTCCCCAAAGACTCATGGTGTGAATCAAGGATTCATGCTATGAAACCCTCTAGTAAGTTTTTTAAAGGTTTTATGTTAATTAATTAATTATTTGGGTTTATAAAAAATAAAAGGGTTCTCCCTGGGTAGTACATATGAGGTACTCCCATCCTCCCATGGTTTCTTCCCCTTCCAAGTGGGGATTTCCTTTGTTACTTCACCGAATCAAACATTATTAGTTGCTATTGGAAGTTAATGATAAAGATAACTCTCCACCTATACTTTTTATTTGTTTATTTTTATGTCAGGTGATCTCTCACTATTTTTGTCCAATATTCCATATTTTTAGGGTTTTTTTATTTTCTACTTTCTATTATATTTACTTGAATCAAAGGCGGATATTGAATGAGTGATCATCTATGAGTATAAGGTAGGTGTTATGTAATATTTTCTATGATCGTTACATCATTTATTAGTGTTTTAATTGTTTAATCACAATAGATTACCATGTGTCAACATAGAATTAGATTACATAATTTAAATCATGAAAATTATGCTATATAAAGACCCCTTGGGTCATCTATGATCCATAACTGGATGGATACTAAAAATTATGTCTTGAAATTGATTCCATTTGAATGGAATACGATATAAAAATTGATTAACCAAAATTTATTGGCATAAATTATAAATGGAAACTATTTTTTATAAAATAGAAAATGATGATAATTGAAATTTTAAAGGATGATGTTGGAATTGTCAGAAATGTTGTTTGGGTGTAAATTTAAAAGGGGTTGATTTATTCTTTGGTATTTATTTTATGGAAAAGGTTTTTTTAATGGAACATGAATATAATGAAGAGATAGTGAATGATTTAATGTGTTTGCACATCAGGAATGGTTCTGGGGTTGGTGTTACCTTTCGGTATTTCATCCATTGATCCAAATATAGATTTTCCTCTAGATGTGATCTATTATTAAGATGGATATATTTCCCTTGGTGAGGTTATTGTTCTGGGATTGGTATATTCCCCTAGGTGTGAATATTATTTTTATAGGAATATTTCCCTATGTGTGACTATTATTTTGGTAAAAGTATATTTCCCTAGGTGTAACTATTTTTGGGACAAGTATATTTTACTGGGCGGTATCTAATCATGAGGTTTTTTATATTTTACCCAGATGGATACCATTGTTCAGAGACATACGACACTATATAAGGTAGGTATAGTTGTTCTTGGGTGTTATAATAGTACCTTAGGATCAAGGATTTTTATTTATTTATTTTATACTCTATCTACACATGTATATATATAATTTTCACTTCAACATGCACTTAATCATACTTGAAATATTTATATATATTATTTATGGTGGACTACTAAGTTTTACTCACACCCTACCAAATCTCCCAGTTGGTACCTGGGTAGACTTCATGGTTGTATGATTAGATAAGGGAAATGCCTTATGAATTACATATGTTTTGGACTATTAGGATGGATCATGGAAGTTTGGGATCAATCTAGGACTCTGGACCATTTTTTACGTGTCTTATAGTTTTTATATTTTATTCTTTGGGATACGTATAGACACATTTTTCGGTTTAATGACAATTAGACATGCATAAAATTCATTTTTTTATATAATGGGTTATTTTTTATTATTTATTGAAACTTTCCTTGATGTTTGTTACTACTAATTTATTTATGATCATATGATTGATTTTTTTCACTATTCTTTCACTATTTTATATAGTTATACTCTCCCCACTATACCAGCATAGGCCCGCACTGCTAGTCAGAATCCTCATGTTCATAGTGAGGCACATATGAGGTCATGTAGTGATCTTATTTCGGGCACTATTTTGTGGCCATAGACTAGGGGACATTACACACCTTTTTACCTTTGTATAAACATGATTGGTTTCACCTCAACATAGGTTTTGAACCACCTTATATCCTTGGAGATCCATCCATTACATGTATTTACTCACTTATAGGTGAAGGGAAAGAAGATCATGTGTTACATAAAAAAATATATGGACACATAGACCCTTACATAATGAATATGGTAGGGATGATTCATAAATAATCATATTTAATAAAATAAAACATTTATCATATAAAAAAACCATGAAATAAATATTAAATTTAAAAAAACCAACACTTACACTGGTTGGTCAAGGTCGTGATCATCCATCGATTCAAGGAATACATATTAAAAACTAGCTATCATTCATTTCAATTCATTTTTATGAAGATAAAATAAATTTTATTAATTAATCATATCATATCATTAATTAATTATTTTATCTTAATTTCCCATCTAAACCTTCCTTGAGATTCCCATCCTATATAATTTTAAAAAACTAAAAAAATGAAATTTATTTAAAATTAATTTGTACGTGGGGTGTATTGTCAGGAAACATGACATATACTCTCATGGGTAGTCTTAAATTGAATTTTGAATTTAACACATGATATATATCGGAATAAACATGGCATGAACTATTCTTCTTTTCATACATGGTGTCTACTTTCACATGACATGATGTGTGATATACATATTTATAGTACTGGTCATGTACTATATACTTACCCGACATGTAAATATACATGGTGTGTCATGATATTACATGAAATTATTTTCTATATGTAATGGTATTTAGATTTCTTGGAATGTGTAACCACACATCACACCATTTATAAGTGCATTGATTTGTACTAGATATTCCCGTTTAGTACACAACATGCACGGAAAATATACATGGAATGTATTTTCAAAATATATGAAAAATAATTAATTAAACATTTAATTATATATGACTCACTAATAATTACTCGACAAGTACTATTTAGATAAAAATCTATCACATGATGTCTATATTTAGATAAATGCCATGTAGTTTGGTTTTGTGAAAATTAATTATTCTCTATGTGTGTTTAAATTACACAAAACACTTGAGGCATTGTATAACTAAAATGAGTTACCATGAATTTAAAGACATGTACAACCCACCACAAAATGTGTAATCCATTTCTAATCATCTCCATGTGTTACACAACATATGTAATTAGTTACATGTGATGTAATCACAACTAGACGATGTTGCTATGTTGATAGTTACTATGTGGTGCGTGTATTAATTACATACCCCTTAATATAAGAACATAGATTTCATTTATTTCACATGGAATTCCATGTAAAATTACATGACATGTACATTGGATACACATTATGTAACCCCATCAATCTTCATATCAACCGGTATTCAATACATCACATGTGCCCAAGTGTGTATATTTTGTGTGTGTGTGTGTCTTTGTATGTTTGAGTGTGTGTGGGTGTATAATTTTTGTGTGTTTATCACCATGTGTTTTTTTGTTTGTGTACTATATCAATGGAAAATATCATGGGAAGAGAATCACTCATGCTAGTGATGAAGGAATCCAAATTAGATCTCCCGCATCGAAAACTACACAACTTCAAATGAAAGATTTGATGTGACATTTTTAAAAGTTTATTAATAGGAAGCTGGAGGTGATACATGAGAGGATTTATGACCTAGAGAATAAACCAATCCCAAGGACTATCCATGGTAACCTACGATTCACTTCAACACCACGTCGCCCACACATCATGGAGGAGGAGATGGAGAACTTGATGATGATTTTGATGATATTACAAAAAGGAGGTGGTTGTTCCAAAAACCTATATGAGGCCAATGGAGACCACATGTTTATGACATTATTGGAGGCATTAAGGTAAAGGTTCCCTCTTTTCAAGGAAAATCAATCTAGAAGCGTACTTTTAGTGAAAGATGTAGATCGATCAAGTATTCTCTTGTCATATCTATACTGAGGAGAAAAAGGAAGAACTTTCAACCCTTGAATTTATTGATTATTAACTAATATGGTGGGATAAAAATCAAAAGGAGAGATCTTGATATGAAGGAAGTCAAATCCATACTTGGGAAGGCATGAAGTTTATCAAGATAAAATGGTTTGTCTCCTCACACTACCATTGCGATCTCCACAAAAAACATCAACATCTCACCGAAGGGAGTAAGAGCACAGAAGATTACTATAATGAAATAAAAATTTCTATGATTCGAGAAAACATTAAGGAGGATATAAAGGCAACCATAGGATAGTTTTTACATGGGCTCAATTGGGAGATTTTTGATCAAGTGGAGGTGTACCACCATGTATAGATACAAGATATGATCCACCAAGACACCGATATAGAGAAAAAAATCAAAAGGAGGAGAAACATGAGGAAACCCACTACCCTGTTCACTCCATGAAGAAATTTGATGAAGGAGATTAGAGAATCATAAAATCTGAAAGAGATGGTTGAATGTAAAAATGATTAGGTAATTCTTCCACTAAAGAAACCTACTTTTGAGGCTATCCATATGAGGAATCAGGAAATTTGATGTTTCAAATGTCAAATATGGGGTCACATTGATAGTGAATGCCCAAAATAGCTCTCCATGACCATAAATAGTATAGAGAATGGGATACTGATAAATATAGATCAGAGGAAGAGGTGGAGGATTCCTTGAAAATTTTTAATGGTGAATTTGAAAAAGAAAGTGATCTTCTCATCATAAGGAGGGGTTTGAGTGTTAATATAATGTTTAATGATGAGGATCAAAGGGATAACCTTTTCTATATCTAGTACCATATCAATGTGAAGGTATGTAGTGTCATCATTGATGGGGCAAGTTGTAGCAATGTGGGGAGCACTAAATTGGTGGAGAAGTTAGGACTCCCAACTTTGAAGCACCAACATCTATATCAGCTTCCATGGTTGAATGATTTTAGAGATCTGAAGGTCACCAAATAAGTGATGGTATTATTTGACATTGGGAAGTATAATGATGATGTACTATGTGATGTAGTACCAATGAAGGAATGCTACTTACTTATAGGTTGGCCATAGAATCATGATCGACATGTGACCCAAGATGGTTTTCTAAACCATCATCCTATTATACTTTGAGGGGAACCTATAACCCTCACCCTTATGTCCCTAAAAAAAGTTATGGAAGATCATATTTTTATTGAGAAGAAAAAAAATAAGTAATCAAGAAAATGTGATAAAAAGAGAAAAAATAGTGAAATATCAAAGGGGATAAAATTAGAGAACAAAAATGGAGTTTGAAGAAAAATCAAGAGGAAAAAAATGTTAAGATAGGAGAAAAGGGTGACATTGGAAAAAAAGAGTGAGGTTTAAGGATGCTTTGATTTATCAACAAAACCTTTTATTACTTGTGTACAAAGTGGTTATGTTGAACACTAATGACTTAATATCTTCATTGTCAACTATTGTGAAATCTTTGTAACATGTATAAGATAGAGTCATTCTTAAGGAGGCACAACCTTTTTATGGCCTATTAGAGAGATATAAGAAATTAAAAGTTCCATTAAAAAAATCACGAGTCTAAAGGATTGTAAGGATTGTTTATCACATTTGGAGTTTTCATACAAATGTAGAGATCACTATACAACTCAATTTTTTATATTTATTACTCCTTTTGGATTTAGCTTCCTTGCCCCTATTGATCAAGTTCCATTGCCTTTTTAGGAAAGTATAAACATAGAAGGAAAAAAACATGTTAAGAAACAACATGTGAAATCAATTAAGTTGGAGAGGCTTTAAAAGAAACATAATTAAAAGATCTAGATACATGGAGATGAATCATACTTAGTTATTGAAATTATTGATTACAAGATCACATTTCATGTTGAATATGAAGTTGTTTTCAAAGTAAATATTTCTAATCTTTCTCGGTACTTGCATATATATGATAAGTAGTCGAGGATGACTAATTTTCAAGAGGGGGAGGATGATATAAAATAAGTAGACTAAATTGACTTGATGGCATGTGTGGAGTTGGATTTTAAAGACTAGATGATGCAAAGAATATTAAAGAGACACTACTATAAATAAGGATTTTAGAAGTTCTAGAAACTGCTTTTAACAGTGCTAGAAAAGCGCTGTTAATTGTAGCAAAGATAAAGGTGGGTATCCTTTAGCAGTTCTAAAAAATAACATTGATAAAGGCCTAGTTTCATGTGATGTGGTGTTTATTTTATAGCATGACCAGAACCTCCACACCTACACAAAATAACACCAGCGCATGAACAAAGTATTGAATAATGAAACAATACACACATGAGTTTCGCAAACAATGCTATATACACTTACTTGAAATCATGAATAAAAAACCCACACTTCAATATACATTTAAAACAATGTTTTATATGGTTACAATTACAATTATCCAAAAAATAGTTTAAAACATTAATGTTTCATCCTTTGGCATCCATGATCTCCTTTCAAAAATTGGTGTCCATGGTATTAGTTGCCGAACAAAGCATCCGAACTCAAGAAAAAAAATTCCACCTATATAGGAAAACCAATATTATGTTACTAATAAAATAATTAAATCAATTAAATATCAATAGGAAAGAATAAATTAATCAAATGTCAATTTTTAATAAAAAAGACACATTTGGAGTTATACTAGTCACATTATTCACCTTATTGAGGTGGGGTTGATTCCTACATGCCACAAATGAGTCATAGATCATTGTTTTAAAATATTAAAAATATAGGAATGGGTTTGATTAGTTTAGAGTATGTCACTTGTTCTTTTACTGAAATTAATATCAAATTTAAATGAAACTTTTATCCATACTGGTCACACTGTGCATTGGAATGAGGTGTGGTTGATTCATACACATCAAAAATGGCTCATGGATCATTTTTTCTAAAGTATCAAAACAATCTAAATGTGTCAGCTCTGTTTTCAGTATGTCACTTGTGTTTTTCTGAAATTAATGTCAATTTTAAATAAAAAGAGACACTTTGAGTCATACCAGTTTCATTTTTTCAATACTTGAAAATGGGGTTTTAGAGACCCCTTACACGGGGGACCGTTATTGGTGGTCGGTATTGGTTCCCTATAGCGACCGCCATCGGGGGTCACAATAATTCTAAAAAAAAATCGGAGCCCCCCTCGCCCCAATCCCAAACCCGAACCCTACCCCCTACCCCCCATAGCCGCCCTTCCCTTCCCTTGCAACACCAGCTCTAGATCCCCTGCATCGCCTCCCCTCCCTCGCTACACCGGTGATACCGCACCGCCGACACCACACCGGATCCACCTTCAGTTCCCGTCGATGTCGTCACCCATCTCCTCCCTCGCCGCACCACCCATCCCCTCCCTTAATGCACTGGCGCCACCTCACCTCCTCCTCCTTCGGACCCCCTCCCTCATCGGCACCCATCCTCTCCCTCAACACGTAGCCTCTGACTCTAGCTCCCCTTCACTACCCCTTCTCTCCCTCACAGCACCACCTCCAGCTCCCCTCAGTTGAGATTTTTTCGCGCTATAAGGAATACCCTAATTTCCATTCTAAGGTTTTAATTTTTGGAAATTTATGCATAAATTTTACATGCATGAAGATTATATGAATATTGTGTGTGAATAAAAAGTGTGGAAATGGAATTTAATGTTTATACAACTTTGTGTGCATGAAGAATTATGAAACAATGTGTGTTGATAGTGTGTTAATGAGAAGACTTCACACTTTACTTGAAGTTGGAAGTTACATACAGTGTAGAGTCCATGTATATGTTCATTGGATTGATATTATAAGTTGTGTTGTTATTTTATTTATACCATTCTTGAGTTTATCACGTGTCTCTGTTTGTGTGTGTATCCCATGAGAAAATGTTTGAGGTTTGACCACATGTGTGTGCTTGCATAGCCCATGAGACCCATGTTTGAGTTTAATCACATGTGGTTAGATATTATAGGTTATTATTAATATTATATGATGTTCCTGTATATGATATTAATCCATGTTTCAATGTGACTTACTATGTATATTTTAGTGGTAGAATTGAGATGAAATTTATAGTGATGTCTCAATATTTTTTCACATTCATGTTATTTCCCACAATTTTATTGAACTAACAGTTTGGGGGTATTTGGGTTTTTACTATATGACATGAGATACCTACCATGGATTATGATTTTTCAGTGTTTATTGACTCTATTTTGTTATTGTTTATCCTTTTCCATATTGACACCAAGGGTATATTTTCTACACTGATGACATTCAGACCCTTACTGCTAGTAACAAACATCTTCCATAAAAGGATGCCTGCTTGAGTCCAGGAGGAACACTGTATTGGACCCTGTGATCCAGCATGGGGCATCACATTCATTGTCCCACATATTCTCTATTGATAACATAAGAAAATATATATTGGTATTTGTTTTCAAGAATTGTATATAATTGATGTTATCCTTGATATATATTAGTTAGTTTTCCATAAATTAGAGATTGATTTCTATTTTTGATGGTTAATCTTCACTGCATCTGATGTCACAAAGGTAGTGTGAATCCAAGAGGTAGTGAGAAATTATTTGTACAAATATATAGTTTCTCTGAGTTTGAGAAGATTTTTCATCACTAATTGATTTTGGGAACTTTCATCCGAAATTATATTTGTTGATTTATTGGTAGGCATTAAATTAGTCTTTATGATGGATAGTTCAAGATTGGTATTTGATGAATTATTTTATATACCACATATGCATGAAAGTTATAATATTGCTTTCATGAAAAATGTTTACTCTATGGAATTATAGACAAAATTCATTTTTAATTTAGTTTCTTGAATATAGAATCATCTTTAGATATACCATACCAACATGGTGGCGATGATATGGGATTTTACTTCCATTCCAACAATTATTGTTTTTTTATTAAGAAAACATTTTTGTGGAAAAAGTGAGAAACCAAAAGTCCAACAATACAGCCAAAGAAACTCAAAAAACACCAGAAAGAGCAAGAACTACCACATACACGCAACAACAACACCACCATCCCTAAGCTAGACACTCGACGATCCCATGCAAGCATGGTCCCTCCCGATGTTGCCATCCCTCCGAATCAGCCATGTCCCAAATGACCTACCAAGGAAATGGTATAATTCTCTAGTCCGATGAGGAAGCCCTGACTGCACTTCCAAAGTCAAACCGGGGGCGAAGCCTCATAAGAAAAGGAAATGTTACCAAAACACAACCTTATCCTATTATTGCTTTCTTCCCTGTAGAGATTCCAATGCATAATCCATATCTTAGCCCCAGGATCTTGTCCAATAACATCTTCCACATAGTTCTCCATTTTGTCCCAAGTGCGGATATATTCCTCTTTGCTGATTTTCTTTTCATTGAAGCCTCTCATTAAGATCAAGTCTTGCTTGTCGATCCATTTTGCCTGTTCGTGATCAACTTCCACTCTTACCGCCCTTCCCATCATGTCAGCCTCTTCCTGTGGAATGTCAACATACAGAAACTCCTCGACCATATCCTCCTTGGAACTAAGGATGGGTTCCTTTCTAGTCCCTATCTTCCCAGTCAAAATTTCCATTTCATCTATGTTCCCCTTACTTAAAGCCTGGTTCACCACATTGGACATTGTCACCGGTAGTTTCTTCGCAGAGCGGGTCTCCAATGGAGGGGGAAGCAAGGAGTAATATTTTTTCCCCTTTCTCTTTTTACAACTCATACTATGCTTCTGAGTTGGAACCCCCTCAGTCACCTGATCCGATGCAGCCATGTTGACTCCCTCTGAATCAGCCACACCATCACCAGACTGTCTAACCATCATTCCATGGGAAAGACCACAATTAGTTATATCACCTTCGTTCTGTTGATTGCAATGGATTGGTTTATCTTCCCCAGCATGGTCCAGAACAACATCTTGATTTTCCAGTAAAGCAAAATGGTTTGGGGAACAAGGAATAGCCTCATCCACCCCAGCCTTAATCAGACTTGTTGAGGTGTTCTGGTCTGGCATCTCAGGCTCACCCAAGCCCTGCTGAAGTTCAATTCCCCTGCCCATATACTGGAGATTACATACCCCATCCATGTCCCGGCCCTGTATATTGATTGCAGCATCAAGGCTGAGTTCATTATGATTACCATTCTCCCGGTTGGCCGATCCAGAAACCTCTGGAGGGGTAGACACCACATCCCCTGATATGGTCTCCTTTCTCCTGGATTCATTCACTTCCACCTGTAATCCTACCAATGGAACATATACCTCCCCTGACAGCACCCCATGAACCATCGGCTCAATGTCCCCAACTGATTTGGAGGGAGCGTGACAAACTTGAGGCCTGCCTACATGTGAAGAATGATCACTGCCTATCTCAGCACCAATAGTGACCACTTCTCCTCCCGGGGGAACACCCGCTGGTACAGCTGGAACATCAGAAATTCCACCACCCCTGAACCTCCTTCGATAACCATGTTCATCATGGCCCTGCTTGTGACAAAATGAGCAGAAAGGGATCCAGGATTCATAGACTATTGGTTGAGCGTACCTGTACTCTTCTTCAACTACAATCCAGACAAGCTCCGAAGGCACTCTTGCAATGGTCCATATTCAATTGGACAGTCTTTATTTTAAATATATATGTTATGAAAAATGCATGCAATATGAAGTCTTGTGTAAATGTTTGTTATAAAGATATTATTATGGATAAGAGTTGGATTGATCTTCCAAATAGAATGTCTAGAGAATATTTCAATGGAATTACGTAGTTTATTGAGTTCACTGGAGGATTTCAAAGTGACTTTATTAGTTGTCCGTATAGAAAATGTACAAATAGATATCAACTCACAGGAGATACCATGAGGGAGCACCTATTCTTGAACAGATTTCTGAAAAATTATTTGAGTTGGGCTCATCATGGAGAAGAATATATTCATCATCGAAATATATATACAGTTTATAAGGATGTTTATGTGAGGATGCATGATCAAATGCATGAAATTATTACTGAAATGGTACGTGGGTTGGTTCTTGAAGGCATTGACATCCAGAATGTTGAGACCAGTGAGATAAATTTGTGCTCTGGTGCAGATCGTGATTTGTGGTGGTTTTATGAAGTACTTGATGATACAAAAACAGAATTATATACTGGATGAACTGATTACAATAAATTTATTTTATCATGGAGTGGTTGCACTTGAAGACTTTGAATTAGTGTTTAGATACATCATTCGACATGTTGTTGGTGTTATTGAAAAAGGTTCTTCCTGTCAACGCTAAGATTCATGAGTCATATTACCATGCTCGTAAGTTGACAGAGAACATAGGTTTTACATATGAGACCATAGATGCATGTGAAAACAACTGTATGTTGTTTAGAAAAGAAACTGTCCATTTGGATATTTTTATAGTCTGTGGTGCTTCCAGGTGGAAAGAGAACAGGGGAAATAAGACTCATCAAAGTCAGACTGTGAAATAGGGAAAACCGATTACTGTAAATCAAATGTGTTACTTTCCCCTAAAGCTGAGGTTGAAAATATTTTTTTATGTCATTTAAAGTTTCTAATTTAATGATATGGAATGCAGAAAGAAATCAGAAAAGTGATATGCTAACCCACCCGACAGACTCTCGTGCATGGAAGGATTTTGATAAGAGACACCCTGAATTTTCTAAATATGTTCTTAATGTCTGATTGGTGTTAGCGGCAGATGGTTTCAATCCATTCAAGTCTATGGTTGGTGAAACTCATAGCACTTGTCCCATGGGGTTGGTTCTATATAATCTTCCTCTGTGGATTTATATGAAGAAACAATTTATATTACATTCCAATCGTATTGATGGACCTAGAAGTCTGGGGGATAATATTGATGTTTACCTTCATCCATTGATTGATGTGTTGAATGAATTTTGGGGTGATGGTGTGATGACTTATGAATGTGAAATGAATGAAATGTTCAAACTGCAAGTTTCTTTATTAGGGACAATCAATTACTTTCCAGATTATGAAAATTTATCAGGATATAGTACGAAAGGGTGATTTTTATTTCCATTGTTGCAATAAACATAAAAAATATGTATGTCTTAAACATTCAAGAAAATGGGCATACATGGGTCATAGACATATTCTCCCCCCTCATCACAGGTTCAAAAAGGATAGAGTGACATTTGATGGTTCTAGAGAGTGTATCCCAGCACTAATGATCATGAAGGAAGTCAAAATTTTATCGTAGATTGAGAAAGAAAACATCCACACGGTATATGAATTTCAGGATTTGGTGGCTCATCCATTACCTAATATTCATGGTGCAGGTGGACAGTACAGTCACAATTGGGAAAAGAAAAGTATTTTTTATAATCTCCCCTATTGGAAAACTAACATGCTAAAGCATAACTTGGATGTCATGCACATTCAAAAAAAATGTTTCTGATACTATATTGTTGACCATTTTAGTTGTTAGTGGAAAATAAAAGGACCATGTTAATGCATGTCGTGATTTGGAAGAAATGGGTTTAAGTAAGCAGTTGCATTTATAGTTAGTTGAGGGAAATAAGGAATATATTTTTGCTGCAAAGTATACAATGACTACGAAAGAGAAAGAGGCATTTTTTTTCTATTTTGAAGATGCTCAAGGTGCCTCATGGTTACTCTTCTAATATTTCAAAGTGTGTGAATCTTATGAGTAGGACATTACAAGGGTTGAATATTCATGACAATCACATACTATGTAAAGACCCACAAATTTCATGGAAAAGTTTTTCTTAAATTCGTTGGAATTTTATGAGTACGTAGTTTCTGACGGCACCTAATTCCGAGGCCTGGTATGCCCGAAATCAATTTTTGAAGTTTAGCTCAGGTATGTTTAGTGGATGAACAAGCGGGTTTTTCTATCTTTTTAACCGGTGCTCGGAATTGAAATCTAAGGGTACCGATGGAACCGCAGTGCCGGTAATTTCTTAAGAGGACCTTTACCAAAGGTGCGTTTTCTTGGGAGGAGTTGTTAAAATTTTGGGGATTAATAAAGAATTGAATTAAATAAAATTTGTGGTACAAATTTTATTCCCAACCTAAGTGGTTTTATCCTACATGGGGAAGTTAGGGTGGGACCCACTGGCACCCTAACTACCCAAGTGAGGATAAATGTGAGGTGGGGCCCGCACGAGCCCCAACCCTTCACATTCCCCATAACTCCTTCAAGTCTCCATTAACCCCCCTTGTATTTAATTGTGTGACTTCTCCTCTTCAACTTTAATAATTCCAACACACAATAATTTAATGAATTTAACCTCTTTAATTAATTGAATTATGTGTTTGAATTTTGGAAATTTTAAATGCTTGGAAAAATAATAAAATAAGGGGAGGCCTTATTTTTGTGGTTAGTTTTGTTGTGTGAGGAATTTGGGGAGATAGCTCTTTTCTCTTTGGAAGAACTTCATCCTTCCGCGAAGAACGTCATCTCTTCAAGTGAAGAATGACTCGGCGACTGGCGCACAATCATCATCTTCTCTCCGTGATAAAAGAGAAGACGGTGTTTCCTTGGGTGCACACCGATGACAACGGGAACGACGCCATCATCTTCGGCGCTTGACAACCACGAACTTTCTTCAAGGTAGGGGTGCGTTTTGATTGAGCAACGTTGGTTTACCTTCCATGTTGTTGTTTCTCATAAAACCACTTGATATCAAACTAATGTGGAAGGAACCAGACCAAACTAACACGGTCGGATTCCTCCGCCGTTCTTGTTGTTGTTTGGTGTTCTCCTACCGTTCATGAGAGGTGAATCAAGTTATGTTTTCAGAGCCGATCAGAGGCCTGAAAACATCGTAAACGACCTCAGAGCATCGGGGATACCTAGAAGCAGAAGTTTCATAGAAATCAGATCATTGGAATGAAGAACGGACACCTTGGGAGGTGTGCTGGCCAGAGGCGTCATTTCTGGAAAATTCTAGAATACACGATGTGTACTCTATGAGAACACGCCATGTAGTATAAGCCTACATTGGCTTCCATTTCGAACATTAGAAAAGTAGTACACAGCATGTGACACTAGACACACGGCGTGTACTCTCCACTCTGTTTGATAGAGGAGACTTCGATGGCCTTGGCGTGTATTCAGGGAAAATACACGGACACGGACAGTAATACATGACCAAGTAACACGGCGTGTATTCACATAATAGAGAGGCAGTAGCGGCTTTGTGAGGTTCGGCGTGTAATTTGGGAGATACACAGACACGAAAAGAACCACACGGACAAGAGGCATGACGTGTACTAACTTGACCATGGTAGAAGCGGCTTCGTGATGACTCGGCGTGTATTCTGAGAATACACGGACACGGGGTGGAGTACACAGGCATGTACTTCATCACACAACCAAGCATGGCCAGCGCACATGGAACCGACCATATAGGTTTGGTCACAGCGTGTAACTATACCACACGCAGTGTACTTACTTATCTATACAACCAGCCCTACGGCACGGGTCATTTTACACGGGCAGTACCTGGTGTCTGATGACACGGCGTGTATCGCTTACCTACACGCCGTGTACTTTTAGGGAAATGGCTTGGTTGTCTTGTTCTTCCTGACTTGGGCACGTTTTTCTTGTTTTTTTACCTATGACGTGGGATGGAACTATGGGATACATCAACTCTGGTCTTCGTGACAGTTGATGTATCGATCTTTGGCTTGTGGAGCGGACCCTCCCGAAATCGAGCTTGCTGTGTGTGGGAACCCCAGAGCTGGATGCGACCGCGATGACGATGACGACAGTACTTGGATCCTATATGGGTTTGGCAGCGAGGATGACTGTACTTGGATCCTACGTGGGTTTGGCAGCGAGGATGACTATACTTGGATCCTCTGTGGTTTCGGCAGTGATGACGACTGTACTTGGATCCTATATGGGTTTGGTAGTGATGGTTACTGTACTTGGATCCTACATGGGTTCGGCATCGAAGACTTCAATACTTGGATCCTATGTGGGTTCGGCAGGGGAGATGATTCAGAGATTACATCTAATCATTTCTACCCCTCTTCGTGATTAGTATACCTGTGTGAGTTGAGTCTTGAATTCTAATCAATATCATCAATATGATTGACTTTCTTTCCTGTGTTGAATGGGTTGTGTTTTCCTTTATGGACTGGGTTGTGCTTTCTTGTGTGGACTGGGTTGTACTTGGGCTCATGAGTTGGAGTCGAACCGGAATTGATAACTTAGGTATATGTATGGGCATAAACCTAAGTAGAGTAGGTTGATACTTCGTGTTTGTATCTTCCTTTGTGGTTTATCCTTGGTGGATTCTGGGAGAGCTTCGGAGGTCTCGGGGTCCCTACTGAGTATCGTATACTCACCCCTGCACGGGCTATGCCCGCACTACGTTGTGTTGGTTGCAGACGACGGGCAATGCTGATCGTGGTTGAGGCTTGTGGAGAAGACGGTACCTGGAGGTGGACTATCAGGCGGGACATACACAGATAAGACAGATGGACCCGAGGATCCGAATAGACTATCTGTACCCACCCTTCAGATGGGAATTCCGAAAGATGACGTGGTAGTTGCTGCTTTACTTTTCAGCTATTGTACTTTATTTTCTCATTTGTATTGTACTTTTATTTGGGTTTGTATACTGGCCCATTTACTTTCCAGCACTTACTTTTGTACTCAGTTTACTTAGTATTTACTTCATCTTGCATACTATGTGGTGTTTGTTTTCTTATATAAAGGCTATTCCTTCCCTTTTACTAGGATTTACGCCTTTGGTGCTAGTCTCTAGCCCCGGGCCTATAGAAGGCGGGCTTGGGGTAGTCACGACATGGGCCCTGAGGATGGATCATGAAAAATTGGTATCAGAGGAGTCGGTTCTACCGCAGAACTTATGACTTTGATAATTTCTTCTGTGTGAAGCAATAGTGTTTAGGGTTTTGAGTTTGGTTATCAGTCCAGGGAGTCCAGTGTTGGTGCGGCGGCCGACGTATCTATACACTAGGACCCTGACTTCTGATTTCCATCTCAATGCATGAAAACATTGATTGCATTTGTGTTTCAAAAGTTTTCTTTGTGATTACTTTGTGTCAACTCACCAGGTATACTGTATTAAACATGGCACACCTGTTTCTTTTCAGGATGGCCCCACGATGACAGCCAGCTAGGGTTCCGAGCTTTGTGCAAGACATAATCCCACCAAGTGACAAGGCCTCAGTACAGGGCCCCATTACAGTGGAGGCACCGGCTGTACCTCTACCTGCCGAGCCACCGATGCCACCAGCCCCAGTAACTGAGAGTGCACGTCGCCTGAGTGCACTACACGAGTTTCAGCTTCATAGACCACCCAGGTTCTGTGGGGAGAAGGACCCTCAGGCAGCCGAGGATTGGCTGGAGGCTGTTGTTTGAGTCTTCAGATTAGTGGGGACACCAGCTAACCTCATGGTAATTCTTTCGTCGAGTGTCCTGCATGTAGCAGCAGGTAGATGGTGGAACATGATGCTCTAGGTGAAAGGACGAGGCATCTCTTCTTTGGTCAGACTTCGAGAGCATCTTTCGCTCAGAGTTCGTTCTAGTCACCCTCCTTGCGGAGCACATTCAGGAGCTACTACATCTGCGGTAGAGCAGCATGACAGTGGCCCAGTACTCGGCGATATTTACTGATCTCTCGCGCTACTCCATTGATATGTTATGGGCCCCATTCTTCTGGGTCAGGACCTTCGAGCAGGGACGGAGGCATGAGATCAGGGCATCGATGATCTCCCTCAGTATTGTGACGCAGGAAAGAGTACTGGAGTGAGCCCTTCTTGTGGAGAGCTTTCTTGCTGAGCCTACACCAGCAGCGAGACCTACCGTAGGGTGGCACATAGCAGAGTCTTCTGCAGCCAGCAGTAGACAGATATCGCAGAGGTCCAAGCGGACCAAACTATCAGGTGGACGACCTCATGAAACTGGTTCGGAGGTGCGGGCCACACGCAGTAGAGCCAGTCATTTGAGAGGCAGACAGTGCTATGCATGCGGCGAGCAGGGCCACATGGCTCATGACGGCCCGACCCGCCATGCAGAGGAGCAGCAGATGGTTGAGGGACCACCAAGGAAGAGGCAGAGGTTCGACCACGGTGGTCCATAGGGAGCAGGCGGATGAGGCAGAGGATCTGGCCGAGCAGCGTGTGGTGGGCGACGCTTTGAGGCTCTACCACCACCACCACCAGGAGGTCCACCCCGACCACAGGGAGCTACCAGAAAGAGGCAGGCTCAGCTTTAGGCAGTGGAGGCCTATGACCACGGTGCACCTAAGATGATTCGAGGTACTATCTGTGTCTACTCTACCTTTACTGCAGTTCTTATAGACACAAGAGTGAGCCATTATTTTATTTCCGCTGCCCTTATTCAGAGCTCGGAGATTCTGACGGAGCCGTTGGCTCGATCCTTATGGCTAGAGACTCCTACGGGAGCAGACTCGACGATTACACACTACTGCCGGCAGTGTGAGCTTATTCTATGAGGCAAGAGCTTCGGCTGGGATCTTATTGTAACAGCGTCAAGGCCTTATGACTTTATCTTGGGCATGGATTGGTTATCTACAGTCAATGCTCAGATTGATTGTATTAGGCGCAAAGTGCGGTGTGTCCGCACAGATGGGAGCAGGTTCACCTTCACCGGTGAGAAGGGAGCCTTTGCAGTATAGGACAGACTCACACAAAGGAGAGGTCATCTGATCACCCATCATTTGGCTAGTCTCATCCTAGGATCAGTTGATATGCGGAGTCTGAGTTTTTCTATTGTGGTGGATCAGTATGCAGACGTTTTTCCTGAAGACGTTCCAGGACTACCTCCTCACAGAGAGGTAGACTTCTATATTTACTTGTACCCTAGGACAGCCACGATATCTACTCCGGTATATCGGATGGCTCTCGCTGAGCTTTGAGAGCTATGGGTACAGCTGGAGGACTTGCAGGACAAGGGATTCATCTGACCTAGTGTTTCACCATGGGATTCCCCAATTTTGTTTGTCAAGAATGCGGATGGGAGCTTTTGACTGTGTGTCGACTACCGTCTCCTGAACCAGGTGATCGTGAAGAATAAGTATCCACTTTAGAGGATATATGATCTCTTTGATCAGCTCAAGGCAGCACGCTGGTTCTCAAAGATAGACCTCAGGTCGGGCTATCATCAGCTCAGAGTTCAAGATGAGGATGTGCAGAAGAGGACCTTAGGGTGTCGGTATGGCCACTATGAGTTCTTGGTTATGCCTTTTGGCGTAACGAATGCTCCAGTAGTGTTCATGAGTCTCGTGAACAGGATATTACAACCTTACCTCGATCGTTTTGTCATATTATTCATCGATGATATATTGATTTACTTGACTAATGAGGAGGAGCACGCCTACCACTTGCGGGTTGTACTGGATATAATCTGAGAGCACCAGCTTTATGGTAATCTCTCGAAGTTTCAGTTTGAGATTCGAGAGGTCCACTTCTTAGGGCACGTCATCTCTGAGGGGGGAGTTGCAGTGGATCCTGCAAAGATCGAGGAAGTGCTATCTTGGGAGACACCCAGGAGCCTCATGGAGGTGCGGAGTTTCCTAGGTCTGGCTGGGTACTATCGGATATTTTTACCAGACTTCTCCAGAGTTACAACACCACTTTAAGCTTTGACGAAGAAGTGGAAGTCCTTCGTGTGGTCAGATAGATGTCAGCAGAGCTTCCAAGAGCTGAGAAAGAGATTGAGCAGTGCACACATCTTGAGGCTACCGGAGGAAGGGGTAGGGTACGTAGTTTACTAAGATGCATCAGGGACCGGACTCGGGTGTGTCCTGATGCAGGAGTGGGTAGTGATCGCTTATGGTTCACACAGTTGAGGAAGCAAGAGTAGAACTATGCTACCCATGACCTGGAGTTAGCATTAGTGGTCTTCGCCTTGAAAATGTGGCGACACTATCTGATGGGCGAGCACTTTACAGTCTACTATGACCATCAGAGTCTCAGGTACATATTCACGCAGAAGGAACTGAACCTGAGACAACGACAATGGCTCGAGTTGCTCCAGGACTATGACTTTGAGATAGTATATACTCCTGGGAAGGGGAACGTAGTAGCTGATGCTCTCTGTAGGAGGTCGGGCATCCAGCTACTTGGAGAGGCGATAGAGCAGCTAGTCGTGTTGCAGATATCCTTCATGGATAGAGATGGAGCATCCTTTCTATAGTCGCTCACAGTCACTCCTCCACTACTTCAGCGGGTTAGAGAGGCACAACATGGGGATGTTTACTGTGAGACGCGACATTCACAGATATCCACAGGACATGCACCTAATGGATTTTCTATAGGAAGAGAGCACATCATCCTTTTAGGGGATGTACCATGGTACCAGCTGCATTACGGGAGGAGGTGCTGAGGGAGTTTCACACTTCCCCATTGGCGGTACATCCATGAGTAGCGAAGATGTACCAGGATCTCAGATGACATCACTGGTGGCCGGGTATGAAGAAGTTTGCGGGAGAGTTCATTTCATGATGCCTCACCTGCCAGCAGGTGAAGGTAGAGCACCAGGTACTAGCAGGATTGGTATATCCCTTAGAGGTCCCGGAGTGGAAGTGGGATGGTATATCTATGGATTTCATGATGGGACTTCCATGTACTTCAAGAGTACATGGCTCCATCTGGGTGATCTTGGACCGACTTACCAAGTCGTCCCACTTCTTACCTATCAGAGAGCAGGGTTCAGTGCAGAGCTTGGGACGCCTCTACGTTTAGGAGATCGTACGGCTTCATGGTGTGCCATCATCCATCATCTATGATTGAGACTCTCGCTTTACTTCCTGGCATTGGAAGGGGTTGTAGGAGGCATTTGGGACGCAGCTACGCCTGAGCACCACCTTTCACCCTCAGACGGATGGCCAGACGGAGAGGACCATTCAGACTCTCGAGGACATGCTCCGTGCATGTGTCCTTGACTTTGGTCACAACTGGGAGGATCACCTACCCTTGGTGGAGTTTGCGTACAAAAATAGCTACCACTCTACCATCGGGATGGCACCATACAAGGCATTATACGACTGACCTTGCAGATTACCTCTGTTCTAGATAGACCCTGGGGAGTCAGCACTTGTAAGACCAGAGATGGTCCAGGCCATGACAGAGAAGGTGCAGATCATCTAGGAGCGGATTTGGACTGCACAGAGCCGACAGAAGTCCTATGATGACAGGAGGCAGAGACCAATGGAGTTCGAGGATAGAGACCACATTTTCTTATGGGTCTCACCTAGACGTGGATTATGGAGATTTGGCCGGGGCATAAATTTATCTCCGCACTTCATCAGACCATTCCAGGTTCTCAGCAGGATAGGCGAGGTGTCTTAGTGTCTGGATCTTCCACCTCAGTTGCATCGGGTGCACGACGTCTTCCACATATCTTAGCCGAGGAGATACATCCACGAACCGACACATATCATTGATCATGGGGAGTTGGACATCGATGATGGGGTGACTTTTGCAGAGGTCCCAGTGGAGATCGAGGATCGATAGGAGTAGGTCCTACGTGGACGGTCGATTCCACTAGTACACATTAGGTGGCAGCACGTGAACCTCTAGGATAGCACATGGGAGCAGGAGGCTCAGATACGTGAATAGTACCCTCATTTGTTTCCCTAGTTTATGATGTAGCTTTATGGGGATGTAAATCCCTAAGGTGGGAGTAATGTAAAGACTCGTAAATTTCAAGGAATTTTTTTTCATAAATGATTTGGGATTTTATGAGTATGTAGTTTCTAACAGCACCTGATTCCGAGGCCCGGTGTGCCTGGAAACAATTTACAAAGTTTAGCTCAGGTACGTTCAGTGGACAAACAAGCGGGTTTTTTTATCTTTTGAACCGGTGCTTGGAATTGAAATCTGAGGGCACCGATGGAACCGCAGCGCCGGTAATTTCTTAAGATGACCTTTACCAAATGTGCGTTTTCTCGGGAGGAGTTATTAAAATTTTGGGGATTAATAAAAAATTGAATTGAATAAAATTTGTGGAACAAATTTTATTCCTAACCTAAGTGGTTTTATCCTACTTGGAAGTTAGGGTGGGACCCACTGGCACCCTAACTATCCATGTGAGGATAAATGTGAGGTGGGGACCGCACGAGCCCCAACCCTTCACATTCCCCATAACTTCTTAAACTCTCCATTAAACCCCCCTTGTATTTAATTGTGCGACTTCTCCTCTTCCACTTTAATAATTCCAACACACATTAATTAAATTAAATGAACCTCTTTAATTAATTGAATTATGTGTTTGAATTTTGGAAATCTGAAATGCTTGGAAAAATAATAAAATAAGGGGAGGCCTTATTTTATTTGGTTAGTTTTTTTTTGTGTGAGGAATTTGGGGAGAGAGCTCTTTTCTCTTTGGAAGAACTTCATCCTTCCGTGAAGAACGTCATCTCTTCAAGTTATGAACTACTTGGTGACTGACGTGCAATCATCATCTTCTCTCCGTGATAAAAGAAAAGACGATGTTTTATCGGGTTCACACCGACAATGACGGGAACAGAGCCATCATCCGCGGTGCTTGACAACTGTGAACTTTCTTCGAGGTAGGGGTGTGTTTTGATTGAGAAACGTTGTTTTACCTTCCATATTGTTGTTTCTAATAAAACCACTTGATATCGGACTAATGCGGAAGGAACCGTCCCAAACTAACACGGTCCGATTCCTCCGTCGTTCTTGTTGTTGTATGGTGTTCTCTTACCGTTCATGAGCGGTGAATCGAGTTATGTTTTCAGAGCTGATCGGAGGCCCGAAAACATCATAAATGGCCTCAGAGCATCAGGAAGACCTAGAATCGGAAGTTTCATAGAAATCAGATCATCGGAATGAAGAACGAACACCTCGGGAGGCGTGCTGGCCAGAGGAGTCATTTCTGGAAAATTTCAGAATACCCGGCGTGTACTCTATGAGAACACACCGTGTAGTACAAGCGTACTGTATCTTCCATTTCGAACATTAGAAAAGTAGTACACAGCATGTGACACAAGACACACGGCGTGTACTCTCCACTCTGTTTGACAGATGAGACTTTGATGGACTTGGCATGTATTCAGGGGAAATACACGGACACAGAAAACAATACACAACCAAGTAACATAGAGTTTATTCACATCATAGAGAGGTAGAAGCGGCTTCGCAAGGCTAGGTGTGTAATCTGGGAGATACACGGACATGATCAGAACCACACGACCAAGAGGCATAGCGTGTAATAACTTCACCATGGCAGAAGCGGCTTCGTGATGACTCAGTGTGTATTCCGAGAATACACGTACGCGAGGTGGAGTACACGGGCATGTACTCCATCACACGGCCAGGCATGGACACCACACATGGAAATGACCCTAGTGGTTTGGACACGGCGTGTAACCATACCACACGCCATGTACTTACTTATCTACATGACCAGCCCTGCGACACGAGTCGTTTCACATGGGCAGTACCTGGTGTCTGATGACACGACATGTATCTCTTACCTACACGCCGTGTACTTTTAGGGAAATGGCTTCGTTGTCTTGTTCTCCATGACTTGGGCACATTTTTCTTGTTCTTTTCCCTATGAAGTGGGACAAAACTATGGGATACATCAACTCTAGTCTTCATGACAGTTGAGGTATCGATATTTGGATCATGGAGCATACCCTCTCGGAATTGAGCTTGCTGTGTGTGGGAACCCTAGAGCTGGCTGCAACCGTGATGATGATGACGACAATACTTGGATCCTACGTGGGTTCGGCAGCAAGGATGACTATACCTGGATCCTACGTGGGTTCTTCAGTGAGGATGACTGTACTTGGATGCTCCATGGGTTCGGCAGCGATGACGACTGTACTTGGATCCTACGTGGATTCGGCAGCGATGGTTAATGTACTTGGATCCTATGTGGGTTCAGCAGCGATGAATTCAATACATGGATCCTACGTGGGTTCGGCAGGGGAGATGATTTAGAGATTACATCTAATCATCTCCACCCCTCTCTGTGAGTAGTATACCTGTGTGAGATGAGTCTTGACTTCCAATAAATATCATCGATATGATTGACTTGCTTTCCTGTGTGGACTGGGTTGTGTTTTCCTTTGTGGACTAGGTTATGCTTTCCTATGTGGACTGGGCTGTACTTGGGCTCATGAGTTGGAGTCGAACCGAAATTGATGACTTAGGTATATGTATGGGCATAAACCTAAGTAGATTTAGTTGATACTCCGTGTTTGTATCTTCCTTTGGGGTTTATCCTTTTTGGATTATGGGAGACCTTCGGGGGTCTCGGGGTCCCTACTAAGTATCGTATACTCACCCCTGCACAGGCTATTCCCCCACTACGTTGTGTTGGTTGCAGACGAAGGGTAGCACTGATCGTGGTTGAGGCTTGTGGAGCGGACGGTACCCAGAGGTGGACTATCAGGCGGGACGTACACGGAGCGGACGGACGGACCTGAGGAGCTAACGAGACTATCTATACCCACCTTTCAGGTGGGAATTCCGGAGGACGACTTAGTGGTTACTGCTTTACTTTTCAGTTGTTGTACTTTCTTTTCTCAGTTGTACTGTACTTTCAGTTGGGTTTGTATACTGGCCCATTTAGTTTCCAGCACTTACTTTTGTACTCAGTTTACTTAGTGTTTACTTTAGCTTGAGTACTCTATGGTGTTTGTTTTCTTATAT
This sequence comes from Viscum album, assembly GCA_963277665.1. Taxonomy (NCBI): domain Eukaryota; kingdom Viridiplantae; phylum Streptophyta; class Magnoliopsida; order Santalales; family Viscaceae; genus Viscum; species Viscum album. Next base: position 372,328,208 of record OY728163.1, on the reverse strand, counting down.
AAAGTCAATGCCTTCCATTTTATTGAGATTTACGCCTTTGGTGCTAGTCGCCAGCCCCTAGCCTATGCAAGGCGGGCTTGGGGTAGTCACGACATGGGCCCCGAGGATGGGTCATGACATACTACTTCAGTAGTTGATTCCAATTCCAATTTGTGATTGTTTATCCCCCATTTTTTTTCAACCGTTGATTGAGATGAGTAATTTTATTAGAAAACTTTTTTTAAGAAATCAACGAATGTGTAATTTAAAAAGTTTGCAGGACCGACTTGTACTTATGCTTTGTCACTTTGAGACACTATTTCCCTGATAATTTTTCGATGTTATGGTTCACTTGACAGTGCACCTAATAGATGAAGTAATGGTTGCTGGTTCAGTGAAATTTAGGTTTATGTATCCTATTTAGCAGTATCTAAATTCATTGAAACGATTTGTACATAATAGAGCTCATCCGGAGGCATCAATATCCAATGGTTATTTGATGGATGATTGTACTGATTTTGGGCAGAATATCTTATAAATGTTGAAAAAAAATTAGATAAGCTATCTCAGATTAATGATGGTTCAGTTGGAGAAAGAACCATATTTGATATGGACAACATCGAGTGGATACAAGTGCATCGATATATCTTGTTCAATACTCCATCAATTGCACCATTAATGCAGTAAGTGTCGTATCACTTTTATTGTTTAACTTTTACATGTTTTATTTTCATAAGTTGACCATTTAAACAACGTGTTATAATTTTTATGAAATACATTAATGATCTAAAAGAAGATATGTCTCGTGTGACAGAGTATCAAATTCAAAAATCTCATTATGTGTCATTTCATGATTGGATCAAGGATTTTTTATGTATAAATTTATTTTCATTATGAGTGAAGTATTATACTAATTTATTTCTCCAGAAATTATTATTGAATTCTGTGAATTATGTAGTTTCCTAACCTAAGAGAGTTAGGTGACCCCATGCTAACTGAAGAATTTATCCAACTAGCTAAGGGTCCATCAATAACGGATCATCATTATAATGATATAGATGCTAATGGTTTTCGATTTCGCATTAAATATGTTGACAAAAAATGATGAACACAAAATAGCGGCATCAAATGTCTATTTGTTTATTGCGGTTAATACTATGGTCAATTGACAGACATCATTGAAGTTGTATATGCACACAGGTTGAAGTACATATTGTTAAAGTGTTATTGGGTTGATCCAGTTCATGGAAGTAAAGTCAATCAATATCAGTTTACATTGGGGAATTTTAACTATATGTTATATAGAAATGAACAAGTTGATAATGAACCTTTCATTTTGACATCACAAGCAGAATAAGTATTCTTTGTTACTTTTCCTTCAAATCCTAGTTGGCAAGTTATTGTGAAAATGTCCGAGTGAGGAGTGTTTTTATTTGAACAAGATGAACCCAATATTTTTCCTTTTGTTACCCAACAGCTTGATCAAAATACCATAGTTCAATGTGAAGAAGATATTTATTGGGTTAGAGCAGCGGTTGAAGGAGAAATGGTTAATTTGCATTTTTAATGAATCGTATAATTGTTTCCCGCTCTTCAGTTAGAAACCTTTTTTAATGGTTTAAAACAACATAAAACTAATTTGGTACATAAGATTTTTTATTTATTAATAGTCAGAATTAACCATATGTTCGATCCTTTTTTATGGATTCCCTTGTGGGCATGTGTGAACCAAGATTCTGGTATTTGGTTCTGTCTCTAGCATCTGTTAGATGAACTATATTTCTTTGGGTTTATAATTTTATTTCTAGATCCAATTGAAACGGTTGATTACTTTGAGTAAAATCATTTTTTAAATAAGGTGATTTCACCCTAGTCAGGGGTAAAGGAAAAATATGATATTTTTAAAGTATTGAAATGTTTTGTGACCTTGTGGATTCGATTTTAAGGTCCCTCTCCCTTTCCATATCCATTCAATACTTGTTTTAATTTTTAATCAGATTGGTATTTTTTTATGGTATGATGATTCTACTTTGAGATTGAAAAATCCATATTTCACACACATATGTGTTTATATAGATATAATATCCCCCCTAGACAGCCCCACCCCACTCCCCTCGGATAACCCAACCCCCTTCTTCACAAACCCTCCACCTGGATAGCCCCCCTAGAAAACCCCACCCCACTCCCCTTGGACAGCCCCACCCCCACCTTCAAATCCCCTCCACCTGGATAGCCCCCCTGAACATCCCCCCTCTCGGACACTGCCCCTCCCAGACATCCCACCCACCAAAACTCCCTCAGACAGCCCCCACCCCACCCCTTGGATAGCCCCATCCCACTCCCCCTGGACAGCCCCACCCCTACCTACATAGCCCCTCCACCTAGATAGCCCACAATCCCCCTTTGGACAGCCCCCTCCCGGATATCCCACCCCCCCAAACTCCCCCTAGACTGCCCCCACCCCCTCCTGGATATCCCCCCTCTCGGACAGCCCCCCCTTTGGACAGCCCCCTCCCCGCTACACTCCACCAGCCCCTCCCCTACCCCTAACCTACACCAGCCAGCCCACCCCACTCCCCCCAGACAACCCCACCTCTACCTACACAACCCCTCCACCTAGACAGCCCACCACCCCATTTGTACAACCCCCCTCTTGGATAGCCCACCCCCCAAAACTCCCCTTAGACAGCCCCCACACCTTCCTGAAAATCCCCCCTCCCAGACAGCCCCCCCTTTGGACAACCCCCTCTCCCCTACACTACACCAACCCCTCCGCTACCCCCTTCCCTAAACCAGCTAGGCCTCCACCCCCCTTTCCTTGAACCATCCCCTGCCCCCCTACCCCTTCACCCCCACGACCCCCTACCCCTTCACCACCACTACCCCCTATCCCCTTGACCCTCTCCCTACACCCAGCCCACCCTACTCCCCCCGGATAACCCCACCCCTACATGAACATCTCCTCCACCTAGAAAACCCCCTAGAGAGCCCCCCCACCCAACCCCCACTACCCCCTACCCCCTTCACCCCTCCCTTCACCCATCTAACCCCACTCCCCCCGAACAGTCCCACCCCTACCTGTACAACCCGTCCACCTAGACCCCCCCTTGGACAGCCCCCTCTCAGATAGTCCACCCCCCAAAACTCCCACCAGTCATCCCCCCCCACCCCAGCCCCTAGACAGCCCCACCCCACTCCCCTCGGACAGCCCCACCACCACCTACATAACCCCTCCACCTAGGCACCCCCCTTGGACATCTCCCCCTCCCAGACAACCCCACCACACCCCCCAACCCCTCCCCACTCCCAACCCCCCTCCCGAATAGCCCACCCCCATAACTACCCTCAAACAACCCCTAGATATCCCAACCACACCCCAGCCCCTCCCCACTCCCAACCCCCCTCTTGGATAGCCCACCCCCCATAACTTCCCCCATGACTTCCTTGGGACAGCCCCACTATACCCCCAACCCCTCCCCTCTCCCAACCCTCCTCTTGGACATCCCACCCCCATAACTCCCCCCAGATATCCCTTGGACATCCCCACCACACCCCAATCCCCTCCCCACTCCCAACCCCCCTCCTGGATAGCCCACCCACCTAATCACTTCACGTTAAAAGAACCCTCTAAATACAATCCTTTTTTTGTACACAATTTTATTTCTGTTCTGTTAAGTTTCTAATTTTCTAAAATCCTATCCCTTTTTGTTTTATTAAAAATTATACAGGTTTGATTTTTTTAAACAACCAAATTTATCTTTTTGACACTTTGGATGGTCCCCTTAATAATGTTTTATACGACTACAGACATTTTAGAGGAATAAGCAACACATCCACATCATCCATTTGAGCCATCTACATCTCCAAGTTGAGGTATGTTTGAATGTAACTGTGTTGATTTTTTTAAATTGCTAAATATATATATATGAACAACTGTCAAATTATGTATAAATTTTTTTCAACAATATTATACTTGACCACTTCTTCATATCGCAAGAGAGGCCCCGGTCATGGAATTTCATCATGGAATTCCGACACGACCATTGATGTTTCATTTGATGGGAGTTTTCATCCTATGGGACTGACTACACCTAAATTTATCTATCAGATGGGTCATATCATACGCAACACACATAAATTTCTATTGACCACATGTGACTATGCATCGATCCCTTAGGATATATTTGATCGGCTTTGGAGGAAAGTTTAGGTAAGAAGACCATTTTAGTTTCTTTCCTATGTTTAAAAAATATTAACATGTGTGATTTTTTTCTTAAATAGAATTATCTAAAAGTGTTCCGCAATGAGTTTCATCAGATGTGTATGGGAAAATTTCGTAAGATGTGGAAAGATTTTAAAGGCAAGATCAAGATGGATCACTAGGTACCAAATGTGGGTTCCCCAGACATTCTGGAAAAAGTCCTGAGTGGTGTTCTCCTATCTCAGTGGTGCGAATTAGTTGCATATTGGTCTAATGAGACCATTGCGTTTAGTATATTTATTTATATATATATATTTTCAATAATGTGGGACATTATATTTGTTTTAAATTTGAATTAATTGAATGTTGGAGGTGTCAGCACGCCATTCTGAGAATCCAGCATTGCAGGGACCACCTCACAAGCTCGGGACTCATCACGTGTCTCAGATCCAACATGATGTATTTATTATTCATTTTTAATTTATTATTTAATATTTTTTGTGTTATATTTTTATATTTTATTGGTATATAGTTATGTAATCAAGGTGCACCGACGGATAAAATGTCGGTGTGGATGAGAACTCATGATCGAAATGATCCAGAGGCTGCAACTCTTATAGTAAGTGCTCCTACTCATTACCAATACTTTCATGCATCTGTATATAAACACATATATGTATATATATTTAAATATTTCACAGCCTCAATTTTAAGCTGAGTTAGAACTGCTGCTAGAGGACCAACGACAGCTTCCCATGCGAAGGGATTAGATATTCCATCACATTATTGGTCGTGACAGGCATGGATATAGTTTTACCTATGGAATGGGGATTCCTCGTTCTGTAGTATCACATGATGAGGTTGTCAGTCCTACTGTTTCTCAGATGACATAGCAACTGTCATATTTTGAGGCACAGTTACGCACTTCCGAGGAGGTAAATCTGCAATTGATTTCTGAGGTTAGAACACTGCGGGAATATGTGCATGCGGGTGATGGTGCATGGGATTATATGATGTAGTTTTACACTAAATTTATTTATTTTCTTTCTATTATTTTCATTATTAAAATCTTTATAATTTCTATTTGTTGTAGGGCCCCCCGGCACACTAGAAGGAGGTAGCAGGCACGAACATTCATGACACATCATATTCACAAGGTGTGTTTCTTTGATATTTATTATTGAATTATTGTTATATATTGATTTAGACTTTAAATATATAATTGTTTGAGATTAGAGCAATTTATGTTTTTAAAAAACTCCCCATTTTTTTTAATTTTAGCAATATGATTAGTAATTGGATACTTTATTATGATAGATAATTTCTTCGAATCCTTATTGAAGGATATGAAATAGGCTATGTGGCCCAATGGAATAATGATCCAATGGCCCAATGACCCAATGGACCAATGAAACAATGGCCCAATGGCCCAATGGCCTATTGTCTTAAGGGCCGAATAGCCTACTGGATCTCATGGTAATTTCAAAGGGCTTCAAATTCTCTCACATATGATTTATCTTATATTTTAATTGTTAGAGTTCATCTTTGTCTTGGTCTTGTGAAAACCCTAGTAGAGCTACCTGCTTTCCACGATTATACAAATGATCTTCATAACGAATAGATGTATGAATTGTGCTATTTCTTTTATTTTCAACAATGATTTTATTTTTCTCTACTTCAGTTTATAATGATTTCTGGTTGGCATGTTCTCCCTCCACTTCACTTACTTCCTATCATGTTACGCTAGACCATATCTCAGTTTTGTATAAATGTATTTTTGGTGGTTTTTGGAAGGTGTTGGTGGATACATTCAGAATATATGGTGCAACTCAATTGGTCTAGTTCTCTACTGCGATTTCTAGTTGTTTTAGTGGTGGCATGTGATGTGTTTTTCAGTCCACACTCTTATTCATTTTTTCCTTGTTGGTGATCTTCTGCTGGGGGGGGGGGTGGGGGCTTTCCGGGGTGAGTGGGGGGGGGCACTATTTCGAGGGTGTGGGTGGATGTATGGGGGGGATGGTGTTGGTGGATACATTCAACATATATGGTGCAACTCGGTTGGTCTATTTCTCATTTATGATTTCTAGTTGTTTTAGTGGTGGCATGTGATGTGTTTTGGTGTCCATCCTCTTATGGATTTTTTTTCCTTTTCGGTGTTCTTCTGCTGGGGGGGGGGGGTGCTGTCCGGGGAGAGTTTTTTTTTGGGGGGGGGGGGCTGGGGTTGTCTGGGGTGAGTGGGTGGGGGTGCTGTTTAGGGGGGATTTTTGGAGTGGGGGGGGGGGCTGTCCGAAGGTGGGGGATGGGGGGTTGTGCCGGGTGTGGAGGAGGGGGGGGGGGCTGTCCGGGGGGAGTGGGGGTTATCTGGGGGTGAGGGGATATATCGAGGGATTTGGGGGGGGGGGGTTGTCCGAGGGGGGGGGGGACATGTGAAGGGTTGTCATGGGTGAGTGGGGGGGGGGGCTATCCGGAGGTGGGGGTGTCCGGAGGTGGGGGGATGTTTGGTGGCGGGGGGATGGGGGCTGTTCGGGGGCGGGGGGGGGGGCACGAGAGGGGTTGTCCGGGGTGAGTGGGGGGGGGGGATGTCTTGGGGGCATGTAAGGGGATTTAAGGGATGAGTGGGGGAGGGGGGAAATCCAGGGAGAGTTTTTTTTGGGGGGGGATGTTCGGGGTGAGTGGGGGGTGTATGGGGGGAGTTGGGGTTATCCCGGGTGACTTTTTTTCGGGGGGGGGGGGGGTGGGGTTAGTTGGGGGGGGCTATCTGGGGGGAGTTTTTTGGGGGGGGGAGGGTTCAGGGGTGGGGGGTTTTGTGTAGAGTGTGGATGGGGGGATGTTGTTCAAGGTTGGGGCTGTCTGGGGGGGATGCCTGGGGTGATTTTTTTATGGTGGGGGGGGGGTGGGGTTGTCCAGGGGGAAGTGTGGGGGCTGCAGGGGGTTGGGAGGGGGCTGTCTAGGGGGACCTATTCAGTACTAATATTTACTCTATATAGTTCAATGTCGAGTGAACACAACCGAATGGTTGTCCAAACCTCTTCTCAAACCACCTCATCGCGTACGAGCAATACAGTAGGTCCCTACTAGAGTAGATTACAGAGTCTAATGGACTAATGTCAAAATTGGCCTAATGGCCAATTGGCTAAATGGAAAATTGGACAATTGGACCAATTCCCAAACAACCTAATGGCCTAACTCCCTAATGGCCTAACACCCCAATTCCCTAAGGGCCTAATGACTGAATGAAAAAATGGTAAAATGTACTACTGTCTTAATTACCTAATTTTCTAATTACCTAATGTCCTATTGTCCTAATGGAATATTAGCCTATTGGCCTAATGACCAAATAGCCGAATTCTATATTAGACTATTGGCCTAATGGCCAATTGGATTAATGGAGACTTGGAGAATTGTCCAAATTGACAAATTCCCAAATTACCAAATTCCTTAACAGCCAAACACCCTAATTGATTAATGGCCTGATGCCCTAAAAGCCTAACGCCCTAACGGTCTAATTCCATAATGACCAACACCCAAACAAACTAATGCCCTAACAACCTAATATCCAAACAAACTAAAGCCCTAATGGAAAAATACCCTAACGACCTAATGCCCTAACGGCCAAACTCCATATCGGCCAAATGCTCTAACTACCAAATTCCCTAACAACCTAACGCCAAATCCCAACTGCCCTGATGCCCTAACTCCCTAACGTCCTAACTGACTAATGGCCCAATGGCCCAAAAACTTCCTAACGGCCTAATGACCCAACAACGGCCCAATGACCGAACAACGGCCCAACATCCAAACAGCGACCCAATGTACAAACAACGAATCAATGGCCCAATGTCCTAACAACGGCCCAATGGCCTAACAACAACCCAATGGCCTTACAACAGCCCAAAGGCCTATCAACGGCCCAACAACCTAACAACGGCTCAACTGCCTAACAACGACCGAACGACCTAATGGACTAATATCCTAATTACCTAATTTCCTATTGTCCTAATGACCTATTAGGATATTGGCCTAATGGTATATTAGCATAATGACTAAATGATCAACTGACATATTAGCGTATTGTCCTAATGTCCAATTGGATAAATGAATACTGGCCAATTGTCCAAATTATCAAATGCCCTAATGGCATAACATCCCAATTTGATTATTATATCTATTTTTTCTAACTAAATAAATATTTTCAATTTTTATTTACTTTGTTTAGTTGTTTATTTTGATTCTTATTGTAGGTTTATTGAAGCTAAATATTGGAATGGATTTGAGTTGTTTGGATCACTGGATATGAAGGAGTATGTCTATCATTTATTGTTTTTGAGGATCCTGGTATTTCTGTTGTTTCGAATTAATTTTTTTTCTCTGATTTTTTCTTTGTTTCTACTATGTTCTACTATTTGAGAAGCGGCACTGTAATTTTTTGTTAAAAAAAATTCTGAGGTTAGCGACTGCCATTGGCGGTCGCTAATGGATCCATTTTTTCCCAGGACCCAACGATCGCAAATGGAAATTACTGTAGGTCTTTTTTCACTTTATCTATAGAGACTGCCATTGGCAGTCACTATAGATCGACCCAATAACGACTGATATTTGGCTGATCCATAGGTCACCTATAGTGACGAGCCTAATGCAACCACCATTGGCGGTCTCAAAAAAGTCTCTAAAGACCAATAATGAACGCCAATGGCAGTCCCTATTGGTCTCATTTCTAGTAGTGTGTGTTGAATTGAGTTACAGTCGATTCCTATGGGTCACAAATGACTTATGGATCATTTCCCTAAAATATCAAAACAATCAAAATGAATTTGATCAGTTTTTAGGATGGCAGTTGTGTTTCAACTAAAATGTCATTTCAAAATAGGAACATGCATTATGAATCATACTGGTCACATAGTGCATTGGTTTGATATGAGACTACTTCATACACATCAAAAAGAACTTATGAATCGTTATCTTAAATTATTAAGACAATTGGAGATGGTTTACTTGGTTTTCAGTGAGTGACACATTTTCAGCTAAAATGTCAAATTTAAAGTGACAACATACACTATTAGGCAAACCGGTCACACTATGGGTCATATTGAGGTACGTTTGATTCTTACACATCAAATATTACTCAAGGATAATTTTCCTAAAGTATCAAAACAATATGAATGTGTTTGCTCTATTTTCAGTATGTCACTTGTGTTTTTTTCTAAAATTAATGTCAATTTTAAATAAAAATAGACAGTTTGAGTCATACCAGTTTCATTGTGGGTTTAATTTAGGTGATGTAGATTCCTATTTGTCAAAAATGACTTATGGATCTTTTCCCTAAACTACTAAAACAATCGGAATGAATTTTCTCAATTTTCAGTATGTGAGTTCTGTTTTTTTACTAAAGTTTCATTTCAAACTGGAAACATACATTTTGAGTCATACTGGTAACATTGTGTGTTGGTTTTATACAAGACTACTTTATACATGTCACAAAGAGCTTATGAATAGTTATCCTAAATTATGAAGATAATTAGTGCGGGGTTTCTTGGTTTTTATTGAGTGACAAGTTTTAAGCAAAAATGTCAAATTTAAGCTGATAATAGACACTTTTATCCATACCAGTCACACCATGCATCAGATTAAGGTGAGGTTGATTCTTACACATAAAAAATGACTCGTGGATAATTTTCTTAAATTATCAAAACAACATAAATCTGTTTGATCCGTTTTCAGTATGTCACTTGTGTTTTTTTCTAAAATTAATGCCAATTATAAATAAAAAGAGACACTTTGAGTCATACCAGTCACATTGTGAATTTAATTTAGGTTATGTAAATTCCTATAGGTTAAAAATGACTTATGAATCATTTCCCTAATGTATCAAAATAATCGGAATGTGTTTTCTCAGTTTTCAATTTACCAGTTGTGTTATTTTAATAAAATGTCATTTCAAACTAGAAACATGTGTTTTGAGTCATACTGGTCGCATCGTGCATTGTATTGATATGATACTACTTCATAAACATAAAAAATAACTTAATAATTGTTGTACTAAATTATGAAGACAATTTAAGTGGGTTTTCTTGGTTTTCATTGAGTGACACATTTTGAGCTAAAATGTCAATTTTAAGCTGATAACTGACACTTTTAGCCATTCCAGTCACATTGTATGACAAATTGAGGTGTTTCTGAATATTTCACATCAAAAATGACCCTTGGATAGTTTCCAAAAAGTATCAAAACAATCCAAATACATTTCCTCAGTTTTCAGTATGTCGCTTGTTTTGTTTTATAAAATTAATGTAAATTTTAAATAAAAAGCGACACTTTGAGTCATACTAGTCACATTATGCATTGAATTGAGGTTAAGTCAATTCCTATAGGTCAAACGTGACTTATGTATCATTTACCTAAACTATCAAAACAATCATAATGTCTTTTCTCAGTTTTCAGTATGCCAGTTGTGTTGTTTTATTAAAATGTCATTTCAAATTAGAAACACACATTTTGAGTCATACTGGTCACATTGTGCATTGGTTTGATATGATACTACTTCATAAACATAAAAATGAAATTATGAATCATTATCCTAAATTATGAAGACATTTGGAGTGGATTTTATTGGTTTTCAATGAGTGACACTTTTTGAGCTAAAATGTCAATTTTAAACTGATAACAGATGCTTTTATCCATACCGGTCACACTATGAATTAGATTAATGTGAGGTTGATTTTTACACATAACGAATGAAACAAGGATCATTTTCATAAAGTATCAAAACAATACTAATGAATTTTATTGGGTTTCAATATGTCAATTGTGTTTTGTCTAAAATTAATGTCAATTTTAAATAAAAAGAGACACTTTGAGTCATAACAATCATATTGTGCATTGAATTGATGTGAGGTCAATTATTACAGGTCAAAAATGACTTATGTATAGTTTCCCTAAAGTATCAAAACAATCAGAATGTGTTTAATCAGTTTTTAGTATGTCAGGAGTTTTTTTTACTAAAATGTCATTTCAAGCTGGAAACATGCATTTTGAGTCATACTGATCGCATCATGCATTGGTTTGAAATGAGACTACTTCATACATGTAAAAAAGAACATATTAATCATTATCCTAAATTATGAAGACAATTGGAGTGGGTTTTCTTGGTTTTCAATGAGTGACACGTTTTGAGCAAAAATGTCAATTTTAAACTGATAACAAACACTTTTAGCCATACTGGTCACACCATGAATCATATTGAAGTACGATTGATTTTTAAATGTCCAAAATTACTCATGGATCGTTATACTAAAGTATCAAAACAATCTGAATGTGTTTTATTGGTTTTTAGTATGTCACTTGTGTTTTTATCTACAATTAATGTCAATTTTAAATAAAAAGAGACACTTTGAGTCATACCAGCCACATTATGCATTAAATTGAGGTGTGATTGATTAATAAAGTTCAAAAATGACTTATGTATCTGTTGGAATCCTCATGTATTAATCATGTCTTAATGATCACAAATCCTATTACTGTTAATTAATCTCAATTTTAATTTCACATCTTGTTAATGCTCTTCAATCTCAATAATAACTACACATCATGTTTTAATGATAGAAAATATTATTGATGCTAATTACTCTCTTTATTATTTACAAGTCTTATGCATGATCACAAATCTCACTTCTATTATCAAGACTTTATATTTATGATTCAAGTTCTCTTACTCTCTAATGACTAAGCTTAATCCATATTCTGCATATTACTATCTAAGTCTAAATACAGATATTTGTCTAAGTATAGACACACCGTGACCAGACACCGTGAAGGACACACTGTGACCCAGACATCGTGAAGGACACACCGTGACCCAGACACCGTGAAGGACACACCATGACCCAGACACTATGAAGGACACACCGTGACACATACACCGTGAAGGACAAACCATGACCTAGACACACCGTGACCCAGACACACCGTGACCCAGACACCTTGAAGGACAAACCGTGACCCAGACACCGTGAAGCACATACCCTGAACCACATACCGTGAACCACATACCGTGAAGACTATACCGTGAAGAAGACACAGTTTACATAATCACTGTGACAACATTTCGTAACTTTTTGTCAATATTATTTAAATAATGATAACGGTCATATTTGATGTTTTTAATGAAATTAATGTTATTTAATGATAGTTGTTGGCATGTCAGGAAACCATATCTCATACCTATGAAAAGGGAATAATTCATACTGCTAGAAATCGTGGAATATAAGGAAGATTGTGATGCAGTACATGTGCAAGAGCAAGTGTGATGATACAACAAGAAGAACTTACATACACCTGAGATCACTGTTCTGAACAAGAAAAACAATCCTGAGCAAGAAGGAGATAACAAGACTTTCAAAGAACTCTCATGAGTGAAATCCAACACCACTGAAGAACACACAATGAATCAAGATATCATTTTCACTCCTGTAGAACACAAGCTAAACTACGAAACTCTGTTTTTCAACCGAAAAACTAGAGAAAGACTCAGAAGCATTCCTTCTGAATCAAACGAGTCTAGAGCTGCATTGCTAATCACCAGAGATCTCTAAAATCTTGTCTACCTTCTCTAAGTGATTTGTTTATTTACTTTAGAGCAGTGTGGTGTACTCTGTATATCTTACACATACACACTGTCTCCTGCACTGTACTGGAGGATATCAAAATCCTCACTCCAAAACTATTAACTCTTGTTTACCCACGTCAACTATGGAAGAGGTCCTTTTCTGGCTTGGTCTTTGTTTTGTTTCCCACGAAGAACTGTGTTAGAGGTCCCTGCGTGGCCTGGAATGTTTTGTAAACTGTTGTTAACACCGATACATGGTGTGGATCAAATTTATATATATTTTAGAGGAATAAGTATTGGCTTGAGACTGAACCTCTTGTTATATCTATTGTGCATCTTTAGTTTAAGTTTAATGTATACTGCATAAATCTTTTATATTCCGCTAATATTACTTTGAAATACAAAACTATTTTAAAGCTACTTTGATAGTTAAATTAGCAAGTGTTTATACTTATTGTAAATCATAAGGTTAGTTTCAAAAGTTAGTTTAATCTTGTGGTTAAATTAACTGAGACCTAATCAATCTTTGAGAAGCTAAGTGAACATCTAAAATCTATAGAAATTCTCTACAGTTTAACTTGTTTTATAAATTGGGGGATTTTAAATAGACAATATTTTAACAGAAATTTTAATTGGAACTCAATTCACCCCCTCTTGAGTATCCACTCTAGAAAACATTTGGTATCAGTGGATTTGTTCTTGTTTAAGGATTTTTGAAATACTCCGTTTTTCAACTATGATTTTAGTTGCATCTTTAAAGATCTTAAATTTATGTTAGTTCTAAATATTTATCTCTTTAAATTTACTTTCTAAAATATAGCTATAGACAATAGACTAGAGGGTGCTTCTACTAACCGCACACCTTTCTTCAATGGTAGAAACTATGCTCAGTGGAAGCTTAAAATTAAAATTCATTTAGAAAGCATGGGTTTTGATATCTGGACTTCTATAGAATCTCAATATAAAATTCCAAAAATTGAAAGAACAACTTGGGATGAACCTACAAAGACTACTTATAATAATAATTGTAAATCCATGAATGCCCTGTACTGTGCTCTAGGAGATGAAGAATTTAATAGAATATCTGCATGTAAAACTGCTTTTGAAATTTGGGATACTTTAGGTGTTTCTCATGAAGGAACAAATAATGTTAAATAAATGAGATTAAATACTTATACTATTAAATATGATAATTTTAAAATGAAGACTGAGGAACCTATTTCTGATATGTATCTCAGGTTTAATGAGATAGTCAATACAATGAATTCACTCGGAAAGGCTATTCCTATAAAGGAACAAATTATGAGGATATTGAGGTGTCTACCAGACCGATGGAGAGGCACATCTGTTTCAATCAGAGAGTCATGTGACATTGCTTCTCTACCTATCAAAGAGCTGATTGGTAAGCTTATGATGTATAAGGAAGAACTCAAGGTGAATAAAGAGGAAGAGGATGAACCAAAAAGGAAATCAGTGGCTTTCAAGACTACTGCTTCAAAGAACAAGGACAAATAAAAATCTCAAATACAAACTAACAGTTCAACAAGTGAAAGCTCAGACTCTGATAGTGATGCTAAAATGGCTCAGATAGCTAGAAGGTTTAAGAAATTTTATAGGAATGAGAAATTGTTCAGAAAATTAAATTACAAGGGAAAGTATGACAATAAGGGACATTGGAAGAAGGACTGGAAAAATCCATACAAAAGTGAGGATGTTGTTTGCTACGAGTGAAAAAGAAAAGGACACATTAAAGTAGACTGCCCAAAGCTAAAATTCAAGAAGAAATATGATTACAAGGATAGTAAGTACAAGAAAGCTATGAAGGCTACCTGGAGTGCTTCTGAAGACAACACAAGTGAATCTAAAATGTCTGATTCTGAAAAGAAACGTGCCAACATGTGTTTCATGAAAAACAAATCTGAGGTAACCTTAGATACTCCTGTTTTAAAGTCTTATTATTCTGGAGATGATGGAGAATCTTCTTCGGATTCTGAAAACATGACTAGTGAGGAATTATTTGAATATTGTAATATGCCCAAAGAAACATGCAATGAACATAAGGATAAATAAAAATCATTGAAAAACATCATGCTCTCACTACAACTGTTAAAACTGAACTTACTATTGAAAAAGAGAAGAATGCTCAATTGTTAAAGGAAAATACAAAACTAAAAATGTCTAATGAGAAACTTATAAAAGACTTATAGAAGTTCTCAAATGGAAAGGATACACTAACTCAAATGCTAGGAAAGAAAGTGGCACCAAAATAAACTACTTGAATAGGCTACAAACCTGGACAGAGACAGATTACTAAGAATAGATTTATTCTTAAATCTGGACAGAATACTGCTAGTTCTAGTTTTGGAAATTCATATGCTTCAACTAGTTATTCACATAGTTATCAATCAAATAGAGTTTATCTCTCAAAGTCTTTTGATTCTGTAAATTATATGAGACCCATAAGACTAATTTGGGTACCAAAATCATTGATTTCTAACCTGTCTGGACCCAAGAAGATCTGGGTACCAAAATAATATTCTATCTAAAACTGTTTTGTAGGAAACATGATTGAATAGTTCCCACAAGAAGACATGGTATTTGGATAGTGGATGTTCAAGACATATTTCTGGGGATTACTCATGAATCAAGAGTTTAATAAAGGTTGATTGAGGCCATGTAACCTTTGGTGATAATTCTAAAGGAAATATCATCAGCCTAGGTCAAATTGGTAACACTAATTCAGTTTTAATTTCTAAAGTTTTATTTGTTGATGGACTGAAATATAACCTGTTAAGTATTTCTAAATTATGTGATGATGGTTTTAATTTCATGTTTGAAAATGATTCCTGTAATGTTTTTAACTATATTTTTTTTAGTATTTTCTTCTTTAAGAAATGAAAATGTTTATGCTGTTGATTTAAATTCCTTAGCCAAGAAAAATGTTACCCGTTAAAATGCCTTTCATAAAGAGTCCTGGTTATGGAATAGAAGATTAGGACACTGAAATATACACTCACTTAGAAAACTGACTAGAAAGAACTTGGTTAGAGACCTACCTAAACTTGAGTTTCCAAATGACAAAGTGTGTAATCCCTTTCAAATGGGAAAGCAACAAAAAATCTCTTTCAAACCAAAGAAAGAAGTCTCAACTTCTCAACCTCTCGAGTTGGTTCACATGGATTTTTTAGACCATCTAGAGTTTCTAGCTTAAATGGGAAGCACTATGTCTATGTCCTAGTAGATTACTTTTCTAGATATACTTGGGTATACTTCTTAGCTCACAAAAGTGAAGCTTGTTCTTATTTTGTTAAATACTCCAAGTCTGTAGAAAATCTTAGTGGACTTACGATTAAAACTCTAAGAAGTGATCATGGCCGGGAGTTTGAAAATCATGAATTTGAATCCTATTGCTCACACAATGTCTATAGTCATAACTTTTTTTCTCCTAGGACACCTTAGCAGAATGGTGTAGTAGAAAGAAGAAATTGAACCCTTCAAGAAATAGCTAGAACCGTGCTTAATGAATATGACTTGCCTATTTACTTTTGGGCTGAAGCTGTAAATACATCTTGTTATATCATTAATAGAGTATTGATTAGACCTATTCTTAAGAAGACCCCATATGAACTTTAGAACAATAGAAAACCTAAAGTCAATTACTTTAGAGTCTTTGGTTGCAAAGTCTTTATTGTCAATACAAAATATAATCTTGATAAGTTTGATTCTAAGAGTGATGAAGGAATCTTTTTAGGATATTCTATGACCATAAAAGCCTATATAGTTTTCAATAAAAGAACCAAGTGTGTGTAAGAATTTGTTCACATCATGTTTGATGAAACTGATCCACATGAGTCTAAAACCTCTCTTGAAAATCTTGAAGAAGCTTTAAGTGTTCTGGACCTTAATGAAAAATCTAAGGAACCTACTATAAAGACAACCAGTTCTGGACTTATTCCAGAATCTGCTCCTAATAAACCTGAACCTAGAGAAGAACCTAAAATTTCTAGACCTACCTTTACTAGATCAACTAGAATTCTAAAGAATCATCCTTTAGATTCTGTTGTAGGAAATTTTGATAGAGGGACATAGACTAGAGCTTCTCTAAGAAATCAGGTTGAACATCAAGCCTTCTTGTCACAACATAAACCTAAAAACATTGATGATGCTATTAATGATGAATTTTGGGTAATTTCCATGCAAGAATAACTCAATCAGTTTGAAAGAAATAAAGTTTGTAATCTTGTTGAAAGACCTAAGGACACTTTCACCATAGGCACTAAATGGGTGTTTAGAAATAAAGTAGATGAATCTGGAAACATAGTTAGAAACAAAGCTAGGCTAGTTGCACAAGGCTATAGTCAAGAGGAAGGAATTGACTATGAGGAGACTTTTGCTCCTGTATCCAGATTAGAAGCCATTAAGATTTTACTATCTTATGCTGCACATCTAAATTTCAAACTATGTCAAATGGATTTCAAGAGTGCATTCTTAAATGGATATATTGTTGAGGATGTTTTTGTTGAACAACCACCTAGATTTTTAAACCCTCATTTTCCAAATCATATTTTCAAATTATCAAAAGCTTTATATGGTTTAAAGAAATCTCCAAGATCTTGGTATGATAGATTAAGTACTTTTCTAATTTCTAAAGGTTTTACAAAAGGTATAATTGGCCCTACTCTTTTTATAAAACGAATTTCTAATGATATTTTAGTTTTACAAATTTATGTAGGTGATATTATTTTTGGATCTTCAAGAAATTCCTTGTGTACTAATTTTTCTAAAATGATGCAAAATGAATTTGAAATGAGTTTAATGGGTGAACTAAAATTTTTTCTTGGATTTCAAATCTTTCAAAATGATGATGGAATTATTTTATCTCAAAGTAAATATACTAGAGATCTTTAAAATGTTTTGGATTGGATAACACAAAAATTAGTGACACTCACATGAGTACCACCTGTAAGTTGGATCTTGATGAGGATGGTAAATCTGTTGATCAAACCACTTATATAGGAATGATTGGAAGTCTACTCTACTTGACTACTAGTCATCCTGATATTATGTTTAGTGTGTGCATGTGTGCTCATTTTCAAGCAAACCCTAAAGAGTCACATTTAAATGATGTAAAGAGAATTTTCAAATACCTCAAGCACACTCCCAATTTAGGACTGTTCTATACCAAAGGACAATCATTTGAACTAGTTAGTTATTCTGATGCTGATTTTGCTGGATGTAAGTTAGATAGAAAAAGCATCTCTGGAACATGTCATATTTTAGGCAAGTCACTAGTATCATGGTGTAGTAATAAACAAAATTCTGTTGCATTATCTGCTACAGAAGCTGAATACATAGCTGCTGGAAGTTGTTCTGCACAAATTTTGTGGATGAAACACACATTACTAGACTATGGATATCAATTCAGACATGTCCCAATAAATTGTGAAAACACAAGTGCTATTAATATTTCCAAGAATATTGTTTCTCATTCTAGGACAAAACATATTGATGTAAGATATCACTTTTTGAGGGATCATTATCAAAAAGGTGATATCACTTTGGAATTCATTGGTACTGAATATCAACATGCTTATATAGTCACTAAACCATTAAATTTCGAAAGATTAGACTACATCATACATGATCTTCGTATGATTAATCATAAATAGATATATTACTAATCTTAATGTTTAATACTTTACTGTATTTTACTTTATGATCTCATTCTTATGGTCTCACTGTTAAGACCATGTAATCACGGTCTTTCAACTCACTGTCTCACCATGACTGCACAGAATGGTCACTGTCTCGCCGTGACTGCATAGAATGGTCATTCTCTCACCGTGCCGACCCCCAACTATCTCACCGTGATGACTGTTTTTCATCACACCATAATGCCTACTCACGGTCTCACCGTGAAGATTATTTATATTCTTATTTTAACCCGTATCACGGTAATTTTTATTTCACCGCTATTTGATTTCCTGCGTTTTTATGACGTTTGAAATTACCAAATGATAAAACTTAAGGGTTTCATTCAATTCCTTACCCAAACTCTCTCATGAATCTTCTCACTCTTGAAAACCTTATCCTCCCTTGACTGAACCTTCAGTGGATACCTAGGATGAAGCGTCAGTCTTCACCCTCATCTGAGAAACGCAGCTCTAAGAAACAGAAGAGGATACCGAGGATAGCTCCCAAAGGACCTCTAAACCCAAACATGGTAAGACGTATTGTTGTACCTGAAAAATAGATTTTCCCTGAGTGGCTACTGTCTAGAAATTAGTTAGTTTTTAAAGTTCTAAGAGAACAAGGATGGCTTGAATGGTTATCTGAAAAAAATAGACCGATTTACCCGAGGATGGTATCTCAATTCTACCAATATGTGAAGTTTTCCTATGATTTTGGAGAAAGATTTATGGTGACCAGCTGGATCAATGGTCAGAAGTGTTCTTTCTCTTCGAGTTTGTGGGCTACATGCCTAAGGATTCCTCATGAAGGAGTTTATGTGGACAACCAGAGAGACCCTCCTCCATCATCTGATATCTTCGATCTGGAAAATGCCTTGGAAATTCTA
Organism: Viscum album; assembly: GCA_963277665.1. NCBI lineage: Eukaryota > Viridiplantae > Streptophyta > Magnoliopsida > Santalales > Viscaceae > Viscum > Viscum album. Next base: position 372,308,849 of record OY728163.1, on the reverse strand, counting down.
ACTGGTAATGGCACCAAGAGAAGGGATATAGCTGCAGAACTAGATGAAAAAACTATAATTCTTTTCAAATTTGTTCAAAATTTGATCAGTCTAAGAAAAGGATATTTTGTTGTAAGGAAGTATTCGGATGTGTTCCTGATTCACCTATTGAAGAATATCCATAAGATCAACCAATGAAAGTATGTTATTAACCATATCTGTGAAGTCACTTACAAATCCACCTCCTTGTTTTACTCAAGGATGATTTCAGCCATGCTAGTTTCCAAAGGGATGGTTGGACCGAATGAAGAAAAGGTAGAAGACATTGATTTCTGCTTATCCAAGTCTATCATCAGAAGGATGAAGATTATTTGGAACCCTTGGAAAAAGCAATGGGTTGAGGATAATGATCAATTGTACAAGAAGTTTAATCCTCTTGGTTATCCAAGAAGACCTAAGAACCTAGGTGATCATGGTTTGGAACCAGATGAAGTGGATGAGTATTCAGAAGAAGAAGAAGAAGAAGAAGAAGAGGAAGTTGCAGCTGAAGTTTCACCTAGAGAAGTAGCTGGAAAACCTTTAATGGAAACAGCTCCTGTTGAAAAAGAAAGGAGTGCTATTGTCCCTGCTAAAATTCCTCAAGGAGAGGAAGTTGTTGTTGGTTTGAGAGAAGAGGAATCTCCTGATTCTAGTGAGGATGTCAATCCATAAGCTCATCCTACGGTTGCAAGAAAATTGATTTTTCCTGATTTAGAACAGCAAGAAACCATAGAGATAGATCATGTTGAAGAGGATCTCCCTGTTGAGAAAGAAGTCAATCTGGAAGCACAAACAGTGGAATAATCGGTTCCTGAGATAATTCCCTCTGCTGAAGAGAGGATGGAAATTTCCTTTTAGCTGGCAAGAAAAGAGTTTTCTGAAGAGATTAGAGATGATCCTATGGATCTTGACCATGTTTCTGAGCCTATAGTCTCTGAAATGGAAGCACAATTTGAGGGGGAGGAACCTCAAAACCATGAGATTATAGAAGATGGATTTGCTGAAGCTTCTCAACCTACTGTCACATACTCTGTGTACACTCGGTATGAATTTCCAAGTTTTTAGGATGTGAATGAGTCACATCAAGTGACTACAACTAGAATGGATCCTTCTTCTTTGTTTCAACTAAAGTCTGTAGCTCATCCAAAACCAGAACCAGAACTAGAGCCTCAATCTGAATCAGAATCTGAGTTTGAAGATGACTCTGAACTGAAACCAGAACCTGCTCCACTACCTTTACCAGTTCTCTTACCCGAGCAACACTCCTTTGTGACTAAAGATGATTTGAAAGATTTTGGAGAGACTCTGTTAGCTGGAGTTGAGAAAATTTTATCCACTCAACCTCTTCCAGTAACTCAGTTAAGTCAAGAAGATGCATCAATTCTCTTGGAGAATATTATATTTCATATTCATCCAAGGATGATATGAGAAATTCAAGAAGTCAGAATAGAAAATAAGCTGCTGAGTGCTGATGTTGCAAACCTGAAAAGTATGGTAGAAAACTTGCAGAATGAGTTGTCTTCAAGATCAGAGCCTGTTCCTGCTCTTGTTTATGCCATTGCACCTATTGCTGCTTCTCCTGATCCAACTTATTACACCCTTTCTAGGGAAATTGTGTCTCAAGTGCATCCATATCTACTATCTTTTGATGAAAATATTGGAAAAAGACACACCAATATGCTGGAACGTATGAGGGAGCTTGTGAAAAATTTGAATAAGCTCACAGATGAGTACACTGGATGTCTGTAGAAAGTTTTGAAATAGCTCAAAGTTCTATCCAAAGCCGTAAAAGCTTCTCCTGCTTCAGGTCAACCTTCTGTTCCTCCTTTGGATGATTCTCTACTGAGATCCATAATCAAGGAAGAACTTCAGAATACCTTTACTAGCTTGGATCTGTCTTCTTTGTCAGAAGTGGTTAAGAACAGTGATAGAGCATTGGACTTGGTTAGAATTCATTCTAAGATAGCCAATGATGCTCAACAGGATATCACCAAGAAAAGATATTTTTATATCACCCGGATTTTATCCAAAAGTGATAAGATAGATCAATTTAGATATCTTGTGGAAAACCTGAAAATTCCTCTGGTAACTCAAGCTTTTAAATCTCAAGTTCAGAATCTTACAGAGTTCACCAGATTGTTGGACAAATTCATGGAGAATAAAGACGATTTTGAAAAGGCTATGCAATATGGTGGTGAAATCATTACTGATTTCATCAATATTTTGAAGCCATATCTTCATGTGCAGAGTACTGCTATAGTTGCTCCAGCTGCTGCACCCCTTAGACCTGGTTTACCTGCCTTAGCCTCAACTTCCATGTCATTCAGCCAAGCTCTTTCTCAGATTTGGCTAGTCATTCTTGACCAAATGCAGCCCCAATCTTCTACTGCTCCTACTTTGGCTCCATCCGTTTTTGAAGGTCTACCCTTACCCTCTTTCTCTACCACATCTATTCCTTCTTCTACATCAACACCAGCTCCTGCTGCTGATAAAGGAAAGGAAAAGGTGGATCCCTGAAGAGTCCAGGGACTGTTTCTTTTTGATGGGATGTCATCTGTTGTTTACTGTTTATATTTATCTTGTATGTTATATTCTGAACCTTTTTAATGGAAAATGCAGTGTTTCCCTCATTTCTCTCTACTTTTTGATAATCCCAAAAGGGGAAGAAAAACTACAAGTATCAGTACTATAATGAGATATGTTATTATTGAATCTATTATTCTCTAATTATTTCTATTCTAATATGCTAGTTTATTTAATGTTTCATTTCATTTATATTTTGACTATACATGATTTGTGATCATCAAAAAGGGGGAGATTGTTCGACTCCTCATATATTAATCAAGTTTTAATGGTCACAAATCCAGTTACTATTAATTAATCTCAATCTTAATTTCACATCTTGTTAATGCTCTTCAATCTCAATAATAACTACACATCATGTTTTAATGATAGAAAATATTGTTGATGTTAATTACTATCTTTATTATTTACAAGTCTTATGCATGATCACAAATCTCACTTCTATTATCAAGCCTTTATATTTATGATTCAAGTTATCTTACTCTCTAATCATTAAGCTTAATCCATATTCTGCATATTACTGTCTAAGTCTAAAAACAGATATTTGTCTAAGTATAGACACACCGTGACCAAACACCGTGAAGGACACATTTTGACCCAGACACCGTGAAGGAGACACCGTGACCCAGACACCGTGAAGGACACACCATGACCCAGACACCGTGAAGTACACACCGTGACACAGACATCGTGAAGGAAAAACCGTGACCCAGACACACCGTGACCCAGACACACCGTGACCCAGACACCGTGAAGGACAAACCATGAAAAAGACACTGTGAATCACATACCGTGAACCACATACAGTGAACCACATACCTTGAAGACTATACCGTGAAGAAGACACCGTTTACATAATCATTGTGACACCATTTCTTAACTTTTTTTCAATATTATTTAAATAATCATAACGGTCATATTTGATGTTTTTAATGCAATTAATGTTATTTAATGATAGTTGTTGGCATGTCAGGAAACCATATCTTGTACCTATGAAAAGGGAATCATTCCAACTTCCATAACTCGTGGAATATAAGGAATATTGTGATGCAATACACGTGAAAGGGCAAGTGTGACGCTACAACAAGAAGAACTTATATACACCGGAGAGCACTGTGATGAACAAGAAAAACAATCCTGAGCAAGAGGAGATATAAAGACTTTCAAAGAAATCTCATGAGTGCAATCCAACACCACTGAAGAACACACGACAAATCAAGAGATCATTTTCACTCCGGTAGAACAGAAGCTGAACTACGACACTCTGTTTTTCAACAGAAAAACTAGAGAAAGACTCAGAAGCATTCCTGATGAATCCAATGAGTCCAGAGATGCATTGCTAATCACTAGAGCTCTCTAAACTCTTATCTACCTTCTCTAAGTGATTTGTTTATTTACTTTAAATCACTGTGGTGTACTCTGTATATCTTACACAAACACCCTGTCTCCTACACTGAACTGGAGGATATCAAAATCCTCACTCCAAAACTCTTAACTCTTGTTTACCCACGTCAACTGTGGAAGAGGTCCTTGTGTGGCATGTTCTTTGTTTTGTTTCCCATGAAGAACTGTGGTAGAGGTCCCTGCGTGGCCTAGACAGTTTTGTAAACTGTTGTTAACCCCGATCCAGGGTTTGGATCGAATTTATATATATTTGAGGGGACTAAGTCTCGGCCTGAGACTGAACCTTTTGTTATATCTATTGTGCATATTTAGTTTAAGTTTAATGTATACTACATATATCTTTTATATTCTGATGCTATTACTTTGAAATACAAAACTATTTTAAAGCTACTTTGATAGTTAAATTTGAAAGTGTTTATACTTATTGTAAATCAGAAGGTTAGTTTCAAAAGTTAGTTTAATCATGTGGTTAAATTAACTAAGACCTAATCAATCATTGAGAAGCTAAGTGAACATCTACAATCTGTATAAATTCACTATAGTTTAACTTGTTTTATAAATTGGGGGATTTTAAAAAGACAATATTTTAACAGAAATTTTAATTGGAACTCAATTCACCCCCTCTTGAGTATCAACTCCTACCAACAGTATCATTTCACTAAATTATCAAAACAATTGGAATGTGTTTGATCAGTGTTTCGTATGTCTGTTGTGTTTTTTTACTAAAAATAATGTCAATTTTAAATAAAAAGAGACACTTTGAGACATAATGATCGCATCATGTGTCGTATTGAGGTGGGGTTTATTATTGTACATTTAAAATGACTTATAGATCATCTCCCAAAATTATCAAAACAATTGAATGTGTTTACTCGATTTTGAATAAGTCAGTTACTCTGATACTAACTATAATGACCTAAACATTTCATACATTGATATCACATATTAGTATATTAATATTCCTTACAGAAAAGTAATAAATTAAACATAAATATAAAAAATGAATTAATTCTATGGACAATTATTTTATTATGAAATCGTCAATATTACCTCTGTGATTGAGCAGACACAGTGTCATTTCTGTTCCATCAAAGGCATGTCACATGGACATAAATATTCTAAAATAAAAGAACCCTACAAGGAATAATGAAAATCAAATCAATGTTTCATTATAATTTTTTTTAAAAAATATAGGTATTATATCGTAACATTAACTTTACATATTTCCAAAGGGTTTATTTGGTTCAGATATAAGATAATAACAAAACTAATGATTCTTTGTTCACTTCACTACCGTTGGTTAACTATCGCTTATCATAGTATCTGATCTGAACATCTAATATGGAGTCTCCATGATGCTCTCATCTAACACCATCTCTATGATATCATCATTTAGTGTTCAATTTTCCTTATCTTCTCGCACCCATTTACCTAGTAAATGGTTTTAGAAAGATAAGGAAAAATGAACGCTGAATGGTGATATCATAGAAATGGTGTGGGATGAGAGCATCATAGAGATGCAAATCAGAAGTTCACATCAGATGCTGTGCTAATCAATATTTAACCAATAGTAGTGAATAATCCTTATTTTTTTATTAAATTTGTGAGTAATGTACAACCAATATTCTTACAACACACTACATTAGTAGAAACAATAGTATAAATCACCAAAATACAAAATATAAATGATCCATGCCATAATAGTTTAGGTGTAGTGCTTTTGGAAACATGGAAACATAAAGAACTAGTTTATAAGAGTCTCTCATTAAGTTATTCTTTATTATAAAGACAAATCATTTCTAAAACCATTCTTTATAACCTAATGATATGAAACATAAGAAAGGTTGATCACAGATGCTCAATAATTATAATGACCCATAAATTACATACATTGTTATTACATCATAATTGAAGCATACTTATTACAACATATAACAAAACCATGATAGGACCGTATAGGTATAGTGTCTTTAGAAACTGGGAAACATAAACAACTGTTTCATAAAGCATCTACATTTTCTCCCATTTATTTCATCATATCTAGAGTCCCTTTTGGAATATCCTACTTAATACCCTTCTTCCTGACCTGGGAAAAAGAAAACATATAAAAGGGTGAGGTCAAATGCTCAGTAAGGGTAAACAAAAGAAATATCAATCATATCATATTCATAAGAACATAACATTTTGAAAATCTTAACCTGCAAAAGAGATCATAATATCATAACAGGGGATAAATCATAGTAGTGAAATGTAATCCCAATAATCATAACATAAAACATGATTTTTTTTGGCATACACACATAATCATAGAAAATAATTTCTTATTAGTCAAGACATATTTCCAAGACTATCATAGTGGAAAAAGTCCATTCCTGAACCAAGTTAACTCCTCGTTCCAGTCCTGTATCACTGAACCAGTTTAACTTGTCGTTCCTTCCATGTCTATCTCATGAGATGTAAATCTTTACCCAATGCATTGGAGGGAGATATAGGTCCCACCCATATCTTAAGGAAACCATTCTTATGTGTTCCATAAAATCATAAATCATACATCATAGCATAACCCATGTAATAAAAATGGGATTCTTAAACATCATGACATCATAAAACAATTCATATAAGATAAAGGACTTCATAGAAATAATTCCATCATAACATAATCAAATCAATGTAATAATAGAGATAGAAACAGAACTCTATATTATCTTAGATGGAAAATAATTTTGATAAAACACTTGAACTCCATTCTTGAGGAAATTATCCTTTCTAATTCAAAAACATTTTTCCTTTCTTAACATGTTATAAAATTTTAAACTAAAAGAAGTTAATTAAAAATAAACTTGAAAATTTGTAATGGAAGATTCATTGAAATAATGTTCTATGGAATAATAAAAATCCATTCATTCTATATAAGTTAAAAAAACCATTCTTCTCGTACTTTGGCTGAAAAAGTCAAGAAGTATCTCGTACTGAAAATGACAAAAGATTCCATTCATATCTTTTACAAAAAATTCACCAATAGGTAAAATTGGATTTAAACAATTGTAAGAGGATAGAAATAATATTACATATTGAGGAAACATGGATGTGGATGATAAATATTCCCCAGTAAATTCTGAAGTATAAAAAATCTCAGATAAAAATGAGATTTTGAAATTTTCCCTTACATTAGGTCTGATATGCTTCGTACGTATCCAAACCTCCTCTTCTTTGACGCGCCTCTTCTTAACCTCTTCTTAGGGCACTAAATTTCATCTTTGAAGAAGACCAGGACCTCTAGTATTTTTCTAGGAAAGTGGAGAAGAGAAATTGGCAGGGTTTGGCCGAGCTTGAAGGCTCAAAGTGGTGTGAACAGAAGAGGGAGGAGGTGCCCTTTTATAAGGGAGGTGAGGGGCACCTGAATTAATTTATAATAAATTCCAACCCCAATTAAAAACCTCCAAAAATGACTCAATTCTAAGATGATATGAGATAGGATTGTAATATAATCATCCAATAAAATTTATAAATCTTTTGAATTTATTTTAAACCTTATCAAATTTATTTACCCTTATTTAATCTATTTAATTTTATTTGTGGTAATAATATTCCAAATTTTAAATTGTTATAAATAATTACTTATGTGCTATGAATTATCTATAATTAGATACTTTATGACTTTTTAGACCATATATATTTAAATTTATAATTTTTAAATATTTTTGTGATTTTAATCAATTTTATAATATGTTATTTTTATAAAATAACAATAGTGTCAATTTTTACACTATTCCTTTATTTTAATTTTAATAAAATCTAAATAGAGGATATATTCAAAACAAAATATTTATTAGATTCCTAATATGTCATAGTTATCTAGAAAAGTTTTGGATCACATTAAATAGTTTATATAATATTTATTTTAATATTTTTAAAACCATTTATTTGATATTTCAATCAATAATATAATTTCAACACCACTATTGTGTCATCATTAATGATAATTATTGAATCAATAAAAATTATAAATAAATTCACATGATGTAGATAATTTTATTATATTTCTGTAGACTATTCGTGTTCTATGTTTTATGAAGTTTATCACTAAATTAAAATTGTTACACTTATAAGATATAAGAGAGTGACATGTTGTCACTTTCTTTGGTTTTAATTATAATTATATCATCTTCATGGTCAATAGTCCATGAAACGAATATATTATTACCCTTAGGTGATATGGGTTGACTTTTATTCATCGAATTGAATTTTTGAAGGTGTTAGGGTAATTTTATAATCTTATTTTTACCCTTAATTACCCGATTTACCTTTAAGTGTAGTAAATAAAAATTACCGTAGTTACAATTCATAATTTCAAAAAAAATAAAAGTAACCTATTATCATAATTTGAACCCACTGAATCAAAATATGGAATCCATTTTTCAAAATTCAAAACAAAAAAGTTTCAGTAATTAATTTGAAATTAATCTCGTTGTTAAGGAAACGAGTTTTAAAAGTTAAAAACATTGTCAAAGATTGAAATGTTTTTACCTATTAATTCAATGTAAAATTAATGGAAATGATATAAATTATATTAAATGGTAATAATATATTCTATTTATACTTTAGAATCATTAAATTTTATCATTTAACCATATAAATTATCTTGATGAAAAAAGTTGTTTTTAAGAAAAATTAGCGTATTTTTACTATTCATCAAAATATGAAAGTCATCAGAAAAGTATTAAAAATTTATCCAATGTAAATTTTTATATCATGATTCAAAATAATAAGTTCATTTTGTAAAATTTAACTTATAAACTTGTCAAAAAATTATATTTAAAATGGGTGCGCCATCAAAAGGCGGTAAAACTGCATTTTTTGAAAAATAAGTCTTTTATCTAAAAAATTGATTTTGTTTTCATATCTCATTATAAAAAATGTGTAACTTGAATTATATTGTTATAAAATTAAAAATTCATTTAATACTATTCATAACGGCTAGTTCATAATATTAGAATAATATATCATTGTTTAGTGAAACTTGGTATTTCGTACAACACAATCTATCGAGGAAGGTTTCCCTTACGTGTAACGCAAGACAAGCTAGTGTTGTGTGTAGTGAAATATTCCTTTGCACATAACATAAGTAATTAAATAAAATATTTCTCATAAAATATCAGGGTGTTACATTCAACCCCCTTTAAGATGAATTATGCCCTCGAAATTTTTCACTTCATAACAAACAGCTGAGGATACCTCTCCCTCATTATATCCTCAAGTTCCCATGTAGCTTCTTCTAATTGGTGGTTACTCCATAAAACTTTAACCAAGTGATTGGTCTTGTTTGGTAGAACTTTTTCGCTACAATCCAGAATCTCTATCGGCTGCTCTTTATAAGAAAGATCTTGCTCCAGCGGTACAACTTATGAGCTTAGTACATGTGAAGGATTAGGTATGTACTTTCTCAGGAGAGATACATGAAACACATCATGAACTTGAGAGATATTTGGTGGAAGCGCCAATCGGTAAGCTACCTTCCCAACACTATCTATTATTTCAAAAGGACTAATATACCTAGGGCTCAGCTTGAATTTCTTTCCAAATCTCATTACTCTCTTCCAAGGAGATATTCGTAAGAACACTTTATCACCCACTTCAAACTCTAGGTCTTTTCTTCAGTTGTAGACATAACTTTTTTGTTGACTTTGAGCTGCTCTTATGTGTTGTTGAATAGATCTTAGCTTTTCTGCCATCTCATCAACAAGATCAGGTCCTAATAGCTTTCTTTCCCCAACTTCATCCCAGTAAGTTGGAGTTCTGCATTTCTTTTCATAGAGAGATTCATAAGGAGCCATCTGAATACTGGAGTGAAAGATATTATTATAATAAAATTCCACCAAAGGTAGGTGTTGATCCCAACCACCTTTGAAATCCATAGAGAAAGCTCTCAACATGTCTTCTAGAGTTTGAATTGTCCTCTCAAACTGACCGTCTATCTGAGGATGATAAGCAGTGATGAAACTGAACTCTGTATCTAGAGTATGATGAAGACTTCGCCAAACCTTTTAGGTAAACCTCAGATCCCAATCAGATATAATGGAAAGTGGTACTCCATGCAATCTTACCACTTCCTTCACATATATCCTAGAAATATATTCAAGAGAGAAATCTACTCTAATAGCAATGGGGTGTGCCAACTAAATAAGACGATCAACTATAAACCAGATAGCGTTATTGCATTTGGATATTTTAGGAAGTCGAGTGAAAAAGTCCATAGTGATGTTTTCCCATTTCCATTCTGGTCTGGGTAATGGTTGTAACATCCCCTTAGACTTTTGTCTCTCAGCTTTAACTTACTGACAAACCAAACATCGAGAGACATATTAAGCAAAATCTCTTTTCATGCTATCCCACCAGAAGTACTCCTTGAGGTCCCTATACATCTTCGTGCTTTCAGGGTGAATAGAGAATGAAGAAATATGAGCTTCATCCAATATTTCCTTCTTTAATTCTGGGATGGGAGGAACACAAACCCTATTCCTAAACCTTATTATTTCATCACAATCAATGTGGAATTCAGGAACATTTCTCACCTTATTTTGTAACTCTACATCTTCTTTATGTGCCTCTTTAATCTTTGCATGTATAGATGGTTTAATATTCATTTGAAAAAGATAAGATTTTTCCCCTTCCATTACAATTCGAAGATATATCCATTGTAAATCCATAAATATTTGATCTTTTGATATCCTCATCATGGATAAGCTAGCATGGTCTTGTCGACTTAATTCGTCTGCCAAATTTTTTGATTTCCCATGGTGGTAATGAATTGAGTAGTCGTAATCCTTAATCATCTCCAACCATCTTCTTTGGTGCATATTCAGCTCCTTTTGTGTGAAAATATACTTTAAATTTTTATGATAAGTATAAATATCACACCTTTCACCATAAAGATAATGCCTCCAAATATTTAATGCAATGATTACCGCAGCTAATTCCAAATCATGAGTTGGGTAATTTTTCTCATGGATTATCAACTGTCGTGAGTCATAAGCTATCAACATATCATTTTTCATGAGAACACACCCCAATCCCTTCTTGGATGCATCACTTTAGATCAAAAACCTTTCTCCACTACAAGGCAGTGTGAGCACAGGTTCACTTGATAACCTTCTTTTAAACTCCTTGAAATTATCTTCACACTCCTCCATCCAAATGAACTAAACTTCTTTTCAGGTCAACCTGGTGAGTGGATTAGATAATCATGAAAAATATTTCACAAAACGTCGATAATATCCAGCCAAACCAAGAAAACTTCGGATCTCAGTTACTGTTGTTGGTCTCGACCATCTTTCGATAACCTCTATTTTTGCTGGATCCACAGATATCTCCTCTTTTGAGATTATGTGACCCAAAAATGAAACTTTTTGAATCCAAAATTCACAGTTGGTAAATTTGGCATAAATATTCTCCTTTCATAGGGTCTCTAATAAAATTCTCAAGTGAACTTCATGTTCTTCCTTGATCTTTAAATGGACAAGAATATCTTCTATAATGACTACCACAAACTGATCAAGATAGTCTCTAAAGAATCAATTCATTAGATCTATGAAGATAGAAGGAGAATTAGTAAGACCAAATGACATCACTATAAATTCATAGTGTCCATACCTTTTACGGAAAGCCTTTTTTGTTATATCCTCTCTTTTGACCCTTAATTGATGATACCCTGAACAAAGATCAATTTTGGAAAAATATTGAGCTCTGCATAGTTGGTCAAATAAGTCATCAATTCATGGGAGAGGATATTTGTTCTTTATAGTGATCTTGTTAAGTTCTCGATAATCAATTCATAGTCTCATTGATCCATCTTTCTTCTTAACAAATCGAACAGGCGCTCTCCAAGGTGATGTACTAGGGCGTATGAATCCCTTATCAAGATTCTCTTGGAGTTGCTTCTTCAATTCCTGCAACTCAATTGGGGCCATTCTATAAAGTGTCTTTGAAATGGGCATAGCACCCGATATGAGTTCTATTTAAAACTCAACTTCATGATTTGGTGTAAGACCTGGCAATTCCTCTGGAAATACATCATCAAACTCCCGTACAATGGGAATATTCTTAATCGTGAGTTTCTCTCCAACCATTTGAGATAAATAACCTTCATTTATTGGAATCAAGACCCATAATATGGATGAAATTTCCACTGGAAGGTTATATTCATCCTAGCATCGATAGATGATCATAGATTGATCAGGAATATGAAATGTGACTTCCCTTCTTTGGCAATCGATATGAGCTCCATATAAGGAAAGTCAATCCATGCCAAGAATCACATCAAATTCCACTATAGGAAGGATCACATGATTTGCAGGAATCACTTTCCCACAAACGTCAATTGGAGAAGAATTATGACCTTTTGATGCAACCGTTGTACCATTAGGAGTTGTCACAGCTAACTCAACATCTAATTGTTGAGGTAGTACGATGATACCCTTAGCAAATTATTCAGAAATAAAAGAGTGGGTGGATCCAAAATCAAATAAAACATTTGCTACTTTAGAGTGGATGGTAAGTGTACCTTTCACCACTTCGTTATCGTACTCCACATCGCCGATAGAAATTGCATGTGACTTTCCTTTGTCTTTGGACTTAAGAGTTTGTTGACATCGATCATCATCATAAACCCTTGGATTTGGGAATTGATTAGAATAATGCCCCATTTCCTTGCACTTGTAACATTGAAGTGTAGGAGGTGCATTCTGTGTAGCCTTTTCTTTGTTCGCATCACTAGACATCATTTTCCCATCATTTCCACAATAAAATGCCCGATGACCTTCTTTTCCACATTTGAAACATTTAGTTATCCCTTTAAGACAATTTCCTCCTTATTTCTCTCCACACTTTGAGCATAAGGGAAAACACATCTTTTTTTTCAGTGTGGTCTTTAGATTTCCCTTTGAATTCCATTTTCCTCTTCTTATCAAACCCATATAACTGATGGGTTACTCCAATATTTATCTCCACCTTGAGAGAACATCGAACAATTTCCTTGTAGCTATTGAAGTCCCTTATGGCTAACTCCCTTTGAAGATATGGTTTTAAGCCACTAAAGAATCGATCGATCTTACTCTTAGGTTGGATAATAATTCTAGAAGCATACCTTGCAATTCTTGTAAAATTTGCGTCATAGATGCCAACAGATTCATCATCCTTTGGATTTAGTTCGAGAAACTCCTTCTCTATCTTTTTTCGAAGAATACAAGGGAAGTAATTATTGAAAAATATGTTATTGATCTCATCCCATTCCATGGAATCAATTTCCTCTATTTGCCTCATATTCTGGATATGATTCCACCATTGATATGCTTCACCTCCAAATGATATACTGCTAAGATGGCTTTATCATGTTCAGAACATTGAAGAGCTGAAAATATATTTTCAGGGGTACTGATCCATTGTTCAGAAACTACTGGATCAGTAGACCCACTGAATAAGGGTGGACGCTGCCTCATGAAGGATTCAACAGAATGATACTCCTTCCTTTGTTCGTTTGGAAGTCCTGCATGATTCATAGCTTGAGAAAGTTGGGTAAGAATGGCTACAAAATTTTTCATTCCAGCTCCCGTAACATTTGGTTACTCAGGTGGAAAATCATTACATTGCTCGTCGCATTTAGCATTAACATGATTCCTCCCGGTTCCATCCATTGACTAAAACCAATAAGCATAGTGTGAGAAACACTAATCATATTAGGAAAAACACATAATCAAGAATGAAATTTCACACTTAAGGTCTTATCATAGGTTATTCATGGCCATTTCTAATACACTAATATTGTGTTCTATGCTTAGACATATCCTTAGGGGTCTTATTAAGGCTTTCTCATCCTAGTTTACTAAGGTTGACTATACCTTTCCTCTGATAACAAATATAACGACCCATACATTACATACATTGTTATTAATTCATAATTGAAGCATACTTATTACAACATATAACAAAACCATGATAGGACCGTATAGGTATAGTGTCTTTAGAAGCTGGGAAACATAAACAACTGGTTCATAAAGAATCTACATTGTCTCCCATTTATTTCATCATATCTAGAGTCCCTTTTGGCATATCCTACTTAATAAACTTCTTCCAGACCTAGGGAAAATAAAAAATACAAAAGGTTGGGCTCAAATGTTTAGTAAGGGTAAACAAAAGAATTATCAATCATATTATATTCATAAGAACATAACATTTTGAAAATCTTAACCTGCAAAATAGATCATAATATCATAACATGGGATAAATCATAGTAGTGAAATGTAATCCCAATAATCATAACTTAAAACATGAAACCTTGTGGAATACAAACATAATCATATAAAATCATTTCTTATTATTCAAGACTCATTTCCAAGAATATCATAGTGGACAAAGTCTATTTCTGAACAGATTTCACTCCTCTTTCCAGTCTTGTATCACTGAACCGGTTTAACATGTTGTTCCAGCCATGTCTATCTCATGAGATATAAATCTTTACCCAATGAATCGGAGGGATATATAGGTCCCACCCATCTCATAATTAAACCATTCTTATGTGTGCCACAAAATCATAAATCATACATCATAGCATAACCCATGTAACAAAAATGGGATTCTTAAACATCATGACATCATAAAACAATTCATATAAGATAAAGGACTTCATAGAAATAATTCCATCATAACATAATCAAATCAATGTAATAATAGAGATAGAAATAGAAATCTATATTATCTTAGATGGAAAATAATTTTGATAAAACACTTGAACTCCATTCTTGAGGAAAATATCCATTGTACATCAAAAACATTTTTTCCTTTCTTAATATGTCATGAAATTTTAAACTAAAAGAAGTTAATTAAAAATAAACATGAAAACTTGTAAATGAAGCTTCATTGAAATAATGTTCTATGGAATCATAAAAGTCCATTCATGCCGTATAATTTAAAAAACCATTCTTCTCCTACTTTTTCCAGAAAAGTCAAAAAGAATCTCGTACTGAAAATGACAAAAGATTCCTTTCATATCTTTTACTAAAAATTCACTAATATGTAAAATTGGATTTAAACACTTGTAGGAGGATAGAAATAATATTACATATTGAGGAAACATGGATGTGGATAATAAATATTCCCCAGTAAATTATAAAGTATAAAAAATCTTGGATAAAAATGAGATTGTGATATTTTCCCTTATCTTAGGTCTGATATGCTTTGTACGTATCTGAACCTCCTCTTCTTTGACGTACCTCTTCTTAACCTCCTCTTAGGGAACTAAAGTTATAATTTTAAGAATACCAGGACCTCTAGTATGTTTATATAAAAGTTGAGAAGAGAAATTGGCAGGGGTTGGCCGAGCTTAAAGGCTCAAAGTGGTGTGATGAGGAGAGGGAGGAGGTGCCCTTTTATAAGGGAGGAGAGGGGCACCTTTGGAATTAATTTATAATAAATTCCAAACCCACTTAAAAAAAATCCACAAATGACTCAATCAAAAGATGATATGAGGTATGGTTGTAATCTCATCAACCAATAAAATTTAGACATGTTGTTAATTTATTTTAAACCTTATCAAATTGATTTATCCTTATTTAATCTATTTAATTTTATTTGTGGTAATAATATTCTAAATTTTAAATTGTTATAAATAATTACTTATGTGCTGTGAATTATCCATAATAACATATATTATGACATTTTAGAAAATATAAATATAAATATATAATTTTTAAATATTTTTTTGATTTTTAAACAATTTTATAATATGTTATTTTTTATAAAATAACAATAGTGTCAATTTTGACACTATTCATTTATTTGAATTTAAATAAAATCTACACTGAGGATATATTCAAACCAAAATATTTAATAGATTCCTAACATGTCATAGTCATCTATAAAATTCGTGGATCACATTAAATAGTTCGTATAATATTTATTGTAATATTTTTAAAACATTTATTTGATATTTCAATCAATAAAATAATTTCAACATCACTATTGTGTCATCATTAATGATAATTATTCACACCCTAAAAATTATAAATAAATTTACATGATCTATATAATTTCATTATCTTTTTTTATACTATTCATGTTTGAAGTTTAATGAAGTTTATCACTAAATTAAAATTATTACACTTATAAGATATAAGAGAGTGACATGTTTTCGCTTTCTTTGGTTTTTAATTATAATTATATCATTTTAATGGTAAATAGTCCTTGAAACGAATCTATTCTGACCCTTAGGTGATATGGTTCGACTTTTATGCATCCAATATAATTTTTTTAGGTGTTAGGGTAATTTTATAATCTTATTTTTACCCTTAATTAACCGATTTACCTTTAACTGTAGTAAATAAAAATTACCGTAGTTACTATTCATAATTTAAAAAAAATAAAAGTAACCTATTATCATAATTTGGACCCACTGAATCCAAATATGGAATCCATTTTTCAAAATTCAAAACACAGAAGTTTCAGTAATTAATTTAAAATTAATCTCATTGTTAAGGAAACGGGTTTTGAAAGTTAAAAACATTTTCAAAGATTGAAATGTTTTTACCTATGAATTCAATGTAAAATTAATGGAAATGATATACATTATATTAAATGGTAAAAATATATTCTATTTATACTTTAGAACCATTAAATTTTATCATTTAACCATATAAATTATCTTGATGAAAAAAGTAGTTTTTTAAGAAAAATTAGCGTGTTTTTACTATTCATCAAAATATGAAAGTCATCAGAAAGGTATCAAAAAGTTATACAATGTAAATTTTAATATCATGATTTAAAATAATAAGTTTATTTTATAAAATTGAACTTATAAACTTTTCAAAAATTATATTTAAAATGGGTGCGCCATCAAAAGGTGGTAAAACTGCATTTTTTTGAAAGAGCTTCTTTTATCCAAAAAAATTATTTTGTTTTCATATCTCATTATAAAAAATGTGTAAGATTAATTATAATTTTATAAAATTAAAAATCTATTCAATACTATTCATAATGGATAGTTCATCATATTAGAATAATATATCATTGTTTAGTGAAACTCGGTATTGCGTACAACGCAAGCTATCGAGGATGGTTGCCCTTGCGTGTAACGCAAGCCAAGCTAGTGTTGTGTGTAGTGAAAGATTAATTTGCGTATAACATAAGAAAATAAAAAAATATTTCTCATAAAATATCAGGGTGTTACAATATGTGTAAACAAGGGAGATATCAATGATCATATAATGATAACATAGGTTGTAGGAATTCACCTTCATCCTATTTGTGTAAAATCTTCTATTAGGTATGCTTCCCATTCATTTATAAACACATCTATATCATCTTGTGAATATGAGTTTTTTCGACAGTCATGGTAGTACTGAAAAAATATAAATACACAAAGTATTAATAAATATTTTAAATGAACTAGTAAATATTTTCAAAAATACATCCTCAGGGATACTAGTTTGTTGATGAAATACAATATCTTTCATAAATTTGAATCAACAATAACCATAGCCCTTTCTATTTATTTGTTTTGAACACTACATAAACATTGATAAAAACAAGTAATTTGTTTTGATATGTGTTTGGATAGTGAAATATTATTAGATATACCATGATACGTTTCCACTTTTATATCTCATCGATGTTCTTTTCCTTAGGCCCTAGATTCATTCCATGAAGTAGACGATATTGATGCACCAACCTATCATAACAGAATCCTCATTAAAAGATAATATAAATTATATAAATAGATTTTTAGTTCTAAAATTATGGATCTAGTGTATTAAAAATTTACAAACACCATCATGCATAGTTGGTTTGTTGGATATCCATGCATTGAATCCAGAAAATAAATTTTTGAAGTATCCAAATTGATCGCAATGAGCATCCAATGCTACCTAAAACAAAAAAAGGAATTAGTAATGAAATAAATGAAAATATTATTGATATGATTAAATTATAGATTTTTACCCCTGCATTGTTGGTATTAAAGAGTCTACCATCTGTAATTTTGTTTTCAAACGATTTGAGTAGGGATGACATTATTTCACCCTCCTTATCAGAACCTATTTATTCTTTTGAAGAGGTGATGTGGGGACTAACGATTCTAAATTTTTGTTCAGGGGGGAATCCCTTAAATTGTTTTTCATATATACTTCTATGAAAAATATGAAATGTATTTAGTCATAATTATCATAGTATATCAACTTTTTTAAAATAATATCCTGAAAACATACCTCATGTATACATTTACAACTGAAGTGCATATCCATTCGTACTTGAGGATTTAATTTACATTGTTAGAACAAATGAAATATGATTCTTCCCCTTCATAAATATTTTTTTCCAAATCAATTGTGTGAGAATTTTTTTCTATCAACTTTGTATCTGCATGATCCTACAATGATATTAAATGTGGATATAGAACGATCGGGGTGAAGGTGGTCTCAGTAGATCGTTTTGATTGGTTGGTTGATCCTTGAGATGGTTTTGATCCAATATTTCATTTCACACCCTTCCCTTTGTCATACTGTAATAAAATTCATCAGTTTATACCATTTTTAATTAAATTTTACAGGTTCGGATTTAAAAATAAATTGGAAATGAATACCTTCATGTCGATGTGTTTTTTGAAAAGAGTTGACAGACATGTGGTGAATGTCCCAATAGCTTGTTTGACCATATGAATGTCATCATCTTCATTTGGAACAGGTAGCTTCGTGATCGGCTAATGATATATGTTAATCGACACTCTAACATGACCTATTGGAAGTTGTCTATTGTGTGGCATGTTGTTCTGTATATTAAACATTGTAGACCTCGCTACAAGGCGATGAGTGGGAGTGGATATATATAAATCATAGTCATTTTCACCCAATATAATATTAATACAGGAAAGGTATCAGTGTCTATGTGATTCAAATTTCATAGAAACAATTATTATAAAATTTATTACCTCAACTAAGTCAAGTTTTTGAGGGGAATGGCTCACCTCAAAACTAGTGGGGGGGTCTTCATGCATGAGTTATTCTTGAGTTGTTTCTTCTCTTTGACCCCCCCCCATAAAACATGCTATCAGTTCTCTCTAGTATTGTAATTATTCTTGAAACATAGCTAATGTTTCTCTCATATTTTTCATTTCCTCAATTTGATCTTCTACTTGTTCTTATTTTTGAAAATATGTTTGGGGTGTCACCCCAAAAACCACACTTCTGACACTACCATACTGTTCTGGCTACTTCAAGGCTGCTGAAAGTATGTTTGCATCTGGTGCGGGTTTTGTTGATTCCTGTGACTATGTCAAATAGAAAATATAGAAAAATAAGTAATAATTGTTATGTAATAGAGATTTAGAGTGAAACAGATTTTTATTATGTCATGCATACACATGTTTCTTACACATGTTTCTTTGTTTTAATCTATCATTATCCCCTCTTAATTTACATGAGCCTCCTTTCATAGAACATGAGGTGGGATGGAAGTGAATTTCGATTTTGATTCATCAATCTGCATATAAAAAGAGGAACTTGGTTATGGTATTGCTTTATGTCACATAAAAGTATTATAGTTGATTTAAAATATATACCAATTTTTTCTCAAGTGAAGTGTACCCCATCCTTACTTTACGGCAGGGGTATGCTGGTTTTGCTTCATGTTCCTTATTTTTAGCAATCAGTTTTTGTTTCATAAATAAAAAATTTTCAATCAAAGTGATGAATATAAGCAATGTCAAACAATGTATTACTATACAAAATCTTCCTGAAAAGTATACTCTTCACTACAACTTCTAAACCATCCCACGCTCCTTGGGATATTAAGTGTGAATAAAGAGGAGGTGGGTGTGGCTTGATTTTACCTTAATCATCTTTAAGATGATATTTCATTAAAATTGTACAGAAACCTCTAGGAATCCTTCCAGCAACTCTTAATAATATTCCTTGGGCGAGGCATCTACTATAAATGCACTCTACAAGTGATGATGAAGAGTAGTCAATGTTTTAGTATTTTATTTTATTTATATAAATTTAATTAATGATATCATAATGTTACCATAATATCATACCACATTAGTGTCTTAAGCCCGATAAAAACATGGTGACATGACTATACATCAATCGGCACGCGTTGCCAAGTGAAGATTCTAATGTAGCTACTAAACATGGCTTTGTTGAGGTTAAAATGATGGCCTCACTTATTCTATCCCACCTAAAATATGATGTTTTTTTATATTTTCCTTAAGTATTTTGGCTAACATTGTCAAACTATAGTGCTGTTATTTTTTTCCACCACCAAGGTTTCATTGCCTACCACATCCTCACTTTTAGCATCATCATTATGTTCCTCCAGAGTGCTAGCATTGACATAGGGACCCGAAAAAATAGGTTGGGAAACCTGTTGTACATCAGCACTGGGACCTACAACAATAGGTTGAGAAGCATGTTGTTCCTTTGCACT
Organism: Viscum album; assembly: GCA_963277665.1. Taxonomy (NCBI): domain Eukaryota; kingdom Viridiplantae; phylum Streptophyta; class Magnoliopsida; order Santalales; family Viscaceae; genus Viscum; species Viscum album. The sequence continues at coordinate 372,288,374 of OY728163.1, read as the reverse complement.
GGGACCAGAAGTAGCAGGTTGAGAGACTTGTTGTGCCTCGGGATTGGGAACATCAGCAAGTGTATAAGTCATTATCTATAGAAGTGGTTTGAAATTTAATTTAGATTACATAAAATAAGCAGTGAATAGATAATAAGCTAAGGTAACACAATTTATATTAAAATAAAAAATAACTGGATTATTAGACTCCCTTTTTATAAAGGATGAAGTGATTTGACCCCTCTATAGAATATGTAAATCTCTTTATTATGGTCTCCTATGACATACAAAATGTCATCTATATTGGGACCACTACGAAATTTTTGTGAAGACCCAATGAAAGGGTCATCATCCATTGAATTTTCATCTGACCCTTCAGTTTTTGTCCAATAATATAACAATTGACTAGTTTTAGTTTGCGGGGTCTAGAAAATAAAATACTTGTACTGGTTGTGATGCCATTATAAATGCTTGTTTTTATCACCTTCCTTACTGAAATCAAATTTCATGAATACCAATTCATCTATTTTAACATCACTCCTATTATCAACCCACTCGCATAGAAAAATCCACCCTTGAAATTTTGTATAATTCACCTCCCATATTTTTTTTGATAATGAAAAAGTATGACATATTCGCATAAATTAGATTTATGTCCTTAGCACCATAAACATGCATTGCTTCAGCCACAAGTGTAACTCCACTATTATGTATGGTACTTTCTTCATCATGTTCATTATTATATAATTCATTACCATTAACTACATAAGCATTGTAATGTAATACATACACACTTGGTCCTTCAACTAGCCATTGAAGTTGTTCTGAAATTTAGTCTGGATTTTCATTTGACTTATTATAAATATGGACCCAAAACCATACTATAAACTATATATTATGTGTATATGATATCCATTTTTTATCCTTAAATGGATTCAAATTCCTAACAATTTCTTTGTGGGTTTGAACATATGGGTCAACGTCGAAACTGTTATGAAAAACGTAAAGGTGGTTCTACTCTCAATCTGTAATATTGATTGTGACAAACTCTCTTCCATAAATTCCTTCACCTTCAAGACACCCAATGTAAAAAGAATTCAGCAGGACATTGCTTTCCACACCAGATAGTTATTCGATACAGAATTTAATGACTTCCTCAACAATATATCACTCAACAATACAACCCTCTGGATGACATCGATTTTTGACATACCCTTTCAAAATATTTATATACTATTCAATGGGGGTACATCCATCTATAATGTATAGGATCACATAGTCGAATCTCTCTCAGTAATTGAATCATCAAATGAACCATCATATCAAAGAATATTGGTAGAAATAGCATTTACAATTCATATAATATGATGACAATTTTTCTTTCCATAGTAATCAATTTTGTTGGGTTTATAATTTTACTGTATATCGCTTTGAAGAAGAAATAGAGATTCATTAATGTATGGAGGAAATTATTGGGAAAAATGAAATGTAAAGCTATAGGAATTATATCTTTCATCAAAACATAGAAGTCATGTGATCTGAGACCCTTTTACTTTAAATTTCTCATTGACACAATGTTATTTATATTTGATGAATACTCCTCTCGAACCTTTATGTCATACAAAAAGTTGAAAAACTTATATCTCTCCTACCTGGAAAGAGTGTAAGCAGCAAGAAGAATAAATGTTTGTTTTTCACCCTTCACTAGTGCCAAATCTTCATGTATTCTCATCTCAGCCATGTACAACCTAGCCTTAATTCCATCCTTTGTTTTGCTGGGTGCATTTAGAAACATGTCTATGAAACTATCACCTATATTTTTTCAACATGCATAACATCAATAAAATGTATGACATACAGACAATTCCAGTATAGAAATTCCAAAAAAAATATCTCTTTTTCCAACCGTTTTTTGTTAAGGTTTTTTGAAAATGGTTTACCAAAACTATTGTCCACATCTTTTACATTCTCAAAGAATTGATCACCTGTTAGTGGAGATGGTGTTGTATGTTCTTCTGGACTTCTATAGAATGATGTTGTCCAAGATTGGTACTTATTCTGTCAGGGTAGAAATCTAAGATGTCCTATAAACATGGTTTTCAATGAATGTTTCAACCTAATTGATTGTGTTCCTTGTTCACAAATGGGACATCGTTGAGTTCCTTTAATTCTATATCCGGAAAAATTTCCATAAGAAATAAAGTCATTTATTGTCCCATACAACATGGCTCTCAAAGTGAAATCTTTATTTTTGTAATCATCATACAACGTAACACCTAAGTCTCACAATAATTTCAAATCATTGATCAATAGAGCCAAATAAACATCAATATCATTACCTGGTTGTTTTGTCCTAATATAAGCATAGATAATATGATGTATTTTCATTTCTTTCCTAACCACAATGGTAAGTTATAATTTACCAACATAACAGACCATGTAATATGACTTCTGCTTTAAAAAAAAGGATTCACTCTATCTGTAGATAATGTAAGACAAAGGTTTCTCGGCTCATTTCCAAATTTAGGATACTCATGATCAATTCTCCTGCACTGAGGAGAGTCTGCCAGGTGACCTAGTTACTCATATTTAATTCTAGTATCTACATGCCATGTTAATTGTCCTGCAGTCTCCTCACTTCCATATAGGTTCCTAAACCTTGGAATGATTGGAAAGTATCATAAAAATTTAGTAGGACTAGATTCATCTTTCTTGTATCAAGAAGAACCCAAATTTGTGCATTCATTAAGTGATTTTTGGTCCCTGCAAAACAAATTACATTCATTTGGGTAGGTGTGTATTCTTTCATAGATCATACCCATCTAGTGTAGCATTCGTTTGAATTCGTATGTTTGTCTTGGGAGCACATTATCTTATGGGAGCATGTCATTCATAAGAGAATGTAGTACCATAAAACTGGAATCACTCCACCAATTGCTTTCTTTCAAATTATAAAACTTTAGAACGACTGACAATGATGTATATTTAGTGCAACCAGTATACAATGGCATGTTTTCACAACTCTTTAACTTCTCAAACAATTTTGGGCAATCGTGAAGTTCATCTTAAACTATCATTGTCATTTCCTTAATAGAATCTTCAACATCATTCACATTAGTAATAAAATCCTCCATATGGTTGTCTTTATTCTTCATACATGTAATCATAAAAAATGATTCATAAAATGTAGTGTTATCCCAACCACTACCTACATTCTTTTTTCCCTCATTTATTCCAACATGTCTAACTTTGATATATTTCATAACAGATCCAGTGTTCTTCCAACTCATCTGGACTAATTTTTCTTGAATAACAATAGTGTAAACATAGACAAAGGATTTTAGAAGGGTCACATGTATGATCTTTTGAAATATTGATAAACTCTTTCATCCCATCTTCATACTCTTTTTTCAACTAATTGTAATTCATACAGTCTTTATTCATATTCATCCTATTTGATTCAGTAATATTAATATTAAACAAAATAATTACACAAAGATGTTCAACTAGGGTCATCATCCAACTATAATAAATGGAACTAGCTATGATAAAAAATTCCTTTACCTCTCCATGCATTACTCAGGACCAAAGTAGATCACACCCACATGTAATCTATATACATTATTGTAAACCGGTTTTTTAGTGTTTCTCTAGAAATACATTGTCTAGATTCAAGAAATATGATACTAAAGTAATATATGGTATGTTTTTACATAGAGTTCTTATAGGTGTAAGGATTCATTACATGTGTCATTATGGTTATTTGACTAGGGTGTCCATAAAGTGTCCCATAGTGTCCTCTAGTAAAGTGGTTTTATAAGATTTAGTGGAATTTCACTAGTAACAAAGTGATGGTTCAATTGAAATAGGTATGTTTGGATTGATATTCAATAGTGGAGGAACTAAAATAAGGGAAAAAATGGAATACCAATCATGCCAAAAACCACAACACCATACAAACACACTATCATTCTCATAATCACAACACCATACAAACAAAACAAAAACAATTACAAATTTCACAAAGCATCCCTTAGTCAATTACGCTTATTAATTTAGGGGTTATCACAGAAGTTTTATCATATAGGGTAATTAATTCATTATCCTAGTATATATAAATTACAAATTTCTATATTCAGATTTTCTACAGAAACCAACCAATATGCAATTCATTTAGTGTGCAAACAAGGACAACCAACAACCACAATTTTCAGCGGGCATTTAGCTCGTACAATTCACAACATAACCATTAATATAAAATTGTAATAAAATATCTTTGGTACAATTCCACTCAATTCCAGTATGCACTTTTAAGGAAAATATATTTAAAATAAAATTGGTAGCTAGACTAGTGTGAAGGAAAGAGACAACCTAAGGTTCCTTTATTCAATAAAAGTAGGAAGCATCCAAGACTCATACATTGTATCTTTCCAAATTATTAATGAAATATATTTAGCTTATATCTATATACCTTAAATGGTTTCTTTAATTCACCTCAATTGATATAAAATTCACCAAATGGAAAATTATTATTTATTATGTATGGTCTAATCCACATGGAAAGAAGTTTACTTTTCATGAAATTCATCCATGAGGACATTAAAAAAACTTTATATATATCTTGAATGTAACTTATCTATAAGGTTCTATCAAAGATTTATATATCCTTATCCATATACAATATAGTGTTCTCATATTCCTCCCTCCCTAGCTCCTCAATTTCAATCATCTACAACTTCCTCTTATATCCAAACTTTACAAACTATAGGTTAACTCTCTTGGTATCCTAGTATGATTTGTGTTTTTTCTCAACTAAAAAGTAAAAATTATCTCTATATAAAATTCCATATGGAGAAATACCTAAGGTGGGTTTTTAAGTAGTATGACATGCCTATAGTGCATATTCTTGTATCTTAATCTTTCCCTTATGGGTGGGTTGAATTTTCTTTTCTAGAATCCAAATATTTTTTATATTAGAGACCTCAAGAAGCCCATTTTATGTGCGTGAAAGGAAGATGTGGTATTATGGTGCACTCCATACCTCATTATAAGTCCTTATGTATTCCTATTGAAAATGTGTGTTATATGTTCACTAATTATAGATCATGTTATTCCAAACCTATAAAAAGTTTGGATTCAAAAAATCAATTAAAATGTTGGAATCATTAGTTTAGGTGGAATTTACTTCAATCAATTTAGAAAGATAGTGCACCACTAAGAGAATGTATGAAAATCAAAAGGGGATTGGAAATGGTCCCCTAAAGTATAGTTCCCATTAATAAAATAATTAATAAAAACTTAAAAGTTTTTATAGAATTTATTACAAGTAATTTAACAGTTTAGACATTCTTTACAAAATATTTTTGTGCCTCAAAAATTCAAACCAAAATAAACCAGTTTATAGAAACTTTTTAGTAGTTCTTTGAGGTCAAAATTTTTCTCCAAATAAAAGTGTTTAGAAAATTTAAATCATATAATTACCCTATACTTCAAGGATAAATCTCATAATTAACCAGGCATTCTAAATTTACTATAAATAATGATCCTAAAAAACATTAAACTTAGACTCAAATTCCAATTTAAACATTTAATGCTTAGTATAAATGGGAGGTACCATTGATGTAACTAGATAATTGACTAAGTTAGCATAATAGGGAACTTGGGTGATTCTTCCTAACTACTCAAAAGTTAAGGTGTCATTTATGTTCATTTAATTTTGGTGGTTCTACCTTGGCATAGTGATTTAACCTTCTGATGTGGTCTTCCACCATATTTTCACAACCATCCTTATTCATAATCTATAATTAAAATTATTTAAATAGAAATATTCACCTCACTACCTTCTAATTATCTTCAACTTTCTTGTTCAAATACCTAAGTGAAACATGGTCATAAAAAATAGTCACCTAACTTATTAAAAAATAAGACAAAGATTTCTATAATGAAAAAACAATTGACAAAAACTCATTTTCTATCATTATATAATTGACTTGTAATATGTATAGATTCTATGATGTGTATGATATCACTTATGGGAGTCTATCAATATTTTGGTATACCATAGCTCATTAAACTTTGTTTGAGGAACCAGACATTATCTAAAAGGGGATTTTACAGTCAAGGGGTAGATTATAGGGGTGATGGTAAAGCTTTAATTGATCTTGTAAAAAGCTATCCTCTATGAATTATCAAACGCAAGAGTGGTAAGAACCATGGATCTTTGAAGAATGAAGAATAATTAGAACATACTGATGAATCTGGGTGGAGGGGGAGGAGGAATCAGTGGCGGCAGTGGTGAAGGATGAGTTGGCGGTGGTGGTGGTGGTGGAGGAGGAGGAGGCAATGATGGTGGAAAAGGAGGACAAGTCAGTGGTAGGCGTAGTGGTAGAGGAGGAGGAGGAGGCAGCAATGGCAGTAGAGTTGGATGAGTCAGCGGCCGTAGAGGAGGACGAGGAGGTTGCGATGGAGGAGGAGGAGGAGGCAGCGATAACAGAGTGGGGGGGGAGGGGTTGTGGTGGAGGAGGGATTGACGAAACAGGTGTCCGCTTCCACGAAGGCTTGAAAGGTTTTGAGGGAGGAGGAGCCTGTTATGGTTCTTTTAAAAAACCAACTGGAACCTTTATCCGCACTAGTTAAAAGCACTGATAACGGTATGTTTTATCAGTGCTAAAAGAAAAAGCACTGATAAAACATACCTTTATTAGCACTAAAAAAGAACTAATAAAAGACCTACTATAAGTGCTAAAATTATAATGTTGATAAAGGTATTATTTTAATAATTTATTTATATTATTATATATCTATTTAAAATGATATATAGGGTAAATATATATTTATTTATTAATAATTATAACTATAAATAAATATATATTTATTTATACTTATAAAATTATAATTTAAGTAATTATAAGATTATAGGCAATATAATTATTATATATATAATCATATAAATATATAAAATAAATATATTAACTATGTATATTTAAAATATTATAGATATATATAATTATATTTCTTCTAATTTTATAAATATTTATATGAAATAAATATTTATTTATAAATATAATTATTAGTAAATAAATATTTTTTTTATCTAAATAATTATAAAATCATAACAAATTTAGATATCTAATATTTATAATTTTTTTAATATAAATATATTTATTATAATTTTAAAATTATTTAAATATATCTGTATTTATTTATTACTATAAATAACATTTGTATTTATTTATCAATATTTGTATAAATATTTATAAATATTTATTTATTTAAATATATAGAACATATTATATATGAAATAATAAATTTATTTTTTTATAAATTAATAATTATTTAAATAAATATAAATTTATTTGTATTTATTTATAAATATTTGTTTATATTTATAAATATATCTATTTAATTATATATTTATAACTTTATAAGTAGTATAATAAATATATTTATTATAATTTTATTATTATTTACATATATATATATATATATAGTTATAATTATAACAATAAATAGTATATATTTATAAATATTTGTATATAACTGTTAATATATATATATATATAATATTATAATATTATATGTATAATTTTATAATTATTTATATACATATATATAGTTATAATTATAATTACAAATATATTTGAAAATTATTTATATATATCATTAAAAACATAATAAAATATTTTTATTATTTAAATATATTTAATGTAATTTTATAAGTACATTTTTCAGAACATATATAGTTCATATGGGTAACATTATAAATTAATCAATAGACCACATCAATGGACAACGTGATGTAATGTATAAAGGAACATTCATGCATGATACATAATATATACACATGATCAATATATTCATTGACCAAATTCATTAGAAAACACATATATATTCAATAATTTTAATTATAAATATATATATTAAAAATTATTATATATTTATAAATAAAATAAATAAAATAAATATATTAAATATAACAAATATAATAAATATAATGAATTAATCAAATAAATATAATAAATCAAATAAATTAATCTAATTAATCTAATAAATATAAATCTAATAAATCTATAATAAATCTAATAAATATATTTATTATTTAATGTAATTTATTATAATCTTATAATTATTTAATTATATATATATATATTTAATTATAATCTTAGAAATACTTTTTTCATTTAAAACATTATATATATATATATATTTGAATTATTAAAATAAAATATTAATTAAAAACATTTATTTTTTATTTAATGTATACAAATAAACATTATTTTTGAATATAAATATAATAATTTTATATAAATTAATAATACATTTTATTAAAAACTTTTATCGATGCTAATAATTGCGCTGATAAATGTACTGTTTATCAGTGCCAAGAAAAGCGCTGAGAAAGGGTACACCTTTATCAATGCTTTTTTTAGTGTTGATAAAGTGTGAATTTATCAGCACATTTAGATTGTACTGAAAAAGGCCCACCCCTTTATCAGTGCTTTCTGCTTAGCGCTGATAAAAGGCAGCGCTTCCCTTGCTCTGTTTTGTGGTAGTGAGACTACAAGAGGAAAATGAACCCTTCTCACTGCATAAAAAGTCCCAAAGACATGGTGCATGCTTGTAAGTGGAAAATAGGATTATTATCACTTTTATTTAAGCCCAAATGAGATGAATGGAGGCCAATACACATGTTTCCACGAATTTTGGAAGCCTTTCCCACATGTATATTCTAGAATATAATCTTTGGACACCAAAGTTAAATCCAATGGATTATGTACTCAAAGTCAAATATGGTGGGCTATGGGTGGAAAGGAATGTTCTACTTTTTTCAAAAGTCTTTGTTAGATTTTATCTTTTTGACTTTAAGGGAACAAGGTAGGATTATACTTTATAAATTTAAGGTATTAGAGCCCTAACTATTGTATCTACCCTTGGATATAAAATTTCACTCCATGGAATTGTATTTTCATTCAAGATTGTAATAGAGAGATTTCTCTCCATTGTTTTTGGATTATTCCAGTTTTTCACCCTTGATCTTATGCATTATTTCCTTGTCAATCTATAAGTTATATTAGTGATCCAAGATCACAAATCCCCCAATTTTGTGCCTCAACCCAAGTGCATTGTTGTGTGGATTGGATATCGCATCACTCCCATGAGTGTATTGTCTAAGTAATAGGTCACACTCCTTATAACATTGATTGACTACTTTCATCCACTATCCATACCCATCATCCACCACTTAACCTTGAATCGCATCCTTAATCCTCTTCCCTACACCATGAATATCATGACACCCCATGAATCTCTCATCAATTACCTTGAGTCGATATACTAATCCTAGTTTCTTTATTCACCTTGATTCAATATATTTTTCCTAATTATCTTGTATGGTCCTCCTACTGGGCATAATTACTAACCTTAACAATTTCCATTCCTCATCCTATTACCAAAATATAGAGAGGTAAGAAACTTTTTAATAGTATCCTACTATGTGTAAGCCAAAATACTTCTTATGTTCACTGGATTCACTTAATAGGTCAAGATTTTCATGGTAGCTCAATCATAAGCCCTCCTCCATCCCCTATTGTGTGCTCCAATGTGATATGACTGGTCTTATATCTCTTATTTATCACACTGAGAATTAATCACATGGGATTATAGGTTTTATTGATTATCCCATAATTATAATTGAAATAAATTATAGGAATTAATTTTTAGTCCAACCTGTATGAAAATAAACTTCCTAGCGCATGTCCTTTCCATATGATGTTAAACTACATGGTTCTATCCACACATATGGACTTAAACTATATAACTAGAAAATCATGGGATTTGATTCCTATTAATTGGTATATTTAGGATGCCTCACTAAGGTTCAATCAAAGCACTTTAAAACATATGTCTTCTCTTATGTGATGAGAATAAGACAACCCATTATACCTTGAGTCGATATACTCCTCTTTGTTTCCTTATATAAATTGATTAAAAATACTCTTCTTGGTTTATTCAAACATCTTTAGTTGATATACTCCTCTTGATTTCTCCATACACCTAAAGTCAATATACTTCCCTTGGTTTCTTAAAACATCTTAAGTCTATATTATTATGTTAGTTCTATAATATACCACGAGTTAAGATTATCTATTTCATTTCATAATATACTATGAGTTGATGTACTCATCTTGGTTCCCATACACGTGAATCCTAATATGAGTATTCCCCAATATAATCTATCTTCCTTCTAGGTAAAGAGATTAGGAACTATTATTCCATAAGAATAAAACCTCATTATGCAGATGAGTAAAGGGTGAATAGTACTTCTCTACTGATGAGCCAAGTATGACTCCAGGGATGTGCCAAAGATGATTCACGCCTTCTCTAAGTTAGTTACCCACAAATAGGAAAACCCATAAATGGATAATCATGTATAATTCACACACCAACCATTATTATGAACCTTTAACTTATTCATTCATACCACATGATATTTAACTATATGGATTGGTCCTTTTCATAGGATATGAAATGGCACAAAGTGTCCCATTAAGAGGCACCAAACTATGTGGGTTCTGATTGCATTTACATGAATATATAGAAATTCCTCTCAGGGGATCAATCCCAACTATTGTACACCTACTTCATCCCCGTATAGTGATAAACTATAGAGTTCCTGACTATGGATTTAAACCATAACATCACTAATTAATAATATAAATATGGAGAACCTCCATTACACATAGATATTTATATAAAACACATGGTTTTGATCAGATAATTGGAACAATGATAACAAGTACCATTCTAGGATTCAGGAAGGATTTATAGACATATCTTTAATAAATAAAAGATTCCCATAATAGGATATAAATTCCCCTAATAGGGTGATATGCACCTGGCCTCACATCCTCTCAACTAATGAAAATTCCAAAATGTCACAAGCCAAAAACCTTAGTAACTGCCAAAATTTAGAAAGTGGATCCACAACGATGTTCACATCAAACCATCATGGATGCAAATGTTTTTGAGAGTTTTCATTAGAAAAAATATATTCAACTCCCTCTCTCTCACACACACATATTCAAAACTAGAATAACTATTTATTGAATTTTTGTGATCAATATAACCTGAATAAATATTATTTCTTGGTTTGAAGAATAATATTTATTCAAATATTTAATTCTAATATAATTAAATTGAGATCCATTGATACAAGCATTGTGTATTCGTCTGGGCTTTTTTCATAGTGGAATTAGGAAAACATTCTTAAAGTCCATGACTGGTATTTAGAATCATTTCAAAGCAGTCATAGGTAGAGATATTAATCTCTCAATGAAATAATATCCCATGAATCCTCACTGTTTAATATAATCCATTTGTGAATATATATATATATATCATTAAGAAAGTTTCATACTCATTTCATCATCCTATATCCTTGATAAATCTTTATCTGATTACCTAAAGTGAACTCATCAATGTAACACCATGGCCATGGTTTTTTTCAAAAAATTACATTTCAATCAAAAGTCTTATGATATCAACTTTTATTAATAAGGAAGGAAAAAAAATCCTTTCTTGAATAATTAATTAATGAAATATCACATGTGACACACCTAATGTATCCTACCATACTATGAGAATATATTATCCTATTTTTTATCAAAACGTCTAATTACACAACTCATGATATAAATTAATAAAAATATAATATCTAAGGATAAATACACATGTCCAATTATATAAATTTATAATGACATTAATATATGTGGAATTACTATTGGTGGATCTATCCTCATAACCTCTTCTCTTGGAGAGTACCATGTGAAAACTTCATGAGAAGAAGTCTTAATGTGTTATGAGCCTCATACACTTGATAGTAAAAAGCATATGTGTCCTTTTAGATGATATTATCTAGAAAATATTACATATGTTTAAGAATATAGTCATATCACTTCAAGGATCCCATCATAATGGGAAATAATTATATCCTTTTAAGTAGAAAAATATCCGGAGAACATTATAATATTAATGATACATAGAAGAACTATCATCATTTGATAATAAATTTAGTTAATATTCTAGTCATATAATATTTTTGGTAGTTGAAATTTTAAAGTTAGTTGATTCTTGGTGACCAAATATAACACAAAGATGTTATTTGGATGATCAAGTTGGTTGTATTATTTATATGTGGATTTCCGGATGAAAATCTTGATCAAATGCTGATTTATTCCATTATCTAATGAAAAATACCCTCATTATCAATGGAATACATGATTTTAATCTCTTTATGGGTATTATTAATTAAGGTGGATTTATGAATATTGTTCTGACCTAGGATACCTAGTCCTTTTTATTAAATCAATACATGATCACAAAAGTGTACGATGGAATTCATGATAAACTAACAATATAAATCCATAGGATTTTGAGGTGGCCTTGATGGAATGGATTTTTTTGTTCATATACCTCAGAAAAAATGATGCTACAGTGGTTATTTGGACCATTTATACCCTAATAGAATCCTAGGTGGATTAAGGGGTGAAAATGAGCCCTCTTTACCCATACTGAGGTACCTTTTCTAATTGGCTAGATATTGATTGAATATTTCATGGTCATAGACCATTGGGAATTGGCCAAAATGTACTTTATGAATCCCAATTTTAATATAAAATTAGGGTTCTATATGAGTGTGAATGGTTCTCAAAATCCATGTAATCTTAGGTATCTAGATCAAAAAGGAGATATGCGATAAGACTTTTGTGAAGGGGTATTTATAGGATTCCTTCACAATGGACCTATTTGGATTTTTTGTTAGGATTTTATAGGGAGATGGACTGACTAAAAGAATCTTATTTAGTTCCTTATCATCTTCTCTAAGGTATGGACTTATAGATTACTATAGTTCCTTTAATGTTTTTCATGAATGAACTAACCCTATAATGAAGGAATTTCTCAATGTTTGTATAACCCAAATTTTGAGATAGCTCTCTCATGATCTCCTTTTTCATGTCTTTATTAATGTATATGCAATATATTTATAGGAATCAACTTGTAAACACCTTCTTGGATTATATGGTTAAAAATATATTTGTGAGTGTGAAGGATTTCTAGGATGTTAGCATCTTATGAAGTCATGGAGGATCAATGTTTCCCTAGTGAAAATGATTCCCTTCTAATGTATTTCTCATATCCATGAAATATAAAAATTCTATCATTGTAAATGATAGCTAACCTCAATTTATGTATATGATCATGAATAAGGATTGATAGTCCTCTATAAACAACTTCTAGATATGATTATTTAATGTGGCCATGGAAAATTCTACTTTTTGAATGGTTTAGCCTTCTACGCAACTAACCTATCTTCGTTGATGATAATTTTTAATTTTTAATTTTTCTTTAATTTGGAACATCAATTATCTCTCATGGGAATAAAAAATCCCCCCCCCCTCACAATCAGTTCTAATTAACAATAAGAGTATAATTTATTAAGGAGAAAAAGGTGGTCCATGTAAGTTATAGGTATTTCACATAAGACTTCCTAACCTCTATATACATGGATCAAGATGGGTACCCCTCCCATACATTACAACTGACACTATAATTTTATATTTCCCATAACCTATCTCTAAGAATAGATCCTTATTTTTGAATGACTATCTTCTTAAAAAATCACTCTATGAAAAAACATATTCCATGAATAATAGCCTTTATGAATGAAATTTTTTAGTAACATCATAAATATTATGTTGAAATTAAACTTCAAAAAGTAATTATATGAACTCTTCTACTTAGAAATATTGTATGAGATGTGTTCATTTAATCTCATAGCTTTTATGGGATGTGTGATTTATGTATGTTCTACACAAAATTTTGTACTTTTCATTTTTTTTCATTCAAATTTATTGTTGTACCCCTCTCTCTTGGATTTCAATGATCAAAATCACTCTTATTTTGTTCTAACTTGTTTTCAAGTATTTTTGTTGATAGGAAAAAGGTTTCCAAGGAGTTGGGCTAAGAAGGACTGAAAGTAGACTCTCTGAGTCTACCGGCCAACCGGTGGATTCCCACCGGCCAGCCAATGGTCTCTGGCAGTAGAAATGGTTTCTGTCCAGAGCCACCGGTCAGCCGGTGTGAGCTCCCCGGCCAGCCGATATTGTCACCAGCCAGCCGGTGGTTGACCACCGGCCAGCCGGTGGAACCTGGGCAGAAGCTTGCTCTCTGTCTGGAGCACCGGCCAGCCGGTGGATTAGGACCGGTCAACCGGTGGACCACCGGCCAGATGGTGAGACACCACTGGCCAGCCGGTGTGCCCAGTCAAACTAGTCGTTGGGCTTTGACCAGACTGGTACTTTTGACTCCCAACGGCTCCGAAGGTCTCTCCGACGGCTCCGAAGACCCCCAAAGGCCATTTGAGTGTTCTTCTCCTATAAATAGAGGACTAGGAAGCCCCGGAAAACTAAGTAGCCCACGGGAACATTTTTCGATCATTTGGCGAACCTCCGACGCATTCCTTCAAGGATCCCCACCTGCTCCAACTCAGTTCCACAATCAAGGAGCACCACCAAAGAAGCTTGGGAGCACCCTTCATCATCACCAATCAATCCATTGGCGCCCAAGACTTCTCCTCTTTACGGTTTTTATTGTTTTATCATTTTGAGCATTATTTTGAGTTTGTGCATACAAACCCTTCTTTCTCTCATCCTCTCTTTGTTTGGGTTTTCACACCACCTTCAAGGTGTGAAGAGGTTAGTCAAGCCTTCCCTGTAAAAGGCTTGAGTCATAGGTGATCTAGCCTTCACCTGTAAGAAGGCTAGTGGGTTTCTTGCTACAACCAATAAAAAACAAGCTGTAATAGGTTTCTAGGCTGCCTTAAAGTCTAGTGGGTTTCTTGCTACAACCATTAAAAAGCAAGCTTTAGTAAATCTCTCAACGGTTGAATTGGGAGCAGAGACGTAGGCTTGGGATTTAGGCCGAACTCCATTATCAATTTTGTTTCTTGCCTCTTTTATTTCCGCTGCGCTTTAACTTTTTCTTAAATTGTTAAACTTTTTTAAAAGGCAATTCACCCCCCCCCCCTCTTGCCATCACTCTCCGACCCAACAATTGGTATCAAAGGAAGTGTTTGTGTAATACCTTAACCGGTTTCAAATTCAAGATCCATTGTGATGGCTTCATCTTCTTTCGCCCTCGAAGGTTATTCATTGGGTCGTGCTCCTTTTTTTGATGGAACCGACTATACCTATTGGAAAACCCACATGTCTACTTTTCTTAGAAGTATAGGTTATCCTATTTACAGAATTGTCATGCATGGTTACTCTCTCTCTTCTCCCGATGAATCCAAATGGACTCAAGCCGATATTAAAAATTTCGAGCTTGATGGAAAAGCCATGAACGCTCTTCATTGCGGCCTTGATCGTAATGAATTCAATCGAGTTTCCACATGCACTTCATCTCATGAAATCTGGAAACTTTTGGAGGTTACCCATGAGGGGACCAACAAAGTTAAGGATACTCGATTGGATATGTACCGTCAAGATTTTGAGTCTTTTACCATGCATCAATCTGAAAATATTACTGATATGTTTACTCGCTTTACTGATGTTTTTAATGGGAGAAAGTCTCTTGGAGATGATGTTTCTGCAGAAATGATGGTCAAGAAGATTCTTTGGATCTTACCAAGTTCATGGGCACCGAAAGTCACGGCAATTCAAGAAGAGAAGAATTTAAAAGAAATGCCCTTCGAAGAGCTCATCAGATCTCTCATGACCTACGAGATCACCATGAGGAGGCAAGCTGAAAAGGAAGGAAATCTCATCAAAACTCCAAAGAACATCGCCTTCAAAGTTCAAAAAGAAGAAATATCCTCCTCCTCATCTTCTTCCTCTTCAAGCGGCGATTTAGAAATCGAGAACCTTGCCCGCAAGATGCACAAATTCATGAAGAAGAACAAAAAGAAGAAATCTCGCAAGGCTCGAAAGGAAGAACTCGACGAAAAATCCTAGCCCGAGGTAATATGCTATGGGTGCGGCAAGAAAGGCCATTATAAGCCCGATTGCCCACTCCACAAGACAAGGGCCAAGCAAAAGGAAAAGAAAAAGGCATTCAAGGCCACTTGGAGTGATAGCTCCTCATCCTCCTCCTCCTCAAAAGACAACGGTAAAAAATGTCTAATGAAATTTCATGAGGTAACCTCTTCCGACTCCTCTTCCTCTTGTTCTTCCAATTCATTCAATCATTTATCTTACGAGGATCTCCAACATGCAAGAGATCAATTGGAGGAGGGTTTTCACGAACTTTCTTCCAAATTTATTGCTTTAAAAAAGAAATTCAAAATTCTTTCTTCCGAAAAGGATCAACTTCTCAAAGAGAAGGAAGACTTGTCCCTCAAGATCCAAAACCTTCCCGATGTTGATTCTATGGAATCAACAATCAAGGATTTAAGGAAATCCCTAGCTAAGTTCACCGAAGGTTAACATAACCTTTCTAAGCTCCTTGGTTCCTAATGCATATCTAGAACCACCCAAGGGCTTGGCTATTCCAAGCAAGCTTCCTCTTCCCATGATCCTATTATTTTTGTAAGGGGGAGCTCCCAATATAAATTTTGCAACTATTGCAAAAAGATCGGGCACTTAATTTACTAGTGCGACTGCAAAAATGCCCGGTATGGAAGGCCCAAAACTATTTCCTTTAATGATGAATTTCATAGGAGAAGACCCGCCACAAGACAAGTTTGGATTGAAAAATCCCTTTTAGCGAGTCTCTCCAGACCAAATTTTGTCTCGGTTCTAAAATCCTCTCCCCGGTGATTTGTTGTTTTTATTTAGGGGGAGTTAGGATTGTTTAAGCCTTTTTGTGTTTTTCTTTCAAAACTTTCTATTCAAAACTTTCAATTAAAAACTTTCAATTCAAAACTTTCAATTCAAAACTTTCAATTCAAAACTTTCAATTCAAAACTTTCTATTCAAAACTTTCAATTCAAAACTTTCAATTCAAAACATTCAATTCAAAAATTTCAATTCAAAACTTTCAATTCAAAACATTCAATTCAAAACTTTCAATTTAAAACTTTCAATTCAAATTTCAAAAATTTCAATTGGTTTAAAATCTCTATCTTGTTTTTCAATCCTTTCCTTCAATCAAATTTTATGCCCCGTGCTATTTTGATAATCACAAAGGGGGAGATTTCCTTGGTTGTTTGGGGGAGCAATATTTCTCTCATACTTTGCTTTACTTCTCAATTTATCCTTTAAAGCATGCCTTTCATTTCAGTCTTTTACATTGCTTGTTTTGGTGATTGTGATCATCAAAATAGGGGGAGATTGTTGTACCCCTCTCTCTTGGATTTCAATGATCACAATCACTCTTATTTTGTTCTAACTTGTTTTCAAGTGTTTTTGTTGATAGGCAAAAGGTTGCCAAGGAGTTGGGCCAAGAAGGACTGAAAGTAGACTCTCTGAGTCTACCGGCCAACCGGTGGATTCCCACCGGCCAGCCGATGGTCTCTGGCAGTAGCAATGGTTTCTGTCCAGAGCCACCGGTCAGCCGGTGTGAGCTCCCCGGCCAGCCGGTATTGTCACCAGCCAGCCGGTGGCTGACCACCGGCCCGCCGGTGGAACCTGGGCAGAAGCTTTCTCTCTGTCTGGAGCACCGGCCAGCCGGTGGATCAGGACCGGTCAGCCGGTGGACCACCGGCCAGCTGGTGAGACACCACCGGCCAGCCGGTGTGCCTAGTCAAACTAGCCATTGGGCTTTGACCAGATTGGTACTTTTGACTCCCAACGGCTCCGAAGGTCTCTCCAACGGCTCCGAAGACCCCCAAAGGCCATTTGAGTGTTCCTCTCCTATAAATAGAGGACTAGGAAGCCCCAGAAAACTAAGTAGCCCACGGGAACATTTTTCGATCATTTGGCGAACCTCCGGCGCATTCCTTCAAGGATCCCCACCTGCTCCAACTCACTTACACAATCAAGGAGCACCACCAAAGAAGCTTGGGAGCGCCCTCCATCATCACCAATCAATCCATTGGCGCCCAAGACTTCTCCTCTTTACGGTTTTTATTGTTTTATCATTTTGAGCATTATTTTGAGTTTGTGCATACAAACCCTTCTTTCTCTCATCCTCTCTTTGTTTAGGTTTTCACACCACCTTCAAGGTGTGAAGAGGTTAGTCAAGCCTTCCCTGTAAAAGGCTTGAGTGATAGGTGAGCTAGCCTTCACCTGTAAGAAGGCTAGTGGGTTTCTTGCTACAACCAATAAAAAGCAAGCTGTAATAGGTTTCTAGGCTGCCTTAAAGTCTAGTGGGTTTCTTGCTACAACCATTAAAAAGCAAGCTGTCGTAAATCTCTCAACGGTTGAGTTGGGAGCGGAGACGTAGGCTTGGAATTTAGGCCGAACTCCGTTATCAATTTTGTGTCTTGCCTCTTTTATTTCCGCTGCGCTTTAACTTTTTCTTTAATTGTTAAACTTTTTTAAAAGGCAATTCACCCCCCCCCCCTCTTGTCATCACTCTCCGACCCAACATTTATTTCTTACATATGACCCTTAAGATCTTAATTTCCATGAATTTTATAGAAAATGAATCTAGGACAATATTCCTAAACTACTAACATTGCGGAAATTGAAATTATTAATAGTGTTGTTGATAACCAATGTTAATGTGTTTTCTCAATACACTTGTTACTTTAGAAGATGTTGGGTGAAGGTATCCAAGACTACCCCATTTTATAGAGACTTACTATTTGTGGGTTTGGTATACTAATAGGTGTACCAATTCCCCCCCCCCTCAATGAGAAATTCAACCAAGGAGTTGGATCAACCACAATAATGAGAAGTCCTGCACAAATATTTCCATGGTTGGATGCTTCAATGAGAAGGAAAAATGAAAAAAAAATGTTTTTCATCAGATATTACACCATATCACTAAAATAATTGAGTTGAACTCCAAGTATTGTGGTCTAACACTATAGAACTGTCCTTAAAAAGTTCATTGATAAATAGAGATTAGGATTTGAATCATACTACAGGCTTCACCCTGGGGGAACCTTTTGCATTGACTGGGACTGACCCTTCTAAGTTTAATAAAGTTTCTCATATTTTAAGTAGGATCTCAATGTATAAGGTTTGTATGAATTGGTATGAGTATTATAGTATTTCTCCAATTTCAATAATAATAACATCCTATAACTAGTTATTAGGTGGATCCGGGACACAAATGACTTCCTTTTGATTCATGGAAATGTTGAGATAAGCCTCTAAGACATTAAAATTATTAGTTAGGCACCAATTATTATGGATATGTATGAGGATTCCATTACCTTGAACTTTGTATAATAATGTTCGGACAGAACCCTTCCACTCATAAGATAACTTCATTAACTAGATAAGAATGATATGGTCCTGGATCATTGTCCATGAATCAACATCCCCTGTAGTATTTGGGTTGAGCTCTTCATCGTATCAAATAGGTGATAGGCATGAATGAGGAGGCCTTAAAATTGTCCCATCTATAAGACCCATGATATTTCAGGTGCTTATTATACAACACTATATGAATGATTCTATAATAAATGGGGTTGAGAGGTTATCCCCTATGGAAACTTACTAGTTCATCAGGTGGGACTATTTTCCCTATTTATCAAGGGGAACCTTCTCCCAATTAATAGGTCACACACATTGGTAATAATAAAAAAAATTATATTGGTAAGAGGTAGGAAAATAAACTTTGAAGTACTAATGTTGGATAATCAGTACCATCACCTTAGAAATATAGGTAAATCCATATTCTAGCTCATCAAACCCTTCCAAGTGTTGTGGGGATAGATCATAACCCATATAGGAGTATGAGTTTTTAGAGATCAATTGATTCTAGGTTCTCAGTTAAGGGTGTTTCTCCATAACATTGGAAGAGTTAACCTATTATTATTTTTATTTCTAATATGAGAGAAACATGATAAACCTTTATAACTAGTTCATCTCTATTCCTTACCAATCCCTAATAAGATTAATTTCTAATAACAAAACTAATATTCACCAAGAGGATGTATACCTAATTTCTATAAAAGAAGGTCTATTAACATACAGAGTCAATGTAGAGACTTTTTTTAGGTGTATGCACCCCATTACATTGAATAGACATTCTATTTCATAAAAATTAGTGTCCTATCCCACCTTATACTTTTTTATCCAAATGAAATCCCATGGAGTAACATCAGTTTTTGATAATTATCACAATAGATTATACAAAAACTTAGGTCACCCTTCTAATAGTTTACACCGCTATAATGATTTTGACTGAATATACCAAGACATTAATCTGATCATATCTTAATGAGCATTTGGATATTTGGGTGGATCTGTTCAGGGGGATTCCAGTAATTAAGGGCATAAAAGATATTGAGAAACTAGTATGGGTAGAAAGAAATTTCAATAGGATCACGTCAAGGAAACCTCCAATGGACTAAATGCCTATGAAATGGATAAGTAATATGGATGCTCCAATTTTATTAGGTGGTATATAAATTCCTGAAAAATTACCCACTGAAGTTTTATTCATAGAATCTAGAAGGGAGTGGAATTATTGTAGGGGTAACTTCTCAGTAAATAAAATATGGGATGTAATTCATATTGAGGAAGCTATCATTGTTGGATATGGGAAAGAAATTTCACCCTTTGATATTTATAGTTCCTGTAGATAGAATGGTTACACATAGAGGGGGTGAATAAGTGTATACTAATTTTACAATTTCATTATTTAAAATAATTCCTTGTATTCTATGAAGACATGATTCTATAAAGTTGAAATATCTACCTCAAACAAATGAAACTCAAGATAAATAGAAGAAAAGTCACACATATGTTTTTATAAGGTTCAACCTCAATGTGAGATCATACTCCCTGTGGTAGCTAGGTGTGCTCCCTTTCTATATATTTTACACTAACATTTTTTTATCAATACAAGTGGTTGGGTAATTTTTTTATCTTGAAGACATGCTTCCCATCACATAAACTACTCTTAGAGGTTACACTGTAACCCTATAACATACTATCCACACATAATCAAATGGTTTCTGGATCGGTGGTTCCACATGACCTTAGGCATGCCTCCCTAAACACTAGATGCTTATGACTAGTAGTGATTATCGAAGGAGGTAGTGTGGGGAGACTATACCCCCCGTATCAGGGTGCATAGAAGAATATAAATTAACAAAATTTCATCCAAAATAAATAAACTAAAAAAACAAGGTAGATATATACAAGAATGATAATAAATGTAATATAGTAAAAGGACTATATGATCATGACCAAATATACAACCAACTTCCCAAGAGGATGATCACATATAATAATTAAATAAAATAATAAAATTTATGATGCTACACTCTAGATATGAGCCATACCTTATCCCAATATCCAATCTCATTTGGTTGTCCTACATGAACATAATGAACATGATCCCATGCCTCAACCCTATCCGGGCTTGAAATATGTTTATAACTACTCAGGTACCCAAGTACCATAGCCAATCAAGATGAATATGAGTAAAACATTCAGTACGTCACCACTAAAATGGTCCCATAAACAACTAAAAATGCATTGATATATCTATGTGCCATGCTTATATAAATAAATAATTGATTAAAAGAAATATAATAAACAACCACTATCAATCCTCAGGTTCATGGCCCAAATCAAACATACTTAGTTTGGCTAGTTTCCATGTGTATATTAGCACATAATAATGATCATGCCGACCAGGTAACATGTGAGATCCAAATCTATGATAGTTATAACAATATCCTCATACCTACAAGGACCCATCCCATGATCGTACATCATCAATGATCCAAATCCATAACAGCTCCAACAACGAGTTCCAAATACATGGTATCTATAAAACTGTCCTCAAAACTATGGGGTCACATCCCATAGTAGTCTAAACACTTGATCTCTAAGTCCCTGGTAGCTACAATATGAATAAAAAAATCCATGGTAACTCCACCTTCTGTCCAACTCGAATTCCATGGAACCCACTCATATATTCAGCTCCAAATCCATGAATCTCATCAGTATATCCAGCTCTAACTCTATAAATCCCAACCACATCCCATCGTTCTTAAGGGGGTATTCCAAGTCAAACATAAATAAGGAAATTATGGGGTAATTGAATACACATAACCTGATATCAATATCAACAATTGTACACACCCACTTGAGGTTGGTTAGTCAACAGAGCACCCAAATAGGTCCCATCAAAAACTATACATCTGTGGAAACCCTATGAGTGTCCTTAGTCCTGATTAAATTCACAGTTAAGCACCCTATTCTTATAGGATGACATGATCCCTGACATCCTCAATGGGTTTTCATGGCCTCACTGGACATAATAGGTTCATCACATAGTAAATTGTCAAAGGGATATCCCACAACCCATCTTGTTCATTAAGGTATAATTAGGTTGGTTATATCACTTGACCCATCACAACTCTCCTAGTGATTTTCCAAATATTCCTAGTCACATTAGATGGGAAATGATCGTTCATTCTATATTTACCTCAACAACCCAATATCTTATAGGCACACAAGGTGAATTCTAAGGTCCACTCAGTCAAGGTCCTCTGAGTCCAAATTAAACTCCATATTAGTGGTGTTTCAAACCCCTATAAAAGGGTTAAAAAGTATCAATATATTAGACCTGACATCGCAAGAGGTTTGGTAGCCACCAGGTATCTCAAGGGATACACTTTTCCCTCTTGGTCCAACTATCTCAAGTCACAACACTCCACCATCATGAGTTAATTATGGGATCTTACACTGGGGCCGCTAAGACTCCTAAAGCCTAGTCACTCCCCTAAAGTCTCATAAGACACAAGGATAATATAATATAGGCACAATATTTTAACAACCATGGAATCAAGATAGTTCACTTAGGACCTATGTGGCCTCAACACTTTGGTTAGATTTACTAAGAAGTTCTATAATCCCAACCATTTCAACTTAATTTAAACATTTAAATTTAAATAAACCATTTCATTTGATTAAGTTTACTAGACCATCACCCTCAATTGTGATCATGACTATCCATAGGAAAAATAACTAGAATGCATAGGCCACCTGGATAGTACGCAAAACCACCTAACTAGAAACAAAGCTTTTATATTTATTTTCCAAAGGCCAACATCAACTTCCAAGGATTATCCAAGCCCACTTACTCTCATCCATGACCAAATAAGATCATATCAATAAAATTATTCCCCAAATAAATATAAAAATAATTAATTAATTAATTATCAAATTTATAATTAATTACTTATTTTAATTTAAACTCATCATACTTAATGAAAACTCATCGGGTCTTTGTGCCACACTAGACCCAAAACTAACCATCCATGGGAGGCCCACAAAAAACCTTAAATAGCACCTCAGTCCAAACCCCTAAACATCATAACTAATTCAATCACCAATTTAACTTAATATAATTGTAAATCCTTAAATAATGGAAGTATGTACATTTGATGAAATAATGAATGATGGTAAGCATGTATTTTCTCAGGTCTCCTCTCCCCAGGCTATATGAGTGTTCTGAAAGAAATTGGGTGGATTCAAAATTACTTAGTGAAATCACCATTTTTTACCTAAACCAAAAATTCCCGAAATTAGAGATAATGAGAGGAGGGGTTTCCAAGAGGAGGATATAGGAGACACAACTCAAATCTATTGTTACATGCCCATGGAACCCATCCTAGATTAAGAGAGAAAGAAGGAGGGGAGGGGAGGGAGGAGCTGGATTGTACACACCAAAATAAATAAAGAGGAGGGGATGCATCCCTATTAATTTTTGAGGGGGAGGTAAAATTGGGATTTTTCCCCAAAATAGTCCCATCGGTGAGTTGGTGGAACCATTGTACAAGGGGGTTCCATTGTCGATCCACAAGTTATCTAGTGGATGTAGTAATATTCACTATAGTAGATGACCACTTTGGGATGATTCTAATGAATGATAAATATTTTCCATCACTAATTAGACCCTAATAACCATCCAAAATACCACCGTTGGGGGTTACGACCTTTAAAATTATATATTGAATCCTTGTTCAAAATTTATCCCAGTTTCCAATTTCAAATATTCAAATTTCTCTTGAATTCCCACACATGTACATACACATGGAACTAAAAAATACCCACAATAACACTTCTCATCCCTAAGAATTAAAAATGATTATTTAACCATACATCACAATATATGTTAGTTTATAATTAAAATATATCAGCCTTATCTCAATCTTAGATGCCTAGGGCACATCCCAAGAACAACCTTTCATTTAAAAGGACAAAGTTTCCAAAATTCAGAGTCAATTCCCATAACCACCACTAACACACCAAGATGGAAATGTACAAATCCCATCATTCTTGATAAATTCCCATGTCATTTCCCAATTGATCACCTACCCCATGGTGCTCCCCACTATAAGCTTCGGCTTACATCCACCAATTCTGATGTCTTGGTGTCTCCACCATCAGAATTTCTGATCAAAACTCCAAACATAAATTCCAATGATGTTCTTGACATGGTTCCCAAATAACCACACCCAAAAACACTAGAAATAACCTATTAAAAACTATAAGTACTCCCCATTTTCAAAAATTAACCCAAACTAATAGGTCTCACTACCCATCCATGTAATCCCTAAAAACCCTATCTTCCCTCAAAAAGACTTTACCACCTCTAAAACACACTTCTTACACCCAATTAGATGAAATTTATGTTTTTTCTCTCACACTAAATCCAATTACATATAAAAACTATACTTAAACATCCACTGAATTAATTATCTAAAAAATTGTAGGCTTCAGCAACTGACTCACCATCCATTTACCAAATTTTGATGCCTTTACTTCTAATAGAACCCAAGTCCATTAAAACACATCCCATGTAGTACAATGATGACATCAGGTTAAATTACCATGGTTTATTCCTAAAATAGTTAAAAATTATCATTGTTATCTACTGTACCATGATCACTAGTGTGACACTGATTTGATCACATTCAGATCGCCTCAAATTATCCCGAACACAAAGTCAATTCTCAAATTCCATCTGAAGTAACATTTGGATATCAACCCAAAATTCACTTAAGATTCTAATTAAAACCAAAACCATTAATCCTACAACATCCCCTCTATAAATAAATCATACAATAACTGATTTCATACCTCTGTGACCAACATCACGCTCCCCACTATTTGAGTAACCATGTCAATTGCTTTACTAGATCAAGTTACTGATCTCCAAAGATCACATCCTATCCATAAATAATGTATTGGTGAAGGTATTTCTCTCATTTGGACAGTGGTTCACTCCCCACTATATATATTACCTTCAATCACTCCTCGAGTACAACTTCAATAGGTTCCATTTCAAAAAATGCTTCCTGCTCCTCTCGATCCATTCTCACCTCAACCTAGGAAACACATTCCTTTAAAAACACCTGGATTGACCATTTCATCACACCCGGTCCATTTCCAATGTTACATTTCAAAATATACACTTGATCCATGGGTCATTATTCCCATAAACATCGCATCAAAATTTATCTCCCCTTAGCTCGAACATGACCACTCACTAATTTACAAATTAAACGGGTACTACAGAAGAGTTAGAATTTCATTTTTGTAGCATCCTATGTAGTTTGTGTACCATCATGTTCCACTTGATGCATCATCAACTCACAATTCTATGAGTCGTTCATCTCCAAGACCAGGTTGGTCATTCCCCATAACATGTCAGTCTCACTAGACCAGGATCTCCCATGGAACTCCTCTCTAAAATTAGGCACATTAACAAAACCAAGTTATATCGCATGATCTCCCCACCTTAGACATCATTTGAAATAACAATAATTTAACTAAACTCTTATCAGGTCAATAGGGTTAGACCCCCAAACAATTGGGCCCTCCAAAACCAACCTTGATACCCAATAACACAATGTACCTAAACAGGAACTAATGTGATCCTCCTACCAATGTTGTAAACCCCAGAGCACCACCCATGCATAAGTCTCAAAAAAAAGAACCTACATGTGCTTCTCATATCTATGTGTCTACAAGTACACGGTTAAACCCTCTCATAGGAATCAGTAAAATAGTATTAAACATGGACTCACTATAGACTTTAGTCAAACTAAGTGTCTTAGGCCTTCCCACTAAAACAATAAATATGGCATCACTAGTGTCAAAATCATAGGAAACACCACATGTTCCCATTAATACACCTCATGAAATCTCAAATCAAAATACCCTCTCAAGGTCCTCACAAGATAATGACATCAAATGACCCACCCAACATTCTACTAAGGAACTAATTCTCACTGATCATCCATACACAAGACTGCTCCCTCAAGAATCAAAACTCATCAGTCGATACTACCATAACCAACAAAATATTCCTAAATAACTCATACCAAGGGAAACCATGAAAAAATATCGGTTAAGTAGAATTACATAACAATATATATGGGAAAAATATATATTGGTTGTTACTGACACTTTAAATAACATAACCAAAATGACAATCACCCAAATGGTGTTTACCACTATGGAATCATGTTCCTTACTAACCTAATAGGTTTAATGTACCTTCTATGCCCATAGATTTTTAGTCATCATCGGGAGGATCACAATAGATCAACATGACCTTCCAATAAAATAAAATACATGCATACAAGTCAGCCAAACTAATTACAATACTACCAAGTACTTACAAGAAAATACCATATGAGTAGTTTCTATCATTTTAAATAGTTAATCCTTTGTCATTAATGAAATTAATCAAAATATAAGTACTATATATCCTACGAATCCAACATGCCTAATATGATTCATGTGATGCCTCCTACCTCTGTAGGCTAAGAGCCAAAATCTAATAAATTGTCTCTTTATAATAGGCCAAGATACAAGAATCCAATAAATCATAAATTATAAATCTCAAACCTCTTATGTGCCATGCTAGGTGAAAATCACGATAATCATAACATCACGATCCAATAACATTACTACCACACACATCATAACTACTAATTCCATAGAGAAAGGATTTAAAAATATACTAGTCCAGGTTTGATCATAAGATCCAAAATATTCTATATCTATAGTTTATAAAATGTTGAAATAATAAGGAAAAAATCAACTCTAATAAAACTTTATAATGTCATAGCCCAACTAACTCTGAATGGTAGCCAGACCGGTGGCCCTACACGACATCAGGCACATGTCCCTGAATTCCATAATTAACAGAAAAGAAGTGGGGATCTACGTAGGTACTATGGGGAGGCTATAACTCTTATATTAGAGTGATAAGTAAAATATAAAGTAACTAAATATCATCTGTCACAAATAAAATTAAAATAAAATAAGATAAGTATAAACATGACCAATAATAAATGTAATATAGTAGAAAGACCATACTTCCATGAACAAACATATAACTAACCTCCCATGATACTGATCACATATAAAAAATAAGTAAAATAATAAAAGGCATGAGTCTCCACTCCATATCTGAGCCGCACCTCATCTCAATCTTTGATCTCTTCTGGATATCCCACAAGACCATGCTAAATTTTATCCTTGTCCTCATCCCTACCTATGCCTATATGAAGATTAGAGTTTCTTGGGTACCCAAGTTTCATGGATGTTCGAGTAGAGTGTGAGTAAAATACTAAATTTTTCACCACCAACTCACTCCCATAGATAACCGATAATGTAGTGACACATGTATGTGACATTCTTAGATAAATAAATAACTACTAAAAAGAAAAAAAAATAAACAACCACTATCGATCCTTTGGTCTGTGACCCTAATCAACCATACCTACTTCATCCAATGACAATGTGACTCTAAGCATGTCACAATGACCATTCCAACTAGGTAACATATGGGATCTAAATCCATGGTAGTCTCAATTGTATCATCACGAATCCAAGGACCCATCCTACACCAGTATTATGTCTGAGATCTAAATCCATGGTAGCTCCAACATCAGGCCCGAAATCCATTATAACTCCAATAGTATCTTGATAAATTTGGGGTCCCATCCCATTGAATTCTAAATATCTGAGCTCTAAATCCATGTCATTTACAACATTGATATCCAAATACATGGAAGCTCTAATGTATATATGACTCTAAATCCATGGTATCCCATCCATATATATGGATCCAAATCCATTACTTCCCATCTATATATACAGCTCCAAATCAATGGAATCCCCAAAAATATAACATTTTCTATGAGGGTATATTCCAATTCAAACATAAATTAAGAAATTATGGGGTTATATGAACACAAAAACCCCTGATCACTATCTATACCCATACATAAATACTCGGGGTCGGTCAGTCAATGAGGAAGCAACTTGGGACCCATCGATCAATGTATGTTAGATATATTCCAATGAGGTTCCTCGGTACCAAAAAAGTATCAAGTTAATACACAATTATCAATGGATGTCACACTCCTTGAAATCTTGAATAGGGTATCACAACCTCACCGAATACAATAGGTTATCTATATAGGGAAAATCAAAGGAATGACCCATGGCCCATCTTGATTTTCAAGGTCTCCCTATGTCAGTTCATTTACTCAACCATCACAAATGACCTAGGGTCTACCCACCTTGGAATGGTCATATAAAATAATAGAGTATCACAAATCACACATTTTTCTTAGAAATACAATAGATTGAAGGCACACAAAGGGCTTTATAAGGTCCACCCAGTCAAGGTTCTCTAAGTCTACACTCACATCCATCTTGGAGGTGTCTCAATCCACTTTAAAAGGGATATAAATTATAGTTAGTTCTGTTATTACATCAAAATAGGTATGAAATACACTAAATATCTCAAGGGTCTCACCAAAACCTCAAAATATGACTATCTCAAGTTACAACAATCATCCCCCAAGATGCCATTAGGGAATCTTGCACTAGGTTTGGTTAAGTCTCTTCAAGCTTAGTCACTCCACTCAGGACCCAAAATTCATAAGTCATACTAGAGTCCAGGCATCTACCTTTGGTGGCCAAGGAATCAATCCATTTCACTCAGACCTACATGGACTTTCCACTTTGGTTATCTCATCAAAGTCATTCTATAGACCAGTCCATTTTGACATAATATAAACAATTTAATTTAAACAAACCATTTAATTTAATTAAATAAACAAGGGTAATCACCCTTAATGGAGAGCCCCAAAAATCCACATGTAATACAACTATAATTCATAAGACATAATGGCAGTACATGAGACCTCCTAACTCAAAACAAAGATTTTACATTTATTTTTCAATGGATGGTACCAAATTCTATGGCCTATTTAAGCCCATCCAGTCTCACCCTTGTCCAACCAAGATCATATCAATGATCTAAGACCTTAAATAAATCCAAAAATAAATAATTAATTAATCATAAAATTTATTATTAATTAATTAATTCAATTTCGAGTCAGCATACTCAGAAAAAAATCACCTTCTCATCACGCCACATTGGAACCAAAACCAACTAGCCACTGGAGTCCCACAACAGACCTATGGTACCTCCCCTGGATAAAATCCAAAGGTCCAAAACCAATCATGTAATAATTTTAATTTTATTTACTTGAAAAAAATAAATAAATTCTTTTAAAGTGTTCCTTTCAAGAAACAAAGAACAGAAGTTGGAGATCATTGTCTCGAGATGTCCTCTCCCAAGGCCACATAAAAATTCCAAAGTAAATTGTGTCTTATCACCATTACCTAATAAAATAAACATTTTTAACCTAAGTAAAACATCCCCTAAACCAACTATAATAAGATTATGGGTGAATAGGAGGAGGATAAGGGTGGAGTGCCTCAAATCCACTAAAAAAACCCAAGGAACCCATCCAAGATAAAGAGAGAAAGAAGGAGAGGAGGGATGGAGAAGTCATCTTGTACACACCAAAATAGGGGTAAAGGAGGGTCTACCCCTCGTAAAATTAGAGGGGTGGGTGTTAAAATGTGAATATTTCCCTAAATTACCACTACCAAATTGCTGGAATGGGTCCACCGACTAACTAGTGGCACCCCTGTATAAGGGGGTTCCATTATTTAGCCACTAGATAGCCCGTGGCTAATGTAGTTTTAATTACAGTATCCTGACCATAATGGGATGCTATGATGTACGCCAAAGACTCCTCATCACCATTTTTCCCTAATCCCCATAAAAAATACCTCCTATTATGGATCCTAACCTTAGAAATTCAATTTCTAATCTTGGTTAAAAATTTAGCCTGACCACAAATTTCAAAGATTCAAAATTCTCTTAAATTTTGACACCCATACAAACAGGATAAACTATACTCCCAATAGTTATAATGAAAATAAATCAATATCACAATTGGTTAGAGTTGTCTTATTTCGAATATAAGTTACTTTAAAAATAAGTTCTAGAGCCTCTTCTTATATCTAGAAAGATGATAACTATAAACATAGCTCACTCTATTTAAGAACAACCATGTTAGAATCTACTTGATGAATATAAACTTAATAACTTGGACTGCTAGACACATTTAATGAAAAATTATTTTTGTATATGCTTCTTCTTCTTCTCTCAGACCCAACACTTATGTTTAGGGAAACCATATATTCAAATCAATACTACCTTGGTTTTATGAAATCCTACTCCACCTCCTATTCATAACTAAGTGCTCAAGAAAATACATATTTTTAGTTCCAAATAACCACGGATTTAGGATTTCATACTTCTCTTATACTTATTTTAACTCACACTCAATTTCTACATTCCTTTCTTGATATACTCCCTTCAATATTTCTCAAATTTTTTTATCTTTCTATGATAAATCACTTTTTC
Source organism: Viscum album (assembly GCA_963277665.1). Taxonomy (NCBI): domain Eukaryota; kingdom Viridiplantae; phylum Streptophyta; class Magnoliopsida; order Santalales; family Viscaceae; genus Viscum; species Viscum album. The sequence goes on along the minus strand of OY728163.1, from coordinate 372,257,507 downwards.
TATAAATCCACCTCTTTAATTTATAATGTATTTTTCATGAAAATAAATTTTTTATATTATAAGATTTTATGAGACTCTAAAAAATAAAAATCATTAAACTAATTCCATTTTTTCAACCTGGATACTCATGAAAATCTACTGAAAAACAAGTAGATCGACCACCCACATTCTCTTGAAAATTCTAAAAATTATATTTTTTATTCATTATTCAAACAAAATTTTTTATATTATCAATTTTATCACAAATATGATCATTAAATATTTATACAAATCAGAATAAATCATTTACACATCTGCTCTCACTAAAACACAATAAAAATTTCTTTCATCAGGTGGGAGTTACTTTTGATGCAACCTCCCTCAAAACTCAGTTTCATAAAATATCATAGTCATTTGAATTAGTCATGTAGAATAATTTCTTAATTAATATGTTATTTAGAAATTAAATAACAATAAAGAATAACTACATTGGATATCTATATTATTCTTGAAAATAGAATAAATTCAGTATATATTTATTGAGAACAACCTTATTAGGTTACACCCATTTATGATCTCAATATTTTGTACATGGGGATAACATATTCTTCATATTAAATGAATCATATTTTAAATGTAATGTTTTGATCAATAAAAAAGAAAACTTTTATGGAATGGTTTATTTTTTTAGAATATAAAATTCTAGAAAGCCCATATTTTCATCTAATATCATCATCAAAAATTCTCTAAGGACCAATGGTTATGGTACATTGAAATTATGGTTAAATAGATTTACTATATGCTTACACTGACTCAAAAAGTATCATTATGGTTCTCATGTCTACATAGATTGATTCATGCTTTCATATCCTTTAATAATGGTTATAAGACATTGGACAATGGTTATACCAATCATGTTTAAGGTTTCTAGATAGTGCTTATAAAAAGCTCATCTGATGCTTACGAAGTCCATATCATATATAATTAGGAATAAATGTCATCTTATAGTGCCTTAGATCATTATTATAGAGTCTAGATCATAGTTATTTAGAAAAAAATGATACCTATAGAGATATAAATGGATTCTTATTGAGTCCAGTGAAATGATGGATATGCATAGCTTAGATGATATATACACAGAAGGAATTAGCTAAAATTCATATAATAAAATCTTAGAAATTCCTTCAACTCATTTAAAATCATTCTCATCTAATTCTAAAAAATATCTCAAACTAGTAAAGGAAAATATAATTAGTCTCTAAAAATTGTAACGTAATGTTGAAAAAATACAAAATTCAACGTTAAAAATTCCAAGGGGAACTTCAATCTCCCGCTCAATATTTGTTTTCAATATCTCTCAATCTTTCATAAAATTGAACAATTTCATTTTATAACACTAAAATGTCATTAAATATTATCCTATTCATAGTTGATAAATGTATTGAACCATACTACTTGATAAGGTGTTTTTTATGAACGAATTCTATCCCTCACTAATAAGAAAATGTGGGAAAGTGATTCAAATGATTTATCATTTAACTCATCATAAAAACTCACATTTATTAAAATAGCCACAGTAATGGATGACCAATAATTTCACAACCTCATTTTAAAATCTTCTTCCACTTTGACAAGAAATTGATAGAGTTGTAAAACCATTCTTCTTGACCTTTGAAAATAGAATCCAAAGACTTATGGGGAATAGGCTCCAGACATATCTAATTTAGAGGGGAAGTATGAACATAAACTTCCAGTATTAACTAATTAAACCATTTTTTAAAAAAAAATTAGTTTAAATGTCTATAATTTATTCTCTTATGCCAAAAAACTCAAGATTCACATAATTACTTCCTACATTTTCTTTAATAAAAATATACTTGAGATAAATATGGTTTGATCTAGGGTATTTAATATAATTCTATTAAATATATATGAAACTTTTATTGTCTCAATTAATGTATAGTGGTCTCTCAAGCACAATTATTAAATCAAATATTTGTACTTGTATCCATATCTTGTTTAGATGGGAAGGATAAACATTAACTTCCAGTATTAACTAATTAAACCATTTGTTTTAAAAAAAATAGGTTAAATGTCTATACTTTATTCCCCTATGCCAAAAAACTCAAGATTCACATAATTACTTGCTACATTATCTTTAATAGAAATATACTTGAGATTAACATGGTTTGATCTAGAGTATTGAATATAATTCTTTTAAAGATATATGAAACTTTTATTGTCATAATTAATGTATAGTAGTATCTCAACCACAATTATTAAATCGACCATCTACACTTGTATCCACATAATTTGGGTATATGAATGTTTTTTAGCTATGTATTGACCATTAGTTGCACTTAATACCAAAAACATTTTCTTATTTATATGCCATTCCACACAACACTCACCAAGAAGAAATTCTCTACCAAAAGTGGATTTCATATCAACTTAATCACAAGCCCAATTAGTATCTATAAACCTTTATATAATCAAACTAGGAATCGTTTTAAATAATAGGAAAACTTTTAGTGTATTCTATATATAAATAAATATTGTTTTGGTTGTTATCATATGTAATTCCTTGGGTTCACTCTAAAATATAGTACAAATTAAAAAATATCATGACTAGAAGCTATTATATAAAGAAGGATTCTAATCAATTTCTTATATTCACTTTGATTTACACTAGTTCTATCCTTATCTTTGGTTATATTTGTCCAAATAACTATAGGAGTGGAAATAACTTTTCATTCTTATATCCCTAATATATTCTGAAATTATCTAGGGTATTTTTATTGAGATAAGAAAATATGATCATATTCATACATAATTTTATTCCTAGAAAATATGTCATTTCACCTAGCATGGATATTTCTAAATTCCTTTTTCATTTCCTTAGAAAATCCCTCAAAAATTCACTTTTTTCACTTGTAAATATAACTTCATCAATATATACAATGACTATGAGAGTTCTTATGGATATTTCATTCATATAAATATTAATATCAACTTTTATTTGGGAAACATTTATACCCAAGAATCCATACAACATAGTACACCTGGGTATAAGAGTTTGTTCTAGTACATATAATGATTTTTTAATCCTCCATACCCTACTTAAATATTTATTAATAAGAAAGCCCTCATGTTTTTTAATATAGATCTATTTTTTAAGATCACTATTTAAGAATAAGTATTTCACATCCATTTGATATATTTTACAATATTTCTGAGATTCCACTGCCATGGACATATTAATGGTCCCAAGACTTTGGACTGGCAAAAATATTTTTTTAAATTCAAGTCATTATATCTTAGAGTACCCCTTACACAAAAATATTTCTTTGTTTCTTGTAATATCTCCTTTATCATTCAGTTTATTTATAAACACCCATAATGTTCTAATTATGTTTTTAGTTTTAGGTCATTTCACTAAATACCATGTTTGAGTTCTTCTTAATTTATTCAATATTCTCATTTATTTACTTGATCCTCTCTTTGTGTTTAAAAACCTCAAAAAAATCTATGTTTAAATTGAGAGATATGATAAGTTTAGTTTACAAGTATTTTCTTCCTCATGGTTTTATCTAGTGTATATTTTTGGCCTATAATATTCTTATATTTCACGTATTTGTTATCCTTTGATGCCCTTTCTCCTTATTCTCAGTATCTTGTTCATCATTGGTCACATTTGAGTTCATATAAACCATAACCTACTCATTTTCAAATTTTTGAACAACTTGTTTTCTGGAATATAAATAATTTAAGATCTAATAAAGTTATGCTCAACCTGAATAAACTCATCTATTTTATGATTATTTTCAATGATTTTGAAAACTATAAATTATACCAAATTGTGTTGATTCATTATCCATCATTTATAACCATATTCATTGGACATATATCCATTAAAAAGACCTTACTCTACTATTTTTTCAAACTTTTCTAGATATATATTATTTATCTTTATTTAACATGCGATTACAAATAATTTAATTTATTTAAAAGTTCTATTTTTGTGGTACCACATCTCATATAGATTATTGTGCATATTTGGTCTCAAAATTCATCCATTCTGATTATGTACTATAGTGCATACCAAATAAAGTAAGATGACTTATTTTTAGATATCATGGTTCTTCTCATATCCATAATTCTTTTATTTTTCATTTCAGCCACATCATTTTTTTGAGGGGTGTATGTTGTTATATATTGATTCATCATTATAAAATTTTCAATTTATATCTCAGAGGAATTACTTGTGAATTGTTTTCCATTTTCAAATCTCACCCCTTTGATGTAAACATGAAGACCCTTTTACACTTTCCTTTTGATGATTTAGGATACTTTAATGGACCCTAATTTATTCTTCATGAAGAGATCATTATTTATTTAGGTATAATCATCAATGAAGTTAATGAAATAAAAATATCTCTTGGTTGACTTGTGCCTAATAGGACCACACATATCTTAGTATATAAGTTCCAATGTTATAGAAGATTCAATATCTACCATATTGTGTGACTTATGAGCTATCTATTTTTTTAGGAATGTATCACAAACTGATTCTATATTTATTTTTAGTTTTGAAGGGAATGTAATGACCCAAAATATTATAAATATAATTAATCTTTTTTAGTTAATTAAATGTATTATAAATATAGAAAACAAACTCACCTATTTTGTTTTATTATATATAATTAGATGTAAATGACTATTAAGTATCATTACTATTGATAATATAGCCTTTTAATAGTGATCACATAACTTGTATAAATATAGTGTTTTAACAAATCCCTTCGAAAAAACAAAGGAGGTGAAGACCTCAACTTGTATGATCATACCCAATGAAGCCTATTTACTAGATCTTCTAAGGGAGATAAAATTTATAATATTTTCCCTATACCAATCCCAAGATAATATCCAACAACTTAAACATTAGTAAAACCATTTATGGGAGACTTTCAAGCTCACTGAGATCATGACCCAAACCATGTTCACCGAAAAACCCAATAGAAGCCCCACCATCACACACCTTACTCTTCAAGCGTATTATGATGTAATAAAGGTACATGCATCAAGGTCCTATAAATAGTAATATTTACATTATTTTTTTATATAATACTGAATATATTTTCTTTCTATTATTGTAACTTTCTAAATGATTCTTAAAGAAAAAATATCATTTTTGGTTAATAATCAAATTCAATTAAGAAATATATTTTGATGAAATAATGAATTATTGAAATAAATAAAATTTTAATAAAATTTTATTATTTAATAACTTTTTTAAAATATAAATGATCATATTGTTTTCTAATTAAGTCAAATGTAATTTTTATTAGGGTTCAAAAAACTATAATTTTTCAAAAAACTATCATTTTCTATAAATGTCATTTTTTATTTTAAAAGTTAAAATTCGCAAATTTATAAAATTATTTGGTTAAAATTGATATCATTTTTTTGAATTAGGATTTCAAAATTATCCAACAATTATTTTTTTACAATTTCTGAGAGTTGAATTTTTGGGTGAAAATTAAATACCGTATAAATATATGGGGAGTTTTATGACATCATAATAGCCCAATAATGATGTAATAAATACTCTAAAATGCATACTATTCCAAATATATATTTTTAATTCAAAATAATTTATTTTTATTTTTATTTGTTTTATTTTATTAAACCTTAGTGAATCCTCCAAGACTTATATTATATTTTAAGATTTTAAAATCATTTCTTTGAAAGTATGACTCACCTCCAAATAAGAAAGGGAAATATTTTTTTATATTCGGCCCTTGGACTTATAAAATAATGTATAACAATCCCCCTTTTCATAAAACATCGACAATAACTATGGGATGGTTTGTGGTTTTGAATATTTTATTATGTAGCATTCAAAACAAAAATAATAAAGAAACCCCCCTCATTTCCTATATAAACCCACAAAATATCCCATTTATCCTCACTTAAACTTTTTTGAGAACGACCAAACTCTTCCCTATACTACCTAAATTCCTCCCAAGGTGCCCAAAAGATTTCAATAATCCCCTCCCAAGCCTTTTGAGTCACACACTCAAGTAAGGGTTCTTTCCTTTCTTCTCTTTACCCAAGTTTCATTATCTTGTTATACCCTTTTACTTTCAATTACTATTGATGGGGTATGTTTTCTCACCTCCAAATTACAGTAAAGTTTATGTAAAAATGATTATATCTTCCCTTCACTCTCATTAATCACCCCTATGACCCTTTAAGTACACCCGTTACTATGCCAAAATTCCACAAGGGATATTCCACCTACCTCTTTTATCTAGCATCATTTTATGTTATATATTCTAATTTAAGTTTTCCTATATTGGTATATGTTCTTAAATATCCATAATACTATCCATTACATGTCGAAATGATGATTGAACTCTTTAATTCTCATCAACCCATTTTATGAATTTTTATATGACGTAGTTATGCTGTCGAAATTGCACCGTGATTTTGCATGCCAAAATCATTGTGTAGTGAATACCATACTCATTTATACATTAATTATATTCACCTTTATGAAGATATACTTATTGATTTGTGGATATATATGTATGTATTCATAATTTCCTTGATTTTTTGAATAAATTATGATTATTAATCATGAAAAATAAATAATTATGAAGGGTGAACCCTGATAGTGCTCTAATGTATTTGGTAATGTTTTGTATCATGGTATGTAATGTGAAATTAGTTGTGAATCATGATCCTTAATGTTAAATGGTTTTTAACTCAAGATCCTTCATGTTCAATTAGCTTTGACTCATTCTCCTTCATGTTCAATGAGCTTTGACTCATGCTATTCCATGTGCAATGAGCCTTGACTCATGCTAATGTCATGCTGTATGTTATTGCCACATTTCCCATGTTATGATTATCATGCTATATCATACCTTATTATTCATGTCCGTTTATGATTCAATGATATGAATTTTCTAACATATATTATTATCCACATTTTTTTCATGTTTATTCCCTTATTGGGCTTTATAGCTCACCCTTTTCTTATATATGTCTTTGGGTCATCCCATATATTGTTATGTACGAAGGAATGTTGTGGTCATGTAAAAGAAGTTTTCAATAAAGATGTTGATTTTATTATTTTAAGTTTTTATGTAATGTTCTGAATCCCCAAATAAACATGACCTACTGATCTTCTATGTTGCATTAAATGCAATTTTATGTAATAAACCATGTCTAAATATGAAATAAAGAGTAGGGTTGTTATAGTTGGTTTCAGATGATAGGTTTAGTTATTTTTGGGGTTATGATTAGAAGACCCTAGTGAAACCCATTAGGTATAAGAATAATTGTAAGAAAAATCCCTAAATTTTGGTGAGTATAGAGTAAGTGTTTTATTAAGAAAATGCATCCCTATTTAGATATTATACATGGATGTGGTATTGGCACAGATGTACCTAGGAGAAACAACTCTAACAAGGTGCTCCGGGTTTAACTCGGGGACACCTGGTACATAAAAAAGGCCTTAATATGCACTAGGTTTGACACTTATTGGGGACATTCTATGGTAAATTCATAATCTCATTACAAACCATTATTAATGGAATAAAACATTACCATAATAATATATGTTTGGAAGTAAATCATGGATAATATAGACTGAATCCTAGAAACTTGTCAGTCATAAAGATAAATTTAATTTATAAGTTGTCCCTTTAAAGTATCTATATTATCCTTTATGTGTTTAATTGTTTAATATAATAATCCCTAGTTTTCCCTTTATTTTTTCAAATGGCTAGAAATAGGAGTAATCGTACTAAAAATCGATGTGAAGGGAAGTGTAAGGATTTCCCCAATGAGATGCCAAATCTGATGGGAGTGAGAATAAAAAACATTGTCATGATTCTCTCTTAGTTTACTCGTGTTTTGAATATAAACTTGTACTAGGTGGAGCCCCCCCCCCCCCTCTAGGATAAATAAACCTACAGTCAAGAGCTTATGCAACAAAGGCCTCCTACATTTAATGGATCATCCAATCCCTTAATCGTAGAGAAATGGATAAATTCCATTGAAAAGATCTTATCCATCCTTTAATGTTTCATAAAAGATAAGGTTCTTCTAGATGTTTATCATATGGAGGGTGGATCTGATCGGTGGTGGACATTGATCAATAATACAAAGCCTAAACAAGAGATCAAAGCAATGGAGTGGAAAAAATCCCAAAAAATGTTTTTTGATAGATATTTTCCCCGCGCCCTATATCTTAAGATGGAAAGAGATTTATTTTCACTCAAGTTAAAGGATGATGAATTTATTGGGGTCTATGAGGAAAAATTCACAAGACTTTCACAAAAGACCTCATATTTTTTCATTACCCCCAAATGCAAGGTTTACCGCTTCTTTGGTGGGCTAAAGCCTAGTCTATGAAAATATTTGGCAATATTTGACTTTGATAGCTATGAAGAAATTGTATGATGTTCCCTAAAAGTAGAAATGTAGATCGGTGAATCTCAGTGCTATCATGGGGATAAGAAGTGGAAAGTGGAGATCAATTCTGATGGTCTGATAAAGAGATCTAATGGTGCCAAGATATTCCAGCATCTCGCTTATCGAAGGTGTAGAAATAAGCACTCTGAAAATTTCCTAAGGGGATCAAGGAAACACTTTAGGTGGGGAAGAGAAGGGCACCTGGATAGTAATTGTTGACAGGAGAAACCCAAAAACGTGATAGATGAAAAGAATTATCCATTTTACCATCAATTCATTGTCTATTTCTACAACTATAAGGAACCAGAGAACTTTTCAAACTAGTGCCATGTGCTAAGTGTTTTTAGAGGAAAACAGTCTCCAAGGAAACAATGGTGAGCTTTTTTCAGCATTACTGCTGAAGTGAATTCTAAAAATAAAGTTGTTTCATGTATGTTAGTTATTCATGGAATTATAGAGAACATAAATTTTGATGTTATTTCAATGCATTATTTTAAATCACAAAAGTTTAGTAGAACTATTGAAACACCACCAAAACCCATGGAAGTAGAGATGTCGATGAAAATGAAAAATGTGAAAATTATTTCATCCCATGTATATAACTCCTCCCTTATAAATATTTGTGGACTAAAATTCTGGGAAAAACTTTTCATACTTGGTGGAATTTGATGTAATTTTGGGCATGGATTGTCTTTCCCTATATAGAGCCAAAATAAATTTTTGTGAGAGGGAAATCACTCTCTATATAGAGAATCGATCCTTGATTATATTTCAGTGAAAAGAGGAAGATGAATATTATTTGGTACCATCATCTAAATCGTGGATATTATTTCCCTACAAGAAATCATATCTAACTCAAATGATTGATTTTAAGGAATAAACCATCCTTAGAGACATGTTTATTGTGAGGGAATTCACTAATGTGTTTCCTAATGAATTGTTTGGTCTTTCTGACATTAGAGATGTTTAATTATCGATCGATATTATACCTATAGAATTTACAATTTTCCAGAATCCATATATAATGAATATTGTGGAACATGTGGAGCTAAAGATTCAAATATATGAGAATCTGGATAAAGGGCTTATACACCAAAGTGCTTCACCATGGGGTGCACCAGTCATCTTCCTCAAGAAGAAGGGTAGTTCAATGCACCTTTGAATTGACTGTCGTGAGCTCAATAAAATCATGATAAAGAACAAGTATTCTTTTCCACAAATTCATAACTTTTTTGATCATCTACATGGAGCACCATACTTCTCCAAGGTGGATCTATGGTGGGGATATTACCAAGTAAGGGTAAAGTAGGAGGATATCCCTAGACTGTGTTTTGTATAAGGTATGGGCACTATGATTTCATAGTAATTCCATTTGGACTCACTAATACCCCAACAATATTCATGGACTTGATGAATATAGTATTTAGAGATTACCTAAAAATATTTTGGTAGTATTTATAGATGATATTATAATATACTCCAAAACCAAGGAGGAGCATGAGGAGAATCTAAGCACTGTGATTTAGACCTTACAAAATGTGAAGCTCTATAGAAAGTACAACAATTGTGAGTTCTGGTTGAAGGAAGTCTCATTATTGTGGTATATCATCATAAGAAATGTGATATATATGGATCTTGCAAAGACAAAAGAAATTGAGGAATGGTCAAGGATAACATATATGATAAATATCCATAACATCCATATGTTAGCTACATATTATCACCGAATTGTGGGAAATTTATCATGATTGTCAAACACTCTTACCAAGGTAACTCGTAAGGGATTAAAATTTTCATGGAATGATGAATGTGAAGAAAGATTCATAGAGTTGAAAAGGAGGTTTATCACAACCCTTATGCTCACACTACCCACAGGTGGGGAACCTTTAGTAATTTTCAACAATGGCTCAAAGAAGGGATTGGGATGTGTGTTGATAAAAAATGACAAATTCATTGCCTATTCATCAAGGCAGTTTAAAATTCATGATAAAAACCATCCCACACATGATCTAGAGTTATCATATGTGATCTTTGTGTTTAAAATCTTGCGGAATTATATCTTTGGGGAGAAGTGTAAAATATATACAGATCCCAAAATTCTCAAATATATATTCACAGAGAAAGATGAATATGTGCCAATGAATATGGTTAGAGCTCATCAAGGATTACAACTTCTCAACCCACTACATTCTTGGGAAAGAAAACAAGGCATCAGATTCCCTAAGTAGAAAGGACCCAACAATTCTGTCATTAATGATAATTGAGATGGATCAAATCTCTATAGACTTGAAGAATACAAACATGGAAATCATAAATAAGGTAAAATCATAAATCCTTTCAAAAAATATTTCCCAAATGTATCTTTTTTAAAGGTTAAATGATTATTAGAAAGATGATGTGGGAATTCAGAATAAATTGGAAACAATCAGAAAAATGAAATACATGGATTTAAATGTTAATGAAGAAGGAATTGTGAGATTAGGGTCAAGATTATTATTTATATAAAATATTGAGTTAAAGAAATAACTTTTTTTGATGAACATAATTTTACTTTATCCATTCACCCGGGAAACACAAAGATGTATCAAGATCTATAAGATAATGATTGGTGGGATAAATTGAAGAATGAGACCATTGAATATGCATCTAAGTGTCTGGTTTATTATCAAGTGGAGGATGAAAGGAATAAGTCTTAGGGTATGATGTAACCATTACCCATACCAACATGGAAATGGGATAACATCATTATGGACCTTTTCACTAGACTTTCAAAAAACACCAAGGGAACCAATTGTATCTAGGTTATTATGGATTATCTCACAAGGACTACACACTTCATCATGATTTGAGAGGGCTTCTCACTGGATCAACTGGCATAGATATACATCAGAGATGTAGTAAGGCTGCATGGAGTTCCACTATCGATTATGTTTTATTGAGATCCAAGATTCACCTCTTTGTTTTGGAAAAGTATCTTGCATTCTCTAAACATTGATCTAGACTTCAGTACATATTATCACCCTCAAATTGATGGTCAATCTAAGGAGACTATCCAAACACTTGAGAACATGTTGAGAGATTTATCAATGGACTTTAAAGTCATATGAGACCAACATATTCATTTGTTGGATTTCTCTTACAACAATAGTTTTCAATCAAGAATCTAAATGGACCCCTATGAAGCCCTTTATGGGAAGAGGTTAAGAACACTAACATGTTGGAATGAATTTTGGGGAAAAAATTCTAGGTCTGGAAATGGTCTAAGAAATGGTGGATAAGGTTAAGATCATCTAGTAGCACATCAAAGCTACCCAGAGTTGAAAAAAGAGCTATGTTGACAATCAACAATGTAACATAGAGTTTGATGTTGGAGACATGGTATTGCTCCTCATATTTCCATGGAAGAGTGTGATGAGATTTGGTAATAAGGGAAAGATTATTCCAAGGTACAAAGGCCCTTTTGAGATCCTTGATCACATCATAGCAGTGGCATATCGACTAGAACTACCACCAAACGTATCTCAAGTACATGGAATATTCCATATATCACTCTTAAGAAATTACATACCAGATCTATCACATGTACTCAACCCAGAGGTGGTACTGTTTAAGAATTACATTTACTATGAAGAGAAGTCAGTGAAGATCTTAGACCATAGATAAAATGTTCTGTAAAATAAGACAATTCCCCTCATCAAGGTGTTGTGGAAAAACCACAAGTTTGAAGAAGAAACATGGGAACCAGAAGAAGTTACGAAGAAGATCTACCCTAATATTTTTTAGTGTGGGAAAATGAAATTTTGAGGGTGAAATTTCTTAAGGGGGGAAGGTTTTAATGACCTAAACTATTATGAATAAAATTCCCCTTTTTGATTTAATTAAATGTCTTATGGATATAGAAAACACATAAACCTATTTTATTTTATTATATACAATTGGATTTAAATAACCATTAAGTATCATTACCATTGATAATATATCTATTGAAAAGTGATCACATGACTTGTATAAATATAGGGTTTTAACAAATCCTTTTGACATAGACAAAGGAGATGATGGCCTCTACCTGTAGGATCATACCTTATAAAACCCATTTATCAAATCTTCTATGGGAGATAAAATTTCTAGGATTTTCTTTCGACCAAGAACAATTCAAGATCCAAAAACTTAAGTAAGGTATAAACTGTTTATGGGAGAATTTTAAGCTCGTTGAGATCACGACCCAAAACATTTTCACCAAACACCCCCATGAAAGCCCCACCATCACACACCTTTATCTTAGAGAATATATCGGTGTAATAAAAGGATATGTATTAGGACCTTATCAATAGTAATATGTAATATTTTTTATAGAATATTTAATATGTTTTCTTCCTATTATTGTTACTTTCTAAATGATTTTAAAAGCATAAAGTGTATTTTTGGTTAATATTCAAATTTTATAAAGAAATATATTTTGATGAATTAATTGATTTTTGAAATAAATAATATTTTCATAAAATATTATTATTAAATTACTTTTTTGAAATATAAATGATCATATATTTTTTAAAAAAGTCAAATGTAATTTTTATTAGGGTTTAAAAATCTGTTATTTGTCAAAGACCCTTCATTTTCAATAAATGTCAGTTTTTTATTTTAAAAGTAAAAATTCACAAATTTATAAAATTATTTGGATAAAATGGAAATAAATTTTGGAATTATAAGGTTTAAATTATCCAATGATTATTTTTTCACAAATTTCTAAGACAGTAGACTTTTGGGTGAAAATTAAATACCATATAAATATACAGTGTGTTTTATGACATCATAATGAAACAATAGTGATGTAATAAATAATATAAAATGTATCATAGTCCAAATATATGTTTTTAATTTAAAATAATAAATTTTTATGTTTACTTGTTTTATTTTATAAATCCTTAGTGAATCCTCCAAGACTTATATTATATTTTAAGATTTTAAAGTCATTTCTTTGAAATTATGACTCACCTCTACAAACACAAGGGAAATGTTTTATTATCTTCAGCCCATGGCCTTATAAAATAATGTATACCACTCCTATGTTTCATAAAAAATGGTAAAAACCCATGGGATGGTTTTTGGTTTTGAATATTTTATTATGTAGTGTCCAAAACCAAAATAATAAAGAAATCCCACACCTTCCCTATATAAACCCACCCAATCTCCCATTTATCTTCACTAAAACTCCTTAGAGAATGAAAAAACTCATAATTATGCTCTATAAAGTCCTTAAAAGGATACCAAATCTTTCAAGAATCCCCTCTTAAGCCATCGGATTCACACACTCTAGTAAGGGTTCTTTCCCTCCTTATCTTTACCCAAGTTTCTTTATCTTATCATGCCCTTTAATTTTCAATTAATAATGATTGGGTATGTTTTTGCACCTCCAATTACTTTATATTTGATGTATAAATGATGATATATTCCTTTAACTCTCATTAATCCCCCCTATTATCCTTTATGTTCACCCGTTACTATGCCGAAATTCTATAAGGGATCTTTCACCCGCCCCTTTTATCTAGCATCCCTTTTATGTTATGCCTTTTAATATCATTTTACCTTTGTTGGGATATGTTCTTAAATATACATAATAATTTCCATTTAATTTCTAAATGATGATATACCTCTTTCACTCTCATCAACCCATTTTATGAATTTCTATATGATGTTGTTATGCTGTCAAAATTGCACCGTGATTTTCCATGCCAAAATCATTGTATAGTGAATGCCATACCCATTTCTCTATCAAGGGTATTAAAATTTATGCACATATTCTTATTTATTGTGGATATATATAAATTTATTCCACATTTAATTAATTGTTTAATAAATATTTATGATTAATGAATCCTTGTTTTACGATCTATATGGAACACTAAAGCATAAAAATGAAATGATTATGAAGGGTGCACCCTAATAGTGCTCCAATGCATTGGGTAATGTTTAGTATAATGTTACGTCTTGTGTAATGAGTTTTTACTCATTAATCTTCATGTGAAATTAGTTTTGAATCATGTTACTTCATGATCAATGAGCTTTTCCTCATGATCATTTATGTGCAATGAGCTTTGACTCATGCTCTTCCATGTGCAATGTGACTTGACTCATGCTAATATCATGTTGTATGTTGTTTCCACATTTCCAATGTTATGATTACCATGATATATCATGACTTATTATTCATGTTCCTATATGATTCATTGATATTATAAGTCTAACATGTTTTATTATCCTCATATAATTCCATTTTTATTCCATTATTGGGCTCTATAGCTCACCCTTTTCTTATATACGTCCTCACGTTATCCCATGAATTATCAAGTATGAAGGAATATTTTGGCCATGTAAAAGAAATTATCAATAAATATATTGATATTCATGTTTTAATTTGTTATTTAATGTTTCTAAACACCAAATACACGAGATACTATGCACACAGTCTTCTGGATATTATGGGAAAGTATTATATTCCATAGATCATTTTCATCCTTGGTAATAATATAACATGAATTTTAAGGTTATCTAATTTGAAAAAATTTCCCACTTATTCTTTCACCTCTATAAATGAAATTTACATACATTTAATTTTTGATAATTCATGATTCATTTAAAAAAAATTAATTTACCTCATCACACAGTGGGATAACATTGAGTAAGACATGGTTAAACCCTTCCGAAAACAACACATCTTCATATTTGAGTCATTTAGACTCAATTTTTTTCGGTCAAACACCTTTAATCCTCAAAGAACTGTAATTTATGAATTTTATAGATCTAAATTCATATTGTTAAATGTATTTACATGTTTTTTTGTCTACATACATTTGTTAAGAGCACCAAAAATCTATAATCCAAGGTTATCCATTCTTGTTTAACTTTAGTGCAATTACACTATGAATAAATTCTGTTTTTGATTCCATTTGTCATCTCCTTTACTGTTTTATTTGTAGAAAAACTATCCAAGGATATTTTTCATATATCACGCAAAAAAATTCCCAATTTATTTACATCTTATAAATAATTCCTTTAAACATTCAAATCTATTTTTTGCAAGCACACTTGAAGATTTTTCCCCTTGATTCATGTCTTTTCTATGAAGGGACTTGTTTTAAAAGTATGGGTATGATTTGTGGGAAAAATACCACAATAAAAAAAATTCACAATGAATGTAAATATTGTATTACATCCATAATTATATCTAGAAATTTTCATCTTCATTTTCTTACCTTTAATAAATACTTCAAATATTATATTGAAAATTTTTCAAGGAGGTTGATTTTTGTATAAGAAGGATTATAATAATATATTCTACCCCAGAATTTTATAAAACTTGAATTAAAATCTAAAATATTATGAAAATATGATTTAACATTAAGATAAATTTATTAAATATGTTTAACCTGAATTGATGTGATATCATTCTCAGATATTATATATGATTGATCCTTTTCTTTAACAAATTTCCTAAAGTAAACATTAACAGTATTTATCAAATGTTTAACTATAATAATATTTTATTCCATCTTTCTAGTTTATTATTCTTTAATAATAAGTTGTCCTTCAAGACTCATCTTGATATTTTCATGATTGGAATCCTTCAACTTGAATTTTCTAAGTTCTTTAATGAGCTCGGTATCCCCTATAAGAAATTACCCATTTTCCTCACATTATCTATGATCACAATTCTTCATTTTTTTAACTATCCCTTTAAAATTAGAATTATATTCAAGAAAAGACTCTAATTTATACGAAGAATTTGTTATATATAAGTATCTTGACCATATTATTTAAAATGTCCTTCCCCAATCTAAATCTATTTGGTGGTACCCAAACTAGGGGAGACTCTAATAAGCCACCAGAATTACTCCCAATATACTAGAGTTTGATGAATAGTAGAGAGGGTTTTAGGTAGTATCATAGGGATAATATACCTCCATATTAGAGTTCACAATAACAAGAAAATAAATCCAAAATCATCCAACATAATAAAAATTAGTGTGCATGGGAGAAATAAAAAATAAAAGTTCTATAGGAAATTAAAATATATAAGAATACAATCATATAGAAAAACTAGCTTCCCATCATACCGAAAATATGAAAAAAAAGAAATAAAATAATAAGTTAAATGAACAATAGGCTCTATTGTATCATCAACCCTCACCTCATCCCTATATCCAATATTTTTTGAGATATACCACCCAATTCAACCACTCCATGCCTCTTCTCAACTTGGACCTATGATTAGTGATGTATTATTAGGTACTCAAGTTCCATGGATGCCTGAACAGGGTGTGAGTACAACTTCATAAGGTACCACAAACAGGTTTCCATATATCACCAATGAATGTAGTGTATACATGTGATATAATCAAAATAAAAAAAATCCAATACCTATGAAGGGTAAATAAATAACCACTATCAATCCTCATATTCTACCATTAAACCTAGTATCATCCTAAAGCTACTTTATCAATTTCAAGGGTGTCTCTAATCATATCCTACTATAAAATCTAGCCCAAAAACTATATAGTATAATGAATAATGATTTTTTTTTGTGGGATACCTCACAAAATCAAGTCATAAGGCATCATCCGTGATCCTTTAGATGTAATATCGAGTTATACATGGTCATAAAATATCATAATCGGAATCTAGGGGATAATATTGGGTATTATATTGTAATCGTGCATCATTTACAAACCCCAAAAGGTAATCTTGAGTGTTCCATAATAATAAAGTTCCCAAATGATCCTGAGGAGGTAATCATAGGAAATCAATCATCATTAGGTTTCATCACCAAAACCTATGAGGTCATCTTGATCATTCTATAGTCATCAAGCATCATTTCCAAACCCCAGGAGGTAATCGTATGCATTCCCAACCCATGAAGAATCATCAGTGTAACTAGGAGGAAATCTTAAGAGTTATATAGTAATCAATCGTCATTACTAAACCTTGGGAGGAAATCCTGAGTGTTATATAGTCATCAGGCATTATTATCAATTACTAGGGGGGTGATCCTAGATAATCAATCATATCAGGTATAATTTACAATTTCTAGTGGGATGACCCTCTATAATCTTTAATATCAAGTAAAACTCTTTATTTTTATAGGGATGTCCCTAGGAAATATTCAACATCAAGCGCATCATAGATTTAGGTTCTAAGGTGAAACCTACAATCATCTCTACCCAATTTCCCAACACACACTATATAGGGTCAACATCATATATGAGAACCTATTGGGGTCCCCTAAGACACATCACAACCCAATACACCCTTTCATGGGTTCCACTGTACCATACTCATCTCTTGGTTTATCACCCATCATTAAGGGGTAATATACCATTTAATCTTATCATGGTCATCATATGGACTCACTTGCCTCATTAGGGAAGACATATTATCATGAACTAAGAAGATGTCCTAAGACCATCTCACATCCTAAAGAATTGTTATTTTTTCCCTCACCCACCCAACCCATAAAAATAGTAACATCTTTGTAGAGGAGGATCACTCACCCCACACTAATTCCAACAAGCCTAAGGTCTTTAATGCATATCAAGGAACACATATATCCTATTTTGTCCAAGTACCCATCTACACGCTGCTCTACAAGGAGGTATCTAAGTATGATATACTAAGGGTCATTGTCTTCATCAATTTAATTTCCATTTAATTTAAACCCATCTTAGCCCATGGGTCGCAAGATATACAATTATGATCATTCCAAAACCCATGATCCCTCGTGATCTATGGAACTTTTTTTATTTTAATCATAGTAATCCATTTTTAAATTAAATAATACATTTTAAACAAAAGGTTAACCTCCTTTAGTGGTGATACCACATATCATATGTCATCAATATAAATCATAATATCACAGGGAATTCATATGAATAACCTAACTCAAACAAGTCATTTACCTTTTCAATCTCATCTTGATGTCTTTAACCGAGCATATCCAAGTCCATCCAGCCACTGACCTTCCTTGTGAGGCCCTAACTCATACCAAAACATCCAAAAAAATTGATTATTAAAACTTAATTTAATTAGGAAGAAATTCTTAAAATAATATCTATCACCCATTCTACACCCTCCCAACTCCTAAATAATTAATAATGGAGTGTATTACACTCCCAAAACACCCCCAAGCCTTAGAAACATAAAATTCCCAATTAACACCACTGAATCAATATACAATTCACCCCCAAATGTTCCAAAAACCCTAGTAAAAACAATATCAAGACATAATTTACTAAAACTATGAGAGACAACCTGTAGATAGAATCTAGGGTCACCCTATATGCATGATGAGAAAAATCACCCACAACCAAGATGATTTATATCCCAATCTAGTGTAAATTTCCAAAAAAACCCCTAAACAAAACCAGCCAAAATTACCAACCAACCAAAGAAACAAAAATGGATAAGATAACTTACCTGAATCCACTACGAAATACACTAAGAAACTCCCTAGATCAATGGAGTGAATGGAGAAGGAAGGTATAGTTATCTGAATCATCCCACATGTGCTCTGTTAGACAAAAACAGGTGGAGGGGGGAATAACCCAATTTATATATTTTTTAAAAACTACTCACATAAAATTCATGATTTGATCCTATGGTTTATGCTATGCACTGTTAAGGAAGATAGAGTATCACTCTATGATGAACTTTCATGGAATGAACCATATGATCATGCCCTAAATGGTCTAATTTTATAGTTTTTTAGTAGTTAGGCCACATGGCCTTCCTTCAACGCTTTATTAAACCCATGGGTCTACACCAAAGCCTTTAATCCCATCTAAAAACATATATTTATAACATATAAAATTTTAGAACCTCATTTTGAGTCTTGATTATCAACAAAAACATCCACCAAATGAAAAATTTTAATTCCCCTAAAATTTTATAACCCATTCAGATATGAAGTACTAAAATTTCACCTATATAAAACACATCATCCCAAAGAGGCCTTTTCAACCACCTACTCAAAATCCTAGGCCCACTACGGTCTCAAATTCACGATCAACTTGTCATGTTCCATATTTGAAATCTAAATAATCATCCATTGAATAACTATAAACATGATTCACACTCTCCCTAAAAAATTGATCAATTTCTTGCTTCCATCATCAAAACACCATGAATATACATACCCCCATATATCTATGTAATACACTATAGTGGAATAAAAAAATAATCATCTATAATATAGAGTTCCCCATCATAATCTTTAGCTCATAATGAATGATCCCAACCCACAATTCTCCCCACTATTGGAACTAGATACTAAAACAAATTTCTAGTGTTCTGAAAAATTTCTCAATGATTTTTCTATCCTTCCACACCCCATCACAGAAAAAAACACTGGTAAAAATTTGGTACTTATTCTAATCTATGATTCCAAATTGAATCAGATATGTCGCTACTACCCAGGAATAGGTAACACATATGTAATACATTCTTTAAATGGTCCCAACAAAACATTAAAATACCCTCTTGATACTGAATATGATATACCCTAAACCACCATACCATCTTGCATTTATTTCTCAAGAATATTTGTCCCAATATACACCATCACTATAATTCACCACATGATTCAACCCATGAGTCATTTCATGAAACATTGTTCACCCCCTAAAAAATTTCAAAAATATCTATCCACCCTTTGAACCCTATAATGAATCACTATCCACCTCATGAACCATGTCATGAACCATGATTTACCTCACAAAACATGTCATCATTCATGGTTCAACCCTAAAATCTCCCTTTGATTACATCAAGTTCTTCCTGAGCATGATGCTAACACATAGATTCCATCAAACATTTAATTTGAATCCAAAATATGGTATTTTCCTGGGACTAGATAAAATTGGATTTAATTGACCCCCGACATCATAGTTTAACATAAATTACCTAAGGATTTGTCCTATCATGTCCAAAAACCTTAAAAATAGGGTAAGAACTCCTTGGGAAATGCTCCATCTATTAACACATGTAAGGACTGGATATAGTTTTCCTTATTATAAATAAGCACCATCGAATAGAACATAAGCCATTATATTATTTAGACTCATGATAATGTCATCTATGACATCAATTAAAATTTGAATCATAAGAAAATTAATTCCCTCCAATGGCCAATGGTGTACTCCCCACCATAAATCTTACCTTATACCACTCATCGATCACCACCTCAATATGTTATATCTCCAAAAGTGTGTTGATCCTCTACATACACCCTCATTTATCCAAGGAAACACCTATCTATGATAAACCTATTGATCGAACATTCCATAAAACCTAATATATTTCTGTTGTATCCTCCACCATAGAGGGAATATTTTCACTATCATCAAAATCCCAGGGAAATAATGACTATAATATCTCAATAAATCCATCAGACAATAGCCCATATATTTATATTCAGCAATAAATAATTCAATAGTTTTAGTAATATCCAATGTGTTATACATTTATATCATCTAAATAAATGGATTTACCCTCCCATACCACCTGATCACTTAACCAAAATCATGATTAGTTATTTCTATCTCATCATATCTATGATCACATGCCTAAACCACTAACCTTGTTGCATGATGTCTCAATCTTCTATCCAGAAGAACCATTGATGCTCCTCTTCCAAAACCGTAAACCTTACAAGATCCGTGATCTATCTCATGATCACCCACCATCACAACATTGTTTCCAAAAATCACTAACATTTATCCATGCTCTAATTTCCTGCCACTTAGAAATGCTTCCAAAATCAGTAGGTAAATAATTTCACTGATACTTCCTTCAAAATAATACCTCAATATCAAATAATTAACACTAATGGTTATTTATTTATAATAATCCAAGGCATCTCTATGACTATACCATATCCCTAGTAGCACCTATTGTATATTAGTATTAAGTAAAGGCACTCACCCATTTTTTCAATGTTCATAATATCTAATGCATCAACGTGCCTATATCCCAAACTTGATAGCATGTCATATGCATCAATCTCATAAATTAAGCTTCTACCCATTCTTCCCTTCTCTAAGGCACTAATAAGATCAGGATAACCTTTCTCTAAAGACCATCATATCGAAAATATCATGTCAAACATAGTACTCAGATCAATAATTTATTGATCCATATCCCAATGCCACTAGGATCTCCTTCATAACCCTTAAGTCGCATATCATATAAATTATAACTCACAAGGAAATATATCCACTTTCATATAAAGTATCACATGAAAACTCATGTTTAAAACTACCCACTCTAGGCTCTCATGTATACATATACTCATATCCTATATCATATTCCAAAACACTGGCTATTAAGTGACCCAAGCTAAGTAAACACATTTATCTCATTATTTTATGTGATAAATCATTCCATATCACAAATAATAATAAAAATCAGAGATCCTATGGTTTAATTTATTTTAAGACTATATAGATAAACTATGTTTTTTACAATTTTTGTGAACATTTTTCCATAATTGGGCCACACAAGTCTCCTTATAGACTTTTCATAAGTTATACTCATCTTTATAACCTTTGTAAATGGAGATATAATAAATGTGTGAGCTCAAATTCACAATAAGGGTAAAAAAGTTGATAATAATTAAATATAATTAGTGATAATAATATGAGTATATTGGAATAATCAAGATACATAAGAATCTTATGCACAAAAAAGTATAGATCATAAATCATGGCATAAGTATAGACATAAAATTATATAAGAATAAAAAGGTGTGTGGAAATATGAATAAATAAACATGCTCTATGAAATAATAATATAAGAATGAGAATAAGTATAAAACTGGGACATATTTCAATAGTGTAACAAAAATTGGTATAGGGAAAAATTAAATTCATGATTAAAAAACTTAAACCAGTTCTTGTGAGAAAAATTAATTGTAACAATGTATACAAAACCTTTAGGAGTCACACATTTTTACTAAGGCTTGAATACAACTAAATCTATTCAATATATACATAACTTTGGAGATTTTAACTTTTAACCAATGCATTTTATAGATATATATAACCCCACCCGTAATGATATATATTTATGATGTAAAATTGATAATCAATCACTTAGTTTATATAATAAAGAACCCATGGAAATAAAGTGGTTTCGTATCCTCTCCAAATGAAATCACATAAAAAACCCATGCATAATTATAACAAGATAAACTCATGGAAATTAAATGGGAATCAAAAGGTATTTGGTGAATTTAAAGGTAAATAATATTCAATGAAGAAAATATATCATATGGTATTTACACCATATAGATAAAAGGAATATTATTACATCAATAAATTACCTAATCCATCGACATATAACATTTAGGTGAACACCATTTAATCAGACGAAGGAAATGTAGATTTTTCAGGGAGGAAAAAATTTAAATATATCTCCCATCAATAATTTATCTAGAAAAATAATATATATAATCTAGTTGAACTACTTTGAATTAATGATATGGAAACAATGTATTCATAAAGAAAATACTTTGGAAGAAAAGTTATGCATATTTACATTGGATGGTATTGAAAGAAAAAGGAAGTGATAGATCATATATTTTATAGAAAATAATTTTACCTAATCCATACATAGAAATAATGTTTACGGTAACATTTAATGAATATCCTCAATCAATCATTAGATATGTCAAAGTACAATTACATAGAAGAAAAACACTATTTTAGGAATTTCAGAAAAATATCATTTTAGAAATAAGAAATATATATGATCCATTGATATCATTTTAAAAGAAATATTGTATAAATCTTTGAAAAAATAACTTATTTTAGAAACCAATAAAGTGTATAAATAAATATTCATATAAAAAAAAGAAACAAAAAGATATATACACGTGTAAAATGTTAAAAAGAGTTGATTTTAACAATTTAATAAAAATGACATGTACAGAAAGCATTCAAATTTTATTTAAAACTTTTAAAAAAGGTAAATTAGTAGAAAATTACCATAATAAATTATTAAATCAAAGATAAGGAAATTTTCAAAATCATAAAATGAGTATGTACATGGAAAAAAGGGAGGTTCCCAAATAAAATGAAAAGGTTTGGTCAGTTTCCATACAATGAGTAAATAATGATCCAATGGGGAAATAAAATATGGATAAAACAAGTAAAACAAAAATAATAACTAGAAGATAACAAAATTATAGGGGTTTTAGAGAGAAATGTATACAATTTCACCCAATGTATTATCTTTCTAAAGAAAATTCCATTTAAAAATGATATTGGTGATGAAACCCTCACGATATTGGTATTTTCAGAATTAATGGATCTAGAGAGGAATATCATGAAATGGAAATTAAAGTCTCATAAAATGAAAAATATTTTATAGGATAAATTAATATGGATTTTAATACACCATATAAAATAAATAATGGGGTTTAATACACATGTCTCATGAAATTAAATTTGAGACAATGAACCACTTACAAACTTACAAACTTTCAAGTCAAAATCCCTTAAAGAAGATGATTTAAAATGAAACATTAAGTTACATAAATATTGAGATGATCATGATAAAAAAAATATTAATAGGTTATACGATATAAAATTCAAATGTAAAATGGTGTATAATACGAAATATGTCTCAAGTGATGAAAATTTGAGATGAGAAACCCTTACCTTGTTTACCCGCTTAGTCGAATGAAATACAAGATACTATATAATAAAAATAAATATATTAATATAAAATTTCATAACCTTATTAGTATCCATAAACTTTTAACAAAATCATTTATAATTCTTATCAACATGTCTATTAATTAGTTATTATATATTTTCAACATTAGGTGTGAGTAATCTTGATCATTTTGAACTAATTTAATAATCATGGTTATGTTATTAATTTTTCTCACTAATATAATCATTTATATATCATAAAAGGTACTATAATCAAATATTTTTAAATATATATATTTTTATAATTTCATTTCATATGTATTTTAGTTATTATTTGTGATGACAGAGTTAGTGATGATCTTGTTTCAGTAATATAGAATTAATGGGTAGTGTTTTATTAATTAATGAGTTAAATTATAATATTAGAAATTATAGAACTAAAAAATTATTTAAATATTAATATCAAATATAATGTCTCTAAATTCATCATTGATAGATATTTATATCACTATTCTTATAGAAGATTATACAAATCTAATAATAAAATGTTACAATCTGTGTGTGAGCATGGTTATGAATGAGATTATTTGGTTGTAATATCATTATAAAAAATGATAATGGAATTATTTTGATCGTATGAAGGTTATTAATCATTATTTTAAAAATTTATAAGCATATAATAAATGAAAAATAATTTTTCACTTATAAATAAGTGACTTTTCCTCTTAATATGTTCATTGGAGGCAGTTTGTTTTATGAAGATCAATTATTGATAATATTACTTATAAAATGAGACATTTATATTTATAATGTATAAATTATTATATAAGTAAAATATATATTCACTTAACCCATTACCATAACCAGCCTTGAATTTTCTTTATGAAAATCAAAACATATCATTTATGGAGGTGGTAGTCCACACAAGCGCATGGGAAACATTTTCATGTTTTTGATTAAATGAGAGAGGAATAGATAATGGTTATATTATAAATATAATAAAATTTAATTATATTATATATACTAATTTGATTATATACATATGGTTATAATAGCTTGGGATATGGGTGGATAAAGAGAGGAAGTTAATGGGTAAGTAATACTTACAATGAGAATTTGGATCTTCTCTGGAAGTACCCTTCACCTATAAATTTTCCAATTGAATATTCAAATATTTAAACTTAGATATTTCGATATGAGAGGAAGGAATGGACATCAAAAGAGTTAAAAACACCCTCTTCTCATTTTAGAGGAAGGCTAGAGAATTCATCAGGGAATACTATGAGAAAATTCCAGACGACTAAAGGAAGATTAGAACTAGAGGACACATTCCCAAAATCAAAAACAAAAGTGGATATCAAACTACCTAATTCTAGATGAGGGGGCCCTACTCAACTAGACCTTAGATCCCATTCAATCTAAAACGCCCAGGATATCCAATTCTAAGTATTTAAGGACACAAATTGATGATATCAATCAATATCATCTCGATGGTAAGACAATAATTCCATGTCAATGTTAATGTCAATGTTATAGAGGTTGGGAACCACAAAACACAGAATAACTCAATATATGAGATCAATAAAGAACATGTGGGGGAATAAAAAAACAAGTGAATATTTCATTTCAAGAGACATCACCAACACTATAATGAATGACATGAGTTCTATTAAAAATTTAAAATGATCAAAAAATTGGGTCAATAATAAGGAATGAGAGGAACTTATATCAAATAGACTGGTTACTATAGATAATGAAATAAATAGAATACCACTTTATTTCATTGATCCCACATAAAATTCCATTAAAATATTCTCTACTGAATGTATCTAATTCACTCTAGAGGACTATGGGAGGATCCCTACAGACTTATAAGCTTCCAAATATGCTTCATTTCCCCTTAGAGATGATAAAAAAATCTATAATTGAGTGTTGATAGATCTTGATAGAACCACTATAAATGACTTCAACGACCATAATAAATGAAGTCCTCCAGAGGTGTGGGACAAATATTCTCAGTGTTCCCTTTACTTTTACACTAATATCAAGAAAAAGGATGACTGCCAGCTACTACTGATGGTGTGGAGGAATCCCACTACTAAGTGATACCACTTTCAAATCTTTGATTATTTTACTACTTACATTTCTTTTTATACGATCCACTAAAGTTTCTACTTTGTAGAGGAGAAATTACATTAAAACTTAACTTTCTACTAGATCCATTTCATTGATCGACTCTGTCACGACCCGACCCTACCCGGGCTCGAGCCGAAACTACCCCAGGCCCGCCTCCAAAGGCCAGGGGGTGGTGACCAGTGCAGAAGGCACAACAACTCGGGGAGGCCTTTGCCTAAGTACCTGTACACACGCACGCAGCAAACTCAATGCAAAAGTGCAGAGTAAAAAGGAAAAGCAAAGGGAAACCGCTATAAATAAACCACAGTGTGCATCGACCTCTAACAGTACAAAGTACAGTGCTGAAATGAAAAAGGGGAAAAACACGCGCCCAACTAAAAAGTGCCACAACCCGGCAACAGGTAAACAAAAAAGAAATAGCTGACGGGTCTCCCACCTGGAACCCGGCCACGACCACCGCACGCGGTCCAAGCTCCCAAGCTCCTACACTCCACTGAAGCCACGCTCCACCTGTCCGTCGTCTGCAAGGGCACACCAAGTGCGGGCAAAGCCCAAGCAGGGGTGAGTATAAAAATACTCAGTAGGGTACCCCGAAGGCTCGAGGGAGCAACAAAAGGAGGTACCGAAGGGTGAGCAGTAGAGCGAACAAGTAATAGAAAGGAGTACACCTGAAAGTGAAGTAAAGAGTCCAGCTCAACCCAACAAGAGAAAGGAAGTAGACTCATCCCGACACAAGGATCTGGAAACGATGAGAAGATGAACTTCCCGTCGAGTCTTCGCTACCTATAGCAGGAGAGTATACTCGTCCAACAACGAGAAGCTAGACACGGAAAGCATGTGGCATACCCAGCGCGTCTTCGCCTCACCTGGAAGGAGAGTAACCAAACCCAATAAGTGGGTGCTAGAACAAGGTATATACAAGTCCATATGCTCAACAAGAAGACCGAACAACATCGTAAGGGGATCTATGTCCCGTATCTCAGCCCAAGAATAGTGTCGCCAACAGTCCCAGACATAACCCCATCACTGATGCCCAGCATCCCGCACGTCTGCCCTGAACCGCAAGCCAAGGGGCTCAATCACAGCACCTTGATACTATCCGCTTTGGTCGGCACTAACTCACCCGCACGGTTTTAGATCGCGTCGCAAGAACGCGTCTCAGTGGGGAAAGCGCCCCTCGTACTTGAGAGTTCTAGGAAAGTCAAGACACACCTCATCACCGACCCGTAAAACCAAGAGTCCCACTCCGGTAACCACGGAGGAAAGACACAGACTAGCCTAGTACTAAGGACTGAGTCTGGAATGCAAACAAATGACCCACTGCCCAGCCCTGCTGGAGGGTAATTCATAACCAAATATCGGGTGACCCACTACCCAGCCCTGCTGGAGGGTAAACCCTAATACATCGTCAGGAGACCCACTGCCCAGCCCCGGTGGAGGGTGTTGGGTCGGAGAGTGATGGCAAGAGGGGGGGTGAATTGCCTTTTAAAAAAGTTTAACAATTTAAGAAAAAGTTAAAGCGCAGCGGAAATAAAAGAGGCAAGACACAAAATTGATAATGGAGTTCGGCCTAAATCCCAAGCCTACGTCTCCACTCCCAACTCAACCGTTGAGAGATTTATACGACAGCTTTCTTTTTAATGGTTATAGCAAGAAACCCACTAGACTTTAAGGCAGCCTAGAAACCTATTACAGCTTTCTTTTTATTGGTTGTAGCAAGAAACCCACTAGCCTTCTTACAGGTAAAGGCTAGCTCACCTATGACTCAAGCCTTTTACAGGGAAGGCTTGAATAACCTCTTCACACATTGAAGGTGGTGTGAAAACCCAAACAAATGGAGGATGAGAGAAAGAAGGGTTTGTATGCACAAACTCAAAATAATGCTCAAAATGATAAAATAATAAAAACCGTAAAGAGGAGAAGTCTTGGGAACCAATGGATTGATTGGTGATGATGAAGAGTGCTCCCAAGCTTCTATGGTGGTGCTCCTTGGTTGTGGAAGTGAGTTGGAGCTGGTGGGGATCCTTGAAGGAATGCGATGGAGGTTCGCCAAATGATCAAAAAATGTTCCCGTGGGCTACTATATTTTCCGGGGCTTCCTAGTCCTCTATTTATAGGAGAGGAACACCCAAATGGCCGTTGGGGGTCTTCGGAGCCGTTGGAGAGGCCTTCAGATCCGTTGGGAGTCAAAAGTACAAGTCTGGTCAAAGCCCAACGGCTAGTTTGACTGGGCACACCAACTGGCCGGTGGTGTCTCACCAGCTGGCCGGTGGTCCACCGGCTGACCGGTCCTGCGCCACCAGCTGGCCGGTGCTCCAGACAGAGAGCAAGCTCTCTGCCCAGGTTCTACCGGCTGGCCTGGGAGCTCACACCGGCTGAACGGTGGCTCTGGACATAAAACATTGCTACTGCCAGAGACCACCGGCTGGCCGGTGGGAATCCACCAGTTGGCCGGTAGACTCAGAGAGTCTACTTTCAATCCTTCTTGGCCCAACTCCTTGGAAACCTTTTTCCTATCAACAAAAACACTTGAAAACAAGTTAGAACAAAATAAGAGTGATTGTGATCATTAAAATACAAGAGAGAGGGGTACAACAATCTTCCCCTATTTTGATGATCACAATCACCAAAACAAGCAATGTAAAAGACTGAAATGAAAGGCATGCTTTAAAGGATAAATTGAAAAGTAAAGCAAAGCATGAGAAAAATATTTCTCCCCCAATCAACCAAGTAAATCTCCCCCTTTGTGATTATCAAAATAGCACGGGGAATAAAATTTGATTGAAGGAAAGGATTGAAAAACAAGATAGAGATTTTAAACCAATTGAAATTTTTGAACTTTGAATTGAAAGTTTTGAATTGAAAGTTTTGAATTGAATGTTTTGAATTGAAAGTTTTGAAAGAAAAACGCAAAAAGGCTTAAACGATCCTAACTCCCCCTAAATAAAAACAACAAATCACCGGGGAGAGGATTTTAGAACCGAGACAAATTTTGGTCTGGAGAGACTCGCTAAAAGTGATTTTTCAATCCAAACTTGTCTTGTGGCGGGTCTTCTCCTATGAAATTCATCGTTAAAGGAAATGGTTTTGGGCCTTCCATACCGGGCATTTTTGCAGTCGCACTCGTAAATTAAGTGCCCGATCTTTTTGCAGTAGTTGAAAAATTTATATTGGGAGCTCCCCCTTACAAAAAAAGTAGGAGCATGGGAAGAGGAAGCTTGCTTGGAATAGCCAAGCCCTTGGGTGGTTCTAGATATTCATTGGGAACCAAGGAGCTTCGAAAGGTTATGTTCACCTTCGGTGAACTTAGCTAGGGATTTCCTTAAATCCTTGATTGTTGATTCCATAGAATCAACATCGGGAAGGTTTTGGATCTTGAGGGACAAGTCTTCCTTCTCTTTGAGAAGTTGATCCTTTTCGGAAGAAAGATTTTGAATTTCTTTTTTAAAGCAATAAATTTGGAAGAAAGTTCATGAAAACCTTCCTCCAATTGATCTCTCGCATGTTAGAGATCCTCGTAAGATAAATGATTGAATGAATTGGAAGAACAAGAGGAAGAGGAGTCGGAAGAGGTTACCTCATGAAATGTCATTAGACATTTTTTACCGTTGTCTTTTGAGGAGGAGGAGGATGAGGAGCTATCACTCCAAGTGGCCTTGAATGCCTTTTTCTTTTCCTTTTGCTTGGCCCTTGTCTTGTGGAGTGGGAAATCGGGCTTATAATGGCCTTTCTTGCCGCACCCATAGCATATTACCTCGGGCTCAGATTTTTCGTCGAGTTCTTCCTTTTGAGCCTTGCGAGATTTCTTCCTTTTGTTCTTCTTCATGAATTTGTGCATCTTGCGGGCAAGGTTCTCGATTTCTGAATCGCCACTTGAAGAGGAAGAAGATGAGGAGGAGGAGCTTTCTTCTTTTTGAACTTTGAAGGCGATGTTCTTTGGAGTTTTGATGAGTTTGCCTTCCTTTTCAGCTTGCCTCCTCATAGTGATCTCGTAGGTCATGAGGGATCCAATGATCTCTTCAACCGGAATTTTCTTGACATCTTTTGCTTCTTGAATTGCGGTCACCTTTGGTGCCCATGAGCTTGGTAGGACCCAAAGAATCTTCTTGACCATCATTTCTGCAGAAACATCCTCACCAAGAGATTTTCTTCCATTGCAAACATCAGTAAAACGAGTAAACATTTCAGTAATTGATTCGTGTGGGTGCATGGTGAAACTTTCAAAATCTTGGCGATACATGTCTAATCTAGTGTCTTTGACTTTGTTAGTGCCCTCATGGGTTACTTCTAAAAGTTTCCAAATTTCATAAGAAGAGGAGCAAGTAGAAATACGGTTGAATTCATTACGGTCTAGCCCACAATGAAGAGCATTCATGGCTTCGCCATCAAGCTCAAAATTGGCAATGTCTTCGGGGGTCCATTTGGAATCATCCTTGTTAGATAAAGTATAGCCTTGCATTAAAATCCTATAGATAGGATAACCAATGCTTCTAAGAAAAGTAATCATGCGAGTTTTCCAATAGGTGTAGTCGGTTCCATCAAAAAAAGGAGCACGACCCAATGAATAACCTTCGGGGGCGAAAGAAGATGAAGCCATCACAATGGATCTTGAATTTGAAACCGGTTAAGGTATTACACAAACACTCCCTCTGATACCAATTGTTGGGTCGGAGAGTGATGGCAAGAGGGGGGTGAATTGCCTTTTAAAAAAGTTTAACAATTTAAGAAAAAGTTAAAGTGCAGCGGAAATAAAAGAGGCAAGACACAAAATTGATATCGGAGTTCGGCCTAAATCCCAAGCCTACATCTCCGCTCCCAACTCAACCGTTGAGAGATTTATATGACATCTTGCTTTTTAATGGTTGTAGCAAGAAACCCACTAGACTTTAAGGCAGCCTAGAAACCTATTACAGCTTGCTTTTTATTGGTTGTAGCAAGAAACCCACTAGCCTTCTTACAAGTGAAGGCTAGCTCACCTATGACTCAAGCCTTTTACAGGGAAGGCTTGACTAACCTCTTCACACCTTGAAGGTGGTGTGAAAACCCAAACAAAGGGAGGATTAGAGAAAGAAGGGTTTGTATGCACAAACTCAAAATAATGCTCAAAATGATAAAATAATAAAAACCGTAAAGAGGAGAAGTCTTGGGCGCCAATGGATTGATTGGTGATGATGAAGAGCGCTCCCAAGCTTTTATGGTGGTGCTCCTTGGTTGTGGAAGTGAGTTGGAGCAGGTGGGGATCCTTGAAGGAATGCGCTGGAGGTTCGCCAAATGATCGAAAAATGTTCCCGTGGGCTACAATATTTTCTGGGGCTTCCTAGTCCTCTATTTATAGGAGAGGAACACCCAAATGGCCGTTGGGGGTCTTCGGAGCCGTTGGAGAGTCCTTCGGAGCTGTTGGGAGTCAAAAGTACAACTCTGGTCAAAGCCCAACGGCTAGTTTGACTGGGCACACCGGCTAGCCGGTGGTGTCTCACCAGCTGGCTGGTGGTCCACCGGCTGACCGGTCCTGAGCCACCGGCGGGCCGGTGCTCCAGACAGAGAGCAAGCTCTCTGCCCAGGTTCTACCGGCCGGCCGGTGGTCATCCACCGGCTGGCTGGTGACAATACCGGCTGGCCGGGGAGCTCACACCGGCTGAACGGTGGCTCTGGACAGAAAACATTGCTACTGCCAGAGACCACCGGCTGGCCGGTGGGAATCCACCGGTTGGCCGGTAGACTCAGAGAGTCTACTTTCAATCCTTCTTGGCCCAACTCTTTGGCAACCTTTTGCCTATCAACAAAAACACTTGAAAACAAGTTAGAACAAAATAAGAGTGATTGTGATCATTAAAATCCAAGAGAGAGGGGTACAACAGAGGGTAGACCATAATTAGATATCGGGCAACCTACTGCCCAGCCCTGCTGGAGGGTAAACCATAACACATCATCCGACGACCCACTGCCCAGCCCCACTGGAGGGTAGACCTGGAATAAGTTGACAGGCGACCCACTGTCCAGCCATGCTGGATGGTAGACCTGGAATAAGACGACGGGTGACCCACTGCCCAGCCCTGCTGTAGGGTAGACCCTAAGAGGTCGTCGGGTGACCCACTGCCCAATCTCTGCTGGAGGGTAGACCCTAATAGCGTCGGGTGACCCACTGCCCACCCTCTGCTGGAGGGTAGACCCTAATAGCGTCAGGTGACCCACTGCTCAGTCTCTGCTGTAGGGTAAACCTTAATAGTCAGTGAGCGACCCACTGCCTAGCCCTGTTGGAGGGTAAGCCCGAGGAAGACGATGAGTAACCCACTGCCCAGCCCCATTGGAGGGTAAAACACATAACTGCTCTGGCCATCTCTACAGGAGGGTACAACACTGGCCAACCGAACACGGAGTGGGTGTCGCGCAACCACCCAACTCCAGAACAACTCTCCCAAAAGAGGTGCAGTGTCTGCTCCAGCACTGGGTGCCACTACCACCACTACCGGCCAATCCATCGCGAGCGAAACCAGGGGGAGACCACTCAACCCTGCTGGTCAAACAACAGAGCACAAATCCAGGGGAAATAAACTCCACCCTGCTCGCCAAACAAAAGAGCACAAAGGGACCCTCTATGCCGCGAGAGGTCCAAGTACTCCAAGAAGAACATGGCACGCACGTGGGGCCCACCCGACGTGTGGCCCCAAGTCAACCCCAACCAAGCGCATGAACATCTCAGGTACGAACCACATGTACCTCCAGACGCTCTCATATACTCCCAGAGTATACCACGTCTCCAGCCCAAGGGCTATCCTGCACACGACACCCAACGCCAACGTGAAGGTGTGACGTAACATCTCCAACTCAAAGGCCCGGGCACGGCCAACCACATCTTGTGAACCACTTACATCACTCTCCCAAGAGTGTGGGCGATCACTCGCCAAAGGTCCACTACAAACATGGTAGAAGGACCGCCACCGGGGCACCTCCACGTTTCCACATTTAAAAAGATCATGCAAGAGGCTCCGCACAACCAAACAGAGCACACCGTTGTAATCCTCGCGGAAAAACGCACGAGATGGACTACCTACACACCTCCAACGGATATCCGACGGAAAAGTCGCCAACACCGCCTCACGCCCGAACGGTATCTCGCGATCCCGAGCCTCAGCCCCGAAAACAGTCGGGCGCATCGCACCATTGCGATCACCTCAGGAAAACACGTGGAAAGCACTACTCACTTGAGTGCAACGGATATCTGGAGAAAAAGATGCATCCCGGCGCACCGCACACGAGCGGTGCCACGTGGGACCCGCAACCCGGTCCCGAAACTCCACGAACGGATCACACTGTTGCGATCCTCTCGAAAAAGTATACGAAATGGACTACTCACTTGTCCAAAACGGTCGCCCGGTGATAAAGCTGGAAATCACCGTCGACTCCCGAAACGGCCCTGGCGGGGCCCGCACCATCGTGCCGAATTACAGCGGGTAGACTGCGCCAACGCGATGCCCTCGGAGAAACACCCAACATCGACTACTCGCACGCCCCGAACGGACGTCCGAGGAAAAAGTCGTGAAACGCCGCCCGCAGCTCAAAAGACGGGTCATGGGGCCCGCGCCTCAACTCCAACCTCAATGCCTGAAACCACCCTGCAAACCTCCGCCTCAACGCCAGGGTTCTAACGCCACTAACGACGTTTAAATCGGAAGTCGGACGCGTCCGCGCCGTCCAAAACAAGAATCTCGGGAGAAATGCTCATCCACTTAAGGACACGTCACGCCTCAGCGATCCCTCGTTTCGGGAATTAAAATTTCCCGAAACCAGCTCAAAACATTCCCCTCGACGCAAGCACTGTGCTGCCGCAGACGGTGCGCAAAACGGACGCCCGTAGCCCGAAATACGGGCGTCCGAAGGCTGAGGGGCAAAGCCCCTTGGGCCGGACCGGCCGGTCCGCCCTGCTTGGGCCGGCCCGCGCCGGCCGGCCCGGTCCGCACAGCCGGCCCGCGGCTCAGCCGCGGGTCCGGTTCACCCCACCGCGGCCAGCTGGCCGCGTCTCACTTCAGCCGACGGGCCGCCTCGCGGCCGGTTGATCCCCCACAGCGACCCGCAAAACGCGGGTCACGGTCGACGCACGGGGGCCGCGCGCTTCGCGGCCCCCCTCTCCTCCGCCTGCCAGCGCCGCGGCCGGCTTCCGACTGCCGGTGCCGCCTCCCGACAAGCGCTGCTGCCGCCTCCAAAGCCCCGGCCGACCTCCCTACTGCGCCGCGCTCCGCCCCGCGTCGCCGCCGTCTGCCGCCATCGGCCCTCACCGGAAACCGGTCGTGGCCAGAAAATTTCCAAGGACCATCGGGAACGATCCGGTGGTCGAAATTTCGATCCGGATAGCTTTCCGGAAAGCTCGGGACGGGATCTACGTAACCACAGGATTTGTTTGGGGATCTAATGGTGCGATTGAGCATAAATGAAGATTAAAATGGGGAAGGGGAGGAAAACTCAAATCCGCCTACCTCGTTGGGCTTCGCCCGGCGCTTCCCGCGCGATACGCCGCGCGCCATCGCACCTTGCCGGAGCTCGCCTCGCCGGAGGTGATGGAGGGGGGAGGAGGGTTTGAGGGAGAAGAGGAAGAAGAAGAAAGGGGGGGTGTTTAAGTATAAATCACTTAAACGCCCGCCCCGACAGCCCCGAACCCGAACTCCCGACGGGGTCGGGATTTAGCCTCCCCTAGGCTAAGAACCACGCTCTGAGCGCAACGGCGGTCTCATAATTTTATTCCGAGACCCCATTAAAAAGTTACTAAACTTAGCGCCTGAGGCTGCCAAATTACAAAAACGCCCCTGGGGCTATTTTTCACAAACGTCCCGCACCCGTGAAACTTATACCTATCCTAGGGTAAACGGCACACTCCGAACTCAACGGTGCCCTCGATTTTCCAATCCGAGCCACCATTTAAGAGATACCAGTGTTTATCCATTAAATGAATAATTTAATTAATTTATTTATCCGTTTAACGTTCCGGGAGCGGGCGAGGGGTCCAAACATCCCGCACCGACAAGTTTTATGTCGTTCCTAGGGTAAACACCCCATTCCGGACCCATCCGTATACTCGGATCCCTGATCTGGAACTCCATTTAGGAGTTATCTCATTTATCTGGCGTTTCCAGTGTGAACGCACTGAAAATTTAATTCCGGCCACTCCAGGGCTCGGAATCGCTCGCTGTCTGAAGGCACTGCTCTGGAATATTATGAAGAATATTCCAAAGTCTTTCTCAGAAAAAACCGGGTCCTTAAATCATTCCCTCCTTCATGCATTTCGTCCTCGAAAAGAAAAACTAGGGAGAAACACAGGGTACTAAGCCCACACCTGGCTTTCCCATACCCAGAAGGACTCACACACAGCTCTGTGTCACAGCACACAGACCAAAGGATTGATCTGTTCTTGCGAGGTCAGCCCATGCCGATGTCGTGCACCCACTCTAGACTTTGGGGTTAGGGCAAGGCGGTAGGGTACCTCGCCTTCCCTTTTCACGGTCTCAAACGACCTGGAGGCCCTCGGGGGTAGCTCACCTCCCCGGTCAAACCTCTACGTTGCATTCCGCGACTGGAATCACCGCCCGCACCTGGAACAAGGCCCGGTGATTACCTCCTTTAGAATATCCATATGGTGAAACACCCAAGGATATCTGGTCACGCAAGATTTCACAGTTGATGTCTCTCAACCAAAACTCTCTTACACGCTCGGAAGCGAAGGAGTCACACCATCGACGAAAGGAAAAGGTCTCACGCCTTTTTCCTTACCAACACAGGGTTACACCCGACGCCCTGCGTCACCCTGGTAACACCTCAAACAAGGAGCAGAGAGAAAATCCTTTCACACGCAGAGCCCAAAAATTATACTGCAAGAAAATAGAAGAGTCGCAAGGGGTACCTCTCACCATCCCATGCCATGTAGGATAGTAGACATCCAAAGCTCGCGGCTGCCCACGGTCCCAACTGTCAGCTCCTGGAGCCTGACGTGGACCCCCTAGTGGTGATGGGAACACCTCGTAACATCGTCTTCCACTACCAGCTCCTCCCGCTCCTCTGCTAGCACCACCTCTCTGGGTACTACTCCGATCACGGCGCTGCCTCTGTCGCGGTGGTGCACCTACTGCCTGCCCGAAGCTCCCAGCAACTCGGGTTGGGCAGTCTTGTGCCAAGTTATCTCGCCCGTCACATGCATAGCATCGGCGCTCTCTGGGCTGCCCTGGTGCCCTCCGGTGCCATTATGGTATACAACAACGGCCCGGTATCCACTCACGGAAGGGCATCCTCAGCTGAGGCCCTGCGCCTTTTCGCCACAGTGGTATATGACCAGGTCTCCGAAACCGGCAGTGGGAAGGCCACCTGCATCGAGGTCCGGTCTTCCAGTGCCTGCTAGCTACGGCAGACGTCCCGGCTTCGTCGCGCCCACTGCCACTACCAACAGCAAAACATGACAGGAAGCCCTCTGTCACCAGCGTCTGCTCTAGCCCCTCGGCATATGTGGAAATGCCCAAGGGTACTCTGACAGCACGAATCTCTCTGTGGAGACCCTGCCCAAACTTCCGCGCTCGGATGTCGTCATCATGGACCAAGTCCGGGTAAAAGCGTGCACGGTCTGCAAAACTAGCGGCGTACTCGGCCACCGTCATCCCTCCCTGCTGAAACTGCAGGAGCTCCTGAATCCGAACGGAGTGGAAGAAGGAGGGGGAAAACTCCTCACAGATCAACAACTGAAAGTCGCCCCACGAAAGCGACGACTCGTCAAGAAACCGAGTCACCAGACTCCACCAATGCCAAGATGATCCACAAAAAGGGGTGGCTGCCAAAGCCGCTCTCTGATCTGTCGGCGTCTGCACAAGCCTGAAAAGGCTAACCACTGCCTCTAGCCAACCCTCTGCTGCCTGAGGTTCTGGCTCACCACTGAACCTCAGCGGTCTCTACCGCTGGAACTCACGGAGCGCGCTCAACCTGCACTCACACTCAGCCTGCTCTGTTAAAGCTGCCTGCTGCTCAACAGGTGGGGGTGTTGCAACCGTCCCACCCGGAGAAAGGGGCTCGCATGATGGGTCCTGGACTGTGGCCTCGTAGCTCATAGGGCCTTCGTCACGAATAAAAGCTGGTATCCTGGCTGGCTATCCTCGCGGAGACATCCTGAATATTATCAAGGAGTGCCACAGTCAGATGAGCATATATGTATATACCAACAACAACAATGGGGAGCTGACTAAAAAAAGACAGTCAAAGACTCAATCCTACATGATGCACAAACAAAATTCCCTGCAACAAGTGTCTCAGCATGCCGAGTCGACAAGCGGGTTATCAAGGTCCTGGTGAATGGATACGTCGGCCGCCGCACCATCACTGGACTCCCTGGCCTGAGAGCCTCTCTCGAGACACGTTAACATTGTTTCCCTAAATCCCAACCAATTCCACTTTTAGGGATGTCCGCACAACGTCCCAAGGAATGAACCACCTCTGATACCACTTTGTCATGACCCGACCCTACCAGGTCTCGATCCACAACTACCTCAGGCCGGCTCCATAGGCCAGGGGATGGAGACCAGCGCCGAAGGCACAACAACTCGGGGAGGCCTTTGCCTAAGTACCTGTACACATGCATGCAGAAAACTCAATGCAAAAGTGCAGAGTAAAAAGGAAAAGCAAAGGGAAACTACTATAAATAAACCACAGTGTGCATCGAACTCTAACAGTACAAAGTACAGTGCTGAAAGGAAAAAGGGGAAAAACACGCGCCCAACTAAAAAGTGCCACAACCCGGTAACAGGTAAACAAAAAAGAAACAGCTGACGGGTCTCCCACCTCGAACCCAGCCACGACCACCGCACGTGGTCCAAACTCCCAAGCTCCTACACTCCACTGAAGCCACGCTCCACCTGTCCGTCGTCTGTAAGGGTACACCAAGTGCAGGCAAAGCCCAAGCAGGGGTGAGTATAAAAATACTCAATAGGGTACCCCGAAGGCTTGAGGGAGCAAGAAAAGGAGGTACCGAAGGGTGAGCAGTAGAGCGAACAAGGAATAGAAAGGAGTACAACTGAAAGTGAAGTAAAGAGACCAAATCAACCCAACAAGAGAAAGGAAGTAGACTCGTCCAGGAATAAGGAGCTGGAAACGGTGAGAAGATGAACTTCCTGTCGAGTCTTCGCTACCTATAGCAGGAGTGTAGACTCGTCCAACCACAAGAAGCTAGACACGTAAAGCACGCGGCATACCCCACGCGTCGTCGCCTCACCTGGAAGGAGAGTAACCAAACCCAAGAATTGGGTGCTAGAACAAGGTATATACAAGTCCATATGCTCAACAAGAAGCCTGAAAAACATCGTAAGGGGATCTCCGTCCCGTATCTCAGCCCAAGAAAATTGTCGCCAACAGTCCCAGAAATAACCCCATCACTGATGCCCAGCATCCCGCATGTCTTCCCTGAACCGCAAGCCAAGGGGCTCAGTCACCTCACCTTGATACTATCCTCTTTGGGCGGTACTGACTCGCCCGCACAGTTTTAGATCGCGTCGCAAGAACGCGTCTCAGTGGGGAAAGCGCCCCTCGTACTTGAGAGTTCTAGGAAAGTCAAGCCACACCTCATCACCGACCCGTACAACCAAGGGTCCCTCTCCGGTAACCACGGAGGAAAGCCACAGACTAGCCTAATACTAAGGATTGAGTCTAGAATGCCAACAAATGACCCACTGCCCTACCCTGCTGGAGGGTAATTCATAACCAAATATCGGGTGACCCACTGCCCAACCCTGCTAGAGGGTAAACCCTAATACATCGTCAGGCGACCCACTGCCCAGCCCTGGTGGAGGGTAGACCATAATCAGATATCGGGCGACCCACTGCCCAGCCCTACTGGAGGGTAAACCATAACACATCATCTGGCGACCCACTACCCAGCCCCGCTGGAGGGTAGACCTGGAATAAGTCGACAGGCGACCCACTGCCCAGCCGTGATGGAGGGTAGAACTGGAATAAGACGACGGGTGACCCACTGCCCAGCCCTGCTGGAGGGTAGACCCTAAGAGGTCGTCGAGTGACCCACTGCCCAGTCTCTGCTGGAGGGTAGAACCTAATAGCATCAGGTGACTCACTGCCCAGTCTCTGCTGGAGGGTAGACCCTAATAGCGTCGGGTGACCCACTGCCCAGTCTCTGCTGGAGGGTAGACCCTAATAGTGTTGGGTGACCCACTGCCCAGTCTCTGCTGGAGGGTAAACCCTAATAGTCAGTGAGCGACCCACTGCCCAGCCCTGTTGGAGGGTAAGATCGAGGAAGTTGATGAGTAACCCACTGCCCAGCCCCGCTGGAGGGTAAAACTCAGAACTGCTCTGGCCATCTCTACAGGAGGGTACAACACCGGCCAACCGAACACGGAGTGGGTGTCGCGCAACCACCCCACTCCAGAACAACTCTCCCAAAAGAGGTGCAGC
This sequence comes from Viscum album, assembly GCA_963277665.1. Taxonomy (NCBI): domain Eukaryota; kingdom Viridiplantae; phylum Streptophyta; class Magnoliopsida; order Santalales; family Viscaceae; genus Viscum; species Viscum album. The sequence goes on along the minus strand of OY728163.1, from coordinate 372,217,770 downwards.
GTGTGCTCCAGCACTGGGTGCCACTAGCACCACTACTGGCCAATCCATCGTTAGCGAAACCAGGGGGAGACCACTCAACCCTGCTGGTCAAACAACAGAGCACAAAGCCAGGGGAAATAAACTCCACCCTGCTAGCCAAACAAAAGAGCACAAAGGGACCCTCTATGCTGCGAGAGGTCCAAGTACGCCAAGCAGAACACGGAACACACGTGGGGCCCACACGACGTGTAGCCCCAAGTCAACCCCAACCAAGCGCACGAACGTCTCAGGTACAAATCACTTGTACCTCCAGGCGCTCTCGTATACTCCCAGAGTATACCACGTCTCCAGCCCAAGGGCTATCGTGCACACGGAACCCAACGTCAACGCGAAGGCGTGACGTAACATCTCCAACTCAAAGGCCCGGGCACGGCCAACCACATCTTGTGAACCACTTACATCACTCTCCCAAGAGTGCGTGCGATCACTCGCCAAAGGTCCGCTATAAACACGGTAGAAGGACCGCCATCGGGGCACCTCCACATTTCCACATTTAACAAGATCATTCAAGAGGCTCCGCACAACCAAACGAAGCGCACCGTTGTAATCCTCGTGGAAAAACACGCGAGATGGACTACCTACTCGCCTCCAACGGATATCCGACAGAAAAGTCACCAACACCGCCTCACGCCCGAACGGCGTCCCGCAATCCTGAGCCTCGGCCCCGAAAACAGTCGGGCACATCGCACCATTGCGATCCCCTCGAGAAAACACATGGAAAGCACTACTCACTTGAGTGCAATAGATATCTGGAGAAAAAGATGCATCCCGGCGCACCGCACATGAGCGGTGCCACGTGGGACCCACAACCCGGTCCCAAAACTCCACGAACGGATCGCATCGTTGCGATCCTCTCGAAAAAGTATACAAAATGGACTACTCACTTGTCCAAAACGGTCGCCCGGTGATAAAGCTGGAAATCACCGTCGACTCCTGAAACGGTCCTGGCGGGGCCCGCACCATCGTGCCGAATTACAGCGGGCAGACTGCGCCAACGCGATGCCCTCAGAAAAACACCCAACATCGACTGCTCGCACGCCCCGAACGAACGTCCGAGGAAAAAGTCATGAAACGCTGCCCGCAGCTCAAAAGACGGGCCGTGGGGCCCGCGCCTCAACTCCTGCCTCAACGCCTGAAACCACCCTGCAAACCTCCGCCTCGACGCCAGGGTTCCAACGCCACTAACGGTGTTTAAATCGGACGTTGGACGCATCCGCACCGTCCAAAACAAGAATCTCGGGAGAAACGCTCGTCCAATTAAGAACACGTCGCGCCTCAGAGACCCCTCTTTTCGGGAATTAAAATTTCCCGAAACCAACTCAAAACATTCCCCTCGACGCAAGCTCCGCGCTGCCGCAGACGGTGCGCAAAACGGACGCCCGTATCCCGAAATACGGGCGTCCGAAGGCTGAGGGGCAAAGCCCCTTGGGCCGGACCGGCCCGGACCGGCCGGTCCGCCCTGCTTGGGCTGGCCCGTGCCGGCCGGCCCGGTCTGCACAGCCGGACCGCGACTCGGCCGCGGGTCCGGTTCACCCCGCCGAGGCCAGCTGGCCGCGGCTCGCTTTATCCGACCGGCCGCCTCGCGGCCGGTTGATCCCCCACAGCGACCCTCAAAACGCGGGTCACGGTCGACGCACGGGGGCTGCGCGCTTCGCGGCCCCCCACTCCACCGCCTGCCGGCGCCCGCGGCCGGCTTCCAACAGCCGCCACCGCCTCTAAAGCCCCGGCCGACCGCCCTGCTGCGCCCCGCGCCGCCCCGCACCACCGCCGTCTGCCGCCTTCGGCCCTCGCCAGAAACCGGCCGTGGCCGGAAAATTTCCAAGGACCACCGAGAACGATCCGGTGGTCGAAATTTCGATCCGGATAGATTTCCGAAAAGCTCGGGATGGGATCTACGCAACCATGAGATTTTTTTAGGGATCCAATGATGCGATTGAGCATAAATAAGGATTAAAACGGGGAAGGGGAGGAAAACTCAAATCCGCCTACCTCGTTGGGCTTTGCCCGGCGCTTCCCGCGCAATCCGCCGCGGGCCATCGCACCTTGCCGGAGCCGCCTCGCTAGAGCTCGCCTCGTCGGAGCTCTCCTCGCCGGAGGTAAAGGAGGGGGGAGGAGGGTTTGAGGGAGAAGAGGAAGAAGAAGAAAAGGGGGGTGTGTTTAAGTATAAATCACTTAAACTCCCGCCCGACAGCCCCGAACCCAAACTCCCGACGGGGTCGGGATTTAGCCTCCCCTAGGCTAAGAACCACGCTCTGAGCACAACGGCGGTCTCGGAATTTTATTCCGAGACCCCGTTCAAAAGTTACTAAACTTAGCGCCCGAGGCCGCCAAATTATGAAAACGCCCCTGGGGCCATTTTTCACAAACGGCCCGCGCCCGCGAAACTTATACCCCTCCTAGGGTAAACGACACGCTCCAAACTCAACGGTGCCCTCAGTTTTCCAATCCGAGCCACCGTTTAAGAGATACCAGCGTTTCTCCATTAAACGAATGATTTAATTAATTTATTTATCCGTTTAACGTTCCGGGAGCGGGCGAGGGGTCCAAAAATCTCGCACCGACAAGTTTTATGTCGTTCCTAGGGTAAACACCCCATTACGGACCCATCCGTACACTCGGATCCCTGATCCGGAACTCCGTTTAGGAGTTATCTCATTTATCTGGCGTTTCCAGTGTGAACGCATTGAAAATTTAATTCCGGCCACTCCAGGGCTCGGAATCGCTCGCCGTCTGAAGGCACTGCTCTGGAATATTATCAAAAATATTCCAAAGTCTTTCTCAGAAAAAATTGGGTTCTTACAGACTCTCTATAAAAGACCACTAAATCGGTGAAATTATTATATATAATGACCCTATCAGTGTCAAAAACATGTCACGATCCCTAAAATATAAATTTTACCAAGAAAATGTCCAGTCTAGACAAAAGGAGCATTCTAAAACCAAGGAATTAGGTGTGCACAACTGTCTTGTCTTTCATGCAACTTTCATGTCACACGCGCATCCCATTTGTATGTAAAAGGCGATATCGGGGATTATATTTTCATGGGTGATCCAGAAAACCAAAAAACATTAAAAAAAATATTTCATGAAACATAATACATTTATTCACAATCCTAAAATTGGAATGAAAATCATTTTCATGAGAAATTTGATGTAAAAGAATTATCTTTTGTGGTAGTATTCTAGTGACAAAGGAATGAGAAGAACAAAACCCAGTTGTGCAAACCATCTAAGTTGCGCACATACTGTCAATCATTTTAGCTATAAATATAACCACATCCCAATTTAGGGATGGATGGTTGTAATTTTAAGCATCATATATCACTCACATAGCCTCTTCTTTCATGACCTCATGCAACACCACATCTCATGGATTCCCAAATGTAGTTAACTTGAATGACTAGCCTTTCATGGGACAAAATGTTTCTTTTCCCATGTTTTGGAGTTCCTTATAAAATTTCCCTTATGGTTAATAGGTTTCATGAAAGATAATATGCTTTCTTGCAACCCTAAGCTGTGTGAATCCGTAGATATTTTATGAAAATATGCCTCCAACATCTATGTAGGGGTTTTCATTTTGAACATTTGGTTCAAAAAATATTACTTGTGTGCATAACTATAGAGTTATGTGAAATTAATTTTGGATCCCTAACTAAATAACTCCATCCAATAAACATAATATCACATATGTTGAGTGCCTAAGTGCCTTGCACCAATTCAAACTATTTTACCTACACCCAAAATTTAGGTGTGACTATACCATCAATGATTGCATCCACTCACTTTACTTCAATCATAGGGTGGACCATTACCTCACCTTTTTCTCATATTAATAGGAACCCTAATTATTATTTCTCTTAATTCTGGGAACCCTAACATCGAGACCCCTGATTTTCACTCCTCCACGATAGTTTTTACGACATGCCCCAACAAGAGGTGCATGAGCAGTAGCCAAGTATGAAATGAATGTGAAATAATCAATGGAAACATCCCACCTTTCCTGGTAGAGGTTCCTTATTCCAGATCTTCTCCTCCTAGTTTGAAATGGTCTCCCTTATTGTAATCCCTAATAATGTTTAACCTCTATGATGTAAAACTACCTAGCCTAATTCCCTAGTCATAAAATGTTAAACTCCATAAAAATATCCTCATCACATGACCTAAAACTGCAACACTACTAAAAAAAGGGCATTAGCGACCGCCATTGGCGGTCGCTATAGGTGGCAAAAATTCCGTCCATAAGCGACCGCCAGGCGGTCGCTATAGGGTGTCGGGCGGGGACCATTAGTGGCCGCTACTGCTACCCGGACAACAGCCTATAGCGACCACCACTGGCGGTCACTAACGCTGCCCGGCAACCAGTCTATAGCGACCGCCTTTGGCGGTCTCTAAACTGGGGAAACTTTTTTTAAAAAAAAATTCATACCGAAATAAATAAATAAATATATATATATTTGTTAAATAAAAAATATATATATTTATATTAATGAAAATATTTATATATATAATATTAAATAAAATATTTTTCATTTTTTTAATGAAATGGATGAATTGTGTTTTTTTTCTTCACGGTGCAAAATCAGAGATATAGAAAGGTAACCTTCATAACAAATGGAAAACAATTTCAAACAGCGTAAACATAAAAATCATCATAAACGATAAACGTGCTTCAACGATCCGAGCAGGTCCATCTATTTCAATCTTCTGCTTCAAAACCTACAATAAGACAAAAAAACAAAACAAACGTAAATTGACCATAATTATTCAGTTATTATATACATATAATAAAATTAAATCTGACATCAAATCATGGTGCTATAATAATTTAAAACCCCCAATTTAAGAAATGTTATCATTTCAGGTCATTCGAAGCACGTTTGCTCCGAATTTGACCGTCTCACGCCGTTTTTGGTGTTTTATGACACCGGAAACGCGTTTCCTGTCACAGTGTTCAAACGACACCTCCGATTGACATTCCGTCTACCCGAACATTTTAAAAATCACACAATGGCTGTTGTCGTACGGTTTTATGGCATTCCGAGTTCGTTCGGGTGGTTTTGACCCCCCCCCCCCCACGTGCCGTTTTAGCGCGTGCGAAGCTGCTGAAAACGACGCACTCGGCTGTACCTCGCGCACCGCACGTCATATGGGCGCGCCGTCTCCTCCTACACATCACGAATAATATTCCTAATGTTTTTGTGTGGTTTCAGGTCATTCGGAGCACGTTTGCTCCGAATTCGATCATCTCACGCCGTTTTTGGTGTTTTATGACACCGGAAACGCGTTTCTGGTCACCGCGGTCAAACGACACCTCCGATTGATGTACTGTCTGCCCGACCATTTCTCAAATCACACAACGGCTGTTGTCGTATGGTTTCATGGTATTCCGAGTTTGTTCAGGTGGTTTTGACCCCCCCCCACGCGCAGTTTTAGCGCGCGCGGAGCTGCTGAAAACGACGCACTCAGCCGTACCGCGTGCACCACACATCCGATGGGCACGTTGTCTCCTCCTACACGTCACGAATAATATTCCTAATGTTTTCATGTGGTTTTAGGTCATTCAGAGCACGTTTGCTCCGAATTCGACCGTCTCACGCCGTTTTTGGTGTTTTATGACACCAGAAACGCGTTTCCGGTCACCGCGGTCAAACAACACCTCCGATTGACGTGCTGTCTGCCCGGACATTTCACAAATCACACAACGGCTATTGTTGTACGGTTTCATGGCATTCCGAGGTTGTTCGGGTGGTTTTGAGCCCCCCACGCGCCGTTTTAGCGCGCGCGGAGCTGCTGAAAACGACGCACTCGGCCGTACCGCGCGCACCGCATTTCTGATGGGCGCTCCGTCCCCTCCTACACATCACGAATAATATTCCTAATGTTTTCTTGTGGTTTCAGGTCATTCGGATCATGTTTTCTTTGAATTCGACCGTCTCACGCCGTTTTTGGTGTTTTATGACACCGGAAACGCGTTTCTGGTCACCGCGGTCAAACGACACCTCCGATTGATGTGCCGTCTGGCCGAACATTTCAAAAATCACACAACGGCTGTTGTCGTATGGTTTCATGGTATTCCTAGGTCGTTCAAGTGGTTTTGACCCCCCCACGCGCCGTTTTAGCGCGCGCGGAGCTGCTAAAAATGACGCACTCGGCTGTACCGCGCGCACCGCACGTCCGATGGGCTCTCCGTCTACTCCTACACATCACGAATAATATTCCTAATGTTTTCGTATGGTTTCAGGTCATTCGGAGCATGTTTTCTCCAAATTCGACCGTCTCACGCCTTTTTGGTGTTTTATGACACCAGAAACGCGTTTCCGGTCACCGCGGTCAAACGACACCTCTGATTGACGTGCCGTCTGCCCGAAAATTTTACAAATCACACAACGGCTGTTTTCGTATAGTTTAATGGCATTCCGAGGTCGTTCGGGTGGTTTTGACCCCCTCCCCCCCCCCCACGCGCCGTTTTAGCGCGCGCGGAGCTGCTGAAAACAACGCACTCGGCCGTACCGCGCGCACCGCACGTCCGATGGGCGCGGTGTCTCCTCCTACATGTCACGAATAATATTGATAATGTTTTCGTGTGGTTTCAGGTCATTCGGAGCACGTTTGCTCCGAATTCGACCGTCTCACGCTGTTTTTGCTGTTTTATAACACCAGAAACGCGTTTCCGGTCACCGCGGTCAAACGACACCTCTGATTGATGTGTCGTCTGCCCGACCATTTCACAAATCACACAACGGATGTTTTCGTACGGTTTCATGGCATTCCAAGTTTGTTCGGGTGGTTTTGACCCCCCCCCCCCCCACGTGCCGTTTAAGCGCGCGCAGAGCTGCTGAAAATGACGCACTCGGCCGTACCGCGCGCACCGCACGTCTGATGGGTGCGTCGTCTCCTCCTACACATCACAAAAAATATTCCTAATTTTTTCGTGTGGTTTCAGGTCATTCGGAGGACATTTGCTCCGAATTCGACCGTCTCACGCCGTTTTTGGTGTTTTATGACACCGAAAACGCCTTTCCGGTCACCGCGGTCAAACGACACCTCCGATTGACGTGATGTCTGCCCGAACATTTCACAAATCACACAACGGCTGTTTTCGTACAGTTTAATGGCATTCCGCGTTCGTTCGGGTGGTTTTGACCCCCCCACGCGCCGTTTTAGCGCGCGCAGATCTGCTAAAAACGACGCACTCAGCCGTACCGCACGCACCGTACGTCCGATGGGAACGCCGTCTCCTTTTACACATCACGAATAATATTACTAATGTTTTCGTGTGGTTTCAGGTCATTCGGAGCACGTTTGCTTCAAATTCGACCGTCTCACGCCGTTTTTGGTGTTTTATGACACCGGAAACGCGTTTCCGGCCACCGCGGTCAAACGACACCTCTGATTGACATGTCGTCCACCTGACCATTTCAAAAATCACACAACGGCTGTTTTCATACGGTTTCATGGCATTCCGAGGTCGTTCGGGTGGTTTTGACCCCCCCACGCGCCGTTTTAGCGCTCGCGGAGCTGCTGAAAACGACGCACTCAGCCGTACCGCGTGCACCACATGTCCGATGGGCGCGTAGTCTCCTCCTACACATCACGAATAATATTCCTAATGTTTTCGTGTGGTTTCAGGTCATTTGGAGCACGTTTGCTCCGAATTCGACCGTCTCACGCCGTTTTTGGTGTTTTATGACACCGGAAACGCGTTTCCGGTCACCGCGGTCAAATGACACCTCCGATTGATGTTCTGTCTACTCGACCATTTCAAAAATCACACAACAGATGTTGTCGTACGGTTTCATGGCATTCCGAGGTTGTTCGGGTGGTTTTGACCCCCCACGCGCCGTTTTAGCGCGCGCGGAGCTGCTGAAAACGACGCACTCGGCCGTACCGCGCGCACCGCACGTCCGATGGGCGTTCCATCTCCTCCCAAACATCAAAAATAATATTCCTAATGTTTTCATGTGGTTTCAGGTCATTCGGAGCACGTTTTCTCGGAATTCGACCGTCTCACGCCGTTTTTGGTGTTTTATGACACCAGAAATCCGTTTCCTGTCACCGCGGTCAAACGACACCTCCGATTGACGTTCCGTCTACCCAAAAATTTCAAAAATCACACAAAGGCTGTTGTCGTACGGTTTCATGGCATTCTAAGGTCATTCAGGGGGTTTTGACCCCCCACGCGCCGTTTTAGCGCGCGCAGAGCTGCTGAAAAGGACACACTCGGCCGTACCGCATGCACAGCACGTCTGATGGGCGCGCCGTCTCCTCCTACACGTCACGAATAATATTCCTAATGTTTTCACGTGGTTTCAGGTCATTCGGAGCACGTTTGCTCCGAATTAGACCGTCTCACGCCGTTTTTGGTGTTTTATGACACCGGGAACACGTTTCCGGTCACCGCGGTCAAATGACACCTCCGATTGATGTGTTGTCTGCCCAACCATTTCACAAATCACACAACGGCTGTTTCTGTACGGTTTCATGGCATTTCGAGTTCATTCGAGTGGTTTTGACCCCCCCACGCGTCGTTTTAGCGCGCGCGGAGCTGCTGAAAACGACGCACTCGGCCGTACCGCATGCACCGCACGTCCGATGGGCACACCGTCTCCTCCTACACATCACGAATAATATTCCTAATGTTTTCATGTGGTTTCAGGTCATTCGGAGCACGTTTTCTCTGAATTCGACCGTGTCACGCCGTTTTTGGTGTTTTATGACAACGGAAACGCGTTTCCGGTCACCGCAGTCAAACGACACCTCCGATTGACGTGACGTCTGCCCGACCATTTCACAAATCACACAACGGCTGTTGTCGTACGGTTTCATGGAATTCCGAGGTCGTTCTGGTGGTTTTGCCCCCCCACGCGCCGTTTTAGCACGCGCGGAGCTGCTGAAAACGACGCACTCGGCCGTACCGCGCGCACCGCACGTCTGATGGGCACGTCGTCTCCTCTTACACGTCACGAATAATATTACTAATGTTTTCGTGTGGTTTCAGGTCATTCGGAGCACGTTTGCTCTAAATTCGACCGTCTCACGCCGTTTTTGGTGTTTTATGACACCGAAAAGGCGTTTCCGGACACCGCGGTCAAATGACACCTCTGATTGATGTTCCGTCTGCCCGACCATTTCAAAAATCACACAACAGCTGTTGTCGTACGGTTTCATGGCATTCTGAGGTCGTTCGGGTGGTTTTGACCCCCCACGCGCCGTTTTAGCGCGCGCGGAGTTGCTGAAAATGACGCACTCGGCCGTACTGCGCGCATCGCACGTTCTATGGGTGCGCCGTCTCCTCCTACACGTCACGAATAATATTCCTAATGTTTTCGTGTGTTTTCAGGTCATTCAGAGCATGTTTGCTCCGAATTCGACCGTCTCACGCCGTTTTTTGGTGTTTTATGACACTAGAAACGCATTTCCGGTCACCGCGGTCAAACGACACTCCCGATTGATGTGCCGTCCACCCGACCATTTCAAAAATCACACAACAGCTGTTGTATTACGGTCTAATGGCATTCCGAGGTCGTTCGGGTGGTTTTGACCCCCCCCCCACGCTCCGTTTTAGCGCGCACGGAGCTGCTGAAAATGACGCACTCGGACGTACCGCGCACACCGCACATCTTATGGGCACGCCATCTCCTCCTACACATCAAAAATAATATTCCTAATGTTTTCGTGTGGTTTCAGGTCATTCGGAGCACGTTTGCTCTGAATTCGACCGTCTCACGCCGTTTTGGTGTTTTATGACACCGGAAACGCGTTTCCGGTCACCGCGGTCAAACAACACCTCCGATTGATGTGCCATCTACCCGACCATTTCAAAAATCACACAACAGCTGTTGTCGTACGGTTTCATGGCATTCCGAGGTCGTTCGGGTGGGTTTGACCCCCCCCACGCGCCGTTTTAGATCGTGCGGAGCTGCTGAAAACGACGCACTCGGCCGTACCGCGCGCACCGCACGTCCGATGGGCGCGCCGTCTCCTCCTACATGTCACGAATAATATTCCTAATGTTTTCATGTGGTTTCAGGTCATTCGGAGCACGTTTTCTCCGAATTTGATTTGATCGTCTCACGCCGTTTTTGGTGTTTTATGACACCGGAAACGCGTTTCCGGTCACCGTGGTCAAACGACACCTTCGATTGACGTGCCGTCTACCCGAACATTTCACAAATCACACAACGGCTGTTTTCGTATGATTTCATGGCATTCTGAGGTCGTTCGGGTGGTTTTGACCCCCCCCCACGCGCCGTTTTAGCGCGCGCGGAGCTTCTGAAAACGACGCACTCGGCCGTACCGCGCGCACCTCACGTCTGATGGCGCGCCGTCTCCTCCTACACGTCCCCAATAATATTCTGGTGTGCGGGGAGGGCTGTCCGGAGTGCGGGGAGGGCTGTACGGGGTGCGGTAGGGCTGTCCGGAGTGCGGGAGGGCTGTCCGGGGTGCGGAAGGGTTGTCCGGGGTGCGGGGAGGGCTGTCCGAGTGCGGGGAAGGCTGTCCGGGGTGCAGGAGGGATGTCGGTGTGCGGAGAGGGCTGTATGGAGTGCGGGGAAGGCTGTCTGGGGTGCGGGAGGGCTGTCCGGGGTGCGGGGAGGGCTGTCCGGAGTGCGGGGAAGGCTGTCCAGGGTGCGGGAGGCTGTCCGGCGTGCGGGGAGGGCTGTCCGGAGTGCGGGGAAGGCTGTCCGGGGTGCGGGAGATCTGTCTGGGGTGCGGGAGGGCTATCCGGAGTGCGGGAGGGCTGTCCGGGGTGCGGGGGGGGGGGGGGGGGGGTGCTGTCCGGGGTGCGGGAAGGACTGTACGGAGTGCGGGGGGCCTGTCAATATTTTCCCTTGATTTCAACTTACTAGATAAAAAAATTTTAGTCACTATAAATGGTCTTGTAAACCTGGACTTATTCTTACTAGACATTAGCTTCCATATTGAAGATTGAAACAACACTTTTTCTCCTACTTGAATTTATCCCTCCTATTTCAGTCTATTATGGATAGAGTTAGCATTCTCTTTACATTGTTGGGTTTCTTATTGGGTTTTGGTCTTAGTTTATAAAACTTTATCATCTCTGGCTTCATTTTTTTCAGTTTTCCCTAACTCCAGGTCAACGTTTTTGGAATACTAGATAGATTTATGATATAGCTCAAACCCAACATAAATATCAATAACAACCCTACCATTAAAAGCAGAAACACACCTCGTGAATATGATGCGTCATGCATGTTCATCAATGACCTCCATTCGGTGGGCTAGGGGCCTACAACAAATAAATATTATGAATATTTTTATATAAAAATAATTTAAATTAAATAAATAAATATAGTATAAACCTGCGTCGTGTGATCCCCTGCAACATCACCTGAACGCACATATTCCCGCAGTGCTCTAACCTCAGCAGCCAATTGCGCATTTTCCTCCTCGGAAGCCCACAGCCGTGCCTCGAAATCTGACAGCTACTGTGTCATCTGAGCAACAGCAGACCGACAACCGCAGCGCGTGACACTACAGAACGAGGAATCCCTGTTCCATAGGTCAAACTATATCCATGTTCGTCCGACCAATGATGCGATGAAAGATCTCATCCCTTCGCATGGGAAGCGGTCGCTGGTCCTCTGGCAGATGTTCTAATTCAACTTCAATTGAGCCTGTGAAATATTTAAATATATATACATATATTAATATAAATATTTTATGTAGGTATTGTTAATGAGTACAAGCACTTACTATCAATGCTGCAACCTCTAGATCATTGCGATCACGAGTCCTCAACCACACAGAAATTTTATCAGTTGGTGCACCTTGCTCCAGCAACTATATATGAATAGAATATAAAAACAAAACCGTATTAATTAAAAAAATTAAAAATGAATAATAAATACCTCATGTCGGATCTGAGACACGTGACGAGTCCTGAGCCTGTGAGGTGGTCCCTTCAACACTCGATTCTCAGAATGGCGTGTAGACACCTCCTACATTCAATTCATTCAAATATCAAACAAATCACACATTCTTGAAAATATATATACCAAAATAAATATACAAACCGCAACACCCTCAGTAGACCAATATGCAACTAAATCACGCCACTGATCCAGGAGGACACCTCTCGGGACTTTTTCTAGAATGTCTGGGGCACCCACATTTGGTACCCAGTGGTCCCTCTTGACTTTGCCTTTATAGTCTTTCCACATCTTACGGAATTTGCTCATACACACTGGTTGAAAATCATCGGGACATACTTTCAAATTTTGCTATTAAAGAAAAAAATAACATTTGTTATTGCTGATTATACATAGGGAATAAATTAAAATGGTCTTCATACCTGAACCTCCCTCCAAAGACGATCTAATTTGTCCTGAGGGATAGAAGCCCAGTCACGCGTGGTCAATGGAAATCGATGTGGATCACGTATGATATGACCCAACTGACGAATAAATACAAGGGAATTCTGTCCCAGAGGATGAAATACCTCATCAAATGAAACATCAAAAGTCGTGTTGGAATTCCATGCTAATATGCCTTGACCAGGGCCTCCCCTGCGAGAGGAAGAAGCAGTCGAGTCTGATCCTATTGAAAATAATTTTATATACAAATTGAAAAATGTTATAAATATATATATATATATATATATATATATATATATCTGTTTATTAATTACATAAAAAATAGAGACAATGACATTCCAACATACCTCAACCCTGAGACGTAGATTTCTCAGATGGATGATGTGGATCTTCTGCCTCTTCCCCTGACATGCCTGTAGTCATGAAAAACATTAGTAATGGGACTATCCAATGTGTCCAAATGATAAATTGGACTGTTTTTAAAAAAAATCAAACTTGTACAGTTGTTAATCAAACAAAAAAGGATTGAATAATTAGTTGGGAATGGATTTTAAAAAATCATAAAATTCACAAAACGGATATACAAATTATGTACAAAACCAATCAATGCATAGCCAAATTTCAAATTGAATTAATAAAAATTCAAGAAGCACATGAACCAAATGAAGAATACCTCAATGGAAAGATACACCGATAATAACATCAACATAACATGAGTTAAATCACCCTAAATATTTATAACTGAATAAACATCAAAAAGTGAGGATTAAACTTACAAGGATTTATAAAATGTTTACATAATTTATGATATCTTAGGATGAAAAGTGGGAAAACAATTACACCTTTCATTAAGCATGAAAATCGACCGTTTCTCCTTCAACATCCACTCTGACCCAATAAATATCTTCTTCACATTGAACTACGGTATGTTGATCAAGTTGTTGGGAAACAAAAGGAATAGTCTCGGGTTCATCTTGTTCAAATACAAACACTCCTCACCGAGACATTTTGACAACAACTTGCCAACTTGGATTCAAAGGCAAAGTAACAAAGAATACTTGTTCCTCTTGTGATGTCAAAATTAAAGGTTCATTATCAACTCGTTCATTTCTGTATAACATATAGTTAAAATTCACCAATGAAAATTGATATTGATCGACTTTACATCCACACACTGGATCAATCCAATTACACTTTAACAATATGTACTTCAACCCGTGTGTATATACAACTTCAATGATGTCTATCAATTGACCATAGTAATAACCAAAATCGACAAATAGACAACCAATGCCACTGTTTTTTGTTGCTCGTTTGTCGTCAACATCTTTAATGCAAAATCCAAAACCATTAGCATCTATAGATTTATAACGACAAGCCATTATAGATGGACCCTCAGCCAGTTGGATAAATTCTTTAGTTAGCATGGGGTCCCCTAACTCCCTCAGCTTATGAACCTACATAATTCATAGAATTCAATAATGATATATGAATAATGAAATTAGTATAATACTTCACTCATAATGAAAATCAATTTATACGTACATAATCCTTGAACCAATCATGAAATGACGCATAATGAGAATGTTGAATTTGCAACTCAATCGCACGATACAACTCTTCTTTTATCCCATTAATGTGTTTTCTTCAAATGATGACGCAATGCTTAAATGATCAACTTATGTAAAAAAAACATGTAAAAGTTAAACAATAAAAGTGATAAGATACTTACTGCATTAACGGTGCAACTGATGGAGTATTGAACAAGATATATCGATGCACTTGTATCCACTCGATGTTGTCCATATCATATGTGGTTCCTTCTCCAACTGGACCATCCTGAATCCAAGATGGCTTATCTAATTTTGTTTCAACATCTGTAAGATATTCTGCACAAAAATTAGTACACTCATCCATCAAATAACCATTGGCTATTGATGCCTCCGGACGATCTCTGTTGCGTACAAATCGTTTCAATGTACTCAAATACCGCTCAATAGGATACATCCACCTGAATTGAACTGGACCAGTAGCCATTAATTCTTCAGTTAGGTGCACTATCAAGTGGACCATAACATCGAAAAATGAGGGGGGAAATAGTTTCTAAAAGTGACAAAGTGTAAGTACAATTCGGTCCTGTAAACTTTTTAAATCACTCATTCGTTGATTTCTTAAACAAAGCTGTCTAAAAAAATTACTCATCTCAATCAATGGCTGAACAACATTGGGGGATAAACAATCACAAATGGCTATTGGAATCAACTGCTGAAGTAGTATGTGATTGTCATGACTTTTCAACCCTTGCAATGTCTTGCTTGTCAGATTCACACACTTTGAAATATTAGAAGAGTAACCATCAGGCACCTTGAGCATCTTCAAAATGGAAAGAAATGTATCTTTCTCCTTTGTAGTTATCATATACTGTGAAGCAGGCATATATTCCTTGTTTCCCTCAGCTAATTGTAAATGAAACTGTTTCCTTAAACCCATTTCTTCCAAATCATGGCGTGCATTAACATGGTCCTTTGATTTCCCACTGACACCTAAAATGGTCCACAATATGTTATCACAAACATTTTTTTCAATGTGCATGACATCCAAATTATGCCTCAACATGTTAGTTTTCCAATACGGAAGACTATAAAAAATACTTTTCTTTTTCCAATTGTGACTGCGCTGCCTACCCACAGCTCGAATATTACGTACCGGAGGAGCCACCAAATCCTGAATTTCATATACCATGCAGATGTTTTCTTCCTCAATTTGCGATAACATTTTGACTCCTGTCATGATCTTTGGTGTTGGGCTGAACTCTCTAGAACCATCAAATGCCACATTGTCCTTTCTGAACCTATGATGAGGGGGGAGAAAACGTATGTGACCCATGTATGCCCATTTTTTGGAATGCTTAAGCCATACAGATTTTTTACTTTTGTTGCAACAAGGGAAAGCAAATTCCCCTTTCGTACTCCAGCCTGATAAATTTGCATAAGCTGGGAAGTCATTGATTGTCCACAATAAAGCAGCCTGCAGTTTGAACATTTCATTCGTTTCACAGTCATAAGTCATCACACCATTGCCCCAAAATTCATTCAACTCATCAATCAATGGCTGAAGGTAAACATAAATCTTATCCCCTAGACTTTTAGGTCCATCAATAAGAGTGGAAAGTAATATAAATTGTTGCTTCATACAAAACCACGGAGGAATATTATACGGAACCAACACCACGAACCATGTGCTATGAGTTGCACCAACCATAGTCTTGAATTGATTGAAACCATCCGATGCCAATCCCAATCGGACATTACGAACATCTTTGGAAAAGTCGGGATGTCTCTTATCAAAATCCTTCCATGCATGAGAGTCTGACGGGTGGGTTAATATATCCCTTTCATGAACTCTTTCTACATTCCATCTCATTAAATTAGAAACTTTAGATGACATAAAAAATCTTTTCCACCTTGGTTTAAGTGGAAAGTAACGCATTTTCTTTACGACAATCGGTTTCCCCTGTATCACAATCTGACTTTGATGAGTCTGATTTCCCCTGTTCTCTTTCCACCTAGAAGCACCACAAACTGTACAAATATCCAAATCGGCAGTTTCCTTTCTAAACAACATACAGTTGTTTGCACATGCATCTATGGTCTCATATGTAAAACCTAAGTTCTCTGTCAGCTTACGAGCATGGTAATACGACTCGGGAATCTTAGCATCGATAGGAAGAACCTTTTTCAATAACACCAACAACATGTCGAATGATGTGTCTGACCAATGATTCAAAGTCTTCAAATGCAACAACTCCACGATAAACGACATTTTATTGGAAGAAGTACATCCAGGATATAATTTTGTTTTTGCATCATCAATTGCTTCATAAAACCTCTTCGAATCAAGATCTACACCAGAGCGAAGATTTATCTCACCAGTCTCAAGATTCTGGATGTCAATGCCTTCAGGATCCAACCCACGTACCATTTCAGTAAGAATTTCATGCATTGGATTATTCATCCTTGCATCAACATCCATCTGAACTGTATCCATATTTTCACAATGAACATATTCTTCTCCATGACAAGTCCAACTCTTATAATTTCTCAGAAATCCATTAAAGAATAGGTTCTCCCTCATAGTATCTCATGTGAATTGATATATGTTAGCACATTTTCTACATGGAAAACTAATGTAGTCACTTTCAAATCCTCTAGTGAAGTCAATAAACTGTATAATGCCATTGAAATACTCTCTAGACATTCAATTTGGAAGATCAATCCAACTCTTATCCATAATAAGATCCCTATAACAAACATTTACACAAAACATATTACATTTTCATTTTTCATATCAAATATATTTAAAATAAATACTAAATAATTGTTTGTGAACCAGTTATAAAATAATAATGTAAGTGAAATCCCATGTCATACCTGATTGCGCTACAAACCTATAAGGGAGGGGAGCTGAAGGTGGTGCTGCGAGGGAGAGGAGAGGCAGTGGTGGGGAGCCGGAGCCGGAGCTGGTGCGGCGAGGGAGGGGACGGTGAAGGAGGGGATGAGTGGTGGTAGTGCAACGAGGGAGGGGATGAAGACGAAGGGGACGGGGTTTTGCGGGGTGCGGGGGGGGGGGGTGTTTGGGGTGCTGGGGGGGAGGGACGAGGGGGTGGAGGGCCGAGGGCGGAGGTCGGAGGCCGGAGGGGATGGGGGCAGAAGGCCAGAGGGCGGCCGGAGGGCTACCCGAGGGCTGACGGGCTGCCGGAGGTGGGTGGCGTGAGGCCCGAGGGAAGAGGGAGGCCGCAGGGCAACCGTAAGGTGGAGGGCGGCCGGAGCTAGAGGGCGGAGGGCTGACGGAGGAGGGTGGGGCCGGCGGAGGGCGGCCGGAGGGTGGAGTGCGGTAGGAGGGCGGCCGAAGGGCTGCCGAAGGGCGGCCGGGCTGCCGGAGGCAGGTGGCGGGAGGCCCGAGGGTAGAGAGAGGCCATAGGGCGGCCGCAAGGCAGAGGGCGGCTGGAGCCGGAGGGCGGAGGGTAGCCGGAGGAGGGTGGGGCCAGTAGAGTGCAGCCGAAGGGCAGCCAGAGGGCGGCCGAAGGCTGGAGGGCGGCCGACAGAGGGCGGGGCTGGCGGAGGGCGGGGCCGGCGGAGGGCGGGGCCGGCGGAGGGTGGGGCCGGCGGAGGGCGGGGCTGGCAGAGGGCGGCCGGCCGGCGGGCGGGGCAATGGGGAGGGCGGGGCACGGGGGAGGGCGCGGAGATGGGGAGGGCGTGACAACGGGGAGGGCGCGACGACGGGGAGGGCGGGGGCGACGGGGAGGGAGGGGGCGACAGGAAGGGCGCGGCGATGGGGAGGGCGTGATGACGGGGAGGGGGAATGGTGGGGGGAGAATTCGTGAGGAGGGAGGGGGAGGGGGTGCTAAAGCCCCCCCTTTTTTTAGGGAATGGTAGAGGCCGCCATTGGCGGTCGCTATAGGTTAAGGGGCTCAAAAGCCCATTTTTCCAGTAGTGTTAACCTTTCTCTATGTGATCAATATGGGATGCACCGTGTATGATCATCATGTTATTCCAGCTTCTCCCCCACCATGGGATGTTCATCATGCTTCGGTTAGCTTCATTGTGTAATCCCCACCCCATTATTCTCCAACATGGGATGATCCTATTGATTCAAGAAAATCTCATGTGTAAACCCCAAACTATCTTTCCCCACCATGGGATGATCCTTCCATATTCAATCATCCCATAGGTGTAATCCCCACACAATTCATCATTAATGATCCTTCAATTATGTGGGCATCCTTACTGTAAGATGATGAACTATATGGAGCAGTCTCATCACATGATCTTAAACCATGGAATCGAACTATGTGGGATTTGATTCCCATCTATTAATGGGGTACATAGGATGACACCATGAGGTTAAATCCTAAAATATCAACACACCTAGGGTTCCACCATGAGGTTCAATGTCAACACCCCAACATCCCCATCAAATATGCATGTCTTCTCCTTGGAAGGATACAATACGAAAAGTGTGATTATCTTCCCCATGTGAATTCACTGAATACCTAAGTGTGGTCATCACCTCCATTGGGGGTACAATCACTTTCATCACCATCAAATCCGTATGTGTGATATCTCCCCCATGGGTGCAAACTCTCTCTAACCATCAACAAATATCAAAGTGTGATAATATTTCACATAGAAACATGCTGAAAAATTGTCTCCACAAGATGTTAAACCTGTAACCAAACTATCTTCAGAAGACGTCAAAACTGTGACCAAAATTTCTCTATGAGACCCTAAGCATGTGAACTAACCCAAAATATCTACTCCATGAAATAAACGTGGGATTCTCAGGGTAAAAATCTCCAGAATATATACACCCCTAGCATCAACTACCTCATGGGTAGCATGAGATGCCTTGGGTTCCGCACCTGAGATAACTCACACATGGGATGCTTCTAAATTCATAAGGGGAAGAATTTATAGATTCCCAAAAAAACTAGTGTCTAGAGATTATTATACATTCCCAACATTACCTTATAATATAACCAAATGTTTCTTCCATATTGAGATAGAAGTGACATAATTAACCAATTTCAACCTTTAGGTGGCACCAGGAATGAATTTCACGAACATTAATTAAATATATTAGGGAGAACCTGACTAGGAAATAAGATCCAAGGTGAAATCTGTGGAAGGAGGAACCAACAAACCATCATCCTATTTTGATCAAAGAGCTATCATAACTAATTATAGTGATAGAAGATACCCTCCTTTAAAAAACAGGAATGTGGGGAAAAAGTAGTGCGATTTGCGACCCCATCAAAAAGAATCAATGGAAAAATGGTGAACCCAATGTGAAATATTATCCTTCAAGTATGAAGACTATTAAAATTTTGGAACCATCATATTTTCATGTCACTAGATCTAAATATTTGGTTCCATGCCCCACCAAATGAGCAGTGGTCCCAGCATGAAACTCACCTATTACTTGGGGGAGATGATTCTAATCATGCTCAGTCAATAACATCATCAAAATAGATATTTTCTATTCCTCCGAAATAATAGATGATGTTGGGGAATTTTAAATTTATTTCCTCGTAAATATAATGATGGGTGATTACATGTGCCTTACATGACTCAACTTACATGAGTTTTATGACCTAACACCAATAGGATTGGGAGAAGGAGGAATATTCATGAAGTAACCCCACACAACTACATCCCTACCATGACAATTGCCATATATATAGATACTGGGTACCCATGACCCATTTCCCCTATAAACTAATCTATAGGAGGTTGATGAATTCCTTTATTATTTGATATAAAAAATATGGGGACATTCCCTCCAGGGATATGGCCCTCCAAGATCTTGAAGCATCGACACCTCACCAAAATTTCCATCCTTGAGGGCCGTGAAGGGGAAAACAACCCCCATTCCAATGAAAAACTACTCTAGGATTATTTCCCTAGAGAATTATGATAGATCAATCACATATTAAAATGAGTTAGGGGATGTTTAGGTAGTACCCATTATAACCACTACTTGAGAACAACTCAGAAGGCCTCCCACCTGGTTGTGTCAGTGCCAATACTGACAAACATCATAGGTAAATGAGAAGATTGATTTCATTTCCACTCTTCTAGAATCGGTCTAGAACACTCGATACTAACACCAGTGGAAAGAATGAAACATTTACCAATATGAGGCATCTTCTTCACCTCCAGTGTCCCCCACCATCGCTAGCAAATGCCATAACATCCCCAAAATTATTGATTAGGGATCCATATTTACCCACATGGAATCAGGACCCCAATGACCTTTTAGGTAGGTTGGGTTGAATCTCGGAATTATGGGAATCACTTTAAGATATCATGGGTAATCCCATGATGAGTGATCTTACCACAGAGGTCCTCCTCATGCCACCAAAAATTAGTACAGAGGCCCTCCCCATGATAAAGTCTTTCCCTATCCCAAAGATTTTTACCCAGATAAGAGGATGGAAAATACCCCTGGGGGCCCTTCCCATGATTCTAGTTAAAGTATGTGGGGTATAGAATCCTAAAAACCCTATAGGATTTCACATGGAGAAATTCCATTTCAACTAAGCTAGGTGTGAGGAAAGAACCACATCACTATCGAACTCTCAGTTTTTGTGGAAATAAATGATTTGTTGGTGGAACTCACACCCTCATAACCAATAATGAGAATCAAATACCATCAACTGGGGCTTACAATCTCTAAATATGTGGTCCAAAAAATTCTCAAATATCTCCACATGTACTTGAAGTTGGAGGATGTTCTGGATGACTTTCAGGGACTCATTGTGAAAATATCTCTCTAGCCATCAGCTTCATTCCTCTTAACCTCTACACTAGATGTTTGAGAGACATTGGGATTTAGATTGAAACTCTCATATGATGGTGAGAATATTTATTATACCTAGAGATATTTTGTTTTCACACTCATGATGAATTTGTGAACACCCCAACCTACTTTGACATGATCTTGAAATTGGCCCCTCCTCCAAGAGACATTCCAATGTTCAGCTGAAAATTGGCCCATGCAACGACCCACATTCTAGGAATTCATCCGGAAAGCAGGTTTGTGTCAGTACCACCACTAGTTTCCGATCCATATCTAGTTGGGGTGTGGGAAGATCGTGAATAGGTTCATCCTCCAATTAATGACAAAGAGGAATTATGGAAAATACTAGCCACCAAACAACAGTCAGTCACATTTTGGACACCTAAAACCATAAATTTTGTCATACTGAAGTCCTTCAATGAGGACTAAGGGGTGTGATTCTACATTAATATCTCGGTGAATAACAACATCCTTTATAATTGTTAGCTGATATACTTGGTAATCCATGAGAACCTTAATTCCACTCACCTATAGTGAAAGATTGTTGACATTAAAATTCTTTTAGTAACTATGTTCCTTGAATCATACTTCTACCACTATAATTTCCATTAGACCTGTATTAAGATATTTACCATGATCTAGTGAGTTAGGGTAGAGTAAGATCAACATATACAGATCAAAAACTGGGGGTAGTATGATGCCCTCCATTTTACCCTGATCCCATGAAAAAAATAGGACTATCAATATAGACCACCCACTGATAGTGAAAGCTCTCCTCTGGACACTTCCATGATGAATGTGGTCATTGTTGACCCTATTTAGGATTAGAGAAACTAGACTTCCAACATAGGTCATGATAGGGAGAATTTTCCCCAATGGGTGGCATTGTACCAAGCAGAAACCCCAATGGGGGCTGTCACTCATCAGTAGAGATTGGAACTAGGACATGGGGGAATCCCCAATGAAACATTTATACCTTCATGATGATATATCAAAATGATAAATTGGCTTGTTGAGCTTAACATTAAATTTGAGATTAAATTAGAAACTATGTTAGAATATGGGATGGCCACTTTGATCGAGGAGCTATAAGGATACAAGAGGTTTACAACCAAGCATATTTTGAAGCAGTTCCCAGGTTGGGAAAATGTAAAAAGGGACCCCATCTCTCCTATAGTTGGGTACCCAATCCTTCTTATCCAGATGCTTATATTTAAAAAAGGTAGACCTGCACATCCAATAAGGGAAGAATCCCAAGGTTACAGTAAATGAATGATGCATGATTCACCCACTCTATTTGATCAGTGTACTTATCTTCCTTATGATCAAGTCCAAAATAAATCCCTAGCTAATGAGCCAATCATGGAACTGGTGACCAAATATACTCACCCAAATGACTTGATATCTTCTCTCACTGCCTTCCTTAAGGCTCTATAAATGTTATGGGAGTAAATTTCACCTGAAGGAAATTCGTATCTAGTATGGGTAGACCAGATACACCTGCCACCAGAATTTAAAAGTCCAATTTTCATCCAATTGTATGTAATGTGTGATCTTCTATAGTATTTTTCTTCCTTTTCCTCACATGGAATCCCAATGTTGGGTAATATGAAATAGTATAAATCCACCAAACTCCAATATTTTTTGCAGACCTTGGAAGGAGAATCATTCATTTAGTATATCAAGTTGGCCCAATGATCTATTGTGGGTTGGGAGGATCTCCAAAAACAATTCCACTTATAGTTCAGATCCACATTATGTAATACCGACATCAAAAATCTCTCTAAATGTAGAAAGATGATTGATGATCAAGTTGGTAACTTCATTACCTAATGTAAAATAACCACGTACTCATATGATATAACACGTTACTGGGAATAGTTTCTCACAATGTGTGTAGATAATTTCAAGGATGAGATGGTCCCTACCCTTATCTTCCTAAATTATCTCAAACGATTTTGAGATTTACCCAAAAACTTTCAACAACTTGAAGAAGCCTTGTAGTGGAACAAACATCAATTTCACCCATTACCCCTTCTAACTCCCACGCAAAGGCCCATGAAAGCAGATACAACTACTACTGTGCATGATGAGGCTCCTAACATTGTTCACATTTTGGCACCTTTATTGAACAAACCTTTCTAAGTGCAGCCCCTCCTTACATAACCTCTTACAGTGTAGCTTCAATGACCACATCCTAATTGAGAGAACATTATCTCAACCCATCATTTGGGGAAAAAACCTGGGTTTCTTTTTTAGAAAGAAGGAATAGGACTTATTCCATAAAGGATTAACATGCCCCAAGTTATTTCATCTTCTACCTGTAAAAAGGGATTTTGAAGCTTCCAGAATGAAAGAGGCCCTTAGAGGACAAACTTATTGTTCATTCTAATCACCTCACATAACATAGGACCCTCCAGAATGTCATCAATGGTTTATTTTTCTTAAAATATTGGCTCTGGGACCTAGTGTATTATGGCCTAGTAAAATTGGGAAACATCATAGCATAGGTGGGACATGTGTCCATGGACCCTGATAATGACAAGACTCCTAGGAGTGGAAAAAATGCCCCTAACTACTGAACATACAAGTAAAATGACTATTTGTATCATAATATGGTCTCTCATTCCCATGGTATTATCCATGCCTATTTGAGTAAATCAGAACCCCCTGTACCTACTATATTTACTCTAGTTTCTGCAACTATATCTATGTTGTAGCCTTCACGTCTCATAGGAACAAGCATCGACAGTATAAGGGGAACCTAAGTCCCTTGTCAGTGCTGAAATCAGTCTATACCCTTAGAGACTTCATGCCTCCCTAATTGGGAGATTCACCCATAATTAATCTATCTTTAGATTGTTTCACTAATAAAGAGATGAAATAAACCTGTTTGAATTTTCTCTAATTAGTGGATCGTTATATGATGGTTAATGGTTAGGAATTCCATGTGAACCCATCAGTAATCACTGGATGATGACTTAGAAGGAGAGACAAGGGACATGCCAGTTGGAATAATATACAGGCTAGTACTCCAAAACCAATTGTTCATGATACTATGAAAATATAATAGGCCTCACATAGGGATCAACAAGAACTACCCTCCAAGTACACTTCTATAGGTATGCCTATATAGCAGACAATATTGGTTGACCATGTAAATTAGTCATGGTCACATCATGATCAACCAAATTCATCTAGGGATTAACCTCATCCATAGGATGCCCAGATATCAGGTGTTTGAAAAAGACCAACTAACTAGTAATAGTGTTCATCAAATACTATACAGGCACCAACTCCATATCCAATGGTTCCCTATGTGCTCCTTGCTAAATATAAAACCTTTTTAGCTGAAATATATCCCATACATGGAATTATTATGTGGTAAAATAGATCATTAGAATACCAGGGTGGCTCTCAATTATTAAATCAGTTGACTTGTCAAAAGAGATGCATGAATCCCTGATCGAATCCTTATATAACTGCCTTCATTTTGAGATTGAGATAGTTACCATCGAGGCCTATTATTTAGGGAAATAAAAATGGGAGGAATGTCGGGAAATCATATAATTTCTTTGAAAAAATGATGGTGTTCCAATTTTAGGGAACATACATCCATTGTATGTCATGGTCTAATTCAATGGAATGTAAATTTTATAATTCCTAGTGGATATTGGATTTGTGATCAACATCATCCTAAAATTGATACTCTATAAACTTGGGCTTGCATAAGTGTATCTGACACCCTATAATAAGAAAATTCAAGGATACAAAAATAGTGTGAAGAAACTATGTATAAATATTCCAATGAACATTAAATTTGATGTCCTAGTAGTGACCACTTTATTTATGGTAGTATCATAAGATACTACCTAAAATTTATTATTATAAAGGCCCTAGATTTATCTACATATAGTTTCCCCCTCTTCATACCACCAGTTCATCAAATACTCCCTTGATGGCTGAGTAAGGGTACCCTAGGATGATGCATGCCCCTTAGACTCTTATGAGGATCGATATTTGGGTTATGGTTACTATAAAAAATAGGGAAAATATATCCTTGATGATGGGGTTAAACACATGAATTCCTCCAGTAACCAAATATTCACTGCAACACATCCTTGGTAAGACTTGAAAGAAATCTTTTTCCTCCCAATTTGTTGATTAAATCCCTTGAAACTGGACCTGGGAGATTGTTTCATAGTCCCCAAGAAGGATTTCTAATAGATTACCTCATACTTTTACACTATAAAGGGCCAAATAGTACCGAAATACCCCATTCCTATAAATTATTGAGAATTTCTCCTCATGGCCACCAATCCACAACATTCCCATTTGTTCCACAAAGTGGGGCTGACTCGATGAAAGTCGAACCACCATCATTACTTAAATATCAGGAGTAGAAATCAGGGTCAAAAACCACATGGGATTAGTTTTCTAGCCTTTATCACTATAGTATCCATGTAGAAATAGTTTTTTTGTGAAATTATCTTCCCCCATTATATAGGGATCCAATGCTCTCCCGGGATCAATGATTTTAGAAGAGTTAACTCCTCTTTATGACCCTCATATCTTACATGAATAATAGGATCTAGAATATTCCCCTATTATATTTGAAGAGGGTATCCCTTCCACTATTTATGAGTTAACTTAGCTAAACCTTGGAATTGAGAAATATCTAAGGCTAAAACTTATCATTGTATCCATGTTGCTAGAGGAACAAGATCAATATGTGGAATTCCAGAAACAACATTGTAAAGTGTTATCCCGGAGAAATAATGATATCATAAGACCTGATCCCAAAGTCACAATTCATTTCCTTGACTTCTTATTGTGTCATTTTGTGTTTAGACTCCTTCTTAAAAAAATTCACCCTACTCATGGTGTCATGGATGAGGCTAAAGTCAATAATATTATTAAATACAACTTCATCATAGAGGTCTAGTAACCTAGGTGTTTGTACATCATTGTCCCAGTGAGGAAGAAGAATAGATAAATTAGAGTCTTAATCAACTTGTGGGACCTCTAACACCATTTACTAAAGAATTATTTTCCCCTTTTGGTAACAAAACTACTCATTAATGAAACTACTGGGTTACTAGAAGTCTCTTTCATAGAGGGTACTCTTGGAATAATCTTATCTGAATGGCCCCTATGGATGATGAATCCACTACCTTCAAGGTACCCAAGGGAACCCTCTTCTACTTGGTGATGGAGTTTGGTTTGAAGAATGGTGGAACCACATTCCATCATGGAATGAACCATATCTTCAAACCACTCTTTAGGAATTGGTAGAATGTTACATAGATTACATACTGGGTAAATATCACCAGTGCTAGTACCATATTAAGGATTTTGGGAAAGTGTTTGACGTCCTCTATTCCCAACACTTAAATATTTACCCAATGAAGTGTGAATTCTATTTAACATCTATAAAGTTTCTCAGATTCATCTTCAAATATAGAGATATCAAAATTGATCCCCAAAAAATTAAGGCTATCAACCAAATTTCTTATCTACACAACCTCTAAAAGTTGTGAGGTCTCCAAGGCTACATAGCCTATATTTTTCAATCCATTGTAAATATTTCTAGAATTTTTTTTACCTTTTATAGGATCATGAATAAATAAACTGTTTAATAGTGGGATGAGGACTTCTAGAGTGTCTATGATTATATTAAGTATTATATTCTATATCCTTTAGTTCTGATGCCACCTATCTTAAGAAAATCTACAGTCTGCTACATGACCACCCTAGAATGACCCCTTGGTTCCTTATATCCCATAAAAATAATGAGGATATGGATAAAACTTATATTATCTCATATGTATGCTCCTCAACATGAATACCAGATACCCCCCCCCCCCCGCATAGAGTTGAGTTTCCTTGTGATAGTCTTCATAGATTTGAAGTTACAATATTACTTGTATCATCTTAAGATACAAAAGGTGTACCATGTTAAGCCACAAAATTACATCTGAAGTCACCCCATGATGATAGGAATATCTTCATGTTGGGTGTTTATCCTCTTGAATTTTGACATAAGTATTTTTCTATAGAAATATATCAAGGTCCAGGCTTTGTCAGATTTCTTGGATGCACATCCATCCCATGATGAAATTCCCCTATCTATTTATTTCTAAGATGAATCCATTATTTTAGTGGATCATGGTAAAACATGTTAATAGATTCATTTACATGGTGCCTCCCAGAGTCCGACTGATAAAAAGGCCCAATAACCCCAAAATCAACATTGTAGGCATGAAGATTATCTTCATCACTCCAATATATGACATTATTCTATACTTTTTCTAATTATCATAAGTTTTTAATAACAATGAGGAAGAGTATTAATATCATATTTTTGTTCTTGAGTTATCCCTTGAGAATGATGTATCCTATTTATATGTGAAGGGAGATTCCAATATGGCTATCAGGAAGATGAATGATGATTACATCATTAGAAATATAAAACGTATTCCCTTGCTGGAACTAACTCATAAACTAATGGCCCAATTACTTTCCCATTGAAAGGTGACTCTTATTCATTAGATGAAAAATGAATGAGATAACTCTTTAGAAATCCTAGTTTCATCCATAATAGAGCCTAACTAGGATAACATGGTCATTTATGTAGAACACTAGAGGCTCATTGCTCCCTCCACATAAGATGATGGAAACCAACATGTATATCAGTTGGCCTCTAGTACTTCTATTCCAGATCCCTAAAATTACCTCTTGGATGAGTAAATGCATGATTATATGACACCTTTTATCGAGTATCTCCAGTACAATATTCTCTTTCCTTATTGAGCCAAGTATGAGTGAATCTGCCAGTGTGTAGCATAGTTCACCCTTCAGAGTGGACCTAAACTTGAGAAAGATCTCTACAGGTGTAGGTTTGATGTAATTATTATTTTTTGCATCCAAGGGAATGATATTACTCCATTCATGCAGGAGGTCCATGCCAGATCCTTTGGATCCCATCCAGAAGGTCTGATACTCTCTGACCAAATTTAGAGGTTGGGGTACTTTTGGACCATCATGGTTTGTGACTGTATCAAATTCACCAAGAGGTATCATGCATTCTAGATCCATGATAAATTTATGCATGAACTATTATAGATTCTCCAAAATAACATATATTCTTTGAGATTTTTAATTTGGTAAATTGATGTTGTGTGTCCCTACCCACCTGCGAAAACTTGATAGTGTAGGTTCATTCTGACTGCAACAGTCTTCTTCTCAAAGTGGATAGAAGTAGTTCCCCTCAAAGAAGTAAAAACCTAGTCCATGATTGAGTTTATGAACTCCCACATCATTCAATTGTTCGGGGTCCCTCACACCATTCTCATGTATAATGGAACTAATTTTTGGGCGGCTAAGTTAAATAAATTTTATGTTATGTTTAACATCCAGTCGAATCACACCTCCCACTACCTAGAATAGGTGAATGGATAGATCAAGACGTTCATAAAACCCATATCTAAAATTTTGTAGAATATCGTGGTCCATAATAAAACTATTTGGTTTGATAAAATACCCAATTCCCTCTATACTAATTGAATGATAACATGAATTTCCACCCTATAAACCCCATACTTTTTTGTGTATGAAACATATATAGTTTTTTCTATTGAGGACTAAGTTTCAACACCCTGGATGACTATTTACCACTGGTAGATTCAAGATAGAATAGAATAATTCCATCTAACTGAGTTGGTATCCATTGAGGAAGATATGCTTCAAGTGATTCATAACTTGGAGAGTCACAAAAACCAGATAGCATGAGAGTTCAACCAAAAGGTTTTCCTCCACTTTTTCCTTTAGGGTGACATGGTACAGGATCTCAAATCTACAATGATGCCCATAAAAGGGATCCAAACTACGAAACCAAGTGGGAGGTACCTTAAATTATCCATAAATTCTACCCCAATAGTGCATACACTTTAATCATCATGGATGGGTAGTGTATCACACCTCCCACAAATTCCAACTTTCTCAAGTAGTACTTCGTGTGAAAAATATGGTCAAAGTTAGATGACCTTAAACTACAACAAACTATTCAAAGCTACATGACCATAGACTATAGCAACATGGTCAAAGATACATGACTTTAAACATTAACAACATGAGAAAATCTATATGACCTTAAATTATAGCAAACTGATCAAATCTACCTGACCATAATTTGAAAAAACATGGTAAAAGTTATAAGACCTTAAACTACCACAAAATGGTCAAGGATACATGACCTTAAAATTAAATGAGATAGTAAAAGATAAAAGTATTTAAACTATAACAACCTCATCAAAGATATGTGAACTTAAAATTTAACAATATGGTTAAAACTGCATGACCTTAAACTGCAATAATCTTGTCAAATCTATTTATCCTTAAACTATAGTAACCTGGTCAAAGTTGTGCGACCTTAAAATTTTGAAACCTCGTTAAAGCTATGTGGCCTTAAACTACAGAAACCAAGTCCAAGAATTATATCCTTAAACTATTTCCAACCCCTTATCCGAGTCCATGACCTTAAAATAGCAGTAATATTAGTCAAAGTTGTATGAATTTAAACTACAAATACCAACATCATTAGCATATGACATTTAACTATTTCCATACCCCATGTAACAGACATTGGATGCATCATATGATTAAATATGTGATGAAAAAAATGTCCTCAACACATGATGTTAAACTATAGCCTTACCTTATGTGATGAACATAGGATACCTCATATAACAAATATGAGATGATCAAATGTCCTCACAAGAAAAGAGACCATCCTTTCAGAATCAGTATCCCAATACAATGAGTTCCAAAACTCTATGTGTCTTAATTCCCATGCCTTATACATAAAAATGACTAGATCTAACATTCCGGGCCTAGCCTCAACAACAACGTATTTTAGAGACACTCCCTAGTCCAAGACTAATGAAATTAATCTGTATACAACTTGTTTTATGATTGATTTGTTTGGTGGAGTGCCTCTTTGGATCCTTATCCACCTATGGTTTTAACTCTTTTCACCCCTGAATATCCTCAAAGCACCAACACCTCTTATGGTCCAAGCATTTTTACAATAGAATATGTGTATCCATCCCCCAATACACTCTTATTCACATAGTTTTCTTCACCCATAGTGTTTTAGAAAACCAACACCCACTTCTCCTTTTCATCACATTCTCACTTGATGGGAAACCACCCTTTCAATGTCAGTCTCCCACCATTCCATATTCTAGAACTATGTATAGCCTGATTTACATTCCCATGGGATACATAGTGATTCCCAGATCTTATATATTGGTACAAGCCCCCACTTTTAACTATATGAATGGTCTTACCACCTCAGTATTATGAATTCTACATGTGTGCAGATTTTCTTAAATAAATTCATGGAAAAGGGTTAACTTGGCCCCCTTTCATGTTGGGTTATCACTCGTTCATGCTACACAAGACTTTATGAGACACTCAACCCTATGGTCAGAGATCTATGAACATAAAATAGAATCAACTATATGAAATTAAAGTAAAAATACCAACATCCTCATCAGAGGATGTTAAACTATAGCCTTACCCTATGTGACGAACTTAGGATGCCTCATATGAAGAATATGGTATGAAAAAAACTAATGCCCTCAGAACATGACATTAAACTGTAGCCTGACTCTATTGATAAACATATGATGCCTCATATGAGAAATATGGGATAATAAAAACCAAGAACCTCAACACATGATAATAAACTATTGCAATAACTTATGTGATGAATCTGGGATGCCTCATAGAAAAAATATGGGATGTCCAAAACCAAATTCCTCACCACAAAATGATAAAATATTTACTTACCACATGTGATAAGAATAGGATGCCTCACATGATTAAATATAAGATGAAAAAAATGAATTTAATCAATACATGAAATTAAATTATAGCCTTACCCGATTTGATGAACATAATATACTTCATAATATAACTATGATGTGACCCATCAGTATCACCAAAGAGGACACCACCATTCTGGAATTTTTCATTTACCACGCTGCATTCCAAAACAATGTATGGCTTGTTTCACATTCTAATGGGATACTTAGTGATTATTATATCTCTTATCCTGGGTCTATCCCCATCACTAACTTATTTTGGGGCCATTCCCCCTCAACATCAATCTTTATCTTTACATACTATTGTTTACATCCTATACGTTCAAGCATAGGATTGGGTGGTCACCAGAGTCATTATCACTTGGGATATTACCCACTTCCAAATTGATGGATTTCACTCCCTTCGATTTGGATCCTCATTATACCTCCCTATTTTAATAGTATTCCCAAATGAAAATGGTTCTAGGCCCCATTGTCCCACCTACCATCCTGGGATTACACCTCAAAGGATATTTGGTGACATTTTTTGGTACACATGTTTCAAACGTGGTCAAAGATTGATCCTTCATCTGCACGTACCATCCTTGTCCAATTTTTACATGGAACTTGTGTTTCAAACATGGTCATCATTTTTCCAATTCCATCATTCACCCCCTTTTTTAATTCAATCTTGGAAGTCATAGTTTACCTCCCCATCTACCTTTTTTTTTGGTAGGAACTTTTGTACCCCCTGTGTAATCATAGTGTACACTCACGTATGGTGAATAAATAAGTCAACACCTTTTTGGACTTCCCAAATTCCTCCACATTTTCCACATATCATGTTCTCACCTAAAAATAATGTTAAATCTATACCTATCCTTGTTTCTAACACCGATCATTAATAAAATGTGATTAGGAGATGGGGAGGAATTTCCATAAGAATGGTTGAGACACATAGACATCCCATAAATAGAGAACTGAATATTTGGTCTAAACTCTATGACAATAAATTGGGATTCCATGTCCAAACATCACAACCATAAACTATTGCAGTTTTTCCCAGATATATTCTATTTGGCATCAAGACTCCTTGGACCTCAATTCACATCATGTTTCCTCTTTTCCATTTCACACACACTCCTTTGAGACAAACCCCATAGTACAAGTATTATGACCGTAAACTGTTTTAAACTCCTAGTAAAATCTATATGACCATAAACTAGAATCCCTAGTCCAAATGAAATAAATTTAAACATTACTAGGAAATAAGAGAATTTTTCTATCATGTTTGAAATCCCATAGAAGAAAATTGAGAAAAATCTAGACTCCATCCCACCTGGTTAATCTCACGACTTAGGTAAAAATAAGGGTAAAAAAAGAAAAATAGGATACAATGACAAAAGGACCCCCCATTTAACCTCAAAACAATCAAAGCTATACTCATTGAACCCCATTGGTTATAGAAAAAGTTAGAGCTGAGTCTTTTATATATTTTTGCAACATGTTCCTCTATAAGGTTCCATCCATTATGTTTCCTTTTTATTCATCCCAATACCCTAACCAATTGATATTTATTCATGTTAGTTCACATATCTTAGTTAGAAAATTCTAAACTATTCTAAAAATGTCCTAATCATGTGAATTTAAACTTTATGATGCCTCATCATCATTGAATGATACTAAACTATGTGTTAAACATCCTCACTATAATATGTTAAATTGCACACCCTTCACACTCATGGTATGGTTTAACACTACAAAACATATTATCCCCTCACATGAAAATATATTTTCCCCTTTTATTTCTGGTCATCTACCACACCATTCAATATTCTTTGACCAATAATAATCATTTGAGATAACTCTCACCTTGGAAGATGAGTATGGCCATAGTTCAAATAGATATGCCAGCCTGATGTGCTAAAAAAAGGTGTCATAATTCCAAGAGTGTTGAACTCCATTAGAAAATTCTCTCAGTTCATCCCCAATATTTACGTATTCCTAGATTTTGATCACATTATCTTTCATGTCTTAATTATACTCCTAACAACAATAGTGCCTGACTACACTGACTCACCTTCCATACTAGTAATATGCTCCAAAAGACTTAAAGTAACATTTTAAAGGTCTCATGTTTCAAACTTGGTTAACAACCTACCCTAATTTATTTTTCCCCAAACTTGGGAACATGATAGTGGAATCTATGTTTTGAACATGGTAAAAAAATCATCATCTCACCTTATTTGTGTTCTTGATCCTAGGAATCCTCATCCATGATCTTTGCCTCTTTTGTTTGGGTATAATTCAATACCCTTGTAATTACCCCAATTGTACACTAGATCACATTGAGAAAAAAAATTCGAATGTGAAAATAATACCATTATCTAACTAAACATTTCATGGTCAAGACACTCCTAATGGTAAATAAACAATTTAGACACCCTGACTGATAGACTCATATGTAACGCTCTCATATAAGTGAGAAATATTCTATGTGTCCCTTGTTTCCCACACTAAGCATGGAAGACATGGGATTAGGTATTTATTTTTAGTTTTTAATTCATATTTTTAAGATAAAACAAAGATAAACAATAATGAATATGGGGAAATTAAAGTAAAAAACTTCAAAATATTGCGAGGTTCATACACAAGTTGGATCCTCTTCTTTATTTCAACCAAACTTGTCTTCCCTAGGGATCTCCCCAAAAAAATGAGCACTACAACATATCCAGCATTTGGCAATTGGATTCCAAAACTTGTTGTAGCCTAAAAATATCTATCACTTCCTCCTCATCCCTAATTCACACATGATCATTATCGTCTTGGAAATCATACACTAGTGATGTTACCCCTACTGTTGTAGCCTCTACCACCAATTAAGACCTTAATTAGCTGATGAACCCTTCTTGATAATTGAGGATATATGTGTGATCTCATGATTTTTTTATCTATGTAAGTTATTATTCAACTACCTAGAGTTTCTTGGTACCCTCATATTTTCCTTTTTCAAGGAAAAATAAAACTCTTGATTTTCTTCGCTCACCCACTCAGTGAGATAATTGAGAGCCAATGCATGGAAGCCACATGTGTCCACACCTCTGGTGCCCAGTTTCAATATCCAATGATGAATAGATCCCATCTGAATCATAATTTATGACTCCATAGTGTGGTTTATGAATTTTAACACATTTCTCCATGCCCTACGTAAAAAAATGTGATTCTCTTCAGTAATATACAATTTGAAATCATCCAATTCCTTGGGTAGAACTGGCTCATACTATTGAAACTCTATAAGAATATTATTATAAATCTCTTCTTTTGGGATCCTCTTGGATGCACTGATTCCTTCTCAAGAAAGGGTTCTTATCTATCTGACTCTCCATTGGTGACACCATCTACACCAGCCACAGGTCCTGCCTCATTTGAAATTGCATCAATGTATGAAATGGTTTTCCCTCTATGTATTGATTCCGGTTATCCCCGAATATCCATCTCCATGAGGTTTAGTTCCGTTTTTGAGAGAATAATCCCAACTCCCCATGCTGTATCTATCTTTTAGTAACACATCCAATCAAGCATTATTTTAAAAGAAAACATGACATTCATTTTGACCTTTGTCCATAAACATGGAAAACATGAATTTTGTAAAAGAAAATAAATTATATGAGGTGAGAGTTTAGAATAAATCAATTCCTAGTACCACAAAAATAAATTACACCGTTAGGGACTCCTGGAAACTTTTTGACACCTCAAAAACCTGCAATTGGCCACTTAGTACTTCCTAGATGGATGCTGTATAAAATGAAAAAACATTTTTATGAAATGGAGTTGGATAACTCCATAAAGGTTTGGAGAAGGACATACTTATTAAGAATTTAGATTTAGTCTCACCCTTAGGTGTGGGAATTTCAATGATGAGTATCCATGGGTGGTATTCCTTATCAAGGTTGGGAGCCTCCATCAGAACACTGGGGTGTGGTCTCTTATAGATGATTGGGAGTGATGTAGAATTAGAAATCTCTTATTAGACACTGTTGAAACCATGAAATGTGTTCCATTCACTTTTCCTTAGAGTGAAGATATTATTCTCACATACATAACAAATGTACAGTATGGGTAAAGATGTTTTCACCATGAAAGAAGAAGATACATGCTGGATTTCAATATTCCAAAATACCACTCCCTACCCAATTGATAAGTGGAATGATTCCCCATCCATAATTAGGAAGTGGATTTCCAAGATCAATGACGAAAAGTTGTTGACACATTAAATTCAATTTTCTAGTTTCATCTAAGAATAATTGCTGCATTTAACATATTAAGAAGTGTATATCTCTTCAAGACCTTCTATTTGACTGGTCTTGGAGCCCAAATAGTCTTATAGATCAAATGTTATGGCACTCAGAAGATTGATAAAATTTCATCTGAAGAGCTATGCAGAGGACCTACGTGAAGGACCTACATGAAAGACCTTGTTTCCTCTAGAATTAGGGATGACCTCATTGATTTAAGGTTCAAACATTCCAAGAGGTTTCTAACGGGTTTGTTGGTAGAACTGGAAACATCCAATGATTCTATATCCATTTGGACCTACTTTACAAAGGTAGGTTCTCATTAGTTGTGAACTAATGAGGCATTAGAATTTGCATTGGTCGAGAAGATGGGAGGTCGGACTCATCACACCCTTTTGGAGGGAATTATTTTCTACTTTGGGACTCTCTTTAAAGATTTAACATATGTTTTGGAATCCTTATTACACTACCAAGTATAAAATGAGCTTTCCTTTAGACCTGACAATCAATGATTGGATATGTTGGAAATTTAGAGAATCTTTTATATGTATTTGAGGTTCTTCATCGATAGAGAATCATCTGTATTTGTTAGAGATTCTTATTAAATGGTATCCTTCAATACATAAAAGTATCTTGGTCATTATGATGACCATACTGGTTTTAAAGCCACTCAATGGGGCACTTGAAGTTTATTGTCATTCAGAAGGACATGGATTATTTCAAAGTTGGGATCGTACCCACAGATGGGATACCTACATATCCTTTTTTTAGAAAAAGAATCAGAACCCACATAGTTCGAGTAAGGTAGTATGATGTTTATGCATGATTGATGGATCAAAGAAAGATTTCATGATTACTTTTACACTCTAAGATCACACGAGTCATGATCGGTGTGAGAAAAAAGAGGTATTGGTGAAACCAGACAATTGTGCCACTAAAGATGCAATGATGTGGGGCTTATGTACGTATGACTGCCCAAAATTGATGAATATTGGGTTTTACTTCAGGGAAGAAACCCAAGAACAAGGTCCATAAAGGTATATGTGCTTTATGGATAATTGGATAGTCTAACTTGGGGATAACTCCTGAGGAAGATGCCCAAATTAGGAGGGGACTTGCGATTGGGTTTTACTCCTGAGAAGGAAGCCCAAATCAAAATTAAATTTTGACTTGTTAACAGAAATTATGACTGGGGATTATTCTTGATAAGGAGGCCTAGGTTAAAAGGTTTTGAGAACTGGGGATTACTCTTAAGGAGGAGGCTCAGGTTAAGGGACTTGGGGCTTACTCCTAAAGAGGATTCCCATATTTATAGACTTAGAGATTGGGGCTTACTCCTGAAAAGGAATCCCAGGTTAAGAGAACCATGGTTGGGGCTTACTCCTGAGGAGGATGCCCATATTTGGAAACTTGGGGCTTACTTTTGAGGAGGATGCCCATATTTGGGAACTTAGGGCTTACTCCTGAGGAGGATGCCCAGATTTGGGATTCTCTCATCTTAAAGGATGAGGTTGAATGAATGAAATATCTGACCATAGTGAAATAAAGATATGTAAATCACTAGATTTTAAGAGATGTTTCACATAATTCCTTTCAGATAAGGAATCCAAAAAGGAAATCATGCCATGGATGTCTTTGTAGAGAGTTATGAAGGCTTAATCTTGAAGAGGATAGGTGGATAAGCATAGAAGAGGTGATATAGGTAGGAGGGGCACCCAAAAATAGGGTGGCATGCAAGTCCTGCGTGGGCGCGCAAGTCCTGGTCGTGCAAGTATACTTGCGTGACACAGGGTTACATGCGCGACGGTCAATCCTTAAGGTAATATTTGGGCGAGACTTGGCTCAAGCCCTTAGTACTATCCATAGAGGCTTCCATAGGAGAGGCGCACAAGTTCTATTGAAGGGGTAAGGTGGCGCGCAAGTGTGGCCATTTCCCTTAAGGGCTGGCCACTTAGGCGCGCAAGTGTTGATGAGTTTCAACACTTCGCCCTTTCCCCCCTTATTTAGATATCCCATTCTAGGTAAGAAATTACCTTACAAGTGTTCGGAAGCTTTGAGAAGAGACTAGGGCACCGGGAGCTCAAATATGAGTTTCTAAAATTTTTCCTCCCCTGAAATGGGGGGCCCACAGAGGTATTTATAGGCTGGATAAGACCCACGGCGAAATTCAAAGAGGGCACGCAAGTCACCTACGCGACCAATGGGCGGCGCACAAGTATACTTGTGCGACCTCGGTGGAACTTGCGTGACCCAAGTGCATTTGAACCTTTGTTCATGCCTTTGTCAATTTTTGATGTTTCTTCAAAGGATGAATCACTTTGGGTTCAAGGTATTTCACTTTTTCAGTGGTTAGACTCTATGACTAAAAGGAGCGTGAACAAAAGTCCCCCCTCAGAGTTGCATCCGAAATAAATGAGGATGTAACTCTGAGGAAAGAAGAAAAACTAAGAAAACTTCGGTGCGCAAGTGTTGATCGTGCAGAGGGCGGCGTGCAAGTGTTGAGTCGCGCAGGCGTCAGCGTGCAAGGGTGAGGCCTGGCCTATTTATACGTGGTAATTCCTCACGCAAATCACCAAATTTCAAACTTTTGAGCTCTCGCTGTGAAAGTTGCTTCCATCATGCAAGTTATCCTATTTTCCACTATTTCTTCACTGTTGTGCTGCTCTCAAGGTATTTGGACTTGCACGGTGATATTTTTGGGCCAAAAACTTACGCGACACATCCATACTTGTGTGAAACATCCATACTTGCGCGAAAAAATTAGACTTGCGCACCTTAATGCCTTTTCTATTTTTTCAAATTACTTCACAAATTTTATAAAAAATCAACCCATTTAAAAGTAAATTTATTAAACTTTTGTGCAGATTGAATGGCTCCCAAGAGAATCAGAATGGATGATGAACTGGTTAGCAAGAAAATTGATGATATGATGAGCATCATAGGCCATGATTACTATACCATCTATGACAGCACTCTCCCGGCTTTGGAAAAGTACCTGAATAAGTATCATATTGATTTCCCACAAAGCATCTATCTGCCTTTGTACGGATATGGTCATCTGTGAGAAGATACCATTCCAGAGGCAAAGAAGTACCTTCCAATTTCTTGGTTTCAGAATTACACCAATTTTTCTTCAGAAAATATCTCATGTGGAGGAGAATTTATAAATACTATAACAGTGAAGAAGGACCATATGATGCATCATAGCCCTTGTATGCCAGATCTGAAACCTCATAAGCCCGATCTACAACCACATTATTATCCCTCAATTTTCCAAAACTCTCAGATGGATCAATCCAAAGGAAGGAACATAAGTTGGGACTTTCATCCTGGAGGAGGCGTGAAGCCAACTGGGATGTGGGCATACTGGGTGCGACAAACCTGTGCAGAGTTTATGAAGGATTTGAAAGGATTTGTGATATATGAAGTCGTCTGTGCTGGGAAAACATATGTTTACAGACATGATAACTTCATGCCAGAGATACTCAGCCATTGGAGCCCAGAAACCAATTCTTTCCATCTGACTCATAGAGAAGTATGCATCAGTCTGTGGGATGTCCACTAGATCTCAAGGGCTCCAATTTTGGGTGATAGGTATGATGAATTTATCCCTCCCAAGGAAACATGGAATGATTCAGAGAAGACTCTGGCTTTAGATTGAGAATTATTGAAAATCTTCCACAAGCTCAAGAGTTCATAGACCTCCTTAACTCATTCTAGAAAGGATATTCATCCATAGGAGTTGATGAATATGTTTCTTATTGAGAATCAGAAGAAGGAGCCGAAAGAGAAGGGATCGAAGTAGAAGGGATCGAAAGAGAAGGGATCCAAGAAAAAGAGGCCCACACGTCCTACTACTTGCCCCAAAACAAAGAAGAGGGGAGCTCCTGGCACATTATGGCTGACCCTAGAAGCAGGGGAATTTGAGAAGTGGGGATACTAAGTGAATCAAATAATCCCAAAGAAGACACGTCTGGAAGGCTTTATGGATTTGTGGCTCAGTGTTTATCTTCTGCCAGTCAGGGACTCGAAGGTAGGTGTCATGCTAGGGACCTTCGTTATCACAGCTAAATTGGCTGAAGGGAAAATGGTTGGGTTGGCTACCCCCATTTTAGCAATTATTCACAGGAGATTACTCCATGTCTTCATGGGTAAGTCTCCTTTGAGAATAGTGGGACAATTCCAAGTTTTGTGGGGATGGATCGCCACTCACTTTAGGACGTATAATGTACAAAATGGAGTACAGATCCCCAGAAGTTTTCTCAGGCCATCAGTGCAGGCATTATCTGGAATTTCTCCACTAAATCTCAATTCTTATGACATGAAGGTGAGTCTGAGCATGTATAAGGAATTTAATTTATTTCCTTATGGAAATCCGCCAACTAGGCAGTTTGTTGATGATGGAACAACCAG
This sequence comes from Viscum album, assembly GCA_963277665.1. Lineage (NCBI taxonomy): Eukaryota > Viridiplantae > Streptophyta > Magnoliopsida > Santalales > Viscaceae > Viscum > Viscum album. The sequence continues at coordinate 372,178,458 of OY728163.1, read as the reverse complement.
TTTGGAATTAAGGGCATACATTCTGGCATGCAGAGATGGTGTGTTGGTCGCCAGGATTGACAGAGAGATTGAATGTAAGGCCTATGCTCCATATAGATTTGCACATCAATTCAAGTGTTTGTAGCAGACTTCTTTATCTCCCCCTATGCATGTTAGGTTAAAGAAACATCCGATGGTTTCCCGGTAACAATGGTTGCTGACATCTAGGGAGAAGACCGGGGTAGTATTTGATTAACCAGTTGAAAAAGCGGCAAATAACTTGACTACATGGTATGCTGACAACTAGATAGCATCATACCCTAGAGGGGTGCTGAATCACCCGGTTTATCAGGTGGGGAAAAGGAAGAGTACTGTAGAGAAAGAAACCCTTCCTCAGGAAGATGATGCTTCCCCACCTGAAGCTGATTCGTCGAATTCCTCATCTAGGACTGACTCAATGGATTCCCAAGATGGGGATGATGAGGCACAACAAGTGGAAAAGCATCCTCATACCCGATATAATACTCTTTTCAGAATCAAAAGACCCACTCCATCAACTCCTGGTGAGTTACTTCATTGTGGAAGTTTAACCACCATTACTTTATAGAAAAATAAATCTTATTTTCTTATTCTTTATCTGTAGTTGCAGGATCTAAGAAGAAGCTGAATTCCAAGATTGTAGGACCATCCTCGCAACAGTCTGGTATACATACTGAATATTTACGACCAGAGGTTGTCCAGACATGGCAGAGTTTATACTGTGGTGCCGAAACTTCCTGGCTGGATTTGTGCGAGGGGATACACCTCCCTGTAATAGGGAATCTTCTGGCTTCTACAGATATCCATTACAGGGATAACCCTGATGAAGTGTGGGCTTATATCAGAGAGCTATAAATTCTCATATATGTCATCGATGATTCCATTCTTTTCACCAAGCGGGTGAAGGAAATGATAGATCATGGCGCTGCTGAGGGGACTGATGCTTCTGGAGATTAGGAGTGGCATGATTACGTGGCTCCTGGAGATGTAAGTTTCTTTCCTTATTTCCTTTGCAAATTGATTTAAGTCAAAGATTTTTTACTCAAGGAAATTATTTTCTTCATCCTGCAGCTTGCAAAGAAAGGAACTACTGAGGTTCCTTCGCTACAGTATAGCCCTGGTGGTACTGCCATCGGGGCTTCTGCTAAATCTCCTTGCGATTTAGGTGAGATATCTCCAGGCCAGCAAGCCATGAATGAGGAGTTGGATATAGATTTCCATTCTCCAATTCAAATGCATGTATGGGAGACTATCGACACTCCCAAAAATCCAAGGAATCAAAAGCAACGTAGTAGGCAGTCCACAGCTAAACGCGTCATCATTAGTGGTAAGTCATTTGGATAATCATGAGTCTTAAACCATGAAAATCTTTCTCATTTTCCATGGGATTGCAGGGGCTTCTTCAATTTCCCCTCTGAGGGAAAAGACTGACCCTCCTTTGAGGACCACGGAGGGTACTGGTGAACAATCACAAGTTCAGGCTGACTTGGCTGCTCCTAGAGAAGAGCCAACATCTATTCCCAATATCCCTCCTATTGCTATTGCAAGAAGAGAAGAACCTTCTTCTGGTAAGTTGACAATTATTCATAAAATGTTGAATGAAACATCGACTGACTTCCATTATGTAATACTTTAGGTTCAACCCCTGCACTCGAGCTTTTGGAGGCCATTGCAACTGACACTGCTATTTTATCTGAAGATGTTGTTCAGGGTCAGAGACCGCAGGATGAAGGTCGCCAAGAAGACATACCAAATGCTACCATTGGTGAGATTAACCAAGATTCTAAGATTACATTAGATGAAACTATGGGACTTGGCGTATCTTTTGAAGAATTTTTAGATCATGTTAACTTACCATGTAATTTATAAGATTATGGAAGTGAGTGTTATCCTTCATCCTATTAAAAATAACTTATTATTACATTTATAATCATGATTGGTTCAAATATGAAGCTCTATCTGAGAAAGCTGCTGAACTACCAATGCCTGAAGGGAGTACAGAAAACCCTACTATTGCAGAGACATTAGTGCAAGTGGAGTTGAACCCTATAGAGCTTCCTCAAACTCACTCTGAAGATCCTGTTGAAGCTAGGAAAGATGGGGAGGAGCCTTCTCAAGTTACTGATCTATCGTTGGGTAAGGGATACCAATATTTGAGACTGTACTTTATTTTAAAGATAGACTATTAACTTTTTTTATCCTTTGAAACTAACCAAATATTTTAATTGATTATGCAGGGCCATCAATTTCAGTGGCTAGATCTAGAGGTGATGCCTAAGCCTCCACCCCAACGAGAAATGAAATTGGAGAAGCACAGGTCGAGGGGGAAGGAGCAGAATAGGGAACTTCCCTAAGTGAATTAATCCCGGATTATATTCCCCCAGTGACAGTGATGCTGAGTCGGATCCAGAAGTACAAAAGGCGCTCTGATTTTCACGATGCAAGGCATGGAAAAATATATGGAAAATCATATCTGAAGTGCCTCTTGATGAGTTATCATCAAAGATCCCGTGACTGTCATCCCTGTTTGTAATGCTGGGACTTGTCAGTTTTGGATATCAAAAGATCCATGCCACAGTAAAACAAGTCATCTTAAGGAGGGAGCAAGAGAAAAATTGTCGTGAAGATCTGACCAGGGTGAAGCTGTCAGCCAATATCAGTGAATTTGAGGCTACGGTATCCTGAGCTGAGGCTGACTATTCTGCCAACATGAAGGAGATGAAGCATAAGATCAAATATAAAGTCGTCCAGCAGATGCACCTTCAGCAACAGTTAGATGTTGTTACTGGGGAACTTGACCAACTCAATAATTCATTGGAGGGAGATCAAACGAGGGGTATGAAAGCCATCGCAGATGCCAAGAAATCACTCCATCAGGCTGAAAAGAGTGAAGTTGGTCGAGTGCATAAGCTTCAAGTGGCTGCTAATGAAGCTCGGGATGATGTACATCATGTGAAGACTTATGTTGATAGCCTTTTGTAATTCCTATAATAGAGTAGAGAATCTAGTTTGTGGATGTCCTTCTAATTCTTGTGCATGAAATGGAAAAACGCTTTAATTTTCAATCATCTGTGCACGCATTTTCCCACTATCTGCTTTAAATTTTTACCTAAGCCAATGGGCCTAGTAAGCATAGTTTGACTTTTTCTAGGATTATTATAAATAACCCTACAAACTTTGAATCTTTTAATTTCTCAATATTACCTAAATCATGCAAAATGTATGTTTAGTGAGCTAGAACATGACTTTTGTTCAGAGTTCCCTTGTCTTTTGTGGGCAGTTTAAAGTCATGCATGTCGGACATAAAAAAGGCTAATGTTTAAGGTCGAAACATCTTTGACTGAATGGATTAAAATTGACTCTCAATTCCTTGATAATTTATCTGAAAACATATTACCACACTCAAGTATGAGGGAAAATCTGTAAACTATGACTTAAGAAATTTTGAATATGAGGGATGACATGAAAAGGGCTAAAAGGCGATAAAAGAAGTAGTTCCCAAGAATGAAGTTACCACTATTTAACAAACCCATTAGGGGGTTAAATTATGCGGGGCCTCCTAATGGTATTGGCTGCATAGTCAAATAATAGTATCTTTTAGATGAGAAGTCTGTTATGTAGACTGTTTATGCAAGGCCGCCTAAGGGAATGTGCTACATAGTCAGGAAAAAGAACTCTCAGAAATTTATTTTTCTACTGCTAAAAAGCCAATGAAAGTTTATGGGGATTCAAATTTTCCAAAGCATAGAGTTTGCTATATGGAGAGAGGTACTTGAATATGGAGAAGATATTTCCAAAAAATATTGTCTAAGAACTAGATGAATGTCACTCTTATGAAGGTCTGACCCAAACGTAGGGAAGGGAAATATAAACCATAGACTTGAATACTTTCAGATCATGAAAAATAACCTGGAAAAAATATGTTAAGGATGACTATTTTCTGCAGATCCTTAAATATTTTTGATAAGACCAATAAGTACAAAAGAGGTCTTCTTCCCCAGAATGAAGTTACCATTATTTAACAAACCCATTAGAGGGTTGAATTATGCAGGGCCACCTAAGGTCATTAGCTGCATAGTCAAATAATAGTATCTTTTAGCTGACAACTCTGTTATGTAGACTGTTTATGCAAGGCCTCCTAAGGGCACGTGCTGCATAGTCAGGCAAAAGAACTCTCCGAAATTGGACATTTTGTGACTAGAAGTCGAGAAAAGGGTAATGAAGATCTGAAAATATTTAAGGTTAGGATTATGAAACATAAAAATGGGTATTGTCCAATGTATGTAGAGATACACAAATCAATGCTAACCATAATCATGTGGTGGCTGGGTCCTGAATTGAAATGTTGGACTTCACTACGTATCCCATAAGGATGGGAATCAAGCCATACGTAGTTTTTGAAATATAGTTTAATGTCATGTTGGACGAAATTATGAGAGATCTTAGTTTAGGGTCATATATCTCAGACCATAATAATGAATACACAGTGTGTGTTTTCATAGGGACTTTTCAGTCAGGAGACTGAAAGTGGAATTTGGGGTTAGGCCCAAAGAATTGGGGCTAGATTCGAGGGACACTCAAACGTTCCTATGTATCCTATAAGGATGGGAATCAAGCCCACGTAGTTCTAGAAATACCCTTTGTACAGATTTAGTTCGTACAAGTGAAGGGTGAAAAGGGGACTTTAGTGCAATAATGGTTTGACCCAAGATAAAAGGTTCATGCATTACCATGTATGAACGTAGTCTTTAGAATATAACATGATTGGAAATCAATGTAAATAATGATTCCCTCTCAGGTGAGTGTATCAAATAATGTTGTAGTTTATTGTCATACATGACAAAAGTGTTGTACAGTTTAACGTCATATAGCGAGGACAAAGGTGAACCAATGTAAAGATATTGATTCTGGGGATGGCTTCACGAATCAACATCATATGAGATGGAGGTGAACTGATGTGAAGAGATTGGTTTTGGGCTTAAACCTCTGGAGGTTGCCTACGTACCCAGCCTAGAAGGTGAGGATGAAAGTCGGCATAGTTCAATTAAAGAATGAGTTAGTGATCAAGTTGTTTTTGGGGAAAACGACCTAAAAAAAGATGTTGGGACTTACACATGGTTAGTGGACCTGAAAGGGTGTTATGGTTGAAGTTTTCTCTAAGTTCACGTGAGTAATACTCAGTGTGAGAAACAATAGGTTGAAAAAACCCTAACGATGCACAGTTTATTTTCATGTAGGACATATGAAGGGACTATGCAGTTTAAAGTCTTGCAGTGAGGATTATTGGTGCTGCACAATTTATTATCATGTAGCAGGGAAAAAATACAGTTTAACGTCATGTAGGACAAATATAGGGACACAGTTTAATGTCATGTTGGACGTGAACTTGGTTTTGAATCATGTTGGAAAATAAGGGTGCTATACAGTTTAGCGTCCTGTAGCTAAGATGATGGGGACAATATAGTTTAACGTCATGTTGGACCAAAAGGGGGACCGTGCAGTTTAATGTCATGCAGTAAGGACAAAGAAGACATAGTTTAATGTCATGTTGGACGAAAGGGATGCAAATATTTCAAGTTCATATGCATGGACCGTGGATGATGATGCAGTTTAACGTCTTGCAGGACGTAAGGGACTTCTGTATAGTTTAGCGTCATGTAGTTAGGACGTCACAATTTAACGTCATGTTGGACGTAAGTGCCAATAATTTAAGGTCATGTGCATGGACCATAACTGATGATGTAGTTTAACATCTTGCTAGACAAGAGAAATTCCAATAGTTTAAAGTCGTATGCATGGACCCTTGGTGTATTTTGTGTTTATACAAAATAATTCTTCAGAAATATAGCATTTATTGGAGTAGTAATGAGTTCTCCATCCATTGAGATTAAAGAATATGCTCCACAGGAGTAGACCTTATGTATTGAGTAAGGTCCTTCCCATTTTGCTTCAAGCTTGGGAGGTTTCTTTCCTGGTATCATTAGATTTCTGAGAACCAATACCAATTCTCCTTGAACGAATGAATGAAGATGAACTTTTTTGTTGAAAGCTCGTGCTATTAGATTTTGATAGACTTCCAAGTGGTGCAAGGTGCACAATATTTTCTCATATAATAGTTCCAATTCATCAAATTGCTTTTGAGATTGTTCATCTGTAGATGACTGATCACAAATGGCTTCTCTGAGTGAAGGTAATTGAACCTCAATTGGCAAGACCGCTTCCGTTCCATATACCAATGAATATGGAGTTGACCACGTTGCAGTGCGGGTGGCGGTCTGATAAGCCCATAAAGCATGAAAAAGTTTTTCATATCATGACTTCTTATATTTATCCACCATCTTTTGTAGTATATTTGACAAAGTCTTGTTGAAAGCTTCTATCTGGCCATTGGCCGCTGTATGATACTGAGATGAATGGTTGGATTTGATATCGTATTCTTGATACAACTTCCTCACCTTGGATGAACAGAAGTTGGTGCCATTGTCCGTCAATATGGTATGAGGGACACCAAATCTAGTAATGATGTTAGAAATGATGAAGCTAACAATGCATTTAGAACTGAATTCATTGAGAGGTACTGCCTTTTCCCACTTGTAAAAGAAGTCAGTAGCAGTAAGAATATACTTCAACTGTTTGGATGTAGCTGAAGGATAAGGTCCTACTACATCCATTCCCCATGTGGAAAATGGCCACAAGTATTTAGCTGTATGAAGCAACTTTGGGGGTTGATGAATGAAATTGGCATGTACTTGGAATAAATGACACTTCTTTGTGAAATCAACACAATCTTGTATCATTGAAGGCCAAAAGTACCCAAGCCTTTGAATTTGATCAGATAGTCTATGTCTGGATTGATGGGCCCTACAGACTCCTGCATGCACTTATTTCATGACATCCATTGTCTCTTCACCATCAATGAATCTAAAGATAATTCCATCAAAACCATGCTTGTATAGAATTTTCTCTAGGAGATCTGGGCTATCATAAAGAATAAAATTGACCACATGTCTCCGGATTTGTTCTTTCCTGGTTCTATCGGGTGGAAGTGTTCAATTTTGAAGGTATTCCCAGATAGGTTTCATCCATCCTATAGTATGACCATATGGTTCAAGAATGAGACTAATTTCATTGATTTTCTCTATTCTGGTTTGAACATAAGGCAAAATTGTACGATGGTGGGCAATACTGATGGTTGTCTCGTCCCAATTTGGATCTTCCAGAGTTGTGGCTATATTAGCCAGTGCATCAGCTTGGGCATTTTGTGATCTCGGGACATAAGAAAATGTCGGTTCCGTAGGAAATTCCACCATTAACTCTCTGACGTAATCATAAAAAGGGATTAGTTCTTCTTTTCTGATGGCATAATCCCCATTGACTTGTTTGATTACTAGGTCTGAATCACCTTTCACCTTTAAGTGATTCTCTTGTGCTTGAAGCGCCAACTCCAATCCTGCGATGAGAGATTGGTATTCTACTTCATTATCTGTACCGCCTCACAAAAATGAAAAGGAATAGGGTAACACTGCCTTTTCTGGAGAAATGAGCACAATTCCTAAGACAACTTTGTTGAATTTAGGATTTTCCATTTTCCTTCCTGTTGGACTTCTGGAAGCACCATCAAAGTATATTTCCCATGTTTGAAGACTATCTTGAATAAAGAATACTTCCTCATCAGGAAGTTCAATATCTGTAGATGTATCTTCCACTAAAGGGTGTTCAGTAAGGAAATCAGCCAGAGCTTGGCCCTTTATTTCCTTTTGAGACACATATTAAAAATAAAATTTCTACAAAATAACTGCCCACCTTGTCAGACATCTTGTAAGCATTGGACGACTAAGGACGAATTTGAGTGGGTTATTGTGAGATACCAATTGGACCTCGTGATGTTGTAGGTAGTGTCTCAACTTCTGAATTGCAAAGATTAATGCTAGGCAGCACTTCTCAATACTTGAATATCGGGTTTTTTCTTCAAGCATAGTCCGACTGAGATAGTAGAGGCTGTTTTCATTCCCAGCATCACTCTTCTGAGCAAGAAAGGCACCCAATGATCACTCTAAAGCTGTCACATAAAGGATATGTGGCCTTCCTTCAATAGGTGGCATTAATACTAGTGGACTCAATAGATACTTCTTGAGAACATCGAATGCTTCTTGACATTCTTCAGTCCACTGGTAAGTGTCTCCCTTCTTCATTAGTCTGGTGAAGTTTAAACTTTTTTCTGCCAAATTGGCGATGAAATGCTGAATATAGGCTAAGTGTACTTGAAGTCCTCTCAATTATTTAAATTTCGAGGAGGTGACATACCAAGGATTGACTTTGTCTTCTCAGGATCGAATTAGATACCCCGATGGCGTACAACAAATCCAAGGAAGTTTCCTGAGGTTACCACAAAATCACATTTTAAGGGGTTCATCTTCAAATTATGTTGCCGAAGTTTGTGGAATATGACTTCCAAATCAGCCAAGTGATCAGAATGTTTCCTGGATTTAACCACCAAATCATCCACATAACATTCAACAAACTTCCCTAAAAAGGGTTTGATGATATGATGCATGTAACGTTGATATTTTGTGCCTGCATTCTTCAGGCCAATGGGCATTACCCGATAGTAGAACTCACCCTGAGGGGATCTAAAGGCTGTAGATTCCTCATCTTCTAGAGCCATACAGATTTGATTATATCCTGAATATCTATCCATGAAGGAAAGTGCTTCATAGCCAGCTGCTGCATCAATTAAGAGTTCTATAATCGGAACTTGAAAATCATCCTTAGGACAATGCCGATTAAGATCTCTGAAATCAATAAAAACTCTAATTTGTCCGTTCTTATTTTTCACAGGGACAATATTAGACAACCACTTGGGATATTGAACTCATATGAAGAAGTTAGATTTGATAAGATTATCCACTTCATCTTCAATTTTGGAAGCATAGTTGGGTGTGTTCTTCTCACGGCTTGTTTGAATCCTCAATGTTCTTCTGTAAAACCCAAACGATGAGTGGAAACATCAGGATCAAGCCCTAGAATCTCTGTATAGTTCCAATAAAATATATCTCGATTTTTCTTTTAAAAAGAAATATACATGTCTTTCTCTTCAAGAGTCATGGCCACACTAATTAAAGTGGGGCGTGGATCTTATTTTGTACCCAGATTTATTTCTCTAAGTTCATCCACGGTGGTAGAGATACCCTCTTCAAATGCTGGAGAAGCATCCCTGAGATCTTCTTCTTCTTCTTAAACATGTGTTATTTATTCTATTTCTACTTGAAGAGTAGATGATGAAGTATAATTCTCATGATCAGTAGAGATGTTAAAATTTGAACATCTTGAAGAAGAAGCTTCCATTTCTGACCCGATTGATGATAAAGGGTCTTCCCTGGGTAATAAAGAAGAGATTATGGATTGAGAATCGACATCATCGTTCACCTCTAGCATTTCTATAACTACCTATGTCCTGGTTGGAGAAATATAGAGTTTCTGGATTTCAACGAATGAAATAAATACATCCCCATTTGATCTTTCATCATTGCTTGGTGAATCACCAATTTCTCTCATGTTGTCTGGCTTGATTGTCGTAATTGACATTATGGAAGTTTCCATAAGAGTATTTTGATTTGAGTCTATCTTGTCAATTTGAATGATAGGAAACACATAATATGTACTCAAATGTGTAAATGGGTTTACTGGAATATTTTCCAAACCATATGAAGCATTAACTTTGGTAATCTCCCTTTTTGTGGATTTATCCTTACCCTTCATGTGGCAGAATTTCACCTCAATGTATTGAGATTCACATGTCTTGAATGGGTCCTTATCACCATACAATGTCCCAACTTGACCATAGAAACAATATTTGAGATATTGATGATATGATGAAGGGATATCCACATGTTGATGTAGCCAGCGTCTTCCAAGCAATATGTTGATGGCTGAGTCTTGATCAACAACCATGAAATCTGAATTGGATACAAGATCTCCAAACTGAGTTCTGAGTGTAATCTCTCCCAGTGGTTCTTGTTCATTTTTATCATATCCTTGTAACATCATAGTAGAAGGAGATAAATCAGATTCCGTGAGGCCCAATTGACGAAGTGTACGAATGGGGATGAGGTTGACTCCTGAACCATTATCAATGAATGCTCTTTGAACGTCTACACCATTGACCTTTCCTGATAAATACAATGGTCTAATCTGTCCATGCACTACATCATCTTCATCTTCATCTGTGAAATATATCACTGCATGGAATTCTGCAGGATTATTCTCCACATGGTAGGCTTTAGCCGCAGCAATTTCAGTTTCAAACTCATGAGGACTTGACAAAGCCTCAATGAGTGCCTCACAAAGATCCTTTGATAGATTCAATGCATCCAAAATTGATAACTTGTCCAGTACTTGGGCCAGTTCTTTCAATACATCATATTTTTGATCCAAAGGTCTTCGTTTCCCAATAGGAACCTGTGGTTTCGCAGGTTCCTTAGAAGTTAATGTTTTGGAAGTTGATGCATCTTGTATCGGGATAGGAGTTGGCAATACTCCTAGATTTGGAAGATTAGACTGATTAGGTCTATTTTCTTTCTGAGAGGAATAAGGTGGAACCTCCAACCGATCTTCTAGAATAACTGTGCTAGGACTCAGTCTGCCCTGTGTGGAAGAACTTGCTTGTTCTTGTTGAGCTCACTGAAGGGCTCTGCCATGAGTTTCTGTCGCATATACAGTTCTAACAGGGGTAGAATTAGAATAGTGGACTCTGAAAGATCCACACATTCCTCTATATCCCAGACCTCTGGAACTCCCTCTAATTCCTCTGTTTGATACAGGGAACCCAGGTTCATTGAGTTCGAAACTGTGACTGGCATAAGGATTTGTCAAGTGAATCGTATTAACAGAACTGAAGATTAACTCTTCTTCCGATAAAGACTATGCCTGACTAGCCAATTTAGGTTGTGCCATTTTGTGGGGTGGTTCCTGTAATTTCAAAGTAGATGGCATAAAATCTACTAGAGTCAAAGACAACTTGGGCATTGACACAATTTCATCTTCTTCTGATTGTTCCTCTTTCTTTGAATTATTCCGTTTCTTTGAGGATTTTCCCTCTGATGAAGAGGGTTTTGCTGTGGCACTCATGGAAGAAGACACAATTGGTTTCTTCAATTGTGTTCTCAAAATATAATGAGTTCGGTTGATCGTTTTTCTGACCATCCAATCATCATATTTTTGTGCATTTTTGTTCTTGACTTCTTGGCCCTCGCCCTCTTCCTCTGGATTTGTAGCAGTTACACATGCTAACTGAGCTGATAAACCTTTCAATTTGACTTGTCCCAAGTCAACCATTTTTTGCAGGAGGTCTTTGAAGACAAATAACTCCTAAATGGGATGCCCCAACATATGATGAAATGAGTAATAGTTTGGACGGTCTTCATCTCTTTCCTTATTCGGCCTTTTGGGCCTTGGCAATTGGACCAAATTATTTTCTCGAGCTGAAATGAAGTAACCAGGAACTTGTTCATTTCAGAAAGAGTAAACATTGCTTTTAAAATTCTCAAATTGTTTTCGTCTTTTATCTTCATGATCTTCTTTATGAAATGGCCTTGGTTGTTGGCGCTCAGGAGGCAGAGCCCTTCGAGAAGATGAAGGTTTTGAAGTAGAAGCAGGTACAGGTGCTTGTTTAAGCATAACTGTAACAGTATCTGCTTTATCCATTCTCCTTCCTGGAGCTGATGGAATTACACAAGTTTTATCCTTAGTCTTCATAATAAAATCTTCAATCTATTGAGCGATTGAAGTAAGGTCTCAAAACCCTCCTGTGTATTTCACAGGGATCAACGGCATGCGTAATTCATCACGCCGATTTTCTACACAGATTGGAAACAATTATTCTTGAGGGAGTACTAAGCTCCGGGAATATGTTAATCCCTTCTAGCGAGCAATGAAATATGAAACCCTTTAATTTTACCTTTACTTACAATTTGTAAGATTAAAAACTATTGTATTTGGAAATGTTGAACTGAATTGAAGAATGAATCTTTGGCGGAGATCCTCCCATCCGGTAATTTACCGGGATTGCAAGCTTGTGTACCAAAAAAAGGCAGGCCCTTATAATGACTGTACAAAACACCTGAGCTTAACTGCTTCTTGTTGCTAAGGGGTTCCCATCATAGGATCGCAATGAGAAAAAAATGTGTTAAGTGTTTCTCTGGGTCTCCCGAACCATTAAAGATTGGGAATGTGGTACTTGTAAAATTTTATGGGGGAGGAATTCCATCAACCCATTCGGGATAAGCTCTCTTTTTTGGTTGAATTTGAGCTCGTTTTCCCTCCATATCTTCCAACCAAGCTGTTAATGACTCAATAGTAGTTATTAACTTTTTAAAAAACATCTAGTTGAGCTTGGACCTGAGCCGATGCCATAACTGGAGCTTGGACAGATGTGGTGGCTGGTGCTGCAACTGATGGTAGAACCACCAATTTTTGTTGCACTTGACCTGTAGGATTGGACCTGTGAGGGTGTACTAGTAGAGGAGGATATTCTTGATCCATCTTTGTAGCCGCAATAAATTCCCTTGACTGACTGACTCTATCACGCTTAGGTGGAAGACTACCTTGAAGTAATTCTGCATTCAACCTCCTTAATTCCTTCATTTCCACGTCTTGTTGTGAAAATATTTTCTCTAGTGAGAGCGATTGGCCTTCTCCATAGGAAGGGTATATAACCTGATTCTTTCCTTTCCCCTTGTTTCATCCCTTTCGGAGAGGGGGAAGCGGGTTACCTGAAGGATTACCCAGATTCTAGGTAAGCCTTTGATTTCGTGTACACACGCCTTCTTCATTTGTGTCTGTGTGTACAACTTCTTGAGCATGAACCTCTTCATATGATCCCTCTGAGTGAGCCTCATCTGGTGGATCAGAAACAACGACATTAATGACATTAATTGATGCATAATTCATTTCATCCCTTCTATCGGCATTTTTGCAATAATGTCTTTTTCCATGTCCCTGATGAGACATTGCCTTTTGTCGATTTGATCCCTCATGAACTTCTTGAAAAACCGTAATTTGGAGGGAATATTCTGATAGTTTGGATCTTCGTTACTCTTGATTTTTCTTCCCTACTCGAGAGAAGACTGAACTTATCTGAGGGAGAGATTGAGGATTTGAAAAAGTCCCTAGTCCGGTGGACTGGGGTTTTTCCGGCTGTTCCTGTTGTTCCTGCTCAACTCCTCGAATCCGATTTGTTGATTCTATGGGTTGGGTTAAAAGAGTCCCCAGTATAGAAATCTGGGGTGGTTCTTGACATGCTATATCTGAGAACTTCTTGAAATCTCTCTTGATCTTGCGGACTTTAGTTCGGAAATTAGCTGGATGCATCAACCAACATCCACTCTTATCACCCGGCTCAAAAGACCGTTGGATGATTTCTGACACTTCTATCACTTGATGATCTGCTTGATCCAAATGAGAGGCCTGTTCGATATTCTCATTTGCTTGATGCATGATTAATTCAACAACTTGTTCTCTGTATGCTTGATTTTGGGAAGAACTAGTTGAGGCCTATTCTTGGGAAAGCCTTTGATTAAAAACAAAGCCAATTGATTGTGGCCGGCCATGGGCAATAACATTGCATGAGACCATTTTTGGTGGGCTTTACTAACTGGAGAGCACAGTGAAATGTAGTTCTCCATGAACACTCCATCCCCTTATATGAATACCAGATGGGGAATTGGAAATTAACTAGTGCAATCTTAGTAGTGCGCCAAGGCATGAACGCTGAAGGTCTCTCTGGTGCTTTTCAGCCTTCGGATATTGAGAAACTGAGAGAGATGCCAAGTCAATTTGGTGTTGTAACCCTTCTATTATCTTTACTTGATTTTCATATTCATCATAAGATAATTTTTTTTTCAACTGACAAAGATTTTTCCATATGTTGAGACGAATATCATGAATTCCATCTTCTGTCAACATCTCTGGAATATCTTACTGAGAGTCAGCCAAAGTCCAAAACATGTCTGTCACTTCAACTTTCACCAGTTGTTTTCTCATATTCATTACTTCCTCTTTATCATTTAATGAAGATTATTCTACCTGATTAGACCAAAGCCGGTGCATCTTTTTTGCTTCATTGGATTCAACAAGATCGGTAGAGAATTCACTGATCAAATTAGAAGATGAACGGCCTAGGGGTGGTTCAGAGAATGACCTACACCCCGGGCTATCTTCTTATTGAGAAACTATTTCATCTACTAATGATAAAGCATCAGACATGACTGGATTCATATTTTCAAGTGCCTCAAGATAAGAGGGATTTCTCGTCCCTACATTGTCCATTGGAGCATTTTCCAAGAAATGTGCATTATAACTATGGAGAGGACTTTCGCAGCTAAGTTCATCATCAAGGGGAGGACCACCATGGTAGGTTACAGTAAAAGATGAAACATTTTTCTCCTTGGTCTTCTGACCACACAGAGGGTTCTTGTGGCTCTCATCTGAAGATGAAACTTCAAGATCGACCAAATTGTCATGAAACAAGCCTTCATGAGGAAGTGTCTGATGGAAACCTTCATAATTAAAGTTCCCACTATTGGGAAATGAGGGAGTAGAATCTTGAGTGGCAACAGATAATTGTATGAGTGCATTAAGAACTCCAGCATCGAGAAAGGCCTTGTTACCGATTGTCTCTTGATTTCTTGACTGTGCTGGGCATGTCTTCTTTTTATAAACCTTCTTACTCGCTTTATGAACCACTTGTTGATGAATGTGGTCATTATGGGCTGGTGTATGTGCCTAATCAAGATAAATGATCAATTTAGTCTAATTGTCTCCACTCAAATCAGGTGTATGTGCCTGACTTGGCTGTTCGTATGATATGAGGATGTACACCCCACAAACCTCTTGGACTGGAACAAATGTGTGTGTCTGCTCTAGAGTGAACTATTGATGTGTCACTCCACTGGTAGGGATAGATTTATTTGTCTTTCCATGAGATGCTGCTGAAGCTGTTATAATATCCTGGCAGGCATCAAGAATATGAGCAGGGATTTTCTTCTGCTCTTTCACCATTGATAGAATGTTCTTGGTGACTTCAGCGGCCAGAACGGAGATATACATCCATTCCGTGCTTGGAGTAGGTGTATGTGCCTGCTCCCGTCCTCCTTTTACTGTTAGTGAATTCTGACAATACTCATGTGTGGGGGCAGAGAGTTGAGTCTGCCTCCTGTTTTTCGTCGGAGCTTTCCGACTAACTTCTCCAAATGCTACCAAACGAGACTATTGGTAGGCTTGATCAATACTAGCAGGTGTATGTGCCTGATGATTTCACTCCGCCGAACGTGGTTGACGAGCTTCCTTTAATACTAACAGACGAGGCTGTTGGCAGGAATGATGAGTGTAAGTAGGTGTATGTGCATGTTTATCAGTTGTTAACACATTGGGTTTGTGGGCTCCATCATATGTAGTCAGACGAGCCTGCTGAATAGTTGATGATTTATAAACAGGTGTATGTTCCTGTCTATATTACTCTGCTAGAATTTCCCGGTGGTATTGGCGTGTTGCTGCCAGACGAGTCTAATGGACAGCGGAATTAAAACGGACGGATGTGTGTGCTCGCTTGTTTCTTGCCACCATGTTAGGTTGGTGGAATTCTTCGGAGATGGAAGAGATGAGAAGCTGCTCACTATTGATCAGATTTAACCTCTGGCGGTTCTTCTTTCCTGCTCGGGTTCGAGTAACCTGAGCCGAATGCCTGGAGATGATACCCTCATCATGTTGAGGGCGCACTGCCGCACGAGTCTGGCGGCGATTGTTGATTGGATCCCTCGGGAAGGACTCCTATATCCTTGGATTAAGGCGTTGAGGGACCTGCTCATTCACCTCCCCAGAATATGGGAGTGAATGGTGATTGCGTTCCAGGGATAACAACCCAAAACGGTTGGAGACGGTGGTTGGCACCACCTACTTCTTAATCACTGGTCATCACTATCCGGACGACCATGGTGAATTATTGACTTGGAGGGCCTATCAATCAGCCTCCAGAGTCGGAATAGTACCATTTTGATGGAACTCCTTAACCACCGCATTTGATACCCAACATTGAAGACGTTGAGTAGGTGATATCGTCCTCAGAGTGGACGATGATCCAGTAGGAGTATCATCAAAGGCCATCACAGTAGAAGTATTCATAGCAGAAGTCTTCACGGATGTGAACTTAAGAGAATCCATTTCTGTAACACAGAAGATCTTGGAAAAGAGTGCCTGTTTGATATAACAGACGTAATCAAGATAAGTTCGGCCACTACATCTTTTGGATGAGCACATATATTATTGATTGTTTTGTTGGACCTCTCATTGAGTTTAAATAGGGGCCTAGCAAATAGGTAAAACATTATTTCAACTTGGTTAAGGATTCAGGTCGGGTTCACCATTTTTTATTTCCTCTGGAATTGGGGATGACCTTGTTGATTTAAGGTTCAAACATTCCAAGCGGTTTCTAACGGGTTTGTTTGTAGAACAGGAAACATCCAATGATTCTATATCCATTTGGACCTGCTTTCCAAAGGTAGGTGCTCATTAGTTGTGAACTCATGAGGCTTATGAATTTTCATTGGTCGAGAGGATGGGAGGTTGGACTCATCACACCCTTTTGGGAGGAATTATTGTCTACTTCGGGACTCTCTTTATAGATTTAAGTTATGTTTGTGAATCCTTATTACATTACCAAGTATAAAATGATATTTCCTTTAGACCTGAAAATCAATGATTAGATATGTAGGAAATTTAGAGAATATTTTATATGTATTTGAGGTTATTCGTCAATAGAGAATCATCTATATTTGTTAGAGATTCTTAGTCAATGGTATCCTTTAATACATAAAAGTCTCTTGGTCATTATGATGACCATACTGGTTTTAAAGCCACTCAGTGGGGCACTTGAAGTTTGTTGTCATTCAGAAGGACAAGGATTATTTCAGAGTTGGGATCATACCCGCAGATGGGATACCTACGTATCCTTTGTTTAGAAAAGGAATCAGAACTCACGTAGTTCAAGTAAGGGAGTATGATGTTTATGCATTATTGATGGCTCAAAGAAAGATTTCATGATTACTTTTACACTCTAAGATCACGTGAGTCATGCTCAGTGTGAGAAAAAAGAGGTATTAGTGAAACTAGACAATTGTGCCACGAAAGATGCAATGATGTGGGGCTTATGTATGTATGACTGCCCAAAATAAATGAATATTGGGTTTTACTTTAGGGAAGAAACCCAAGAACAAGGTCCATAAAGGTATATGTTCTTTATGGAGATTTGGATACTCTAACTTGGGGCATACTCATGATGAAGATGCCCAAATTAGGAGGGGACTTGTGATTGGTTTTTACTCCTGATAAGGAAGCCCAAATCAAAAGTAAATTAAGAATGGTTAAGATAAATTATGACTGGGGATTATTCCTGAGAAGGAGGCCCTGGTTAAAAGGTTTTGAGAACTGAGGCTTACTCCTAAGGAGGAGGCCCAGGTTAAGGGACTTGGGGCTTACTCCAAAGGAGGATTCCCATATTTTTAGACTTTGAGACTGGGGCTTACTCCTGAAAAGGAATCCCAAGTTAATATAACCATGGTTGGGGCTTACTCCTGAGGAGGATGCCCATATTTGGGAACTTGGGGCTTACTCCTGAGGAGGATGCCCATATTTGGGAACATGGGGCTTACTCCTAAGGAGGATGCCCAGATTTGGGATTCTCTCATCTTAAAGGATGAGGATGAATGAATGAAATCTCTAACCTTAGTGACATAAAGATATGTAAATCACTAGATTTTAAGAGATGTTTCACAGAATTCCTTTCAGATAAGGAATCCAACAAAGAAATAATACCATGGATGGATTTGGAGAGAGTTCTGAAGGATTAATCTTTAAGAGGGTAGGTGGATAAGCATAAGAGAGGTGAAATGGGCAAGAGGGGCACCCAAAAAAAGGGTGGCGTGCAAGTCCTGTGTGGGCGTGAAAGTCCATGTCTTGTAAGTATACTTGCGCGACATAGGGTTACTTGCGCGACGATTAATCCTTAAGGTAATACTTGGGATAGACTTGGTTCAAGCCCTTAGTACTATCCCTAGAGGCTTCCAGAAGAGAGGTGCATAAGTTCTATAGAAGGGGTAAGGTGGCGTGCAAGTGTGGCAATTTCCCTTAAGGGCTGGCCACTTAGGCGTGCAGGTGTTGATGTGTTTCAACAATTAGGCCTTTCCCCCCTTCTTTAGATCTCCCGTTATAGGTAAGAAATTACCGTAGAAGTGTTCAGAAGCTTTGAGAAGAGACTAGGGTGACGAGAGCTTAAATATGAGTTTTTGGAATTTTTCATCCCCCGAAATGGGGGGCCCACAGGGGTATTTATAGGATGTAGAAGACCATGGGAGAAATTCAAAGAGGGCGCACAAGTCACCTGCGCCACCAATGGGTGGCGCGCTAGTATACTTGCGCGACCCAAGTGAATTTGAACCTTTGTTCATGCATTTGTAAATTTTTGATGTTTCTTTAAAGGATGAATCACTTTGGGTTCAAGGTATTTATCTTTTTTAGTGGTTAGACTCTGTGACGAAAAGGAGCATCAACAGACCTACATGGAGGACCTACATGGAGGACCTACGCGGAGGCCCTGCGCAGAGGACATGCACGAAAGAATACTTTTTTACACCCCTACATGGAGGACCTACGCAGATAGCCTATGAAGACAAACTGCCTTCGACCATGTCCCCTCCTTTCCTATAAATAGGACCCTTAGGCTCTCGATTTCAGAGACTAAAAAGGTTGGAAGAAGTCCCAAAGCTCCCATTGCATAGCTATTTCTCCAAGATCCACCACATTTTCTTAGGTAGCTCTCTAAAACATGAGAGAAGAGAGAATTAAAGGGGGAAATTTGGTTCAAATTCCCATCAGGTTCTAGAACATATGAATCTGTGCGGAGCACCTACGCGTAGCACCTGCGCGGAGCACCTGCACGCCACACCTGTGTGTTGCACCTATGTGGCACACCTACACGGAGCACTTGCATGTCGCACCTGTGCGGATTACTTCCGCGGGGTAGCTACGTGGAGCACCTATGCGTGGAACCTTGGCAGAGCACCTGTACGACCCCACTAGTCCATACCACGGGGGCTGTGCCCCCACACCCCTACCTGGGGTCAGTGTCGGGCTGCGGTCCCAGCCCTCTGGGTTGTTCCCTTCGCTTCTGTCACTCACCCAGATGAAAATGGAGAGTTGCACCGCAAACTTTTTGGATCCGGTAATGACATTTTCCATTTCACCCTTTATGCGGTCCTATATCCATCCTTGGAATACCATGATCTAAGAAACTTTATCACACTCAATGAAGTGCCTTGATTCAATTTACTCCTCTTGGTTCCTTTCTCATGTTACGATTTTGGAATCTCCTTATGGATTCTTTGAGTACCTTGAGTCGATAAAATCCTCAAGAAACTCCAAAAACCACATCACCATACTTTTTTGCTAGGTTAAACCTCAAATGGGAATCCTCCTTAGGAGTAAGACCCAACCAATTCCAAATGGGCATCCAACTTATGAGTAAGCCCCAACCAATCTTTTAGGGAAACCATCCTTGTGTAAGCCCCTCACCTTCATCCCTTCCTCCTTACATTAGACCCTTGTCCAATGTAAATAGAACCGAGGTATGGCTCATCGCCTCACCCTATTCCACGGTCGACACAACTTCTTCTATCAGTAGAGGAGGAAAAGTGTGAAGTGTCATTGTTGAATCTTTTACATCCTCTTGTTTCTTACACCGAGCATGAATCACATGGGCTTAGAGATGTTTAATGGTTACAACATGTGAACAAACACTCATTGGAAGGAACTAGGAGAACTGTGATTCTTGTTCAAACCAGGATATGTAGGAAGCTCTTTTAGGGCCCAAGATCATTGGATATCCTCCTTAGGAATCAAACCCTAATTCCCCCAATTTGGGCATCCTCCTTAAAACATAAGACCCAAATTCGATCCTCAAATCATCCATGCATCCTTTTTAGTAAGTAATCCCAAACTCATCTCTCTTAGAGGACTATATTCTCCTATGCGTTTTATCAAACTATGTGGGCTTTGATTCCCATTAATATGGGATATATAGGAAGCCTCCTTGAGGTTCAAACCCAACACTTCAAATCAACATTGTTCTCCTGTGGCCATATTTACAATAGGTTATGATCCTACTTGGAAACCTATATCCTTTCCAAAGTTCCTTGGGATGCTTCATCGTAAGTTCCACACTATGTTTTCACTAAGCACCATTCGCTTAAAGGTCCTTGTCACATGACCTTAAAAGGTATGATGCGTCATATTAAGTGGCATCAAACTATGAAGGTTATAATTCCTTTCATAGGGATACGTAGGTAAATCATTTTATGAGCATGATCCCAAGATCAAAACAAACCTTCGTCTCCCTGGATGACAATAAATTCTAGAGTGCCCCACTAAGTGGATTAAAAACTAGTATCATCACAATGATGATTAAAAGAATATATAATAAGTATATAAGAGGATACCATTGATGGAAAATCTCAAATACATATAGATGTTTCTATTAATGAAGATCCTTGAATGAATACTGATGATTCTAAATTTTACACATGTTAATAAGTGATTGTAAATTCCAAGGGATACTTATGATATACTTGGTGAATTAATAAGGATACATGAAAATATCTTAAATTATCAAAGAGAGTCCTGGAGTAGACAATAATTACCCCCAAAAAGGGTGTTATGAGTCCGACCTCCCATCCTCTCAACCAATGCACGTTCTTAAGTATCGTAAAGTTCAAACTTAATGAATGCCTGCCTTTGGAAAGTAGGTCCCCTTTGGATAAAAAACTATTGGGAGTTTCTGGTTCAATAATTAAATCCAATGGAAACTTCATGGAAATAGTGATTCTTAAAACTAGAACACATGTTTCAAGGAACTACAAAACAAACACCCTTTGTAGGAACTATTCCCACTAAGACTACTGGAGTAGACTCTGATGTGGGATCCTCAAAATCTGTGAATTAATGCTAATTCCAATCATTGAAAACTCATTGGCTCTCCATTGATGCTTCCTACATAAGGAAAAAACCTGGGTTAGAGCCTTTAAATGAAAGAAATACTGGAATATGTGAGAATGTTAAACTTATCTCACCAAATAATGGCTCGGTCATGTCATCATCCCAAGGTATGACCAACCATCCCTCCTGAGAGGTTTCCCTGCCAGCAATATATCCCTAGGACTCCTCATCAATAGAAGCCTATGTATCATTTATACATACTAATATGTAATGTGTTCACACCTCAATACATTTTGTATCTTTAGGATCCACACTAAACATTTCTTGTATTCGGGTGGTGGCAGGACCAACTTCCCCACACTAGTGAGTAAAGGCATCCAACTTTTACATTTATGAAAATTAATATTGAAATCCCATGTGGACCATGAACCTAGAGATCCCAACCTTTAGTAGTTTGGGAATATCTTGGGTAAGCCTCCTCTATATGAATTGTGCCACCAGGTACATTCTAAACATTCCACACACTCCCCAGAGTGTTGGATAGGTGGGATCATCTACCAGTTACACCAGATACCATTTTTTCTTCCTCATATCCTCATTGGTTCTGATCATTCCGGAATGATATATCTTCTCCTACTCTAATGGCCATTTATGAGGGATCCCCACATTGCTAGGGATGGGGGTGTAGCAAAACCATGAGATTCCCTCACCACTTCTCTAGAGGGAACCCTCAATGCCTGATGGGTGCTTCAAAGAGTATACCATCTGTCACCCTGCTACACTTGTGACTTGTATGATGGCATTACCCTCATCACATGAATACATATGATTATTCTTTGATATGATACTGTCCAATTGCCAGGATAATTCTAGAAGAGGCTAGGATTGATATTTGTGGGTGGTAGTAGAATGATCTCCTATTTGCTTTCAGTTATAAACATCTAACACAGTTTTTGAAGGATATAGTGATGTTATTCCTTTTTTATCCCTATATAGACTCACTTCACTGACTTCTGAATGCATTCAAACTTCTAGGAGAACAAATATAGAGTGTACTATTCACAATAAGTGTTTATGTCTATCCTAGAAAGTAAAACACTACCTCATAAGGCCTAAATTTACTCTCACGACTCAGGAATCCCCTTGTGATTATCGATAATATCTCCAAATGGGGTTGAGAACAGATGAAATTTAAATTTCCTGGTGTTTCTGATGCTAACTATGACCCTTGTTTCATAGATAGTTATTGTTCGAACACCATTAGTGTTAAGGAGTTAAGTCCATAGGTTAGAATGGGGGGTGATGGAATTTGGAAATTTAAACCACTAAAGTGTGAATGATCCACATGTATAGATATTGGAATGGGCCATAGATGATCTTTGGTACGTTTCCTCTGGAGAAATGATCTAGTTCGATGCAAAGGAAAGATATCACCTGGAGTGTTAAATCACCATAGTTTGTAGATGACATGATTTATACCATCACTATTGTCTCAAGCCATAATCCCATGCAAGTGTCCCTAAATGTGAGTAGCCAACCACTTAGGATGGTGGCCAAGAATTTTGTATATTGGATCATCAGTAGCCAATCATTCATGTTATAACCTCATTCCAGGGGGCAATATTCCTTCAAAATCATCATTTAGGACCCCAAACATATTTTATGATGTTTCATATGGCACTAATTTGGTTTCCTTGTCATCTTCATATATGGATCATTCAAGAACATGCCTAGAAAAGTCTTTAATGCAATGTCCTGATGGAAAGAAGGGTGATTCTTCAAAACCGAAGTCACTGTGTCTATAAGAATTTGTGATGTGATGGAGTTCTACTCCATGTTCACTTAGGCATTGGGAACCAGAAAGAATTATTCATATTAAAACGTTTTTAATAGGATTCCTATAATGGAGTGGAGGTCCCATAGGATGATTCCCACTTACCCATGATGGGGGTGGGGGTGTTGGTGTCCCAGGACCACTGACTAAGAAGCTCTTATAGTAGATCTAGTTATTGGTAGATGTGGAATTGGGATGTTCACACTACTTTATATAGCCCGATGTATTATAGATCAACCTCATACTCTGAAAAATTAAAGAGTACCTAGTATGCCAATTCCCACTCATTGGTGAAGTTTCCCATGGTTCATAGGTACCCATAATTGTACCGAGCCATTATTTTGATCTGGATACTAGTTTGGATGATGCTTGCATAGAAAACCACAAAATCCACATATACCCGCTCTTCCCCTATTATTTTCATCTCCTTCTACAAAACATGTGGAAAATAGAATCTTCATGCTCTTGGGATGGATGATCAGTGACCGTGATATTACAAAAATTGAATTCATCATGATAGAATCATAATGTGTTGACTTTAATTTCTGGGATATCCAAATCATCTAGGAGCATGAAATTATATAGTGGTTAGTGATTTCTTAACAAACATTCCCTGTAGTTTTTATTCAACAAGCCCAGTAGCTCTCTATTCTTAGAAAAAATTCTCCTAGCATGTGAAATTTCAGTAATCCCAACCATATCCTCCCTCTAGGTAGAAGTGGCAGCATTGAAAATGTCTTGGTCAGTATGATTGGCCATTTCTATAGCATTCAGGGGGTTCACGAAAATTGGATTCTAAAATGGGTATTTTTCATGCAAAAGACATTGCATCATGAAAATTTATGAGTAGTTCATGAAAAATTCTGTGTTGAGCATGCAAGATTGGTCACATAAAATGTGGTTTCATGAACATCGTGGATGAACATTGTAGTGTTCATGTAAAGTGATGAGTTTTGTTCATGTGATAGGGATTATGGTGCATATAGAAGTTAGGTGGCCATATAATGTCCCCTTATTCCTATTTATTGTTATAGAACCATGTATTAAGCATTCACACAAACTGGGTTATGGGACATGATAATAGAGTTTCACAACACAATATAAATTCGCTCCACAATTTAGTGCTTCCCTCAAAACTTGAACTTTTGGTGTCTCATCAGCACTTTTTATGAGGGTTGTATTTTTGGGCACCAAAAAATCATTCCTTGATCCCTTAATGATTAATTTTTCCTATGAAAAAGTTATATTTAGGAATAAAGGATCTTTTTAGAACTAAGGAATCAATTTCATACAACCATCTTATCTTACATGTGACAGTCATGTCATGCACATAACCCATTTGTGCAAGAAAGGTGACGCTTAATTTCAAATTTTTACAATTTCTCTAAGAAGAGTGAAACATTAGAAAAGGTAATTTCTCACAACATCATATGGTTATAAAAATTCCTAAAGTTTGACTATAAAGACTTTGTGTGAAAAAGGAGACATTAAACAGTCATCTTATGTGGTCTCATCCCAGCAAAAAATGCATGGGAAGTGAAAAAAACATTTGGGAAATAAAGATGAGTTGCACACGTACTACTGAACATTTTTTTTCTATAAATATAACCTCAATCCCACTTTAGGGACAAATATATACAAGTCCAAGCATCCTCTCTTGCTCATGAAACCCCTTCTTCTGAAACCTCATACAACTCCAAATAGCATGGATTCCTAAAGGAAGTGAATTTTTACGATTAACTTCCCATGGACCCCAATGTGTCTTGGAACATGTTTGAGAGTTCCTTATATAATATCCATTATGTATAGTTAGGTTCACACAAGAGAATTTGCCTTTATAAAACCCTAAGCTGCGTGTAACTTCATATATTGCATAGACATCTTCCACCAAAATATATCCAAGGGTTTTGTGCTAAACCCAACTATTCAAAGACCTATAATTGCATGAATAACTACAGATCTTCATGAAACAACCTTAAAGTACATAAACACGATACCTCTTTCTTCCAAACACACTTGTGTGCAAGTCGAGTGCCTAGATGTCCTGTACCCATTCAAACTAGTTCACACAATCCCCAAATCCCCCTACAACCAATACCATCAACCCTATTTTCCACCATCATTACATCAAGAATGTCCAAGAACATTAACTTACCTTTTTATACTAAGAATAGGTGCCCTAATGCTTTCGGATTCTATGTATAGTCAACCTAAAATCAGGACCCCTTATTTCCACTCCTCAATGGAATAATTTACACCATGCCCCACCCATAGGTGAATTAACAGTAGAAATGTAACCCCCAAAGGTGTCATCATTAAGGGAAACTTCCCACATTTATTGGTAAAGAGGACTCGTGCGGGATCTTCCAATCCTACTTTCAAATGGTATCATAGGGTCTAGGTCCCGAGAACCTCTGATCTTCAAGATGTAAAACTACCTAGCCCAATGTCATAGTCGTACGATATTAAATTACACAACTATGTCCTAATCACATGATGTAAAACTATAGACTTACACTATGTTATGAATACATGATGAACAATGTACAATCATCATGGGATGCCACCTTCTTCCCCACCATGGGATGATTTTCTTACTTTAGGTAACTTTAATGAATAATTCCCACACTAATCTCCCCTACCATTATATGATCCTAATAATTTGGGTGGATTCCATGCATAAGTCTCACACTATAATTCCCCTCCATGGGATAATCCTCCCCCATTAGATAATCCTATATACGTAATCACCACACCATTCCTCATTGATGCTCCATCTGCAATGTAAGTATCCATGCAACTTGACACTAAATAGTATAGAGTAGTCCCATCATATGACCATAAACTATGGCATCGAACTACATAGGATTTCATCCCTATATACATATGGGGTACATAAGACACCTCTAGGAGGTTCAATATCAACATCTCGACACACCATGAACACTCTTATGAGGTTTAATCCTAACATCCCAATACTCCCATAAAATATGGATACCTTCCCCTTAGAAGGATGAAATCATAAGAGAGTGATAATCTTCCCCACAATAATACACTAAAAACGTAAGTGTGATCATCACCCCCCTTGGGGGAACAATCTCTCTCATCACCATTAAACCCCTATGTGTGATCATCTATCCCTATGGGGGAACACTCTCTCTCACTGTCACCAAATCTCAAAGTGTGATAATCTTCCCCATGAGAAAACAATGAAAACCTATCTCTACAAGTCATTAAACCTTTAACCAGCTTGTCTCCATAGGATGTTAAAATTGTGACCAAACTATATCCATAAGACCCTAAACCTATGAACTTACCCCAGATCTGTACCACATAAAATAATCATGGGATGACTAGGTTAAAAAGCCTTAGAATTTTTATTCCCTTGGTGTTAACTAACTCATGGGAAACATGGGATGACTTGGGATTCACACCCAAGAGGCCTCACATATGTGATGACTACAACTTTATAATGGGAATACTTTACAAATTCACAGAACACAAAATATCTAGAGATTCTAAAACCCTCCCAAAATTACCATCTAATCTCATGGAATGTTTCATCCCTATCGAGATAGAAGTGACATAATTAACCATTTTTCACTTCAAGATGGAGTCAAGAAATTTTTTTATGAACATGAATCAAATATATGAGGGAGACAAAGATAAGGTAACGAGCTCCAAGGAGGAATCCATGGAAGTAGGAACTAATATCCCATCATCCTATTTTGATTAAGTTTCCAATGTGACTGATTATAGTGATAAAAGTTTCCCACCTTTTGAAAGAGGGAATGTGGGGAAAAGTGGCATGATGCACAACTCAAATAGAGAGCATCATAAATGGACCATATAATGAATTTCATTTCATAAACCCATATAGAATCTTCATACCTTCAATTTTTCATTTTTTAGAGCTTTGAGTGAAAAATAGTCCAATTTAGAAAAATGATTAGCATATTTTTTTCACTAATAGATAAACATGGTAAATAGAGATAAACTCCATATAATTATCTATAGTCTTGGATTCCATCCATAATTTCTAAAAGAATATGGTCTTGAAGGCTGTACAATCCAATCCCTCATGTTGCTTCACCTAGACTCTACATCCCACCGCCTCTTTATACTTCCCTCAATATTGAAATTATCACACTTTACCTTAAATAGTTTATAGTATCTAAGAATTCAAATATCTTATCAATCATATCTAATGAGTCCTCAACGTTCTGAGGTCCGTTCATTCCCTAATAGGATGGTGGATTCTGGTGGAGAAATTAATGAGATAAATCTTTTTAACCCCTAGATCCGGGTTGTGCATCCCTAACCTAAGTTTGAGAAAGGTGCATTTTTTCCATTGAGTGAACTGAACATGCTATATCTTTAATAAGGTTTTGATTAGTCAGAGGGTTTTCTTAATGCGCATCATCTCCACTGACCTCATAAGGAATACAAGGATTTCTTTTGAGAAATATGGTACTATATCATGGAATTATAAGAGACTATCAGACAGGGGATAAATCTTAGTTTGAATCGAGGAAATATATGAAAGAGCTAAGATAAGATCTAAACTCAACATGAAAGACACAATTCCAAATATCCACTAGTAACTTAAGGATCATTATGATGAGAGCTATCCAGAAACTTTTTTGTGAACAACCTTGAAAGTCCCAATAATAATATTTGTTTGTATAATAAGACACCCCCAGACAAGAAGATCAATAACATGAAAGAAAATTATCCTTTTAAAATAATTTTTTCATGAAATTTTCTAGATGTCCCATCAATCTAGGATTTCAACTGACCTGTAACAAGACCAAAATGGTGTTCTCGATCCCCATAGGCTGGTGATAAGCACCCAAGAAAAATGGAAAACCTAGGGAATGATTTCTTCTAATCATATACATCAACATTCATAACATATATGATAAGTATAGATTGAAAAATATATAAAATTTACAAATATTGGTAAAGAGATAAATAAATGGAAAAACACCAAACACTAAGTACATAATCCAAGAGTGACCAAAGTAAAAAAAAGGACAATGACCATTATCTCCATGTGTCAAGTGAGAAACACCCTACTAGATCACATCCTAATTCCTAAACCCAACTGGACCAAATACGTTCCACCTCACTACAATGCCATGAACTTTTCTACATCAGATGGAACAAGGTCTTCATGCACCCAATGGTGTGTGTAACGTGTGATAAAGACAATTCTATTGGGATCCAACCAATTATTCCATAATAATACCTTTTTAAATAATCTAAATATTCTAATTTTAAAATAAAAAAAGGAATTATATTAAAGTTTCAAAAACTAACAAAAACATGGAAATCCAACCTTTTCAATAGTTTATAACCAATTTCATATAAAAAAAATTCTAAATCACTTTAAAATAAACTATTAATCATTTTTAAGAAAGAATCGTAAATCCAAATCAATAAAAATCATATTGTAATGTACCCCTAGGATAATATAATTCTGATAAATCATGGATCCTCATCTTATTTGATTGATTAATTAAATTCATTTATCAGAAAGGGGTCTAGAGGTAGAGTACAATAAGATGAAATGAGACTACGAGGGTCTAAAAAAGTGGATACTGAAGGATTTTCTATGAAACATAACCATCCAATATAAGGAAAAAGTACCCAAATTAGATAACCAAGAGACCATAATTACATGATGAGCATGGGAAGACAAAAAGTCTATAGATTTATTTCCCTTGCTCCAAGTGTGAGGGACATCCTTATGGTCATTGATGAATCACTTTCACTTCCATATTAGATATGTGAAAGTCCCTGGTATGATGGGATAAAGGGAAGACATACACTATGATGTGCAGACCCCCTATGGTGTCATGTAAACTAGTCCTCAACACAATGACCTAGGGTGTAGAGAAACACACTGATGTGTGAACCTCCATAAGAGTCATGGAAACATGTCCCTACATGACCCCCTACTAAGTATCCTAGGATTCCATACATTGAAAATTTAAAATTATTTATAAAGGGAGTATCAAATTTTAAAAATTAAAAAAAAAGGTCATTGTTGACGACCACGAAATGATCATTGGAAAATTCACAAAGGAAGAAATACCTAGATATGGGTATTATTTTCCTCATAAAAGTAAAGGAGGAGTAAGTTGTCATTATCTCACAGATCATGTGTTCCCCTAGGATACATGAAATCTCTTGAATAACAGAGGGTCATGTGGATTGGCATGTACAATGCATAAATTGTAGTGGATCCCATGGATCCCCTTTTGATAAGACCTTATGCTCTCATGAAGGCACCACAGGCAACCGGTGATCATGAAGTGGTATCCAGGAAATCACCCCTAGGACATGTAAATTTTCAACCGGTGGATTCCTAAAAAACACTCCAAATATCCTTTGAAAATAAGAGGAAATTTTCTAAAATGTGGAGGCCTTTTTCAGTCATAAAATCCACAGGATCTATCCCCAATGGGAAGATTTATTTTCCATAAAAACATTCAAGAAAACTCATGAGAACTTGATCTTTTGTAAAATGAACAATGTAAACAAGAAAGGGGAGGAGGCGGGAAACCCTCATAGTCATAAAGATCACACGATATTCCCCTATTGATATTCAAGACATAGCGAGACCATGGTGGCATGTCTTACTCATCTCATGAAATCATGTTGTCATATCATCCTCATCACACGATGAGCCTTGGAAAAGTCCATGAAATCTTGTGCTCCCCCCTTGGCTCCATATGAAAAAACATATAAAATTTTATATGAAATTATCACACATATCCATAGAACCCTTATTGGTCATGTGATATATCACCAAAAGGTAGAGTAATTTTATTTTACAATACTCATACAATCTCACATGATCCTTAAGCTTATTAAAATAAACAAAGAAAATAATGATGGGAAAGGAGGGAGACTCTCACATTCATAAAACTCTTGAAATGCGCAAAATATATACTCAGTATGGTCTCATAAGACCCCTTGAAAAGATATTTCAATTTTTTAGAAGCACCTCGACAAGCCATCCTAGCCTCGTGAAATATGCCAGACAAGGATTTGAGCATCATGAAAATGCCTCTCAGCTAGAACTCTAATCTCGTGAATTCCCTTGGACATGTCAATATGATAATATGGAAGTAATTCATAATGATTTTATTATAAAAAAGGTCCCCATTAATTGTAAATAATCCTGTAAAGGAGGAATTTATGAGATAGACTCATGATCACTAAAAATAAGGTGACGCCCTCAGAATGATACATGGAAGGGGCTCACAAAGGCTCTTGACACCAAGGCCCTCCACCAACTCCATCTTGGATTCGTACGATGTGTGCCACAAAAGTGGTGAACAACCGAGGCGTCTTGTACTATAAATCCCCCACCCAAGCATGAAAAACGCATGGATACACACTTAGAGGGGTTGGACTTTTTCATCCAGATGCATCGGCACACCCAAGCGCCGGAGCGGATTTCTTAAAGTGGTTGATATCAGACCAAATTGTTTTCTATTAGGTAAGATACTAGAGAAAAATCAGATTGATCATGAAACATGCATATGCAATTCACATGATCACTCATAGATCATGTGAATGACTTTTGTGAGGACACTCGAAGAACATCCCACACATATTTTAAAGCATATGATACTTAAAACAAGATAACACTGAACAAATCTTAGGAATTTGCAATAAGGGCTAGAAGAAGACTAAAATATGGTAGACATAAAAAAAAGAATATATAAATATATCCTTATGTGCTTCTCATGAACCATCCATGTTATTTTTATGGCACCAAGACATGTCACACATATCATGCGACACTCCTTTGGTATACTATTTGGATCATGTGAAGTCCTACATACATGTCCAAGAAAGACACATGGAATCCCACGGGTATGCCACCCAAGTCTTGAGAGACCCTCTAGGATTTCCTTCTGAATCTTGTGATGTCTTTAATAAATATCTCCTAACCCATATGGTATCATCAGTTCATGTCTTTTGAGTCACACATTAGCACCCGAGCATGTCAACTGGCTCCCACAATGACCTCTAGGCATGCCATCCAGGTCTCACGATGCCCTCCAGATAGGTCATCTAGGACATGTGAATCCCATTAATTCATGTCAAAATAAATCGCATGATTCCCTCTAATCATTTCATCCAGCATTTGCAGTGACACCAGGGTGAGTCAGCTGGATCGTACGACACCCTCTGAGTAGGTCATCCAGGATCATGTGATGGGTTCTTGGATTATCCAGATAGTTCTTACAATGCCCTTTGGAAAATTAATTCTTGATAATGTTAAAACCTTAATACATGTGATACAGAATATGTGAAGTCCTATATACAATCCAATTGAATCATACAATTTTCTTTGGACAAGTTAGGAAGATACTCTCTGACATGTCGAGAAAGAAATGAAGGAATGTCAAGCAGACAGCCAAAGCTACTTAGGCGGGAAAACAAGCTAGGTCAACTAGGTTATCCGAGGAATTGATAACATTATCTATCCATAGTGTATAATCCTTGATAAATATGGCAATGTCAATGTGTAAGCCCAAATTAGGGGAACTATGATGACTCTGATTCCTTCCATAACCAGGATTGTAGGATGCCTCTTTAAGGTTCTATCTCTATATTACGCACCCAAAGGGCTGTCCCAGCACATAAGTCTCATATCCACAAGAAATTACATTTATTATTTTCTATACCTTTTTTCTAAAAATCATCATGACTCATGTGGTCTTAGGGAGTTGTAATAACCATATCATTCATAAGGGTAATATTAGTGTGTAAGCCCTAATCCAAGTGAACTATGAGGACTATGATTCCTTCCATAACCATGATATATAGAACAACTTCCTAAGTCTTGAATTCAAATTAAAATGTGCATTAACTTCAATGTGGGTCCCACTATGTCCCTATGATTGTGATCATAGGGATCCGATCATTCCCATTGGATGATCATTCTACCTTATCCATTAGTGGACTAAGAAATCAACTGAACTACAATGACTTGAATTCCTACCAAAATCTGGATACATAGGACACCTACTTGAGGCCATAGATTCATATTAAACATCCCAAGGGTAGTCACAACACATATTCCCTGTATCCATATGCAATGAGGCAGATCACTTATTATACCTTATTTCCCGCACTGAGTATAGCTCACGCGGACTTAGGGAGTCACAACGAACACATCATTGGCATAATTAATATCTCTTATCTAGGGAAATATTAGAATGTAATACCCAATGAGTGGTATGATATAAACCTCCCCTATATACGGACATATACCTTGGTTCCATTACCAAGGGCATGATCAAACTATGATAACTAAAATTCCTGCTATAACTAGGATGCATAGGGCATCTCCTTGAGACCCATGCTCAAATATCTAGGTGCCTAAGTGCACACACACATGTCCTCTCCATATGATGTTAAACTATATGGGTTTAATGAACTACATGGGTTTTTATTCCTATAATAAACATGATGAATAAGACTCTTCAAAATGTCTCAATCCACTACCCTAAATATTAACCACCTCCCTATATGGAAGAAAATTATGAAGTGTCTGGTTATGTGGCTTCAACACAAAAGTAGTTGTTTGTTACTATGGAATAGATAAATAACCTCGGATACATATAGATGGATTCACTAATAAGATCTACTTATTCTACACAGAAAAATATACTTAACCAATAATTATTTTTTAGGGTAACCAGTCTCATATAGGGATTAGTAAGAGATTCATGAACATATCTTAAATCTATAAGAGAGCTCCATAATAGTAAAAAATTCCCATAAAAGGGTACAATGAGTCAAAACTCCCATACTCTCGACCAATATGAGTCTCCAAGTGTCCTCAAGCCTAAAAACCCAAGTGACCAACTACCTTTTGAAATCAGGTTTGTACCTAGTTACAAATGGGGGAACGGTTGGGAGTTTTCATTAAGATCGATAATGGTAACCCAATGTTAATGATTACGTACAAATTAAAATTCCCAAAATCAAATTTTGAGCCAAACCAAGCCCACCTTGACAAGGGTTCCTGGTCACCTCTTTCCCATACAAAACAAAAATTGTGAACCCAATGTGAATCTCTCAAATAAAAAATGATTAGGTTATCGACTACTGAGACATTTTTTCACACTATATATAAACAAAAAAGGCTAACCTGAAATGAAAATATCAAATGATAGAATGATCAGTTAATCATACATCATACCAATTTGTTTTTCATATTCTATATACAAAAAAAATGATAATCTTTCCATGAATCTTACTATTGATCCTCTTTAACTGGGATTACCATAAATAACTCCATCATCTCTTTAAAAGTTACAAGAAAACCAAATTAAAATATCAGGAATAAAAGGAAAATTGTGTTACTCATGCATATCTGATTGGGAATATCATGACTATGATATTATACTAATCATTAACCTTGCTCCTTATTGTCTATATGACTACAAATATTTGTCTCATCAATAACATCATGATCTGAGATAATGACTCTATCATCCATCAACCATTCCAGAAAATCACTTAAGACGGTAATCCCCACAGGTTGAAAATTGATATCACCTACTTGACAGCTCTGATGTCGGGTGGAGAACATAATTTTCTAGTAATACCACCAACATGGTACAACCCAAACCCTCAAATATTTTGACGAGGGTCTCCATGTATAGAAAATAATTTCCACACCACTTAAGGAAAGTTTCATCTAAGCTAGTGGAACTTGCCCCCACAACCAATAGCTTCAGGAGCTCATCCCTAAAGCACAACAGCTACCACCTTCAATAAATAATAAAGGTGGACTAGGGAGTCAAATAAAACTCCCTTCCAATTTAGGTGACACTAAGAAGGACTCTTATTAACCTTTATCTTCAGCATCATGTCATCGGTACCCATCCATCACCTACTAAGGCTACCACCCAACACACTGTCACCTCTAACTCCCATGCATAAGAAGTAAGGAAGGCAAATCAACCGAGGATGGATTTGGATATCAGTGAGTCGGTTCATACCCCCCACTCCTAATGATGAATTATTCTGGTATATTATTGCATTAAACATAGAGTATGATCAAATTCTTGATCACTCATGATAAGAATGTGGTCATTTTCTTGCAGAAGGCATGGGGGAGGTGTATATCCCTACCCCTAGGCATGAAGCCCATCAACATATTTATGTGGCACAAAAAGTACATAAGTGGGTTTATATCCCTACTTCAATCAATGATATCTTACAGTATATAGTAGAGACTGAAAATGTGGAAGTTTATATTCCTACACAAACTTTACTAAAATGCCAATATATCATAAAAATAGATGAATAAATCCACTAGTATATTCTAGAATTGGCATAGATATAGGGATAGTTGCATACTCTTATCCCAATGGAAGGGAAAACCAATATCTCTAATCATTATGAACAAGTGGCTACTCCGGATCAAGAACACATTCCTTCTCCCATCTAGGAGGATTACTTTCATATTACGATAAAGGACAAGGAATTAAATTAGGATCATACTCCTATTCCAATCGAGGATCATCGAGTGAGATTGTCACATGCCTTATGGTAGGGGAACATACTTATTGAAAAATTATTGTGGCATATTCCAAAGGCACATGATTAGGATCATATCCTCATTCTGGACATGACTCACCAAGTGAGAGGGGAACATTACTTGGGACAAGCTCATATTCATATCAAAGAAGTCCAATGACATACTCTAGAGTCCCATGATCAAGCTTATATCCTTGTTCAATTCGAGGACAACCAACTGAGAATGGGACATGCCTCGGGATAGGCTCATATTCTTATCTTTGACTCTTCCTAGCATATTCCAACAGATCATGGAATCTAGGCTCATATTCCTACTTTTGTCTATGAAAAAAATGCACAAACATTCTTCCAAGGAAATACAGGAAGAGGATCATATCCCTTATCCCATTCTGATGGTCCTTCAGCATATTCTGGTAGGGAATGCATATAAGAACCATTATTATATTCTGCTTCCAACCAGGGATCACTAGGTGAGAGTGGAACATTACTCAGGGTAAGATCATATTCCTATTACAAAATACCAATGACATTTCCCAATGGCTTAGGATAAAGCTCATACTCCCATTTTGACTGAGGTACACAATGTGAGAATGGAACATGCCTCGAGACAATCTCACATTCTGGTAAATAATGAAACTGCTTTGGGAATATTATATAAGATTCTAATTAGTGGGATCATATTCCCATAGCACCATATGGTGATAAAAATGTTCTAGAAACCATCATACAATAGGCTCATATACCTATATAATTCCAAAAGGTAGGTCAGTATACTCTAACCACGATGCAGATCGAGACTGATATTCCTAATCTACTAAATTCTATCATCCTTTAGGTAATTAAAGACACATTCTCAACACCAAAAGGGTTTGTCAACTATTCAACCAAAGTATAAGATGATCATTACCATAATAGTCCCCATTATGGTAGTGTAGAGAAGGATCACTGGGACTCTACTCCTGAACAATGATATCTCCCATGGACAATGAAATACTCCCATTTTCCAAACACCTATGTATAGAAAGGTGTTAAAACCTTTGACACTTTAATATAGAGAGGCGCTCAAAATGTCAGGGTCAACCATATGCAATTCCCCACCAACTTCTAGTACCACTCCACTGGGGTTAGCAGGCGACCTCAAGATTCATCTTCTGTGGTCTGACCAGATGGAGGCTTATAAGTCTGATGAAGATGATTGTAATTTTAACATATTAAGATAGTTAACTGGAAATAACCTTAACATCATGTGTTGACCCCTCACCACTTCTGACTGTGAGATCTCATATGAGCTAGAAAATCTGTTTATGCCTTATCTACACCAAAATAAGAGGGATATTCATTAGCAAATGAATACTAGATGTCTCCCCTCTATAGGATGCACATATCACCTTCATCTCATCAAGAACCTATGTTGTTAACTAGATATGTCAACCTTTTTAATATCTTGGAACCCATGAGTGTAAGATAATGACAAATTCTAATGCAGTGTTTGTCACTGCATCATAACAACCTTCCTCCAATTGATTTCCAAAGTCTCTTCATAAATACATATATGAGGATGGGTGAAATATAGAGAATTTCATTTCACTATGTCCCCAAAACAATAAAAAAAATTAGATATAATGTCTAATAATGTCATGGACTCTATTGAAATCAGGGGAATAGGTAACTCTTGGGCCATTTGGTAACTAAAACAGAATTATCTAGCTTTAATGATGCCTGTAAATCATGAACGGAGGGATAAGATAGCCAATAAGTCTTTGAACTAGGCCCCTATGATAAATAGTAATTCATTTCAAACACGAAAGTCATAGTTTTGATCAGTAGGGCAACTTCTCGTAAATATTGGTTCTCATCATGGGATAGCAACACACGCAACTCTTACATGAGCACAACTGCACTGCATAAAATGGGACATAGTATTAGCTACCATAGTAGACATCCATGAGTGGACCCAACTCGCTGGGCAAAGGGAATATCTACTACCACCTCCACCCCTCGGATCGTCAATTCCTAGGAGGATTTAGGATATATCCTCAGTATCTGTAAACAAACCCCAACCCACTAGTCTAGGGGAATTTATATATCAATCATCATATCCAAGTTCATAATCCCATGAGATGGTCCTTGGGACATCAAAAATGATTTCATATTAACCCCATCCTACTAGTATGGGGAATTTTTATCTCAATGTTCATCATGGGAGTCATCAAATACTTGACTATAATCATTAGATCCTCAACAACATGATTAATAAATTCAAATTTAATACCTTGATTTCCCCCATACTATAGGGTGGTTGAATTTTCACCATCATCACCACCACAGGGAGAATAAGTCTTCTCCAGGTTTGGAGGACATGATCAATGGATGACATATCATCTATTCCTCCCATTTCAAGACAAACCTATGATGTTTGGGGAATGTTTAGAAATCATGATTGTAAAATCCCATGAGGTCATTATGCATGTACCAAGACTAGAGGAATATACTATGAAGATGATTGGACCCCACAAGGGTTACAAGCCGAAATGGCCCAATACGGCCCGGGGTTCAAATAATGACATTGATGAAGGTAGTGCAAAATCATGCTATTGCCTTAAAAGTAATGGAATAACAAACATTTCCTAATATGCCTCTGTAAATGGTGTCACTGTCAACATGAAAAACATTGTGGATCAAAACAAAAATATAGAGGGTCACAACCTAGAAAATATACCCTGACAGGAGGGTGATCATGATCCACCAACTGAGGTTGTACGCACTCGAAACTAGAGAAGGCTAAAAAATCTGGTGTCTTTGGATATATAATTACCACATCCACAATAGAACACTGTTAAAGAAAAAGGGAAAGGTGTGGACATATCCCAATCACCACCCAGTAGAGTTGAGGTTCCTTCCATAAAGGAATAATTGTCATAATATGAGAGAGAAATACAAAATATTCGACAAATCAACTAGGATATACTCAAGGGATATATTTACATCGAGTATTGTCTCCAAGAATAGGTGAATATTCTCCCTCATATAGATGATCCTCCAGTAAGAGATGTATATGAGTAATATACTGGATTCAAATCATAGAAGATATTCTATATAAATAAGGACGTATAAAATGATCATGAATTACCTCTGTTCCAGTGACATCCTCTCCCTTTCTAGGTTAATAATTCAGTCTAAAGATGAATAAAAAATCAATGGGATATGAATGTGGGTCCACATCTTTGACTGCCACCTAATCCTTATAAATAGGAGGTGGCTTAGACAACAGTTCCCCTAGAGCTGCTCAACATCATCAAGTCCCTGGCTACCCAAATGAAAGACATGGAAGGGCAACGTGCACCTGTGCAACCTGAGAGGAATCTATATCCCAAATGGGTGGATGACACTTTTACACCACCCAATTTTAGAAATCATACCTTCTCTACCTTTGATGATGCATGAGACCCTTAAAAACATCTCACACACTTCGTATCCCGATGTGGGCTGATGATGGGCCCTTGAGATCAACAAAAGGTGAAAAAGATGAATTGTTTGGTAAAAAATATGATAGGGCCATCCTTTGTTTGGTACAACAGTTTCCTAGAATGATCTTTTGTAAGTTAAAGAGACCTTGTTCATCAATTCCTTTATCAGTTCCATTCCATGCTGAGGAAAATGAAAATTTTCAAACTAAAAAACTACAATTAATTCCAAAATGAGAGGGTGTAAGAATTCATACCCATGTGGAAGTGCTTAACCTATTCACTAAACATCCCTCTCTCATAGAATAAACTACTAGAAATCTGTGTTGGAAATACCCAGGATGAGCTACAGATTCCTCTAATCTCAATGTAGTATCTTGGTGGGTTCGTTGAGTTCACAAAAATAGAACATTGATTGGAAGATTCCATTTAGTGAACTTGATCCAAATTTGGATTCATTCCCACAACATAGGGTAAAAGAATATGAATGGAAGTAGCAACATATGTCACTCTTAAGATAGCGGCAGTACCCATTCATGAACCTAGGAAAGTTCAAAGATTCCCAACACCTCCTATTGAGTGGTGATAACCACAAATTCAACCTCATCTAGAAGCATAGAGAAATTAGGGTCTCTTGGGATATGAGGAATGGATGAATAAATCATACTCATTCCAAAATGAACAATTCCTTGGATATTTTTTGGAATCCATGACCAATAACTTGATCAAGCTTCCACATCATAGAAAACCTAATGAGTTAAACATCACTAAAAATCCAGAATATTTCCCTTTCCATAGAATGTTGGGTCATAATATCTCAAGTTACGTCATCTTCAAATATTTCCATCAAGGCATGATTGATTCTAGAAATGTTGTCTTAGATAACCTCTCAGATAAAGTGTACTACATAATAATTTCCATATTAGAAGAAGAAGGTTATTAGTAAAAAGTTTCGTCTAGGCATGTGCGGAAGTTCGACAACTAGATGACTTAAAAAAAAGTTGATAGAGCTCATGAAACCCTAAGGTAAAAGATATGTAGACCCACAATAGTTCGACCACCTAAGAAGGATACATCTGATATGTATCCCAGATGTCGGCATGACCATCAAAAATAGGTGAAACTAGAAGATGAATAGTTATTTTATGCTCCAATGTAGGCCCTAAATCTTATAGATTTCTTCCATGCAACATCTAAAGCACAAGCACCACCCCACCAAAAAGAATCCTCATCAGTATAAGAGCTCTTATTTGGTTCTTTCAACATGGTACACTTGACATAAACCCTCTATAATGATGAATATACCTCATAATATGAGTTTCCCACACATAACCGGGGAATGAGAGGTTGCATGTGTAGTAACCAAGGATACATGGGATAACAAAGTCATGGCCAGGCCCAATATTATGGTCATGTCCCCATAGAGGACATATAAGTAGCTGATACATGTGATAATGTACTCTAGAGATCCCAGAAATAACATGGAGGTGTCTCAGATTCTTCTAGTGGTCATCTAAAACCAATTATCTTCCATGACTACCTAGTAGGGGTATGATTATCTGATCATCCCAAAAAATAGGGGAGGATGATATGGACTATGCCACTGGTAGAAAATGCTCCCATGACCTCTAAACAATTACGAGGAACATGTACCACAAATTCCATAGTTCTGAAGCGACATGTCTTGGAACAACCCACATTGGGAAGCATTGACCTCTGGTATAAAAGTCTGATATTCTAAAGTATCTACAGGTTATCCTAGCCAAGATCATAATCCTAGATACACTCCATCTTTAAAAATATTTTAGATAGGCACTCATGAAATCCCTCTAAATCCCATAGAAATTTGAGATAGAAGTCTTTGTAGTTGATATCTTTCAAATGGAGACCATGTGAGAAGAATTCCATGTTTCCATCTCATTCATAGAACATGGCTAGGAAGAGGTCATATAGGGACACATCAGGCCCCTATATGTTTTCGTAAGAATAGATAATGTTGACATCTGAAGGGATCTGATTGAAACTGGATCTAGGATCAATATCATCCTAATTCAAACCCTCCAATGTATGGGATGTAGAAAATGGGATTTTTCTCCCACAAAGCTAACCATTCAAGGGTATAGTAAGCGTGAGAAAAGACCTATCAAAAATATCAAACTCAAAACTATTTAGGGGGCTCAAATTTGAAGCTGATTTTATGGTCATATAGAAATACACCACATAAAAAGTCATTCTTAGAAGTCCCTAGCTCCACAACCACAGGGTGGTACCTTTAACAATCCATAAATGTCTGAAATACTCCATCAATGGAAAGGTCAGCATACTACATGAAGATAGTTTCCCCATTGAGACCTAAAAATCCACATATGTTGAGGCAAGTTTCTATAAAGAGGGAGGAAAACAAATCATGATGGATGATTTTATATAGGTTACATCTCTCAAGGGATTGGGAATAGACCATACAAATCCTTGTAGTATGCTCAATAGTGACTATATGGTCTCGATAAATCTAGTATATATGATATAACCGGCCCTAAAGATCCAAAATCTTCTTATCCCTAGTGAAAGTGTAAGATATAATCATCTTTGGAATCTCTATGTAATGACTCATGCAGTAGGGGGTGATAATGTCTCTTCTCATGGAATCCCTCACCCTGATAATGATGGAGAATCCCACAGATTTACATTTTCATCTGAAGGTGTCTTCATAGACTCATAAGTGGAAGAAGATAAGGATGAACTCTAGAATGTACCTCCTACATTTGAGGAAGGTGTCTCCACCACCATTGATGAACCCAGATAGATAAATCTAGGAATAGAAAAAGACTCGAAACCTACACTGGTTAGTTTCTCCATTACCTTCAATGAGAAAAAGATGTACATTTCATTTCTAAAGAAGCAAATATATGTGTTCATTTGGAACCATAAAAAATATACCTATATTGAATCGAGATGTAACTATTAACCATCTTGTCATACCTAATGAGCCGCTAGGATTTAAGCAGATAGCAAAGAGGATGCACCCCAATCATGCCACCAATGTAGAGGTTGAAGTAGATAAATTTATCAGATCCAACTTTTTCTTTGAACTACAATACCCAAGATGGATTTCAAAAAACAACCTTGTTAAGAAAAAAGAATGGGAATATTATGGTATGGATTGATTTAAGAGAACATAATTGGCACTTCCCAAAGGGAGATTTCCCATTTTCGAACACAATTCTCTTGATCGATGCAACTGCTTTCTTCCAAGTCCCCCCCTTTATAGATGAGTATTTAGGGTACAACCAAATAAATATTTCCCCTATAGATGAAGAATCCACCACCTTTAGAGCACCTCAAGGGATATTTTTATATAAGGTAATGAACTTTGGTATAAATAATTCTAGTTCTATATAACAGTATTACATGCATAAAACCCTTAAACCATTCATAGGAAGGATAACTGGATGTTATTTCGATGACCTGGTTGTTGAATCACAACAATGATGTGATAAATTCATGGATGTTCAAAAATAATTGATAAGATGTGACAGCACAGTCTGAAGATGAATCCACTAAAATACACTTTTGGGGTTACATCAAGAAAGTTTCTTGGCATTATGGTATGCCATCGAGGCATTGAAGTTGACCTAGATAATACTAATGCTATTTTAGTAATGTCACCCCCCAAAAATCTCAAAGAACTTAGGGGACTCCAAGGGAAACTCACGTACATTCAGATTTTCATAGCCAATTTGTCTAGAAAAGATCACTGCTTCACCAGTATCATGAAGATTTGGATCACATATCAATGGGGCGACGAATGCCATGAAGCCTTCTAAAGTC
Source organism: Viscum album (assembly GCA_963277665.1). Lineage (NCBI taxonomy): Eukaryota > Viridiplantae > Streptophyta > Magnoliopsida > Santalales > Viscaceae > Viscum > Viscum album. The sequence goes on along the minus strand of OY728163.1, from coordinate 372,136,695 downwards.
TCAAATAGTATCTACTGCACCCACCAATTTTGATGCCTCCATTAGAAGTGAGTCCACTCATCTTGTATGTGAATACCATGAAACACTCATTGGGTTCCCTAATCACACATGAAAATGATGTGGAGAGTGAGAAAATTCTCTACTACCTCTATATGAAAATTCAAGGTACTGAGACCAGATAATCTGATGTCAAGAATAACAACGTTGCACTCATCTTCATAATGAAAAAAATGAGAAATTAATTTTAGCACCATGAAGTCCAGCTGATATCTCATATCGATCCACTAAAGTACATCCTTGGTAGACCTATATTGAATACTAGATTTTCTTAATGAGTGGTCATACTGTAGCAATAAAAAATTCAATTCATGTCATAGAAGATAGTAAAAGGGAAATACTTGACTAATTTCCTCACAACACATCCTACCTTGGAGAATAAATTGGTGGGCACTGAGCTTCTAGATGATGAGGTTTTCTATTCACATGACACTCCCCGGACTTGGGTTATGGATTTTTTTGGAACATCCATAATTTCTATCATTAATAGGATTGAAACTCGAGGATCAATCATGTTTTATAGGAATTGTATTTTTCTCTCCAGACAAATCATTTTTTTCCTACTCTTTCTCACTATCTGAATGCTATATAAACAATGGGGAAGAATTCTAAGCCCTCATCACTAGTTCAGAACTAGACCATTAGCTACAAATATCCTACCTGAATGTCAAAGGCGATTCAGAATTATTGATAAAGAAGGTCAATGGAGAATATTCCATCAAAAATGAAGAAATGACCCCTCTCAATGGCTATGTTATGGAACTAATGGAAGATTTCCCTTTTGATCCCACATTACATCATGTTCCTCGATCACTGAATGAATGCGGTGAAACATTGGATAATACAACCACAGTCTTGGCTAACCTTGATCGAGAGGAAGAAATATTCCATATCCCAAATTGAATAATGGTCTCATCAATTGTCGTATGTGATATAGAAGAAATCAATCAGGTGAACATCACCCAGAGCTTGATGAATAGGTAACCACCCCTGGATGGATGGAGCCCATAATAAATTATCTCCAAAATGGGACTCTCCCATCAAACTAAGATGGAAGCGAATATATTTGGCATCATGTAGTGAAATTTACCTTGAAAAGTGGTCTAAATATGCAGAAATCCACCTATAAGTATTGATTTTACAGAATCACCCCCAGATTCATAGCATAATGAGAAATTTTCACCATCATGGCACAAGTCCATGTGGTCCCTTGTGGCACCCATCAATCTGGGAACAACCACTCCCACCAAATCAGGAGGCTGGGATATTACAAGAAATCCATGATTTAGGATTTCATGGAATTCACCATGAAATCACATGCATTCTAAATCCATGAAAAGTTCATCCATTATCCCTTGGAATTTCTACATACAGCTAAATATTCTTAGCTATTTTCCATTTGGGGAATGGATGTTGTGGCGAAATATCCCCCAACCATAGCTAAAAAATTCAAGTACATCCTTACTACTACCAACTTATTTTCCAAATGGGTTGAGGAAATACCCCTCAAATAATTAGGGATGAAAAACATTAGCATCTTCATAAAGCCTCATATCATCACTAGGGATAGATTCCCTCACACAATATTGATGGACAAAAACACCAACTTTTGTTCTATGAATTTGAAGAAACTATAATAGGAGTAAAATATCAAGTCCAATCACTCATCCCACTATCATGTAGAGGAAAATGGATAGATATAGGCCTTCAACAAGACTCTATAAAATATACTCCAAAAGATGGTGAATAAGGATAAGAATTTCTGCCCAGAAAAGCTCCTCTATGATTTATGGGCCCACTATACAGCCACACGTACTTATACTCAATGAATACTATATTCATTGGAGTATAGGACTGAGATAGTCTTACCCATAGAAGTCTAACTACCTTTTCTTTGAATATCTATTTGCAAATATATCTCAGATGATGGGTAGTCATAAAAGAGGCTGGATGAATTGGAGAGGCTTGATGAGAATAGGTTGCATACACTACACAGTGTGGAGAACCATCAGAATCAGATCGCATGGGCCTTTAATAAGATTGTCTTCCTTCATTAATTCCTCCAAGGATAACTGGTATTGGCTCTTAGAACAATAATGATACTAGGAAAGAATCCTCCAATGATGAAACCCACATGGGAAGGGACTTACATAATTCATACGATCCATCAACACAGAGCTTAATAATTAGCCACCATGGATGGGGAGTGTGTCATAACCCCCAAAAATGAGAGATTTATCAAGAAACACTTTCCATAGTTGCCATCAAGAATCTCTCGTCCTGATAGAAAGATGACAAATAGTGCATCACCTCATGTCCCAAAAACAATACTGTAAATTGAACAATGTGTCATGTCCTGACTAAAAAGTACTTTTTTATTATAAAAACACTTTTAAGGGGAAAGTGAGAAACCACATACAACCAGAAAAAACTACCGAACTGCCCCATCCCATCAAGTGTGCCATAAATAATCCTTCACCAACACAAGACCCCTCAGAAAGCAGTCTCATACAGAAGCATGGGCACATAACCGATGGAGAAGCCAAACCCTCTCAAGAATCCAATTACAAGAGGCCTAAACCGATAAAGACTTAATGCTCTTATTCCCTTCCAGAGATAGTTCAATTAGTATGCTGGAAACATGGAAAAAAATAACTATAGAGACAAACAAAAGATAACCCAAAGTAAAAACAGCTCACACAACCCTTTCACTCACACCAACTGACCAAAACCACCAACTTAAACAAAGTCACTAAAAAGAAGCTTGATATTACTCAAGTATATTTCGCTAAATAGTTTCCATGATAAGGATTATAACATTAAGTATACTTCTTCTAATATATGATTCTAAAATATAGACACTAGCTGATCCCAAGACTGAATGTACTCCTCAACGTTGATCTTTACATGGTTAAAACCACCTACCAAAATTGATTCATTTTTGTCAATCTAAGAATATTGATCCTCATTAAGGGACACCTCTAGAGACCTCCCCATCATTTTAGTAGCCTCCTCCTCAGTAGAGTTGAGCAATAAGACCTATTCTAACACTTCTTCTTCTGAGCTTAAAAGTAGAACCAATGAATGAAAATCATGTTCCCCTAGTCTCAGATGTCTCATAGACTCCATGCAATACTCTTCTCACTAATATTAATTGTCGAGTGAGTCTTCAAAGGAGGAGGTAGTGAGGAGTAATCATTACTCCCCTTCCTCCTCCTAGAGCCCCTATTACTCTTCGGTCTTAGAGACTCATCAGTTGAGTGGTCGTGTACAATCCCTTTGGGAACTAACACAGAAAACCTATCTCCATCACCTGGGATAGAAATATCAGAACACAAATCATCCTCTGGAAGGCCTTCAAACCTATTGCACAAGGAAATCGAGCCCAGTCCACCTTCCTTTACACCTCTGTTTGGAACATCCTCAACCAAATCGAAACACTGCCTCCCCTTGCCCCAATCCAGATTTCCCACCCATGGATTCTCATCCACAAAGCCAGAGAGATCCACCTTCCCTCTATCCGATATCCAGTCCAATATTGGTTTCCACCCCCCCTTCCTCTGGAATTCCACACAAACCTCATCAAGTTGTCATTTTCCCTCTTCATCCTGTGCACCACGGCTATAAGGACCCACAAGATCCCCTTTCAGCCTACTGAACACTTCCTCCACCATCTGGTTAACTTGGTGCGCCACCACACCAGTTCCAAGGGAACCCTCACCCACTACAATGGACCCACTGCCTCACTAACTGGTCGCACCTCCTCCAATAGCTGCAACGACAAAGTTCCCCGAACTCTAACCTTTTCACCCGCTCCAAACAGACCTGAGCTCATTGCATCAAAAACCATTGGAACCTTGCCATTTCCACTAACCAACATCCTATTCGCGTCCTACTAATCCCTATTGAAATCTTCCATCAATTGAGATCCAAATCCCCTACCCACCATCGATGAAAATCTCCACCGATAGAAACCAAATGAGTGCCCCAACCGCTTAAATGATGAACAGAATTCCATCCAGCTCTTGTAGATTACTCCCTACCTACACTTAGATGATTCTAAACTATACCAACTTATCCTGGTTGTATAATGTTAAACTACACTCATACTTCCTTACCGCATGACATTAAATTTCACATATGAAGTCCTCACCGAATGACATTAAACTAAATAGAAATCACCATCTAACCAACAAATCATCACACATAAGTTAGATCTATGTGAAGGACAAATGAAATGCACCCATACCCATGTAATATATATATCCACATATATAATCTCTTCATCTAAAAACTATGTGCGGTTTGATTTTTTTCATCACAGGATGTGTAGTGATGCCATAACCTCTAGTCTCGGTCCCGACCACAACCATCCTATTTTCCTTCACAATGGGAGATCCACGTCATTTCCACATGTCATTAAACTTCATGTATTTTCTATAAGTATGTATAGCTTGATTCTTATATTTAATGAGATACATGTGGTTTCCTTGATCTTGTATCTTGGCCTAGTAACCACATAATGAAAAATATCCCAGTCCTAACTTTAACTACCTCTACATGGTGTGAGGAATCCTTTCCATTCATTGTTGCTCACAATTAGTATAGATCATGCGAACTTAGTAATTTTAGTAAGGTCTTTCCCACAAAAAAAAGGCATAAAATCTCATAGTAGGCTCATCATAGTTCAAAATGAAAGACCATAAAAGGCATACCATGAGTCCTCATCACATGATGTTAAACTACATAGTTGATGTCTCTTGCATGAAATAAAATTATACATTCCTATGGACCTTTTTCAAGAGGACCATCATTATTAGTTTTGGTATCCTACCACACATTCATTCAAAATCTACATATGGATTTATTCCTATTACCATAGGATATGTAGTGATGCCCAAATATCCATCCTTAGTCTCACCACAATTCCTTTTTCATGTCAGGAAGCCCACATCCTTGTTGTATGATGTTAAACTGCATGGTTCCTCAAGAACTACGTGTTTCTTGATTCCTATTACTGTAGGATATGTATTGATGTTAAAATATCCAATAAAAGGCCTAGATACAATAATCAACAAATATAATTCCCACATCTACATATGGGTCAGACCTATATAGGGATTTTCTCATTCATGATCTACATGTGGCTTGATTTTTATCATTATAGGATACATAGTGATACCCATATCTCCAATACCAAGCCCATATACAACAACATATAAGAAATTCACCCAAGCTACAAAGGTATTGAGTCACACAAGCTCATTTTTCCTATGTACAAGCCAGATCTATGTACAATTTTTTGGTGCATGCAATATGTCATGCATGAATTTTTTACATATTTTCTCATGTCCTTACTGCATGATGTTAAACTGATAAGAAAACTTCCTGGTTTCATTACATGAAAACTTAATAATAAAAATTTTCTTACCTCGTGATGATAAACTACACAATAAATTTCATTACCACATGACATTAAACTGCATATAAAACAACCCCACTATATGATGATAAATTGTGTAGGACTTCTCTTATTTTTTATCTCCTATCAACAGACCATGAGAACTTTAGAACAATTATCTGGAGTACATGGTTCTTCAATTATCTTTTAAAGAACATCAATCCATAAACCACACTTCTTGTCTCGAGTGCTTCTAGTAACCAAAACCTTCCATGGCCCTTGGAAAAGTTACCTAGCTTCATGGGACCCTTTATTTATCTATAAATGTATTCCTATGGATCTTTCATATTTGAATATGGTTTTCAACCAAATGTGTGAGTTTGAAAAGGTATTTCTAATCCTTGTTAGCCCTGATATCATTGTGGTATAATTCAAAACCTCTTTGTTCTTTGGACTACTCCTGGTATGGTTGTCTCATATCATTACTCATGACCCAAGGACCTCGATCCATGATTTACAACATTTTAATCTCCCTATCATAATAATGTTGGGGTACTCTTGACCCTGGGTATCCTAATTGGGATCTTTTGTATCATCCTCCATTTTAGGAATATGTGCATCCTGACCTTAAATTGCCTATGCTTTGGTCAAAGTTGTACGACCATAAAATCTAGCCTATAATAGTTTAAATCACAATACCTTAAATCATTATCAAAAGAGACACAAAAAATGTCAGGTAAAAAACCCAAAAATTTTGGTCTAAGAAAAATTCAAGTCTTCACTCACTGAACTCTTCATATCCAGAGTTTAGGAAAAAATTATGATGCAAATGAATAAGGAATAAAGCTCATAGTGCCTACTTTTTAGCCCTTTTAAAAGCCAAGCTATGATCACTGGACCCCCCTAGTTTAGGAAAAAGGTTGAATAATGATTTATCACATCTACTTTCCATGATAATATATTCTATAGGAGGCGACACAAATTTTGGGGTTCTCAAACCCTTCTTGGATAATACATTTTCCACAAATCACACTACATGATTTGAGTTTCTCAAATTACCAAAACCTTCCATGGCCCATAGAAAAGGTACTCATCTTCAAGGGACCCTTTTCTTGACAATCCATGTATGATTATGGCTCTTGAATATACACCTATGGTCATCAACCAAATAATTGACTCTATAAAAAGGGATTTCCAAACCATATGAGCCCTGACATCAATGTACTAGAACCCAACATCCTAGTGTGTTTTTGGGTCATTCCTAGAATGATTTTTCTATATTATCCTCCTAAACTGAGCACTTTGGACTATGATTTACAATCTCCATACCAAAATATTTGAGGGGATTTGATATCCCCAATGTTACATCACCATGTTTTGTACCCTTCCTCAAATAAAGAACATGACTCTCCATTCCTGAACCATTGGTGGCCCACACCCCATGATTCAAAACCATTGGGCGTAGGGATCAAGATTCACAATATAAGAGAAAAATCTCCTTAGGGTTCTAGAATACTTTCTGGATATCTTTCCTCCCATAACCAAGCTCATCATATGGATGTTTGTGTCAACACAAATCTTGCAAGGCCCTCAAAGAGGAGTTTATATCATGTTTTCTTTACGATGTTACTGATGCATAAGGGCCTTGAACCACCAACTAAAGGCATATATACCTTTAAATAAAAGATATTTAATCCATGTGAGCCCTAGAAATATATTTTTGGAACCTAGAACCTCAAGGTTTTATGGGTAATGCTCGACATGTCTGCCCCATATCATCTTCACTGACTCAAACTTTTGGGCTATGACTTACATCATCCATACTCTAAATATCTAGGTGGACCTATAATCCCTAATAATTTACCATCAAAATATATTACCCACCCACCACCACATAAATCTTCTATGTCCCTTGGAAAAGATACTAATATTCAAGAGAACCTTTCCATGACTATTCATGCATGCCTATGGCTTCGGCATATGCACCTATGGTCATCAAACAAATGTGACAGTCTAAAAAAAGGGATTTTTGGTCCTTGTGAGCCCTAAAAATACAACGACAGAACTCAAAACCTCAGGGTGTTTTAGGCCATTTTTGGAATGTATTCATTGTATTCCATTATCATTGATTAGGTAAAAGCTGAAAGACCTTAAATTAAAGTGATAGAAGGTATGATCTAAAAGACTCTAAACTTAAGTGATAAAAGGTCTGAGCTAAAAGACCCAAAACTAAAATGATAGAAGGACTGAACTAAAATACCCAAAACTAAATATATATAAGGTTAGAGATAAAAGACCATAAAGTAATGTGATATAAGGTATGGGATAAAAGACCTTAAACTAAAGAGATAGAAGGTTTGAGATAAAAGAAACTAAACTATAGTAATAGAAAGTCTAAGATAGAAGACCCTAAACTACAACTAGAAACATTATGCCTACAAGAGTAGAAAATATTCTAAGTCCCACCATATGGCCTTATAAAAAATCAATCTATTCTCTCCAAGAATATTGGATTCGAAAAAGGAAAAAACACCCACCCTCCAAGACATATATGCTACCCATTTTTCCTTTTTTAAAACATGTAATCTCAAGATATTTGGAAGAAATATATCAATGAAGAATCTTGTGTTGGTTGTCATTTATGAGAATTTCTCAAGAATAATATATTATAATTTCAACATTCAGTTCCAGGAATTCATGTTTACTTGATATTATGCAAGTGATGGGTAGATTTTTTTCTATTAGTATAATATCAAATCAGTGAAATATCATGTGTATCATAAATTTAATTAGAACTAGACAACAACATGAGAAGTTAAAAACCTCATTCATTAAAATTCTGAAAAAGAGAGTAATCTCCACATTAAAGAGTCTATCCAACAATCACATAAAAAATAGTGTGCATAAAAATATAATGAAAATATATTGTCTTAGTTGACCAAGTTAGCAAGGGTTTGGAAAGAAGTGTTGATTTAACATTAAATTTCCACTCACCCCGCTCACCTCTTCTGTTATGGTCCTTGTATAGAGGGTCAAAATTAAAGTAGTCAACTCCTAAAGTTATTTTTTGGAGGTTCTCAATAAGGTAGATGATGTTGAGAGATCATAAATTAGGCAGGCTATGATTTCCTCATTCCTCCATATCTACAGGGTCTAGGAATCTATTTGGGTTTGCAAATTAGATATGAACTTGTGAATCTACTCCAATATTTCCAAGTCATCCTTCATCGACTTTACAAAGGGATCCCCATCATCAAGATCACATAAGCCCCTCTCATTGGTGTAAAATCTTAATAACTTAGAATGACTTTATTCATAATTACACACTATGGTTGGTGGTCAAAACCATCCACACCAAGTCATCAAAAAGATGATGAACACACTTCTCTTGATCATAAAACATTTTCAGAAAAGTACTAGTAACAATAAAATGAATTTTCTTCCAAACTTGCCTACACCATGTATGAACCTATGTGAATAATGGAGAAGGTTCAGAAAAAGGTGGAATAATCGGTTTAGCTAGTAAGGAACCAGGAGAAGAATCCTCATATTATCATCTCTCAACAGGCATATAATTTGTAGCCTGTTCTGGAAGCCTGATATCCTCAAAAGATTCACTTAAACTATTGGGATAGTCATTCCCTTGATGAGAGAGCTTCCTTTATGTATCAATTAAATATTCAATGAACTCCATAATTTCCATGGATATAGGGGTTAGTGAGGAAAAATTCATTTCTACCTGACAAATCAATCCATTTATAATACCATCTAGATAAGATTCTACCCAAGACTGGGCATAATCTTGGTTAAGGAATGTGGGACCATCGATAGGAAAAAGAATGATCTCAGAATTAGTATCTTCACATGCCAACATCATCCAAAACTGGTGGATGATACTAGGGTTTCAATCTCCTTGTATGCTATCCAAATGATGAGGGAAGACCCTTTGGGAGTGGAAAATTGATTAGAAAACTAACAAGGTGTATAAGGCTCATAGATGATCAGCTCATCCACTATAGCTACAAGAACCCCATCCCAAAGAGAGATCATATACAACATTTCGTGAAGGGAGACACTGACAGTATCTATAATAACCTAGTCAGCGCATGGTAAGGGGTGAAATCAAAGCTATTAGATCGGCTCAATGTATCTTTAACCTCGTCATTTCTTAAAAAAATAGCCCCAACCCTAGATATTTTTAGCATTTTGGGATGTTATAAAGCATTAGGGATCCTAATAGCATTGTATTATTCATAACAATGGAAATGCTCCCATATACATACAAACAAAAAGTTGAAAGGACCACTGATACTGTAGAAAATTTTGCCTTTCTGAATGTGAATCAGGAGTTGGTAAAGGCATTCAATGACTGAAACTTCTGAATTTAATTGTTTTCCTTACAATAGCCACACTACCATCACTGAAGTGATGACATGGATCTCTGAACATTCATCCTTTACTGGGAAAATCCATCCATTCAAAAATATGGCCATAAATCCCACCATATTAAGTCTCAGATAGATCTCTGAATTCACTCAGTATCCCCATGAAGTATAGTCCCCATCTTCCAAAATGGACCAATATAAGCCAACATTGTCATAGACATACTGGGAAGGGTACTGATGGGGGAATATGGTTGTTGGACTGACTCCACTGTAATAAAGGAAAATATTGATCTTGTCCTTAAAAGAGATAAGTGAGTGAATTTTTCACTCCTTCCTTGGCTTCTCCTTCACAATGGTGATCATTTCCCCCACCAAAACCTTAGTCTGCAAGAGATCATTCCAAACATCTTTAGTAGGGATGAACTAATCATACATCTCTTTGAGAGGGGGAATCCCACCTTGTTGGTAGTTTTCTTATAGGCTAATGCCCACTTCCCCATGAAAAAAATAAAATGTCTTTGTACTATTGCACCAATAGATGATCAGTTCCTGAGGAAGCTTTGGATGGTGAAAGACAATGAATTGGGAAATCCACATGGCTTCATAAAGATGGACCCTATATAACTGATCAACAAACTCTTTGCAACTTTTTTTAGCCCAGAAGGGCTATGCCCATTCATCATAGAAATTAACACCAATACATAGATCCCATTTAGATATCCTTCCACAACTTGGTTTGTTTATAGAAGAGGTAAATATACTCAAGTAATTATGAGTAATAGGATGATGAGAGAAATCACATCTATCTAGACCCAAGGGAGATTTTACCAACATATAAGACAAACCTCGGGGTTTATTTGTGACAAACTGTCCTCCCATGGAAATTATCATCTGAATATAGTGATTAGAATTTGAAACCTAGTGAAATGGAATATTGAATTCTGAAGGAAGTATGGAAATATCGTCCATAAAACAGAACCGGTATAGTGGAATCCAGTGAAATAAAGGATAATCCTAAAACTCAGATGAGAGGAACCTCTACAAAATCTTGTAATTAGAATACACAAGATATCAAGGGTCGGCATTTTGGTTTTTGGAAATCTTGGACCTTTTATTAGATATAGAAGACGAACCTTGGAAAGAACCAAAATCTATCTGAATAGATGTAAGTGGCATATTTCATATAAATAAGATAAAATCTTATCAAAATAAAGACTTGATAAACTGACAACATCATTCATGTCATATTAATCAACAAAAGTAATTCATGATTTTTATAGAGGTCTTGTGGGTCATCTATATTCTAATGATATCACGAGTCACATAATCCCTTAGGGAATCACATAATCACATGACCTTTTGATGACTCATGATCACCTAACCTTTACATTTTCACACGATCCACATGATAGTCAATAGATCATATGACTGAGCCAAAAGATCTTACGAAACCCTTAGTATGATTGAGAATCCTCACAACCAAAGTTCAGAAAATTACAGAAATTTAGTTTGTAGCTGGTTCAAGTGGGAAGGTAAGCCAAAGTGGACTTACAGAATAGTTCTCATAAAAGCAGGCTCAAGGTGAGGTCTTGTGATTGGGTCTTGCAGAATGGTCTTGTGACAAGGGCATGTGGCAGAAGGAAGGTGATAGTGCTATGGATAAATAGGAACCTAGTGAATGAATTTCTCCCTTCCCCGTACTTATAGGGATTCTCATGGAACACCAAGCATCACTCAAAATACTAAGCGTTTCCCAAGACATCGACTTATGACAGTGCCCAAGTCTCCAATGGGCATTTACTTTCATCAGAACTAAGCCCTTGTACCCACAAACATCGCTTCTTATGTGTGTGTGTGTGTGGGGGGGGGGGGGGGGGGGTTGAAACCCTCCAAATATGAATTGAAAATTTCATGAAGGAAGAAATACCTGGATATGGGTATTATTTTCCCCAAAAAAACAAAGTAAGAGGAAGGTGGCCATGATCTCGCGAATTTCATGAACCCCTAGGAGACACGCGATCACATGACTAGAAGAGGGTCATTTTTATGGGAATTCATGTTGAATAATCTGCAATGGATCCCATGGATCCCCTTTTGATGATCCCTTTTGGTCTCACAAAGGCACCCCGGACAACCAGTGATCACGTGGTTCTGATATTATAGTAATTCACTATTCATTTCCACCCTTATACCATTGTTTAAACAGGTTATGTATTGAAAATTACAATTATAATAATAAACTTCACTTCATATTTGATTAATTTATTTTGTTTTTATCATTTTTAAAAAGGGTAGTGTTATTTGTTTTGATAATTAAAATGTAGTTGGAGGTGATTTTGAGGGCCCCTGATGAAGTGCAAGAAAAATGGACCAAACTGTGCATGATTCAAAGAACAAAATTTGACTCAAACATGCACTTATACTAAATTTTTATTCCAATTAGGATGAAATTTTGATTTTTGATCTAAAATTTAATTTTATACAACTCTTATTAAGGAACCCATCCCAACAATTCCACTAAGAGGCCTATCCAAAATGATCTATCCAGGGAATCAAATCTACACAATGTCAAAAGTGGTGTTTTGTATTCTATCAATATCTCGAGATTTAGTTGTCTAAATGGTTCAAACTTTTCTATAGAGATATTAAATATGTTGGGATACAACATTATAATTTTCTAAAAAGTGAGATAAGAATTTTAGATGTCTAAAACCTTAGTCCAAGTGGTTTTTAGAAATATAGGGGCTCCAAACCACCATCCAATTTTCCTATAAAATGAAACATTGGGAAACCCAGTTGGACGTTCAACCAGGAGGAAAGGTTCCGCCATTTTTGAGTCCCAAAAGATTCCAATCATCATCCCTATAATTTTTGGAGGCTATGTTAAATGCTACTTCAATATATTTTTCTTCCTCCCCTCCCATGGATTTCTAAACTCCTCATGATCACCAGGGGAGGAACATTTTCTAAATCCCATGATTGTTTTTGTAATAATTGAATGGTATTTTAAATTATAGGTTAGTGTGTTATTGTTAATCACAATCTATTCTTATTTTATTGAGTTATGTACTATTATATCGTTCCTAAACTCATGTGATTATGTTTTGGGGAACCCTTTAAAGTGATGTTTCACACACCATTCACCATTTCTTCTTCCCTTGTTTAATTGTGGTGTTTATGTGGTTCATATTGGTCAATTTAACTCTAATAAACACTATCAAGGCCATTTGGATTTATTCCATGGCATCAAAAATAAATAACATACAAACTTGGACAACGCATCGAGTTCTTCAGGTGTTTCCTTGGTGAGTTTCAGTTATAAAGTTGAACACAAATCACCCAATCATCGATGGTATCTAGTCAATCATTTTGTGTTTTCAACTAGACACTAGGTGGTATCCTAGTATAAAATAAGTTATATTTTGATTCTAGGTGTTAAAAAATAGGGATTAAAATATATATACCCTTTTTCTTAAAGTGATTAAGGATGAGCATCATGATAATTCCCTAGGTTGATCACGCTTAACCAAATCTATTAATTTATGCCTTCTCATATCACTTTCTTTTATATAATTTCATATTAAATAAAAAAACCAAATACCACACAAAAAAATTTCCATTTTTATTAATAAAGACCTTATTTTTAAATTAATGTTGAAATGCTCCATCAAGAGACGGCCTAGGGTTCCTGCTATACTATAAAAATTCTAGTAAAATCTAAACATTTAATTTGATGTGCTCGACAATGCGATCAAATTTTGTTAACATTTTCAAGGATATAATATCATTTTTTTCTCTTTTTTATTTTTATATATTTATTTTACTTTTTAATTATAACTCCTTTCAATATCCCCCATCCCTTTTGTTTATTTTTTTTTCATTTGTTTATTTTTGTGTGTTTCTTATCCTCTCTCTCTTTCTCTCTCTCTCTAATTATATAGTATAATATTAACTTTTATTTTATCCTTCCACCCTTCTTAATGGAGGACCTTATTCCCAAATTGGAATTTAATATGAATTATGAGATGGTTATAGGTAGCCTTGGTTGTTTCTTTATAGATCTGGGAGTTCTCATATGAGTCTCTTCAAATTTCCTTCAGCTCCTAAATCTGCAAATTCCTATGTTCACCCGAATCTAAGAGGTTTATATTACATTATTTGACATCCAAATATGCATGGTTATCTACCTCCATAGGTATGTGACATGACTTTATATACACAATCTGATATGGTGACATTTTCATTGGGGTTTTAAAATATATATGGTATACCCAAAGTGCATCATCAAAGCGTAAACTCCAATCTTTCCTATTAGGTTGAACCATTTTTCTAGGATTTTCTTAACTTACCAATTTTAGATTTTAGCTTGTATGTTAGTTTGGGGGTGATAATCAGTGAATACTTTACTAACAACCACATACTTACAGAGTAATTTTTTCATGTTGAAATTACAAAAATGTGAACCCTGATCACTAATGATGAATCTATAAAAACTGAACCTACTGAAAACTGGGTACCTCACAGAATCATAAACAACTCATGATTAATCATTACTTGTAGATTTTTATTCCACCAATTTAGAGACATATTCCATATCCAATAATATTTACACAAATCAAAATTAATTTGGAAGTGGTTCCGTGAAGTCAAGCCCCATGCATTGAAGATCTCACAAAATAACATGGGTTTTTGGGGAATTTCATTCCTCTTGGAGATATTCTCAATGAATTCACATCTAGTACATGACATACAATGCCAATGTGCATCTCAATACAATTTTGGCCAATAAATTCCCAAGTTAAGGACCTTTTGAGTTGTACATTGATAGCCAAAGTGGCCTCTATAGTCCAAAGAGTGGTTGAAGGATGAAACAGAGGTGAACTCAAGGTTTGGGACACACTGATAAACTACTTGTTCATTACAAATTCTCCACAAATATGGGTTATCCCAAATGTACGATGGTGACCCATGCTTAAGCATTTTGGATTGTGAAGTGCTAAAATCTTTGGGAACCCTAGATACTACCAAAAAAATCAAAATGTCTGCATAACAATGGGTAAGTTCGACTGCATCACAAAGGTTCTCATGAGGAAATAATTATATAATGTAGAAGGATGAACCAACTGTTGGACACATCATGATATCCACAATGGACCAAGATACTCTATATCCCCTACACTTGGGTTACTCGGCTCTTAAATGGGCCACTAAACTGGGTCGAGTATCCTGGATATCTTCCCTAGCCAGTTGGGGATTTATTTCGCCTCCCCAGAGAATGGAACGTGGGGCTGATTAAAATTTAACAAATGAGGGATCTTCTCTGGTACCACTGTAGTGGTACCAGAGAACCTCCCTGGTTGGTTAAATTCCAGTCATCCCCTGGTTTGATTCTCTGGGGGGAGAAATAAATCCCAAACTATCTAGGGGAGATATCCATGATACTCAACCGAGTTGAGTGGCCCAGTTAAGAGCCTAGTAACCCGATTGTAGGGGATGGGGAGTATCTTGATATATTTTTGAGAGTGTCATGGGTTCAACATCAACGTGGTGGTCCAATGGGGGTGAAATCCTACTAATGTGGTTAGCTGCCACATTTTACATTCCTCTATTATTCTGAATCTCAAATTCAAATTCCTAAAGGAGGAGAATCCAACAAATGAGGAGAGTCTTAGATTTAGGTTTCTTTAAGATAAATTCATGGTCACCATGTTTAGAAAACAAAATTATTTTTGACACAATAATATATGAGTCTAATTTTTCCACCGAAAACAAAATTGAAAGGTGTTATTTTTCAATGGTTGTGTAGTTTTCCAGGGTAGGGTCCAGGGTGAGTGAGGCATATAAAATGACATTATGAGACTTCTCAACAATTTATGATAAAACTTTCCCAACGGCAAAGTTAGAGCTACCAGAAATAAGTTCAAAGGGGAGATCCCACCTTGGTGGTTGGATTATGGGAGGTGATGTGAGACTCATTTTTAGTGAATTGAAAGCACCCTAAAAATCTTTATCAAAAATAAGTCCAGAATAGTTTTACAATAATTAAGATAACAGATGTGTGATTATACTAGATTATTTAATGAATTAGTGGTAAAAACTAGCATGAACCCAGAAATATCACACCACATGAACATATTTTGGATATGGAAGGGTTGAAATTAATTCAATTTATGACTTATCCACATGAATTCCCTCATTTAAAATAACATGACTAAGAAATATCCCCCTCTCAACAATGAAATGTAATTTCTCATAATTTAATACAATATATTTTTCTATACAATAATGGTGAATAGAACCTAGGTGTGACAAATAGTCATCAAATGAAGTACCATAAACTGTGAGATCATCCATAAAAACTTCCATGTATTTCTCAAGGTACTCTAAAAATATACTCTACATACAATGCTGAAAAGTACTAAGATAATTACAGAGACTAAAATGCATCCTTTTGTATGAAAATGTTCCAAATGGACTGGTAAATATTGTCTTTTATTAATCCTCAGGGTATATATGGATTTGGAAATGACACGAATATCCATCAAGGAAACAATAATGGGACTTACTAGCCAATCTTTCTAAAATTTGGTCAATGAAAGGTAGAGGAAAGTGGTCCATTCATGTGGCTTGATTTAGTCTATGGTAGTCAATACAAACACACTAACTTTTTAGACACATTTTGGAACCAATTCATTCCTTTCATTTGACACTACTATTATTCCATATTTTTAGGCATAATTTGCACTAGGCTAACCCATTTACTATCATATATAGGATAAATGGTCCCAACAACAAGTAATTTTCTAACTACCAATTTTACCACTTCATAGAGAGTGGTATTTAACCATCATTGATCTTTCTTTATGGGTTTATCATCATCTAAAAGTATATGATGCATATAAAAAGTTGGACTAATATTAGGAATATCAGCCAATATCCATCCTATCACCTTTTTAATCTCTTTCAAAAGGTGAAGCAATTTTGATTCCTAATCTGGAGAGAGGTTATTGAAAATAATGATGGTAAATTGGTCAATACCTTTAACATATGCATATTTTAAATTATATAAAAGTGTTTTTAATTCCAACATTGGTGTTTTTTGGATTAAGGGTGGGAATTTTGGGGAGTTTGGTCCATGAAACTTTATATATACTCATATTCATTCTCTAAGGAAAGATAATTGATGGAAATTATATTTTCAAAATCATAAATGGTTATGGTTACATTATAATGAACACAAAAAAAATAACTTTTATGAACCCACAAACACTCAAAACAGGAATCAAAACTCAAATCATCTAAGGGTGGAGAAGAGGAAAATGAATCAGAGTATGGTTCGAGGAGAGAATTATGTGTGTGTGTGTGTGCATGTGAGAGTGTAATTTGAGATCACATCTATCAAATAGATAGGAATATTGGAGTTCTCTTCAACATGGTGTTTCATATAATTAAGAATATTAAAACTGACCTTTTCTCCACCAAACTACATAAACAGTGTACCATTGTGGATATTGATGATATTCCTTATTATTTTTAAGAATGACCTCCCAATAATGATAATTTCATGTCCTTGGGTTGATCAAAAACAACTCTTCCTCAAACATTTATCATGTTACCACTATTGCATTTAGTGTCACGATGAGATCAAACAAGGGTTGAGTGATGAGAGCGAGATTTGTTCCAAGTTCAAATTTTGTAAAAGATAATTATAAATGAGGTGAGTTATGAAATGTAAAAAATATAGGGATATCTAGGTCATTATCTTATGGTTTTATATTTTGTAATGCTTAAGTGAGTGTGTCTTGAAATTTTATTGCAAAGGATGTAGGGTAGGTTCGGTGGACAAAATCATTTAAGCAGATAAACGTTAAAATAACTTATATATATTGGATATAAAGTATAAATAATAGAATTGAATGGTTTTCACATACACAAACATGTGAAGATTTATTAGAATGGTTTAATTTCTAATTCCTTTCTCATATTTGTATCATGCATCTCTTTGAATTCCCTTCTGATACAATTTATGATACATATTTTCCATGATCACTGGGAATAACTCCTTAGTGTAGTTTGTGCTTTCATCACATTGAATTAATTATTTAAATGTTAAATATTAATGAATTTGGTATGATCTACATTAATGTTTTATTTAATGTGACTTTTCCTAGGAGTTCAAATGATTAGGCATGGGGGTGTGATCGCGCCATGATTCACTATTTTATTCTCCCCCTATACAACTGTATTAAATGGATTTTGTATTGTAAATTCCAATTATTATAAAAAAATTGAAATTAATTTTTAATTAAATAATATCAGTGTTCAAAATGGTATTTTCAATATTTTTATGTTTTCATTGTTGTTGGAGGTGATTTAGAGCGTTCATGATGAAGTTAAACAAAAATGGGTCAAAATGTGCAAGTCTCCAAGAAACCTAGCAGATCCAACCCCACAATGATACTAATAAGTGAATCTAATTAGGATTATATTTTTTGAGATGATCCAAAATTAAGTGTTCTATAACTTTTTTTCAGTAACCCAAGCCAAGTTCATCCATATGGTAGCCCAACAGAATATATCGGTCCAAGCCACTGAATCTGCACGAAGTCAAAAGTGGTGTGTTGTGTTTCAGCCATATCTCGAGCTGTAGGAAACCTAATGATACCAAAATTTATTTGGATATATTAAAGAGTTGTTAAAAACAACCTTTTATTTTTCTCCAAAGCAATATAATACAGGTTGGATGTCAAAAACCATGGTCCAAGTGGTTTTAAGAAATATGTGTGTCTAAAACCACCTTCCACTTTACCTATAAAATGGTTCCTTGGGAACCCCATTTTCACGTTCGAAGCAGAAGAAAATCTATAACATTTTGGAGTCCCAAATTGGTCTCATCCTTATCCAATAATTTATAGAGGCCCCTATCTTCATAGGCAGATCATGTTTGAAGGCGAAGTTCCACATGAGCCTTCTGCTCCTCTCGATGGTGAGCTAAATGGTGGATGATCATTTAGAGAAGATACACATACTTTAGAGGAAGTTTTGGCACTTGATACTCTTTTAGTTTTGTTTAATTTTTGTTTTAATTATTTATCTTATGTTTTATATTAACATGTATTTCCAATAAATTCATTACCTGGGTTTAATTAAGTAAAACACTTTTCATTTCAATACTGATTGGGTTGAAATTTCAAGTGGTAATCATGGGTTGTTCGGATTAGGAAATGCAAGCATATTATTTCTATCACACATACATAAGATATTAGTATTATTTAGTATTCTTCACTCTATTAATGTGTTCCAAACCTTGAAAAAACAATTGTTGCATCAAGGAATGGTACTTTGTGCAATGTTTTAAGTGGAAATAGGACAACCCTCAACCAAAGAATTCCATTAAACCGTGGGAACATTTCAGAATAATAAACTACCCATGATTTTTTGTGAACATGAAATAACTTCCTTTAATCATAATTATTAAAACAATGCCTTTATTTATCAACAATTAATCTTTTAATTAATTAATTTTGTTTTTAAAACTGTTTTCAAAACCACCACACTAATTTAGTAATCTTTAGTAAAAATACATAGTTTAAACATCAAATGATTCTTGAGAGATGACTTTGTGTCTTCCCTAGAATATAAATCAACTTAAAAAAACATAATAAAATTGATGTGTCACAACAACACAGTTAGGTAGTAGCCAGGAAAGCACCCCATGAAACATATATTGTCAACCAGCGGAATCCTGAAAAACCATCCAAAAATTCTCTAAAAATAAAAGGAAATGTCTAAAAGGTAGAGGACTCTTGTGATCATAAAATCCACACAATTCATTACCTATGGGAATAATAATTTTCCTTAACAACATTTAAGAAAACTCATGAGGCCTTGATCCTTTGTAAAATTAACAAAGGAGATTAAAAGGGTGAGGAGGTGGGAGCCGCTCATGGTCATAAAAGTCAAGTGATGTGCCCCTATAGATTCAAAAAAACCATGAGACCCTGGTGAAATGTTCTCCTCATCTTGTGAAATC
Organism: Viscum album; assembly: GCA_963277665.1. Lineage (NCBI taxonomy): Eukaryota > Viridiplantae > Streptophyta > Magnoliopsida > Santalales > Viscaceae > Viscum > Viscum album. Next base: position 372,116,819 of record OY728163.1, on the reverse strand, counting down.
CCACCAGCATGTCATCCCTATCATGTTAAGGTTCTTTGACATGTCCAAGTGATATTTCACTCTCCCTTTTTCTCCATAAGGACAAATGGGTGGAATTTTATATGAAAGGCTCAAACATCTCCATATAACCTTTATCGATCAAGCGATGCATCACCAAGAGTTCGATTAATTATCTTCAACAACAATAATAAAAGCTCACTAATCCCCAAGCATTGTAAAAGTAACAAATGAAATAAATATAAAAAAGGTGGGATCCCCTCATTATCGTAAACCCCATGCGGTGTGAAAATGATGTCTGCAACATGGTCTCGCAAGACCCCTTTACAAGAAATTTTAGTTTTTCAGATGTACCTTGAAAATCTATCCTTGACCAATGAAATATTCTGGACAAGGCATCGAGCATTACATGAATGCCTCTCAATAGTCACAAAGACCCTTGGACATGTCAATATGATAATATGGAAGTCCTTTTATATGGACATATGATTCAAAAAGTCTCCATTAACAAGAAATAATCTAGTAAAGTAGTTGTTTACAGGATTAACTCACAATCGATAAAAATGAAGTGACTCCCTTAAAGTGATCCACAACAAGGACTCAAAAAGATGGGTGATGTTGAGGCCCTCCGCCGACCCCATCCTAGATTCACATGATATTTTCCATGAAAAGTGGAGAACAACTGGGGTGGTGAGGCCTATAAATCCCCCCACCCTAGAATGAAAAATTTAAGGATATGTGCTTAGAGGTGTTGTACTTTTTGCATCCATATTCACTAAATCATCCAAACACCAAAGTGGATTTCTCAGAGTGGATGATCTTTTGATGAAAAAGTTTTCCATCAGGTAAGATAATGGTGAACAAATGGAGAAATCATGAAAAATTCATAGGCACTTCACATGATAACTCATAGATCAAATGAAAGAATTTTGGTAGGACACACGAAGAACATCTCGTGCATCAGCTAAAACATGTGAGACTTAAAACAAGATAACATAGAAAAAAACCAAGGAATTAAAAATATATGGGATAGAAAAAAATACTAAATGATGGGAGAATTAAACAAAGAACATATACACTGATCCTCATGTGCTTTGAATGAACCATCTAGGTCATGCAAAAGCACAAGGAAATGTAACCCAGATCATGTGATACAACTTTGGCATACTATTTGGATCATGAAAAGTCCCATGGACATGTCAAATACAGTCACATGGTACCCCCTAGGTATGCCACCCAAGTCTTTTGAGACCCTCCAGGCTCGCTGTATAAATATTGTGATGTACTTTAGGCATATCACATGACCATATGTTAGAACCAGTTCATGTTTTGTGAGCCTCATAGTATCACCTAATCATGTCAACTATATTTCATAATTCCCTACGGGTGTTCCATCCAAGTCTCATGATTACCTCTAGGTATGTCCTCTAGGACATGTGATTCCCTCTAAGACATTTCACACTGAATCTTTCAATACCATCTAAGCGTGTCAGCCTTCATTCGTGATGAAAATAGGGTGAGTCAGCTGAAACATGTGACACTCTATGAGCAGGACATCCAAGATCATGATATGGCTTCTAAGATCAGGCATTCAGGTCTTATGATGTTCTCCAGACAAGTCAACCTTGATGACATGACAACATTTAGACATTACATCTATATTATGAAAATTCCTCTAGAAAAGTAAACTAGATCATACAATTGTGCTTGGACATGTCAAGAAGATACTCTCTGATATGTCAAGTAGGCAATCAATGCATGTCGAGTTTACAACCAAAGCAGATCAGGCAAGAAAATATGCCAAGTCAACCAGGTCATCTCATGACTTGATAACCTTTTCCTTAGTGTGTAATCCCCAATCAATAAGGAAATGTTAGTGTGTAATCCCCAATCAAGGGAATTGTGATGACTCTGATTCCTTCAATAACCAAGAGACAAAGGACACCTTTATGAGGTTTGAACTCTATATTAAGCGACCAAAGGGAAGTTCCATCACATAAGTCCCAAATACAGAATAAATGATATTGATGATTTTCTCTCCTTTGATTATCACAATGAGAATGACTCACATGGGCTTAGAGAGTTGCAATAAATATATCGTAATAAGGAAAATGTTAGTGTGTAAGCCCTGATCCAAGTGAACTATAAGGACTATGATTCCTTTCATAACTAGGATATGAAGGATGACTTCTTAAGTCCTGAGAAAAAATTCTAATGGTTATCCACCTCAGTGTAGGTCCCACAATGTCTCTAATATTTTGACTATTGTGAACAAATCATTCCCATGGGAAGATAATTCTACCTCATCTATCAGTGGACTAATAAATCAACTAAACTATAATGAATTTTATTCCTTCCATAATCAAGGTACATAAGATGCCTCCCTAATGCTTGAGCTCCATATTAAATATCCCAGTGGTAGTCCCATAACATAAGCCCCACACCCATATGCAATGAGTCCGATCACTTGTTGTCCCTTGTTTCTTACACTGAGCATATCTCATGCGGGTTTATGGAGTCGTAATGAAAACATCATTGGCATCATGAATCTCCTTTAGATATGAAAATATCAACATGTAATCCCTAATGAGTGTAAGGATAAGTAACTCCCATATATGAGGAAATCTAACTTGGGGATAGTCACATGGGTGTAATTGAACTATGATAACTCTAATTACTTATATAACTTGGATACGTAGGACGTCTCCTCAAGACCTGAGCTCAAATATCCAAGTTCCTATGTGCCCACACACATTTCCTCTCCATATGATGTCAAACTAAATTTGTTTAATGAACTACATGGGTTTTGATTCCTATAGTAAATAGGATGTGTAGGATTCCTTATAATAGATAAATCCCGTCTTCGCAATATTAATTGCCTCCCAACATGGAAGAAAATTATGAAGTGTCTAGTTATGAAGGTTCATCACATAAGTATATATTCATTACTAGGAAACTGATAAATAACCTTGGATACATATATATGGATTCACTTATAATATCCCATTCTTCATCACACAAAAAGGAAACTTAACCAATAATTGTTTTGTTAGGGTAACCAGTCCCATATCAGTATTAAGAATAGATTTAAAAACATATCTTAAATCTATAAGAGAGTATTGGAGTAGAAAAAAATTCCCCCAAAAAGGATACAATGATCCTAACATGCCATCCAATATACTAATGAGAGTCCCAAAGTGTCATTGGGATTGAAACCCCAAGTGACCACCTTCCTTTGGAAACCTCGTATGTACCCATTTATGTATGGGGGACCATTGGGAGTTTTCATTAAGAGCTACAATGGTAACTCAATGTTAATGATTGTGAATTAAGTAAAACCCCCATAATCAAGCATCGGGCCAAACCAATTCTACCTCTATGAGGGTTATCGGTCACCTCTTTCCCATATGAAACAACCATTTTTCACACCAAAATCATGATTGGGAATATAATTTCATTATATAATACAATTTTTCATTTAAATCTACCTTTCCTTATCAAATTAAAATGGTTAACCCATTTTATATAATAAATCACCATATATTCATTTTAATAAATCATAGATCATTCCATTAAAAGTTTATAAATCAAGTTTATAAATGAGAAATCAAGCATGGTTCATAATAAAAAGACTCTAGATGAAACCACCCCTTAATACACTTGGAATCCCAATTTCCAGATGGGATCCACATTCCAAGAAGAAAAATTAAGAAAAAATATATCCTATTTAAAATCATGATCCAACACCCAAGGATCTATCAAAATTTATCACTGGGAGGCCCAAAATCTCGAAAATCTAAAAAATGAGTCTCCTAGGTCAATAGCTTTGTTCACATAAAGTGGAATGTGGATAAAAAGAGTGGTTTAGATTTTTTTTAAAATGTATTAATTAATTAACAGCACATGGTTTGTCAACATGGTTTAGAAAACCATGCACAAGCCATGTACCCCCTTATGGGATTTTGGTGGAGCTTCACAGTTCACCCACATGATTTGAAAAATTTTGCAAAAACTATGAGAAATTCCCCTATCACATATTTAATAGTTTGAGGATAATTCTTCAGGTTGTGTATTAACCATACCCCAACCATACAATGTCCTCTGAAACTCAAAATCAAGTTTCATGGTTTCCTAGGATTACTTATGGGGTTTTCCCTAATCATGTGCCCAATGTGAAAAGGTCCAAAAAACTCTACAAACTACAATATTTCACCAAAAATAACCCAAGAAAAATTCATATCAATATATGATCAAAATAAATGGTCACTTTTACTTAAAAGGAATGTATTGGTGTGAATAAACTAAATATTACCATTAAAGTGTTTAATTAATAGAATATATTGGATGCATTTTTTAGAATATAAAAAAATGTTACTTATGTTCTAAAACATTAAACATAAGTTTTATAATTTCAAAATGATATTTTCAAATACAAAGTTTCACTCTTTAAATTAATAATTAATCAATTATAGTATTTTATAAAAATCTAAGTGTTTCTGATATATTGATAATTTCATAATGTTTATAATTTTGGAAAAAACTATAATGTTCAAAATTCACCTCTTTATTAATTTTTTATTGAGAATTAAAACTTTCCTAAAAGGAAAATTCTCTATTATAGAATAAAAGAAAAATTAAATATGTCTCAAATAATTTTTTATTACAGTACTCATTTTGCATGAAATATAAAAGATCATTATGTACATTGTTAAGGCATATTAATTTAAGAGATGTAACCCCTTTATTTGCAAGCCCGAAATCCAAATAATGTTCTTCATGATATACATGTGTGATGATATAATTCATGGATGAAGGAGAGTCTATGAAATTGATCCATTTGGAAGTTCACTTCCATTAGATATGAAGAGTTCCATTTCAGATAGCTTTAAAAATAGTGGTGGAATCACATTCAAGCCACAAATTAAACCAACACCATTTCTTTTCCATTTAAACTACATTGATTATACTAAGAATTTTAGTATCAAGAGATGTAGTGATTAAACATGGACTATATAGGAATCCCATGGTGTTTCCATTATGATTTCTAAATATCACTTCATATCTAGAAGGATATGGATTTCCTCTTGAAGATTCATCTATGTTACATTTGATCCATCCTGGAAATGCGGGGATCCACATGACTTCAGAGGTTCTAAATTGGGTAAGATAATTAACTATAATTAAAAAATTCTTAATAGTGGTAATATAATGTTTTGAATTATCACAATAATCATTTTGAAGTGAATTCAAGTTTTTTATAAAAACTATAACTCAAACTAGAGCTGACTACAGACAGAATGAAATATTATCATGAACTAACTTATTTTAATTGGTCCTTCTCACATGAATAACATCATATATATCCCAAAGGAATAAGTTTATAAGTTTATATAGAAGAGGAATATTTATATATACAAACACGTGCTCATGGATTATGGATATCTAGGTAATATAAACATAAAAAAAAAATTAGTAAAGACTATCTATAATGTAGCAATCGTAACATAGCTTATAAATATATTATCGATGTCTTCCCAATTTTGATTACAAAGGGAAAATATCAAACAAATATTAATGAAAAAAAACTAAATAAAATCATCAATAGGAATATTAAAACACATCACCATCCATGCAATGAAAAATCTAGATGGGATAATCAAGCTTCTTCTCAAACTATTAGCCCAAATTTTCATATTCCCCTTCATTACCTCTCAATAAAATAATTCGTAGGAGGACACCTATTGGAGGTATCTTACTAGATTAAAATTTAATAACCATTAATAAAGTTTTAATTAAATACCCTTACCTATATCTCATTAGGAATCATATACAATTAATTCTCTATTTACTCCTTCATCAACACATTTGTATCATGTGATGGGTCAAAAGAATTTAAGAAGTTAAGAAGAGTAGTACCTACCTAGTTATATAACTATAAATTAAGACATGAATTGATGTCTGCCATGAAATGATAATTCACTGAAATAATGGAGAAATAATCCTTGAGGGAAGGCCATATAGAGGATTCCACATAGTTTAAATTCTTATCTTTGAGCCCACTTAAAAATCTAGATCTCATAAAAGAAAGTGCCTCAGACATCTCATCGATGCATATCCATATGAAATTAGCATATAAAGATTTATTTAAGTTTAAAAGATTTTTAATAATAATCCCTCCATAGTTATAGGTTGTAAAATTTGTATCCATGGGATAGTAAGATATTTATAGACCATAAATGAGTAAACAATTTCTTTCACAATAATAGCTTTCACAAGGAAGTCCCTACATGCCATAGAGAGTGTTTTTCCTTTATAGGAAGACAAATGATTTCTAATCTCTCACACAAAGTGAGAAAAATGACCAAAACATGGTTTTCCCCATAACATAGGGACATCAAGATAAGTGAATGGATGCACACCTTGTTTGATTCCTATCTCATTTATGATGTCTACTTTTCTATCTATATGAATATTATTTCCAGGGTATAAGAATGGTTTTTTATAATTGATCCCCCATCCTAAAACCATTTCATAATGAAGGTGAGCATTATTGATCATCTTAAATGTTTTTCACCTTTAGTGAAAATGATTATATCACCAGCATACAATAAATGAGTGGGGAAATCAATTCCCCTGGTATTAATGATGAGTTTGATTTTTTGGAATTAATCATGTTGGGAAGAATTGTTCTTAAGTAATGTTTAGAAATATAGAAAATAATTGCACATAGAGGGTCAACATTTCTGAAACATATGAATCATGTGAAGTATCCATCATGAGAGACACTAATAAGAACTAAAATATGGGGTGAGCATAGAAGGATTATAACCCATTTAATAAAGACCTCATCAAATCCAAAACTATTTAAAACATTGCAAATGAAACCCAAATCTAATGTATCAAAATATTTTTCAACATCAAGATTAAGGGAGATATTTCCCCATATCATAGATTTCATGAGAAGTTTAACATATTCAGAAGAAACATTAAGTAATTTCTGAATAGTTATGCCTTCAATGATTCCAAACTTGTTTAAAGACATAATACTATTGGTAATTTTGGAAATCCTATTAGCAATAATTTTTTTCAAAATTTTTTTATACAATTTTTGACAAGATCTATAGCTCTAAAAATATGAATCTCATTTCAGTTATCTAAATTTTGAATAATAGAATATAAGTGAGAATTGATACTCAATATTAGATGAACAACTTTGAAAAAAATGACCAACAGGTCTATAAACATCATAAATAATAATCTACCAGAATATCTAAAATAAAGAGTTTGTGAACCCATCTAAGCAAGGAGAGCTACCCTAATTTAGATCAAAGATAGCTTCTTTGATCTAAAATTTAAGGGGAATTTTAGTAAGATTTCAACTACAATCATGATTGAAAATCCTTGTAATGATGTATTCCATTACATCAGTGTTAGAGTTGGGACCATTAGAAATGTTATTGTAATAAGATACGACACGAGTATCCAAATCCTCTCTATTTTAAAAAAAACATCTTTCTATCACTGAGAATAGTCAAGGATCTATTGATTTTCCAGAATCTTTGTACAGATTTGAAAATTTTTGTATTATCATCCCCCTACTTTATCTATTTAACTTTAAATGCATCTCTATAAATATATTCAATGAGATTTAAGAGGATATTGAGATCATGCTTGATCACATTTTCCTACTCAATAACTACATAAAAATCACAACCTGTGTAATTATCTTGAATGATGTGAATAAAATATTAAAGATGAGAGATATTTCCATCATTGTGACTGAAGAACTACCGACCCCAATATTTTAGATTTCTCTTAATCATTTTAAGCTTTAAAACACAAGCTAAGGAATCATCTTTATAATTTAAATAGTTCTAGGTGTCTTGAACCAATTTTTTAAAATCAGGATACAAGGTACCGAAATTGTAGAATTTGAATAGAAAGAGAGTTTTAACCTATCTAGTGAAAATATTTTTTTAATATAGGGTGATGATCTGAATCAAATCATTCAATAATGGTGGAGGAAATGGATGGACAAACATTAAGGGATGGGAGCTAACAACAAGCATTGAGTAGGCATATCATACACAAGGGAGACCTTAGCTTAAAGTATCTATAAAAAGGAACACATCTGCAAACACTAGTATAATACAAAGAAGATATACAGATGATGCTAAAATTCATACATAAACTAATCCCAAATCAGAGTACACCAAATGGTACAACAATTGAAAAATGTCTAAATACAATCCCACTCAAAATACCAAAGTGACCAACCTTATAATAAAAAGGGAACTACTATCAAGATGAAAACACTCAAAAATGTTCTTTTTTCCATATAACATAACTAATCTCAATCTACTCCTGGTTCTCCTAGGAATTTATTGGAAGTCCTATAATATGCATAAGATGGGACATGTGTGGGTTGAGCCCATGTAGGGGTGAGAATAAACATACCCAACATGAAACCTCAAAATCACAAAACAAAAATCATGAAAGATACATTTATCTGAAAATAAAAAATCCAAGGGGATAAACAAGATACCCAAATATGTTCAAAGGAAAACTCAAAGTCTTAAGGTGAGTTCACATCCTCACTACTAGCATTGGATTCTGCTAGTGGCTAAAAGGTAATATTCTTCTGAGAGAACTCACTCATCTGATCTCGCTAAACTAATGTCAATCATCCAAGAGGTCATTATCATCATTTATTTACAAGAAGAATCATGAAGGAAATGATAGGGTTCATTTGAGATACTCAATCTACCAGACTACACCTCATTGAAAAACAATAGATACTGATACACAAATAGGGGATTACACCCAGGGCCTATGGGGGATACCTAAATCTATCAAGGATAGCTCACTATTTTGGGGATAACACACCCTATAATGTCATAAATGAGATACTTAGCCGCACATATGGAAAAATAAAAGAGGATCACATCCCATTCCACATGAAGGGATACTCAAATCTATCCAAAACTAACACATATAGGGGATTTCTCATCCTATGATCAAGAAGGGATACCTCACTATACCCTCTTATTGATAGAACAAGGGAATAAACCCACACATATATGGTTTGATGGAACTCACCCAAGATCATACTAAAGACTGTCTAAGGAGAACAAGGGATATAACCTACCATAGAAGGAGTACATGAAAGGTTTACTAGGATACATGACATGTATTACTAATTTTGGCACTGCATATTTCTTCCCATATCAAATGAATTTTTTTTCCTTAGGTAATTAGTGTTTTGTTATGACATAAGGAATGTATAGGTCAAGAATACACTCAATGTGTGTCGTCTACTCATGCATGTTCTCTTTTTGAAGTCCATAGGGTTTGAACCACCACAAAAATCTTGTGGGTAAAATGGATTCTTTATAATCATTCCCTCTACTTGCAAGATGGTTGGATAAGGGTGGCATGTTATGTTATTCCCCTGCATGACATGTGATAATTAACTCACTGTGTTAACCCTAGTGACTATGTAGAGGGGTCCACATGACTTGTGTTATTTTGATACTATTTTATGTGTCTCATCCACACTGATGTTGCCTCCTCTTTCATCAAAATTCACAACCATAACACCTAGAATCACATTGACTAGTATCACTTTAGCAACGGTGGATATATTTTAGCTACCCCTTGATCAAAAATCACCTGTAATTACACCTTTGAAGATACCCTCTCAATATGGCTGGTGGAACCACCATTAACCATATACTCATAAGATTCCCATAATCAGTTCTATGCCTCCATAATTTATAAAATAAAAAAACCTAGCCCACATCAAAGATCCACTATACCAAAAATATATTTCAAAATGCACATTTTCATGGGATAGTTGAATCATCGACCAATCAAAATACTAATCATGAACATCCACGAACAGAGGGAGAAAAGCATAAAAAAGTGATCTTGATTAAGGTATTTTTCATTTTTTCATTATTGATAGATTCCAAAGAATGGGAAGGATAATAAAAATAATAAAATCAAATTCCTAATCATGGTAAAATGAAATAAACAATTGTAAATTCAATATTCTCTATCAATGGATTAATTTCTAAAGAACTTAATTCATGTTCATCAAGAGCACCAAGAATAAGGATTAAACTAACAAAAAAATCCATGCCTCTATATTGGATCTTTAACACCCCCAATTTCATGTATTTTTTCATTTCATGCTTTTACTTTTATGTTTTTATTCATTGAGATAACAAATTTTAAGTGTTATGAGGTGTAACAAGAGAAGAACCTATAGTTTGGATGTAGAAAATTTTTAGGATAAATTTATGTCATAATTTTTAGTTTAATAATGTAAATTTTATAGGGCATATATTGAACCATTCAGATTTTAAAATCATTATTTACATCATAAAATTAAATTTTCTAGAAAAATAAAATGAGGTATTGGGTTATTTGATGTATATTAAACCATGAAGAATTCAATACTTAAAACCTAGATTTACGCCATAATTTGAGTGGGTCTAGAAAGTTTTCAATTCCACTATCATGTGTAAAGCCTTATTAGGTTTCTTAGTTTTTCCACTTGAATTCCATTTCTACCCTAGGAAATTTTAGATGATCTCATAATTGGGGCTCTAATTCTAGTGGATCTTTGGGAATTTAATTGTATAAAATCAAGGTTATGGTCTCAGTCATTCTTCTTGAATTGGATATCCATTATTTTACTTGAATAGAACCATAGACCAGTGTGTTTTAACTAGGTATATTTGTTCAGAATTGAATTGATGTGACCCTAAGGGGTTTTTATATGGGAAAGAAAGAAAGTGGACAGTCCATTGGAATCGGCTTTGACCACTCGTTCCAATTGACTTAAGGTAGGTCGTTTTTCCCTATTTCCAATTTTATTGGAACATAAAGTGCTTTATATTTCTAAAATATTTATTTCTATTTTTTAATGGAACATTCATACTAATAACTCCCTTACTAGTTATCTTTAAAATGTATTTTGGGTGTTTCCGCAATGGACTTGCTAAATTGATTAAAATGGGTTTTCATAAATGAATGATGTTTTTACACATGTTCTTTGCCTAACAGGTTGTGAGTGTCATCTGGAAAGGAACATGGTTAGTGTGGGTTCATGATTTTATTCTATGATTCCTTGTTGAAATATACTTGTTACTTTGTGTCAAATGGAAAGTAATAAGGAGGAAATTATCCTCAAGTGATGACTTGGTGGAGGACTCATCTTCACCCATGAGAATATGGATATTTTGTTCAATATGAATGTGTGTGTTCATGATAACAAAAAAAATTATTATAAACTAGGATTTATGAATTGCTTCTTCTTTTTTAAGAGAAACACTATTTTTGGATTAAATTGTTGATGGAAAACTTGTTCATCTAATATATTTTATATTGTGAAAAGTATTTACTTATTTGATATTATTTCTTACTATTTTATATCACATGAGATAACTTGTTTCTGGTATTAATGACATGTGGGAAAAATATTTGGAGTTTCCTACTAGGAATGATTAATCACCATTTTATATGGACTTTGGTATATATATTGATGTTGTTTTCGATGATACAGAAAATGGACTGCTTTAATACTTCTATTGAATCATCATTTTGTGTTGTGGTCATAGTTTGTGGAGTTAGATCTTGGATTATTATCATGTATTTTTAGGAGTGGTACCACCTGTTTACTTAGGTATTTATTTCTTTAGAGTTTTAGTTTCCATCTCTTACAGTTACACTACTATCTGATATTTGTTCCTCTTTAAATGTTTACCGATGGATTGATCACTTTATTTATAGTTGGGTTTTGGTGCATGTATCATTTATATATATTTACTTGTTATTATTATTTTATTTATATATTGATAAGTGTGCAGAGTGAGTGAGTGTGTGTAAGTGTGTTCATAAAAATGGTAAAACTTTCCCCCATGTATCTTGTGTTTAATACCTTGGAATTTATTTCTAGATTTTTTGTCTAGGGAAGGTCACATAATGTTAATAGAACCTTAAACTCTTCTCAAGACAATGGGTTTGGGTGGAATGATACATGATTGATCACTGATAAGGAATGATTATGTTTTGTTGTCATTGGAAAGATCTAATAACTCCATTGATGTCAATAATCCTCATGGTATCCTGATCATCGATCCACGATCCTATCGTCATTGTCCAACACTCTCCTATAATTAATTAGGTTTATGTGGAAAACCCTAGTATTTTTCCTTAATTTTGTTTAACTATTGATAATTTTGGTTACAACCAATTAATAGACAATAAATTATTTAATTAATTTATTTATCTATTATTCCACCCATGAATGCATTTAAATAAATAACCAGATAACCACAGAAGTTAACTTATGAATAGAGTAAAACCATGTTATATATTTAATGGAGATATCAATTTTACAATTTGATATACCATTTATAAGATATTCCATAATTTTAGAAAAATGTGTGTGATATAATAAATTTAATATTATTAATATATCAATACCTTAGATCCAAGAACCCAAGAATCCCATGAAAACTGCATGTATAAATCCATAAATATTATTTAAAATATACCAAAGTGACTGTTTTTTTATAATTGCTATATTCTACCCACCTTAATGAATTTCCATCCTAAAAGGAGAAATCCTACTCAGATAGGTGAGGAAACTGAACTTGCGTTTGGTTGTTCTGCACCCACAAGATCTTCATGAGTTTCTGGTGTTATCTATGAACCTACACCAAGTTAAATTCTCTATGGTGATTTATATTCTCCTACTAATCCTCAAATACCACCAAGAACCCTAAAAAGGTTACACCATCCTTAATGTCCAGCTCTCCGCGACCAATAAGGTGCAACAGATCAAGCACGTATCTCCTCATTGGTGACATGTAAAATACATTATGTACTCAATTGAACATCAATGATAGGAATAAGTGTTATAAAACCTCACCAACTCTACATAATATCTTGGAAAGTGCAATTAATATTAGTGGTAACCTTCCACCTTAGGCAAATATTCATAATCCTCTCTAAGGTGAGACCTTTACGAACACATGGAATCCCTAATTAAACTCCAAATGCATCTATCATCGATCCACATAAGACTTTATATGGCTATGGGAAGTCCTCATTGTCTTCTTAATTGATCTAATATTTTCCTACCATCACTCGAACCAGCTTTGGGCCCTTAAATGTTGTCTCCCTAAGCTCCGACCATAATAGTAGTGACTTGTAGGGTCTCTTGTATAAATCCATAAATGGCGCCTCATCGATGGTGTAGTGGTAACTATTATTAAGTGAATAATACACCAAGATGATCCTACCAAATATATCTAAAAAGATACATACAATATCAAAACATATCCTCCAAAACCTTAATAGTATAATCTGTCTGAATGTCTATCTAGGGTGGAACACCATGCTCAATTGAAATTTATTCCAAAATTCTCATGAAATACTCTCCATATTTTTTATGTGAATTGAGCATCAAAATCTGAAATTATCATCAAGAAAACTCCATATATATGGAATTTCTCCAACACATACAAACATCATAAACTCTCCATTGAACTTTCCTCATGGATGGTTAAGAAGTGTGTCAATTTATTGAGTTAGTTTACACTTAACCATATTGTGTTGTGATCTCTCACTAATCATGGAAGACCCATAATGAAATCCATTAAGATACCACCCCACATTCACCTCTATCTAATTACCTCAGTTTTCACTTGTTGGTAGGCGAGGCATTGAGAGATAAACTGAACAAAACTCCTCTTCACCCATGTCTATTAAAACTATCACTGAGGGTTTCTAAAAATATTCACCACTCATAGATGTATTGATAGGGGGAATGAAAATCCCTAATATCCTCCTCTTACTATGATATTGGTACCATTTTATTTCCTTAGAAAGAATGATATAATCCAAACCTTCATAAAATCCATGAGGATCATATCCAGTAGATATTTGGCCATAGAAGATCTCCAAATAGATATCCCCAAGTTATGCCTCACTGAGGCACTACTGAATCTTAGGGTAAAACCCCTTAATTTAATGTATGATGGATCATCCTAATCTACTAGGGTTTATTGAAAAGATGTCAAATGATCTATCTGATCACTGAATAACTGAAAATGGTATTACTTGTAGTGAGAATCAGCTACCATATTCTCCTTCTTAGGAGAATAAACTATCACAAAGTCATAATCTTTCTAGAACTCTACCTATCAACTATGCCTCAAGTTAAGATATTTCTATGAAATAGAAAACTTTAGATTCTTATGGTTAGAATATATAATGAAATTTTCACCCATAAAATAGTTTCTCTATGTCATTAAGAAAAAAACTGATGTTTCCAAATCCAATTCATGTGTCATGTATTTATTCTCATGGGGTCTCAACCACTAAGACTCATAAGAAATCACTATTTTCCTATACATTAGAATACATCCATGAACAACTCTAGAGGAAACATACAACACCATGTACTCAAAACCCTCCTCTATCAGTATCAATAATAGAGTGATCGACAACCTTAATAGTTATTCCTAAGAATCCATCTAAAATTTCTATATCGACACTAAAGGATTCCCCTTTCAGATAAAATCATATTAAGGTACTTGATCATGTATAAATCAAGAATGATTCTCTAATAATATACTTATAATACAAGTAAGATTTGCACCTCAATCATGCTCTTACATGATTCCAATGATGAACCACATTAAACTTTTTGGGGTCCACTACTACTTCCACTTCTGAGATGACATGCCCCATGATGTGTACCTCTTGAATCCATAACTAACACTTTGAGAGATTTTCATACATATTTTTCTCCCATAGTATGCACTGAACCATCCTATAATGTCTTGTTTAATCCTCCTTTGATACTAAGTACATGAATATTTCATCTATGAAGACCACCACAAAATGGTATATGAAGGGCTAAAAGATCTAGATCATGACTCCCATAAACATTGTTGGGTTGTTCTATCACACTGAAGGGCATCACAAAAAACTTAAACAACAATGGAATTGGAAAGATAACTTAAATGCATCCTCTTCAAGAACCCAAAGTTAGTGATAGATTATCTTAATGTCAAACATCTAGAATATCTTTACTCCTAACCACTAGTCAAAGTGTTCCTCTATTCTCCAAAATCGTTACTCATTCTTGATAGTCACCCGATTCAGATGATGTTAATCCACACATAACCTCAAGCTCCCATATGCCTCCTTAGTGAACAAAACTATGGATACCCAAGGGAACATACTGCATCTAATGAATCCCTTCCTCTACAAATCCTCTATATACACTTATATCTCTCATAACTCTATGAGATGCATCTGATATGCTAGAAAAGATATCATGGATATCCCTAAGTGTAGGTATTAAGAAAAATTTGATCTTCTTATGGGGATATAATCCTATACTACTAGAATTAGATGTATTTGTGATGGGCTATTTGCGACGGGATCCCGTCGCAAATAAGCTTTAGCGATGAGGCCCTGTTGCAAATAGCCCGTTGTAGAAAATGGCGTCGAAAATATTATTTGTTGAGATGAGCCCATCGCAAAAAAATAGTATTTTCATGGGAAAAGTCCTCATCGCAAATAAACCTCTGATTATATACATTATATATAAATAAACCTTTTGCGACGGGCCCATCGCAAATACTATTTGTGACGGGGAACTGCCCCATCGCAAATAAGCCTCCGATTATATAAATTATATATATATAAACCTTTTATGACAGACCCATCATAAATATTATTAATAGAAAATTATATTTAAATTATTTGCGATGGGAGCCCATCGCAAAAGTTCCCATCGCAAATACTAAACATAAAAAAATATTTAATAAAATTATGATTAATGAAAAAATTATATTAATATTGTTAGAAAAATAAAAAAATAAAAAAATTATTATTAGTAAAATAAACAAACATTAAAAAATATAATACTAAAAAATATATTTATTAAAATTATGATTAATAAAAAATTAAAAAATTATTACAATTCTAAAGATTTACAAAAAAATATAAAAAAATCATAAAATGTTATTATTATTAGTAAAATAAAAAAATATTAAAAATATAATACTAATAATAAATAATAATAAAATAAAAAAAATTAAATTATGAAATATTTGCACCAATATAAAAGACAGAAACTGTAAATAATTCATATTATAATAAATCTTCAATTCAAATGTTTTTAACATAAAAAAATAATTGGGGGGTCGTCTTCTAGAGAAGGTGGAGGAGCTACAAGAGATGGTGGAAGAAAATATATCCCTAAATAACAAGTCAGACGACGCATGTACTCTATCTGCTCGTGATGCTGCTGCTATTGTTGTTGTTGCCATAGACACATCTCCTCCTCATGTTGTTGTTGCTGCTTCCGACGCATCTCTTCATGCTGCATCTGCAAACTCTCTATAAGCTCAGACTGAGTTCACAACTGCTCCTGATACTGTGAGGCAGAAGATTATGCCTCTCCATGAGCTCCTCTTGAGCTGGATGCTAACATCGCAGTAGTACCATAATAAGTACCAGGAGTCAAATGAGAGTCGATACCAACTAATCGGCCCTTCTCAAAGCCATATTGAGTCTCTTACATCCATGTTGCCTCATCAAAATGGTGGGTACTGGTTTTCTCATTCATCTCGTCCTGACTCTCAGTATGTTTCTGAGAGGTTGAAACCTTATATGACTCCTTCAATTTTAATTTGAAATTAAAATGGTGAAAATATTATATGCAGTTAATTGTCAAACTGAAAAAATAATACTAACCACAATCTGACGCTGACGATCGCCTCTAATCTCTCCAATGGCTGGATCACTGTACATCCTCTGATAAACATTAAACTCCATAATATCAAGATGCTCGACTGCCTATATAAATATAAAATAAACTATTTATATTTAAAGTTATATAAAATATTTAAAAAATGTACTTACCATATGCTCTCTATGCATACTGAATGTACGACTACCAGCTCAATGCGTCACCTCTTGTCTCCCTCGGTTCTATCGTCCCACTAAAGATCTCCTCTGAAATTCACCACCCAACCAGTGTAAACATAATCCAACCCCAAAATGAGATGAAATTTACTATGGTCAGTGGGCTCTACAAGACTCGTCAAATTCTGTTAGTCCTGCTTTCTTATTGGTCGTTCTTCTCAAATTATGCAAAAACTGACGGAAATGGTCACACATAGACACCTTCCATACCGTGTGGATAGCGTCACACATCCTATCATCGATGGGATACCATAAACCCTACAAATAATATATAATATCAAGTTGTTAATAAAATAAATTTCAAAATAAATATTCCTTTTTTACATACCATCCAATGATCGAACATGTCGCGCCGTACATTAATGGGAATCTGTTCCCATGTGATCCATGGATGAGAAAAATAATTGCACAAGATAGCACTCCCCTTTCCAATATCTACATGTGAAAAACTATGAAAAAGGAATAAATAATCAAACAATTTGTATATATATAAATATATTAATGAAAGCTAACTAAAATATATAGGTTACCATACCTCTGTGTGTATAGATCGAAGCCAGGACATGGACGTCACTTGGAGATAGGGTCATAAATCATCATTTACGCAAGACCATACCCCCTCCATGTACCCTCTAAACCGTTAGTAGGCTGAGGGTCAGATGGTCCACAATCCCCCTCATCCAAAGGTAGATCAGCCTCCTACAACTCGTGAAATAGATCAGGATCCATGTGAAACACAAAATGATTGTTGTTAGAAGATAGTTGAAATTAACTATTATATATAGATATATATTAGTTATGATTATAACCAGCATTTAACTGTGTCAATGTCCATATTCATCCTCATCTCCATAGATGTCTATGTCAATGTCTTTATCTTCCTCCTCAGCATTATCAATATCTATATGAGTTTCAGTTTCATTATCTCTTGTCATTTAAAATTCATTTGTAAAATCATTAACATCTTCATCATCATCGATCCTTAATTGTGGAGTGTCATCATCGATACTCACGTATATTTGTGAAAAATATGGATTTTGAGCAGTCTCTTGAAAATTTTCAATTCCTTCCACTTCAGCGGAACCACATTCAGTTTGAGTAAACTGATTTTCCTAAGATTTAATTTTTATTATGCTCCACCAATCACTCAAGTCTCTTGAAATAGCACAATACTTCGCACAATAAATTTGATGTGTCTGTTGAGCCAGTAAAAATGGATTATTTACTACAAGAAAACTTTTATATTTAATATCGATGATTTCATGAGTCTGAGGAACACACAATCCTCTCTCGGTATCCAACCACCGATATTTAAACATCGTTATGTAATTCTGTCCTAGATAACACAACTCAATAATTTCATCCAGAATGCCTTAAAATTCATCTTCAGTTTCTCTGTGATGCAATCCCCTCAAGAAAACTCCACTGTTCATTGTTTTTTTGATTCCCCATATGCACGTGTATGAAATCGAAAACCATTCACCACATATGCATTATAATATTTAACCATTTTGGATGGTTGGTTACTCAATATACACAGTTGCTTATCAATTTTATCAGCCTGTTGAGACACCTGGAAATTTGTAAAACAATTATTATTATTATAAATAGTAAACAGAATTGATATTAAACCATTAATAATTTATGTTACCAATTTTTAAAACCATTGGGAAATTTTTTGGTCTACGTTCTTCAAGAGAAGATACTGTAATTTGTGGAATTTGTTTCTTGATATGATTATCATATAACCTAAAAATAAAATAAGTTTACATACTATAACATAAATTATAGAATAAGTTATATAAGCACTCACAGTACAAATGATGTCATTTTTTCATAGTTGAGCAGAACATATGTATGAGCTTTGTGATGTTCATCATCTGAAATCCATCATTCATGAACTCCACTGAATCCATTATTTGGCTGATTAAAAAATGATAATTTATTGTCAATTTCATCATTAAAATTCCCCTCGTTTTATCCCATGCAATTTTGTTTTGAGGGATATTGATATTCAAAATAATGAGAGTAGAAAAATGGAATTTCCTCTTACAAATAAGCTTCACCAATTGAGCCTTCACCTGATGCTTTGTTATATACTTTTTTCTTTAATTTTTGCATGCATCTCTCAAATGGGTACATCCATGAAACCTGTACTGCACCTCCACATTTAGCTTCATGTGGCAAATGTAATTCCAGATGTTCCATTGAGTCAAAGAAAACCGGCAAAAAGATTTTTTCCATTTTACATATAATTATAGCCACATATTCTTCCAGTTTTCTTAGTGCATCATAGTCTGTTGTCTCTGCACAAATGTCTTGAAAAAAATATTATATTTCTATTATATAATCCCAAATAATAGAATTCAAAAAACCTCTGAATCCAATCGCCATAAGTCTTTCAATTATAACATGACAATCATGACTTTTTAATCCGGTAATATAACCATTCTTAACACATCTACCCAAATTGGAAGTATAGCCATTTGGAAGTTTCAAATCTACAATCCACTAACAAAAGAGTAAGAGACTCTTTTTGGACAATGTGTAAGCTGCTTTTGGCTTCATTAACCTCTATGATCTGACATTTTAAAATAGTTCAAGTTCTGGTCTCCTGCAAATTTGGAAAAGATCTAATCGTGCCTTTACAATATCGTTGGTCTTACCTGGTGTATCCAAAACTGTATGAAATAAATTATCAAAATAGTTCTTCTCAATATGCATGACATCCAACATGTGGCAAACCAACAAATCCAACCAATATAAAAGATCCTAAAAAATGCTTCGTTTTATCCAATTATGTTCTTTCCCAAAGCCATGAGTTTTCTGTTGGATTACTATTGGACCAATTATGATGGGAGGTAATGAAAATACAACTTATTTTAACTCTGTACCAGATATAATTTTTGGAGATTCATCCCTTTCAATTGCACATTTTCTGAAATGAGATTTGTTCCTCCGAAAAGGATGATCGATTGGATGAAATATATGGTGATAGTCAAAATAGAAAGTTCTTTTCCATTGACAAGCATAAAGGATTTGTTGTCTTTTATATAGTAAGGACATGATTTCAGAATATGTGTAATCCATCCAGATAACATTACATATGCCGGAAAGTCACTAATTGTTCAAATCAATGCATATTTTAATATGAAATTTTGTTTCGCAGCAACATCATATGTACTAACACCATCACTCCATAATGCATTTATCTCATCAATCAATGGTTTCAAATAAACATCAATATTATTTTTTAGATGTCCTGGGATTAATAAGGTCCAAAAGTTATAGGGATCCTTCATTAACATCCATGGAGGTAAATTTTACGGAGTTATAAAGACCAGAAAACATGAATATTGACCAACATAAGAACCAAACAAACAGACACCGTTAGTATAAAGACCCAATCACATGTTTTGGGCTTCTAAAACAAAATACAGATTTAGATGGTCAAAATTTTTCCATGAATCACCATCAGATGTATGATTCATGATTTTATCAGTCTAAATCTTGGTTTTGTGCAATGACATCATTGACCATGTGTTCTGAGACATAAATAAATGCTGTAACCTGGGTGTAAGGGGGAAATATCTCAATTGTTTTAGAGGAATTGATCCAGACTTCCCTAGTTGAGCTTCTTTATACCTCGATTGTCCACATGTGGGAAAACTATCCAATGAATAATTTTCACTAGAATATAAGATGGAATCATTTGGACATGCATGAATCTTCAGATAACTAAGGCTGAGATTACGAACCAGCCTTTTTCTCTCATAGTAATTTGTAGGTAACAAATTTCCTTCAGGTAACAGTGTTTTAACCAAAGAAAATATCTGATCAAAACAGTTTTTTGACATTGCATTATATGATTTAATAGCCATAAATTTTTAAACCACTTGTAATTTTCTTATCTTATAACCAGGATATAATTCATCCTCCGCAGACCTCAATAAATCATAAAATTTGGATGGTGCCAACTCAGGAGTTAAATCAATATAATCTTGAGTTTTAGTTTATTGAAGAGATGGACCTGCAATATCATGTACTAAATTTTGAAACTGTGACGGATCAAAAATCAAGTTATTAATATCTTCTCTGGAACATTGTTCACCGTGTTGATACTAAAAAACATAATCTGGTTGAAAACCAAACCGCAAGAGATGTCCCTCAACCGTGTCAAATGTGTCAAACATTCTAAGAGAAATTTTTTTTACAGGGACTCTTTATTGTTCCTTCTAAAACATATTCTGGTTTTGATGATGAAAATGATAAGAATGCTTCAATACCCTCAAAATATACAGGATGTAAATAAGAACCATTTGGATTTCTATGTTGATTTATCCATGCGTGATCATCTAATAATGATTTTTGTCGACTTCCTTGTTCTATATTTTTCTACAAAATATCAAATCATTACTATTTTTGAATAATTTGAAATTATAAAAACACTATCTGAAAAATAAAGATAAATAATTTCAACTACTTCTTAATAATTACCATTACTTACGGGAAACACAATATCCAGTGTATTGACGACTACTCTTTTATCTGACAGCTCATTTACTTGCAACTTTCTCACACAGAAATCACAATAAAGAATCTGCTCGGAGGTACGCATATTCATTCTCATGCATATGAGAATGAATATGGGTACCTCCGAGTAGATTATTCGATGTGAATTTTGTGTGATAAAGTTGCATGTAAATGAGGCATCAGACAAAAGAGGCTCCTTTTTTTCGATGAATCATCTTCTTGCATCTGTCACCGCCTGATCACATTATGAAAAATGTGCTCCTACTAATGCATATTTAAACTCATGCATCGAGATTGGATATGCATACGTAGAAGCATACTTTTCATAATTTTTTGAGTCGATAAAAGTTGAAAGGAGAAGATTCATCGAGCAAAAGGAGTGCCCTCAATCCACTGGAAATTGTGCAAAGTTATTACAAGTTATTACAATTTATTACAATTGATTTTCTTCCTAATTGTTCTTATTTATTACTAATTGTTACTAATTGTTACTTATTGTTACTAATTTTACTAATTGTTACTAATTGTTTCTAATTTTTACTAATTGTTACTAACTGTTACTAATTGTTACTAATTGTTACTAATTGTTACTAATTGTTACTAATTGTTATTAATTGTTCCTAATTGTTACTAATTGTGACTAATTGTGACTAATTGTTAATAATTTTCCTAATTGTTCCTAATTGTTCCTAATTCTTCCTAATTATTCCTAATTATTCCAAATTGTTCTTAATTATTCATAATTATTCTTAATTATTCCTAATTGTTCCTAATTATTCCTAATTATTCCTAATTATAACTAATTATTACTAATTATTCATAATTATTACTAATTATTCCCAATTATTACTAATTATTACTAATTATTTCTAATTATTCCAAATTATTCCTAATTATTCCTAATTATTACTATTTATTCCTAATTATTCCTATTTGTTCCTATTTGTTCCTATTTGTTCCTATCTGTTCTTATTTGTTTTTAATTCTTCCTAATTCTTCATATTTCTTCCTATTTCTTCCTATTTTTTCCTATTTCTTCCTATTTCTTCCTAATTGTTCCTAATTGTTCCTAATTGTAGCTAATTGTGGCTAATTATTGCTAATTGTTGCTAATTATTCCTAATTGTTCCAAATTGTTCCTAATTGTTTCTAATTGTTCTTAATTGTTTCTAATTAATACTAATTCTTCTTAATTATTTCTAATTATTCCTAATTATTCTTAATTATTCCTAATTATTCTTAATTATTCCTAATTATTCTCAATTGTTCCTAATTATTCCAAATTATTCCTAATTATTCTTAATTATTCATATTTATTCCAATATTTTTTTAACTATTCCTATTTATTCCTATTTATTCTTATTTATTCCTAATTATTCCTAATTATTCCTAATTATTAATATTTATTCCTATTTATTCCTATCTATTGCTATTTATTCCTATTTATTACTAATTATTACTAATTATTACTAATTATTTCTAATTATTACTAATTATTACTAATTATTACTAATTATTCACAATTATTCATAATTATTCCTAATTATTACTAATTATTATTAATTATTCCTAATTATTCCTAATTATTCTTAATTATTACTATTTATTAATATTTATTACTATTTATGACTATTTATTACTATTTATTACTATTTATTACTAATTATTCTTATATATTACAAATGATTCCAATATTACGAATTATTACTAATTATTCCTAATTATTCATAACTATTACTAATTATTCCTAATTATTCTTAATTATTCCTAATTATTACTAATTAGTAATAATTATTACTATTTAATACTAATTATTCCTATTTATTCTTATTTATTCCAATTTATTCCAATTTATTTTTATTTTTTACTAATTATTACTAATTATTACTAATTATTTCTAATTATTACTAATTATTACTAATTATTACTAATTAT
This sequence comes from Viscum album, assembly GCA_963277665.1. Classification (NCBI taxonomy): domain Eukaryota; kingdom Viridiplantae; phylum Streptophyta; class Magnoliopsida; order Santalales; family Viscaceae; genus Viscum; species Viscum album. Next base: position 372,093,335 of record OY728163.1, on the reverse strand, counting down.
CACTAATTATTACTACTTATTACTAATTGTTACTAATTATTACTAATTATTACCAATTATTACCAATTATTCATATTTATTCCTAATTATTACTAATTATTCATATTTATTCATATTTATTGCTAATTATTGCTAATTATTGCTAATTATTCCTATTTATTCCTATTTATTTCTATTCATTCCTATTCATTCCTATTTATTCCTATTTATTCATATTTATTACTAATTATTACTATTTATTACTAATTATTACTAATTATTACTAATTATTACTATTTATTACTATTTATTACTATTTATTACTAATTATTCTTATTTATTACTAATTATTACTATTTATTACTATTTATTACTAATTATTCCTATTTATTACTAATTATTCCTATTTATTACTAATTACCTGTAATTATTACTAATTAAACATAACTATTACTAATTAAATATAACTATTACTAATTAGCATTAATTGATATTAATAACTACAATTTACAACTACTAATTACTAATTACTAACTACAAGTAATTATTTATAGACAATACTAATTTTCTTTAATAATTATTATTTATTACTAATTACTAATAATTATTAAGAATTAATGTTAATAATTTCAATTTATTATTACAAATAAATATAGATAATAAAACAATTTAAATCTAATTTAATTACAACTAATCAACAATAATTAAAATTAACATAAAAATGAAATAAATACTAAATTAAATAAAATATAAATACCTTTAAACTTGATCTCCTATTGATGTAAGCGACTTCACAAATTCTCCGTAAAAAAAACTAACTCAGAGAAATTTTCACTCTAAAAATAGAGTTTAGAGAGAGAGAAGAAGTGAGAAATGAGAGGAAGAGAAAGAAAAACGGAGTGGGGTATATATTGGTTAGATTAGTGGCGACATGACTAGTTGTGATGGGATTACCGTTACAGAAGGTATTTTTTGCGACGAGCCCCGTCGCAAATACCTTTGCCCACATTAATTGTTGTCGGTGGTTAAAAGGGTATTTATGACGGGCCCCGTCTCAAAAAGTGACCTATCGACACACCTTTTGTGACGGGACAACATCCCGTCGCAAAAACCCATTTACTGTCGCCGGTATTTGCGACGGGACCCGTCACAAATAACCTTCCCGTGCTTTGGCGAGCATCCCGCGCAAAACCGCACATTACTTTTTACGACGGGACCCCAAAACCCGTCGCAAATGACTTGTTATTTGCGACGGGATGAACCCCCCGTCATAAATAACCTCTAGGATTGACTATTTGTGATCAGAATTAATCCCGTCGCAAATAGCCCGTCGCAAAAACCTATTTTTCCCGTAGTGCTAGAATATCATCAGGGAAGACATCATCATATTCGTCCACCACTGTAGGAACAAAAATCTCATATCTTCCACTACTTGAAGGGTTTTTCTAGACTAATAAATATAAATTGACTATATCCAATTATATATTATATCATCATTCTATACCTAATATTCCTTCTAACCAATGAAGGAAAAACTCATCTTTCCTAATCAATTACACTAGAAACCATAAATGAAATAGTCAAAATAGGGATGAACATCATTTAATTAGACTATTTAGAGTAAAAAAAATTATGGACTCACCACCACTATCGAGAGATCCCATGTGAAGCTCTCTCCTCTAAGAGTCGGGTCACACTATCGATAGAAGTGTGTGATTGATGAATCTACCCAGATAAAAGCATCCAAATGAAAGGGTAAATCTAAAAGGATTCATGTGAATCTCTATGTATCATAAGAGGGATGAAATCATAAAAGGGTGGTTTGATATTGTGTACTAAAACTATAGTTGATGTAAGGAAAACATAGGTCGCACCTCAAATCACACTCGAAGCCATAAGGTCACAAGCCTCTACTACCTGAAGTTATCCTTCCCCTCAAACACTTATTTTCAAAAACTAGGGCTCACCTTAACACCTTAGAACATCAAAAACTTATTTATACACACAAATCAAAGGACATCATCTAACATATCTTGATACTATAAACTTTGTGAAGCATTGACTCACCTATACGACTTTATGAAATGTCATAGGAGAATGTATCTAGATGTTATAAGGGTCCCTCTTCTTTTTATACCTAAGACCACATTAAACATCACTAGAACCTAGTTCCTCCAATGTCCCATGTTTCCTTGGAGAAGGATAACCACCAAGTCCACCATAAAGATGGCTCCTAACCATGCAGGACACTTATGGAAAAGACTCGAGCTAGTCCTCTACCAATTGTGGGGTTTGGATCACCATGAAAGCATGGCAGTCTATTACTATATAAATTAAAAATAAATCTCATCACAAGTGCATCATCGGTTGATACTTCTAGGACCAAATTATACTCAACCTATCAGGGGGAATCCAATTTAACCATTAGAGACTCGTTAGTATGCTACTGAACAGGTGGTGGCACTGCTCTCTATCCACCTCAAGGAATGGCCTCTTATATAGGTACCTAGATTGAATCCACATTTCTAATTGGATCATTATAGAGACCCGAAGCTTGACGTACATGGAAATTACATTACTTGTGCGGAATACTTAATACATAACAAAAATAGACACACAAGGACCGTAATAGTTTAGTGTCTTTGGAAACTTAGAACGTAATCTTCTAATCGTCGTGAAAGATCTTCAACATCTCCCATAAAGGTCTTCCCCTTTTGTTTTCTTACATAAAACCTTTCTTTAAATCCTGGGGAAAAGAAAACATATAAAGGGTGAGCTCAAATGCTCAGTAAGGGTAAGCATGGATAAAATAAAACAAATCATATACATTTGAACATCAAAACATGAACATAATATTTAAACATCAGAATCTTGAGAAATGACATAAATCATGGAAGTACGTAAGGCATAGATCATAAAGAAACATTAATAATGATAAAATAGCATGGTAATTAAACATGTAATTTTGGAAAACCATTAACCACATGATATGATTTCCATAGTAGCCAAGGCATTGCTGCCAAGACCATCTTAGTGGACAAAGTCCCTTTTTGAATTGAGTTCACTCCTCGTTTCAGTCCTGTATTACTGTACCGGTTTAACTTGCCGTTCCAGCCATGTCTATCTCATGAGATATAAATCTTTACCCAATTCATTAGAGGAAGATATAGGTCCCACCCATCTCATATTGAAATCATTCTTTCGTGTGCCACAATATAAACATAAATCATTCATCATAACCCAAGAATAAAATGGGTTTCATAAACATCATTCCATCATAACATAATCCATACAAAAAAAATGGATGTCATTTCATCATTAGAAAAGTGAAACCATGTAAATCATAGAGACATGATACTTGAACATACACATGTGAAATAATGTCATCTTAGATGAAAATGGTTTTGATAAAACACTTGAAATGAATTCTTGAGGAAAATATCCTATTTTCTTCAAAATCATTTTCTTTTCACAAAATGTCATGCAATTTTAAAAGAAAATGATTTTTTTGAAGATAGTCATGAAATCTTTTGGAGTAAGCATCATGAAAATAAGGCTTTATAAAACCGCAAGAATCCTTTCATGTCGTACGCGTTAAAAAAACATGTCTCTCGTACTTTTGTCGGAAAAGTCAAAAAGTACCTTGTAGGGTAAATAAAAGAATGATTCCTTCCATAACATGGGGTAACAGTCAAAATGGGTAAAAAGGACATTAAACATACATGAAAATTTTTTTATAAAACATGTACATGGATAATAACAATAACCCCAGTAAATATTTATGAATAAACAATCTCGGATAAGAAAGAGATTGGAATATTTGTCCCTTACCTTAGGTCCGATATGCTTCATACGTATCTGAACCTCTTGTATAATGATTTAAGTAATTTCATTGACTTATTACAGAATCATATTCATTGTTATGATATCATATATGTTTCACTTATGACTTTATATTACCCGTTCTTTTGTAAATTCTATGTTAAAGTAGCGTTTTGGGTAAAATCATTTCATTTATCGTATGTGTTTTGACTTGTCGTTCTTGTTATTATTACTTATATCCTGATTTACATAATTCCAGAATGTAAAACATGATTTATATATAATATATATTCATCATATACATATATATTATAGATCGATAAAAGGAATGAAATACACCGTTCATGGAGGCGGTAGGCCGTACGTACGCATGAACGTTGTTTTCGTTTCCCTTTTGAATTGAATGGAATTAAGTAAATGACATACATATATATATATATAAACATAAATCCAGTATCATTATTATGTCATATATTTCATTATTATTCATTATATATACTTTATAATCATTCATGAATGGTTAACATGGAGAGTAAATCTCATCGCGTCGTGGAGACAGTAGTCCGTACGTACGCACGAGCGATGATATCATTCCCAAGATCGTGGCATCGTATTAAAGTGTATGTATAATATTATAGAATCAATATCACTTTACAATAATCATATATATTCATTGCGTTCACCCTTATACCCATCCAAGTAAGGTGGTGGTGGAAAATAGATTACACCACGGTGTGGAGACGGTATTCAGTACGTATGCACGCGCGGTGATTTCGTTTTTCGTTGGATGGATAGATGGTGAAATATGGTTGTTTCATACTTATAATAAAATATCATTATAGGATTTATACTGATGTTATTACCTCATAATGAAACAACTAAAAAATAAGAAGTGGAAGAAGAAATAAAGTTAAATAAATCGGTAATGGACATTACCTCTTCTTTGAAGCGCCTCTTTGAGACCACCTATTAGGCACTAAAATTGGTCTTTTAAGAAGACCAGGACCTCTAGGATGTTTCTAGGGAAGTGGATAAGTTAATTTTTTAGGGTTTGGCCGAGCTGGAAGGCTCAAAGTGGTGTGAGGAAGAGAGGGAGGAGGTGCCCTTTTATAAGGGAGGAGAGGGGCACCTTTGGAAAAACTGAAAATATTATTTTATTATAAAGTCATATTCGGTTTTTAATAGCTCCAAATTTATTTATTTCGAATATAATGTGGGTATGGGTCGAAAGCCTCTCATCCAATAAAATTTAGATATGTTTAGATTTCTATTTTAACCTTATCATTTAGATTTAACCTTAAGTTAAATAATTTTTCTTTTACCGTGTCTTCTTGTTTTCTTACACTATAAGGTTAATAAATTTACTATAAAAAGGAAAAAGAACCCCAAGTTGTTTATTATTAATATATATAACCTTATCTAAGTCATTGGGCAGAACCTTATATTTTTAAGAGTTAAATAACAATTAATAATATAATATTTGTTTTAAAAACTATTTTATGTCAATTTTGACACTATTTGGTAATTGATTTTTGTGAAACTCATAACAGAATTATTAGTTCAGAAAACGTTAATTATATCAATCATAACATGTTATAATAACCTAGAAAATTATTTTAATTCATAAAAAGGCTAAAATTACATTTATTTTGGTATTTATATCATCAATTATGTCAATATTTCATTAATAAGATAATTACTCCATCATCTTTGTGTCATAAATAAATTAAGTTATTTAATGTCTAAAAATTATAAATAAAATACCATTATGTAGGAAATCCTTTTAGCTTTCTAATGAATATTTATAGTCGAATGTATCTTATGTATAACCCTATATTAAAAATGATTTACTTATAAAACATTGATTTTAACTATTTTAACCCTTCTTTAAATAAATTAATAATAAATGTCCTAATCTAATCCAAGTGGACCTAAATGGTCATATTTTATTCCTAAGGTTGTTTCTGGTCGAATTACACTTATCCAATGAAATTAGGACATGTGTTAGGGTAATAATAATATCATTTTTACCCTTAATTACCCTATTTACTTTTAACTGTGGTAAAAAAAAGTAAAAAGTTACTATTCACCAAAAATTATTTTCATCTCATTGAACCACATTTTAGTCCTTGATATTAACCGTGTCCCTCGGATTTTTGAAATTCCACTCACAGAAGTGGTAAAATTATGTTTTATGAAAATTCAGTTTTTTTAACTACCACTTAGTGGTTTCACTATTCATCAAAAAATGAATGTTTCCAGAAAAATACCAAAAATTAGGCCTAAACTATATTTGATATTATGAATTCAAAAATGATGTCTATTTTACCAAATTCAAAACATATCAGTTGTATTAATTAATTTAAAAATTAATTCCTGTCGTCAAAACAAATCCCATGTTTTTAAGAAACAATAACTATCAAAAGATTGATACTTTTTTATATCCAATTTCAAAGTGAAATTAATTCCAATGACCAACATTGGATTAAATGGTACTTTAAAACCAATTAAAAAGATAATCTAACCATATAAATTATTGTGATGAAAAAATTTGTTTTTAATTAAAATATAGCGTGTTTTTACTATTCATTAAAATATGAATGTTATCAGAATAATATGAAAATTTTATCCAAAGTAAATTTTTATACCCTGATTTGAAGGAAAATTTTATTTTGTCAAATTGAACTTATAGACATTTCAAAAAAAAGATTTAAGGTGGGTGCGCCATCAAAATGTGGCAAAACTACATTTTTTGAAAAATACTTATTTTACTCGAAAAATTGATTTTGTTCTCATACCATGTTCTATAAAATGTGTAAGATGAATAATAATGTTATAAAATTAAAAATGTAGTTGATACTATTCATAACTGCCAGTTCATAATAATATTATAACTATATATATCGTTGTTTATTGAAACCTGGTATTGTGTACAACACACGCTATCGAGGAAAGTCGCGATTGCGTGTAATGCAAGCCAAGTCATGGTTGCATGTTGTGAAAGACTCCTATGTTGTTTCGTATAACATAATACAACCATATTTCATTTATAAATTGAATATATATATATATACTATCAAAATTGTGTGTAACGTGATCCAAGAATAGTGTTGTGTATACTGCAAGCTCATACGGTGTTGTGTGTAGCGCAAGGTAATCTTGTTGTAGCATACAACACAAGACATCAATGTTATTAAAAGAATATTTTTCATAAAATCTCAGGGTGTTACATTCTACCCCCCTTAAAATTAATTTCACCCTCGAAATTCTTCGGGGTTTTAAATGTTTTACTACTCGAATGTTTGTTTAATAGAAACCCACATCGTAAAAAGGAATACCAAAACATGGCTTTAAAAACTAAAGTATGAAATGTAACGGTTACCCAAATTAACTTATCACTGGGTTTCCACGTAGGAGAACATAGGTGAAAATATGGATATGGATGAAAAATCTAACCATCAAGTTCTGATGGAGAGTGGTAGAGAACATGGATATAAAAAAGCCATCAATCACAAAGCCATAACTTTGTGATGATCTAAGGTACCATCTGATTCATCGGATATAAGGGCACCATGACAACATTTTTGGTTTTCAAGATCATTTCCCTAAAGTTGAAAATTTTGTATTAGAAGAAATATTTGCTTGATTTTGGTATAATCTCATTGTTTTTCGTGTTTTGAACAATTTCCACTTCATCTCTTAAAGAAATGTAGTTGAATTTGTTATTCGTGAAGTGTTAACAGATCATGTGATAGAATGATGGGTCATTCCATCTGTTTAAAACAAAAGGTTATAAAAAGTTATCAAATATACATAAGTCCATCTATGGTGAGGTTAATCATATACGATACCAAAAATGAACTTATACTTCATATATTATACCACAAAATAAAATAAAACTAGTTTCTACTAACCAGGGACTTGTTGTACGCCAGTGGTAGGCGATAATGGTCAGTCACACTTCGGTTGTGGGTTTGATTCCCACAGCCTTGTCCGACGCGATGGGCTATCGCCCATCCTGCAGGTTGTCCTTTTTCTAAAACTACATTACTATAACATCCCACCATTAATATCGAAAAAAGTTATATCCTTAAACAATACTAACTTATGTCCAACATATTCCATTCCAATCTTTAGGCTTATCTAAAATACTTCAGTCCAAGCTCATAGTATAATGAAAATGATTACTTGAAATGTCACATAAAAATCACATGAATGCCATCATTTATCCCCCATATATCATAATATATATCTTGATGGTCAAATTAAAAACATGTGAATACCTTAATCATGTATTCTCTTGAAGAATGAATACCCATTGAACCTTAGTGAAAACATGAATGTAGTTAAAAGTTAACACTTTCCACATACCAAAATCCTCTAAATTTTATATACTCAAACCATGATATCACTTAGTCCTTATATCAATCATGAGCTCATGAATACTGTCAAACATTTCATTTTCTCCTTATCCCTTCATTATGCGCATATCATCTACTTTCCAAAAATACTGGTACCATTCATCACACACTTTCAAAACATAAGGAAATACAATAGTGTAACAATCCTTAGATGTCTCTTTATTCCATAGTACCATGAGATTACTTATATAGCATTACACTTGATAAACATGTAATCATTCCACTACCTTCTTAAACCATTGACCGAGCTTCAACAATTATTTCATCTCACATATCATTTGTAGTCTCTTCATCATCATCAACATAAATATTACCCATATGAACGTACTAATTCTCTTCATTAGACTTTCCCGTAGGGAATTGGTTTGCATAATTCCCGTACATTCCACATTTAAAACATATAACCATTGTTGATGTTGTAGCAATACCATTATCCTCATCCATGGTGTTAACTGAACCTTTTCCTTTGCACTTACTGGCTTTGTGTCCTTCTTTTCCACACCCAAAGAATCTTCCAGTTCCTTTGAAACAATCTCCCCGATGCCTCTTCCCACATGATTTACATGAGGGAAATTGAACTTTCTTTCCTCTATGATCATCATGAAACTCTATCTTTCTCTTATTATCTGAGTTGGAAAACTTACCAAAGTTGAGATTATTGATCATATTATGAGATTGCTGATTAGGAATAATAACGATGTTTGGACTTCCAAATCCCATTCCATTTGGTTTCTCATGAAGAATATCATTCCATTGTCCGTCATATCCTCCATTATCATGAATCTTCCCGTTTCCATCCATTTTCTAAAACCCAAAAAGAATAGTGTGAGAGGCAAAAATCATGCTAGGGAAAACAACATAGTAAAGGGGGATCGCCCTCAATATATAACATCTTAATTTAAATTCAAAGATCGTTACCGTAGTTCTAGGACTATATCCTATACGTATACTTATCCTTAGGTACATTCCTAGACATACATTAGAAATATCTCTAGGGATCTCACTAACGTTTTTGCATCCTAGTTTCAAAAGGTTGACTAAACCTTTCCTCTGATACCAACTGTAGAGACCCGAAGCTTGACATACATGGACATTACATTACTTTTGCGGAATACTTAATACATAACAAAAATAGACACACAAGTACTGTAATAGTTTAGTGTCTTTGGAAATGTGGAACGTAATTTTCTAATCGTGGTGAAAGATCTTCTACATCTCCCATAAAGATCTTCCCCTTTTGTTTTCTTACCTAAAACCTTTCTTTAAATCCTGGGGAAAAGAAAACATATAAAGGATGAGCTCAAATGCTCAGTAAGGGTAATCATGGATAAAATAAAACAAATCATATAAATTTGAACATCAAAACATGAACATAATATTTAAACATCAGAATCATGAGCAATGAAATAAAACATGGAAGTACATAAGGCATAGATCATAAAGAAACATTAATCATGATAAAATAGCATGGGAATTAAACATGTAATTGTGTCAAACCATTAAGCACATGATATAATTTCCATAGTATCCAAGGCATTGCTGCCAAGACCATCTTAGTGGACAAAGTCCCTTTCTGAATCGAGTTCACTCCTCGTTCCAGTCCTGTATTACTGAACCAGTTTAACTTGCCATTCCAGCCATGTCTATCTCATGAGATATAAATCTTTACCCAATTCATTGGAGGGAGATATAGGTCCCACCCATCTCATATTTAAATCATTCTTTCATGTCCCACAATATAAACATAAATCATTCATCATAACCCAAGAATAAAATGGATTTTATAAACATCATTCCATCATAATGTAATCCATACAAAAAAATTGGATATCATTTAATCATTAGAAAAGTGAAACCATGTAAATCATAGAGACATGATACTTGAACATACACATGTGAAATAATTTCATCTTAGATGAAAATGGTTTTGATAAAACACATGAAATGAATTCTTGAGGAAAATATCCTTTTTTCTTCAAAATCATTTTCTTTTCACAAAATGTCATGAAATTTTAAAAGAAAAGGATTTTGTTGAAAATAGTAATGAAATATTTTGGAGGTAGCATTATGAAAATAAGTCTTTATAAAACCGCAAAAATCCTTTCATGCCGTATGCGTTAAAAAAACATCCTTCTCGTACTTTTGTCGGAAAAGTTAAAAAGTACCTTGTAGGGTAAATAAAAGAAAGATTCCTTCCATACCATGGGGTAAAAGTCAAAATGGGTAAAAAGGACATTAAACATACATGAAAACATTTTTATAAAACATTCACATGGATAATAACAATAACCCCAGTAAATATTTACGAATAAACAATCTCAGATAAGAAAGAGATTGGAATATTTATCCCTTACCTTAGGTCCGATATGCTTCGTACGTATCCGAACCTCCTGTATAATGATTTAAGTAATGTAATTGACTTATTACAGAATCATATTCATTGTTATGGTATCATATATGTTTCACTTATGACTTTATATTACCTGTTCTTATGTAAATTCCACGTTAAAGTAGCGTTTTGGGTAAAATCATTTCATTTATCGTATGTGTTTTGACTTGTCGTTCTTGATATTATTACTTATATCCTGATTTAAATAATTCCAGAATTTAAAACATGATTTATATATAATATATATTCTTCATATACATATATATTATAGATCGATAAAAGGAATGAAATACACCGTTCATGGAGACGGTAGGCCGTACGTACGCATGAACGCTATTTTCGTTTCCCTTTTGAATTGAATGGAATTAAGTAAATGACATACATATATATATACATAAATCTAGTATCATTATTATGTCATATATTTCATTATTATTCATTATATATACATTATAATCATTCAGGAATGGTTAACATGGAGAGTGAATATCATCGCGTCGTGGAGACGGTAGTCCGTACGTATGCACGAGCGATGATATCATTCCCAAGATCATGGAATTGTATTAAAGTGTATGTATAATATTAAATAATCAATATCCCTTTACAATAATCATATATATTCATTACTTTCACCCTTATACCCATCCAAGTAAGGTGGTGGTGGAAAATAGATTACACCACGGCGTGGAGACGGTATTTCGTATGTACGCACGTGCGATGATTTCGTTTTACGTTGGATGGATAGATGGTGAAATATGGTTGTTTCGTACTTATAATAACATATCAGTATATTATTGATACTGATTTTATTACCTCATAATTAAACAACTAAAAAAGAAGAAATGGAAGAAGAAATAAAGTTGAATGAATCGGTAATGGACATTACCTCTTCTTTGAAGCGCCTCTTTGAGACCTCCTCTTAGGGCACTAAAATTGGTCTTTGAAGAAGACCAGGAACTCTAGGATGTTTCTAGGGAAGTGGATAAGTAAATTTTTCAGGGGTTTACTGAGCTTGAATGCTCAAAGTGGTGTGAGTAAGAGAGGGAGGAGGTTCCCTTTTATAAGGGAGGAGAGGGGCACCTTTGGAAAATCTAAAAATATTACTTTATTATAAAGACATATTCGGTTTTTAATAGCTCAAAATTGATTTATTTAGAAGATAATGTGAGAATGGGTCTAAATCCTCTCATCCAATAAAATTTAGACAAGTTAAGTTTCTATTTTAACTTTGTCATTTAGATTTAAGCTTAAGTTAAATAATTTTACTTTTACCGTGTCTTCTTGTTTTCCTACACTATAAGGTTAATAAACTTACTATAAAAAGCCAAACGAATCCCAAGTTGTTTATTATTAATATATATAACCTTATCTAAGTCATTTGGCAGAACCTTATATTTTTATGAATAAAATAACAATTAATAATATAATATTTGTTTTAAAAACTATTTTATTTCAATTTTGACACTATTTGGTAATTGATTTTTGTGAAACTCATAACAGAATGATTAGTTACAAAAACGTTAATTAAATCAATACTAACATGTCATATTAACCTATAAAATTAGTGTAATTCTAAAAATCCTAAAATTACATTTATTTGGGTATTTATATAATCAATTATGTCAATATTTCATTAATAAGATAATTACTGCATCATTTTTGTGTCATAAATAAATTAAGTTATTTAATGTCTAAAAATTATAAATAAAATACCATTATGTAGTATATCGTTTTAGATTTCTAATGAATATTTATAGTCGAATTTATCTTATGTATAACCCTATATTAAAAATGATTTACTTATAAAACTTTGATTTTAACTATTTTAACCCTTCTTTAAATAAATTAATAATAAATGTCCTAATCTAATCCAAGTAGACCTAAATGGTCATATTTTATTTATAAGGTTGTTTTTGGTCTAATTACACTTATCCAATAGAATTAGGACATGTGTTAGGGTAATAATAATATCATTTTTACCCTTAATTTCCCTATTTACTTTTAACCATGGTAAAAAAAGTAAAAACTTACTATTCACCAAAAATTATTTTAATCTAATTGAACCACATTTTAGTCCTTGATATTAACCGGGTCTCTCGGATTTTCGAAATTCCACTCACAGAAGTGGTAAAATTAAGTTTTATGAAAAATTCAGTTTTTTTAACTACCACTTAGTGGTTTCACTATTCATCAAAAAATGAAAGTTTCCAGAAAAATACCAAAACTTAGGCCTAAGATATATTTGATATTATGAATTCAAAAATGATGTCTATTTTACTAAATTCAAAACATATCTGTTGCATTAATTAATTTAAAAATTAATTCCCGTCGTCAAAACAAATCGTGTGTTTTTAAGAAACAATAACTATCAAAATATTGATACTTGTTTATATCCAATTTCAAAGTGAAATTAATTCCAATGACCAAAATTGGATTAAATGGTAAAAATATATTCTAATTACACTTTAAAACAATTAAAAAGATAATCTAACCATATAAATTATTGCGATGAAAAAAGTTGTTTTTAATTAAAATATAGCGTGTTTTAACTATTCATTAAAATATGAAAGTTATCAAAATAATATGAAAAATTTATCCAAAGTAAATTTTTATACCCTGATTCCAAGGAAAATTTTATTTTGTCTAATTGAAGTTATAGACATGTCAAAAACAAGATTTAAGGTGGGTGCGCCATCAAAAGGTGGCAAAACTACATTTTTTGAAAAATACTTATTTTACTCGAAAAATTGATTTTGTTCTCATACCATGTTCTAGAAAATGTGTAAAATGAATAATAATGTTATAAAATTAAAAATGTAGTTGATACTATTCATAACGGCTAGTTCATAATAATATTATAACTATATATATCGTTGTTTAGTGAAACCTGGTATTGCGTACAACACAAGCTATCGAGGAAAGTCACGATTGCATGTAATGAAAGCCAAGTCAGGGTTGCGTGTTGTGCAAGACTCCTCCGTTGTTTTGTATAACATAATCGAACCATATTTCATTTATACATTGAATATATATATATATATATACTATCAAAATTGTGTGTAACATGATCCAAGAATAGTGTTGTGTATACTGCAAGCTCATACGGTGTTGCGTGTAGCGCAAGGTAATCTTGTTGTAGCATACAACACAAGACATCAGTGATATTAAAAGAATATTTTTCATAAAATCTCAGGATGTTAAAATCATAATCATGTTCTATCTTATAACCATAGCTTTATGTCATCATGGAGGCCTCCAATAATATCCAAGATGCACCCTATAAAAAGATCATATATGGGGAGTTGACTCAAGAAGGACATGGAAGACACATCACATTATTATATGATATATGTACCAAGTATTTTCTGTACCAATTCTTATATGATTAAATTAAAAAAAGTTTATCAAAGTCCTATTAAATAGATATGTTGGCTATAACTGCATTACTAGGTTCTCTAGCCTAAGAGCCAAACTCGAGACACTTTAACACGGTCTCACTAGTTTCCAAACCAAATATTTATACCTAGACTATCTCCAAACTTTGGTCCTAAGAATGACCTAGATCTGATACCACTATATCACAACCCAACCAATCAGGGCCCACTTAGATAGTGGTAATCTAATAATAACACACTAATCCCACCTCCAAAAGGCTATGGCCTGGTTACTATCCTCGAGTAGGCATATCACACAGACGTGAGGCCATACCCTATAGTACATGTATACACACACACATTTATATACACCAATATAATGTATAAATGATACTAAAATGAATTCATAAACTAATCCAACATTAGATTATGCCAAAGGGTAGACAAAATAAAAAAGTGAGAAATATAATCCCACCCAAATAGTAAAATATGAAAACCTGCTAACAAAAAGAGAACTTCTATCAAGATAAAAATTCCTAGAACCATACATTTTTTATCTCTAAAAACTAAGCTCCATCTACTCCTGGTTCTCCTCCTTCCAAAGGCCTATCATATATATGATACCTGAGATGATCAGTAAGATCTCATGAAAGGGTGAGTATAAACAAACCCAGTAGGACACCCTGAAATCACTAAACACAAAGAATCAAATTGGGAGTCAACTATATATCATGAATCCAAAAGAATAATGAAGATAAACTAGATATTCTAAAAGGAAGACTCCATGTCTCAAGGAGAGGTCACATCCTCACTTCAATCATAAGATTCTGCTAGAGTCTCAAAGGTACCATTCGTATGAGATAACTCTCTCATCGAGTCTCCCTAAACTAATGGAACTCATCTGAGTGTTCATACTCATCAAGTCTTGATAAGAATAACCCCAAAGGAACTGAGAGGATTTATATGATATACTCACTTGATCAGATTCCACCTCATCAGAAGACAACATATTCTGATACACAAATAGGGTATCACACATTTGTCTTATGGGAGATACTTAACCCTGTCCAAGATAACCCACAAGGTGTGGGATCATATACCCTATATGGGGGAAATGGGATAATTGACCCAAACTAGGGAAGAATGATAGAGGATCACACCCCGTACATAGGGTGGGATACTTGGATCTATCCATAATTGACCCATAGAGGGTATCACTCATCCTATACTGATGATGGGATAACTCACTATTCCCTCTTAGGTATGTACTAAGGGAACAGACCCATAGTTATATGGTTCAAGGGAACTCACCCAATCTCATATTGAAGTTGGTCTGAGGAGAACAAGGGCTCTAACCTATGCTATAAGAAGTACATGATGTGTTTTATAGGGTATATATAATGAATAACTATGTCTGACACTAGATATATATTTTACTCTAACATATCATGTTCCTTTGTAGGTACACGATATGTAGATGTTAGGATCCCACTTGATGTATGTCGTCTACTCATGCTCGTCCACTTTTCCAAGTACATGGTGTGTTTCCCATCACACATAGCATGTTTGGTCACATGGATTACTGGGTGTGTACTCCCTATACATGTTGATGTTACTAGATAAGGGCCACACAATGTGTGTTTCCCCCATATGGTGTGTGATAATTAACTCACCACATAAACCCTATCCACCACAAAGAGGGGTCCACAACTCATGTTCTTCTAAACCACCTGTAGTGTATATCGAGAGTTTATAGAAACTTCATACTATTTAATGTGTTTTAACCACCCTATCATTACCTCCACTTTCACTATGATTCATGGATATAACACCCAAAATCATGTTTACTTGGCCTACATCACCACGAGTGGTTAGATTCTAGCCACCCCTTAGTCAGAAATCACTCATCGTCACATCTTCAGAGATACACACTCAATCCAGATTGTGAAACCACCCTTGCTTATATCCTCATAATATTACCATAATTTCCTCCACACCTCTTTCAAATCTTCTATCTCAAAACTTACCCTACAACAATGATATAATTTACCATAGTGTGATTTCAGAATTATCGGTTTCTTAAGTATAGTAAAAAACCAACCAATCAAAATACCGATGATGAGCATTATTTAATGGAGGAAGAAATGAATAAAATAGAAAAGTGATTTTCAAATAAACTCTATGATAATTTATACATTGTTGATGGAATCCAAATAATGAGGAGGATAATAAAAATAATAAAAATCAAATTCCAAATTATAGGAAAATGAAATAAACAATGGGAAATTCAATATTCCTGATTTGTGAATTAATTTATATATAAATTAATTCACATTCATCAAGGAACAGTAATTAGAGGGATTAAACCAACGAAAAAAAGTCTTACCTCAATATTGGATTGATCACTAATGAATAATGATTTTACATCATTTTCATTGATGGGACCCAATAACTATATTAATGATGAAAATCCCAATGATCTCCCCATTATCAATCCATGATCTCATCATCATCTACTAATGATATCTTCCAATTCACTAGGGTTATTTGGATAAACCTAGGATATTTCTAGATACATTTTTAAATAGAGGATAATTTAGGTTACAACCAATTAATATAAAATAAATTATTTAATTAATATATCCATCTATTAGATTGCCTGCAAATGCACTTAAATGAAACACTGCATACCCAAAAAAGTTATGATGTGTCTAGGGTAAAACCCATGTTCATGATTTAGTGAACATATCAGTTTTCCCATATGAGAAAAAAATTTATAATATATTCCGTAATTTAAAAAAAACTACCTTTTTGATAAATTAAATTTAACTTTTTTAATATATTAATACTGAAGCTCCACGGGCCTTAGAATCCCACACTAAATCTATGCCTAACTCAAGAAATCATATTTAAAATATTTCAAAGTATCAAATAGAAATTTCAAACTCTCTATAGTACAATTAATATAATTTCAACAAGAAGATATATGGGAAAGCACTATATAGGTTTTTTGACACTTTCAATAACCAAACCTATTTTCTTTTGGAACTAGTACCATAAATACCCAAAACAATTCCACCTCTAATGTATATAATGCATGTAATGACCTATTAGGGGTCATTACACATCCCTTGAGGGACTTCATATTTTTCATCACCGCGTTTCTACCCATATATCCACATGAACTATCATTGGAATAAAATATACTATAGTCCAGCTATGTAGAGTTCCATTCAATGTTATATGGGAAAACACTATAAAATATGTTAATAGAATTTTAAATAGTTTAATCCTATATCATCAATGATATCAATCACACATAAAAATTAGAATTCCATGTGAATCCCACGTGATGAATATTATGCATGAAAATTCACCTCTTTCCATTGGGATAAGATCCAAAAATCTTGTAAATAGCTTCCTTCAAATTGGAAAAGAGAAAAAGATCTAATAATTCATAAATAATAAATATCAAAACTCATGTGTTTCACTATAGGTGAAAATCATACAACCAAAAAAATAGAAACCAAGAACAATAATTCTATATCCCTCATAACATATACTTCTTACTATAATAGGTGTTCATAATGCACCATTCTGATATCCATTACAAGCTCCAAAACATTACTATATCACATGTCTATCATCTCCCCAAATAGTATGATAAATTAAAATTATGATGATCTATGTGATATTAGTCATAATAAATCTATGATACTAACTTTTAATGTCTTACCATTATTGACAACCACTGAGTTGTGTCTGAACTGGGGGAGTCGCCGCTAGAACTCAGGCTACCTCCCCATATTCCATAGGATATCTACTAAAAGATGGGGTCTAAAGTAGTACTTTTGGGATATTATACCACCATATTAGAGTGAAAATAAATAAATAAATAAACCAAACATCATCCAACCTAATAATAATTAGATTATATGATATAATAACAATAATAGTGATATAAAAAGTGAACATATAGAAACATACAATCATATAGACTCATAGGTCTCCCATAGGGTTGACCACATAAAAAAATGAAATAAAATAATAATATAAATGAACAAAAGAATCCACTACCTCCTTGAGAATCATCTCATCCCAATCTCTAATCCCTTATGAGCTATCCCATTTAATCTAGTTACTCTAAGCCTATTCACATCCAGAACATGTGATTAGTGAAGTATTATCAGGTAAAAAAGTGTGATGGCTGCTTTAGTGGGGTATGAGTAAAACAATGTAGGGAACCAATAATGAGATCCCATATATAACTAGTAAATACAAGGTAAACATGTGATACGATTATAATAAATAAATTCAATAAAAATAGAAGCATAAATAAAAAACCATTGTCGTTCCTCAAATTCTACCATGGAACCCAAGATCGAAAAAACAATTGGCTAGTGTTGGGTTGTCTCTAAGCACGCCGCACAACCTGAATTTCACTACCTTTCCTAGAGGTTCCCATGTTGAGACTACCCCATGCTTGCCTTTGATAGGCTAGGGGCTAGCGACTTGTGCTGAGTAGGCATATCCCATGAATGGGAGGCATTATTCTATATACCTATACACACACCCACATCTCTAATCCCAAAATGCTAAAATGTAAAAAATCTAAATAAAAAATGTATGAATACACTAAGATAGAAACCATAGAGTATGAGAGTAGAAAAATATATTGTAAATAGGGCCATAATACAAGAGCATAAAAATAAAGAGTCTGTAGAAGTGAAAACAAAAGTTCCTAAAACTCGTCCGTAGAAAAACCTACCTAAAGGGTAGGTGTAGGAAAACTATCTAATGTTTTCAGAGCACACCTCGTATGTG
This sequence comes from Viscum album, assembly GCA_963277665.1. Taxonomy (NCBI): domain Eukaryota; kingdom Viridiplantae; phylum Streptophyta; class Magnoliopsida; order Santalales; family Viscaceae; genus Viscum; species Viscum album. Next base: position 372,074,526 of record OY728163.1, on the reverse strand, counting down.
TGATCTCTTTAAGAACTTCCTAGTCCTAAAATTCCTTGAACTTCATCAAAGTGTTGATCAACTTCACAAGACATAATACATTCGGGTGAATCCCATGCAGGGGTGAGTAAAACAATACTCAGTATGGCACCTCAAAACCACAAAGGAACACCACTAAGAAATACACAGAGTACACCATGAAGTTATTACACAAAGTATAGTCATATCACATAGGTATATGTTTACAATATATATTTTAACAAAGTCTCGATATACTCAATATAATGAGGTACACCGTCTCCATGAGTCACACAGTCTCTATAAGACACATAGTCTCGGTAAGACACATAATCTCTGTAAGACACACTATCTCAGTAAGACACACATTCTTGGTAATGTACATAGCTTCTAGATCACACAGCTTCTAGGTCACATGACTTTTGGGTCACACAACTTCAAGTTCACATCCAGCCATAGAATTCTGCTCATAGAACACTTATTCTGGGATAATATACTCCTCAATACATTAGGTTGTATGTAAACTTCCAAAAAAACTCACTTATAGTATTTGAAAATGACCATCTCATCTCAAGGTTCCCAATGCTGCAAACATATCATCAAACGGACACACAATTTCAAAGTTACAACCATTTTTATAAAAAGGTCTAACCCAAGTTTGGTCCAAGTCTGACCTGACCCACTAGCTAACCCAACCCAGTCTAGCTAACCAAAACTTACCAAATATAGTTGACCTGACCCTCCCCAATCTGGTCTGGTCTGACCTGGGCCAGCCTGCTGGGCTTGACCCGTCCTGCTGGGCTGCTTAGGCCAACCCGCTGGGCTGCTGGAGTGGCCCGACTCTCACCTACTTCTACACGCGTTTTGGGCCAGTTCGCTGAACCACACACAGTCTTCCATGACATCATTCCTCACATGATGATGTGGTGTTGTGTCACGTTCCATGTCACTATCCCACCGCACTGCCTGCCATGCAGTCTCACTGTCATGGGTTTCTCCAACTAGGCACTGAACTACGTCCTAGATCACCACCGTGTATGCGGACTCATCGTGTCCCTCGGTCACTACCATGGTCCCCCAGTCACTGTCGTGTCCCTCCCCCATGATCTACCTTCACTGGCCACCCCATGAGCAACCTTTCCCTGCTGGCTCACTGTCCTCCATGGACCTGCACTGTCTCGCCTGAACCAACCTGGGTCGCCGCCTTGTACCGTCACAGGTGGCTGCCTTGGCTGAATCATATCATGCCACTATCTTACCTCTATTATTTCATCACAGGTTTGAATCGTTTGATCTTGAATCATTTCACCATGGATAATAGGTGAAATGGTTGATCATTTGCATAGAAGTTTCTAAGGCGAAGAACACATGAAGAACAGGAGGGATTGGGGGGAGAAAATAAAATCACATGAATGCTTGAAGAATGGATCTTGGGATTTTTTCATGTCGACCATGATTCATTCTTGTTATAATGAAGAATGAAGAGGAAGAAATCACACATATATAATTCCTATTTAAAACCCCACAAGCATAAACACATCCTGCAAGTGATCAAACCACAGATCAACCTATTAGTGGGTCGGTCCGCACTCATCATCAAATTTGAGAATGGGATATGAATCACAAAGAAAAAACACCCTACCTAGGGTTTGTAATGGTCGTTGATAAAGGGTGAAGTCTTGTTGTCATCATTCGTTGATTCATCAATGATCGATCCAAGTTCCAATATCTGATCTGACATTTCTATTGAGAGAACTTCTTTCTCCTTGCATTTGGGGAATTACAGGGTTATGGTGATAACCATGGATTCATAACAATGACAATATTTAGAAGAAAACTAATTTTGTGTGAAAATAAAATATTTTTATTAAATATTTTAATGAATTTTATGTACAAAAGATAACATTCATGTTCAACCTATGTTGGTCGATGTTATGTCCCACCTAAGGTAAATTCGCTATTCAGAATGCAATGGTGAGCTTTGATTTCCAATCCAAACAACTGTTTAAGAGTTATTCCAGTTTAAAAAAAAACTTAATGCACACTTTATTAAAAATTAAACATTATTCTACGAATTTTTTCGGGCACACCAGGCCTCAGAATCACACACTATCTCAATGCTCGGTCTCTGGATTTTTTCAATTAATTTATAAAAGTAAAACTAGAGAAAATCTGAGTCATTACATTCTCCCTGCCTTAGGGATTTACATCCTTCAAATCCAAAACAAGGGCTACTCAAACAAAAATATGAGGCTACTGAGCATCAATATGAGCCTCCCTCTCTGATGTGCACTCCTAGAGATTCTTGTGTTTCCACTAAACATGCACCAGAGGAATCAACCATCCATAAATGATCCTCTCCTGTTGATCCTCGATCTCTACTGGGTACTCTGAAAAAGTCACCCCATCATCAATTTCTAGCTCACCCCAGTCAATGACGTACGATAGATCATGCATGTACCTCCTCAATTGCAACATGTGGAAGACATCATGAACCTGATGCAACAATAGGGGTAGATCTAGGTGGTAGGATACCAAAATGAATCTACACAGAATTTGAAATGGGTAGATGTATATTGAAGATAAATTTACACCCCAACCAAATATCTACAATCTGCATTGAGGTGAGACCCAAAGGAACACATGGTCTCCATAATTTAACTCTAGAGACCTTTGTCTCCTATCATCATATGAATTTTAATAGATCTGTGCAGTCTTAATATTTTCCTTGATGATCTGCACCTTCTTAGTGGTAGTCTGCACCAACTCTTGGCCCATGAGTTTTGACTCTCCTGGGTCAGTCTAGAAAAGTGGTGACAAGCTTGGTCTCCCATTAAATTCCTCACATGGTTCCATACCAATGGTGGAGTGGTAGTTTTTGTTGTACACAACCCCCACCAGTGGTAGGTGATCCTCCAAGAAATAACCAAAATCCTAGATGTAGGACCACAACATATCCTCTAAAACCTGAATGGTCCTCTCTGTCTGGCCATCCATCTGGGGGTGAAATGTCATGCTCAAGCGTAAATGAGTCCCAAATTCCTCCTTCAATCCCTTTCACAACCGAGATGTGAAACGAGCATCATGATCTAAAATTATCATCAATGGAACTCTATGAAGCCGAACTATATCCTACACGTTGAGGCTTCCCAAGCTCTATACTTAACTCTGATCTTAGATTGGTAAATTCTTTTCCAAGTTGGTGAGTTAGTCAATGATCAATCAGATGGTATCATTTTCTATAGACATGTGTGGTAAACCTGTCACCAAGTTCATTGATATCCCATCCCACTTCCAGTATGGAACCTCATGTGGTTAGGTCGAAATTATTAGAAGGTAGTGATCAGCCTTTACTTGCTGACAAGTGAGGCATCAAGAAATGAAATATTTCGCTGCCTTCTTCATCCCCATCCACTATAACAAATGTCAAAGGTCTGGGAACATCTTTATCACACCTAGATGTATAACCAAAGGTGATTCGTGGAACTCCCTCAGAATATCCTCCAACAATTCCACTGGTACAATTGTGTTCCCTATGAAAAAAACAACATGCTCCCCACCTATCAAATATTCATCATGGGAATGCCCTATGGAAAAATGAGAACATCAGGTCTTGAAGTCAATATCTCCAAGATGTTCCTCCCTGACTCGTTGTAAGAGTGGAGGGGTGACCACCATTGATTGGAGGTAAGATGATCCATATCCATCCACAAAGGATATCTACAACCCAGCCAACTTCTTCAATGCCTCACTCAGAAACTACAAGCTAGAACTACTGATGAGAGCATTTTCCACCATGTTCCCATTCCCATGAGTTTAAAAAATCATGAATTCATATTCCTAGATGAACTATATCCATCGACAATGTCTCATGTTCAGATCCTTCTGAGAGAAGATATACTTGAGACTCTTATGGTTAGAGTAGACGATAAACTACTCGCCCATCGGGTAGTGTCACCACATCTTTAATGGGAAGTCTACCACCACTAGCTCAATACCATGGGTCTTGTAATTCTGATCATGCTACCTCAACTGGCATGAACTATAGGCAATCGTTGATTTCCATTGAATAAGGAAACAACCTAGCCAGGTCCTTGATTCATTGTAGAACACTACATACTCGACGCCCTCCTCTAGTAATCTCAATATGGGAACTCTCATCAAACTCTTCCTAAGCTTCTAAAAGCACTTATCACAATTCTCTATCCACATGAAAGGATTCCCCTTCCATCTCAAAGCCATCAAGGGTGCTGCTATTCTAGGAAAGTTAGGTTCAAACCTCTGATAGTACCTAGCTAAACCTAGGAAACTCTACACCTCGGTAACACTCTTGGGTGGATCTAAAACAAGCACCACATCAATCTTTTCTAGATCCATTGTGACTCCAGCATCTGAAATGATGTATCCTAGGATATGGACCTCTTGTTTCCAAAACTGACACTTTGAGAGCTTCCTATAAGCCTGGTGCTCTCAGAGTATGTCTAGATCCATCCTCAGGTGTATCTCTTTCTCCTCCTCAGATATCGATTACACTTGGATGTTATCAATCAAGACCACCACAAACCGGTCTAAGTAAGGCTGGAAGATCCTATTCATGAGTCCCATGAACATTTCTAGGATGTTCATCATGCCAAATGACATCACCAAGTACTCGTAGTGTATATACCAACATCTAAAGGTTGTCTTCATTATATACTCATTCCGTACATGAAGCTGGTGATAGCCTGATCCAAGATCAATATTCAAGAACCACCCTGCAACCTTCATCTGATTAAAGAGGACATCGATCCTCAGTAGTGGGCATTTGTTCTTCACGGTCACCAGATTCAAGCACTAGAAGTCCAAAAAATAATCTCAAACTCCCATCTGCTTTCTTGGGAAACAAAACTAGGGCTACCAAGGGTGAAACACTGGGGATACCCAAGGTGAAACACTGGGTATCATGATTCCCTTCCTCTTTAGGTCCTCTAACTATAACTGAAACTCACAAATCTTGATAAGGGACATCTGATATGAAGGTGTACATATCTGTTTCTTCATGGGGTATAATTCAAAGTAGAAGTTTACCTCCCAGTGGGGAGGTAATCCTGGGACATCTTCAGAAAGTACTTCCTCACACTCTACCACTACAGAAAAAAACTAAGGACTCCAATCATCCACTGCCCCGAGTGTGAGGTTGGCCAACTTATGGGTAATTAGCTCCACCCTCTTATGAGTAAGTCCATCCTACACTGAATGTGTTTTATTTTCACCAAAAAAGGAAAAACCGGTCCCATCCCCACGGACACGCCACACTTTGCACCTAAAACAGTCAATATGACCATGGACTGTAGATAACCATTACATACCGAGAATGGCATCATAAGGCCTCGATGTCTCTACTAAGAGATCACAACCAAAACTCTCACATCTAAGAGTAAGGTCACAATATCGTCACCAATGTGTAATCATAAAATCCCCTCCCATAGGAGTCTCTATGAGTAAGGTTTGATTTAATGGTTCAAATGGAATATTTGATCCCCAAACAAGGTCTATGGAAAGAAAGGAATGATTGGAACCCGTGTCTACCAAAACTAAAGATAGGGTAGAAAAGACATTGATTGTACATCTAATCATTCCTGAAGCACCGGGGTCATAAGCCTCTATCACCTACAGTTGTCCTTGTCCCTATCCACCAACTCCCTGAGCCTGGAGTGCACTACCTGGGGGTGTTGGTGGTAATACGTTAAACCTCCACCCACCTCCACCCACCTCCACCCACCTCCTACTACCCTACCTACTCATATACCATGTCCACTTCCCTATGGACCAACCTGATCATGCATCCTCCTCTTCCTTAGTGGTACCTTGATCATCTCCTAATTATATGTACATAGAGTTGGGTAATATCGAGCCATATGTCCCCGACTGTCGCTAGAGTAGCACAACCTATCCTTCAGCTGACTTTCTCTAACCTAGGATACCCACACCACTAATATTGTGTCTTGGGGTCATACCCTAGAGTGAATGGACCACTTGGGTCACTGAAACTGGTGTTGACTACCAACCATTGAATAATCAGCTACTTGGTGTCTGCTGGTGGCTCCCACTACTAGCGTATGCTCTATTAGAAAGCTCTCCACTAGTAGATATCACTCCAATACCCCAGAATATGTATGAATTCTAAGGGATATCATGGATGAACTGATCTCCCAGCATAAACCCTACTCAAAGGTATAATCCCTGAAGAATGAGTCTCACAACATATCCATGGAGTAGTGATAAAGATCAATAAACCTCACTGAGTACTCCGCCATAGTCTAAATGCCCTATTGTACATGAAAGATCTCCTAGATGTGCACTAAGAATAATGAAGCTAGAAAGAAATATTATATGAAGATACACTTGATGTATTCCCAAGATAGAGTCACCTCATCATGTGTCTAGGTATCTAATATCCATAATCCACTCACTGAGCCATGAAGAAGATTCACAGCTAGGACCTCCATCTGGTCGGAAGGCATGTGTGACTACCTCTAGACAATCCTCAACTATCTTGGGGTCTATCTCACCCCGAGACCTAGGATTTTTCTACCTTTGGAACTCATGCAAGACACTAATCCTGCATGCATCCTCAGCTAGTAGTGATAATAGGTGTTATTGCTCGATGGGTGGTACTACAACAGGCAAACCATCAGGGGGTACCATCTCCAGTACAGGTCCATATACCAACACCTCATTGCCTGGAAGATCATCCTCATGATCATGCAATGGAATCCTAACTGGCTATTTGTGTGGAGGCATATTAAAATGAAACTAGATATACCATTGTCAATAGATTAAACCTGTTGAACTGACTCCAGAAGAACATGATAACACACCCAAATACTATATGATGCATGTACCATTATTTTCCTAGAAACCAGTGTTTTATATACTAAGTCTGAAAGTAGGTTTCTAGAGTCTTGGTGTATAGATTCACCAGTCACCACACCAACACTGGATTCCCTGGACTGAATGATGAACTCAAAACACTCGACACTATTTCCCCAATCCAACCTCACATACTCTTGGTCCTGAAGTAGAACTGACCACTCTAATACCAATATGTCATGACCCATTTTAGATGGGCCAATGTTGTGACTACCCTAATCCTTCCTTCAATAGGCCATGGGCTAGAAACTATCACCAAGTAGGCATATCCCACAAATGGGATGTATTTGCCTAAGTAATTGTACACACATCCACATATCCAAGCCCAAAATGCTAAAATATAAAAAAACTATGTAAATAATGAATTGATACACTAATATAGAAACTACAGAGTATGACATTAGAAAAATAGAAATTAAATAGGGCCAGAAAACAAGCCCACTAAAAGAAAGAGTCTGTAAAAGAGAAAACACAAGTTCCTAAAATTGATCTATAGAAAACCCTACCTAAATGGTAGGTGTAGGAAAACTATATGGAGTCATATGAGAACATCTAATCTTCCTGATCTATCTAACCACCACCTGGTCTTGGTACACCTAGAACTCCATCAAAGCATCGATCGTTTTCACCATACATGACATGTGAAGGAGAATCCCATGTATGGGTGAGTAAAAAAATACTTAGTAGGGTACCCCGGAACCACAAAGTAATACCACTAATAATACATGGAGTACACCACAAAGAAATTTCATGAAGTACAGTCAACTCACACAGGTATATTTATAAATCATATATTTTAATAAAGTCCTAATATACTCAATATAATGAGGTACACCATCTCCATGAGTCACACAGTCTCTATAAGTCACACGATATTTGTAAGAAACATAGTCTTGGTAAGACACATAGTCTCAGAAAAACACACTATCTCGGTAAGACACATAGTATTAGTAATCCACACAACTTCTAGGTCACACAAATTCAATTTCACACAACATCTCAGTCACATAACTTCAAGTTCACAACTAGACACAGGATTCCCCTTATAGCGTGATTATTCTGGGAGAACCTACTCCTTTAACCATTAGTTCTTATTCCAACTTCCAAAAAAACAAACTAATAGTATTTCAAAATTAATGTCTCATCGCAAGGGTCCCAATTCTACAAATAGTTCATCAAACGGACACACGGTTTGAAAGTTGCAACCATTTTTTTAAAAAGGTCTCTCTTGGGTCTGATCTGGGTTTGACCCAACCCACAATATCCATCCCGACCCATTGGAAAACCTGACTCGGTATGGCTGACCTGACCCAGCCTGGCCGACCCGACCCGGCCCGGTCCGACTCGGCCTTCTGGGCCTCCTGGACCCAAACCTTTGGGCTGTAGAGTCTAGCCCATTGGGCCGCTGGAGTGGCTTGGTTCCCCCTATTCTGGTCCAAACTTGGGGATGGTTTTCTACACCACATGTGATCCACCATGACTATTTGTATCCCATGCTAACGTGGTGTCATGCTACATTCTATGCGGTCGGCCTGCCACACCGCCTTCCTCGTAGCCTCGCTGCTGTGGGTTCCTCTAACGTGCCACTGATCCACGTCCCAAATCACTATCACATATGTGTCCTTCCCTCACCACATCCCATGGTCATTACCACATCCCACAAAAACTATCCACAACAGCTCTGATGTGGCCCCCAACCGTGCTACTCCTTTGTCAGCCACCCCGCTGGTGACCTCGCCCTTTCGGCTCACCATCTGCCATGGACCCGCGCCCCCTTTCATGAACTAGTCAGTGTCACTACCTCTGACCACCACCATTCACTATCGCCTTATGATTATGTAATACACCACCTCAACTGAATCATACCACACCTCTGTCTCACCTCCGTTATGTCATCATGGGGTCGAATCCTTTGATCTTGGATCATTGTGCCATAGATCATTGGTGAAATAGTTGATCGTTCATGTAGGGGTTTTAAAAGCAAAGAAAACATAAAGAACACAAGGTATTGAGGAGAGAAAATAAAAGCACATGAATTCCTAAATAATGAATCTTGTCCTTTGTTCGTGTCGGCCCCAATTTTTTCTTATTAAAAGGAAGAACGAAGAGGAAACAATCACACACATCTAATTTCCATTTAAAACCCTATAAGCATAAACCCATCATGTAAGTGATCGATCTATGGATCAAATTGTTCATGGGTTGGTCCATATTCATCATCGAATTTAAGAACTAGAAACAAATCACAAAGAAACAACACCCTACATGGGGTCTGGATCGGTCATTGACGAAGGGTGAAGCCATGTCATTGTCATTGTTCGTTGATGCTCAATCCAAGTTCTGAACTACGATCCACTATTCCAATTGAGATAACTTCCCATTGTATCCCTCAGGGGAATTCTAGGGTTATGTTGATAACCCTGGATTCCTGGAAATATGAAACATTTAAAAGAAAAATAACACTTCATCAAAATAAAATATTTTTATTAATATTTTAATGATGTTTATGTACAAAATCAATCTTTCACAGTTGACCCACACTGGTCGATGTTAGGCCCCACCTAAGGTAAATTAGTTGTTCTGAATGAAATGGTGCCCTTATATGTCTGATTTGAACAACTGTTTAAGTGTTATTCTAGTTTTAAAGAAAAATAACCCATGAACTCTATTTAAAACTAAACATTATTCAATGGATTTTCCAAGCACACCGGGCCTCGGAATCACATGCGATATCTGCACCTAGTCTTGGAAATTTCCCAATTAATTTATAAAAATAAAACTAGACAAAATTCAAATCATTACACAAACTAACTTTATGACCATTGAATATTAGGCATAGTTTTGATTCCTAGGGGGAGCCTAAGAAATTATGTCATTAAGAATTATTGTTGATCATCGATAGGTAATATTATGATATATGTAGTCATAATGCATCATCACCAAATTAAAAGGGATTATCCTAAGAGTTCCATAACCATTAGGCATCATCTATAAACCAAAGGAGGTATTCTGTAGAGTTTCATGGTCATCAGGCTAAAATTATATTCATATGAGGTAATCATAGGTAACTAATTGTCCTTGGGAATCATCACCAAACCCCATAAAGTAATTGTAGGAATTACATAGTCATTAGGAATTTTCTCCAAACTGTTGGATCGGGTTATACCAAATATACACAAGAGGGGGTTGAATTGTGTGTATTAAAATTTCTTCGTAAGATCGTAATATGTCCTTTTAACTTTATCAGAATGATTAAGAAATGGAATATAAATAGAAAAGGACACACAGTGTATAGTTGTTAGGGGAATATAATGCCCCTAGTCCACTCCACCAATGCTATACTCCACAATCTAGGTGATTTTCACTATCTGGTCCTCTTATCAATAGATCGTTCCACAAATGAGTGTAGTCAGTTGACACCTTCATAACTTTAAGGAAAAACAGAGTCGTCTGGTTCATATATAAAATCAAACACATAACTTAGTACGAGAATCAGGTCAATCATAGTAAAAGAGTATTTGTTCTTTGAAATACATTCTAGTTGTTCTTCACAATTGCAACAACACGCAATTGATAGTCGATGGATCGTCATCTTCAGAAAGAATGATCTTCAGGTAAAAGAGTTCTAAGTCGATCCAGCTGCAGTAGATCTTGAGATATAATTTGCAACTTTAATAACAATCTATTCATAAAAGATATTCAATATAGAATCATTGAATCTTCAATCATATTTCTTCTTCTTTAGAAAATAGAGCTTTGTCACTCTTCATAATAGAAGATATGTAAGTTTCGATTGTCTCTGTAACTATAGAAGTGAAAAACTCAAGAGCTTGATATATATTTTTATCCTTTTCAATGATTGGTCTATATATCTGTAATAAAAAATAATACAGGTATATAAAAAATAAATATGAGAGTTCTACTTTAAAATTTAGATCCACAAAAGTCACCTTTAGAATTGTGATATTCAAATATTGGAATAACATAGCTGTCATAACTCCTTAAAATTCACCATGAAAAGACCTACTTAAATCGATCTTTTGAATCATAAATAAACGTCTTTCAATTAGTCAAAGACACGCTTTAGATTTGGGTTGTTAATATGGCTTGAAATCAGCTTGATAATCCGCATAAAGATCATTACTTTAACAAAGTCATAATTTAAATATATGATGCCAAACGTAGGGTTGAACTACATAACATACATTCTCCAAATGTAAGGTTCACAATGTAAGGTTGATCTCAAACGTAAGGTTGATCACAAAAGCCAGGTTGATCACAAACTTAAGGTTGATTACAAACATAAGGTAGATCACAAATGTAATGTTGATCACAAATACTTTTCTCTTCAACTTTCAAACATATGGTATATAATTCATACTTTTATCCACTTCTAAATGAAAGGTAAAGGATCCAATGTAAGGTTTTTTACAAAAGTAAGATTGATTAACCATACTTTTGAGAAACAAACATGACTTTACATACTTACATAGGGTTCTTCTTCCATGCTTTTCTGATATTCCAAATGTAAGGTTTCTTCCAAACATAGGGTTCTTCTTCCATACTTTTCTGATAATGTATGGTTTCTTAACCATACTTTACTGATAACATAAGTGACAGTTATCATCCTTATGCTATGATCCTCAATGTAGGGTATGATCAGTGTTTCTAGAACATGCTAAAGTGATTTCTGAACACGTTGAGTATGAACAGTGTTTCCAGAACATGCTAAAGTGATTTCCAAACACGTTGTCAAATATCTCACATGGAATAAAACACTTAAATATTATTTCAAAATATAGAAATAAATAATATTAATTTACCTAAATTTACTCAAATTAAAATCATTAGAATAACAAATAAGGGTATTTTTGAACATCAAAATCATCATAAAAAGACAGAGTATTGTTGAAAACAATACCTTCTCAACAATCTCCCCCTTTTTGATGATCACAAAACCCATGAAATAACCAAAAAAATTATCTTACAAAATTAATTTCATATAAATTAGATTTTTTCAAAGATAAAAACAATATTTTATTTTAACAAAATTATTTCCTATTTTTTACAATTTCTCCCTCCTTACAAAGTAAAAAAAATATCTCCTCCTTTATAAATAATGAATTTTATGTTTATCCAAAAAAAATTCAAAAACATATGTTGTGTTTTATCCATATTTCCTCCCCTTTTGTGATATTAAGAAGAATGATAGAAGAAGGAATATAAAAAAATTTAATATAGAACTGAACATAAGTAAATGCTATGATAAACTAGTAATCAATATTTGATATTTGATTACTGGCATTCTAACATAGACAGTACAGTAAAACAATGTAATGACACATAAACACGTGATTTAAATATATGTTATTGAAAATATAATTACAAGTATAGTAAGGACAATGAGAATCAAGGTTGGGCTAAAAAAATTTGTAAAACGTGTTTCAACGCCTCTGAATGATTTCTTTGAGCTCTGACATCTATAGTCTCAACCTTTTCATCAGTCCATCACCTAACTGGACTATGAGATCTATTCCTTACTGAATAAAATGAATGCCTTCAGTCAAATTGACTCTGAAAAACTCATGTAACCTCTCTTCCTTTTCCATAAAAAGAGTTAACTTATCAGTGAACTGATTCAGAAAAACTCTAATTCCAGGTTCATTCAAAGTTAACTGGCCAATAAGAAACATCTGATTGTCCAACAACATAGATAAAGGAGAACTATTTCATTGAAGGTTCTGTGGTCTGTCATTTATATTTCTCATAACTACTGTAATGGCCTGAAATCTTCTGATTAGATTAGGCGAATTACCTGATGTACATGCTTCACTATTTATGACAGCTACGAATTGTTTCTCCATGAAAAATTTAAACTCTAGTAAATCCCACTTCATCACCATTTAATATTTGAGATCTTAAACATCAACAAACATTTCCTTCTTGAAATTTTCAACTTCTTACTTAGAAACAGAACAAGATTTTAGTCTTTGAATTTTCAGATTCTCCTTTTCTAATGCTCTTCTTAAAGAAGAATTTTTAGCTTGAATTTTTTTAAATTTTCGGATCAACTCTTCCACATGATCACTGTAAAAATCAGAGGCACCTTGTGCTTGATTCGTAGTCTGAGCTTCCACTAGATTTATTAGAGTTAGAGGTAGGGATTCAGTATCGGACTTCTCTGCACCGTTCCTCTATACTAGCTTCTCTACTGATTTTTCCTCCGAGTCCTTTCCTGACTCATCCACAGAAAAATCTTCACCAGAAATTTTAGTGTGAATTTCATAAGGGTTCTATGCTGGGTTAGGTTCTTGCTCGTCCTGAGAATTGACTTCATTTATTTTCTCCAAGATAGATTCCTCTAATATAGGTTCCTCTAATATTGGTTCCTCATGAGCTAATTCTTCTTTGAAAATTTTAGTTGGTTGTACATTTTCATATCTAGCCACTTTAACTTCTCCAGGATTTTCAATAGTTGGATGCACAATTTCTTTTTTCTACTTAATGAGTCACCTCAATATAATAAACAGTTGATTGTGAAATTTCATGTACCGTTGATTCTCTAATAAGGTTGTATCTTATAAGAGGTTTAGTTTTTTTAACATTTTCTTGAATAGGTTCATTATCAGCTTGAGCTACTATTTTCATTATCCTTTGAAGTCCTTCTTGACCTTCCTCATTAGCTGGTGTATCAACTGCCTCAAACCGTATCCTCCTTGATACTCCACTAGTTCTAGATTCAACTACTCCTTCCTTTGATTTTGTAGGTATCTCCGGAGCACTCTCTTGTTCTTCTTCTGCTCCAACAGGCTTGAGTTTGCCTTTTATTGTACTCCAAAAGAAACCAATCTTCCTCAGTGTTCCAGCATTGAAAATGTTTCTATGGTGACATTTCACTTGGGAATCCATTAGCCTTATCATATATACCATAAATAATATATTTTAAATGAACATTCCAAGGGGATAGAAGTTCATCCTCGCTTCTACATGGCAGCAGTAGTTGAGATATCTGACCATAAATCTCAGAAAATTCAACATTATATCACTCATAAACAAAAACATTATGTACATATCAGGGTATAATATTTTCTCCATCTCTAACATTTTGGGTGAAATTCCCATGTGCACAAATTTAACTAAAATATTATGAACAGGCTCTAGATCTTTCACTAACATCTTCCTTATATTTGCAGAGCCAAACAGAAAATACATAATGTCCTCATACTTATAGAAATTATCACCAATATTCTTTAGAAATTCCATATAGTCTCAATTGAAGGTTTTCTCGAGTTTCTAAAATGTGAGGGCTTGCCTCAGCATCAGATCTGTCTGGTTAAACCATTCCTGATCGATCACTTTTCCTAGAAAAATCATTCATCCTGCTGAGCATTTCCGCTTGGCGTTACTGGTTTCTAGCTCATCAATCCATTTGGTTTTGTCCATTACTTTCACATATTTCTAAAGGTTTGAAAATCTAGGGTTTTGAAGGTTCAGGTGCGGGTAGAGAAGAGTGGTAGAAGTTCTCAGGGTTTCGATGGGTTTTGAGAAAATGAACTATTTTGGAATAGGAAACGATTTCTGACATCCTTGATTCTCGTGTCATTACACACATAGTAATTATTACATTATTTTAAAAGTAAAAACTTACATGGAAAAAGTATAAACAAAACTAAAGAAATTTTTAAATTAATAAAGACAAGTAAAAAAAGATAAATTAAAAATTAAAATAAATAATTTTAAAAAATCATTTAAAAATAAATAAACCTATCTCCCCCTTAATAAAATGAAACCATGTAGTGGGAAGTGGTTCAGTAAAAATATCATCTAATTGAATTTCAGTGCTTACAAATTATAAGAATATATCCATTTTAAGAACATTATATCTTAGAAAGTGATGTTTGATATCAATATGATTAGTTCTAGAATGAGTAATAGGGTTTTTTTAAATATTTATAGCACTAGTAGTATCACATAAAATTGGTGTATTATTAAAATTTAGTCCAAAATCTATAAGATTGTTTTCCATCCACCAAAATTGTGCACAGAAACTGCCTGCAGATACATATTCTACTTCATCTGTTGATAGAGGAACTGAGTGTTATTTCTTACCAGACCATGACACTAAGGATTTTTCTAAAAAGTGACAAGTACCTGATGTTCTTTTTCTATTTAATATAAAACATCCAAATTCTACATCTGAATATGAAATTAAATTAAAATCATAAGTTTTTTTATAGAGAAGAGATTGAAAAACAATCCCTTTAAAATATCTAAATATTCTTTTGACAGCACTTAAGTGAGATTATTTTGGATATGATTGAAATCTAGAACAAAGACATATTGAGTACATTACATTTGGACTGCTAGTAGTAAGATATAATAAAATACCAATCATACCTCTATATAACTTGTTGTCAACTGATTTTCCAGTTTCATCCAAATCGAGTTTTATATTAGTGCATATAGGAGTTGAATAAGTCTTCCTATTTTCAAGTCCAAATTTCTTTATTAAGTCAGTAATGTATTTTATTTGATTGAAAACATTTCCAAAATCTTTTTGAAAAATTTGAAGTCCTAAAAAGAAATTTAATTCTCCCATCATACTCATTTCAAATTCTTTTTGCATTAAATTTGAAAACTAATGACAATTATTTTTGTTTGTTCAAATAAAAATTACATCATGAACATAAATTTGAACCAATAAAATATTATAGATGACAATTTTCTTAAACAAATTTGGATCTTCCATCCCAATAGTAAAATCATTTTTTAAAAGAAAATAACATAATCTTTCATACCAAACTCTAGGTTCTATTTTAAGGCTATAAAAAGCATTTGTAAGTTTAAAAACAGAATCTTGTTTTTGTGAATTTTCAAAACCAGGAGGATGGTCAACATAAATTTCTTCCAATAAGTAACCATTTAAAAAGTTAGACTTAACATCCATCTGAAATAATATAAAGTTCATGTGATATGCATAGGATAAAAGGTTCCTAATGGATTCTAATCTAGTTATAGGTGAAAAGGTCTCATCATAATCTATACCTTATTCCTAATTATAAACCTTAGCTACAAGTCTTTATTTATTTCTAGTTATTATTCCTTGATCATATTATTTATTTCTAAAGAACCATTTGGTTCCTATAACTGGATAGTTCTAAGGTCTTTCAACTAAATTCCAAACTTCATTTATCTTGAATTGGTTTAGTTCTTCTTGCATTTTTAGCATCCAACTTTCATCAACAAAGGATTATTCTAATGTCTTAGGGTCTAATTGGGATATAATGACAGAGAATTAAACAAGATTGACTACATTTCATCTGGTATTAATTCCTGTTTCTAGGTCTCCTATAACAGTTTCTAAAGGGTGATTCTTTAGGGTTCTAGATTGTCTAGGTAGTACACTGTTAGGTTCTTCAATGTCATGTTCTTCAATTTAATGTTCTTCTTAACTGGACTAAATTTCATTTAAATATTTTTCAAAATCATCTTTTAAGTTCTCAAGTATCATATTATCATTAAATCGTATTCATCAATTTGTTCTTTCCTTTTCTCAAAGGGATCAAATTCATCAAATTTCACATGAAATGATTCTTCAACAATCCTTGAATTTTTATTAAAAACTCTATAAGCTTTGGAAGTAGCAGAATATCCTACAAAAATGCCTTCATCAGATTTTGGATCAAACTTACCAAGATTTTCCTTGGTTTTTAAGGTGTAAACCTTGCATCCAAAACCTTTAATGTAATTTACTTTAGGCTTTTTGTTATTCCAGAGTTCATAGGGTGTCCTTTTGAAAACATGCTTTATTAAAACCCTATTTATTATATAACAGGTTGTGCTTACAGCTTCTACTGGGAAATAGGTAGGAAGACTGTATTCATTTAGCATAGTCCTATCCAATTATAGAATAGTCCTATTTCTTCTTTCAACAATTCCATTTTTTTGAGGTGTTCTTGGTGCAAAGAAGGTGTGTTTAATACCAATAATTGAGTAGAATGAATTAAATTCTTGATTCTCAAATTCCTCACCATGATCACTTCTTAATGAAATTATTTAAGAATCTTTTTCATTTTGAACAACTTTGCAAAAACGTTCAAATATAGTAAAAGCTTCATTTTTAAATTTTAGAAAATAAATCCAAGTAAATCTAGAATGTCCATCAACTAAAACATACACATATAATTTACCAGACAATCATTCTACCCTTGAAGTTCTAAACAGATCCATATGGATAAGTTCTATAGGTTTGGATGTAGCAATTTTATTAACAGGTTTGAAGGATGATTTGTGTTGCTTTCCAAGTTGACATGCATCACAGAATCTATCACTTTCAAATTTGAGACTAGGAAAATAAAAAACTAATTATTTCTTAGATAACTTTTGTAAAGCATATATATTGTAATGTACAAGTCTTCTATTCCAGATCTAAGATTCATTTATCTTATTATTTAAGCATTTTACTTTCTATCTACACAAGGAATTTAAGTCTAGGGTTTAAACATTATCAATTCTGGGTACTCTAAATTTAAGCAATTTACCTTTAAAAATAGAACAATAGTTAATAGAAAAAAAAACCACCATCACAAAGTTGAGAGATACTTATCAGGTTGTGTTTTAATCCTTGTACATAAAGTAATTTATTGATTGAGACTGCTTCTGGATATCCAATTATTCCAATGCCAATAATATTACCTTTGGTATTGTCACTAAATGTGACTAGACCACCATAATTTTGAGTTAGAGTTCTGAAATTTGATGAGTTTCCACTCATATGCCTGAATTAGCCATTGTCCATATACCATATTTCAATTTGGATTCTGTGACATGCTTCCTGTAATAACATTTAAACAAGGATTTGTTTTGGTACCCATATTCCATTAGGTCCAGTAGTGTTAGTTAGCAGAGATCTAGGAATCCAGACTTGTTTTGTTTTTCTATAATCAATAGAATCATATAAACTACTTGAAACAAATGTTTTCTTAATTATACTTATTTGCGGTTTCCTTAAATTACAATTTTTAAATATGTGTCCTCTTTTTCCACAATAATTACATATTACTTTTCTAGTAATAGGAACAAAGTAATTTTTATATAGTTTAGGTTTTTCACCTTTACTACCTATTCCATATCTTTACTTTATAATCACATTCTTTCCAAGTATTTCATTTAGTGTATTTTTTACTTTTTTAAAAATAAGAGCTACACTTTTGTATGTTTTTACTTCTGTTTTTAGTGTTTTTATTTTAGTTTCATTATCTATATAGTTTGTGTTTGATGAGTTATATTTTTCAATTAACTCTTGATGTTGTTTTATAAGAGTGTCTCTTTCTCCTAAAAGAGCATTATGAATATTTTTTACAAATTTATGCTTCTTAAATAAGGAATCATATTTCTCTTCCAGCATATTATAGTTGGTTATGAGTTTATTATTTGAAAAACTAGAACTAGAATATGAATTATATGGGTAATAGGATTGTACATCATCATATTTTTCCATAAATCACATGTTTTCTTTCAGATTTGATTCTTATTTATTCGAGAAAGACATTGATGAGCTACTGGAGTCTTTAGAAACAATCCATGTAGCTTTCATTTCCTTCTTTTCTTTCTGCTCATAGTCATTTCTCTTGAATAATTTCTTTTTCTTGTATTATTTTAATTGAGGATAGTCCGGTCTGATGTGACCTATATTTTGGCATTCATATCATTTGACTTCCTTTGGTTCTTTTTCATCCTGTTTGAAGGATTTTCTAAATCCTTTCTTCTTTCTGTATAATTTACTAAACTTTCTGGCTAGATGAGCTAGTTCCACATCTGAATTTGATGAATCAGAATTTTATGATTTCACTTTGATTTCATTCTTCATTTTTTTGTTCTTACTTTGTGATGTTACTTTCAAGGAAGTATTTTATATCTTGATCAATACTTTATGCTCATTTGATACATCTTCCATCTCAGCTTCATACATCATAAGAGTTCTAATTAACTCTCTCATTGTAATATTTTTGACTGGTGATGATTGCCTAATGGAAGCTGAAATTCCATTTCATATTGGTGGTAGTACTATTATAACTTTCAGGGCTTGATCTACTTGTTTGATAGTATCTCCCAAAGTAGTGATGTTATTAACAATTTCTGTAATCCTTACATTCATCTGGTTGATGATTTATCCTTCAAACATTCTGAATGTGTCGAATTTTAATTTATCGGCGTCATACCTCATTTGTCTAACATTGTCAGTTCCATCATAAGAAATTGTAATCGTCTGCCACATTTCATAAGTCTTTGGGCACTGAGATACTTTGTTGAATTCCTCTGGTCCAAGACCACATATGATAGCATTCATATATTTCAAGTTTATGACGTACTTTGCTTCTGTATCATCACTCCATGTTTCAGGTTTCTCTGGAATCACATAGGGAGTAAGAATTTTCGAGTAGACTCTATATCCAAGGTTCTTTAAATAAATGATCTTCCTTGATTCCCAACATCCATAAGTTTCACCATTGAAGTAGGGATCTTGAACCATTGTAATACCCTCTCATGTATCATCCATTGGCTTTGTATAATCCAAAAAAATTCATCTTGTTATAGATTTATCAAAAGAACCACCTCTGATACCAATTGTTGGATCGGGTTATACCAAATATACACAAGAGGGAGGTGAATTGTGTGTATTAAAAATTCTTTGCAAGATCATAATCCGTCATTTTATCTTTATCAGAATTATTAATCAGTAGAAAATAAATAGAAAATGACACACGATGTATAATTGTTCGGGGAATAGATGCCCCTAGTCCATTCCACCAACGCTCTACTACACAAGCTTGGTTATTTTCACTATCTAGTCCTCTTATCAACAGACCGTTCCACAACTGAGTGCAGGCAGTTGACACCTTCACAAATTTAAGGAAAAATCGAGCCTTCTAGTTCATACACAGAATTAAACACACAACTTAGTATGAGAATCTGGTTACTCAAAGTAAAAGAGTATTTGTTCTTTGAAATACTTTCCAGTTGTTCCTCACAATTGCAACATCACACAATTGGCAGTCAATGGATGATTGTCTTCAGAAAGAATAATCCTCAGGTAAAATAGTTTTGAGTCGATCTGGTTGTAGTAGATCTTGAAATATAATTCGCAACTTTAACAATAGTTTATTCACAAAAGATATTCGATGTAGAATCGGTGAATCTTCAGTTGTGTTTCTTCTTCTTGAGAAAACAGAGATTTGTCTCTCTTCCTAACAGATGATCTGTAAGTCTCGATTGTCTCTTTAAATTGTAGTAGTGAAAATCTCAAGAGCTTGGTATATATTTTTCTCCTTTTTAATGATTCGCCTCTATATCTATAATACAAAATAATATAGGTATATAAAGAATAAAGAAGAGCATTATCCTTTTAATTTTAGATCCACAAAAGTCACCTTTAGAATCGTGATCTTCTAATATTTGAATAACGGAGCAGTCGTAACTACTTAAAATTCTCCATGAAAAGATCCACTTGAATCGATCTTTTGAATCATAAATTAATAGATTTGAATCAGTCAAAGATGTGCTTTAGATTCAGGATTTTAATCTGGCTTGAAATCATCCTAATAATCTGCATAAGGACTGTTGCTTTAATAAAGTCATGATTTAAATCTCAGATTCCAAATTTAGGGTTGAAATGCACAACATACATTCTATGAACATAAGGTTTACAATGTAAGGTTGATCTCAAACGTAAGGTTGATCACAAATGCAAGGTTGATCACAAAATTAAGGTTGATCACAAACCTAAGGTTGATAAAAACATAAGGTTGATCACAAATACTTTTCTCTTCAACTTTCAAACATACGATATATAATCCATACTTTTATTAGCTTCTAAATGAAAGGTAAATGATCCAACGTAATATTGTTTACAAAATTAAGGTTGATGAACCATAATTTTGAGAAGAAAACATGATTTTCCATACTTACATAGGGTTCTTCCTCCATGATTTTTTGATATTCCAAACGTAAGGTTCCTACTAAATGTAGGGTTATTCTTCCATACTTTTATAATAATGTATGATTGCTTAACCATAATTTACTAATAACATAAGCTATAGTTCTCATCCTTACACTACACTCCTCAATTTAGGGTATAAACAGTGTTTCCAAAACATGCTAAAGTGATTTCTGAACACGTTGAGTATGAACAGTGTTTCCAGAACGTGCTAAAGTGATTTCTGAACACGTTGTCAAATATTCCATGTGGATTAAAATGATTAAATATTATTTCAAAATAGATTAATTAATAATATTAATCTCATGAAATATACTCAAAGTAAAATCATTAGAATAAAAAATAAGGGTATTTTTAACATCAAAATCATTATAAAAAGATAGATTTTTGTTGAAAACAATACTTGCTCAAGACAAACTCCATGAGGTTATCCTGAGAGTTTCATAGTCACTAAGAATCATCATTAAACCCCAAAAGTTAATCCTGATTGTTATATAGTCATTAGGCATCATTGATGATTCTTGGGGGCTGAACCTAGGTAATTATTAATATCAGGCAATAATTGTTGATTCTCAGGGGTGACCCTTGGGAATAATTTATATTGAGGATAATTGTTGATTCATATGGAATTAACCTTGGAAATCATTCATATTAGGTATAAATACTGATTCTTTAGGGTATTACCCTAATAAATCATCAATATCATGATCATCATCAATTTAGGTTATAAGGAAACATTCACAATCATCACTATCTAATTTCCCAACTTACCCTCTCTACGGTCAAAATCTTATAGGGACACATTCAAGGATCCCCTATGTTCTATAATAACTTGGACACCCTTACATGGGTTTCTCTATCTCATACTCATATTTTGGGTAAGTGACTGTCACTTAGGGGTAATACTTCCCTTAATCTCACCATAGACATAATATGACCTCACTGGCCTCATTAAGAAATCCACACTAGAATTAGTCTAGAAGATATCTTAATCCTATCTCAAATACCAATGAATCACTAGGTTGGTCCTGACACACCCTCTATGGAGGATATTCACTGCTCGACGCGCATCCTAACGAGCTTGGTTGATTTAAGGTATCTCAAGGGTCACACATGGCGTACTCGGGCCCATCACTCCTCATCCATACTCTCCTCTACAAGATGGTGTTTAAGGATCCTATACTAATGAAAACTACATTAATTATTTTCTTTTTAATTTAATTTAGAACCCATAGGGTACAATGGTCAAAAGATATAAAATCACAATCAAGGAATCAACCATTAGTGGTTGAATAAATCAATACAGTTCATAAGGTCCCTCATAAGCATTGGAACTTTATTATTTTTAATCATATGTAACATTTTTTAAATTAAAAATCCCTTTTAAGAAAAATATGAGTCACTCTTAGGGGAGATACCACATATCACATGTCATCAATATAAATCATAATATCATAGGTAAATCATAAAGAACAACCACTTTAAACAAATTGTTCCCTTTTCAAGCACAACCTAACAACTTTACATAAGATTTTCTATGTCCATCTAGCCAAAACCCATCGTTTTCAGGCCATAACTCATGAGAAAAAAATAAAAAAACATCAATTATGAGAATTTAAAATTAATTAAACAATTTAATTTTAATAGGAATAAATTCTTAAATATCACTGGTCACTATTGACGTAATAAAACAGTGAGTGATGGGGTGTAATCCACTATTGATTCACTCCTAGGCCTAAGAAACACAAAAGACCTAATTAAAATCATAGATTAAACAAAAAATTCTACCCAAATTCAAAAACATACCTTGGAAAAGTATATGGTAACATAAATTAGTAGATATTTTGTTCTATGATGTGCATATAGTCTCTTAGGTCATCCTCTGCAAAAGCTGAGAAAAATATCCATTTATTTGGATGATTTACACCATGCTTCAATGGAAATCTCTAATAAACCCGAAAACATATAAGCCTAAATTAGTTTCCAACCAAAGAAACAATAATATAGGAAAATAAATACCCAAATTACTTAACAAAACCCACAAATAAACTTCCTATATCAAGGGGGAGAAAGAAGATGGGGGGATGGTTATTCTGCCCCTCCGGCATGCAAATTGTCTCTAATAAATGAAGGGGGTGAGACCCCATCTCAGTATTTTTAAAAAACTCAAATAAAAAAATTAATGATTTTTACTATTAAGGAAGTGTGTACATACCTATATCTTGAACTATCATAACATAAACCATTGATTCAAACCATCGATGGTTCACTATTGTATTTTTGTAGTAGCCAGTCCACCCATCCTTCTTCTGAAGCTTTCCAACATTCTTGAATCATCACCTGAGACTTGAATCCTATACAAGAAATATATTTAGAATTTATAAACTCTCATAACCTCATTCTCTATATCAAATCTCAACACAAGACTTCCTCTAAATCAAAAAAATCAAATTCCCCAAAAATTGCATAACCTATCCAGACATGTGGTATTACATTATTCTTCACTTCTTGAGAAAATTTATTATATAAACACATGTTCCATGATTTTATTAATTTTATTAGATACTTTATCTTCTTATTACCTATTATATTAAGTGTCTTACTATTAATATTCACTCATGAAATTTCTCCTCTTTCTTTCCTTGGATATCTTCTTGATGTCAGTATACTTTTCCACTATTTTAGATATCTTTCCCCATTTATTATTATGTGTATTTTCACATTGATTATCAGAATCATCCTAATAGTTCTTATTCATTAAACTGTTAACTATAAGGTTTCCAATAGATCAACATTCAAATCATTTCAATGGTATATTCTATTTATATTTAACCTTCCATTTTCTGAAATTTCTATATATGAGAGTGTATATTCTCTTGTATTCATTATCTATATCATCATCATCATCAAACATTTCATAAGGTTCAGTTTATTCTTCTTTTAGTTTTTTTCACATAGATTTAAAATACATCTATTTTCTCACTTTCATATTAAATGTGTCCTTCTCATTTAATAGAATATAAGTATATTGTGTAGTTTATCTAAAGATATTTCCTTATTATCTTCTAGAGTTGAAACTTTTGGATCAAATCATAGTTTCTTAAAAATATTTTAATTATAACATTTTTTCACCAAGGCCCATAATGTAACTCAATATTGAATTAACTATAGTGAAGTAATATTCAATGGATTCATCCTCATCCATCTTTATGTCTTTATATTTTATTCCCCAATTTTATAGATTTCCATGTTTCACTTTTACATTTCCTTTACTACTGGATTCAAGTTTATCCCAAATTTTGTTGGTAGTTTGTAGTCCCAATAATTTTGTAAACACCTTTTTATTTAGGAACATAAATATGGAATTTATATCCTTTCCATAAATATTAATATTTCATTTATTAGTAAGATTCATTTCCTCACATCATTGAATAGGTGTAAACCCCCTTGAAGTTTCATCAAGAACATCAAGACCCTAATATAATAAAAATATTAACATTCTATTTTTCTAACCATTTAAATTATTTCAAATAAATATTTGAAAACCTCAATTATTTACTGATTTTATATTTTTCATATTCTTGTGCACTGAACAAATATAATAAATGGGACCTTTCTCTAATACCACTTGACAGTTTTAGTGGACCGAATGGATACCCTAAGAGGGGGCCAATCATTTTAGCCTACTTTTAAAATTTATTTATTTTAAATAAAAAATTTAAATATATTTGTACATGATTCTATCATGTATATATCATAGTCTCACACAAATTCTATTTAAGATAAAGATACGTAAAGGCAGACAAAAGTTTTAAAAGGTCCAAACTCAATGTGAGAGCATGCCCCTTGCTATAGTAGGTTGTTATCCATTTCTATATATTTTCAACTAATACTTTATTATCAATAAAAGTGGCTAGGTAATTTATTATCCTAAACCCATACTTATAAGAATATAAATTAATTCCATAGGATACACTATCTCACAATAGTTACAATGAAAATAAACCAATATAACTAGAGGTAGGAGATGTCTTCTTTTGAATATAGGTTTCTTCAAAATAAGATTCTTGAACCTATTTTACTAGATAATAAGATGATAATATAAAAATAAAATCAATATCTTCAATAATAACAACCTTATAATATAAACTATAGAACTTGGACTACTTAACACATTACATGAAAAAACATTTGTGAGTCATCTATTTCTTCCTCTCTCGGACTCAACAATAAAAGCTTAGGAAAAAAGATATCTTCAAATAAAGATACATCGATTAAAGGCACTCATCCTCATCCTCTTAAATGCTGAAATCCCAAAAGAATATATATTTTCATTTACACCCAAATGAAACATTAGGATCTCATACTTCTTATCCTCTCCCCAGTTTCACTGATACTTTATTTCTATACTCTTTTATTGATATTATCCCTTAAATAATTCTTAGAAATGATATTATATTTCTATGTGAAAATTTTTTTTCTCTACAACCATATCATTAATTTATCATTTATTTTTCATATACTTGATTTTTTTTATTATACTATTTCATTTTCCTCTCAAAAAAGAATCATTAAATAAATTTTATTTTTGTTATCCCTGATACTCATGTAAATCTTACTAAATAGACAAGTAAATTAACCTCCCATATTCTAATAAAAATAACACAAATGCACTTATCTAATTCCTTAGGAAAAATTTATTTAATATTATCATTTGGAATTAGTACATATAATATCATTATATATTCAAACCACTTATTAAAAATCATTTACACTTATTCTTGGAAGATAACCTTACAAAAACTACTTATGATCGAATGGAGTTACTTGCAGCACAACCTAACTCAAAACTCAACTTTTGAAATATCTATATCATTTGAAAAAATCATTTAAAATCATTTCTTTATTATCATGTGATTTATGAACTTTAGAAAATCTAAGCATTTCCTCTTTATATATATCTGTATTATTCTTGAAAATATAATAAATCCAGTTCATCATCATTGCAAAAACCTATTATTCGATTTCAATCCTTTATGAAATTGTTCTATATGATGTGGGGTTATATATTATTCATATGGATTAAATCAAATTTTAAACTTGAATTATTTATCACTTAATAATATCTCTTAAATTATAGGTTTAATTTTATTTGTAATATAAAATTTCAGAATCCCCCTATTTTAATCCAGCAACAACCACAAAAATTCTCTAAGGAATAATGTTTAGGTTACCCTGGAGTGATGGTTATGTAGACTGGATCTATGCTTACATTGAACTAAAAATGATACTTATGGTTATTAGGACTACACATATAAATTCATGACTATGCATCCTAGAATGATAGTTACATAAAAAAATTATTATATAGATCATTTCTTATGGTGTATAGTTTATTCTTATACTAAGATCATATGATACTTATAATTTCAATATTATGTCTACATGAGACTTGATTCAAGATTACAGTGCATCAAATCATGCTAACAATGTTCTGATCATGGTTACATAGTACTCAATGATTATTACGAAGAGATTAATTAATTCTTATAGATTACAATGAAATAATGGATACACATGGATTATATGATGGTTACATATAAGGTCTTATATAAACCTTATCTCAACACAAAATCTAAAAATTCCTTTACTTCATTTCAATTAATTTTCATCCCTTCTAAAAAACACGTGAAACAAGCTATGAAAAACCTTAACAAACTTTAATAATTTATAATCAATATTGAAAACTAATAATAACTTCAAACATCTACAATTTTAAGTGTTACCTCAGATATCACTTATGAGGTCATCCCTAATGAAGTGGAAGATTATATCAAGGATTGAGAATCCGTGATTAAACTTATAAGATATAAAACTTTCTTTAAATACTAGTTACCTAGATTTAAATATCATAGTTTGAGTAAATAGGGTGATAATGATGATGAAGTTCCTCTGGAGGAAATGGATAAAAACACTGAGGAAGATTATCATCATATTTCTTCTTTAAATCGATAAGATATTTTCTAATTAGTACTTAATATTTTTTTTAGTTTCACTTCTAAAATATTTATTAACATTTATAAGACTCTAATAGTTTCTCATCACATGGAATGTATCCAAATTATTTTCCTGGAGGGACATTGATCAGTCTTAGTGCCTACTTGTATGATAGGGGCAAGGAAATTATCACATAAGCTTTAATGGATCAAATTTATATAGAAATATCTGTTATTATATAAGTATTTCTAGTTCCAACTTCAATGGTCCCTTATATAGAACCCTCTTCGAAACAAATAAATAGACCATCATAGGTAAAGTTTCAGGAGATATGTCTCCACCTGATACTAGTATGTAGATGCTCTATATTTACAAACTTACCTCTTAATCACTATTGTAATTTTATACTAACCCTTTTGTTTTTTAGATGTTAGGCCAAGATTAATTAACCTAGGGGTGTTGGTTGTTTAGGAAGTTACAATCCCTATACTCCTAGAAGAGCTCCCACAAGCATAGTAACTAGAAAGGTTTATGAGATAATAAATCGATATCTTAACATAAATGCTTATAATATCATGGAATATAATTCATGCCTAGTATTTTTCCTCTTAAAAGATGATTATATGATCGGTTACCCAAAATATGAGGTTTCTTCATTCATGGAATAATCATTGGTGGTCGAGTAATTTTGATACCTTAATTTTATTTATTGGTCACACTAACCAATAATTATTTCAATGTGTAGACCTATAAGGTTCTACTCAAGGAATATTTTTTCTAGAGATGCCTTTTATGTACAAAAATACACTAGAGGAAGTAGTGTTTCTAAATATAGACCATGATATCATATCCTCTTCTGGGATGACAATTATAGAAGAAGTCAATTCTTCAATAAATGAAGGTGAGTATTTATACCTCCTACTAATCTAATTTCTCTTACATTTACTAGGAAATATACTCTAGTATTTAATTTGAATATCATTAATGTGAACTAAAGAAATTAAAGTAATAACTACATTCTCATACCAGTTGATGGAAGTCATAGGGGTGTTGGTTTTCTTTCTGTTTGGTCACTCGAGAGTTTCCATTATCAGGTCCTCACTACATGATTTGGTTCTTAAATACATTCTAATATCTTCCATGGACTCCAGTAAAACCCTTGAGTATTCCTCACTTTATAAAAGGATGTAGTAGTATAGTATAGAATAATATCTAGATGATGGTTTATTATGACCCCTCAAAGAGCTTGGATGAAAACTATATCATCTTCATCACATGTTCATTGATTTAGGCTAGGATAGGTATGAATTTTATATAGTCTATTCATGTTTTAAGGAGTTTAATGGCACTCGATAGTAGATGAGGTCACTATAGTTTAAGATTTAAACCATGGAATCCTTGGACTATAATGTGAATCATCAAACCACTTCATTTTATGAAGATTATAAACATGTGGTGGTCAAAGAAAAATGGAAAAACCAGGTCATGGAAGAGAGGGCCATGGTGGAATGACTTCATCAAGATCCATGTTAGATTTATCAAAAGATTTAAATTATCGAGAAGGGTGTATAGGAGAAACAATGTTTGGTTAAAAAAGTGGTGAAGTCAAGTAAAATGTTTCTATCAGGAAAGAGGCACTATGACTTAATGTCAAGGTGAAAGATGTGATGATAGATAAACTTTGTTAGACTATTTGTGACTCTGAGTAGTCAATGGGTTAATTTTAATAATATATTGAGTACACCTTATAAAATTAATTTATTTTTCCCTTGTTTTATATATTACTAGAGAGAGAATCTAAATTGTGAATATGCCAATTCTTTTGAATCAATGAATAAAATAAATTGTTCTATTTCAAACCACTATCAATATTATTACTTCTTATTACCTCAAACATCAATTCATAATATCTTAGGAAACTATTGAAGAGTAATATCATGATGATTTAATGCACTTGAAAATTTTATTTCATGGATCAGGTAAATTACGACTTTCAAACACTTGAGTAAAAGATAACATGTATGAATCAATATGTTATGTTCTGAACATATACCCTTAGATGAATATAGGTAGGCTAAATATGGTGCCACATATACCACCATCATAAGCTAAGAAAATTCCATGAAAAAAGGGATCCAATATTCCTCTGGGATGTGTGATCATAGATATATATAGGAAGGTTGAATACATCGGAACATGTACCATTACTATAAGTTGATGTTAGTCCATTCGGTTGAGTTCCTTCTAAATGTGTACCCTCATATGAATATAGTACCACTACAAAATTGGGTTTTAATAGCACTAGTAAATTGACTGTAACAATACTTATAAATCACTATCTATGCAAGAAATATTAAAGGGTATAATTTAATAAATCTTACAAAATGGGCTATTAAAGAGGTCCTTTAACAGCGCTAAAGAAGAACTATTAAAGGCCCCCTTTAACGTCCATTTTCTTTAGCACTGATAAAGGACCCCTTTAACAATTCTTTTTTTTGTTGTTAAAGGGGGAATTTAACAACATTTTTTTGAACTATTAATAGGGGTATAATTATATTTTTTAGATCTCTATGACCATAAAACATTTATCAATGCTTCCACGACCCCTTTAACAGCACCCCCCCCATTTATCTGTGTTTTTAAACCCACCACCTCTTTAATAGTGCTTTGTGAATTTCCAGTCTCTTGCACATGCCTAGATTTGAACCCTACACCTCTCCTTTGAAGATGGAACACTTTTACCACTACAATATGTTGTTTTGTTGTATATTTAATGATATATATATATATATACAGATATACTTGTTATTCATATATATATATATATATATTTATTTTTAAATATATTTAAAAAATATATGTGGTTTTGTGATATATATATATATATATTATTTATTTATTTAAATATATTATATGTTATATTCATTTACATATACTAGAATATAGTATAAATCTATATCTATTTATTAATACCCATGTATATGTATATATAAAAATTATATATATTTTTATAAAGTAAAAAATTGTTAGATATTGTTTTAAATACATTTCTAGAATAAGTTTTTATTTTCATATATTAGAATATACATACACATATTAATTTTTTTATTAACACAAACATGTTTATATTTAAACATTACTCATATAGGTATATATATACATATTAGTGCATTTTTATATGGTAAATAAAAAGGGTAATTTTTTACTTTAAATAAAATTAATAAGAAATATTTAGTTTGTATATTTAAAAATACATTTCTATATAAATGTTTTGATATATTTATTTATACAGGTGATTTATTAGAAGTATATATAAAAAATATGCATTTATTTAATTATAAATAAAACTGAATTGTGAAAAATTATAAAATTTATGAACCATAATATCAATATGAGTGTAAGACCTCAGAATACATTCAATCCCCACCAAAATAAGACAATAAAACCCCCTTAAATGAGGCTGAAATTCCAACAAATGTTAAAAATTTGAGAGACTGTGACTAGAAATTCAGTTTTCAGGCTTTATAGGCCTTTTTTTCCTCTAAAATTTTGATTGGAGGTTCCCCCCAATTAATATAGTGTATATATTGTCACATGATTTTATTTGATATGTGGTATAGCTCAAACGGACTCCCAAATAAAAATTTATGGCTGTTTGAAGTTCAAGTCCTGTTTTCAACTTATCTTATATCGTTATTTAATTCATTTAATTTTTATGTCATAAAAATATTATTAAATCAATATTACTCAATAATAATTAGAAAAATAGTAATTAATAAAAAATTTAAATTATTTTATAAGCCATTTTCACTAAATATATTATATATTAAGTGTAAATGACTATTTAGCCTTATCTAAAAAATATTTAAAAAATATATATTATACATATATCAATATAAATATATTTATATATTAATATATATTTTTTTAATGAAATATATTTTTTATACAATATAACCTTTATCAGTGCTAGAAAAAAAATTACTGATAAAGGTTGACATTTATTAGTTCTTTTTTTATGACACTGATAAAGTCTCACCTTTTATCAGTGCTTTTTTTAGAAATAAGAAAGGGGGCCTTTATCTTTTATTTTTTATTTTCACTAATAAAGGGACCCCTTTAACAATTCTTTTTTATAACTATTAAAGACTCCCTTTAATAGTGCTAAAAAAGCGTTGTAAAAGGCCCCCTTTAGTAGTGCTTTTGTAGCGCTGACAAAGGGGGTCTTTAACGAAACTATTAGATTTAAATGTTAAATCCTTAGCACCATATAAACCCAGTTTTTTAGTATTGTAGGTAGGCCAAATATTTTGGTTTATAGACCATAACCATAAACTATGGCAATTTCATTCAGAGATGAAAAGAGTTGAGTGAATCAGTGTAATGAAATCATGAAATGGGATTATAAAATGGTGATTCTAATGCTCAAAAAGGTTTCAAATACCCAAATAATACACCTTCACGCATTTCACATATATCAATAAATCTAATATGCGAGTAGCATTATGGTTCTCCAAATTTTCATAGGTTTATGGACCTAACAAGCATAGATCAACTTTTTCAAGGGTTGAATTTTGGTCCCCACTATCTTCATGTTTCCTTTCTTAGCATAAATATTTTTTATTCCTCAGATAAAAAGTAATAATGGGTAGGTAATTGAATTTTAATCAGGAAACACTTCTTGTATTTTCTTCCTGATAAATTTTTTGTATTATTCATTTTCTTAAATCACTCAATTATATTTTAACCAGTCTTTGTAAAGTTCATAACTTGTGATAAAAGACCTAAATTTTGAACAGGATTACATTTATGGATTTTTAACTTGTATAGTATGATGTATTTTTATTTTTGAATTTTAAATTCATGTAAATTAGACCATTTAAACCGATGATTATGGTCATACAACTTTGAACAATTGTAAATGTGATTTATGGTCAGTAAACTATGACCTCAAAGTGAGGTGTTCTCTATAGCATGAAGGAAATGGTGATAACCTGTCATAAATAAATATCTCAAAACTAATACATACCACCTCACGGTTAAGGGTTAATGAAGTATAAGGAAAAATTTCGGAGACCATGTGACAAGGGGTGTGATGTGTCAACTGAAGTGGGGTTTAAGTGCTAAGAGTTCTCTAGTACCTTTAAAACAAGGAGTAAGAGAAAGGTAAATCAAAACATAAAGTAATCAGGCCATGGGATAGTGATATGAAATAAACATATCAAGGATGGACATTGACCAATATTTTAAAAATAGGTTTCAAGGAAATATTATCTAAGCCAAGTGAGGTTACAAGACTTCCTTTTTAGGATAAAAACAAACCCCTAGAATATCTGATAGATATGTGAAACATATATCATTACCAAGTAAAGGTATTCATTTTGGAATAAAATATGAAATTCACCAATATTCATGAATGGTTTATATTAAATCAAACATATAATATATATGATATGAAAAGAAAGGATATTCAAAGGGAAGTTGGAACACTCTAGTAGAAACTAGCCATGGTTAGGTTGCTATGAGATATTAGAAGGGAATGAAAATAGATTATGATTTGTTAATTATTTTAAAATAAATATTTCAAATGTCACTACATATCTAGAAATAATAGGAATAAAGCCATAGTAAAGAGACTAAGTGAATGGTTAATGAATATTGAATACATTTATTTTATTTTTTCAAATGTATCATGAGGAATAAAGGAAATGAATAAAGAAAAATGTGGTGCTTCTCATACAAAAATTATTAAATTAATTGGAAGAATAAAAGACTATAAATATGATGATTTTTTAAAATATCTTAATTATAAAACAAATACATATAGTAATATATTATTTATACTACTCTCTATAATATTTTTGGGGTGAAGTTAATCGAACTAGATTTGTAAGACATAAGGATATCATGACTAAAAAATTAATACCTAGAAGTGACTCTGAGAAACTGTACATTAATGATTTGATATTGTGAACATCATATGGATAAATTTTGGTGAATTATTATTTGAAGATAGTGGATTTAATTGGAAATATTCTAGCTTGAGTATACATATTCTACAAGACCTCATTTAAATAAGTATGAAAATTATGGGGGAGTGGATGTTTGTTAAAACAATCTATGAAGTTTTAATACCACTAGAATTTTAGTATCATATTAATGTTATTTAGAGTTAATTTTTTTATTTCCAAATTTATTTTATACCTTTAAGTATTTATAGAGTTTCACAATAGGGAATGATATTATGAATACGGAATATGGTCTTCTTATTTATTCAAATGATGGAATTTTATTGAGTTTTAAAAAATATATCCACTCATGAAGCCACATGACCTGCCTACTTCCAAAGGTATTAGTCTATATCAAAGTTATCTTTTTATAGGAAACTATGGATAATGGGAATAGAGGTAGGGCATTTTGGTACTAGGAGGAAGTGTGTGGGTCATTGCATAAGTGGATAACTATAATTTGGGGTGACATGATGATAATATATGTGGTACAAGGTCAGTGCCATGAGATTTGTTTGGGTTGTTGAGGAGTTCTTGGGCAGATATACAAGGAAAATCCTATATTATCTTTCAATGTGGAATATTTTTAAGTGGAGTAAATTTCATTTAAAAACCATATGACCATGTTGTTGATATGGAATCATTTATATTGTCTCTTACCTTGAGCACATGTGTAGGGATTTCACTAGAAGATCATGCCACATTTTTTAGTTCTAGCTATGTCACCTAGATTTCTACCATGAGAAGTTCAATAATATATGGGAGTTTTTGAAATGATTATGAATTTTTAGTGTCAATATCTACGCATGTTTCATTGACATCTTTTTTTGGTCAAATGTTCCTTGAAGAAATGATTTAAACGCTATAAAACAACTTTATATGGTTTATATGCTATCATATTTCATGTATTCCATGATTTAAAATGTTTCTTGGAGATAAAGAAAGTGTTTAATTTTAACTAAAGAAAACATGGGCTGGCCAAAATATAAAAATTCTATTAAATAGAGAAGTCAAACATATTCATGTATGTAGTAGCTGTAGGGTTAAAAATATGTATACCACATCACAAAGTATATTAGATGATGTATTATTAAATATTTTAAGTAGGATAAATTATTGGATTAATAATTTGGAGGAAAGATAAATATAGATTTGTTTACACAAGTATGAAGTCATGGTACTGTCATTCATAAAGGAATGTAAAGGTTTCTGTTTTTCTCAAGAGATATTATGGATGATATTACCTATAAATATCCTTAACACTACCATTTTATGTTCATCAACTTGAAAAGAAGTTCCAGACAAGAATTTTATAGAGAATTATCTCTATGTATTCATGAGATACTTAGAGGATTTTTACCACGATATACATATTTGACAAGAAAATTTTATGTGAAGGATGTTTCTGAATTAATATTATGAGAAAATATTATATAATAATTTTTTCTGATCATGATATAAGTATCATGTTCCACAATATATGAAAATTTTATTTGAGGATGTATTTGAAATGTCAATACCATGAACAACCATGTAATGAACATTTTTTTATGAGGATAATACCACATGAATAAAATTATGTGAAGTTCATGTAATAAACATAACATGTTTGAAGTAAGTTACATAAGTCAAAATTGAGTAGAAATACCAATAGAAATAGTTTGAATAAGAATTAAAAGTTATGAAAAATAATCACACATAATTGAGTTGAATTTAACACTTGAAGAAAAAGGTAAGGTATCAAGAAGGTGAAATTTAATGGTTTTGACCATTTGGGTTTGTTACATTGTGTGTTTTAGGTGATAGATTTGATGAGATAATGGTAATGGGAGGAATTACTGGAGTTAAATTTTAGTTGTACTGTAGTGCTCCAGTGTGGAGGCCTATGTTTCAATGTAAAGGGGGTGTTTGAGGCATGGAGAGATCAAATATGGTGTCAATACCTGTGAAGTGGAGTCTTTTTGCTTCTTCTTGAATTGTTATCACTATGAAATGGAGTAAGGATATGTCGTAGAGCTCTAAAGGATAATTTTTTTTAATTTCTATTGATTTCAAGGTCGTTACACCTTAGAGATGGGTTATGGGGCGGACTTGTTCTTCGGATCTAGAATTCCATGGCATGGTGGTTCCCTTGCACCATGGTTATTTCAATAATTTATAGGATCTATGATGTAGATTTTACCATGTTTATAAAATGTGATTTTTATCATCCCCATTACAGAATGGCCTTCTTAGTTTCACTGCGGAATCTTCTTTATATCATCATATTGTACGGTGGTATAGGGTGTTGCACTGTAGTCTTTTAATTTTCAAATTTCCTATAAATTTAAGAACCCCTTTGAACCCCATCATTATTCCTCCTTCTCTCTTGATTCATGGGAAATCCATGTGTTTTTTTGGGTGATTTTTCAGGCTCATTTCATCATATTTTAACCCCAGCCTTATAAGACCAATCCTTGGTGATTCTTGGAAAGTCCCCCTTCTTTATTTTTTGGTTTTCATTTGTTTCTTCATATGGAGAGATATGATATCAAGGGAATAATTTTTTTAGTGATTATTTGGTTATAAAATTATGTGGTATTGTGTTTTACTAGTTGTGTACCTTTCCGTGGTGTGGTTATAATTCATGGGAATCTCCTCTTTGTATTTACATTATGTAGTTAATTATAAAGGGATGATCAAGGTAAGAAATTTTAGTACAACAATTATATTTTTGTTCATATGTGATGTTATCATGATTATATTTCCTTTTATGTGGATATTAATATTTTTACTAATGAATATAATTAGTTGGAATTAATTAAATTTAAATTTAAGGGGGAGATATTGTCTGTTCTTTACTTTGTTTCATGATGTGGCTTTTCCATGATTGCATGAAAGACGTTGTTGGTTATGAAATTTTCTTGAAACCATGAATATGTTGATGTTTTTTTCTAAAATATATATGTGAAAATATCCTCAAATGAAAATGGTATATCTCCAATGATGGTAATTGAACTGACTATGTGTAAACATGCAATTAATGTGTTTCCCCTTTTTCTTGAGAAGTTGATTTGATGTGATGGTTTTCATGATGGAAGGACTTTATGTTGTGGTTGATTTTTGATTTTGACTTGTGGGTATATGGTGATGATGTGGTAAGTGTGGGTTTGATTCATAGATTGTTGATGAGGTATTTATTTAGCTTGGTATTTTCTATGTAGTTATGGAATGCTTGAAATGGTAAATTCTAGTAAATTAAATTGGGTTGGATAAAATGGGTTGTGGATAAAATTACATTAATGATGGATGGTAAATAAGATGATGATACTTAAATATAATGAGAAATTATGGTAATAAAAAAAGGTATTTGATAGATAATGTCTTGACATTAAATATGGAAAGATAACAAATGAATATGTGATTGGTTAGTAATTGATATGGTAAATGGGAACTATGAAAATGATGTGTGATTATGAGCTTGGTATGTGTGATTGGATGTACGTTTATTATTATGGAAATGATGTTGATGAGTTATAGTGGTGATATAGAGGTAGTAATAGTTGGGTGGTTTTGGTTGTGTGAATCCACGGGTTAGGCTTATGTATAACTATTACACTTTTTATTTTCCTTGTGATTTATATACATACTCCACCCAAGTTGTGCATTTAAACCAATGCTAAATGGTTTTCAATTTTGGGTATCTTCCCTAAACATCCAGGTTTTTGAGGTCATATGTATGGCTACCCACTCTTCCCTTCTCGCTCTATTTTAGGAGTTGTTATTACATACGGGATTTGGTGGTTTGCGTATATAGTGAACTATAACTAATGATTAATGAGTGAATGAGGTGTTTTATAGTGGGGGTCGTTCATGGTAGTAGTATAGAATAGTATGATTTCCTTTATGTTCATTATAACTTACAATTCTAGTCATATGGTTATGGGATTATAAAGTTGTGATGTAGTTATTGGAACAAATTAAGAGCTTAGGCTTTCCCATTATGATATGTCTAGTGATGGTATGAGGATTATGGATATGGAAGGGATGAGAGCACCAAGATGTGCGATTTTTTGGAATGAGAGTAGAAAATAAACGGGGAAGTAGTACTGGGTACCCATTTTAAATTTCATTTTTTTTATATTATTATATATGGATGCATTATTTGGTGAGTGAACCCTAGTGAGGCTGGGAACTAGTTGACCTAATAGGTTCTTGTTGATTCTTCTGTTTTTTACTGGGGAATTTGTTTGATCTTCTCACATTTACACAAGAGTCCTTGGGTATGACCTAACTAAGTATACATGTTATCCTAACCATTATATATATGTATGTATGTATGTATGTATGTATGCATGTATGTATGAGACCGATCCAAACATTTGTGTATTTTAGGGATTGGAGACCGGTCCAAACATTTAGGAGGGAGTTGGAGACCGATCCAAACATTTCTAGCTTAGATCTTGGAGCTATTGAGATGCTACATTAGGATTGTTGGATATGATTATTTAGGGATTGTATTCATATGAAATTAAGTTCATTTCATGATAATTGTGTATTTTTTTTTTTGGTTTGGTAGTTACTTATGATCCATTGGATTATATGGGTAATACATCCCACATTTGTGTTTTATACCCTCATTCTAGTCACGAATATGAGGATTATTGGAGGTGGTCCTTCGGGGTTACTCTCATCTTAATTGATTATCTATGAGGAGTTTCTTGTGGGGGAGGGAAATGATAAAGTGGTATCAGAGGTTTTGGATAAAATATAAGGTGGAGTTTTGTGTTAGGAATTAGGGAAGAATGTATTGGTTAGTAAGGAAATGGTGTTATCCAAACTTTGAATGTGATGACATAAAGGGATACCAGCTCGAACACATGATTTTAGGCCCCCCTATTTTCCAATAAAATAACCTTAAAAAATACAAATATATGAGGTAAATTTTTGTTGTTTGTTGGGTAGAGATCAAGAAATTATACATGCATCATACTATTTATTCTTATGATTTAGTGGGGTGAATTCAATAATTTAAATGAATTTAATTAAATTAGTTCAATGATATACACTACTAGTCTTAGAAAATCCTTATTTCCTTTCAGACATAGCCCCTAGATATCATCTCTATGTGGTTTAGGCTAATGAGGGTTATCAGGATAACCTGATCGACCACCAAAAGTTAGATTAGATAAGGATGGTGGGCTATGGAAGAGAATTTTGCATGCCTTTCACTTGAAAGATATGATAACTTATGGGGTTAGTGAATCTAATATAAAGATGTAGTGATGGTTGGGGGAGCTCAATATCACTTTAAATTTGATTCAATCTTGATTAAAGTGTTGTGTTCTTCTAGTTGTCTATCAATTTAGGGGTAAAATACATTGATAGTGGATGTTGTATCTAAGGGAGTTAAGAGAGGCATATGTTTCATGCGAAGGTTTCTAGAAATAATTTTCGGTGGAATTACTATCATTGATGATAAAGGCATGAAAGATGTTGGAGACTCTTTCTCTTAAATATGAGAGTATGATTATGTGAGACATTGGAATCAGGTTTAAAGACCTTTTTCATTTAACCTAGAGTTTTTTTTGGATGAGGAGTCCCATGTGTAGCATCTTGAGGAGGTGCTCTACCCATCTATCCAGTATGTGATTACTCCATTTATGTTGTCATAATATTTAGATGTGTTGAAGAAGGAAAGGGTTATTGTTCATATTCACTCAAAAGGAGGACTATCATGAGAGGGGAGAAAGTATGTTACTTTAAGGATTATATTTCTTAGTGATATATCTCTGACGCCAAGGCCTTTGAGGTTTTGATTAATG
Organism: Viscum album; assembly: GCA_963277665.1. Lineage (NCBI taxonomy): Eukaryota > Viridiplantae > Streptophyta > Magnoliopsida > Santalales > Viscaceae > Viscum > Viscum album. The sequence goes on along the minus strand of OY728163.1, from coordinate 372,035,812 downwards.
TTGAGTTATCCTCAATAGTTTTCTTTCTTATTTTCTAGGTACAGTAGCTACCATTATTTTATTGGGGCTCTATACTAGTTTTCAATGTCTTTGGGGGTCATGGTAATCACTAGTATCAGTGCCCAATAGTCCTTATAGATCGCTATGGTGGTGGAAGTCAGTTTTAGAATGAACCTTAGTAATATTTTCTGGTGAGTTCATATCAGCAGTACGAGTATCATTCTTATACTCTACCGAGAGAAGGTGGGTAGACAGGGGATGACCTTAGAATGTTCCTAGTATTTAGAGACCCTGACCTAATCATAGTTGTAAATCTAGTCAATAACAACAAGTCAGAGGATCTAGGCATGGATAGTTTCTTACTATGGAGATTCCAACACTACAGGGGCCGGATATCATCCATGATATGACTAACTTGTCATGTACCCTTATTTCTAAATTGTTTGATTTAGGAAACTCACACTCATTTATTAAACCAACCTTATTCCTTTCATTGATACTAGATGTAAAGTTTCTTCCCATTCCCCAAGTGTTGGTTATTCCAGTAAGTGTCTAGATTTTCTTATTTTATGTGCACTAGGGGTGTAGACTGATGATGGATCAACATAAGTCATGTGGGAATTTCTTATTATTATAGATATAATCATATAATGTCATACTCAACATGGATTGGTTGTATCCTATGTGTTTGGTTTTTTATTGTTTTATGAGGAGAGTTGTGTTCTTTAATGTGGATGGTCAGCATTTAGTTTTCATTGGTGAATAGGGTTACCAGATGGGAAGTATCCATATTCATACCTTTCTTTCCATGATGGCATAATTATCAGTGAAGTTGGTGGTTATTGAGATGGTGGAGACTCCCATAGTTTTCAAGGAATTTATTCATGTTTTTCTAGAGGAAGTTGAAAAACTACATCCTTGATGTGATGGTAATTTTGGGATATAATTTCAACCTGGTGTCTCTCTAATTTCAATAGATCCATATCTTATAACACGCTGAGTTGTGGGAGTTGAGATCAAATAGATGATTTAATGCAGAAGGTTTTCATTAGTTATAGTTTCTCTTCATGGTGGTTATATAGTTGTATTTAGTAAGAAGGAATATGTTAGTCAGAGGATGTATATAGACTATTGAAGAATAAATCATGTGACACTAATAAAAATAGGGCGTTTAACAATGATACTAAAAGGGATTTATCAGTGCTAATAATGTAAGTGATTTTAATGGTTTATCTTTAACAGCGCATGTAAAAAGAACTGATAATGGCCCCCTTTAATAGTGTTAAAAAAGAACCAATAAAAGGGTCCTTTATCATCACCTTTTTACCACTGATAAAGAGGGCCTTTATTAGTGTTTTTTTAGAGTTGATAAAGGCCCCTGTGATAAGGGTATAATTTTTTTTCATGCCACCACCCAACTTATATATATTTAAATTTTTTCACCCATCATGTGCCCCTACATCCAGAGAGTTTTTAAAATGAGACCTCCAGCTTATACACTAGCACCTTTTCCACTTCCTTATATTGTTTTGTTTTACATTTTATAATATATCTATATTTTTTTTTATATTTTTTTATATTTTTTTGTCCATATATTTCTATATTCTTTTATATATGTTTATATATGTAGTTAAATATATATTGTTTAAATACAAATATATATATATATATATTAGAATGGATATTAACACTAAAACCCTTAAAACACATAAAAATGTTCAGAAATGATGAATACCCTAAAACCCTTAAAATCATGAAACAACCATAACGTCTGAGTCATGTGTCCATTTCATCTCACAACTAGTCAAATTAAATCTCATTAAATGATATTTGATATGATATGTGGTATAAGATGAACATACACTCAAATTAGAATTTACAACTGTTTGAATTTTAAGAAATCAGGGTCGGTAACAAAAAAATTAGTTTTGGAGGCCTTTGGGTCCTTTTGGGGGTTATAAAATGTGAACTAATCTATTTGATCTTGACACTGGCCCATAATGGTATAGGGATTGTCCCATAATTTTATTTTATATGTGGTGGATCCCAAACAGATTCCCGAATCAAATGTTATGGTCATTTGAAGTTCGAGTTCAATTTTCGACTTTTTTTAAACTATAATATATTTTATTTCTTTGATTATCACACAATTTAAATATCATTTTATTTTATCTCGTTTCATAATATTCAATTTGAATGGTTGAGGAGCATAAACTGACTCTCAGAACAAATTTCATGATCTTTTTAGGTTTTTTAGGGTTTTTAGGAGTTTTAATGGTTTTCCACATTTGACGGACTTTCAAATGATCACAACTTCTAAATCTTGTGTCTGTTTTTCCTTTACCATATATCAAATCAAATATTGGAAAAATATCTATGCCTAAATGACTCATAATAACCCTCGATCACCTCTATTGAGGCAAAAAAATTTCAAAAGTTTCACAGATAAAGGGGTCCTTTATTAGCATCTTTTTACAAGTGCTGATAAAGGGTACCCTTTAACATTTCTTTTTTTGTCACTGTTAAAGACCCCATTTAACTGCACTTTTTCTAGCACTTAGAAAGGGGGGTTTTAACAGCACTTTTAGTGAGAACTGGATAAACCCACTTTTATAGTAGTGTGAGGATCAATAATCAATATGATATTCCAAGAATGAAAGATATTTTTGACCTATTATAATAATTTTACTTATTTTTTAAGATCTATTTGTGGTTTTGATATCACCAGTTGAGGGTAAAGTAGGAATATATCCAAAATACTTCCTTTTAGTGTGGATATGGACCCTTACAGTTTGTAGTTATGTTGTTCAAGGTCAGAAACATGTCAACAATGTTCATAGGAATAATGAAGTTGATATTTCATGAGTTCCTATAATAGTTAATAGTTGTGTTCATTGAATAAATTCTTATATACATGAGGTTCAAGGAGGGCTATTCCAAGCATCTAAGGATCATTATATAGACTCCCTAACCCCAATAAATCTATGGGAATTTGTATAAGTGTGATTTATAGTCATGGGAGGTGAATTTACTTGGAATTTTGGTCTCTCAAATATTTTATTAGTGGATCATTTTGAGGTTTAAATGTTTTTTTTCATGGGAAGTACCCCAAAATGTAGTGAAGGTTCACAGATTTCTTGGTATCACGAGCTATTAACGGTGGTATGTGTCCAAATTTTTGTAGGTTTCATACCCACTAAAATAATTAACTAGGAAAGACCATGTTTTTGTTTATACTGATCAATGTTAGGAATATTTTTACTACCATAAAAGTCAATTGGTTAGTACCTAATATCACTGTGATTCACCGTTTCATCTTCACCCTTACACCACTATGCTAAACTAGTTTTGTATTGAAAATTATAAAAAAAAATCACTTCATGTTTGATTCAATTATTTTGTATTTATTACTATTAAAAAATTCAATGTTACTTGTTTTGATAATTTCATTAAAGGTGGAGGTGATTTGGAGGACCCGTGAAAATGTTCAAGAAAAAATGGGTCAAACTATGCAGTATCCAAGCACAACAGTGGACTCAATTGCACACTACTACTATTTTGTGCATCCAAATTGGGTGATATTTTGTGGGATGGTCTTAAATTAAATGGGATACGTTTCATATTAAGAAACCCAAGCCTCATTCATTCATTTGTTGTCCCATCCAGACTGATCTTTCAAAGACACCAAAGTCAAAAAGTGAGTTCTCTATTTCTTCCATATCTTTAGATGTGATTTTCCAAATGGTGCCAAAAATTTGGTGAAAATGTTTAAGAGGTAGTTCTAAAACTTTTTAGTTTTTTCAAAATTGATATAAGACTCCCTGTCCATCGAAAACCATGTGAGAAGTGGTTTTTTGAAATTTGGGGGCCCAAAACCACCATCTACATTTCTTATAAATTTGTACCTTGGGATCCCCATTTGTATGTTCATCCACAAGGAAAAGCTTTGGTATTTTAGAGACACAAAGGACTCCAATCCTCATCCATGAAGTTTTTTATTCCTCTATCCTCATAAGGGGATCAATGAGGAAGGAAAACATCTACCTGATCCTCCTCCTCCTCTCGATGGTGAGCTAGATGGTGGACAATCATTTTGAGGGAGCTACACATACTTTGGAGGGAGTTTCGGCACATTTTATTCTAATGGTTTTGTGTAATTTGTGTGTTAAATATTTTAATTATGTATAATTTTTATGTGATTCTTCTCTGAATTTATTTATTTTGTTATAATTAAGTGAAACACTTTTTATTTCAACACCGATTGGGTTGAGATTTCAAGTGGGAATCTTGGGTTGTTCAGATTGAACAAGAAAAGAATCCTCTTTCTTTCTCACATACCTAAGATTTGAGTTTGTTTGGGTATCCCTTTTTCTCTATTTTAGAACCAAACCTTGACAACATGATTATTGTGTGAATGGTTTATTCTTTGAGCATCATTTTAAGAGGTTATAGGGAAGTTGAGATCTTGACAACCCTGAAACAAAGGATTACATAAAACCATATAAAAGTTTCAGAATAATGAACTATCCTAGATGTGTATTGAACATTAAATGATATTCTTATCTCATAATTCTAAAACACCACCTTTATTTAACAACTATTAAACTCTCATGTCATTTTCTTTGAACTGTTTTGAAAACCACCCCCTCTTTTGTTCCTTTTTATTAAAAATTCACCATATAAAACACAAATTCTCCTAGATAGATAACCTAGGGTATGACCTATACTATGAATAAACCTTAAAAACATAATAAATTTTATGTGTCGGGAAAACACGGACAAATTTTGGTGTCATTTCAGTGGGGTGTTTTGGTTTTTTGTGTTTGTTTTTTATAAGATTTTTTGTAATTTTTTTCAATATTTATTTGTTTTATATTATACCTTTACCTATATTTTTTTGTTCTGATTTCTTTCTTGTGTAGGTTATATTCATGAAGTGTTCTAATCTAGGATATTTACCACATTTTGAACCTGAATTAGAGATGATCCTTCGTCAGCGACACCGAGACACTAGGATAACTCTTTATAGTAGGACACACAAAATATTGAAACTCTTATCATTCCTTATTCTTATTTGGGAAAACATATTAAAAATGAACATAAATTGTATGAAATGGTGGAAAATAATCAAACACTAAAAGAACTAACCTCTCCTGATGTTGATATCCAACCCACATACATTCAATTATAAGGCTAGGCACCCAATTTTGAACTAAAATCTAGTATAATTCACGTATTTCCAAGGTTTCATGGACTTTCTGGAGAAGAAACACATAATAATTTAAAATAATTTAATATGGTATTTTGTATATTAAAACATACCATTGTGGATGAATAATAAGTAAAGGTAAGTTCATTCCTTTTTCCATTAGAATATACTACAAAAGGTTGGATTTACTATGTTAATTTGCCAATTAGAGGCTGGGTGGACATGAAACAACTTTTTAATGAAAAATATTTTCCATCCTCTAGAACCACAACAATAAGTAAATAAATATTTGGTATGAGGAAATCTCAAGGGGAAACACTTCATGAATATAGAGATAGATTAAAAAGGATTTTTTATGTTTCCCGCACAACTAAATAAGTGATCAACTTTTAATACAATATTTTTATGAATGTTTAATTCCTATTGATCAGAATATGATTGATGCTTCTGTGGGTGGTGTTATAGTTAATAAGACCCAAATTGACACAAGAACCCTAATTGAGAAAATGGCTCAGAACACTCAAATTTTTTTTTCAAGATCTAATATACCCATTTGAGGTGTCCATGAGGTGAAAAGTACTAAATTATAGAAGAAGGTAGGCATGAAGTTTGAAGAGGTAAGTACCCTTCTTCGAAAACATGCTCTTTACCAAGGGAAATACCAATCTCCTCCTCTCATCCACTATGTAATATGTTCTTCTGATACACATTATTCTGAATAATTCCCCTAACTAAGATAAAATTTTGAGTGTTGTTAAGAAATCTTTCTAGGACACCCCTATAACTAACACTTTAGGAAAGAACCTTACAGTCCATCCAACCTTGAGAGGAAATAAAACTAAGATTATATGGAAAGGGGTATTCAAAACAACCTCAATAACAATGGAACCAACCCTGCTAGATTAGTTATCCACCACCACCCAGAAATATCCAACCATCATAAAGGCCTTTCCAACCACCTCCTCTAAAACATGAGCCCAGTATAGAAGACATGATGAAAAAAATGTCTCCCAACAATCTCTAAATCCAATAAACCACCCAATCTCCCATACAATACCTAAAAACCCAATTAGTTCAACTAGCCACTCGGTGGAGGAAATCTAATGTCATGGATCGGGTAAACTACCCTCTCAACTACTTGACAGCCCTAAGGATAAGGGAGATGTTAGTTTCATCACCCTTAGGAGTGGAACTCATCTTAAATCCAAATGAAACCTCTAATACAGTCATCCCCTCCTGAGGAAACCACCATCACAACCACTATAAATGGTCCTAATGAGGTAAAACCTCATCATAAAAGAATCTTTGCCAGATGAGAGACTGTGTCTGTTGATGAGGCACCTTGCCTAACCATTATTCTCCCATTTCCACAAAAGGCCACCCAAACTAGGAAATAAAAGAAAACTGAACATGATAAAGAAAATATTAGAAACTTAAAAATAATTGTAGATTAACATTCCTTTGATTTATTCCATGAATCAAATTCTAATATACAACAAGTTTTTGAAGGATATTTGTACACACTAGAGGTGACTTTGAGGTGATGAGAAGGTAAGATTGTGGAGGAATGTCTCAGTATTGATAGAGCCATCACTTCCCACCAAATTAAATGATCCTAGATCATTCTCAATTCCTTTCACCATAAGGTTTGTTACTTTAACAATGCTATTCTTGATCTGGGTGCTTCTATAAATGTGATCCCTTACTCTATTTTATTCATTTCAGGCCAAGGAACTAAAGCCCACAAGAATTGTTGTTCAACTAGAAAACTGGAGTATTGTACACACCTATTATGTTTTAGAGGATGTTATTTTGAGGGTAAAAAATTTAATATTTCTTGCTAATTTTTATGTGCTATAAATGGAAGATGATATGACGAATGGACATACCCCAATTATATTGGGGTTACCTTTCTTAAAAACCACAAAAACCATAATTAATGTCTACAATGTTACATTATCTATGGAGTTTGGTGGAGACATTTTCCACTTCCACATACTTGATTCCACGAGTCACCCCTCATAAGAACATTAATCTCTCTATGTTAACTATATAGATGTACTCCCTTCCCCTAAAACACTTATTTTCATTCCCTTGGTCCCCTTTCTAAGTTTTTATCATTTATTAAAATACTAGTAAATGAATCATGCATAGAATGTAGTAACAGTTTTGAAAATTGTCATGCATGTTTATTAATTGATGATTTCTTGAACACTAAGGATCATATGACAATAAATGATACTTCTAAGCTTTTAAAATCTCATTCCTCATCTAAGGATAATACCATTAAGAAGTTAAATGAAATTAGTATCCTCTCACATTCACAAACACTCCCATCAATCCAAAATCTCCCTAAACTAGAACTAAAACAATTGCCTCAAGATTTAAAATATTCCTATCTTGAGAATGGAAATAAGCTTACTATAATCATTTATAGTTCACTCCCTCAAGAGCATGAATTGTGAATACTTGAAATTTTGAGGGAGTATTAACAAGATTTTTGATGGACACTTTCAAACATTCCTGGAATTATCCCATCAATCTATACACATTATCTATTTTTAAATGATGAGGCTAAACCAGTGAGGAAGGCACAACGATGACTGAAACCAAACCTATTAGATGTGGTTAAAAAGGAGGTATCAAAATTATTGTCTACTGGAATTATTTAACCTATATATGATAGCCAATGGGCTAGTCTAGTACAAGTGGTTCAAAAAAACTAGTTTAATGGTAATTAAAAATGAAAACAATGATTGTTTCCAAACCATGTGAAGAATAGTTGGTGTGTTAGTATAGACTATCACCAACAAAACCAACACACTAGAAAGGAACATTTCCCATTTTTCGTTTATTGACCAAATTCTAGAGAGGATATCAGGGAAGTCCCATTACTATCTTCTTGACGGGTATTCTAGATACTTTCAGATCCATGTTTCCCCCAAGAATTAGGAAAATAAAACCTTCACTTGCCCCTTTGTAAAATTTTCATATATGAGGATGACATTTTCTCTATGCAATTCTATGGGTACTTTCTAGTGATGCATGGTTATTATTTTTTAGATTACCTAGTGAATTACATGTAAGTATGCATGTATAATTTCACAATATATGGTTCCTCTTTTAATGAATGTTTGAGTATTTTAGGTTTAGTTCTAAGTCGCTGTATTGAAAATAATATCGTATTAAATTATGAGAAATGTCATTTCATGTTGAGACAAGGTATAGTATTGGGACATGTCATTTTGGGGGATGTTATCCAAGAAGATAAATTAAAAGTGGATGTTATTTATTCCCTACCATTCCTAAAACAATGTGTGGGATGTTAGGTCTTTCTTAGTTCATGATGGATTTTACCATCATTCCATTCGTGACTTTAGTAAGATTTCACTCCCCCACTTTTGATTTTGCAAAAAATAAAAGGAATTTGTTTTTGATAAGAAATGTGAGGAATTTTTTATTAAGTTAAAATGAAGTCTCACATCACCCCCGGTAATCCAACCACCTCGGTGGGATTTACCATTTGAGCTCATGTGTGATGCCTCTAACTATGCAGTGGGGCAGTCTTATCATAAAGGTTTGATTAAGCTCCACATGTCATTGCCTATGACTCACGTACAACAGACCATTCCCAAGAAAACTAAAATAAAACTGAAAAATAATATATTTCCATTATTTGTTTGTTGGATAAATTCATGTTATACCTTTTAAGGTCCAAAGTCATTGTGTTCTCAGAACATGAATCCCTATGATATCTCCTGAAGAAACCAGAAGCCAAACCATGTCTCATTTGCTGGATCCTCCTTCATTAGGAATTCAATCTTGAAAATAGGGATAAAAAAGGAGTAGAGAATGTGGTGGCTGACCATATCAGTAGGATCCACCCATCCTCAAACATTGACTCATCCAATTGTATTCCAATAAATGACATGTTTCCAAATGATAAATTTTACTGAGTGCAATATGTTATTCCTTGGTATAATGAAATTTTAAAGTATTTGGTAGCATCCTAAATTATTGCTAATTAAAAAAAAACAAGTTGGTAATCTCAAACATTACTCTTTTTGGTATATATTGGATGACCCCTACCTTAGGATCACATGTAGTGATCAAGTCCTCATGGGTTGTGTTTTCGATAGCGATTTGCAGTCTATCCTTAGTTTTTTCCACACTATTTCTTATGGGGGAAACTTTAGTCCCCAATGGACTACTTTAAAAGTCCTTGATTCTAGTATCTTTTGGCCAACAATATTTTTGGATGCCCATGATTTCTATAAATCTTATCCTCACTGTCAAATAATGGGGAATGTCTATAAAAGAAATGAAATACCATATCAACCCTTTCTCTTCCATGACATTTTTTTGGGGCATTGAATTTATAGGACCCTTCTCCAATTAATTTAGGAACATGTACATTCTTCTGGAAGTTGATTATGTGTCAAAATGGGTAGAAGCACGCACCACAAGGATTGATGATTCCAATATTATTGTGGAATTTTTTAGAACCCATTTTTTTTTAAATTTTGGATTACCTAGATTAATCATCATTGACCAAGGTTATCAATTATAAAATCAAAAAATGAAATCTCTTTTTTGTCAGTATGGGGTTGGGCATCGAGTGTCTACTGGTTATCACCCACAAACCAAAGATAAATCCATGGTTTTGAATAGATAGGTAAAACAATTCTTTAAAAACTGGTTCAACCTAATAGAAAAGATTAGAGTATTAGACTCGATGATTCATTATGGGATTATCATAATTCATTTAAAACTCTCATTGGAGTGTCACCATATAGGATTTTGTTTGGAAAGAGTTGTCATCTCCCTATTGAGATAGATAACCAAGCCTACTAAGCCATTAAAAAATGAAATTCTAGTATTTATGGTATAAGTTCTTAAAGTAAGTTATAGATTCATGATCTAGAGGAAATGAGAAGAGATTAATATGAGAACTCCTGAATTTATAAGGAGCTAACCATGGATTCCCATGACTAGATCATCCTTCATTGTCAATCCCACATAGGGAGGAAGGTCCTCTTTTACAATGCAAGGCTGAAGTTTCATCCAGTTAAGCTTCCTTCCTGATAGTTTGGCCCATGAACTATTACTAATTTTTATCCATTTGGCATTGTTCTGGTAAAAAATTAAGAAATAAATCAAGCCTTAACTATTAATGCACATCGACTTAAGCAATTCCACGAAGCCCTTCCGGAGTTCCTGATGGAGAAAATCCAAGTACAAAAAGAATCCAATAAATAACAATCACCTTGTTTTATCCTTAATTCCCACATTATATTTTATTACAATGAGGACACTACACACTCTAGGTGTAGTGGGATGGGTATATTTCTGGGTTATTTAGGAATTTTCATCATCTTTCTTCTTTTTATATTTTTGGATTGCTAGATTGTATTGTCACTTACTCCCCCCACTTTCTCTCCCCTCTCACTTTTATGCCGAAATGTTAATTTTTGATGCCCAATTTATCATGGAAAATTATGTCCACTTAATCATGGAAGTTATTGAAAATTCCTGAGGAATTTCTCTATTTCATGTTGTTTTAAAATTCAAAAAAAATCTGATGAAATGATAATTTCAGCAAGAATTCAATACTATAGTGTGACTTTCTATTGAAATTTGGTTGTTTTTATGATATAAATGGTTGTATAATTTTTAAACCTTTGAGAATAATGTTACACTTTATGTGAATAGTTTAAGGGAAAATTGTTTCAATTAATCTCTCTACAAATATTTTCACCAAACCATGAAGTGTGAAATTTTATTACTTAATAGATTGTAAATAAAATTTAGGTTAATTTTTCTTTACCTTCCAAAATGATTTTTACATATGTTCATTCCTTATCCGATCTATTTCATTATTGTACCAAATTGACCAGTGTGTGTGTACCTGTTATATAACCATTGCATGCCCTAAAAACCCCAAAAAACAAATAAAAGTTGAGTGGAGTGATGAAATGTACAACATATGGGGATATCTAGGTTGAGATATTATGATTTTATGTCTAGGAATGGTTAAGTGAGTGGGTCTTGAAGTTTTATTACTAAGGATGTAGGGCAGGTCCGGTGGATAGGATCATGTAAGTATACAATTTTAGAAATAAATTATATTTACTAGATAGAAAGTGGAAAGAATAGAATGAAATATATTTCACATACACACATGAATAATTAGTGACATGATTTACTTTTGAATTATTTTATTCTATTGGTATCATGAATCTCTTGGAATTTCATTCTGATACAATTTTTGAGACGTCTTTTTCCATGATCACTAAGAATAAATCCTTGGTTTGATTTTTTCTTTGATCACATTTCTATCATGAATTAAATTTTCATTGAATGCTAAATCTTTATGATGTTGGAAATATATACATGCATAATTTTTGGAAATATGGCTTTTCCCAGGAGTGAAAATGTTTAGTTGTGGGGGTGTGATCGCATTGCGATTCACTATTTCATTTTCACCCTTACACCACTGTGCTAACCTATTTTTTTATTGAAAATTATAAAAATAATAACAAATTTCACTTCATGTTTAATTATATTATTTTGTTTTTGTCACTATTAAAATTGTAAATGTTACTTGTTTTGATAATTTCATTGAAGGTGTAGGTGATTTAGAGGGTCCATGATGAAGTTCAAGAAAAATGGGCCAAATGCGTAGGATCCAAGCACACTAGTGGACTCAACCGCCCACTGCTACTAAAATATGCATCCAAAAGAGATTATATTTAGTGTTATAGTCCTAAATTAATTTTTTTACATTTTATATGAAGAAATCCAAGCCTCATTCAATCATATAGTGGCCCATCTAGAGTGATATGTATAAGAAACTAAATCTGTTTGAATTCAAAAAAGTGGGTTCTGCATTTCATCCATATCTCTAGATTTTATTGTCCAAATGGTTCCATAATTTTGATTGAGATATTTAGGAGGTGGGGATACAAGTTTTTAGTTATTTAAAAAGTGATATTATACTTTATGACCATCTAAAACCATGAACCAAGTTGTTTTTCAAAATTAATTTTCCCAAAAAACACCTTCCATATTCACTAAAAATTGGAACATTGGGATCCCCATATGTAAGTTCGTACAAGAGGAAAAGATCTGGTATTTTCAATACCTAAATGAGTCATCTCCTCATCCAAGAAGTTTTTGAGGCCCCTATCCTCATAGGGGGTCAAGTATGATGGTGAAGCTCCACCTGAGACTCCTCCTTCTCTCGATGGCAAGCTAAACATTGGACGATCAGTTCGAGGGATCTACACATACTTGTGGGGGAGTTCCAAAACTATTTATTCTACTGGTTTTTTTTTAATTTTTATTTTAAATATTTTACTTTTTTTTAATTTTGATGTGATTCTCCTATGAATATATTTATTTTGTTATAATTAATTGAAGCAGTTTTTATTTCCACACCGATTGGGTTCAGATTTCAACTGAGGATCTTGGGTTGTTTTGATTGGACAAGACAAGAATTATCTTTCTATCACACATACATAATATTCCAGTATGATTTGGTATCCCTTTTTCTATTTTTTATAACCAAACCTTGACAACACATTTTTTTTGCCAAGGGGTGATTCATTGACCAACATTTTAAGAGGCAAGAGGGAAGTTGAGATCTTGAAAACCCCCAACCAAAGGATTAAATTAAACCATATAAAGTTTTAAGAATAATGAACTATCCCAGATGTTTAGTGAACCTGAAATGATATCCTTCTCTAATAATTCTAAAATACCACCTTTATTGATCAACTTTTAAACTCTTTAAATCAATTCATTTTCTTAAAACTGTTTTCAAAACCACCCCACTATTCTGTTTCTTTTTACTAAAAATTCACACTAAGAACCACAAATGATCCTTGATATATGTCCTAGGGTCTTCCATATACTATAAATAAACCTTAAAACATAATCAATTTTATGTGTCATGACAATGCATTCAGTACCCTGTTTCTTTGGTTGCCTGAGGTGGGGATGATGTTTTCGGTGTTTTATGATGCTTCTAGTTTGGGTTTGGTTTGAATATTGATGCATAAGAGGGAATAATATCCCATGGGTAAAAATATTTTTACCTTCATGAGTTTAACTATACCACCCACGATCTATAGTTAGAGACAGTGGTGTTTTACTTGATGTTGTGGTGACATTACCTGATCAGAGAATTTTTTAGGGTCTTCATTGATCATAAGAGTTTGAGATATATTTCTCTTTGTGCGATAAGAATTTGTGGCAATATAGGTGGATTGTTTTTTCTAGGATTATGACTTTGAGATATCCTATATCTCAATGAAATTGAATTTTCTGTCTAACTCACTAATCAGGTAGTTGAAAAAGGATAATGTTCATGAGTATGGGGATGTTTAGAGGGTAATAGAGAAGTTTGGAGTGATGCACCTTCAAACCAGAGTAGTTGATTATGGAGGTTTATTATTAAAAATAACATTGAATTATTCTTTGATATAGTCGGTGGAGGAGTCTTAGTGGGGAAACCTAGATGTGGAAATGATGCTGGATTGATTCATTTAGGGTGATTCCCTTGAAGTATGGTTAGATGAAGACCAAAATCGATTTATTTTTCAGAGGATGTCCATACAGATGTCGATTCATGAGGGATTACTTCTTAAGTTTTAAAAATAAACTTTATTCATGCACCTATGAGTATCCAATAGGTTCTATAGTCTATGTATGCATTTTTGTTGGCCCAAGATAAAATGTCCAGCAAACAAGTTCATGACCCAGTGACTAGTTTTCCAAAAGTTGAAGGTAGAACATTATATTACTAGTGGGTTTTTGGGATCCTTTGGATATCCTTGAGTTGAAGTGGAAATAAATATCAATAGGTTTCATAATATGATTACCTTGGGATTAGGAGGTATGTTTCATGAACCATCCTTAGTACCCTAGTAACCCAATAACTAAGCCAGATCTGACATGCTCAGAAGGTCGTTCCTGATCTCCATGGGTCGGTGAATAGCACCTTGAATCATGGAAAAGGTAAGTGGGAAATATTTTTCCCCAAAAATGTATAATTAAAAGAAAAAAGACATTATTAATACAAAATAAACTCCATTGGTAGTGATGTATCAGAAGTTAAACAAGAATAAAATCCCAAAGTACTACAAAAAAGTACCAAAAAAGGAAAAATTCCTATGTTCCATCAGACGCAACTCACCATGTCCACAGATTAATAGCTAGAACCACCTCCAAGTGGTTCTTTTCCCCTGCATGATCCTAAAAGGATATTATCTACAAACACCCAAATGCACAAGTAGAGAGTGAGCTAAAAAATCCCCATAGGGTCTCACCATGAATTCCATAACAGATGCTAATATTAAATTAACCAAGGAAAATACTTTCAATTTAAAAAAAACAGGTTTGGCATTTAAAAGAGCATAAATGAAACAATGCATGCTTTACATTTCAAATTATGGAAATACATTTAAAAAAATCATCAGATTTTAACTGATGGAATATTTCTAAAATAATGGAACTTTTCACAAATAGATTAAATAAACAATTTTATATAAAATATATTATATAAATTTTAAGGAATTTAAAACAGTTTACAATAATGACATATATTCATTCCAAATACAAAAAAGTGAGAAAATGGCCATATGACTAGGAAGGTATGATAGTTCTAGGATATAGGGAATCCACACTCATGGTGATATAAATAATATCTACATACACCCCTTTGATCTCAGGCCAAAGAGGGCTCACAATCATCACCTAAGTGATGTGATGTGATGATATTATGTTTTGGAACATTGTAAATCGTGAAGTGTCATCCAAATAACCCACTAATTACCTAAATCTTGAATGTAATCTAGTAACAAAACATCTATCGAAAATTTATTTTTATAAGTCTTAAAATACAATTAAATCCCATTCTCCATTTCAAATATTCCAATTTTCCATTTAAAAAACCAAATTAGTTTTTAATCAAAACATGCCTTTTCAACAAGATAAAACCATAAGGTTTCTATCGAAACCATTTTTAAGTCATCTTCACAATTCGGGATTTAAAATCAATTAAAAATTTAATTTCACAATCCATTATCACAATTTAAATTCAACAATATAATTTTTCACAAAATCCATCAATTTCACAATAAACCCCAAATTCAATAAAAATTGGGTTTTTCCTAAAATCCATCAATTTCAAAATAAACCCCAATTCAATAGAATTGTGGTATTTCATAAATTTTCCATCAAATACATTTCCACAATTAAATTAAATAATAGAATTGTGTTTTTAATAAATTTTCCATCAAATCTATTTCCAATATAAAATTCAAAAATTTAGTTGAAAAAAATTCACCAAGCCCACAATTTAAATTAGACAATTTAAATTTTCACAATTTTCTATAAACACGCCCCAATTTAATTGAGTTTCGGGTTTCCCAAAATCATTCAAAAACCCTTTTTAAAATCAATTGTAAGCCATTTAATTAAAATAAATAAATTTTATTTAATCCAAATACTTTATATTAAATAAATAAATTTATGGTTAACAAAAATTGGGCATCATAATGGAACCACCTACCTCGGGATCAAAAAATCTCAAATCACAATGTTGTAAATTGAAAACTCCAGTAGAGTATAATGGAATCAAGGATCTATGAATAAAACCTATGTTCATATCCAAAATAGTTGTAATTATATCCAAAAATCAACATGGGGATCCATGGAACCCTAGGTATGATAAGAGAGACCGCGAGATACTGAGATTGGGAAGAGGAAACCTATCGGGTGAAGATTGAAGGGTATTCCTCAAGATTTTAATCACTTTAGGGAGGGATATGTGTGGAAAATAACTCTTCTTAGGATCTATAACGAAGGTATAAATATCTTCTAGTCATACCCGTCCATTGGGGCCCTAAAAGGGAGGTTCGATAATTTTTAATCAAAATTAAAATTAGTCAAAAACCCATCCACACGGCTTCCTGGGCATAGGTGCATTGTTTAGGAAAACCATTTGAAAGTAATGCACCTATTTTAAATGGATAAAATGTGTTACCTAGTAGGGAACATGGTTTTTAAATCATGTGACAACTGTGCAAAATCCCACTGCATTGGGTTGCATAGTTTTCTCTAATAGGGAGCACAGTTTTGGAAAACTGTGCACCAACCATGCACTAGCCCAGAAATTTCAAAAAACATAAATAATTCACTCAAAGAAACCCCTTACATAGCCCAACCAAAAAATGATCAAAATTGGGGTTAGGAATATGTGAAAAAAATAACATGATGTTAAAACCACCCCACCACAAAAACTTTCTATCCCCATAAATCCTACCAAGAATATTCCATGTCAAAAAGATAAGGCCACTAATCATTCATCAGTGCCTCCATCTCCAAAATCTCATGAGAATCAGAACCATGATGTCATATCACATGAACCAAAGTTAATGTTTTCCCATAAAGTACCTCAGTTTCATATTCAACTATCTTGTCTGGTCATTCAGTCAAAGATAAATCAAGATCAATCTCATGATCACTCCAGATCAGTACATGAGATGAATTAGATAGATACTTTTGAAGCTAAGATACATGGAACACATTATGTAACAACGTCAGCTACAGTGCAAGTGATAAACTGTAAGAGTTTCTTCCCACGAGCTAAACAAAAAAAAAGGTCCTACAAAATGAATACTAAGTTTCCTTTACCACCCAAGCCATAGATGACCCAACTGAGGTGAAACTTTTAAGAACACTTGGTCATGAATTGAGAATTTCAAAGGTCTACAATGAAGATCAACATAAGACTTATATCAACCATGTGGCACCACAATTCTCTAAAGAATAAAATGGATCTTTTTTTCATCTGTTAAATGAAACTCTGTCCATCCAAGGAACGTTTACCAATCTCCAACCAACATAGTGGAGATTTACATGGTTGTCCATATAATGCCTCAAAAGAATCCATTCTGATCAAAAATAGTAACTATTATTGTAAGAAAACTCAACCATCCTCAAGTGATCATCCAAACCTCCACCAAAGTCAATAACACAAGTGTGAATAATATCCTCAAGAATATGTACAGATCTTTCTATATGGACATCTAACTATGGATGGTATGTTGTACTCAAAAGGATTTGAGATCCTAGTGCCTCCTAAAGGCCCCTCCAAAAGTGAGAAGTGAACAAAGGATCCCTATCAGAAACTATAGCAGATGGAACTCCATGAAACCGAACAACCTCTTTTACATAGAGATTTCCTAACTCCTCAACTATTGTTGTATCAAGAATAGGTATAAAGATTTCCAACTTATTCAACCTATCGCCATATCACATTCTTATTTCTCTAGGTATGTGGAAACCTAACCTGAAATTCTATAGAGATCTCATACCACATTCAATTAGGGACTAGATGTGGCTAAAGAAAACCCAAATGTTTCTGGTGCTCGGCCTTAACCTATTGGTAGGTATAATAATGACAAAGAAACTCAGCAGTGTCCCATATCATACCTAGCCACCATAACTACCATTACATTTCATAGAACATATTCATGGATACTGGGTGCACTTCCCACTAAGAACTATGGAAATTATCCATTATAGAATTCCTTACTGAATACGGTACCACAAAATAGTTCTAAAAGCATAGAATTCCCTATAGGACAATGACCAATCAAGCATGGTCTTTCCACCATTAAGATAGTATCTAATTCTATATAACTCATCATAAAGTTGTTGTTCTAAAAGAATCAATTTGAGAAGAGTGTATGTTAACTGAACACTGGCCAAGGAAACCCCATCCCCTAATTCTCGGACTCCAATATGATACATTGAAAAGAGATCCCTCATGATCCACAATTCCAATGATTCTTTCACTTCCTGGTTCATAATTTTATTGATCAAAGAATCTATAATGGAATTCCATTTCCCTGGGGTATAGGCAATGTCAAAATTGAAAGACTGTAGGTATTACACCCAATACCTCAAGTGGAGATTCATATATTTTTTATATAAGACATAAATCATACTCTTGTGGTATGAAAACATGGTAAATATTTCTCTATAAATTTAATTCCATCAACTCTTAATCACATGCATCATAGCTACATGTTCGAGGTCATGAGTTAGATAATTCTTCTCATGCAGCCTAAGCTGATGAGATCCATAAGCAATGACATGATTATCCTCCATAACAACATATCCCAAGACTAAACCCGATGCATCACCAATGACCACAGAGTCCTACCCAGCCTCTGGAAGATTCAACACTGGGATAGTAGTTAAAAGACATTTCATCTTAAGAAAATAATTCTAACATATTTCCTCCCAAGAAAACATTACCCCCTTCTAAGTGAGTTCCATCATCAAAGAATCCAACTTTAAGAAGTCCTTAAGAAACTAGTGATAATATTGAGATAATCCTAAGAAGCTCAGAATCTTGAATACATTTTGTGGTTTCTGTCATGTCATAACAGACTTCACCTTTTGAAGATCAACTGATATACCCTGTTCAGACACCACATGTCCGAATAACATCCAATCCCGAATCCAAAAATAAAATCTTGATGGCTTGGAATAAATTTAGTGATTTCTCATAAAACTTTGAACTATTATTAAATGATTCACATGATCCTACATGGTTTTAGAGTAAATTAGGATGTTATCCCCAAATAATTCCATGAAGGTATCAAGATTCTCAAGGAAAATCCAGTTCATCAAAGTCCTGAAAATTGTAGGAGCATTAGTTAGACCAAAGGTCATGACAAGGTACTCATAATGACCATACCTTCTTCGAAAAGAATTTCTAAATATCAAATTATTTTATCCTCAACCGATGATATCCAAAATGAAGATAAATCTTTGAGAACTATTTAACCCCTTTTAACTAATCAAATGGATCCTCAATCCATGGTAACAAATATATTTTCTTTATTGTAACTTGATTGAGCTTTCAGCAATCAAAACATAGGAAAGTGAACCATCATCCTTCTTATAAAATAGATTTGGCACTACCCAAGGTGACATGCTCGGGCATATAAAGCCTTTATCAAGAATATCATTCAATCGGTACATCGGATCTTTTATTTTAACTAGATCCATGTGGTAAGAGGAAATAGTAACTGGTTAAGTATCATTCCTTAAGTCAATATAAAACCCAACCTCCCTTACTAGGGGAAAATGATATATGTCATAAGAAAAAACGTCAAGAAACTCAATGACCATTAGAGGGAGATCAACGTTCAAATATTCCTTCTCTAGATCAAAGTTAAACACAAATATCAGTTTCCCCAACTTCGGATAAAAAGATCTGTCCCTACTCGACCTTGGGTACCATTATCCTTAAAAAGACATGGCACAGACCACTAGGTGTAGTAAAGGAGACTAATCGAAGATAACAATCAATTTGGGATTTATTGGAAATGAGCCAATCCATCCTGAAAAAGATGTTAAGAGGATTCATATAGAGAACCAGAAAACTCCAAGAAAGCTTGACATCTGAGAGAGAGAAAACACAAGCAAGATAATGAAGACCCTTTTCTCCCTTCATACCAAGGGGTGTAGAAATATCCATTGAACAGGATAAAATATCCATAGGAAGATTTAGAATATTAGAAATATGGGTTGAAATAAATAAATGAGATACAACAATATGAAATACAACATTTACTAATGATAAAGCTATAGTAATGGTACCTTTCACGTTCATTGGACCTATATCCACTTCCTATGGAGACTCTTGCACTACATGAAGAAGCTTTGTTTTAGATGCCTATGGTTGGAACCCATTTACACATTAAGCATCTGATTGCACCATAGTTTTAGAAGGTTTTGATGATCTTATTCCACTATAGAGAGTTTAATAAACATGGAAGAATATCTTCAAATGACTCGTGAATCTACCAGAGAAATAGTTTTGGGTTTGTCTGTGAAAACCTTCTTTGAATTTCCTAGATTTCCACACTAGTAACAAACTAAAGGAACTCTTACAATTAGTTCATGAGGTCTAGAATGACCTAGCTTTCAACAACCACCATGAGAATCATCACACCTCTTCATTACCATAGATGAGTGCACACTGCCACTGGGAGAGAAAGAAACTCTCAAAAACCCTAACTTTCTAGCCATGTCAATCTAAAGCATCAGCGCTCTATCCAATACATTATCATAAGAAGGTATCTTCAGTAAGAAAAATTGAGAACAAATATCCTGAAAAAGTCTCCACTCAATCCTTTGAGCATTCATCTTCTCATTCGATACTATATTAGGTGCAAAATTCATGAGCTCATAAAATTGGATTGCATACTTTATCACAGTTCTGTCAGCCTTACCAAGTTTAAAAAACTCCTTGAATTTTTCCAAAAGCATCAACTCTAGATAGAAATAGTCATTGAAAAGGACCTTTAAGTCTTTCTACTATAATATCTCATGCTTCGTTGTTGTCACCATCATATCCCACCATCTCTTGTTCAGTCCTTCCAGTATGAAGGTCACATAATTTACCTTAATTTCATTGGTTGTGTCCAAAAACACAAAACAATGCTCCATTCTTCTCAACCACTACTCATCCTCTTGAGAATCATTTGATCCTTTAAACTGTTAGGGCTTCTGGCGAACACTACCACAAAATAGGCCTTTAATAGTGCCAGAAATGGCCTTCACCAGCGCTAGAAAACCACTGACTACATGAGAGAGGTTAAAATCCCAAGTCTTTTATTAGTGCTGAAATGAATGGTTCCTTTATCAGTACTAAAAAAAGAACTAATAAATGGAACCTTTATCAATGCTTTTAAAATTGGTGATAAAGGAACCATTTATTGGTGAATTTATTTAGCACCGCTAAGGAACCATTTATCAGTTCTTATAAATTTGTTGATAAAGGGTCTTTTATCATTTCTTGTTAAAAAACTAATAAAATATACCTTTATTATCACTCATAAAAGAACTAATAAAGGGCCTTACTGTAGTGTTCTACAACAACACACTACAACACCACTGCACTATGTTGTAATAGCACACTGTAGCACCAGAAACACACTAGATATCAACAAAAACTAGTGACAGTATAGGATTTAAATGATATGAAATTAACAACAGAAAAACAAGAAAAAAATACTATATTATAGACATTTAAAACATTGGTTTATACAATTACATATATACAAATTATTATATACATTAAAAAACATAAATATTTTTGTATCTTTTAATCCTCAACCGACTCACACTATTTACAAACAAACCACCCTTTCTAAAAAAAATAACACGCCTATATAATAAAACAATTCCTATGTTAGTAATAATTGTAAGCAATAAATTAATAGAAAGTTTGAATTTTACTAGAATTGGTGTCATTTTAAACTGCAAACACTCACTTTTAACTCATTTTGTCACATGGAATATCATTTTTATGTGAAATAGATTCCTACATGTCAAAAATTACCAATTAATCATTTTTCTAAATTATTAAGAAAATCATAGCGTGTTTGATTAGTTTTCATTGAGTGACATTTTTTAACAAAAATATCAATTTTAAACTAATAACGGACACATTGAGTCATACTGGGGAACATCATTTATCATATTGAGGTGAAGATGATTCATAAACATCAAATATTACATATGGATCATTTATTTAAAGTATCAAAAAAAATAAGAATGTCTTTCCTTAGTTTTGAGTAGGACAGATGTCCATTTTACTAAAATTGGTGACTATTTTAAAACAAATACACACTTTGAGTCATACTGGACACACTATGTGTCATATTGAGGTTAAACTGATTTCAACATGTATCAAATGACTTTTGGGTTGTTTTTATAATGTATCAAAATAATCTAAATGTGTTTTCTCAGTTTTGAGTACGCCGATTGTCTTTTTTACCCGAATGTCATTTTAAATTGGAAACATGCACCTTTGACTCATTACAAACACATAATGTATGAGTTTTACATGAAAATGATTCCTAAATGAAAAAAAATACTTATGAATCATTTTCTTAAATTATCAGTAAAATTTGAGTGAATTTGATTGGTTTTCAGTGGGTGAAACTTTTTGAACTAAAATATCAATTTTAAACTGATAACGGACTCTTTGAGTCATACTAGGAACATAGTGTGCTGTATTGAGGTTAGACTGATTCATACATGTCACAAATGACTTATTTATTGTGTTTGTAAAGTATCAAAACAATCTGAATGTTTTTGCACTATTTTGAGTAGGACAAGTGTCCATTTTACTAAAATTGATGTTAATTTTAAATAAAAAGATGCACTTTGAGTCTAAAGGTCACACCGTGCATCATATTGAGGTATGGTTGATTAAAACACATCTTAAATTACTTTTGGATCACTTTCCTAAATTATCAAAATAATTTTAATGCACTTTCTCGATTTTGAGTGTGTCAGTTGCCTTTTTTACCAGAATGTCATTTTAAACTAGAAACACACACTTTTGACTCACTCTTATGACATCATGTATCAGTTTGATATGAAACAAATTATTAAATGTCAAAAATTAATTATTAATCTTTTTTCTAAATTATCAAGAAAATTTGAGCATTTTTTATCATTTTTCAGTGGGTGACACTTTTTGAATGAAAATATCAATTTTAAACTGATAATAGACATTTTGAGTCATACCGGGCACATCGTGTATCTGATTGAGGTAAATATGATTCCTACATGTCAAAAATAACTCATGGATCATTTTCATGAAGTATCAAAACAATATAATTGTGTTTTATTATTTTTGAGTAGTATAGGTGCCCATTTTACTAAAATTGATGCAAATTTTAAATAAAAAGACACACTTTGAGTCATACCGATCACACCATGTGTCAGATTGTGGTGTGGATAATTACAACATGTTTTTAATAACTTTTGGATCATTTTAATAAATTATCCAAACAATATGAATGTGTTTTCTTGGTTTTTAGTATGTCAGTTGTCTTTTTTTCAAGAATGTCATTTTAAACTAGAAACATAAATTTTTGACTCATTACGATCACATCGTGTATTGGTTTGACGTGAAATGGATTCTCACATGTCAAAAAGGACATATTAATAATTTTCCAAAATTATCAATAAAATCTGAGTGCATTTGATTGGTTTTTAGTGAGTGAAACCTTTTGAACTAAAATGTCAATTTTAAACTAATAATGGACACTTTGAGTCATACCAGGAACATCGTGTATCAGATTAAGGTGTGACTAATTCCTTTACATAAAAAAATTACTTAAAGATCATTATCATAAAGTATCAAAACAAACTGAATGTATTTTATTAGTTTTGAGTAGGAAATTTGTCCCTTTTACTAAAATTGGTGTCTTTTAAATAATAATACACACGTTGAATCATACTGGTCACACCATGCATCACATTGGGGGAGAGTGATAAATTTTAACACTTTAGGGATGAAAGGTTTTGAGGGAGAAGAATTATTTAGAGGTTTTGGTGCATAAAATCTTGAAAGATGGACATATCTCCCTAACTCGAACAAAAGAATCCACCTGTTTATGAAAAAAATTAATTATATGAGTAATACTAAAAAGAAATTAATTAAATATAAATATGAAACAATACATTAATTATATGGAAAATGATTTTACTATGAAAATATCCAGATTACTTCTGTGATTGAGTAGAGAAAAAATCATTGATCTTCTTGAAAAGGCATGACACATGGACATAAATATTCAAAAATAAACAAACTATGCAAGGAATAATGAAAATTAAATAAATGTTCCATAACATATTTTATTATAACATTACCTTTACATATTTAGAAAGGGTTTCCTTTATTATAGTTTGTTCTTTCAATGGATTGGTAACATCATCATGTGCAGAAGACATTGACTACATGAGTAGTAAAACATTTAATTTTGATTGTGATAATGTAGTAGAGAACATATAATATTATGAGGAAGAACATAATATATTAAAAACACTTTTACCTTATTATTGAACTCTCTTTATTTTTTAAAAGGTTTCAAGGATTTTTTTCCCCTATAAAGAATCCAAATACCCTCTTTGTGGTTGCCTCTAATATACAAGACATTGTCTACATTGGGACCGACATGAACTGATTGTGATATCCCAATAAAAGGGTTATCCTCAATTGAATTTTCATCTAACTCAAAATTTGGCTTAGTCGCCAGTAGGACAATCAACCAATTATTTTTTTGGATCAAATACATAAAATACTTGCACTTCTTATGATTCAATTATGAGTGGCTCATCTTTTTTCCCTTCTATACTGAAATTGTAACACCCCGAGATTTTATGAAAAATATTATTTTTAATTTCATTCATGTCTTGTGTTATACTCTACACCAAAAGGAGCTTTCACAACACACATCTCTGACCTGGCTTGAATTACACGCAATCGCGACCTTCCACGATAGCGTGTGTTGTACGCAACCCCAAGTTTCACTAAACAACGATATGCTATTAAAATATTATTAAAACTAGCCGTTATGAATAGTAATAACCACTTTTTGAAATTTTGTAAATTTTATTTTTCATAATGGACTTCATTTTTGGATTCGGAATATCGAAATTAGCTTAGGGTGAAATTTTGGTGATTTTCGGATAACTTTCATATTTTGATGAATAGTGAAAATTACTAAATTTTAATTAAAAACAACTTTTTCAATAGAAATAGTTAATAGTGATAAATTATTAGTTTGAGTGGTTTTAAAGTATATTTAGAATATATTTTTACAATTTAATACAATGTCGGTCATTGGATGTAATTCTACATTTAAACCAGACATAAACAAGTGTCAATCTTTTGATAATTATTATATCTTAAAAACACGCTATTTGTTTTGACGACGGGAATTAATTTTTAAATTAATTAATGCAACTAATATGTTTTGAATTTGGTAAAATAGACATCATTTTTGAGTTCATAATATCAAATATATCTTAGGCCTAATTTTTGGTATTTTTCTGGAAACTTTAATTTTTTGATGAATAGTGAAACCACTAAGTGGTAGTTAAAAAAACTGAATTCTTCATAAAACATAATTTTACCGCTTCTGTGAATGGAATTTAGAAAATCCGAGAGACAAGGTTAATATCAAGGACTAAAATTTGGTTCAATGAGATGAAAATAATATTTGGTGAATAGTAACTTTTTACTTTTTTTACCACGGTTAAAAGTAAATAGGGTAATTAAGGGTAAAGATGATATTATTATTACCCTAACACATGTCCTAATTCTATTGGATAATTTTAATTAGACCAAAAACAAACTTAGGAATAAAATATGACCATTTAGGCCCACTTGGATTAGATTAGGACATTTATTATTAATTTATTTAAAGAAGGGTTAAAAGAGTTAAAATCAATGTTTATTTACTAAAAAAAATTAATATGGGGTTATACATAAGATAAATTCGACTAAAAATATTCATTAGAAATCTAAAACGATTTCCTACATAATGGTATTTTATTTGTAATTTTTAGACACTAAATAATTTAATTTATTTATGACACAACGATGATGCAGTAATTATCTTATTAATGAAATATTGACATAATTGATGTTATAAATACCCAAATAAATATAATTTTAGACTTTTTATGAATCCCACTAATTTTCTAGGTTACTATGACATGTTATTATTGATTTAATTAACTGTTTTAGAACTTATCATTCTGTTATGATTTTTACAAAAATCAATTACTAAATAGTGTCAAAATTGACATAAAATAGTTTTTAAAACAAATATTATATTATTAATTGTTATTTTATTCCTAAAAATATATGGTCCAGCCAAATGACTTATATAAGGTTATATATATTAATAATAAACAACTTGGGGTTCGTTTGGCTTCTTATAGTATGTTTATTAACCTTATAGTGTAAGAACACAAGAAGACACGGTAAAAGTAAAATTATTTAACTTAATGTTAAATCTAAATGATAAGGTTAAAATAGGAACCTAAACTTGTCTAAATTATATTGGATGAGAGGATTTCGACCCATACCCACCTTATCTTCTAAATATATCAATTTGGATCTATTTAAAACCGAACTTGACTTTATAATAAAATAATAGTTTTAGTTATTCCAAAGGTGCCCCTCTCCTCCCTTATAAAAGGGAACCTCCTCCCTCTCTTCCTCACACAACTTTGAGCCTTCAAGCTCGGCCAACCCCTGACAAAATTGCTTCTACACTTCCCTAGAAACATCCTAGAGGTTCTGGTCTTCCTCAAAGACCAATTTTAGTGCCCTAAGAGGAGGTCTCAAAGAGGCGCTTCAAAGAAGAGGTAATTTATGTTACCAATTCTTTCAAATTTATTTCTTCTTCGACATCTTCTTCTTAGGTTGTTTCATTATGAAGTAATAACATCAGTATCAATAATATACTGATATGTTATTATAAGTATGAAACAATCCTAATTCACCATCTATCCATCCTACGGAAAACGAAATCACCGCGCGTGCGTACGTACGGAATACCGTCTCCACGCCGTGGTGTAATCTATTTTTCCACCAACACCTTACATGGATGGGTATTATGGTGTAAAGAATAACTATACATAGTTATTATAACATCATAATTATTCTGATATATTGTATCATCCACTCCAATTCAATTCAATAATTATGGAAATTATATCATCGCTCGTGCGTACGTACGGACTACCGTCTCCACGACGCGATGAGATTCATTCTCCATGTTAACCGTTTAAGAATGATTATAAAGTATATATAAGAAATAATAATGAAATATATGACATTATAAAGCTACTGGATTTATGTGTATATATATGTATGTCATCTACTTAATTCCACTCAATTCAATAAGGAAACGAAAACAGCGTTCATGCGTACGTACGGCCTACCGTCTCCATGAACGGTGTATTTCTTCCCATTTATCGATCCATTATATATATGTATATTCTGAATATATATTATATATAAATCATGTTTTATATTCTATAATTAAGTAATAATGATCTAAATAATCATATGAATAATTACAAGTTAAAACACGAATGACAAATGAGACGATTTTACCCAAAACGCTACTTTAACATGAATTTACAAAAGAACGGTTAATATAAAGTCATAAGTGAACCATATATGATATAATAACAACGAATATGATTCTGTAATAAGTCAATGACATTATTTAAATCATTATACAGGAGGTTCGGACACTTACGAAGCAAATCGGACCTAAGGTAAGGGAAATATCACAATATCATTTTTATCCGAGATTGTTTATACTTTGGTATTTACTGGGGTGTATTTTATCATCCACATCCATGTTTCCTCAATATGTAATATTTATTTTCTTCTAAAATAGTTTATATCCAATTTTACCCTTCGGTGAGTTTTTAGTAAAATATATCAAAGGAATCCTTTTTTGTTTTTCAAATGAGGTACTTTTTGACTTTTCCGACAAAAGTACGAGAAGAATGTTTTTTTTAACTTATATGACATGAATGGATTTTTAAAACATTATTTCCAAGAAGCTTCCTTTATAAGTTTTCAAGTTTATTTTTAATCAACTTCTTTTAGTTTATAATTGTACGACATGTTAAGAAAGGAAAAGTGTTTTTGAAGCAGAAAAGATATTTTCCTCAAGAATGGAGTTCAAGTGTTTTATCACAATTATTTTCCATCTAAGATAATAAAGGGTTCTGTTTTTATCCCTATTATTACATTGATCTGATTATGTTGTGATGGAATTATATTTTTATGAATTCCTTTATCTTATATGAATTGTTTTATGATGTCACGATGTTTAAGATTCCCATTTTTATTACATGGGTTATTCTATGATGTATGGTTTATGATTTTGTGGAACACATAAGAATGGTATCATTATGAGATGGGTGGGACCTATATCTCCCTCCAATGCATTGGGTAAAGATTTTATATCTTATGAGATAGAAATGGCTGGAATGGTAGGTTATACAGGTTCAGTGAAATAGGACTGAAACGAGGGTGACTCAGTTCAGAAAGGGACTTTGTCCACTAAGATAGTCTTGGCAATGAGTCTTGACTAACAAGAAATGATTCTCTATGATTATGGGTGTATTCCACAATGTTTAATGTTTTAAGTTATGATTATTGGGATTACATTTCACTGCCATGAGTTATCCCAGGTTATGAAATTATGATCTCTTTTACAGGTTAATATTTCCAAAATTTATGTGCTTACGTATATGATGTGATTGATATTTCTTTTGTTTACCCTTACTGAGCATTTGAGCTCACCCTTTTATGTTTTCTTTTCCCCAGGATTTAAAGAAAGGTTTTAGGTATAAAAAAAGGAAGATCTTTATGGGAGATGTTGAAGATCTTTCTCCAGAATTAGAAGATTATATTCTGAGTTACCAAAGACACTAAACTATTACGATCCTTGTGTGTGTGTTTTTGTTATGTACTAAGTTTTCCGCAAATGTAATGTAATGTCAATGTACGTCAGGCTTTGGGTCTCTACAATTGGTATCAGAGGAAAGGTTTAGTCAACCTTCGGAAACTAGGATGCGAGAACTTTAGTGAGATCCCTAGAGATATTTATAAGGTTTGTCTAGGGATGTCCCTAAGGATAAGTATACGTATAGGATACAGTCCTATAACTACGGTAATGATCTTAGAATTTAACCTAATAATTTAGATATTGAGGATACTCCCCCTTTATAATCTTGTTTTCCCTAGAATGGTTTTTTCCTCTCACACTATTCTTTTTGGGTTTTAGATGATGGCTGGAACCCGAAGGAACCGTGTTGATCAATGCAATGGACAATGCAATGATTGTCCTCATGAACAAACAAATGTTATGGGAGATGGAGTGCAAAATCTTATTTCTATACTTACACAAGCTATGAATTATTCTGGACTTCCAAATGAGCAGAGAAGGGAACAATATTCTATTGAGTCCTTCATGAGGCAACGTCCACCTTATTTCAGTGAGACTTCTGATCCACTTGTTGCTGAACAATGGATCAGTACCACTGAAAATATATTTTCAGTTCTTCAATGTTCTGAACATGATAAAGTCATCTTAGCAGTATATCATTTGGAAGGTGAAGCTGATCAATGGTGGAATCTTATCAAGAATACGAGGCCAAGAGATGAAATTGAGTCCATGGAATGGGACGAGTTCAAGAACTTGTTTTTTAGTAAGTACTTACCTCGTATTCTTCGAACAAAGATGGAAAAGGAGTTTCTTGAGCAGAAGCAGAAGGATGATGAATCTGTTGGTATATATGAAGAGAATTTTACAAGACTTTCAAGGTATGCATATGGCATTATCATCCAACCTGAAAGTAAAGTTGATCTATTTTTCAGTGGCTTAAAACCAAGTCTTCGAAGGGCATTGGCTATAAGAGACTTCAGTAGCTATGAAGAAATTGTGTGTTGTGCTATCAAGGTAGAAATGGAATTTGGTGTTACATATCCATCTCAGGGTTTTGACAAGAAACGAAAGATGAAGTTCAAGGAGAAATCTCAGAATAATGGTGAAAAAAAGATGAATGTTTCCTTGTGCTCAAAGTGTGGAAAGAAGCATGGTGGAGATTGTCTTAAAGGGACTAGAAAATGTTTTAAGTGTGGAAAAGAAGTTCATCGAGCAGCTGAGTGTCGAGGTAATGGAAAAAGGGTTTCTAATGATGTTAATAAAGCAAACACTGCAGAGAACGCACCACCAACACTTCAATGCTTCAAGTGCAAGGAAATGGGGAATTATGCTAATAAATTCCCTAATCCAAGGGTTAGTGATGATCGACATGAGCAACCACTTAAGGCAAAGGACAAAGGGAAGTCACATGCGATCACTATTGGCGATGTTGAATATGACAATGATGTGGTGGAATGATTAAGTGTTTATGTAATGGGATTCCAAAATAATGTTGTATATAGTATCGTGGAATATTGGAATATTTATTTTTTGGTCTATTATGGTTTTCAATAATTTTATGGTACCGGTAACCATGAAAAGTGATTGAGAAATTTTAGGTAAACAGATGATATGAGCATAATGAAGGGATAAGGAGAAAATGAAATGTTTGACAGTATTCATGAGCTCATGATTGATATAAGGACTAAGTGATATCATGGTTTGAGTATATAGAATTTTGAGGATTTTGGTATGTGGAAGGTGTTAACTTTTAATTGCATTCATGTTTTCACTAAGGTTCAATGGGTATTCATTCTTCAAGAGAATACATGATTAAGGTATTCACATGTTTGTAATTTGACCAAAACGTTATATCTTATGATATATGGGGGATAAATGATGGCATTCACGTGATTATTCTGTGACATTTCAAGTAATCATTTTCTTTATACTATGAGCTTGGACCGAAGTATTTTAGATAAGCCTAAAAATTAGAATGGATTATGTTGGACATAAGTTAGGATAAAAAGTTTTTCGATATTATTGATGGGATGTTATAGTAATATAGCTTTAGAAAAAGGACAACCTGTAGGACGGGCGACAGCCCATCGCGTCGGACTAGGCTGTGGGAATCGAACCCACAACCGAAATGCGACTGGCCTTTATCGCCTACCACTGGCCTACAGGAAGTCCATGTTTAGTAGAAACTAGTTTTATTATATTAAGCAGTATGATATATGACGTATAAGTCCATTTTAGGAACCATATATGATTAATCTCACTATAGAATGACTTATGTATATTTAAAAACTTTTGCTAACCTTTTGTTTGAGACAGATGGAATAACTCGTCATTCTATCACATGATCTGCTAACACTTCACGAATAACAAATTCAACTTCATTTATTTAAGAGATGAAGTGGAAATTTTTCAAGGCACGAACAACAGTGATATTGTACCAAAATAAAGTAAGTATTTATTCTAATTCAAATTCTTCAACTTTAGGGAAACGATCTTGAAAACCAAAAATGTTGTCCTAGTGCTCTTATATCTGATTAATCAGATGGTACCGTAGATCGTCACAAATTTATGGATTTGTGATTGTTGGCTTTTCCATAGCCATGTTCTCTACCACTCTCCATCAGAACATGATGGTTATATTTTTCTTCCATATCCATATTTTCACCTATGTGGAAACCCAGTGGTTAGTTTATTTGGGTAACCATTATGTTTCATACTTTCATTTTTAAATATTGGTTTTGGTATTCCTTTTTACGATGTGGGTTTCGATTAAATAAACTTTCGAATAGTAAACCATTTATAACCCCGACGAATTTCAAGGGCGAAATTCATTTTAAGGGGGGTAGAATGTAACACCCCGAGATTTTATGAAAAATATTCTTTTTAATTTCATTAATGTCTTGTGTTATACGCTACACCAAAAGGAGATTTCACAACACACATCTCTGACCTGGCTTGAATTACACGCAATCGCAACCTTCCACGATAGCGTGTGTTGTACGCAACCCCAAGTTTCACTAAACAATGATATGCTATTAAAATATTATTAAAACTAGCCGTTATGAATAGTAATAATCACTTTTTGAAATTTTGTAAAATTTATTTTTCAAAATGGACTTCATTTTTGGATTCGGAATATCGAAATTAGCTTAGGGTGAAATTTTGGTGATTTTCGGTTAACTTTCATATTTTGATGAATAGTGAAAATTACTAAATTTTAATTAAAAACAACTTTTTCAATCGAAATAATTAATAGTGATAAATTATTAATTTGAGTGGTTTAAAAGTATATTTAGAATATATTTTTACAATTTAATACAATTTCGGTCATTGGATGTAATTCTACATTTAAACCAGACATAAACAAGTGTCAATCTTTTGATAATTATTATCTCTTAAAAACACACTATTTGTTTTGACGACGGGAATTAATTTTTAAATTAATTAATGCAAATAATATGTTTTGAATTTGGTAAAATATACATCATTTTTGAGTTCATAATATCAAATATAGCTTAGGCCTAATTTTTGGTATTTTTCTGGAAACTTTAATTTTTTGATGAATAGTGAAACCACTAAGTGGTAGTTAAAAAAACTAAATTCTTCATAAAACTTAATTTTACCGCTTTTGTGAGTGGAATTTCGAAAATACGAGAGACACGGTTAATATCAAGGACTAAAATGTGGTTCAATGAGATGAAAATAATTTTTGGTGAATAGTAACTTTTTACTTTTTTTTACCACGGTTAAAAGTAAATAGGGTAATTAAGGGTAAAGATGATATTATTATTACCCTAACACATGTCCTAATTCTATTGGATAAGTTTAATTCGACCAAAAACAAACTTAGGAATAAAATATGACCATTTAGGCCCACTTGGATTAGATTAGGACATTTATTATTAATTTATTTAAAGAAGGGTTAAAAGAGTTAAAATCAAAGTTTATTTACTAAAACATTTTTAATATGGGGTTATACATAAGATAAATTCGACTATAAATATTAATTAGAAATATAAAAGGCTTTCTTACATAATGGTATTTTATTTTTAATTTTTAGACACTAAATAATTTAATTTATTTATGACACAACGATGATGCAGTAATTATCTTATTAATGAAATATTGACATAATTGATGTTATAAATACCCAAATAAATATAATTTGAGACTTTTTATGAATCCCACTAATTTTATAGGCTAATATGACATGTTATTATTGATTTAATTAACTTTTTTAGAACTTATCATTCTGTTATGATTTTTACAAAAATCAATTACTAAATATTGTCAAAATTGACATAAAATAGTTTTTAAAACAAATATTATATTATTAATTGTTATTTTATTCATAAAAATCTAAGGTCCGGCCAAATGACTTATATAAGGTTATATATATTAATAATAAACAACTTGGGGTTCGTTTGGCTTCTTATAGTAAGTTAATTAACCTTATAGTGTAAGAACACAAGAAGACACGGTAAAAGTAAAATTATTTAACTTAATGTTAAATCTAAATGATAAGGTTAAAATAGGAACCTAAACTTGTCTAAATTCTATTTGATGAGAGGATTTCGACCCATTCCCACCTTAGCTTCTAAATATATCAATTTGGAGCTATTTAAAACCGAACGTGACTTTATAATAAAATAATAGTTTTAGTTATTCCAAAGGTGCCCCTCTCCTCCCTTATAAAAGGGCACCTCCTCCCTCTCTTCCTCACACAACTTTGAGCCTTCAAGCTCGGCCAACCCCTGCCAAAATCGCTTATCCACTTCCCTAGAAACATCCTAGAGGTTCTGGTCTTCCTCAAAGACCAATTTTAGTGCCCTAAGAGGAGGTCTCAAAGAGGCGCTTCAAAGAAGAGGTAATTTCCGTTACCAATTATTTAACCTTTATTTCTTCTTCCACTTCTTATTCTTAGGTTGTTTCATTATGAAGTAATAACATCAGTATCACTAATATACTGATATGTTATTATAAGTATGAAACAATCCTAATTCACCATCTATCCATCCTACGGAAAACGAAATCACCACGCGTGCGTACGTACGGAATACCGTCTCCACGCCGTGGTGTAATCTGTTTTTCCACCAATACCTTACATGGATGGGTATTATGGTGTAAATAATAAATATACATAGTTATTATAACATCATAATGATTCTGATGTATTGTATCATCCACTCCAATTAAATTCAATAATTATGGAAATGATATCATCGCTCGTGCGTACGTACGGACTACCGTCTCCACGACGCGATGAGATTCATTCTCCATGTTAACCATTTAAGAATGATTATAAAGTATATATAAGAAATAATAATGAAATATATGACATTATAAATCTACTGGATTTATGTGTATATATATGTATGTCATCTACTTAATTCCACTCAATTCAATAAGGAAACGAAAACAGCATTCATGCGTACGTACGGCCTACCGTCTCCATGAACAGTGTATTTCTTTCCATTTATCGATCCATTATATATATGTATATTCTGAATATATATTATATTTAAATCATGTTTTATATTCTATAATTAAGTAATAATGATCTAAGTAATCATATGAATAATTACAAGTTAAAACACGAATGACAAATGAGACGATTTTACCCAAAACGCTACTTTAACATGAATTTACAAAATAAAGGGTAATATAAAGTCATAAATGAACCATATATGATATAATAACAACAAATATGATTCTTTAATAAGTCAATGAAATTATTTAAATCATTATACAGGAGGTTCGGACACTTACGAAGCAAATCGGACCTAAGGTAATGGAAATATCACAATCTCATTTTTATCCGAGATTGTTTATACTTTGGTATTTACTGGGATGTATTTTATCATCCACATACATGTTTCCTCAATATATAATATTTATTTCCTTCTAAAATAGTTTATATCCAATTTTACCCTTCGGTGAGTTTTTAGTAAAAGATATCAAAGGAATCCTTTTTTGTTTTTCGAATGAGGTACTTTTTGACTTTTCCGACAAAAGTATGAGAAGAATGTTTTTTTAACTTATACGGCATGAATGGATTTTTAAAAAATTATTTCCAAGAAGCTTCCTTTACAAGTTTTCAAGTTTATTTTTAATCAACTTCTTTTAGTTTATAATTGTATGACATGTTAAGAAAGGAAAAGTGTTTTTGAAGCAGAAATGATATTTTCCTCAAGAATGGAGTTCAAGTGTTTTATCAAAATTATTTTCCATCTAACATAATAAAGGGTTCTGTTTTTATCCCTATTATTACATTGATTTGATTATGTTGTGATGGAATTATATTTTTATGAATTCCTTTATCTTATATGAATTGTTTTATGATGTCACGATGTTTAAGATTCCCATTTTTATTACATGGGTTATTCTATGATGTATGGTTTATGATTTTGTGGCACACATAAGAATGGTATCATTATGAGATGGGTGGGACCTATATCTCCCTCCAATGCATTGGGTAAAGATTTTATATCTCATGAGATAGACATGGCTGGAATGGTAGGTTATACCGGTTCAGTGAAACAGGACTGAAACGAGGGTGACTCGGTTCAGAAAGGGACTTTGTCCACTAAGATAGTCTTGGCAATGAGTCTTGACTAACAAGAAATGATTATCTATGATTATGTGTGTATGCCACAAAGTTTAATGTTTTATGTTATGATTATTGTGATTACATTTCACTGCCATGAGTTATCCCAGGTTATGAAATTATGATCTCTTTTACAGGTTAATATTTCCAAAAGTTATGTGCTTATGTATATGATGTGATTGATATTTCTTTTGTTTACCCTTACTGAGCATTTGAGCTCACCCTTTTATGTTTTCTTTTCCCCAGGATATAAAGAAAGGTTTTAGGTATAAAAAAAGGAAGATCATTATGGGAGATGTTGAAGATCTTTCTCCAGGATTAGAAGATTATATTCCGAGTTTCCAAAGACACTAAACTATTACGATCCTTGTGTGTGTGTTTTTGTTATGTACTAAGTTTTCCGCAAATGTAATGTAATGTCAATGTACGTCAGGCTTTGGGTCTCTACAGAAATTCACCTTCACAAATCCCATTTCATTAACTTTCACTCCATTGATATTGTCAACCCATTTTCAACAAAAAAGAGGCACCTAAAATATTTTATAATCAATCTTATATATCAGTTTGATAATTTCAAAATATGACATATTTTCACAAATTGGATTTATATCCTTGGAACCAGATATATGCATCCCTTCATCCACAAGCGTAACACCACTATTTTTCATCGAACTGAAGTCATTGTGTTCTTTTGTATAGAACATAAAACCATTGATTACAAAACCAATATAAGATATAAAATTTGTATTTGGTCCTCTGTCTATACATTGAAGTTGTTCGATAATTGAATTAGGATTATCATATAACCCTTTATAAATTTAATCTATGAACCATCCTATAAACAATTGATTATGTATATTTGATATCCATCCTTCATCCCTTAATGGATTCAAATCTAAAATAATTTCTTTATGGGCTTCAATGTATGGATCAAAATATTTACTATTATGTAATATGTAAAGTTGCGCTTTCTCTCTCTCTATCAAGGTAATTGTAACAAAAATATCTTCTGGAAATACTTTTTCCCAGAAGACATTCATTGTGAAAAGAATTTGGGAGACCAATGATTTCAACATCTGATAGGTAATCGGTACAGAATTCAATAACATCTTCAAAAATATATCATTCGTCGATACACACTTTTTTCTAACTTCAATTATTGACATACCCTTTAAAAATCTTTATATACCATTCAATGGGGGTACATCCATCTATAATGGATAGGACCGCATAGTTGAACCTCTCTAACCAAGTGAATCATCAGGTGGACCATTATATCAGATAATGGTAGTGGGAAGAACATCTCTAATTCACATAATCTGATTGTAATCTCCTTATTCATGATGGAAAACTTTGTCAGGTCTATAACTTTATTGCATATGGCTTTCAAAAAGAAGAATATTCTTGTCAATGTATGTCGTACATTTTGAGATAAAAATGTAACAAAAAGAAACAAGCATTAAATATTTTATAGAAACATGAAATTCATGTGATTTTAGTCCTTTTAAATTTAAATTATTCATTGACATGACATTATTGATATTTGATAGATACCCCTATGGAACTTTTACACTAGCATGAAAAAGAAAATTTCAATTTTTCTTGTCTGGATAGAGTGTAAGATGCTAGAGGAAGTAATGTCCGCATTTTAAACTTCACTAGTGCCAACTCTTCCCTTATCCCCATTTCATTCAATTCCAACCTAGCCTGGATCCCATCTTTCATTTTTTTAGGAACATTTAGTAATGTTCCAATAACACTATCAAATACATTTTTTCTACATGATTGACATCAAGATAATGTATGACATAAAAAAACTCCAATATGGTAATTCAAAGAAAATTGCTCTCTTCTTCCAACCTAATTTTTTGAGGTTTTTCGAAAATGGTTTACTAAAAATAGTGTCAATATCTTTTACGTTATTGTACAGTTGATCGCCCATTACTAGAGATAGTGTTTTACCATGTTTGATATTCCCATTGAATATTGTCATCTAGGATTGGTATTTATGTCATCGAGGTAAAATTTTCTAATGTCCTAAAAACATAGTCTTTGAGGAATGTTTTAACTAGACTGAGTATGTGAGTTTTTTACAAATGGGACACCCTAACATTCCTTTAATTCTATAGCTTGATAAATTTCTATAATCAGGTAATTCATTTATCATTCCTTACAATATGGACCTTAATTTAAATTCTTCACTTCTATGAGCATCATACATTACAACACCTATATCCCACATCAATTTTAGATATTCGATCAATGGATCCAAATAGACATCAATATCATTACCGGTTTTCTTTAGTCCAGATATAAGAATATACAAGATAATGTATTTGCACTTCATGTATAACCGTTGTGGAAAGTTATAATTTACCAAAATGATGGTCCATGTATTATGATTTCAACTCATTACAGCAAAAGAATTTATTCCATATATAGATAATTCAAGATGCAAGTTTCTCTGCTCATTTAAAAATTTAAGAAACTCATATTCAATTTTCTTCCATTGGGGAGAATCTATTGGATGGTGTAGGTTCCCATATTTAATTCTTTCATATATATGCCATGTTAATTCTATCATATTTTCCAGAAATCCACATAGTCTTATAACCCATGGAATGATAGGAAGGTACAATATAGGGATATGATTCATTTTTCTTGTATCAATTTTCACCACACTTGTGGAATTTTATGAGTGATTCATGGTCCTTATGAAACAATATTCAATAATTTGTATAGGAATATATATTTTTAGAGATCATGACCATTGAACGTAACATTCATTTAGAGTCATATGTTCATCATGGTATTTCATTTTCTTCTGTTGGAATATCATTCAGGACACCAAGTAGTTCTACTAAGCTAGTGTCACTCCATTCGCTGCTAGATTTCAAATTATTTAACTTTAATACAATTGAAAATGTTGTGTATTTAGTAAAAATGGTATACAATGGTTTCTTAGAACAACTATTTAACTCCTCAAACATCTTTTGAAAATAAAAAAGGTCATATTCAATTTCCATTTTCATTTCTTCCATTCAATCTCTATCATCATTTACAAAGGTATTCATATCAAATGATTTATAAACCACAGTATCATCGCAATTTGTGTCCACATTCACTTTTTTCTAATTTTTAGTAGAAAATTTATAGATTTGATCTATTCTATAACAAATAAGATGTTCTTCCATCTCTTTCAGACGAATCTATCTTGAATAAAAACAACGTAAACATGAACAAAAGATTTTAGAAGGGTCTTCTGCATGCTCTCTTGCAAAGTTCATGAACTCTTTAACTCAATCTTCATATGATTTTTTCAAATGATTATAGTGCATCCATTTTAGATTCATATACATCATATTGGGGTCATAAAAGATTAATTTTGTACAATATAGAAATAAATACACATAATATATTCATTATCAAAGGTGAAATTTATAGACAATATTAATAATGGAAGCTCAACATTTTGTTGTTTCAAAGAATTTTAGTATGTTGAAGAAAATGGATAATTGAATTTAATAAAATAATTACTCCATTATGGTTGGTGTTATTCTATGGATTCATTCAAAGTTTAAAGTTATAGACAACTAGCATCCTCATCAACTCATCTCCCGACCATTTATTATTGCGTTGTTTTATTTGACACATTCTTCATCGCTTGGGAACATGCACCTATGTTTCTTGAAATACTATATGGGGTAGTAATCCATAGGATGACTAATTATTAAAGATGTACAAGAAACATAAAATATATAATGGATAAGTTTCAAGAAAAAAATTTCAATAATGACTATTCAGGATATGAAGTTGATGAGCATGGTAATTGTCTATAAAAGAGATGGGGGATGAGTCTCAAGAAACAAATTGCAATAATAATTTTTTTCACACATCAAATATTTATTAAATAACATAAATAATTGAAAATATAATATAGGAAATCAAGGAGTAATAAGAAATTGAAACATGATAAACAATAATAATAAACTCTCATTCAATCAACTAAAATATATAAAAATGTATATATAACTTTCATCCTCATCATCTCACCTCCCAAACATTTATCATTGAATTTTATTATTTAAAACACATCATCCATCTCTTGTGGGAATGTACCTATGTTTTTTGAAATTCTCTAATCTGTATTCATCTATGGGACAACTAATGATCAGAGTAGTACAAGAAACATAAAAGAGATGGGGTAGATGGTGGATTCCTTTCTCACACCTGGGAGGTTAGAATATCATTTATTTGCGCCTATTTGTTCAAATCATCATATAATAGACCAAAATATTACCATCTAAAATCAAGGAGTCAAAATCCTGGATGAAAAAGTTTGCAATCAAAGACCCCTCGGTAGAACCCAGGGGATCTCTTTTCCGGATGCTCTAAAGGGAACAGTATTGGGAACTGATGATGCATCGAAGGTGCCTCTCTTCAAAAAGATTGATGATGGAGTCTACTTGGTGGAAGAGAACCTGGATTCTCTTCTATAGCACACTCAAATGTGCAAATATTCTGTTATGGGTCGCATATTCTACCTCAAAGGTGATCATCCCTGGAACATTATTGATTTGCATTCGTGTATTGCTCACTGTTGGAATTTCTCAAATTAGAAAATTATACTGGTAGGAAAAGGGTATTATCATATTTTGTTAAGCACACAAGAGGATCTTGATAGAGTTTGGAAGACTAGAAATCTAAATAAAGGATCAGATTTTCCCAGATTATCTGAGTGGGACTTTGCTTTCAACCCACATAAATATAGAAACACAATGGCACGGGTTTGGATTAAAATTCATAGTCTGAATTGGTTCTTTTGGCATCAGAAAATTTTAAATGACATTTTATCATGTATAGGAACCCCTCTAAAAATCGATCATAGAACATTAAATGCTGACTTAGGGATTTTTTGAGGTTGATGGTTGAAATAAACCTTGATTCAAAATTTCATAATTCTATTACCTTCAATGAAAATACTTACAAAACTGAAATTAGAATAGAATATGAATGAAATCCCACTTTTGTGATCTTTGTAAGATCATTGGTCATAACATTTATAATTGCAGGGTGGTTAGGAAACAAGTTAACCCACTAATTGAAAATGAATGGAAAGAATTTATGAAAAAAAGAAGGATAAAGCTCCTATGATAGAATTACCATAAAAAAAGAAAACTAATGTCTGGGTAAAAAACACACAATTTGACACTCTTAGGTAAATCCTTGGGTGTCACTTGGGCTGATGTTGCTGAATAGGAAGAAAATTTCAATTTGGACCAAAATTTTGTAGCTGAATTGGAAACTCTGGTTCTTAATACCATCAGAATCTCCAACCAAGAACTAGAGAGAGCAAATATTGATACCTGTGAGAAAGTAGCATGCTCCAAATCCAAAAAGGATGTCACTAAATTAGGTAAGAGGGATAAAATTTCTCCACCTATTCAATTAAAATGTAATTCTTGTAGTGATTCCACTACACCTAGTCATGGAATAGATTTCTTGGGGTCAACTCCTATACAAATAGAGAAAGATCAAACCTTATCAATTCTCAGAAATGGACTAATCAAGGACACCCCTCCTTGGAGTCCTATGCTACACTAGGGGTTGGAAATAAAAATAGTAAAAATAAAAAGGAATCTGATTCTAATAATCATCCTCTTGTTTTCTCTCAAATTACAATTTCGTGGGTAGTAATGTTAACACTGGAACTATGCTCTTGAACCAAACTATTGTTCATGTGAATAAACAGCCTATTGCTATTACCAAAATCTATGCTAGTGATAGTCACTCAAATTTTATGAACCCAAATAATCCCATTTAAGAATTCCCTATCTCTATATAGGGTATCGTGAAGGATATTTTTCCCCCTATTTTACCGGTTATGAAAGATAAAACCTGACCCATGGTGGAGTCACACTCGGAATTGGACTCTTCTAACACTTCAGATGGTGATACACATCCTTCTAGCTACCTACAGAAGGTCCAAAAATCCAAGGTCATGATACCGACTATAGAGGCTTCAGGTAATGAGTAGATGATTAAACACAATACTGGGCATAGCAGTGCCTCTCGCTATTTGAACATAGAACAGCGGTCAGTTGACCTTGCTAGAAACCAAGTAGGTATTCCTGCTCTGAGCGCTATACCAGGTACCTGCAACACTTCTGTTCAGAATATTCCTTTGTATAATAATTTTTTAGATATTGTTAACTGCAAGGATATCAGTAATACTATGTCAACATCTACTAATAATAAATTCAAGATATTTCCCTCCAAACTATATCTTCAGGTGATACCACTAACTTCTTCGATCCCACTGAAGGAAAGAAAGGATCTAATACAAGCCCTAATATAACAAAAATGTTAGAAGACCAGCTAGGCATAAAGGATCAGATAGTAAGAAAAAAGGGAGTTCTAACTCCAAACGTAGGTATAAATGAAGATTTTATATTGGAAATGTCAAGGTATTGAAAACCTTGACACCTTTATTATTTTAAAATGAATAGCTAACATTCAAAAGACTCTAATTTTTTCCATTGCTAAACCTAAACAAAATTCCACTAATTTAGTTCATTTTTGTCGTTTTGGATACACCTTCATAGGTGCATATCAAAACAACAACAATCTTGATACTCTTTGGACTTTTTCTCATTCTTCTCTGTCTAATGTTAATGTTTTACATATTGCTGATCAAAGTTTCACATGTGACTTAATGATAGATAACACCCATCTATTTTTCTCCTTTATCTATGCAAAGAATAAATATCAAGATAGGAGGCCTCTCTAGAATGGTCGCTCCTCCTTGAGCTCTAAAATTCATTCCCCCTAGATTGTTGTGGGTGATTTTAATGTTATTCTTTCTGATATTGAATAAATTGTCCCTCTTCATTCAAGTCTATCTATGAGGGATTTTAAGGATGCTATTGAAAACACCAATCTAAATAAATTTTCTCTCTGAGGTTCCAAATACACCTGGTATAGGAATCATTACAATAGAGTGGTTTTAGAAAACTGGATAGAGCCTCTACTAATGACCATGCTTCAGATATATGGGATACCATTTCCAGCACCACCCTACCAAAAATTCACTCTGACCATCATCCTATCTTGGTCATTATATATTACAAAACTCTGAAACCCTCTCTTCCATT
Organism: Viscum album; assembly: GCA_963277665.1. Taxonomy (NCBI): domain Eukaryota; kingdom Viridiplantae; phylum Streptophyta; class Magnoliopsida; order Santalales; family Viscaceae; genus Viscum; species Viscum album. The sequence goes on along the minus strand of OY728163.1, from coordinate 371,993,467 downwards.
CATATTCAACAATTCTTGGTTCACAGATCTTGAATGTAGTAATCTCATCAACTATTTTTGGACCTCTACATCTCACTTCGATGATGCCTTTTCCTGTCCTCTTAAATTAAAATATCTTAAACACAAGCTTAAAATTTGGTGTAGCATTAAAGCCAAACAAATTGATAATGACATCATTTCTCTTGAGAATGAGCTCTATCAAATTAAAAACAATAACACTCACTCATAATTTTCTTTGGATCCAAATCAAGAAACTAACATTATTGTGAACCTTAATTCACTTCTAACTTTCAAAGACAAAATTTGTAAACAAACTATTCAAATCAAATGGTTAACTAATGGTGATCGTAATACCAAGTTCTATAATTCTTTGCAAAGAGTTTGGAAATCTTATAGACTCCTTTCTTCCCTCAAATATGGAGATAACCTTTTGGATAAAGATGAAGACATTGCTAATCATGGTTTCTTCTACTTTGAGTCTTTATTCAATGTTCCTAGCACAAAAAATTACTTTATTAATAACATCATTCTGAAAATTTTCACTGATGCTAATAATAATTTTCTCCTTGGAGTTCCCCTTGATCATGAAATTAGAGACACAATTTTTGGATTTAATCTTGATAGTTCCCTGGGTCTTGATGATTTTAATAATGGCTTCTATAAAAAATATTAGGATATTATCCAAGCCGATGTCTGAAAACTTGTTAAATCTTTCTTTTCTAATGGATTTTTACCACATGGGTTAGATTTAAAATTCCTTACTTTGATTCCCAAAGTTGATAATGCCTCTGAAATTCATCTCTTTCTTCCCATAGCTCTTATCAACACACTCTACAAAATTATCAACAAGCTGATTGTGAATAGGCTTAACACTATTACTAAAAAAATTATATCCTACAATCAATTTGGTTTTATCAAGGGGGTATCCATACAAGAATGCATTTGTCTTTCCTCTGAATGAACTAACATGTTAAATAATAAAAATAGTGGTGGTAAAATTTCCATTCAACTGGAAATTAAGAAATCTTTTGGCACAATGGATTTGGATTTCATCTTCAAAGTTCTACATGGATTTGGCTACAACGATGTCTCCATATCTATAATTAAAACCCTCTTCAATTCAGATCGCATTTCCATCTTGATAAATGGATCTCCCAGAAGTTACTTCAATTGCTCTAAAGGAGTCAGACAAGGAGATCCCCTATCTATAATTATTTTTTTCATTGCAGAAGACTATTTAAGTCATATTCTCACTCGAATGGTTGACCAAAACAAGCTCAAACCTATTCATGCTTATAGAGATGTGAATTCCCCCAATCACCTCCTTTATATAGATGACATAATTATATTTTTAAATGGTGATATAATAAACATGAAAACTCTTAAAACTGCTCTCACTCACTATGAGGAGGTCTCTGGTCAAGTAATTGGATGGAATAAATCCTTCATCTACATTGGAAAAAACTTTCCAACTGGTAGGAAAAATGGTATTATCAATGATCTTAAAATAAAATAAAGTATTATTCCCATCAAATACATTGGGGTTCCCATTTTTTGGGGCAGACTCAAAGCTTTCTACTTCTCAAGCATTGTTGATCAAATTCTTAATCAGATCTCCACTTGGATAGGAAAAACACTTTCCATGGAGGGGAGATTCTGCCTTGTCAAGTCTGTCATTATCTCTAAATTGGTCTACTCAAAGATGGTCTATAATTGGCCAGTTGGTCTCATAAAAAATGAATGTTCAAATTAAAACTTTTTTCTAGATAGGAAGCACATTGGACAAGAAACTTATGACTATTCCTTGGGATAAATGTTGTAAACCTTTAGACATGGGTGGTCTTGGTATTAAAAACATTACACTCTTTAATGAGGCACTTCAAGATAGATTAACATTGATCTTGATTCACAATGACTCCCCCTCGATTAATTTCATCAAAAATATGTTCATTGATATATTGAAATAAGGTAACAAGAATTTCATAACTTCTTCCATTTGGACCTCTGTTATAAACATGTATGACAATATTATGTTCAACTCTAGATGGATGGTCTCTAGAAAATATTCCATGAGATTCTAGTTGGACATCTGGACAGGCGCTCCTCTTATATCTTTGACTCCCCCTGACCATATCCCTGATAACATCAACTCCACTTTTAGTAATGTTATTAATTCTCATATTAATACCCTTCTGGACAATATTATTAAAATTATTGATACTTGCCACTTTTCTACCTCGAATGGTCTTTTGATTTGGGAACCTTCTCATAATGGGATGCTAAATTCAAAAAAAATCTATAACTACTCCTTACAAAATCCCAAAAATGGCCTTAAATGGATTAGATGTTTTAAAAAATCATGGATTAAACCCTCAAGGATCCCAGTTATTTGGCGTCTTGCCTACAATATAGTACCCACTGAATCTTATCTACAAACTTTTGGAATTCAACTTTGTTCAAAATGTCATTTCTGCAATCAACAAAGGGAAGATACTAATCAGCTTTTTCTATCTTGTGCTACTACCACTACCCTTTAGAACTATAATTTTTACACTTTTGATTGCAGATAGCTGATTCATAACTCTATCAATGCTCAGATAAATCGTTGTGTTGCTATGGATAACTCCCAACAAATCAGAAACTTGTTCCTTGCTGGGGTTACAGGGATGCTTCATGTGATTTGGTATGATATAAATACAATTCTTCACAATAATTACTCACACAACATTAATGCAGGTAAAATGAGAATTCTCATCGCTATTCAAGAAGCTGCATTGATTTATAAAGGTAATTACAACAACTCTGTGGAAGATTTTATGATCCTGAGGTTGATTCCATTTTTAGATAACCAAAACACACTTTGGAGGTTTTATGGAGACCTACACTATTAGGTTGGACTAAAATCAATGTGGATAGAGCCTCTAAAAAAATCTATGACCCACAGGGTGTGGCACCATCTTCAAAAATCATCTTGGTCACATAGTTGGGTGCTTTTTTGGAGGTTGTGGTATTGCAACCTCTTTGGAAGCTGAAATGATGAGTGTGATTCAAGCCATATCTTTTTCCTTGCGCCAAGGTTGGAACAACCTATGTATTGAAAATGATTCTACTACTGTGGTGCATGACATTTAGAAGGGGGAGATTCATCTATCTTGGTCAACTACTACTCACTGGATGAATTTCCTTCACTCTCTCCATGACATCAACTTCATTGCAACACATACCTATCAAGAAGCGAATATGGTTGTTGATGGTCTCGCTAATAAAAGAGTTTCTCATGAAATAACCTGGCAGAAGGAGCTCCTAAAAAACTTCATTCCTTTTCATGTTAAATATTGTAATATGATTCCATCTTTTAGACTCATGTAACGACTTTTTTTCAAATAAAATTGATTTGGTCTTTTGACCAAACCACCACCTTAATAAAAAAATAAAAGAGATGGGGGATGAGTCTCAAGGGAAAAAAATGCAATATTAATTATTCGAGAGATGAAACTAATGATGATAAAAATCGTACTTCATTTTGTTCTCTAAAAGGGTAAATGCCTCCCATTTGTGAGAATTACACCATTGGCACTAGTTATTAACTCATGGCATATAGAAGGTGAGATTCAGGGGACATAAACATTCTTGTATGTGATTCAAGGGGTCTTAGTGGGGACATGTTTTTATATATGAATCTTTGGGGACTCTATGAATTATTTATTTATAGGAGAAAATTTTTAATACTTTCAATCCTCTAACTAATAATAGTCCTGCCTCTATTAAAATGAGTCATCAATTATTTCTTAAATCCTCTAAAAAATGAAAATATAGTATTGTAAATTAAGGAGTAATAAGAAACTAAAATATGATAAACAAAAATAATAAAATTTCATTTAATCAACTAGAAGATATAAAAATGTATTGATAAAAAAATTAATAAATAAAGAGTAATTTAATATACATGGATAATAATCAGAGATTCCTAGGGGTGGAACCAATACATATAGACCTAAGATGATGAATACCTAAAAAAAATTAATATATAGAATTTTATAAATTCCACTCTATTTTTTAGAACAAGTGATGTAGAAACCTAAGGATTCTAGGGAGGCCATCAAATACACATTGACCTATCCTTGATATTCTAAGGAGGTCTATAAAGAAGTTGGCATAAAGAATAATACACATCAAAAAGATATATCACAAAAAAGGGATAAAAACACACCAACCCTTGAAATTACTATCCCATACACATTTAAACACGCACACACACATAACATGGAATTTATAATACATATATTTTCAAAAAAATGCACATTTAAACATAATTTTAAATGAAAATAAATATAATCCCTTTCTAATTAAGAAATCTAGAACCATAATTTGTGAATAAATAATTATAAAATCACCATTACATTATAAATTCTAAAAACACATATAAATAGATAGAAAAATATATATTTACATGTATGTGTGTGTCTATATATATGTGTGTGTGTATAAATATATCTTTATAAAATAAACTTAAATTGATAAAAATATATGTAACCCTTACAGCAGAATATCACAACATAGTAAAATAAATACAACCCCATACTAATTTTAAAAAATAGAGACATTGAAAATAAATAAATATATTATCACCCTTACTAATATTTCACTTAAAATAAAAAAACACAATTTAGAGAAAATAAATTTTTAAAGAAAACCCCTTACACCAAAATATTAAAATAGAATTGCCTAAAATCGACTTCTGTTACTGCTTCGCACCATCACCAGACTAATAATTGGTTTGGTAAATCGATTTTTATGTTATTTTAATGTTTTTATATCCAAAACCTACACTATTTATATAGTATTATAAATATTTATTTAATTAGTTTATCTACAAACCAGAGGTGATTCTCTAAGATTTCAAAATAGAAACAAAAATAAGCTTGCAAAGAAAGATGGGGTATAGATGTAGACAATGAATCAAATTGATTCCAAACAAAAAATTAAAAAGAAAAAAATAGGATATCCTAAACATTAGTCAAGAAAAATGGTTCATAAATAAAAGTAAAATATTATAAAATAACCAGAGCACAAATATAGATAGAAAATCAGAACCTACAAAGGAAAATCAGAAACCCTCAGATCCAGATCTCAAAACTACAAATACATAATGAAAATTGAAAAATACAAAGGAAAACACAGGCCTACCTCACTAGGTTGAAGAAAAATTGAGACCCTAATATCCAGATCTTGATGTTTTCTTTGAAAACTCAAACTGCAAGAGAACACCGGATGGCAGATGTTATTTGAGAAACCGGAGGTAGTGGGGTTGTGTGATTCGTGTGGGTTTGTGTGATTCGATCTCCGATTCATCAAGGAGGATTGCTGGCAATGGGTGGCTTCTGCGGAATGATTTTGATATAATTATAATTTTAAAAAAATTGTAAATATATATGTACGTAATAAATATATATAGATAAAATATATTAATTAAATTCCTTATTTAAATATATTTATTATAATTTTATAATTATTTAAATATATAACTATCTATTTATAATTATATAAATATTTTTTAAAAATAATATTCATATCATTGTATATATTTATAGAAATATATATATTTAGTAAATATATATATGAATATAAATATAGTAAATATATTCCTTATTTAAGTAAATTTATTATAAATTTAATAATTATTTATATATAATTATATAAATGATTTTAAAAATATTTATTCATTTATAATTGTAAATACATAATTTTATAAATATATTATGTATATTTTTAAATATTTTATTTATAAATATTTTTATTTATAAATATTTTTTTACAAATATTTTTTACAAATATTTTTTAACATTAATAATGAATATCTAATTTTAAGTGCATGCGTGTTGAAAATGAGTGAAATAGAATAAATAAAAAATAAGTACACTTTAAAAATATTGAAAAAATGGATAAGTTTTGTGTGTGTGGATTGTATATAGATATTAATTAATTACATATATGTGAAATAATTATAACACACATTTGATTTATGTTAAATTAAAAAATCAAACGACATTCAATTATATGTCTGTTAAACTATGCAATTAGTCAGTATTTTTAATTCATATTAATTTATAATTATATACCATTATTCGCTAAATATATGACTATCTAATGTAAATCACAAAAATATTTTGTAATAAACAAATATTATTAATATGCATTAATATATATCTATATATTTAATATATACAGCTAATTAAAATTTATTATCATAATTATCTAATTAATAAAATGTTTAATATTTATTAATGTATAATCAATTTATTCATTTTTATCAATATTTATTTAATTAATAAAATTTGTAATATTTATTTTAATAAACACGTTTTTTATTTTTATTTTATTTAATTATTTCATTTTATTTATTTGAACATTTATCAGTACTAAAAAATCACTGATAAAATCTATCTATATCAGCGCTAAAAATAAAACACTTATAAAGGGAACCCTTTATCAGTGCTATAAATAAAGCACTGATAAAGGGTACCCTTTATCAGTGCTAATAAGGTTTAAATTTATCAGTTATTTCTTTAACAATGATAAAGATTCCATTTAACAACGTTTTTTCATGCACTGATAAATACCAGTACTGTTAAATGCTAGTTTTTTAGTAGTGGAAGGAACTCTTGAGAAAAAATCTTGATAACATCCCTTTGAGGTCCCATAGCTGGAGCATGAATCGGAACTAGAGGTGGTGAATGTCCTAGATCTTGGATAGTGTGCACAATCACCTCAACCAGGTTCGGGTCCACAAGAGTATTCACTCACTGAGGTTTAGTAGCAGCTTCCTCCAGGATTCAATTCACATGTTTTATCAGAGGCATTATGCTACAAAACATCAATAGACAACAAAGAACATTAGATTTACAATCAAATAGGGAAATAAATAAATTAATCCCAACAGATTGAACAGACAATATTTGGATTTCAATCTATCCAAATCAAAACAAGGAAAATACTAAAACTAATCCACAAGACGAATTTCCCTAACCACCCCTGGCGACTTAAGGTTCATTACTGGGAGAGCTGTCCAGGAACTCAATTACAACTATCTCTTAAGTCCCAACAAGATTTCACAAATGTATACCAACTTTAGGGCAAGAATCTCAACCTGGAGCTCTGATACCACAATTTCACGAACTATCCTGGTACCCTAGTAACTCGATAATCATTCCAATTCATACATGTCTTGAAGGATGTTGTTTATCCCTAAGTTTCGGTGACTACCAATTGCATCATACAAAAAGTATGTGGGAATGATTTCTCCCTAAAAAATTTGGAAGTAAAAGAAAAAAGAGACTATGCATACAAAAGAAACACCATTGGGAGTAAAGTACCAGAATTCAAATAGGCATAAAATTTCGAAGTACTACAATGAAAGTAGTATAATAAGAAAACTTTCCAAGTCCCAATAGACTTAACTCACCATGTCCATAGATCAAAAACTATAACCACCTCCACATGTTGATTTTACCCTTGTCAAACCTGGAAGGAGATAATTTACAAACTCCCAAAGTCACAAGTAGTGTGTTAGATAAAAATCCCAGTAGGGTATCACCATTGATTCCATAATAGACTCCAATATTAAATTAAGAAAATAAAATTACTTCAATTTAAAATAAAAAGGTTTGGCATTTCAAAGAGAATAAATGAAAAAATTCATGATTTACATTTCAATTGATGGAAATACTTTTAAAACAAAAGCTTCTCATTTCAACTAATGGAATATTTCTAAAATAGTGGCACTTTTCACAAATGTCTTAAATAAACACTTTTATATAAATTATTTCATATAAATGAAAATTACTATAAAATAGTTCTCAACAATGATATATTTTCATTTCAAATATAAACAAGCGAGCAACATGGTCATCTGCCTAAGAAGGTACAATAGTTCTAGGCTATAGGGACCCCACACTCAAGGTGATAATGCAAATATATACATACTCCCATTTGATCTAAGTCCAAAGAGGACTCATCACCATCACTTAAGGGATGTGATGTGCTGATATTATGTTTTAGAATGTTGTAAATCATAAAGTTCCATCCAAATAACAAACTAAATACCAAAGGATTGTATGTGATCTAGTGACAAAACAACGATGGGAAATTTATTTTAAGAATGATTAAAATAAAATTATATCCCATTATCTATTTCAAGTACTCCAATTTTCTACTTAAACCCCAAAACGGGTTTTTACTCACAACATACCTTTTCCTGAATAAAAAACCCTAAGGTTTTTATCAAAATCATTTTTAAGACATTTTCAAAATTAGGGATTTGAAATCAATTCAAAATTTAATTTCACAATATGTTTTTACAATTTAAATTCAAGAATTCAAATTTTTGAAAAATCCATAAATTTCACAATAAACCAATAATTTAATGGAATTAGACTTTTTCACAAAATCCATCAATTTTACAATAAGCCCCTAATTTAATTGAATTGGAATTTTTCATAAGTTTTCCATAAAATAAATTTCTATAGTTAAATTCAACAATTTAATTGAAATAATTTTCACCAAATTCACAATTTAAATTAGACAACTTTAATTTTCACATTTTTCCATAAACACGTCCCAAATCAATGGAATTGGGGGTTTTCCCAAAATCATGCCAAAACCCATTTTAAAACAATTTGAAACCCATATAATTTAAATCAATAAATTTAATTTACTTACAAAAATTGAAATTAAATAAATTAATTTAGGTTTAATAAAAATTGGTCCTCATAACGGAACAACCTACCTCAGAATCAATGGATCTTGAATCAGAATGTCGTAAATGGAAAAATCCAATGTAAAATAATGGAAACAAGAATATACAAATAAATCCTAGGTTTAGATCTAAAACTGAGTTAATTATATCTCTAAATCTATATGGGGATCCATGGAACCCTAGGGAGGATAATAGATATCACGGGAGGACAATATCGGGTAGAGAAAACCTATGAGGTGAAGATTCAAGTGTGCTCCTCAAGCTTAGAATAACTTCCAGGAGGGATCTGAGGGTCCAAGAACTATTATTGGGAGCTCCAAAGAAGGGATAAATCACTTTTAGGTTGTAACAATCCGTCAGGATCTTAAAATGGGGGTTGGATAATTTTTAATTAAAATTCATATTAGTCAAAAACTCATCTGCATGGTTTCTTGTGTAGAGGCACACAATTTAAATCAAACCATGCACAAGTCATGCACCTATTTTAAATGGTACACATGGTTTCATCTAAGAGGTTTAATGGTTTTTAAACTATTCACCAACCATGTGAAATCACATTGCCTTGAGTTTCACAGTTTTATCTAAGGGGGCACACAGTTTGGGAAAACCGTGCACCAACCGTGCACTAGCCCATAAATTTCAAAAAGGTTCAAAAATTCACCCAATGCGACCCCAAAAAAACAAAAAAAAGAATGTTCAAAATGGGGGGGATTAGGAATATATAAAAATAGTAATATTATATTATATTATGTGACACAATATGGGTAATCATGGACATACTAACAAAGTGAGCTCACTTATTAAAAACTTTGGATTCAAATGTCATGTATGTTTTAGTAAAGTGGTTGTATGGGTAAATCAATTTATGAGGTCCATAATCTCAAATCGGGATAATCATTTTACTTCAAGAATATTGAGATAATTGAATCACAATTTTGGAACTCAATGCGGCCTTATAACTTTTTTCCAACAATATACAGATGGGTATATATATCTTACTATCAAGAAGATGTAAGATATGTTGCAATTGTGCATTTTTTATTTTAATAGATCCTAGATGAAGCACTTTCCTTTGGTTTGTTTAACCAATAACATTAGCTACCACTCATCCATTTTCATGGATTTATGGGAATTCATGTCAATCCTCACTGTGTCGGATCAAAGTTGGAGATTCATTTGTTCTCAATCCAGATGTGGTACGAAGTGTGATCAATAAAGACCATATGGCTCATTAAAGGTTAAAATAAGAACAAGACCAAAATAAATCATATGGTAATTAGATGATGACATACTTAGATTATAAGTTTAGGGAATGTTTATTATTTAATTTTTCCACTCATCATGGTAAAATGAGGTTTGGTTGGGGTTTTAAGTTTTCACCCCAATTTGTTTGACCTTTTAAAGTTATAGAGCATAATGGTGAGGTGGATTATAGATTATTTCTTCATCTAAAGATGGAATATATAGATAATGTCTTCAACTTATCCAAGAGTCATTGGTTCCTATATGACTATACCTGTTTAATTTCGTAGGGAGGGTTAGATATCGAGGTTTATGTGACATTCATAGAGTAGTTAGTCAAGATTTAAGGCTGATAGGGGAAAATGACACATGAGTGTGTCATCCCCTTTGTTTGGGTTTTTTGGACTTAGTGGTTTGTAGGAAAGCATATGGGAACTTATATTATATATTAACACTTTGTATACCATTTTTATTTGATATTTTAATTTATGATGTGATTTTAAATGATTTAGTTTATGAGAATTTATTTTTTTTTATTTTCCTGGTGGTGTTTTGGGTAATGTTTTTATTATATTTGAGAGGTATCACCTAGAGAATTGTTGATGGTTTAGTGGTTTATTTCTTGATCATGTTTTGTATTTATTCTTGAGGATGAGAATAATTTTAGAGGTATATTATGTAACATTCCAAACCTTTTTTCCTATTACTTTGTCTTCTTTAGGTGTTGGAGGTGATGAGAGAAGGATCAGAGGATAAAGGAGTGGAGTTAAGATGAAATTTTATTTGAAAATCAATGTCTCAACATAGAGTTTTATGGTTCACTATAAAGGGTGTGTTTGAGGCATAAATAAATTAGATATGTCATATATCCCAAGGAATTGGAGTTTTGGTAGTTCTTCTAAAATTGGTATCGCTTTGGCGGGGGTGGTATGCCACGACATGGATTCCTAGAGGAGGAATTTTTTTGGTTTTGAAGATTTTGGGGTCACTGCACTCTAGAGATGTGTTATGGAATAGCCTTCTTTTTTGGTTATATAATTATGTATCATGGTGGTTCCCTTACACTTGTTCATTATCTTACTTTATAGGATCTGCAACATAGACTACATTATATTTATCAGATGCAGTTTTGAGCAACCCTATTATAGTGTGGTCTTCTTCCTTGCATCGTGGAATCTACTCCATGTTAGCACATTGATTCATGGTATAGGGTGTTATGATATGGTCTTCTTATTTTCATATTACTTATAAATTTATAAACCCCTATAAAACCCATCATCTTTCCACCTTCTCTCTCAATTCATGAATGATCCATGTGCATCCCTATGAGTTCTTTCAACCCCCTTTCATCATATTTTAACTTTGATCTTGGGAGATCGATCCATGGGGATTCTAAGTGAGTCCCCTTATTTATTTATTTTTTCATCCCATTATTCATTTGGAGTGGTTTACTATCAAAGGAATATATGGTTTTAGTGATGATTTTTTTAAATAATGATATGGGATGGTTTGTTTAGGATTTTTATACATTACATGGTGTGATTATAGATCTTGGGAATCTCTTCTATGTCTTGTCTTCGCAAAAAAAAATTTAAACCAATAATCTAGGTAATGGATTTTGGTTATCTATTTATATTATGTGTGTGTGTGTGTGATATTATCAGGATTATTTTTCTTTTTCGGTGGATGAAAATATTTTGAAAAATGAATAAAATTAATTGGACATAATGAAATTGAAGGGTAAATAGAATATATCTCATGTACTTTACTTGATATCATGATGTCATTTTCCATGATTGCGTGCAGGATGATGTTAGTTATGAAATTTTCTTACATATATGAATATATTTTTGTTTTATGAAATATATTTGTGCAACTATCCTCATATGAAAATCATAAATCACTCAAAGAAGGTAATTAAACTGATTGTGTGTAAATAAGATATTTTCTATTTCCCCTTTTACATATTAATTTGATTTGATGTGATGATTTTCATGATGAGTTGTATTTTTGGAGTGGTTTATTACATATTTTGACTTGAGGGGTTATATTTATGATTTACGATGCATGAAGTTTATGGTCAATACGTGGGTGGTTGAAAATGTTGTGTTTTTTCTTGGAAGTTTTTTGGGATTTATGGAATTCTTGAAATGATAAATTCTTGTTAATGAACTTAGTTTGGATTAAATTGTTTGGTATTCAAAATAAATAAATTAGGTGTGGTAAATGGTATAATGATGATAAACATTAATGGTAATGGATGGGAATAAATGTAAGCTTTTTCCAGAGAATGAATTTTCATTAAATATGGAAATGTGGTAAATAAATATATGAGTGATTAGTAATTGATGAAGTTAAATGGAAACTACAAAACTAATACATGATTTTGTTATTTTTTTGTGTTATTTAATTTTTAGTTAGTATTATTGTATTGATATTGATGTTTGATAGTGGTGATGTAGAAATTATTGTAGTTGGGTGGTTTTGGTTGTGTGAATCCATAGGTTAGGCTTGGTTGTAACTATTATCCGTTTTATTTCCATTGAAATATCTTTACCCACCGCACCCAAGTTGGGTGTTTACACAGATTCACAAATTTTTTTGTTTGAGGTCTCTTCACCAAACATCCTATTTGTTAAATTTGGATGGATAGGTACCCCGTATTCTCTGATCTCTCTTCTAGTGGTAGTTGTTTCTCATAGGTTGTGATAGATTGTGGGTTAGTGCGCTAGAGGTGATGACTAGTGAGAGGATGATGTGTTTTATAGTAGAGGTTTTTCTTAGTGGGACGAGAGAATGAGTTTAATGTACTTCGTGTTCAGAATACCCTACTATTCTAGTTATATATAAGTGGTTATTAGATGATGAGGTTGAGATGAATTAATTGGCATGGGTTGAGATCTGGGGATTTCCCATTATGATGAAGGTTTTAATGGTATGAATCTGATGGATACAAAAGTTATTAGTGTGTCAAGACATACAATTTTGGTTCATGAGAGCTTAAAATTAGTCTAGAAGCAATGAGGGATACCATTTTTTTTTATATTATTCATCTTATATTATAATAATTGGATGCATTATTTGGTGAGTGAACCCAGGTTATGTTGGGAACTAGTTGACCTAATAGGTTCTTATTGATTCTTCTATTTTTTCACAAGGGAATTAATATTATCTTCTATATTTATCATAGAATCCTTGGGTATGATCCTTCTGAGTATACATTTTATTCTCACCACTATATATATATATATAATCTATTTTTTTGGTTATATGGAGGGAGTTGGAGGCCAAGTTGGACATTTCTAGTTTAGATCTTGGAGTAATTGAGATGCTTCCTTTAGATTCTGGGAATTTATTCATATGAAATTATATGTAGTGTGGGATATTTATTTATTTTTACATTTTTATGTTATGGTGATGGTTTAGTGGTTACTTTGTATGAACATTGGTCTTGTTAGGGTAATAACTCCCATTTTTCTATTTTATCACCTTGGTGCCACTTGTCAGCCCATGGACTATTATTAGTGGTCCTTGGGGGTAATTATTGTATTTTTTCGGTCTAGGATGGGTTTCCCATTAGGGAATGTTATTTCATGAAAAGATCAAGTTATATAGAACCTAAAATAATGAAGTTATGAGGAAGAAATATCAATATATTATTTATTCTCTTGAATAAAATTTTAGTAATATTTGAAGAGACAACACTTGTTAGGACTAATAGGGGCCTATATACCCTGAGAGGGGGTGAATCAGGTTATGGATGTTATTTTTCTAAATTCTTCCTACCCCAATGGATCTTGACCTCTTTATTACAAGGGTCACTTTGTTTTCACTTGTGTGTTTATTATGATCACTTCTTTTCTTCTTTATCTGATGATGATTCTTGGAATGAAATGAAGGGAAGCAAGAAGGCAGACACCGAGATTTCTTACTTGGTTCACCCTCACCAGGCTACGTCCAAGGAGCATACAACGGCGATGTTCCACTGTAAAAAATCCATTAAATCTCACTGCCAATAATTTTCGGGCTAGATCAATTCTATGCCCAGGCTCACTGCCTTTACAATGTTTAGGGTCAGCTCACTAATTTAACAAGGGTCACTCCCTTTTCCTCTCTCTCTGCCTCACTACCAGTATAAAGGATAACGTTCTTCCTCTTCCTTTGCTCACTGCACTTGGAAGAGATCCACTCACAGTTTATAGACCTGTAGGTCTCTTCATTTTCATGAAAGAATGCATCCTCAACTGTTGGTAGATTCTCTATTGAAGTTAAAAGTTCATCCACTGATGAATACTACTTTACCACAGATGTTCTGGTCAATTTCTAACTTTCATGCAACCCTAGGGTGACTTGTGTGCCCCTTTAACTAGTGCACAGCATCTTCCTTCATTGGGGAAAAACCAACTCGCGTGCCACACTAGTGCGCCAAACTTGCGCTCCACACATCTTGCACAACACACTTTCATGGTACACTTGCGAAGTACACTTGCGCGCCCAACTTGCACGGTTCACTTGCGCGACACACTTTCACGGTACACTTTCACAGTACACTTGCGTGCCCCACTTCTGCACACACTGAACTTGCACATCACTTCCACTTGTGCGTTCAGAGCTCGGATTTTCTCTAAGTGTTGAGATCTTTAATAAATGAGGAGGGTAGCCGTCTATTTATAGGCATTTAGAGGACTTGTGTGACACACTTGCATGCCATACTTGTGTGCCATACTTGCATGCTACTTTCTTTCCTTTTTCATATTTTGATATGATGATCCTGAAATATGATGTGTGTGCCACACTTGCACGCCAGACTTGCATGCCACTTTAGGAATTATGCGCCACACTTGCGCGCCACTTTTGGACTTGTGCGCCACACTTGCACACCAATTTTCCTTTGCCAAATTTTTGGTGTTATGAATTTGAAAAATTCTTAGTGTACAACATTAGAAACCTCCTTAAAACAAGAGCACAAATACCTTTTCCAAAAACACTTTTCCCCATTCTCTAGGAAAACCCTATTTGTCAACAGTTTAAGTCATCAAGACTCGCTTTTTCAACAAACACAACACGGAGTCCTGTATTGTCAACAAACACAATCATCTCAAAAATTCTTCAATGATACCTTGAGGTATTTTTTCCCAACAATCTCCCCCTTTGGGTTTGTTGACAACTCTTCTCAAAACAATTCTCCATTATTTGATACCTCATTAAGGCTTCATTCATCTTCAACCACCATTCACCTATTATGATATATATAGCAATCAAAGATTTACTCAATAAATACTCTAAGCCCACATGAGAAATAATCGGTGTGAGAAAGAATAGTATCATGAAAAGTTCATTTGTGAGTCACTTCGTTTCTGACACCACTGTTGATACCAACCCTATACCAATTAAAATTTCTTCTTTTATCATGATCCTCAGCTGTCTTGATATCTATTCTTTGATCGATCACATCTAGCATCGTCTGATTTAAAACTCTCCCCATATCTCATTGCTCTCCCCCTATCTCGCTACTCCACCTATCAGTTGCTTCCCATGTCTTTGACAAAGACATTTTCTCCCTTCATTAACCATAGTTTCTCCACATTTAGGAGTCACTATTTTTCCCCTTTGTCAATGAACCCAAATGTCATTCCTTTGTGGTCTGAAACATTGGAAAGAACACAGATTAGCACAGTAGAGAAAAACATGCCATACCTCGGGGAGAGGGGATTCCACATCCACACTCTTTTAAGTGTGGGGAGTCGACTGAACTCCCAGAGCCAGTCGATGCCTTTCAAATGCTTCCTTGGGTAAGGCCTTTGTCAGAATGTCTACAACCTATAGTTTTGTAGGCACATACTCCAACTTCATAATTCTTTTCTCAATATTATCCTTGATAAAATGATACTTTATCTCAATGTGCATTGTCCTTGAGTGATGGACGATATTTTTGCTGAGATTTATAGCACTTGAGTTATCACACTGGATTCCGATCAGAGACTTCACTTCAATGCCCATATTATCAAGCTGCTGCTTTATCCACAATAATTATGTGCAAGCTTGAGTGGAAGTAATATATTAAGCTTCTATGGTTCTCAATGAAATGAAATATTTCTTCTTGCTTAGCCAATAAACACACAAGCCACCAAGATAGAATGCACCTCCTGATTTGATTGTTTGTCGTCTGCTGATCCAGCCTAATCTGCATTTGTATATCCCAATAAATCTTGCTAAGATTTGTCATTATACATCAGACTGAAATCCATGGTGCCTTTGATATGTCTAAGTATTCTTTTTATTGTGATCATTTGGCTTTCCTTGGGATTTATTTGGTAACGTGCCGCTTTGCATCTGGAGAAAACAATATCAAGTCTTGTTGTTGTTAGGTACAGTAAACTACCAATAATATGCCTATATTAAGTGATATTAACTGCCCTACCACTGTCATCTTTTGATAATTTCATCCGGGTAGCAATTGAAGTCTTCATCTCTTTGGAATTATCCATTTCAAACCTTCTCACAACCTCCTTGGCGTATTTGGATTGAGAAATGAAAGTTACTTCCTTTTGTCACCTATAAACCAAGGAAAAATGTCAGCTCACCAATCATGGACATTTCGAACTCACTTTTCATGAATTTAGAAAATTGTTTGCACTGAGCTTCATCTAATCCACCAAATATTATGTCATCGAAATAAACCTGCACCATCATCCTTTGATTACTATTGTTTTTGAATTATAGATTGTAATCAACTACACCATGTTGAAATCCATGCTACTTGAAATACTGATCTAGCCTTGAGTACCATGCTCTTGGTGCTTGTTTCAACCCATATAGTTATTTCTTAAAATGACAAACTTTATTCTCATCTTCATGAAAGAGAAAATAATCTGGATGTGCAATGTACACTTCTTCTTCTAGAAACCCATTCAGAAATGCAGTTTTGACGTCCATCTGGAACACTTTGAACTTTCTTTGCACTACTATGGCTAAAAATAATCTGATTGTCTCCAACCTTGGACTTGATGCAAATGTCTCATCAACATCAATACCCTATATTTGGGAGTATCCTTTGCACACCAGTCGTATTTTGTTTCAAATCATTTTTCCATATTCATTCATCTTATTTAGAAAGACCCATTTAGTCCCGATAAAATTCTTATCTACTGGCCTCAAAACAATATCCCACATCTAGTTATTCTCAATCTGATTTAGCTCTTCATTCATTCCCTGAACCCAGTTTTTATCTTTAGCTACATCAGTAAAGCATTTCAGCTCAACCTGAGATAGAAAATATGTCTTCTTTAGTGATTTCATTCTCCTTGTCTGAACTGGAGATGACTAATCACCAATGATATTTTTTCTATCAATTTCAGTTCGACTCTTTGGCTTTTGTGTAGATAAGGATTTTAATTCCTCATACCCACCATCAGTATATTCTTTTGAATTAACTTCAGCCACTTCTTCTCTCCCTGATTCTCTTACCACTTCCTCACTTTTAATAGAAAACTTGTCATTGTGTCATTGTTCAATGATGTCATTTCTTTCAACTAATTTCTCATATTTTGGTAGAAGCACCTTATATTTTCTCTCGCAGCTTCTTGGTATCCTTAAAGCAGTCAACAAATACCATATTATTAGAACAAAATAAATAATCCTGAAAAACCTGTGTGTTTCTTCTTGTCCCCCAATCATTCTTCATGAACATAAACATTCATCCTTCATATCCCATTGAGACCTTTCATCTGATTAGGATATAGAGTGCTCCACCTATGTTATGCAACTCTTCCATTTTTAGGCCCACTACTTAGGCCCTTAACCATTTTCTCGTCCTACATCATTTATTATGATCTAGAACTCGACATTGATCCATTAACCAAATATCTAATCTCACTGAGTTGAAACTCAGTGTAGGAAACAAGAGATAAAGTTAATAAAACATTCACTTCCTGTTATGCTCTATTTGTCTCTTTCTTCATCAACTTTGGTTCCAGATTTGAGTCAATTAAAACTCTGAATCATATCAATTCTCCACTTTTCATATTTAGATGCCACTTGCCCTTGGATCGTATCTCCCTAAAACCTAAAACACTTTAATCATCAGTTAACAACATTTATATACATAGGGGGAGGGGTGCTTCTGGAATCCTCAAGATGAGGATTGCGGTTGATCCTGATGGGTCAACCCTTTGATTCTTTCTTGTAGAGCATCACACTCTTTCCTTGAATCTTCTAGCTTCCTAGCCAATCTTAACTGCTCTGGCCATATGACTAAGCAATCATTACCCACATCCTAAGCCTTTTTATTATATGTAGATTCTGCAGGCTTGGAATTTTTCACAATTTGGGGTTTAATCCCACTTGTACACACTATCATATTTGATGTGCTACCAATATGCCACTTCCCTTGATTCTGTCTCTGGGTAAGAATCTCTCTGTTTGACATCTTCCCTTTCTTCTTCCACCATTTTAGGGATCTTCCTCTTTCCTCCACTTCTTGTTGTGGCACACGACATGTGAAGTTTTCAGTAAATTCTTGGTTTATCTTTATTTTATCAGATATTTGATTCACCACACTATTTTGTGCTGGTGGTGATCCCTCCACTAAGTGTTCATTCTTCTTTATCACAGCTGGAGTAGATCTACCCTTAATCTTCCAGATTTTTTCACATTCTCTCCTTGAGATATATTGTGAGTATGATAGAGGAGGTGACTGATACACCTTTTGTTTAGTTCCATGTGATTCCCCTAAGGCTCTAAGCCTATTCTTCACCTTACCACTTTGTCTCCTAGTGTAGAATTTCACATTATGCATCACTGGAGTTGAGAATCTCCTTTCGAGTTCCTTTTCCTTTCTTGCATTCTTCTTGCTGCAATTTCTTACCAAATGCCCATAATCTGAACATATAAAACATTTTCCATCAAAGGAATACCTCATTTCATCATTTCCATGTCGAGATACTGATACACCTTGAGTTCTTCTTTTGACACAGATCTCTTGAGCTTCCTGACACATACTCATGGTGTGTCCCATTCTTCCATAGTAATAACATCTAATGAATTCTTTCCTCTGAGAGACTCTTCTTTATGATTTCTCATGACACATATTATTCTTCTCAGATCTAGTAAAGTTTCTATTTTCACAGCCTAAGATGTATTCCCGTGCCTCTGAACAGAAGCTTGATGTATGACCATGAATCCCAAAAAAATAGAACATGCTATCATTTCTTCATGTAAAAGCCTTTTTAGGTATATCTCCAGCACCTACATGGTTTTTCGTATCTCTGGAGATTTTTACTTCTCTTTTCCTATCACGCATATGATTGAGATCATCAAATCAAATTCTTGATTTCTCTAAAATGGATGGCCTTTGGGATTATACAATCCATTCATGTGTTTCCTCTGATGTAGAATATTTGGATTTCATTTCATCATCACTTGCCAAAGGATAATCAAATAATAAGTGCAGTGCATCCTTCAACTTGGGCTTGTCTTTGGATTTAGATTTCTTCATTTCAATCTTGACTGATTCTATTTCTTCCTCCAGTTGTCGAATATTTTCATCTCTTGATTCAAGTTGAGCATCAAGTTCTCTCTTGAGAAGATTTCTTCTACTCATCTCATCTTCCTATTCATGTGTCATCTTATCCAACATGCCACCTTTCTCCTTTACTTTTAATTTTTCTGAGCAACCGATTTAGAGACGGATTCACTCTCTTGTGGTAGCCTTTGATTCTTAGAAAATAGCTCAGACAGCTATGTAACAAGATCATCATTTCTGGATTTCAAATTCTGAATCTCATCTTTGTCCAGATTCTTTCCCCTTAACATCAGCTTTGAGCTTTTCTCTCTTTATAGACAGCTTTTGCAGTTCTTCATCTTGAGAATCATTCTTCTCCCTCAGATCAGTGGCCACATCAATAAGCCTTCGATTTATTCTTCTTAGCTTGTTAACCTCAATTTCCATTGCTTGGATTCATATATCTTTAGACTTAATCTCTTCATCCAACTTCTTATCCACTTCTTTATCTTTGTGGACAACTTCCACTTTTCGACTTCTGGGATTTTATTCATCATCAGTAGTTCCAACAATACTTGGCATGTTAGGTTCTTCACTCATTCCTTCAGTATCATTGAATGAGTAATTATTTTTTCTATATGATTCATCAAAAACATTCTTTTGTTCACTACATGATTCATTTAATTGAATCATATTCTTTCCATTGACACTTCCACACTGGGGAATTTCACCAGACTTCTGCTTATTCTTTGAAGTTCTTCCCATTTCCATGACACACCAAGATAAGAGTAGACTAGATAGTAAACTTAAGCAATTGACTAATCCAAATGAAAGAAAACAAATCTGATAAAATAAACATTCCCTATGATACCAATTGTTAGGACCAATAGAGGCCTATATACCCTGAGAGGAGGGGTGAATCAGGGTATAGATATTCTTTTTCTAAATTCCTCCTGACCCATTGGATCTTGACCTTTTTATTACAAGGGTCACTTTTTTTCACTTGTGTGTTTATTATGATCACTTCTTTTCTTCTTTATCTGATGATGATGCTTTTAATGCAATGAATGGAAGCAAGTAGGAAAACACCGAGATTTTTTACTTGGTTCACCCTCACTGGGCTATGTCCAAGGATCATACAACAGTGATGTGCCGTTGTACCAAATCCACTAAAGCTCACTGCCAATAATGTTCGGGATAGATCAATTATATGCCCAGGCTCACTGCCTTTACAATTTTTAGGGTCAGCTCACTGCTTTCCCAAGGGTCACTCCCTTTTCCTCTCTCTCTGGCTCACTACCAGTAGAAAGGATAACCTTCTTCCTCTTCCTTTGCTCACTGCACTTGTAATATATCCACTCACAGTTTATAGTCCTTTAGGTCTCTTTATTTGCATGAAATAATGCATCCTCAACTGTTGATAGATGCTCTATTGAAGTTAAAATTTCATCGATTGATGAATACCACTTTACCACGGATGTTCTGGGAAATTTCTAAATTTCACGCAACCCTAGGGTGACTTGTGTTCCCCTTTAACTATTGCACAACCTTTTCCTTCGTTGTGGAAAAACCAAATTGTGTGCCACACTTGTGCACCACACTAGTGTTCCAAACTTGCGCACCACACAGCTTGTACGGTACGCTTGTGTGGTACACTTGCGCGGTACACTTACACGCCCCACTTGCACGGTACACTTGTGTAGTACACTTGTTCGGTACACTTACGTGCCCCACTTGCATGCACACTGAACTTGCACATCACTTCCACTTACGCGTTCAGATCTTGGATTTTCTCTAGGTGTTGATATCTTTAATAAATGAGGATGGTAGCCAACTATTTATAGGCATTTCGAGGATTTGCGTGCCATATTTGCATGCCATACTTTCTCACTGCTTTCTTTCCTTTTTCATATTTTGATATGATGATCTTGAAATATGACGTGCATTCCACACTTGCATTCTAGACTTGCACGCCACTTTAGGACTTGCGTGCCACTTTTGGACTTGTGCACCACTTTTCCTTTGCCAAATTTTTGACGTTCTGAATTTGAAAAATTTCTGGCGTACAACATTAGAAACCTCCTTAACACAAGAGCATGACTCCCTTTTCCAAAAACACTTTTCCCCATTCTCCAGTAAAACGCCATTTGTCAACAATTTTAGTCATTGAGACTCTCTTTGTCAACAAACACAACATGGAGTCCTGCATTGTCAACAAACACAATCATCTCAAAAATGCTTCAATGATACCTTGAGGGAGTTTTTCCCAACAACACCCAATTGTATAGTTAGCAAGGTTTTCAATATTTATTCTATAGAATAACTAGTCATGTAAACATAATGAAGAATAATGAAAACATAATACTACATCAGAAGTTAGAATTAATCAAATAATTTTCTGACAGTTGGTAGGGAAGACCATTGCACACTGGAGGGAGGTAGTGTAATTAAACAACCTGAAGATTGAAGTATAATCTTTCTAAGAGATATCTTTAACTAGTGGGATTACTGTATAAAGAACCCATCAAGAGGATACCATTGTATTCACTTATGATAGATTATTTTAAAATATTTTACAGATAACATATTGGTATATTTATTGTATTTTTGATCACTTGAGTTTACTAGTGGAAGTATACAACACATAATTGACCTGACCACATGAAGGAAATAGGTTTTCATCATGGAACCAAAAATTGTAAAAGTAATCTTTCACTTTCATCTTGTTTTGTGCAGGAGAGGTTAGATATTAAAGAATTATTTGATATAGATTTTAACTAATCAAAAAATTCTAATTTCAAATGAAGAAATCATAAAATATTTATCACTGATTCACCCCTCCCCCACATAATGATGTAACTGAACCTTGATATTTTAAGTTGCAATAGAGCTAACTAGGATTCCTCTAAAATATCTAACATTTACCAAAGTTGAATATATATTTCTTTAATTTAGTCAAAAATAGAGTTGTTCTTATATTTTAAGACAATAACTTTCATGGATGGAAGAATAATATGATACAATATAGTGTTTATCTTGGTCTTGTAGTTGTAGAAGTAGCTGTTATCATTTTTACGCCAAGAGAGAGAGATATGCTCATTGAGTTGAATTGAAAATCTATAAATTCTCTCTTTATTACCCTTTTCAATAGAGTTAATACAAAGCTATTGGAACTTTAATTTCTCAAATTGGTATAACATTGAATGAATTTTTGAGGTGAAAGTAAAATTTAAAGAAGAAAAGTTAAAAATTTGGAGAAGAATTTATATCAATGTAAGGTTGGATGATAAAGAAATGATTGATGATCACTTAACCAGACTACATCAGATTATCATCAACATAAACGGTTTTGGGGAGACCTTGAGAAATTCAACTATTGTGAAGAAGTTAATGAGGATTTTTGTAGAGAAGTTTGATTCCAAAGTTTCTATACTAGAATATAAATATTACTTATCTTTTGATGAACTGCACAATATACTTATTTCCTATTATATTAGGAAATATCCAATGTTCAAGAAGAATATCAAGGAAGAAATGGAATTTAAATCCATGAAACGTCTTAAGATGAAAGAGAATAAATATGATCCATTATCAAATTCTAATAAGTATGAAGAAAGTGATAATTAAAGAAATAAATGTCATAATATAATTATGTCTTTTATTTCAAAAAGCATCAAAAGTGGAAGAGGTAAATATAAAGGTTTTTTCCTATAATGTTCTTTAATTATGGATGAATTAGACATTTTGAAATTTATTTTCCAAAGAATAAATTTAATAAAAGTGAAAGTCATGATGTATATAAGATTACTCATAAAGAAGATTTGGAAAAACTAGAAATGGTAAAACTAGAATGAAGAAGTTTTCATGAAAATTTAAAATAAATATGATGAAAAGGGAATAAGGTAAATAATCATTACTATAGAGTGATTCATAAGATAATGGTACTACTAAAAATTATAAGACATTAATAGATCAGGATAAAAAATGTATATACTTCATTTAGTGATGAGAAAGTAAAATAGAGTTACAATGATTACATATGGAAATATGAACTGATATCATGACTTAATAAAAATAATAATCTCAAGAAAAGAACAAAACTTACATGAAAAGGATAAAATTTGAAATGTATATGTAAAGAAGAATGATCTCATTTATGAAATTTAGATTCTCGTGGTGAATATTATAGAACAAGATATGATGATAACATATTATTAAATAAAGATTACTATAAAATAAGAATAGTTAGGTGAGGTATAATTTATGTTTCATAAAGATTAAGAAAACATGAAGACAGTGAATGAAAATTATTAAAAAACTATCTATTTTCAAGTTGAATCATAAAAATATGCTGTGAAAACCAATATAAATAAAAAGGTATACATTGTTTTTAATTTTACTTACGATATTAAATCTATTTTATCTATATATCAGATTTAAAAACAATAACTGAAAGTATATGGAATGAATAAAATCATAAAACCCTCACTCTTATATCAATATGAATAGTATATGAGTCAACAAGAGAAAGTTTCTCAATGAAGATGCCAAAAAAGGTAATAGTGCATCTAGAAAATAAATATATTTTCATCAACAGACCACACAATATTATGGTAGACAAAACATCAAGGGTTATTTTTAGTGTTGTGGAATATTTGGACACAAAGCCTATAATTACTAGTATAATATGTCTCTTACTTTGAATTATAATGAATCAAGGGGGGGAAACTCTAGAAAAAACAATAAAAATAAATGAGAAAAATAAATATCCTTAGAATAAATATTTTTATATCTAAAAAGTCACAAGAAATATCCATGCTAAATAGATTTGAGTATCTAGAATAAATTTATTAAACATCCACTAGTGCAGAAAACATTTTTTACGTCGGTTATTTTTCATTATTTACGTCGGTTTTTAGGCGACGTTAATACGGACGACGTTATAAATAACATTTTTTACGTCGGTTATTTAAAACCCGACGTAACATCCCTAACATCACGGTGTTTATCACGTCGGTTATTAATGAACCGACGTGAAAAATTATGGGGGATGGGGATTTATAACGGCGGTTATTATATAACCGTCGTGATAAACCGCGGGTGGGTGGGGGGGGGTTTAGCACGTCGGTTATATAATAACCGACGTGCAAAATATGCGGGGGGGGGGGGGGGGTTATCACGTCGGTTATTTCTAAACCGACTTGATAAAACGCCTGGGATATCGTTTATCACGTTGGTTATGACTTTACCGACGTGATTAACCCTTCCCCGGGCCTATTATCACGTCCGTTTCTTAAATAACCGACGTGATAAAAAGGCCTGGGAAACGTTTTAGCACGTCGGTTATCCAATAACCGACGTGGTAAATCGATTTCCAGGCCTTTTAGCACGTCGGTTATATTAAGAACCGACGTGATAAAAGGCTCGGGAACGGTTTATCACGTCGGTTCTCGAAAAAACCGACGTGATAAACCCCTACCGATTTATTTACCACGTCGGTTATAAAATAACCGACGTGAAAGTGATATTTTTTTTAAATAATTGCACTGCTGTCACCAGAAAGCAACCAGAAACCAAACAACAAAAATAACCATGCCAGCCCTCCCCCAAGCCCCAACTGAACCCCACCCTCATCTATACCCACCTAACAACCTGTCCAGCCCTCCCCCACCACATTGGAGCCCCACCACAACCCTTGGACACCCCCCACCCCTTGGACAGCCCCCCCACCCTCATTTACACCCCCACGACCCCTAGTACAGCCTCAAACACCCATTGGACAACCCTCCCATATCCCTTGGACACCCCCACCCCTTGGACAGCCCCCCCCCCCCACCCTCATTTACACCCCCAAGACCGCTAGTACAGCCTCAAACACCCATTGGACACCCCCCCACACCTTGACAGCCCTCCCAGACCCCTTGGACACCCCCCCCCCCCCCTCGAGCCCTTGGACAGCCCCAAACACCCCTTGGACACCCCTCCCATATCCCTTGGACAACCCCCCACCCCTTGGACACCCCCCCCCCCACCCCTTGGACAGCCCCCCCCCCCCACCCTCATTTACACCCAACCGGCCCCTTGGACAGAACTCCCAGACACCTTGGACACCACTCCCATATCCCTTGGACACCCCCCCACCCCTTGGACACCCCCCACCCCTTGGACACCCCCACCCTCATTTACACCCCCCGAACACTAGGACAGCCCCAAACACACCTTGGACACCCCTCCCATATCCCTTGGACACCCCCCACCCCTTGGACACCCCCCACCCCTTGGACAGCCCCCCCACCCCCTGGACACCCCCC
This sequence comes from Viscum album, assembly GCA_963277665.1. Classification (NCBI taxonomy): domain Eukaryota; kingdom Viridiplantae; phylum Streptophyta; class Magnoliopsida; order Santalales; family Viscaceae; genus Viscum; species Viscum album. The sequence continues at coordinate 371,967,657 of OY728163.1, read as the reverse complement.
CCCCGACCCCTTGGAACCCCCCCCCCCCCCCCCCCGACCCCTTGGAAACCCCCCATCCCCTTGGACAGCCCCAAACACCCCTTGGACACCCCTACTATATCCCTTGGACACCCCCCACCACTTGGACACCCCCCCACCCCTTGGACAGCCCCCCCCCCCCCACCCTCATTTACACCCAACCGACCCCTTGGACAGCCCCAAACACACCTTGGACACCCCTCCCATATCCCTTGGGCACCCCCCACCCCTTGGACACCCCCACCCTCATTTACACCCCCCCCCGACCCCTAGGACAGCCCCAAACACACCTTGGACACCCCTCCTATATCCCTTGGACACCCCCCAAACACCCACCCACCCCCTTGGAACCTCTCCCCCCATACCAAAATCCAGACCAGAAAAACCATCAACAGTAGACCAAAACAAGAAGTAGAGAAAAATTAAACATTCAGTTATATAACATTCAAAACTTACACTGTCAACTTCAAAAAAAACTAAATCCAACCTAAACGACTACGAAATACACAATTACATTGACAATATTCAAAATTACATTTTACATTACAAACAACTAAAAGTCAATCAAACCTGTAAAATAATTTGACCACTCCACTTGTAAGTGTTTGATATCTTCAGCAGTAAAGGGTTGAGGGTCATCAAAAAGCTACAAAGGAAAAGGATAGCAGTCAACGTGTATAATGAATAAATCAAATTGAAATATTATGAGAAAGAGGAAATCTTACCAGGTCAAAACTCAGAACTGTCCCAGTTGTTATTATTTCATACATAAATCTTAACATGTAATATCCGCATTCGATGATGCCTTGTTGCTCATGACATTTCTGTTTGAATGAGTGTAAATTCAATATATTATTTTTATGTAATAAATCAAAATGTACAAATTATAAATGGATATTTACCTTCGCATGTACATATTTGATCTTGAAATTCCTTTTCTTTGCGCTTTTTCGAAAGTGGACCCATGCCCTGTTAGAAAATAATACGAATGGGGTAAATTTAAAATTCATTATAATATATAAAACTATTGTGAAATTGAAACTTACGTTTCCAATATATTCTTAAAACTTTCTCACACATCATCATGGAGAGAGCATATCCAATAAAGTGCTTTCTCCCTAGGGAAAAAAACCCCGAACATCCAATGATCCCTGATAAAAGGAAATTTAACGTTAGTGGTTTTTTATGTTAAAACATAATTAACTCTTTGAGAGGGATGTGTTTCATACCTCTCACAAAAAGGCATCATCCATCACTGTGTGATTACATTCTTTTCAAATCTATCAGCAATATAAATCATTCTTTGTTCCTCATCCAATACACATGCTTCAGGGGAAATCAATTGTGGGTCCACGAATCCATATACATCTGTCAGCTCATTCCTCTCACAAATTTTATACAGATACCTAATACAAAGCAGACATAAGTATACATTTTTAATAAATATAACGCAAGGAAAAGGTGTTAAGACTTACATGATAAAAATTTGCACCACGTTGATGCCCAACTTATCTCCAATGACAAACTCCATGATATCAGTTTTCATAATCCCCACACTTAGTTCACATCCACAGACATGAGCTTCCATTGTAAAGTCATAATGATCCACCAACAAATTTGAATATCTTGACAATTTGTCAAGACTGCTAGTATCTGCATCTGATGTCATAGCTATCTGTCTTTGTTGTTGTCTATATAGTATTTCTTTACCTTTGAAGTATTCCTGTAAAAATAAATTGAAAAATATATTAGTTTTCAAATGATAAAACATTAATAATAATATAAAATAAAAGATATAACATCCATACCTCTATGGTAATGAGTCGAAGAAGTCTGGATGGCCAAAGTAAAAAATGGCCGATACTATGTCCAACTGTCGTCACCTCATCTGTAGGTAATGGTATCCGAGCTGATCTATCTATAATATCCTGTACAGTGACCCTCTGATTCTCTACCTCTAACTGTTGATGATGAACTGTATCTCCTATACAATATACCATCCCATATGCAACTATATGATGTTGAGGATCATCAACATACAACTCACAATAAGTAGGTAGCTGCGGCGGAGGAGGAGGATCAAAAATGGGGTCCGCAGGCTGAGGTGGGGGAGTGGGAGCTACTGGGAGAGGTGGAGTGGGAGCTGCACCCTGAAATTGTCTTTGCAAGTCTGCAAACATAAACTGCACCGATGCTCTAATATTGTCCTCCATTGTCGCATTAATATTATGGACTTCAGCCTCCAAGGATTCTATTTTTTTATAAACTCCCTCAATGTTAGAAGTTGAGGAACGTGGCAACACTTTTCTTACCGATACACCTGCCGGATATCCTCTTACACGGCCAGGATGTTCGGGCTTTCCCAATGCCACAGATAAAATATCTTCCCTCCCATATGGTGTAAATGTCCCCTGTGAACTCTGCTCCTCAAGAGAGTCCTGTAATAATTCATTGAACATTTCTATAATGATTGGAAATATATGATGAAAATAGTAAACTTAAATAAATAAAATAGATATCTTACAATCCTCTCAACTACGAGTCTCGATTCTTCCGAAAGATATTGTCCTTTTTTGCCCTTCCAAGCTCTTTTCCATTTCTCATGTCTAGATGGAGGGGATGGAGGGGCCACCTCTCCAGAGCTTGAAGACTCAGCTCTTAGTTGTTGAAATTTTTCTGCCATCATTTGTTCTTCCAATAATGCATACCCTCCCCGAGATAAACTATGAGGGTATACATTTTTAGATTGGATCTCTTTATGAGCTTTCCTTGTTTGCTGTAAATTAAGAATAAGTAATCATTAACAAAACAATAATAAGATCATTTATATAAGAAAGCTTATAAAAGTTTACATTGCTCTTACCAAAAATGATTTGTTTCTTCTACTTTCAAAAAATTGTCTCCATGTGTCTTCATCTATAAAAGGATATATACGACATGGATTCTCACGACTCCTATGACCATAAATGAAATCAGATGAGAGGGTTGATTTGAAATCCCTCCATCTCCTAGCAGCCAACGATAAGCATTTCTTCCTGACTCCTCCAGTGTCAGGAATATCAAATGTCATCTGATAAAAAAGAGGTTAAAAATATTATATATACTAGAAACATTTAAAGAACAGTCAAACAATAGCAAAAGATCTTACCAAAATGGTCTCCCACAGCTGAGAAATTATCGCCTTATCCACACTTCTCCAATCATCATAGAGAATGCTTACTTTGCTCTTAGCCTGAGTTGCTACAAAACCCTTAAAATCTTTAGCATTTGGACCTCTAGGAAGATCATCATCATCAAACTCCACGACTATCCTCTCCTCCTTCGTACGGGCAAGTGATAATTTTGGTAAACGTGTGCACCCACGCTTACCAACCTTTGAACTCTTTTTCGTAATAGGAGCATGTGAATGTTCCTCCCCAGATGTATGACCAATATGCTCATCTCCAGAATCATGTGGTTGATCAACTGATTGATCTGTCATTTTCCTTCAAATCAAAAAAACAAACATTAGTTCACAAATATACAAATTCAAATATTGTAATACTACTTAATCAGAAAATAGAAAAGTGTACTAAATTACATAATAGTAAACATTGGTAATATGATAAGCATGTTAAACAATGATAAACATGGTAAACACAGTCTATTGTACCCCTCTCTCTTGGATTTTAATGATCACAATCACTCTTATTATGTTCTAACTTGTTTTCAAGTGTTTTTGTTGATAGGCAAAAGGTTGCCAAGGAGTTAGCCCAAGAAAGCTGAAAAGTGGACTCACTGAGTCCACCGGTCAGCCGGTGTGAGCTCACCGGCCAGCCGGAGGACCCAGGCAGGAGACTTGCCCACTGCCTGGTGTCACCGTCCGGCCGGTGGCTCACCACCGGCCGGCCGCTGGCTCACCACTGGCTGGTCGGTGGACCAGACAGGCTTCCTCTGTCTGGACCACCGGCCGGCCGTTGGCTCATCACCGGCCGGCCGGTGCGCCCAGGACTTCTCCTCTTTACAGTTTTTATTGTTTTATCATTTTGGTTTGATACATGTTTTAATAAGTAAAAAATTTACAATATCTAACATTATATGAAAAAACTAAATGTAAACAAGAAATAAACATGTGTTACCTGTAATTTTAGGAATGTACAGTTGGATTGTTTTCCCAAATTCCTTCGTCGTGATTGTTCCTTATGGCACAAACCATGTCTTCAACATACTCATCATTATGTTCTGTTAATCTTTCCATGGAAGTAGGGATCTCACATAAATCAGCATCTTCATCAAATTCATCCTCACCAACATATTGTTTTTTCCCTTGTAAAACAACAGCCCACTGCATATCTGATTGATCTACTACATAGAAAATTTGTTTGGCATGTGTTGCCATTATAAAAGAATCAGTTGTGTCTTCCAATCTATTCAGATTAACAAGTGTCATTCCAAATTCATCGTGTCTGACACTGTTGTTACCGATAAACCATTTACAGTTAAAAACAGGAACTTTAATTTTAAAGTAATCAGCCTCCCATATGTCTTAAATCACTCCATAATATGCACTTGATGCTGAAATTGGGTTTCTGTCCTTAGCACTCGAAAAATGCATTGCTTCTGCAAACACCAATACACCACTATTCTGAACTGCACTTCTGTTGTCCTGAGCTTTCGTATGAAATGTATAGCCATTAATTTCATAAGCGGACCATGTTATCACATTTAAAGATGGACCACCCACTATCCATTTTAATGTCTCTGATACATCTGATCTACCAAGAAAGGTCTTTTTAAACCATGGAAAAAAAGTTTTGTTGTGCTCATTCAAAATCCACATTTGTTTCTTCTTTGGATGACATTGTTTCAACTCATTAATATGCAATGTGATATACGGTTGGACATCAGCTATGTTATTCAAGATGTATGATTCTAACTTCTTCATCTGTTCAGCTGACAGTGATTTGACTTTCAAGCCACGAATCCCCTTTCCCTCATTATTAACCCATTCATGGCGAGATGGAGGCAAACCTATGTGTTGCGACGTAGCCAAGTAGCTCGTACAAAACTCTGCTTCCTCCTCAGAAATATACTTTTCAATAATGGAGGCTTCAGGTCGATATGGATTTTTAACATATCCCTTTAATATTTTCATATACCTTTCAAAAGGATACATCCAACGAAGATATACAGGTCCACAAAGCTTTATTTCTCGAACCAGATGAATCATTAAATGCACCATCATATCAAAAAAAGTTGGAGGAAAATACATTTCCAAATGACAATGTATAAAAATTGCATCCTTTTCCAAAATGTTCAAAGCATTCACATCAATCGCCTTGTTACAAATTGAATTGAAAAAATAACACAACTTCATTATAGTCTTTCTGACACGGATGGGCAATATTCCACGCAGTGCAACTAGTAGAATTTGTTGCATCATGACGTGACAATCATGTGATTTCATACCTATCAACTTCAAGTCTTTCAATGAGACAAAATTTTTTACATTTGAAGAATAACCTTGAGGCACTTTGATATCATGAAGACACTGACAGAAGATACATTTCTCCCTCTTCGATAATGTATGACAAGCCGGGGGAAGAAATGTTCGTCTTCCTTTAGGAGTGGGAGCTAACTCCAAACGTATTCCCATTGATAGTAGGTCTAACCTTGCATTCAACCCATCTTTTTTCTTTCCTTTAATATCTAGCAATGTTCTAATCAAAGAATCACAGATATTCTTCTCCACGTGCATGACATCAATATTATGTTTGACTTCATGATACCTCCAATATGGTAGCTCAAAAAATATTGACCTTTTCTTCCAAATATGTCTATCATTACCAGATTTCTGTGTCTTTCCCAATGTCACATCAAGGTTTTTCACCCTCTCAAAATAAAAATCTGGGGATAAAGGTTTTGGAGCAGTATCAAATTCTTGTGAGCCATTGAATGCCTTTTTTAGTCTTCTATAAGGGTGATCCATAGGCAAAAACTTTTGATGACCCATGTACACTGTTTTCCTCCCATGATGCAATTGACAATATGACGTTTGTTGTTCGCAAATTGGACATGATTTATGCCCTTTAACACTGTATCCAGACAAATTTCCATATGCTGGGAAGTCATTTATAGTGAATAGATGCACTGCATGCAGTTGAAAATATTCCATTTTATAAGAATCATACACCCTAATACCATCAGCCCATAACAGTTTCAAATCATCAATCAGCGGTGACAAGTATACATCAATATCATTGTCGGGTTGCTTTGGACCAGAGATCATGATACTCAACATGACATATTTGCGCTTCATACAAACTTCAGGAGAGAGGTTGTAAATTACCAATAAAACAGGCCATGAACTATGTGTGCTACTGAGGGTTCGGTATGGATTCATTCCATCTGTGCACAAGCCTAGTCTCAGATTTCTAATTTCATTTCCAAATGTAGGGTACTGGGCATCAATTTTCTTCCATTGTGGACAATCAGCTGGATGACATATTTTTCCATCACATACCCGCTCATCAGCATGCCATCTTAACCTTTTTGCATCATGTGAATTAGCAGATAAACGTTTGAAACGAGGAATTATAGAAAGATACCAAAATACCTTTGAAGGGAGCTTTGTAATCTCTACATCAGCTTGTGATTTTTCTTTCACCTTATACCGTGATGTCCCACATTTAGGACACTCTTTCAGAAATTCATATTCTTTCCTATATATAATGCAGTCATTCGGACAGGCATGTATTTTCTTGTATCCCAATCCCATCGGGCATAATATTTTCTTGGCTTTGTAATGTGAATCTGGAAGATCGTTATCTTTTGGAAGAATGTCTTTCATCAATTGTAGCAGCTCTGTAAAACTTCTGTCACTCCATCCATATTTCGCCTTCATGTTAATCAATCTTAACACCGCCGACAAAACCGTAAAATCTGTACAACCAGGATATAATGGTTTTTCGGCATCACCATATAGACGTGAAACTGTCGGTTCTATCTCAATTTGTTCTGCTACAATATCGCGAATCATTTCTTCAATTCCATCGGAGTTACCATCTTGCGATTCATTATCATCAGTGACATTCTGTCCAGTTTCGCCATGCCAAATCCAAGGGTTGTAACTCGGATTGAAACCATGACAAATCAGATGATCTTTTATCTCTCTACTTTTCAACTTCTTCATATTTAGACATTTCAGGCATGGACAGAAAAAAATGTCACTACTTGGAACATTTCGTTTAGAAAATTCCAAAAAGGCATCAACACCTTCCTCATATTCATTGCTCATTCGATGTGCCGTAATCCAACTTCGACTCATTATTACCTATAACAAATAGCAAAAATATATATATTTTTTAGATAAGACAAATATATGTTTATATGAAAAAAATCATAATTTGAATGTAAACAATTTTGAAATATAAAACAAATTGATGTGTATTTAAAAAAATATGCTTGAATATTATTTTTTAAACAAAATATAGTAAGATATAACACCCCCCTGGACACCCCCCGACCCCTCTGGACAGCCCCCCGCCCCTCCTGGACACCACCCCCCACCCCCTACCCCCTTGGACACCCCCTGGACATCCCCCAACCCTCTGGACAGCCCCCCACCCACCCGGACAACCCCAAATACCCTCTGGAGAGGCCGCTACCACTTGGACAGCCCCCCACACCCATCCACCCCCTTGGACACCCCCCTGGACACCCCACCGACCCCTCTGGACAGGCCGCCACCCCCTTGGACAGCCCCCCACACCCACCCATCCCCTTGGACACCACCCTGGACACCCCCCGACCCCTCTGGACAGCCCCCGACCCCTCTAGAAAGCACCCCCACCCCTCCTGGACACAACCCCCCACCCCCGACCTGCTTGGACACCCCCCTGGACACCCCCCAACCCTCTGGACAGCCCCCCCACCCCTCCTAAACACCACCCCCACCCCCTACCCCCTTGGACACCCCCCTGGACACCCCCCAACACCCACCCACACCCTTGGACAGCCCCCCACACCCACCCACCCCCTTGTAAACCCCCCTGGACACCCCCCGACCCCTCTGGACAGCCCCCCACCCCTCCTGGACACCACCCCCACCCCCTACCCCCTTGGACACCCCCCTGGACATCCCCCAACCCTCTGGACAGCCCCCCCACCAACCCGGACAACCCCAAATACCCTCTGGCGGGGCCGCCACCCACTTGGACAGCCCCCCACACCCATCCACCCCCTTGGACACCCCCCTGGACACCCCACCGACCCCTCTGGACAGGCCGCCACCCCCTTGGACAGCCCCCCACACCCACCCATCCCCTTGGACACCACCCTGGACACCCCCCGACCCCTCTGGACAGCCCCCGACCCCTCTAGAAAGCACCCCCACCCCTCCTGGACACAACCCCCCACCCCCGACCTGCTTGGACACCCCCCTGGACACCCCCCAACCCTCTGGACAGCCCCCCCACCCCTCCTAAACACCACCCCCACCCCCTACCCCCTTGGACACCCCCTTGGACACCCCCAACACCCACCCACACCCTTGGACAGCCCCCCACACCCACCCACCCCCTTGTAAACCCCCCTGGACACCCCCCCCCCCCCCCGACCCCTCTGGACAGCCCCCCGCCCCTCCTGGACACCACCCCCCACCCCCTACCCCCTTGGACACCCCCTGGACATCCCCCAACCCTCTGGACAGCCCCCCCACCCACACGGACAACCCCAAATACCCTCTGGAGAGGCCGCCACCCACTTGGACAGCCCCCCACACCCATCCAACCCCTTGGACACCCCCCTGGACACCCCACCGACCCCTCTGGATAGGCCACCACCCCCTTGGACAGCCCCCCACACCCACCCATCCCCTTGGACACCACCCTGGACACCCCCCGACCCCTCTAGACAGCCCCCGACCCCTCTAGAAAGCACCCCCACCCCTCTTGGACACAACCCCCCACCCCCGACCTGCTTGGACACCCCCCTGGACACCCCCCAACCCTCTGGACAGCCCCCCCACCCCTCCTAAACACCACCCCCCACCCCTACCCCCTTGGACACCCCCTGGACACCCCCAACACCCACCCACACCCTTGGACAGCCCCCCACACCCACCCACCCCCTTGTAAACCCCCCTGGACACCCCCCGACCCCTCTGGACAGCCCCCCACCCCTCCTGGACACCACCCCCCACACCCTACCCCCTTGGACACCCCCCCCGGACACCCCCCAACCCTCTTGATAGCCCTCCCACCCCCCTGGAATCACTGAAAATTTACCATAACAGGGGCCATTCAAAGAATGTTTTTAGGTGTGGAGGAAGAACTGAGTTTCAATAGATAGAGAAGGAACTCGACATTAGGTTGTCTATTCCAGGTGTGGATTTGAAGGAGCTAATGTTTGTTCAGTGACCTACGAGATTGAATCAGAAATTCAGATGTTGTGCCATTTTCTCATGATGAGGATGAATAATTGGTGGGGTTTGACTTTTAAATGGAGAGCTTAGCAGACCATCATATTTTCTATAGATCAGTAAAGGATGTTAGCATCGAACATAAGGCTTAAGGGATGCGTTCAGATCCAAATATGTATGTTGATGGATCCAATGGATCTATTAGAGGTTCTAGAAAGAATGGTGGTTTTATTTGTTTAGGATAAGTAGTGAAGAAAAAACTAGTTAATTTTTTACTTGCTGAAAAGAGGGTATCTAAAATTTTTAACATGCCGAGGGGAAATCTGGCGAGTCCTCCTCATGAAACATTGTTTGCAGGGGGTGAAAATGGTGATGTGATCCCAAATCCATGCACCTATTCCATGGTTGTGTGTGAATAAAGTACTAACAACTGTAAAAGGGCAACCCATCCAAATGGACACGCCCCAACCCTCTCGGGGATTTATAGAAAACGATGAAAAATTAGTGAAATCATAAAATTAGTCAATATTTCAAGTCAAACTAATAGATCTAGGGATGATAAATAAGATTATGGTGCCAAAACGAGTTAAAAGGGTTCTCAATCGAAGAATCTTAGCTAGTTTCAACAAAAAAATCACAACACATATATATATACAATCCGCGAAAAAAAACGAACGAGTGGGAGGATTACCTGAGTGCTGCGAGTTTAGATGATTGATCCGAGGAGATTAAATATGAGAAACGATGATCGCAAAACGAATCTAAACCAACGAAATGGACGAGCCGATTCGGGTTTACGCGCGAGAGAGACGAGTCACGACTGTCGAAGGTAAACTCGCGAATGACAATCCACGGGCCTGGGTAAATTTTTAAATGAGTTATCACGTCGGTTATTCAATAACCGACGTTATATTTTTTTTAAAAACATTTATAACGTCGGTTATTCAATAACCGATGTACAAACCTTCCTCCGATTCTTTTTTTACGTCGGTTATTTTATAACCGACGTTATAAAGGGCTCAAAATCCGCGTTTTTTACGTCGGTTATTCCATAACCGACGTCAAAAACATCTGCGGATTCTTTTTTTACGTCGGTTATTTTATAAACGACGTAAAAAGGCCTTCAAAAATCGCGTTTTTTACGTCGGTTATTGAATAACCGACGTAATAACTCGTACATATGTCGATTTGTTACGTCGGTTATTGAATAACCGACGTAACAAACGAAGCCGCACGATTAATAACGTCGGTTATAAAAATAACCGACGTTAAAGGTGTACTAAGCACAGGTTTTTACGTCGGTTATTTAATAACCGACGTAAAAAACCTCGTTTTACATATTATGACGTCAGTTTTATATAACCGACGTAAAAAATTGTGACGTAGAAAATGTTTTCTGCACTAGTGATCTTACCAGTAGGGATACTGCACTAAAAATTGCACAGAAAAACTTCTAGGTCAAATAATATAATCTTTTGGAGAATTAAAGTATCAAAGAAGAAGGATAAATTATTAATATGTTCTAGGGAGTTCCAATTTGAATGTAAAAATTAAGAAAGAATAAGAAAATGATAATGCTAAAGACTTTCATGAGAATTCATAATAAGAAACTAATGATCAAAAAACACTATGTAAGAGATGTAAACAAGATATCCATAATGAAAAGAATTTCATAATTATCCTAATTACAAAATAATAACATCTAAATAAGTAGTGGATGAAAATATCAAAATATTCATATGAGTTTATGTATCATTCTAATAATATGTTCCCACATAAGGAAACTATTGAGAATAGGAAGGTAGCCATTTTCTATGATGACTTGAATCAAATAATTCTAAAAAGGAGATGGAAGATTTCCACTAATTGCGAATCTATAAATAATATAAGATATTGGTTGACGGAAAACTCTCAACCTTGGTCCTCTTAATAAGGAGTAATAAAATTAATCCTTATTCCCTTAAATTTTTTATTTGGTTGTATGAATGTGAAAATTATTGAAGGTTATAAAATAAAATGGGAGTTATATGAGAGGTTTAGTATTAGTAAAATAAGAAGAGATTCCCACCATGGAATACATTATTTTTCATGATGAATAATGGATTGAATCACCTAAGGGTGATCTAACATAAATAGTGTGCTATAAAAGAGGATTCATTTAGTGTAAATATAAAAATTTTATAGATATTAAAATTTGTAATCAATGGTATGATAATCACACATTTTATCATTTTTATGATTCTAAAAACCTTAATTTTTAATGGGGTGATGGTTGATGAGAATGAAAAATATAATGTGAATAATATTCTTTGAACATGAATGTTTTTAGTGTATTTTTAAAGATGAATTTAGTTTTCAAGTTTCAAGATAAATCTATTTTTATAGATCCTGAAATGAGAAATATGAATTGGTATCACATGCATGATAGTTTATGGACAGTTTTTATCTTAGTTAGCCACTCTTGTTTTCTACACCGATTTATCCTATATATAATTAGAGTAGGTTAATTGATGTGTCATTACTAAAGTACATGTTAGGTTATTTTTTTTATGTATTGGACCAAACTATAATTATAAATAGAAGGGGGAGAATTTGTTTTGAAAAACATTGAAAATGTTCGGAGATGAGTAATATCTTACCTTATATTTCACCTTTAAATTTATTTTCAATAAGGGGAGAGGATCATTTACTTTATAATGTGAGGTAATATTGAAAAAAAATACAAATGTAGAGATTTAAGAGACTAAGTGAATGGTTTAATAATGTTGATTATGAGTGTTGTATTTTTTACCATTGTATCATAAAGAATATAGTCAATTAACAAGTAAAAATGTGGTGATGCTCATACATAAATGATTAATTTAATTGTATGTATAGAAGTATATACATATGATGATTTTTTAATCTATCTTAATTGTTAAACAAAAAATCCAAGTACTGATGTTGCGTTGATAGTATTGTCCACAATAAGTTTGGAATGAAGCTTGAGGAGATGGCTTTGAATGAAAGCTTGAGAATTGTGATTAAAAAAGTAAAATCTAGTTGAGACATTGAGAAACTATCCTTTTATGATTTATAATGATGAAAATATTTTTGATAGAGTTTACTGAAGTGTTAATTGAAGCTAGTGGATCTACTTAGAAATATTCATGCTTGAGTATATGTATTTTATAAGAATCATTTAAAGGTATGTTAGAATTTTGATCCAATGAAATTTATTTAAAATATTATAATGATTTTATATAACATGATACTTTGAGAATAATATTAAAGTTATTTAGAGTTAAATTTTTCATTTCAAAAGTTATTTTAAGTCATTGAGTAATTTTATAGTTTCACAATAGAGGAGAAGATTTTAGATATAGAATAAGGTATCCTTATTTTGGAAAAGGAAATAAGTTAATTGAGTTAAGAAAAAATATGCCAACCGACCAAGCCTCCCGATCAACTGATTGCCAAAGTTAGTGATAGAGATAAATGTAAGATCAACATAGGTAGCTCTGGTGAATTATCGTAGAGGAAATTCATGTTGACACTAGGAGGAAGTGTGTGGGGTCGTAAATAGGTAGATTGGAACCATATAGGGAAGAATGATGATGGCAGTCATGGTATGGGGTCAATACCATAGGATTTGTTTGAGCTGTTGAGGATAACCTAAGATGATATAAAAATGAACTCCTATATAATTTTTTGATATGGAACGGGTTTAGTAGGGATACTATTCATTTTTAAAAAAAATCTCTTATTGTTGATATGACATCATTTATATCATCTCCAACCTCGAGCACACATGTATGGTTCACACCGGATTCTCGCACCACATATATGAGTTTTATATAGTGTCACTTAGATTTATTCCATAAGGTTATTGATTGAATGTGGGAGTTTGTCCCATGCTTATGAAATTCAAGTGTCCATCTCCATTAATCTAACATTCATATCTTCTGGGATCAAATGTGTTAGGATTCTATGAATGAAACTCTATGGAATTAGTATGCTAGGGTTTTCAAGTTAAACTAGTTTCATGAATGTCAAAAATTTCCATTGTTTTTATAAGATTAAGGTAATTTTTTAAATTCTTCTACATGAAATCATGTGGATACTAAAATATAGAATTTAAAATAAACATATAATTATAACATGTTTATGAATTAGTAACTATGGAGTTGAATTGATGAAGACCACATCACAGAGTGTGTTGGATGATATATGTATTGATATTTCAATAAGGATAAATCAGTGGATTAAAATTTTGGAAGAATTGTAGAAATAGAAACATATATGAGAGTGGGACACCATGGTTATCTTAGAAATGAATGAATGTATGGTTTTATATGATTCTTTAAAGTACTTATGATGATCCTACATATAAATATCCTTAACACTTCCATTTAAAGTGTATAAAATTAAGGAGAAGTTGTAGATAAGAATTTTGTGGAGAATTATCTCTCTATATTCACAAGAGACTTGTGTATATTATTCCTATGGGGATTTATATATATGACATAATTATTTTCTGTGAATAATTTTTCATGAAAGAATATTATGTAAAAACCTTTCCTGAATAGTTTTATGCATGGGGATAAGATAAGTACAAAATTGTGTAAGCTACATGAATGCAATTAAAGGATAAACCATGAACTATCAGTATCCTCAAGAACCATGAAGTAAACTATATATGAATGGTGGTAGTAATGCATTCCTACACTTAGGTTAGATTTCATGAAATAAAATTCACATATATGAAGTACGTAGTGGGAAGAAGTGTTGAGTGAAAATACTACTAATAGGAGTGTGAATCACTATAATAAGTTACATAAAATATTTGTAAAATATTATTTGAGTTTAATAATTGAACAAAAAACAAAGGTATCTATAATGTGAAATGATTTAGTTCTCCAAAACAAAAAATAATAAAATTAAGGGTGAGAAAGGTGAATATATTTTTTATGCACTTGAAATAAATTTGAGTAGTATTTGAAGTATCATCTTGTGGTTATATTGTAAACAGATTCAATGGCCCTAATTCAATATAATAACTAGACATGAGGAATTAAAGAGGAGAAATATTGAAATACTACTATATTAGAAGTCATAAGTAGTTGAAAACCTGTTCATGGGTTGGTTGGGAATTAAATTTCACACTAGAAAGAGCTAATATAAAGAAATAGTAAAGAGGCTGAAGAAGAATCTATTTGAGAGATAGCCTCAACTAGCACAATGGTTGTATAAAGAACCCATCAGGTGGTGGATACTATATTCACATGTGATTAGGAAATTATGGATATTTTATAAAAAAAATTAAACATATATCTTTTAATTTTAATCACATGTGTTTATTAGTGGAAATGAATGTCTCCAACATGAACCATCCATAATAATAACTTAGGTACCTATCTTAGGAATGAACCTTGAAATAATATTCACGTGTTTTTATTTATTTTCATATAATTTCATGCTAGATAGGAGGGATATTGAATAATTATAGGATATAAATATTAATCAATCATATAGGTTTATTTTAAAAGAATAATTCATAAAAAATACTATCACTGACTCACCCCTACCACTCCCAGTGAAACAAATAAGCCTGGGAAATTCATACATATAGATTTTAGTAAAGATTCTCTATAAAATTTTTCTCATGTTATAGAGAAATATATCATGACCAAATACCAATATTGAGCTATGGAAGGGTAGACTATATGTGAATGAAAGTATTCTAAACACTATGATTCAATTCTTAATATCATCACATTTCAACCTAGTATAGTTTTTTTAGATAAAGAGTCATATAATAATTAATCTCAAATGAATTTTTATCTCATGTAAGTCAATTATATAATATAAAATGGACCGCTCTAACTATTTTAAAGTCCATGTAGGATGGACCATTTGATGGAATTGAAATTCTTGGCTAGGCCTAAGGTAGGTGATCTGGACATCACCATAGATCCTTTGGTAAGATGAATTATGCCAC
This sequence comes from Viscum album, assembly GCA_963277665.1. Classification (NCBI taxonomy): domain Eukaryota; kingdom Viridiplantae; phylum Streptophyta; class Magnoliopsida; order Santalales; family Viscaceae; genus Viscum; species Viscum album. The sequence continues at coordinate 371,952,259 of OY728163.1, read as the reverse complement.
ATATAGTTTTATATAAAGAGACTCATTATATATTTGGAACATATATATGAGATAAGTATAATGATTTCATCATAGTTAACAAATAGTAAAGGCAAATATCAATATTAATGATGATATCTCAAACTTCAACATTAAATTTTTTATAAAGTGGTGTATTTCTATATTATCATAGGATAGTGGATAAGGATCCACATTCCATTAAAATATTATAAATATTTAGATATCACGTAAGAAGATTAATTCTTATGACACAGACCACTCAGAGTAGTTTAGGGGTCATATAGGAGGGACCGTATATCGTATAGTTTTAATTTAGGAGATAAGGACCTAGAGGACATTAAATTTTAGGTTATATGATGAGGAACTCTTTTTATGTAATTTTTATGTAAATATAGCTCATGTGAAATATGAAATGTCTTAATCTTACTGTTGAGTTAGAGGGAAATCCTTTCACGAGTTCATGAATTCCAAAACATTAAGGTGAAGTAGGGACTTTTATATAGATAAAACTTTTATTTGAGACTGAGATAGGTAATTAGGTTGTAAATATGTATCATGTGAGGAAAATAATAAACCCATACATAGTTCTAAATATGAAATATATTATCCTAATGTGGTTTTTTTTAATAGAAAATAACTGACATGAAGGAAGAGACCATACACTGGGGGATAATTTGAAATTAATCTAATTTAGGAATGGTTCTAAGGTGGGTGACCTATATATCATTACATATCTTATAAGGACATTAAAAAAGAGACATGTAGTTCTTATGAGGCCTATAATTAGATACATCACATGTTCTGGGGAAATAAGGTAGCTTCATCATGGTCCTTGGTTATTATAAGAAACCCAATGTGAATGAGTCATAGCCTGATCATTGAGAATAAATTTGACAGGATTTTCTTCTAGGACTAAGATATAGAGTTTGAGTATCACTATATATATTGTAATAATAAGAATCAATCCACGCATAATTATTAAGCATGGGAGAAGTTTTCCTCATTGTAGGTTAATGGATGATGAAATCCATTCCTTGAAAAATCATACAAAGATCCTTCTCTCATGTAAGTTGGAAAAACATTATAAAAGACCACTAAAAATAGTTTAAAATTTCATATTGGTTGGACCTTACATTGTTTTGTTTAAAATTATACAATAAGGGCCACTTTTTTATGTGATTTTAATAGATCTAGATCATGTGTAAGATAAAATGTATTTATATTAGTGTTCATCTAATGAAGGAAATTCAACGTTGACTGGAAATTTTTTAGATGTCAATATGAAGTGGGTGTTTTATGAGGATGATATTTATAGTTGAGTCTATGATAGGAAATATGGATGTCACAAAGTATCCTATAGGGGTAGGAATCAAGTCACATGTAGTTTTTAAAAGGGAATTATTTGGTCCAATATTAGGGGAAATGAATTGAAACCCAACTGTATTAAGGATACTCATTCTACAGGAACTCTTACAATGAACATACTCATAAAAAAGAACATTAGGTTATATGGAATTGAAAAATTTGATCAGTTTAAAATCATGAAGTATGGACCATATTTTGGGAAATTTAACATCATTGGATAAGTATTAACTTCCAAGTAGTTTAGAGTCATTACTAATAGAATTTAGATGTGTAGTATAACATAATGTTGTTAGGATGAGGGTGTCATGTAATTTAAATTAATATGAATTAAACCTATATACTGTAAATATAAATATATAAACATTATTTCTTATGGAAAATTGTATTGGTAGATGGTATAATATGCTCTCCATCTATTGTGACCAGGGAGCAGGCTTTGTTGGAGTATACCTTATGTATGGCATAATGTACTTCCCATTTCATCTTTAAAGGTTTCTTTTTGGGAAACAAAGAAGTTCAAAAAATCAATACTAGTTCCCATTATATAAATTAGAAGAGGTGAAACTCATTATTTAATTATCACATGAATCCATTTTAATGGATCTCAATGTTGTATATAGTGTATAACATTTTTTTATTGAGCTTCTCCAGTTCATCCAATCATATATGAGACTGATCATCTTTAGGAAGTTGATCACATATGTTGATGTGGATCTAGGGTTGATGAAACTCAATGGTTGAAACTAATTCTACCCCATATACAAGAGAATATGGTGTCACCTATGTAATAATGAATGTTTTAGTGAGATAATACCATAATAAATATAGGTGTTTATCTGTCTAAAATTGTTTGTCTCTATCCAATATCATTACTATATTTGGTGTTCGTCATAAAATATTGATGAAATATGGAACAAATTTATATGATTCTGATATGAAGAGGTTTTATCGGGAGTATAAAATCTAGCTTCAACCCATTCACAAAATAATTAAGTGGTGGTAAGGATGAAATTAAATTGCCTGAATATTGTTGGAGGGTAGGGATCATGATATCTATCCACCAAATAATAAATTTACAATAATATTTAACAGTGTGAAACAACTCCAAGGGCTAATAGATGAATTTTGAATGTTTATGACAATTATATAATTACATAGTAAATATATATCATCCCAAATATGTTATGGGTAGAAATATCTAAATTCTTTATTTGATTGGAAATCTTTGTTCCTGTCTGTTGGGAACCATAGGTACTAGAGTGAACTTTTTACATAACTCAGAGGGTCCCTCCTCCTTCAATGATAATGAGGTGGAATCCATTAAATTATAATTTTTATAAGACTATATGATACTTTGGCCATCATTTAGGATTGATGGTTCCACCTAATGACAGATATACACTCTCTTAGCTTGATCCAGTGGAAGAATCCGACATTCTATTTAGTATATAGTAAGATACATCCATCCAATTGTATCATCATTTGATGATGAAAAAGGCTCAAATTTATCAATTATACTGTTAAATTTACTTTTCTATTACATATAATTAATGATAAATGTTAATAACACCTTGTGGTGTGAAAAGTGAGTTACTATATCATCCTGGTTTGGATCCAATAAGTATATAGTTGCATTGGTCGGTGCATCTCCTTTATAATTCTATAAACATGATATGTGAAACTTTATTAGCTCTAAGGGGAATCCATCCTTCAAAACTTGTACATAATCAAGAATAGGAATCAATTATCTCTTCTTAATAGAATATTCACCATCAATATTCTTGATTACTAACTATAAATCAATAGTGAATCAAAATTTTCATACATTAATACTACAATATTTTTTGTATAAATGATATATCAATAATACATTCTTGAATCAAAATGTTTAATTTCTTGGTAAAATTTTATTTATACATCATAATCATACATAAGACATTAAACATTATTTAAATAAATATCCATAGTCCTTATATAATCTTTCATGTTTTCCTTATTATAGGTAATCACCTAAGGATACAAAACAATGAATGTGTAATTTGAAATCCTAGTAAGGGGAGGAATAATACTAAATGAACAAGAGACGTGAATCAATAGTACATGGGTGAGAATAATCATTGTCATCATATCATAATCAAAGTATCATCATCATAATCATGGGGAAATTGTTTGAAAGATTCATGGAATGTTGAATATGGATAATAATGAAACATTATAATATTCTATTCAAAGACCACACATAAGTTATGAACAAATCTTCCATCATGTACATTCATTACATATGCGTACAAATCATCACTTCATAAATTTTGAACAAACCTAGATTTATGTTCATAGATAATACAAATAATCTCTTGAGATATATTAAATTATGAAATTAATTTGAGGAATATATAATTATCGGACCACACGTCACATTATAAAATTTTTATAATAATTCATGCCACATATAATGGAAATATTGATCAGATATAGAGATCGAATAAACCAATGAGAAAAATAATGGGTTTAATAATAGCATTGTAAATCATATATAAATGAATAAAAAATGAAGGTTCCCTAAAATAAGAAAGAAAACATATATTTTTATATTAAATATTGAAAAAACAATCATATTTCATGGATATAATAGGATATAACTCAAGAAGAATTAATGATATCTTTTTGTAAAATACATTCTTTTTCAAAAAAACATTACAGGTGGCTCAAACATCATCTCAAAAATAGTAATATTATGCATACACCCAATATAATAAATTGGAAAGAAGAGTGTAATGAAATTTAGAAGGTATTTTATAAGAACTAACATATATAAATAAGTATAAAGAGGTGATATAAACCCAAAAATAAGGAGTAAAGTTCAAGATCCCCCTTACCATGGGGTTTATTTTATTTAATCACATTTATGCCTCCTGCATAATAAAATTATATTTATTAAAACATGAACCAAAATATATATTATATTAATTTTTTCATTTTTTATCAATTATAATTAGTATAATTTATTTATAAATTCAATTTTAAGATATAATGGATCAATGATCAGTTAATTCAAATTTTTACATTTATGGTTCAATGCTATTGTTTTGATTCTATATTATTTATAAATTAGTAAAATTAACTATATAAGAATAAAAAATCATAAATTTATATGTTTATATATTATATATCAATAAAATGAACAACCATGAAGTTTATTATAATTAAAAAATTTATAATTATATAATAGGAGAGTAAACTGGGCTATTTATGAGATGTGTCAAAAAGAGGGAAGAGCGAGATATATTACGAATATATTATAAATAATTATTTCCTAGTAGAAAAATATAATTAATATAATGTTGATATATTTATTAAATAACATTTTGATATTTTTGATAGAGTGGAGTGGGAGAATTAAAAAATAGAAGGTGAAAATTGAGACAAAAGAAAAGGAGGAGATTACCTTGTTTATGAGATTTATCCTTTGTTAAGACCTTAAAACCATGAAGGCTTGGAGGTTTATGACTATTGAACATCCCAAAGGGTACTAATGGATATTTGGGTATGTTAATTATCTAGATATTGGGCTTTTACAATTGTATTGGAAGTGATTTTCGAAGTTAAGGGGGAGAGGGTATTTATACTTTAAGTGGGGTTTTTTTGGTTTAAAATATTGAATAAATTGATATTTTCAAAGTAAAATATGAAATTGTGATATATTTGAAATTATGAATAATAGTTTATAAAAAAATAAACTATTTTAGTACCTCTAAACCACTTTACCATTGAATTTAGTAGTTTATTCCAAAGGAAAGAAGAAAGAAGAAAAAACAAAATTAATTTAATAATTTTTATTTTTAACCTTTGGAAATTAATTTTTTGGTTTTGAATTTAAATTTATTAGTTTTAAATAAATATTTATATTATTAAGAATATTTTTTTTGATTCAACCATTATATAATTGATTAGGTCTTTATTACCTCTTGAATTAGGTAATTAAAATAGAAAATTTGCGTAAAAAATGTGTTTTAACTATTCACCTAAAATTGAAATATTTCATGAACTTTCTAAACATTTAACCCTTATATAATTTTTAAATTTTGATTCAAAATTTGATATTAATTTTATCAAAACTATTTTATATCTTATCTAATTTTAATTATTAATATAAAAATTATAGTTTATATAAAATATATTAAAATACACTTTATAAAACATTTACTTGTACTTTATTTGAGTTTATAATTTGAATACTTATTTTATGGAATTATTGTATTTATATTTACATAATTTCAATATGGTAAATACTTTTTACATGTAATTATACTATTTTATTTATTATGTTCCTATTATAATGATCATATAATTATTCGAATGACTATATTACTATTCCTAACAGCCATGTTACTATTTCTAACAGCCAGGTTATAATTAAAATGGGAATACTTGTTGTTTAATTCCTATAATTATCTCATAATTTCTTGATTCATCATTCATTTAAAGTCCTATTAGATTTATACAATATAATTTTTCAAAATTTCGATTTCGTTGTTAATTTACTATTTTTTACAACATTGTTCACATGTGTGATAATTCTAGGAGATGAAAATAATCTAAAACTTTCTATTCTAGTTATTTAATTTTATTTTCTTTTCATTATACAATTTTAATCTCTATAATTTTATTGGTTATATTTATTCTCTAAATATAATATTATTAATTAGTCAAATAATGTATTATTGGTTTTTATTGTGTGTCACATGTGTTTTATACCATATTATATTTCTTAGTATGACACAGAAGTCTATTTAGTATAAAATTTCCATATATAAAAGTATGGTTCATTATATTCTTTCCCACATTATATTTTTTTCATCAAAATCCCAAATCATATCCTCTGTTGAGAATATATGAGGGTGATTCTATTTCATTACATCCTTAGGTTCCCATGTCATATATTCATATTTATAGTTCCACCAATGTACTTTGATTAGGTTAGTTTTCTTGTTTCCTAGAACATTGTCTCTAAATAAAAAATCTTTACCAATTTCCCATCAACAAATAAGTCATGCTCTATTTTTTCCACCTCCAAATTCGGTACATGTGAGGGACTAGGTAAGTACTTACTAAAGATATATTTGTGGAAAACCTAATGAAATAAATAAATGTTTAGTGGAAGTGATATTATATAGGAAACATATCCTATTAGATCAATGATCTCAAAAGGTCCAATGTATAAAGGATGAGCTTTCCCTTATTTACAAACCCACTAACTCTTTTCTAGGGTGATATTTTAAGGAAATTTTTTCTATAAATTAAAAATATAAGTATCATTGATGATTGTTATCATAGATATTTTGTATACATTGAAAAATTTTAAGGTGTTGGAGAATGCCATAAAATATATTTTTCATCACTTTTTCATGTTTGAGTCCAAGAATCTTCCATTAACCTACTTCAAACCAACATGAAAGAGTCATACATCTCTTTCCACATAAAGACTCATATGGGTTCATTTGAATACTTGAATGAAAACTATTGTTTTATGTGAACTAAACTAATTGAATATATTGACCCCATACTCTTAGGTAAGTGAATGATACAAATGTTTTGAAGCTAGATACATCTATGATGGAGAAAGGCCATAACGGTGAAAATACTGAGAGTGGAGATACACTTTGACCTTTTAAAGATCCAATGGTTTCCAAACCTCCCACTATGATCCTCCTCATACATTATAAGGAAAAAATGGTGGAAGGATATTTCACTATAAAATCTCCAAAGGAAGACCTAATATGAATAAAGGAAGGAGTTGTAAAATTTGGCACTAGAACCAAATGGCATGGATTAATACCAAGGCCCACATTTTACTTAAAGGATTTAATGAAAGGAATATAAATGCAGAGGAGTTCATTAAGAGTTGGGATATGATAGATTCTTTATTTTAGTAGATGTTATATAAGTATCCTAAGTGGTTTAAATTACCTATCATATATAGCCTTCACTGATTACATGTTTCTAACACCTTAATATTTCTTTGGTATGGGAGTGTATTTCCTATTTTGGGATAACCCCACACCTGATCGATTCGTTGGTGGATTCGTAAGTTTGATGAATTCTGGGAAAAAATTCACATTCTAATGTAGGTGGCACTAGGAATTTGTGTTGTTGGTTAATTGTGTTGGGTTTTTTTAAGCTTAATCTCAATGTGAGTTTTTCATGTTTTTTTAGTTGATTTTTATTCCTAGTATGGTGTATAGTATTATAGTAGGGATGTTCTTCAGGTTTTCACTTATGCTTTAAAAGTTATTTTATTAAAATAAAAAGAGTATTAGAATTGGACATACCAGTGACTTTGAGATGTACTCCAAAATCTCATTTTTCATGTTGACCCGCTGAAAGTGATCGTGAATATCTTAACACATCTTGGTACTTCCCAAGTGGATGGATAAATTTGAGTTATATTAATCATCCAATAAATTTCTCTTTATCTTAGGTAATGATGAAACACATGTTCTAGTCCCAAAATAAATGACTATATCTTTGATGATTTTAAATTCATTAATGTCCCTTCCTTTTATCCAATCACCTTCTTTTGATGCTTCAAATCATCTTTTTCCACATTCTTGATCTTATCATGGATATATGTTTAGAAAATCATTTGGTAAAGGTAGGATGTATTTCATACCTTTATGATTTCTAGATCCATTCATTTCATATTCACTGAGATTAGTTATTTATCAATCCTCATCATGGATATGGAACTAGCTTCATTTCTGCTAAGAGCATCAATTACCTTTTTTGTGTTAGTAATGAATTTTAGAAATCATAGTCTTTGATAAACCTAAAATATATTCCTTGATAGATGTTATAATCATTATATGTGAATATATAATTTAAAATATTATGATCATTATATATGTTATACTTCTATATATAGTGGTAGTGTAATCAAATATTAAATTTAAATACCACAAATGATAACTCTATATCACATGTTTGGTAGTTATTCTCATGGATCCTAAATTGTTTAGAGTCATAGACTGCCATATTATCATTTTTCATTAGTAAAAAACCCAATACTTTATTTTAATCAACAGTATATATCACAAACCCTTAACAACTTAAGAGTAGTGTGAGTATAGGTTTAGTGATTAGTCTCTTATTGATCCCCATAAATTTTTCCTCACATTCTTCCATCCAGAAAAACAATACCACTTTCTGTGTTCACATAGTTATTGACCTATATAATCATGTGAAATTTATCAAAAAGCATTGGAATTACCTAGATAATCCATGAAAAATATGGATCTCTATTAAAATTATTGGTTAAGGAAATTTATAAACTGAATTTTTTAACGTTACACATATATTATCTCACTCATAATAACATACCCCAAGAATGTGACTTGATGCATCCAAAAGCTACACTTTCTAAACTTAGTAAAAAACTTCTTATTACTTAATGTTACCCATAAAATCCTTAAATTCTCCTCATGTTATTCTTTTCTCTTCAACTTGATGATAATCTATTCAATAAATACTACCAAAATTTTATCTTCATAGTCTCGAATACTCTATTCATTTAGCCCATGATGAATTTAAGGGAATTTTTAATTATTACTGGAATCACTATGAATTAATAGTGTCCATTTCTTGTATGAAGATATGTATTTTTAATATCTTATCTCTTCAACCTTAGCTGATGATATCTAGGATGAATATCTACCATTGATAAGTACTGAACTTATCAATTTTTATCAAGAAAGGAACCAATATATGGTATGAGATACTTTTTATTTATGGTGATCTTATTGAGATATTAGTAATAATTTCAAAACTAGATTGATTTATCTTTATTCTTGACCAAAATAACTGATTCACCCCTATGTTATCCACTAGGTTGTATAAAAACTTTGTCCAAATGATATTTTAGTATCTTATTTAACTACACCAAATCAATTAGGGTCATCCTATAGGTGCTCCTAGATATTGGTGTGGTTCTATTGATAATTATACCTTGGGATCTGGGGGAAGGCTAAAATATTCACTAGTAAATATATCAATATATTCCCTCATAATGGGAAAGTCCTCAAGTATGATGCTATAATTTGGATCAACCATTTGAGCAAGATATCCTTCTTTATTGGGTATCAACACCGATATAATTAGAGGATTTTTTAAAGGATATTAATAGTCTTAAATACATTGGTATAAGAGTATATGATTGTGTGAGATATGGAAAAATATTTCCTTTTCTTGATAGTTGTTGTGAAATATGTACAATGAGATACAATCCATGCATTTTATAGTATCAAATTGTATAAAATTAAGGATTAATAGATTCTTTGTAAGAATATGCCAACGTACACTAATTACGGAAGATTTTAATACAGGGTTTGTAATTACTAAAACACTAGGTATTTTAATAGGTATTTATACTTCATGGTATTAATGAGGTAATTTAATAGTTCTATAAAACATGTTGGATATAAATGAATGCATAGAACCTTAATTGAATAAAACTTTCACCATTCATGAGTGAATAATAAGTGTACATTGAATAACATAATTTTATTTCTCTAAATTAGCAGTGGTGATAGTATAATCTATCCATTGACCTCTTTTCTTAGGTAGTTGTGGACATCTATTACCCTCAAAATCCCTTGGTTTGGTGCAATGGATTAAATAGTTCCCTTATTCCTTACAATTTAACCATTGAACCATGGGTGGTTAATTGGGTAGTTCATTTCTTCCCTCCATCATATTGTCCATATTATTCATGTCTCATTGAAATTCATTAGTTTAAAGTCCTTATCTCCCACACTTAAATAATTTCTTCATTCCTTTGAGGCAACTCCCATGGTTCTTCTTTCCATATCTTTGGTGCATGGGTGGTGGGATCTTCTTGATTTATTTATCATTTGAGACTCCATATTGAAAATAAACCCTTAATTTATTATTTCCATTTCTATAAGACCATTCCCTAAACACTTTAATTACTTTTAGAGCACATCAAACTAATTCTTTTCAACTCTCAAAGTATCAGATAACTAGATATTTTTTGATATGTTTTTTTTAAACCACAAAATAATCTATCTATTTTTCTATCATTATTGATGACAAAACCTAAGTAATAACTTGGAAGACTTGTGAAATTCACCTTTTTTAGTTTGGACTTATCTAATATCCTTTTTTAATCTATAGAAATTATCTCTTCATATTGGTTTGAAGAATTTGAGGGAAATACTTCTTAATAAATATGCTCATAAATTCTTCCAACTCTTTATATTCAAATTCATATTCTGTACTCATATTCTTGATCAATGTCCACCACTAATTAGCTTCTCTTTCTAAATGGTAGATGGATAAAATAATATTCTCCTTATTAAAATAATGAATCATGGAAAATATATTTTCCATGGATTTGACCCATATTTATTTAACAAGTGTATTATAAGATCCACTAAATTTTGAGATTTGTTAGAACATTAGTTAATCAAAGAATAATTTATATTTGGGTGAAACTGATCATTTAACATGGATTCCATTACATTGGGAATATTATTTTGTAAATCATTGTCTATAACATGGGTTGTTGATCCAGTTTCTATTGGTTTATACAATTTTATAAAATAAAACATTATTTAATAAATAATTAATAAATAACTTATTAACATGTAAAACTAAATTCGAATTTTTCAAATATGGAATCCCAAACATTATCCTAGGTTATCTTTCACTAACCTAATTTAAAAATTAATTAAACCATTCTTTGATACTAATTATAGAAACTTTTCTTTTTTATACATGACTATTAAAACATTTTTATGATATAAAATATATCAATAATACATTCCATAATCTAAAAGTTTAGTGTCTATTGGGAAATAGTTTTATAATTCATAATCATACACAAACCATTAAATGTTATTTAAATCCTTCTTCATAATACTCCTAAAAGATTTTATGTTATCCTTAGTACATGTGATCACCTAAGGATATACATTAAATAAAGGGTGAGCTAAAATCCTATTAATGAGAGGAATGATACATAAGGACCAATAGACATGAATAAATAGTATACGAGGGAGGATAATGATTATCATCATATCATAACCAAAATATCGTCATCATAATTATAATGGAATCATTTTAAAGTGGCCTGGAATGTGGCATATTTATAATAATTAAAAACTAAAGCATCTTGATCAAAACCCACAAATAAGTTGTGAATAAACCTAACATCATTTTCACACATGAAATATTTTTACAAATTATCAATTAAAAAATATTGAAAAAATATATCATTATATTTACAATTAATACACATAATATCATGAGATGTATAACATTTAAAAATTAATTAGAGGGAAATATTATTCTAAACCCATTGATTACATCGAAAAATGATCGTAATGATGCTTTCCACATTTAAAGTAAAAACTTATCAATACTAGAAATTAAATAAAATGAAGATAAAATAATGGATTTAATAATATCATTATTTCATCAGGAAATTTAGTGTGGGGTGGGTTTCACTCGTCGTGTTACCATTTTCACTTTTCCCTGAAACTCCCAATGGTTCCCTCATCCATATCTGGGTACATACCTGCTTTCCAAAGGAAAATGGTTGTCTGGGTTTTTAGTCCTATTGACTCTTAGGGACTTTCATTGGTCGAGAGGATGGGATTTCGGGCTCATTGATCCCCTTTTTTGGGGGAATTGTTTCCTACTTTGGGACTCTCTTATAGATTTAAGATATGTTTTTGAATCTCTTCCTAATCTAAATATAGGATCGATTACCCTAATGAAATTACTTTGGGTTAATTCTATTTTAGTGAATAAATTTGTATGTGTCTGAGGTTCTTCGTCATTCTCCAGTAACATGAGGTTTCTTATATGTTGAAACCATATAACCGTGTTCTTTGTAACATACTCCCATATGAGAGGGTGATTAATATTCCATGGGATTGAGCCTTTATTAGGAGTTCTAAGTATCCAAGTTATTGTAGTAATCAAAACCCATGTAGTTTGTTTAACCCGTGCAGTTTGTATCCTGACTTATATGGGTGATCGAGGAAACCTTTAAGCTCGTGTCCTGTAGGGAAGTCCTGTGTATCCCGAATATAGTGAGAATTAGAGTTTTTGTATTTCATTATTTCAAGACTTATATATTTGAGTTACCTATGTCATTATAGAGACTCGTGGTGTAGATGACATGATTACCAAAACTCCCTAAGATCACGTGATCCATGATCAGTGTGAGAAACAATGGATAGTAAGTAACCAATATTATTACATTGAGTAAGGTACTTAGATATTAGGATCACCCCGTATGATAAATATGGAGCTCAAACCTCAGAGAGAGGTAGCCTGTGTATCCTAAGTATGGAAGGAATCAGATTCGTTGTAGTCCTCATTATATCGGGGCTTACATACTGTGGTTTCCTGGGATGATATAGATTTATGATGGTAGTGAGGAGTTTATTCTATCCCCCCTAATCCCACATGAACCATTCTCAGGGTGAGAAACAAGGTGTAGAAGATGATCAGCCACATGGTGTATGGGTATGAGACTTGTATATTGGAACAATCCTTAGGGTATTTGGTATGGAGCTTGGGCCTTAGGGAGTAGTCTTATGTATCCTAGTTATGGAAGGAATTATAGTTATTGAAGTTCATTCTATGTTGGGTCCTACACACTGAGGTTGACCTATACCATTATAGGGGTTTATAAGGAAGATGATATGGCCATTTCAACTCCCTAATCACACATGATCCATGATCGTTTGGGAGAAACAATGAATAGAAAGTAATCAATATCATTGCTTTATACAAGGGACTCATATTTTGGTCCCTCCATAGATGACCAATATGGATCTTGGACCTCAAAGGGAGGTTGCCTACGTATCCTAAATATGATAGGAATTAGAGTTTTCATAGTTCCCTTTATGTCAGGGCTTATGAACTGAGGTTTTCCTATTGATTGGGGCTTACACATTGAGGATAGACAATATTTTCTAGTCCTGGGATGCTCTGGTGATCTAGACTTCTTGCCTGGAAGATGTCTCAAGACCCATTTGGCACACTCTAGGGGTCATCGCATGACCTGACTTAGCACATATAGAGGGTATCATGATATCTAATGTGTCATAGCCTAAGGGGTGTCGTGTATCTTCATTGAAACCTCTAGGAGACATCGTGATACCTGGCTGATAGGTCTGGAGGGAATCATGAGTGTTATGGGGACTTGGTTCTCATATCCATATTCTCTTGTGAGACTCAGCTGACATGAAGATGTGCCATTATATAAGTCAGGATATGTGTCTGAAGGATTTATTATGACTTAGTTGATAGTCCTATACGATTTGTGAGATTAGAGTAGTTCCCACGAGGGAACTATGTGGCTTACTATGACATGCGTGAAGTATTACACATGTTCGAAGTGACATACCGAAGGGATATCACAAGATCTAGGTGACTTGTCCTGGTTCTATCACATGTCTTTGGATGAAACACATGAAGCACATGAGGGGTAGTGAGCATGTCTCTTGCTTAAGCCTTCTTTTTCAGATCTTGTTTATAACCCTTGTATTGTTAATGCCTTGGTTCTATTAAACATCAGTTTCTTTGAGCCTCATGTGATTTAGAGGACATGTGGTATGTTCTTCGTATGTCCTGCTAGAATTCCTGCATGTGGTATATGAGTGATCATGTGAAGCACTTCATGTCCAGTGCATGACTACTCTGACTGACTACTACTGTATTACTTAATGAAAAGCTGGTCGATCATGCGATCAGTTTCTCCAAGAAGTCTTCATAAGTCAAGAGTTTAATCCTATAGAGTACGGGTGTCTGATCAATTGAAATTCCAACTTGTAGTGGTATTCAAAAAAAATTAACCCTTTATTCATGTTGGGGTGGGGAATTTATAGGTGTCTCCACCCCTAATACTTGCTTGTTTGTACGGCACATCTGGTGCAAGTCTAGGCTGTAATCAGTAAAGGGGCATGGTGCCATGTGGTTTCATGAGTCTCTTTCATGGATTGATTCAATCACATCACTTTATTTTTAGCGATCATGAGTCTCCTTCATCAATACATACTTTATTAGATTATTTTCAATTATTGAATACTTGTTTGATCATGAGTATGTGTCTAAGTACTTTCATTTTTTATTTTAGACATGTTCGAGGGCCTTTGTAAGATCTAAATGCCTATGAAAAGACACTTGAGAGATCTTGGGTGACTTGTCATGGGGTCTCGTGGGATAGTATTGCGGGTGCGCTAGGTGCGTCACATGCCTTTCAGTGACCGTGAGTACCTATCACATCCTCTCTTTTAGTCCCCTTTAGTCAATGTAATAATGGTTGGGAATTATAGAGATTGCATGTATGTTGCCCAGGGTATTTCTTCTATTTTTAGAGATTTGTCGCGTGACTAATATGAGTCGCATGGGGGTGTGTGAGTATTCCGTGGAAAAATCAATCACTTTGTCTTTAAAGTGTTGTGGGTTTGTCTGGACACTCTTGGGGACTTTCATGTGGTGAGGCCGACAAGACAGGGGGATTTCGCGAGGCGAGGCAGACATGTCACTGAGGACTCGCGGCGTCTCACGGGTTTCTTGGGGTACGCATCCATGAACCCCACTCACCTCCTTTCGTTATATCTCTTTTGTTTCATTTTATAATTATTAGATATTATTCAAGTTGTAACATGTAGTATATATAATTTTTACATGATTTTTGTATGATGTCTCGCATGACCAATATGGGTCATACGGAGAGTGTGCAATCATGTTGCGGACATGTTTGTTTTCCTATCTTTACAGTGTAGCAGGGTTGTCCGGACACTCTTTGGGACTTATATATGGTGAGGCTGACAAGCCATGGGGCTTTCGTGAGGCTAGGAAGACGTGTATCTGTGGACTTGTGGTGTCTCGTAGGTCACCCGGGGTGCACGTAACATGCCTTTTAGTGACCATGAACCCCTATCGCCTCCTCCTCTTTATCTCTTTAATTTGATTTGAGGAAGGCTCAGAGTTCTTGCACGATTTCTTAGATATCACCAAGGGATTTTAGTCTTCCCAATGATGATTTGTTGCATGAGTTTCATGACCATTGGGGGTTTATTAATTTAGAATGACATCCCTCTTTATTTTTCAAAGGATTTTGGGTGGTTTGTTAGTCACTTGACAATAACAAACCATGTAGCCTAGGGTATCTCATTCAATTGTCTGGGAAGTGGTGCATAATCAATAAGGGACCTTGCGATGGAATGTACCCTTTTCATGGTCATTCATCCTGTTTGTTTATGGTACGTCACATGATCAGTGTTGGATCTCACGATGACATGTATAAGTTGTCAAGGACAAATTCTTTTCCTGACTTTGATGATCTTCATGTTAATTGATGGATATCGTGATGGTGTGCGGACATTCTCAAATACATTTTCATTTCTCTCCTTTGATATGTCGCATTTCCATCACTGTATGATTCCATAGTGTGACCGCAAGTGTTTTCATGCCAAGTCTGCATGAAAAATAGTGCATGACCAGTGTTGCAAGTTGTCAAATAAATGTATTATAACCCATTCTCATGACATATGTACATGGAATATTTATCCTCTTCACATGATGATATAAATCACAGCTTGAATCTCTTTATGCACACATGAATATTGCATGTGTGCGGTCTATAACTCCATTGGACTATCATGATGCATTGAGCCTTAAATTTTATTCATGTTTGGCTTCCTCAACACATTAAATAATCACCAGATCATATCTAGATGTCGAGTCACTATCCATAATTCATAATATAATAGGGTATGAAGATACTTAATATTCTTTTGCGAAGAGGTGGGATCGTGATATATGATCGTTTCTGTGTTCTCCTGATGATGTAGGCAAGCTCTTAGCCTCTTATTTGTAGTATTATAAAGTCCAAATGGAATTAAAAAACCATAAAAATATGGGATATGCAGAGTGGATTCCTTTTCAAGAGTGTTCACATGGTGCCACTACCTTCACATGAGGGATTATGTGGTGCCACACCTTTTCAAAAGACAGGTTATGCACTACCTTGGATTTTTATCATGAATGATCATGTTATTTCCTTCCATATATGCCTCTTATCATGACTAAAATAGCGGGTCTCACATGACCTTCTTTGTATAACCAATATAGGGTTTTTGATTCTCTACATTGCAAGGAAGTAGGATCTCTCCATCCTAGAGTAGCAGCCGCCATGAATAATTTATCCCTCTTCAATATTTATAAACGACTTCTCATCCTCCCTTTGTGTATTCAAGAAATGTAGTGCATCCACTAAATCTGTCCCACCATTCATCGCAATGATTTACTCAGATCTAAATATTTCAGTGAATTGAACCATCCTCACATGATGCTACAACAAGATTTTTTTGTCCTCATATCTCCATCTCCAAGCGGTGGGCGATAATCATGAGTCTAAGCAACAATATTGGGATCTGATGAGTTTGGTTCACTGGCTGTTCCATAGAACGATGATGATGAGGCAAAGCTCAATCCTAATGATAAAAGAGTTGTGCTTCATCTTCCTTCGATATTTATCTATTATACACATATATGTTTCATGTAGATAGTGTGGAATCCATTCTCAATCCCCTCAAAATCAATCATGTAAGATGATGTGGTCTGGAATGTGATTCGATGGGTTTTTTTATATATAGGTTTTTTATTATATTTTTTATAGAAAAGGGATAGGGTAACTAATATTTTTAAAAATTGGTCCAAAGATGGGTGAACCCTGTTCACACATCCCCAATCCCAGGAAGATGCGTGAATGGGGTTCACACATCATAGGCATGGTGAATGATGTGTGAACCTCGTTCACGCATCATTCATAAACTTTGTGAAGGATGTAAGAATGGGGTTCACACATCCTACATAAGGTTTTAATTTTTTTAATTTACTTGTACTATTTTTTTATTTTTAAAATTTTTATTTTTGTTTTTGTTTTTTTGTTTTTTTTATATATATATATTTATATATATAAAAAATCAGAAAAATTTATCTACTATTTAATATCCAACAGTGCTACCATTATAGTATTTTTAATTCTGATTGAAACCCTCACCTAGGGCTCCCTTTTATAAGAGGGTAGGCCCAAGAAATCATTCTGCATTTCCAATGTGGGATTCAGGTTCTCCCTTTCCTGCACAGAACATTCTGCATTTCTGATGATGGATTCTATTTTAAGTACATGAATTTGAAAGACTATAAAATATAAACTATAAGACCAATATAAATGAAACTTAAAACATGGATTAACCATATAAGAAATAGGTGAAAATAAAAAGAATTTCATAAAAAAAATTTATGAATAATAATTTATAAGCTTTCAAAACTACCAAATTGAAACTTAAAAATGTTTCAAGTATGTGACTTTGAAAGCCTGTAAAATACAAACTATAAGACCAATATAAATGAAAATTAAAACATGGATTAAACATATAATAAATAGTTGAAAAGAAAAATAATTTCATAAAAAATGTTGACAAAAAATAATTTCTAAGGCTTCAAATCCATCAACATGAAACTTCAAAATGTTTCAAGCATGTGCCTTTAAAAGCCTATAAAATATAAACTATAAGACCAATATAAATGAAAATTAAAACATGGATTAAATATATAAGAAAAGTTAATAATTAATTATTTAATTATTAATATAATTATTAATAATATAATTATTAGTAAATTAATAATATCATTATTAAATATATAACAATTAATTATTTATATAATTAGTAATTATATAATTATTAATTATATAATAATTCATTAGTTAATTAGTAAATTAGTAATATAATAAATAGTTATAATTACTCATTATAATTATTAGTTATTAATTATTAATAATTAATTATATAATTATTAATTAGGTAATTAGTAATATAATTATTAATTACATAATAATTAATTAGTTAATTAGTAATATAATTTTTAATTATAATTATTAATTATTAATTATTGAATTCATAATTATATTACTAATTAACTAATTAATTATTATATAATTAACAATTATATTACTAATTAACTAATTAATTATTATATAATTAACAATTATATTACTAATTAGCTAATTAATTATTATATAATTAATAATTATATTGGTAATTAACTAATTAATTATTATATGATTATTATTTATTATTTATAATTAATAATTATATTACTAATTATAATTAATAATTATATTGCTAATTATAATTAATAATTTTATTTATAATTGAATAATTAATTATTATATAATTAATTATTATATTACTAATTAACTAATTAATTATTATATAATTAATAATTGAAAATTGAAAATTGAAAATTACAATGATTAATTATAATTAAAAATAATATTACTAATTAGAATTAATAATGATATTACTAGTTAACTAATTAATTGTTATATAATTAATAATTTTATTACTAATTAACTAATTAATTATTATATAACTAATAATTAATAATTATAATTATAATTAATAATTATATTACTATTTATTTATTTATTTATTTTTTAATTAATAATTATATTACAAATTAAATAATTAATTATTATATAATAAATAATAAATTATTATTATTAATAAATATATTACTAATGAAATAATTAATTATTATATAAAACATAGTAATAATTAGATTACTAATTAACTAATAAATTATTATATAATTAAAAGTTAAAAGTTAATAATTATAATGAATTATTATAATTAATAATTATATTAATAATTAACTAATTAATTATCAATCAATAATTATATCACTAATTAACTAATTAATTATTATATAATTATATTACTAATTAACTAATTAATTATTGTATATTAGTAATTAATAATTATATTGATTATTAACTAATTAATAATTATATATTTAATAATTATATTTCTAATTAACTAATTAATTATTAACTATTTCTTATATGTTTAATTCACATTTTAAATTTCCTTTATGTTGGTCTTAAGTTTGTATTTTATAGTCTTTCAAAGCCACGTACTTGAAATATTTTTAAGTTTCAATTTGGTTTTAAAGCTTATAAATTATTTTTTATCAATATTTTTAATGAAATTCTACTTATTTTCAATTAAATCTTATATTTTTAATCCGTTTTTTAAGTTTCATTTATATTGGTCTTATAGTTTGTATTTTATAGACTTTCAAAGCGATGTACTTGAAACATTTTTTCGTTTCAAGTCGGTGGCTTTGAAAGATTATAAATTATTTTTAATCAACCTTTTTTACGAAATTATTTTTCTTTTCAACTATTTCTTATATTTTTAACCTATTGAAACAAACGGCTAATTATCGCCTATTGACCGGTCAAGGTTCTGGTGCTCTGCTAATGTGTATAGCAGCACTCGGGTCGAATCCTCGGCGATGATACTTTGTAATAGTCGTTTGTTTTTAGTTGATTGTATTTTGATTGGTGAGGTTTGTTTGCAGATATAAATTGAAATGTTTGATGGTTGATTCTTGATTTAGAAAATATATGAAGATTGGGGTGAGTTCATTATTGGAGAGTTAAGCTTGTGATATCCTTGAGCCTTGCTTTGTATTGCATTAAATTAACAGCCATGTCATAAGTTGACGTTGATTAGAATTCCTAAGTGTTAAGACTTTAATCCAAAGATTAAATTAACTTAGTGTTCTAATATCAATCAAAACTTATTTATGGTAGTGTATTTAGGGTTTCAATAATCAATGGAAACCACTTGTTAAACAAAACATATCCTTAATCCATGACATATTAAGTTAAACATACACAATATTAATTTAAAGAATACTCATCGACCAGAAACTCTCAATCACTTAACATCCCCGAATTATAACTCACCCCAATGGTAGATTTACTCAGCCATTAGGATTGTTGATAATCTGGGTTTAATGTTTATGGTGACGATTTAAAAATATTAGAAAAAGAGAGGGACAAGAAAAGAGTAGTGTGACGAACACACACACGAATGATTTTGAGAATCAAAAATGGAATTTCGATTGAATGAGGAAGAAAAATTAGGGACTGTAATTTAAAATGATTAAAACTATTTTAAGACCATTAATATTATACTACATAAGGTGGAGAAGAATAAAAGGTATTTAAGAAGAAACAAGCACTAAAATTTGATTGAAATGAAAACAAAGTTACACAATTACAATTGAAAGAAAACATAAAAAAACATAAAAGGGAAGTGGAGGAGAGGTCTCTCTTGTTGAAACAAGATCAAATCATGTCCTCCAAGAACCTTTTCAAGGATCTAGTAATGCCAAACCTTTTCCTTAAGTGCTGAAGTGCCAACCTCTTGGAATGAGAGGAGGGGTGTATTTATAGCCCAAGGTTGTGGGCTGTTTGCATTCCAAAACTATCCCTCCAATTGAACCGCAGATTTACCAATCTAGACAGATTAATCACGAGCTGGTGTCTTCTTCAAAGATTTAGATATGGATGTCTTCGGTCCACCCTCAAAATTTGGCCACCTATAGTCTTTTTTATCCAGAGTTATGGCAGTTGTAATAAATAATGTCATTCTATCTATTTCAATCCAGACTTTTCAATGGCCGAAATGTGAATGGATTTTTTCATAGTAATATGCCCTCAAATAAAAATAATTTCTTCAAAAATGTTGTCCTCTTATATCGTGGATTTCATACTGAAAAATATCATCTTGCATGGATGTCTAAATCAGGATAAAAGTCAACATTTATTTTCTGATTTCAATTCCCGGCCAGAATGGTGGACTAAGTTTAAATGAATCAGTTGGGCCCCTTGTACTTAGATTTGGGACTTGAAGTTTCTATCCTAGATGACATGTAGTGTCCCCATAATTATGGTGGATAAATAATGTTTTTGGACTTCTTTATTGATCCCATTAAATCAATCTTCAAGGTTGGTCCAGTTTGTTCACAGATTCATTAGGCCTTCTTGTGTGGTCCATATGACCCCTCAAATGGAATAATTGTCTCATGATCCCTTCTAATGAAATGTTTTATATTGAACTATAAATCATAAAAAACAATAACCAAACAATTGGGATCATCAGGGTGATATTTATAAATAAAATATTAAACTGACTCAATTAGACTACTTCTAAAAATTCTAAAAAATTATACTTAGTATTAAAACATTAATATTTCACAAAAATTATGCACATTTCATATAAAATAAGTAAAGGGAGTATATAATAAGTCATGAAAATATTAATAACATCAACTCCCCCACACTTAGTTTTGTGCATGTCCTCATGTGAAACAAATATAAAAACATGACAAAATCATTTTCACTCACCAACAAATATTAAAATTTTGTTTTCTTCAATCAGAGGAAGTTTAGACTATTTCACTCATCCATTTTGAAATCCACCACAAGTTGTTATAGAAACAATGTTCCAAAACTAATTCATTTCTTCATGATCAAATTTAGAAATGTAAAATGTGGACACTCAAAACTCACACCTCTCAAGATGAAAAAATTCATTTGTGGAGGTTCACTCCTTCACCAACCAAAACTTAAAATCTTAGAGTTTGAAAGAGCTCTCAGATTCCAATACCTATCCAAAGTTAACAATAATCAAGAGGTCTTTTTAAGGGGTTTTTCTGTGGCTATGGGATGGTAGGAATATAATGTCCAATAGAGAGAAGAAGAGGGTTAAAATACAAACATAGAAAAAGAAATGAACATTTTTTAAATAAAACATGGAAGTAAATGAAAACACATATTTACAGGGGAATGATTGTGTGAAGAAAGACACAATAGAGGAAGAAAATATGAAGGTAATGAGAATTTGGAATATTTACAAAACACAAAACTTCTCCCAATAAGAATATAATGCAAGTTTTTTTTTCTTTTCCTTTTTTTCTTTGTTTTTTCGAAAGTTGAACTTGAAAAAGATCTCACACTCATATCCCAACCTATGATTGATCTCATCATGACACTAATTTTAATAGTTATAACAAGATCAAAGGTTGATGAAGAGTGATTTTTGACCTACCCAAGACAAAACCCATGTTTTTATTTTATTTTTTTGATTTTTTCCGTCATTTTTGATTTTTTTGAACACTTGTCAATAACATTTACAAAATTACATAAATGGGAGTACGTTACATTCCCCAAAACACACTGAATGACAACCTCTCCCCCACACTGAAATGGATGCTTTCCCTCAAGCAGATGATAACTCGTTAAAATCAATAATAGGGTAACCAAACAATGAAATCCATTCACCCACACTTAAATTTCAAAAAAAAATATGCAATGAAAATCCATGTTGATGTTGTGTGGGAAAAGGTATTGGGCTTGTAATGTGTCTATCAAAGAAAAGGTTTTCATAGGCTCGAAGGGGCGTTCAAAAGGAGGATTAATGTAAGGGAAATGAGAGGTTATTTGGCTATTGTGATTCTCATGTGGTTCAGAAAATGCCTCTATCATATTAATGCACACTAAGGTAGGAAATTAAGCTCGAAGGTCCACAAACTCAAGACTCAGAAAAGGGTGTGAAAACACACATTTTGAAAAGATGTCCATAGTTGGCCTTGTCATGAGTGCAAATGTTCTTCCTCGCGGTTTGGGAAAAGCATTTTCTAAATCAAAAATTGATTATTAAAAATTTGTTAATTTTGACACAAAATTATTTATCCAAAGTCATGATGAAAATACAAAATTTTTGAAATGAAAACATGTTTGTTAAATCCCAAAAATGGTTGGAAAAAATTTCAAAACTCGATGGTTAGTTAGCATGACTCATAATTTTTTTTATATTTTTTAAGTGATTGTTTTTGTTTTGTTTTTTTTTTGTTTTTTAGGTTTTTATTTTTGTTTTTTATAAAGATACACCCACACAAAATAAAAGGTGACAAAGAAAGGTTTTGATAAAGAAAGTGGTAAAAAATGAAAGATAGAGGAAGAAGAACAAAGAGTTAGAGAGAGGAAGATATAGAGAGAGAGTTAAAGGGAAAGAGGTGCCCCCTGGTTTGGATTTGGCGGGTCGCCATCTCCATCTAGTGGTAAGTAAGCTAGAGAAGTTGGGGATCTAGTGGAATTCGATGTTGATCCAGTATTGTGCATTCTCTCATGGTGATTCTTTAACCGATGTCCATTAACCATGAATGTACTTTTGGAAGAGGGGTCTTGGACTTGCACTGCACCAAATGGGTAAACATTAGTAATAATAAAAGGACCTTCCCAATGAGAATTAAGATTACCTGGGTGAACCTGAAATCAAGAATTGAAGAGCATTACCTTTTCACCTTCATTAAATACCTTTCTCAGTATGTGTTTTTCATGGAGTACCTTAGCCATCTCTTTGCAAGGATTGGAACTCTCATAGGATTCAAGTCGAAGCTCCTCCAGTTCATCCAATTGCAACAATATTTCTTTACCATTTTTTTCACAATCAAAATTATAGGTTTTCACAACCCAAAAAGACTTATGTTGGATTTCAACTGGTAGATGACATGCTTTACCAAAACTAGCCTAAAAGAAGACATCCCAATGGGTGTTTTATAGGCAGTTCGATAAGCCCAAAGTGTTTCACCAAGTCTTTCAGACTAGTCTTTTCTGGTGGGTTTTACAATTCTCTCAAGCACTATTTTCACTTCTCTATTAGAACGTTCAGCCATGCCATTTGTTTGGGGGTGATATGCAGTTGATGTTTTATGCACAACCCCATTCTTTTTCAAAATAGATTCCATGGTTCTATTATAGAAATGGGTTCCTAAGTCACTAATCAAGGCATGAGGTGTGCCAAATTGGTGGAATATGTGTGTCTTTAGGAACTCACTAATAGTATGTGAATCATCCTTTCTAGTGGGTTTGGCCTCGACCCACCTAGAAACATAATGAACTACAAAAAGGATGTATGAGAATCCATTGGAAGGTGGAAATGGTCCCATGAAATCGATGCCCCAAACATCAAAGATCTTGCAAAAAATTAAAGGATTTTGGATAATTTCATTTCTCTTGGAAATTGTGCCAAAATTTTGGCAAGTGGGACATGATTGACAGAACTCATGTGAGTCCTTGAAGAGTGAAGGCCAGAAGAATCTAGAGTCTAGGACCTTTTGGGAGGTCCTTTTTGGTCCAAAGTGGCCACCACTAGGCACTGAGTGACAGAATTCTAAAATAGAGGAATGTTCATATTTATCAACACATCACCTAATTACCATGTCTGCCACAATTTTCCAAAGGTTAATTTCTTACCAAAAATAGTGTTTTGAATCACTTTTCAACTTCATTTTCTATTATTTTGAAAACAATTAATGAAAAACACCAGAAACCAAGTAATTTATAATTGGGACATACCATGGTGACTTTGGAGTGAGAGATGAAAGGTGCTCAGTGGGGAATTTAGGATCGATGATTTCAGAATGAGAAGAATTAGAAATTGTACTCAAGTGATCAGCCACAGGGTTTCCTTTTCCTGGTCTATCTTTTATTTCAAGGTCAAACTCTTGGAGCATTTGGATCCATCTTATTAGCCTCGATTTGGAATCACTTTTCTTCAGTAAGAACTTTATAGCAGAATGGTCTATGAAGATGATGATTTTGGCACCTAAGAGATAGGGCCGGAATTTATCTAAGGCAAAAACAACTGCTAAAAGTTCTTTTTTAGTAACAGTGTAGTGAGATTGAGTTTCATCCAATGTTTTTGAGGCATAATAGATTACATGAGTAATCTTTTCTCTTCTTTGACCAAGAACAGCCCCAACAGCTCTATTAGAATCATCACACATCAACTCAAAGGGTAAGGACCAATCTAGGGGTTGGATTATTGGGGCAGATGTTAGAGCAGTTTTGAGTTCAACAAAGGCTCTCTTGCAAACCTCGTCGAAATGGAAAGTGATATTATTTTGGAGAAACTGAGTGAGTGGGAGGGAAATTTTACTGAATTTATGGATGAATCTCTAATAGAAACCGGCATGACCAAGAAATGAACCGATTTCTCGAACAGAAGTGGGTTGAGGAAGTGATTGGATCACTTCAATTTTGGCAGGATCGACTTCAATACCATCTTTTGAAACTATGTGCCCTAGAAAAATCCCATTTGTAACCATGAAGTTTCATTTTTTAAAATTTAACACAACGTTACACTTGACCCACTTTTTAAGGACTAGAGATAGTGAATGCAAGCACGATTCAAATGAATCACCATAAATGGTAAAGTCATCCATGAAGACTTCCATGCAGTGTTCAATGAATTCTGAAAAGATACTATTCATACACCTCTGGAATGTTGCAGGAGAATTAGAAAGGCCAAAAGGCATTCTTCTATATGCATATGTTCCAAAGGGGCATGTGAAGTAGTCTTTTCTTGGTCCTAAGGTGCGATTGGGATTTGGAAGTAGCCGGTGTATCCATCAAGAAAACAATAGTGTGACTTTCTGACTAATCGT
The DNA here is from genome assembly GCA_963277665.1 of Viscum album. Classification (NCBI taxonomy): domain Eukaryota; kingdom Viridiplantae; phylum Streptophyta; class Magnoliopsida; order Santalales; family Viscaceae; genus Viscum; species Viscum album. The sequence goes on along the minus strand of OY728163.1, from coordinate 371,926,483 downwards.
TCTAGCATTTGATCAAGGAATGGAAGAGGGTAGTGATCTTTTCTTATTTCAACATTAAATTTTCTATAATTGATGCACACATGCCATTTTTTTTACTCGAGTTGTGACTACCTCTCCGTGATTATTTGTGACAACAGTTATCCCACCCTTCTTAGGTACAACTTGAATTGGACTAACCCATTCACTATCAGAAATTGGGTAGATGATACCAGCTTGAAGAAGCTTGGTGATCTCTTCCCTAAATACCTCAAGTAAGGGTGGATTGAGTCTTCTTTGTGGTTGTCTAATTGGTTTGGACAACTCCTCAAGATGGATGTGATGCATGCAAAGGGCAGGGTTGATTCCTGGTATGTCATCTGGGGTCCAACCTAAGGCCTTTTTGTTTTCCTCTAACACTTGAACAAGTTTGGAATCCTTGGTTTCAGTAAGTATGGAAGAGATAATGAAAGGATATGAGTGATCATGGAAGAGGAATGCATATTTCAGGTGTGCAGGAAGGCGTTTCAGATTAGTCTCATCATTCATTTTTGGGTTAGGAAACTCAGAAATAGAGGATGGGACTTCAGTTGCTTCAGATTCATTTTTTCCAATACTGTCTAAGGTGGAGCAGTTTTGATCAGAGTTGAGATGGGATTCAAGAGAGTTTTCAAGATCCCTTAAATTGATGGAGTCTATGAATGAAAGGTCCACATCAACTTCACCATTTATGAATTGGTTAATCCTAGTACAGATTTCACAAGATCTTATATCTTTATAACATGATAAACATGATGGAATGGGGTTCAATTGACTCTCAGAAGTTACCTCGGAATCCTGGATTGAGAATGCAGAGTGATCCTTAGATGGGTATCGCATGGCTTGGAAAATGTCGAACTTGAACAGTTTGTCACCGAATTCTATGGATAAGATGCCTGAATGGACATCAATCTTGGTTCTCGCAGTCATAAGGAATGGTCTTCCTAGAATTAGGGGAGATCAAGAAGAGTTTGTCTCACCTTCCATGTCAAGGACATAGAAATCACCAGGGAAGATATGATCATTGACTCGGACAAGGACATACTCAATTATTCCCTCAGGACTGGTTGTGCTTTGATTGGCCAATTTAATGACAACACTCATTGGATATAAGGGACCTAGACCAAGGTTGGAGAATATGGATTTGGGATTGAAATTAATTGAGGCTCCTAGGTCTATGAGTGCATCATCAAAGTTCGAACATCAAATTTGGCATGTAACCATAAAGGTCCCTCGATCTTTGCACTTAAAGGGTATGGAATCTTGGGTTGAAACATTTTCGAAGGTCCTAAGTTGCCTCTTGTGGGTACACAACTCCTTGAGAAACTGGGCATACTTAGGAATTTGTTTTATGGCATCTAAGAGGGGAATGTTGACTTCAACACGTCTAAACATGTCGAGCATTTCAGGACCAGGTTCAAAGGACTTCCTTGGTTTAAAAACAGCTTGAGTAAAAGGAATTGGATTCCTAAGTGGAATTTAAAGAGGTGAGGTAATGGTTTCAGGTTCCTTTTCAAGTTTCTTTTTCTTTTCATTTTCTAGGTCAACATTCAAAGGAGAGTTGGAGGACTTATCTTGAGGCATAGAAATTTTCTTTCCTGATCTAAGTGCAATTGCACTTACATTACCCTTGGGGTTGGGTAATGGTTGAGCTGGGTGTTGGGAAGAATTGGATGATTACTACTAACTAAGGTGGGATTCAAGTTGACCAATTTGGGTTTCAATGTTCTTGATGCTTAAACGGGTGAAGGAGGCAAGATCTTCCACTGCACTTTCCCATGGTTGCTTGGAATAAGAGGCTTGTCCCGGATTGGGATTACCTGGATTTTGGTTCTTGGAAAAGCGATTGTATTGGTTTTCGAATTGGGAAGGCTCACTAGGATAATGGAATCCAGGAGGAGGATTGTTCCTTTGAGGTTGAGGTATAAAAGGATAAGGTTGTTGGAAGTTACCAACACCTTGACCATATTGAAACTAATTTCTATTTTGAGGAGGGAATTGAGGAGGATGAGATATTGGATTACCATACCTATGGCCTTGGTTATAGGTAGAAGAGAAGGGCTCAGAGTGAGGTTGGTTGAAGTTTCTAACAAACGGACCTGATGGTTGAGGGTTGGTGTTCCACTGAGCATATGCTGCATTGAGATCCATTGGTCCAGATGAATCAAATTGATCCTCTTGAAGTTGTGGACATGTGTCAGTTGGATGATATAGAGAGTTGCATATTCCATAGTTCTTGACAGGTCCAGGAAACATTGATTGCGGAGAAGATGAGGTTGGAGATTTGGTAGCCACAGCTAGTTGTTGCACAAGACCTGTAAGTTCACTCATCCACTCAGTCATCTTGTTCGGCTCAATTGATTGATTATCTTGGGCTTGTTTAACTTGATCATGTGCTCTAGTATGGAATTGTTATGTGTTTGTATCCATGTTACTTATGAGATCTCTTGCTGCTATAGGAGTTTTATCAACAAGATCACCGCCACTTGCGGCATCTATGAGAGTTCTCTCCATATCCAATAACCCCTCATAGAAGTATTGGATCAAGATTTGGTTAGGTATTTGATGGTGTGGACAGGTTTCCACAAGCTTTTTGAACCTCTCCCAGTACTCATAGAGTGATTCACTTGGGAATTGATGTATACCACTTATTTTCTTTCTAATAGAAGCAGTACGAGAAGCAGGAATGAATTTCTCAAAGAAGAGTCGCTTCATTTCATTCCATGTGGTTATGGAACCAGGAGGTAGGTAGTAAAGCCATGACTTATCAGCGTCAGCTAGGGAGAAAGGGAATGCTTGAAGTTTTATTTGTTCCTCAGAAACCCCTTGAGGCTTCATGGTAGAGCACACTACTTTAAACTCTTTAAGGTGGAGATGTGGATCCTCACCGGCTAGCCCGTGGAAATGAGGAAGAAGATGAATCAAACCCGATTTGAGTTCGAAGTATGCCTCTATGTTTGGATATTGAATACCAAGAGGTTGATAATAATATCATGGGCAGAAAGTTCTTTAGGATTTTGTTCCCTAGGATTGTCCATATCTAATTCAATTGGTTGGACAAGGACTGGTTCTTGAATTATTTGATTATCTATTAGGTTCCTTCTAAGTTGGAAAAGTGTTCTCTCAATTTTAGGGACAAAAAAATCTGAGGGATTGTTTAGAAGGCTACGGGTAATTTAGAGAGATTTTTAAAGAAAGAGTAAGATGGGTTTTTCTTTGTATTTTTTTTAGTGTATGATTTTTAAGAGGAAGACGGGGTTTTCTTTGTGTTTTTTTTTTCATTTTTTTTAAATTTTGTTTTTTGGGGGGTTTTTTTGACAATAACCAAGAACTAATGACTACTTAAAGCACCATCCCCAAAAAAGCGCCATTTGAAATGCATGGCTGACTATCTCCTATCGACTGGTCAAGGTTCTGGTGCTCTGCTAATGTGTATAGCAGCACTCGGGTCGAATCCTCGGCGATGATACTTTGTAATAGTCGTTTCTTTTTAGTTGATTGTATTTTGATTGGTGGGGTTTTTTTTGCAGAGCTAAATTGAAATGTTTGATGGTTGATTCTTGATTTAGTAAATATATGAATATTGGGGTGATTTCATTATTGGGGAGTTAATCTTGTGATATCCTTGAGCCTTACTTTGTATTTCATTAAATTAACACCCATATCATAAGTTGACGTTGATTGGAATTCCTATGTGTTAAGACTTTAATACAAGGATTGAATTAACTTAGGGTTATAATCTCAATCAAAACTTATTTATGGTAGTGTATTTATGGTTCCAATAATCCATGGAAACCACTTGTTAAACAAAACATATCATTAATCCATGACATATTAAGTTAAACATTTACAATATTAATTTAAAGAATACTCATCGAGAAAAAACTCTCAATCACATAACATCCCTAAATTATAACTCAACCCGATGGTAGATTTACATAGCCATTAGGATTGTTGATAATCTGGGTTTAATGTTTGTGGTGACGATTTAAAAAGATTATAAAAATAAAGGGACAAGAAAAGAGTAGTGTGCCGAACACACACACGAATGATTTCGAGAATCAAAAATGGAATTTCGATTGAATGGGGAAGAAAAATAAGGGCCTATAATTTAAAATGATTCAAACAATTTTAATACCATTAATATTATACTATAGAATGTGGAGAAGAATAATAGGTATTGATGTAGAAACAAGCACTAAAATTTGATTGAAATGAAAACAAAGTTACACAATTACAATTGAAAGCAAACATAAATAAACATGAAAGAGAAGTGGATGAGAGGTCTCTATTGTTGAAAGAAGATCAAATAATATCCTCCTAGAAACATTTCAAGTCTCTATTAATGCAAAACCTCCTCCTTAAGTGCTGAAGTGCCAACCTCTTGGAATGAGATGAGGGGGTGTATTTATAGCCCAAGGTTGTGGGCTGTTTGCATTCCAAAACTGTCTCTCCACTTGAACCGAAGATTTACCAATCTAGACAGATGAATCACGAGCTGGTTTCTTCTTCAAAGATGTAGATGTGGATGTCTTATGTCCACCCTCAAAAGTTGGCCGCTTATAGACTTTTTTATCCAAAGTTATGGCGGTTTTAATAAATAATATCATTCTGTCAATTTAAATCCATACTTTTCAATGGCCGAAATTTGAATGGGTTTTTCATAGTAAGATTCCCTAAAATAAAAATAATTTCTTCAACAATGTTGGCCGCCTATATCGTGGATTTCACACTGAAAAATATCAGATTGCACAGATGGATAAATCTGGAGAAAAGTCAACATTTGTGTGATGATTTCAATTCCCGGCCAGAATGGTGGGCTGAGTTTCAATGAATCAGTTGAGCCCCTTGTACTTGGATTTGGGCCTTCAAATTTTTATCCTAGATGAAATTTAGTGTCCCCAAAATTATGGTGTAGAATTAATTTATTTTTATTTTTGGATTGAGTCCAGTAAATCAATCTTCAAGGCTAGTCCAGTTTGTTCACAGATTCATTGGGCCTTCTTTGTGGTCCATATGAACCTTCAAATGGCAGAAGTGTCTCATTATCCCTTCTAATGAAATGTTTTATATTGAACTAGGAATCCTAAAAAACAAGAGCCAAACAATTTGGATCATCAGAGTGATAGTTATAAATAAAATACTAAACTGACTCAATTGGACTACTTCTAAAAATGCTCAAAAATTTTACTTAGTTTTAAAACATTAATATTTCACACAAATTATGCACATTTCATATAAAATAAGTAAAGGGAGTATATAATAAGTCATGAAAATATTAATAAAATCACCTATGTTTTAATTTTCATTTACATTGGTCTTATAGTTTTTATTTTATAGGATTTCAAAGTAACATACTTGAAACATTTTTAAGTTTCATGTTGGTGGTTTTGAAATCTTATAAATTAATATTCATCAACATTTTTTATGAAAATATTTTTATTTTCAACTATTTATTATATTTTTAATCCATGTTTTTAGTTTCATATATATTGGTCTTATAGTTTGTATTTTATAGGCTTTCAAATTCATGTACATGAAATAGAATCCCACATTGAAAATGCAGAATGTTCTGTGCAGGAAAGGGAGAACCTGAATCCCACATCGAAAATGAAAAATGATTTTCAGGGCAAGAACTTTTATAAAAGAGAGTCCTGGGTGAGATTTTATGTCAGAATCCAGACTGCTGTAATGGCAGTACTACTGGATATTAAATAGCGGATAAATTCTGCTGAAATTTTTTGTTTTATATATAAACAAAACAAAATAAAAAAAATAAAAAATATAAAAATATATATATAATTTTATATGATACGTGAATGGGGTTCATGCATCCTTTATAAAGTTTAAAAAGGATGTGTGAACCTCATTCACACTTCTTGGTGAGGGAATATGCGTGAACAGGGTTTACACATCTCTGAACCCATTTTTAAAAATAGTTCTAACCCTATCTAGTTTTGAAAAAAAAATCAAAAACCATTTTTAACAAAATATCCTAATTTGATATCTCTACAGAAGTAATCCAGATGGCAGTCTGGTCATGAGGACTTCCAGTTCAACAAAAGATCATTCGCTATATCGTCTATGCGGTATCCATTCCAGTCACAGCAGGCAAATTGAAACCCTAGTACCTATCGGGTTGAAGGAGACCCATGTTTGGTATCCCTTATTCCACGTGTGTTGTTCCCTTTATTTAATAAAAAAAAAATTCTATTTCTTATTTCATTTTATTAATTACCATTATTATATGATAACACAAAATAATAATAATAATAATAATAATAATAATAATAACACTCATCTAATTATTGCAATAATGAATCCATCTCAAACATCAATAGAATATATCATTATGGATCATGATCATTCAATCACTCGTGACTTGTATCCTTCCATAGAAAAGATCACGTTGTGTGATTATGAGTATCATCAAATATACCCCCTTATAATTTTATTCGTTCAACATGAAATTAATTTGATTCTAAGGTAAATTTTGAGCACTTTGTCTCATATCTAAATGATGATAGATTCCCCCTTCAGTGTGCTAACAGTGAACAGATCTATAGAACATTATACGTGGTTGTCCAGTTTTTTCTCATTCATGTTGTGCATGATATCTTGTTACTTTGATATTATGTGAATCACCAATGATAATCATACTTTTATTTTTATCAAATGAACATGAATTCCTGGAATTGAATGCTAAAATTTTAATAGATTCACTTTTGTAGATTACTATGAATGCCCAACCACATGAGATTATGTATTGGTAATATTTTCTATCTATATTGGGATCCCATAATCTACAAAGAGATCACCCTAGTAGGATATATGTCTTGAATGGTGAATGATTTATCTTTTTTAAGCTAATAGGCTGGGCAATAATAGATTGATGTTCAAGTCCATATGGCAGGCCTTTACAAGCTTTTGTAGATATAATTTTTGTCGTGTTTAGTTTAGGGTATTTTAGCTCTGACCTAATATTGCATTAGTTTAGGGTCTTTTATCTTGGACCATTTATTGCTTTATTTTAAGGCATTTTAACTTGGAACACTTGTTTCTTTATTTAAGGTCTAATAGCACAGACCATCCATTTCTTTAGTTTAAGGTCTTCTAGATCTGACCATATGATCATGGGATATGGTGCAGACATGCCATGAAAGACCCAAAATACTCTAAGGTGCTGGATCCTACCATGGTGTTATTGAGGCTCATGAGGATCAGAATTACCATTTTGCAAAGTGACACATTTGGTTGATGGCCATAGTAATATATGCAGGAGCCATGAGCATGTATTCATATTCAATCGAAGGTTCCTTGAAGTCAGGTATCTTTTCTAAGCATTATGGAATATTTATGGATGAAATAGTAATGAGGTTAGAATACTAGGGATACAAAACCTACCTGGGTAGTTGGGGCATGGATGGCATAAATCATAACCCATGAGTTTTATTCCATGAATATTATATGGTGAAGACATGATTGGTATATCCCTTGACATTCTAAAATACCATGTTCTGTTGCGGTGTTGCAAAGGCTCACAAGGATCGAAGCTTTTTTTGGAAAGGATAAGATGCATTTAGTTATTGGGACATGGCCCTCATGCTTTGGTAGCATTCCCAATGAAATAATATCCTCACTTCTTTCTGAGGGCTATGGAAGATTTGCAAAGACTCAAAAATCTAGATGATGAAGTTGGTTATGGGAAGAAAGCTATCTAAGAAGGGTTCTGGCACCCTAGGGAAGATAACTCATAAAATAAAGCTCTAACTCTACGTGATGTGGTTTCAAATCACAAGACGTGGTCCATAAAAGGCTAGAAAATGAAGTTTCATGGTCCATATTTGATAAAGGGTATGACACATAGTGACGTAACATCTAGGATATTGAATCTTATAGGATAGTTTGGTATAGGGATTGTAAATCAGGATCTGGAGCACTTGAATCCATATAATGGTATGGGACAATCATACAGGGAGCAGTTCAAACACACTGGGGTGTTGAGTACTTCTGTGATGATGTTAGGGATCACGAGAATTAAAATTTCCTTTTTCATAGTGTCATATTTGGTTGATGGTCATAGGTTCATATGCAGAATCCATGAGCATGTATGCATATTCAAGAAAAGGGTCCTTGAATTCATATATCCTTTCCAAGGGCCATGTAGGGTTATTATGATTCGAGGCACCCCAACTCATGAAGTTTTATTCATAGAAGATGTAAAATCCAAGGAGGGTTCAAATTCCCTAAAGGTTGTGTCACTTATTAGAGAACATATTCTCACAGTGAATAGATGTGACAAATATTTCCACAACTTTTTTCTTATACTAGTAGGTCCAGTAAGAATAGCCTATATTTTACTAGGTTTATGGACCCTATGAGCTCTGTTCCTTTTATTTTTGTGCCCTAAATTTTTCTTAAACTATGAAGATAAAGAGTATAGAAAATAGAGACTCTAATTTTTATCAAGTTTCCCTTTTCTGTCTTCTGGACTGACGGGTTTTGTGTCTCTTTTTTTGGAAACTTAAGGTCTTGTGATTTGGACCACTATGGGATAGAGTTTAAGGTCATATAACTTTGACCAAATCATAGATAGTATAGGGTCAGGACTTGCATGGACCTGACATGGAGGATGCGACACAAGAGGTTAATTAGGATACACAGGGTTAGAGCACTCTAACCTATTCTCAAGCATGGTAGGTAAACTTCTAAGAACTATGTGTCTCTCATGAGGATGAGAATCAAACCACACATAGTTCTTGGGGAACTATGAATTTTTATGTCGTGAGACAAGGACATCGACAGTGCAGTTTAACGTCATGGGTCAAGGACTTATGGCATGTATTTTATGATATTTCATTCAGGAATGTAATGGACCTATTATGAACCTCTACACCTTTCTTGTGAAGGAAACTCCCTACTGTTGTTCCTAAGCTCACATGATCTATGCTCGGTGTGAGAAACAAGGAGCGGCATAGGTTCCCCTATAGTGAAGAGACAAAAGAGGGGTATGACATGGGAATATTGTATGTCGTAGTGGTTAGACCAAGATATATGATCGAGGAGGCTCCGAATATCTCATTAGGAATGAGAATCAATTCATACATAGTTATTAATTAATAGTATAGTTTAACATCTTGAGGCAATGACTTATGGATTACCTGACATGAAGGGGAAGGGGAGTTGTGGATCCGTGTAGTTTTATGTCATGAAATAAATACATTGGTTGTGTAGTTTAATGTATTGTGGTAAGGATGGATTCTGTATAGTTTAACATCATGTGGTTAGGACAAATTCCATACAGTTTAATTTCATGTGGTGAAGAATAACTTCTTACAATTTAAAATCATGTCATCATGACAAATAACGAGTCTTACTCTGATGTGGACTCCCTCTTTCTTAATAGCTTATGCAAAGTATTTCTTAATAAATCTCACATTGGTGGGTAGTGTGACACACTCCCCATACATAGTGGCCATCGAATAGGCTCCATTAATATAGACCTTATGTATGATGTAAGGTCCTTCCCACTTGAGCTCCAATTTTAGGGGCAACTTCCCTGGTATCATTTGGGTTTTGAGATCCAACACCAGTTCTCCTATGAGGAATGAGCAGAGCTGAACCTTTTCATTAAAAGCTCATGAAATTTGATTTTGGTGGACTTAGAGGTTGTGCAATGTGTCCAACCTTTTCTCATCCAACCATTCCAACTCAACCCGCCATTTTTTTGATAGTTCATTATCTAAGAGTTGTTCGAAAATGGCTATTCATAGTGAGGGAAGTTGAACTTTTATGGGTAATACCGCCTCAGTACCATACACTAATTAGTATGGAGTTTCTTGTGTAGCAGTATTCATGGTGTTATGGTAGGTCCATAAATCACGGGGGAGTTTATCTGGATAAGACTTATTATCATTGTTCACCATCTTCTGGAGTATGTTTGACAAGGTCTTATTTAAGGCATCTATCTGTCCATTTTCTGTTGTATAATATTGTAATGGGGGATTATACTCAATGTTGTACTCATGGAAAATCTTCTTCAACTCCGTGGAATAGAATTTTGTGTTGTCGTCCATTAATATTGTGTGAGGGACTCTAAACTTAGTGATGATATGGGACTCCACAAAGTTAATGATATTTTTCATCCCCACTTCATAGATGGGTATTTCGTAAGGCCATTTGGAAAATAAGTCGGTGGCAGTAAGGATAGACTTGAACTGCTTAGTTATGGTCGAGGGATATGACCCCACAATATCAATCCCCCAAACAACAAACAACCATGAATATTTAGCAATGTGCAACAATTTTAAGGGCTGATGGATGAAGTTTTCATGGATATGGAATGTATGAAATATCTTGGTGAGTTCCACACAGTCATGTATCCTGGTTTTCTAGTAATACCCCAACCTCCTGATTTAGTGGTAGAGCCTATTTCTAGATTGATGGGAACCTCAAGAGCCTATATGTACTTCCACCATGATGGTGAGAAATTCCTCTTATACTATACACCTGAGGATAATTCCATCAAAGATTGGCTTATAGAGTATTTTTTCTCATTTGGGCCATCGTACAGAGTGAAATTTGCTGCCCGATGCTGAATCTGTTCCCTTATAGAATGATATTCTAGGAGAGTCCCATCTTGAAGATAGCTTATTATGGGCTCCATCCATACTTGGGTTATCATTGGTTCATCACAATCTGGGGTGGTGATGACCTGGTTGATCTCTTCCATATTTCATACGAAAAATCATGACACCATTATGCAATGTGTAATATGGATGGTTTCTTCCTCCTGATCAGGGTCGACTAGGATAGTGGCAGCATTGTCCAGTGTGTTAGCACGTGTATTCTATGATTGGGAGACATAATGCATTGTGGGGTCAAAGGGGAATTCTGCCATTAATCTATTAATAGAGCCATTGAGGGAGATAGTTCCTCCTTTTTTATGGAATATTCACCATTGACTTGATTTATTACTAGCTATGAATCCCCTTTGATGTTTAGGTAGGCTACGTGGAGATATAGGTCTAGTTCTTATCTAGCGATGAGGGATTGGTATTCCACCTCATTATTTGTATAGCCTTCGGATAGTGAGAAAGAGTAGGACAATACTAATTTCTTAGGAGAGACAATTACAATCCCTATCCCAACCTTATTGAGCTTTGGGTTCTCCATTTTGGTGTCGACATGACTCTAGGAGACACCATCAAAGTACATATCCCATGTTTGGGGAGTGTCATGGGCATAAAATACCTCTTCGTTAGGGATCTCATTGTCTTCCAATGTACTTTCTAGGTAAGGGTGTTCTTTGAGGAAATCATTTGCGTCTTACCCTTTCACCAACTTCTGAGATATAAATTAGATTTCATATTGCTACAGAATGACTTCCCATTGAGCCAAGTACCTAGTCAACATGGGGTATCCAAGGACATACTTGAGAAGATCAATATGAGAGACCCGGTGGACCTCATTGTGCTTCAAGTAGTGCCTTATCTTTTTCATTGAGAAAATTCTTGGGAGGCAATTCTTCTCGACATCAGAGTATAGAGTCTCAATACCTAGCAAGGTCCAGCCAAGGTAGTAGAGATTATTCTCTCTTCTTCCATCATTTTTATGCATGAGGAGGGTGCCCAATTAGCATTCTGTGGAAGACACATATAAGATAAGTGGCCTCCCTTCCATGGGAGGAATCAAAATTTGTGGGTACATCAAGTACTTCTTGACACTGTCGAAGGATTTTTGACAATCATCATCCCATTGGTAGGAAGATCCTTTATTTATTAACTTGGGGAAGGGGAGAGACTTACTGGCCAGGTTGGATATTAATTGCCGAATGTAGTTGAGGTGACCTTGGATTCCCCTTAGTTCTTTCAAGTTCTTGGGGGTTGACATTTCCAAACTGGAACTAGTCTTACCTAAGTCAACCTCTATGCTACAGTGGCATACCACAAAGCCGAGGAAATTTCTTAACATTACCATAATGGCACATTTTAGTGGATTCATCATTAGACTATGTTGTCACATATTGTCAAATATTTTTTGGATATCTGTGAAGTGATCACATCGTTGTTAGGATTTAACGACCAGGTCATCGACATAACACTCAGTTATCTTCCCCTGAATGGATTAATGATGTGATGCATAGTGCACTAATATGTGGTGCCCACATTCATTAATCCAATGTGCATGACCTGATAGCATAATATCCCCTAAGGTTCTCTGAAGGTAGTTTCTTATTCATCTTCAGGGGACATCTTGATTTGATTGTACCTTGTGTACTCATCCATGAATGAAAGGTCCTAGAAACCATCAGTTGAATCGATCGAAAGTTCTATGATTGGTATTGGGAAATAAACCTTTGGGAAATGCTTATTAAAGACTCTGAAGTCAATGGAGACCCCAACCTTCATGTTATTCTTCTTGAAGGGGGTGATGTTGGCAATCCATCTCGAGTATTACACATCTTGGACAAAGCTAGATTTGATCAAATTGTTGAATTCCACCACTACACTGGTGGCATAAGAGGGTTGCATCCTCCTAGATACTTTCTTGAATACCTAATTCTCATCGGTCAATTCGAGATGATGCATAGCCAAATCTAGACTCAATCTAGGCATTTATATGTAGTTCTAGTCAAACACATGCTAGTGCTACTTAAGAAATGCAATGTACATCTCTTGCTCTTCGAGAGGCGTGGAAGAACTAATCAAGGTAGGTTTTGGATCTTCTTTTATCCTCAGTATTATCATTATGATCTCATCTATGGTAGTAGATATGACTTTTTTGATTGTTTGAGGGGTGTTTATTATATCATCTTCATCCATTTTTGAGACTGTGGAGATGTATTCAGATAAATATGGTCATTAGGGGGCCTCTCTGTTGGTATCAGGGTGAGGGAGTCCATCAGAAGAGATATCACCCCCTACTATCTGGGTTTTTATATAGAGATAATGGAGATTATTGTCATTTAGGATAGGAGAGGCTTGGACATATTCATTATTGACCACTCAATGGGAATTCATAGGGGCGGTCCCTAATCCATTATAAGTTTCAACTTTTACATTTTCATCGTCTGCCATTGGTTGCTTACCTTCTTATAGAAATATGCTTCAGCATATGGGGCTCTTCAAGTCTCAAAGGGGTCATATCACCATGTAATATTCCAAATATTCCATTGGTGGGGTACTTTAGACATTGATGGAATGTTGAAGGTACCACGATGTGGCTATGGAGCCAAGGCCTTCCAAGAAAGATATTATATGTGGTATCTTGCTGGATAACCATGATCTCAACATCATATGTGAGCTCCCCAAATTGATCTTCAGGTTTGATTTTCACTAGGAGTCTCTTCTCAAGCTTTTCATATCCTTGTATGGTTATCTTGGTAAGGGATAAGTCCCCTTCACTCTACCATAGTCGTCAGAGGGTCCACACTGGGATAAGATTGATCCTTGATTCATTATCAATAAATATCATTTGTAAATTGACATTATTAAATCAACATGGAATGTATAAGGGTCGGATGTGACCTTGGGTGGCCTCCTCGTGATCTTGATCAGTGAAAGAGATGGAAACATGGCATACTAATGGAATAGTCTCCACTCGATATACTTCAGCAGCAGCGAGTTCCATCTTAAATTCCTATGGGATCTAGAGGGATTCGGTGAGTGCCACCCAGAGTTCTTTTGATTGAAGGAGTTCATATAGGATTGTGATATTTTTCGGGACCACATTTAGATAATTAATAAAATGAAATTTTTGTGCTAGAGGTCGGCACTTCCCGATATGGGGCGACTTCTGGTAATGTGGTTTAGGTGTTGGAGAATCTGAGGCAGATGGACCTGGTGTTTGTGCAGAGGTTGAGGGAATATTTTCTATCATTGGTACAGGTCACATTGTCCTTCCACATTGACTAGGTTCATTAGAGTGAACCCCTTCCGAGTGGTCATGCAAGACAATCGGTTTCGGGCAACCGCTGGAAGGATCTGAGGGGCCTCCTTTCCACTTCTAGGCATGTTGGAGTGCTTTCCCACGAGTCTTGACTACACATATGTAACACCCTGAGATTTTATGAGAAATATATTTTTTTAATTTCTTATGTTATACGTAATGGAATCTTTCACTACACACAACACTAGCTTGGCTTGCGTTACACGCAAGGGCAACCTTCTTCGATAGCTTGCAATGTACGCAATACCGAGTTTCACTAAACAATGATATATTATTCTAATATTATGAACTAGCCGTTATGAATATTGTTAACTTAATTTTGAATTATATAACATTATAATTCATCTTACACACTTTCTATAATGAGATATGAAAACAAAAATCAATTTTTCGGATGAAAGAAGTATTTTTCAAAAAATGTAGTTTTACCGCCTTTTGATGGCGCACCCATTTTAAAAATAATTTTTGACAAGTTTATAAGTTAAATTTTACAAAATAAACTTATTATTTTGAATCATGAAATAAAAATTTACATTGGATAAATTTTTGATAATTTTCTGATGACTTTCATATTTTGATGAATAGTAAAAATATGCTAATTTTTCTTAAAAAATAACTTTTTCATCAAGATAATTTATATGATTAAATGATAAACTTTAATGGTTCTAAAGTATAAATAGAATTTATTTTTAGCATTTAATATAATTTATATCATTACCATTAATTTTACATTGAATTTATAGGTAAAAACATTTCAATCTTTGACAATGTTTTTAACATTTAAAACCTGTTTCCTTAACAACGGGATTAATTTTAAATTAATTACTGCAAATTCTGTGCTTTTAATTTTGAAAATTTAATTCCATATTTGGATTCAGTGGTTCCAAATTATGTTAATAGGTTACTTTTATTTTTTTGACATTATGAATAGTAACTACGGTAATTTTTATTTACTACAGTTAAAGGTAAATTGGGTAATTAAGGGTATAAATAAGATTATAAAATTACCCTACCACCTGCCAAAATTCTATTAGAAGAATAAAAGTTGACCCATATCACCTAATGGGGAGAATATATTCGTTTCTTGGAATATTGACCATGAAAAAAATATAATTATAATTAAAACCAAAGAAAGTAACAACATGTCACTCTCTTAAATCTTGTAAGTGTCATAATTTTACTTTAGTGATAAACTTCATAAAACTTCAAACATGAATAGTATCCAGAAATCGAATAACATTATCTACATCATGTGAATTTATTTAGAATTTTTAGGGACTAAATAATTATCATTAATGATAACAAAGTAGTGATATTGAAATTATTTAATTGATTGAAATATCAAATAAATGGTTTTAAAAATATTAAAATAAATATTATATGAACTATTTAATGTGATACAAGAATTTTATAGATTAATATTACATGTTAGGAATCTATTAAATATTTTTTTTCGAATATACCCTATGTGTGGATGTTATTTAAATTCAAATAAATGAATAGTGTCAAAATTGACACTATGGTTATTTTATAAAAATAACATATTATAAAATTGTTTCAAAATCACAAAAATATATAAAAATTATAAACCTAAATTTATATGGTATAAAATGTCATAAATATCCAATTATGGAAAATTAAAAACACATAAGTTATTATTTATAACAATTTAAAATTTAGAATTGTATTACCACAAATAAAACTAAATAGATTAAATAAGGATAAATCAATTTGATAATGTTTAAAATAAATTCCCAACATGTATAAATTTTATTTGTTGATGCGATTACAACCTAATCTCATGTCATCTTCTAATTGAGTCATTTTTGAGGTTTTTAAGTGGGTTTTGAATTTATTATAAATTAATATTTCTTATGTTTCCAAAAGTGCCCCTCTCCTCCCTTATAAAAGGGAACCTCCTCCCTCTCCTCGTCACACCACTTTGAGCCTTAAAGCTCGGTCAACCCCTACCAATTTCTCTTCTCCACTTTTCTAGAAACATACTAGAGGTCCTGGTCTTCTTTAAATACAAACTTTAGTGCCCTAAGAGGTGGTTAAGAAGTGGAACGTCAAAGAAGAGGTAATATCATTTACCGATCCTTCCCAATTTATTTCTTCTTCTACTTATTCTTCTTTATTTTTTTCATCATAAATTAATAACATAAGCATCAATAATATATTTATATGTTATTATAAATATGAAACAATCCTATTTCACCTTCTACCCATCCTACAAAAAATGAAATCACTGCGCGTGCGTACGTATGGAAAACTGTCTCCATGCCGTGGTGTAATCAGTTTTCCACCACCAAATTACTTGGATGGGTATAATGGTGTAAATAATAACTATATATGATTATTATAACATGATACTAATTCCAAGACATTTCATCATCCACTCCAATACCATTCAATAATTATGGGAACGATATCATCACTCGTGCGTACGTACGGCCTACTGTCACCACAATGTGATGTGACTCATTCTACATGATATTCATTGAATAATTATTATATAAATGAATTTAATGAATAAATATGATATATATTACAGTAATACCATTCTTTAAATTATTTATCTATAACCTAAAAATAGGAATAAGAATTTATTCGACAAAACATGCATAAGAACATAAAGCAATAAACACCCGAATAACAAGTAGCTGTGAAATGTTACAAATAAGAAGATAAGAATATTACCATATATGATATCATAATAATTAATATGATTCTGTAATAAGTCAATGACATTATTTAAATCATTATATAGGAGTTTCGGATACGTATGAAGCATAACAGACCTAAGGTAAGGGAAAATCTCACAATCTCATTTTTATCCGAGATTGTTTATACTTCATAAATTATTGGGGAATATTTATCAACCACATACATCTTTCCTCAATATATAATTTTATTTCTATCCTCCTAAAATTTTTTAAATACAATTTTACCTATTGGTGAAATTTTAGAAAAAGATATGAAAGGAATCTTTTGTCGTTTTTAGTACGAGATACTTTTTTACTTTTTCGGCAAAAGTATGAGAAGAATGTTTTCGTAACCTATACAGCATGAATGGATTTTTATGATTTCATAGAACATTATTTCCATGAATCTTACTTTACAAGTTTTCAAGTTTATTTTTAATTAAATTCTTTTAGTTTAAAATTGTATATCATATTAAGAAAGGAAAAATGTTTTTCAAGTAGAAAGGATATTTTCCTCAAGAATGGAGTATAAGTGTTTTATCAGAATTATTTTCCATCTAAGATAATATTGTTTTATGTTTATATCCCTATTTTTACATTGATTTTATTATGTTATGATTGAATTATCTTTTTATGAAGTCCTTTTATCTTATATTGATTTTGTTAAGAAGGCATGATGTTTAAGAATCCCATTTTTATTACATGGGTTATGCTATGATATATGATTTATGATTTTGTGGCACACATAAGAATAGTTTCATTATGAGATGGGTGGGACATATATCTCCCTCCAATTCATTGGGTAAATATTTATATCTAATTAGATAGACATGGATGGAACGACAAGTTAAACCGGTTCAGTGATACAGGACTGGAACGAGGAGTGAACTCGGTTCAGAAATGGACTTTGTCCACTATGATAGTCTTGGAAATGAGTCTTGACTAATAAGAAATGATTTTCTATGATTATGTTTGTATTCCACAAAGTTTCATGTTTTAAGTTATGATTATTGAGATTACATTTCACTACTATGATTTATCTCATGTTATGATATTATGATCTCTTTTGCAGGTTAAGATTTTCAAAATGATATGTTCTTATGAATATGATATGATTGATATTTCCTTTGTTTACCCTTATTGAGCATTTGAGCTCACCCTTTTGTATGTTTTATTTTCCCCAGGTCAGGAAGAAGGGTATTAAGTAGGATATGAAAAAAGGTACTCCAGATATGATGAAATAAATGGGAGACAATGTAGATGCTTTATGAACCAGTTGTTTATGTTTCCCAGTTTCTAAAGACACTATACCTATATGGTCCAATCATGGTTTTGTTATATATTGTAATAAGTATGATTCAATTATGAAGTAATAACAATGTATGTAAATTATGGGTCTTTATATTTGGTATCAGAGGAAAGGTATAGTAAACCTTTAGAAACTAGGATGTGAAAGACTTAGTAAGAACCCTAAGGATATGTCTAAGCATAGAACACAATATTAGTGTTTTAGAAATGTCCATGAATAACCTATGATAAGACCATAAGTGTGAAATTTTATTCTTGATTATGTGGTTTTCCTATTATGATTAGTGTTTCTTACACTATGCTTATTGGTTTTACTCAATGGCTGGAACTCGAAAGAACCGTGTTAATGCTGAATGTGACGAGAAATGCAATGATTGTCCGCGTGAGAAACCAAATGTTATGGGAGCTGGAATGAAAACTTTTATAGCCATGATCACACAACTTTCTCAGGCTATGAATCATGCAGGACTTCCAAATGAGAAAATTAAGGAGCAACATTATATTAAATCCTTCATGAGGTAGCGTCCACCCTCATTCAGCGGGTCTACTAATCTATTAGTGGATGAACAATGGATCAGTACCACTGAAAATATATTTTCAGTTCTTCAATGTTCTGAACATGATAAATTCATCTTATCAGTATATCATTTGGAAGGTGAAGTTGATCAATGGTGGAATCTTATCAAGAATATGAGGCATAGAGACGAAATTGAGTCCATGGAATGGTATGAGTTCAAGAACATATTTTTCAATAATTACTTACCTCGTATTCTTCAAACAAAGATGGAGAAGGAGTTTCATAAACTAAACCAAAAGGATGATGAATCTGTTGGTACCTATAAAGAAAATTTTGCAAGACTTGCAAGGTATGCTTCCATAATTATTATCCAACCTGAGAGTAAGATTGATCGATTCTTTAGTGGCTTAAAACCAAGTCTTTTAAGGGAATTATCCATAAGGGACATCAATAGATATTAGGAAATTGTTCAATGTGCTCTCAATGTTGAGATGGATATTGGAGTAACCCATCAGTCATATGGGTTTGAGAAGAAGAGGAAAATGGAATTCAAAGGGAAATATAAAGACCAAACTGAAAAGAAGATGAGTTTTCCCTTATGCTCAAAGTGTAGAAAGAAACATGGAGGAAATTTTCTTAAAGGGACAAGTAAATGTTTCAAATGTGAAAAATAAGGTCATCGGGCATTTGAATATCGCAATGATGGGAAAAAGATGTCTAGTGATGCGAAAAAATAAAAGGCTACATATAATGAACCTCCTACACTTCAATTTTATAAGTGCTAGGAAATGGGGAATTATGCTAATAAATTCCCTAATCCAAGGGTTGTTGATGATGATCTACGTCAACAAACTCTTAAGGCTAAAGAAAAAGTAAAGTCACATGAAATTTCTATCGGTGATGTGGAGTATGATAACGAAGTGGTGAAAGGTACACTTACCATCCACTCTAAAGTAGAAAATGTTTTATTTGATTCTGGATCCACCCACTCTTTTATTTCTGGATAATTTTCTAAGGGTATCTCCGTACTACCTCGATAATTAGATGTTGAGTTAGCTGTGACAAATCCTAATGGCACAACAGTTTCATCAAAAGTTTATAATTCTTCTCTAATTGACGTTTGTGGGAAAGTGCTTCCTGAAAATATTGTGATCCTTCCTATGGTGGAATTTGATGTGATTATTGGAATGGATTGTCTTTCCTTATATGGAGCTCATATCAATTTCCAAAGAAGGGAAGTCACATTTCATATTCCTGATCAATCTATGATCATCTTTCAATGCAAAGATGAATATAACCTTCCAGTGGAAATTTCTTCCATCTTATGGGTCTTGATTTCAACAAATTAAGGTTATTTATCTCAAATGGTGGAGAGAAACTCACAATTAAGAATATTCCCATTGTATCCATTCACCAGGACTCTAGAAACATGCTTATTAACTCGGTATATATAGACATTGGTTGCAGGAAAAACATTTGGACATGCATCATATAGGAATGAGTTGTGGTTTCCATGTCCTTTTTGAGTTAGATATCCAGATATACTCATTGAATATGGTATATCTTATCTATTTTAGGATGCCTCCAAAACATTTTCCACCAGGGATTTAGCAGTAGGATATGAGGATGATCCCCTCAATGATGAGGCTTCGATATAGGGGTCTGTTTAGGAGGTGTTACCTATAGGTGGTGCACTAGTCTTAACACTACCTGTGGAGTAGCTGATGGTACCAACAGTACCAACAGATGAGGTTCACAGGCTGAGCATGATTCATGAGTTTTAGTGACTATTTCCCCTCAGGTTTCGAGGTGAGCCCAACCCATAAGAGGATGAGGAATAACTTGAGGTGGTGATGCTGTTTTTACGTCTTGTCAAAGAACTTATAGAACAGATGGTGATCTTGGAAGAAATCATTATCCATGTCTATGTAGGATGATGGTGGGGATTGGTGACCTAGTCATATGATGAGGAAACTCTTTCATGGTCATATTTTGAGCACTTTTTCAGAGAGGAGTTCTCTCTGGATACGTTGAGGGATGTGTGAATCCAGAAGCTTCTACATCTTTAGTAGGGAAGTGGGACTGTGGATGATTATTCATTGAGGTTCACCAAACTCTCTCTGTACTCAATGAATATGATACATGATCAGTTCTTTTAGGATCAAACCTTCGAGTGAGGACTACACAGAGAAATCTGAGCCAATGGTTTCAGATAGTCATGCAAGGAGTGGTTTAGACACACATGGGTGTTGAGTGTTGTCATGATGATGTCAGGGTGCATGAGAATTTGAATGTCATTTTTCAGAGTGACTGATTCGTTTGATGGCCATAGGCACATATGTAGGAGCCATGGGCATGTATGCATTGTCAAGAAAAGGTTCCTGGAAGCCGAATATCCTTTCCAAGGGACATTAAAGGTTGATGAAGGTATGATATGCTCAATACATGAAGTGTGGTATATGGATTGAGGTTCTTCTAAAAGATGATAGAAACACCTTATACTCAATTTGACTTGGGTAAGTCTCTTGTGGTCCGTTGATAAGGAATGAAAAACGGTAGATGGTCTTCACAATTTATCATCATGTAGTGGGGACATTTGTCATGCAGTTTTAATGTCATGTGACCAAGATGTTTTCCATGTAGTTTAACATCATGTTTTAAGGGAATATTTTCATGTAGTTTAACATCATACAGGGAGGGAGTAGGTTGTGATGATGTTTATTATAGTTCATTTAGGATAATGCGGCATGGATTCATGTCATGTTACAAGGACATATGTGGACAGTTTAGTGCCATGTCGGTCGGACCGTAATATGGAGTTCCTAACGAGGAGACGTGCAATGTGGTTTCATGAAGCTATCTAACATGAATGAGGACCAAAAGGGTCTCAACCACACTATGCACCTTTCTAGGAAAACTTAGACCAAAGGGCCTAAAAAAGGTTATACCTACAGCTTTGACCTAATATAAAATGTATGGGCATCACTACGTATCTCATGAGGATGATAATCAAGCCGCACATAGTTCTAGGAAATGAAATACTCTACTTAGGTCTTACCCATACATAGAGGTGGGCATTATCTCTGTTTACTATTGTATTTAGGCCTAGTATTAGAGATACATGCGTCATTGTGTGTCCTTTATGGGTGGGAATCAAGATACACATAGTTCTTAGAAGTTCCATGCATTTTAATATCATGCGGTGAGGATGAAGGTGGGTCGATGTCGTGCGACAGGGACATCGACAGTGCAGTTTAACATCATGTGGAAAGGACTTATGGCATGTATTTTATGATATTTCATTCATAAATGTAATGGACCTATTATGAACCTCTACACCATTCTTGTGAAGGAAACTCCCTACTGTAATTCCTAAGCTCACATGAGCTATGCTCGGTGTGAGAAACAAGGAGAGGCATAGGTTCCCCTATAGTGAAGAGACAAAAGAGGGGTATGACATGGGAATATTTTATGTTGTAGTGGTTAGACCAAGATATATGATCGAGGAGGCTTTGAATATCTCATTAGGAATGAGAATCAATTCATAGATAGTTATTAATTAATAGTACAGTTTAACATCTTGAGGCAATGAATTATAGATTACCTGACATGAAGGGGAAGGGGAGTTGTGGATCCGTGCAGTTTTATGTCATGCAATAAATACATTGGTTGTGTAGTTTAATGTATTGTGTTAAGGATGGATTCTATATAGTTTATCATCATGTGGTTAGGACTAATTCCATACAGTTTAATTTCATGTGGTGAACAATAACTTCTTACAGTTTAAAATCATGTCATCGGGACAAATAAAGAGTCTTACTCTGATGTGGACTCCCTCTTTCTTAATAGCTTATGCAAAGTATTTCTTAATAAATCTCACATTGGTGGGTAGTGTCACACACTCCCCATCCATAGTGCCCATCGAATAGGCTCCATTAATATATACCTTATGTATGATGTAAGGTCCTTCCCACTTGAGCTCCAATTTTAGGGGCAACTTCCCTGGTATCATTGGGGTTCTAAGAGCCAACACCAGTTCTCCTAGGAGGAATGAGAAGATGTGAACCTTTTCATTAAAAGCTCATGAAATTTTATTTTGGTGGACTTAGAGGTTGTGCAATGTGTCCAACCTTTTCTCATCCAACCATTCCAACTCAACCTACCATTTTTTTGATAGTTCGTTATCTAAGAGTTGTTCGAAAATGGCTATTCATAGTGAGGGAAGTTGAGCTCTTATGGGTAATACTTCATCGGTCTCATACACTAATGAGTATGGAGTTTCTTGTGTATCAGTACGCATGGTGGTATAGTAGGTCCATAAATCATGGGGGATATTATCTGGATAAGACTTCTTATCATTGTTCACCATCTTCTGGAGTATGTTTGACAAGGTCTTATTTAAGGCATCTATCTGTCCATTTTCTATTGTATAATATCGTAACAGGGGATTAGACTCAATGTTTTACTCATGGAAAATCTTCTTGAACTCTGTGGAATATAATTTTGTGTTGTTTTCCATTAATATTGTGTGAGGGACTCTAAACTTAGTGATGATATGGTACTTCACAAAGTTAATGATATTTTTCATCCCCACTTCATAGATGGGTATTTCCTAAGGCCATTTGGAAAATAAGCCGGTGGCAGTAAGGATATACTTGAACTGCTTAGTTGTGGTAGAGGTATATGGCCCCACAATATCCATCCCCCAAAAAACAAACACCCATGAATATTTAGCATTGTGCAACAATCTTAAGGGATGATGGATGAAGTTTTCATGGATATGGAATGTATGAAATATCTTGGTGAGTTCCACACAGTCATGTATCCTGGTTTTCTAGTAATACCCCAAACTCCTGATTTATTGGTAGAGCCTATTTCTATATTGATGGGAACCTCAAGAGCCTACATGTACTTCCACCATGATGGTGAGAAATTCCTCTTATACTATACACATGAGGATAATTCCATCAAAGATTGTCTTATAGAGTATTTTTTCTCATTTGGGCCATCGTACGGAGTGAAATTTGCTGCCCGATGCGGAATATGTTCCCTTATGGCATGATATTCTAGGGGAGTCCCATATTAAAGATAGCTGATTATGGGCTCCATCCATCCTTGGGTTATCATCGGTTCATCACAATCTGGGGTGGTGATGACCTGGTTGATCTCTTCCATATTTCATATGAAAAATCATGACACCATTATGTGATGTGTAATATGGATGGTTTCTTCCTCCAGATCAGGGTCGACTAGGATAGTGGTTGCATTGTCCAGTGTGTTAGCATGAGTATTCTATGATTGGGAGACATAATGCAGTGTGGGGTCAAAGGGGAATTCTGCCATTAATCCCTTAATAGAGCCAGTGACGGGGATAGTTCCTCCTATTTTATGGAATATTCACCATTGACTTGATTTATTACTAGATATGAATCCCCTTTGATGTTTAGGTAGGCTACGTGGAGATATAGGTCTAGTTATAAACTAGCAATGAGGGCTTGGTATTCCACCTCATTATTTGTATAGCCTTCGGATAGTGAGAAAGAGTAGGACAAGACTAATTTCTTAGGAGAGACAAACACAATCCCTATCCCAACCTTATTGAGCTTTGGGTTCTCTATTTTGATGTCGACGGGACTCTAGGAGACACCATCAAAGTACATATCCCATGTTCGGGGAGTGTCATGGGCATAAAATACCTCTTCATTAGGGATCTCATTGTCTTCCAATGTACTTTCTAGGTAAGGGTGTGCTTCGAGGAAATCAGCTATGGCTTACCCTTTCACCAACTTCTGAGATATAAATTAGATGTCATATTGCTACAGAATGACTTCCCATTGAGCCAAGTACCTAGTCAACATGGGGTATCCAAGGAAATACTTGAGAAGATCAATATGAGAGACCAGGTGGACCTCATTGTGCTGCAAGTAGTGCCTTATCTTTTTCATTGAGAAAATGCTTGGGAGGCAATTATTCTCGACATCGGAGTATCGAGTCTCAATACCTAGCAAGGTCCAGCTGAGGTAGTAGAGATTATTCTCTCTTCTTGAATCATTTTTATGCATGAGGAGGGTTCCCAATGAGCATTCTATGGAAGACACATATAAGATAAGTGGCCTCCCTTCCATGGGAGGCATTAAAATTTGTGGGTACATCAAGTACTTCTTCATACTTTCAAAGGCTTTTTGACAATCATCATCCCATTGGTAGGAAGATCCTTTATTTATTAACTTGGGGAAGGAGAGAGCCTTAATGTCCAGGTTGGATATTAATCGTCAAATATAGTTGAGGTGCCCTAGGATTCCCCTTATTTCTTTCAAGTTATTGGGGGTTGAAATTTCCAAACTGGAACTAGTCTTACCTAAGTCAACCTCTATGGTACAGTGGCATACCACAAAGCCGAGGAAATTTCTTAACATTACCATAAAGGCACATTTTAGTGGATTCATCATTAGACTATGTTGTCACATATTGTCAAATATTTTTCGGAGATCTGTGAAGTGATCACATCGTTTTCAGGATTTAACGACCAGGTCATCGACATAACACTCAGCTATCTTCCCCTGAATGGATTAATGATGTGATGCATAGTGCACTAATATGTGTTTCCCACATTCATTAATCCAAACTGAATGACCTGATAGCATAAGATCCCCTGATGTTCTCTGAAGGTAGTTTCTTATTCATCTTCAGGGGACATCTTGATTTGATTGTACCCTGTGTACTCATCCATGAATGAAAGGTCCTAGAAACCATCAGTTGAATTGTTCAAAAGTTCTATGATCGGTATTGGGAAATCATTCTTTGGGAAATGCTGATTAAGGACTCTGAAGTCAATGGATACCCTAAACTTCATGTTATTCTTCTAGAAGGGGGTGATGTTGGCAATCCATCTTGAGTATTACACATCTTGGACAAAGCTATATTTGATCAAATTGTTGAATTCCACCACTACACTGGTGGAATAAGAGGGTTGCATCATCCTGGCTACTTGATTGAAGACATAATGCTCATCGGGCAGTTCGAGATGATGTGTAGCCAAATATAGATTCAATCTAGTCATTTATGTGTAGTTCTAGGCAAACACATACTAGTGCTACTTAAGAAATGTAATGTACATCTCTTGCTCTTCTAGAGGCATGGAAGAACTAATCAAGGTAGGTTTTGGATCTTCTTCTATCCTTAGGATTATCATTACGATATCATCTATGGTAGTAGATATGACTTGTTTGAATGTTTGAGGGGTGTTTATTATATCATCTTCATCCATTTTTGAGACTGTGGAGATGTATTTAGATAAAGATGGTCGTTATGGGGCCTCTCTGTTGGTATCAGGGTGAGGGAGTCCATCAGAATAGATATCACCCCCTACTATCGAGGTTTTTATATAGAGATAATGGAGATGATTGTCATTTAGGATAGGAGAGTCTTGGACATATTCATCATTGATCATTCTATGGGGATTCATAGGGGAGGTCCCTAATCCATTAAGAGTTTCAACTTTTACATTTTCATCGTCTGCCATTGGTTGCTTACCTTCCTTCTTATAGAAATATTTTTCAGCATATGGGGCTCTTAAAGTATCAAAGTGGTCATATCACCATGTAATATTCCAACTTTTCCATTGGTGGGGTACTTTAGACATTGATGGAATGCTGAAGGTACCACGAGGTGGCTATGGAGCCAAGGCCTTCCAAGAAAGAAATTATATGTGGTATCCTGCTGGATAACAATGATCTCAACATCATATGTGAGCTCCCCAAATTGATCTTCAGGTTTTATTTTCACTAGGAGTCGCTTCTCAAGCTTTTCATATCCTTTTATGGTCATCTTGGTAAGGGATAAGTCCCCTTCACTCTACCCTAGTCGTCAGAAGGTCCACACTGGGATAAAATTGATCCTTGATTCATTATCAATAAGTATCATTTGTAAATTGACATTATTAATTCTACATGGAATGTATAACGGTCTGATGTGACCTTGGATGGCCTCATCCTAATCTTGATCAGTGAAAGAGATGGAAACATGGCATACTAATGTAATAGTCTCCACTCGATATACTTCAGCAGCAGCAACTTTTGTCTTAAATTCCTATGGGATCTAGAGGGATTTGGTGAGTGCCACCCAGAGTTCTTTTGATTGAAGGAGTGCATATAGTATTGTGAGATTTGTCGGGACCACATTTAGATATTTAATAAAATAAATTTTTGTGCTAGAGTTCGGCACTTCCCGATATGGGGCTACTTTTGGTAATGTGGTTTAGGTGCTGGAGAATTTGAGGCAGATGGACCTGGTGTTTGTGCAGAGGTTGAGGGAATATTTCTATTAGTGGTACAGGTCACATTTTCCTTCCACATTTACTAGGTTCATTAGATTTAACCCATTCCGAATGTTCATGCAAGACAATCGGTTTCGGGCGACCGCTGGAAGGATCTGAGGGGCCTCCTTTCCACTTCTAGGCATGTTGGAGTGCTTTCCCATGAGTCTTGACTGCACATATGTAACACCCTGAGATTTTATGAGACATATTTTTTTTAATTTTTTATGTTATACGTAATGGAATCTTTCACTACACACAACACTAGCTTGGCTTGCGTTACACGCAAGGGCAACCTTCCTCGATAGCTTGCGTTGTACGCAATATCGTGTTTCACTAAACAATGATATATTATTCTAATATTATGAACTAGCCATTATGAATAGTATAAACTGAATTTTGAATTATATAAAATTATATTTAATCTTACACATTTTCTATAATGAGATATGAAAACAAAATCAAAATTTTGGATAAAAGAATTATTTTTCAAAAAATGAAGTTTTATCGCCTTTTGATGGCGCACCCATTTTAAATATAATTTTTGACAAGTTTATAAGTTAAATTTTACAAAATAAACTTATTATTTTGAATCATGAAATAAAAATTTACATTGGATAAATTTTTTATACTTTTCTGATTACTTTCATATTTTGATGAATAGTAAAAATATGCTAATTTTTCTTAAAAACAACTTTTTTCATCAAGATAATTTATATGGTTAAATGATAAACTTTAATGGTTCTAAAGTATAAATAGAATTTATTTTTATCATTTAATATAATTTATATCATTACCATTAATTTTACATTGAATTAATAGGTAAAAACATTTCAATCTTTGACAATGTTTTTAACTTTTAAAACCTGTTTCCTTAACAACGGGATTAATTTTAAATTAATTACTGCAACTTCTGTGTTTTGAATTTTGAAAAATTAATTCCATATTTGGATTCAGTGGGTCCAAATTATGATAATAGGTTACTTTTATTTTTTTGACATTATGAATAGTAACTAAGGTAATTTTTATTTACTACAGTTAAAGGTAAATTGGGTAATTAAGGGTATAAATAAGATTATAAAATTACACTACCACCTGAAAAAATTCTATTGGAAGAATAAAAGTTGACCCATATAACCTAATGGGAAGAATATATTCAATTCTTGGACTATTGACCATGAAAAAGATATAATTATAATTAAAACCAAAGAAAGTGACAACATGTCACTCTCTTAAATCTTAAAAGTGTCATAATTTTAATTTAGTGATAAAATTCATAAAACATCAAACATGAATAGTCTCCAGAAATAGAATAACATTATCTACATCATGTGAATTTATTTACAATTTTTAGGGACTAAATAATTATCAATAATGATAACAAAATAGTGATATTGAAATTATTTAATTGATTGAAATATCAAATAAATGGTTTTAAAAATAATAAAATAAATATTATATGAACTATTTAATGTGATACACAAATTTTATAGATTAATATTACATGTTAGGAATCTATTAAATATTTTGGTTTGAATATATCCTATGTGTGGATGTTATTTAAATTCAAATAAATGAATAGTGTCAAAATTGACACTATTGTTATTTTATAAAAATAACATATTATAAAATTGTTTAAAAATCACAAAAATATTTAAAAATTATAAACCTAAATTTATATGGTCTAAAATTTCATAAATATTCAATTATGGACAATTAAAAACACATAAGTTTTTATTTATAACAATTTAAAATTTAGAATTGTATTACCACAAATAAAACTAATTAGATTAAATAAGGATAAATCAATTTGATAATGTTTAAAATAAATTCCCAACATGTATAAATTGTATTGGTTGATGAGATTACAACCTTATCTCATATCATCTTCTAATTGAGTCATTTTTGAGGTTTTTAAGTGGGTTTTGAATTTATTATAAATTAATATTTCTTATGTTTCCAAAAGTGCCCCTCTCCTCCCTTATAAAAGGGAACCTCCTCCCTCTACTCCTCACACCACTTTGCACCTTCAATCTCCGCCAAACCCTGCAAATTTCTCTTCTCCACTTCCCTAGAAACATACTAGAGGTCCTGGTCTTCTTCAAAGGCCAACTTTAGTGCCCTAAGAGGAGGTTAAGAAGTGGCACGTCAAAGAAGAGGTAATATCCTTTACCGATCCTTTCCAATTTATTTCTTCTTCTACTTATTCTTCTTTATTTTTTTCCTCATAAATTAATAACATAAGTATCAATACTATATTTATATGTTATTATAAGTATGAAACAATCCTATTTCACCTTCTACCCATCCTACAAAAAATGAAATCACTACGCGTGCATACGTATGGAAAACTGTCTCCACACCGTGGTGTAATCAGTTTTCTACCACCAAATTACTTGGATGGGTATAATGGTGTAAATAATAACTATATATGATTATTATAAAATGATACTAATTCCAAGACATTCCATCATCCACTCCAATAACATTCAATAATTATGGAAACGATATCATCACTCGTGCGTACGTACGGCCTACTGTCACCACAATGTGATGTGACTCGTTCTATATGATCTTCATTGAATAATGATTATATAAATGAATTGAATGAATAAATATGATATATATTACACTAATAACATTCTTTAAATAATTTATCTATAACCTAAAAATAGGAATAAGAATTTATTCGACAAAACATGCATAAGAACATAAAGCAATGAACACCCGAATAACAAGTAGCAGTGAAATGTTACTAATAAGAAGATAATAATATGACCATATATGATATCATAATAATTAATATGATTCTTTAATAAGTCAATGACATTATTTAAATCAGTATACATGAGTTTCGGATACGTACGAAGCATATCGGACCTAAGGTAAGGGAAAATCTCACAATCTCATTTTTATCCGAGATTGTGTATACTTCAGAATTTATTGGGGCATATTTATCATCCACATACATGTTTCCTCAATATATAATATTATTTCTATCCTCCTAAAAGTTTTTAAATCCAATTTTACCGATTGGTGAAATTTCAGTAAAAGATATGAAAGGAATCTTTTTTCGTTTTCAGTACGAGATACTTTT
This sequence comes from Viscum album, assembly GCA_963277665.1. Taxonomy (NCBI): domain Eukaryota; kingdom Viridiplantae; phylum Streptophyta; class Magnoliopsida; order Santalales; family Viscaceae; genus Viscum; species Viscum album. Next base: position 371,896,577 of record OY728163.1, on the reverse strand, counting down.
TGACTTTTTCGGCAAAAGTACGAGGAGAATGTTTTTGTAACTTATACAGCATGAATGGATTTTTATGATTTCATAGAACATTATTTCTTTGAATCATAATTTACAGGTTTTAAAGTTTATTTTTAAATAAATTCTTTTAGTTTAAAATTGTATGACATGTTAAGAATGGGAAAAGTTTTTTGAAGTAGAAAGGATATTTTACTCAAGAATAGAGTTCAAGTGTTTTATCAAAATTATTTTCCATCTAATATAATATAGGTTTATGTTTATATCCCTATTTTTACATTGATTTGATTATGTTATGATTGAATTATCTTTTTATGAAGTCCTTTTATCTTATATTGATTATGTTAAGAAGGCATGATGTTTAAGAATACCATTTTTATTTCATGGGTTATGCTATGATATATGATTTATGATTTTGTGGCACACATAAGAATTGTTTCATTATGAGATGGGTGGGACATATATCTCTATCCAATTCATTGGGTAAAGATTTATATCTCATTAGATAGACATGGCTGGAACAACAAGTTAAACTGGTTCAGTGATACAGGACTGGAACGAGGAGTGAACTCGGTTCAGAAATGGACTTTGTCTACTATGATAGTCTTCTAAATGAGTCTTGACTAAAAAGAAATGATTTTCTATGATTATGTGTTAATGCCAAAAAGTTTCATGTTTTAAGTTATGATTATTGAGATTACATTTCACTACTATGATTTATCCCATGTTATGATATTATGATCTCTTTTGCAGGTTAAGATTTTCAAAATGTTATGTTCTTATGCATATAATATGATTGATATTTCCTTTGTTTTCCCTTACTGAGCATTTGAGCTCACCCTTTTGTATTTTTTCTTTTCCCCAGGCCAGGAAGAAGGGTATTAAGTAGGATAAGACAAAAGGGACTCTAGATATGATGAAATAAATGGGAGACAATGTAGATTCTTTATGAACCAGTTGTTTATGTTTCCCAGTTTCTAAAGACACTATACCTATATGGTCCTATCAAGGTTTTGTTATATGTTGTAATAAGTATGATTCAATTATGAATTAATAACAATGTATGTAAATTATGGGTCTTTTAGTTGGTATCAGAGGAAAGGTATAGTCAACCTTTGGAAACTAGGATGTGAAAGACTTAGTAAGAACCCTAAGGATATGTCTAAGCATAGAACACAATATTAGTGTTTTAAAAATGTCCATGAATAACCTATGATAAGACCTTAAGTGTGAAATTTTATTCTTGATTATGTGGTTTTCCTATTATGATTAGTGTTTCTTACACTATGCTTATTGGTTTTACTCAATGGCTGGAACCCGAAAGAACCGTGTTAATGATGAATGCAACGGGAAATGCAATGATTGTCCCCCTGAGCAACCAAATGTTATGGGAGCTGGAATGCAAAATCTTATAGCCATGGTCACACAACTTTCTCAATCTATGAATCATGCAGTACTTCCAAACGATCAAAGTAAGGAGCAAAATTATATTTAATCCTTCATGAGGCAGCGTCCACCCTCATTCAGCGGGTCTACTGATATATTAGTGGCTGAACAATGGATCAGTACCACTGAAAATATATTTTCAGTTCTTCAATGTTCTGAACATGATAAAGTCATCTTAGCAGTATATCATTTGGAATGTGAAGCTGATCAATGGTGGAATCTTATCAAGAATACGAGGCACAGAGATGAAATTGAGTCCATAGAATGGGACGAGTTCAAGAACATATTTTTCTATAATTACTTACCTCGTATTCTTTGAACAAAGATGGAGAAGTAGTTTCATGAACTAAACCAAAAGGATGATGAATCCGTTGGTACCTACGAAGAAAATTTTACAAGACTTGCAAGGTATGCTTCCGTAATTATTATCCAACCTGAGAGTAAGATTTATCAATTCTTTAGTGGCTTAAAACCAAGTCTTTGAAGGGCATTAGCCATAAGGGACATCAATAGATACGAGGAAATTGTTCGATGTGCTCTTAATGTTGATATGGAGATTGGATTAACCCATCAGTCATATGGGTTTGATAAGAAGAGGAAAATGGAATTCAAAGGGAAATCTAAATACCACACTAAAAAGAAGATGAGTTTTCCCTAATGCTCAAATTGTAGAAAGAAACTTGGAGGAAATTTTCTTAAAGGGACAAGTAAATGTTTCAAATGTGAAAACAAAGGTCATTGGGCATTTTAATGTCGCAATGATGGGAAAAAATATGTCTAATGATGCGAACAAAGAAAAGGCTACATAGAATAAACCTCCTACACTTCAATTTTATAAGTGCTAGGAAATGGGCCATTATGCTAATCAATTCCTTAATCCAAGGGTTGTTGATGATGATCTACGTCAACAAACTCTTAAGGCCAAAGAAAATGTAAAGTCACGTGAAATTTCTATCGGTGATGTGGAGTACGGTAACGAAGTGGTGAAAGTTACACTTACCATCCACTCTAAAGTAGAAAATGTTTTATTTGATTCTGGATCCACCCACTCTTTTATTTCTGAATAATTTTCTAAGGGTATCTCCGTACTACCTTGAAAATTAGATGTTGAGTTAGCGGTGACAAATCCTAATGGCACAATAGTTTCATCAAAAGTTTATAATTCTTCTCCAATTGACGTTTGTGGGAAAGTGCTTCCTAAAAATCTTGTGATCCTTCCTATGGTGGAATTTTATGTTATTATTGGAATGGATTGGATTTCCTTATATGGGGCTCAAATCAATTGCCAAAGAAGGGAAGTCACATTTCATATTCCTGATCAATCTATGATCATCTATCTATGCAAGGATGAATATAACCTTCCAGTGGAAATTTCTTCCATCTTATGGGTCTTGATTTCAATAAATTAAGGTTATTTATCTCAAATGGTTGGAGAGAAACTCACAATTAAGAATATTCCCATTGTATCCATTCACCAGGACTCTAGAAACCTGCTTATTAACTAGGTATATATAGACATTGGTTGCAGTAAAAACATTAGGACATGCATCATATAGGAATGAGTTGTGGTTTCCATGTCCTTTTTGAGTTAGATATCCAGATATACTCACTGAATATGGTATATCTTATCTATTTTAGGATGAATCCAAAACATTTTCTAGCAGGGATTTAGTAGTAGGATATGAGGATGATCCCCTCAATGATGAGGCTTCGATATAGGGGTCTGTTTAGGAGGTGTTACCTATAGGTGGTGCACTAGTCTTAACACTACCTGTAGAGTAGACGATGGTACCAACAGTACCAACAGATGAGGTGCACAGGCTGATCATGATTCATGAGTTTTAGTAACTATGACCCCTCAGGTTTCGAGGTGAGCCCAACCCATAAGAGGATGAGGAATAACTTGAGGTGGTGATGCTGGTTTTCCGTCTTGTCAAAAAACCTGTAGAACAGATGGTGATCTTGGAAGCAAGCCTTATCCATGGCTATGTAGCATGATGGTGGGGATTGGTGACCTAGTCATATGATGAGGAAACTATTTTATGGTTATATTTTGAGCACTTTTTCAGAGAGGAGTTCTCTCTAGATACGTTGAGGGATGTGTGAATCTAGGAGCTTCTACATCTTTAGTAGGGAAGTGGGAATATGGATGAGTATTCATTGAGGATCACCAAAATCTCTCCATACTCAATGAATATGATAAATGATCAGTTCTTTCGGGCTCTAACCTTTGAGCGAGGACTACAAAGAGAAATCTGAGCCAATGGTGTCGGATAGTCATGCAAGGAGTGGTTCAGACACACTTGGGTGTTGAGTGTTGTCATGATGATGTCAGGGTGCATGAGAATTTGAATGTCCTTTTTCAGAGTGACTCATTTAGTTTATGGCCATAGGAACATATGTAGAATCCATGGGCATATATGCATTGTCAAGAAAAGGTTCTTGGAAGCCGAATATCCTTTCCAAGGGACATTGAAGGTTGATGAAGGTCTGATATGCTCAATACATGAAGTGTGGTATATGGATTGAGGTTATTTTAAATGATGATAGAAACACCTTATACTCAATTTGACCTGGGTAAGTCTCTTGTGGTCCTTTGATAAGGAATAAAAAATGGTAGATGGTCTTAAAAATTTATCATCATGTAGTGGGGACATTTGTCATGCAGTTTTAATGTCATGTGACCAAGACATTTTCCATGTAGTTTAACATCATGTTTTAAGGGAATATTTTCATGAAGTTTAACATCATGCAGGGAGGAAGTAGGTTGTGATGATGTTTATTATAATGCATTTTGGATGATTCATCATGGATTCATGTCATGTTACAAGGACGTATGTGGACAGTTTAGTGTCATGTCTGTCAGACCGTAATATGGAGTTCCTAATGTGGAGACGTGCAGTGTAGTTTCATGAAGCTATATGACATTAATGAAGACCAAAAGGGTCTCAACCACACTATGCACCTTTCTAGGAAAACTTAGACCAAAGGGCCTAAAAAAGTTTATACCTACAGCTTTGACCTAAGATAAAATGTATGGGCATCACTACGTATCTCATGAGGTTGATAATCAAGCCGCACGTAGTTCTAGGAAATTAAATACTCTACTTAGGTCTTACCCATACGTAGAGGTGGGAATTATCTCTGTTTACTATTGGATTTAGGCCTAGGATTATAGATACAGGCATCATTTTGTGTCCTTTATGGGTGGGAATCAAGATACACATAGTTCTTAGAAGTTCCATGCATTTTAATATCATGCGGTGAGGATGAAGGTGGATCGATGTCGTGTGACAAGGACATCGACAATGCAGTTTAACGTCATGTGGCAAGGACTTATGGCATGTATTTTATGATATTATATTTGGGAATGTAATGGACCTATTATGAACCTCTACACCTTTCTTGTGAAGGAAACTCCCTACTGTAATTCCTAAGCTCACATGAGCTATGCTCGGTGTGAGAAACAAGGAGCAGCATAGGTTCCCCTATAGTGAAGAGACAAAAGAGGGGTATGACATGGGAGTATTGTATGTTGTAGTGGTTAAACCAAGATATATGATCAAGGAGGATTTGAATATCTCATTAGGATTGAGAATCAATTCATACATAGTTATTAATTAATACTACAGTTTAACATCTTGAGGTAATGACTTATGGATTACCCGACATGAAGGGGAAGGGGAGTTGTGGATCCGTGCAGTTTTATGTCATGCAATAAATACATTGATTGTGTAGTTTAATGTATTTTGGTAAGGATGGATTCTGTATAGTTTAACATCATGTGGTTAGGACTAATTCCATACAGTTTAATTTCATGAGGTGAAGAATAACTTCTTACAGTTTAAAATCATGTCATTAGGACAAATAATGAGTCTTACACTGATGTGGACTCCCTCTTTCTTAATAGCTTATGAAAAGTATTTCTTAATAAATCTCACATTGGTGGGTAGTGTGACACGCTCCCCATCCATAGTGGCCATCGAATAGGCTCCATTAATATAGACCCTATGTATGATGTAAGGTCTTTCCCACTTGAGCTCTAATTTTAGGGGCAACTTCCCTGGTATCATTGGGGTTCTGAGAGCCAACACCAGTTCTCCTAGGAGGAATGAGCAGAGGTGAACATTTTCATTAAAAGCTCATGAAATTTGATTTTGGTGGACATAGAGGTTGTGAAATGTGTCCAACCTTTTCTCATCCAACCATTCCAACTAAACCTTCCATTTTTTTGATAGTTCGTTATCTAAGAGTTGTTCGAAAATGGCTATTCATAGTGAGGGAAGTTGAACTCTTATGGGTAATACCGCCTCGGTCCCATACACTAATGAGTATGGAGTTTCTTGTGTAGAAGTACGCATGGTGGTATGGTAGGTCCATAAATCAGGGGGGATTTTATCTGGATAAGACTTCTTATCATTGTTCACCATCTTCTAGAGTATGTTTGACAAGGTCTTATTTAAGGCATCTATCTGTCCATTTTCTGTTGTATAATATCGTAACAGGTGGATTAGACTCAATGTTTTTCACATGGAAAATCTTCTTCAACTCCATGGAATAGAATTTTGTGTTGTTTTCCATTAATATTGTGTGAGGGACTCTAAACTTAGTGATGATATGGGACTTCACAAAGTTAATGATATTTTTCATCCCCACTTCATAGAAGGGTATTTCCTAAGGCCATTTGGAAAATAAGTCGGTGGTAGTAAGGATATACTTGAACTGCTTAGTTGTGGTCGAGGGATATGGCCCCACAATATCCATCCCCCAAACAACAAACAACCATGAATATTTAGCATTGTGAAACAATTTTAAGGGCTGATGGATGAAGTTTTCATGGATATGGAATGTATGAAATATCTTGGTGAGTTCCACACAGTCATGTATCCTGGTTTTCCAGTAATACCCCAACCTCCTGATTTAGTGGTAGATCTTATTTCTAGATTGATGGGAACCTCAAGAGCCTACATGTACTTCCACCATGATGGTGAGAAATTCCTCTTATAGTATACACCTGAGGAGAATTCCATCAAAGATTGGCTTATAGAGTATTTTTTCTCATTTGGGCCATCGTATGGAGTGAAATTTGCTGCCCGATGCTGAATATGTTCCCTTATGGCATGATATTCTAGGAGAGTCCCATCTTAAAGATAGCTGATTATGGGATCCATCCATCCTTGGGTTGTCATTGGTTCATCACAATCTGGGGTGGTGATGACCTGGTTGATCTCTTCCATATTTCATATAAAAAATCATGACACCATTATCTGATGTGTAATATGGATGGTTTCTTCCTCCCGATCAGGGTCGACTAGGATAGTGGCTGAATTTTCCAGTGTGTTAGCATGAGTATTCTATGATTGGGAGACATAATGCAGTGTGGGGTCAAAGGAGAATTCTGCCATTAATCCTTTAATAGAGCCAGTGAGGGGGATAGTTCCTCCTTTTTTATGGAATATTCACCATTGTCTTGATTTATTACTAGCTATGAATCCCCTTTAATGTTTAGGTAGGCTACGTGGAGATATAGGTCTAGTTCTAAACTAGCGATGAGGGCTTGGTATTCCACCTAATTATTTGTATAGCCGTTGGATAGTGAGAAAGAGTAGGACAAGACTAATTTCTTATGAGAGACAAATACAATCCCTATCCCAACCTTATTGAGCTTTGGGTTCTCCATTTTGGTGTCGACGGGACTCTAGGAGACACCATCAAAGTACATATCCCATGTTCAGGGAGTGTCATGGGCATAAAATACCTCTTCGTTAGGGATCTCATTGTCTTCCAATGTACTTTCTAGGTAAGGGTGTGCTTCGAGGAAATCAGTTATGGCTTACCCTTTCACCAACTTCTGAAATATAAATTAGATGTCATATTGCTACAGAATGACTTCCCATTTAGCCAAGTACCTAGTCAACATGGGGTATCCAAGGACATACTTGAGAAGATCAATATGAGAGACCAGGTGGACCTCATTGTTCTGCAAGTAGTGCCTTATCTTTTTCTTTGAGAAAATGCTTGGGAGACAATTCTTCTCGACATCGAAGTATCGAGTCTCAATACCTAGCAAGGTCCAGCTGAGGTAGTAGAGATTATTCTCTCTTCTTGCATCATTTTTATGCATGAGGAGGGTGCCCAATGAGCATTATATGGAAGACACATATAAGATAAGTGGCCTCCCTTCCATGGGAGGCATCAAAATTTGTGGGTATATCAAGTACTTCTTTATACTTTCGAAGGATTTTTGACAATCATCATCCCATTGGTAGGAAGATCCTTTATTTATTAACTTGGGGAAGGGGAGAGCCTTACTGGCCAGGTTGGATATTAATCGCCGAATGTAGTTGAGGTGCCCTTGGACTCCCCTTAGTTCATTCAAATTCTGGGGGGTTGACATTTCCAAACTGAAACTATTCTTCCCTAAGTCAACCTCTATGCTACAGTGGCATACCAAAAAGCCGAGGAAATTTCTTAACATTACCATAAAGGCACATTTTAGTGAATTCATCATTAGACTATGTTGTCACATATTGTCAAATATTGTTTGGAGATCTGTGATGTGATCACATTATTGTCAGGATTTAACGACCAGGTCATCGACATAACACTCAGCAATCTTCCCCTGAATGGATTAATGATGTGATGCATAGTGCACTAATATGTAGCGCCCACAATCATTAATCCAAAGTGCAAGACCTGATAGAAAAATATCCCCCGAGGTTCTCTGAAGGTAGTTTCTTATTCATCTTCAGGGGACATCTTGATTTGATTGTACCCTGTGTACTCATCCATGAATGAAAGGTCCTAGAAACCATCAGTTGAATTGATCAAAAGTTCTATGATCGGTATTGGGAAATCATCCTTTGGGAAATGCTGATTAAGGACTCTGAAGTCAATGGAGACCCTAACCTTCATGTTATTCTTCTTGAAGGGGGTGATGTTGGCAATCCATCTCGAGTATTACACATCTTGGACAAAGTTATATTTGATCAAATTGTTGAATTCCACCACTACACAGGTGGCATGGGAGGGTTGCATCCTCCTGGCTACTTGCTTGAAGACCTAATGCTCATCGGGCAGTTCGAGATGATGCGTATCCAAATCTAGATTCAATCTGGGCATTTATGTGTAGTTCTAGTCAAACACATACTAGTGCTACTTAAGAAATGCAATGTACATCTCTTGCTCTTCGAGAGGCGTGGAAGAACTAATCAAGGTAGGTTTTGGATCTTCTTATATCCTCAAGATTATCATTATGATCTCATATATGGTAGTATATATGACTTGTTTGAATGTTTGAGGGGTGTTTATTATATCATCTTCATCCATTTTTGAGACTGTGGAGATGTATTCAGATAAAGATGGTCATTAGGGGGCCTCTCTATTTGTATCAGGGTGAGGGAGTCTATCAGAAGAGATATCACCCCCAACTATCTGGGTTTTTATATAGAGATAATGGATATGATTTTCATTGAGGATAATAGAGGCTTGGATATATTCATCATTCATCATTCTATGGGGATTCATAGGGGCTCTCCCTAATCCATTATGAGTTTCAACTTTTACATTTTCATCGTCTGCCATTGGTTTCTTACCTTCCTTCTTATAGAAATCTGCTTCAGCATATGGGGCTCTTCAAGTATCAAAGGGGTCATATCACCATGTAATATTCCAACTTTTCCATTGGTGGGGTACTTTAGACATTGATGGAATGTTGAAGGTACCACGAGGTGGCTATGGAGCCAAGGCCTTCCAAGAAAGATATTATATGTGGTATCCTGTTGGATAACCATGATCTCAATATCATATGTGAGCTCCCCAAATTGATCTTCAGGTTTGATTTTCACTAGGAGTCTCTGCTTAAGCTTTTCATATCCTTGTATGGTCATCTTGGTAAAGGATAAGTCCTCTTAACTCTACCCTAGTCGTCAGAGGGTCAACACTGGGGAAAGATTGATCCTTTATTCATTATCAATAAGTATCATTTGTAAATTGACATTATTAATTCTACATGGAATGTATAAGGGTCTGACGTGACCTTGGACGGCCTCCTCATGATCTTGATCAGCTAAAGAGATGGAAACATGGCATACTAATGGAATAGTCTCCACTCGATATACTTCAGCAGCAGCGACTTCTGTCTTAAATTCCTATGAGATCTAGAGGGATTTGGTGAGTGCCACCCAGAGTTCTTTTAATTGACGGAGTGCATATAGGATTGTGATATTTTTTGGAACCACATTTAGATATTTAATAATATATAATTTTTGTGCTAGAGGTCGGAACTTCCCGATATGGGGCAACTTCTGGTAATGTGGTTTAGGTGCTGGAGAATCTGAGGCAGATGGACCTGGTGTTTGTGTAGAGGTTGAGGGAATATTTGCTATCAGTGGTACAGGTCACATTGTCCTTCCACATTGACTAGGTTCATTAGAGTGAACCCCTTCCGAGTGGTCGTGCAAGACAATCGGTTTTGGGCGACCGCTGGAAGGATCTGAGGGGCCTTCTTTCCACTTCTAGGTATGTTAGAGTGCTTTCCCATGAGTCTTGACTGCGCAAATGCAACACCCTGAGATTTTATGAGACATATTTTTTTTAATTTCTTATATTATACGTAATGGAATCTTTCACTACACACAACACTATCTTGGCTTGCGTTACACGCAAGGGCAACCTTCCTCGATAGCTTGCGTTGTACGCAATACCGAGTTTCACTAAACAATGATATATTATTCTAATATTATGAACTAGCCGTTATGAATATTATTAACTGAATTTTGAATTATATAACATTATAATTCATCTTACACATTTTCTATAATGAGATATGAAAACAAAATCTATTTTTCGGATAAAAGAAGTATTTTTCAAAAAATGCAGTTTTACCGCCTTTTGATAGATCACCCATTTTAAATATAATTTTTGACAAGCTTATAAGTTAAATTTTACAAAATAAACTTATTATTTTGAATCATTAAATAAAAATTTACATTGGATAAATTTTTTATACTTTTCTGATGACATTCATATTTTCATGAATAGTAAAAATACGCTAATTTTTCTTAAAAAACAAATTTTTTCATCAAGATAATTTATATGGTTAAATGATAAACTTTAATGGTTCTAAAGTATAAATAGAATTTATTTTTATCATTTAATATAATTTATATCATTACCATTAATTTTACATTGAATTCATAGGTAAAAACATTTCAATCTTTGACAATGTTTTTAACTTTTAAAACATGTTTCCTTAACAACGGGATTAATTTTAAATTAGTTACTGCCACTTCTGTGTTTTGAATTTTGAAAAATTAATTCCATATTTGGATTCAGTGGGTCCAAATTATGATAATAGGTTACTTTTATTTTTTTGACATTATGAATAGTAACTACGGTAATTTTTATTTACTATAGTTAAAGGTAAATTGGGTAATTAAGGGTATAAATAAGATTATAAAATTACACTACCACCTACCAAAATTCTATTGGAAGAATAAAAGTTGACCCATATCACATAATGGGAATAATATATTCGTTTCTTGGACTATTGACCATGAAAAAGATATAATTATAATTAAAACCAAAGAAAGTGACAACATGTCACTCTCTTAAATCTTATAAGTGTCATAATTTTACTTTAGTGATAAACTTCATAAAACATCAAACATGAATAGTATCCAGAAATATAATAACATTATCTACATCATGTGAATTTATTTAGAATTTTTAGGGACTAAATAATTATCATTAATGATAACACAATAGTGATATTGAAATTATTTAATTGATTGAAATATCAAATAAATGGTTTTTAAAATATTAAAATAAATATTATATTAACTATTTAATGTGAAACAGGAATTTTATAGATTAATATTACATGTTAGGAATCTATTTAATATTTTTTTTCGAATATATCCTATGTGTGGATGTTAATTAAATTCAAATAAATGAATAGTTTCAAAATTGACACTATTGTTATTTTATATAAATAACATATTATAAAATTGTTTAAAAATCACAAAAATATTTAAAAATTATAAACCTAAATTTATATGGTCTAAAATGTCATAAATATCCAATTATGGGAAATTAAAAACACAAAAGTTATTATTTATAACAATTTAAAATTTATAATTGTATTACCACAAATAAAACTAAATAGATTAAATAAGGATAAATCAATTTGATAATGTTCAAAATAAATTCCCAACATGTATAAATTTTATTGGTTGATGCAGTTACAACCATATCTCATCTCATATTCTAATTGATTCATTTTTGAGGTTTTTAAGAGGGTTTTGAATTTATTATAAATTAATATTTCTTATGTTTCAAAAAGTGCCCCTCTCCTCCCTTATAAAAGAGAACCTCCTCCCTCTCCTCCTCACACCACTTTGAGCCTTCAATCTCTGCCAACCCCTACCAATTTCTCTTCTCCACTTCCCTAGAAACATACTAGAGTTCCTGGTCTTCTTCAAAGACCAACTTTAGTGCCCTAAGAGGAGGTGAAGAAGTGGCACGTCAAAGAAGAGGTAATATCCTTTACCGATCCTTTCCAATTTATTTCTTCTTCTACTTATTCTTATTTATTTTTTTCATCGTAAATTAATAACATAAGTATTAATAATATATTTATATGTTATTATAAATATGAAACATTTCTATTTCACCTTCTACCCATCCTAGGGAAAATGAAATCACTACACGTGCATACGTATGGAAAACCGTCTCCACACCGTGGTGTAATCAGTTTTCCACCACCAAATTACTTGGATGGGTATAAGGGTGTAAATAATAACAATATATGATTATTATAACATGATACTAATTCCAATACATTCCATCATCCACTCTAATACCATTCAATAATTATGGGAACGATATCATCACTCGTGCTTACGTACGACCTACTGTCACCACGATGTGATGTGACTCGTTCTACATGATCTTCATTGAATAATTATTATATAAATGAATTTAATGAATAAATATGATATATATTAAACTAATACCATTCTTTAAATAATTTATCTATAACCTAAAAATAGTAATAAGAATTTATTCGACAAAACATGCATAAGAACATAAATCAGTGAACACCCGAATAACAAGTAGCAGTGAAATGTTACTAATAATAAGATAATAATATGACCATATATGATATCATAATAATGAACATGATTCTGTAATAAGTCAATGACATTATTTTAATCATTATACAGGAGTTTCGGATACGTATGAAGCATATCAGACCTAAGGTAAGGGAAAATCTCACAATCTCATTTTTATCCGAGATTGTTTATACTTTAGAATTTATTGGGGAATATTTATCATCCACATACATGTTTCCTCAATATACAATATTATTTATATCCTCCTAAAATTTTATAAATCCAATTTTACCTATTGGTGAAATTTTAGTAAAAGATATGAAAGGAATCTTTTGTTATTTCCAGTACGAGATACTTTTTTACTTTTTTGGAAAAAGTACGAGAAGAATGTTTTTGTAACTTATACAACATGAATGGATTTTTATGATTTCATAGAACATTATTTCCATGAATCTTACTTTAAAAGTTTTCAAGTTTATTTTTAATTAAATTCTTTTAGTTTAAAATTGTATGACATGTTAAGAAAGGAAAAATGTTTTTGAAGTAGAAAGGATATTTTCCTCAAGAATGGAGTTCAAGTGTTTTATCAAAATTATTTTACATCTAAGATAATATAGGTTTATGTTTATATCCCTATTTTTACATTGATTTTATTATGTTATCATTGAATTATCTTTTTATTAATTCCTTTTATCTTATATTGATTATGTTAAGAAGGCATGATGTTTAAGAATCCCATTTTTATTACATCGGTTATGCTATGATATATGATTTATGATTTTGTGGCACACATAAGAATTGTTTCATTATGAGATGGGTGGGATATATATCTCCCTCCATTGCATTGGGTAAAGATTTATATCTTATTAGATAGACATGGCTGGAATGACAAGTTAAACCGGTTCAGTGATACAGGACTGGAACGAGGAGTGAACTCGGTTCAGAAATGGACTTTGTCCGCTATGATAGTCTTGGAAATGAGTCTTGACTAATAAGAAATTATTTTCTATGATTATGTGTGTATGCCACAAAGTTTCATGTTTTAAGTTATGATTATTGAGATTACATTTCACTACTATGATTTATCCCATGTTATGATATTATGATCTCTTTTTCAAGTTTATATTTTCATAATGTTATGTTCTTATGAATATAATATGATTGATATTTTCTTTGTTTACCCTTACTGAGCATTTGAGCTCACCCTTTTGTATGTTTTCTTTTCCCCAGGTCAGGAAGAAGGGTATTAAGTAGGATATGACAAAAGGGACTCCAGATATGATGAAATAAATGGGAGACAATATAGATGCTTTATGAACCAGTTGTTTATGTTTCCCAGTTTCTAAAGACACTATACCTATATGGTCCTATCATGGTTTTGTTATATGTTGTAATAAGTATGATTCAATAATGATGTAATAACAATGTATGTAAATTATGTGTCTTTATAGTTGGTATCAGAGGAAAGGTATAGTCAACCTTTGGAAACTAGGATGTGAAAGACTTAGTAAGAACCCTAAGGATATGTCTAAGCATAGAACACAATATTAGTGTTTTAGAAATGTCCATGAATAACCTATGATAAGACCTTAAGTGTGAAATTTTATTCTTGATTATGTGGTTTTCCTATTATGATTAGTGTTTCTCACACTATGCTTATTGGTTTTACTCAATGGCTGGAACCCGAAAGAACCGTGTTAATGCAGAATATGACGGGAAATGCAATGATTGTCCCCCCTGAGAAACCAATTGTTATGGGAGCTAGAATGCAAAATCTTATAGCCATGCTCACACAACTTTCTCAAGCTATGAATCATGAAGGACTTCCAAAATAGCAAAGTAAGGAGCAATATTATATTGAATCCTTCATGAGGCAGCGCCCACCCTCATTCAGCAGGTCTACTGATCTATTAGTGGCTGAACAATGGATCAGTACCACTGAAAATATATTTTCAGTTCTTCAATGTTCTGAACATGATAAAGTCATCTTAGCAGTATATAATTTGGAAGGTGAAGCTGATCAATGGTGTAATCTTATTAAGAATACGAGGCACAGAGATTAAATTGAGTCCATGGAATGGGATGAGTTCAATAATATATTTTTCAATAATTACTTACCTCATATTATTTGAACAAAGATGGAGAAAGAGTTTCATTAACTAAACCAAAAGGATGATGAATCTGTTGGTACCTACGAAGAAAATTTTACAAGACTTGCAAGGTATGCTTCCGTAATTATTATCCAACCTGAGATTAAGATTGATCGATTCTTTAGTGGCTTAAAACCAAGTCTTTGAAGGGAATTATCCATAAGGGACTTCAATAGATATGAGGAAATTGTTCGATGTGCTCTCAATGTTGAGATGGAGATTGGGGTAACCCATCAGTCATATGGGTTTGATAAGAAGAGGAAAATGGAATTCAAAGGGAAATCTAAAGACCGAACTGAAAAGAAGATGAGTTTTCCCTTATGATCAAAGTGTAGAAAGAAACATAGATGAAATTTTCTTAAAGGGACAAGTAAATGTTTCAAATGTGAAAAAGAAGGTCATCGGTCATTTGAATGTCGCAATGATGGAAAAAATATGTCTAGTGATGTGAACAAAGAAAAGGCTACATAGAATGAACCTCCTACACTTCAATTTTATAAGTGCTAGGAAATGGGGCATTATGCTAATCAATTCCATAATCCAGGGGTTTTTGATGATGATCTACGTCAACAAACTCTTAAGGCCAAAGAAAAAGGAAAGTCACATGAAATTTATATCGGTGATGTGGAGTATGATAACGAAGTGGTGAAAGGTACACTTACCATCCACTCTAAAGTAGAAAATGTTTTATTTGATTATGGATCCACCCACTCTTTTATTTCTGAATAATTTTCTAAGGGTATATTCTTACTACCTCAACAATTAGATGTTGAGTTAGCTGTGACAACTCCTAATGGCACAACAGTTTCATCAAAAGTTTATAATTCTTCTCCAATTGACGTTTTTGGGAAAGTGCTTCCTGAAAATCTTGTGATCCTTCTGATGGTGGAATTTGATGTGATTATTGGAATGGATTGGCTTTCCTTATATGGAGCTCATATCAATTTCCAAAGAAGGGAAGTCACATTTCATATTCCTGATCAATCTATGATCATCGATTGATGCAATGATGAATATAACCTTCCAGTGTAAATTTATTCCATCTTATGGGTCTTGATTTCAATAAATAAAGGTTATTTATCTCAAATGGTTCGAGAGAAACTCACAATTAAGAATATTCCCATTGTACAAGAGTTTGATGATGTCTTTCTAGAGGAATTTCCAGGTCTTCCACCAAATAGTGAAGTTGAGTTTTTAATAGAACTCATTCCGGGTGCTATGCCCATTTCAAATACACCTTATAGAATGGTCCCAATTGAGTTGCAGGAATTGAAGAAGAAACTCTAAGAGAATCTTGATAAGTGATTCATACGCCCTAGTGCATCAGCTTGGGGAGCACTTGTTCTATTTGTTAAGAAGATAGATGGATCGATGAGACTCTTCATTGATTATCAAGAACTTAACAAGATCACTATCAAGAAAAAATATCCTCTCCCATGCATTGATGACTTATTTGACCAACTACGTGGAGCTCAATACTTTTCCAAGATTGATCTTCGTTTAGAGTATCATCAATTAAGGTTAAAAAGGGAGGATATACCAAATATGGATTTCCGTACAAGGTATGGAAACTATGAATTTATAGTGATGCCATTTGGTCTTACTAATTCTTCTGCTATCTTCATGGATCTAATGAATAGAGTCTTTAGAAACTATCTTGATCTGTTTGTGGTAGTCTTTATAGATGATATTCTTGTCTATTCAAAGAGAAAGTAAGAACATTAAGATCACTTGAGAATTGTATTAAAGACCCTAAGAAAGGAGAATATTTATGCCAGATTTACCAAGTGCGAATTTTGGCTTCAAAAAGTTTCATTTTTGGGTCACATAATCTCAAAAGAGGGGATATATGTGCATCCAGCAAAAACAGAGGTTATAGAAAGATGGTCAAGACCAACAACATTAACTGAGATATGAATTTTTCTTGGTTTGGCTGGATATGATCGACGTTTTGTGAAAGATTTTTCATGGTTATCTAATACACTCACCAGGTTGACTCGAAAAGAAGTTAAGTTCGTTTGGACGGAGGAGTGTGAAGAGAATTTCAAGGAGTTTAAAAGAAGTTTGTCCAGTGCACCTGTGCTCACACTACCTTGTAGTGGAGAAAGGATTGTGATCTAAAATGATGTATACAAGATGGGATTGGGGTTTGTTCTCATGAAAAATGATATGGTGATACCTTATGCCTCACGATAGTTGAAAATCCATGAGCAGAATTACCCAACTCATGATTTGGAATTAGCTGCGGTAATCTCTGCATTAAATATTTGGAGGAATTATCTTTATGGTGAAAGGTGTGATATTTATACTGATTATAAAAGTTTAAAGTATATTTTCACACAAAAGGAGCTTAATGTGAACCAAATAATATGGATTGAGCTGATTAAGGATTATGACTACTCAATTCATTACCACCCTGGGAAAGCAAACAAGATGGCAAACACATTAAGTCGACAAGACCATGCTAGCTTATCTATGATGAGGATCTCAAAAGATCCAATACTTATGGATTTACAAAGGATTAATCTTGGAATTATAATAGAAGGGGGAAAATATTATCTTTTTCAAATGAATTTTCAACCATCTATACATGTGAAGATTAAAAAGGCACAAGAAGAAAATGTAGAGTTACAAAAGAAGGTGAGAAATGTTCATGAATTCCACATTGATTGTGATGAAATAATAAGGTTCAGGAATCGGGTTTGTGTTCCTCCCATCCCATAATTAAATAAGGAAATATTGGATGAAGCTCTTAGTTATTCATTCTCTATTCACCCTAGAAGAACGAAGATGTATAGGGACCTGAAGGAGTACTTCTAGTGGGATGGCATGAAAAGAGATGTTGCTGAATATGTCTCTCGATGCTTGGTTTGTCAGCAAGTTAAAGCTGAGAGACAGAAGTCTAAGGGGATGTTACAACCATTACCCATACCAGAATGGAAATGGGAAAACATAACTATGGACTTTGTCACTGGACATCCTAAAACATCCAAAGGCAATAATGTTATCTGGGTTATAGTTGATCGTCTTACGAAGTCGGTACACTTCATTTCTATTAGAGAATATTTCTCTCTTGATCATCTTGCCATGATATATGTGAAGGAAGTGGTAAGATTTCATGGAGTACCACTTTCCATTATATCTGATCGGGATCCGAGGTTTACCACGAAGTTTTGGCGAAGTCTTCAGCATACTCTAGATACAGAGTTGAGTTTCAGCACTGATTATCATCCTCAGACAGATGGTCAGTCTGAGAGGAAAATTCAAACTCTAGAAGACATGTTAAGAGCTTTATATATGGATTTAAAAGGTGGTTGGGATCAACACATACCTTTGGTGGAATTTTCTTATAATAATAGCTTTTACTCCAATATTCAGATGGATCCTTATCAAGATCTCTATGGAAAGAAATGCAGAACTCATGCTTGCTGGGATGAAGTTGGGGAAATAAAGCTATTAGGACCTGATCTTGTTGATGAGATGGCAGAAAAGGTAATATCTATTCAAAAACACATAATAGCAGCTCAAAGTCGACAAAAAAGTTGTGCCGAAAACCGAAGAAAAGACCTAGAGTTTGAAGTGGGTGATAAAGTGTTCTTACAAATATCTCCTTGGAAGAGAGTAATGAGATTTGGAAAGAAGGGCAAGCTGAACCCTAGGTATATTGGTCCTTTGAAATACTGGATTGTGTTGGGAAGGTATCTTACTTATTGGTGCTTCCAATAAATATCTCTCAATTTCATGATGTGTTCTATCTATCTCTCCTAAGAAAGTACATACCTGATCCTTCACATGTACTAAGCTCAGAAGTTGTACTACTGGAGCAAGATCTTTCTTATGAAGAACAGCCGATAGAGATTCTGGATCGTAGTGAAATGGTTCTATGAAACAATACCACTCTCTTGGTTAAAGTTTTATGGAGGAACCACCAATTAGAATAAGTTACATGGGAACTTGAGGATATGATGAGGGAGAGGTATCCTCATCTATTTTTTACGAAGTGACGAATTTCGAGGGAGAAATTCATTTTAAGGGGGGTAGAATGTAACACCCTGAGATTTTATGAGAAATATTTTTTTTAATTTCTTATTTTATACACAAAGGAATATTTCACTACACACAACACTAGCTTGGCTTGAATTACACGCAAGGGCAACCTTCCTCGATAGCTTGCGTTGTACAAAATACCGAGTTTCACTAAACAATAATATATTATTCTAATATTATGAACTAGCCGTTATGAATAGTATTAACTGGATTTTGAATTTTATAACATTATAATTCATCTTACACATTTTCTATAATGAGATATGAAAACAAAATCAATTTTTCAGATAAAAGAAGTATTTTTCAAAAAAATGCAGTTTTACCGCCTTTTGATGGTGCACCCATTTTAAATATAATTTTTGAGAAGTTTATAAGTTCAATTTTACAAAATAAACTTATTCTTTTGAATCATGAAATAAAAATTTACATTGGATAAATTTTTTATACTTTTCTGATGACTTTCATATTTTGATGAATAGTAAAAATACGCTAATTTTTCTTAAAAAACAACTTTTTCATCAAAATAATTTATATGGTAAAATGATAAAATTTAATTTTTATAAAGTATAAATAGAATATATTTTTACCTTTTAATATAATTTATATCATTTCCATTAATTTTACATTGAATTCATAGGTAAAAACATTTCAATCTTTGACAATGTTTTTAACTTTTAAAACCTGTTTCCTTAACAACGTGATTAATTTTAAATTAATTACTACAACTTCTGTATTTTGAATTTTGAAAAATGGATTCCATATTTGGATTCAGTGGGTCCAAATTTGATAATAGGTAACTTTTATTATTTTGACATTATGAATAGTAACTATGGTAATTTTTATTTACTACAGTTAAAGGTAAATCGGGTAACTAAGGGTATAAATAAGATTATAAAATTATCCTACCACCTGCCAAAATTCTATTGGATGAATAAAAATTGACCCATATCACATAAGGGGCAGAATATATTTGTTTCTTGGACTATTGACCATGAAAATGATATAATTATAATTAAAACCAAAGAAAGTGACAACATGTCACTCTCTTATATCTTATAAGTGTAATAATTTTAATTTAGTGATAAAATTCATAAAACTTAGAACATGAATATTCTCCAAAAATCTAACAAAATTATCTACATCATGTGAATTTATTTAGAATTTTTAGGGACTAAATAATTATCATTAATGATAAAACAATAGTGATATTGAAATTATTTAATTGATTGAAATATCAAATAAATGGTTTTAAAAATATTAAAATAAATATTATATGAACTATTTATTGTGATACATGAATTTTCTTGATGAATATTACATGTTAGGAATCTATTAAATATTTTGGATCGAATATATCCTCTATGTGGAATTTATAAAATTGTTTAAAAATCACAAAAATATGTAAAATTTATAAATTGAAATTTATATGGTCAAAAATGTCATAAAGTATACAATTATGGACAATTCACAACACATAATTTATTATTTATAACAATTTGAAATTTAGAATTGTATTACCACAAATAAAATTAAATAGATTAAATAAGGATAAATCAATTTGATAAGGTTTAAAATAAATTTCCAACATGTCTAAATTTTATTTGTTGATGATATTACAACCTTATCTCATATCATCATCTAATTGAGTCATTTTTTGATGTTTTTAAGTGGGGTTTAAATTTATTATAAATTAATATTTCTTATGTTTCCAAAAGTGCCCCTCTCCTCCCTTATAAAAGGGCACCTCCTCCCTCTCCTCATCACACCACTTTGAGCCTTCAATCTCGTCCAACCCCTGCCAATTTATCTTCTCCACTTACCTAGAAACATACTAGAGGTCTTGGTCTTCTTCAAAGACCAACTTTAGTGCCCTAAGAGGAGGTTAGGAAGAGGCACGTCAAAGAAGAGGTAATATACTTTACCGATCCTTTCCAATTTATTTCTTCTTATACATATTATTATTTATTTGTTTCATCATAAATTAATAACATCAGTATCACTCATATACTGATATGATATTATAAATATGAAACAACCCTATTTCACCTTCTATCCATCCTATGGAAAATGAAATCACTGCACGTGCGTACGTACAGAATACCGTCTCCACGCCGTGGTGTAATCTATTTTCTACCACCAACTTAATTGGATGGGTATAATGGTGTAAATATTAACTATATATGATTATTATAACATGATACTCTTTCTTATACATTCCATCATCCACTCCAATACCATTCAATAATTATGGGAATGATATCATTGCTCGTGCGTACATACGGCCTACCATCTCCATGATGTGATGTGACTCGTTCTACATGATATTCATTGAATAATGATTATATAAATGAATTGAATGAATAAATATGATATATATTACACTAATACCATTTTTTAAATAAGTTATCTATAACCTAAAAAGAGGAATAAGAATTTATTCGACAAAACATGCATAAGAACATAAAGTAATGAACACCCAAATAACAAGTAGCAATGAAATATTACTAATAGGAAGATAAGAATATGACAATATATGATATCATAACAATGAATATGATTCTGTAATAAGTCAATGACATTATTTTAATCACTATACATGAGTTTCGGATACGTAAGAAGCATATCGGACCTAAGGTAAGGGAAAATCTCACAATCTCATTTTTATCCGAGATTGTTTATACTTCAGAATTTACTAGGGCATATTTATCATTCACATCCATGTTTCCACAATATGTAATATTATTTATATCCTCCTAAAATTGCTTAAATCCAATTTTACCTATTGGTGAAATTTTATTAAAAGATATGAAAGGAATCTTTTGTCATTTTCAGTATGAGATACTTTTTAACTTTTCCGGCAAAAGTATAAGAAGAATGTTTTTTTAACATATACGGCATGAATGGATTTTTATGATTTCATAGAACATTATTTTCATGAATATTACTTTAAAATTTTTCAAGTTTATTTTTAATTAACTTCTTTTAGTTTAAAATTGTATGACATGTTAATAAAGGAAAAATGTTTTTGAAGTAGAAAGGATATTTTCCTCAAGAATGGAGTTCAAGTGTTTTATCAAAATTATTTTCCATCTAAGATAATATAGGGTTCTATTTTTATCCCTATTTTTACATTGATTTGATTATGTTATGATGGAATTATCTTTTTATGAAGTCCTTTTATATTATATGGATTATGTTATGATGGCATGATGTTTAAGAATCCCATTTTTATTACATGGGTTATGCTATGATATATGATTTATGATTTTGTGGCACACATAAGAATGGTTTCATTATGAGATGGGTGGGACCTATATCTACCCCCAATGCATTGGGTAAATATTTATATCTCATGAGATAGACATGGCTGGAATGGAAAGTTAAACTTGTTCAGTGATACAGGACTAGAACGAGGAGTGATCTCGGTTCAGAAATAGACTTTGTCCGCTATGATAGTCATGGAAATGAGTCTTGACTAATAAGAAATGATTTTCTATGATTATGTGTGTATTCCACAAAGTTTCATGTTTTAAGTTATGATTATTGGTATTACATTTTACTACTATTATTTATCCCATGTTATTATATTATGATCTCTTTTGGAGGTTAAGATTTTCAAAATGTTATATTCTTATGAATATGATATGATTGATATTTCCTTTGTTTACCCTTACTGAGCATTTGAGCTCACCCTTTTGTATGTTTTCTTTTCCCCAGGTCAGGAAGAAGGGTATTAAGTAGGATGTTCCTAAAGGGACTCTAGATATGGTGAAATAAATGTGAGACAATGTAGATGATTTATGAACCAGCTGTTTATGTTTCCCAGTTTCTAAAGACACTATACCTATATGGTCCTATCATGGTTTTGTTATATGTTGTAATAAGTATGCTTCAATTATGAAGTAATAACAATGTATATAAATTATGGGTCGTTATAATATATATCCTCTATGGTTAAATGACCAGAATATTGAGTCTAACCACATATGTGTTTTCCCCTATATTCGTAGCTCTAGCACATACAGCCTCCCTTTCTTTGGTTATATGTGGGAAGACCGTATTCAGGGGCCTACTCATCATCAAATAAAGGGGTTTTCAATTTTATTTTTTTGATAGAACCAAGGATTATCTCCTCATCTGATGAGGGTTCCATTTGGTGGGGCTTTGTCTATCCTACCGATGTCACAGGGAAGAAATAAGTGAGGCTTAATGCCTGCTTTGGAGTTGAATATGACTCTTCCTCTTCCGTTTCATTCTGTCACTGGTGTTCACACCCACATTTGGGTGACCCATATAACACCTCTTTCTTGGGTGGTGGAGCTATTGTTGTCTTGTGCAACTGTTCTCTTAGAGTGGTGTGGTCTCGATCAACAGTATTTTGAACCATCCAGTTGTTGAATTTTTGTGATTGTCTGGTCGGGACTTCCTTCCAATCATCCTCTTATTTCGGTTGGATCAGGGTTATGTAAACCACTTTCTCTAGGGAATTATCCAGCACCACTTATCTGGAATCAATTATGTCTTGAAGGAAGTCTTTGAAGATGAAACAATTCTGGATATTATGACCCAACCTTCTATGGAAAGGGAAATAATTAGGCCGGTCAGTGAGGTTGACCTCATCAGTCATCCTAGGTTTTAGAAGTGTGAGAATATTATTTTCCATGGATGCTAAGAAATAACTTAGGACCTATTTATTCTAGAAGGATGACACCTTATTCATTGTTTCTTCAAATCCTAGATGACCTTGGTTTCTCTATGCTTCTACCCAATGGTAATTCTGTGGTTTCCACCACTCGATAAGAGGTGTTGGGCAGTTTGGGGCATTCTTGGGTATATGGATGGGTGTCGCAGATGGCATGAAAGTGAAACCTATAGCTTCAATTATGAATATCCTTTTTACCTATGCTATTGGCATGATTCGTGCTTTAGAACAGGTCTTCTAAATAGCCTCCTCAAGGTGTTGTTCTATTTCAAAGAATTCTTGGAATCTGCCTAGATATTTCCTTAGAATTAGGGGTGTCTACAACTCATCCCTATATTTTTAAGCATAGAGATCTAGTAGTTTATCTTGTGAGATAGGGATGCTAATTGAATAGGTAAAAACCTTCCACCTTGTAATGAAATTAGACACCCTCTCATTTTTTCATTGTTTGCATCTTATCAGGTCGACTATCATTGTCTTCCTCACTATAGAGCTGAATTAGTAAAGGAATTGATGATTTAGGTCTTCCAATCCTAACATAGATCCTGATTTAAGACTGTTATACCAATCAAAGGATGTCCCTGTTAGATTATGTACAAAACACCTCAGCTTGGTTGCCTCCTATTGATCTCGAGGGTCCATCATCATCCCACATCAAGACATGAAGTGTGTGAGATTATTCTCAAGATCACCTATGCCATAAAATATAGAAAATGTGGGATTGCCGAAGTTGGGTGAGGTAGAGTATCATCAACCCATTCAGGATATGGATTCCTTCTAGGTTGCACATGAACACACCACCCTTCCATGGCTTCCATTAGAGTAGCCACAAACTCAATGAAATTAAGGAGTTCTAGAGGCACTACTACCCAGGTCATCTCCCACCCATGGGGAGCCAGTGGGGGATGATGAGGTGACCCTGTTTTTATCTCCTTCTAATTTTCAATTCATCCTAAGACTGAATAGTTGTCCTAGAGGAGAAGAGGTTTTTGCCGCAATAGAGGGAAGTCGCGATCATTTTAAAATTCCTCTTGCATGTGGGATGGTTTATTAGACCAAAATCCAATCTGATATTTAGAAGATTCCATTGATGATGAATCAGTTATGGGAGGGTAACATTTGTCTTTGATTGGAGGTAATACCCCATGGGAATATTTCTCCTGAGTAACTACACATTAAGTTTACGAAGAGCTTGTATTTCACCCTTATCTTATGACAATAGGTCCTCTAGGGAATGAACCTCACTCCTCATAGAAGTTGATAGAGATGTGGATATACTCTTCCCCTTTGAATCATTTTTCCAGAGAGGTGAAAACTCAATGTTTAGAATTTCCATGTTATAAATATGCCTCTAGTTCCTAGTGCGTGCAACCTCATTTGGTGTATTCAATTCACCCTCCTCCTGAGGTATGTTTTCAGTGTCACGACCTCCAGTATTTGTGTCATTATAAGTATATATCATGTTGACAGTGAGGACATTCACATAGGCATATTGGGAAAAGGTGGTCATGCCATTACTTTCAACTCAATAGGATGATTATGCACAACTTCCATCAGGGTTGTTATTTGAACCCTTGGCCTTATTGGGACTTTTTTATATTGTGACCCAAGCGAGGCTTAACCATCTTTTTCATACATTTCACTATTATTGGTTTATGAATGGTGACTTTCAGGTAGTTTTCAGTTAGGATTGTTGAAAGGGCACCAACTAGTTGAGTCGCGTTTCGTGGTAGGTGGTATGATGATCGTTGATTCATTTCTCCCAATCTGGAGAAGATAGATCCCCTCTATGGTGATGATGATGATGATGAAAATCCCCCCATACCTATGGGGTGGGGGTCATTTAGGTCCATAGTTTTCACTGATTGGTCTAATTATTTAGGATCCAAGGATTCAATGGCTCTAGTTAGGGATTTGATGACTCCCAAGACAGACATGGAGATATAAATTCCCCCAGCCCAGTGGATTGTGGTTTTTTTGGATCACTGATGATATTTATAGGGTCCTATTAGAAGATGATTGTATTTGGGATGGTGGTAAAGATATAAATTCCCCTAGCCCAGGAGGCTTGGGTTTTCTTGTAGAATATATCAATGTATCCTAAATCTTCTCAGGAATCAACAATCCAAGAGGTGGAGAAAGTTGTAGATGTTATCCCAACCTATTAGGCTAGGTATTCTCTTATATGGCTGATATTGTTGCTACAATAGTGTCCTACTTGATGTGGCACAATTGTGATCTCATAGGAGATGGGTGTGATGGAAACTCATTATGAGAATCATTTCTCACAGGAAGTTGTCTGGGTGATCGCAAATTCGGCCTCCATGTTTGAAATATCCTCTTAATGTTTCAAGGGTCCCATTTTGAAGTCTTGTTGGATATCCTCCCTCTCTATCCATAATATTTGGGCACTGTTGGAGAAGATGAATTCTGTTGCAATGAACAACTATACCGAGCATTACCTGGACCCTCGATTTCTCCAGAGGCTATAATATTGCAGGATGTCATATCAGAAGGGCTCTGTTGTTCCATGGGGTAAAAAAGTGTAATGCTCCATACTGTACCCATCCCTAAATGTGGATGTCTGATGTAGCTTTGTAGATCAGCTTCTAAAGCATCACGATTCAATAGTGGCAAGTGTGTTTCATATTTGAAATGTTCTATTCCAGTTTGGATCCCAGGCCATGGAGATAGCAACTTGGTCGAGATGGAAATAGAGAATCCTAATCATCTGAAGGTGAAACTCATATCTAGGATAAGGTAGATATCAATCCTTCAGTCACTAATGAGTAACTCGGAGTATTTGGGTGTAGATAAATAATTCACTCCTTTTCTAGCTCATATGGGATCTCATAGCTTAAAGTAGAGAGGGGCTAGAACATCATGGAGAGGTTGTTTCTAGTTAACTCTCTCCATATTTCAATGTTAGACTCCTCCTCATCAGACTTACATGCCTCCACCTGGTTAGACCATAGAATATGGATCTGATTGTCACCTACTAATGGTAATGGAGTGTTGTTGTAAGTTGATTGGGAACCATATATGGTTGACCCTGGTGTTTTGAGCACCTCTTTGTACGAAGGTTTTGGGGTTTGGTTAACCTCTCTCTACGGAGGTGTCTTGGAAAAGGGAGGATTGACTTCCCATGGAAGATATCACTGTGGGGATCTTGAAAATGATAGATGTTAGGAGT
Source organism: Viscum album (assembly GCA_963277665.1). NCBI lineage: Eukaryota > Viridiplantae > Streptophyta > Magnoliopsida > Santalales > Viscaceae > Viscum > Viscum album. Next base: position 371,869,916 of record OY728163.1, on the reverse strand, counting down.
AGAGTCTATGTGATCCATATCCACACTACCACACGGAGGACTATCATAGTAATGAACGAATCCTTATTATGCTACGATAAAAGATTCAAAAGACCCTTGTGGAATTTATAATGTGTATATAATTATCCCAAGGACACAATCATTGAGAAAATTAGGGGTATGTTCCATGTTCTACATTGTGGTCAAAATATGACAACCTACCTTTTGTAGTTGTTTAGGGATAGAAGCCTGTTACGTGATGGTTATCAAAACATGTATATAACTATCAAGTGCCATGTGAGTATGATCCCATTTCTGAAAATATGTTGGAATATGTTGATAAGATGTATCATTATTGATAGGGATATGAGCCCGTCCTGAGGTATCTTCCATTATCACTTGGTGATCCTCAGTCAACATGAGAGTATGAGACCAATCTTGAGCCTTTAGGATATGTCCCCGGTCTTTCTTTGAGGAAGTATGAGCCCACCATGAGGCATGTTCCACTCTCACCTTGTTTTCCTTAGTTGGATCAAGAATATGATTCTCGTCCGAATATGAATTCCCCATTGGAATATGTCGACGGGCCTCCAGAATGGGGGAAGGAATATGAGACTCCCCATATGTTGCCTTTGAATTATGTTGGAATAGTCATTCGTCAGTGGAATTAGGATTATGCACTTGAATTTGAAGATTTTATTGGATATACCATATAGATGTATTAACAAAAATATGATCACTTCCTAAGGCTTGTTCCATTCCCACTCGTCCAACCTCAACCAGAATAGGGATACGTGCCCAATCCTTGGATTTTGGAGTATTCCACTGGACTTATTTGAAAGGAATGTGACCATGTCCTGAGGTGTGTACCACTCTCACCTATTTGTCCCTTATTGGAATGGGGATATGAGCCCGATATGATGCCACAACCTTCATTGGAATATGTTGATAACCCTCTTAGGTGAGATAAAAAGTGTGTGCTTTCTATAGTACAACCACTTGTTTGTGATGATTAGAGTGTTGTGTTATCCTAATAGTTGGGATAGGAATATATGATTGTCCATTCATCTACAACATTTTCGAAATATGCCGGAAGAGTTATTCAGTTATTCATAAAATGTATTGTCATTTTATCAAAGTGTGTGTAGGGATATGAGCCTGAACATTTTATGCCACCATGACTAACTAGAAGATGTCTTCTATTAAAGTAGGGATATGCTCCCACTTCTTTCTTCCTTGTTCCATCAGAGTATGTGGATGATATTTATACACAGGGGTGGGAATATGAGCCTCCCCCATGCTTGCTATGAGAATATTCCCGCGGACTTGTTCAGAGCAAGTAGGGATATGAGCATGATGGATGGTCCCTACCTGAGTATGCAGGCAGTCATAATTAGTAGGAGTAGGGATATAAACCTTCTCCTGGATATCCAATACCTTTTTCCTCTGATGGGTTTTCCTTTAAACCCATTCATGGACATCCGAATGCGATGTGTATTGGATAGTACCCTCAACAGGAAACGGAGGGGTACCAGTGGGATGGTGTCAGTGACGACAGTTAGCAGGATCCCTCCTAGGAGGCTCATAAACTAGAAGGGAGTCATATTTGGATTCCTGTTCCACCTTCATTAGATATAGAAGGTGTTTTTTATCATGCTCTAGGTATAATCTCTCAAAGCTATTAGTTTTGGTGACAAGATCCATAGGTTTAGTAGCATCCTTTCCTAGATAATGTAGGCTCGCCGACTGTTGCATTTGAAGGAATTCACGAGAATCCTCCATGGTATAGATAGTACCATATTAGTGGTACTATTGAACCATCTTATTTTCTACCTGCCATTGAAGTCACTTTGTAGGTGATACTCTTTTATGAGTTGTGGAAGTTGATGTTGCAGACGATTTTCTAGAACAAATGCTGGATGATGAAGACATTGTCTAGAATTGGGTTACTGAAGCAGTATCTGCAATTATGAATACAAATAAGAACAAGGTTACTAAGTAGTTCAGTATCATAGGCATAATATTCTCAATCAGATATGCATGGTTAACTCATTTTTTCTTTTATTCACAATTCATCCATTCCACTTGTTTGGACTTATCAAAATGAAGATGGAATTATGAGAACCCTCGATACAGAGGATAATTTGTAATATTATTTCAGTATTATTTCTTTTTTTTTATAGGGTTCACAAAACAAAGTGTCCTAACACATTATAACCCAATCATTTTTCTCATTATAGAGCTTCATGTCGGGTACACCATTTTTGTTTTGTCCGGAAATGTGGTGTGGGATGGGTTTCACTCATTGCATTACCATTGTGAATTTTCCCTTAAAATCCCAATGGTTCCCTCATCTTTAGTTAGGTACATACCTTCATCTAAAGGTTAGTGGTCATCTTGATTTTCATGCCCAGATACTCTTAGGGACTTTCATTGGTTGAGAGGATGGGAGGTTGGTATCATCACACCCTTTATAGGGGTAATTCTTTCCTACTCCTAAACTCTCTTATAGATTTAAGATATGTTCATGAATCTCTTCCTAATCCCGATATGGGATCAATTACCCTAAAAATGAATTTGGGTCAATTATCTTTTAGTGAATCCATTTGTATGTGTTTGAGGTTCTTTATTATTATCTGGTAATATTTAGTTGCTTATATACTAAAACCGCATACCCAAGTGCTTCAGAACATGCTCCCACATGAGGAGGTGACTAATATTCTGAGGATGGGATTGAGCCTTTATAATTCATCCTACATATCTTGGTTATTTTATGAATGAAAAATCGCATAGTTTGTTTAACTCATGTAGTTTTACATCATGTGGATGAACTTATATGGGTGCTCTATGATACCTTCAAGCTCGAGTCATAGAGGGATGTCAAACATATCCCAGATATAGCAAGAATTAGAGTTGTCATAGTTCATTCTTTTAGGACTTTTATATTGGAGTCTCATGTGCCATTATAGAGACTCATGGTGAAAATGAAATGATTACCACAACTCCCTAAGCTTACATGATCCATGCTCAGTGTCAGAAACAAGGGATAGTAAGTAACCAATGTTATTGCTTTGAGTAAGTAACATAGATATTGGGATCACCCAACATGATAAATATGGATCTCTAACCTCAGATAGAGCTATCCTACATATCCTGAGTATGGAAGGAATCATATTCATCATAGTTCCCTTTATGCTGAGGCTTATATACTGAGGTTTCCCTGGATGATGGAGATTTATGATGCCAGTGAGGTGTTTTTTGTATCCCCATAATCCCACATGAACCATTCTCAGGGTGAGAAACAATGGGGAGAAGATGATTAGCCTCATGGAATATGGGTATGGGACTTGTATATTGAAACAATCCTTGGGGTGTTTGGTATGGATCTCGAGCCTTATAAAGGAGTCCTACATATCTTGGATATGGCAAGGATCAGAGTTCTCATATTTATTTCTATGTTGGATCTTATAAACTGAGGCTTCCCTATACCATTATAGTGGTTTATAAGGAAGATGATATGGACATTGAAACTCCCTAATCCCACTAGATACATGATCGTTTGTGAGAAATAAGGGATAAAAATCAATCAATATCATTTCTTTAGACAAGGGACTCATATAATGGTTCCTCTATAGATGATCCATATGGAGCTCAAACCTCAGAGGTATGTAGCCTATATATCCTAAATATAATAGGAATCAAAGTCCTCATAGTTACCTTTTTTAGGGCTTACACACTAAGGTTTCCCTATTGATCATGGCTTATACTTCGAGGTTAGAAAATATTGTCTAGTCTGGGGATGCCCTGGTGATCTAGCCTTCTTGTCTGTAAGATGTCGCAAGTCCCAGTTGGCACACTCTGGGGGTCATCACATGACCTAACTTGACATATATGGAGGGCATCATGAGAGCTAGTGTGGCATAGCCCAAGGGGTGTCATGTGTCTTGGTCGATACCTCTATCAAGTACTGCTTCAAGTGTATCTCCTAATTTTTAGAGATCACAGGTCTCCTTTATCAACGCATCCTTTATTGTATTATTTCTGATTATTTAATACTTGTTTGATCATTTGGATGTGTCGAAGGAATTTCATGTGGTCATGTCGACATGTCTAAGGTCCTTCTCAAGATCTGAATTCCTATGAAAAGAAACTCGTGAGACATTGGGTGACTTTTCCTAAGGCCTCATGGGATAGCATTGTGGGAGCATTGGGTGTGTTTCATACCTTTCAGCAACCATGAGTAAATCTCGCCTCCTCTATTCTATTCCCCTTTATTCGATATAACATAGGTTGGGAGTCATGTGAGATTACATGTATGTTGCCTAGGGTATTTCTTCTATTTTTTTGAGATTAATCACATGACCAATATGGGTCGCATGGGAATATATGATAATTTCATGGAAAAATCTATTTTTTCATCATTAGAATGTTGTGGGGTTGTCCAGACACTCCTGAGTACTTCCATGTGGTGAGGCCGACAAGACAGGGGCTTTCTCAAGGCGAGGCAGACATGTTGCTAAGGACTCATAGCATCTCACGGGTCGCTCGGGGTGCATGTCACATAACTTTCAGCGACCGTGAACCCCCCTCACCTCCTACCTCTCTATCTACTATTTTTTATTTTACATTGATCAGGGATTGTGTGAGTTGGCATAACTAGTATCTATAATTTTTACTCAATTTTTTTATGATGTCTCACTTGTCCAATATCGGTCATATAGAGAGTGTGAAAGAATGTAGTGGATAGGTCTATTCTCATGTCTTTAGAGCATTGTGTGGTTGTACAAACAGTCTTGATTACTTCCATGAAGTGATGTTGACAAGCCATAGGGATTTTGCGAGGTGAGGTGGACGTGTCTCCGATGACTCACGACATCTCGTAGGTCGATCGGGTTGCACATCGCATGCCTTTTAGCGACTGTGAACCCTTTTTATACACCCCCTTTATCTATTTTGTTTTATGTGATGAAGGATTATAGGTCATGCATGATTTATTAGATATCACCAAGGGATTTTATTCATCCCATTGAAGATTTGGTGCATAAGATTCATGGCCACTGGGGTTCTATTCCTTTAGAAGGTCATCCCTCTTTATTTTTTGAAGGATTTTGGGTGGTTTGTTAGGAACTTTCTGATGACAACTCAGTGAACTAGGGGTGATCATTCAGTTGTCTAGGGTGCGGCGCATGATCAATATGGGACCTTATGATGGAGATCTCAACTTGTCTTATTCAGCTATCCTATTTTCCTATGATGCATCACATGATCAGTGTTGGATCTCATGATGACATGCATAAGTTTTCAAGGATATATTCTTTGCCTGACTTTTATGCTCTCATGTTCATTGATGAATCTTGAAATGGTGTGCATACATTTTCAAGGATAGAAACTTTGCTCACCTTTGTTATATCATGTTTCCATGGTTGTATGATGACATAGTGTAACCAAGGGTGTTTTCATACCAAGGCCTCATTAAAAAGAGTGCATGCCTAGTGTTGCAAGTTGTCACATAAATGTCTAATAACCCATTATTATGACATATGTACATGGAATATTTATCCTCTTCACATGATGAAATCAATCACGGCTTGAATATCCTAATGTGCACGTTAATATTGTATGTGTGCAAAGTGTAACTCCATTGGATTGGAATGGTGCATTTAGCTTTGAATTTTATTCATGTTTAGCTTCCAGAAAACATTAAATAAGGACCTGATCATATCCATATGTTGAGTCTCTATTCACAATTCATCATATAAATAGGTATATGATTATTTAATCTTCTTCTGGGAAGATCATGATATGAGATCGCTTCAACATTTTTTTGATGATGTAGGTGGGATCTTAGCCTCATATTTGCAATAGTATAAAGTCCACACTGTATTAAAAAACCCTCACAAGATGGGATATGTAGTGTTACATCCTTTAAAAGAGTGTTCATGCGGTGTCACTGCCTTCACATGAGGGATTATGTGGCACCAAACCCTTTCGCAAGACAGGTTTTTCACTTCCTTGGATTTTTCTCATGAATGATTATCCAATTTCCTTCCACATATTCCTCTTTGCATGACTGAAATAGTGGGTCTCACTTGACCTACTTCACATAGCCAATATAGGGTTTCTAATTCTCTTCTTTTCAAGGAAGTGAGTGCTCTCTATCTTGGAGTGGTAGTGGTTGTGAATCATTGACCCCTCTTCAATATTTATAGACAATGTCTCATCCTCCCTTTGCATGATCAAGAAACTTAGTGAATCTGCTAAATCTGTTCCACTGTTGATCGAACCAATTTACTCATATCTAAATATTTTGGTGAATTGAACCGTCCTCACATGATGCAACAACAAGATTTCATTGTTCATATTTCTACATCTCCTAGTGGTGGACGATAATCACGAGTCCGAGCAACAATATGGGGATCTGTTGTGGGATATCCATTCCAGTCACAACAGGTGGACTAAAACCCTAGTACGTGATGGGTTGAGGGATACCCCTATGCGACATCCCTTATTCCACGTGTGTTATTCTCTTTCATTAATAAAATGAAATATTTTATTTCATATTTATATTTATTAATTACCATTATTATTATTTGATAACATAAAATAATGATGATGATGATGATGATAACACTTTTCCATTTTTCGAAACAATTCAACCATCCCAAACATCATTAGCATATATCATTATGCATCATGATCATTCAATCACTCGTGACATGTATCCTTCCATAGAAAAGTATGCGTTGTGTGATTATGAGTGTCAATTAACAATCATTAAAAGGAATACATAAATGAATAAAAATGGAGGTCCCTAAGAAAATAACGGGAACCTATTTTTTCACATTATATATTTGCATAATAATATTACATATCATGGGGTGACAGAAAAAATTCAAGAGGAATCAATGAGATGTTTTGGAAACTAAAGTCTTTTTATAGAATCATTATAAGTGGCTTAGAAATCATCTCAAGGAAGTGTAATTATAGGTATCCCCAATATAATAAAAGGTAAATAATCATGAAAATATATCTAAAATGTATTTTTATAGATTCAAAGTTGAAAAATAAGTACAAATAGGTGATAAACCCAAAAGGAAAGAGTTGAGTTCGAGAGTCCCCTTACCATATGTCCCATTTTATTTTGTTACATGTATGTCTCTAGTATAATAAAATAATGTTTATTAAAACATGAATTTAGAAGTATATTATATTATTTTGTTCATTCTTAATCAATTATATTCATTTTTTTCTCTATTTTATTTGAAGTTTCTAGAAGACATTTTTATTCAAATATCCCCATTTACGGCTTAATATATTTCTTATGATTCATTTTTATATATAAATTATTAATATTTACTATATAATAATAAAAATAAATAAATTTAAATTTTTATATATTATATATTAACTACAATAACCTTCTATAAAGGCTATGATAATTGAAAATTTTATAATATTTTTTGTAGATAGGTACAACCGACCATTTACGTGATATGTCAAAATGAGGGAGGATAGGGATATATTATAAATATATTATAAATAATTTTTTAATATTTTAATTTCATTGATTATTTTTTTGATATATTGATTAAATTGTTTTAGAATATTTGGTATATAGTGTAGTGGGGGATTTAAAAAACAGAAGGTGAAAATTGAGATGAAAGAAAACAAGGAGGTTACCCAGAAGGAGTAGAGTTGTGTGGATTTAGAACATACATAAGGGTAATAAGGGTATTATGAGTGATGTATTGGGTATAAATTGGGATTGAAAAATTTTATGGGATTTTATTTTATAAGGTAAGGTAGAGGGGGTATTTATTCTTGACAAGAGGGGTATTTTTAGGTTAAAATATTGAATAAATTATTATTTCCATAGTAAGAATTTTAATAGTGTTATATTTGACATTATGAATAATATTTGAATAAAATTAAATTATTTTATCACTATTAAACTATTCCACCATTGAATTTATTAGTTAATTAAAAATGAAAGGAGAAAGAAGAAGAAAAAATTTAATGGAATAATTTATATTTTTAGGATTTGGAATTTTAATTTTTATAATTTAAATGAATTATTTATCTAATTAAATATGTTTTTAGTTGATCCACCCATAAAAAATTATTATTTCATTATTATATCCTAAATGGTGAAGTTAAAACATATTGTTTATGTAAAAACTGTATTTTTACTATTAGCTTAAAAATTAATGTTTTTTTATAATACCAAAAATTCACCCTTAACTGATTTCAATACATTCATTCAAAAAAGGACACTATTTTTATTAAAATGGTTTTCTGTATAAGGTAATATTAATTATTAATATAAAAAATTATGGTTTTTATAAAATATGCTAAAACACGATTTATCAAAAATGTACTTATACTTTCTTTGGGTTTTTAATTTCAATACTTATTTTGTGGAATTTTAATATTTATATTTAAGTAATTTATTTGTGTTAAATATTATTTACATTTCATTATAATTTTTTATTATTTATGTTACTACTCAAATGGTCAAATTACTATTCTAACAGTAAAATTACTCTTCATGATGGCCAAGTTACTATTCCTAACTGTATTGTTACTATTATAATTATCATATTAGTTTTATAATTTCTATAAACACCTCATATTTAATTCATTCATAATTCACTTCAATTCATATCAAGGTTATATATTCTTCATTTTTAAAATACTGATAGTAGTACTGATTTTTGGTTTATTTTTTACAGTATTGTTCATGGGTATGATAATTCTAGGTGATCAAAATAATCTATTTTTTTATTATAATTATATTTTTTGTTAATTATCACATTATAATATTTTTAATTTTATTGGGTATATTTTTTATATAAATATAATGTTCTCAATTAATGAAATAAAGTATTATTGGTTTTTATTATGTTATTTATGTTTTGTATACCATAATTTATTATAAAGTTTGACACAAATGTTTATTCAAAATGAAGATTAGATATGTAAGATTTTTGGATATTAGATAATCACCCTTGATTTTAAAATGATTAGTTAGTATTTATGGTTAGATTTACAAACCCATAATGAGGGATTGAAATTCTACTTCATTATTTGTGTGTCCTTCTGATAGTAGGAAAAAACAGGCTATAACTTCCATCATCAAGGAAAATAATAAAATCCCTAGATCATCCTTATTGATCTTTGGGTTTTCTATTCTTCTTCTTGTTGTGATTTTAGAGTCATTTTCTAAATATTTCTCCCATGATTGGGATGATTCATTAATAGAGAAAAAATCCATTTTAGGGAGATCTATGTCCAGTAGTGACCACCTTGGGATAGGTTATTCCACAAAGAAGTTTTTTAGTGCTTATATTGTGATCACCTTCTAAGACATGAACTGTATATTGAACTATGGTAGAATAAACTTCCATAATGATATACATTATGTTAAAATTGGTTTTCAAAAGTTGTATTTTATTGGATCTACATGAGACACAAGTTTGAATTCTTGGTGATACAAATTGTGTCTCATATTATGCACTATGAAGATCACTTCAAGGAAGTTATTCTCAGTGTATGAGTATTGATCCAAATAATTGAACATTGAAATAATGAGATCATACAGGATATTATCATTGAATATATAAGTTTTCTTGTGCAACTAAGTCGTCAATAAATATCTTCAAGGTTTCCATATAGAGTATGATTGGTTTCCCTTCCATATGTGGCACTATTATTGGTGGATTTAGAATATAATTCTTGAGATTTTAGAAGGATTTTTGACAATATTCATCCTAGTATCAAGTGTAACCTTTCTTCTTCATATTTTTAAAGGGAAATAAATTTACTGAGAGAATCTCTACGAAGCACCAGATATAGAAAAGAACCCCTTGGAGTCCTCTCACCACATCAAGGTTTTGAGGGTGAGGAATATCAACTATAACCTTTATCTTTTTAGGGTCTAATTCAATTTCATGATGGAATACCATGAATCCAAGGAATGTCCCTAATGTTACCCTAAAAGTTAATTTTTGGGGATTAATTTTATATTGTATTATAAAGGTTTTTTAAAACTAATTTCATACTAGTGAGGTGATCAAAACATTATGATACCTAATAACCAAATCATTCAAATTAAACTCCATGGATTTCCCTAGAAAAAAAATTAAATATATTGTTTATGTAACATTGATATGTAATGAATATAGCATCCCACCTTTTTATCACATAAAATTTCATTACATTTTACAAAACTGAGGATCTTTAAGGTTTAGTGTCTTGGAAACCAGGAACATAATACATGAAAACAATATAAAACATTCTTCTTAAACACTTGAAAGGCTTCTCCTTAAGTTCATCCTAGGTTCATTACTGCATCTCATAACCTGGGGACATACATCAAAAGAAAGGGTGAGCAGAAGGCCCAGTAAGGGAAACAAGAGAAACATTTTACATGTGAACATGAGATACTTCAATAAGGCCATGAAAAGAACTTTAAGGCATGAGAAAGAAAGAGTGAGTCATATTATAATAAAAATAAAATTTTTCATAACTTGAAGATGTGGCTGCAACATTTAATATTGACAATCATTTCGTTTCACCAAGGTCCATGTAACGCCCCGACCCCAGCTACCCAGAGTCGGTGCATTACTTCGTAACATTGGCATGATCACAAAAGATCAAGTATCGAAAGACCGATTAGTTTAGTAGCCTTGGAAACACTAGATACATTCATAAACGTTACATTACATCATAAATTGAAAAACTACAATAAAAAAAGTCTCCATAGTCCACACTCATATCCTCTTCTGACTATCCCTGCAGTTCATTCATAAAATACTTCTTCACATCCTAGAAAATATTAAAACATTGAAAGGGGTGAGCTGAAATGCTCAATAAGGATAACAATATTGCGGAAGCTTTCATAAATAAACATTAACATTTAAGGCAATGTATAACTAAAACAAAAGCCTTTTAAACATGAAATTCAACATAATATGGAAAGAGTAAAATGAGATAATGCCATTTACTTATTCACATGGATATTCTACTGGTTGAATAATCACATGAAATATCAATAACCACTTTCATAATGAGGGAATGTATAATGCCAGACATTCGGAAACATTTTGTCAAGGCCTCGGCCAAGACGTCTAAAATGATTAAGGCCTCGGCCAAAACCATAAATCAAATTGGGAAAGGGCCTCGGCCAATTCCACGTCTAGTTGTCTCATGAGACCTACTGATGCATCGAGGAGCTATAGCGGGCTCCACCAATCACTTATTAAGTCCAATACATTCCTCATATGAATAGGTTTAAACATATCAAAAACCATAACATAATCATATCACATAAAACATGCATAAAGGAAACATAACATTTCCACATTTCAATCACAAGATATCAATACAACACATTGATATAATAAAAACGCTTTCAAAACCATTTTCAATACCAAAATAAAAGAAAGTTAAAACTTTGTATTTATTTTTCATTAAAAAAAATGATGGCTTGTAGAGGAAGCCGAAACTCAAATAATGGTCACGACGGCGGAGAAGTCATTGTCGCCGCATAAGTACGGAAAGAAAAACATTCCCTTTTGTCGTTTAGCAAAATGCTTCATATAAAAAAGATTCCTTTTGAATAAACGTAAAAGTCAAAGGGGTTTATACACCGTATAAAAGAAATTTGTGTATAAAACAAAATATGTCTCAATAGATGGTGATTGAGACGAAGTCCTTAAAAAGATCATTTTTAAAATAAAATAGATCTATTATGTGTATTCACTATAGGTACACATAAAGGAAGTAAAAATAAAAAATAGGACATAATAATATCATGACATAATTTGAAAATAGGAGATTAACCCAAAGAATGGAAATTGGGTTAAGAAGTTCCCTTACCTCGTGTCTGACTTGACTCAACCATTCTTTAACCTCCTTAATAATAAACTAGAGTTAATATATACCTTATTAAGAACCATTTTCAATTTCATTATCCTTTTTATATCACTTATTACAATGATATGAACATTATGTAATTATTTAAGTTAATAACGGTCGTTTTGTCGATCTTTGGTACTTGAGTCAACAATAAACTTCTTATAATTACAAGTTGTTTATGTGGTAGAATATCCACTATCTCCAAAATTATTTTTATGATTTAGATGTCATATATATCATATATATCCAGTATATACATTCATTTATAATATTACGTAACATTTAGAGGTAAGAAATGAAATGCACCGTTCATGGAGACGGTAAGCCGTTCGTACGCATGAACGCTACTTTCATTTCTATTTCATATTTAATGGAATGAAATCATAATTATATAAATGTATAATATAATTCCAGTATAATATAGTGTATAATACCATTTACTCCATCCTTTATACATCCCACATATGGCATTAACGATTCAAATCACTTTGAGGGGGCGGTAGTCCGCACTTCCTAAAATGAAATTATCGCATTTACCCATAATGGAAATCATAAATTATGCCATAAATGAGAAATACAGAAGCATAAGTAAAACATAAACATATTATATATCATATATAAATATAGTTACATCTTAATTGCCACCTTTTAAGGTGTTATATGAGTGTTGAACAATCATCGTTTCGTGAGGCAGAAATTCACCATCCACAGAAACCGTATGTTCTTTAACCATTAGATGTAGGTGTGTGTATGTGTAGCTCGAATCCTTCTTATAACAACATCCTAGTATATTGAGGATACTGGTGTTGTTACAAAAGAAATGAATAAAAAGAGTTTAGGGGTTTGGAGAAGAAAAATAAACAAAACAACATTAGAGAAGACATTACCTTAAAATCGGGTAACTCTTTTTGATTTGAGCCAAAGGCTTCCTTGGGAAGAGTTCTTCCCAAAGTGAGGCTTATAGGAGTAATAGGGGGAAGTTGGGAGAGTATTTGGGCAGAGGTTGGCCGAGCCAAATTGCTTGAAATTGTGAATGAGGTGGTAGAGGTGGGGGCCTTTTATAAGTGGAGACGAGGGGCACTTTTGGAAAGTAATAAAATGTTACTTTATTAAACAATGATTTTCGGATTCTAAAGGCCACACACTTATATAATTCGAGGCTAAGGTGATAAGGATTTGAAATCTACTCATCCAATAGGTTTTTTACAAGTGTAAGCCTTTGATTTTACATTATCTTTAAATCGTTAAATAATGAGGTCATCGCTGCATCATCATGATGTCATAAATAATTTAATTTATTTAATGTCTAAAAATTATAAAAAAAATACTATGATGTAGGAAATCTTTTTATATTTCCAATGACTATTTATAGTCAAAATTATGACTTGTATAACCCCATGTAAAAATTATTTTATTAAAACATTTCATGTTTGTGTCATTTTTTACTTTAACATTAAATAAAAGGTATTTATGTCATTTTCTAACTAAAGTGGCTCCATGGGGTCCCCAAGTTGACCCATGGATTATATTGGTCGTCCATGACACATCCAATGAGGTTAGGACATGTGTCAATATCATCTCATATTATTAAAACATTATTTTTACCTTAAACTACACTAATTACCTCTAATCGCGATTAATTAAACTTAAAAGTTACTATTCACCAAAAATTATTTTAATCCCATTGAACCACATTTTACATCCTAATGACAATCATGTATGTTGGATTTTTGAAATTCAAAACACAGAAGTGGTAATATTTCATTTAAACGAAAAATCAGTTATTTAACTACCACTTAGTGGTTTCACTTTTCATCAAAAATTGAAGTTTTTCAGAACAATGCCAAAATTTCACCCTAAGCTATAATTGATATTCCGAATTCAAAAATGATGTCTATTTTACAAAATTCCAAACATATAAGTTGCATTAATTAATTTTATAATTAATTTCCGCTGTTACAACAAATAGCGTGTTTTTAAGAAACAATATATATCAAAAGATTGACAATTGTTTATGTCCAATTTCAAAGTGAAATTAATTCTAATGACCACCATTGGATAAAATGGTAAAAATATATTCTAATTATACTTTAAAACCACTAAATAGTATAATTTATCACAATAAATTATTTTCATTAAAAAAAGTTGTTTTTAAGTATTTTTCACTATTCATAAAAAATTGGAAGTTCTCAGAAAGTTACAAAAAATTCAACATAGGATAATTTCGATATTAAGAATACAAAAATGAAGTCCATTTTGAAATATAAATTTTCTATAAATTCAAAAAGTGGTTATTACTATTCATAATAGCTACCTTGATTAGTGGCGGTGTGTTAGAACTCGAAGTTGCGTACAATGCAAGCTATTGCATTATTGAATGAGAAGCGTATTGTGGAAGCTCGGGGTGTTACATTCTCCCCTCCTTCAATAAATTGCATCCTCGCAATTTGAAATTTTTCTTGGAAAATAAAAGGTTGAAAATAGAAAATACCTTTGTGGAAAACCCACATCGAAAATAAGATTAATAAAATTTAGCCTTAATAAGAGGGAAAGGGAAATGAAAAAGTCACCACCCAATTATGATCTCGATTAGGAGGACATTGGTGGAAATTAGAGACATATAATTGGAGGAAAAACGTAAATATTTGTAGGGAGTGATTGAGGTCATCAATCACAATCAACTATCAAATTGAGGGCCTCAAAGCCTTCAATCTATGTTGATTTAAAATATCATCAGTTCAACAAGACATAAGGTATTATGATAACACATTTTTTTGTTTTAATATCCCTTTACTAAAGTTTAAGAATTAATTCATTCATTGAATAAGAGATAGGTATATATATATTTATGCTTGACAATTAGAGTTTCAACCTTCAACTCATCTTTCACTCAAAAGATAATAGAACTCAAAAATATTATACTTATCCTAATTGTATAAGGTTCCAAATGTTAACACATACCATTTTGATTAGTAAAATTATTTTGTAATAACCAGGGAATTCCTGTAGGCTAGTGGTAGGAAATAAAGGCATGTCGCACTATGGTTGTGGGTTCGATTCCTACAGCTTTGTCCGACACGATGGGTTATGCCCCACCCTGCAGGTTGTCCTTTTCCTAAAACTATAATATTCCAAAAATAATCTTCAGAAATGTTTTAACCTTAAACAATACTATCCAAAGATCAACTTAATCCATTCCAACCTTTATAGTTATCCAAAATACCTCCGTCCGGACTTTCTCTAAAAGGTCTCTAAATTCCAAAATCAATTGTAACCTCAGATTCCCCAAACAAAGTAAAGTTTCTCTTATTGTCACATACTAAAAATATGATTACCTTCATCATATTAAATCCTTAATGAAAACAACATGTACTGCAGTACAATAATTATATATATCACATTATTCTTATAACCATAATCTAGTTCTTGAGTCCAAAAACACAAATACAATAATTATTCCGCTTCAACTGTAGTAACAGCATAAGATTGTCCTTGATCCCTTGGCCTTTTATGAGGTAAGTTTCCCTGACACTTAGGAAATTCATTTGCATAATGCCCCATATCCCTACAATTGTAGCATTCAATATTGATATCCTCTTTCTTTCCCTTGCAATCACATGCCTGGTGACCTTTTTCTCCACATTTGTAACAAACTCCCATTCCTTTTAGGCAAGCACTGTGGTGATTCTTCCCACAATTATCAAATAATGGAAAATCCTTCTTTCCCTTTTTCCCTTTATCTGTCTCTTGTTCCACCGTTCTCTTCTTTTCTTGCTTTGCTTTAAAGTCATGAGACTTAGAAAATTCCTTTTCCATCTTGATTGCACACGAGACAATATCTTCGTATGTTGAGAAAGATTGTGATACTAAAGCTCGACGGAGAAATGGTTTTAACCCATCAAAGAAATGATCAATCTTACTTCTCGAGTTACGTATATAATCTGCAGCATACCTCGCTAACCTTGTAAAGTTGGCCTCATACTTTATGACATTCTCATCCTCCTTTTGTCTCAGACTCAGAAATTGACTTTCCATATCTGGTCGATGGTCATGTGGAAAGTATTTTTCTAAGAAAAGATCTTTGAACTCTCTCCATTCCATACTTGATACTTCTTCATCTTCCTTTGTATTTTGAATCAATGACCACCATTGATCAGCATCTCCAGTGAGGCGGTAAACTGCCATGATAACCTTTTCCCTTTCACTACTCCCCAAGGAATGGAATATTTTTTTCTAAGGAGTTTATCCATTTCTCAGCTACTAATGGATTTGTACCCCCATTAAAAGTTGGCGGTTGTTGCCTCATGAAGCGGTCTAACATTGATCCTCCACGTTGTGGATCAGGGTGCTCCATACGAGTAAGGTTATTATTCATAACCTGAGTGAGTTGTCCCAGTATGGTAATAAGTTGATCAGCACCAGTTGTATCTCCAGATCCACAATAATTATCTTGAGCATGAGGGCAATCCCTACACGGAGTGCGTGCATTATACGGTTTCCATTCCTTCCACTAGGCGCTATTTCTATACAATGGCATAAACTAGATTAGTTTATGAATCAAAATACATAATTCCGTACTTATAAAATACTTAACATAAATTGAACTATTTATGGATATAATCCATAATTATAAAAATGTTTTCTTTGAGGAAGTATATACTCATAACCCTTCATAGTGGTTTGTAAAGAAAACGAGAATTATCCTAAGCATATCCCCCGGGAGTGTCGTAACCAAGAGTGCAGCAAGGCCTGTTGTCGTGCACCAGTTCCCGTTGGAGTCTATCTCAAAGCGGTGTTTTCGGGTTTTACCCCTAGGTACATCTGTTCCAGATCCGCCTCTACCTGCTCGTATCCAGACAGGGATGTATTGCTCGGAAAACACACAAAATCTCTATAATACCAAAATTCTAGGAAGATCTTCTATACTAATCCTCAAAGTCTATACTTGGGCTATGTGCTCTAATAAGAGTTTATCTAAATCTAGCTTCCAAGGTTAGTACTAAACTGCCTCTGATACCAACTGTAACGCCCCGACCCCAGCTACCCAGAGTCGGTGCATTACTTCGTAACATTGGCATGATCACAAAAGATCAAGTCTCGAAAGACCGATTAGTTTAGTAGCCTTGGAAACACTGGATACATTCATAAACGTTACATTACATCATAAAGTGAAAAACTACAATAAAAAAAGTCTCCATAGTCCACACTCATATCCTCTTCTGACTATCCCTGCAGGTCATTCATAAAATACTTCTTCACATCCTGGAAAATATTAAAACATTTAAAGGGGTGAGCTCAAATGCTCAGTAAGGATAACAATATTGCGGAAGCTTTCATAAATAAACATTAACATTTAAGTCAATGTATAAATAAAACAAAAGCCTTTTAAACATGAACTTCAACATAATATGGCAAAAGTAAAATGAGATAATGTCATTTACTTATTCACATGGATATTCTACTGGTCGAATAATCACATGAAATATCAATAACCACTTTCATAATGAGGGAATGTATAATGCCAGACATTCTGAAACATTTTGTCAAGGCCTCGGCTAAGACATCTAAAATGATTAAGGCCTCGGCCAAAACCATAAATCAAATTGGGAAAGGGCCTCGGCCAATTCCACGTCTAGTTGTCTCATGAGACCTATCGATGCATCGAGGAGCTATAGCGGGCTCCACTCATCACTTATTAAGTCCAATACATTCCTCATATGAATAGGTTTAAACATATCATAAACCATAACATAATCGTATCACATAAAACATGCATAAAAGAAACATAACATTTCCACATTTCAATCACAAGATTTCAGTACAACACATTGATATAATAAAAATGCTTTCAAAACCATTTTCAATACCAAAATAAAAGAAAGTTAAAACTTTGTATTCATTTTTCATTAAAAAAAATGATGGCTTGTAGAGGAAGCTGAAACTCAAATAATGGTCATGGCGGCGGAGAAGCCGTTGTCGCCGCATAAGTATGGAAAGAAAAACATTCCCTTTTTTCGTTTAGCAAAATGCTTCATATAAAAAAGATTCCTTTTGAATAAACGTAAAAGTCAAAGGGTTTTATACACCGTATAAAAGAAATTTGTGTATAAAACAAAATATGTCTCAATGGATGGTGATTGAGATGAAGTCCTTAAAAAGATCATTTTTAAAATAAAATAGATCTATTATGTGTATTCACTATAGGTACACATAAAGGAAGTAAAAATACAAAATAGGAAATAATAATATTATGACATAATTTGAAAATAGGAGATTAACCCAAAGAATGGAAATTGGGTTAAGAAGTTCCCTTACCTCGTGTCTGACTTGACTCAACCGTTCTTTAACCTCCTGAATAATAAACTAGAGTTAATATATACCTTATTAAGAACCATTTTCAATTTCATTATCCTTTTTATATCACTTATTACAATGATATGAACATTATGTAATTATTTAAGTTAATAACGGTCGTTTTGTCGATCTTTGGTACTTGAGTCAACAATAAACTTCTTATAATTACAAGTTGTTTATGTGGTAGAATATCCATTATCTCCAAAATTATATTCATGATTTAGATGTCATATATATCATATATATCCAGTATATACATTCATTTATAATATTACGTAACATTTAGAGGTAAGAAATGAAATGCACCGTTCATGGAGAGGGTAAGCCGTTCGTACGCATGAACGCTACTTTCATTTCTATTTCGTATTTAATGGAATGAAATCATAATGATATAAATGTATAATATAATTCCAGTATAATATAGTGTATAATACCATTTACTCCGTCCTTTATACATCCCACATATGGCATTAACGATTCAAATCACTTTGAGGGGGCGGTAGTCCGCACTTCCTAAAATGAAATTATCGCGTTTACCCATAATGGTAATCATAAAGTATGCCATAAATGAGAAATACAGAAGCATAAGTAAAACATAAAAATATTATATATCATATATAAATATAGTGACATCTTAATGGACACCTTTGAAGGTGTTATATGAGTGTTGAACAATCATCGTTTCGTGAGGCAGAAATTCACCATCCACAGAAACCGTATGTTCTTTAACCATTAGATGTTGGTGTGTGTATGTGCTGCTCGAATCCTTCTTATAACAACATCCTATTATATCTAGGATACTGGTTTTGTTACAAAAGAAATTAATAAAAAGAGTTTAGGGGGTTGGAGAAGAAAAATAAAACAAAACAACATTAGAGAAGACATTACCTTAAAATCGGGTAACTCTTTTTGATTTGAGCCAAAGGCTTCCTTGGGAAGAGTTCTGGACAAAGTTAGGCTTCTAGGAGTAAGAGGGGGAATTTGGGAGAGTATTTGGGCAGAGGTTGGCCGATCCAAATGGCTTGAATGTGTGAATGAGGTGGTAGAGGTGAGGGGCCTTTTATAAGTGGAGAGGAGGGGCACTTTTGGAAAGTAATAAAATGTTACTTTATTAAACAATGATTTTCGGATTCTAAAGGTCCCACACTTATATTATTCGAGGCTAAGGTGATAAGGATTTTAAATCTACTCATCCAATAGGTTTTTGACAAGTTTAAGCCTTTGATTTTACATTATATTTAAATCGTTAAATAATGAGGTCATCGCTGCATCATGATGATGTCATAAATAATTTAATTTTTTTAATGTCTAAAAATTATAAAAAAAAATACGATGATGTAGGAAATCTTTTTATATTTCCAATGACTATTTATAGTAAAAAATATGACTTGTATAACCCCATGTAAAAATTATTTTAGTAAAACATTTCATGTTTGTGTCATTTTTTACTTTAACATTAAATAAAAGGTATTTATGTCATTTTCTAACTAAAGTGGCTCCATGGGGTCCCCAAGTTGACCCATGGATTATCTTGGTCGGACATGACACATCCAATGAGGGTAGGACATGTTTCAATCTCATCTCATATTATTAAAACATTATTTTTACCTTAAACTACACTAATTACCTCTAATCGCGATTAATTAAACTTAAAAGTTACTATTCACCAAAAATTATTTTAATCCCATTGAACCACATTTTACATCCTAATGACAAACATGTATGTCGGATTTTTGAAATTCAAAACACAAAAGTGGTAATATTTCATTTAAACGAAAAATCAGTTATTTAACTACCACTTAGTGGTTTCACTATTCATCAAAAATTGAAGTTTTTCATAACAATGCCAAAATTTCACCCTAAGCTATAATTGATATTCCGAATTCAAAAATGATGTCTATTTTACAAAATTCCAAACATATAAGTTGCATTAATTAATTTTATAATTAATTCCCACTGTTACAACAAATAGCGTGTTTTTAAGAAACAATATATATCAAAAGATTGACAATTGTTTATGTCCAATTTCAAAGTGAAATTAATTCTAATGACCACAATTGGATAAAATGGTAAAAATATATTCTAATTATACTTTAAAACCACTAAATATTATAATTTATCACAATAAATTATTTTGATTAAAAAAGTTGTTTTTAAGTATTTTTCACTATTCATAAAAAATTGGAAGTTCTCAAAAAGTTACAAAAAATTCAACATAGGCTAATTTAGATATTACGAATACAAAAATGAAGTCCATTTTGAAATATAAATTTTCTATAAATTCAAAAGGTGGTTATTACTATTCATAATGGCTACCTTGATTAGTGGCGGTGTGTTAGAACTCGAAGTTGCGTACAATGCAAGCTATTGCATTATTGAATTAGAAGTGTATTGTGGAAGCTCAGGGTGTTACAGTCCATCCCTAAGGTGTCATTAAAAATTACCAAGGTTATTCACCAAGGTATCAGTCTAAAAAGTCATCTTTAGAGATTAAGTCTTTACCCAATGCATTGGAGCGCTATCTGGGCGTACCCTTGACATGTCTTTATTATCATGTGACCCACATATATCATCATCAATCATTTCATAAACAACCCATATAGAATAAAATAAATGGGTTTCATTTCATAATCATAACGTTTTAAAAACTGCTTTAAAGACATGATCTTTATGTCACTTTAAACCCACGAAAAGGGAAAGCGGGTTTCATGTATGTAAATCCCAGAATTTAAAATAGAACAGTTTGGTATATATGTGAATACCCATATATAATAGAGATCTATGATTATTCACTTAATAAAATAAAAGAACTTTAGAAAAAGAGAGAGACATTTTGAGATGAAAATTCTGCAGCATAACGGCTATGTTACAGGGTTTTAGAAAACATTGAAAAGAGAGGGGACATGTGTCAAACATTCATAAATGACCCATAAAATAGTAGAGGGACCGAATATAAGGAATTTAAGAACATGGTAATGAAATTTTAAAATATACCATATGAAATGAAGAACATCAAAGGAAGACAAAAATAATATTTCTCTTATGAAAATTTGGCATCCTAACGGCGTTACATAAACTTCAACCAAAAAATGAATTGATGAGATCAAATAGGGTCTCTTATCATATGAACATAAAAGATCAGTATGATAGATATAGAGATCATACCCCAACATAATAAAAATGAACTTTCAAGACTGGACATGGAATTATAACTTTGAAAAGGGAGAAAGGTGCAAGGACCACTTAAAAATTCAGCAGCCTAACGACGCCACTTCAACTTCAAAATACTAAATTGAAGAGATCAAATTGGGTCTCTCATAATATGGTCATAAAATATCAGTATGATAGATATATAGATCATACCCAAACATAACAAAAATGAACTTGAAATAATTTACATGAAAGTAGAACTTCAAAACGAGAAGGGTGAAGAACCACTTAAAAATTCGGCAGCCTAACAGCGCCACTTAAAACTTCAAAATACTGAATTGAAGAGATAAAATGGGGTCTCTCATAATATGTTCATAAGAGATAAGTATTTTAGATATAGATATCATACCCCAACATAACAAAAAAGGAACTTGAAATAATTTACATGAAAGTAGAACTTCAAAACAAGAAGGGTGAAGAACCACTTAAAAATTCGGCAGCCTAACGGCGCCACTTAAAACTTCAAAATACTGAATTGAAGAGATCAAATGGGGTATCTCATCATATGGTCATAAAATACCAGTATGATATATATAGATATCATACCCCAACATAACAAAAAAGTAACTTGAAAGAATTGACATGAAAGTAGAACTTCAAAACGAGAAGGGTGAAGAACCACTTAAAAATTCGGCAGCCTAACGGCGCCACTTAAAACTTCATAAAAAGAAATAATGAGAGAAAGAGGGGATATCTCACTATATGAAAATGAAAAGGGAATTAATAGGAGTATAAAATAACATCCTTTAACAAAAGAACATGGAGCATAAAAGAAATGACATAAAAGAGATTACTTGAAAAGAAGAGAGAGGTCGGATCCCTTACCTTAAAACGTAACTCTTAAAACTCAAAGGTTGGGACCTTGAGGGATTGGGGGAACCTTGGGAGGACTCCTTGGGAGGTAAGGAGACCATAAATTCGTTGGGGTAGAGTGGGGAGTCGAAATGGATGAGATGATGGCTTGGTATTTATAGGGAAAGTGAGGGGACAAGACATTAATGGCCAAAGGACACCTCAAAAGTGGTTTTCTCAAACCCATGTGCTCTCCCATGATATTTCCCATGAAGTTAGGCCACATGGGGCCCCCAATACAATAATTCATCACCTTTGGTCGGCCAACCCTTAAAATATCTCATGATATCATCATGACACAGTTATGATGTCATTCAACATACCGAAACCCTAAAACTGTATTTTTACTATTCACTGAAAATTCAACTTTCTCAGAAAGATCCCAAAATTTCACCTTAATCAAATATCAATGCTATGATTTAAAAAATGAACTCCATTTTATAAAAATAATTTTCTAAATATTTTTAATTTATTTTCTTAAATAATTACACTATTCACCGAAAATTCATTTTTTTCAGAAAAAATCCCAAAATTTACCTTAACATAATATCGATGCTCTGAGTTCAAAAATGAAATCCATTTTATAAAAATAATTTTCTAAATATTTTTAATTTAAGTTTTAATTAAAAAACACTATTCACTCGAAAAAACTAATACTTGAATAATAATTTATGAAACCGTTATTTAACCATTTTATTGAATCACACTACTTAATCAAGGTACCTAGATTATATTAATACTTTCTTTAAGTGAGATTACTAATCCATTTTGTCACATTACTAATCCTAAGCATAAAATCACTATTCATAATTTACTATTCATCAAAAATTTAGTTGATCTTATTAGACTCTAAATTTTGTACTGAACATAATTGTTGAAGACCATTTTTTGAAAATCATTACACATTTTTAATTATTTAAGGTTTACATAAACATTTTTAAAATATCCTTTTTCTAAAATTCATTAAAAATATGCATACTGTATTTATCTGGACATTAGAAAATTCATAAACTTCATCATAAGATGAAATCCCAATTTTTATTTAAAAAAAAGGATTACACAAGGCAGTTACGGTCTCCTTACATAGCCCCTTATCACACCAGCATAGGACCTAAGTGTAAGGTGTGCTAAGGTGAGAGAATCTGAGGGAGGCTCGGCCAACATCGCACGAGTAGTAATTTCTATTAGTTTGAACTTCTCGCAAAGGCGATTCCGTTCTAGTTTCACACGATGAAGTTCGGCTTGGGTTTGGTCCAGAGCAAAGCCCAGTGGTGCTACCTCCTTCCCAAGTTCTGTTAGATGGGCTTCGATCGGTCCAAGACTACTGGGTGAGGCCATCGAATCTTCTTTCTATAATAATTAACCATGATCACTTGTATTTAGAGGCAAAAATCAAAACGTTTAGTTTCCAACGTTCATATTGACCAATGGTCATATAATAGTCAAAACCCAACGGTCTCATTTTAATTATAATCATGTTATCAAATGAAACATTTTTGTTGAGTATAAAAATAAAATAACACATAAAATTAGGAAATAAGATTTATTCAAAATTTTGGGTCATTACAATCTTCCCCCCTTAAGAAATTGCATCCTCGCAATTTTTTAAACTGGGTTTTGAAATTTCATTGAAAGTCCCACACCAAAAAAGGAATCAATAAAGATATTACTTTAAAAGAAATAAAGGGAAGTAAAATGGTCACCCGAGTTAACCCATACTAGGATTCCATGTAGGAAAACATGGACATGGAAGAAAAAACAAAGGTTCAAGTTCTGGGGGAGAGTGATAGAAAACATGATTAGGAGAAAGTTAACCATAAGAAAATATACCTACCTTCATGTAAAGTTTCATCCTTTAACAAGTTTCTACCTAAACTAATCTTTTCTCCAAATGATGAGCATTCAAAACTACTTGGTCTCATCAAGACACAAGAATCATATTCTAGAGAATCACATAATCCACAAAAGATTAAATATCTATTTCTTCTATCTTTAAACATTATCCCCAAAATCATAAAGGGTAAGGTAAAACAACTCTTCAAAAAAAAGAATCCCATAGGAAGGGAAACTACTTTTAAATCTTCAAAGTTCTGTGGTACTACCCAAATTTCATCATAGACCATTCCATAAATAACTGTTCTTAAAATTCCTCAAAATAAACCAAACTAAGATTGAAACCCAAATACAAGAAGAATTTAATAACATAGTCTTCCAAAATAAACTTCATTATTCTTCTCCAAAACACATAAACCACTCCTAACATCTTATAACAAAAGTATCTAACCTAAACATATTTTAGCCAAGATAGGTTAATCATTCCCATAAGTAACCTAAATTACTATAAGTCCACCTTAAATTGATCGATTCTTCAAAATATAAGTCAACCTTACTTCTCAATGAAAATACCGTAGTAATCTATTTACCTCGATCATATAGGGTCCCCAAAATAGTGAACGTCTTCCAAAATAAAAATCATATTTTAATCCCCTAATAATCCCTGTCATATTAATACGACAATCATCGCATTTCTTATCACATTGGTTTTTGGGAAATGTTCTTCCATTTCCCACCATTAACTAAGAAGAGAAAGCATAATTAGGGGCTTAAGTACTTAGCCAATAATCATAAAAAGGAACTGAAATCATATAAGGATAACTTGTAGAAGAAAAGTATACCCTAACTTCTGATCCCCTAGGTTCCCATCTAGGTTATCCATGATCATATACTCTTATGTGAATCTTTATTTTATTTTATATTTGTTCCTTTAACAATGGTTTATACTAAGCTTATGAATTTACCAAAGCATATCCCCCGAGAGTGTCGTAACCAAGAGTGCAGCAAGGCCCGTTGTCGTGTACCAGTTCCCATTAGAGTCTAGCTCAAAGCGGTGTTTTCGGGTTTTACCCCTATGTACATATGTGCCAGAGCCACCTCTACCTGCTCGTATCCAGACAGGGATGTATTTTCTTGGCAACCCCTTACTCAATACTCACCAAAATACCAGGAAGATTTCCTATATTTAAACTTTTCTATAAGGTTGTTCCTAGAGTTTTCATATCCTAATTTCCACAAATAACTAAACCATCCTTTGATACCAACTATAGCATCCCGCCTTTTTATCACATAAAATTTCATTACATTTTACAAAACCGAGGATCTTTAAGGTTTAGTGTCTTGGAAACCAGGAACATAATACATGAAAACAACATAAAACATTCTTCTTAAACACTTGAAAGGCTTCTCCTTATGTTCATCCTAGGTTCATTACTGCATCTCATAACCTGGGGACATACATAAAAAGAAAGGGTGAGCAGAAGGCCCAGTAAGGGAAACAAGAGAAACATTTTACATGTGAACATGAGATACTTCAATAAGGTCATGAAAAGAACTTTAAGGCATGAGAAAGAAATCGTGAGGCATATCATAATAAAAATAACATTTTTCATAACTTGAAGATGTGGCTGCAACATTTAATATTGACAATCATTTCGTTTCACCAAGGTCCATCCCCAAGGTGTCATTAAAAATTACCAAGGTTATTCACCAAGGTATCAGTCTAAAAAGTCATCTCTAGAGATTAAGTCTTTACCCAATGCATTGGAGCGCTATCTGGGCGCACCCTTGACATGTCTTTATTATCATGTGAGCCACATATATCATCATAAATCATTTCATAAACAACCCATATAGCACAAAATAAATGGGTTTCATTTCATAATCATAACGTTTTAAAAACTACTTTAAAGACATGATCTTTATGTCACTTTAAACCCACGATAAGGGAAAGCGGGTTTCATGTATGTAAATCCCAGAATTTAAAATAGAACAGTTTGGTATATATGTGAATACCCATATAGAATAGAGAGCTATGATTATTCACTTAATAAAACAAAAGAACTTTAGAAAAAGAGAGAGACATTTTGAGACGAAAATTCTGCAGCATAACGACTATGTTACAGAGTTTTAGAAAACATTGAAAAGAGAGGGGACATGTGTCAAACATTCATAAATGACCCATAAAACAGTATAGGGACAGAATATAAGGAATTTAAGAACATGGTAATGAAATTTGAAAATATACCATATGAAATGAAGAACATTAAAGGAAGACAAAAATAATATTTCTCTTATGAAAATTCGGCAGCCTAATGGCGATACATAAACTTCAACCAAAAAATGAATTGATGAGATCAAATAGGGTCTCTTATCATATGAAAATAAAATATCAGTATGATAGATATAGAGATCATACCCCAACATAATAAAAAGGAACTTTCAAGACTTGACATGGAATTAGAACTTTGAAAAGGGAGAAAGGTGCAAGGACCACTTAAAAATTCAGCAGCCTAACGACGCCACTCAAACTTCAAAATACTAAATTGAAGAGATCAAATGGGGTATCTCATCATATGGTCATAAAAGATCAGTATGATAGATATATATATCATACCCAAACATAACAAAAAGGAACTTGAAATAATTGACATGAAAGTAGAACTTCAAAATGATAAGGGTGAAGAACCACTTAAAAATTCAGCAGCCTAACAGCGCCACTTAAAACTTCAAAATACTGAATTGAAGAGATCAAATGGGGTATCTCATCATATGGTCATAAAATATCATTATAATATATATAGAGATCATACCCCAACATAACAAAAAAGGAAATTGAAATAATTGACATGAAAGTATAACTTCAAAACGAGAAGGGTGAAGAACCACTTAAAAATTCGGCAGCCTAACGGCGCCACTTAAAACTTAAAAATACTGAATTGAAGAGATCAAATGGGGTCTCTCATCATATGGTAATAAAATATCAGTATGATAGATATAGATATCATACCCCAACATAACAAAAAAGTAACTTGAAATAATTGACTTGAAAGTAGAACTTCAAAACAAGAAGGGTGAAGAACCACTTAAAAATTCGGCAGCCTAACGGCGCCACTTAAAACTTCATAAAACGAAATAATAAGAGAAAGAGGGGATCTCTCATTATATGAACATGAAAAGGGAAGTAAGAGGATTATACAAGAACATCCTTTAACATAAGAACATGGAGCATAAAAGAAATGACATAAAAGAGATTACTTGAAAAGAAGAGAGAGGTCGGATCCCTTACCTTAAAACGTAAATCTTAAAACTTAAAGGTTGGGACATTGAGGGCTTGGGGGACCTTGGGAGGACTTCTTGGGAGGTCAGGAGACCAAAAATTCGTTGGGGGAGAGTGGGGAGTCGAAATGGATGAGAGGATGGCTTGGTATTTATAGGGAAAGTGAGGGGACAAGGCATTAATGGCCAAGGGACACCTCAAAAGTGGTTTTCTCAAACCCATGTGCTCTCCCATGATATTTCCCATGAAGTTAGGCCACATGGGGCCCCCAATACAATACTTCATCACCTTTGGTCGTCCAACCCTTAAAATATCTCATGATATCATCATGACACAGTTATGATGTCATTAAACATACCGAAACCCTAAAACTGTATTTTTACTATTCACTGAAAATTCAACTTTCTCAAAAAGATCCCAAAATTTCACCTTAATCAAATATCAATGCTCTGATTTCAAAAATGAACTCCATTTTATAAAAATAATTTTCTAAATATTTTTAATTTATTTTTTAAATAATTACACTATTCACCGAAAATTCATTTTTTCAGAAAAAACCCCAAAATTTACCTTAACATAATATTGATACTCTGAGTTCAAAAATGAAATCCATTTTATAAAAATAATTTTCTAAATATTTTTAATTTGATTTTTAATTAAAAAAAACTATTCACCCAAAAAAAACTAATACTTGAATAATAATTTATGAAACCGTTATTTAACCATTTTATTGAATCACACTACTTAATCAAGGTACCTAGATTATATTAATACTTTCTTTAAGTGAGATTACTAATCCATTTGGTCACATTAATAATCCTAAGCATAAAATCACTATTCATAATTTACTATTCATCAAAAATTGAGTTGATCTAATTAGACTCTAAATTTTGTACTGAACATAATGGTAGAAGACCAATTTTCGAAAATCATTACACATTTTTATTTATTTAAGGTTTACATAAACATTATTAAAATATCCTTTTTCTAAAATTCATTAAAAATATGCATACTATATTTATCCAGACATTTGAAAATTCATAAACTTCATCATAAGAAGAAATCCCAATTTTTATTTAAAACAAAGGATTACACAAGGCAATTACGGTCTCCTTACATAGCCCCTTATCACACCAGCATAGGACCTAAGTGTAAGGTGTGCTAAGGTGAGAGAATCTGAGGGAGGCTCGGCCAACATCGCACGAGTAGTAATTTCTATTAGTTTGAACATCTCGCAAAGGCGATTCTGTTCTAGTTTCACACGATGAAGTTCGGCTTGGGTTTGGTCCATAGCAAAGCCCAGTGGTGCTACCTCCTTCCCAAGTTCTTTTAGATGGGCTTCGATTGGTCCAAGACTACTGGGTGAGGCCATCGAATCTTCTTTCTATAATAATTAACCATGATCACTTGTATTTAGAGGCAAAAATCAAAACGTTTAGTTTCCAACGGTCATATTGACCAATGGTCATATAATAGTCAAAACCCAACGGTCTCATTTTAATTATAATCATGTTATCAAATGAAACATTTTTGTTGAGTATAAAAATAAAATAACACATAAAATTAGGAAATAAGATTTATTCAAAATTTCTGGTCGTTACAATGAAAGTTTTCTTCAAGAAAAAGAGAATTACTTAATAATAAGAAACTATTGGAACCATGGTTATCTAAGATTAATATTTATAATGTGTTTTTTGTTAGTACACTATCAGTTTATAAAATAATGAAATGGTTGTGGAAGTGTTTTTGGTGTTCATGATGTTTTCTCTGAATCTTAGTGTTGGGGTGTTATTTTTTTTAAATTTAGTGGTTTTGTGCATAGTTGATTCTTGCTAGTTAAATAAATTATGTGCTAGAATAGTTTCATTCTATGTTAGTTTTTCACTAGTCATGAACTAAATTGGTCATTGGTTTTATGAAAGTGAGTATCTACACTAGTCGGGTGAGTTTCATGAAAATCAGACACTATGGAATTTTGGCTACATGAACGATGCACTATAAAAGTCAGAATCATAAAGAGACCAAGTGAAGGTTGGGATTTTATCCTATAATACTAGCTAATACAATCATTAAGAGGCGATAAAGAATATTTTCATAAGTATTATACTCTTTTTCATTATAGAAGACTTATGAAAGAGAGTTTAGTGATCTTTATATGGGGAAAGATAATAGGGTAAAGGAAGTTGTGTGAGTTATACTTTAGTGAAGGCATTAAAGAAAAGTATGTTTTGTGATATACTCAATAAAAGTACACTAAGATAAGGAGTTATGAAATGATAGTCTCATGAATAGAGGATGGGTGAAGGTGGCTGCATTAAGAGGGTTTTATAAGTAAAGGGAAAGTGAAGATGTAAAGAAAATATATCCCTATGAACATGGATGAGTGAAGTGATTAGCAATAAGGATAGTTATAAGAAAAACTTGAGTGAATTATACCTAATATAAGGTAATTAAGTGAACTTTAGTTGAGAAAACTATACCTAGGTAAACCATACATGGGTGAACATACCGAAGAAAAAAAGGTCTAAGAAAATAGAACTGGGTAAAGGTTGATTGATGGGTATCATCAGTGCATCATATCCAGATATTCACGATGAAATTAAAACTAAATATTCACATTAATTTGGATGGGACCTTTAGGTCATTAAAATAAGGGGACTACCATCATTTATAGTGATCAAAGGAGGATTTTGTGGAATTAATACGAGGAAGGTAGTGTTCTATTACCTGGTTATTATTATAATACATTGAGCCTAACACTCATTGGATTTGATAAAAAAATTAACCACAAAACTAGTGAAGTTAGTGGATTCAGGCACATAAAAACATTTCTAGTGTGTTATCCTTAGATCTATCCCTTAGTGGTAAACCAAATAAATTTTTTCCCTCATTTTAATATTTATATTGTTTTTCTATATTAAAGATAATTTGATAAATGTTCAAAAAGTTCCTATAAATATGATAATAATACCCTATATAATGTGATAAAAAGTTGATACCCTGATTCACCCCCCTCATAGAGTATTCCAAGCTACAATATGTGGTATTTTAACCATAGATTGCAGTCATTAATTATATAATTAAATATTTATTCATATGGATAATATGGTGAATGAAAAGTTATTTTCTATATTTTATGGAAGCAGCCATATTTTTATAATAGGATGAGAACACATTTTGAACTCATAGGATATATGTTTTCTCTATTATGATTCATATAATGAATGTTAGTGATATATCATAATTATTAATGATAGAAGGATATATGAATTTTCTTGATATTTATGCCAAATCTCAAAATTCTTTACCCATAACTTTGATGAATCAGGTCTATATGAAATTTATTAAATGAATTGACACTAAAGTTGTGTGGGATAAATTGGTAAATATATATGAGGGTGATAAAAAAATAAAAGAGTATAAGATTCAAGTGTTATATAATAAATTCTATGATAAGGAAATGTACCTTGATAAAGATGTTGGAAATTTATTCGACCAATTTAATGAGGTTATTAGAGTTATTAATGGGACTGGATAAGATATAAAGGATTCAAATATTATAAATAAAATATATTCATATTTTCCACCTCTCTAAATCCCAAATGTATCAACTCTTAAATAAATCAATTTCATTGAATTATCTATAGATGATCTATAAAACTACTTAGTTCCTTATAAAATGTGTGTATAGTTATAAGGAAAATAAAATAAAATAAATAATAAAATAAATTTTAAATCTATTTTTAAACATGACATCTCTATAGGGGGAGAATACAAAGATAGGGTAACGGATGAATTTGTCTCTCTCTTGGTAAGAAAATTCATGAGGGGAAAGTATATATTCAAAGGCATGATACCCCTAACATTCATTTTATAAGGTAAAGATAATCACATTATATAAATATGTGCAAGGATATTTTACAATGAATGTATTTATGAAAAAATCATATATAATCCATGAGGGGTATTTCCCCCTAAATGGGAATTTAAATGAATAAATTTAACCATAAAGAAATTTTAGAGTAAGATCATTGTGAGAAAAGAAGAAGATGACATTGAATATTATTAGAGAGATGTTGAAACATTATTTTATTTAGATATTGAAGATTATATTATGGTCATTGTTGAAAATTATGAATATTAATGGGAATAAGTCAATGGACCCAAAGTTGTTGTTGATATCAAAGTGTAACTTGAAGCGGCTCTTGAGGAGTTTGATATAAAAAAAATAAAAAAAACAAATTATTGGATATTTATAGAAAGAATATTACAAATATGTGGAATATATTGAAACTAATTTTTTTATCTTAAATAAGAGTTATGGAATAAATTATCTAATAAATAAATCTCATGAGATGCTATGGAATTAAAATTAATAATTAAATAATAGGTTGATGATACTTATGTCCATTAAGATAGTTTAAAGGTGAGAGTTAATATGGTTGAATCTCTTAAATAATAGTCCATTACCTAGAGGGGGAAATTTAAAGTTGATACAAAATCTAGTGAATGAAAGAATAAATTTATATTTGGATTTTTCTTAGTTGAAGAATTTTTTTTAAGATCCAAACAAGGTTCATGTGGTTTTTAGAAAATTCTTAATGACTAAAGGTCAAGATACATGGGATAAGGTGAAATTTTCTCGGATACTGAGTTATCCAATGTATTAATATTGATAACATCAAAAAAATGGAATTTTAAGGTTGATTATATCATCCCCAACATTAAGATTTCAATAGAAAATGAAATGAAAAATTAGAATATTTGAAAAAAAAGAGTTAAAAATAGGTCCTAATTACTGATATCTAATCAACAACCTATAAGAAATTATAGTATAATAAATGAAAGGATGAATGAAAGTGAGAAAAAACATCTACTTATATTGTTCTGATTTTGTGGCTATCTTGGTAGAATCATGTCCTATTGTGAATAAGTGATTATATATTGGAAATTAAAATATTTTTTAAGTCAAAAAAAAGAATTAAATCATATCCTTAATTCCATAGAATAAATTATTTCAATGGATATTGTTTCTATTATTCTAACTTTGGCTATAAATATTTTTTTTTGAAAAATAAAGAGTGATAATTGTCACTATGATGGTTAAATACAAATGAATGTTAAACAACTTTAAAAGATTGTATTAAAAAATAGATAATCTCTATTGTGAAAAATATTATGATTTCACCACTTATACTAAATAGAAAAAAGATATTCCATTATATGAATTAACTCGAACATGCATATCATAAGTGTGGATAAAAAGGTATTCTTTCTAAATTCAATCTCAAATCCACCAAGAATATCAGTACCTTGATCTTACATAGTGGGTTTTTATCCTAAATGATTTGAAAGATGAGCCTTCTAAAGACTATGAAGGAAAAATAAAATGGCATAATTTTATTTGGAAACAATATATACCTAAATATTAAAGGGATTGGTAAGACATATCATGTAGGTGATGAGCTGAATTATATTTAAGTGATCTAGTTGGATGGGATATGAAACTACATATTGAGTGTGAGGTAACTCTTTAACTCTAGTCTTGAGGTTAAAATTAATAAAAAAATTGAATTTTCTCAAAAGAAAAGAAGGGAACTCTCTTATGAGAGGAAAGAGTACAAATATGAATCTATACCATGTGGACAGTCATAAAAATACATTTATTATTATAGTGGGAGAGGAAAAAATATTTTTGGCATCAAAGGTTAGTTCATAATAAAAAACATCATGGGGAACTTATCAAAGATAAAGCTGGTAATGTACATTGATAATCTAAAGTGATATCATTAAAATACCTATGATTCTTGAGTTCAAGGGAAGCAGGGTGTAACCCTTATTTATATAATAAGTGGGCATGCTATTTACTCGATCAAGTGAACACCAATGTTCATGACCCAATGAATATATCATGTATACATTGAGAAATATATTTGCTTCTATTTATTGATGATTATAATATAACTTCATGTTTTTTGTTCATACAAATCAAGGGAGAGGTGTTGGATTGTATAAATATGTACTAAAGGATAGTAGAGAATGAACCTGGTATTTATAATGGAATCTTTGATGGATTTCCCACCCATAACATTTTGTGTTAATC
This sequence comes from Viscum album, assembly GCA_963277665.1. NCBI lineage: Eukaryota > Viridiplantae > Streptophyta > Magnoliopsida > Santalales > Viscaceae > Viscum > Viscum album. The sequence continues at coordinate 371,836,386 of OY728163.1, read as the reverse complement.
CATATTTATTTTATAGAGGTAGGTTGTCACTATGACTTTACCATAAAAACATTGGAATGCATGTTGGTCAAGAATATGGGAGGTTAGGATCACATAATCCTTTTTTAGGGGGGTTATATTTCTTATAGCATGACACTATTAGTTAGCCACATAGAAATGATTGGTAATTAAACTAAACTAATGGAGAAATGTTTGACTGTATCATAGTTTATCCACCTTTATCTTTAGGGGTGGTTATTTATTCTATGGTTTAAGAAAATAATACAGGGCACTCTAGAATTTATCATCATATAGGGGTACAAAATGTGTTGTTGATTTTTAGATAAAGTTTATAAAATGACTTCCTATATATCTCTATAGAGGAAATCAGAACCCATATAGTTTGGTTTCTATTAATGGGACACATCATACCTTTTAAGGTTGTGTGAAAATGACCATTATGGTTCCTTTTAATGTTTTTCATCCATGAACAATTTCTAGAAGTTTATAATCTTACATAGTTTAATACTATGTGAAATATACTGAGAAAATGATGGTGTGAGTCTTTCACAAGAGAGACCATTTCTGGTTTCCATTAATGATAATAAGGCCTAATGTGGTGGGTTAGGGTATGAATTTTTCTAAAACATGGACTAACAAAATGATATTTGATTTCACAAGGAATATGGATTGGTGATATGAGATATATTATATAATGATATTGGGCTTGAAACATTAATAGTTTTCTTATGTATCCTTCCACAATAGGATTAAAATCCCATTATGTTCAAGAATTCATAGTTTAAGTTCATGTATTAGGACCGGGACCACATAGTTTAACATCATACAATAAGGGTGTTGCTATGTAGTTTCCTTTAATGAAACTAGGATGATAGTTGGATCTTACACCTAGATTTAGGGGGGGCATAATGTTTCCGTGGATGATTTACTAAAATCAATATAAAGAACATTAATGAGAATAGTGTTGGGTCTTATTCCTAAAGGGAATCCCATTATCTTATATTATCACCTATAGGTGAAAAGTGAACGATTAATAGTTGCATGTGGTATATGGGTATATGTGTGATGGGTGGGGAAATTGGGGCTTACACCTATTCAAAGGTACTATTATCTACTGGATTATTTATTGAAGTGATGTTATTTCTTGAGGTAACCCAATATAGTGATTGGGTTAGGAAATATGGGAAACCTGATCCATGGGTAAATGTTTAGGTTTCCTTACAATAGTATTTATCATGATCAAAGGGATATATAAATTTAATAACCCCATGGTTCCAACCTTTCTATGTATACTATTCCTGTAAACCCCTTTATCAAGGGAATGCATGATCAAATGGAGGAGATCTAGGATGGTTGATGGGTTGATCATGTGTGTCTAGTGATTTTGGAGAAGTTCATGATGGATTTTCACCCAGGTATAAGAACTAAAATAATGTGGGGTCTTCTATGATTCAAGGTTTAATAGGAGACCCTAGCATAGGATTTTAATATTAGTTCACCCATATATGGATCTAGATAAATGGGTTTGTTCTATTGAGGGACTGGATATGGGTATTTCTTGAAATGGATTTGAGAAAAAATGTTCTCCCAAATAAAGTATTAAATAAGTGTTTTCCTGTTATTGGGAAGGTAAAGTGGGGTTTTCCTATTAAGGGCTTGGATTGGTGTTTTCCCAGGTATGGTGTTGGGAAAATTGGTTCTCCCTAACAAGTTCTTTGATGAGTGTTTATTCATGTATGGGTCACATCAAAGGGGTTCACCCTAATGAGGGTTGGGAAAAAGGCTCACCCAATTTGGGAATCAGTGAGGAGGATCATCTTAATCCAATCTATGTGAATTATTCTCCCTTTTTTGAGCTAGGGTGAAGTAGTTCACACTAGTAAGAGGTTCCCCCATGGAATTTAGGAAAATATCACCTTAGTGTTATAACTATCAAGGGAGATAAAGTGATGATACTCTAGTATTGGTATCATTACAGTTCCATCTCCCTAGTGTTGAATAATTCAAGTAAAAGTTATATTTCTCGAATATTTGGTTCTTTAAATGGCCTAGTTTTCCCTATATTTGGTTAATTCTCTTAGTTTTTAGGATTTACAAGATACCTGAATCGGGTCTTAGAGACCTAGTCAAATGATTCTCTTGGTGTCTCTTTAATTTCCTAAAAGGGTACAAAAATGATAGTTTAGGGGGTTATTTATAAGAAAAATTATGTGATGTTGTTGCATGATAGTTGAGTGCATAGGTATGGTCATTATTGTTAACTTGATCAAACAATGTGGGTTCACCAATCCACTAGCATGAAGAGGTAATTAGTTGTGAATCATGGATGCTATACACAAGTCATTGGATAAATGAATAAATATAGATATTGGATGGGGGCCTATGCATAAGATGAGGGGTATGGGTTAAATGAATTGGGTTTGTAACCAATACCTATGTGAATTGATGGAATTTTTTATAGGATCCCTTACCTTCATAACTTCAATGATTTATTCCAAAAAATGAGTTCCAACATATAACATTCCATGAAATTGGATCTGATCGGTACAAAGATGATAAATTTATGAGGTTAAAGTGATCATTACACTAAAAACTAGATGAAACTATGTGTTGGTATCAGTGCGCTATGTGGTCACTCGATCCTAGGTGGATAAGGTGACTTACAATAGAAATAGTTTGGGACCATCTCATTTCGATACACCTTTGATATTTGATCAAATCCTTGAAAGTAGATTCTTTCTTTTTTCTTAATTTGTTCAAGATTGTTTAAGTAAATAACATAATTAAACTCTCTCCATGTCCTTAGCTCTTCACTTACACTTGAGTGACTATGTCTGGGAAGAGAGGCTGAGCGAATCTACGCAAGCATGTTCACTTGAGTGAAGCTGATGCTTAGGCCTGGGAAATTCTTAGTAGACATAGGCCAAGAAATTTTATTCAATAACTTTCATTTGGGGTTCATCAGGATTTATTAGTTTCCAAAATATAATTTGATTATCTTGTCATTTTTTTATTACAATGATAATTGTCATTTAATTTTAGGAACACAATTTTAAGTTCCTCTACTATTGTTTTGGATATTGATATCATGGCTTGTGTTGGGTTATTTAATCGTGATGTTAAACACATATATGCTAGAAAGTATAGGGTTCACATGTATTGTCTAGAACAATTCATTTGAAAACATCATTGGGATAATCTAGTATCTGGTTTTCTACCACTCTATAGTCATGTCTTGCTGACAAATGTGAATTTTTTATGACTTAATAACAACCTTCCAAATTTATGATCCTTAATGCACTCCCATTTGAATAATTCCAATATATCATCAATAGGTGTGTTCATTGATGAGGGGGAGGTTGTTTCAACAACCATTATAAACTATTCCACGGTCACTCCTAACTGTCAAAACTATCCTTTAGAACTTAAAACCCGCTACTAATATAAATTTTATGCCTATAGGATTTTGACCAGCTAAGAGGTTGGGTAGTGGATTGGGATTTCCACCCCGAAGGTGGTGTAAATATTTAGTGTACATGGTTTTTTTAGGTGTGTTAAACTTGTGTTGAATTATATAAGTAACTAAAATCAGTAGCAATTTATGAGTCCATTTAGATTTCACGAAATTATTTTTACAATAATTTTGATCTTCTTATTAATATTTTTATCCACTTGATTCCATAGACTAACACCTTCAATTTGGTTCAAAGAAAAGTGGGGATTAGTTTATGGGATGTATAAAAGATTTTTGGAGTTCCAGTTATCAGGGATATGTATGATGAATTTTTTTCTACAAATATATATAGGGGAACTATCAATAAAATCCAACATATGTTAAAGAATTACTAAGGGTATAAACACACCTCATATGGAAATATACTCACCCAAAAACATGTATTAGTTTTAAATAATGAAGGAAAAGTTTATTGATTCCTCATGGAGATGTTCCAACTTAAAAGCATCTAACCAGATTTCCTTTAATGTATAAGTGGGGAGGTATGGGTATGTACTAGACCAAGCTATACTGGGGCTATTACAAGTGGGGATATGAGATCAATCCTTTCATTCCTCCTCAAACTTGTTTGGATGGATTTATTACACTATAGATCAATGGTTATTTGGTCAATTTCCATAATTCTCACATGCGATGTGTCCCAAGAAATTCATTATGGCTACTCAATTGGTTGAAGGATTCCCCATAGGGTTAGTGGTGTTGGTTTTTTAAATGATACATTAGTGCCTCTTCCATGCCTATAAATTCAAGGAACCATTTAAAATTATGAGTACAATCCAAGTGATACAGGGAAAGATAAACATGCATTCCAATGCATATAAGATCTTTGGTGATGTACATATTCAAATGTCTAGGTTCATGCTATTTATCCAAGCTATTTATGGTATTTGGCCATTAGCATTGAGAATATATATTCCCTCAAACTTTTGATCTTATACTCAAAATAAAAATTCTTTCTATATAGATATCCTCTTATGGAAACAATCATTAATGATGAAAACTGTAGGGAATGTGATCAAAAAAGATATATGTCCAAGATTCTATTTTATTATCCTAGATCAATTGTAACTTCATCTGTAAATATTACACATTGTATAAGTTTTCTATAGAATTTCACTATATTTAGAATCAAATGGTGTCACTATTAGTATACAATTGTTTAGAACAATATTTTATGGTGGAAAGGAAGTTGTTAATGTTGGACCAAGATAATACTTGAGTGGAGTTCAAACTCCCTCCAATTATTGTTACTACTAGTACGATTTTTGGATATACTCAGTCTTGGATATCCTCTTATTTAGATGGGATATTATCCACTAATGACCCTCTGGTCATGACCACCATATTTTAAGAGCTGAAAGAGATCCACTTATAAATTTCACAATAGAGATATTAGTAAGGAGGCACTCAGTACATCTGATCAATTCCAACCAAAAAACTCCCAAAAACCCAAAGAAAAATAATAATTGTGTTAAGAGTCAAGATTGGAATGGTCAAGTCAATGGACATGGGGTAGTTATCCAATTAGAGAGGATGAAATAATTAGGAAACAACCAATGATGAAAGAAAATGAATCCTCTTCTATAACTAAATAAGCATCAACCAATTCCCTTACGGGCTACTTATATCAAGATACAATTCATATTTGTGTAGGGATACAGCTATCCTAAGAAGTTCTAACCTTATGGGATACTCTTTAGTGTGAAATTTTCATTCTTAAGATAGATAAATTTAAATAACCTTTGAGTTTCAAATTGAATAGCCACTAGAATGATACTGGAAACTATGAAAAATAGTAGGAAATAATAATATATTCCAAAAACCTTATAGTTTCCATTACAAGGTAGGTTCAATAGATAAGGGATTGAGGCATCACCAAAGGGGTGACTAACAAAACCCATGATGGGGAGGGAAATGACTTTTTCAACACCGAATATGTGCACTAAATCTATTAATTTTAATAAAATTATTGAAATTTGGGTCTCTTATAATAATGTTCCATGTCATTTCTTTCAGAAAGATGAATTAGTGAAAGAGTCAGTATCTCCCTTGTACACTTCATGGGTCACCCTCATGGGCAGTGATGCAGAGGGTTCCATTCATAATATAGAAGGGGATTTAGCCCCCCAACTAGTGGGTGACGTAAAAATTTAAAGAGGGAGGGTCCATGCCCTTTCCATCTGTCCACTCCAACCCATCAAGTGGTGAATGTCCAACTCATCACTGTCTAAAATAAAATTATGGTGGATGGAAATTATTTTGGTAAATATCATCCTTCCTCACATAAATGGTGATTCCCTATAGTATATTTTCTTATCCTACCTAGAATGTGAGCATGTTCAGATACTAACTCTAGGGTCTTTGACTATAGGGTCCTATACTCAAAGAAATATCCTGATAATGTGGGTTTTAGTGATAGTAAATAGGATATCTTGGGTATAATTACATCATTTACTAATAAAGGGTTGTATCTATATCAGAGGAGATGTTGGTAGGGGTTACTTCTACCAATCATGTCAATGAAATAATGGATGGTTTAGGGGTAATCATTTAAAATAATCATTGATCTGTGTATCACCCTCTCTAATATCATATTTTGAAATATATTTCATAATGATTTCTAAAGATGATATTTCTGTGGAAGATATATTTGTTAATATGGATGCTTATTTTTTTGTAAATGATCTTAGGGAATTGGATAAGGAAATGGAAGGTCATAAGACTTTCAATTCAATACCCCTATATAATGTATAAATTTTAATTTTCAAATCACCTGATTCTATATGAAGAGAACATTGTTGAATTCATCTATCAATGAGATACTAGAACCCCATCCATCTGGATGAAGTGTGGCCTCCTTGAGAACCATGGAGAGAGGGATCTAATGATATTTGAGGGGACCCACATCATTAAGATGTTTTTACCTCACATAATAAGAATGATTTCATTATGTTGTGATGTTTAGATGCTAATGTTGTATGAAACGTTAATACACCTATAGAGGGAGAAGTTCCAGAGGCCCTACCATTTAAAATAGTAGCAATTGAGGTAGTCCAAACTCCATGAGTGGATAAGTACCTTCTACAACCATGGATTGAATTTTATTATTTTGGTTATTAATGGGTATATCCTCCATTTACAATTGTAGTGGAATTGGCTTGAGAAATAGAGATTTTGGAATAATCTTTTATCTCGATATCTCATCCACTAGATCATATGGAGAGAAATATGGATTTAGGACTTGTAAACTCAAATGATGGTATACCAGAATCTTATATGGGTGAGTTAGCCCTATAATATATTTCAATTTCCAAAAGTGATCCAAAGTATAACCCAAAATCCATCAATTAAAAACAAAACTCTCAAAAATATATCTAGAGGGATATATAGTGGCTTGTCACATAGACTCCCTTAGAGGGTTTCCATTTTAAACTATACAAACTTCATCACTTTTTTATAATATTGGGAAATACCTTTTTTGACTACCTTGTGATCTATTATACCCTAAAGTAAATAATTTAGAGACAATAATAGGACCAAGAATCACAAAAACTTATTTCCAAGTAAAATCTAATAATTAAATATTATTATCTTAGAAATACAGTTCTCCAAGAAGAATCTCATTTTACAGAAGTAACAATAGAATAAGGACACTTGACCAATGAGGTAGATATTCAAGTAGAATGCATGTGGAGAGAACTAATTGATACTAATGAAAATCTAGAAGACCATTAATTATTATTCAAAGAGGCTAATGTTGAGAAGATGAATGATATAGTTGAGGTATAGAAACCTCAATTAACTAAAGAATCAAAGGCCATGAAGCTTACTGAGCTTCAACACTATATTGATAAAGATAAAAAAATTATTAATGAATTTCAATTTATATGGAGAGAATTTAGTAACTCTACAATTTATGGAGAGAGAATCAAATCCCGTGTATATTACTTCCCTTACCATTGAATCATCAATAAAATAAATTTGCATTTTTTATCTTCATTTTCACTACCCTACCTTTTGTTTTCATGTGTGATAGTCCACCAATTTTGATCATGCTTCCCTAGATTAATATAATAAAACCAAGAGTTAGAGTTTGTTGGGGCCAAGATTTTTTTGAGGTGTTTTTGTGTTAAGAAGTTTTTTTGTGATTGGAGAAGTATTTTTTAAATTTTTTTCTTTTTTTTCAAAATAAATCAATTAACATTGATTAGAACATAAATCACATAAAATTTTTGAGTTATAAAAGTGACCAGATGGAGTCCAACAGATAGAGATCAATGGATCAATTGCAACGGATGAATTTCATCGGTTTGATGTTATTAGATAAAGTATGGAACTGAATGTTTCTGAAAAAAATCCCAAATGTTCAATCAAAAAGATATGTTCAGTATATTAAATCATATAATGCTTTAATTTTCCTCAATATATCAAATATCCTAAAGATTTTCATAATTCTTATTGATTTTATAGAGAGGCTTAATTTTGTCAAAAATAATTCTACCAAATTGATGTTGTTGGTCAAATTTGTGGTTTTCCAAAGTTCAACACATAATGAAGTTTCAAATTTCAATGAATAAATGTTATAAAGATATTGTGTTACAACTGGATGAAGTTTCATCAGACAGACATTTATGAAGTCTGTCAATCAAATAATGTTTGAAGAATTATTGAATGGTGATCTTAGGAGAATGTCTTGTGATAGAGGTCATTAGATATAATTTTAAAAAATCATCCAATAGAGTCCACTAGTAAAACAATGTTTATATGTTCTTTGGATAGAAGTTTGTGAAAGTTTTCATCGAAAGATGAAACTAAAATTCATCAGATCAAGTTCATCAGATGAAACATTTACAAAGTCATCAGACATAATAATGTTATCTTATATATAATTTTTATTGGTGAGACTTGTAAAAATCTTGATATGTAAGATGAATGTGTTACGGGATGATTATATGGGAGTCTCTAATTCATCAAATAGAATTCCCCATGTGAAGTTCATCGAATATAGGATCCAAGTAAAGGTAATGGTTGAAGGTTTATGAAGAAATTCATCTTATTAAGGAATATTCATGTGAAATATTTTAAGATGTTCCTATAAATTTGTGACGGAACACTAGATGAAGCTTCAATGAATAAAGGAGGTTTCATGAAGTTATAAAAGATAAAAGATTCAATAATATTGGAAAAGTACTAGTTCATCCATTAAGTATGATGATGTTGTGTTGGATGGTTAATGTATCAAAATCAAAATGGAAATATCATGTTTCTTGAACATTTTTAAGGGTGTTTAAAGATGATTTTTATCACTAAGATATAAGGAATGGTCTTGAATTTATTTATGTGTATAGGTAGTAAAGCATTAAATGTTTTTGAGAAGTATTCCTGAATTATGAGAGGAAATTTTTGAATTTGAATTTTAAAAAATACACACTTTCTCCTGGAGTTTTGAAGTGTGGGAACCTGTATAAAGTGTTAAAGGCTTCATATAAAGTAACACTATTGATATTAAAAAAAGATAATTAGTGCTAGAATATTTTTATTGAATGTTTCCAAACAAGGAATCTCTTGGTTTATATAGATATACCAACTATAATTTATTATTAGTTGGCATTGAAAGAACAATATGTAGAGATGTTATCAGATAAATAGGGTGTTAGTTAGTATCAGATGAATGGTGTGAAGAGGTAATTAGACGAACAGGCTAAAGAAGTGATTAGAATAATAGAGAATCAGACTGAGTTTCATCAGATTGAGGGTACTAGACAATAAAGTGATTAGATAGATAGTTTTATACATAAGTTGAATAATAAGTTCTCACTTGATATTGTGAAATACAGTGAAGAGGAATAAGAAATACTTGAAATAAAGGTATGTGTGAATTATGTTCAAGTAAAATAGTGAAAACTTGTCAAATCCTGTTGGTGATAGTTCCTTATTGTTGTCATAAAACATTGTTATATATTTTGTATGTGCTAGGAGCACATAAACTATCAATTGACTTTAGTAATACTCTTATTGAGTGGTAAACCATGTAAATACTTGTGTTCTGATGGTTTTTCTTAGTTGATTGTTTTCTAGTACACTATTTTATCACTAACTTTAGGTGAAGGTTATTTATAAATTAAGAAAACATTAAAAAGGATATCACTGATTCTCCCCCTCCCCCTCTGAGTGATCATATCGATCCTAATTATCCCTTTATATCAGAGTAAATGTTTCCTTTTTAGACATTCTTATGAAGTTTGAAGAAGAGGAATGTTTCCATGAATGTTCATAATTCTATCAATAGTAAGGGTACTCTAATCATTGATGGGAATAATATCATTTAAGGAAGTATATAATGTTACCTTATCTTATATCCATTGACTATGAAGTTCTTGAAATAACTATGGATGGTTTCCCTCCACCCGATGAGGGTATTCCCTTAATATCTAAGGATAAGAAAAATTTCAAAAATTATAGGAGATATAGTAATTCTATACTTTCCTCACTCTCTGAAATTTAATTTTTGTGAGTTAAGGGTATTGAAGGAAAAAAGGCATCTAGGACAAGTTAAATTTCATTTATAAAGGAAATACGAAAGTGAAGAAAGAAAAGTGATAGATTTGGAGATTCAAGTATATAGATGTTAAAATGGTGAATGATGAGTCTATTAGTGAAATCTTTATAATAGTTAATGACATTTTAAGCACTGTAATATGTTTTAGTGATAATTTAGGTGATTAAACTATTGTTGAAAATATTATAAGAATTATTTTAGAAAATTTGGATGATAAGGTATCATATTTAGATGATAGATATCCTAAAAAATAACTTTGTATGATATGTATATTATTATCATCATAAATAAAATGTGAAGATAAAAGTATATAAATCATAAAGAAAAGATAAATCCATAAATTTCCTTCAAATCTACCAAGAAAAGAAAATCAAATAAAGTACTCAAGGAAGAAGTCTGTGAAACTAATATCAAATATGAGTAATGTAAAAAATTTGATGAATCTATGGATTTTTTATCTAAAATTTTGAATATAAGTACAGGGAAGTATAATGGTATGTTACCAATGAACAACTATAGATGTATAGCCATTGGAAATATTTCTTCAAATTTTCCAACAATGAAAGAAGATAAAGATAGTCATAAAGTGGATATGAAGTTAAGAATATCTCAAAAGAAGAATTCAAAAAAATAAAATTCCTTTTAAAAAATAAATTTTTATAAGTTCTCTAAAAATAAAAATAGAAACATCTTGTCTAAATGTTTAGAAGTTGATGATAGTGAATTTGAAGCTAAAAAATCTAGTGATGATGCTGCTGAAAAATTTTTATTAAACAAGTGATTTATGAAAGGTTCACTAGTGATAAATGAATTAGCTATAAATAATAATAGGATAATTATATTGATTTTATACTTAAAATATAACTGAAATAATGTCTTGTAAATATTTTCAGACTTGAAAAGGAATCCTAGTAGTTGAATAAATAAGATATTACTCCAAACAGTCAAGAATATTTTCTTGAATAAAAATCCATGATGGTAAAATAGATTGATTATATAATATATTACTTGATAAATAGAAAACCCACAAAATCAACCTTAAATAAAATATGAAGATGAAGTATAATTAATTTGATCATGTTCAATAAAATATTGATGAAGACTAGTGAAAAATTAAAAAAACTTTATAAACATGGTTTTATAAGTTGGTGAAAGTTCAAAGAAATTTAAACTTTGTAAGGATATAAAAAATTCATCCTTAGAGTTTTACAATAATTTTGAATATTTTTTGAATAAAAATCAAGTTAATAGGATTATTATGTATGTGGAAAAAACAAGTAGAGTTGAAAAACCAGAAATTTTTAAGGTTTCAAAGTATGAACCAAAATCTGAAACAACTGTTAATTTTATAAATGATGAAATGAAATATAAGATAAATAAGAATATTTAAAAGTCTATCAAAACTTTGGTGCACAAAAAAGTTACATTATGTATAGTTAGAAAGATATTGGAAAGTTGGTATAAAAATTATGAATAACATATAATTTATAGAGAAATATATTTTTTTTATGTTTACTACTGGTATTATTGACGATTTTGGCATATGATGAATATCTATTGGTTTAATCGTCAACACTAAAATTAATCAAGGAGTAATTGGATGTTGAGTTTAAGGGTGAGTCAACCCACCCAAAAAAATACAACCTTAGAAAGTCATCTTGAAGATTGAAAAAAAGATTCCAACCCTTTGAAATTATTTTTGAATGGTGTGATTATCCATGAAATCTTACTTAAGGATGTCTTGTTATGTTACCATCACAATAAATTTTATATAAAAAATTTAAAAATTCACATTTTAATGAATAAAAAGGAAATGATAAGTCCTTAGTTGTTGAAATTTCTCCCCAAGTTACTAAAGGATAATGACCTTGGATATTTGATAGTGGGTGTTATTCACATATGATCATAGATTTGATGTTTTTAAAGAATGAAAATGATTATAAGTAAGGAATAATTAATTTTGGAAATTATGAGTAACTTATAATTAAAGTCATTTTATCTAATTTCATTAGAGAGGAAAAGTTAAAATCTAAAAAGTACCTAATTTTTTGATGGACTGAAACAATAAAAATTTAAGTGTTTCATAACTCTATGGTAAAGGAAATGAAGTTTTCTTAATAAATGGTTTTGTTATTAAATGACATGAAAATGGAAATGTTTTTACAAGATGAAAATTAACTGAGGGAAACATGTTTCAAGTTTATAATGTGTAGATTTCATGTAATCAGAACATTGTGGAAGAAAATCAACTATGGGATAAGAGTTTGGGTTATATATGTCAATAGAATATGGAAAATCTGAAGAAGAAAAAAGATAAATAATTCATGATATTCATAAAATTAAAAAAAATGGTATTGTTCTATATACCAGAATGGGAAGATTATAAATTCAGTTCATAGGAACGTTGAGAAACATCCAACTCGACCCCTATAGCTTATACATTTTTATTTGTATAGGCCCGTGAATAAGGAACCAAAAAATAAATATAATTTATTTATTTAATTTATTGATAATTTTACTTGAAATACATTTTTTACTTTTTTTAAAACAAATGTGCGAGGCTCTTAAGATATTTATGTGTTTTATGATAAGTGTTGAAAAAGGAATTTGGTTATTCAGTGAATAAGATTCAAACTGAAAATGGTGATGAGTATAAAAATGGGAATTTCAGATACTAGCTTGAAAAGTATAGAATATATTATAATAATATTTCACCAAGCACACTATAATAGAAAATTATTTCTAAAATAGGAAATATAATTTTGGTTGAGATGTCATTAACGATGTTGATTGAACATAAAACTTCTTGAATCTTTTATAGGAAAGTTATTGGAACAATAGTTTATATTAAGAATCAATGTTTATATGGGTCTAACTTTGATATGAATTATTATGAGATGTGTTATAAATAAACCCCTATTTTTTAAATACCTAAGGGTATTTGGAATTTTTTTCATTATAAAGGTTAAAGATGAGAATCTTGGGAAGTTTAATCAAATACATGTTGATGGTATCTTTCTTGGATACCCTATTAATGGTAGATAATACATGTTCTATACTATATAAACATGAAATATTTTTAACTATATAGATGTAAAAGTTAGAGAACATGCTGATAATAATGTTTCACAGTCATTTGAAGATATGAATGAAAGTGAAGACAAAATGGATACAATTAAATAACATAATCAAGTTCTTGATAGAAGTGGTAATATTGAAGTTGTTCATCATGAATGTTCTTACTCAACTATCTAAAGTGACGAGGGGAAATTATATTCAGATCATCTTAGGATGAGGTATAAATTAGAGTTCCAAAATATCATTGGTGATAAAGGGATATAGGTTCAAACCATAAGAACATTGAGGTTAGTTATACATACTTCTTTGTATTCATAGTTTGAGCAAATAGATATTGAAGAAGCTTTAGAGAATCAAGAGTGGATTGAATCCATGAATGAAGAGTTTTATTAGCCAGAGAATAATAATACATTAGAACTTATACCCAAACCAAATAATAATAATTTGATTGACATAAAATGGGTTTTCAGAAACAATTTGAATGAAAAAAGGTAAATTAAGAAATAAGGCATGAATGGTTTGTAAATGCTTCTCTAAAATTTAAGGCATTGATTATGATGAGAATTTTTCTCTAATATTAGGGCTTGAAACTATCAGAATATTTCTTTCCATCATTGTAATATGAAGATATAGTATATTATAGATGGATCTTAAATCATATTTTCTTAATGAAGATCCAGATGAAGAATTTCATATTGAACAATAATATTTCTTCTTGTTTGGTAAAGATGAATGTTTTGTGGACAAGTTAAAGATGTATTTTTATGGGTTGAAGAAATCCCTGAGATTTTGGTATTCTAAATTGTGAAATTTATTATGGAAGTTCAATTTAATGAAATCAATAGTTGATAGTAACCTCTACATAAAATAAAATCATTAGGTTTCTCTTATTGGGATTGTTTATGTTTATGAAATTATATTTGTTGGTAATGATGAAGTAATGTGTCAAAAGTTTGTATATGAGATGGAAAAGTTATTTGAAATTTCAATTCTATAAAAAATGAAATATTTTCTTTTCTTACAAATATATCAAAATAATAAATACATTTTTCTATCTCAAGGCATCTATGCTAAGGAACTTCTGAAAATGTTTGTCATGTAAGATTCAAAGCCTATTTCAAAACCAAAGTGGGAAAAAAGTTTTCAAAAGATAGGAAAGTAAAGGAGGTTGATCATAAATATTTTAGAAAGTTTGTTGAATGTTTTTTATATCTAATTTCATTAAGGACATATATTTTGTATACTATTACATTGTATGATAGGTATTAAAGTTCACCAAAGTGATCTCATCTTATGACAGAAAAATTAATTCATATATATATCAAAGGAATAATTTATTTTGAAATAAAATATTACATATTAGGAAATATTGATATATTTGGTTATATAGATTATGATTTTGTAGGTTTTGTTGATGATAGAATATCCACGTATGATAGAGTTTTCTTTATGTGAGAGAGATGTGTGATGTTTCATATATAGAAGGAGAATTCAAAAACATTCAGCATGTTAATGTGGATAAAGATATAGTTGAAATATTTGTTAGTTGATGTAAAGATTCCCCTTCTATTTGTTTGTGATCATCAATGTGATATTAATACTATTAATAATCCAATGCAACATTCTCATTCAAATAAAATTGATATAAAATATCACTTCATTAAAGATAATGTGGAAGGAAATGAACTAAGGTTTGAGTTTATTCCAATAGTATAGAAAGTTTTTGATATATTTATTAAACAAATTCCTAAGGAATAATTTCAGAAGATGTGGTTGATCATGGGTGTAACACTTCACTATTTTAAAGGATAAGGTATGAAATAACCATCACATATCTCATATTATCATTGGATATTATTTTAAAAGGGTGATATAAGATATAACACAAATCTATCTATTGAAACATGCTTTACTTTTTATGGAAGGTAATGTATTTATAGGGAGTTTTTAAAAGTGGTAATATGTGATTTTAGTATGTGTGAATAGTTTTAATAGTTTTTTTAAGTGAATAAAATATATTTTTTATAGATTGATTCTTTTCTTTGTTATGAAGAAGTAGTGGGAATGGTAGTAGTTTTAATGTTCTTTATAAAATTTTCTTAAATAACTTTCTAAAGACAAAGTGTTATTTTTGTTCAATGATTCGTTTTTCCCATATTTATTTGAATCATGTAGGCTTATAATTTTTGTATATTAATTAATTTCATTACTTTTAAGGTTTCATTTATTTTGGAAATAAATTCAAAATGTAGAGATTGTTGGGACCAAGATTTTTTGAGGTGTTTCCGTGTTAAGAAGAATTGGGCTAGTATTAGAAAAGGATTGCTTAAAGATTTATCCTTTTTATTGAATTTAAATCACTTAACAATGTTTATAACATAAAACACTTAACATTATTTAGTTATGAAAGTGATTGGATGGAGTACAAAGAATTAAGGTTAACATACCAGGTACAACGAATGAAGTCCATCAATTTCATGTCATCGGATGGAGTATGACACTAAATGGTTTTCCAATAATTATCACATGTTCTATCATACATAGATGTTAAGTAATGTAAATCATGAGATTCTATTTTTTTCCTTGATGTATCAAATATCATGAAGAGTTTCGTGATTCTTGATGAGTTTGTGGAGAGGATAAAGTTACACAAACATAAGTATACCAAACTGACGTTATTATTCAAAGGTCCAGCTATGAAAAGTTCAACACATAAGGAAGTTTCATGTTTCAAAGTTATTATTTTATAAAGTTATAGTGACTTGACTATATCAAGTATCATTTGATATAAATTTATGAAGTATTTCAATCAGAAGAGGTTTGAAGAAGCATTGAATAGTGGTCTTTTGAAAAAGTCACAAATGAAGGTCATCAGATAGATTATTAAAAATATATCCAACATAGTCCACCAGTCTGATCGTGGTTATAAGTTCTTTGGACAAAAGTTTGTATGATGGTTTAATTAATAGGAAAACTCAAATTTATCTGATTGAGTTCACCAGATGAACCTTTTACAAAGGCATCAGATAGAAATTTTTTTCTTTATGTATGAAGTTTATCAGAAGGACTTGTAAAAAGTTTGAGATGCAAAGTGAAGGTATTACAGGATGATTAGAAAGGAGTCTCCAAGTCATTGGATAAAAGTATTCATAAGAAGTTCATTTGATAGAGGTTTCTAAGGGAATTCAATGTTTAACTTTTTTTGAAGAAATTCATCAAATAAAGGAATTGTATTGTGAAATATTTTTAAATGTTCCTATAAATTTGTGGAGTAAAACTGGAAGGAGTTTCCCCATATGAAGAAGGTTCTACGAATTTTTAACAGATGAATGATTAGAAGATATTTAATAATTATTCATAAACCCATTAAGTATGATGATTTTGTGATGAATGATAAATCTTTCAACAATTATGAAGGAAGGATTGTAATTATATCAATGCTTTAAGCGAGTTTTAAGATGAATGTTTTCACCAAGATATAAGGAAAGTTCTTAAATTTTAGGTGGTGTGAAGGTGTCTAAGCTTTTAATGTTTTGACTAGGATTCCCAAATTATGAGTTGGAAAATTGAATTTTTAATTTTTATAAGTATATGCTTTTTACTGGAGTTTTATAAGATGGGTTCCTATATAAAGGGGTTAAGGAATCTTATGAATTAACACTATTGTTATGCACAAAATAATGGCACATGTTTCCAACCACAAAATCTACTATCTCGGGAATAGATACAGATCGTAGTTTCCTATTAGTTGGTATCAGATAAACAATGTGTAGATAAGTGATCATATAGACAATAAATCAATTGGTATTAGAAAAATAGTTTGTAGAGGTGATTAGACAAACATACTGAAGAGTTTTTCATAAAAAATATGGAATCATGCCGAGTTTCATTGGACTAATGGTATCAAATAATGAAGTGATCATAAAGACAATTTCTCACATAAATCCATGAATAAGTTCTTACTCATTGCTATATAATAAAGTGAAGAGGAATAAGAATTACTTCCATGAAAGGAAAATGTAAAGGAAGTTCAAGCAACATAGTGACAACGTATGAAATAATGGTGGTGAAGGTCCTTACAATTGTTAAAAAAATTATCATTTCTTTTTTCTATATGAGGATAACATTCACTGTCAGTTGACTATATGGATACACAATTGAAAGGATATTCATGTCTTTTTTAAACCACTAAGAGAATTTTTAGTTGTTTTTATGGTCTTAAATTACTTAAAAAATCTTCCCAAGGACTTGATACCCTTATTGAGTAATGAACCTTGAAAATACATATGTTCCTTCTATAGAAACCTAGGCTTATCATACATGAATATTACATCATTTTAGATTAATATTCAATACATTACAAAAATAGATTCCAATGGACCATAATAGTTTAGTGTCTTTGGAAACCTAGAAACAAAATATTCTATCCCAGTGAAAGATCTTTAACATATCCCATAATTATATCCACATTTAGTACTTCTACCTAAAACCTTTATTCATAACCTAGAAAAAAACATAAGAAAGGGGTGAGCTCAGATGATCAGTAAGGGTAAAAAAGGGAGACATATAAACATAAACATGAACATAGGGATATGATAGCGCGATTGAAACATTATAATATCATACCTTGCATATCAAAGGTCATAAAAATGAGTTATGGGATAAAGCTTGTCTATTCATAAGATATGAAACATAAGGAAATAAACATCATGACCCATGAAATAATAACTAAGGAATAAGACATAGAATTGTTTGCATACATATAATAATAGAATCCATTATATCAAGGATACCTACTTTATAATATGTTAGGAATGGGCTACGACCTGTGTACCTACTTCAGGCTTGGGTTAGCAACCCATGTACCCTCTTTATTTTAGACTTAGTCTACAACCCCTGTACCTTCTTGTTTTCGGGCTTGGGCTACAACCTGTGTACCCTATTTCTATTAGGCTTAGGCTACAACCCATGTACCTTCTTGTTTTCAGGCTAGGGCTACAACCCATGTACCCTCTTTCTTTTAGGTTTGGGATATAACCCATACACCCTGTTTCTTTTCGGGATTGGGCTACAACCCATATTCCCTCTTTCTTTTTGGGATTTGGCTACAACCCATATACCCTCTTTCATTTCCAGGTCAGGCTAAAACCCATACACCCTCTTTCTTTTGGAGATTGGGCTACAACCCGTGTACCCTTTGAGCTCATATAAAAATTATCATTACTCAATGCATTGGAGGGAGATATAGGTCCCACCCAGCTTATAGTTAAATCATTCATACATGAGCCACAAGATAATGAAACATTCATCATATCATGACCCATAAAGAACATAGGTATTATAAACTTCAAATTATAACCCATAAAATAAAATGGGTATCATTAACATTTCTTTACATCATAAACTATGTAATAAAGATTTATTTTATAACCATTTCAATGAAGCATAACCCGTGAAATAGAAATAAATTTCATAAACATATAACCCATGAAAAAAAAACAGGTTTCATAAAGACCATGACATTAAGAGTAACCCATTCATAGAAAGGATATGAATAGAACCTTTAGATCATTTCCTAAAAGTGCACGAGTAACATCAATGGATTTCATCTTAGATGGAAAATGAATTTTAAATATCTTTCAAAAATATTTTTTGATGATAATATCCTTTCTTCTTCGAAAAAGGATTTTTAATACATAAAATAATTTAAAATTAATTTTCTTAGAAAATACCTTGAGACCTTAATAAAAATACTTAAAATCATTTTTAAAAAAATCCATTAAAATTTATTTTAAAAAACATTTATTAAAGATTAACCTTTTAAAAATTAAAATGAAACTTCAATGAAATGATGGCAGCTAAATCCATACATTTCATACGAGGTAGAAAGAATATTCATCTTGCATGGTTAAAGGGTTAGAAAAATACCTTGTTTGGAAAGCGACAAGAATATTCCCTTGAATATATTGGTAAAATAAATAAAGGGTAAAAATTTATTTTAAATCATTTAGGATATTGGTATAATATTCTCGGAAACCCTTTTTAGAAAACATAGATTTTTGACCTAAGGGAGGGTAAAGTTGGGATTTCTTAAAAACAAATTCTTAACTATATTCTATACCAAATAGTAGAAAAATGGTTCCAATAAATGAGTATATCATGTATAACCATTGTACAAGAAAATTCATGAATTTAATTGTGATGTGGATCATAATATTTCATCAATTGAAGAATAAACATAGGTAATTTTGAAAATAAATGAGGTTGTCTCAATAAACTCTTATAACTTGGTAACTTGGGATCATATTATCCATGTAAGAAATGAAATTACATGAAGCTTAAAATATCATGAAAATATTTATATTCATGATAAAACATGTAAAATAGAAGTATATACACCTCGAATAAAGATTTTGGGGGCATATAAAAACATGAGTCGCAAAGAAGGAAAATTGAGACAAAACTATTTTACCAATTTGGTAACTTTTGAAACATAAACCCCATGAAAGAAGTATAATAAAATAGACATGTGGTTACCCATAAATTTCAATATAATATAAATATAATATAACCATGGTCATTACATACACCACACAAAAAGTAAAGAAAGTGAGGGAGCAGACTTCACCAAACAAGGGATCCACTCTTGACCAAGGCAATTTGTGAGGTAGAGATGGTACACCATAGCCAGCTAAGGCACTAGAGACTCATGAATCAAGGAATTTAGTGTCTGGACATAGAAATAATGGAAAATATCCACCAAGATTTTATCATGTAATATAGGGTAAATGTATCTCAAGTAATGAAGGTAATATTTATAGGATTCAAGAGAAAATTAACAAATTAATGGAAACCCAGGGAATCCATGGCAGGTGGGATGATATCGCAGATGATTCCCAAAATAAATCATCATATAGTCAGGTATTGTGCAAAGGAAAAAATGTTATTGTGGATGACGAATGATATCAATTTTTTCCTCCTAGGAAATCCAGGTGCATTAAATACTACTCTTATTTGAAGCCAAATATGGTTACTCGGTCTCATGGTCTCTTATCTGAATCTGATTAATATAGTGATTATGATGATTCATATCACTCTGATTATGATAATGGGCCATTTTTTGTGTATTTTGGCATGAGTTCATGATGATTTTATTTCCTCATCCTTTCCCTTTATGTACTATCTTTATTCTTCTTTAATAAAAGTGCTCTTCCCAAACCTTCAAAGTAGCATAAATATGTTTGAAATGGAATACACATGGAGACAGTAAGCCGTATGTACGCATGAACATTGTTTCCATTTTATTTGTCATATTGAAAAAAATAGAATGACATATAAGTGTATATGTATATAATATCATTAAAATAGAATTATAATGTCATATATATTATATAATTTTACTAAACCCATTCTTAATAAATTCTATGTAGTATATGAACGAATCATATCACTTTGAGGGGGAGGTAGTCCACACTTCCTCAAATAAAATTATCACAATTAAACTAAATGGAAATTAAAAATATGTGTGTTTAAAAAGGAGTAAAGAAGATTAAATACATAATAAATATAATATATAACATATATAAATATATTTTCCATCATAATGGCCACCATGATTGCTGGTAAATAAGAAATGAACAGTCATTATTTCGTGAGGCAGTACTTTGCCGTACACTGAAACATTATGTCTGATACCCATTAGATGAAGATTTGTGTAAGTGAAGGTAGAACCCTTAGAATAAAAAAATAATATTATATGTAGGATAATAAATTTTTCACACAATAATGAGATAAATATAGTGGAGGGTTGAAGAAGTAAAATAAATTAAAGGAACTTGAGAGAAGACATTACCTCTAAATCGGGCAACTCCTTTTGGTTTGTGCCAAAAGGATTCCTTGAGAGGAATTATTCCCAAAGAGAGTAGTAAAGGTATAAGAGAGGATTTTTGGGAATTTTATTGTGAAATTCTGTCTAAACTTATGAAAATTGAGAGGTGTGAGGAATGGGTAGATGTGGTGGCCTTTTATTGGGAAGGAAAAGGACTCACTTGGAATTTTTGGAAACAAGTTAGGTGTGCACATGTTATTACCTAAACAAAGTGATACCAAAGAAAAAAACTCCATAATTTAAGGTTTATGGGAGAACCATAGACATATAATGGGTGGTGTACTTGTTTATATGTCGTTTTGTATCTTACATTTAAGGTGTATTACTTTATTAACCTAATTTTTCTCTTAACCAATGTAATTAATTTTGATCACTTTCACTAATATTTTTGGTAAAAATAAATTTAAACTTATTATACATTATAAATTATTATTATTATTACAAATATGTAATCTATTTTTTCAAATTATAATCATATAAGTGGTAGAAATTAATTTAAAATTAAGCCCTCTAATGGGATAACACTATGGGTTTTTAAAGTAAAAACATCCATAAGTTTGATAAGTTTTTATATTAAATTTCAAAGTGAAATTGGGTCAAATGACCTAAATTGGATTAATTGTTAAAAATAATATCTAACTAAACTATTAAATAAATTAAAAACATGAATTATCCTTATAAATAAATTAAATTAAAAAGTAATTTTGAATTAAAATCCAGTATTTATAACTATTCATTAAAAAATGAAACCTTTCATAAAAATACCAAAAAATTATCCTTACCTAATTTTTATGTCTCTATTAAAAATATTAAGTTTAATTTTATATATTAAATCTATAAAAGTTCCAAAAATTTGATTATAAAAGGGTTCTCCATTAAAAGGTAGTAAAAATGCCTTAATAAAAATATTGGTTTTTAAGCATAAAATTGGGTTTGTTCTTGTCTTCTGTCTATAGAATATATTGGATAAATATCAAAATTATTTGATTGAATATATAACAAATGTATTCCATTAATATAACTTACCAATTGTAATTATTTTTATTTACTAGGTTAAAATATCTTTGTGACTATAACAATATTTTTCTTTATAGTCAATCAGTTTTCATATTCACTAATTGGTAACCTATGAATTTATCTTATATTTATGTACACCATATATTCTCATAATTTAGTTGATAATATTCATATCCATCAACTAAACAGCTAAGTTATATCTCATTATAATAACATTTTTGATAATATATTATAGTTAGGTAACACCCGGTCTTGAGTGTTACACCAGCCATCAAGGAAGGTCAATCTTACTTGTAATGTATGTTGACCATATTGTTCTGTGTAACGTACACCAATTTGGGATTGTGTTTAATGTCTGCCTAGATGGTTCTGTGTGAAAGTAATGTTTTACTTAGTGAAAAACTATTTTCAATGTTGCATGAAGTGAAAAAATTAAAATTAATTTGAAAAGAATAATTCAAAAAATCTCGTGGTGTTATATTCTACCCCCTTAAAATAAATTTCAGCTTCAAAATTTGTCTAGGTTATCAAAGGTTTAATACTTGAAAGTTTCATTTATTGAAACCCACATCATTAAAAAATGGATACTAAAACTTCCCCTAAAATGGAAATTTGGAACCATAATGGTTACCCAAAGTAACATATAAATAGGTTTCCACATGGGAGAGCATATTTGGAAAGTAGAAACATGGATATGGAAGAAAAGTATTACCATCAAGTTTTGATGGAGAGTGATAGAGATAAATTTTAGGATAAATTTAACAACCACAAATCCATAAATTTTCAATGACCTAAGGGGCCTTCTGATTCATCGAAAATGTAGGTATAGGACAAATATTTTGGTTTTAAGATTCTTTTTTTCTAATGTTAAGGAATTTTCATTAAAATATATACTTGCATGATTTCTGGACAATGTCACCCTTTATTTTTTGTTGATCTACTTAACCTCTTTCTCAAAAATAGGTGACTTTTTCATTCCTGGAGTACTAATAGATCATGAGACCCATGATATGCCTTCCCATTTGACATTAGTTACCATCAACACAAGGTAGTTTGAACAGGATATCCAATATAAATCCTCATATGGAGAGATAACACTTTAATCTTATTTACATCATCTAAAGTTTAAATAAAACTTTCCATAAATGGTTAACCTTATAATACTTCAAAAATAACATAATTCAATGCTTTGGAAATATTGTCATGAAATCGGCTTAACATTTATCCCCCATATATCACTAAGTATCTTTTGGTTTTCACATTCCAAACATGTGAATACCCTCATAATATATTGTATTGAAATATGGTAATAACATAAATTACTATAAATTATTTTGGAAAACATGCATGATTCCTTATTCAAAAGTGTATTGGATTTATTCCTTAAATCCAATAATGTTGTAAACTTCATCAGTGATAGCATAAACCACCTATCAATAAGTCCTTACATAGTTATAATGTAATTAGTATAGTCCAATTTACTTATTCATAACCCACATATCATTATCCACACCACATTATCTTAACATAAAGAACATATTAAGGGTTTACTTCCCTTAGTCAAAATGTCACCTTTCATGAGATCTCTTTTCTAGTCCATTGTTACCATTCAACATATTGTTGTAAATACTTAGAAAAAAAACATAAACTAAATAATCCATACATAATTCACCATTTTTAATTCTAGAATCCAAATACATAAATACTTTAATCCTTAAACATTAACTTTTGGCATGGAAGTGTTCCTTACTTTGTTTAGAATTAAATTCTTAGCTTGGGGAATTGATTTGGGTAATGCCCATGTTCTCCATAGATAATACATTGAACTCTGTGTCAATTCATCACTCTATGACCATTTTTCCTACACAAATAACATCTTCCCCTATATTTGAGGTATCCCTTAAGGTTCTTCATACCTTCTTCTTGACATCTAATAATCCAAATCTTCTTTACTCTATGTTCCTTACCATAAAAGTACATCTTTCTCTTATTCGACTTGTTAGGAATATAACCACCACTAACATTGTGAATCATATACCATGATAGTTGATTAAACATAATTTCAATATCTTTTTCTCCACTACTCATACAATTTGACAACTCATCAGTAAATTATCCATCACATTAAACATTAATCCAGTTCCATTCAGTTCCCACCATTAACTAAAACTAGAATCATAGTGTGAGCATTACTTAAAATAGAAGAAAACCACATAGTGATGAAAATAATTACTTATAGAGTATCTAAATCATGTCACCATCCTTAATCTATGAAACCATAAGTTTATACTAGGTTATTCATAAACAACTTATATTTAAATCCTTCATAATGGTTTGTGAAGAGTTTGTGAATTCCTAAAGCATATACCCTAGAAGTGTCAAACAAGGTGTGAAGTAAGGCTCGTTGTTGTGTGTCGGATTACCTTGAGTCAGGCCCAGAACATCTTTTCATAGTTGTTACCCCTAGGTACATATTTTTCAGAGCCACATCCACTTATAGTATCCAGACATGGATATATTTCTAGGAAACCACTCACTCAATCCTTTACTAAAATTCTAGTACATTTTCCTAAATGTTAACTCATCCTTATACTTATCCTTAGAGACATCCCTATACATATACTTGGAAATATGCCTAGGTATATAACTAAGGTTTTCTCATCCTAGTTTCCAAAGGTTTACTAAACCATTCCTTTGATACCAATTATAGTGACCCAGGCTTAACATACATGGATATTACATCATTTTATATGAATATTCCTTACATTACCAAAATGCATTCCAAAGGACCGTAATAGTTTAGTTTCATTGGAAACGTGGAAAAAATCTTCTATCCTAGTGAAAGATCTTCAACATCTCCCATAAATATCTCCACCTTTAGTACTTCTACCTAAAACATTTCATCATATCCTGGAGAAAGGAAACATAAGAAATTGGTGAGCTCAGATGATCAGTAAGTGTAAACAAGGGAGACATGTAATCAAACATGAACATAGTGGTATGATAACATGATCATAACATTAGGAGATCATACCCTGTATATCAAAGGTCATAAACATGAGTTATGGGATAAATCTTGGAAGTTTATAAGACCTAAAACATAATGAAATAAACATTATGATCCATGAAATTATAACTAAGGAATAATACATATAATTTGTGGCATAGATATAAGAATTGAATCCTTTATATCAAGGCTACCTACTTTATAACTTGTTAAGCATGGGATATGACCCATGTACCTACTTTGGGATTGGGCTAGAAACCCATGTACCCACTTTGTTTTATTCTTGGGCCACAACCCATGTACCTTCTTGTTTTCGGGCTTAGGAAACAACTCGTGTACCCTCTTTCTTTTAGGATTGGGCTACAACCCATGTACCTTCTTGTTTTCAGGCTTGGACTATAACTCATGTATCCTCTTTATTTTATTCTTGGGATAAAACCCATACACCCTATTTCTTTTTGGGATTTGGATACAACCCATACACACTCTTTATTTTTGGTATTGGGCTATAACCCATATACCCTATTTCTTTTTGGGCTTGGGATACAACCCATACACCCACTTTCTTTTTTGTCTTAGGCTATAACCCGTGTACCCTTTGTGCTCATATAAAACTTATCATTACCTAATTAATTTAAGTGAGATATAGGTCCCACCCGTATCATAGTATAATCATTCATACATGAGCTATAAGATAATAAAACATTCATCATATCATGACCCAAAAAAACACATAGGTTTTATAAACATCAAATATTAACCCATAAAATGAAATGGGTATCATTAAAATCCAATCACATAATTACCTATATAATAGATATAGGTTTCATAACCATTTCATCAAATCAAAACCCATTAAATAGAAAAGGATTTCATAAACATATTACCCATGTAAGAGAAACATGTTTCATAAAGATCATAACATTAAGCGTAACCCATTCATAGAAAGTATATGAATGGAACCTTTAAGTCATTTCCTAAAATGGAATGTGTAAAATAAACTGATGTCATCTTATATGGAAAATAATTTTGAAATATCTTTCAAAAATATTTCTTGAGGATAATATCTTTTCTTCTTCCAAAAAGGATTTTTAATACATAAAACCATTTAAAATCATTTTTTAGAAAAAACCTTGAGAACTTATAAAGATGACTTTAAATCATATTGAAAAGATTTTTCCATTAAAATTCATTTTGAAAACATTTTTTTAAATATTAAACTTTTAAAAATTCAAAGTAAGCTTCAAAGAAATGACAATGGGTAAATCTGAACATGTTGTATGAGGTAGAAAGAACATTCCTTTTGCATGGTAAAAAGGTTGGAAAAATGCCTTATTCAGAAAGAAATGAAAATATTAACTTCAATAGATTATTAAAATATATAAATGTTAAAAATCTATTTTAAATTATATAGGATAATGGTATAATATTCTTGGAAACCCTTTTTAGAAAACATAGATTTCCGACCAAAGGGAGGGTAAAGTCAGGATTTCTTAAAAACACATTCTTAACTATATATTGGACCAAAGAGTGGGAAAATGGTTCCAATACATGATTATATCATGGATAAATATATAAGAATAAAATTAAATAATTTCCTTGAGATATGGATCATAATATTTCATCAAATTAATCATAAACATAAATAATCTTGAAAAGCGATAAGGTTATCTCAATAAACTCTTATAACATGGTAACTTAGGATCATACTATCCAGATAAGAAATGAAATTAAATTATGATTAAAATATCATAAAAATATTTATATTCATTATATAACATGTAAAATTGTAGTATATACACTGTAACGACCCGAATCTGGAGCCCCTCCACTGGTGCCCCGTACCCGGTTCACCACAAGACCTCAAGCGCATTTCCCCAAATGCCAGAGGCTGCCGACTAGCAGCGAGGGCCTTGGTAAGTTATTGGGGAAACTATGCCTTCATTTGGTAGGGTATACAAGGTAAAGAAAACAACAGTCAATAGAGAAAGCAGTAACAACATACATAACTGTAACCAAACAGTGAAAGAATAAATATATAATAATGATGATGATGTTGCGGCAGATACAAGTATCTAAGGAAAGCAGCAAAAACAACAACGTGTTGAAATAAAACTGAAGATAATGTACTAAAGCAACAGAAGCTCCAGCAGTATCACAAGCCGTAGCTTGGTCCCATGCTATCCGGCTCTATAGCAAGTCAAACACCTGAAGTAGAAGGTCACTTTCCCTTATCTATACCTGCAACAACATAGTCTGCTTGGGCCAAAAAGCATGGCCCAAACACGGTGTGAGATACAATCCCAGTAGGTAATCACCCAAAGATCTGTGCCTAACAGTCAAAGAATACAAGGCAAGTAAAAGTGCAGGAAAAATTAAACAGAAAAGCACACAGTAGCTACAATCCACAGTTCTAGCAAATGAATTACACAAGTAAACATCCAACAACAAGTAGAAAACAGGTAACCCTCTGGGTATCTCTCACATCATAACCTCTATGGTTCATCCTATAAGTACTAGCAACCCCCTGGGAGGCACACACATTCTCACCCCTCTGGTTCAGCTAAATATTAGACTCTCTGGGGAAGCACTCACCTTCAATTCCCCCTATAGTCTCGTATCATACTAAAGGCTCTCCGGGGAAGCACTCAATGTAAATCCCCCCTGTGGCCCGCGTCGAGGAACTACAGACTCTCTGAGGAAGCACTCAACGTCAATTCCCCTTGTGGTCTCGCATTGAAAATTAAAGACACTCTGGAGAAGCCCTTACATCCATTATCCCTTTGGTCCATACACTAGGTTCTCTCAGCCCTATGTAATATAAACATGCATAACGTGCATGTGTCACCCAAGTAAACCTCAAGAACTACTTGGATATCATTCTAAGGCTCAGTAGAAAAATAGCACAATAGTTCCACTATCCTACAACTAGGCATGGAAACTAGAATAACACCTAAGAGGAAAAGCAAGTACGAAAAACATCCAGAGTACAGAAAAAACTACTATATTCACAAAGGTAAACCTCTACTATAGAAATCAAGCAAGCAGAAAATCAATCAAGGGAAAAACAGGAGAACGCACAATTCTCATTCAAGGGAATTGGAAAAATTGCACAAAATATTCAAAGAATTTCTACAGAAAGGCACAAACCACCTACCTCGATCCTAGGAGATCGATATACGTGAACAGCGCTGACAGATTCTCATTAGAATGTCATAGATCTGAGAAAACTTCTGAAACTCATAAACCACGATAATAAGATAAAGAGGAGGATTTGGAAAACAAGACTCAAGAAGAAGGGAGAACTCACCGCTATGATTCCAACGCAATCAATGGTTCTTCAATCGGAGAACGGACGGAGAGGCAGGGGCTCGTCAAAGATTCGCGGATCCTCAGCGCTCTTGGACGAACGGAACCTAGAAGAAGACGTTTCTGTGCATCAGGTGTGACCCCGGTCCGTTTAATGAAAAAAAAAGCACATGAAATGTACTTTTAGAGTACACGGCGTGTACTAGGTCTTTCCGCACTCCACCAAAATTGGCCTCCACGTCACCCCTACACACTGTGTGTGTGGCCCGTACATGGCCAGTACACGGCTTCGAGCAGGAAAACAGTACACGGCGTGTACTCAGAAAGTACACGGCATGTACTTCAAAAATTTCCATAAACTTTATTTTTCCCAAAAACACCAGAAAAAGGAAAGGCGTACCTGAAATGAAGATCTGGGTTCTTACAATATTCCCCCCTTAAAGAAATTCGTACGAATTTCCCTAGTGAGGCATAGAAGAAGAAACCCCGAACAACTCTGGCCACTGCGATCGTACATCGACCTCCCTCTCCTAGGTCTCATCCTGTACTCGCCCATGCTGCCATAGCACCCGTAAAAGAAGGATAGACCACCCAAATAGAACCTTCGTACTGTGATCGACAATCCGAATGGGATGCTCCTCAAATGATGCATCCACTTCGAGCTCAACCTCCTCGGGCTAAAAGAAATGAGATGGGTCTAAAAAGTAATGTCGGATATGAGAGACATGGAAGATGTCGTGCATGGCCCGGTACCTCTGGGGTAGCTGCAACTGATAGGAGACCGGCCCAACTCTCTCCAGAACCTCAAACAACACGGAATACCGTGGTGAAAGCTTACCCTGCCTCTGAATCCTCTTGTGTCCCAACCTCGGTGCGACACGCAGGAAAACCTGGTCCCCGACCTCGAACTCCAGAGTTCATCTCCACTGATCAGCATAAGACTTCTGTCAATACTATATTGTAGCCATCCTCTTCCGAATCAGCTCTATCTGCTCTGAAGTCTCCTAAACAAGATGAGGTCCCAGCAAAGCTGCCTCTCCTACCTCCATCCAGCATAAGGGTGATCGGCATGGCCTACCGTACAGAGCCTCGTATGGTGCCATCTGAATGGTTGCCTGAAATTTGTTGTTGTAGGCGAACTCCACAAGAGGGATATGCTTCTCCCAAGAACCGCCAAAGTCCAGAATGCAAGATCTGAGCATATCCTCTAGCACCTGGATCGTACGCTCGGACTGGCTATCGGTCTGGGGATGGTATGTTGTACTCAAAAGTACTTGTGTACCCAAGGCCTTCTGAAGTCCCTTCCAGAACTGAGAGTTAAAGCGTGCATCCCTATCTGAAACAATATATTGTGGAACTCCATGCAAATGAACATTCTCTTTGATGTAAAGTCTTCCCAGATCATCGACACTGAAGGTCTACTTGATCGGCAAGAAGTGTACAACCTTCGCAAGCCTGTCGATGACAACCCAAATAGAATCGTTACCTCAAGGAGATCTTGGCAACCCTGTCACGAAGTCCATCATGACATCATTCCACTTCCACTCTAGAATGGGTTACTGTTGTAAAAGGCATGTTGGTTGTTGATGCTCTGCCTTCACCTACTGACAAGTAGAACATATCATGACGTAACCAGCAACATCTCTCTTTATACCTGGCCACCAATACTGGTGACGAAGATCCTGATACATCTTGGTGACGCCAGGATGAACTTCCCAAACTGAGGAATGAAAATCCCACATCAACTCCTCACGTGTGTCTGTTGGCACCCATACACGTCCCTAGAAATTCAAGATCTCATCCTCTCCCACTGTCTATCCAGGAAGAGGGTCCTATCCTGACACACTCTCCCACAGGACTAATCCTTCTGAGTCAGATAGATACCTCATTCGTAACTGATCAAGTAGTGTAGAGGTAACAGATATAGAAGATAGGAAGGTTTGTCCCTATCTGTCATGAACCTCTAGATGCATCTAAGAGAACAGATCCATAACCTTTCACTCATTGCTGGCCTCCTAAACTGCTTGAATCTATGTTATCATACTCAATGCATCTGCCACTGCGTTTCCCTTTCCCGGCGTATAGGCAAGCTCGAAATCAAAAGACTGAAGATACTCGACCCACCTACACTACCTCAGATTCAGATCACACTGAGTGAAGATATACTTGAGACTCTTGTGGTCGGTGAAGACCACAAACTGCTCTCCCAGAAGATAGTGTCTCCAACAGCATAAGGAATTAACAACAGTTGCCAACTCTAGATCATGTGTAGGGTAGTTCCTCTCATGTGACCTCAACTGTAGAGACCCATATGCAATGAATCCATCTCCCTGCATAAGCACAATGCCTATTTCTATACCTAAAGCATCAAAATAGATGGTATAGGTCTTGCCTAGCTCTTGCAAGACTAGTATCGATGCCGACGTCAATCTTCCCTTCAGCTCCTAAAAGGCCGACTCACAAGAATCTGACCATGAGAACTTCGCCCCCTTCTTGGTAAGACCTGTCAATAGTGATGATAGGCGTGAGAAGTCCTGAATGAAGCGTCTGTAGTATTCAGCTAGCCATAGTAAACTCCGGACCTCAAAACTCTTCTTCGGCTGCTCTGAGAAGACTACAGCTCCCACTTTCTCTGGGTCCATAGATACTCATTCCTCTGAGATGACGTGACCCAAGAAGTGAATATATTCCATCCAAAAGTGTTACTTCGGGAGTTTAGCATAGAGCCGATGCTTTCTCAGTGTACTCAGAATGATCTCAAGATGTGTGGCATGGTCTTGTAGAGTGTGAAAGTACACCAAGATATCTTCCACAAAGACCACGAAGAAGGAGTCCAAGTAAGTATGGAACACTCGGTTCATCAGAGCCATAAAAACTACAGGCACATTCGTGAGACCGAACGGCATGACTGTATACTCGTATAGACCATACCTGCTCCTAAAGGCTGTCATAGGTATATCTGATGGTCTAACACGCAATTGATGATAACCAGAACTCAAATAGGTCTTCGAGAACCCTCAAGCTCCTCGAATCTGATCAAAGAGGTCATCGATTCTTGGCAAGGGATACCGGTTCTTGACCGTCAACTGGTTCAGCTTCCGATAATCCACACAAAGCTGAAGAGTACCATCTGCCTTATTCGCAAACATGATAGGCGAACCCCAAGGAGAAGTACTGGGTTGGATGAAACCCTTTTCCTCCAAATCCTCCAATTGCTTCTTGAGCTCCTGCAACTCAGGTGTATCCATCCTATAAAGAGGAATGGGCACTGATGTTTCTCCTGGCATGAGCTCAATAGAAAAGTCTACCTCACGCTCCGGAGGAAAACCCAAAAATTCCTCTGGAAATACATCCCTGAAATGATCCAGCACTGGAGGAAAGTCTAACTGCGAAGTCTCCTGATCATACAGATAAAGGATAGAAATTTGGGCTGTCACCCTTCTAGCCCATGATGCTCGAGTCCTTCTCGACTCGCCTGAACATCCCATTCGCCTCTATGAAGAAAATATTCACCCTCTGGTGAAACAAAAATCACTCTATGATGATAACAGTCGATGACTGCCTGGAAGGGGACCGACCAGTCCATCCCGAGAATGACATCATAGCATGTCATCTCTAGGACGTAGAGATCCCATAAGAAACGATACCCTGCAACCTCGAGAGGGAACTCTATACACTGGCATACACTAGATGTCCTCGTCCCCAAGGTGTGTCTGTTGTCAACGAGTTGGCAGAAGAAAAGACCCAGATCCCAAGGCTCTCAAAAACAGAAATAGAGATAAATCTATGCATAGCACCAGTATCAAAAAGAGCTAAAGATAAAACTGAGGCTACTAAGATCATACCTCAAACTGTAGAAGTTCTTGGATCCTACTCCTGATAGGTCTGCTCCACTAAAAAGATCTGGCATGCCCCGTGGCCCTGTGACCCTGTGTGACCACTCTAAGTCGAACCTCCCTGATGGTGCTGAGTACTGGTGACTGACTGCCATGGCCTCGACCTCCACCTCGGCCCGAATGGCTGGAAGAACTCCAGTTCCCTGACTGGTGTGAAACTGTTGGTGCTGCTCTTGAACGAGGAGTCATGGAAGAAATTATGTCACCAGCTGCTGGTGAGGAAACCTGGAAGAAACACTGAAGGTGACCCATCTTTCCATAGGATCAGCAGTCCACTAGGTCCCTCTGGCACTGTGTCCTCGTATGCCCACTCCTACCACACTGGTAGCATACAACTTGGCTACCAGAAGATGTATCTCGCCTCATCGGGTCACCACACGAAGACTCGCTACGGTGTTTCCTGCTATCAATAGGAGGAACACTAGATCTGGGAGCATAACTGCCCTGGCTCGTAGCTCCAGAGTCTCTCAGATTGTGCTCCGCAATCAGTGCCTGGTTGACGATGGAAGAGATGGAAGTCAACTGGAGGAGATTCACTTGCAAGCAGATCTCCCGCCTGAGACCATCCTCGAACTTTTTTGCCAAGAACATATCATATCCACCACGGAGGGGTGTGAAATGCTGCATCTCGGTAAAATGAGAGGAATACTCCATAACAGATAGAGTACCCTTCTCTAGACTCATGAACTCCCAGGCTCTATCGGCCCTTAGGGTCTCCGGGTAGAAGTAGTCGTAGAACACGCGCTGGAACTCCTCCCAAGTCATAACCTGTTGATGACCCACCTATGAGATCATGTCCCACAACCTCTTGGAATATTCTCAAAGCATATAGGTAGAGAGCTTCAATCGCCTCTCTGGAGGTGTCTCCAGATGCACAAAGATGGTCAACATGGCTTCCATCCATGACTCTGCAGCCTGTGGTCCTCCTTCCTCCAAGAAAGTGGGAGGATGATGCTGCTGAAAACCCGCGTCAAGTCGGCCATAGTCGAGGCAAGAGGCGGTGCTCCCTGAAATTTATGCATCATACTTGTAAAATCTTCCCTGAACTATGCATCAGTGCCTGCAACTGGTATGACAGTTGGTGTCAAGACTGGGTCGACTGGAGGATCGGTAGGAAGTTCCTGATCAGCCATATCTGGCATCTGATCACTGCCTGACGACAGACGTACGACCGGAGGAAGTCTCAGAGGCATAGCTCTGAAAGATAAAAGGCACATGTTAGATGATAATTAAAAAAGATAAAGAACACAAGAGTACAAAATGGGAATAGGGGACGGAAAACACACAAGTTTACAAAACACGACTACACGGCGTGTATAAAAACTACACGGCGTGTCTTCTTAGGCCACTGACATAGGCGTGTACCCCTGCCCTACAGGTCATGTAACACCTAAAACTACATGGAATGTTAACCCCACACACGGAGTGTAATTGAAAACTATTACCCTTCTCAATTCTCTTTACACGGCTAACCCACACGGTCCGACTTAACCCGAAACTACACGGCGTGTTCTAAACACACACAGCGTGTACTAGACAAGGCTTCGGCAACCCGTGTTGTTAATTACACGGCCGTCTACACGGATAAACCTTACACAACATGTTCTGAACAAACACGGCGTGTATAAGTGAAGGTGACATTGTCCCGTGTTGTTCGTGACACGTCCGGGTACCTGAACAAGACTACACGGTGTGTTCCGAAACAACACGGCGTGTCTAAGATAAGGTAACGCTGACCTGTGTTGTTCGTGACATGGCCGGGTACCTGGACGGGACTACACGACGTGTTCCTTTACAACACGACGTGTTCGACTCAATATTCCATGGTCTGTGTTGTTAGTGACACAACCGGGTACACGACTCCAAACTATATAGCGTGTACCAACTGTACACGGCATGTTCCTGAAGTTATTTCTACAACAGCATGTCCCTGATCACACAGTCAGTGACACGGTCTAAAAACTACGTGGTGTGTAGTCAAAAGTACACACCGTGTATCCTGGGATTTTTTGGGAAGTAGCTCAGAAACTACACAGAAGCCCAGAAAACACAAAAAACAAGTCAAAGAGGTGCCAAATTCCGATTCATGGGGGCCCATACTCCCCGTGAATCAAAACTTGGCGTTCATTTAAGCAAGGTAGAATACAAACAATACTCTAACAAGGCAGAAGAGATTCTATAAAGCATTTATCACAATAGCATGCATAATCTACACAAAGTCTATCACAATAGCATGCAATCGCTAATGCACCCTAGATGGCATGGCAAGAGTGCATGGCATGTGGTTTCTACAAGTGCCTATGTGATGAATGAAATGGAATACCCTCATCTCATCGGGTTGCGACAAAAATAGAACCGCAATAGTCAAGACAATAATAACACAAAGCATGTGAATTTCTCTAGGTAAAATCATATCAACCGTAAAATCTCAAAACCAGCAAACTGCAATTAACGAGGTAGTATGGCTTTTCTCTGTACATGGGTTAGCTACTCCCGAGCACAGATTAATACCAAGTATCAAATACATCCTATCCCTAGCTAAAGGCCCCAAATAGTAATTCAAGAGAAAAGAACCTGCCTCTGATACCACTTTGTAACGACCCGAATCCAGAGCCCCTCCACTAGTGCCCTGTACCCGGTTCACCACATGACCTCAAGCACATTTCCCCAAACTCCAGAGGTTGCCGACTAGCAGCGAGGACCTTGGTAAGTTATTGGGGAAACTATGCTCACATTTGGTAAGGTATAGAAGGTAAAGAAAACAACAGTCAATAGTGGAAGCAGTAACAACATACATAACTGTAACCAAACAGCAGAAGAATAAATATATAGCAATGATGATGATGATGTCGTAGGTACAAGTATCTAAGGAAAGCAACAAACAAAAAAACGTGTTGAAATACAACTGAACACAAAGTACTAAAGCAACAGAAACTCCAGCAGCATCGCAAGCCATAGCTTGGTCCCATGTTCTCCAGCTCCACAGCAAGTCAAACACCTGAAGTAGAAGGGCGATTTCCCTTATCTATACCTGCAACAACATAGTCTTCTTGGGCCCAAAATCATGGCCCAAACAGGGTGTGAGATACAATCCCACTAGGCAATCACCCAAAGATCTGTGCCTAACAGTCAAAGAATACAAGTCAAGTAAAAGTGCAGGAAACAGTAAACAGAAAAGCACACAGCAACTACAATCCACATTTCTAGCATATGAAGTACACAAGTAAACATCCAACAACAAGTAGAAAACAGGTAACCCTCTGGGTAGCTCTCACATCCTAACCCCTATGGTTCAACCTATAAGTACTAGCAAACCCCTGGGAGGCACACACAGTCTCACCCTTCTGGTTTAGCTAAAGAGTAGACTCTCTGGGGAATCACTCACCGTCAATTCCCCCCTATAGTCTCATATCATACTAAAGGCTCTCTAGAGAATCACTCAACGTCAATCCCCCATGTGGCCTGTGTTGAGGAACTATAGACTCTCTGAGGAAGCACTCAATGTCAATTCCCCATGTGGTCTCGCATCGTAAATTAACGACACTATGGAGAAGCCCTTACATCCATTCTCCCTTTGGTCCATACACTACGTTCTCTCATCCCTGTGTAATATAAACATGCTTAACGCGCGCGTTTTGCCCTAGTAAACCTCAAGAACTACTTGGCTATCATTATAAGTCTTAGCAGTAAAACAGCACAACAGTTCCACTATCCTACAATGAGGCATGGAAACTGGCATAATGCCTAACAAGAAAAGAAAGTCCAACAAGCATCCAGAGTATAGAAAAAACTACTCTATTCATAAAGGTAAACCTCTACTATAGCAATCAAGCAAGCAGGTAATCAATCAAGGGAAAAACAGGAGAACGCACAATTCTTGTTCAACGGAATTGGAGAAATTGCACAAAATATTCAAAGACTTTCTACATAAAGGAACAAAACACCTACCTCGATCCTAGGATATCGATATACATGAACAACGATGACAGATTCTCCTTAGAACGTCGTATATCTGAAAATATGTCTCAAACACATAAACCACGATAACAAGAGAAAGAGGAGGATTTGGAAAACAAGGCTCAAGAAGAAGGGAGAACTCACCACTATGATTCAAATGCAGTCAACGGTGCTCGAATCAGAGAATAGACAGAGAGGTAGGGGATCGTCGAAGATTTGCGGATCCTTGACGCTCTCAGACAAACGGAACCTAGAAGAAGACGTTTCTGTGCGTCAGGCGCGACCCCAGTTAGTTTAATGAAAAAAAAGTAAAGGGTGTGTACTTTTAGAGTACATGGCGTGTACTAGGTCTTTTTGTACTCCGCCAAAATCGGCCTCCATGTCACCCCTACACACTGTGTGCGTGGCCCAGACACAGCCAGTACACGGCTTCAAGCGGGAAAAGAGTACATGGCATGTACTCAGAAAGTACACGGCGTGTACTTCAAAAAATTTCAGAAACATTATTTTTCCTAAAAACACTAGAAAAAGGAAAGGTGTACCTGAAATAAAGATCTGGGTTCTTACATACACCTTGAATGAAGTGTTTAGGTGCATAACAAAACATGAGTCTCAAAGAAGGTAAATTGAGACAAAACTATTTTTCCGATTTGGTAACTTTTGAAACATAAACCCCATGAAAGAAGGATTATAAAATGGAAATTTTAATACCCATAAATATTAGTATAATATACATATAATACAATAATGGTAAGTACATACACCATAAAAAAAGGAAAGAGTGGTAAACATCACATGTATCTCACAGAAATTAAAAGTGAGATAAAATCCCTTTACCTTGTGTATTGACTCTCTCCATACTCATTTAAAACACATGTAAAATAAATATAAACTTATTATTCATATTTTAAAGAACAGTATTATTATATATAATACCATATATGGTTTTATTATGACCTTATGTTACCCTCTTGTTAATGATCCTATGTTAAGGTTTCACTTCGAGTAATATTCGCTTTGTTTTTTGCATGAGTTTTAATTTATTATATTGTTGGTCATTATATTTATTTCATGATTTTTAGAATGTAAATAATTATATAAATATAATTTATATCCATTATATTTATATTAAAATAATCTATAGCATAAATAGTTACAAAATGGAATACATCATTCATGGAGACGGTAAGCCATACGTACACCTGAAAGTTGTTTCTGTTTTAATTATCGTATTGAAAAAAAAGAATTAAATATAAGTTTGTATGTATATAATATCATTATAGTAGAATTATAATTTTATATATTTCATATAAGATAACTAAACTCATTCTTCATACATTTTATGTTTTATATCAACGAATCATATCGCTTTGAGGGGGTGGTAGTCCACACTTCCTCAAACAAAATATCGTAATTACACCAAATGGAAAGTAAAAAATATGTGTGTTGAAAAAGTAATATATAATATTAAAGGAATAATAAATATAATATATTACATATATAAACTGAGTGACCATAATAATGGCCACCATGATTGTTGTTAAAGGAGAACTGAATAATCATTGTTTTGTGAGGTAGTAGTTCGTCGTACACAGAAACAGTATGTCCGGTATCCATTATATGGAGGTTTGTGTAAGTTTAGGTAGAAATATTAGAATAAAAACATAATAGTATATATAGGATGCATTTTTTTCACACAATAATGGAATAAAAATAGTGGAGGGGTGAATAATTAAAAGAAATTAAATGAGCTTGAGAGAAGACATTACCTCTAAATTGGGTAACTCCTTTTGGTTTGTACCAAAATTCATCCTTGAAAGGATTTATTCCAAAATTGAGGATTCAAAGTCTAATGTAGGATTGTTAAGAAGTATATTGGGTAGGTCTTGTCAAAACATAAGAGGATTGAGAGGTGTGAGTAATGGGTAGAGGTGGTGGCCTTTTATAGGGAAGGAAAATGACTCACTTGGAATTTTTGGAAACAAGTTAGGTGTAAACATGTTATTGCCTAAAAAAAGTCATACCAAACCAACAAAACTCAATAATGGAAGGATAATGGGAGAACTATAGACATCTAATGAGTTTTATCTTAACTGATGTAATTAATTTTAATCACTTTCACTAATATTTTTTCTTAAAAATAAAGTTGAACTTATTATACGTTACAAAATATATTGATTCAAAATATTGAATACATTTTTCTAAATTCTAATTAGAGAAGTTATAGAAATTAATTTATAATTAATCCCACTAACAGGACAACACTGTGGGTTTTTAAAGTAAAAACTTCCAAAAGTTAGATAAGATTTTATATTCAATTTCAATTTGAAATTGGTTTCAATGACCTAAATTGGATTGATTGATAAAAATAATATATAACTAAAATATTAAATCAATTTAAAATATAAGTTATCCTTATAAATAAATTAGATGAAAAATAATTTTTGAATTAAAATATCATATCTTTAACTATTTCTTAAAAGATTAAACCTTTCATAAAAATACCAAAAAATTTATCATAACCTAATTTTTATGTCTCTCTTCAAAATATGAAGTTTATTTTGACATATTAAACCTATAAAAGTTCCAAAAATTGTATTTAAAAAGGGTTATCCATTAAAAGTTGGTAAAAAATCTTTAATAAAAATATATGTCTTTAAGCATAAAATTTGGTTTATTCTTATCTTCTATCTATAGAATCTATTAGATGAATATCAAAAATATTTTATTGAATAGATAATATATTTATTACATTAATATCACTTACCAATTGTAATTAGTTTAATTTACTAGGTTAAAAGAGATTTGTGACTATAATAATATTTTACTTTATATTCAATTGTTTTTCATACTCATTAATTGGTAACCTATGAATTTATCTAATATTTATATACACCACATATTTTCATAATTTAGTTAACACTATTCATATCCATCAAATTAACGTCTAGGTTATATCTCATTATAATAATATTTTTAATAATATATTATATTTAGGTAGTACTCAGTCCTATGTGTTATGCAATCCATCGAGGAATGTCAATCTTGTGCGTAATATAAGCTAACCTTGTTGTTCTATGTAACATACACGAAGTAGGTATTTCATGTAATGTACACCAAGCTGGTTCCATGTGAAATAAATGTTTGACTTACTGAAAAAAACTATTTTTCAGTGTTTTTTGAAGTTGAAAAGGTTAAATTAATTTGAAAAAAAAATAATTCACAAAATCTTTGAGTGTTGCACCTTTGGTTGTGATCGGTTTATTATTTTTAAGTAGATTCATTTCTCAGTAACTAAATTTAAAGGTATTTTATTAAGAAAACATAAAAAATATAATATCACTAATTTACCCCCTCTACCTCTCGATAGTCATATAGAAACTGGTTGATCCTTTAGAGAGAATTTTTATACCATCACCATGAGCTGATAAATCAAAAAGGATAGATTCTTTATAAACCTATACACTTGAACATATTTTAACAAGATGAATATGTATGATATGTGAAAACTTCATGAGAAAATGTGGTTCCACTTAAAAATAAAATTCCTTCTTGGATCTATACCCTTGGACAAGATAGATAGTTCTAATATTGTGGAATATGATCCATCTTTGTAACCAAGGTGAGTCAATTTGAGCATGAGATGATCAAGTGACTAAGTATGGTGGAATGGAAATGTTAAAGTTGTGTTCTCTTTCATGTATGAGAGAGAGATAGGGTGATGATATATTTCTTCTAAGGTTAGTATACCAAGATGGCATACCTAAAATTTTACAACGATCATATGGTAGATCCTGTGAGCTTTTCTCTTTTCTATATATTATCCATTTTTTTACCTAAGGATCTAATATGAAATACTTAGTTTTTAAAAACTTGGATTATGATCAGGATTTACTTTATGGGAATTCAACATGACAATATTTATTAATGTTTCTTTTAATACTCAAATCTTTATTAGATTGTGAAAGGTACAGTTCTAGTAAGCATATATTTGACTTTTTTTAGGCCACTCTTTATAGGTTTTTATTCTAGTGAGTACATGTTTTCCCCTTTTATATATTAATGTCATGTAAAATTGTGTGATGAATATTGTTATTATGGTCACACAAAGTTTACCTGATTATTTTGGTTTTAATTCCAAATATCTTAGAAATAAATTATGGATGTTTAAGGTCACATATCTTACACCATGCTTGATTATGAAAGGGTGTTAGAATTGGATTTCATGCTCTCTTTTTTAAAGATTATGATTATGTAAAAAAATTTAGAATAAATGGTACTCAATTTTTCTTGAATAGTTATATTAAAATGTTTTTAAATTGTCTTAGATAATTATAAATTGTTAGGAATTTGGAAGAGGTGGGAGTACTTCAATCATTGGTAATGGTTAGACTATAACACACCGTCATGAAATCACATTTGTAAAAATGGAAGACCTCTCATATGGGACCAATACAACCCCAAGGGGTTACTTAACCTATGTGGAGTTTTTCACCATTTATTTGGGGGCCCTTTTAGATCAGTTATCCACCCTACTTTCAAATTATAGGAGGAGAAACCAAGAGGTTATACAATTAATACTATGAATTTCCCATAGTGTTATCTAGTCTCAAGGAATGGTTAGGTGTGATCCAAAAATAAAATATATAAAGTAGGCCTATGGATGGAATGATATATAGGTAGGTAATGGTGTCTTTAAGGTTTCATGACTACATATCAAATATAATTTTTGGGAAAAGGAAGATGACATGATATCTTCCAAAAAACATGATTATATTGAACATTATTTCTGTGAAACATATATGAATCAATGCATCTATGAGCAGATCCCAAACAATATAGTGGTCAAAAGTCATCCCCTGAAAGATTTAATATTTTATATTTTTAGATATAAAAATTTAGACCATATAAGGATGAATTTTATGGTTATACAAATTTTTTTGAAGGTAATATCATGGAATTAATGCTCAGATGGAATTCGGGAAACAAAAATACCTAATGCCTTTGAAATAGGAGGGTGATTATGATGTAAATAACAATAAGAGGTAATTTAATCCTAGAAATGTGATATAGGATAAGTATGAAAAGTTTTAATATTTAATTAATTAAACTGATAGAATCCATGAAAATATTTCCAAGGCATATAGAGAGTAGAATAACTTCTCATTTGGAAAAATATGTTCCTGATTGTAAATCCATATCAGTGCTTTAGTACATAAGTATATTATGGGTGTGTTCATAATTAAAAAATAGATGTTTCCTTTAGAGTTGAGTATGTCCATTAATTTAACACCACAAAATTATAAAGGGATAATATTTAATTCTATAGCATATGATACATGAAACACTGAGATGAAACAACCAAAAAAATATTTATTCAAATTTAATCTCTCGATAGATTGCAGAACACGCAAAATCAAATACAAATGAATTGTAATATAGTATAACATTATAAACCAGAAGTTTAATTGTACTTTATTAATATTA
The DNA here is from genome assembly GCA_963277665.1 of Viscum album. Taxonomy (NCBI): domain Eukaryota; kingdom Viridiplantae; phylum Streptophyta; class Magnoliopsida; order Santalales; family Viscaceae; genus Viscum; species Viscum album. The sequence continues at coordinate 371,794,674 of OY728163.1, read as the reverse complement.
TTAACCGAATTATGAAAATTATAGTTATCAATTTGTTATAAATAGAATATGAATCATTTAAAAAATGTTTTTTAACTTTATTTTTTTCTAAAAGATGGTTTAGTTGTGATTTGAGCACATAATTTTAAATTACCACTTTTAGAAAAAAATTATGTTAAAATTAAATTAATTTTGGAAATATTTATATCAAATTTTTCTTAGGATTAATTTTTGGGTTTTTTTGAAATGTTCCGTTTTTCAATAAATTGTGAAAAATACTACTTTTTTATTGAAAATTTCATTTTTTTTAAATAATTTTAAAATTAAAATTAGATTTTAAATTTATTTTAAAGTAACATTATATAAATTATATTAAAACTCAAATATTTTAGGTAAATTAAATCAATTTCATATTGATTTTTTATATTAAAACCTTCTATACTAATGAGAATTTTTTCTTTCAAAATTCACTTCTTAATCATGTTTGCAAGTATAATATTAAATTGGATTCTAGAAATTATATGAATTGAATTTAGATAAATTTATTACATACTTTTAATCATCATAATTTATATTACTGAATAAGGTCAAATGTTTTTTTACAATTATTGATAGTAAAATCAGTAAAAATTAATTATTGTGGTTGAGTTAAAAACAAATCTACCAGGGGTTAAACTAAGAAGATAACGATCAAACATGACCCACTGACTAGTCCAAAAAAACATTTTATTTCAAAATTTCTAACTTATATAATATAATGGTTGATAATGAATGATTTAGAGGATTTTGGCCTAATATAAATGTGGGTGTAATTTGAATCTTTTCAAAAATTCCATGTGTGTCCTCTCCCCAGCTTACAAAAGGCCACCCCTCACCTCCCCTATTCACACATCCATATCAATTTAAATCAGTAAATAACTACCTAAATCACTTAATTAATCCCATAAAAACCCCCTATATACATTTTTGGATCATAAATTCCTCATAGGAAGGATTTTTGTGAAAACTAAAAGAAGTTCCCCGAAGAAGAGGTAACGTTCTTAAATGAACATTTTCATTTTATTTCTACTTCCACCTCCTAAAATTATATTTAATTATGATAATATAAAGAAAAAAATATCTAAAATATAATTATATTTTATTATTTTAATTTAATAACCTATATCAATCTCATCTTCCATCAAATGGGAGACGAAATGACCGATCATGTGTACATCAGACTACCTCATCATGAATCGATATAATTAGTTTTCCATCACCATCTTTAAAGGATAGATATAATGATGGATTTAACCCTATTATATAATATTTATTATATTATTATACTTATAGAATTCTAATATCACATATACCTTCTTTATTTCTGTTCTGTTTAAAATACGATAGTGTCGCTTGTGTGTACAGAGGACTACCACCTCATGAAGTGATGTGATGCGTTTATTAATTACAATTTACATAAAAAGTAATAAGGATAAATTTAATGAATATATGTAATATATATGATAGAATAGTGATTTTATAATATTAATATATCACCCACATCCTTACTCTTTCACTTTTTAAGGGAATGATATCTTTGCTTGTGCATATGTACGACCTATTGTCTCCACAAAGAGATGTGATTCATTTTTCACGTCCGAACTTCAATAATGATTCTAAAAATTTATAAAATTATTATATATGATATTTATACCATTAATATAATTATAGATATTATTTATCTATATAATATACCTAAGAAATATAACGTTCATGACAAATCCTGAATGAGAAAAAAAAAAGGAAATTAACACACACAAAAGAGAAAATAATGCAATATTATTAGAAAACAGGTGGTAAAATGTTATGATAGGATAATATATGATATTATAAATATTAATATGGTTTTGGAATAAATTAATAACATTATTAAAACAATTATATAGGTATAATGACCCATAATTTACATACATTGTTAATACTTCAAAATTAAAGCACACTTATTACAACATATAACAAAACCATGAAAGGACCGTATAGGTATAGTGTCTTTAGAAACTGGGAAACATAAACAACTGGTTCATAAAGCATCTACATTGTCTCCCATTTATTTCATCATATCTAGAGTCCCTTTTGGCATATCCTACTTAATAACCTTCTTCCTGACCTGGGGAAAGAAAACATAAAAAATGGTGACCTTAAATGCTCATTAAGGGTATACAAAAGAAATATAAATCACATCATATTCATAAGAATATAACATTTTGGAAATCTTAACTTGAAAAAGAGATCATAATTTCATAACATGGGATAAATCATAGTAGTAAAATGTAATCCCAATAATCATAACCTAAAACATGAAACTTTGTGGCATACACACATAATCATAGAGAATCATTTCTTAGTAGTCAAGACTCGTAGACAAGACTATCTTAGCGGACAAATTCCATTTCTGAACCGAGTTCACTCCTCGTTTCAGTCCTGTTTCACTGAACCGGTTTAACCTGTCGTTCCAGCCATGTCTATCTCATGAGATATAAATCTTTACCCAATGCATTGGAGGGAGATATAAGTCCCACCCATCTCATAATGAAACCATTCTTATGTGTTCCACAAAAATCATAAATCATACATCATTGCATAACCCATGTAATAAAAATTGGATTCTTAAACATCGTGACATTATAAAACAATTCATATAAGATAAAGGAATTCATAAAAATAATTCCATCAAAACATAATAAAATCAATTTAATAAAAGGGATAGAAACAGAACCCTATATTATCTTAGATGGAAAATAATTTTGATAAAACACTCGAACTCCATTCTTGAGGAAAATATCCTTTCTACTTCAAAAACATTTTTCCTTTCTTAACATGTCATTCAATTTTAAACTAAAAGAAGTTGATTAAAAATAAACATGTAAACTTGTAAAGGAAGCTTCTTGGAAATAATGTTTTAAAAATACATTCATGTCGTATTAGTTAAAAAAACATTCTTCTCGTACTTTTTTCGGAAAAGTCAAAAAGTACCTCGTACGAAAAACGACAAAAGATTCCTTTCATATCTTTTTCTAAAAACTCACCGAAGGGTAAAATTGGATATAAACAATTGTAGAAGGATATAAATATTACATATTGAGGAAAAATGGATGTGGATGATAAATATTCCCCATTAAATTATGAAGTATAAACAATCTCTGATGAAAATTGAGATTGCGAGGTTGTCCCTTACCTTAGGTCTGATTTGCTTTGTAAGTGTCTGAACCTCCTCTTCTTTGAAGAGCCTCTTTGAGACCTCCTCTTAGGGCACTAAAATTGGTCTTTGAAGAATACCAGGACCTCTAGGATGTTTCTAGGAAAGTGGAGAAGATAATTTGGCAGGGTTTGTCCGAGCTTGAAGGCTCAAAGTGGTGTGAGGAAGAGAGGGAGGAGGTGCCCTTTTATAAGGGAGGAGAGGGGCACCTTTGGAAAAACAAAAAATATTATTTTATTATAAAGTCATATTTGGTTTTTAATAGATCCAAATTGATTTATTTAGAATATAAGGTGGGTATGGGTCGAAATCCTCTCATCCAATAGAATTTAGACAAGTTAAGTCATTATATTAACTTTATTTTTTAGTTTTAACTCTTAGTTAATTAGATTGACATTTACCATGTCACTTTGTATTTTTATATTATATAGTCAATAAAATTACCATATACATCCAAGAGGCCCCAAAGTGGTCCATTAATGATACAACTATCATGATATAAGTATATTGGACCAACCTTATATTTTTAGGAATATAATGACAATTAATAATATAATATTTGTTTTAAAAACTATTTTATGTCAATTTTGACACTATTTGGTAATTTATTTTTGTGAAAATCATAACAGAAAGATTAGTTCTAAAAAAGTTAATTAAAGAAATACTAACATGTCATATTAACCTATAAAATTATTTTAATTCATAAAAAGTCTCTAATTACATTTATTTGGGTATTTATAACATCAATTATGTCAATATTTCATTAATAAAATAATTACTGCATCATCATTGTGTCATAAATAAATTAAATTAGTTATTGTCTAAAAATTACAAATAAAATACCAATATTTAGGAATTAATTTTATCTTTATAATGAATATTTATAGTCGAATTTATCTTATGTATAACCCTATATTAAAAATGATTTAGTTATTAACTTTGATTTTAACTATTTTAACCCTTCTGTAAATAAATTAATAATAAATGTCATAATCTAATCCAAGTGGGCCTAAATGGTCATATTTTATTCCTAAGGTTGTTTTTGGTCGAATTAAACTTATCCAATAGAATTAGTACCTGTGTTAGGGTAATAATAATATCATTTTTACCCTTAATTACCCTATTTACTTTTAACCGTGGTAAAAAAAAGTAAAAAGTTACTATTCACCAAAAATTATTTTCGTCTCATTGAACCACATTTTAGTCCTTGATATTAACCGTGTCTCTCATATTTTCGACATTCCACTCATAGAAGCGGTAAAATTATGTTTTATGTGAATTTGGAAATTCTCCTAGGAGGTGGGTAAAAGACGGTGAAAAGTTCAATAAAATTTTTATATATCTAAAATTATTATAAAATGACTCCAATGAATTGCATTTAACTTATATAGGTATTATGTATCAATTTTTCCCTAAAATAAATTTAAATAAAATAAATAATTATTTAAATAAAAAGTCGGTTTTTAAATAGTAACCCAATGTTTTCACTATTCATCAAAAATTGAAAGTTTTCAGAAAAATACCAAATTTTCTCCCTAGGATAATTTCGATATTCCGAATCCAAAAATGAAGTCCATTTTGAAAAATAAAATTTACAAAATTTCAAAAAGTGGGTATTACTATTCATAACGGCTAGTTTTAATAATATTTTAATAGCATATCGTTGTTTAGTGAAACTCAGTATTGCGTACGACGCAAGCTATCGAGGAAGGTCGTGATTGCATGTAAAGAAATTCAATATAGTGTTGTGTGTAGAGAAAGATTAATTTGATGATTTATATAACATAAAAACAAAATATTTCTCCTAAAAGTCTCGGGTGTTACATTCTACCCCCCGTAAAAATGAATTTCGCCCTCAAAATTCCTCACTTTGTAACAAACAGGTGAGGATACCTCTCCCTCATCATATCCTCAAGCTCCCATGTAGCTTCTTCAAATTGGTGGTTCCTCCATAAAACTTTCACCAAATGAGTGGTCTTGTTCTGTAGGACTTTTTCGCTATGATCCAGAATCTCTATTGGTTGTTCTTCATAAGAAAGATCTTGCTCCAGCGGTACAACTTCTGAGATGAGTACATGTGAAGGATCAGGTATGTACTTTCTCAGGATAGATACATGGAACACATCATGAACTTGGGATATATTTGGTGGAAGTGCCAATCGGTAAGCTACCTTCCCAACACGATCCAGTATTTCAAAAGGACTGATATATCTAGGGCTCAACTTTCCCTTCTTCTCAAATCTCATGACCCTCTTCCAGAGAGATATTCGTAAGAACACTTTATCACCCACTTCAAACTCTAGGTCTTTTCTTCAGTTCTCAGCATAACTTTTTTGTCGACTCTGAGCTGCTCTAATGTGTTGTTGAATAGATCTAACCTTTTATGTCATCTCATCAACAAGATCAGGTCCTAATAGCTTTCTTTCCCCAACTTCATCCCAGTAAGTTGGAGTCTGGCATTTCTTTCCATAGAGAGCTTCATAAGGAGCCATCTGAATACTGGAGTGAAAGCTATTATTATAAGAAAATTCCACAAAAGGTAGGTGTTGATCCCAACCACCTTTGAAATCCATAGAGCAAGCTCTCAACATATCTTCTAGAGTTTGAATTGTCCTCTCAGACTGACCGTCTGTCTGAGGATGATAAGCAATGCTGAAACTCAAATCTGTGTCCAGAGTATACTGAAGACTTCTCCAGAACTTCGAGGTAAATCTCGGATCCCGATCAGATATAATGTAAAGTGGTACTCCATGAAAACTTACCACTTCCTTTACATATATCATGTCAAGCTGATCTAGAGAGAAATCCTCTCTAATAGCAATGAAGTGTGCAGAATTTGTAAGACGATCAACTATGACCCAGATAGCATTATTGCCTTTGGATGTTTTAGGAAGTCCGGTGACAAATTCCATAGTGACGTTTTCCCATTTCCATTCGGGTATGGTTAATGGTTATAACATCCCCTTACACTTCTGTCTCTCAGCTTTAACATGCTTACAAACCAAGCATCGAGAGACATATTCAGCAACATCTCTTTTCATGTCATCCCACCATAAGTACTCTTTCAGGTCCCTATACATCTTCGTGCTTCCAGGATGAATAGAGAATGAAGAACTATGAGCCTCATCCGGCAGCTCCTTCTTTAATTCTGGGATGGGAGGAACACAAACTCGATTCCTGAACTTCATTATCCCATCACAATCAAGGTTGAATTCAGGAATATTTCTCACCTTCTTTTGTAACTCTACATCTTCTTTCTGTGCCTCTTTAATCATCACATGTATAGATGGTTGAACATTCAATTGATAAAGATATGATTTTCCCCCTTTCATTATAATTCCAAGATCCATCCTTTGTAAATCCATAAATATTGGATCTTTTGTGATCCTCATCATGGATAAGCTAGCATGGTCTTGTCGACTTAATGCATCTGCCACCTTGTTTGCTTTCCCAGGGTGGTAATGAATTGAGAAGTCGTAATCCCTAATCATCTCCAACCATCTTCTTTGGTGCATATTCAGATCCTTTTGTGTGAAAATATACTTTAAAATTTTATGATCAGTATAAATATCACACCTTTCACCATAAAGATAATGCCTCCAAATCTTTAATGCAAAGATTACCGCAGCTAACTCCAAATCCTGAGTTGGGTAATTTTGCTCATGGATTTTCAACTGTCATGAGGCATAAGCTATCACCATATCATTTTTCATAAGAACACACCCCATCCCCTTCTTGGATGGATCACTTTAGATCACAAACCTTTCTCCACTACAAGGCAGTGTGAGCATAGGTGCACTGGATAACCTTCTTTTCAAATCCTTGAAATTCTCTTCACATTCCTCCATCCACACGAACGTAACTCCTTTTCGAGTCAACTTGGTGAGTGGATTAGATAATTGTGAAAAATCTTTCACAAAACGTCGATAATATCCAGCCAAACCAAGAAAACTTTCGATCTTGGTTACTTTTTTTGGTCTCGACCATCTTTTGATAACCTCTGTTTTTGCTGTATCCACAAATATCCCCTCTATTGAGATTATGGGACCCAAAAATGAAACTTTTTGAAGCCAAAATTCACACTTGGTAAATTTTGCATAAAGCTTCTCCTTTCTTAGGGTCTTAAATACAATTCTCAAGTGATCTTCATGTTCTTCCTTGCCCTTTGAATAGACAATAATATCATCTATAAAGACTACCACAAACTGATCAAGATAGTCTCTAAAGACTCTATTCATCAGATCCATGAAGATAGCAGGGGCATTAGTAAGACCAAATGGCATCACTATAAATTCATAGTGTCCATACCTTGTATGGAAAGACGTATTTGGTATATCCTCCCTTTTGACCCTTAATTGATGACACCCTGAACGAAGATCAATCTTGGAAAAGTATTGAGTTCCGCGTAGTTGGCCAAATAAGTCATCAATGCGCGGGATAAGATATTTGTTCTTGATAGTGATCTTGTTAAGTTCTTGATAATCAATGCAGAGTCTCATTGATCCATCTTTCTTCTTAACAAACAGAACAGGTACTCCCCAAGGTGACGCACTAGGGCACCTGAATCCCTTATCAAGATTCTCTTGGAGTTGCTTCTTCAATTCCTGCAACTCAATTGGGGCTATTCTCTGAGGTGTCTTTGAAATAGGCAAATCACCCGGTACGAGTTATATTGAAAACTCGACTTTACGATTTGGTGGAAGACCCAGTAATTCCTCCGGAAAGACATCATAAAACTTTCGTACAATGGGCATATTCTTAATCATGAGTTTCTCACCAACCATTTGAGATAAATAACCTTCATTTAGTGGAATCAAGACCCATAAGATGGAAGAAATTTCCACTGGAAGGTTATGTTCATCCTTGCATCGATAGACGATCATAGATTGATCTGGAATATGAAATGTGACTTACCTTCTTTGGAAATTGATATGAGCTCCATATAGAGAAAGCCAATCCATGCCAAGAATCACATCAAATTCCACTATATGAAGGATCACAAGATTTGCAAGAAGCACTTTCCCACAAACTTAAATCAGAGAAGAATTATAAACTTTTGATGCGAATGTTGTGCCATTAGGGGTTGTCACAGCTAACTCAACATCTAATTGTTGAGGTAATATGGTGATAACCTTAGAAAATTCTTCAGAAATAAAAGAGTGGGTGGATCCAAAATCAAATAAAACATTTTCTACTTTAGAGTGGATGGTAAGTGTACCTTTCACCACTTCATTGTCGTACTCTACATAGCAGATAGTAATTGCATGGGACATTCCTTTGTCTTTGGCCTTAAGAGTTTTTTGACATCGATCATCATCATCAACCCTTGGATTAGGGCATTGATTGGAATAATGCCCCATTTCCTTGCACTTGAAACATTGAAGTGAAGTAGGTTCATTCTGTGTATCCCTTCCTTTGTTTGCATCATTAGAAATCTTCTTCCCATTATTTCGAAATTCAATTGCCCGATGACCTTCTTTTCCACACTTATAACATTTTCTTGTCCCCTTAAGACAATTTCCTCCATGTTTATTTCCACACTTTGAGCATAAGGGAAAATTCATCTTCTTTTCAGTGTGCTCTTTAGATTTTCCTTTGAATTCCATTTTCCTCTTCTTATCAAACCCATATGACTGATGGGTTGCTCTAATCTCCATCTCAACTTTGAGAGCACATCGAACGATTTCCTCGTAGCTATTGAAGTCACTTATGGCTAACGCCCTTCGAAGACTTGGTTTTAAGACACTAAAGAATCGATCGATCTTACTCTCAGGTTGGATAATAATACCAGAAGCGTAACTTTCAAGTCTTGTAAAATTTTCTTCGTAGGTACTAACAGATTCATCATCCTTTGGCTTTAGTTCAAGAAATTTCTTCTCCATCTTTGTTCGGAGAATACGAGGGAAGTACTTATTGAAAAATAATTTCTTGAACTCGTCTCATTCCATGGACTCAATTTCATCCCTTTGCCTCGTACTTTTGATAAGATTCCACCATTGGTCAGAATCTATTTCCAAACGATACACTACTAAGATGACTTTATCATGTTCAGAACATTGAAGAACTGAAAATATCTTTTCAGTAGTACTGATCCATTGTTCAGCCACTAATGGATCAGTAGACCCGCTGAATGAGGGTGGACGCTGCCTCATGAAGGATTCAACAGAATGTTGCTCTTTCCTTTGCTCGTTTGGAAGTCCTGCATGATTCATAGATTGAGAAAGTTGTGTGAGCATGGCTACAAGATTTTTTATTCTATCTCCCATAATGTTTGGTTACTCAGGGGGACAATCATTTCATTTCCTGTCGCATTCCGCATGAACACGATTCCTTCGGGTTCCAGCCATTGACTAAAACCAAGAAGAATAGTGTGAGAAACACTAATTATAATAGGGAAAACACATAATCAAGAATAAAATTTCACACTTAAGGTCTTATCATAGGTTGTTCATGTCCATTTATAAAATACTAATATTGTGTTCTATGCTTACACTTATCTTTAGGGTTCTTACTAATGCTTTCACATCCAAGTTTCCAAAGGTTGACTGTACCTTTCCTCTGATACCAACTATAACGACCCATAATTTACATACATTGTTAATACTTCAAAATTGAAGCACACTTATTACAACATATAACAAAACCATGAAAGGACCGTATAGGTATAGTGTATTTAGAAACTGGGAAACATAAACAACTGGTTCATAAAGCATCTACATTATCTCCCATTTATTTCATCATATCTAGAGTCCCTTTTGGCATATCCTACTTAATAACCTTCTTCCTGACCTGAGGAAAGAAAAAATACAAAAGGGTGAGCTCAAATGCTCAGTAAGTGTATACAAAATAAATATCAATCACATCATATTCACAAGAACATAACATTTTGGAAATCTTAACCTACAAAAGAGATCATAATTTCATAACATGGGATAAATCATAGTAGTGAAATGTAATCCCAATAATCATAACTTAAAACATGAAACTTTGTTTAATACACACATAATCATAGAGAATCATTTCTTAGTAGTTAAGACTCATAGCCAAGACTATCTTAGCGAACAGAGTCCATTTCTGAACCGAGTTCACTCCTTGTTTCAGCCCTGTTTCACTGAACCAGTTTAACCTGCCGTTCCGGCCATATCTATCTCATGAGATATAAATCTTTACCCAATGCATTGGAGGGAGATATAGGTCCCACCCATCTCATAATGAAACCATTCTTATGTGTGCCACAAAAATAATAAATCATACATCATTTCATAACCCATGTAATAAAAATGGGATTCTTAAACATCATGACATCATAAAACAATTCATATAAGATAAAGGAATTCTTAAAAATAATTCCATCACAACATAATCAAATCAATGTAATAATAGGGATAGAAATAGAACCCTATATTATCTTATATGGAAAATAATTTTGATAAAACACTTGAACTCCATTCTTGAGGAAAATATCCTTTCTACTTCAAAAACATTTTTCCTTTCTTAACATGTCATACAATTTTAAACTAAAAGAAGTTGATTCAAAATAAACTTGAAAACTTGTAAATGAATATTCTTAAAATTAATGTTTTAAAAATAAATTCATGTCGTATAAGTTAAAAAAACATTCTTCTCATACTTTTTTCGGAAAAGTCAAAAAGTACCTCGTACGAAAAACGACAAAAGATTGCTTTCATATCTTTTTTTAAAAACTCATCGAAGGGTAAAATTGGATATAAACAATTGTAGAAGGATATAAATATTACATATTGAGGAAACATGGATGTGGATGATAAATATTCCCCAGTAAATTCTGAAGTATAAACAATCTCGGATGAAAATTGAGATTGCAAGGTTGTCCCTTACGCTAGGTCTAATTTGCTACGAAAGTGTCCGAACCTCCTCTTCTTTCAAGCGCCTCTTTGAAACCTCCTCTTAGGTCACTAAAATTGGTCTTTAAAGAAGACCAGGACCTCTAGGATGTTTCTAGGGAAGTGTAGAAGAGAATTTGGCAGGGTTTGGCTGAGCTTGAAGGCTCAAAGTGGTGTGAGGAAGAGAGGGAGGTGGTGCCCTTTTATAAGGGAGGAGAGGGGCACCTTTGGAAAAACTAAAAATATTATTTTATTATAAAGTCATATTCGGTTTTCAATAGCTCCAAATCGATTTATTTCGAAGATAAGGTGGGTATGGGTCTAAATCCTCTCATCGAATATAATTTATACAAGTTTAGGTCATTATATTAACTTTATATTTTAGTTTTAACTCTTAGTTAATTAGATTGACATTTACCATGTCACTTTGTATTTTTATATTATATAGTTAATAAACTTACCAAATACATCCAAGAGACCACCAAGTGGTCCATTAATGATACACCTATCATTATATAAGTATATCGCCCGAACCTTAGATTTTTAGGAATATAGTAACAATTAATAATATAATATTTGTTTTAAAAACTATTTTATGTCAATTTTGACACTATTTGGTAATTTATTTTTGTGAAAATCATAACAGAAATATTAGTTCGAAAAAAGTTAATTAAATCAATAATAACATGTCATATTAACCTATAAAATTATTTTAATTAATAAAAAGTCTCAGATTACAATTATTTGGGTATTTATTACATCAATTATGTTAATATTTCATTAATAAGATAATTACTACATCATCATTGTTCCATAAATAAATTAGATTATTTATTGTCTAAAAAGTACAAATAAAATACCATTATGTAGGAAATCTTTTTATATTTCTAATGAATATTTATAGTCGAATTTATCTTATATATAATCCTATATTAAAAATGATTTAGTTATTAAACTTTGATTTTAACTATTTTAACCCTTCTTTAAATAAATTAATAATAAATGTCCTAATCTTATCCAAGTGGGCCTAAATGGTCATATTTTATTCCTAAGGTTGTTTTTGGTCGACTTACACTTATCCAATTGAATTAGTACATGTGTTAGGGTAATAATAATATCATTTTTACCCTTAATTACCCTATTTACTTTTAATAGTGGTAAAAAAAAGTAAAAATTTACTATTCACCAAAAATTATTTTCATCTCATTGAACTACATTTTAGTCTTTGATATTAACTGTGTCTCTTGGATTTGCGAAATTCCACTCACATAAGCGGTAAAATTAAGTTTTATGTGAATTTTGAAATTCTCCTAGGAGGGTAAAAGACGGTGAAAAGTTCAATAAAATTTTTATGTATCTAAAATTATTATAAAATGACTCCAATGAGTTGCATTGAACTTATATAGGTATTATGTATCAATTTTGACCTAAAATAAATTGAAATAAAATAAATAATTATTTAAATAAAAAGTCGGTTTTTAAATAGTAACCCAGTGTTTTCACTATTCATCAAAAATTGAATGTTTTCAGAAAAATACCAAAATTTCACCCTAGGCTAATTTTGATATTCAAAATCCAAAAATGAAGTCCATTTTGAAAAATAAAATTTACAAAATTTCAAAAAGTGGGTATTACTATTCATAACGGCTAGTTTTAATAATATTTTAATAGCATATCGTTGTTTAGTGAAACTCGGTATTGCGTACGACGCAAGCTATAGTGGAAGGTTGCGATTGTGTGTAAAGAAATCCAAGCTAGTGTCGTGTGTAGTGAAAGATTCCTTTGATGATTTATATAACATAAAAACAAAATGTTTCTCCTAAAAGTCTCGGGTGATACAATAGAGGTTTAAATCATGTTCATCCAAAAGGAATCATGAGATAAGGGATTTCGTCTCAATTTGATTTCATTGAGGAATATTGTAATGTTATGCACCTATTTTTCCTTATATAATGTATATACTTCCCCTTTTATATGTAATATAAATAATAAATAATAATTTGTGTTATTTTAAGTTTCAGTTTTAATTATTTCATCAAAAGGTATTTGAATAAAAAATTACAAAGTTGTAAGGGATTTTGTCTAAATTTCATTTCATTAAGGAATATTATAATGTTATGCACCTAATTTATTTTATATGGTTCATATAATTAACATTTTACATGTAATATCATGATTTATTAATAATTCATGGTATTTCAAGTTTCAATTTTAATTATTTCATCCAAATGTATTTTGACTTAAAAGTTACCAAGTGGTAAAGAATCTCATAACTCAATTTCTTTTCATTAAGTTATATTACTTATTAATTGTCTATAATATTTTAATATTATGTGCTAAATGAATATTTACTATCAATTGTTGTATTTTTACTTTTTTATGTGGATTTACATTTGATACACATAATCTATTCATTGATTAATTCTCACTTCAACATTATGATCACTATAAGGGATTTCGTCTCAAATTCCATTTCATTGAGACATATTTATTAATATATAGCTATTCACTTTTATGTAGTTTCTATACAACCCCTTTGATGTATTTAACATGAATTAAAATTTATTCATAATTGTTAATGTTAATTTTCATGTTTATTATTCAATGGGTTACAATTTAAAACTTACCAAATATGTAAAAGTTATTGTACAATCTCACTTAATATTGTGATTATTTACTTTCTCTTGAAACAATCAATTTCTTATGATCATTTTTTATTAGAAACTACTTTTACATTAAATATAAATATTCTTGTATGATGGATATGATTATTTTCTAAACAATATTCCAGTTTTATATAGGGTGTTTACTTTGAAATTTCATTGATTAACTGGGGGAATTTTAATAAATTTGTATCCCTTACTCAATACACATATTTGATGATAAGGCATATTTTTCATGAATTAAATATATTATTTTATATATGAGGATTTTTTTGGACATGAAGATATGGGTAGAGACTAGTTATAGATATCCCCTCAATCCATTGGTAGTCCTATGAGATGAATCAGTTTGCTAGCCTTAGTTTTCTAGTGTATACTTACCCAACCAATTTAAACTATCTCAAGAAAGGTCTTGACAATAGAGGTATCATGATGCCAAATATCATGATGTCTGATAATTAATAATTTCATTCACTAAGAACTCTTTTAATATTATACATGATATTTTCATAATTATATTATCTCTAGTTTCATTTCATTATCAGTTTATTGATTAAATGGAATGTTTTTTTAGATATTTACCATTCCATATAGATTATGCCTTATCTAGTTATGATAGCCATGTTATTGATTCAATAGAATTTTTTTCAGTTATTTAACATTCCATATTTATTATGATATTACAATTATTTAAAATGAATGTGTGTTTAGTTATTTACCTTACCATGATTATGATTATTGATTCATGATAGATTCCACTGTATTTAACCTTTACTAATCATTTGAGATCACCCTTATTTTTTTCACTTTCATAAGAATCTTGGAATTTTACTAAGAATGATGTGAAATTATATGCTAGTGGGAATAATTATGTTCTTGAAAAAAAATTGTTTACAAATATAATAAGGAAATCATGTATGTTTCTAATTTACCAAGAATATTAAACTATTCAGTCATTTTGGATGTGATTCCTTGTATGCTATGTCATTTTAATAAAGTAAGACATTGAATATGGGTTACTAGAGTCGAGGTCATTATATTTGGTATCAGAGGATGTTTAGTATAATCCTTGGAAACTTGATGTAGGAAACATAGATTAGGGAAAATAATCCTATGATAAAATTTGAGGATAAGTATAGAATAACATCCTAATGTTTTTCTAAGGTAAATATTATATGGTTTTTCCTCAAAATAAATCATTGTCTAGATACTAAAATTGTACATGGTTCTGAATAAAATTTTCATAGGGGTAATAAATTTGAAAATATTGAATTGGGATTTACCTTATCATCACCTGGTGCACGACAATGGGCCCTAATACGCAGCTAGTTTGACACTCTCGAGGGATATGCTTAGGATAATTCACATTTTATTTACAAACAATTATGAAGTATTTGAATAGATTATGACAATGAATAACCTAGGTTAAAAACAAGGTGTCTTATATTAGAAATAATGTTTCATGATTTTGAAAAAAAATAAATGATTATATAGTTTTTCTACTATGATTATTTTTCTCACACTGTGATTTTTGGTTTTAGTCAATAGATAGAACCAGAAGGAATTATGTTAACATTGAATATAAATAAAATGTGGTGATTATGAGTAATCAAATCATATTTTTAAGGATTTAATGATATCATGGATATTTCTAATTAGTTATCCTAAAATATGATAAACAACCTATAACTTAACCAACTCTCAGACTCCCCAAATAAGAGAAGAATGAATTTTCTCAGAGCTTGAGTGATGGAGGCCATAGAGGAAAAAAGGCTATATTTACTTTATATAATAAATTTGGAAATATACACCTAATAAAGTGTCTGAAAAGAATGGTAAAATGTTTTATGTGTTGAAAATAAGTGCATAAAGAAATGAATTACTAAAGGAAAATAGAGAGTATGATGAAAAGAAATAAATCCTATCATAGGTATCCATTTATTATTTGTTGTCATAAATGTTGGGAAGATGCGAATTATTCAATTCAATGCCCTATTCGAAAGTTTAAACCCTAGACCAATGAAGTAATTATGTTGAAATAAAACTGATAAAGAATTTATTTATTGGGATTCAATAATTAAATTATAGAAGTATTTTTATAAAATGCATTTTGGTATTAAGAATCATGAAACATATAAGGATTATTTTAAATTTTAGGAGAATATATGTATTCGTTAATGTAAGAGTTATGGGTCCCATTATGGGTTTAGGTTCTTAAGATTGATCATAAGTTCAATGTCTTAAATGAACCTTTTTATGCTTTATATGATGGGAGTTTTCCAAGTGTAAGGATATTTTTGGAAAACATTTAGAGAAATGTAACCCATTGGTTTAGTATATGTTTTAATAAAAATAGGTTATTTAAGGAAGAAATCCCATAGTTTTTTGGGCATAAGTTTAAAGTTATTTTTATCCTTTGAGGTTTATCTTATATTTTATGTTGTGGTAATTATGGGTCATCAAAATTAGGGAACATTATTGGAATTGTATAAATATATTTTTAGAAAAGGGACAACCCAAATATCATGTGACAACCTATCACATATGGAAAGGTTATGGGGATTGAACCCATAACCGAAGGATAATAATGGTTTAATTCTTGTCACTATCCTACTTGATGTCTTGGTTAATATGTCATTATTTAGAGTTAAATGATTTGATGAATAAATATTAATGATGAACCAGTGGTGTTACTATTGAGGTTTAGAGATTAATGTATCAGATAACTTGTTCTAACAATATTTTTTTGGAAAATATTTAGAGACATAAGGAAATAATTTACACTCCTTTAATGCTCCACACACAAAAAAATTATTTTTATATATTCATTAATTGGAGTAAGTGATGAATTAAAAATTTATTAAAGCACAACCAAAGGATGAAATTGTGTTTTTGAAATAGAAACGTATCAACTAAGTATATTTAATTATATTCTTATAAAGTAAAATAATTCATCAACTTTTGGAAAAGGATCTTGAAAAAAAAAATTTATCATATTACCTTCATATCTGATGAATCAAATCTTCTTTTAAATAATCAAAGATTTATGGTAAGGAGAAAATCACTATTAACAACATACTTATTATAAGGGAATATGTTGATGTATTACATGGAGATTTTCTTAGACTTCCCCCTAATTAAGAGGTTTATTTATTGATTGAATGTATACATAGATTTTTTTCAAATATCCAAGACTCTATATAGAATATCCCTATTAGAATTAGAGGAACTTAAGAAGAAGCTATAATAAAAATTGGAAAAGGAATTCATACACCCAAGTGCTTCACCATGTGGTGAAGTAGTCCTATTTATTAATAATAAATATGGATTAATTCATCTATTAATTTATTACCATGAGCTAAAAAATATCATTGTAAATAACAAGTATTATTTTACAGGGATTGATGACTTGTTTGATCAGATACATGGAGCCTGATACTTCTCTAAAGTGGACCTTTGGTTAGAGTATCATCAACTAAAGTTTAAGAAGGAGGATATACCCAATAATGACTTCCATACATGGTATAGAAATAATGAGTTCATTGTAATTCCCTTAGGCATCACCAATTCACTATCAATCTTCATTAAATTAATTAATATTCTTTAGAGATTACCTCAACCATTTTGTAGTAGTCTTTATAGATTATATTCTCAAATTATCCAAAATCAAGGAAGAACATTAGGATCATTTATTTATTATACTAATCACTCTATGAAAGGATAAATTATATGAAATGTATATTAAATGTGAGTTTTTTATGGATGAATTATCATTATTGGTGAATATTATAACAAGAAAGGGGATATTTGTGGATCCTTAAACGACAAAGGTTGTTCATAAATAGCCCTGACCAAAATTTCTAATAGAGATCCCTAGTTTCCTTATATTATTTGGGTACTATTAGTGATTTGTGAAAAAAATTATGATTGTCAAACCCACTAACTAATAGAACTCATAAAGGGGTAAAGTTTTTCTAAACTGATGAATGTGAAGAGAGATTCCATGAGATAAAGAAGATGCTAATCACTACAATTGTACTCACATTGATCACATGTGGGGAAGGATTTTTGATCTAAAATGATGATTCAAATAATATATTGAGATGCTTCTTCATAAAAAAGATAAATTAATATCATGTGCCTCAAAATAGTTTAAATTACATGAGAAAAATTATCCTATGCATGATATGGAGTTGGCAGTAGTGATCTACACATTGAATATTTGGAAGAATTGTCTCTATATAGTAAGTTGTGACATATATATGAATTATAATATCTTCAAGTATATATTCACATATAAATAGATCAAAAAAGCTAATGAATATGGTTATAGATAATAAATAATTATTATTAAGCAATCTACCACCATTTCAGGAAGGTGAATAAAGTGGTAGATGCATTAAGTAGAGATGATATGGTAACCTTATCCATGATGAGTATTGAGAAGGATCCAATCTTCTTACACATTGGAAGGATGGACATGGGAATCATAAAGGAAGGAAAATCATCTTACCTTACTCAAATAATTACTCAACCATATCCTATAATAATATTTAGGAAGATCAAATGGATGATATAGAGAAACAATAGACGGTGGGTGTTGTGTGGTAGGGTAAAGCCTTATAATTCAATATTAATAAAGATAGAGTTGGGAGATTTTGGATGCAACTATGCATGACATCGAAGCCTAATATAAAAAATGATATGATGAATGATACTCACAAATCGACATTCTCCATCCACCTAGGGTGCACTAATATGTATTGAGATCTCTGAGATCACTATTGGTGAGATAATATAAAGAGGTGTATTTTTTAATATACATTAAACTGCTTGGTATTTTAGTAAGTGAAGGTGGAAAGGAAAACATCTTAAGGGATTACGAAACCATTAGCCATAACAATGTGGAAATGGTAGAACGTAACTATGGATTTTTTCATGGGTCTCCCAAATACATCCAAAGGAAATAATTCCATATGGGTTATGGTAGACTCTCTTACAAAGATTTATTATTTCATTTCCATTTAAGAGGAATTATCACTCGATTAACTTATAAGGATATACATTAGAGAAGTATTGAGGCTACATAGAACACCACTACTGATTGTATCTAATCAAGATCTGAGATTTTCCTAAAAATTCTAGAAAAGTATCTAATATTCTCTAAAAATAAAGTTAAACTTCATTACGTCCTATCACCCTTGATTGATGGATAAAATTAATGGACTATCCTAAAATTTTAGAATATATTGAGAGATTTCTCAATAGACTTAAAATGAGAATGGGTTCAACATATTACTTTGGTCAAGTTATTATACAATAATATCTTTCACTTGAGAATTTATATGGATACTTATGAATCCCTCTATGGAAATAAATGCATAAATTCAATGTGTTGGGATGAAGTTGTAGAATAGAAGATATTGGGACCAGAACTAGTAGAAGAAATGGTTGAGGAGTTAAATACCATTAAACAACATATCAAAGATGAAAAAAGGAAATAAAAGAGCTATTTTTATAACCATAGATGAGACCTAGATTTCTAGGATAGAGATAAATTTTTCCTTTTTATATCTCTATGGAAGTGATTCATAAGGTTTGGGAAGAAGGAAAATATATTTCTAAGATACATTTTCCCCTTTGAAATTCTTAATTACATCATAATTGTGGAATATAAAATTCAAATTCCACCAAACTTTTCTTAAGTTTAGGATATCTTCCACATATCCCTCTTGAGGAAGTACATACCAGATCCCTCACATGTACTAAATCTAGAGGTGGTATATTTGGATAACAATATTTCTTATGAGAAGTAGCCGATGAATATCTTAGACTGAAAATTCAATGTTTTTTACAAAAAACAATCATTTTTTCAATGTTATTTGGCAGAACCATAAACTTGAATAGTCAACATGGGAACAAGAGAAAGTTATAAAATATAAGTACCTTAATTTTTTCACCTTAGCACATGAAATGTAAATTTTAGGGTGAAATTTATTAAGGGGAGAATAATGTGATGTCCTAGAAATTTCTATATTGAAATTCCCTTATATATGTATTTTTGTGCAATATATTTAGTAACATAGTATTTTATAAAATACAATGATAACTCTTTATTTAATTAATTGATAAATTTACATTTATTCAACTATTAAACCCAATAAAATTAATAATATTGTAATGTGGTAATAAAAATAAAAATAAATAAAATTACTAGTATAGGAAAATTTAGATCATCTTGATCTCCTAGGATTATCACACACATTAACAATACTGTAAAAAGTAAACATGATGTTAGTAATATAATATTCATTTTGAAAAAGAAGAATATTGAACCTTGATAGAAATTGAAGTAACAGATGAATGAATAAAATATGAGGAATTTATAGCAAGTATAAAACCATTATAACCATTGTTAATTTATTTGTTATAATTTGATTGTTATAATCAATGTATATTATGGGTGATTAAGAGAACTAATTGATATTGAAGGGGGAAATGATGTCCTAAAACAGTAGAGGCATGCCTTATAAAGATCATTTATTAGAGTTTGGGAGGGAGGTCTCATCACTAGGGTTCTCCCTTCACCAAGCCTAGTAATATCCTCAACAAGTAAGGCTTGATCATAATATACTATAAGAGAAGTTACATTTAGTGGAGATCACAACTCAATCAATGTTAGTATAACAACCTCATGAAAGTACCACCATCACACACCTTACACTTAGGGATTATGCTAGTGTAATAAGGGATTATGTATATAGACCTTAACTAGTATTAAGTTATAAATTATTTTAGAAATAAAATATTGGTTACATCAATATTTCATTTTATTAAATGTATCACCCTTGTATAAAATTCTTATAATTATAGGATGAGTATGATAAAATAGATTTTTATACAGAGAAACCATAATTGAATTTTTGGAAAACATATATGCCTAATTTTAATTATAATAAAAAAAATTATGAACGCATAAATTTGAAATAAATGTTTATATTAATTAAAAAGATTGAAAATAATAATATGTTATCATATATTAATTGTAAAATAATTTAATGGAGTTGTATGTAACTTTTCAAAAGGTCAAAAACTTGACCATGTTATAAAATCAATATTTTTCAATAAATAAACATTTTATTAATTATTAAATGTATCATATTTATAAAATTATTTTGATAAAATAAATTTATTTTTTAAAATAAAAAATTTGAAATTATCCAATGAAATTTTTTTTCATAATTTTCTGAGACAGGAGAATCTTTTGGTAAAAAAATAATTAATGCGGTATAAATATACAATAAGTGTAATGACATAATAATGACTTAAAAGTAATATAATTAATACTATAAATTTATTTATTGATAAAAAAAATTATTATTATTTAATTTAATGTATTTTAAAGTGGTAATATTAATTTTATAAACCTATAATGAATCTTCTAAAAGCTACAGTGATTTTTATGATTTTAAAAACAATTCATTGTGAATATAACTCACTTGTACATGGCCAATGATATTATTTGAAAGAATTTAATACTTAGAATTTTAAAATATTAAAAATCACTCCCCCTTATAAAATACCATAGGTAAAAACCATGTGAAGGCCATTGGTTTTTCATTTGTTTACTAGCTCGATGTCTAAGGCCAAAGTTTGGAAATTAATTAAGAATTCCCCCTATTTTGCTATAAATAGAAACATATTCTCACATTAAACTTCACTCCAAAGCCATTGAAAATTAATTTCCTCTCATTTTATCTCTCTAAATCCCTACCAAATAGTTTCTAAGGTTTTAATGAGCTGTCCTCAAGCTTTAAGAGGCAACAACTCAAGGTGAGGGATTCTTTCCCTCCTATTTTCCATTCAAGCAATTCCTTTGTAATAAGACCCTTTGATTATCAATTGATTATATTTTATTGTGTTTATAAACATTATCTAATTATATAAATTATTCCAAAATAATAATATACTACCTTTATCTCTCACTAATCCCTTCCATGAACTTTTATATACACTTGTTATACTGGGAAATTATCTCTTGATTTTTCTTATCATACCCTTATGTTATAAATACCCAACCCTATTTTCACTTAATGTTATTCACCTAAATATAAATTCTTAATAATTTTAAAAGTATAATAATACTTATTGGACACATTTTAAGTAATTTTAAACAATATCTAAGGATCACCAATGCAAGATAAATGGAACATACGATAAAACTGAAATGTGGAACTGTTGTAAATGTATGTACGTTACACTAAAAATCCATTGCATCCTTCTTGATATCCATTGAATGAGTTTTAAAAAGATCAAAAGGTGGTGAAAAAAAATATTCCAACCTCTATAGTGTATCCACAACTTATTCAAAATCATATGATGTTCAGATGGATCCATGTTCTCTCCATGGTATGCTAGTATCTCTATATGAAGAGGAGGAAGATGAAAGAAAAAATGGGTCTAGAAGTATTGACCAAGCATGAGGATTTGAATAGACACCCAGAAATCCATCATATAAGAGTGGGGTTTATATAGAATATGAGGATTCTCCTGGATTGTGTATGCATTAATTCATTCATTTATAATGAATTTATTAATTCATCTACGGATTCATGCATCATATGCATGAATGCATTTGAATCCCAAACATTTCATATTTTTTAATGTCTTTTAATGATAGACAAGGTGGATGATTCGTTAGTTATCCAGCCAATACTACCAATGTAATCAGTATAATATATATATACCCCATTATGAATGAAAACCACAAATTTCATGAAATCCATAATATATATATATATCATATATATATATATATAATGATTTAGGTCACATATATCTTTCATAACTATCCTTAATTGATTTTGGACTTCCTTGTATGAAACCCACAATCCTTAATACTATGATTGAAATGATGAAATATGTTCTTATGTTATATGATCTATGTTTCCATGTAAAGTTTGAAATTTTTACATTTTATTTTCACATCATAAGGATGTAAAAGAATACCCTTGTCTAAATGGGGACTCTCATAAAATATCAATAGGCAATGGAACGTGGGCATGTAAATCTAATCGAGAGATTTGATTCCTTATCCACATTTAGATTAGAATAAAACATCCTATAATATGCATTATATATATATGATATGTGTTTCATAGCACTTTGTATGTATAATAAAGACATGCGGGCCCCTAGTTATACCTCTCTACCTAGCCCAGGTCCACAAGAAACATAAAATACATCAACTAAAAAATAGTTTAGAATGGTTGACAATGATCATGCTGGAAATATGTATCAGAATTTTTTCACATGAAAATCTCATCAAGGTGATCCCATTAGCATCGTTATCTACATGGGTGAAGTTCTCATCTATCCATGGAATGTGTAATTGAATCCTGATGATGGACCTACCATCATCCTAGACCTAAATAGCCAGTATTTTGTGAACTAAATCAAACCAATCATCACAAACTTGGACTGTCAAAACTACACCCTCAATGGGGAAGCTAAACATAATGGAAACATCCTTAAGAGTAATAGTAATCTCTCTCTCTAAAAAATTATATTTATATGCCTCTGGACTCTATCTCTTTACTAGGGAAGAAATGATCGTATGATCAATAAATATGAAGCCACACATCACTACACCATAGAACCCTATACAAAAAAGATGATAGATGATGGCATGATGGGTGAAACATGATAGAAATGATGTTACCTTTGTACGCTTAGAGAAAGAAAATGATGTCCCTCTATGACTAGACATGAAACATGTATGTCTTGGAATGTGAGAAATGGAAGGCCATCCATATCTATATTTGATATCATCATTACTTTTTATAGTTAATTTAATACAATTTGTAAACTTTTTTATAAAAATATACAAGAAGAAAAATGTTGTAGACAATTATCATTCATAATTAACCATTATAACAAAAAATGTAGTAAAAAAATTATTATTATTGATGTTGTTGACTCAATCTAGAAATTACATATTTTAATTTTCTTTAATCTTGTTTAAATTATTTCTAAATAACTCTTTGTATTTATTGAAAAAAATTATTTTTTGTAAAATTATGAAAATTGTTCTAAGTCTTGAAGTGAAAGTATGATTAATATATCAACCATGATGAAAATCCACTTAGTATTAGAAACAATATGATATATTAAACTAAATGTGTTAGATGTTAAGTTGATATTCTCTATGTTAACACTTTGTTTTGATGAATCCATGATACTATATTTTATCACACTAACCACATCCCTCTTTAAAATATTTGTGAGGTTGCTTTATGTGATTTCAAGGAAATATTTAAAGATAATTCATTTATAGGTTTAACCTCTTATTATTCATCTCCATAGTGTGTTTAATTTTTTAATAGTTGAAAAATCATAAAATTCATTCTGATTAAAAGTAGAAATGAAAAAAATCCATAAATGAAATATGATAGAAATGAAATAATCCATAAATGAAAAAGCGTGAATATAGAAAAAATAAACATTGATTATAAAATATATAAAATAAATCAATGATGTTGTGAAGTAGAGCCTCTTACATTTTGGGACATTTCTTATCAGTATTCCCTTCTGTGTGATAAATGTTGCATCAAATTACCAATCCCCATTCTTGAGTCTAGTCTATAAAATTTTTGATATGGGTATAATTTTTTCATCCCTGAGGAAACAACCTAGTAATATCGAAGGCTACAGTATTCTGATCAGCAAGCAAGGAAAAAAGTATGAAAACTACCAATAGGTATCCAAAGTTCAATATAACAGTCAACCAGTGTGCACAATCAATATACCAGGTCAACATAGGGTTTCCATTATAATTTCATCAATGCACCATATGCAACAAAATGTTCATATGGATATCACAATGTCTAGAAAGAACCACAATCACAATACCTACTTTCTAGTAAGACTAATAGCACTCGATCACATTTTCATGAGACTAATTATTGGAGTTTTGTTACATCAATGTGGATCCATACCTATTAAAATCTTCAAATGTGAAATAATGATGCATACTTCAGTATATTATCAGTGTATCTTTGTATGTTCTAGCCAAAACTCATTCCATGTTACATCCTTTTATGAGACTATTGGGACCATTCGACAAAGTACTTCACACATCTATTAAATTTTTCCTATAATAACCATGAGATAAGTAGTTTATGAACACTATTGAAGATCCCATTTATGTACTCTATTATATTAGTGTCCATATAGACATATCTATTACAACCATCATATTATAATGACTATTTTTTCTTTGAAATATGCATCATATAATCACATACATCTTGATTATCCCTTTGAATTTATTCAAGTTAACTATAAAACTTTACTTGTTGAGTATTTTATGCTGAAACCAAAATAAAAAATTGTAATTAATAGGATATTGGAAATTATTCCAAAAAATATGTGTTTAATAAAAAATACCCAACTTGATAATCGCCTTCTTAAATACATTATCTTTGAAATGCTTATGCACATTACTAGAAATATGTCTAATGAAACATTGATGATAAGCAATAATTTCTCACCATGTAACTCCATCATTATTAACTACCTCTATAATCACTCAATAATGATCAAATATCATACATACTCCTTGCATTTATTTAGAATGAATGCATATATAGGAAAAAACCAACTCCAGGATTCGAAATTAAACTTTTTAAAAATATAAAATTTAAGTGGGATGGGATCATTATTAAAATTTTGTGTGATAAAAAGAATTATAAAACTTGTATACTTATCATAAATAAAAGTTCCATCGACTTGAATGAATTTTTTACAATAAGGAAAAGCAGCGATACATTTCCTGAATTCCCAAAATAGCATATGAAACTTCAATTTTGTTTGATAAACCTAATTATCTGGAGATACATACTCAATGGTGTATAGATAATAAATAACATGAATTTTGAGTGATAAAAATTACATTAACTATGAAAAAATTGAATATGATTCATCCCAATCACCATATATTTTCAAATTTTCATTTTTTTCATTCCAAGCTTTACCTAGGATATCCTCTATTTGAACAAATGTTATATTTTTTCCCAAACAAGGGATACAGGATTGTCCGGATATGTTCATATGATCTCAACAATAGAAATATATATAAACTCTACATCAATTGAATAGTGATCCTAGGAAAATTTTGATTGTACACAATAATGTGGGACTTCCATCTTAGTTATCTTCCAACATGAGAAAAATATCATATATTTACTGCCTTCAAAATTTATATTCTGGCTCATATTTTTCACATTGAATGAGGTATTTTCCCTTCTTGGACACATCAAGCCCAAGTAAAAAAATGTTTCCCTATGTGTAATTGCTTTAGCACATTTTTAATGTAATTTTAGTTTCAAACTCAAGTACAACATATATGGTGTTATCAATTGATGCATATTTTTCTCTACAATTCAAGAGAATTCAGTAGTTGGTGTAATGAAACCCCAATAAAAATGTAGTGCATACAACATTATCTCAACAAATGAAGTTAATAATGTAGTGTTATTACCACTCACTAATTCTTTCCTATATATTAAAGTAACCTTAGAAGGTTCATTCCCTGCATCATCATTACTTATATCATTTCCAGTTGAATCATCATATATTTCCTCTTCATATAAAGTATCATTCAAAAAATAAAGAGTATTAATGGGAATGTCCCCTATAGTTATTTTCATATTCTGATCAATTTACTCATTTTTTTAAGTCATATGAGAAGATAATGAATGATAATTTTGTGGAGGTCCAACTTCAATATACATCCCATAACATTGTTCTATAGTAGTAGGTTACACCTCATCAATAACATAAATATCTACATATAATTCCATTAAACTAGTACTACACTATTTCATAGACAATTATGACGCCTTCACCCAATCTTCATCACCAAGAAAAGGATATTCAATGTTCTATAGATGATCATTATGTTGAAGATGTTGATATGTGATTGAATTAATTAAGAAACTATTAATTTCCTACAAACATCATCCAATGCCACACATTCATGAAGATTTTACACTATTGTAGGTAGAAAACTATAGCTAAAACTTTTATCAGTATAAATTACCTCAAAATTGTATTATATTGAAAAATAAATGATTACATAGAAATAAAATTTAATAAAATTTTATATATATTTATACAACATCATCTAATGTTTAACATGTTCTAATTAGTTATGATTAAATGATAGTGACTTGATCTTAATACTTTTTCTATAGATTGGTTTATCATTATTTAATAAACCAACCAAAACCTAGGAGGTAACTTTTAAAACCTCTACTATCTTATATTTCAGAAACTTCTAGTCTCCATTCATAGATGGTATAAAAATCTAGCATTAAACTATTGCGCATCTTATCAAATTCCCTTTTATTACAATGTTAATCACATATAAGTGAGGGGGTATAGGGTTTTGTGATACATAACTGTAACATCCCAAGTAAGTAATGAATAACATATATTTTTATCTATGTCTATTAATGATTAAGATAGTGTTATAGAGGCTTAAAATGAAAATAAATACAATCTTATGCATGGAATACACTAATATTCTTAAAAGATTGTTTTAGTGCCTTTTGATGGCAAACCATTTTTGAATCTATATTTTGACAATTTTATAAACTATTTTTGTCAAAATAAACTTATTCTTTATTATTGGGGCATCAAAATTTACCTTGTGTGGATTTTTGGTATTTTTCTGACAATGTTCAATTTTTAATGAATAGTGAAAAATACTGCATTTTACATCAAAACTGCTTTTTAATCTAATTTATTTATATGATTAGATTATGTTTTGAATTGGTCTTAATGTGTAATATGAATATATTTTTACCATTTAATCCAATGGTGGTCATTGGAGTCAATTTCACTTTGAAATTGGACTTAAACTGGTGTCAATCTTTTGATACTTATTGTTTCATAAAAACACGCTATTTGCTGTGACAGTGGGAATTAATTATTAAATTAATTAATGTGACCTATATGTTTTGAATTTTGTAAAATAGACTTCATTTTTGAATTCGGGATATCAAATATAGCTTAGGGTGAATTTTTGGTAATTTTCTGAAAAACTTCAATTTTTGATGAATAGTGAAACCACTAAGTGATAATCAAGCAAACTGATTTTTCAGTTAAATAAAAGTTTACCACTAATGTGTATTTAATTTTGAAAATCCGACATACATGGTTGTCATTAAGAAGTAAAATGTGGTTCAATGAGATTATAATAATTTTTTGGTGAATAGTAACTTTTTTTCATTAATCGTGATTAGTGGTAATTAGTGTAGTTTAAGGTATAAGTAATGCTTTAATAATATGAAATGACCTAGACACATATCCCAACCTTATTGGTTGTGTCATGGCCGACCATGACATGCCATGGGTCAACTTGGGGACCCCATGGATCCACTTTTGTTGGGAAATGACATAAATTACTTTTTATTTAATGTTAAAGTGAAAATGACACAAACATAATATGTTTTGCGAAAACAATTTTTAAGTGGAGTTATAAAAGTCCAAAGTTTGATTATAAATAGTAATTGGAAAGCTAAAAAGATTTCCTATATCATAGTATTTTTTTTATAATTTTTAGACATTAAATAAATTTAATTATTTATGACATAATAATGATGCAGCGATGACATCATTATTTGACGATTTAAATAAAATGGAAAGATAATGTAATATCTATGAACTACACATGGCCAAAACCAATTGGATGAGTGGATTTCGAACCCTTATCACCTTATCCATGAATTCTATCAATGTGGGACCTTTTAAAACCGAAACACATTTTCAAATAAAGTAATGTTTCTTTACTTTCCAAAAGTGCCCCTCCTCTCCCCTTATAAAAGGCCCCCACCTCTACCTCATTTCACACACTCCTCAAGCCTTTGGATCGGCCAACCCCTGCCCAATTACTCTATCCACATCCCTATACTCATCCTAGAGTATTCCCTTTGGGCAGAATCCTTTCAAAGGAAGCCTTTAGGCTCAACTGAAAAGGAGTTACACTTTTAAAGGTAATTCATTCTCTCATGTTCATTTGTTTTATTTTGCTTCTCCAACCCCCTAAACTCTTTTTATTTACTTCTTTTGTAACCAAACCAGTATCTTAAATATACTAGGATGTTGTTATAAGATTTATTTGAGCTACACTCTCACACAACTACATCAAATGGTTAAAGAACATACGGTTTCCGTGGATGGCGAAATTCTGCCTCCCGAAACGATGATTGTTCAACACTCATTTAACACCTTCAAAGGTGGCCATTATGATGTAACTATTTTTATATATGATATATAATATGTTTATGTTTTCCTTAAGCTTCTGTTTTTTTCATTTTGGGAATACCTTTATGGTTTCCATTATGGGTAAAACACGATATCTTCATTTTAGGAAGTGCGGACTACCGCCCCCTAAAAGTGATTTAATTCGTTAATACCATATGTGGGATGTGTAAAGGATAAAGTTAATGATATTATATATGTTATTACACTGTAATTATAATATACTCTTATATCATTATGATTCCATTCCAAAAAATATGAAATAGAAATGGAAGTAGCGTTCATGCGTACGTACGGCTTACCGTCTCCATGAACGGTGCATTTCATTTCTTACCTCTAAATGTGATGTAATATTATAAATGAATGTATGTACTGGATATATATGACATATATGATATCTACATCATGAATACCATTCTGGATATAATGAACCTTTGACCAAATTAACAACATGTAAGTATAAGAAGTCTATTTTTGACTTAAGAACCAAATACCGAGAAAATGAACATTATTAACTTAACTGATTACATGATGTTCATAACATGGTATAAAAGGAATAATGAACTTGAAAAAGATTCATAAGAAATTAGAGATTAAATCAAGTTTATTATTCAGGAGATTAAAGAACGGTCGGGTCAAGTCGGATACGAGGTATGGGACTTCGTCTCAATCTCCTTTCGTTGAGGCGTATTTTATTTTATACACAACTTTCTTTTATACGGTGTATAAACCACTTTGACTTTTACGTTTATTCAAAAGTAATCTTTTTTATATGAAGCGTTTACTAAACAACAAAAGGAAATGTTTTTGTCGTACGTATGCGGCGACAACGACTTCTCCGCCGTCGTGACCGTTATTTGAGTTTCGGCTTCCTCTACAAGCCATACCTTCTTCTTAAAAGAAAAATAAATACCATGTTTTATTTTGGTATTGAAAATGGTTTTCATAATGTTTTTATATCAATGTGTTGTATTGATATCTTGTGATGGAAATGTGGAAATTTTATGTTTCCTTTATGCATGTTTTATGTGATATGATTATGTTATGGTTCTTGGGCATTATTATGAAGACGGGTGGTTCCGTGATAAACTAAGGGCGGGTGAGCCCGTTATATCTCTCCAATGCATTGGGTAACGCGAAGGAGTGAAAAGTTAAGGTTTCTCCGAAGAGATTTTAGGGAATATACTGTGATGGGTATTCCAAACGTAACCAAGAGGGTTACTCCCTATGTAAGAATGTTATGAATGCCTCAAGTTACCTTTATGTCTTATGATTTCTATGATTTATTCATGATTTTATGAGGTGTGTTAAGGTGCCTATGTTTTATGGGTAAAGTATGATTTCATTCTTATGTATATATGAACTCATGTTTCCTTTCCATGTTTTTTTTAACCCGTACTGAGTTTTATGCTCATCCCAAGTTTTTGAAATGTTTTTCACAGGTCAAGGGAAAGGTACATGATAAGATGATAGAGTCAAGGATGTGTCAAGAAATAATCCATGTTTTATTTTGAATATGTTTCCATTGATGGGAATGAAGAATACTATCTTTATGTAACCACTTTGTTTATATGTGGAATGTAATGCAAGTTTTATGATCTAATTCTCTAAAACTCTAAACCCAAAAAGATCATCAATGTGTAATCTTGTAATAACTCAAGATTAAGTAAGTTTTAAGGCTGGGGCCTTATAGTTGGTATCAAAGGTCGGTTTAGACAACTTTAGGAGTTAGAAAAGTGTTAAATTATAATATGATTGAAATGATATAGCATTTACGGATTACCATGTTGCTTCGCCTAAGATATTTCTGTGTTCAGAATGGTTTTCCGCAGAGGAAACAAAGAAGAAATTTTGGGACGACATCAGGAGGAAGATAACCTTCCAAATCAGCAACCTGAGATGGTCGGAATCAGAACTGAACAGTTTGTTGCAGTGATGGCACAGTTGACTCAGGCTATAAATGGTGGTGGTATCCATGCACGAGATCAGCCAGATCAACCACAGAGGAACATGTCAGTGGTGGAACATTTCATGAGGCAACATCCCCCATCATTCAGAGGATCATCTGACCCTGTGCAAGCTGAAGGGTGGATTAAAGCACTGGAGAAGATTTTTGATGTCATGGGGTGTTCAAAACATCAAAAGGTTAGTCTTGCTGTTTACCGTTTTGAAGGTGAAGCTGATCAGTGGTGGTCGATGGTGAAAAATATAAGGGATAGTGATGAGATTGAGGATCTTCACTGGGACGAATTCAAAGGTATGTTTCTTGAGAAATATTTTCCTAAGGTGGTTCGTCTTAGGATGGAAAAACAGTTCCTAGAATTGAGGCAGGAGGATGATTCAGTGGCTGCTTATGAAGAAAAGTTCACTCGATTGGCAAGGTATGCTCCAAACTTCATACAAGATCTTGATAGTAAAATAAACCGTTTTTACTCAGGGTTAAAGCCAAAGTATCGAAGGGCTTTAGCTTCTCGTGAGTTCAAAAGTTATGAAAAACTTGTTCGATGTGCGGAGAAGGTGGAAATGGAGTTTTCCAATGATCAGGTGTTCTATGACAAACAACATAATAAGAGGTCTAGTTGGCAGGCAAAGGGGAAGAATTCATCAAAGAAGCAAGGAGGTAAGAAAACCAAATATCCATCCTGTGAGAAGTGTGGTAAAATGCATCCTGGAGAATGTTTATTCAAGTCTGGTAAGTGCTTTCGGTGTGGTAAGTCTGGTCATATTGCTCGTAACTGTAAGGAAGATGATCAAGCAGGAAATGAAAAGCCAACGGTAAAATGTTATAAGTGCAATGAGATGGGTCACTATGCAAACGAGTGTCTGACAAGGAGCTTGAGTGATGGGAAGCAGTTAGACTACAAGTAGAAAGGGGTGGTGAAATCCTTTGCAACAACTTCAGCAGATGTTGGGCCATCGAATGAAGTGGTATCAGCTCCAGGGAGCTCAGTATTTTTCGAAGATTGACTTGAGGTAGGGGTACCATCAGTTGAAAGTAAAAGAAGCAGACGTTCCGAAGACTGCGTTCCGTACTAGATATGGCCATTATGAATTTGTAGTTATGCCTTTTGGGGTTAACCAATGCACCTGCTGTATTCATGGACCTTATGAATAAAATTTTCCATGAGTTCTTGGATAAGTTTGTGTTTGTGTTTTGATGTTTGTGAAGAGGTTATGTGTGCCTTGTGATTCACAGTTGAAGAATGAGTTTTTTTTTCATCCTGGCAGTACTAAGATGTACAGAGGTCTGCGGGAGTATTACTGGTGGGATGGAATGAAAAGAGACATTGCTGATTTTACTGTGAAGTGTTTGACATGTCAACAGGTTAAAGCAGAGCGGCTGTTACCGAAAGGGATGATTCAGCCTTTACCAGTGCCAGAGTGGAAATGGGAAAACATATCCATGGACTTTGTTGTAGGATTACCGAGGACATCTCGAGGTAATAATGCAATCTGGGTTATTGTTGATCGCTTGACCAAATCTGCTCATTTTTTTTATACGAGATACTTTCTCTCTTGATAAACTTTCCCGTTTGTATCTTAAAGAGATAGTCAGGTTACATGGATTTCCTCTCTCCATTGTATCGGATCGTGATCTCAGGTTTACTTCTAACTTTTGGAAAGGCCTTCAGAAGTCGTTGGGTACTGAATTAAATTTTAGTACATCTTTTCATCCTCAATCAGATGGGCAGTCAGAACGAACAATTCAGACATTGGAGGATATGCTACGAGCTTGTTCTATGGATTATCAGGGAAGTTGGGACCAACATCTTTCTTTGGTTGAGTTTTCATATAATAACAGTTTTCATTCCAGTATACAGATGGCACCTTTTCAGGCATTATATGGGAAGCGGTGTCGAACTCCAGCTTTCTGGGATGAAGTGGGTGAAAGGAAGTTGATGGGACCAGAATTGGTAGAAGAGATGGTAGAAAAAGTTCAGCTGATTCAGAAACACATGAGAACAGCTCAGAGCAGGCAGAAGAGTTATGCAGATAACCGGAGGAAGGATCTATCTTTCGAGGTAGGTGATCATGTTTTTCTCAAGGTTTCTCCTTGGAAAAGTGTGACGAGATTTGGTAAGAAAGGAAAGTTGAGTCCAAGGTTCATTGGACCATACGAAATTCTGGAAAGAGTTGGATCAGTTGCATACCGAGTGGCTTTACCTCCGAGTTTATCTCAGGTACACAATGTTTTTCACATTTCGATGTTGAGAAGTATATGCCAGATCCATCTCATGTTTTGAGTCCAGAGGTAGTTCAGCTGGAAGAGAACCTATCTTATGAGGAACAGCCGGTCCAGATTCTTGACCACAGGGAGCAAGTGTTACGGAATAAGGTGATTCACCAGGTAAAGGTTTTGTGGAAAAACCACATGATTGAAGAGGCAACATGGGAATCTGAAAATGCAATGAGGGATAAGTACCCCCATTTATTCGATAAGTAAATAAATTGCGGGGACGCAATTTTCTAAAGGGGGGAAGGATGTAACATCCCAAGTAAGTAATGAATAACAGATATTTTTATCTATGTCTATTAATGATTAAGATAGTGTTATAGAGGCTTAAAATGAAAATAAATACAATCTTATGCATGGAATACACTAATATTCTTAAAAGATTGTTTTAGTGCCTTTTGATGGCAAACCATTTTTGAATCTATATTTTGACAATTTTATAAACTATTTTTGTCAAAATAAACTTATTCTTTATGATTGGGGCATCAAAATTTACCTTGTGTGAATTTTTGGTATTTTCTGACAATGTTCATTTTTTAATGAATAGTGAAAAATACTGCATTTTACATCAAAACTGCTTTTTAATCTAATTTATTTATATGATTAGATTATGTTTTGAATTGGTCTTAATGTGTAATATGAATATATTTTTACCATTTAATCCAATGGTGGTCATTGGAGTCAATTTCACTTTGAAATTGGACTTAAACTGGTGTCAATCTTTTGATACTTATTGTTTCATAAAAACACGCTATTTGCTCTGACAGCGGGAATTAATTATTAAATTAATTAATGTGACCTATATGTTTGGAATTTTTTAAAATAGACTTCATTTTTGAATTCGGGATATCAAATATAGCTTAGGGTGAATTTTTGGTAATTTTCTGAAAAACTTCAATTTTTGATGAATAGTGAAACCACTAAGTGATAATCAAGCAAACTGATTTTTCAGTTAAATAAAAGTTTACCACTAATGTGTATTGAATTTTGAAAATCCGACATACATGGTTGTCATTAAGAAGTAAAATGTGGTTCAATGAGATTATAATAATTTTTTGGTGAATAGTAACTTTTTTTCATTAATCGCGATTAGTGGTAATTAGTGTAGTTTAAGGTATAAGTAATGCTTTAATAATATGAAAAGACCTAGACACATGTCCCAACCTTATTGGTTGTGTCATGGCCGACCATGACATGCCATGGGTCAACTTGGGGACCCCATGGATCCACTTTTGTTGGGAAATGACATATATTACTTTTTATTTAATGTTAAAGTGAAAATGACACAAACATAATATGTTTTGCGAAAACAATTTTTAAGTGGGGTTATACAAGTCCAAATTTTTATT
This sequence comes from Viscum album, assembly GCA_963277665.1. Lineage (NCBI taxonomy): Eukaryota > Viridiplantae > Streptophyta > Magnoliopsida > Santalales > Viscaceae > Viscum > Viscum album. The sequence goes on along the minus strand of OY728163.1, from coordinate 371,760,025 downwards.
ATAAATAGTCATTGGAAAGATAAAAAGATTTAATATATCATAGTATTTTTTTATAATTTTTAGACATTAAATAAATTTAATTATTTATGACATAATAATGATGCAGCGATGACATCATTATTTGACGATTTAAATAAAATGGAAAGATAATGTAATATCTATGAACTAAACATGGCCAAAACCAATTGGATGAGTGGATTTCGAACCCTTTTCACCTTATCCATGAATTCTATCAATGTGGGACCTTTTAAAACCGAAACACATTTTCAAATAAAGTAATGTTTCTTTACTTTTCAAAAGTGCCCCTCCTCTCCCCTTATAAAAGGCCCCCACCTCTACCTCATTTCACACACTCCTCGAGCCTTTGGATCGGCCAACCCCTGCCCAATTACTCTCTCCACATCCCTATACTCATCCTAGAGGATTCCCTTTGGGAAGAATCCTTTCAAAGGAAGCCTTTAGGCTCAACTCAAAAGGAGTTACACTTTTAAAGGTAATTCATTCTCTCATGTTCATTTGTTTTATTTTGCTTCTCCAACCCCCTAAACTCTTTTTATTTACTTCTTTTGTAACAACACCAGTATCTTCAATATACTAGGATGTTGTTATAAGATTTATTTGAGCTAAACTCTCACACAACTACATAAAATGGTTAAAGAACATACGGTTTCCGTGGATGGCGAAATTCTGCCTCCCGAAACGATGATTGTTCAACACTCATTTAACACCTTCAAAGGTGGCCATTATGATGTCACTATTTTTATATATGATATATAATATGTTTATGTTTTCCTTAAGCTTCTGTTTTTTTCATTTTGGTCATACCTTTATGGTTTCCATTATGGGTAAAACACGATATCTTCATTTTAGGAAGTGCGGACTACCGCCCCCTAAAAGTGATTTGATTCGTTAATACCATATGCGGGATGTGTAAAGGATAAAGTTAATGATATTATATATGTTATTATACTGGAATTATAATATACTCTTATATAATTATGATTCCATTCCAAAAAATATGAAATAGAAATGGAAGTAGCGTTCATGCGTACGTACGGCTTACCGTCTCCATGAACGGTGCATTTCATTTCTTACCTCTAAATGTGATGTAATATTATAAATGAATGTATGTACTGGATATATATGACATATATGATATCTAAATCATGAATACCATTCTGGATATAATGAACCTTTGACCAAATTAACAACATGTAAGTATAAGAAGTCTATTTTTGACTTAAGAACCAAATACCGAGAAAATGAACATTATTTACTTAACTGATTACATGATGTTCATAACATGGTATAAAAGGAATAATGAACTTGAAAAAGATTCATAAGAAAGTAGAGATTAACTCAAGTTTATTATTCAGGAGATTAAAGAACGGTCGGGTCAAGTCGGATACGAGGTATGGGACTTCGTCTCAATCTCCTTTCGTTGAGGCGTATTTTATTTTATACACAACTTTCTTTTATACGGTGTATAAACCACTTTGACTTTTACGTTTATTCAAAAGGAATCTTTTTTATACGAAGCGTTTACTAAATGACAAAAGGAAATGTTTTTTTCGTACGTATGCGGCGACAACGACTTCTCCGCCGTCATGACCGTTATTTGAGTTTCGGCTTCCTCTACAAGTCATACCTTCTTTTTAAAAGAAAAATAAATACCATGTTTTATTTTGGTATTGAAAATGGTTTTCATAATGTTTTTATATCAATGTGTTGTATTGATATCTCGTGATTGAAATGTGGAAATTTTATGTTTCCTTTATGCATGTTTTATGTGATATGATTATGTTATGGTTCTTGGGCATTATTATGAATACGGGTGGTTCCGTGATAAACTAAGGGCGGGTGAGCCCGTTATAGCTCTCCAATGCATTGGGTAACGCGAAGGAGTGAAACGTTAAGGTTTCTCTGAAGAGATTTTAGGGAATATACTGTGATGGGTATTCCAAACGTAACCAAGAGGGTTACTCCCTATGTAAGAATGTTATGAATGCCTCAAGTTACCTTTATGTCTTATGATTTCTATGATTTATTCATGATTTTATGAGGTGTGTTAAGGTGCCTATGTTTTATGGGTAAAGTATGATTTCATTCTTATGTATATATGAACTCATGTTTCCTTTCCATTTTTTTTTAACCCGTACTGAGTTTTATGCTCATCCCAAGTTTTTGAAATGTTTTTCACAGGTCAAGGGAAAGGTACATGATAAGATGATAGAGTCAAGGATGTGTCAAGAAATAATCCATGTTTTATTTTGAATATGTTTCCATTGATGGGAATGAAGAATACTATCTTTATGTAACCACTTTGTTTATATGTGGAATGTAATGCAGGTTTTATGATCTAATTCTCTAAAACTCTAAACCCGAAAAGATCCTCAATGTGTAATCTTGTAATAACTCAAGATTAAGTAAGTTTTAAGGCTGGGGCCTTATAATAACATTTTTACAATGACATGTAGGTCTATAAATTATTAGATATATGGATGACATGTAGGTTATCAACGAAGAAATAAAATTCAATTATTACAAATTATATAACTATATAAACAATTATGATATACAATTTCAATCATACATTGGTCGATCAGCTAAATATCAGTCATTGTACAATACTCTTAACAAGTTTTTTGGGATATATAATAAATAATATATATATAACTTATTATACTTATTATGTTCTACATATTGTAACTTTTCCTATAACTATATATAAATAATAAATATAAATGTCTCTTAACAAGTCATTATACTTATTATGTTCAACATATTGTAACTTTTCCTATAACTATATATAATAAATTATATATATATATATATATATGTTTTCATATATTTATATTGACACATTCATGAATATTTTACACTCTTATAGGTGGAAAACTATAGCTAAAACCTTGATCGATATAAATTATCTCTCTATTGAAGTATATTAATATAGACATGATTTCCTAGAAAGAAAATTTAATAAAATTTTATATATATTTACACTAAATCATCAAATGTTTATCATGATATTATTAATTATGATTAGTTAGATATGACTTGGTATTGAGACTTTTTATGGATTGGTTTATAATTATTTGATAATCCAACCAAAACCTAGGGGGAATTCTAAAGCCACTAATATTCTTGAAAATTCAATCTTAAAAGATCATGTTTTTAATAAGAAGTATGAAGAAGATTTAGGTAGTTAATTTGATTGCTTCATGTCAATAATATCATCCATGTTTTCCATGAGGGACATTAGAGTTCATTACTAATCAAATTCACAAGGATTAGGTCGAAAACTATATTCTATTAATATAGCATAGAAGAGAAATCACTTTTTTTTATTTAACCTAGTCAGTTACAGTATAATGAGTTCAAGGCCATACCCTTGATCTTGTTATTTTTATAAGAATAATGTTGTCTATATTGTATAATAACCATGATACAATAAATACATAATCATCCTTAGTGAGTAGAACCTCATCAAAAAAACCTCATGTTCTCTTATATTGATTTTCATTTCTATATCTACATGCATTCCAACCAAAGGAAGAGAGAGAGATAGAAAGTGAGAATCAATTAGTGAACAAGGGAAGAGGTGAAAAGGGATAAAAAGTGGATTTAGATTAGAAATATACCAATAATAATTCACACCCTTGCTGTGTTGAACACATCCCTGTGTGATCCTAACATATTCATTTTTGAGCATGAAGTGACTATTATCAATGGAGAGTGATATTTTCTTCTCCCACGGGAAAATGTTACACTTTTATTGGTGAATGGGATTTTTTTTAATGGTTTGTGCCTTACTAGACCATTAATTTTATGGTTTTTCGGTGTTATAGGTGTTTCATGGGAGGTTGTAAGAGGTTTTGTGGTGGTTGGAAGTGCAGGGAAGCTACTATAGGATATTCATGTCATGAATGGTTTACATGATGTGAATTGGTGATTTTCAGATTGTGAAGTTGATGAATTTATGGATTGTGTTCAGTTGAGGTACACAGGATGAAATGGATTCATGTAATGAAATTTGAATTCATGATTTATAATTAATTCCATCTGAGGAGACATGGATTTTTATGGAAAATTAGAAAAAGGGGAATTCACATTGTGAATGTGTTACATGGCATGAAAGTGTCAGGTTCTAGGTCATTAGGGTACCCAAGAACACCATGAGAGGGTAAGGTGAATTAGGATGTAAACATTATCTTCTTAAATTGATTGATCTCATTCCCACATTGGTAGGAAAATGTTAAACCTATCTGATGAGAATGTGCAATAAACAAACAATCACATGAAAAGAAATTGCACATAAATTTTACTTGGTACACCACTAAGGGCTTGTCCAAGGAGTACATGCCAATAGTGTGTTGGTCATACCTAAATCCACTAATCTTCACTAGTTGTGGAAATTATAAGTTTAGACACAATGAATTTTTTCTAGGCACACTGTCTTTGGTGGATTTTAGGGAAATATCACTATGTCCCTTGGAACACTCCCGTCAACTCCCCCTAGCTCACTACTTTGAGATAAGTCTAAATCAATTTATTGACTTTAAGGTCTCTTTAATGTATTGTCATCAAATTCTTTATCCCTATCTATCATGAGACTCTGCTTACACTGTAGACCTAAGTTGATACACTCTGAAAGCATAGTTTATTTAATCCTGATTTTTATAACTACCTTTCATGAATCTCCTTCACGAAGATCACTCCTTCTTAAAGAAAAATTCCTTAATAGAATACATTGTATTCATGAAGATCACTAAGTCAATGCAGAATACCCCATCATCATAAATCTCCCTTTTCTTATAGGAATTGGTATCAGTCAAGACTAAACTAGTCTTTTCACGATTCTCAAGATTTCATAGAATGCTAGATTCATAGAGCTCCCATGGCTTCATGAAATCATAGAGATTATATATTTTCCTTAGAAAATTTTGTATGTATGATGTGGGGGTAGCCTCATATTTATAGTCTCGGTCGTTTTCGATGCTCCACCGCCTTTATAACATTTTTGGAATCTTTCAAAAATATCTTTATGGTGCTCCTTCAGTCATGAATATCCATTGAGATTTAACATTGTCGCAAATCTTTCCATAAAAACATCACACTCATGATTCTCCAATTATCTTAATTATGGATAACATAATCACCAATCACAATGCTCCAATTCTCATAATCATGGATAACACTATCAAAACCTTTACACCTTCATGAATCTTTTTGTAATCGTGAAGATTTCCATCAGAACCTTCACACCTTCATGAACCACCCTTCATGAAGCCCATTATTCATGAAACTCATGCATTTTCTATATTTTCATATGGCCATAAAGGTAATACACTTTTCTTGATTCAATCCATCCTCTAAATATTTGACCCCAAAAATTTGGTAAACACTGGGAAATGACACCACCTTCAATACTATTGTCAGGTTGAACTATAAGATCCCTTTCCTTATAAACTCCCAAATATTCCATGTGAGGATTTACAACAAACACAACCCATACTCCATTTCCAGCAAAGAATATCCTTGGCTCCAATAGTTATTTTATAAAAAATTTAGCTATTTTTTCTTTCATTTGATTGTATATCTCTCTACCCCTATTCTCCCTTTCTTTGATCATTGCATTTTGGTGGATTCCCTTTCTTTGAATGTATGGTTTATGTTATAATACCCATGATAAATAAAGAAGAAATATGATAATTCCCCTAAATAATTTTGGAAGTTTTTTGGTGTTTTTGTTTTGTGTTTTTGCTTATTTTAGTTTCTCTATGTGATTTGGTATGTTGTATGGTGATGTTAGTGACTGGTTGGGTTGTGTAGTATGTGGGGAAGTGATGTGGTGGTTGGTCAGAAAATATTTGATGTGGGAATTTTTGTGATGTATTGCGGTGAGGTTGTGGTATAGTTGTTATTGCATAGTGATTGTAGTGGAATGGTTAGGGCATAGTGGTTGTGGCGTAGTGGTTGTGGCATAATTTTTGTGGCATAGTGTCTTTATTATGGCACATGGTGATATAATTTCATGATGGTTGTGATTAATGGTTGATATGGTGAGATTTATTGTGAAATTTTAAAAGATGGTGGTGGTGGATGTGTGGTGTTGTGGCGGTGGTTGTGTGAGTTGGGCTAGTTATAGCATGACATGGTTGATATAGTTTCCCAGTTATCCATGGGATGAATTTTGATGATAAAAAAAAATAATCTAGTAGATAAACAATATGGTTTGGAAATGGATGTGTCATAAATGGAATAAATTAATTTAATTAAATAATGATTAGTGTAATGTGAAATGAAATAGCTAATGAATAAAAGTGGTGAAACTTGTAAGTGGAAAGTGGAATATTGTTTGGATTGTGAAGTGGTTGCGTAGTGTTGCACATGATGGTGGTGGAGTTTGAAATGTTTGATGTGTGGTATGTTTTGGTGATGTTGTGTTCTCTAATGTTGTTGATTTGAACCCATATTTTGGGTATTGTGTGTTATCTATATATCACATATGTTTATATCATTTAATATATTCCCACCCGAGTTGGATAACGTTATCAATGCTCATAGGTGCTGTGTTTTGGGTGTTTTACTCAACATATATTATTGTAGTAATATGAATTTATAGCTACCACCTCTCTCCCACTCTTCTTTCAGGAGTATTGATATGGGTTGGTGTTGGATATTTCCTAGTGGTGATGTGTGGCCATGTGTCTATAGGTGGGATGTCATGTGATGTGATGTGCGGCCCATGTTTCTATTGGAGGGATGTGACATGATGTGATGTGATGTGTGGTCTGGTTTTCTACTAGTGGGATGTGATGTGATGTGATGTGATGGGGTATGTTTGGAATGGGTGGGAGCATAATACATTCGATTTTGGGGTGTGATAGTGGAAAATTTGTGGGGAAGCTGCACTAGGGTACCTTTATTTGATATGATATCCATGTTATGTTATTATATTGGATATGTTATTTGGTGAGAGAGCCATATTGAGGATAGGTTTGGTTATATGGACTGTATGGGTTCTTTTTTGTTCTAATAATTATTCACTGTTGCATTAGAATGCTCTTTTCACATGTGTAATTGATACCCTGGATGTTTCCCTACTAAGTTCACTTATTTTTATCACTCTGTTAATATAAACTATTTTTTAGGTTTCTTGGAGGACTTTGGGTACTGATTTGGGCATTTCTAGATGAGTTGCAGCTATTGTTGAATCACTGTCATGGATTTTTATTTTTGTATATTATTAGATACTTTTATATGTACCAGTTTTACTTTATTCATGAAATGTGGGATTATTATTTTTTAATTTATATTTTTTAGAGTTTTTTTGTGATTTCTTATCATATATCTTAATCCTATTTCATTTATATAGATTAATGCCTCCTATATTGTGATATTTTAAAACCTCGGTGCTAGTCTTCAACCTGAGGCCTATTGGAGGCGGGGCACTGGGTAATCATCTCTCTATCCTCATTGTGGTATCTTTGGAGGGAGGGATCATAGTAGATTGGTATCGAATATTAAATTGAGATATATTATGGAGTTCAAAGTTAGAAACTATGAGGTTTTCATGGGTTTGTATGGAAACAATGCCAATTGACCCTGGTACGTGACATAGGCCAGGGAGACCAGCTAGGATGCTGGATTTTAGGGGCCCCATGATCCAATGAATAGACTTTGATCTTATTTAATGGCCAAGTGAAGTGGGCCAATTTTCAAGGTAGAGACCTAGGAGGTGTACATGCATCATGATGACTTGTGTTCATGCTTGAATTGGGTGTTTTTAGAAAATAAAATTAATTAAATAAATAATCTTTGATAAAATTATATGCTATCGGGATAGGATGTTCACCTTGTTTTTAGGAATGAATCCTATTCATCATCTGTGAGTCACTCAAGTATTTGAGGATCAATAGAAATATCCAGTTGATCATTAGATGGTTGGCCCGAAAGAGGAAGAGGTGGCATGACAGTGGGTTTTTCATTCCATTCAGTGGAAGATTTTGGGAAAGTATGAGGGGAGTATCTCAAATCTAGAGATGGGGCACTAGAAGGAGGAGCTTGATATCACTTTCAGTTTGATCCAAGAATGAGATAATTTTTGGGTACCATTATCAGTTAGTCATATGTAGGGAACTACATATCATTGGTTGATGTTGTTTCTTGGTGACCATAAAGAGACAGATGTGTTGTGGCTTGAATTTCTAACGGAGTTCTGGGAAGAGTTTCTATTATTGATGATGAGGTAACCCAAGAGGCAGGTGATTCTCTCTTTTCAGTAGGGGATTTTGAGTGTGTTGGATCTTAGGATCAGGTTCAAGGACCTCTTTCACTTTTCTCTAGATGTTTTTCTAGATGAAGAGTCTAGAGCACAGTGTTTGGAGGAGTCTTTTTTCCCAGTGATCAGGTATGTGTTCACTCCTTCTATTCTCCCAATGTATCTAGAGGTATATAAAAAAGAATGAGGTTATTGCGAAGATGATTTCTATAGGAGATGAGCCTCATAAGGTTGTCTAGTAGGTAATTTCTAGGAGAAAATCTTAAAGAAGTGGTCCATGGGTGTTCAAGCAGTCAGGGTTTCATTAAGTGGGGAACCAACCGTGGAAGTTTCTTTCCCAATCATAAGGTATATGTGGTTTACAAGATCCTTCCAGGGTTTTTGTATTTTTTCATATCTTTAGTAGGTATGGAAACCACTAGGCTTAGTGTCTGACCACTCATGGTAGTCAGTCTCATATGGGTGTTCTAACCCCTTTTTAGCAGTTTTAATTTCCTTCAAGGTAGTTCTAGCAGTATGGACTACAAGTTGTTGTTCAATAGTCAATAGTAAGAGGAGTTGGTAGAGTTTTCCCTTGTGATAATACCCATTTATAGGTACCTAGGACATTGAATTTACATGTAGGACAATAGAAGAGGGGAAGAAGAGTTGTTCATGGTCAAATAAACGTGTTAGAGGTAGTAACATTAGCAGAGATGGGAGTTGTTCAAGGTAAGATTAATTTATCATCTACCCTTGTGTGTTCCTTATTTGATTCAGGATCCACACACTCATTTGTTTCTCTTTATTTTTTTCTATATTTTCGGAGTATATGTGGAGAGGCTTCCAGTTACCCTGGTGTTATCTATATTGGTTAGAGGTCAGGCTTCTTTGTTTGATGTGTGTTGAGGATGTAGACTGGTGATGGAGAAACACCAGTCAGTGGGGGACTTCTTCTTTATACAAATATAGACATATGAAATTATCCAAGGTATGGATTGTTTATATTCTATACATGCAGTCATTTACTACTTTCATAGAGGAGTTTCATTTTTCGATGTGAAGGGAAAGTGAGTGGTGTTTGTTGGCAAGTGAGGTTCTCAGTTGTGTGGTAGGAAAGTAGAGCCTCTTTTTTCATAGTTAGTGGAGCTATTAGTGGAATCTTAGGTTGGGTTTGTTCCCAGGGTTTTAGAGGAGTTACAGGATGTTTTTCTAGAGGATGTTATGGCACTACCTACTCAACATGACATTGAGTTTGGGATATAGTTACATCTAGGTTCATCTTCAATTTCCATGGATCCCTATTGAATAGAACCCATGGAGTTGTGTGAGTTGAGGCTACAGGGTGATGATCTAATGTAGGGGAATTTCATCTGACCTATAGTGTCACAATGGGGTGATCCAATGTTGTTATCCAATAAGTTGTATGGTATTATGAGGTTTTGTATAGACTATAAGATGTTGAATCAGTTGATGGTCATGAACCATTTCCCTCTTCTAAGGATCTATGATATATTCGACCAGTTGAGGGGAGATATCTGGTTCTATATGGTCGATATGTGATCTAGATATCAACATTTTAGGGTGAATGATGAGGATGTTTAGAATACTACCTTCAAATACAGATATGGGAACTTTAATTTTGTATTCAATCCATTTGGTATCATGAAATAATCATTCGTGTTCATGGGGATTATGAACTTTGTGTTCTATGAGTTCACGGACTGGTTCATCATTATATTCATTAATGTTATCTTGGTAAAATCAAAGTCAAAATAGGATCATGTTGATTATATCAGAGTTTTTTTTAGGTCCTTTTACACCACTAACTTTATGGGAAGTTTTCCAAGTGTGAGTTCTAGATGAGTAAGGTTTGTTTCTTAGGAGATGTGGTGTCTCATTTGGGTGGGGCAGTGGAACCATTGAAGGTCAAAGTGTTTTTTTCTTGGGAATCACCCAGTAATGTGTTATAGGTTCATATTTTCCTTAGTCTCACATGATATTATTAGAGGTTTTTACCCGATTTATCTCAAGTTATAACCTCATTGGCAGTGTTTACTAGGAAGGATCAGGATTTTTTGTGGATAGATCTCTGTCAGATAGCATTCAGTTACCAGAATGAGAAGTTGGTTAGTTCTCTAGTGCCTTAGGATTGGGATGCATGTTGATGTAGTATAGAGCAGTGATCTCTTATGGGTATAGAAAATTATGTCCCCACAAGTGTAACTATTACACCCATGATCTGTAGTTAGAATCATTCGTGTTTGTGCTAATGTTATAGTGGTATTACCTCATCAGTAAGTGTTTGGTGGTTTTGATGGACCACAAGATATTAATATATGTCTTATCTCAATGGTATCTTAATCTATTCCAGTAGAGGTGGATTATGTTTCTTCAAGATTACAATTTTGATTTCTCTTAAACCATAGAAAAGGGTAATGTATTTTGCAATGTGTTGAGTCAGAATTTTTGATGGGATGTGGCTTGAGAATCTGGGTGTGTTTGAAAAGGAATGGAGGATATTGTAGCAATGCATATTTACATTGGGGAGATAATTATTCAAGGTTTTATTCATCATATGAACATGGATTCATATTTTATTTAGTAGGTGTATGAGTATCAGTGGGGAGACATATAGGTAGAGGTGATGTGAGATCGTGTTGTCCATGGTGATGCTCATGAGGGATGGTCAGAGGACGATCAGAACTGAGTGTTGTTCTAGGGGAGGTTGTTTTTCTTGCAAGTGATTCATGAAGTATTTCTCTTTGATTTTCATATATAACCATTATTGGTATATCATGTGGTGAAAAATATGTATCATGTTTTGAGGAGACATATTTGGGGGCCATGGATAAAATAATCAATGGTGGAGTTTGTGGGAAAAATTACAGTTTCTCAGCAAGTGAAATAATATCACCATGTTTTGGGAGATTTATTATAGTCCTTGTATGTCCTCGAGTTTAAATTCGAATACATATTAGTGGAATTTGTTATAGGTATACCTCAAGCTCAGGGAGTATGTGATGAAATTTGGGTAATAGTGGACTGACTGTTGAAATCAGTTCACTTCCTGGTGATCCATGAATCTAGTTTCGTGGATGTTTTGGCAAGGTGGTATGTGGATGATGTGGTTATACTTCATAGGGTACCAAGTACCACCATATATGATTGGGATCCTCAATTTAACTTATGATTTTGGATAGTATTTTAGTATTATTTTGGCTCTTAATTGCACCTTATTACTGCTTTCCACCCTCAAATAGATAGGCAGATGGAACAGACCATCCAGACACTAGAGGATATGTTGAGGGAATTCATATAGGAAATTGTTGGATCTTGGGTAATGGTTCTTTTCTATCACCTGATTCAACATCTTATAGTCTATACAGAACCTCATAATACCATACACCTTCTTGGATAACAACACTGGAGCACCCCATTGTGACACTCTAGGTCAGATGAAATGCCCCTACATTTGATCATCCACCAATAGCCTCAACTCAAACAAATCCATGGGTTCCATTCAATAGGGATCCATAAAAATTGAATATGAACCCAGATGTAACTATATCCCAATCATATATGGTGGTCCCTAGTACCCTGTGAAGTATAACCACATCATCTACATACCACCTTGCCAAAACAACCATGAAACTGGACTCATAGGTGGAGGCCTCAGGAGTTTTAGGTTGGATAAAATGTGTTCTTGAGAGTCTCCCCTTGGCATGGTAAGTGGAGGTTTGGAAAGGGGTAAGCTTTTTCATAGGTTTTTTGGGCCCTTTTAGGTGTTGGGGTGAGTTGTTGAGGTGTAGTATCAGTTGGTGTTTTCATTTCATTTGGAGAGAATCCATGATGTATTCCACATGTATCAACTTTGTTGGTATCTTCATGATGACTCCAACATTATTTACTAGGGAAGGTAGAATATCAAGGATGATGTGACATTTTTGGATCAACCATTAGATATTTAGGATCATTAGGAGAATGTGATTTGTGGATGAAGCATTTCTTTAGTTCTCATGTTATGGAGTCATTTGGCCTAGAAAAGAGTACTTAGGAGTGAGAGGCATAAATGTGTTCCCACTACCCCAAGTTTTTTTAGCCTTATTTTGTTATATTTTGGTTTCGATGATATTATTCTTGGATCTAATTATTTTATGATATGTGATGTATCCTTGATGTTTGAATTGTGATAAATTTTACAACATATAAAAAGGGGATGACTTGATTTCTAATCAAGATTTATTATACTATGATTTGAATAAAACAGCAAGGGTGAGATAGTTCCACCAAGATCGGATACTATCTTGACATAAAGAATAAAATTTCTAGATTTATGTGCTCAGTGTGGTGTTTTTTAGTGGTTCTTGAAGTGGTTTTTGTGTTACTGTGGGGGTTGTGCAATGGTTTTGTGGAAATGTGTTGGTTGTCACTAGTAAAAAATGATGTAGTGTTGTGTCCACTAAAACGGGGTAATTTAGTTGTGCGGTTTGTTTCATGGGTGTTTTAGTTTTCATGTTTGGATGGTGATAGAATTTGAGAAGTGATGAGATCCTTGAGAGGTATCTCGCAAGGTGGTTGTTCGGACCCCTTTTTTTCTCCAGGCCTAGTTTTGATTCTCATGGATGAGAATCATTTAAGAGGTGTCTAATGTAATGTTCCATGCCTTCCTAGATCATTAATTTTATAGTTTGTGGGTGTTTGAGGTGTTTTAAATGATATTATAGGATGTTTCTTAGTGCCTAGAGTTAGAGATGTTGCAGGATATTCACATTGTGAATGGTTTACATAAAGTGAATTGGTGATTCAAAACTTTTTGAAACTGTAAAATCCATGGAATGTTTTCAAATGAAGTTTGCAGCATGAAATGGATTCATGTCATGAAATTTGAATTCATAATTTTAATTATTTCAAGATGAGGTGACATGAATTTTAGTGGAAGATGGAAAAATGGTAATTCACATCGTGAATGTTTTACATGATGTGAATGTGTCAAGTTCAAGGTTATTTTATAACCCTCTCAGCTATTTTTTCTTTCATTTTTCACCTATATCTCTAAATCTCATTTTGGAATAACCCTAGTAACCCTATGGAGATATTAAATCTCTCTTATCCCTTTCTTCAATCCTTGGGTTTTGATGGATTCTCGTTGGTGATCTGTGATGAGTTATTCTATCTTTACCATGGGTTTCCTTCTATTATTCTTTGAAGATCTATAGTGGTAGTGTGGTTTTCATTTAGTGTGTGTATGTGTTTCATTTTTAATAACCCTTTTAGGTGGTGTAGTTTTATCCATGATTTCCTTATTTGGTAGTGATTTCTAGGTAGTTTCTTATTCTTCTTGTGGTATGTAGTAAGATCGGAAAGCTTCCTTGAGGTAGGGGATCCTCATTCTCACATGTTTATGTTCCATGTGTGAGATCTTCATGATTTTTCTTACCTTTTGAGGAATAGTATGGGTCATCATAATGATATAATTAATTTTCCTATCTAAAATTGATGGTTATGGGAAGTTATCATATGTTTTAATGATATTATATGTTTTTATGTTATTATTCATGCATATTTCCAATTATGTAAATAATAGTTGTTAGGGGGGCTTGTTTCCACTGTAGTTGTTATGATTTTAATATCCATTTTTATGTTTTTGTTTGATATCACCCTGAATAAAAGCTTAAAGAATATATATTTTTCTAATAATTGGTTTCCCCTGGACGCCTGGTTTGTGTGATAATACCCATACTAAATAAAGAATATATGTGATAATTCCCCTGAATAATTTTGGAAGTTGGTTTGTATTGATGTTGTGTGTTTGTGCTTTTTGTGTTTTCACTTCATAGTTTAGGATGTTGTATGGTGATGTTAGTGATTGGTTGGGTTGTTTCGTATATGGGGTAGTGACATGGTGGTTGGTTAGCATGGATACGATGTGGATAGTTGTGTGATGTAGTGTGATGGGGTTGTGGCATGGTGGTTGTGGCGCAGTGGTTGTGGCATAGTGGTTGTGGCATAGTGGTTGTGGCGTAGTGGTTGTGGCATAGTAGTTGTGGTGCATTGGTTGCGGTGGAGTGGTTTTAGTATAGTGGTTGTGGTGTAGTGGCTTTATTTTGGTGTGTGGTGATAGCATTTCATGATGGATATTATGAGTGGTTGATATGGAGAGATGGCTTGGGAGATGTGACACAATGATGGTGGTGGATGTGTTTTTCTTATGGAGGTGGTTGTGTGAGTTGGGATAGTTGTAGCATGGAATGATTAAGATAGTTTATCGGTTATCCATGGCATGAACCATGATGATAAGCAAAACAAAACAGTTAGGTAGATAAATGAGATAGAATGGAAACAAATGTGTGGAAAATGGATTAAATGAATTGAATGAAATAATGAGTAGTGTAATGTGAAATGAAATATATTACAAATAAAAGTGATGAAACTTGTAAGTGGAAAGTGTAATGTTGTGTGGATTATGTGGTGGTTGTGTGGTGTTGCATATAGTGGTGGAAGCAGTTGAGATGGTTGATGTGTGGTACATGGTGGTGATGTGGTGTACTCTAGTGTTGTTGATTTGAACCCATCAGTTGGGTATTTTTTTCTATCTATATATCATGTATGTTTATTTTATTTTATATTTTCCCCACACAAGTTGGATAACATTAATAGCTCTCAAATTTGTTGAGTTTTAGGTGTTTTCAACAACATCCAAGATGGTGGTGATATGGATGGATGGTTATCCCCTCTCCCCTGCTCTTCCATTAGAGATAGTGGTATTGGTTAGTGTTGGATATTTCCTAGTGGTGATGTGTGGTCCATGTTTCTACAGGTGGGATGTGATGTGATGTGTTGTGTGGTCAAGGTGTCTTTAGGTGGGATATGATGTGATGTGATGTGTGACCCAGGTGTTTGTGAATGGGATGTGATGTTATGTGATGTGACATGTGGCCCAGGTATCTATGGGTGAGATGTGATATGATGTTATGAGGTATTTTTGGAAGGAATGGGAGCATAGTATGTTCAACATTGGTGCATGAGAGAAGAAAATTAACAGGGAAGTTTAAACGGGGTGCCTTTGTTTTTTATAATCCCAATGCTATGTTATTATATTGCATGTGTAACTTGGTGGGTGATCCATGGTGGGGCTAGGTTTTTTTAGATAACCTATATAGGTTATTGTTGGTTCTGTTGTTTTTTCATTGGTGCATTAGCATGATCTTTTCACATATACACTTGAGACCTTGTATGTGTCCCTACTGAGTATACCGATTATGATCACCCTATGTATAGAAACTATTTTTTAGGTTTCCAAGAGGGATTTGGGGATTGATCTAGACATTAATAGCTAGGTTGGAGTTATTATTGAGTCACTAACATAGATTTTTATTTTTGCTATTTTGTTGGAGACTTTTATATGTATCATTTTTTACTTTATTCGTGCATTTTGGGATGGTTTTTTGTTTACCTTTATATTGTCTACTATATTTGGTTGGTTATTTTTTATCATATATCATGATATGGTTTCATTTATATAGGATAATGCTTCCCATACTATGAGATTTGTATACCCTCAATGCTAATCACCAACCTAGGTCCTACTGGAGGTGGGAATCAAGGTTCATCATCTCTACCTCCTCAATATAGTATCTAGGATGGAGGGGTTCTTGAAACTTTTTGTAAAGACCCGTAAAATTCAAGGAAATTTTTTTCTTAATTTTCTTTGGAATTTTACAAGAACGCAGTTTCTAACGGCGCCTGATTCCGAGGCCCAGTGTGCCCGGAATCATTTTCCGAAGTTTGGCTCGGGTACGTTCAGTGAACGGACGAGCGAGTTTTTCTAACTTTTGAATCGGTGCCCGTAATCGAATTCTGAGAGCACCGATGAAATCGCAGCACCGGTATTCGCTTAGAAACGCCTCTTCTGGAGTTGCGTTTGCTCGGGTGTGGTTTTTAATTTTCGGGCTTAAAGTTAAGAAATAAAATAATTTTTCGACAACTTTATTTTATTTCACTTAAGCCACTTGGAAGCCACTTAAAGCCACTTAAAGGCGGCTTGAACTGAGTTGAACTGGATAGGATGCTATCCATAAATATCCTACCCCCTTTGTAGGATATTTGTGAGGTGGGGCCCACATGAGCCCCGCCGTTTCTTTCCGCTAAGTAACGCACCCGTGAAAACCTGTCATTATGAATGTCAACTGACGCGTTTTCTAAATTCTTAACAGACCATTTAATTGGGTGGTTTTTTTTCGTAAATTAAATGAGCTGTTTCTTTCGTTGAATTAATTAAATGAATTGATGGGTCGTTACTTACCCCTTTTTTCGTGTGTTGGAATTATAATAAAATAAGACCAACCTTTTTCTTTTGGAGGATTTACTCGTTGAGAAAGGATCCTTGAACCTTCAGCCTCCTTCGTGAAGAACGCGAAGAACGTGAAGAACGCGAAGAACGCCGAACCCGGAAATCGACGACGCGACGCCGTGATCTGCGACGCCGACAACGTTCTTCTGCAACGTCTCTTCCTCCGCGACGGATCTTCGATCGACTACTTGAGTTCGCCGACTCAACGCCGTGTTCCGCGACGACGTGACGATCTCCACCTTCCGTGACGAGCAATTTCCGCGAAGAACGCTCACGCGCGACGTCCAGTGAGGTAGGGATTTTATATTTTGGAAATACCCCTCCTTATATTCCTGTGAACATTCTTTAAAAATTAATGAACCGGAATCAAAGAAACAATTTTATTTTATTAAAATTGTTGGTTCATGTGTTGAACATTTTATTTTCTCCCGTTGATTATCTCTAACGCGAAGGGTGCGGGCCAAACAAACACGGCCCGACGACCCTCCGCCGTTCTTCGTTTTGTGCGAATTTGACGGGTGAAGACGGAACGTGCCGCAATGGATGTTTGACGATTCCGCAGTGAAGAACGAGTCCCGGGAGGAGCAATGGCGCAGACGAGAAGAGAATCGGACCACCGGAACGATCCCGGTGGCCCGCGGAACTCGCCGGCGGCGCGGGTCGCCGGCGCGGCGGCGCCGGCAGCCGGGAGCGGCGGTGCCCCGGCGCGCCGCCGGACAGGCCTCCGCGGCTGAAGTCGTGGCGGCGTTGGCACCCGCGGCCGCGCGGGTCCGGTGCCCTCGGACGCCGCTGAAGCCGCGTCCCGACTCAACGCGGCACCACCAGGCCGCGGGGGCGGCGCCCCGCGTGCCTCGGCCGTTCGGCCACTCGGCCGAACCGGGCCAGGCCGGTCCGACCGGCTGGGCCATGCCCTGGCCGGACCACACCGGGTCGGGTCGACCCGGTTCGGCCGACTCCCGGGGGGGTCGGGCCGGGTCGGCTCGGGCCCGTACCCCCCGTCTTCAGACGGTCTTCGTTCAAATGGCCATATCTTGAGCTACGGGCCTCCAAACGACCCGCCGTCAGTGGCAACGCGATCCTTGGATCGAGACGGTCGTTTTGGTATATCGCACTCAAGGTTTCGGAATACTTTAGGTTCTCCCGGGTTGGTTCGTGCACGAAACCAACTGGGCCCTCGGAATGGAAACGCTCATATCTTTAGCTACGGACGTCCGATTGGCGTGTCGTCAGCTTTGTTGAATTTCTCTAAGTGAGACGGATCTTTTGGCTTACTCCACTCGAGGTTGGGATGCCGTCGGAGTGCGGTCGGGTTGGTTCGCTCATGAATCCAACCGGGCTCCTGGAACGAAAAAGACAATAACTCACAGACCGGGCGTCCGATTGACGCACCATCTGTCTCGTTGCTTTCCTCTTGATGAGATGGAACTTTTGGCATCCTCCGCCCGAGTTTTGGATGTAGATGGATAGTGGCAGAGTTGGATCGCACTGAAATCCAACCGGGCCCCAGGAACGGAAAAGCTGATATCTTTCAGACCAGACGTCTGTTTGACGAACCGTCAGCGGCGTTGGTGATCACGTTGAAAAACGGTCCCTATGAGTATACCCTATGAGTGTTCGGGGTATAGTTGAGTTACGGCCGGATTGGTTCGCACACGAAACCAACCGGTCCCCTGGGACGAAAAGGCTAATAACTCACAGACCGGGCGTCCGATTGACGCGACGTCTGTTGCGTTGAGACCCCTATGACAAGGTGGTCCTTTGAGATACTTCCTTGCGGGACTTTGTGATACTTGTAGTATCGACCAGCAGCTCGTGGAGCGGACCCTCCCGGAGACGAGCGGGCGGAGCACGGAGACCGTGTAGCTGACTGAGACCCGACGACTGCTGATCGAACGACTCGGTGTGTTACAGAGGTGCGCTTGGTTGTAGCGGCAGACCCATGATAGAGGTGCATTTGGTTGTAGCGGCACATGGGAGCGCTTGGTTGTAGCGGCAGACTCACGACAGAGGTGCGCTTGGTTGTAGCGGCACATGGGAGCGCTTGGTTGTAGCGGCAGACCCACGACAGAGGTGCGCTTGGTTGTAGCGGCACATGGGAGCGCTTGGTTGTAGCGGCAGACCCACGACAGAGGTGCGCTTGGTTGTAGCGGCACATGGGAGTGCTTGGTTGTAGCGGCAGACCCACGACAGAGGTGCGCTTGGTTGTAGCGGCACATGGGAGCGCTTGGTTGTAGCGGCAGACCCACGACAGAGGTGCGCTTGGTTGTAGCGGCACATGGGAGCGCTTGGTTGTAGCGGCAGACCCACGACAGTGGTGCGCTTGGTTGTAGCGGCACATGGGAGCGCTTGGTGGTAGCGTCTGGCCCGCAATACTCGATAGTTGGAGTACTACAACAGTCTTAAGTTAGTGAGCAGTACCTCGGAGTTGTGACAGGACCACCGTACACTCCAGAGACGGAGCTCTTCAGCAGTTACGGTTTCGATGATGAAAATCCTGGTTTGAGCTAAGACTTTTGACCTTGTGTTTGCCTCATGATTGAGATGGGTTACTTGATAACTTAGGTATATGTATGGGCATATATCTAAGTAGAGGTTATCGGTTGAGATCTTATTGTGGTTATATTTGTTGGTTTTAGTGAGACCTTGAGGGTCTCGGGGTCCCTACTGAGTATCGTTATACTCACCCCTGCACGGGCTATGCCCGCACTACGTTGTGTTGGTTGCAGATGACGGACAGTGTTGATCGTGGCTGAGGCTTGCAGAGCAGGACGGTACCTGGAGGTGGACCACTGGGCGGGACGTACTCGGAGCGGTCAGGTGGACCCGAGGAGCAGTGGAGGCTATCTGTACCCACCCTTCAGGTGGGATTTTCAGAGGACGGCTCGACGCTGCAGTTTTTCCTTTTTAGTTGCTGTTTTTCTTTTCAGTTGTACTTTACAGTTGGGCTTGTATTTCCGGCCCCTTTTACTTTCAGCACAGCTTGTACAGTTTTTACTTAGTGTTTACTTTCTGCTTGCTTTCTCTGTGGTGGTTGTTTACTTTTCAAAGGCAATGTCTTCCCTTTTTGTTGGGATTTACGCCTTGGTGCTAGTCGCCAGCCCCTGGCCTATGGAAGGCGGGCTTGGGGTAGTCACGGCACGGGCCCTAAGGGCGGGTTGTGATAAATTGGTATCAGAGGTGGTCGGTTTTACCGCAGACTCTGATCTTTCTTCTATGTGAAGCAATAGTTTTTAGCGTATTGAGTGTGGTTATCGGTCCAGGGAGTCCAGTGTTGGTGCGTCGGCCGACGTATCCGTACACCAGGACCCTGACTTCTGATTTCCGACTTAATTCACGAAAACATTGATTGCATGTGTGTTTCAAGTTTTCTTTGTGATTACTTGTGTCAACTCACCAGGTATACTGTCCTGACTGTGGCACACTTGTTTCCTTTTCAGGATGGCCCCATGACGACAGCCAGCTAGGATTCCGAGCGATGTGCGTGGCGAGAGCCCACCGAGCGTCGAGGACTCGGTACAGGGCCCTTTGACATCTGAGGCACCGGCGGTACCTATACCCACCGAGGCACTGATGCTACCAGCCCCAGCCGCTGACGATGCACGTCGCCTTAGTGCACTGCATGAGTTCCAGCGCCAGCGACCGCCCAGGTTCCGCGGGGAGACGGACCCTCAGGCCGCCGAGGACTGGCTGGAGGCAGTTGTTCGGGTTTTCAGATTAGTGAGGACACCAGCAGACCTCATGGTGATCCTCGCAGCGAGTCTCCTGCATGCAGCAGCAGGCAGATGGTGGAGCTTGATGCTCCAGGTTCACGACGAGGCGTCTCTCCTCTGGACGGACTTTGAGAGCATCTTCCGCTCCGAGTTCGTCCCAGCCACCCTCCGAGCGGTGCGCATCTAGGAGCTACTACTGCTGCGGCAGGGCAGCATGTCAGTGGCCCAGTACTCGGCGAGATTTACTGATCTCTCACGCTACTCCACAGATATGGTACGGGACCCATTCTTCTGGGCCCAGACCTTTGAGAAGGGACTAAGGCATGAGATTAGGGCTTCGATGATCTCCCTCAACATTCCGACTCAGGCAGGGGTGTTGGAGCGAGCCCTCTTAGTGGAGAGTTTCCTTGCTGAGCAGTCTCTAGAAGCAGGACCCACCACTTACCGGCATGCGGCAGAGTCTTCTGCAGCGGGCAGTAGACAGATGACGCAGGGGTCCAAGAGGACTGGACCTACAGGTGGTCGATAGCATGACTCTGGATCGTTTTCGCGAGGCACTCGGGGTGGGCAACGACTTGCCATGAGAGGGCAGTGTTACTCCTACGGCGGGGTTGGTCATATGGCTCGTGACTGTCCGACCCGCCATACGGATGACCAGCAGACGAACGAAGGACCCCCCAGGCAGAGGCAGAGGTTTGATCAGGGCGGGCCGCAAGGAGAAGGCGGCCATGACAGGGGATTTGGCCGTGCAGCTAGAGGTGGACGGCGCTTCTGGGTGTTTCCACCACCACCACCAGGTGGTCCACCCCGACCACAGGGGATAGGAGAACATGGGAGAGCTCATCTTCAGGCAGTTGAGGCCTACGATCATGGGGCTCCGGGAGCAGATGGACAGGAGCGGGACTAGCTCCAGACCTGGAGACTTTTGTTCATGTTGCTTCTAGTTTTGTTGATGTATGTTTGTAGATGCTTTGTGTCTTTTTACTTGAGCTGCAGTAATAAAAGACGCTTACCTTTGTGATGTTTCCTTCCTGTCCTTTTTTGCGTTGTTACTAAGATGTTCCGGTTTAGACTGTTGACTTGACCCTCACTTGTGGGACATCTACTGGAGGGGACCCAGTTACCACACACTGATGCCGACAGTGTGACTCAACCCTTGAGGCGAGAGTAACGGTTGGATCTCTTGGTAGTAGCGTCGAGGCCTTACGACATCATCCTTGGTATGGATTAGTACCATCCATGTCGGGATTGACTGTATTAGGCAAAAGAATGTGGTTCATCCAGGGGATGGGACCAGATTTCTCTTATCGGCAAAGAAGAAATCTTCCAGCTCTTGTGGGACCTGAGATGGTCCAGGTCATCCAGGGGAGGATGAGTACAGCTCAGAGCCGACATAATTCATATGCTGACAGGAGGCGGAGGCCACTAGAGTTCGAGGATGGCGACCATGTCTTCTTGCGGGTCTCACCTCGACGTGGTTTACAGAGATTTGGTCAGGGCGGCAAGTTTTCTCCACGCTTCATCGGGCCTTTCTAGGTCCTCAGTAGGATTGGCAAGGTGGATTATCACCTGGATCTGCCACCTCAGTTGCACCGGGTGCACGACGTCTTCCACGTATCTCAGTTGAGAAGATACGTGCACGACCCAACGCAAATCTTTGACCATGGGGAGCTGGTCTTTGATGATGGGGCGACGTTTTCGGAGGTCCCAATGGAGATTGAGGATCGACAGGAGCAGGTCCTACGTGGATGATCGATTCCTCTAGTGCAATTTAGATAGTAGCACGAGAACCTCCAAGAGAGCACTTGGGAGCGGGAGGCTCAGATGCGTGCTCAGTACCGTCTTTGTATCCCTAGTTTGTGGTGAAGCTTTACGGGGACGTAAAGCCCTGTGGTGGGAGTAATGTAAAGACCCGTAAAATTCAAGGAAATTTTTTTCTTAATTTTCTTTGGAATTTTACAAGAACGCAGTTTCTGACAGCGCCTGATTCCGAGGCCCGGTGTGCCCGGAATAATTTTCCGAAGTTTGGCTTGGGTACGTTCAGTGAACGGACGAGCGAGTTTTTCTAACTTTTGAATCGGTGCCCGGAATCGAATTCTGAGAGCACCGATGAAATCACAGCGCCGGTATTCGCTTAGAAACGCCTCTTTCGGAGTTGCGTTTGCTCCGGTGTGGTTTTTAATTTTCGGGCTTAAAGTTAAGAAAAATAATAATTTTTCGACAACTTTATTTTATTTCACTTAAGCCACTTGGAAGCCACTTAAAGGTGTCTTGAACTAAGTTGAACCGGATAGGATGCTATCCAGAAATATCCTACCCCCTTTGTAGGATATTTGTGAGGTGGGGCCCGCACGAGCCCCGCCGTTTCTTTCCGCTAAGTAACGCACCCGCGAAAACCCGTCATTATGAAAGTCAACTGACGCGTTTTCTAAATTCTTAACAGACCATTTAATTGGGTGGTTTTTTTTCGTAAATTAAATGAGCTATTTCTTTCGTTGAATTAATTCAACGAGTTGATGGGTCGTTACTTACCCCTTTTTCGTGTGTTGGCATTATAATAAAATAAGACCAACCTTTTTCTTTTGGAGGATTTACTCGTTGAGAAAGGATCCTTGAACCTTCAGCCTCCTTCGCGAAGAACGCGAAGAACGCGAAGAACGCGAAGAACGCGAAGAACGCCGAACCCGGAAATCGACAACGTGACGCCGTGATCCGCGACACTGATAACATTCTTCTGCGACGTCTCTTCCTCCGCGACGGATCTTCGATCGGCTGCTTCAGTTCGCCAACTCAACGTCGTGTTCCGCGACGATGCGACGATCTCCACCTTACGCGATGAGCAATTTCCGCGAAGAACGCTCACGCGCGACGTCCAGCGAGGTAGGGATTTTATATTTTGGAAATACTCCTCCTTATATTCCCGTGAACATTCTTTAAAAATTAATGAACCGGAATCAAAGAAACAATTTTATTTTATTAAAATTGTTGGTTCATGTGTTGAACATTTTATTTTCTCCCGTTGATTATCTCTAACGCGGAGGGTGCGGGCCAAACAAACACGGCCCGACGACCCTCCGTCATTCTTCGTTTTGTGCGGATTTGACGGGCGATGACGGAACATGCCGCAACGGATGTTTGACGATTCCGCAGTGAAGAACGAGTCCCTGGAGGAGCAATGGCGCAGATGGGAAGAGAATCGGACCACCGGAATGATCCTGGTGGCCCGCGGAACTCGCCGGCGGCGCGGGTCGCCGGCGCGGCGGCACCGGCAGCTGGGAGCGGCGGCGCCCCAGCGCGCCGCCAGACAGGCCGCCGCGGCGGCGGCGGCACCCGCGGCCGCGCGGGTCCGGTGCCCTCAGACGCGGCTGAAGCCGCGTCCCGACTCAACGCGGCACCACCAGGCCGCGGGGGCGGCGCCCCGCGTGCCTCGGCCGTTCGGCCGCTCGGCCTAACTGGGCCAGGCCGGTCCGACCGGCCGGGCCATGCCCTGGCCAGACCGGACCGGGTCGGGTCGACCCGGTTCGGCCGACTCCCGGGGGGGTCGGGCCGGGTCGGCCCGGGCCCGTACCCCCCGTCTTCGGACGGTCTTCATTCAAATGGTCGTATCTTGAGCTACGAGCCTCCAAACGACTCGCCGTCAACGGCAACGCGATCCTTGGATCGAGACGGTCGTTTCTGTATATCGCACTCAAGGTTTAAAAATACTTTGGGTTCGCCCGGGTTGGTTCATGCACGAAACCAACCGGGCCCTCGGAGCGGAAACACTCATATCTTGAGCTACGGATGTCCGATTGGCATGCCGTCAGCTTTGTTGAATTTCTCTAAGTGAGACGGATCTTTTGGCTTACTCCGCTCAAGGTTGGGATGTCATCGGAGTGCGGTCGGGTTGGTTCGCTCACGAATCCAACCGGGCTCCTGGAACGAAAAAGACAATAACTCACAGATCGGGCGTCCGATTGACGCGCCGTCTGTCTCGTTGCTTTCCTCTTGATGAGATGGAACTTTTGGCATCCTCCACCTGAGTTTTGGATGTAGATTGATAGTGGTCAGGTTGGATCGCACTGAAATCCAACCGGGCCCCTGGAACGGAAAAGCTGATATCTTTCAGACCAGACGTCCATTTGACAAACCGTCAGCGGCGTTGGTGATCACATTGAAAAATGGTCCCTATGAGTATACCCTATGAGTGTTCGGGGTATATTTGAGTTACGGCCGGATTGGTTCACACACGAAACCAACCGGGCCCCTGGGACGAAAAGGCTAATAACTCACAGACCGGGCGTCCGATTGACGCGCCGTCTGTTGCGTTGAGACCCCTATGACGAGGTGGTCCTTTGAGATACTTCCTTGCGGGACTTTGTGATACTTGGAGTATAGACCAGTAGCTCGTGGAGCGGACCCTCCCGGAGACGAGCGGGCAGAGCACGGAGACCGTGTAGCTGACTGAGACCCGACGACTGCTGATCGAACGACTCGGTGTGTTACAGAGGTGCGCTTGGTTGTAGCGGCAGACCCACGATAGAGGTGCGCTTGGTTGTAGCGGCACATGGGAACGCTTGGTTGTAGCGGCAGACCCACGACAGAGGTGCGCTTGGTTGTAGCGGCACATGGGAGCGCTTGGTTGTAACGGCAGACCCACGACAGAGGTGCGCTTGGTTGTAGCGGCACATGGGAGCGCTCGGTTGTAGCGGCAGACCCACGACAGAGGTGCGCTTGGTTGTAGCGGCACATGGGAGCGCTTGGTTGTAGCGGCAGACCCACGATAGAGGTGCGCTTGGTTGTAGCGGCACATGGGAGCGCTTGGTTGTAGCGGCAGACCCATGACAGTGGTGCGCTTGGTTGTAGCGGCACATGGGAGCGCTTGGTGGTAGCGGCTGGCCCGCAATACTCGATAGGTGGAGTACTACAGCAGTATTAAGTTAGTGAGCAGTACCTCGGAATTGTGACAGGACCACCATACACTCCAGAGACGGAGCTCTTCGGCAGTTACGGTTTCGATGATGAAAATCCTGGTTTGAGCTGAGACTTTTGACCTTGTGTTTGCCTCATGATTGAGATGGGTTACTTGATAACTTAGGTATATGTATGGGCATATATCTAAGTAGAGGTTATCTGTTGAGATCTTCTTGTGGTTATCTTTGTTGGTTTTAGTGAGACCTTGAGGGTCTCGGGGTCCCTACTGAGTATCGTTATACTCACCCCTGCACGGGCTATGCCCGCACTACGTTGTGTTGGTTGCAGACGACGGACAGCGTTGATCGTGGCTGAGGCTTGCAGAGCAGGACGGTACCTGGAGGTGGACCACTGGGTGGGACGTACTCAGAGCGGTCAGGTGGACCCGAGGAGCAGTGGAGGCTCTCTGTACCCACCCTTCAGGTGGGATTTCCAAAGGACGGCTTGACGCTGTAGTTTTCCCTTTTTAGTTGCTGTTTTTCTTTTCAGTTGTACTTTACAGTTGGGCTTGTATTTCTGGCCCCTTTTACTTTCAACACAGCTTGTACAGTTTTTACTTAGTGTTTACTTTCCTCTTTCTTTCTCCGTGGTGCTTGTTTACTTTTCAAAGGCAATGCCTTCCCTTTTTGTTGGGATTTACGCCTTGGTGCTAGTCGCCAGCCCCTGACCTATGGAAGGCAGGCTTGGGGTAGTCACGGCATGGGCCCCGAGGGCGGGTTGTGACACTTTTCATGAAAAAAATTTAGTAATTGACCTTTGATACCTCAGATCTATCATTTCTATGATGTTAGATATGATCTGTAGGTTAGTAAATGGAAATATTGTCTTTTTTCTTTCGTTTTTTGAACATTTTTTCAGATGTATTTCCTTGGGACTTCTTAGGTTTCCCTCTCCATATCATATGGAACCTAATGATATTTTTAAATTAATATATTATCTATGGTTTTTGAGGTTAAATTTATCATATAAATTATTTAACCTTGGCGTGTTCTAAGTTTTTTACTAATAAGGCAAATGGGAGCTTGAGGATTTTTTAGGATTACCAAAACAAATTATATGCATCCTATGATCAATGATTTTTTTATCAATTAAGGTTATCTCAATAAAACTACATGATTGATTTATGATATGGAAGTCACCATATTGAGGTATGAATTGATGAAATTTAGAAGTTAGTGTTCATGATTTGTTATGGCCATTATTAATTATTATCAATGTTGTTTAAATTGTTGAACTCTCATGTGGTATTTATGGGCATGATGAATTAAAATCTTTAATCATTATCTTTATTTATTTATATTGTTCATCATTGGTGATATTTAACTATACTCCCAATGATAGGAGTAATATAGAGAACATTTTGCGATTGTACTAAAAATATGGTGAGAGCATAGATTATATGAAAACCACTCAAATTTTAACTTTTGGGTTAGGTAATTGAGATTTATGGAAAATTTTATATCATAAGTTGGAATTTAAATGGATCCTGAGAAGATTTTAGTGGTTATGTTAAGGTATGAACATATGAATTTGTTTGGGATTAGAAGTTTTCAGAGTCTCATAGGATATTACAAATGCTTTAATCAGTACTTCTATCGGCTAGAAGCACTAATTATTTCCCTAAATAAGAAGAGATTTTTGTTTTTATGGGATGATCAATGAGAAGAAACATTCCAAAAGTTCAAGAAGAGGCTTACATATGCACTTATACTTATCCTTCCCGATCCAAATAAGAAATATGTTATATATTATAATGAACTTGTCATAGTTTTTGGATGTGTACTTATGATAGAAGATCATGTTATACCTTAAGGTTATTAAAATATTAAGATACATGATAAGAAATAGAATCATGATCATTATTTGGTGGCTATAGTGAATGCATTTAAATGTAGGTGTCACTATCTATTTAGTGAGTTATTTTTTGTTTACATTAACCTTAAATTATAGAAGTATATATCTTCTTACAATAGAATTTAAATATCAAAAAAATAATACTAGTATAGTATCATTAATATTTTAATTTAAGATAGTATATAATATAAGGAAAGAAAATGATGTTGTTGGTGAACTTAATAAGAAGTCGCAGTAACATGTAGTGTAAGAAGTAAAAGAGGAGTGATAGCTTATGTGTCACTTATCAAAATTTCTTTTTGATGCAAAAGAAGAGTGGGGTCATATGGTTTTACCATCCTTGGGTATTTCATCTTCTTTGGTAGAGTAGGTGAAAGGTGTTCATGGTATATATTTTTAGTTTTAGAATATTTATGAAATGATTTATGGTAGGGAGAAAATATTTTTAGTTAGACTCAGGATGTTAATTCCATATTGCATATGATTTAATGGATGGTAGTTCCAAGGAATATACAGTAGGAGGTTATTTATGATTCTCATGTGTTGTGGTGGAAGGTTATTCATATATTGACTATGATTTACTGTGATATACAGTACCAATTCTATTAGTTGGGGATGAAGAGATATATTTTAGGGTTATTATAATGTTATTTAAACTATTAGATGGTAAAGGTAAATCATTAGAGACCAGTAAATATGTTGTTAAAACTTTTAATTCCATTATGGAAAAGGGATGAAGTTATGATGGAATTTTTTATGGGTCTTTTAAGATCTTCCATGGGCATATATAGTGTTTGGGTGATTGTGGATTAATTAATAAATGTGGATTATTTTATACTAATCCAAGAGATGAAATTATTGAGTGATTTAGGGAAGTTAAACATGTGAGAAATAGAGAAGTTTCATGGAGTACCTATTATTATTGGGTTTTATGGGGATTAGATATTTACTTCTCAATTTTAAGAGTAACTTCAGTGGGATCAACATACAAAAGTTATTATGAGTACTCCTTACCATCAACAAACTAATGGGTAGTCTGAGTATACTATCCTAATATTAGAGGATAAGTTCTGGAAATATATTTTTTATTTTGGAAGTTCTTAGTAAAATCATTTTTCATTGGTATTTTTTTTTGAATAAAAAAAATTATCATGTTTATATTAAGATAGAATCATTTGAAGTGTTATATAGAAGAATGTTTCATTCACCACTGTGTTGGATTTAAGTGTGGGAATAATCATTGTATGGGTTAAGTCTTGTGCAAGAGATGACTTAGTGGGTGATGGAAATCATTTTTTTCACATAATGATGAGAATATTCATAGGTAAATAACTCAATAAAAAAATAAGTGATAGATATCAAGGATCATACACTCACCTAGGAAATACCATGCAAGGCCCAACCAAGTAGCATAGTGAAGGTCCAGCCTGCACGGAATCATCACTACGCAAGTACAATATGCATGCTAGTATCATCATGAAAACTATTAAAAGGTGTTTCACACACCAGCATGAGATACCTATTTTTCCTAGGGTCCCAAAATTACCTATAAATAGGACCCTTGGGCTCCTCAGTTAGAATTACTAGAAGATCGTAAGAATCCCTAATGCTTCATTTACCCTAGTCTTTCTCCTAGGGCCATGAAA
Source organism: Viscum album (assembly GCA_963277665.1). Taxonomy (NCBI): domain Eukaryota; kingdom Viridiplantae; phylum Streptophyta; class Magnoliopsida; order Santalales; family Viscaceae; genus Viscum; species Viscum album. Next base: position 371,731,243 of record OY728163.1, on the reverse strand, counting down.
CCATCCAGGTATCTCTCTAAAACCTAAGATATGATGTAATTAAGGGTAATTATGGGATTAAAGTTACTCCAGTGTGTGAAACACAAGACACCTTCATGATGAGATACTCTCCATAGTCAAAAAGTATTAGTACGAAGGTATATTCTCAAACTTGAGACCTATCTGAGACCCTTTTATAGGAACCTTAGGCAACCTTTAGAGCTTTGAGAAAGGTATCACCGAAGTAATGTTTCCAAGTTTTCTATCCTCAAGAATTCATATCTAGATCATGCAGGTCCACCCTGCGTGAATCACATCTAGTCTACCTAGTTCTACCCTATATGACACCCCTCCATCTCACCCAGGTATACCCTGTATGATACTTCTTTAGCTGGCCCAACCCACACCTATTCAATCCAACTTTCAGTCCCTTTTTCATTCCACCAAGAGAAAGGAACTTCTTTCCTTGGGAATCCTATCTGAGGGGGGCCAAATCATAACCTCCATATAGAACTCTATATTTTCATTATCATCATGAAAGTCACACCAATATGTCTCCCATTCTATTTTCCATTCCCATGGTAAGATTTTTCTTGTACTTATCCTACCTGATGGGTAGGGTCTTTGGGGTGTTTACAATTGTGAATTTTCTCAGTAACATGAACCCCAACCTTTATGGTGGTGCCAGGGGCCTCACCATTTCAGATGATTAGGGATTGTTCCTTATCCTTATATTATCATCTCTAAAATTGGTACAAGTTAATACCTCTTAGATTAAGCCCCTAGTCTTTCTTGTGGGTTGTATCCATTTGGGTGAATAAGTCCCGACCCTAGTTATGAAAACAAAAGTGGAGACAGGTAGCTCAAAGCCTGTTCTATATCCTGTATCCTCATCCCCATCCACAAATAGATGAAATAGATCGTGGTTTGTTAGATCATCCACTTCCTCTTTTTTTATCACATCGAGCATAAATCACGTGATCTTAGAGGATAGTGATGATCATGAAATCTGCATGATCAAATACGTGTCTTGATAGAGAATCCTTTTTTGGATCTTTCACTAGCCTTTTTTCAGAGGGTATCCATAGGAATGGGTCCTCGAATCCATGTATCCATCTTAAAGGGATATATCCTCTATGATATAAACCAATATAAGGACTCCTCCATAGTTTTAATATCTAACCATTTGAACTAAGTTGTCCTTGATTCTCATCAAAATGGGATACGTAGGAAACCTCTCTATGGTTCAAACACAACACACCTAATATAACCCAAATTATTCTATGGTCCATATTCCCAATAGGGTCACACCCAACTCAAGAGGCTATATCCCATATAGGTTCCTTGGGCTACTCCATCATAATTCCCACACCATCCCTGGACTAGGAACATTCTAGATGCCCTTACAACATGGAATTAAACTTCATGGTTTTGACCTCACCACAATACCTTAAAAGTTGTGATGTGTGGCACTAAACTATGTGGGTTACGATTATTATCAAAATGATATGTATGAATCCCATATCATGGGCCTGATCCCAATATCAAAACAACTCGCATCTTCCAAGATAGTGATAAGTTCTAGAGTTCCCCACTATATGGATTAAAACTAGCATCATAATAATAAGTGACATAAGAATATCTAATTCATTCATAAAAGGGTACCATTGATGGAGAACCTCATATACATAAAGATATATCCATATATGAAGAACCTTGAATACATATAGATTATTCTAAAGAAAATAAATGCTAATAATTGATTTATAACCTAAGGGAGAGCCATATTATATTTGGTATTTCATAAAGGATTCATGAAAATATCTTAAATCTATAAGAGATTCCCAAAGTAGGAAATAATTCCCCAAAAAAAGGTGTGATTAGCCCGAACTCCATTCCCCTCGATCAATGTGATTCTATAATCATCATTGGATTCATTTACTAATGACCACATGCATTTGGAAGGTAGGTTCGTGAAATATCTCAAATAAGGGAACCATTGGGTGTTTCTGACTCCATAAACAAAACCTACTAGAATCTTCTTGAAAATGGTGAACCTGGCATGAATGATTATACCGCATTCAACCCCCATAATAAACTATGAGGCACCATGTATTTTTTTGGAAAATTAATGGTGAAACTGACATGAATACTTAACCAAAATGACTATGCCACATACATGTCTGACCTCTTTTATGCACTAAATTAAATGAGTCACACATTGGTCTAAAACAATTGATTATGAATGGGTGCATTTATTAAGATGTTTCTTTTATGGTTTTTACTTTTTTCATGTATATTTAGTCACTTTCAACAAGAAATCCCTTCAATACAAATGGAATATTACCAGTTCAAGCAAACATATGTTTCAGCTAATACACAAGTTGGGTCCTCAACTAAATAGAGGACATTATCGCTAACCCAGCATCTTCATTTTCAGGTCTCAAATGAACTGGTTCAGGAGTACCACCTAAATGGTATCTTCCCAACCATGAAGGTATCTTGATAAGTCATCCATCTTATGAATCCCCACAAACTATCCACTCAATGAAAATTGGTGGTCGAGAAATAGATGGCACAAGTTTCTATCTCAAATAATTTTAGCATCCTATCCCTAGAACACAGCAAAAATATCATACCTTATCGTATGGAGGAAGATAAAGAGGTCACCAATGAACTCATATAGATTACATAAGTATCCATCCAACTGGATCCTAACATAATACGCCACTTCTAATACGGTGCGGTATCAAACCCTCATCATGATGTGGGTGTTTCCCTCAAGATTCCTTCCCTAGTCACCCAGACCCAAGCACTTAGGACAACCCATTGAGGGAAGTGACCATTCAAAAGGGAACAAGAACACACCTCTTTTTCCTTAGGATAAAATTACCAACTAAATATGGCAACAAATAATGATAAGGAACACACACCTTCCCACATCCACCAATCCTGTCAGCATAGTTTGGTAGCATCTAGATAAGTCATCCAGTCAAATACAGTGGAGAACTGTGAGTAATCATGCATCAATGAATCCCACCAATAAAATATGGTGGAAAATTTTGAGTAGGAACACACACCTTACCACATATATCGAGCCTTCCATCCTAATTTTTCAGCATTTGGAGAAATTATTCGGTAGATACCATACAAAAATAGAGGGAAGACACATATTTATATCCCCACACCTTATTAATTTCAGTATATATACCTGCAGAAATGTAGGAAAGGAGCAGGTACACACCCATACTATAACCATGGAATGGGAATATATCCATATTACATCTACTGAAGTCACCCATTATATATGAAAAATGGTTAAAGGGTGAACAAAAATTCATTCCCACATCCTAGAAACCTTCTATGATATAATAATGGTAGCAGAAGTGTTTGAGGTGCAGACACATAACTCTTTCCCTATGATAGGGGTGACTCGTCAACACAACACAAAGGTCACTCTAGAGTAAACACATATCTCTTCTACCATCTAGGAGGGTTATGGGATAAAACCCATGATATATAGATAATCGGGTTAGGACAATAACCTCGTTCCAGTTGGAGTTCATTGGTATACTCTAATGGCTATTTCAGGGAAGGAACAAACCCTGCCAAAATTCCAAAAACCTATATGAAAATTATGGCAGTGACATGGGAACTAATCAAACAACCTTCCATATATTAAAGTCTTTATCCATAGCAATCATCCCAATCCCCCACAATAGGGAATCCAAAAAGAAACCTCGCCAAAGGTGATTGGGAAATAAAGATTAGGTCTATGGTCCTACTATGTTTAATGGTGGAGTTATTGAAGTCCTCAGTTGTTTAATGATGGTGGTTTAGGATCCTACCCTTCCATTACAAAATCACATAAATAGTAGCTTCAATTTCAAAGTTCCTCTATGTAACCTTGCTAATAGCAGTTCCGAAGGTCCTCCCTGGACATCTTACCATGAAGGCTTGCTTCATGTCCAAAATCTAGTCAATTACACGAGCCTATCCTATAATGATCATAACTACAACCCTCTATAAGGCTAGAAGATCAAATAGAAAGGATTTCCTCCCCTTGGTATCATACGCCAAGAAGGTACTCCCCATGGTACATGTTGTAGGAATTATCCTTGCAACTAAATTTCTATCTATGATGGAATTACTCCCCATTATGGCACTCACTATGAAGTTGCTCCCTACGATAACATTCATTTCATCAAGGAGGTCCTACCCTTTCCAAAATAATTGTGATAACTACATCCTATCACAATACACTTAATAAAATGAGGACACTCATTCCTAATGCCTCATTATTGAAAAGTGAAATCCTTTATCAGCTGGAAGAAAACCCAAGGTAATGGTCATTCTCCGAACCACCCTTGGATCGCCTACATTACAACATGATAGAGTAAATCACTTCTAATCCAACTATTTGCAATAAAAAAAAGCAGGGAAACATCCAATTTGGATAGACCAGGTTTAAGATAATCTTGAGAAAGATGAAGAATAAATGTTACTCATGAGGATATAATTGGATAAAGAAAATATTCCATTCATGTTCTCACCTTTAGCCACTCCCCAATACATCATTCTAGAGGAATTATTGGAAGATTGTGTGTATGAAATCTATATAAATATATAGAACACTCATCACTTAAAAACAAGATTATTTCCTTATGATGAATATACAATACACATCAAGGTAATAGAAGGGATACACCATAAAAATAACTTACTATCCATCCTAGATGTACAACACATGAAATTGGGAAAGCAATGAGGATCCCATCTGTTGTTCATATAATAGGATGGGGTGAACAAGTGGAATTGCATTTCACTTCACTCACTAATTAGAAAAGCCTTATAAAGTTGAAATCATGAAATGTAAGTCCTTTGAACGACTTCAAGAAATGTTCTTTGTTTCCAATGGATGGTATGATCAGCCCTAAACTACTCTTAAAGACATCAAACTATAAGAGAGTGCACCATTAAAAAACTCCTACATCAAGAATTTGAGAGTATTTAGAAAGCCTCTTTCTTAAGAGAATCCAATAATCAAGCATCACCAATTTATTTAGAAGTAGGTGGCTCAGGTGAAAACTATAAAATTCACCCATCCCATGTCAGAAAAAATATCCATAGAATTAAGAGATTTGATATGATAGTAGTTTTCAAGGAAATCTAGGAGCTACCACAGGCCACAAGGTTGAGGGATTTTTCAACACAAACTTCAAGGTCGGTAAACAAAGCTCAAAAAGTTATGGAAGGGGAATAGGAATAGCCCTAGTCTATAGAGTTATAGGATATTTACCTAAATATCCTCCTCAATAAAAGTAAATACTTTCCCATTTAGGGGGGATGCTACAAAATGGATCATCCAATATCATTATATCCCATAACCCAGTGTCCTCACATAGAGCATGCATGATAACAATTGTTTTAAGATTCCCTTCATATAACTATACGCTAAATGATTCCAAGAAGACTAGTGAAGGAGAAGACAAAGTCTCATGGTGGACATAAACAAAAGAAATCTATCAAGGAGACTAAAAAAATTCCAAAAATGAATTATGCATCAGTGAATGCTGTTAACTCCGCCCCTACATGTGCTATAGAACACGATGATGATATAGAGTAATAGAAGGAGTATGCTTCTATTTGTAATACAAACCACACTGAAATGATTAAAGGAGGTGTGTATACACGAAACCATAGGCCTGATATAAATTTGGTGATTCCTTCAACCACTTCACTACTACCTCCTCAATGAGAATATACCAAAGAAAATGGTAAAGGTAAGGTTACACCTCACATTCCTCCTGAAGAGATAGAACTCCTCACACTTGAGGAAAGATCTACTCAGTGAGAAGAAGATATGAAGGAGTTTACAAGACTCAATGCAGAACTACTCTGAGGTAGCATCCCTATCAGGTATGTTCTACAAGTAGAGCCTCACCTAGATCTCCTAACTAATGAACCTCAACAAAGAGGGTCTTTTACTACAAATAAAATGGTGCTAGAACATCTATTAAATCTAGGGTACCAACAACCAATATACTTTGACCTCATAGAAAAAAGATATCATGAGTTCCCTCCCTTAGGTACATAACTAGATCTTGGTTAGACACATCTTCATAGACTATCCCCTTTAGGTTTCCCACCATGGGAAAAAGCAGATCCACCCTAGCTAGCCTTACCCTTTATTTCCCCTGTTCAAGATATTGTTTAACCAGACATCCCTCAATGGATTATCAATAATACTTTTTCATTAACATATTGATTGGAATCTATGGAAGAATGGAATACACCAGTATAGATGGAAAGAAATCCTTGACTTGACTTGGTTGATCCAACCCCTCCCCCACCAAATTTTGGGAACCCTACATTTCCAAATGTTAACAACTCAAGTGAATCAAAGTAGCATTTGACACATTTTGTGTCTCACTATGATCCCATGATAGGAACCCCTAAAAACACTACAAGGGTCATCCTTTATATAGTATACTGGTTTTCTAGATCATTCTATCATGGTATGGGAAGATATTTATTGGTAGATTCTCTTTCAATTCAACTCAACACTACAAAAGGGGATAGTCCTCAACCTCTCAAATTAAAAACAATTGGAGCATTAGAGGGTCTAAAATTTCATTGCTCGGTGGAAGGGTTTGACATTCTCCCTAAACCTATATCTTCCCCAATAAGATTTGTTATCTATATCTATAGATAATCTTCATGACGATTTGTGCAGAGTGATAATCCCTATGAAATATAAATGATTTTTTTGGGATCTTTCCACAGTTTCTCAAATATTGGAAGATTCCATATTGAAAACCAAGTTCAAGTCATGAGTAATTCTATAAGCTAAAGGGAATAGAATACAGAAAGTAGAGGATACTATAGTCACACATAAGCTACCCCTACACCAGATCCAACTCCAAAACTCATTCTATATTGTGTGTCACCCCCTCATAAGAATCAGCAACAACACCCACCTTTTCAGGATGAGTGAAAGGAGCAAAGTAAAAACTATCTTGAGGAACTAAAGAAAAAAATTTATTCATTGCGAGATGAGTAGGTCACTAGCTACTTCATTATGGATTTAGAGAAAAACTTGCTCAAATTACTAAATCCCAAGAAGCTTGATCAAGATGGTATCAATGATCTCATAAATTATTTCACCTATCACCAAAAATTAGGGAACACTATCCATGAATGCATTGTTTTTCAAAAAAATCCAGTAAAAAATGGTATACTATAGGAAAGTGAAGCTGGGAAAACCACCCACACAACTAGAATGTGTTTCTACTACCAATCTAGAGTAAGTGGGTGAATGAAAGGAGGTTACAAATAAAGGTACATAGAAGTGTTGTGATTTAATGACTCTAAGTACAATCAACCAAACTCATGATATCCTCTAATCATAGTTGGAGCAACCAACTATGCCCCCACCTGCTTCTACTATGGTATATCCATCTTTGTCAAAACTGTAGTCCTCTAAAGTAAAGTCTTCTAAAAAGTGATACAGTCATATGAGAAAGAAATAAACATAGGAATATGAATCTATTCCAATGAAAAAAGTTATCTTCGACTCTCTTGGACTCCATGCCCTTAGTCCCAAAATCATGGGTACCACCCCACCAAATGATACAATGAGATTTGATCTTCCATATAGAATCCTCATTAGATGAGGAATTATTATTTGGTTCCATTAATGTAATCCACTTAATGGATCCCTTATCTAATGATGAATATGGGCATGAACCCAAGTTCCCTATATCCAATTGGGGAATCAGGGGAAGTGGCTATAGGATTCTGGGATACAAGGGATGACATGGTCAGATCAGAAATAAATACTCCAGCCATATCCCCACGTGGACCATCTATACTACTATAAATCATGGGATAGCCCTATAGTAGGAACAATAGGAGTAGGAATGTTCCCACAAATATTCTAGGGGTTTCTCTAGATCAATAATCCTGGAAAATCAATTAGAGGGGGCACCATATTCAATTCAACCTTGGCACACAGGAAGACCTACCTGATCTTACCCACCAAGGATAAGAGCACTTTAAACTCTTATTCCAATGGTTTATCTTCCCATGTCAAGTGATTCAGTTCCTAAAGTGACCATAAAAGATCATAATTGTGTTGGGAATCACATGCCTTTAGCATAGAAGTCTGAAATGCTAATGTAATTAGCCCTGGTGTCGATCTAGTAGTCAATCCCTTCAAATAGGTCAGGGAAGAGTACATGTTTCCCATCAATTAGATTAAAGGAATGGGTCTACATTCAGACACATAATAAAAAATATTAATGAAATCATTGATGATGATTGGGATCGATAGTTCTTAAAAGGTCATTGACTTTCCATATAGTGGTAAAATATTAGGTAGAAAAACCCTCATTCCATCCCCTAAGATTTGATAGATCACTACCTCAACAGTTGTATCAGAAGAGGTGGTCATGAAACAAAGAGAAAGTGAAAATACTCATTCTTAATCCCTCTTATTTTATTTGAAGCTTTAATAAAATTCCACATCATCAGTTGGGTCATAAGAAACTACTTCACCTTCTGAATGTAAAAATGTTGACTCATATCCTAATTTTACTTCACCACCTACTTCCCTTAAGAGTAGGGAAGAATATAAAGAGGAAGAGGAAGAGGAAGAGGAAGAATACCTTTGGGATACCCCTCCAAAATTTGAGGATGGTTTCTCTATCGCCATTGATGAACTCAAGAAAATATACATGGGTACATTGGAGGACCCATAGACCACCACAATTAGTGTGGACATGTATTTGGAAGAAAAAAATATATATACATCCTTTTTTAAGTATCATTGGGACATTTTTTCCTAGAATTGCACATAAATTCTATGGCTCGATCATGAGGTGGATACTCACCACCTGGTCTTTCCAGAAAACCACTGGGGATACAAAATGGATGCAAGTAGGACACACCCAACTCACACTGAAAAAATTGAGGCTATAGTTGAAAATATTATCAATTCCTATTTCATTTGGGAAGTCCTTTATCTGAAATGGATAGAAAACATAGTCCTGGTAAATAATAAGAATGGGAAAATTAGGGTCTTTTTCAACTTCAATGATATTAATCAGTACTTTCCAAAATTTTATTTCCTGATCCCAGTTATGGAACTTATGATTGATGTTACAGCTGGATATTAGACCATATCCTTCACAAATGGATATTCCAAGTATAATCAAATCTTAATGGCCCCATAAGATAAAAAATCCACCACCTTCACCCCCCCCCCCACAGGGAGTATTCTATTTTCAAGTGATTCCCTTCAATTTAAATAATACAGGCAGTACATATCAACTTTCCATGCATCGCATCTTCAAACCCTTTTTGGGAAGGTCTATCGAATGCTATATTGATGATCTGGTGGTTAAATATTGAAAATTTCTGACCACCTGGCTGATCTTGAGGCCATCTTCAATAAACAATGATATTATAGCCTGAAGATGAACCCCCTAAAATGTGATTTTGGGGTTACCTCAGATAAATGTATCATCTTCTTCCTATGTTATCATGGAATCAAAGTCAACCCTAATAAGACAAAGGCTATCCTAAATATTTCACCTCCTAAAAACCTCAAACAGTTGAGGGTTTTATAGGGACACCATTCTTACATTCAATAATTTATAAAAAATCTCATAGGAAAGTTTTTTCCCTTCACTATATTAAAAAGTGGGTCACATATCAAGGGAATGATGACTTTCAAGAAGCATTCGATAGTATTAAGAAATATATTTTTGATTCCACCAGTGTTAATGCCACCTATTTAGGGTAACCCACTCATTTTTAAGTTACATCCCTAGAATGATCATTGGGCACCCTCCTTGCATAAAATAATGGTGTTAGGAATGAAAACATCATTTATTATCTTAGTTGAACCATGATTGATACTGAGACTCATTATTCAGATATTGAGAAGAGCTTCTTGGCATTAATCTTCACAGTTTAGAAGCTGAGGATCTACCTACAACACCATGATGTATATTTGGTATCTTGAAAAAACCCACTCAAATACATCATCAGACATCCTATGTTGACTGGATGTTTGGCATGGTAGGTGGTTATATTGTAGTGGTTGACATTTAGTTTGTTCCTCAAAAAGTGGTAAAAGGATAGGATTTGGAATACTTCATTACAAAACACCTATCTCTAGATACAATGTCATTAAATACTCAATTTCATGATGAATATATTTTATCTATTGAAGAAATCCCCCATAAATGGGAAATTTATTTTGATGGTGTGTCTAGAATCCCAACAAGGAAGACGGTAGAAGATCCTAAGCTTAACAAAGATGGTTTGTGAGTCATTCTCATCTCTCTAGAAAAAGTAATCTTTCCTTACCCCTTCCTATTGTTAGAAGATTTTACAAAAAAATATGAAGAATATCATTCCCTCATTATAGGGATAGAACTAGCACTTCAAATTCTATTGGACCACTTAAATGTGAAAGGAGGTTTAGATTTTTTAATTAAGAATATCAATGGTAATTATTACATTAAAAAAAGGAATATCCAATCCCCCTACTTGACTATTTATGAGGACTAATGGGATAATTCACCTTAGAGACAACATTGACTCACATCCCATGATTAAAGAATAACCAAGAAGACGCATTGGTGAATGCATCCACAACATAAGCAGATCTATACCAGGATGAAACAATAATCAGTATTGTGCATCGTTGAATGGTGTTGTCTTTTGATCATGTTGACATAGAATAAATCAATGAGGTTAATTCCATCCTTGAACAAGATAGTCCTACAACCAGTTGGATGATTACTATTGTGGATTACCTTAAAAATGGAGTGATATCATTAAGAATATCTAGAAAATAACAAATATTATGATGATAAACCAACTTTACTCTTTATAATGTCCCAAATCACAAAATATTCCTCTATAAACAAGGCTTTGATGGAGTTATTCTTAGGTGAATTCATGGATAAGAGACTATTTATATCATGAAATAAGTACATATGGGGATCTTGTGGTGACTATTAGATAGGTTTCAAGCTTTCTAATTAGATCTAAAGGCTTGGATACTTATGGCCTTCAAAGAGGTAGGATTACACAAAATTCACTAAGAAGTTTAATTACTACCAAGTGCACGACAACATCATCCATAAACCCTTGGAGTTTCTATATATATCCAAAAACTCCTATCTATTTTTGATATGGGGAATTTATGTTATAGGGTTATACCCTCCAACTACAGCTAAGAAATTAAAATAAATCCTAACTACTACTGACTTCTTCTCTAAATGGGATAAAGTGATACCTCTCAAGTAATTTGGGACCAAAATAATTTCCATCTTCCTGAAATCTAGCATCATTACCAGATTTGGTGTCCCTCATACAATATTGATAGAAAATGGCACCAATTTATGTTCTGCAGAGGTGGAAAAGTTATATCGGGATTATAATATCAAATCCAACCATTTTTGTCACTATCATGTAATGGATAATGGATACATAGAGGCCTTCAACAAGACCCTATAAAACATACTCCAGAATATAGCGGATAAAGATTAAAGATATTGTCCTAAAAAAAATTTGAATACCTTGTGGGCCTACAAGATGAAAACCCACACTACCACACGAGAGACCCCATATTCATAGGTATACATAATAGAATCAGCCCTTCCCATTGAATTCCAATTTTCATCAATCCACATTTCCATCTATTATAAACTATTTGTAGATGAGAAATCTAAAAAATGGCTATATGAATTGGAGCAACTTGATGAGAAAGGACTCCTTACCTTGCAGAACTTGTAGGTCCATCAAAATCGAATAGAATGAGACTTTGATAAGAAAGTATGCCTCCACTAATTTCTCCAAGGAGAGATGGTACTTGTCCTCAGGACAATGATGATACCAGGTAAGAAACCTCCAAATCTTGAGCTAAAGTGGGAGGGACCTTATGTCAAACACAAGGTCCACTCTAAATGATCTTATTCCTTGGTCTCGATGGATGGGGAGCTTGTTATGGCCCATAAAAATGCAAGAATCCTTAAGAAATACTACATGTGATAAATACACCCTTGTATTTACTACAAAATATTAAACTATGTAGCATCATTTTTCCTATATACATGACTATAAAATTCATAACATATGGTCCAAGTCATATGACCTAAAACTACAAGTCACCATAGTCAGAGCTATAAGACTTTCAACTACATATCCTAACATACTAGTCACAAGATGTTAAACTTTATGACAATGTCCTTGACACGTGATGTAAAAATTCATGGTTTACATCCTTATCGCATGATGTAAAATTTCATGGTTCATGTCCTTTTTTTCTGATGTAAAACTGCACAACATTTTCTTCCATGCATGAACGGATTACAATCCATAGTGTTGATCTCCCACCACACCTCTGTTTAGAACTCCTTGTGGAATTATTCTTGTCCATACATGATATGTAGTGATTATTGGATCCCTTAACCTAGTCACATCCACAATAAAAAAGGGGATGAACATGTGTCCCTTTCCTCCTACATATGACCCCAATCCATACAGTAAATCAAAATTTTGGTTACCCTATTCAAGATACCACCATAAAAACAATGAAACCCCTTACCTGTATACAAAAAAAGATATATGTAGTGGAATTCACACTCCATGTCAAATACCGGTCCAAGTTCTCACTTTATTCTCATACATATTCCTTCCACACATCATACTCCTTATCCTAGGAAATTTCAGATCTCCATAATATTTTGTTTTCCATAGGTAATAGATTTTCATATTCTTTAGGAAAAATTTGTTTTAACTATGAATTTATATGCCCTAGTCTGGTTTTTCATAAGTCTACCACTAAAATTTCCTATCAACTAGAGGTGCATTCATCCTCAGGAGATACCTCTTATATCTTTATAAGCCCTGATAACATCATACTGGAAACTGATTTTCAAACATAGTATGTGGTCATTCCTTTCATTAATATCCCATATCACTTATCCTGATATGAGAACCCCAAATATCATGTTTTACAATTTCCTTCTTCATGTACAAAGTATGTTGGGACATCCTTGGCCCAGCAGGCCTTATATCACTCATCATTTCCATGATGTATAGTCCTAACTGTATGACCAAAAACTAGAAGACACCTCCATCCATACCACATGATGTTAAACTTCATGGTTTCCCAGAACTACATATGGATTGATTTTCATTCCAATGAGATATGTAGTGATTCCAAAATATTACATTTAGGTCCATTCACTACATGATCAAATGTCCCTATCCTTTCTTCTAATCATCTTTGTGTGGTGAAAGAAACCTTTTTCACTCCTTGTTTCTCACATGTGGGATTAGGAGTTTTCGTAAAGGTTTATCTACATGATTAAGGCATACAATTTCATGTCAGTTTTAACATGGTCTCGGATGAAATACTATAAAATTCACACCAAACATCTTTACCACATGAAGTTAATAGGAATGGTTGATGTCTCTTACATGAACTAAATCCAAGAACTACATGTTTCTTGATTCTTTATTTGAAAATATATAAAGTGACACATGGATCCTACATCATGGTTGAGCCGCAACATATAAATTCATGCACTCACCTATGTATGATCCATATCTTCATAAGAGGGTCCAATATGGGTTCTCTTCCCATTCAATAGCTCTTATTAAAAAAATAACCTTCTCCATATAAAAATTCTATGAGTATGGGTAATATTTCCAAGAACTATGTGTGGATTGATTCTCTCCCAAATGAGATATGTAGTGATGCCCAGATCCTATGCCTTGGGAATATCCACAATAAAAAAATCCATCTTTCCTATGCATTGGTCAAACCTGTGTATGGAAACATTTCTCCATATTCTTAGGTGATTTTTATATAAAAGTATCCTTCCATATTCTGGAACTTTCTTTCCACAAACCAAAATCTATGTCTTTGGAAATCTAAATCTCTATAATATTTCTCTAACCATCAGTAATAGAAATTCATATTCTTGAGGGTGCCTATATTTTATTGTGCACTGATACACCCCCTTTGGGATTGGAATAAGTTTCCCATAAAAAGGGCATATCAACCAGAGGCACATTCATCCTTAGGAGAGGCCTCTTCTATATCTGTATTCCCCAAAAAATTTTGCTAGAAAGCACTTTTAAAACATTTTTAGTGATCATTCCTTACACACTTGTCCCATATCACTTTTCAAATATGAAAACCCCTAGATTACATCTTACAACCTCCCCATTTCATGCTTGAAGATTATGAAGCATTCTTGGATAGAATACCATGAAATGTAAAATCACTAATCTTTAAATCAAAGATAAATGACCATAAATGATAACCATCAGTGTCCTTTCCATAAAATATTAAACTGGACAGTCCATGTCTTAGTCTCACAACATTAAACTACATGATACATTAACACTTATTGTGGATTATCCTTTTCTCTTGATGTTTTTCATCCACCGCATCACCCCAAATAACTATGTATGGCATGATGTTTACTCTATCAAGGAATGTAGTGATGCCTAGGTCCTTCATTCTAGGCCCATCTTCTATAACAGGAAAAATATTTATATTCTTCCATACATGTCTTAATTTCTCCTAGAACTCCTCCTTTTCAAGCTTATGGTCAAAATATAATTCCCCTTCATTACATAAAAATCAAACTTTTATGGGAGTAGTTCATCATTCATGAGTAGTTCCAACCTAGATGTTCCCTTCATTCTCAAAAAAAATCCCTTCACAAACCACCCTCCGTGGTCTTGAGAAATATGTATCCTCACAAACTTTCTTTGTCCATTGGTGATAAAAATTCCAATTCCTAAGGACACCTTTTTTTGACTTTTCATTAATACACCCTAGTTTGGATTTTCATAAGTCGGCCACAAAATGGTCCTATCAACTAGAGGCAAATTCATCCTTAGAAGAAACCCCTTTTATCTCTATAATCCCTGACAATATTATGATGGAAACTGATTTTTGAACATGTTCCATGGTCATTCCTTGCATACTTATCTCAAGTCATTTTTCAAATCTGGAAATCAAAAAATCGTGACTCAAGATTCCCCTTTCTTGTGTATCTTAGGAACATCATAACATTCTTTACTAGAAATACCTGATCGGGTCATCATCCCATAATTCCCCGTCAAATATGTTATACCTAAAGCACTAGTGGCATTAGTCTAACTTGCAAGACTCTAAACTTACCTCAAAAAGAGATATAGTATTCACCATGTCAAAAACCCACAAAAGTTCACCCTGGGTAAAATTTGAGTCTCAGCTCACTAGACCTACACTCCATGTGGTATAAGAAAATAAATTCCAAGCAATGAAAATAAAATGAAATAAAACTTGTTAGGTTGAAAACTCGAAAAGGGAAGCCTAGGAAAATTTCAAGTCTCACCTACTAATTCTTATTCATATATGGATTAGGGAAAAAATTACAACAATGATACAAAAAAGACACAAATATTGTAGGGTCCATCACATGACTCTAAAAATAGTCAAATTATGATTACTAGTTCCAAATTCCTTGGTAAAAATTAGAGAACCCCAATTCCTATCATTAAGATTGCAACACATTGATGTGATAATGTTTAGTTAAAAAAACTAACTTCAGTTTTATGTCATAATTATAGAGGAAAACATGGATGAAGACATAGATGATTGGAAAAAAATACTATTCATTTTTGGACAAAAATAGTAGAGGATCATCCAAAAATTGGACCCTCTCTACTATATTATACAAAATTCTATCAACATAACTCTTGAGTTGTTAAATGGTCTCTCGATCCCCATTGATGGCTTATCAAATCACAAATAACTGGATAGTCTCATCCTCCTCGGAAGGGTTGAGTTTTTATATTTTAGTCATAATGGAAGTCATCCCCTTAGCTTGGACCCCTTCAAACAAATAATGAAGTTATATGATCTCCCCTTTTGTGGAATCCATCTCTTTTTGGAGGCATGATATTTTAATGGCTTTCTCATTAATCAGTTTCTTTCACTCCAACAATTTCTTATAATGGTTGAGATTTTTCATGGATAGTGTTGTTCATAGGTCATATATTTTGATTATCATTATTAACTTGATAAGGCACTATTGAAACTCATGCTATTTATCCTATCATAAAATGATCTCCTTCATGATGGAATGGATCATACAGTAGTCAAATCCACCACACCCCAACAAGCCAAACATGATTTGGAGCTGATGGTTTTTTAAGGTAGATTAGTCATGGGTTTCCTCAAGACTAACTCCCAGATGTCTTTCCATATGAATTGAAAGCTTTCCTAGAAATTACCTTGAGATTTATAGATTTACATAGAGCTAGGAAAAGGGAGAGAGGTGTATTATGGAATTAGTCCTCTTATGGAAGTGACCTACATCATCCTTCGTGGAGTGATGTCACCCAATCCTTGTACAGTCGATTACATTGGGGAAACAACTTCCCTTATGGGCTCAACCTCTAAGTATAATGGAACTAAGAGGAAAATAAAATTATTCATCGACATTGCATGATAATAAAGATAAAATAAGGACAGCATCTGTCATGAACCGAATCTAGTCGCCATCAAAACCGACACCTGACCCTGCCCGTGGCAAGGCCTGAAGGGCGTTCCTGATCCCCATGAGCTGGAAAAAGTTCTATATTATCCCAAAATGGAATTTTGGAATGATTTACCTGATTTTATAAACATAAAAAAAACAAATCCAACATAACAAATCCAGATTTTTCAAAACAAACCATCTTTTACAAAAATTCATAATTGAATTACATAATTTAAAACAATTCTTAAAGACTATAATAAATGAATAAACCCAAAATGGACAACCCAAGAACCTCCTCATGGAAAGAGGCACTACCCCTAATCCATCTTTATGACACTACACCAAGAAGGGCCGATAGAAACCAAACCATTGGCACTAAAAGCTTTACCCAAACCGGCGACAAAATAACAAAGTCTACTTACACCCAAAGGTGTAAGTAGGGTGTGATCAAAATCCCAGTAGGATTACACCACTAAAGGATTCCATGTGATAAAAATTCAAAGATTAAAATCTTTCAAGTTCTCATAAACATGAGATGTTATTAAGAATGTTAAAGGGATGAAACTTTAAATAAAAATAGTTTTAAAGTGGGATACTTTAAATAATCAACACTTTATAAATAAAATTCACAAGATACTGAATTTTCCAGCCAAACATACCATATTCTGACGATAAGCAAAAAGAATCTAATGAGAACAAGCAATGGGAAACAACCCCTAGGCACTAGCTCGTTGTGGGTCCCAAGTACCTCGTATCTCAATGAAAGTAACCATCATAATATCTATTCTCGTGCACACGATCCACTAGTAGGGATCATACCCATAACCTTGTGGTCCCCCAACATCATCATCATAATAATAATCATAGTTTATTTAGTGTTGTTGTAACATCCCAAGATTTCAAAGTACGTTATTTCTTCAAAGTAATTCAATAACTTGTATTACACGCTACACTGAGTTCTAGCACACCATGACTTACCAAACTAGCCGTTCAAAAGCTGTTATGAATAGTATTAACTGAATTTTGAACTTTATATAATCCTTATAATTTTAGAATCCATATTTTGAGTTTCTTAGACATAATGTAAGAACAAATTTATTTTTTTCAGATAAAAGAACTATTTTTTTAAAATGCAATTTTACCGCCTTTTAATGGAGAACCCTTTTTAAATCCAATATCTGAAACTTAAATATATTCAATTTGACTAAATAAATTTATTCTTTATAATGGGGACATCAAAATTTACTTTGTGTAAAATTTTGGAATTTTTTCGATAAAGTTCATTTTTTAATGAATAGTGAAAATGTTGTATTTTAATTCAAAAGTGCCTTTTAATATAATTTATTTATATGGTTTGATTATATTTTTAATTTGTTTTAAAGTTTAATTATAATATATTTTTACTATTTAATCCAAATTTTTTTATTGGAATTAATTTCACTTTGAAACTGGACATAAACAAGTATCAATCTTTTGATAGTTATTGTTTCTTAAAAACACGCTATTTGTTTTAACAACGGGAATTAATTTTAAATTACTTAATGCCACTTATATGTTTTGAATTTGGTAAAATATACTTCATTTTTGAATTCGGAATATAAAAATTAGCTTAGGATGAAATTTTGGTATTTTTCTAAAAACATTCAATTTTTGATGAATAGTGAAAAAACACTAAGTTATAGTTTAAAACCGAATTTTTATTTAAATAATTATTTGTTTTATTTAAATTTAATTAAGGTCAAAATAGAAACATAATACCTATATAATTTCAATGTAATTCATTGGAGTCAATTTATAATAAATTTGTAAATATAAAAATTTCTTAGAACTTTTCACCGTCTTTTACCCATCTCCTAGGAGAATTTGCAAATTCACATAAAACTTAATGTTACCACTTCTGTGAGTGGAATTTCAAAAATAAGAGAGACACGGTTAACCTCAGTAAGTAAAATTTGGTTCAATAAGGTAAAAATATTTTTTGTTGAATAGTAACTTTTGACTTTTATTTACCGCCGTTAAAGGTAAATAGGGTAATTCAACGTAAAAAGAATATTATAATAATTCAAAATTACCTTAACACTTGTCCTAAACTTATTGGATGAGTCATGGCCGACCATGGGTATATTTGGGTAATTTTGAGACCCCATGGTTCCACTTTTAAGTGATAATTACATTTTATTTTAATTAAGTTAAAGTAAATACAAAAATGACATAAGCATATATCTTTTAGAGAGAAAAAAATTACATAGCGTTATATATGTTATATTTTCAAATATAAATATTAATTATAAAGATAAAAATATTTTATACATAATGATATTTTATTTATAATTTTTGGATTTTGAATAATTAAATTTATTTATGACGCAATAATGATGCATTATTTGCCTTATTAATGAAAGAATCAAATAATTTGTTTTATAAATGTTAAAATAAATATAATTTGAAATTTTTAATGCCATCCAAGAATTTTATTGGTAAATATTACATGTTATTATTGCTTAAATTAATTTGGTTAGAATTAATAAAGTTGTTAAGACTTTAACAAAAATAAATTATTAAATAGTTTCAAAACTGACATAAATGAGTTTTAAAAACAAATATTATATTACTAATTGATATTCTATTCCTAAAAATCTAAGGTTCAGCCAAAGTACTTATATAATGATATGTGTATCATTAATGGACCACTTGTGGGTCTATTGGAAGTTTATTGTAAGTTTATAAACCATATAATATAAAAATACAAAGAGACATGGTAAATGTCAAACTAATTAACTAAGAGTTAAAATTAAAAGATAAGGTTAATAAAGTGACCCAAACCTGTCCAAAACCTATTGGTTGAGTTTTTGTTCGACCCATACCCACCTTAGTCTCTAAATAAATCAGTTTGGAGCCATTAGAAACCGAATATGAATTTATTATAAAATAATATTTTAAGTTTTTCCTAAGGTACCCCTCACCCCTCTTATAAAAGGGCACTCCCCCTTCTCTCTAATCCATACCTTCAAAGCCATTTTTCTCAGCCAAAACCTGCCCAAAAATTCTCTAAACTTCCCCCAATTCAACATAGAGGCATTAGTTTGATCAGAAATCAAACCTAAGGATCCCTTTTGATCAAATCAAAAGGAAGAACCCAAAGAAGAGGTAATGTTTTCACCACCCTCTTTCAAGTTCCTTTCTTCTTCATCTTCTTATTTCTTTGTTATTTCAATTATAAAATAATAACTTTAGTATCTTATATATAATGTGATGTTATTATAAATATGGTACAACCATATTCAGTATTATATCCATCCTTTGAATGAAATGTCACCATACGTGCGTACGTACAGCTTACCGTCTCCACGTCGTGGTGTAATTGTTATTCAAAACATTATTATTTGGATGGGTATGATAATGATGTGTAACTGAAGTAAATAATAAATATAAAATTATAATGATTCTGTATATATGATATACCATCTAATTATATAATATTTTAATATCAAAATAATGATATTGTCGCCCGTGCGTACGTACGGACTACCGTCTCCACGAACGCGATGAGATTCATTCCTCATCGTATCTATTGAAGTCTTATTCTCATTTGATGATTAAAAATAATGTTTAAGGACTTTATATCATTCTATATATGAATAATATACTACCTATCCATAACAAACATGTATTAGGTAAAAAAACATGTAAAATAAAACGAGTAAGTTAACACTCGAAACGACGATAATAATAAGATATTATTAACAAAGCAATGTTAAAAGATCATATATGATATCATATTAATGTATATGATTCTTGTATAATTTAATAACTACTATTTCACCATTATACAGGAGTTTAAACAACCCTTATCCAAGGAAAATTATAAGGTAAGGGCTTATTTCACAATCTCTTCATTATCCGAGGTTGTTTATACGTAATTATCTACTAGGGCCTCTTTATCATCCACATCCATGTTTCTTAAAAATGTATTTCAAAACATTATTAATATTTTATAGAATATGGTTTAAATTCATTTATAACCTTTTTTGACTTTTTATAAGATATTTATAAAGTAATATTTCTATCATTTTCCAAACAAGGTCCTTTTTAACTTTTTCAACAAAATTAAGGTAAGAATGTATTTTTTAACTTATACGGCGGGTGCAGCGATTTTCCTCCATTATAAAATCTTAGAAGCTTCTCTTACAAGATTATAAGAATATTTTAAAAGTAAATTTTTTATTTTATAATTATGTGACTTTTAAATTATTTCAAAAAAAGAGATATTTCTCTCAAATAGTTTTGATTTCATCTATGTCAACATCCTTTGATGGATTTTAAGCTTATTTGAAGTTGATTTATTATGATACAAAACATCCATATTGTATTGAAGTTTTTGTGATATGTTTGAATGTGGATGTGTTATTTTTATACCATTCATGGTTTATGGAGAAAGTATTGACATTTCATATGCTAGTTTTAATACGAATGTTTATGTTATGTTTAAACCTGTTCATATGAGGAATGCATTGAACTTAATAAGTGACGGGTGGAGCCCGCTATAGCTCCTCGATGCATCGGTAGGTCTCATGATACAAACTAGTGTCTTGGCATAAGGCCTTGACAATATATTATTTGTATTCTTGGCATAAGGCCTTGGCTATGTGGTTATGATAGTCTAGAATTATGCATTCCATCAATATGAAAAGTGGTTATTGATATTGCATGTGATTATTATACTAGTAGAATATCCATGTGAATAAGTAAATGGTATTATTTCATTTTATTTTTTCCATGTTATTCTGAAGTTCAAGTTTAAAAGTCTTTTGTTTTAGTTATACATTGCCTTAAATTTTTATGCTTATTTATGAAAGTTTCCGCTATATTGTTATCCTTACTGAGCATTTGAGCTCACCCCTTTCTATGTTTTATTTTTTCCAGGATGTGAAGAAGTAGTTTATGACTAACCTACAGGGATAGTATGAGTGGATATTAGTGTGGACTATGGAGACTATGTTGTTGTAGTTTTCATTTTATGATGTAATTTTAAGACTTATGAATATATCTAGTGTTTCCAAGTCTACTAAACTAATCGGTATTTCAAGACTTGATCTTTTTTTATCATGAAAATGTTATGTAATAATGCACCGACTCTTGGTAACTGGGTTCGGGGAGTTACAATTGGTAGAAGAGGAAGTTCAGTACAAACCTTGGAAGCTATATTTAGATAAACTCTGATTAGAGAACATAGACATAAGATATACTTTGAGGATTAGTGTAGAATAACTTCCTAGAATTTTGGTATTGTAGATATTTTGCGAGTTTTCTGATAAATACATCCCTGTCTGGATACGATCAGGTAGAGGCGGATCTGGAACAGATGTACCTAAGGGTAAAACCCGAAAACACCACTTTGAGATAGACTTGAACGGGAACTGGTGCACGAAAACGGGCCTTGCAGCACTCTTGGTTACGACACTCCCGGGGGATATGCCTAGGATAATTCTCATTTTCGTTAAAAATAATTATGAAGGATTTATGAGTATATACCTCCTCAAAGAAAATATTTTTATGGATTATATCCATAAACTGTTCAATTTATGTTAGGTATTTTACAAGTTTTGAATTATTCATTGCAATTCATAAGCTGACCTAGTGTATGCCACTGTATAGAAATGGTTTCCAGTAGAAGTAATGTGAACCCCAGCAATACGTGTGATCCAAAGAGTAAGAAGGATCATATCTTTCATGGTATTAAGCCAACATTTTGAAGGGAAATAGTCTCACATGTATTCTCAACATATGAAGAAATAGTATCATGTGTTAATAAGATAAGTAAAGAATTCCTTGAGTCCTATGGCTTTGAAGGGAAGCCAGAGAAGAAAAGGATGGAAGAGAGAAAGATAGATAAAGGGAATAGGGAAAAGAATAATTTTTCCATATGTGATAATTGTGGGAAGAAACACCCAGGAACTTGCCTGAAGGGAATGAGAGTTTGTTATAAGTGTGGAGAAAAAGTACACCAAGTATGTGACTTCAAGGGTAAGATGAAGGTTTCAAATGTATAATGTTTCATCTGTAAGGAGTTGAAACACTACGCAAACCAATGTCCAAGTCATCAGAGTATGCCCCAAATGATTATATTGGATAATAATCAAGTTATGATACTACCACAGATGAGGAGGAATGATTAGATTTCTTATGTTGTTATTAAACAATTATGTCATTTGAGTGTTTTATCAACGATGTACTGATTATAATAATTATGGAGTATATAAGGATTGTATTGTAGTACTATTTAATTAAGGAATTGAGATTATGTGGAACCAAGAAAAGTGACTCAATAGCAAGTTAAATTTTTGGAAAATATATGGTTGAGAGAAAGATAAACCATAATATGGTTCTGATGCCAACGTAGTGATTTTGGAATAATACATGATTGATTTGGATAAATTATATTAGATATTCTTGACTACCTTGAAAATGATTAATGATTTGTATATTCCATCATTTTTGGAGTTTACAAAATTTTTGGATAGAAGGAGTATATCCAGTATTCTATAAGGAATAAGGGATCATGAATGTAATCAATAAAGATATATGGTAATTCAGGATGTTGTAGTGTTTTAAAAGAATACATGATGAAGGTGTTCACATGGTATTACATGGGAAAAAGGATCTTCATTGTGTTTACCTTCCTTATAAATTTTTTATTGTGAGTTTGGACAGAAGTATTTTGGATAATTCTAGTTTGAGATTATTTTTTATTACCATAAAAGGACAACCCGGAGGTCAGGCGGCAACCCGTCACGTTCGGTAAGGCCGTGAGACTTGAACCCGCAACCAAAGGGGCGAAAAGGGTGTATCACCTACCACTGGCCCACGTGATGTCCTGGATTGAATAATGTAGTTTTTTTAATGGCCTGATAGGTGATTTATAAATTCATTATTTTTGGAACCCTATATGATTAGGATAAATAGAATATTTTTTTGAAATCTTTTGGAGAGAAAGATGAGTTTGTGGTAGGAACAAGTTGAAGGATGAAACTCAACTTTTCAAGTATATATATATATATATATATAATTTTTCCCTCTTATTATATGGGTAAATTAATTCTTAAACTTTAGGGAGGGGATCTAAAACCAAAAATGTGTTATCCTAATACCTTACATTTTGTTGAACTGATGGTATTTCAAATCATCATAGATTGATGAATTTAAGGGCCTCAATTTTACACTTGTTTGTGATTGATGACCTCAATCACTACCTATAAATATTTACATTTATCCTCCAATTATATGTCTCTAATTACCACCAATGTTCTCTTAATCGAGATCATAATTTGGTAGTGACCGTTTCATTTCTTTTTTCCTCCTATTAAGACTAAATTTTATTAACCTAATTTACAATGTGGGTTTTTCCAAAGGTACTTTCTATTTTCAACCTTTTATTTTTGAAAAAAAAATTGAAATTGCGAGGATGCAATTTATTGAAGGAGGTAAGAATGTAACACCCCATGATTTCAAATTACGTTATTTCTTCAAAGTAATTCAATAACTTTCACTACACGCAACACCGAGTTCTAGCACACCATGACTTACCAAACTAGTCGTTAAAAATAAGTTATGAATAGTATTAACTGAATTTTGAACTTTATATAATCCTAATAATTTTAGAATCCATATTATGAGTTTCTTAGACATAAGTTAAGAACAAATTCATTTTTTTTCAGATGAATGAAGTATTTGTTTAAATACAATTTTACAGCCTTTTAATGGAGAACCCTTTTTAAATCCAATATTTTAAACTTATATATATTAAATTTGACAAAATAAATTTATTCTTTATAATGGGGACATCAAAATTTACTTTGTGTAAAATTTTGGAATTTTTTTGATAAAGTTCATTTTTTTAATGAATAGTGAAAAATATTATATTTTAATTCAAAAGTGCCTTTTAATATAATTTATTTATATGGTTTGATTATATTTTTAATTAGTTTTAAATTTTAATTATAATATATTTTTACCATTTAATCCAATTTTGTTTATTGGAATTAATTTCACTTTGAAACTAGATATAAACAAGTATCAATCTTTTGATAGATATTGCTTCTTAAAAACAAGCTATTTGTTTTAACAACTGGAATTAATTTTAAATTACTTAATTCCACTACTATGTTTTTAAATTGGTAAAATAGAATTCATTTTTGAATTCGGAATATCAAAATTATCTTAGGATGAAATTTTGTTATTTTTTAGAAAACATTCAATTTTTGATGAATAGTGAAAAAACACTAAGTTATAGTTTAAAACCGAATTTTTATTTAAATAATTATTTACTTTATTTAAATTTAATTAAGGTCAAAATAGACACATAATAACTATATAATTTTAATGTAATTAATTGGAGTCAATTTATAATAATTTTACATATATAAAAATTTCTTAGAACTTTTCACCGTCTTTTACCCATCTCCTAGGAGAATTTGAAAATTCACATAAAACTTAATGTCACCATTTCTGTGAGTAGAATTTCAAAAATAAAATAGACATGGTTAACCTCTGTAAGTAAAATGTGGTTCAATAAGATAAAAAAAAAATTGGTGAATAGTAACTTTTGACTTTTATTTACCGCCGTTAAAGGTAAATAGGGTAATTCAACGTAAAAAGAATATTATAATAATTCAAAATTACCTTAACACTTGTCCTAAACTTATTTTATGAGTCATGGCAGACCATGGGTATCTTTGGGTCGATTTTGGGACCCCATGGTTCCACTTGTAAGTGATAATGACATTTTATATTAATTAAGTTAAAGTAAATACAAAAATGACATAAGCATATATCTTTTTAAAAAAAATTACATAGGGTAATATATGTTATATTTTCAACTATAAATATTCATTATAAAGATAAAAATATTTCATACATAATGGTATTTTATTTATAATTTTTATAGATTTAATAATTAAATTTATTTATGACACAATAATGATGCAGTATTTTCCTTATTAATGAAAGAATTAAATAATTGGTATTATAAATGTTAAAATAAATATAATTTGAAATTTTTAATTCCATACACGAATTTTATTGGTTAATATTACATGTTAGGATTTCTTAAATGAATTTTCTTTGAATTAATAAATTTTTTAAGACTTTAACAAAAATAAATTATTAAATAGTGTCAAAATTGACATAAAGGAGTTTTTAAAACAAATATTATATTATTAATTGATATTCTATTCCTAAAAATATAAACTTCGTTCAAAAAACATATATAATGATAGTTTTATCATTAATGGACCACTTGGGGGTCTCTTGGAAGTTTATAGTATGTTTATTAACCATATAATATAAAAATACAAAGAGACATGGTAAATGTCAAACTAATTAACTAAGAGTTAAAACTAAAACATAAGGTTAATAAAGTGATCCAAACCTGTCTAAAACCTATTGGTTGAGTTGTTTTCAACTCATCCCCACCTTATCCTAGAAATAAATTAGTTTGGATCCATTAGAAACCGAATATGAATTTATTATAAAATAATATTTTAAGTTTTTCCTAAGGTGCCCCTCACCCCTCTTATAAAAGGGCACTCCCCCTTCTCTCTAATTAATACCTTCAAAGCCATTTGGATTGGCCAAACCCTGCCCAAATATTCTTTCAACATCCCTAAATTCAACCTATAGGCCTTATTTTTATTAGAAATCCAACCTAAGGAGCCCTTTTGATCAAATCAAAATAAAGAACTCGAAGAAGAGGTAATGTTTTCACCACCCTCTTTCAAGTTCCTTTCTTCTTCAACTTCTTCTTTATTTGTTATTTCCATTCTAAAATAATAAATATAGTATCTTATATAAACTTTGATGTTATTATAAATATGGTACAACCATATTTAGTATTCTATCCATCCTTTGAATGACATGTCACCATACGTGCGTGTGTACGGCTTACCGTCTCCACGTCGTGGTGTAATTGTTATTCAAAACATTATTATTTGGATGGGTATGATAATGATGTTTAATTGAATTAAATAATAAATATAACATTATAATGATTCTGTATATCTGATATACCATCCAATTATATAATATTTTAATATCAAAAGAATGATATTGTCGCTCGTGCATACGTTCGGACTACCGTCTCCACGAACTCGATGAGATTCATTCCCCATCGTATCCATTCAAGTCTAATTCTAATTTGATGATTAAAAATAATGTTTAAGGACTTGATATAATTTTAGATATGAATAAGATACAATTTATACATAAAAAACATGGCTTATTTAACAAAACATATAAAAGAAAACGAGTAAGTTAACACCCGAAACGACGATAATAATACGATATTATTAACAAAGCAATGTTAAAAGATCATATATGATATCATATTAATGTATATGATTATTGTATAATTTAATAAAAACTATTTCACCATTATACAGGAGGTTAAACTACCCTTATCCAAGGAAAAGTACATGTTAAGGGTTTATTTCACAATCTCTTCATTATCCGATGTTGTTTATACGTAATTATCTACTGGGACCTCTTTAGCATCCACATCCATGTTTCTTAAAAATGTATTTCAAAACATTCTTACTATTTTATAGAATATGGGTTAAAGACATTTATACCCTTTTTTACTTTTTATAAGATTCTTATAAATGAATCTTCCATCATTTTCCAAACAAGGTCTTTTTTAACCTTTTCAACAAAATTAAGGTAAGAATGTCTTTTTTAACTTATACGGTAGGTGAGGTTATTTTTCACCATTATAAAAAGGTCAAAGCTTCCTTTACAAGCTTATAAGAATATTTTCAAAGTAAATGTTTTATTTTATAATTATGTGACTTTTAAATGATTTAAAAAAAAGAGATATTTCTCTCAAATAGTTTTTATTTCATCTATGTCAACATCCTTTGATGTATTTTAAGCTTATTTGAAGTTCATTTATTATGATACAAAACTTCCATAATTTATTGAAGGATTTGTGATATGTTTGAATTTGGATATTTTATTTTTATACCATTCATGGTTTATGGAGAAAGTATTGACATTTCGTATGCTAGTTTTAATATGAATATTTCTGTTATGTTTAAACCTGTTCATATGAGGAATGCATTGGACTTAATAAGTGATGGATGGAGCCCGCTATAGCTCCCCAATACATCGATAGGTCTCATGAGACAAACTAGTGTCTTGGCACAAGGCCTTGAAAAAATCTTATTTTTATTCTTGGCACAAGGCCTTGGCTATGTGGTTATGATAGTCTGGGATTATTCATTCCATCATTATGAAAGTGTTTATTGATATTTCATGTGATTATTAGACTAGTAGAATATCCATGTGAATAAGTAAATGGAATTATTTCATTTTATTTTTTCCATATTATGTTGAAGTTCAAGTTTAAAAGGCTTTTATTTTAGTTATACATTTCATTAAATGTTTATGCTTATTTATGAAAGTTTCCGCTATAATGTTATCCTTACTAAGCATCTGAGCTCACCCCTTTCTATGTTTTATTTTTCCCAAGATGTGAAGAAGTATTTTATGACTGACCTGTAGGGATAGTCTGAGGGGATATTAGTGTGGACTATGGAGACTATGTTGTTGTAGTTTTCAATTTATGATGTAATTGTAAGACTTATGAATATATCTAGTGTTTCCAAGGCTACTAAACTAATCGGTCTTTCGAGACTTGATATTTTGTGATCATGCTAATGTTATATAATAATGCACCGACTTTGGTTAACTTGGGTCGGGGCATTAAAGTTGTCATAGTCAAACTTTCTATGTGAAACTGGGGCCAAACCCCACGGGATCACTAGCATACTAGTAAACGTCTGCCCACCTAGATACCGGGGTTTTCCCACTTGTTCTCAAACAAGTTCCACAAGCCGTGAAATACAATTTTCACCTGAAAATACCACTTCCAAGTCACATGCACACCAAACATCCCACATACATGTCACATAAAACTCTTTTCACAAACAAAATTCATTTTTCACATTATACTCACACACAAAATCCCACAAACATGTTTCGCACATTTCTTGAAATTTGATAAAACATTTAAGAAATTTATAAAACACTCTAAAAATGTTTGGCATCTTAAATCACTACTCTACCTTTCAAAAACCAATCTTAAGTGAACACACTCACTAAAACATCCTGCAACATGTTTCATATCTCTTTCACAATTCTATAAATCCTTTAAGAAATTTTATAAACTGTTTACAAGATGGTAAAAATCACATAACATCCCTTTATCTAAAATGTGGACCATTTTAAAAACATACACCTACCCAAACAGTACAAAAACTACCTTTGAACACTTTGTGTAACTTAATAACCCATTTACAATTTTCATAAAAAACTTTCAAGAAGTATAACAAGGTTTTGCAAAAAAACCCATTCAAAAATCCCCTCTTGAGACCAAAATCACACTAAATCATTACCTAAAAAGAATTTTCATCCCCTTTTAATAACTAAAAAATCACTTTCATATTTTATAAAACTACCACTAAAGATATCACATGAGTTACATTTGAAAAATACAGAACTTCAAGAAAAATGAAACTTTAATACTAAATTCTTAAATAATGATACCAACAATGGTTTTATCACCACACACAACATATTAGGAACATGATAAATTATTAAATCAAGCAAGCTAACTCATTAATAACTTCTTACATATGGAATCACCTACCTTTTGTGACAAAACCCCTAATTCGTTGTGTGAAACATCAACTGCACCACCACCACACCATGAGGGAGTTAAATACAACCTAAAACCCCAATATTTGACCAAAAAACACCAAATAAAACCCTAGGTATGAGAACTAACTTCTGAAAATTTTATAACCTCAAGAAAATTGGAAGAAACCCTAAGAAAATGGGCAGAACATGAGAGGAAACCCACTTACTTGAGATATCTTGAATAAAACGACCCAAATACACCAGTAGATAAATTTCCAAACAGCCAAAAATGAATGTGACATTCTAATAAGACTAAGGAGGTCATGTAGGAACTAGAATGGTGGGAAAGGAGTTAAAATTGAAGGTGTTATGAAAGAAACAATTTACCTCTTCAAATCTGGACAATTTGAGAAATCCAGAGAGGTTTTTCCCTAATTTGTAATGAATATGAGATCCAAATAGGGGTAGGAGAGCATGGGGGCGTGCCTTGGGTAAGTGGTCTTGGGTGAGAGTTAGAATCACAAAAAAACCTTAAAAATGGAATGAGATATTAAATAATTAAAAAAAATTAAAGCAGGAAATAGGATTTCGGGTTGGCCCAATACCTTAATAAAAAACCAAAATCCATCATGATTATGGATTACTATGAGGTGCAAAAGGATATGGTTGTTTTAATATACCAGGTTATGCCAATTGTGAAGTGGTATGGGTGTAAAATGTTGAAAAATTAAAGAGTTATAAAAATAAACAAAATTGGTTTCTAAATATGGAAATGGGCTCACGGTTTGGCCCAAATCATGAAAACTCACCCTTTCCTACAAAAATGTATGGGAAACCCCCACAAAAAATCGAGAATGAAAATTAAATGAAAAAAATGCCTTTAAAATAAGTCATATATGTGATAATTCTCCCCACTATAAATCTTTCTACCCATGGAAATCCACAACAAGGCCAAAAGCAAAAAATCGAACCCAACTAATAAACCAAGATGTACTCCTTTTCCAAGTTTCATTCCCAAATACCAAAACACCTCTAGTGATCAATTAAGGAATTAATAATCCCACAAACCAAAACTTACACCACTTCCCTGAAATGATCAAGCACATTTAGACTTTATCCCAAAATAAAACTCCTCAAACACTATCTTAACAAGACTCGAGAAATTTACCCAAACGAACAACCACATCGAACAAGGTTACACTTACAATACTTTAACTAAACCATTGGGTGCTCTCTAATCCCAAAATTTACTTAGGGAAGATGTTGGTAGTTAGGTAGCTCTGAATGATACAACCTACTGCCAAACCAATACCATGGACAAATATGAGTTACTAGTATGAGGAGGCACAAATGGAATCCCCACTATAAGAAACAACTTAAATTTTCCCGAGACATAATCAAGACACTAACAGGGGGAGGCCTAAAAGGATCCTCGATACAAGGGGTGGACTTCCATTTGAAATTTCTAAAAGAACATACATAAAACTCAAAGTGGGTCTCCCCACCATAAGAACCAACCATCTTAAACGACCAGCACAGGCTGGCACAGAAAGACCCCAAAATTTAAAGAGTTGGGATGGACTCACGATTAGTCTGCATGGTTGGGGAAATCGTGCACTAAACATGGGGATCCTTCTATCTTCATTGCTTTCTGGGGCATAGTTACTACTAACTGTGCGCTCAACTTGTATAGCCAAATTTCAAACCTTTTTCCAAAAACTCAATGGAAACCAAAGGGGGAAGGAATGAAATTGGGTGATAACATGGACATGAGGTCCTCCCACCTATTTCCATCGAACAAGAATAATGAAAGAAAGATGAAAACACCAAAGGTTTAAACTATTCCTATATTTCATACTGTGGATAGGAAATTGTACAAGGGTTTGAACAACCATGGGATTTCCCCTGACTACGTGCCAGATTTACTCCAGGACCTATGGCTGGAGCTCAAATGATTGAAGCATCTTTGGCCTCACTATTGGGCTTTAGAAACCCCAAAATAGAACTTCTTCTTCCAGTTCTACATACAACTACACCACAAACCCATATGGGTTTACTAAGATATAACACACTCCAAAACAAAATTTACCCTAACCCAACATTTTACTGAAACAAGTGCTTATAAGATACACCCAAATCACCCCTTGTTTCTTCAAATGAGAAACAGAAATAGAAAAGGATATATATAAATACCTTCTTCTAAACAAAAGTTGTCTAGATTTCCCAAAAGGATACACACTTCCAACAAAATAGAGACTCTCAGAAGATTTCATAACCTTTACTTTTTTATTAAAATGAGCCCATGACATCGCAAGGTGTCACCAAACATTACCCTTGCGACTAATAGAAACAATAAATGGAAATAGGCCTTATGAAAAGTCCCCAAAAAACACACAATTCCAACAAGTGGCCATAATAGGCTCTCATGACCAAATTTCCTATGTTGGTGGTTTAACATGAACCCCTGCTTTGAAGAGACTACAAAGAACCTAGAGGCTCTCTTAGACATCATCCACACTAATAACCCCAGACTACTTTCACATTCAACTAATTAGGTAACTTAAGAAAATAAGGTCTCTTTCAACCTTCCACAATCACTCTCCCGCTACAAGAGGATCCACAAAACCAAGAAAGGAAATGGTGTAGACTCCACCTCCAAATATCTATAAAAGGACTCCTTTAATTGATCAATTGGATTACTTTACAATAGAGAAACAATCTATGATGCACTTCATTCACGCATTAAATATTTATAGGGGGTGCACCCTATCCAAGAGAGAACCCAAGGTCCCAACCAAGCTGGTCCATTGGTTAAAAAAATATCACTAGTCCAAACCGAACACATGAGGGGAGCCACCACAAAGGCATCCCAAACTTTTCTCATAAGAGACCACTAACCATCCCTTCAAACCAACAAACTGACCAAACACAAACCTGAAACACTATTCAAACAAGAGGGATTCTTGGACTCAAAACATCCCACAACAATAACATTTCCAAAAATATATAAGATGCACCATCCCAAACTACTCATCAAGACAACATGTTTTCCTTTAAAATCATCTCTTTTAAAAAAAGGGTTTAGAAGTTAGTGTATCCACAAATGGTACCCCATAAGCCTCACACATGTATGTTTCTGTGCCACACCGAGCACCCTCCTCATATCCATCTCAGCACTCATCCATCCATTTCATTAACCATCCATCATCCCATGTAACCCCATGCATGTGGTCACCCATGGAAATACTAAAGTTTAAAAAAAATATTTCCACTTTTCAATACCAAAATAGTCAACCAATGCTAACTTTTTTCTCAAGACCACTAACCACAAAATCAAAATCCCAATTTACATCATAAAAAAAATTATTGAAAGTCCAAATCATTCAAATAAGAACTCACTTTCAAGTCATAAAAATTAATTTCAAAACATTTCATCCCATTTAAAAACACTTCTAATTTCATGAAAAAATCCATTTCATAAATCCCTATTAAATTGGGAACTCATCTCTTCTCATTTTAAAACAAGATTCTAAGATTTTATAAAAAAATTCAAAGGATATCTAGTTACCAAATCAAATTCCATTTACAAACTCCACACATGACCTCAAAAACATTCCATCCCATTAAAAAACCTTTCAATATTTTAGAGAACTCTATTGGAAACACTTTTTCAAAACCAACTTTAACATAGTTCCTACTTTCAAAAGATGTGTAAACACACAATTTTCCATTTCAAAACAATTCTGAAAATTTAGTTCTACCATTTTAGAAATCAATACACTTCCTATTTATTATAAAATCATTTCAAAAAAACTTTACACTTCTTAAAAACAAGTCATTTTTTCTTTAAAACCAAACTTCCAAGATTCCAACATAAAGAGACACAGGACAATGTGAGAGGAAACTAGTTTCGGTTAGTGACTTGGACATATGGTTGGCAGCCATACACTAATCACTTCAACATCACAAAGAGTGTTATAGGGAAATATCCCCGGCTCCACATGGCTTTCCAGGCCATGCGATCTCACTGAGACCATTATCCTAACTCTCTTTTCATTTCCCCTAATCGTCATCAAACCAAAAAACCAAAGGACTCAGATAAAATCCAAATTCCCCTGGTGACTTGAATCACTTCATGAGGTGTGCTAGCGTGGCACCCTACTCATAATCGGAATGTCAGGATCTTACAATCCTAACTCTATACTATCGTGACTCTTCCCCAAATAACATGACCCAAAGAGAGTAAACCTCCTTTGATATCATTTTTTTCACAAACTGAATTTGGTTTCCATCAAAACTGGAACCCAAATCAGCCCGTGGCAAGGCCCAAAGGGTGTTCCCAATTCCCATAGGCTGGAACAAGTGCTTGGGGATCACAAAATGTAATTTGGGAATGATATACCCAATTTTATAAACATAAAACAACAACAAAATCCAACATAACAAATCTTGATTTTTCAAAACAAACCATCTTTTAAAAAAATTAAGAATTGAATTAAATAATTTAAAAAAAATTATCAAAGATTATAACAAATGAAAAAACCCAAAATCGACAGCCCAAGAACCTCCTCATGGCAAGAGTCACTGCCCTCAAGCCATCTCCATGACACTGCACCAAGAAGGACCAATAAAACTTGAACCATTGGCACTAAAAACATTACCCAAACCTGTAAAAAAATAACCAAGTATACTTACACCCAAAGTTTTAAGTATGGTATGAGCCAAATCCCAGAAGGATTCCACCACTAAAGGATTCCATGTGATAAACATTCAAAGACAAAAAGCATGAAAGTTTTCATAAACATGAGATGCTATTAAGAATTTTAAAGAGATGCAACTTTAAATAAAAACAGTTTTCAAGTGGGATACTTTAAAGAATCAACACTTTTAAAATAGAATGTCAAAGCTACTGAATTTTCCATCCAAACATACCATATGTTGACAGTAAGGATAAATCATTTAATGAGCACAAGCAACGGAAAACAACCCCTAGGCACTATCTCACTGTGGGTCCTGGGTACCACGTATCTCAATGAAAGTAACCATCAAAATATCTATTCTCATGAACATGAGTCACTAGTAGGGATCATACCCATAACCTAGTGGTCCCCCAACATCATCATCAAAATCATCATCATAGTTTAGTTAGTGTTGTCATCATCTAACTTGCTACGTGAAACTGGGGCCAAACCCCACAAGATCACTAGCATACTAGTACTCGTCCACCCACCTAGATACCCAAGTTATCCCTCTTGTGCTCAAACAAGTTACACAAGCCATGAAATACAATTTTCACATGAAAATACCACTTCCAATTCACACGCACAACAAACAGCCCACATACATGTCACATAAAACTTCTTTCACAAACAAAATTCATTTTTCACATCATAATCACACAAAACACCCCACAAATGTGTTTAAAACCTTTTTTGAAATTTTATAAAACATTTCATAAATTTATAAAACACTCTAAAAATTTTTGGCATCTTAAATCACCACATTACCTTTCAAAAACCTATCTTAAGTGAACACACTCACCAAAACTACCCACAACATGTTTCATATCTCATTCACAATTTGATAAATCCTTTAATAAATTTTATAAAACGTTTCCAAGATGGTAAAAATCACATAACATCCTTTTTACAATAAATTGAACCATTTTAAAAACATAAACCCACCCAAATAGTACATAAACTTCCTTTTCACACTTTGTGTAACTCAATAACCCATTTACAATTTTCATAAAACACTTTCAAGAAGTATAACAAGGTTTTGCACATAAAACCCATTAAAAAACCCCCTCTTGATACCAAAATTACACTAAATCGTTGCCTAACTAGAACTTTTATCCCCTTTCAACAACTAACAAATCACTTTCATATTTTATAAAACTACCACAAAAGATATCACATGAGTTACATTTGAAAATACACAACATCAAGAAAAATTAAACTTTAATACTAAATGCTTTACTAATTCTACCAAAAATAGTTTTCACACCACACACAACATATTAGGAGCATGCTACATTAGTAAATCAAGAAATATAACTCATCAATAATTGCTTACACATGGAATCACCTACCTTTTGTGTCAAAACCTCTAATTCGTTGTGTGAAACTTCAACCGCACCACCACCACATCACAAGGGAGTTAAATAAAACATAAAACCCCAAGATATGAACAAAAATACATCAAATAAAACCATAGGTATGAACACTAACTTTTGTACGTTTTATAACCTCAGGAAAAGTGGAAGAAACCCTAAGTAAATGGGAGGAACATGAGAGGAAACCCACTTACTTGAGATATCTTGAATAAAACGACCCAAATACACTAGTAGCTGGATTTTCAAATAGAAAAAAATTAATGTGAGGTTCTAATAAGGATGAGGAGATCATTTAAGAACTATAATGGAGGGGAAATAGTAAAAATTGAAGTAGTTATGAAAGAAACAATTTACCTCTTCAAATATGGATGATTTGAGATATCCAGATAGGTTTTTCCCTAATTCATGATGAATATGATATCCAAAGAGGGGGAGGAGAGAATGGGGCGTGCATTGGGTAAGTGGTCTCGGGAGAGAGTTTTAATCAATAAAAAACCTTAAAAATTAAATGAGATATTAAAAAATTAAAAAATTATAAGAAAGAAATGGGATTTATTTTTGGCCCAATACCTTAATAAAAAACACAAATCCATCATTATTATGGATTCTTATGAGGTAAAAATGGATATGGTTGTTTTAATATACCATTGGATGCCAATTGGGAAGTGGAATGGGTGTAAAATGTTGAAAATTGAAAGAGTTATAAAAGAAACAATATTGGTTTTTAAATTTGGAAATGGGCTCACGGTTTGGCCCAAATCCTAAAAACTCACCCTTTCCTCCAAAAATATATGGTAAACCCACAAAACAAAGAAATAATGGAAATTAAGTGAAAAAAATACCTTTAAAAGAAGTCGTGGATGTAACAGTATCAAATAGGTTGATGGAACTCACTTGTTGATGGATCAATTTCTTGATCGGATTCCTCCCTAGCATCCCCAATCTCAACACTTTGAACCGAGATTTACTTCTGAGGGATATTCACCTGAGTTTACTCAGGGAACAAGATGAAAATATCTCAATAATATCCCACTCTGTGGCCCTCGACTATCATTCCCCATGAGTAGGAGTAGGATTGATCTCAACGCCTCGATTATGGATTTCCATGGTGATATTTTCTGCAGATAGAGAAGCACTAATCAAGATTGATGATTTAATGTATGGGACATAAGAAGGTATTACATGGGATAAAACACTAAAAAGGGAAACTCACATCCATATAACTCATTATTAAAGTCACAAAACTTTTCTAGGTATCTAGAGATATAAAAATATGGATTAATTTCTTCTATTATTTCATTATAAAGTGTATCAAATCTCATAGAATCCTCACCAGTAAGGGAGTCCATGATGCTGGGTTTAGGACCCAAATTGGCTCTTACATCAACAAAATCCACTATCCTTTCATTGTTTATACCCTTTTTAGTCCCCATTGAATCAATATCATCATCATCACCTTCATTGGAGGGTTAATGATCTATACCATCCCCTTATGGAGCAGTGATAGGACTAACTACAGTGGTTGTAGCATCCTCTAGTGTATATGACATATATTAGTATCACAAGGAAAAGAAGTTAGTGATTAGTACGTGACACCATATAGTGTGAATTTGACATTACCAAGATTATCTTATCTCTCTCTCTTTATATTGATAGGAATAGATGTGGCCTCATCCCTTGATGTTTCTCCTATAAAAGGGGTGGAATCGATAGTAAGAATCTATATCTCATCCAGAATGTCCTCCTTAGTTATTTTAGGGTCATATATAATCCACTTGAGGGAGGAGAGTGGGTGGATTTTGAAACCCATAGGAAATATTAAGTATTTATTCTAGAAAACAAAATAATAAATAATGTTATAAAAAATAACCCTGAAAAATTATGTTCTTGGTCAAGTGATTCACTCTCTTTCCTTCCTTCACTATTAATGGAGTAAGGCTAGCACTCACTTCCTAATATATAGGTATTTGAGGTGGAAATCAAGAATACTATCCCTATGTATCCTCTTCCATCATCCTCTAGACTGAGGATAGCTCCCCCAATTTAGGATTTGATTTCCCATCCCCCATGGCAGTGCTTCTCGGGTCATATTTTGGCGATGGGATCCTAGTCGATTATCCCTCTACCCACTACCAATTAGGGTCATACTTTCCTCAGTAATGACATTTTTTTCAAACAAAAAGAAGAATAGGACAAATGAGTAAAATATGATAAGGTAAAACATATATCTTGAATATCGATGAAGTCATCCCATTCATCAATGGATGATTCATCAACCCCAATAGTGGCCCCTTATTTCATCATATCCTACATTCACCTCATAGTAGGGATCTAATTATTGATGGTGTAAATGAGCATGTTCATCTCATAGATATGTATTCCCACCTCCATAGGGTTGGAATAAAAAAGGAGGTCAGGTGGGGTTTGAACATCCCTGATTTGTGGAATCTGTAACTTGATGTAGAGAAGAGACCATTGGTATTTCTCATTAGAAGGATTGTACTGCCAAAATTTGATCACCTCTAGTCACAAAAAGACTGAGGTTGCTCTAGACTACTGTGAATCATACCCGACACTCCATGATTTCATTGTCTTACCATCTCTCGCTATCTTAGTCCAAGGATAGGAAAATGGAGCCCATGTTTCCTCTTGGTGGTGGAAACTAGACCATCTAGGATCAACCTCAGCTAGAACAACCCTTTTGAACCTAATTAGTGGACTAAAACATGTATGAGTTCGCTTGGTCGAGTTTGAGGCCTCACCACTATCACTATCTAGAATGGGTGGAGCCTTTATAACAAGCTTCCCCCACCCATAAATTGTTAAACCTCTAACTCAAGGAACACTAGTTGTCAACATCCCTTAGGGGAATGATGAAATCTAAGATTTACCATACTAGGAGGTCAATATAGTGTATTCACTCTTTGGAATAAGTCTAATTACCACTTTAGTCACCTCCACAACTATGAGAATTCAGAGTTTTCAAGGCACCATTGGTTGCCTCTCTGATATATCATGAATGGTAGAGGATAAAGTTGTTTTTGTAGGCACTTAAATTGGAATGAAAATATATAAGGGTTATAGGCTTCATAAATAACCTCTCCATCAATTCAGGATACAAAAATTCCATCCCTAAAGGCAATTATATATGATATCAGTTCATTGTCAACTTTACCATCATCAATGAATGTCCTAGTGGGTGGATCTACATATGGAAAGAAGTTAAATTATTTTTATAGATGCAAATTATTCAAGTATTAAATATATTTTAGATGTGTGGGTTAGATACCAGAAATAGGTAGAAAAAATGGTCAAAACTAGGCCCTAGGAACTTTGATTCCACCTAAAATGCCATAACAAGAAAAAAATTCCGCAATCCATACCCATGATAATTGAAATAACCCCACAATTCTGAAAGGGTACTTTCCTATGTGAACATTCAACAAGAAATTATGGATCTTCACCAAGATAGAATATACCAACTTTATATACCTCCCCCCTTCTAGCTTGGCCACTATGAAAAATATCCCCAACCTTTCAACACCATTCGATTCACAAACTGGTAGCATATAAATTCTTAACCACGTCTCTAAGAAGTATAAAAGATGTTTATTGGTGGGCGCGTCTAACTTGACTATATATACCCATTGGTTGTACTGGGCTTGCTCTAATTTGGGATAAAATTTACTAGGAATTCCCATTTTTTCCATTTCATGACATCCTGTGGGAAATTTTCATGTGGGTCCATCCCCCTTGTGATCTAGGAATGTTTTAATATATGATTTAGAATGGAAATCCCCCATTATGTGAGACTCTTCATTCCTGATGTCTTGAGATATCTTCAACCTTTGATGAGACAAAACAGGTGTCCTTTCAAAATCATCCCATGTGGATTTCAGTGGGACGAACTCATCATACATCTCTCTAGGGATAAGAGCTCTAGATATCTTGTAAACATCCCATAGAATTATTCCAATTTTTTTGTGCATCATATGGAAGGTGTTAATCCGTGGGATCCATCATCTTAACAACTAGGAAATAATGTTTGGGTTCTTGTATAAATTTTTATAGGCCACCCAGATAGCCTGATTAATTCCAACCACCCTCATCTCGGTTGAAAAATCAATATAGCGCTGGTATACCAAAAATTCCCGCATCTAATCAGGTTTAACACCCCCTCCAAGGTGAAGGTCATATTCTTTCTTCCATCCCATAAATTGTTTTATCTTAGAATCATGAAAGATGGATTAGTAATAATTCATTCTTAAATCATGAGTACGAGACTTCAAAAATGGGTCATGGATACTTTTATTCATGATGAAAGCCATGGATTATGTTCCCTTATTGATGTACATGCCCTTGGATTATATGTTGGTTGTGGTAAAGTTTGTGTACTCTTGGTGTTGGAACCAATTTGTATATAAGGTTGTATTTGTTGTCAATAGTTGTAAATAAAGATCAAAATGAAGGAGATCAAGAAGTACTCCAATGAAATGGAGGAATGGACATTCAGACGATTTTTGTACTAATCATAAGTTCAAAGAACATGTGTCAAATGTGACACATTGTTTACAACAATGAAGAATGTGAGGTATAATTCATCTGAGGATGATTAAAGAAGAATGGGGTTTTGATGAAGACCATGCAATACCTCATGATTGCAGGAGAACCATGCAAGAGTCTTCTTGAAGAATTGAATCATATGCTTTTCATGAAGTAGATAATGACGGCTGAAGAAGAAGACAATGTGCAAGGGATTGGAATTATGAGATGGCCATGTGGAGATTAAAATTATGAGATGTCCATTCACATCACATTATCTTAGAATATTATGAAGCTAAAGTTATTCCTTCAAAGAATACATATCACGATAGTTGAGTTTGTGATGAAAGCAGAAGAGTTGCTGAAGGATTAAAATCACCGAGAAGAAGTGTTTTTGAGGTGATTGTTCTTGTTGAAAAAGCCAACAAACGACATAAAAATTTATTGACAAAAGAGATTCCATGGTGTCATGTCGAGTTCAAGGGTTGTGGTTAATGATCCATGTTTTATTCAAGAACATTGAAAAATGAATGGATGATTTGGAGGCGGTAAAAAAATAGCAGATACAAGGTCGTGCCTTTTCCTAGTGTTTGCCAAATTTTTGGGCCTGAAAATCAACAAATGGAGAAAAGTGTTTTTGGCAAAGAGACTTGTGTGCCGTGTACTTGATGGAGAGGAAACTTGCGTGCCATATGATTTTCAAGATCAGAACATGGAAAAATGGCAAAGGGAAGAGGGTCGCGCAAGTGTTTGGTTGGTCGCGCAAGTGACCTGCGTGCTGTGAAGAGACTTGCGCGCCAGTGCCTAGAAGGATCGCAAACTTGCATGCCTATAATTTTTCAAGAACACAACTTAAAAATATGGAAAAGGAAAGAAGGTCGTGCAAGTATTGGTTGGGTCGCGCAAGTGAGTTGCACGACAGAGGCTAGGGGTGATGAGCTGCGCACCGAGACTTACGCGCCGAGGGGTGACTTGCGTAACGCCGCGTAGGTTGACCAGTTTTCCTATAAATAGAGGACCACCCCTTCTTATTTCCCATGATCTCAACCCTTAGATAAAATCAGAGCTCTCATCGCACGGGTGTTGGAGTCGCGCAAGTGGTGAGTGGTCGCGCAAGTGGTTTGAAGAGACTTGCACACCATCTCTTAGAAGTTGCGCACCGGTTTATGGATGCGCACCCAAGGTGATTTGGGCGAGAAAGGAAGTGAGTCGCGCAGGTTTTAAGTTCAAGAAGGCAGTGTCACA
The DNA here is from genome assembly GCA_963277665.1 of Viscum album. Taxonomy (NCBI): domain Eukaryota; kingdom Viridiplantae; phylum Streptophyta; class Magnoliopsida; order Santalales; family Viscaceae; genus Viscum; species Viscum album. The sequence goes on along the minus strand of OY728163.1, from coordinate 371,690,101 downwards.
CAGATGCTTTGGTGACACTTGTGCGCCAGTTTGGAATTGCGTGCCAAAGAATTGCACGCTGTATTGGGACTTGTGCGTCGTGTTGGGACTTGCACGTCGAGCTTTGAGGAGACCGCCAGATATTGTTTAAGCACACCTGTCTTTCTAGATCTGCATGAAATCTGAAAGATTGCTTGATACCTTTAAGTGGAAACTGAGATTAAAGAGGAAATCTAAATGATACATGCATGATCTCATGCATACATGGAGAACTGATTCTTACAATGCCAAGTAAGCTGAGCTTCACTTATTGAGTAATCACATCAGTGGTTGTGATTCAGGCAAACGAAGACAAGTGGATCTAGTGCATTAGTCATTGCACTAAAGAAGAAGGTTGGAATTGAAAAGAGCATCAACTCTGAACCCTGATGCAAGCAAAGTCTCAGGTTGAACAGGAGACAAATACTTCAATGCAAATCTATTGAAGAGACCTTTACGTCTATAAACTGAGCAGGACTTCACCAACGGCAGTGAGCCAGGGGGAGTCAACAGGATTAACCCGAAGGACGCAGTGAGCTATCCCTGAACCTTTGTAAAGGCAGTGAGCCAGGGACAGAGTGACTGTGCCTGAACCATTTTAATCCAGAACTAGTGAAGATTAATGGAATTTGGTATGACTGGAAACTTGTCGGCGTATGCTCCTTGGACGTAGCCCTTAGTGGTGAACCAAGTAAAATTGTTGTGTTATCTCTTTGCATGTGAATTTTTCATTGCTGATCATATCCATCATACAGGTTTAAGTAGTTCCTACCAACGTGGGAACAAGATCGACAACTTTAAGAAGAAAAATTTGACACCCTGATTCACCCCTCCCCTCTCAGGGTATCCCGGGGTCCTACAAGTGGTATCAGAGGGAGGTTAATGTATGTTGGATATTCTCCAGTAATTATATTGAGAATAGGATTTGATTTACATTCCTAAAGTCAACCATGAAGAGTAGTTTTGATGAATATTCATAGAAGAAATCTATATCCACCAAGACTTTGAAAAATAGGAAAAAGAAAGAGAAGAAGCTGATGAAGAAGTCCTTCATGAACAAAAAAGATAATGTGTCTTGTTCTCCATGACATTCCAATAATGAAGAAACATCAGGCTTGGAAAGTATCGAGCAGGTGGCTCAGAATTCTTCTAGAGGAAAGGATGACACCCCTAATTCAAGCTTTTAGGAAAAACTCAAAACATATCTTCATGATATTCCTGAAGAAAGGGTTGCTATTATTTGTAGCCTATTCCAATCTATGCAGGTTGAGATCACTCGATTAGAAAGGGAAGCTGACAATATGGAAAAGGGGTTGGAAATAAAAGTTCTAGAAAGTATGAATCCCACCAAATAGGTTGAAATCTTTGAAGAAAAAGAGGAAGTCAATAAGACTCTAAAAGAAAAGATCCATGAACTTGAAGCTGAGCTGAAAAAGAGCAAAGAAGTCAAGAGTTTGTGTTTGGAAGAAACTTCCATGAAATTCAGGGAACTCGACTCGTTGTTACAAAACAAAATTATGATGCATGAAGATGAGGTTGAAAGATTGAAGAAGACTTGTGAAGAGAAGTTGATCATGATTGAAGATCAGAATATCATCCTCAATATTGAGAGTCAAAAATTGGAAGCCCAGTTGACCATGATTGAGAATACACATATTGAGACATCACAAAAGAATGAAATGAGTGATGCTTGTACTCAATATTTGTTGGATGAATCTAAAGCTAAAATACCTCCAACATGTGACAAGAAGATTATGACAACTCTTGGTTATCCACGTCAAGAATCAGTTTTTGCGGGTACTCAATGCTCACTGGAGTATTCTATTGTCAAAAGACCTCCAACATGTGATAAGAAGATCATGACTTCACTCATTGATCTATCACAAGCAACTGAGGAAGTGAAGGTACCATCCAAACCATCTTGTACTCAGGTTTCTAAATGTGTTCCCATAATCAGTGCAGGCTGGAAGAAAAATTCTAAACAAGTATTGATGAGGAAAGGTGAGAAGAAGAAACCTACCACCATGGCTAGGGTGGATGGGAAGAGAAAGGAGGAAGTTGGTTTCTAAAATAGAGCACAAAATATTAAGAAGATGGGCCAACAACCTCATACAGAAAATACATAGAAGAAAATATTTGTGGGTCAATGTTGGTGCTGCAACAGATTTGGGCATTGTGCACTAGATTTTTGGTACAATCCATTTAATGTAAAAGCACAAAGAAAGCCTGTATCAAAGGGAAGAAATCCAGAGAAGAAGAAGCAACATCTAAAGGTCCAGAAGCATCTGTTTACAGCAAAAATATTTGGAATGCTTGATAACATCTGTGATGTATGCAGTGGCAGCGGTCACAAGAATTGTGTATGCCTATGTCAATAGATATCCAAAGCTGATATGAACATAAGATCTCTGATTCTGTCTAAGTATGAAGCGAGTACCTTGGGAAAAAATTATAATAATAGTGCGATCACACATTTCCCAATGAGGATCTCAAGAAGGGAAGATGAGAAGACCTAGGATTTTAGATCCATTAAATTGAAGGGTCATTCATCCAAAAGAAAAACTGAGTGGGATGAAACTTAGATGAACCCATGTGGAAGATCCAAACTTGCTGCAACAGTTCTGAATGACATATTGGTCATCTGGCCAGAACATTTGAAAAGAATGAGGAAACTTGAAGATGAAAAGGCCAAGACTAGTGCTAAAGGAAAATAAAAACTTTCACGTTATGAAGACAAAGTGCAGGAGAGATTGGAAACCAAGAGAAACACATGTGTCAAAGAAGTTCTATGTGAGAGATGCAAGAAATCTGGTCACATTGCAAAAGGTTTCCTAACCTTAATACCAAAGCAAGAATTAGTCCTTAAAAGGAGTAAGAATGTATCATTAATGATGGCTGTTAAGCAGAACGATTCCCCACACAAAGTAGAAGACAATGTGAAGAAAGCCATGCCACATCAACAGATGTCAGAACATATGTTCAAATGTGTAGGCATTAAGACTGGGGTGCACAGAGGAACTTGGTTGAGAAAAGAACCTCAACCTTGCATCTCATGTTGATGAAGCAAGGAGGAACCACCTTATTCCTTTAATCATTTGTGTATTTTATTTTTGCTAATAATCCAGGGAATTGAAGGTGAAGAATTCTCTCAGGGGGAGAACCTGAGAAGTAGTGTATGCTGTTAACTCTTGATAGCTAAGATAAAGATGTTTCCATCCTTGGAAGATTATTCAATTGATATTCAACGATTAATATGGTGAATGATCACTCTTGATGAAGATTATGAGGGTGTTTTCTTGGGGGGGGAGAAAAATGAAGAAGCTTCCAAAATCACTCTTTCAATAAATATCAACTCCAGCTGGACTCAAATGTTGTTACTCTATGAATTTCTTGAAGAACATGTCAATGGAGAAGGTATGTCATTTCTCAATCTCTATCCCTTGGTTACTCAGATCAAAGATCATTATACAAAGGGGGAGTAACTGAATTGATCAGTGACATAAGAAGAATGGATGTGCCCCAAGGTCACTTATCCTGTCGATAGCACATGATGTCTTTAATCTGTTTGCTGATGTGAGTGCAGGAGTATCAGGTTTATTATTCCTTATCACATTTGATTTCTTCTACCTGAAATAAAAGTGGTAAAACCTTGAAGAAAAAATACATGAGTTCTCATCTCATGTCGGTATCATGATCTGTGAATAATGGACAGCCTTGTTGACTTAATCAAATCCTCTTATTTTCTACATCGAGCATTGCTCAAGTAGACTTAGAGTGAAATGATTAATGAAAAATTTATTAAGTATGGATTTATACCCTCCCTACCATGCACTTTGTATTTCTTATCAATAAGGGGGAGATAAAGTGAAATGAACATTTGAAAAGAAAAGTTGATTGAAGAGAAGGTTCTCATTTTGACATTGAAAAAATCATTTCAGAAGATGTATAAGGTATTGAAAACAAAATAAAAAGGGGGAAATTGTTGGAAACACTTTTTATATAAGGTTGTATTTGTTGTCAATAGTTTTCAATGAAGATCAAAATGAAGGAGATCAAGAATTACTCCAATGAAATGGAGGAATGGACATTCAGACGATTGTTGTACTAATCATAAGTTCAAAGAACATGTGTCAAATGTGACACATTGTTTACAACAATGAAGAATGTGAGGTATAATTAATCTGAGTATGATTAAAGAATAATGGGGTTTTGATGAAGACCATGCAATACCTCATGATTTCATGAGAACCATGCAAGAGACTTCTTGAAGAATTGAATCATATGCTTTGCATGAAGTAGATAATGACGGCTAAAGAAGAAGACAATGTGCAAGGGATTGGAATTCTGAGATGGCCATGCAGAGATTGAAATTATGAGATGGCCATGCACATCACATTGTCTCAGAAGATGATAAAGCTAAAGATGATCCTTCAAAGAATACATATCATGATAGTGGAGTTTGTGATGAAAGCAGAAGAGTTGCTGAAGGATTCAAATCACCGAGAAGAAGTGTTTTCGAGGTGATTGTTCTTGTTGACAAAGCAAACAAACGACTTAAAAATTTGTTGACAAAGGAGATTCCATGGTGGCATGTCGAGTTCAAGGTCTGTGTTTAATGCTCCATGTTTTATTCAAGAACATCGACAAAGGAATGAATGATCTGGAGGCGGTACAAAAATATCAGATACAAGGTCGCGTTGTTTCCCAATGTTTGCCAAATTTTTGGGCTTGAAAATCAACAAATGGAGAAATTTTTTTTTGGCAAAGAGACTTGTGCATTGTGTACTTGATGGAGAGGAAACTTTCATGCCATATGATTTTCAAGATCAGAATATAGAAAAATGGAAAAGGTAAGAGGGTTGCGCAAGTGTTTGGTTGGTCACGCAAGTGACCTGCGTGCCGTGAAGAGACTTGCGCTCTAGTGCTTAGAAGGATCGCAAACTTGCGCGCCTATCATTTTTCAAGAATAAAACTTCAAAATATGGCAAATTAAAGAAGGATGCGCAAGTATTGGTTGGGTCACACAAGTGAGTTGCGCGACAGAGGCTAGGGGTGATGAGTTGCACGCTGAGACTTACGCGCCGAGGGGTGACTTGCGCATCGCCACACAGGTTGACCAGTTTGCCTATAAATAGAGTACCACCCCTCCTCATTTCCCATGAGATCAACCCTTATAGAAAATCAGATCTCTCATTGCGCAGGTGTTGGAGTTGCGCAAGTGGTGAGTGGCCGCGCAAGTGGTTTGAAGAGACTTGCACACCAGCTCTTAGAAGTTGCGTGCCGGTTGATGGTTGTGTGCCCAAGGTGATTTGGGCAAGAAAGGAAGTGAGTCGCGTAGGTTTGAAGTTCAAGAAGGCAGTGTCATGCAGATGCTTTGGTGACACTTGCGCTCCAGTTTGGACTTGTGTTCCAAAGACTTGTGCGTTGTATTGGTACTTGCGCGCCGTGTTGGGAATTGCACGTCGGGCTTTGAGGAGACCGCCAGATATTTTTTAAGCACACCCGTCTTTCTGGAGCTACACGAAAGCTGAAATATTTCCTGATACCTTTCAGTGAAAAGTGATATTAAAGAGGAAATCTAAATGATACATGCATGATCTCATGCATACATGGAGAACTGATTCTTACAATGCCAAGTAAGCTGAGCTTCACTTATTGAGTAATCACATCAGTGGTTGTGATTCAGGAAAACGAAGAAAAGAGGATCTAGTGCATTAGTCATTGCACTAAAGAAGAAGGTTGTAATTGAAAAGAGCATCAACTCTGAACCCTGATGCAAGAAAAGTCTCAGGTTGAACAGGAGACAAATACTTCAATGCAAATCTATTTAAGAGACCTTCACGTCTATAAACTGAGCGGGACTTCACCAACGGCAGTGAGCCAGGGGGAGTCAACGGGAGTGACCTGAGGGATGCAGTGAGCCAGGGGGAGTCAACGGGAGTGACCTGAGGGACGCAGTTAGCTATCCTTGAACCTTTATAAAGGCAGTGATTCTGGGATATAGTGACTGTGCCCGAACCATTGTAATCCACAACTAGTGAAGATTAGTGGAATTTGGTACGACCGGAAACTTGCCGGTGTATGCTCCTTGGACGTAGCCCTTAGTGGTGAACCAAGTAAAATTGATGTGTTATCTCTTTGCATGTGAATGTTTAATTGCTGATCATATCCATCATACAGGTTTAAGTAGTTCCTACCAACGTGGGAACAAGATCCACAACTTTAAGAAGAAAAATTTGACACCCTGATTCACCCCTCCCCTCTCAGGGTATCCCGGGGTCCTACACTTGGAACCAAGAGAGTGGTGGTAATTTTTCAGCATTGGTATTAGGATATCGTTTATAAGTATGTGGTCATAAAGTGTAAGGTAATTACTCTCAAGGTATTAAATATGATACTTATTCATATGATTCTCCAAATATGGGAGAGTGGTGTCACATACATCGTAATAATCTGGCCCAAAGGCATCCATCATCTCTTTGATATGATTGTTGGCATGTTCATCAAAGACTCTGACTTTTTGAGTGGCCATTGGGAATTTTTAAAAAGTAATGATATCTTAATTAGAGATAAAATTTATTTTTAAAAAATTATAAATTCATAAATTTGGAAAAGGAGTGATCTTTCATAGGTCACTTGTCTAAGTGATTGTGCACAGATTAGTCACTAAGGGTTATAAGTCGGGCTAACCAATTCATACCAAGTGTTTGTAAGAGAGGATTCTCTAGAAATTATATATAAACAACAATCATGATGATATTTAAGGTATCATGAGTGTCTAGTGTGAAAATATTATAAGAATGATGAAAGTAGAAGGAAGAGCCACCAAAAATCCAACACTATTTATAAATGCAGGGATTCATGCATGGTCGACCCAGATGGACAACCTTCAAGTTCCACCTATGTGACATACTTGTGTGACTTAACCTTTCACTTCTTACTTGTGAGGAACTCAATTAATATTTCTCATCAATCCTAATCATAAAGGTACATGAACACATGAAGTCCAGTAAATGAAGGATCCATCAATGTTTTTTCTCTCTATCACAAGATTAGACCCTCTTCTTCCGATTAGATACAATCCTAAGGTGGTATTTTTTTTACACTCCTTTTTGTCATGTAAGAATGAGAAGTTTCATTATTAAATGTATCAATAAAAATAAAATTGATATATTTCAATTATTTCACGTTTTCCCAATAAATATTGTGCAAGGACCAACCAAGCAGCACCGTATAGATCTAAACTGCGGGGTCGCATCACTGCATAGGTACTACCTATGTGCTAGCTTCATTGCTCAGACCATAGAAACTCACACCTAAGAAACTCTCATAGGGTAAACCTATGCAATACATAGCATGAAACACCTGTGTGAGCTACCTCATTACCCAAGATCTTAAAATTACCTATAAATATGACCCTTGTGCTCCTCTTTTAGAATGACTAGAAGATCATAAGAATCCCTAAAACTCTACTCACCCTATTCCTTCACCAAGACCCTCAAAACCACCTAGGTATCTCTTTAAAACCTTATAGAATAGGTAATTAATGGAAATATGGGGATTAAAGTTCCTATAATGTTTTAAACACAAGACACATGTGTGAGTAGCCACTCCCCCTAGTCAAAAAGTACTAGCATGAAGGTCTCTTCCCAAACTCAAGTCCTATGTGAGACCCTTACAGAGAAACCTGAGGAAACCCTTGGATCCTAGAGAAAGGTCTTTCACAAGTATTGTTTCCCAGTTTTTATGTTTTCAAGAAGTCATATCTGGATCATGCAAGTCCACCATGTGTGAATCACTTACATTCCACCGAGGTCTACCCTTTGCGAGACCCCTTTATCTTACCTAGGTCTACCTTATGTGATATATCTTCAGCACACCTATCCCACACCTTCACGAGCCAACTTTGGGGACCTTTTTCATTCCACCAATGGTATAGTACCTCTTTCCTTGGGACTCTCATCTGAGGGGGACCAAATAAAAACCTCCATAGAGGCCTCCATATTTCATGATCATGAAAAAGTACATGTGTCTCTTATTTGGTTATGCATCCCCTTGATAATATTTTTCTCACACTTATCATACCTAATAAGAAGGTTCCTTGGGGTGTTTACAATTGTGTATCCCCTCAGTAACGAGGATCCCAACCTTGGTGGTAGTTCTAAGGACCTCCCCATTTCATCTGATGAGGTCTAGTGCCTTTTCCTTCTCTCATCGTCTCTAAAAGTGGAAAAACGGTATCCCTATTGGAGTAATCCCCTAGTATTTCTTGTGGGTTGTATCCATATGGGTGAGTAAGTACCAACCCTAGTTATGAAAACAAGATAGGATATGAGAACATAAAATCCCTTTCTATATCCTATATCCCCAACCCCATCCACCAACAGATGAAGGAGATCATGATTTGTTAGATATTCCACTTCCTATTATTTCTCACACTGAACTTAACTCACATTGGCTTAGAGTTTAGTGATGATCATGACATCCACATAATCAAATACATGTCTTAGTAGAGAATCCTTTTTTGGATATTCTTCTCACCTTTCTTTAGAGGGCCTCTATAGGCATGGGTCCTCAAATCCATGTATCCATCTCAAATGGCCATATCCCCTGCAAGACAAAACAATCCAAGGCCTCCTCCATAGTTGTAATCCAAACCATTCAAACTATTTGGGCTTTGATTCTCATCCAAATGAGATATGTAGGAATCCTTCCTACGATTCAAACCCAATATCCCCAATATCACCCTAATTATTCTCTAGTCCATATTACTAGTAGGGTCACACCCAGACTATAAATATATATCCCCTCTAGATTCCTTGGTCCACTCTATTGTATGTCCCACACCAACCCTTGACTAGGCACCTCCTTCCTAGATTTCCTTGTCATATAATGTTAAACTACACAGTTTGGTCCTCATCACAAGACCTTAAAAGGTATGATGTTTCCTATTAAGTAGAACCACACTACGTGGGTTCTAATTCCTTTCAGGAGGATACATAGGAAACCCATATCAAGGGCCTGATCTTGACATTAAAAAACTCTCATCTTCATGGATGATAATAAATTCTAGAGCTCGCCACTATGTGTCTTAAAACCATCATTGCAATAATAAGTGACATAAGAATCTCTAATCTATTTATAAAAGGATACCATCGATGGAGAATCACAGATACATATAGATATCTCTATCAATGAAGAACCTCAGATACATACAGATGATTATAGGTCCAATACATACTGATAATTGATTGTTAACCTAAGTGTGACCCTTATTAAATTTTGGATTTAATAAAGGATTCATCATCATATCTTAAATTTATAATAGAGTCCCAGAGTGGACAATAATTACCCCCCAAAAGGTGTGATGGTCCCAATATCCCATCGTCCAAACCAATACGAGTCACTAAGTGTTGTTGGAACCATTTTTCAATGACCACCTTCCTTTAGAAATAAGGTTCTTGAAACAACTTAGATAAGGGAACTATTGGGTGTTTTCAAATCCATGAACAAAACCCACTAGAATCCACTCAAAAATGGTGAACTCGATGTGAATGATTTTACCATATTCAACGCCCCATAATCTTCCATTAGGAACCACGTATTTTCATCAGAAATAGTGGGTAAAGTGTATCATGAAATTATTAATTATGGATTAGTGTATAAACCGATCTTATGTGAATATAATACATAAAAATTTATAATTTAGTATGGGTGGATGAGTTTTTAAAAAAAATCCTTGATTATGGCACTGTAGATAAGAAAGATAAGGGATATTAGTGTCATGATGTGTAAGAACCTTTGAGATTTTAGATCATATTATGGAGGTCGAATATTGGTTGGGTTTACCACCTTAGTATAGTGAAATGCATGACATGCTCCAGGTATCACAATTATAGAAGTATGAGTTGGATCCTTCGCACATCATTAGTTATGATGAGATGTATCCATAGGTACATGATTTATTCATGGAATAGACACTATGATTAATTGATTAGAGTTATAATACATATCAATGAAGGATTGTAACATTTTTATAGGTGTTTTGGTAACATGACTATGTTTAGGAGGAGAATTGGGAGTATGAAGTCGACATGAGGTCTTAGTGGCCTTATTTGTTCATTAGAGATGTTTCTCATGGATGAGAAGTGTTATGATGGGGAGTTTTTAATAACTCAGGTTTTATGTAGAGTTATTTGGATTTAATTTATGTATTTTTATGTGTTATTAAGAGTTTTTATTTAAATTTTATTGAATTTGGGTTTGGAAATATTAGAAGAAGGAATCGGAGGTCTTAAGTGTTGTTTTCCCATGGTAGACCACAATAGTGGACCACCATGAGAGTTATTTTCTATATATAAATCTAATTATAATCCATTTCATCCATTAAAAGTCTCATGGGAAGCCACTGGGACTTTGGTGGGTCGATCAGGGTTACAACCTCAGTTCTTTCTACCACCAAAAGTCTAATAGTAGGCCACCATGACTCCAGTGAACACTAAAAGCATAATGGAATTCCACTAGATATTTTATGGTTTTTCCATGTAATGAACCAACCCACATTGACCTGAAAAATCACTCTATATGTCCCACTAAACTACCTAAAGTTCATTCCTAATCACCACGGGCTAGTGACAAGCACCATGCATAACCAACTATCTCTTGGGAATGGTTTCACCACTAGAAAACTGACATAACCCATCCATGAAACTAGAAAGGAACACCAATACCATTAGATTCAATAGGATAAAATGGAACATCTAAAGTGTGCAAGAAATAATAAGATGATACCATAAACAACAATGTACATCATGTACAAAACATGCCATAACATGACATATACATGGTATCTGGAGTCAAAATCCCAAAACTCAATAGAAATGGGAATAAGGAAAAAATGCCTACACATACATACCAATGGATAAAAAATACCAAAAATGACCCCACATGAGACAATACCTATGAGACCATGTATCCTTCACAAAACACTAGATGACAATAATCAAGAAGATTCATTCTGGTACATGGTTCCCTTACCATTACTTGTGTCTTGAAAAACAAATTCCACACACACATGAAGGCCCATATAGGGTGTGAGGCACGTTTCCCAGTAAGATGCCATCATGAATCTATTTAATGATTTTACCCATGAAAACTAATAAACTAGCTTGAAAACACTTTTTAAAACTAAACCACATTGAAAACAAACCCAAATGGCCCGAAGGCCTTCTTTTTTGTTTTATTTTGGATAATCCCCATTTTAAGGGTTGAAGGGGATCCCTTACATGACCCGTAGTCCCAAGGCACAAGGCCCATACATGACCCAAAACATGACCTTAATGGACCAAGACTTGACACACTTGAAACAGTCCCTCCCCAACATCTGTATCATGAAGGAGCCTAGCTCCCCACCTCACATGGTTGATCGGATAGCATTTATCTATGCATAGCTGCATGGTGCTTGGTCCCGATGTTAGTTTTCGTACCCTCTCATTCTTCCAATTTGGTTATCTATACTCTGGTGGTTGCTATTTTTTCTCTGAATCCTCTTCTATGGCCCGAAAGCCCTGTGGCTTGTAGGCCGTTGGTGGCCTAAAGGCCCTACAGCCTGAAAGCCCTGTATCTCAAAGGCCTTTGGTGACCCGAAGTCCCTGAGACCCATTAGCCCAAACTAGTGGCTGGAAGGCCCAAATCGTATGAATAGTTTTGAATTCTATAGTATCTAATAGTACATACTACAACAACTAATACATTACTAATAAAGTAACTCAGAAATTCACTCTCAATTGGATTTGATCTTGGGTCTCTTGGATGCCAAGAAGTAACCTATACACTCAGGTACAGGCTTGTTGTCTTGAAAACAAACCATTTTCAAATAAACCTTTGAAATACATTTGGTTTTCCATTTCAAATAAAACATTTTTTCTAAATCATTTATAAACATGGATCAAATAAATAAAAAAGACCACAATGCAAAAAATGCTCAAAATAACCAACAAGCAAGGGCGGGCTTAACATTGTCATCAAATAAACATATAAATTGAAATGGGAATCATATATCTCATCATATAAAAATGGAACTAATAAAATGTTTTAAGAATATAAACTAAAATTTCGTGAGTAATTTTGACATGGGTATCTAAAAATAAGGCTTATTGTGAGTGATTCTAAATAAGTTTTCTAGTTAGATAAGCAACAAAGGAATCTCTCACGGTCTTCCTCGAGCCTAACTCCAAGAGCTCACATGGTCTCTCAGTAACCAGTCATGGAATATCTCATGGTTTTCCTACCCAAAGTCTCTCATGATCCTTTAAAAACCAAAATGTATGCTTTATGAGTCTTCCTTATGAAGTCTCACATGGTCCCTCAAACAATCCCCTTGCTCACACCCCAGTTAACCCATGCGCTACTCCATGACACACAATCAAAAAACATGTGCCAAATAAATCAAAGCCACATAACAAGCCATTTTCATAATCAAGCATGACCACTTTATCAAAACACATTCAACAAGGTAAAACCATTTCTAAAATAATTTTATAAATCCATTTAGACCCATAAAATCCCTTTGATCTGTTTTATCAAACACTTAGTGTGAATACAAGCCACACCATTTGGAAAACCCACTTTAAACCACAAAATTACCAAATCAAGCCACAAATCATGAAAAAAATTAGATAAACATCAACCATAATTAAATAAAATTTAAATTTAAATAAAAAAACAAATGAAATTATAAATTTAAAGGTAATCCTTGGATAACACCCTTTAATAGAAAAACCTAACTCAGATTCAGTCCAAATATTGTAGCCTCCAACAACAACCACCCAGAAGAGGTGGAACAAGGCTTCACACATCTAATCCACAAACAAAAACCTCCATTATATACCCTATATTTATCCAACATCACTAATAGGGTTCTACTGTTCCACAAAAATGTAATAACAAGCAAGAAGAGGAGGAAAGGAAGAAGAAACCAAGAATAAAGGGGCTTACCTCAAGCCAAAACACCAAGATTCCAAAGAGACGCTACCAAAAAGGAAGGGAGGAAGCTCCCACACTAAGAAAAGAGGGATACACATTATGGGGGAATAAAAATGAGGATAAAGAGGGTATATAAAAAATAAGTTAATTTTGGTATAAAACCACTTTTTAAGTGACCTAGATAGGCCGCATGGTTTGGCCGCATGGTTAGGAAAACCATGCACCGACCATGTGGGGATACTTCCCTCCAAAATAAAGTCATATAAATACCCCTGGGTGTATCATGGTTTAAAAACCCATGCTAAAACTATGAAAAACTTTACATTCACCACTTGAAGCACTCTCACATATTTAGTTTCAGGGTTAGATAAATTGTGCACTAACTGTGTACCTTGTGGTGTGTTCTCAAAAATTCCCATTTCTGACACCATAAGGGTGTCAGAAACTCCCCACCATGACACTTTATACCACCATAAATTCAATAGGTTTCCTTAAAATAAAATAGTTGATTCCACTACTCCCTATTCAAAGATTTTAACCCCCTTTTTTCATGTTTATCACTACTATGCTACCAGATCCTATGGTCCAATGGGGCCGATTTACCACAAAGCACCTTGTCCCGATGATCCACGATATGAATAGGCTGCTTCAAAATGGTGGAATATTTATCAAGCTTGAATTATTCCCACTCCAACACATGAAATGGGTCTAAATGACATATCTTAAAATTGAAAACAAGAAATACATCTTAGATCATGGTCATCAACAGTGGAAACTCCAACCGATAGGCTACCTTCCCCAGACACTCAACAACATGAAATGGATAGAAATAATATTGTGCAAGATTCCCCTGATTTCCCAAGTGATAATGAACTAGTCATAATGATACCTAGAAAATCACCTAATTGCCAACCTGAAACTCTAATGGACGATTATGATGATCAACAAACAACTTCTGGAGACTCCAATCTTTCGCTAACCATTTATGAATTAGCCCCATTGTCTCAGTCATCACCTAGATGAGACTTCCCATAAAGTAATGATTGAACTACTTATCCCATAATAATGGGGATTTTTTGTAACATCTAGATATTTTAAAAGAATCAAATTAGGTTTAATAGTATATACAACATGCAACACTGAGCTTAAACAAACCACGAAATACTATTATTTAAATATGGCCATTAGAACCTAGAAATTGAATTGGATGGTATGAATAGTTTTAACAAAACTATAAAATATATATAAATGAACTAATCATTATAAATTCACTGATTAAATATTATAAAAAATTACTCAATTTCCATAAAAGTTATTTTATGCTTCAGAAATACGTTTTCTTCAAAAAATGATTTTTTTAATTTTTGTGAACAAATATTTTAAATAATTTATAGAGATTATATAAATTTTATTTTATAAAAATAATATCATTTTTGAAATTAGAATATCAAAATTATCTTAAGGTGGATTTTTTTTGGATTTTTCTTAAAAGATTCATTTTCCAGTGAATAGTGAAAATACTAATTTTTATTTCAAGAGTTTAAAATGATAAATTTTGTTTTAAAGTTATTTAAAAATATAATTAGTTTTCTGATAATTTAAATAAACCAATTAAGTTCATTGAAATAAATTTCATGATTAAATTTAGTATAAAAACATTTTTATACATAAAAAGGCATTTTTATGAAAAACTGTTTTTCATTGAGTTTTGTGTTTTTATTTTAAATTAAATTTTTTCACCAATAGGTATTGAATTTGATAAAAATGGATTTCATATTTTGAAAGAAAATTTTCAATTTTGGTAAATAAGGCCCTTTTTTCGTTAATATGAATAATAACTGTAGAAAAATTTAACACCTTGGTAAAAGGTAAATCGGGTTAATCTAGGTTAAAGATAAGTGATAAAGTCACAATATTTCATCTTAATTTTTATTAGATGAATGAAATTTTATCTTTTTCACATTATGCTCGAAATTTATATGTTTAATGGACACTTTTCCATGAAAATGACCAAATATGATATTTAAATAAAAGAAAGTTACAAAATCTCACTCTCTTAGTTTTAAATATCTCTTATGCATCTGAATTGGAAAAAAACAAGTTGTGAACAAATATAAATGGATATTTTGATCATAATAAAATTATTTAAATGTTTTAAATTTATTTTTAATTTTTAAATATTAAATAATTACCCTAAATTTTTACACAACACCAATACAATATTTATTCAATTAATAAAAAAAATGATTTTTAAAAAGTTAAAAGTCACATAATTTGAATGGGTTAATGTGTACCATTAATTTTATTAATCTATATGAAATTTTGGGGTGGTGTTAAAGTATTAGATTTGAATTATCCCATTATATTGATGTATTTAAAGTCAAACTAAATGATTAGTGTTAAAAATAATATTAATGAAATTTTATAATAAAGAATATTTTATTAAATGATTTAAACTTCATAAAAATATTATATTTTGAAAAAGTAATGGGATATGGTTTTAAACATCAACCATGGTCCATTTATCAGACATTTTTTATTTTATAGTAACATTATTAACCCTTAAAGGGGAAAAACTTTAATATTATATTAATTGTAAAAATGGTTAACAAGGGGTTAGAACTAAAAGATAAGGGTGAAAATATAACCAAAGATTATCTAAATTTTATTATATGAGTTGATTTAAAATTATCCTTATCTAATATTCTAATTATATCATTTTCTCCATTTGGATATGAAATATAATTTATATTAATTAAATACCTTATGAAATTCCAAGGGTTCCCCTCACATCAATTATAAAATGGAGCTTCCTCCCTTACATATTTACACCAAAATGAGCCTTATATGTGGACAAAACTCTAAAAAATCCCTTATAAAATTCCTTATACACATTCTAGAGGTTATTTTCATCTGAAAATACCAACTTTAGGACCCTCAAGAGAATATTTAAAGGAGTTCTTTTAAAGGAGAGGCAATCAAATTAACCGGTCACTTTATTTTTTACTTCTTCTATAAACCATATTAATATATGGTATTTATCAAAAATAATAAGTATATTGTCCTAAATATACTAAAATTTTATTATAAAATCACTATTATCAACCATCTTTCATCAAATGAGAAGTGAAGGTATCACTCGTGCATGCGTATGACTTACCACATCTACATATCGATATAATTCATTTCCCACCACTAGATTTCATGGATGGTTATTATGATGTGTTTAATGTTTTTATATAATAATTATGACATAATTATACCCATGGAATTATAATTTCACTTCTAACTTCTTACCTTCCAATCTATTGTAATACAATTACTTCACTCGTGTGTATGTGTGTACTGCCACCTCCATAGAGTAAAGTGATATGTTTTTCATTTATTTTTTACTTGGATGATAATAAGGATAGATTTGATCAATAAATAAGATTTATATTATATAATAATAACTTTGTAAATGAACTTATTATTTACCTTTCTTTTATTCAATTTTTTGAAAAATGAAAATAGCATTCATTCGTATGTACGACATATCATCTACATGAATGGTGTAATTAATTTATATATATATGAATTTTATGGATGATTTTTTTGACAAAAGGACCCTACCTACATGCTAATGTGAACTAGAATTATTTTTTTCCTTGAATTCCCTCTTTCCAAAGGCAGGTGGCTTTCGTCACTTTCAACAGCAATGTCAGCTCCTTGGTTGAAATAGGATGATGGGATGCCAATTATTCCTTACATGGATTCATCCTAGGATCTCATCACCTAGTACAAGACTACATCATAGAGATAAGTCATGTTAGTGGAACTCATTCCTGTTTCCATCTCTTTTTGGATATTGGTTTATTAATATTGCTTCTGTCTTTACATCCTTTCCTCTGGACAGGGCAATAACCTTTGGACAGAAGAGTAGTCATGTTGGGAATCATTGGAATGTTAGGATGCTTGGTAGATTGGTCACTTATATTCTTCCTCTTGGTAGGGCATCTCATAGAGGCATATTGGGGTGCAGAGCCTAAGGCATCATGTTTCAACCATGAGGTAATGGTTCCAGGGTCTTGAATCCTCTGATGTTTTTTACCTCATTCATACAATGTTTTTCATGAGGTTTTTGAATCCATGGGCACATATCTTCCATGTATTTCACCTCATTAATCCCATGTCTTTCATGGGGTATGTATTTGGGGTCAGGTCATGAGTTTGACATCTTGTGTATATGGATCAGAACATCCTTTAGAGACAAGTTAGGTCACATGTTTAACACCTTATGGAGATAGATAAGATTGATCAGAACTCCCTATGAAAGTAGATCAAGGAGGAGTTTCCCAATGAGTGAAGATGTCACACATGTAAGGTTTACCAGTAGATGGATCATAATTCCCCACGGAGGTGGATCTAGGATTGTTGGATCTAAATCCCCATGGAGGCGGAACCAAGATGGTATGTCCTTAAAAAGGAGTACCTAGGTTTACCATTGGTCGAGATTGAACCTTGTAGAGGTGTCCTGTATATCTTGTTTAGAGGACATGGATCAAAACCCACATATTTTGATGTTTTAGTTTAGGGTCGTGTGATAGGACTGATCCATAAAGTTTAATAGTGTGCGATAAGGATGCTCGTGTCATGAAAGGAGTAATGAAAAAGGATGTTATGGGGATTATTTTTGGAATATTCCATTTTTAAAGGGATTTCTCTTGTTTGGAGTTGGTGTGAGGATTACGCATTGTGATTTCTGAGGGACCTGGAAAAGTCCCGGTCTCCCAGGTGAGGGGAATGTTCTTACTGGGGGTGTGTCTCAGAGAACATTGGGGAAAATTAAGTGTTTGGTTTGCACCTTTGGGGGTCTTTCTATGTATCCCAGATAGTTTAGAATCAAATATCGCATAGTCCTGAAATTTTTGGGCTTGCATCAAATAGGAGTCTGATCCAAGGTAGAGATTGTGAATTATACCAGATAGAAGTCCCATTTTAGTATGGTTTGGGATCATGCAGATGTCTTGATTACCACTAACCTATAATCCCATGTGATTCATTTTAGGTGTAATAAACTAGAGGAATAAGTACATATAAAGATCAAACAATCCACTTTTTCTTCTAGTGGATGGATGTCGGGGTGCTACTAGGAGAAACAACGATGTGGGTGGGGCTTACACATGGAAGCTGCCCAAGGAGGATATCATTCCATGTGAGTCATACATGGAGCTTCATAGGGTAATACTATAGTTTTATATTTCATTTTGAGTACTTTTTTGTGAAGTTTAACATAATATGCCTAGGATGTGATGGCATTAGGGTGACATCCCACGAAAGGGGAGGAGTGGCATCCCATGATGATTGTACATGGGGCATCATGTGTTCATCACATAGGGTAAGACTAAATTTTTACATCATGTTATGAGAACATTGTCAGGTATTTTAACATTTTATGACTTGGATGTGGAAATATGCAATTTTATATCATGAATTTTAGAAGTAGGGGGACTCACTTCGTACCCCCAGGGATTACGTGTCTATAGCTCATGCGACCTTAAGCAGGGCATGGATTTGGAACTTCCATGGTACAATAATGGGAGGTGTGTTCACTCATGAGGCATATTTTACAGTCTCTATGTTGATAAGAAATATGGATTATGTTACCTATGCTAAGAAGAAAGTGGTATGGAAATGAATTCACTAGAGGCATATGGGACATCACATGAGGGACCATGAAATTGTTGCATGCAATCTTGGAGGGTTGCTCATAAGAGGTGCATGCGAGGTTTGTTTTTTGCATGAAATAGTTTTCTAAGCATGGTACTTTAGTATAAGGGTAGTCCATAGAGCCTCAAAGAGTGGTTTTGCACAAGATTAGTGATTTACACACAAGGTCAGGGTTGCGCATAAGTAGAACATTTACATGGACAAGACTTATGTTAAGAGGAATTGGGTGAGGATTACTCAGCTTTGGTCCTATTCAAGTTTGGGACCATATAGGTCTATCATATAAGATTATATTCCTTGGGTGTCCCATGTTTCGCTCCATCATGAAAGATTAGTTTTACGCATATCATAACAATGCTTCATCTTCTATAAATCTTATACAAATAAGGGGGTGAGCTTATATTTATATCCGAAATGTTTAGCAGTGGGCGTGCAAGATTCATGGAATGGAAGAGGCTTTACATGTGGATTCTAGATTTGGAGTGAGTTTCTAGACATATAAAGAGACGATTCAACATTATATTTGGCATGGAAGAGGCTTGCATTCAGAATGACCTCTTGTGCACAACACTGATTACTTGTGTGAAGACCTTCTACCTTATGAAATAATTTCTTGGCTATCCTAATGGACTTATAGAAAGGGATGAGAAATATCATCATATTTTGTGTGCAATACGTTTACACATGTATTTCAATCTTACATGTGTGTCCTGGAACTTTCACGCACCCCTCCCCCTATCGATCCTGGAATAGTCCTTCGATGTGGATGGTGGCTTTAGTTTTCCCAAATTTGTCCATTTGAGGATTGAAATGTGATTTTGGTGCCAAAAATGCCTCCCTTGGAATCTGATCTAATAGGGGACTGGAAGGTTGGGTTTTGAGGAAAATGCCAAAGAGTGGGTTGCATGTCTGTGGGTGCACACAACATTCATGGTTTGGCGCGCAAGAGGCTTATGCACGCATGCAAGGCTACGGTCCATGCCTATAATTAGGTAGAGGGGGAACCCTATATAGAACCTTGACTTTACACATGATATTATTTCTCTCATGCACATAAGTATACCCTTTGTACACAATGCCTGAGCCTCGGCCCTGTCTTTCACACATTAGACTTTCTTTTGTATAGCAGTTTCTGAGACTAAAACCTCATCTTGCTTGCATGATTTCAATATTTTATATAAAACCTTCTTTCTTACATGAACCTCCTTTTTACTTTTCATAATCCACCAAAATAGACCACTAATAGAACACAATTGATATTGAATCCACAGATACTGCTCAAAGAGTCGAAATGGATGGAAATCATCAGACCCCCTAAGCTATGTGGGTTGTGTCAGACAACCAAATGCGCATGGCCATGCTGACTGAAGCATAGAATAACTACCCACTAATAAAGTACCTTCTACTATGTAATTTTTGTCTAGAAAACTATTTCATCATCCTAAATTTCATGGTTAACATGCCACGACATGCTTCACATGCAAGGATGATCTTAATCATTGGAGCATCACTGTTCATGTTCATCCTTTTAGGGATCACGGGGCCATCATTGTCTATGTGCTAAATAGGCGGACCTAGATGGTCATGGGGGAGGAGCTGGATGCTGAAGAATTCCCAGGACACAATGCTAGTATATTCCAAAGCCGCATGTGAGATAATTTCTTGGGTTGGAATAAGGAATGGGACCTACGATATCTTGTGGAAATTTTACCCATGAATGGGCCTTGGAATACTAGGTATGCTAAATTTTCCTAGATAATGGGGTGTAGATGCGCCATATCAAGATGTATGAGGCTATGTGGACATCGTAGTTTAAATTCTACCATTAACAGGAGCTGGTGCCAAGGCTTGTCAACAAATGGTCCCCAGATAAGTATACCTTCCATATTCATCATGGGGAATTCAGTATCAATTTTTGGGACATCCACTACATTTGTGGTATTCCACTATAATGGTTCTAGTATGATGAGTTCCTCCCATCAAAGAACACTTGGGATGAAAGCCAGTAGACCCCTCTCCCAGCGCGGCATCTTCTAGAGGTACTGAACTAAAATATAAAACATGCTCTCATATTCCACAAGGACATCCAATTCAAGGCATGGTTCTACATGTTTTTGAAGAAAAATCTGGTAGTGAGGATACTAGGGTGGGTGAAACAGTTCCCAACATCATTTCATAGAATAAGGAAATGATCATATTGGATAATCCTAGAGGAAGAGAAGTTTGAGAAAAGTGGGTATACCATGGTGGAAGAATGGGATCCACTAGTTCGCTACACCACATTTCTTGCTACATTCCTGAATGGTTGTATGCTTCTGATCAGGGACATGTGTAAGGTTCTACACCTAGGGACACTGGTGATGGTGGTAATTCTGTTGTCTGGAAATATATTCAACCTAGGGGTACCTATGTTGGCATGGCTTTATAGCCTACTGGTTCATGTGGTGAAAGGAAGCACTCTTAGGAGTATTTGTGGGCCGTTCCAATTCCTACATGTTCAGATCTCAATGAACTTTGGGGGTTATTAATTCATGAACACTATTATCCCTCCAAACACCAGACTATGACCGTCCCTATTGAATATTATTGGGGGTATGGCCAGTGTCAATTGATGAGGCCAGGGTTATAATTCGGATTGGTAACTACGTGAACTTAAACTTCTATCCCTTATCAAATATGGTTGGTCTAACAGTGGACAACCTAAAAGGAACATGGGAATAGAAGAAGAACCTATAGAGCTTTAGGGGTGGAGTTATAGTAGCAAGGATTGATGTTTGTGTTTATAGTAAACTATACATGTTTTCCTGGTTTTCCAAGAAGTTTGGGTGCCTTCTATGACTGATGAAGAGAGTCTACATGGGGTTCTATGTAGATTGGCACCCCTATTTCCTTAATCATATATGGTTTATGTTGGTGAATGCAAGATCAGTAGAAAAAAATTGTGTGTCTTCCAACTAATGTAAATGTTGGCTTGTTGATGGACTATACTAGAAACTGGGTGGTAGCATATCCGGTGGTAATCTTGTGTAAATACATTCAATTGCTCGAGTAAGCAAGAAAGGAACTAGAGTAGTGAGTAAGTAGGCAGGCTACTCCTTAAGGGGAAAGCTAGGAATCTAGGAAAGCTCAAGATGGATATATGGTATGGATGGTGCAAGGCATGATCACACCCCCACCTCCTAGAGGAGAAGGGTCCTAGAAACTACCTTGGTATAAATCATGTGGATTCCATGCTGAGATAAGAATAACCAAAGAGTCTCCTGAAAAAGTGTTGATGAACTTTTTACATCCATCTATTGATGATATCTTTCCTTCTCTCTAATTTTCTTGGAGGATGTTTTGAACATCGAAATTGACGGAGGAACTATAGAGAAAGTTGTTCTAAGATGGAATCGAGATATCAAATGTCAGGACCATTTGGATCATGTCCAAGGTGAGAATCCATTAGAGGAATATATGCCTGATGTCCATGGATTCCTATGAATATCAATGAGGGAAGTATGATCCTCCTTACACCCCGGTGTGGGTAATGCTTGGCGATGAGCCAGGGAAGGAGGAGACACCACTCGTCGATGATTCGACTAAGGAGGAATCGACCCATGACTCTAGAAATAGATAATCTAGGGGCTCATCCACACATAAATGGATTCCCTAAGAAAGTAGCAATATCGCAGCCTCAAAATAAGATTTAGATGGTTTTCTTGAGGTAAGCCTTAACTTTCCTCCCTTAATCATTCCCTTTCATTATTCAGAAGCTCTAACTGAAGATTCTTCTATATAGGATTATCTTGAAAATGGGAAAGGGGCCCCTATTGGAGGGGGTAAAGGTGCATCAATGGGTGCTAAAGGACATTCCCTAGGGCCTGTTCTTGGGGTGGGAGAAACTGGTGATCAAGTTGGAGAAGTTAGGATGATGACCTCAGAGCCTCAAGTTCTCCCTGTTATCTATAGGGGACCACGCTCAGTAATTCCAAAAATGATTCCCACTACTAAGGGAGTGGCACATTGAGATTGGATCATCATTCAAATCCCTCTTCCTCAAGGTAAGATTACATTCCCATTCACTTGATCCTCATCAGATTTTCATGGAGACTTTGCATCAACATGTTTTACAATTTCACATAACTCTCACTCAATCAATGAAGGAGGTGACATCATCGGCCGTTGAATTACCGACTGATGTTGAAGGGTCCCCTATGGTGGAAATCCTTACTAAGACTTAGAGTTTCAATCTTCCAATGCTGAACTACCATAAGTTCTCTCTCTCATGTAAGTTCAGCTGGACATTTTTTGACCAAATTGACTAATTTATTCTCATTTCAAGAAGTGCTCAAAAGAATAAGTGACCAATAAGTAGTTGCAGATGTAACATCTAGGGACCCTTCTTTGATAGCCATGCTAGTCCATGAGGAACGAGTTATTCAAACTGATCTAACCTTAGTCTCAGGAAAACTATTTGTTGTGGCTATGGGTGTCACCACTAGTAGGGAGGAGCTCAAGGCTATTAGGGGAGAAGCTACTAATAAATATTCAAGTAAGTATGGTCGAACTCATTTTTGGTATCCCATCCCATCTAAGAGGATTCCATAGGAGGACCCTACTACCTCCATTCTTTTAGATTTCCACAAGTACGATCCTACACCTCCTAAAGAGAAGAAAAATTATAGGCATCGGGATGCTAAAGAAAATTGCATAATCTATCGTAGAGTGTGGAAGTGCATAAATTGTTTCATCAGATAGACCTATGAACCATACTTGGTGAGTCAAATGGGGTCCCTCCACCACTAGATATATAATTTTATCACTAGAGGGGTGGACTCTCATGGTCTACACGCACTAGTCTGTGACTTCCTTATTGAATGGGTGTATGAAGGTATCCAACATTTAGAGGTATCTTGGCACCAATAGATGTTTGATGGTATCCATAAGCTCCAAGAAGTCAATTATGAAATCCAACATCTAGAGTAGAAGACAAGTTAGCCTGCTGTCTTTATCAATGCTCAAGTAGAGTTTTTTATCCAACTAAGGGATCAACTAGAGGAGGTTGAGAGGCAGATAAGGAAAGTGATATCTCAGTTAATTGGGATTCAGGATGATCATCACTAATTGTATATCATAACTAATGAGTTCCATATTGTGTTAAATGATGAGTAAGTAGTGCTTGAGATGCAGTAGTAGGCCCTTGACTCCATACATTAGAGGTTGGTGGAGCTGCAGCGCTCAATTGCTGCTGCAAAGCTGTAAGGGGAATTTTTCCAAGATGTAAGAGAGACTCTACTATGTAGATGACCCTTAATAACTGATGAATAATTATTTTTTAAACTTTCCCACATGCATGGAAATATTTAATTTCGTTTATCTTAATTAATTCACTCCAATTATATTTGTGAAACAACAAAAAACCAATACCTAATATCATGTGAGTCATGATTGATGTAAGAAAAAAGGGATGAATATATAATTTATCATTTGTGTGAGAGTGTCAGATAACCATAAAACACTCAGGGTCTATTATTACTGGCTATCTGTTAATAGTTTTTGTTCTGAGAGAGGTTGCGGCTGGAGAATTAGGCTCTCTGAATAGCTCACTTTCTTTTCCAATGTGATCTACAAAAGGGGTAACGCTGGGGGCATTAAATTTTACCCAAACAAGGGGGAATGGGGAATGTGAATCAGAATGCCCAAAATCTAGAACAAAAAGAGAATTATGTCATGATATAAGAAAACTTTTGACCATGTTTGAAACATGTCATCCATATTTCTTAGCTGGTGAATGGGGGGAAATTTGAGGGTCAGTTGATGGTCATATTTTAAACATGGTACTTATCTCATAATTTCATCCAAAGTATTCTAGGGTGTTGTCCAAAGATATTAGGTGAGCCTTGGCCATACACCATTCTATTAGGGGGTCCCTTTAGATAATGAGGATTATGAGAATCCAAATTAGGGATATATGAATCATGGAAATGAAGTGATGGAATGTTCAAATGGATTCCCGCATTCCTGAAATTATGCTATCGTAGCTTTGAGAAAATTGGTGTGGGTGTATAGGTCTGATCAAAAGTCAAACTCATCTTCAATTGGAGCATCATCTAAAATGTAGAGCGCTATCTAAAAATGTAAATGATGTGATAAATAATTGGCACTAGGGGATAGGACCTCTTAGATGAGGGATTAGGATATCTTACAGTTTAATGTCATGCAATGAGGATAATAGACACATAGTTTAAAGTCGTACGGTGAGGATGATGGACATGAAGTTTAACTTCATGCAGTGAGGATGATGTATCATACAGTTCAATTTCATGTGGTTAGGATTTATTCCATAGTTTAAGGTCTTATGGCATGGACCATGGAAAATAGTTTAGAGTCATTTTTCAAGGACTAAAAGGGGAAGCGTCTCGAAGGAATGTTTGTGAAATCAAAAGAAAATTACCCAATGTGAAAGGTGGGGACTAGGATTCCACCTGATTCTATATAAAACATACTTGAGACAAATCACACATAGTTTAAGGTCATGATGATTAGACCATGACTTTGGATTTAAGGTTATAAAGCTTGGACCATGGGGATAGGGGCATTAAAGGATGTTTATGCAGTGCAAGAGTTGAAACTCGATGTGAATGAGCTAAGGAGGCCCTACACCACATGAAGTAATCCCAAGATTGGTTGTACATAGTTTAAGGTCATATTTTCTAGACCATGAAAAATAGTTTAGATTGGTGTTTCTTAGACTGGGGGAAATCAATTTAAAGTCATGATGTGTGGAATTTAAAGGGAGTTTGCTATAATAATTATTATGTGACATGAAATAGGTAAAAACAAAACATTAATAGACCAAGGATTCCATGTACCATACAAGTATTTGTAAGAAAATGGCACATAGTTTAGGTTCATAATTCTTAGACCATGGCCAAAGGGCCAGAGGGTGGATGAATTTATGGTTGGGCCTAGAGATGAGAAGTCTTGGCATCACTATGTATCCCATGAGGATGGGAATCAAGACACACATAGTTCTTGAACACATCATGATAGAAGATCCATGCTAGTATGGTAGATCCTCTATAAAAAGGGAAAACGAGGCATCCCACAATCATTGTAGGGAATACCATGTTTTTATCATGGTGTAGAATCGCAGTTTAACATCATGCATTGAGGATGTTAGGATTTATAGATTAAAGTAGTACAACTTAGACTATAGGGGATATAAATGGTTTAAGGTAATAATTATTATACATATTTCATATAGTTTAAGGTTTTGTTTCATGGGCTATATGATTCTTCTTATTTTAAGTTCTTAAAGTTCTAATAAGGTTAAAGAGTTTGGACCAGTGTGGTGGGCGTCTCAAATGGATATGTGTCATACGATTTCATGAAAAACCCAATGTGAATGAGGTCCAAGTATACCAAACACCATATAACACACTCCATAGAGTATCCCACATATAGTTTAAATTCATTATGTTTGGACCTAGACTCTCAGTTTAAGGTCATGGAGTTTGTACCTGGTTCTCCCCTTTATGTGAAGTATTGTTTGAGAAACTTAGCATTGGTGGGACGAGTGTTCACTCTACTTATATGGTGATTAAAGAGTATAATACATTGGAATATACATTGAAAATTATTTGTGGTCTTTACCATTTGGTATCTAACTTTGGTAGCTTCTTTCTGGGTATCATTGGCATTCTGATAGCCAGCACCATGTCACCCAGGAGGAAGGAGCATAGGTGAACCTTCTTATTGAATGTTCTTTTGATGTTTTTACGGTGCCTCTCAAGATTGTGTGAGGTCAAGATCTTATTATATTCAAGGTATTACATATCATAAATATGGTATTCTTCCATTATTTCTAGTGTCTACTGGTCATAGACAACTCTTCAGAGCGTTGGCAACTAAACCTCAATGTGTAGGACTACCTCGGTTCCATACACCCGGGAGTATGGAGTCACTTGGGTAGAATTACAAGTCATTTTTTGATAATCCCAGAGGACTTTGAGGATCTTTTCTAGCCAACTTCTCTTGTTTTAGCCCACCATATTCTGCATAATGTCATATATGGTCTTATTTAAAGCCTTAATCTATCCATTTACCTACGTGTGATAGTGGAAAGTATGGTTGGACTGGATATTG
Organism: Viscum album; assembly: GCA_963277665.1. NCBI lineage: Eukaryota > Viridiplantae > Streptophyta > Magnoliopsida > Santalales > Viscaceae > Viscum > Viscum album. The sequence continues at coordinate 371,663,260 of OY728163.1, read as the reverse complement.
TACTTGGAATAAAATCTCTTCAAATCAGTAGCCCAGAATTTGGTGTCATTGTCGGTGACAATGGTATAAGGGACTAGAAATCGATAGATGATGTGGGAGATAATGAATTCAATCATGGATCTGGCCTTCACTTCCTTAAGAGGGATTGATTCTACCCACTTGGAGAAGAAATCCATCATAGTCACAATGAACTTGCACTTGCAATATGTCCTTGGTGGATACAATCCCAAAACATCGAGTCCCCATAATGCAATGGACCAAGAATACTTGGTGGTATAGAGGAGATATGGTGGTGAATGCAAAAAATTTGGGAAGGATTCAACACATATGAAACCTCATGGAATAGTCGAAGAAGTTGTGGACTAAGGTGGGCCTAAAATATCCTAGTCTCTGAATTTGATGGGATAGCTCCAATCCTACCTGATGGGAACCACCAGACCTAGCATAAACTTCCTCTATAAACTAGGGGATATTATATCCTTGAATGAAATAGAGGGTAAATCCATCAAAACCATGCTAGTAGATGGTTGTTTCAAGGTTAGGACTACTCTGGAGGGTAAACTGTGTTACGTACCAATGGATTCTCTCATGATTAGCTCAATCTAGAGGAATAATACCAAGATGGTGATACTCTACTAAATTATTTTTCCAATAATAAGTTTTTTATACTATGGGGGAACCTGAGGGTCCTGATGTGGAAGCATTGGAAGTCATCTAGTTCACATATTTCTTATCATCGTCATCTGGAATAATAGGATCAATGATTCTAGGATGATCCATATGAATGAATAGATCATCCTGATCATGATCTATGAGGGAAGAGGATATACTTTACAAGGGATTGGATTGACTATTTTGTGACTGAGGGACATGAGTCCCTTTTGGTTGAGAATGGAACTGGACCATTATTTGGATAGTATGGTAAAGCAGGGGCATGAGTTCTAGCTTCCAAATGATATAGTCACCATTTATTTTTTTAATGACTAACTTGGAGTCTCCCTTCACATAAAGGAAGGGAACATAAATATTTAGGGACATATCAAGACCAGTAATGAGAGCCTAATACTCTACCTCATTGTTGGTGTATCCTTATGACAATAGGAATGAGTATGGTAAGATAGCCTATACTGGGGAAATGAAGATGATACCCAAGCCTACTCTATTGATCTTAGGATCATTAATTATTCCACCGATTAGGTTCTATGAGGCACCATATAAATGAATCTTCCAGCATGTCATAGCTTGGCCCACTGAGAAGATAGATTCATCTGGGAAATCGATATCTAGGGTAAATTCTTCAGGATATGGATGGGTGGCTAGGAAGTCTGTCAATGTATGGACCTTGACGGATTTCTATGAAATGAACCTAATGTAAAACTACTAAATAAGAACTTATCAAAATTATAAATGTATTATTAACATGGGTTGGTTCTAAATATACTTTACCATATTCACTCGGGACACCAGCTATATCTCATGATGATGTAGATAATGTTGTAACTTCTGCGTCGTAAAAGTTATCATGATGTATCTCTTCTCGATAGTGGAGTATCTGGAATCTATTTCGATGAGCATGTGATTGAGATAGTATAAATTTTCCTCTTTTCCCTCATTGTTCTTTTGGGAAAGAAGGGCACTGAGGGACCATTATATGGCGATCACATAAAGAACCAAAGGTTTCCCTGAGATAGATGGAATTAGAACTGGAGGCTGTATAAGATACTTCTTAATTTTCTCAATGGAAATATAGAACTATTCATCCCACTGGTAGGAATTACCTTTCTTCACAATCCTAGGGAAGGGATTGGACTTTCCAACCAGATTCTTGATGAATCATTGTATAGGATAAGTGGCCTTGAAGGCCTTAGATATTTAATAGGTTTCTCTGGGGAGGAATTTGGCTAATGGCCTTGATCTTCTATGGTTAAATCTTGATGTGTCTATATTTGAAAAAAAAATCCAATAAACTTTCCATAGGTAACCCTAAAGAAACACATCAAAGGTTTGATATTAAAATTTTAATATTAGAGGAAGCTAAACACATTATAAAGATCTGTAAGATGGTTCTGACATTGGTAGTATTTGGCCTCCAAGTCATCCATGTAGCATTGCACCAACGTCTTGCGGATCAGTTTGAAGATGTGTTGCATGGAACACTGGTAAGTGGATCCTACATTCATCAGGCCAAAGGGAATTACCTGGTTTCAAAAGGTCCCTTATGGAACTCTAAAGGTAATAGACTCCTTATCCTCAGGTGCCATCCAGATCTAATTGTACCTAGAGTAACCATCCATGAAGGAGAGAGCCTAGAACCCTGATGTAGCATTGATAAAAAAACCTATCACTGGAAGGGGAAAATCAACCTTTGTAAAATGGTGTCTAAGATCCCAGGAGTCGATAAAGACTCTAATATTCCTGTTATTCTTTCTGACTAGAATGATGTTGGCTATCCATTTGGGGTATTGGACTTCCCTGACAAAGATTTCTTTGATGAGATTATCAACTTCGGCCTCATACATAATATCATGGGAAGGATGAATCTTTCTAGGATTCTACTTGAAGCCATGATGACTCGTTGGGAGACCAAAATGGTGGACCATGACCTGAGGGTCAAGTCTTAGAATCTTGTCATAGATCTAGGTGAATACATCACAGTACTACTTTAGGAAAGTCACATATTTCTAATGAACCTATAGAGGTATGGATTAACTGATTATCATTGGCCTTGGATCTTCCTTAGTGTTGAGGTTTACCTAAAAAAAACATGGTGGAGACGCCCTCTTCGAATATTGGAGGAGAATCTTCCAAATCCTCTTCACTGTCTGAGGCAAGAGAATCAGAAGGAGGAGGTTCATCCAAGCCAACTAATTATGGGGGAGTAATGGTGCTTGCTTGGGTAGATATGGAATCCTCACTGTGGGACTCCTGCTCTGCTAAAACCATAGAGATGGAGGCTATCAAGATGATTCCATCAAGTATTCAACTGTGGTGCCCATGCTTGATATCAAAGAAATGGGGGAAGGTTGGTTTCTGGTGATTCAACCCTACTCTATATAAGAGGTAGGAATGCCATAGAATGGTGGCCCTAGGGATAACCTCTTAGTACTTCATAGGGGTAGGGGCTTTTGGTATCACCCTAGCCTGCCTTGTGTAGGAGTACGAGGTAATATTTGGAAGATCTTTCCTTTAAGGAATATCACTCCCCTTCCTCTTAGAAATAATAATAAAACTTCCCAATTCTAGGGTATTGGCATCCAACTGATGAATTCAGATAATGAAATCATCATCTAGGTTTTTCCATTGACTAGACATAGTGGTTGTACACTCAACCTCATTGGTCTGAACTTTCTTCCCATCTCTCCTGTAGTAGTCATAATCTAGGTACTGAGCCTTAGAGGATTAGAAGGGAGATATATCACCTTGAAGAACACCTACCTGACCACTAAATTAGTATTTTAGGAATTGGGGATATTGGGAGGCAATTTATGAATGTTGATGGATCCAAGACCTACCAAGCAGTGCATTGTAGGCAGTATCATGTGAGGCTACCATGAATTTAGTGCTTTCTATCAAGTCTCTGAACTAGAACTTCATCTAAATCATTCAACATGGTTTATATTCAGTCTTGTTATAGCCCTGAATCTTCAATTTGGAATGAGTTAAGTTGTCTTTAGTCAACCCTAGCTTATGGATAATCTTGGTCAGGATAAGGTTAATCCTGGAACCTGTGTCGAATAGGAAGCGAATTATTTCCATACCATTGAAATATAATGTGATGTATAGTGGGTGAATTTGACCCTGCATAAGGACACCTTTATCCTCACTAGATAATGAGATGATGTCTTGGAATTCCTCTTGTTCAACATCCTCTACATAATAGGTCTCTACGAAAGTTACTTCTTCTTCAAACTTGAGGGGCTTCTCAAATTTTGTGCAATATACACATTCATTTTCTTAGAAAAGAAAATGTCCTCTAGGATTTAGAGACTTGAAATTATGATTTTGGGGTGCTTTATCACATCATACATTCGGGATATATGAACATTTCTTCCCGTAGGGGGTCTCTCTTTGGATGGGGGTATGATATATGTTGTTGTTTGTACCATTGGGTTCTGGCTGGTGCTAGAAATATCCTACCAATCATCATCTAACTCTCCTAGAACCACTATCAGCTGACTTTCATCTAGATGAGTCCTAACTTTATCTAGATGTGGCTGGTCAAGGTGTGGTCATGGATGATCTTCTAGGTCAGTTAACAATATCAGTTGTGGCAGTGTATCTGAAGGAGTAGGTTGGGTGTATTGTGACTATTGAGATCTATGTAGGACCTACTACCTAGTACCGAGATAATGTATGGCTCTACTTGATTCATTGTTTTAATTGTTTTAGTGGCATGCATGTCCTCAACCCTTCCATTGATGGCATCGGCTTGAGGCATCCGAAGGATTTTCAGGGCATTCATCATTATTTTTGAGTGAGAAGTAGTCTACCAACTCGATGGTATTCATAGAAGCATGCTCCTTCTCATCATCAAAGGGGTATTCTAATTCTGGGTAGACTCTAGGGGTAGTTTCCAACTCTGGAGGCATGAAATCACTAAGAATGTGGGATGGATTCAACAACAGTGAGGGACTTTGGTTTCCCTTATACTATCGACACCTACTATTTTGAGATTTAGAGGGTTGTGATATGGATTTAGAAGCATAATCAAGGGAAGGTTCATTGACTTTATGTGGTTCAAGATAGCCTAAGTGGGTTTGGATGACACCATGGTCATGAGAAACTACTTTTTGGTCCAACCAGTTTCCCTACTTCTCAATCTCGTGATTGGAAGCCTACTTTCATTCACCTAAAACCACATTATCGCTATCAGGTTTAGTGTAGATATGTGACACCTGTGACGGGGCATTTTCCAACTTGACTAGACCATTATCCACTTGTTCTTGGATCCAATCCTTGAACACATAATAGTTATTGATGATATGTCCAAGGATCCTATGGTAAGGGTAATGTTTAGGGCGGTCAGTATGCTCAAGTTCATGGGACCTCTTTCATTCTAGAAGATTCAAAGTTCCCTACTCTAGGACACTAAGGAAATGAATAATAACCTATGCATCTTTAAAATAATAGGTTTGATTCCTTCTATCCAAGAAGGTAACTTTGGGGGCCTAGCCTTGGTGAGGTTTTGAAGCCTGGTGAGGAGTTGTAGCTATGTTCTCTCATCTAAGCGGTTGTTCTTGGAAAAGTAGTGTATGTCGATTCGGTACTGGGTAGGGATAAGATTTGTGAGGTTGAGGCACTCAAAGAGTCTCCTATATAAAAGGGGGAAACAACTCTAATGGCTCGAGGTCATATACCATCATTGCAGAAACAATATCTACTTTAGCATCTCTTCTTACAGAATATGAGAGTGGAAATAGATGCGCCTTCTTAGCCTAATTCAAGGATTCCTCCAAAAAATGGGCCCTTTCAAAAAAATATTGATACCCACATGGGAAATTTTTAAGTGATGAGAGTAGGGACCATCTCATTCTTGACATTTCCCATACACATCATTAACAGCTACTCTTGAGTCAGTGGTATGTCAATAGATTATATGAGGCCTTTTCACTTGATGAAAAATTCTTTGACCCACTCATCAGGTAGTTTCTTAAACTTTAAGAGGTCTTCAATGATTTTCTTGCATGTTGTGGAGCTGAACTGGTAGAGTGATTTTATGTGAAGGTCTTCCCAACCGATAATGGACCCTATGGGTAGTTTTTTTACCAAACAAATGAAGGTCCTTACAATTTCTAGACAAAACATCAGATCTTGGTGACCTCCTACTACTTTGGTGTTCCCAATATGGGCCCACACCATGAGATGAAGTGGGAAAAATGCTATAGTTGTTCACTCTTCCTATTGAATGGTTAAAATATAGGGTTCCCATACTTCGGGGGTGTTCACATTTCATCCACCCAATTTGGTTATGGCTTACTATCTAGTGGGATTGTCACCTGTCGCATCTATTGGGCCTTAAGGCGAGCGGTGATCAAAGCTATCAGTCATCCAAGAGAGGTTCCATATATTCATAGGGATTCCTAACCACTAATGAGTTGATAGGATCATCCACTTGGTAATAAGACTCAGTGGATCATGGATTATAACTACCTGTCCTTGGACCTCAAGGAGGATAATCATGCTACTCAAGAGGGTTGTCAGCTCATATCTTGGACACGTTCCATTTACCCCTGTCTCTTCTCTATATGGATGTGTAGGGTTTCTGAGACCAAATGGAGGAAACTATATAAGGATGACTTAATACTTATCTGCTAGAGGAGTAGTGGGATCTCGTTAGGTTGTTTCATAGTCTGGACGTCACTCAGGAATAAGCTCATCAATGATCCTCTTATGATATATGACCTACTTGAGCAAGGTAGAAATGTTGGATCGACCTCTTTTTTTGTGCAATCTCAAATGGATCGGAGGGCTTGAACTTGTCCTTACCCTTGTTTTTATTATAATAGGGAAGAAATTATTCATTAGATGGATCCCCAAGTCCAAGTGTCTGCCTCTTTAGGTGAGTATGAACACTTGTATATGGATCTGTCTGGTACGACACCATCCCAGGGTGTGGGTTTTCCTTGTTAATACCTACATTGGAATCCATATTCTTGGAAAACTTATGAAAAACCATGTTTACTATAACTATACTTAGAGTATAACTATTATCATCTATGAGAAAGTTATTTTGTAGTAGGATAAGGCTAAAGTGGAGATCATCATATTGTCCCCATCATTTGATATTCACATACAAAGGTGCCTCTTTATTGATTCTATGGAGAACTATGAAGCTCTTGACACATCTCAATTATAGGTTCGGATGGTATTCAGGAGATCCAGGGTGCTAATCCACTGGGAGTGATTCCAACTCAATCTTTTTACATTGTTTATCAACATCCTTGATGTGTCCTTGGCTTCCATGGTAAACTAACTAACAATCACGGAGGTGGTGAAGCATCACCCAGATGGTTTGGCGGAAACATGCATCCTGGACCTTAGTAAAGGATTTTGATATATCAAAGTTGGAAGTTTTATTTTTACAAAATACTACTTACAATTGATTGGAACCTATAATATCCCATAATATTTCTTGATTAGAGGTAGGTTCCTATTCCTAGTCAGCTCAAGCTTTGATTGGTGTTGGCCGAGAGATAGGTGATGGCACCGACATCGAGCGGTTAAGAGACTGATTGGTCGTTATAGGATTCATTGTTCAATTCAATCATTTACTATACATTGGGTTGTCTCTTGGGGGTGGCTCCAATCGCATCATCATGTCCTTATAGGACTGGGTGTTTTCCACTACCTCATGTTTGAGGGATGTGGTGCTCATTGGTGTCTCTTCAGATAGATCACCATCTAAAGGAGTCATCCCATACCAGAATATCTCTCCATTATCTTAGGTAGTAGTAGAGAGGTATATTGGTGATGACAGAGATGACTGCACTGTGATCCCCTGGAATCTAGATAGAACTTCTTTCGCTTGCATGTACCTATGGAGGTATCTAGGGATTTTATGGATTCCACATTTCAGGATGGTAAAATTTGCCTATCAGGCTCCTACCCAAGACCCTGGTAGTTGGAGTGGAAAATCCATTATCAATCCATGTTCCACCTCAAAATCATAATGATCGATGAGGTTGATGATGACCTGGTGTTTCCCATGATTTCTATGTTGATGGTGGGTGTTTTACATTCTTCCCCAGGATATTTCTTTAGGGTAGGGTAATTCTTTGACATGGGGATGACCTCCATGTTGGTGGGTGGAAATATAGTGAATACCTCTACCTTGGTTAGTTGGAATATAGGGAGGACCTTCCTATTGTCTAGTGGTGATGTCATGAGGAGGACCTATATACTGGTTGTTTTGAGTATGATGAGGGCCTTCATACTTATAGAAATGGACACGGGGAGGACCTCCATGTTGAGGAGAGGGAATATAGAGAAGACCTTCATATTGGATACTGAAAATGTGAGGAGGACCTCTTCTTTGGCTGGTGGGAACATGGGTAGGACCTCAATGTTGATTGTTGAAGGAGTGGGGAGGACCTCTACTCTGTTTGGAAAAGACATAGGGAGGACTTCCTTTTTGGGTAGGATAAGTATGGAGAGGAACTCCGTAATGATTGTCAATAAAGTGGTAAGGACCTCCTCTTTGATTAGTGGGAATATGGGTAGGACATCCATATTGATTGTAAGAGTGGTATGACCTCCACTTTAGTTGGTGATGGTGTGGGGAGGACCTATTCACTGAAACTCGTCATCAAGGTTTAGCCCTTAACAGTTTTTTCTAGTGATGGTGATTGACAGAGTCAAACTATCCTGCTTGTGAGGTGAATGAGGTCTTGATCCCAATTGAGAAAAGATAAATCCCTTTTCATCAACCATAGGAATTTGGCGGAATGATATGGTGGTGGAAGGGGGCACTGAATTCCTAGAAGAAAATTCCCCTTTTCAAGTATTCTCCTAAACCTCCACCCAAAATTGGATTCAGGTGTTTTGGACTAGGGCTGGTGGAGTAGGGGTAAAGCCCACAAGCTCTTTAGCATGAGTGACAGGTCACTATTGGCACTGATGAGGCATAGTGGGATCCCTCCTTGGTGGATCCTAGATATTTTTCATGGTTGGGGTGACTCAGGAATCCCCTTCCTTTTCATAATAGAGTAATGAGTCATAGTATCACTCCATGGAAAGTCTCATGAAGCGATTATCTATTGTAATGGGGAGTGTCTTCTCCCTACAAGGCCCTTAGAGGCGGTGGTGTTGGTGAGGTGTTGAAGCCTCGAGGTCCCGGCAGGCCATGTCTCTTGTGGGAATGACCCCCTTCTGATCATACTGACGTAAAATGGTATCCATCTACCTCCCCTAGATAATTTCATAGGGTGAGATGGGGCATGGCCACCTAGGAGTTGAGGTCATAGTGGGAGTCATGGTGGAATCATGGTTGTGCAAGATTTACACATCAACATTTATTCTACCCCAATGTCTATGGGAATTGAGTGGCTAATTTCCTATAGTTGGGGTCCTAAAATATAGGTGTATTCAACTTTCTATATAGATGTAAGAAAATCAATGTCCAATACCCTAGCATCATCCAATATTCTAGAGATGGAGAGTGATCTGTACTAAAAATTTCACAGATTGAGGATTCCCAACTACTAAATATCCCAATTTCTGGTGAGTTCCATGTTGGGATCACCATTTACTTGGTAGGACCTAGCACCAAATGATTAAATTGGGTGAAATTCCAATATGATTATGTATCAAATTCTACTATCCCCCATGTTTATGAGATTAGTTTCACATCGGTTTCGCCATTTTTTTCTGATGCTTTCACCAGGTCCCCCTCTTTCATGTTAATGTGCACTAGCATGCTTTGTTGCCCCACATTTATGCTTTCCAAAGGTGGGCATATTTCATCACTTTCAATGGTGATATCTTCTCCTTGATTGAAATGGGATGATGGGATGTTGATTCCTCCTTATATGGATTTCTCCTTGGAATTCATCACTTAGTCTGGGTCTACCTCATAGAGTTAAGTCATGTTCATGGAACTCATTCTCAGTTACATATCTTTATGGATACAAATTAATTACACTAATTTTTTCTTTAAATTATTTCATCTAGATAGGAAAGAAACCTTTGTTCAGGAGATTAGTCTCGTTGGGCATCACTAGAATGTCTGGATGTTGGGTGCATTGGTCACCAATATTCTTCCTCTTGGGAGGGCATCTCATATAAGCATATTAGGGTGCAGAGCCTAAGGCATCTCGTGTCAACCAAGAGGTAATGAATCCAGGGGAATGAATCCTTTGAGGCTTTTTACCTTAGGAATCAAATGTTTTTCATGAGGTAAATGACTCCATGGGAGAATAATTTCAAAGGCTTTCACCTCAAGAATACCATGATTTCATGGGGTATGTATTGGGGTCAATTCATAAGTTTAACATCTTGTGGAGATAGATTAGAACATTCTATAGAGATAGATCAGTTCATGGGTTTAACCTCTTTTAGAGATGGATAAGATTGATTATAATGCTTTGTGGAGGCAGATCAAGAAGGTGTATACCTAGGAGGGAAGATGTCACACTTGTAAGGTTTATGAGTGGATGGATAAAAAATCCCCATGGAGGTGTATTTGGGATTGTTGGATATAATTCCCCATGGAGATGGAACCATAATTTTACATCCCTATAAGGGAGTGCCTATGTTTACCATTGGTCGGGATTGAACTTTAGATAGGCATCCTATGTACCATGTTTAGAGAATAGGGATCAAAACCCACATAGTTCGATGCTGTATTTTAGGTTTGTGTGATAGGAAAAATCCATGCAGTGTAAGGTCATGTGGTAAGGATGCTCCTGTTGAGAAAGGAATGTCAATGAGGAATGGTATAGTACTTATGCAAGGAATCTTCCCTTTGCAAGAGTATTTCTCTTGGTTGGAGTTAATGTGGGGATTATGCATTGAGTTTCTTGAGGGACCTAGAGGATACGTGGTCTACCAAGTGAGGGGCATGATCTTACCGAGGATGTGTCCCAGAGAACATTGGGTAAAATTAAGTGTTGGGTTTGGACCTCAGGAAGGATTCCTATGTATCCTATTTAGTTTGGAATCCAAGACCGTGTATTTTAAAAAGTATGGGGCTTACACTAGATAGGAGGCCCATCTGAGGTGGAGATTGGGGCTTATACTAGATAGGAGTCCCATTTGAGTATGGTTTGGGATTATGTGGATGTCATGATATCCATTAATCTCTAAGCCCACATGATTCATGATTGGTTTGAGAAACAATAGGAATTAGTAGATATGAATATCACACAATCCACTTTGTCCACTAGTGGATGAATTTTGGGGTGTTTCTAGGAGCAACAATGATGTGGGTGGGGTTTACGTGTGGAAGCTGTCCAAGGAGGATCTCATTCTATGTGAATCATACATAGATCATCTTGTTCTTGTGACATAGTGTAAGACTAGAATTTTACATCATATGTTAAGGATGTTTTTGTTTAGTTTAATGTCATATGACTAGGACATGCTAGCATTAGGGTGACATCCCATGTAAGGGGAGGAGTGGTATCATATGATTATCATACATGGGGAATCATGTATTCATCGCATAGGGTAAGACTATAGTTTCACATCATATGCTAAGTAATTTATCATGAAGTTTAACACCATATTGCTAGCACATGGAATTTTGATTTTTTTACGTCATGTAGTTAAGACATAGGGGGTTTCGCTCTATACCCCTAGGGCTTACGTGACCATAGATCATGAAACCCTGGGTGAGGAATGGATTTGGCACTACTAAAGTAAAAAGATGGGAGGATTGGTCACTCATGAGTTCCACATTAAGTTCCTTGAGCTAAGAAGAAATAAGGATTATGGTACCTATGCTAAGAAGAAATAGGTGTGTCAATGAATGCACTAGAGGCATAGGGGACATCATGCAAGCTATCATGAAATTGTTGCATGCAAGGTTTGGGTTTTTTGCACAAGAGTTATGCGATCATGGAAATTTATCACAAGGTAAATCCATGGAGCCTTAAAGAGTGTGAATTCACAAGATTGGTGGTTTGCATGAAATGTCAGGGTTGCACGCAAATAGAGAATTTTCATGCACTAGACATACATTAAGAGGAGTTGGGTGAGGATTACTTAATTGTGTGATTATTCAAGTTTGTTCCTATAGGATTTTTATCACATAAGATTATCTAAATTTGGTGTTCTATGTTTCATTCCATCATGGAATATTGGATTTACATGCAGCAGAGTGATGCTTCATCTTTTGGAGAGACTATCTAAAGAAGGGTGTGAGCTTCTATTTATAACTGAAATGTTCAATGGTGGGCACGCAAGATTCTGGGTGTGGAAGAGGCTTTGTGTGTGAATTCTGGATTTAGCACAGGATTCCAACCCTAAAAAGCACCAATTTAAAATTGTATTTATCCTAGAATAGACTTTCATGCGGAATAACCTCTTGCATGCAGTGCTGATTTCTTACGTGTAGAAATTCTACCATACATGCATTTTCCTTAGCTATCATAGTGGAATTCGGGAAAGGGATGAGAAATATCATAATTTTTATCATGAAAGGATTCTATGTGTGGATTTGAATCTTCTGAGCATGCCCGGTAACTTTTGTGAACCCCCTTGTTGATCCTGGAGTGGTTCTTTGAGGTGGATAGTGGCTTCGGTTTTCTCAAAGTTGGTCGTCTGAGGCTTCAAATGTGATTATGGTGCCAAAAATAAGCCTATATATATATAACTAGTATACATGATAATTATATCATGATTAAAATATTATATATGACATAATCATGATCAAATAACAAGGAAAAAACTACTAAACCAAAACATACATGAAAAATAAATCAATTATCAACCAGAACAGTTATTTTAATACATAACTATTAAGAAACGAGTAATAAAAGGTTATAAGTAAATAATATATGGTATTATATATATGAATATAATTATTAAATAAATATTAATAAAAATATATTTATTATACAATATTTTTTAACACATACGAAGGAATTTGAACATGAGGTAAGGGTTTCTTATCCCACTTTTACTTTCATGATACATATGCCATATCCACAACTTATTTCTTATGTGTTGTGTATATATTAAACCTTTGACATTTTATATCATGAATATATTTATCTTAATGGTATTTAAAGTTTCATTTGATTTTATTTCTTTCATGGGGGTTAAGATTCAAAAGTTACCAAAGTGGTGTGGGTTTATTTCACAATCTCATCATTATTCAAGATTATTTATCTTTAAGTATCCCTTAGGGTAATTGTTTGATATTCCTATATTAATCCCAATATATTTTATTATTATCTATTTATTCATTAATGTTTCAAGTAATAGTACCATCTCCATCTCTTTGGTACTTAAAACTATTGAGAAATTTTTTTAAGAAAATATGACTTTATTTCTCTCTTTAATCGAATATCAGTTCTCTACCTTATCCATCATTTCAAAGAGTATTTTCAATGATGTAATCAAAACTATCCAAATGGTTTATTAAACAAATATTTACCCATTTTTAAATTTTTACAAAAAAAAAATAAAATTAATCTTCTTGTCATCTTCTAAACTAGGTACTTTTTTATTTTACTAAAAATATCAAAAAGAATATTTATTTTAATGTATACAATATGAATAGAGTTTTCTAAAATTATGACCATTAATTTTTTTTAAATAATCCTCTTTAATTTTTAATGATTCTTTTTAAAGAAATTTTTTTTCATGATATTCTGGAAATTTTTTATTTTTAAAAGTGATTTTCAAAGTGAAAATGGTATTTTTCTCAGCAATGTTTTTAATGACATTTTTATGGTATTTTTGTTCATCAATGATAGGAAACATTTATTTAATTATGATTCACTAAGGATATGTTGTAATGATACCACCCTTATTCTTTATATGGATGTTTTATTATCATTTTGACTGAGGATAAACTATATATCATTCACCATATTATTTTGGATGGTTTAGGATTATGTTCATTCATTAGGGAAAGTATTAACATTTTATAAGCTAGTCTTTTAATATGAAATTTTAAATTGATTATGTTTAAACCCTTTCATATGAGGAATTAATTAGACATATTAAGTGATGGGTGGGGCCCGCTATAGTCCCTCGATGCATCGGTGGGTCTCATGAGACAAACTAGATTGGGTTTTAGTTGATACATTAACCATTTATATAGATATCATGGAACAAATCCTTGATGGTATTTTCAGATGTATTGGAACAAAACCATTATGGTAAGTTTCAAATGTCTAGAATTATGTATTCCATCATTATGAAATCATTTATTAATTTCCATGTGATTATTTTATTTGTTATGATATTCATGGATAAGTTTATAGCTCATGTGATTATTTATATGGAATTATTTTATCATAATTTATTCCTAACATATTATTCTTTGTACTCAGTTTATTGATTAAATTTCATGTGTTTTCAGATAATTACCTTTCCATATTGATTATGCCTTATTTATTCTTGACAGATTCTAATTTACGCATACCCTAACCAAGCATCTAAGCTCTCCCTTTTATTTTTTTTCTTTTCCCCAAGACATGAAGAAGTGAATTATTAATAATATTAAGGTTGAAAGAAAGTTTTTAATCTATGTATTTTATATTTACAATGTAATGTGGGAATCAAGTTTGTATCTGGTTCTTTAAGACTATTAAACAATTCAATCCTTTGAGTTGTGATTACTTGTATCTAGTGCCAAATTAATAAAGTAACCACTGGATCTAGGCTACTAGAGTTAGGGTCTTTACAGTTTGTATCATAAAAAGTTTATTAAAAACCTTGGAAATTATATTTATGAAAACATAGATTAAGGTACTTAACCCTATTTCTGAATTTGAGAATATTCCCAAAGAAACCAAGTTTATGATTCTAATATTAGATATGTATAAATTTCTCAATTTATGTTAAGTGTTTCACTAGTTTTGTAATTATACATTATGATTCATAATTTTATAAGATAATCTAGTATACTTCATTGTTTAAAAATGGTGCCTAGTGAAATAAATGGATATTGTATCAATGCACATAATCCATGTAGGGATTTTCCTCTTGGGCAGGATAATGAAGTTGGAGCTGAATTTTCAACTAGAGATGAAAACATTATAACTATATTGGGGTAGATAACTTAGGTTACGACCAATAACCTTTATCGTATAGAGCATCATGAAAATACATAATGCAGTATAATAATGTTAGACTATTTCATGGTTTAGTGTAACACCCCAACCCTAGATACCCAGAGTCAGTGCATTATTACATAACATTGGCATGATCACAAGAGATCAAGTCTCTAAAGACCGATTAGTTTAGTAGCCTTGGAATTACTAGATACATACATAAGTTTTACATTACATTATGAAATAAAAAACAACAACATTTTGTCTCCTTTGAATAGACTCATATCCCTTAGCTTATCCCTGAAAGTCATTCATAATATACTTCTTCGCATCATGGGAAAAATAAAACATAGAAATGGGTGATCTCAGATGCTCAGTAAGGATAACAATATAGAAAAAACTTTTATAAATAAGTATAAAAATTTAAGGCAATATATAAGACTAAAACACAAGACTTTTAAACATAAAATTCAGCATAATATGGAAAATATAAATCAAATAATGTCATTTACTTGTTCACATGGATATTCTACTAATCGAATAATCACATGTAATTTCAATATCCAATTTCACAATGATGGAATGCATAATGCCGGACATCATAACCACATAGTCAAGGCCTCGTGCCAAGACTACAAATAATATTTTGTCAAGGCCTTGTTCTAAGACACTAGTTTGTCTCATGAGACCTAACGATGCATCGAGGAGCTATAGTGGGCTCCACCCATCACTTACTAAGTCCAATGCATTCCTTATATGAAAATGTTGAAACATAACATAAACATTCATATTAAAACTAGCATATGAAATGTCAATAATTTAACCATAAACCATGAATGGTATAAAAATATCACATCGACAGTCAAAAATATTACAAAACCTTCAATAAAATATGCAAGATTTTATCATAATAAATCAACTTCAAACAAGTGTAAAATCCAACAAATTATGTTGACATAGATGAAATTAAAACTATTTGAGAGAAATATCTCTTTCTATTTTGAAATCATTTAAAAGTCATGTAATTATAAAAGAAAACAAATATTTTTAAAATATTCTTATAATATTTCAAAGTAAGCTTAAAAGGTTTTATAATGGAGGAAAATTGTCTCACCTGTTGTATAAGTTAAAAAAACATTCTTTCCTTAATTTGTCGAAAAGGTAAAAAAGTACCTTATTTGGAAAATGACAGAAAGATTCCTTTCAAAACATTTTACAAAAATTTAAACAAGGGTATAAATTAATTTAACCCATATTCTAGGAAATATTAAAAATATTTTGAAATATATTTTTTTAGAAACACGGATGTGGATGATAATAAGTCCCAGTAGATACTTACGTATAAACAACCTCGGATAATAAAGTGATTGTAAAATTAACCCTTACCTTGTAATTTTCCTTATTCGAGGGTACTTTAACCTCTTGTATAATGGTTAAATCATTGTTATTATATTATACAAGAACCACATACATAAATATGATATCATATATAATCTTCTAATATTGTTTTGTTAATAATATTTCAGTAGTATCATTGTTTCGGGTGTTAACTGATTTGTTTTAATTTATATGTTTTGTTATGTAAGTCATTTTTTTTGTGGATAGGATGTATTTGATTCATATAAATAATGATATTAATTTCTTAAACATTATTTTTAATAATAAAATGGAAATTATTCTTGAATGTTTACGATGGGGAATGAAATCTCATCGGGTTGTGGAGACGGTAAGTCGTACGTACGCACGAGCGACAATATCATTCTATTAGTGGTGAAATAATATGTAATTGGATGGTATATTATATATAAATAATAATTAAAATGTTATATTTATTATTTACATCAATTATACTCATTATTATACCCATCCAAATAATGAAGTGTTGAATAACAAACTACACCACAACGTGGAGACGGTAAGCCATACGTACGCACATATGGCGACTTTGTCATTCATATGATGGATAGAATAATGAATATGGTTGTACCAAATTTATAATAAAATCACAGTATGTAGAAGGTATTGGAGTTATTATTTTGTTATGGAAACAATGTAGAAAAGGAAGTGGAAGAAGAAAAGAACTTTGAGAGAGGTGATGAAATAATTACCTCTACTTCGGGTTCTTCCTTTTGATTTGAACAAAAGGGGTAATTAGGTTGGCTTTATGATAAAAGTAAGGCCTTTAGGTTTAATTTATAGTATTTTAGAGGATATTTGAGTAGGGGTTGGCCGAGACAAAAGGCTTTGTAGGTGTTAAATTAAGAGAAGGTGATGTACCCTTTTATAAGAGAGGTGAGGGGCACTTTAGGAAAATCTTGAAATATTATTTTATTATAAAATAATTTTCGGTTTATAATGGCTCCAAATGGATTTATTTCGAGTTTGAGGTGGTTATGGGTCAACAAACTCTCAAAAATAGGTTTTATACAAGTTTAGGTCACCATATTAACCTTATCTTTTAGATTTATCTCTTAGTTAAATAGTTTAACTTTTACCTTGTATTCTTGTATTTTTATATTACATGGTTCATAAACTTACTATAAAAATCCAATATAACATAAAGTGGTTCATTAATGACATATCTATCATTATTTTAGTCCTTTGTATTAACATTATATTTTTAGGAATATTATATCATTTAATAAAATAGAATTTGTTTTAAAAACTTATTTATGTCAATTTTGACACTATTTAGTATTTGGTTTTTTTAAAAGTTATAACAACTTTATTACTTTGAAAAAAATACATTTAATCAATAATAAAATTTCATATTAACTTATAAAATTCATTTAATACATCGAAAGTCTCAATTTACATTTATTTTATTATTTATAATATCAATTATTTTAATCTTTCATTAATAAGGTAACTACTGCATCAGTATTGTGTCATAAATATATTTAATTATTTAATGTATTAAAATTATAAATAAAATATCATGATTTATTAAATATTTTTATATTTATAATGAATATTTATACTCTAATTTATCTTATGTATAACTCTATATTAAAAATGTTTTAGTTATTAAAATTTGAATTTAACACTTTTAACTCTTCTTTAAATAAAATATAATAAATGTCCAAATCTAAGACAAGTGGATCAAAAAGGATCATATTTTATTAATAAGGTTTATTTTAGTCTAAATAAACTTATCCAATATAATTAGAACATGTTTTGGGGTAATTATAATATCATTTTTACCTTTAATTACCCTATTTACTTTTAACGGTGATAAATAAATTTCAAAAGTTACTATTAACCAAAAAAATATTTTCAACCTATTGAACCACATTTTACTTACTAATATCAACCGCGTCTCTCTTATTTTTGAAATTAAATTCACAAAAGTGGTAAAATTGTGTTTTATGCAAATTCTCTAATGTGCCTAGAAGGTGGATAAAAGACGTTAAAAAGTTCAATAACATTTTATACATCTAATATTATTATAAAATGAATCTAATGAATTACATTGGGATAATATAGGTATTATGTATCTATTTTTACTTTAAAATAAATTTAAATAAAAATAATTATTATTTAAATAAAAAGTCAGTTTTAAACAATAACGCAGTGTTTTTCACTATTCATCAAAAATTGAAAGTTTTCAGAAAAATACCAAAAATTCACCCTAAGCTAATTTTGAAATTACAAATCCAAAAATGAAGTCCATTTTGAAAAATAGAATTTATAAAATTTCAAAAAGTGGGTATTACTATTTGTAACTGCTTTTTAAACGACTAGTTTGATTGGTCGTGGTGTGCTAGAACTCGAAGTTGTGTACTGCGCAAGCTATTGCATTGTTCAAAGAGAAGCATATCATGGAAGATTGGGGTGTTACATTATTCCCTCCTTCAAATAATTTCATCCTAAAAATTTCTAGAATATTACTACATAAAAATATTCAGGTGGTTCTTCATCATAAGTTCCTCAGGTTCCCATGTTGCCTCTTCCATTTTGTGGTTTCTCCAAAGAACTTTTACCAGACGAGTCATCCAGTTTCTCAACACTTGTTCTCTAGTATCAAGAATCTTGACAGGCTCTTCACAATAAGATAGATCAGGTTCCAGTTATATTTCTTCATAGGTGAGTACATTCATTTGTTCAGGCATGTATTTTCTCAACAGTGATACATAGAACACATCATGAACTTTGGAGATACTCGGCGGTATTTCCAAACGGTAAGCTACAACTCCAATTTGTTCTAGAATTTCAAAAGGTCCTATGTACCTGGGACTTAATTTACCCTTCTTACTGAATCTTATAACACCCTTTCATGGGGATACATTCAAGAAAACATGATCAACTGCTTGAAATTCCAACTCCTTCCTTCAGTTATTAGCATAGCTCTTTTTCTTAATTTGAGCTACATTGATGTGGATTTGGATAATCTTCACCTTTTCCATTGTTTCCTCAACAAGTTTTGGGACTACAAGTTTTATTTCACCAACATCATCCCAACAAGTTGGTGTGTGACATTTCTTTCCATATAATGCTTCATATAGTGCCATCTGAATACTTGAATGGAAACTATTATTATAGGAAAATTCTACCAAAGGTAAATACTGATCATACATACCTTGAAAGTCAAGTGACCAAGATCTCAACATGTCTTCTAAGGTTTGAATAGTCCGTTCTGATTTTCCATCAGTTTGAGGGTGGTAGGAAGTGCTCAAACGAAGTTCATTATCCAGGGCTTTTTGAATAATTTTCTAGAATCTCGATGTAAAACAGGGATCATGATCAGAAACAGCCAATAGGGGTACACCGTGAAGTCTTACAACTTTATTAATATATAGTATTTCTAAATGTTCAAGGGGTAAATCTTCTCTTATTGCAATAAAATGTGATGGCTTGTTAATACGATCAACAATGACCCATATTTCATCATTCCTTCTAGGAATCTTTGGTAGCCCCATGAAAAAGTCCATCATAATATCATCCCACTTCCACTCAAGTATGGGAAGAGGTTGCATGACTCCTCCAAGATGTTGTATTTCAGCCTTCACCTGTTGAAAAACCATACATCTTGACACATAATCAACAATCTCCCTCTTCATGTTGTCCCACCAAAAATGTTCCTTCAGATCTCTATACATATTAGTGATACCAGGGTGTATAGAGAAATTGGAGCTATGAGCATCATCCAACAACTTCCTTTTTAGATCAGGTATGTTAGGAACACAAAGTCTCTTCCCAAATTTTAGAATTCTATCTTCATATATGAAGTCGATCAATCTCCCATCATTCATCTCTTTAATTTTCTTTTGAAACTCCTCATCATCAGTGTGAGAAATTTTTATCCTTTCTAGTAAAGCTGGTTTGGAAACCATTTCAAAAAGTATTGATGTTTCACCTTCCATGATTAATCCCATATCCATCTTTACTAGATCCATGAACATAAGATCCCTTTAAACTCTCATCTTGTTCAGAATTCAATGATTCTTTCTGCTCAAAGAATCAACCACCTTATTTTCCTTCCCCGTGTGGTAGTGTATTGTGAAATCATAATCCTTGAGTAGTTTGACCTATCGCCTTTTCCTCATGTTGAGTTATTTTTTTGAGAAAATATACTTCAAACTCTTTTGATCAGTATATATCTCACATTTTTCACCATAGAGATAGTGTATCCATATCTTCAAAGCAAATATTACAGCTTCTAACTCAAGATTGTGAGTGGGATAGGTTTGTTCATGAATTTTTAGCTGTCATGATGCATAGTAAACAACTCTATCATTCTACATAAGTAAACAACCAATTCCTTTCTTTGAAGCATCACTATAAATAACAAACCCATTATTCTCCAATGGTAGAGTCAGGATAGAAGTATTGACTAATATTCTCTTCAATTATTCAAAACATTCTTCACACTCTTTTTTTCAAACAAATTTAACCCCTTTACGTGTGATCTTGGTTAATGGGTTATCCAATCGGGTAAAATTATGGATGAAACGTCGATAAGAACCTATTAAACCAATAAAACTGTGTACCTTAGTTGTACTCGTCGATGCTGGCCATTCTTGGATTTTCCTTATCTTTGAAGGATCAATAGATATTCCATCCTTAGAGACAATATGTCCAAGAAAAGAAATCTCATTAAGATAGAATTCATACTTTCTAAACTTCACATATAATTCATTTCTTCTAAGAGTCTTTAGAATAGTGCGCAAGTGATTTTCATGATCTTTGTAGATTTTGGAGCATACCAAGATATCATCAATAAATACCACTGGAAATTCATCAAGATATTCCTTGAAAACTCTATTCATTAGATCCATAAAAATAGAGGGTGCATTAGTCAGTCCAAAAGGTATTACTATAAACATGTAATTCCCATACCTGGTTCAAAATTATATCTTTGGAATATCCTCCTTCTTCACACATAAATGGATGATATCCATATCAAAGGTCAATCTTTGAAAAATATTGAGCTCCATAAAGTTGATCAAATAAATCATCAATGTGAGGTAGGGGATACTTGTTCTTTATTTTTATAGCATTTATCTCCCTGTAATCAATGCACAACCTCATTGATTCATCTTTCTTCTTAAAAAAAGAACAGGGGATCCCCATGGAGAAACACTAGGGTGAATAAATCCTTTATTACTCAATTCCTCTAGTTGTTTCTTTAGTTCCACTAATTCCACAGTGTCCATTCTATAAGGGGTCTTCGATATGGGCTTTGAACCGGGAATTAAGTCAATGGATAACTCAATTTCTCATTCTCGAGGATGTCCAGGTAAATCCTATAGAAACACATCAACATATTCTTAAACAATAGGTACATCTCCCTATTTGAACATTCCTTTCCTCACCCATATTTATTTCACTCTCTTCCTCCCCGATAATTGAATTTAGTAGAGCTACTGGGGGTGGATCTATATGAGAATCAGATGGTGATGTTTCTACTCGAAAGATAAGGGATTCCTTATCATCATCAAAAATTGTAACCTCCTTCTTCTTACAATAAATTTTCGTATCATGGTCCAAAAGCCAATACATTCCAAGGATTATATCAAATTCAATCATGGGTATGATAATAAAATCAGCAGATAAAGTATGTTTATATACCATAATGGTAACTGATTTACAAAACTTTGTTGAAATGATACTTCCCTTAAGAGTTTTGATTGAAAACTCCCTTATTAAGTCAAATTGGAAATATCTAATTTTCTTGGAAAACTGGGAAGATATGAAAGAATGTGATGATCCAGAATCAAATAAAGCATTGGCTAAATTTGAGGAAATGATTAAAGTACCAGCCACCATGTCATTCAGAACTTCAACCTCAGCAGTTGTGATCGCATATGCTTGGCCTTGCTCCCTTGGCCTTTTTTTGAGGTAGGTTTCCTTGATGCTTAGGACATTCATTTTCATAAGGCTCCATTTCTCTACAATTTTAGCATTAAACATTGTCATTCTCTTTCTTTCACTTGGAATCATGAGCTTGGTGTCCTTTTTCTCCACACTTGTAACAAACTCTCATCCCCTTTAGGCAAGTGCCAGGGTGTTTCTTCCCACATTTGCTACATTGTGGATATTCAACTTTTCCCTTCTTCCTATTATTTACATTTCTAGAGTGTTCATTAGATCTCTTTTTATCTTTCTTTTCTTTGAAGTCATAAGACTTAGAGAATTCTTTTTCTGTCTTGATAGCATATGAAACTATATCTTCGTATGATGAGAAGGATTCTGAGAATAATTCTCGACATAGAAATGGTTTTAAGCCATAAAATAATTAATCAATATTACTATTTGGGTTATGCATATAATCTGAAGAATGCCTTTCTAACCTTGTAAAGTTAGCCTCATACTTTGTGACATTCTCATCCTACTTTTGCCTCAAACTCAAAAATTGCATTTCTATATCCACTCGATGGTCACGAGGAAAGTATTTTTCTAATAAAATCTCTTTAAACTCTATCCATTCCATATTTGATACTTATTCATCCTCCTTTTTATTTTGAATTAATGACCACCATTGATTTTCATCTCCTGTGAGGCCATAAACTACCATGACAACTTTTTCCCTTTCACTACTCCCCAAAGCATAAAATATTTTCTCTAAGGAACTTATCCATTTCTCATATACGAATGGATTTTTAGTCCCATTGAATTTTTATGGTTGTTTCCTCATGAAGTGGTCTAACATTTATCCTCTATGTTGTGGATCAGGTTCCTCCATACAGGTAAGGTTATTATTCATAATCTGAGTGAGTTGTCCTAGTAGGGTTATAAGTTGTTCAGCACCAGTTGCATCACCAGCTCCACTATAATTATCTTGAGTAGAAGGTAAATCCCTACATGGATTACATGCATTGATACAATTTCCATTCCTTCCACTAGGCTCCATTTCTAAACAATGGCATACACTAGTTCAATTTATGAATCACAATGCATAACTCCAAACTTGTAAAACACTTAACATAAATTGAACAATTTATTCAAATAATTCATAATCATAAAAATGTTTTATTTGAGGAAGTATTTAATCATAAATCCTTCATAATTTTTTTTAAATAAAATATGAATTATCCTAATCATATTCCCCGGGAGTGTCAATACCAAGGTGCAGCAAGGCCTATTGTCGTGTACCAGGATACCCCGGGTCAAGCCCGAAACCCCTTGTCAGAGTTTTCACTCCTAAGTACATATTTTTCAAAGCCACCTCTATCTGTTAGTATATCGACAGGGATGTATTTTCTTGGAAAACTCACATAATATTTACACTACCAAAATTTTTGGATGTTCTTTTATACTAATCCTCAAAGTCTATCTTATGGTAATGTTTTCTAATCAGAGTTTATCTAAATATAGTTTCCAAGGTTTGTACTAAACTTCCTCTGATACCAACTGTAACACCCCAAACCTAGATACCTAGAGTTGGTGCATTATTACATAACATTTTCATGATCACAAGAGATCAAGTATCAAAATATTGATTAGTTTAGTATCCTTGTAAGTACTAGATACATACATAAGTTTTACATTACATTATGAAATAAAAAACAACAACATTGTGTCTCCTTTGAACACACTCATATCCCTTATCTTATCCCTATAACTTAGTCATAATATAATTCTTTGTATCCTGGGAAAAATAAAACATATAAAGGGGTGAACTCAGATGCTCAGTAAGGATAACAATATAGCGGAAACTTTCATAAATAAGCATACACATTTAAGGCAATGTATAAGACTAAAGAACAAGCCTTTTAAAATTAAAATTCATCATAATATAGAAAAGATAAATCAAATTATTCTATTTACTTGTTTGAATGGATATTTTACTAGTTGAATAATCACATGTAATATCAATAGCCAATTTTATACTGATGGAATGCATAATGTCGGACATCATAACCACATACTCAAGGACTCATGCCAATACTACAAATAAGATTTTGTAAAGGACTTATTACAAGACACTGGTTTGTCTCATGAGACCTACCGATGCATCGAGGATCTATAGCGGGCTCCACCCATCACATACTAAGTCCAATGCATTCCTCATATGAAAATGTTGAAACATAACATAAAAATTCGTATTAAAACTATCATACGAAATGTCGATACTTTAACCATAAAACATGAATGGTATAAAAATAGTACATCCACAGTCAAACATATTACAAAACCATCAATACAATATGGAATATTTTATCATAATAAATCAACTTCAAAAAAGCCTAAAATCCAACAAAGGATGTTGACATAGATGAAATCAAAACTATTTGAGAGAAATATCTCTTTCTATTTTGAAATCATTGAAAAGTTATGTAATTATAAAAGAAAACATTTATTTTGAAAATATTCTTATAAGATTTTAAGGGAAGCTTCGAAGGTGTTATAATGGATGAAAATATCCACACCCACCCTATAAGTTAAAAAAACATTATTGCCTTAATTTTTCGAAAAGGGCATAAAGTACCTTGTTTGGAAAATGACGGAAAGATTCCTTTAAAATCATTTTTAAAAAAAATTCAAAAAAGGGTATAAATGACTTTAACCCATATTCTAGGAAATATTAAAAATGTTTTGAAATTTATTTTTTTAGAAACATGGATGTGGATGATAAGAAGTCCCAGTAGATATTTACGTATAAACAACCTTGGATAATAAAGAGATTGTAAAATTAACCCTTACCTTGCACTTTTGCTTAGTCAAGGGTAAATTAAACTCATTTATAATGGTTAAATAATTGTTATTAAATTATACAAGAACCACATACATAAATATAATATCCTATATGATCTTTTAATATTGTTTTGTTTATAATATTTCAGTAGAATCATTGTTTCAGGTGTTAACTGATTTGTTTTCCTTTATATATTTTGTTATGTAAGTCATGTTTTTTATGGATAGGATGTATTTTATTCATATATAGAGTGATATTAAGTTTTTGAAAAAATATTTTTAATCATAAAATGGAAATTATTCTTGAATGTTTACGATGGGGAATGAAATCTCATCACATCGTGGAGACGGTAATCCGTACGTACGCATGAGCGACAATATCATTCTATTAGTGGTGAAATAATATGTAATTGGATGGTATATTATATATACATAATAATTAACATGTTATATTTATTATTTACAGCAATTATACTCATTATTATACCCATCCAAATAATGAAGTGTTGAATAACAAACTACACCACAACGTGGAGACGGTAAGCAGTACATACGCACGTATGGTGACTTTGTCATTCATAGGATGGGTAGAATAATGAATATGGTTGTACCATATTTATAATAACATCATATTATGTAAAAGGTACTTTATTTATTATTTTGGTATGGAAACAACAAATAAAGAGGAAGTGGAGGAAGAAAAGAACTTTGAAAGAGGTGATGAAATAATTACCTCTTCTTCGGGTTCTTCCTTTTGATTTGAACAAAAGGGCTCTTTAGGTTGTATTTATGATCAAACTAAGTCCTATATGTTTAATTGTGGGTATTTGTTTGGATATTTGAGCAAGGGTGTCCGAGCCAAAAGGCTTTGGGGATGTTAAATTAAGAGAAGGGGAAGTACCCTTTTATAAGAGAGGTGAGGAGCACTTTAGGAAAAGATTGAAATATTATTTTATTATAAAATCATTTTCGGTTTCTAATGGATCCAAATGGATTTTCTTAGAGGATAAGGTGTTTATGGGACGAAAAAATCTCAAAAAATAGGTTTTATACAAGTTTAGGTCACCATATTAACCTTATCTTTTAGATTTATCTCTTAGTTAAATAGTTTACCTTTTACCATGTCTTCTTGTATTTTTATATTACATGGTTAATAAACTTACTATAAAAATCCAAGAGAATCTAAAGTGGTCCATTAATGAAATATACATAATTATTTAAGTCCTTTTTCGGAATCTTATATTTTTAGGAATATTATATCATTTAATAAAATAACATTTTTTTAAGAACTCATTTATGTCAATTTTGACACTATTTAGTATTTGGTTTTTGTAAAAGTTATAAAAACTTTATTACTTAAAAAAATACATTTAATAAATAATAACATGTCATATTAACCTATAAAATTCGTGTAATGCCTCAAAATTCTCAATTTATATTTATTTTAATATTTATAATATCAAGTATTTTAATCCTTCATTAATAATGTAATTATTGCATCATCATTGTGTCAGAAATAAATTTAAATATTTAATGTCTAAAAATTATAAATAAAATACCATGATATAGGAAATATTTTTATCTTTCTAATTAATATTTATAGTCAAATTTATCTAATGTATAACCCTATATTAAAAAAAAATTAGTTATTAAAATGTGAAATTAACACTTTTAACTCTTCTTTAAATAAAATATAATAAATGTCCTAATCTAATCCAAGTAGATCAAAAAGGATAATATTTTATTCCTAAGTTTTATTTTGGTCGAAATAAACTTATCCAATAGAATTAGGACATGTTTTGGGGTAATTATAATATCATTTTTACCTTTAGTTACCCTATTTACTTTTAACCATGGTAAATAAAATTCAAAAGTTACAATTCATAAAAAATTATTTTCATCTTATTAAACCAAATTTTAATTACTTATTTCAACCATGTCTCTCTAATTTTTTAAATTCAATTCACAGAAGTAGTAAAATTATGTTTTATGCAAATTTGCTAATGTGCCTAGAAGGTGGGTAAAAGACGTTAAAAAGTTCAATAAAATTTTATACATCTAATCTTATTATAAAAAGACTCCAATGAATTAAATTGGGATAATATAGGTATTATATATCTATTTTTACTTTAAAATAAATTTAAATAAAAATAATAAATATTTAAATAAAAAGTCGGTTTTAAACAATAACGCAGTGTTTTTCACTATTCATCAAAAATTGAAAGTTTTCAGAAAAATACAAAAAATTCACCCTAAGATAATTTTGATACTAAGAATCTAAAAATGAAGTCCATTTTGAAAAATAAAATTTACAAAATTTTAAAAAGTGTGTATTACTATTTATAACTGCTTTTTAAACGGCTAGTTTGATTGGTCGTGGTGTGCTAGAACTCGAAGTTGTGTACTGCGCAAGCTATTGCATTATTCCAAGAGAAGCATACCATGGAATCTTGGAGTTTTTAATTTAGAAACCTTATACATTATGGGGGACTACAAACCTATTTGTAGCTGAATAATGGATAAGTTACCTGTAGAAAATATTTCTCACTTTTGGAAGTAATGAAAGTGATAAAGTTGTCATGGAAATTTATAATCTCTCTGCGGATAGATATCAATGTTGGTCATTGATTAAAAACACTAAGGATGAGTAGGAAATAGTGAGCATAGAATGGAAGTATTTTAAGGAAATTTTCTTGGAAAAATATTTTCCTTGTGAACAACGAGCGGATATGAAGATTTAATTCTTGATTCTAAGACAAAATGAAGAGAAAAATATTTCTAAATATGAATCCATCTTTACAAGGTTAGAAAGGCATGTTGTGGACTACATACATAATCCAAAAAGTAAGATTTATTATTTCTTTGATTGTTTAAATTCAATCCATCAAAGGGAACTATTCTCTCAAACATTCTCATCATATAAGGATAAAGTATCATGTGCTATCAAGACAAAGAAATAATTCTCCAAGTATTATGGCTCTAAAAGAAATATAGATAAGAATAATATGGAAGAGGGAAAAATTTATAAGGGGATAAGTAAAAGAAGGATTTTCCCACATGTGATAGTTTAGGAAAGAAACACCCTGATACTTTCTTGAAGGGAATGGGAGTTTACTTCAAGTGTGTTGATAAATGATATCAAGTGTATAAATGAAATGTAAGAAAGAAACTTCAAATGTTTGATGTTTCAAATGTAAGTATATGGGGAAAAACATAAACGAATTTCCCAAGCATCAAAGGAGTATACCTCAGATGAAACAAAGGGATCTAGGCCAATCTTATGATATTACTATATCTGAAGTGGAATTATTAAAGTACTTGTGTATTTGTATTCAATATTTATGTTTTGGATTAAATAATTATGTTGTAAAAGTATTTTATCCATGATATTCAGGTTATAAGAATCACTAAACATATGAGGATTGTACTAAGTATTTTTTTCTTTAAGTATTTGAAAGAATATGTTAAATGATACTGATAACCAAAAAGAATGATTTAGTGGTAAGGTGATACTTATAGAAAATACATATATAATGTAAAGATAACCCTTCATATGTTCATGATGTTTATTTAAATATGTTTATTTGGGATAAATAGAAGATTGAAATTGAAGAAGAAAATCGGATAGTATTGGTGACCTTAAAATTGGTTATTGGTTTTATGAAAAATTAATTCATGGTGGGTTTTACTGTATTTTTTTATTTATATTAGATAATATGAGATTTTATTTGAGTAATAAGGGGATTGTTAATACTTGGAAGCATGAATTTTTTCATTAAGATTTAATGGTGATTCCTGTTATTACCATGTGATCAAGGTATTTACATGTGACATTTAGATTCACGTTTTGGGGAATTAATTATAAGTTGATTTTGGAAACTCAAAGATCTTATTCCGAATTTTTGGGATTTTTGAATTTTTTTCAAACATTTTTTAGAGTATTATTAAGGTTAACTACTTATGGAATGGATTAAGTTAAACTTTGGATATTATTTTTTGAGTTTAAAGTATAATTTATCATATTGTATAACATGTGTTAACCATTTTGGTTTTGGTAAATATTTAGAGGCTAAAGGAATGGCTTATGAACCTTATGATTTTTTAAAATTTCTTTAGACATAAAAAAATATTTTCATCTTGAATATACATTTCCTGGCATAATAGATGAGGTGGAAATTGATTGAAGCACAAATAAAGAATGAGATTTTGCTTATAACATGGAAAGAAATCAAAGAAGTTTATTTTCTTGAGTTCTTTATCTATATAGTAAAGGAATCCATCAACTTGAGGAAAGGGAACTTAAAATAAAAACATTATCTATTTACGTTTCTTATTGATAAATCAATGGTCTCTTAACCCATCATTGATTTATGGTTTTTTTATGGTTAACTTTCTCATGACCATGTTCCCTATCACTCTATTTTAATACTAGGGCATTAGTTTTCTATTCCATGTCCATATTTTCACTTCCCACTACCGTTCTCTTTTTTGGAAACTTAGTTTTGTGGTGAACTTTATACTTACCTTTACC
Organism: Viscum album; assembly: GCA_963277665.1. Classification (NCBI taxonomy): domain Eukaryota; kingdom Viridiplantae; phylum Streptophyta; class Magnoliopsida; order Santalales; family Viscaceae; genus Viscum; species Viscum album. Next base: position 371,633,866 of record OY728163.1, on the reverse strand, counting down.
TCTTTTTAAGATGAAATTTTATTAACCCTTTTATGATGTGGGCTTTCCAAAAATTAATTTTTAAATGATAAACTCTTGATTACTTAAAACAAGTTAAAATTATGAGGACACGATTTATTAAATGGGGGGAGAATGTAACACTCTGATATTTTAAAAAAAGAAAATTAAGTTTGATAGCATATACAACGTGAAACACCAAGCATAAAAAACCAAAAAATATTATGATTTAAATATAACCATTATAACCTAGCTATTAAATTGGTGGGTATGGATAGTATTAACTAACTTGTGAAATATATATAAAGTACCTAATCAATATAAATTCATTGATTAATTATGTGATGTCCCATACCTGGTTCACTCTTCAGTAACCAAACCCAGTTGGGAACATGGCCTCAAGCATGCCTCCCCATACACCAAAGGTTATCGACTAGCAGTGAGGGTCTAGAATGTGTCTGTGTGGAGACTATACCCTCATGTCAGAGTGGAGCACAATAGTGAAAAACATTAATAAACAACAGAGGTGTAATAATAATGAATAAGGTAGTGGAAACAGGAATAAGCATCAAAGAAATAAATAATCATCAAAATATGTAAACTTTATCATATGCAAAAGATAATGATATGTCTTTAAAAAAATGGAAAACATGCATACATGGAAGAAGTTAGGAAGTAAAATACATGATATATATAAAAACAAAAAGTTAAAAGACTATCCAAACATCTGGAACACTATCTCTATCATCTGCTACCAAGATCCCATCCTAAAGTAAAAATTTAGGTGTCCAAATAGGGATGCTTCCCTTTTTCCACACATGTGGACACATAATATTCTTAGGTTCCAATGGCGACCTAAATAGGGTGTGAGATAAATCTCAGTAGGCTACCACCAATGGTGTCTATCCAAATCTAGTCTGTGAATATAAACTGTAATAGTGTGAAGGTATATAAAAGTAAAGAAGTGAAAAAATAAATAACCCATACCTGCTTCAACCTCAGATGGTCTCTAAACATGAATTTATTTAATTAAATTTAATTCATTTTATAATAAGGAGGTCATATTTATAGGTGTAATAAATACTATAAGAGATAAAAATAAAACTCTTGGGTCCAAGGTAAAACTAAGGCATCCTTGACCATAGAATGTCGATCCATCTCATGGTGCACAACCAAGAAGCCTGGCATAAGGGAATAAGTGTAATGAAAGTGGTTTCTTAAAGGCAGTACACTATAATGGTTTCTAACCAATTCTATAGAACATGTCTACAATAAATCCCATTCTAAGAATACTGGACCCAAGGAGAATGATCTAAGACATCGCATGTCCATATACATCAAGATGAATCTAAGGAGTGTATCTGAGGCATTAAAATTTATAGATAGAAAGTGAAGGGATCATAAAAAATCATTATGGCCATCCTCTAATAAACAAAAACCATGTTCTAAGATGGGTATCTCCCTTAGAAACCAACTCAATGTTTTAAAATAGAATCCTTTGAGTGCTTAAGGCATTCCCTTAGGAATTCAAGGCTGGATCAAGTCTGACCATTCCTATAAATATGAAAAATTTCCATATGAAATATGAACCTTATATATCATAATTCATTTTAGGCCATGTAATAATCATGCCAATGACATTTTCATAAGTTTCATTCCATTATTTTTCATCATATGTGACAAGGAGAAATAAGGAAATGTAACCAATTATCAAATTAATTAATATGGATAAGGGCTAATGGATATCTATAAATAATCATATACAATTTTCATTTAATACATTAAATATTTATTTATTCTAATAAAACACTTTCCTTATCAAAGGTCAAGCTAAACACACCCGAATGGTGTCTCAAGTAATCCCAACATAGGTCACTAAAGGAATAACAAACAACAAAACCTACTTGTGGTGGTTAACATTGAGGTATCATCCTCTAATGATGTTAATAGGAGTCATTAGGGCCTCAAAATACACTTTAAATGATTTTAATTAAAGGCATAATAATTTAGAAGCAACACCCAGTGAAATTGGCATACACATAATGAAAATATTTTATAAAAAGGTGAAACCTTGAGGAAAGATTCATAAACCACCTTCCTTATTCCTATAGTAGATGTCTCATATAGTATCAACCTTTGGTTTGGTATAGATCATAATAAAATGGAATAATAAAATAAACCCCTAAAATAGGGAATAAGAGATCACACCTAAATAACACCAACTAAATTAAGATAAATGAGATAAATATGGAAGAAGAAAAAATATCTTACCAAGAGGGATCCAACAAGATGAATGGTGGATCAATCAGACTTTAGGTGGAGAAGATCCTTCAAAGCCTAGGCTAAGTGTGGGATAGAGCTTAATAGTAGTAGGATATGGTTCTATCTATTGGAAATAAAGAAAAAAGAAGGTGGGGTGGGTTATAAAGAGAGAGGGGAAAATAGTATTTTCACCCAAAAATTAAATTGTCACATAGTTTGGCCACATGGTTGGATAAACCAAGCACCAACCATGCACCCATTGTTTCCTCAATTCACCCCTCATATGGGCTAGGCACACAATTTAAAAAACCATGCACATACTCTGCAAAATCCATCTGTCACATGTCTGGGATAAGTCATATGTCCATGCAGCCCATGTCACATGGTTAAGAAAAATTGTGTTGCTCTATGAGGAGTACTTAAATACCCTACACAGTTTCTACTAACCATGTGTCCTAATTGATTTTTCCAAAATTCAAGTCTTCTAGCTTCAAACAAGCCTTAGACACCCTCATAACCTTTATAGCCTCATTATGAATTCATATTAGTTTTAAGAGAAATAATTAAACTTGAATTAAAAAAGTTATGTACCTAAAAGAAAAGTTGATATCTTACATTCCCCCCTAAAGAAACTTTTCCCCAAGTTTCCCTTACAAGGGTGGAAAATTTTATTCTGAGAATAACTAAAGCCACTGAGCATGTACGTTGGCCTCCCACTCCCAAGTCTCATCCTATACATGGTCATACTAACATACTTTCATACTAAAGGGATTTACATACCTCGGATATCCTTCATTATATGTTCAATGATGCAGATGGGATAATCCTCAAAATAAGAATTGATATCCAATTCAATATCCTCACGATCAAAAGTATGAGACAGGTCGATATGGTAATGTTGAAACTGTGAAACATGGAAGATTTCATGCGTGACATAGTACCTCTAAGGTAATAGAAACTGATAGGATATTGGAATGACTCTCTCCAAGATCTAAAAAGGCCTAAAATATAAAGTGGCACCTCCCTTGCCTCTGTATCTGGCTATTTCCAATCTTGGGTAATACTTATAAGAAAACATGAACCCTGACCTTGAATTCTAGAGGTCATAGACAACGATTGGAATCCCATTTCTATCTAGACTAATTAGTATCCATCCTCTTTCTGATCAACATCTCCTACTCTGAAGTCTCTTGTATGAGAGAAGGACCCGGTAGTGCTGCCTCCCCTGCCTCTAGCCATCACAAAGGTGAACAGCATGGTCTACCATATAAGGCCTCATACAAATCTATCTGAATTTTTTCCTAAAAGATATTAGTATATGAAAACATTATGATGGGTATATGTTTCTCCCAATATCCCCCAAAATTAAGTATGCATTCTTGGATCATGTCCTCCAACACCTGTATAGTCTGTTCCAATTTTCCATCGATTTGAGGGTAAAAATCTATGCTCAAAAGCACCCATGTACCCAAATCTTTCTATAAAACTTTCTAGAATATCAATGTGAAATGAGAATCCCTATATGAAATGGTAGTATAAGGGACCCCACATAGGTATATAATATCACATATATACATTCATCCCATATCATTAGTTGATAATGTCTCCTGAATTGGAAGGAAGTGGGATACCTTCATCAGTCAATCCATGACTACCTAAACAGTGTCGCTTACTCAAGGATACCTTGGTAAACTAGTCACAAAATCTATTACGATGTCATTTTGTTTCCATTCTAGGACCAGTAAGTGTTGTAACAATCCATTTGGCAGTTAGTGTTTTTCTTTAACCTACTGACATATGGAAAACCAAGTGATAAACCCCACAATATAACATTTCATCCCATGACACCAATAGTGGCGGTGCATAACACGATACCTATTAAAGATAATCGGGTGCACTTCCCACTTAGAAGCATGATATTCTCACATCATCTCCTCCCACGTGTCTGTATAAATCTAGATATTTCAATGGATTCATAAAATTTTATCTCTATCGATAGTCCAATCCGGAGGCGGGTCCTCACCTGAAATACCTTCTCAGTATGTTCCATCATATATAGAGGAATAGATACTGGAGATGATCTTGGAACAAGATCAATTGTGACATCTACCTCTCTCTTGGGAGGTATTCCAGAGAAGTTTTCTAGGAAAAGATCCCTAAAATGATCCTCCATCAGAGTAAAATCTGTTAGACACATCATCTTGTCATCCAGGAAATGGTTGGAAATCTGGGTTGTCACTCCCCCATTCCACAATGCTCTAGTCTAGATCAACCATTCTGGACATCCCATTCTCCCTTATGTACATATCCACCACCCTATCTTGGAACTAACCCTTTATTCCTTATACTATTAGCTTCCCTCAAGTTGTGCTTGATGATAATATCTTGGTTCACGGTCTTAGAAATAGTTAATAGGCCGAAGACATTCACCAGAGAGTGAATTGCATACTTGAGTCCATCCTCAAAGGGTCTTGCTTGTAATATCTCATTACCATAAATAAGTGGTGAAAATCATTAAAGATCAGTGAAACGTGTTGAATAGACATAGCACCCTACTCTGGGTGCATGAACTCACTAGCTCAGTTATCTCTTAACATCTTAGGGAAAAGGCAATCATAGAAGGGGGTCTAGAAGTCCTTTTAGACCGTGACCTAATGGAAACCCTCCTGAGTAATCACATCCTACCAGCACATGGTAGAATCAAATAGCATGTAGGTTCATAGATTTATTCTCCTCTCTAGAGGCATCTCTAGATTCTCAAATATAGATAAGATGTATTTTATCCATGATTCAATATCATGAGTACCTCTATCCCCCAAGAATATGGGAGGATGTTTCTTATGGATCCCTGAGTAAGATCATACATCATAGGTTCCGACTATGGATCACCATTTATAAACTGCATCGTGTATAAAAAACTCTCTAAAAGCTAAGTTTCAAAGCCCGGTTTGAGAATAGAAAGTGGTTCCACATGTTTCACTCCTGGAGGTAACGTTGGTGGATCAAGTCCCACCATTACCAAAGTATGATCATCACCACCCTCCTGGCACATGACTCGAGGATGTCATGGTGGCATGGCCTTACAAATAACAAAAACATGCCTAAGAATAAGATACCATGGCATAAAGGATCGCTAAGAGAATCATAATGAAATAAAATGTCTCACAACCCAACATACTATCCCAACTACCCACATTGAAGGTTATGGTATTTGTAAGAATTAAAGTTTTTATTTATAGGGGTTCTGGTATATCGAGGGTTAATTATAAGTTAAGGAGTAAAATACTCTTTAAGTTTCACTTGGACTCTCCACTTACTTGAAAAATTTTCATTTATAAGTCAGAATTTTCATTTTATGTTCATATTTTCTTATATACATAATACATGGATCAATTAAATATATTATCATCCCCAGTTTATAATGTCCCATACACTTTATAAACTAAGATCGACACCCATGTAATTTAAACCATCCCTCCTTACATTTGGTATTATAATGTAATTGATAAAATAATATGGAGTGATTCAATGTATTACCCATTCAAATTTATAAAGGCACATACTATTTGTAAATTACAATTGGTACTCATTTAACCATAGCCAAAGCTCAACTCATGTAATCGGGGTTACATAGCTTATATGGATCAAAATTGAATATTTAATATTTATTCATCAAACTATATGGTAAAACGCAATTTAGGTTGATGTAGACATTTTAAACAACCCAATTATCTTTTTTGCAGAATACATTAGTAGAACAAGAATATCTCAAAACCAAGGCACACTCAATAATTACAGGAAATACAGGTAATGAAAGCAATGAGATACACCTATATGGAATGGTATATTAGTGAAATGTGAATCCCTAGGTGTTATGATGATGCATGTAGCAATTATCCTTTCCATACTTGGGCAAGGTAGAATATTCCTACAATATAACAAACCTCAAAAATCATGTGTGTCACCCAACTCATGGTATACAAAAAAAAGTAGCATAGCATAAGGGACTAAGTGTAATGTAAGTGGTTTCCCCAAGGAATTCCACTAAAAGAATTTCTAACTAAGTCTATAGAGCATGCCCACAATAAATCCTAGGATAAACATATCTAGACCCAAGAGGAATGATCTAAGGTGTCGCATGTCCATAGATGTCGATCTGAATCCAAGAAGTGTATCTAAGGCATTCTAATTTCGAGAGAGAAAGTGAAGGGATCCTATGGAATCATGTCGGGCATCCTCTAATAGAAAACTACCATGGTCCAAGGTGGGTATCTCTCTTAGCAACTAGCTAAATGAATAAAAATGGCATCCTATGAGTGCTCAATGAATTCCCTCAAGAATACAAGGTTGTCTCAAGTCTAACCATTCCTATAAAGACAAAAAATGTCCATATGCAATAGGAACCATATACATTAAATATATACATAATAATTAATTTTAGGCCATTTAATACTCATTCCAATTACATTTTCATTAGGTTCATTCCATTAACATTCATCATACATGACAAGGTGAAATAAAGATGTGTAACCAATTATCAAATTAATTAATAAGGATAAGGTCCAAGGGAAATCTATAAAAAATCATATACACTTTCCATTTAATACATTAAAGATTTATTTATTATGATAAAATTCTTACCTTATTAAAGGTCAATCCAAAATCACTCGAATGGTGTCTCAAGTAATCCTAACACGGGTCACTAAAGTCATAACAAATAACACACCCTACTTGGGGTGGTTAACATTGAGGTATCAACCTCCAATGATGTCAAGATGAGTTTGTAGGGACTTAGAATACACTTAAAATGATTTAAATTATAACACCCAAAACATTTTATTGTATGTTTCTCTTAAATACATTTTATTCATTAGATAGCCTATATTTTATAAAGCACAAAGTTTTTTTGAAACAATACTTGGTGATTTAGGATATAGTAATAAATTATCCATTAAGCTTAAATTTTCCACTTCAGTGTTTTGAATTTTGAAAAACGAACATACATGGTTGCGATCAGGGTGATATTTGGAGTCTGGTAGAATCAACTTAATTTTCGGTGAATATTAACTTACCCTTATGAATGGTAACTTACCCTTATGAATAGTATCATACCATTATGAATAGTAATATTACCTTTATTAATGGTAACCTTACCCGTGAAAGTTTAAATAAATTTAGGCACCTTAAAAATGAAGATTAATATTTTAAGTGTTGGAATTTATAGATTAAATAATTAATTTAATTAAAAATTAAAATTCTCATATTTAGAAAATTATTTTTAAAAATGGAGTTCATTTTTGGATTCTACGCATTGAAAAATGGTTAGGGTGATTTTTTTGGAATTTTTCTAAAATACTTGAATTTTTTAATGAATAGTAAAATACATTAATTTACCATATAAATACATTATAATTTAAATTCACTATTACTAGCATCATGAGTGATGTAAGAACCCAAATCTAGAACTCACATGCACTTATTACTATTATAGGTTATGGAATCTTCACTATTTCTTATCTTGTGGAGAAATAATAAATTAATGAATATAATATTAAGAAACCCTCCTCCCCTCCACTATATAAACTACCCATCACCCCCTCTTCCTCCCACACCAATCAAGCTTCAAACCTTGCCTGAATTATACTAAAATATATCCCTAAGCTCCTCCCCCACGTTCAAGACCTTCTGGTCTCACCAAAAGGCCAAAAACAGAGGCCTTAAAGAGATTCTCAAGGAGGAGTACTCAAGAGGTGAACCTCTCTTCCTTTTTCTTTCAACTTCTTTTACATGTTCCATTATTTTGTTTTTCTCTCATCACCTCCCCTCATAAAAATGACCAAATGATATGATGATTCTAGTACCTTACATGAACTATAATTTTATCATGCTAATGTATTATTTCATCATCATCTATCTTTTCCCCTCCTCTTATACTAAAAATGAAAACACCGTCTGAGATGTGTTAATTTATCACATTCAAGGACGACGGGTTTTCAATTTCTATTACTATCTTCAAGACTGGTCATGAACCTTTTTAATGGTTTAAAAAGATCATAATATATTTATTTTACCTTATTTAATGTTCTATAATCCTTACACGCTCATAATATAAAATAATAATATAAAACAAGTTCATTATGCACAAAACCACCAAGTTAATCCAAGCGTTTATCATTAACTTTTAACTAATGATTAATCCTCAAGGTATATAATACAAAATCATTATAAGATCATTTATAATGTCACTAATAATATATATTAATAATTATATATGTTTAAACACATTTAAAATGAACTTCCATTCATGAATACAAATAAACTAATCATGAAAACCAAGGAAGAAAATGCTTCCAAAACAATAAAACTGAACCACTTAAACCCATAAAAAAGGAATTAATGAACCTAATAAAGTTATAATAAATCAATTACATGATTATGATGTTATAGAATTATTAATTAATGAATATAAATTTTATTATTCAGGTAATTAAGATCAATCGATAACACCTTCGGGCATAAGGTAAGGGATATCTTAACTCAATTTCCATTCATTGAGTTAAACATCAATGTCATTGGTTTTGTCTTTCCCAGAATATGTGTGAATGAAATATGATTGTTTTATGTTGTATATCCAATTTTATTGTGTGGGTTTATGTTTTTCACACATAATTAGGCCATTGATTTTTCTTCAATCTAATGATACGTTCTTTGTAAGTGGTTTCTTATCTCACTTTTAATTCTGTGATATTTCCATTGTTCGCCACTTATTTATTTCATGTGGTGTATTGTGTGATGCTATTTGATATATATTATCATGATTATATTTATATTAATGGTATTATGTGATTAATTTGGTGGTAATTAATTTTTTTTCATACAACTCGATTGATTACAATGTGGTAAGGGACTTTGTCTCAATTTCCATTTCATTGTCATTTACTTGGTATTGTGCATATAACTTTTCTTATGTACTGTATACACTTCCCATTTGAGATTATTTTTCATTTAAAATTTTAAATATATTATATATCCATATTCTTGTTTCATGGATATAATTATTGTATTAATCCATGTACCATTTTACATATGGTCCTTATTTGGAATGTTGTTTTAACTATGGAAATGTTGGTGAATCTGTATCCTCTACTCTATATGGATATTTAGAAGGCATATTTAAATTATATTAAATCTATTTATAAAGAATTATTTGGACTTGTAGTGATGGGAGGGGCCCGCTATGGCCCCCCTATGCATCGAAGAGTCTCATGAGACAAATCAGTTGGCGAAAAACCCTTCGAGTTTGTTTCCAAAAATCAGATGGGTTTCTACCCATAGACTTAAACTGTTTTGACAATATAGTGGTATCATGTGTCAGATACATTATTTCAAATTAATAAGAATTCTCTTTATTCATTTTCAGTTATTACTATCCATGAGGTTTTCACTATGAAAAAATCTATGGATGCAGTTTTATTATCAGTTTACTAATGGCATGTGTTTTTCATTTATTCACCATGCCATATTGACTATGTCAGTTTGATTATGATTCAATTATTGTTGATTCAGGATTCCACTATTTTTAACCCTTACTGAGCATTTTATATCACCCCTTTTATTTGTTTACCTTCAACAGGTTATGAAGAGGAGACTATTTATTGAGTTCTCATGGTTGTAGTTTATTAGCTTTTGTTATGTATTGTATTTTGTTACCTTCCCAATGTAATGTGAGTTTCAGGTATATATATAGTCTCTTAAAGAATACTAAACTGAACGTTCCATCAGGTTTTCATTCTTTTTAATCATTACAATGTAATAAGTAATGCACCGGATCCAGGATTCTGGGGTCGGGGAGTTACAATTGGTATCATAGGAAGTTTATTAGAAAACTTGGAAACTAGATTAAAAAATTTAGATTAGAGAACAAATACCTAAGGTATTATTTGAGGATAAACATACAAGAATGTCTTGGTATTTTGGTAAGGAATATATTGTGTGGATATTTCTAGAAAATACATCCTTGTCTGGATACAAACAAGTAGAGGTGGATCTGGCAGAGATGTATCTAGGAGTGAAAACTCCGACAAGGAGTTTCAGGCTTGACCTAGGGTATCCTAGTGCACAAAAATGGGCCTTGTTGCACTCTTGGTTTGAAACTCCTAGGTGATATTCTTTGGATAATTCACATTTTATTTACAATCCATTATAAAGGATTTGAATGTAAATTTTTCCTCAAAGAAATCATGCTTGTGATATTAGCTATGCATAGAATTTAAATTTATGCTAAGTAATTTTCTAGTTGAGATTATTAATTATGATTCATAACCTAATCTAGTGTATGAAAATATTTAGAAATGGTTCCTAATAGAATAAGGGGAATCAATACTCATGGAAAACATAGGGATTTCCTGCTAAGTAAGTCAACACAGTCAATGTTGGAGTGGATCATACCATGGCCATATTGGGACAACTTACTCAAGTTGTGATGAATAAAGATGTTACACTTGTGTTGGATCATTTTATGTAGTAGAGGCCCCTATATTTTAGTGGTACTACTAATCCAGTGGTATCTGAGCAATGGATCAAATCCCTTGAAAAGATATTCATGGCATTAAGATGCAATGAAAATGAAAAGGTAGTGTTGGAAGTATATTATATCAAGGGTGACATTGATCAATGGTCGTATTTGATCTAGAATACCACAGAGGAAGAAGAAATATAAGATATGGAATGGAGGAATTTTAAGGAAATATTATTTGACAAATATTTTCCTTGTGAGAAACGAACCGAAATGAAGAGGAAATTCCTTGACTTAAAGCAAAGGGAATAAGACAGTGTTGCAAAGTATGAGGCTACCTTCACAAGACTATCTAGGTATGCCATAAATTATATACGTGACTCAGAAGACAAGATTGATCATTTATTTAAAGGTCTTAAGCCAAGTCTTTGAAGTGAACTATCTTCTTAATCATTTTCATCATACGATGAAATTGTATTAAGTGCCATCAAAACAGAGAAGGAATTTTCTAGATCAAATTTGTTCAAGGGAAATCGAGGTAATAAGAGGCATTATAATAACCATAGAAAAGCTGAAGTTCCAATGAAGAATAAGGGAATGAAGCAGTTTTCATTGTGTGAGAACTGTGGAAATAATCATCTCGGGAAATGCTTGAAAGGCATGGGAGTTTGATATAATTGTGGATAAAAGGGTCATCGATCTAATGAATGAAAAGGGAAGAGACAAGTCAACGATGTTCAATGCTATAATTTTAGAGATATGGGACACTATGAAAATGATTTTCTTAAGCACTAAGAAAACTTTACTCAGAAAAGGACATGAGAGAAAGGGAAATCTTATCCAATTACAACCGTGGTGGTTGAAGTTCCTATTGATGTTGTGGAAGGTACTATAGTTGTTTTGTAAAGCTTATCCAATGATTTATTTGATTCTGTATCATCACATTCATTTCTATCTTCTCATTTTCCCAAGAAAATTAGACATGTCCAATTTGATTTAATAAAGGAGTTGTTAGTAAAACCTCCTAGGGGAAGAATCATTGTAATAAAGATGTGTCGATTAGTCCCCATCATGACACATAAACGTGCTTTATTTTCCAACATTATCATCATACCAAAGGTTGACTTTGATATAATTCTTGGTATGAATTGGTTGTCAAATTATGATGCAAAAATATATTGTAAGAAGAACGAAGTTACAATTCTTGAAAATGGTGTAGAATCCCTTACCTTTATATTAGAAACCTCGCCATATGATTATTATCTAGATCCACCCCCAATAGCTATTCTGAATGAAATTCTTGGAGAGAAAGAGAACTTAATATCTATGGGTGAGGAAAGAAATATTCAAATTGGATATGTACATATAGTGCAAGAATACATTGATGTATTTCCAGAGGATTTACCTAGACATCCTCTAGAGCGGGAAGTTGAGTTCTCTATTGATTTAATTCCTGGTTCAAGACCTATATCAAAGACTCTCTATAGAATGGCAACCTTGGAATTAGTGGAGATAAAGAAATAACTAGAGGAATTGAGTGACCAAAGATTTTTTTTAACCTAGTGTTTCTCCATGGGGAACCCCTATCCTCTTTGTCAAGAAGAAAGATGGATCCATGAGGATATGAATTTATTACAGGGAAATCAATGCTATTACAATAAAGAATAAGTATCCTCTAACGAAAATTGATGATTTATTTTATCAACTTAATGGAGAACAATATTTTTGGAAGATTGGCCTTCGATCTGGATATCATCAGCTGTGTGTGAGGAAGGAAGATATTCCAAAGACAGCATTTTGAACCAGGTATGAGCATTATGAGTTTACAGTAATGACTTTTGGAATGAAAAATGCACCGTCTATTTTCATGGATATAATAAATAGAGTTTTTAATTAATATCTTGATGAATTTGTTGTTGTATTTATCAATGATATCCTGGTATACTCCAAAATCTATAAAGACCATGATAATCACTTGCAGATTATTTTGAAAACTCTTAAAAGAAGTGAATTATATGGGAAGTTTAGAAAGTGTGAATTTTGGATTCAATTAGTTTCTTTTCTTGTCCATATTGTCTCTAAGGATGGAATCTTAGTTGATCCCATGAAGATAAAGGAAATCCAATAATTTCCCACGCTAATGAACATAACTAAAGTATATAGTTTTATTAGCTTAGTAGGTTAGTATTGGAATTTCATTTAGAATTTCTCTTGACTGGCTAACCCACTAACCAAGATAACATGTAAAGGGGTTAAGTTTGTATGGATGAAAGAATGTATAGAATGATTTGAATAATTGAAAAGAATATTGGTCAATGCTCTAATTTTGACTCTTCCATCTGAAAATGATAGATTTGTGATATACATTTATGCATCAAAGAATAGGTTGGGTTGTGTCCTTATGAAAAATGATAAAGTTATTACTTATGCATCAATTTATTTGAATAATTATGAGAAAAAATATCCTACTCATGATCTTGAGTTAGCAGCCATAATCTTTGCTCTGAAAATATAGAGGCATTATCTCTACAATGAAATATGTGAGATATATATAGATCAGAAGAGTTTAAAATGAATTTTTACATAGAAAGAACTCAACATGAGGCAAAGGAGATGGATTTAGTTACTCAAATACTATGATTGTTCAATACACTACCACCCAGGAAAGGAAAATAAGGTGGTGGATGCATTAAGCAGGAAAGATCATGGACTTCTGACCCAAATGAGGATTGAGAGAGATACTATATTAATACAACTACTAAAGATAGATATGAGAATTTTTAAGGAAGGGGAAACATATTTCCTTGTTCAAATGATTGTTAAACCATCTTTACTAGATAAGATAAAAAGCTCTCAATCTGATGATGAGAATCTACAAAAGAAAATTAAAGTTGTTGAGGATGGAAAATTGGAAAACATCGTGTATGAGGATGGAGTTCTGATATTTGGGAAGAGGTTATGTGTTCCATTAGTACATGAGCTAAAAAGGGAACTATTAGAATATTTTCATAGCTAAAATTTCTATATACACCTTGGTAGAAAAAATATGTATAGAGATTTGAAAGAACATTTTTGGTGGGATGATATAAAGCGAGAAATTACTGACTACGTGTCAAGGTGTCTAGTTTTTCAACAAGTGAAGGCTGAGAGACAACATCCTAGAGGTTTCATGCAACCTATACCTATTCCTATGTGGAAGTGGGATGACATTATTATAGAATTTTTCACAGGACTACTGAGGACACCTAGAAGGAATGATGCAATATGGGTAATTGTTGATCGTCTCACAAAATCAGCACATTTCCTTGCTATAAGAGAGGATTTACCACTTGAGCGCCTAGAAAGACTTTATATTAATGAAGTTGTAAGACTTAATGGTGAAACTCTATTTATTATTTATGATTGAGATCCTCGGTTTACAACAAAATTCTGGAAAAGTCTTCAGAAGGCTTTGGATACTGAGCTTCATATGAGTACTGCTTATCACCTCCAAACCGACGGATACTCTGAAATAACTATTCAAACACTGGAAGACATGTTGATATCATTCTCTCTTGACTTTCAAGGTATGTGGGATTAATACTTGACTTTGGTGGAATTTTCCTACAATAATAGTTTCCATTCTAGCATTCAAATGGAACCATATGAAGCATTATATGGTAAGAGGTGTTGAACTACAACTTGTTGGGATGAGTTTGGCGAGAGGAAACTTACAGGCCCAGAACTTATCGAAGAGACAACTACAAAGGTAAAGAAAATTCAGGCTCATATTAAATAAATCCAAAGTAAGAAAAAGAGTTATGTTGACAACCAGAGAAAGGATTTGGAATTTCAAGTAGGAGATCATGTCTTTATAAAAGTATCCCTATGGAAGGGTGTCTTAAGTTTTGGTAAGAAAGGGAAACTGAGCCCCAGGTACATCAGACTATTTGAAATTATGGAAAGGATCAGATCTATAGATTACCATTTATAAATGGCACCAAGTCTCTCCAAAGTTCATAATGTGTTCCATGTGTCATTGTTAAAGAAATACAAGCCAAACCCAACACATGTACTCACCTATGAAGAAATAGAACTAGAACCTATTTTTTTATACTGTGAAGAGCCTATTGAGATTCTTGACACAAGGGAGAAGGTATTGAGAAATCAGACAACTTGACTAGTAAAGGTTCTTTGGAGAAACCATAAAATAGAGGAAGCAACATGGGAACCTGAGGATGTTATGAAGAAGAACCACGCACATCTTTTTAGGGAGCATTATAAATGAAAAATTTCAAGGATGAAATTTTTTAAGGAGGGAATAATATAACACCCCAAATATTTTATGGTATGTTTCTCTTAAATACATTCTATTCATTGGATAGCCTATATTTCATAAATCACAATGTTCTTTTGAAACAAAACTTGGTTATTTAGTATATAGTCATAACCTAGACATTAAACTTAAATTTTCCACTTTTGTGTTTTGAATTTCAAAAAACAGACATACACGGTTACGATCAGGGTGATATTTGGAGTCTAATAGAATCAACTTAATTTTCAGGGAATAGTAACATACCATTATGAATAGTAACCTACCCTTATTAATATTAACTTAACCTTATGAATAGTAATATGACCCTTATGAATGATAACCTTACCCATGAAAGTATAAATAAATTTAGGCACCTTAAAAATGAAGATTAATATTTTAAGTGTTGGAATTTTTAGATTAAATAATGACTTTAATTAAAAATTAAAATTCTCTTATTTAGAAAATTATTTTTGAAAATGGAGTTCATTTTTGGATTCTACGCATCGAAAAATGGTTAGGGTGAATTTTTGGAATTTTTCTAAAATACTTGAATTTTTTAATGAATAGTAAAATACATTAATTTACCGTATAAATACATTATAATTTAAATTCACTATTACTAGCATCATGAGTGATATAAGAACCCAAATCTAGAACTCACATGAACTTATTACTATTCTAGGTCATGAAATCCTCACTATTTCTTGTCTTGTAGAGAAATAATAAATTAATGAGTATAATATTAAGAAAACCCTCCTCCCCTCCACTATATAAAATACCCCTCACCCCCTCTTCCTCCCACACCACTCAAGCTTCGATCCTTGCCTAAATTATGCTCAAATATATACCTAATCCCCTCCCCCACTTCCAATACCTTCTGGTCTCACCAAAAGTCCAAAAACAAAGGCCTTAAAGAGATTCTCAAGGAGGAGTACACAAGAGGTGAACCTCTCTTCATTTTTCTTTCAACTTCTTTTACAAGTTCCATTATTTTGTTGTTCTCTCCTCACCTCCCCTCATAAAAATTATATGATAATTCTAGTACATTATATGAACTGTAATTTTATCATTCTAATGGATTATTTCATCATCATCTATCTTTTCCCCTCCTCTTATACTAAAAATGAAAACACAGTCTGAGATGTGTTAATTTGTCACATTCAAGGACGACAGGTTTTCAATTTCTATTAATGTCTTAAATACTGATCATGAAATATTTTTAATGGTTGAACTAGATCATAATATATTTATTTTACCTTATTCAATGTTTTTTAATCCTTACACACTCATAATATAAAATAATAATACAAAACAAATGCATTATGCACAAAACCGCCAAGTTAATCCAAGCGTTTATCATTAACTTTTAGCTAATGAGTCATCCTCAAGGTATATAACCCAAAATAATTATAAGATCATTTATAATGTCACTAATAATATATATTAAAAAATTTGGGATGTTTAACCACATTTCAAATGAACATCCATTCATGAATACAAGTAAACCGATCATGAAAACCAAGGAAGAAAATGTTTCCAAAACAATAAAATTGAACCTATTAAACCCATCAAAAAGGGCATGAATGAACCTAATATGGTTATAATAAATCAATTAAATGTTTATTAGGTTATTTATTAAATAATTAATGAATCTAAATTTGATTATTCAGGTCATTAAGATCAATTGAGAACACCTTCAGGCATAAGGTAAGGGATATCTTAACTTAATTTCCATTCATTGAGTTAAATATCAATTTCATTGGTTTTGTATTTCCCTGAATATTTTTAAATGACCTATGATAGTTTTATGTTATATATAAACTTTTATTGTTTTTTTATGTTTTTCACACATAATTATTCCATTGGTTTTTCTTCAATTTAATGATACTTTCTTTGTAAGGGGTTTCTTATCTCACTTTTAATTCTGTGAGATTTACATTGTTCGCCAATTATTTTTTGCATGTGGTGTATTGTGTAATGACATTATATATATATTATCATGATTCTATTTATATTAATGTTATTCTATGATTAAATTTGTTGTTATTAATTTTTGTTCATATGACTCAATTGATTACAACGTGGTAAGGGGCTTTGTCTCAATTTCAATTTCATTGTCATTTACCTTGTATTGTACACCTAATTTTTTTATATGGTATATCCACTACCCATTTGAGATTTTTTCATTAGAAATTTTAAATATATTATATATCCATATTATGGTTTCATTTATATGTTTATTTTTTTAATATATATACCATTTTACATACTGTGTTTATTTCCACCGGTTTGTCCCTACGGGTCTCAAGGGCCTTCGGGTCATCAAAGGCCTTCGATCCATAGAGCCTTAGGGCCGTGTAGATCATTGAGTAATCCAGTTCACACAGAACATTCCCCAGAAGAGGATCAGAGCAACAAGAGTAGCAGCCACCAGAAGCAGAGCTAACCGGATTGGAAGAATGAGAGGGTATGGAAGCCGCCATCAGGACCAGGCACCATGCAGCTTTGTTTGGGGAAATGCTATCCAATCAGCAATGCAATGTGGGGAGCTAGGTGATCAATGAAGCAGAAGCTAGGGAGCCTCAGTTCAAGTGGGTTGGGCCGACGGGTCATTTATTGTTCATGGTATGCCTCCGAGCCTTCGGGTCATGTATTGCGGGTCAGTCAGGACTTGTGCCTTGGGCCTACGGGTCATGTATGGGTTCCCCTTCAACCCTTAAAAGGGGGATTATCCATAATAAAATAAAATAAAATAAGGCCTTTGTGCCATTCGGGCATACGGTGCTTATTTGGAATGTTGTTTTTACTATGGAAATATTGGTGAATTTGTATCCTCTACTCTATATGGATATTGAGAAGGAATATTGTACTTGTATTAAATATATGTATAAAGAATTATTCGTACTTTTAGTTACATGTGGGGCCCGCTATATCCCCTTGATGCATCGATAGGTCTCATGAGACAAATCAGTTGGCGATAAACCCTTCGAGTTTGTTTCCAAAAATCAAACGGGTTTCTACCCACAGACTTAAACCGTTTCAATGGTATAGTGGTATCATGTTTCAGATACATAGAATCTAATTAATAAGAATTATCTTTATTCATTTTTATTTATTACTATCCTTGAGGTTTTCACTATGACAAAATCTATGGATGCAGTTTTATTATCAATTTACTAATGGTGTGTGTTTTTCATTTATTCACCATACCATGTTCACTATGCGAGTTTTATTTTGATTCAGTTAATTGTTGATTCATGATTCCACTATTTTAACCCTTATTGAGAATTTGAGCTCACCAATTTCATTTTTTACCTTCAATAGGTTATGAAGATGATACCATTATTGATTTTTCGTGGTTACAGTTTATTAGTTTTTGTTATGTATTGTATTTTGTTACCTTCCCAATGTAATGTGTGTTTCATTTATGTATCTAGTATCTTCAAGAATATTAAACTGAAAGTTACTTTGGGTTTTAATTACTTTTAATCATGACAATGTAATAAGTAATTCACTGGCTCTGGGCTTCTGGGGTCAGGGTGTTACATAAATTAAAGGAATAAAAATTTAAAAGAAATGCCCAGTGAAACTAGCGTACGCACAATGGAAACAGTTTATAAAAAGGTGAGACATTAGGGGGAGATTCATAGACCACCTACCTTATGACCATAGTATATTCCTCTTCCAATATCGACACTTGGTTTTTCTAGGATCATAATAAAATGGAAGAATAGACGAACGCCCTAAGAATAGGGTATAATAGATCACGCCAAAATAACACCAATGGCGACAAGATAAACAAGATAAAGAAGGAATCGGATCAAATCGCTTACCGAGAGGGATCCAATGAGATGAACAGTGGATTTATTGGACGTCAGATTAAGAATATCCTTCAAATCCTTGTCTAGGTGTGGGAGAGATCTCAAAAGGAGGAGGAGATGGTTCTATCCACTAAAAATAAAGAAAATAGGGAGGGGCGTGTTATAGAGCGAGAGGAGAAATAGTATTTTCACCAAATATTTATAGATTCACATGGTTTGGCCACATGGTTGCCCAAAATGTGCGCCAACCATATGCCTAGTACATCCTCAAGTCACCCCTCACATAGGCTAGGCAGGCGGTTTGATTAATCGTGTACAGCCCATGAAAAACCCAAATGTCTCATGCCTGAGATGAGATGCATGGCCATGTGGACTTGGTCACATGGTTAAGACAAACCTTGTGGCACTCTAATGAGTAATAAAACACCCCCACATAGTTTAATCAAACTGTGTAGCTTGTTCTATATGGTTTCTACTAACTATGTGGCCTAGTTGTTTTCTACAAAATTCAGGGCTTCGAACAAGCTTTGAACACCCTCGCAACTTCTATGACCAAATTAAGTGTTCATATTAGGTCCATGAAAAAGAATTAAAATTTAATTAAAAGGTTCTATACCTTGAGAAAAATATATGATCTTATAAATTTTTAGAAAATAAGTACTCGGTTTTCAGTAAGATTATTTTATGGTTCAAAAATACGTTTTCTTCAAAAAATGATTTCCATTAATTTTTGTGAGATAATATTATAAATAATTTATAGAACTTATATAAATTGTATATTATAAAATAATTTCATTTTTTAAATCGTTATATCAAAATTTTCTTATGGTGTAATTTTAGGATTTTTTTAAAAATATTGATTTTCTAGTGAATAGTGAAAAATACTAATTTTTATTATAGTTTTTTTGTTTCAAAAATTTTAAAAAATAAATTATATTTTAAATTTATTTAAAAATAAAATAAGTTATATTATATTATATTATTAATAATACAATTAATTTCATTGTAATCAATTTTATGGTTGAATTTGGTATCAAAACATTTTTATACATAAAAAAGCATTTTTCTGAAAAGCTATTTTTCATTGTGTTTTTTGTTTTAATTTTAAAGTAAATTCTACCACTTATAGATATTTGATTTGATAAAATATATTCCATATTTTTAATCAGTAGTATCAAATTTTTTAAATAATTTTCTTTTATTTTTTTTCAATATGTATAGTAACCATGGTAAAATTTATCATCTCATTAAAAGGTAAATTAAATAAATCTATGTTAAAACTAAATGATAAGGCCATAATATTTAATATTAATTATTATTTGATGAATTATATTTTACCCTTGTCACCGTAGTCTCTAAATTGATATGTTTAATGGACACTTTTCCATGAAAATAACCAATATGATATTTAAATCAAAGAAAGTTACAAAATATCACTCTCTTAGTTTTAAATATCTCTTATGTGTCTACATAGGGAAAAAAGTTATGAATGAATATCAATGTGTATTTTTATTATAATAAACTTATTTTCATGTTGTAAATTTATTTATAACTTTTAGGTATTAAATAATTACCCTAAATTCTTACACAACGCTGATGCAGTTTTTATTCAATTAATAAAAGAATATAATAAATGATATTAAAAATATTAAAAGTGATTTAATTTGAATGATTTAATGTGTATCAAAAAAATATATATGACATTTTATGGTTTTTTTAAATGTATCATATTTTCATTTACAATTTTTCTTGATGTATTTAAAGTCAAATTAAATAAATAGTGTAAAAATGACATTAATGATATTTTATAATAAATAATAATTTATTAAATGATTTAAAATTTATTAAAAACTTAGTTTTTTCCAAAGGAATGGTATATGGTTTTAAACATCAACCATGGTCCATTTATGGGTCATTTTTTATTTTATAGTATCATTATTAAGCCTTATTGGGTAAAAAACTTTAATATTACTGTTATTGTCAAAAGGGTTAACAATGGGTTAAAACTAAAATATAAGGGTGAAAAAATACCCAAAACTTGTGAAAATTTTATTTTATGAGATTATATAAACTTAATCTTATCTTAAATTCTAATTATATCAATTTGGTTCCATTTGGATATGAAAGATAATTTATATTAATTTAATACTTTAGAAAATTCCAAAACTCTCCTTTACCTTGATTATAAAAGGGCGCCTCCTCCATCACTTTGTTACACAACATTGAGCCTTATAGATTGACCAAAAACTTCAAAAATTCATTATAAAATTCCTTATACACATTATTGAGGTAATTGTAATCCCAAAATACAAACCCTAGGACCCTTAAGAAAAGATCTAAAGGAATTCTTTCAAATGAGAGGTAATCGCATTAACTGATCACTTTCTTTATTTACTTATTCTTTACCTCGTATAAATATATGATATTTATCATGAAATAATAACTTAAATATCATAAATATACTAAAATGTTATTATGAAATCACCAGTATCCATCCTCTTTCATCAAATGGAAAGTAAAGGTATCACTCGTGCGTATATATGGTTTACCATCTCCACATAGCGATACGATTCATTTTCCACCACCATATTTAATGGATGGTTATGATGATGGGTTTAATATTTATATATAATAATTATGAAACAATTATACCCCTGAAATTATAATATCACATCTACCTTTTACATTCCAATCTGTTGGAATACAATAAAATTGCTTTTGCGTACGTATGGACTACCACCTCCACAAACCGATGTGATTTGTTTTTTATTTTTATTTTACTTAGATGGAAATAAGGATGGATTTGATGAATATATATTATTTATATGATATAATAATGATTCTATAAATGGTAATTATTATTTACCTTTATTTTATTTGATCCATTTAAAATTGAAAACTTCTTTCATGCAAATGTATAGTCTACCGTCTCCATGAATAGTGTAATTCATTTTTCTATTTATGAATTTGATGGGTGACCCTAAATATGTATATAATTAATATAAATAATAATTATATCATGATTAATATTCTATATATAATATAACCATGATCATTGTACAAGTATTGAAACTATCAAACCAAAACATACATGAAAAATGAAGTGTTATCACCGATAACAGTGATTTTAATAGAGAATTATCAATAAATGGACGATAAAAGGTCATAAGTAAATCATATATGATATTAAATATATGAATATGGTTTTGGAATAGATTTATAATAAATATATATTTATTTAATAGGAGGTTCGAATGCATATTAAGGAAGTCAGACCTAAGGTAAGGGTTTCTCGTCTCATTTTTACTTCTGTGCGACATATTCCATATCCACCACTTGTTTCTTTTGTGTGATGTATATATTTACCCTTAGATATTTTATATCATAAATCTATTTATCTTCATGATATTTAAAAGTTTCATTTGATGTTATTTCTTCCATGGGTATTACAATTCAAAAGTTACCAAAGTGATAAGGGTTTATTTCACAATCTCATCATTATTCTGGATTGTTTATGTTTAAGTATCACTTGGGGAATTGTTTAATATTCCTATATTAATAACAATATATATTATTATTGTTTAATTATTCCTAAAATATTCAATTAATACTAAAATTTACCTATCATTAGTACTTAAAATTATTGAGAAATTGTTTTTAATAAAATCTTACTTTATTTCTCTCATCAATCGAATAGCCTTTCTCTTCCACTTGCCTTTCCTAAGGTTCTTATAAAATCCACCAAAAAATGAACTCATAAGTCTAAGAGTTGTTTCTCACAATATTCCATGCAATTTTATCTTGAAGAGCTTCATTGAAATGCTTGAGGTTTTTAATACCGAGCCCCCCATTATCAATGGAAGTGTAACATTTTTTCCAGGAAATAGTGACAAGTTTTTCTTTCAAGAGTGATTATGCTCCAAAAAAAATTATTTATTCTTATTTTGGTATTTTTAAGTAAATAAGCAGGACATTTTTATATAATCATAGATTATAACATTTTAGAAACAATGGTGTGTTTGACAAGACAAATTCAACCTTCCATCGATAGATTTTTTCCTTTCCAGGAGGATCGATGGTTACTAATCTGATCGAAGATGTTTAGGAAGTAATAGTTTTTGAGATTTCCCCATAATATGGGTACCCCAAGATAGGTAAAAGGTAAGAATACTTCTTTATCCCTAGTTCATTTATCGCGTTAATTTTTCTGGTGGATGGAAAACATTTACTAAAGAAGATGTAATACTTGTTCCAATTTATGGATTGGACAGAGACATCCTCGTAGTGTGAGAGGAAATCCTTGAGTTTTTTAATATTTTTTATATCTCCCTGAAGGAATAAAATTATATCATCATCATAAAAAATATGAGAGGGAACGGTTAAAGTTCTAGAGGCAAAGATGAGCTTTATTGTACCCTGATTAATCGAATCAGTGATGAGTCTACTGAGGTAGTTTTCTGCAATAACAAAAAGGATGGTAAAGAGGGGGTCACCTTGTCGAACACCCTTTGTACAAGTGAAATATCCCTTTGGAGAACCATTTATTAGAACAGAAATGTGAGCAGAGTTGAAAAGAGTTTTTATTTTTCTGACAAGATTATCATTAAATCCAAAACTATAAAGAATTTTGAAGATGAAATTCCAATTAATGGTATCAAAAGATTTCCTAATATCCAAATTGATGGAAAATATTCCCCCTCTTTGATTCTTTTTTAACAGGTTAGTACTTCCAGAGGAAATTCATATACAATATTGGATATTCCCCACTTAAGAAAACCAAATTGGTTCCAAGATATAATTTTGTTGGCAATAGGGGTCATTCTCATAGCTAATAGCTTGGAAATAATTTTATACACAGTGTTAATAAGGGAAATCGGCCTAAAAAGATGTATTTCCAAAGCATTGTCCACTTTAAGAATTGGGGTAAGAAATTTATCATTAATACCATAATGGAGGAATCTATTAGTGAAAAAGTGTCTAACAAGATGACAAACATCATTGCAAACAATGTCCTAATGATGTTGAAAAAAAGCATGAGGGAAGCCATCAGGTCCAGGGGAACTATCAGGCTTTAAACTAAAAATCACCTCTTTAATTTCATGGTCAATTGGAATATTATTCAAGATGTCATTATCATTATCCCCCACTAGTCGATGAATGATTTCAGACTTGATATCCTTATTCCGAGAAGAACCATTAAAAATGTTACAGAAGTAGGTAGTGACATGATTGGCCAAAGTCTCTTCATTATCAATGATATTATCCCAATCTTTAAGTAAAGAAAGAGTTCTACTAGATTTTCTATCCCTTTATAGATCATTAAATAATTTAGTGTTTCTATCGCCATCTTTAAGCCAGTTTATTTTAAGAGTTTTCTTCCTAAGGTTGTCTTTCAAGGCCAGAAGAGAGTTAAGTTTATTGCTAATCTCTATTTCTTGAGTTGGATCCATAGAAAATAATTATGTGTTCAGTCAATTTGAATTTGGTTAAGGTCATGTTCTAGGGAGTTAATTTCGTTATCAGTTTGTTGATCTTTTTCTTTGCACCGGAGCTTTAATTTTTGTTTCATGAGTTTTAGCTTCGTAATGCAAGCAAAGGAATCATTTGAGTTAATTGAATTCCAGGTATCATTGACAATTTTATTACAATACAAAGCAGTGTTCCAGGAATTATTGAACCTAAAAGTAAGAATAGGCTTATTATCTCTAGTTTTGAGGCTCACCAAAATTGGATGATGATCATAATTTAGCAGGTAAGGTAATACTAGAGATGGTATTCCATTTATCAAGGGAATAGAAATTTGTGAAGGCTCTATCTAGATTACTTGATAATACTATGTTATGATGTTTTCTATACCAAGTGTATTTTTCACCAACAAGACTAATCTCCACTAGATTTTAATCATCAATACAAAACATAAACTTTTTAGTGGAGATATTTGATTGTAAGTGTCCTAGATTTTCACTAGGTCCAATAATAGCATTAAAGTCCCCAAAAATGACCCAAGGTGCTTGAATGTTGTTGTTGAGGGAGGATATATTATTCCAAAGAGTTATTCTATCCTAATATCTATTGCATGCATACACAAAAGTACAGAAGAAAGTGTCATCATGCAGTTTCACTTCACATGTCAATGATTGAGAGTCTATATTATAAATATGTGAGTTACTTGTAGAGATATGAGTAAATACCCATAATAAATCACAATTACTATTATTAGAGGTGGTGCCTATGAAGTTATAACTATATTTATCCATACTATTAAAACTATAAGAAAATGTGATTTTAGGCTCAGATATAGAAAAAATCATAGGTTTATGCGTAAATAAAAAGTTTTTTAAAGTTTTAGTGGTGTTAGGGTTGGAAATTACCTAACAATTACAGTAAAAAATATCCATTTATACCTATGCTTGGGGTTGGGCCCCTTATTTTTTTTACCTCCGAATTTTTTTCCCCATTTAGATTTTTTTAATTGTTTAGTAGAGTCCTTGTTTGGCATTTTAATTTTTTCTTTCAATCTCATGGAAGAGTTAGGAGAGATATTATTATTTTTTATACCTACCAAGTCCTCTTACTGATGAACCTGCTTGTTGGACTCATTGTGCATTAACTCTATCTGCCCTTTGTCACAAGTAATGGAGTTGTGAATTGTAGTTACCTTCCCAGTTATAGACAGGGGGTTCCTATGCATATCTAGCATACTGCCTTTAGAAGACTGCACTGGTTTGCTATCTGTCCTAGAAGCCTGCAGAATCTGTGTAGCAGGAGATGTAATTGTCTTGTGAGTAGGGTTGCATGACTCCTCTATTGCAGAGTTGATTGGATATCCCTACCCAACTGTGCAGTGGGATGTACTGCTCTCAGTAGGTGCCTGAATCCTCTCATTAGGTTCCATTACTTTATATGAAGTATCTTCTACAAGTTATCCTGATTATTTTTAAAGAATTTTTTTTCCTAATATTCAGGAAATGTATAGTTTTTAAAAGTGATTTTCCAAAGGAAAATGGTATTTTCCCCAGGAATGTTTTTAATGAAATTTTTATGGTATTTTTATTTATCAATGAGAAAAACCATTTATTTACTTATGATCCAATGGGGATATGTTTTGATGATACCATCCTTATTATTTATCTAAATGGTTTATGATCACTTTGACCGGGGATGTACAATTTTGATACCATTCACCATATTAATTTGGATGGTTAATGATTATATTCATTCATTGGGGGAAGTATTAACCTTTTGTATGCTAGTTTTTTAATATAAATGTTTACATTTATTATGTTTCACCAATTTCATATGAGGAATTCATTAGACTTATTAAGTGATGGGCGGGTCCCACTATATCCCCTCGATGCATCGGTGGATCTCATGAATCAAAATAGATTGGGTTTTGGCTGAGGCCTTACCCATTTATGTAGATGTCTTAGCATAAGGCCTTGATGGTATTTTCAGATTTCTTGGAACAACGCCTCGACGATAATTTTTAGATGTCCAGAATTATACATTCCATCATTATGAAATCAGTTATTGATGTCCATATGATTATTTAACATGTTATGATATCCATGGATAATTTTAAATCTCGTTTGATTATTTATATGGAATTATTTTATTATCATTTATTCCTACCATATTATTATTCATGATCAAGTTATTGATTAAATAGAATGTATTTTAAGATAATTACCTTGCCATGTTGATTATACCTTATTTATTCATGATAGCTTCTGATTTATGTATACCCTTAATGAGAATCTGAGTTCAACCTTTTATTTGTTTTCTTTTCCCTAGGATATGAATAAGGGTAATATAAATAATATCAAGGATGGGAGAATTATTTTATGCTATGAATTTTATATTTCCAATGTAATATGGGAATCATATTTGTATCTAGTTCTTCAAGACTACTGAACTATTCAGTCCTTTGGGATTTGATTACTTGTATGTAGTGCCAATGTAATAATGTAAGCACTGTCTTTGGGTTACTAGAGTTGGGTCTTTACAATTGGAATGAACGTATATACAACACCTCAAACGGGGACATCCTGATCAAGTCCTGATAACTATTGTTATAATAAAACTCATCCAATGATAGGTGAATTTCTCATGAACCCCCAAAACCAAGAACACATGATCATAACATATCCTCGAGGGTCTGGATGGTCCACTTAGACTGACCATCTACCAGTGAGTGATACATTGTTCTCAACTTCATCTTGGTTTCCAATGATTTTTGGAGTACCTTCAAGGATCAAAAAGTAAAACGAGCATCTTGTTCTGACCTATTACATATGTAATCTTTCCCACTCAAAGTATGAGGTATACCAATAAAAAGATCCTTATAATTATCATCCTAATTCCACGCCAGAATAAGAAGTGGATGTAACAACTCAGCTGGTCTCTAATTCTCATCTTTGATCCTTTGTCAGGTAAATCATCTAGAAACAAATTCTGCCACTGTGAATATCATCCAGGGACACCAATACTGGCCTCTCAAGGTATAAATCCTCTTAGTTTTTGTGGTGGTTTTTGGAGATTCTTCAGATGGGGATCAGAGTAGGAATCCTTAATTGGTTCATGTCATTTGGATTGAGATGATTGAGAGGGTATGGCTATAACATCGTTTCCATGCCCGTGCTCTTATGCACGGGACAGCTAGCCAAATGACATGCTTTGGTGAAGGATTATCATCACGGTGAAATTTCAGGGGAGGGGCAGCTCTGGTTTTCAGGTTTTCCTCTTTTATGGTTGTTTTTTGGTTGTAATGTTGGAACATGTGGTTTCTCACTTTCCCTTAAAAGTGTTTTGATAATAAAAAATTAGTTTTCATTCAGTCTTAGTTTCCCTAAGGTGAACATCCCAAGTATAATTATGCACCTCATGCATCTCATCCAACCTTAGTATAACGACCCATAATTTATATACATTGTTAATACTTCAAAATTGAAGCACACTTATTACAACATATAACAAAACCATGAAAGGACCGTATAGGTATAGTGTCTTTAGAAACTGGGAAACATAAACAATTGGTTCATAAAACATCTACATTGTCTCCCATTTATTTCATCATATCTAGAGTCCCTTTTGGCATATCCTACTTAATAACCTTCTTCCTGACCTGGGGAAATAAAACATACAAAAGGGTGAGCTCAAATGCTCAGTAAGGGTATAAAAAATAAATATCAATCACATCATATTCATAAGAACATAACATTTTGTAAATCTTAACCTACAAAAGAGATCATAATTTCATAACATGGGATAAATCATAGTAGTGAAATGTAATCCCAATAATCATAACTTAAAACATGAAACTTTGTGTCATACACACATAATCATAGAGAATCATTTCTTAGTAGTCAAGACTCATAGCCAAGACTATCTTAGCAGACAAAGTCCATTTCTGAACCAAGTTCACTCCTCGTTTCAGTCCTGTTTCACTGAACAGGTTTAACCTTCCATTCCAGCCATGTCTATCTCATGATATATAAATCTTTACCCAATGCATTGGAGGGAGATATAGGTCCCACCCATCTCATAATGAAACCATTCTTATGTGTGCCACAAAAATCATAAATCATACATCATTGCATAACCCATGTAATAAAAATGGGATTCTTAAACATCGTGACATCATAAAACAATTCATATAAGATAAAGGAATTCATAAAAATAATTCCATCACAACATAATCAAATCAATGTAATAATAGGGATAGAAATAGAACCCTATATTATCTTAGATGGAAAATAATTTTGATAAAACACTTGAACTCCATTCTTGAGGAAAATATCCTTTCTACTTCAAAAACATTTTTCCTTTCTTAACATGTCATACAAGTTTAAACTAAAAGAATTTGATTAAAAATAAACTTGAAAACTTGTAAAGGAAGCTTCTTGGAAATAATGTTTTAAAAATCCATTCATGTCGTATAAGTTAAAAAAACATTCTTCTCATACTTTTTTCGGAAATGTCAAAAAGTACCTCGTACAAAAAATAACAAAAGATTCCTTTCATATCTTTTTCTAAAAACTCACCTAAGGGTAAAATTGGATATAACAAATTGTATAAGGATATAAATATTACATATTGAGGAAACATGGATGTGTATGATAAATATTCCCCAGTAAATTCTGAAGTATAAACAATCTCGG
Organism: Viscum album; assembly: GCA_963277665.1. NCBI lineage: Eukaryota > Viridiplantae > Streptophyta > Magnoliopsida > Santalales > Viscaceae > Viscum > Viscum album. The sequence continues at coordinate 371,604,817 of OY728163.1, read as the reverse complement.
ATGAAAATTGAGATTGCGAGGTTGTCCCTTACCTTAGGTCCAATTTGCTTCGTAAGTGTCTGAACCTCCTATATAATGATTTAAATAATGTCATTGACTTATTCCAGAATCATAATCATTGTTATGATATCATATATGGCCATATTCTTATCTTGTTATTAGTAATATTTCATTGTTACTTGTTATTCGGGTGTTTATTACTTTTTGTCCTTATGCGTGTTTTGTCGAATAAATTCTTATTATTCTCTTTAGGTTATAGATACCTCATTTAAATAATGGTATTAGTTTAATATATATCATATTAATTCATTCAATTCATTTATATAATCATTATGCAATGAAGATCATGTAGAACGAGTCGCATCACATCGTGGAGACGGTATTCCGTACGTACGCATGAGCAATGATATTGTTCCCATGATAGTGGAATTGTATTGGAGTGTATGTATATTATTTCATAATCAATATCACTTTACAATAATCATATATATTTTACACCATTATACCCATCCAATTAAGGTGGTGGTGGAAAATAGATTACACCACGGAGTTGAGACGGTATTCCGTACGTACGCACGTGCGGTGATTTCGTTTTTCGTAGGATGGATAGATGGTGAAATAGGGTTGTTTCATACTTATAATAACATACCATTATATGAGTGATACTGATGTTATTACTTCATAATGAAACAACTGAAGAAGAATAAGTGGAAGAAGAAATAAAGTTGAAAAAATTGGTAACGCACATTACCTCTTCTTTGAAGCGCCTCTTTGAGACCTCCTCTTAGGGCACTAAAATTGGTCTTTGAAGAAGACCAGGACCTCTAGGATGTTTCTATGGAAGTGTAGAAGAAAATTTGGTAGGGTTTTTCCGATCTTGAAGGCTCAAATTGGTGTGAGGAAGAGAGGGAGGAGGTTCCCTTTTATAAGGGAGGAGAGGGGCACCTTTGGAAAAACAAAAAATATTATTTTATTATAAAGTCATATTCGGTTTTTAATAGCTCCAAATTAATTTATTTCTAAGATAAGGTGGTTATGGGTAGAAATACTCTCATACAATATAATTTAGACAAGTTTAGGTCATTATATTAACCTTATCTTTTAGTTTTAACTCTTAGTTAATTAGATTGACATTTACCATTTCACTTTGTATTTTTATATTATATAGTTAATAAACTTACCATATACATCCAAGAGACCCCCAAGTGGTCCATTAATGATACACCTATCATGATATAAGTATCTTGGCAGAACCTTAGATTTTTATGAATATAATAACAATTAATAATATAATATTTGTTTTAAAAACTATTTTATGTCAATTTTGACACTATTTGGTAATTGATTTTTGTGAAAATCATAACAGAAAGATTAGTTCGAAAAAAGTTAATTAAATAAATAATAACATGTCATATTAACCTATAAAATTATTTTAATTCATAAAAAGTCTCAAATTACATTTATTTGGGTATTTATAACATCAATTATGTCAATATTTCATTAATAATATAATTACTGCATCATCATTGTGTCATAAATAAATTAAATTATTTATTGTCTAAAAATTACAAATAAAATACCATTATGTAGGAAATATTTTTATATTTCTAATGAATATTTATAGTCTAATTTATCTTATGTATAACCCTATATTAAAAATGGTTTAGTTATTAAACTTTGATTTTAACTATTTTAACCCTTCTTTAAATAAATTAATAATAAATGTCCTAATCTAATCCAAGTGGGCCTAAATGGTCATATTTTACTCATAAGGTTTTTTTTGGTCGAGATACACTTGTCCAATAGAATTAGGACATGTGTTAGGGTAATAATAATATCATTTTTACCCTTAATTACCCTATTTACTTTTAACCGTGGTAAAAAAAAGTAAAAAGTTACTATTCACCAAAAATTATTTTCATCTCATTGAACCACATTTTAGTCCTTGATATTAACCGTGTCTCTCGGATTTTCAAAATTCCACTCACAGAAGCGGTAAAATTAAGTTTTATGTGAATTTGGAAATTCTCCTAGGAGGTGGGTAAAAGACGGTGAAAAGTTCAATAAAATTTTTATATATCTAAAATTATTATAAAATGACTCCAATGAATTGCATTGAACTTATATAGGTATTATGTATCAATTTTTACCTAAAATAAATTTAAATAAAATAAATAATTATTTAAATAAAAAGTCGGTTTTTAAATAGTAACCCAGTGTTTTCACTATTCATCAAAAATTGAAAGTTTTCAGAAAAATACCAAAATTTCACCCTAGGCTAATTTCGATATTCCAAATCCAAAAATAAAGTCCATTTTGAAAAATAAAATTTACAAAATTTCAAAAAGTGAGTATTACTATTCATAACGGCTAGTTTTAATAATATTTTAATAGCATATCATTGTTTAGTGAAACTCGGTATTGCGTACGATGCAAGCTATCGAGGAAGGTCGCGATTGCGTGTAAAGAAAGCCAAGATAGTGTTGTGCGTATTGAAATATTCCTTTGATGGTTTATATAACATAAAAACAAAATATTTCTCCTAAAAGTCTCGGGTGTTACATTCTACCCCCCTTAAAAATGAATTTTTCCCTCGAAATTCATCACTTTGTAACAAACAGATGAGGATACCTCTCCCTCATCATATCCTCAAGCTCCCATGTAGCTTCTTCAAATTGGTGGTTCCTCCATAAAACTTTCACCAAGTGAGTGGTCTTGTTCCGTATGACTTTTTCACTATGATCCAGAATCTCTATTGGCTATTCTTCATAAGAAAGATCTTGCTCCAGTGGTACAACTTCTGAGCTGAGTACATGTGAAGGATCAGGTATGTACTTTCTCAGGAGAGATACATGGAACACATCATGAACTTGGGAGATATTTGGTGGAAGCTCCAATCGGTAAGCTACCTTCCCAACACGATCCAGTATTTCAAAAGGACCGATATATCTAGGGCTCAACTTTCTCTTCTTCTCAAATCTCATGACCCTCTTCCAGGGAGATATTCGTAAGAACACTTTATCACCCACTTCAAACTCTAGGTCTTTTCTTCAGTTGTCGGCATAAATTTTTTGTCGACTCTGATCTAATCTAATGTGTTGTTGAATAGATCTGACATTTTCTGCCATCTCATCAACAAGATCAGGTCCTAATAGATTTATTTCCCCAACTTCATCCCAGTAAGTTGGAGTCCTGCATTTCTTTCCAAAGAGATCTTCATAAGGAGCCATCTGAATACTGGAGTGAAAGCTATTATTATAAGAAAATTCCACCAAAGGTAGGTGTTGATACCAACCACCTTTGAAATCCATAGAGCAAGCTCTCAACATATCTTCTAGAGTTTGAATTGTCCTCTCAAACTGACCGTCTTTCTGAGGATGATAAGCAGTGCTGAAACTCAACTCTATATCCAGAGTATGTTGAAGACTTCTCCAGAACTTCGAGGTAAATATCAGATCCCGATCAGATATAATGGAAAGTGGTACTCCATTAAATCTTACCACTTCCTTTACATATATCCTGGCAAGCTGATCTAGAGAGAAATCCTCTCTAATAGCAATGAAGTGTGCAGACTTTGTAAGATGATCAACTATGACCCAGATAGCATTATTGACTTTGGGTGTTTTAGGAATTCTGGTGACAATGTCCATAGTGATGTTTTCCCATTTCCATTTAGGTATGGGTAATGGTTGTAACATCCCCTTAGACTTCTGTCTCTCAGCTTTAACTTGCTGACAAACCAAGCATCGAGAGACATATTCAGCAACATATCTTTTCATGCCATCCCACCAGAAGTACTCTTTCAGGTCCCTATACATCTTCGTGCTTCCAGGATGAATAGAGAATGAAGAACTATGATCCTCATCCAGCAGCTCCTTCTTTAATTCTGGGATGGGAGGAACACAAACCCGATTCCTGAACTTCATTATCCCATCACAATCAAGGTTGAATTGAGGAATATTTCTCACCTTCTTTTGTAACTCTACATCTTCTTTCTTCGCCTCTTTAATCTTCACATGTATAGATGTTTGAACATTCAATTGAGAAAGATATGATTTTTCCCCTTTCATTATAATTCCAAGATCCATCCTTTGTAAATCCATAAATATTAGATCTTTTGTGATCCTCATCATGGATAAGCTAGCATGGTCTTGTCAATTTAATGCATTTTCCACCTTGTTTACTTTCCCAGGGTGGTAATGAATTGATCATTCATAATCCTTAATCAGCTCCAACCATCTTCTTTGGCGCATATTCAGATCCTTTTGTGTGAAAATATACTTTAAACTTTTATGATCAGTATAAATATCACACCTTTGACCATAAAGATAATTCCCCCAAATCTTTAATGCAAAGATTACCGCAGCTAACTCCAAATCATGAGTTGGGTAATTTTGCTCATGGATTTTCAACTGTCGTGAGGCATAAGCTATCACCATATCATTTTTCATAAGAACACACCCCAACCCCTTCTTGGATGCATCACTATAGATCACAAACCTTTCTCCACTACAAGGCAGTGTGAGCACAGGTGCACTGGATAACCTTCATTTCAACTCCTTGAAATTCTCTTCACATTCCTCCGTCCACACGAACTTAACTCCTTTTCGAGTCAACTTGGTTAGTGGATTAGATAATCATGAAAAATATTTCACAAAACGTCGATAATATCCATCCAAACCAAGAAAACATCAGATCTCGGTTACTGTTGTTGGTCTTGACCATCTTTAGATAGCCTCTGTTTTTGCTGGATCCATAGATATCCCCTCTTTTGAGATTATGTGACCCAAAAATGCAACTTTTTTAAGCCAAAATTCACACTTGGTAAATTTGGCATAAAGATTCTCCTTTCTTAGGGTTTTCAATACAATTCTCAAGTGATCTTCATGTTCTTCCTTTCTCTTTGAATAGACAAGAATATCATCTATAAAGACTACCACAAACTGGTTAAGATAGTCTCTAAAGACTCTATTCATCAGATCCATGAATATAGCAGGGTAATTAGTAAGACCAAATGGAATCACTATAAATTCATAGTGTCCATACCTTGTACGGAAATCCATCTTTGGTATATCCTCCCTTTTGACCCTTAATTGATGATACCCTAAATAAAGATCGATCTTGGAAAAGTATTGAGCTCCGCGTAGTTGGTCAAATAAGTCATCAATGCATGGGAGAGGATATTTGTTCTTGATAGTGATCTTGTTAAGTTCTCGATAATCAATGCAGAGTCTCATTGATCCATATTTCTTCTTAACAAACAGAATAGGTGCTCCCCAAGGTGATGCACTAGGGCATATGAATCCCTTATCAAGATTCTATTGGAGTTGCTTCTTCAATTCATGCAACACAATTGGGGTCATTCTATAAGGTGTCTTTGAAATAGGCAAATCACCCGGTACGAGTTCTATTGAAAACTCGACTTCACAATTTGGTGGAAGACCCAGCAATTCCTCCAGAAAGACATCATCAAACTCTCGTACAATGGGAATATTCTTAATCGTGAGTTTCTCACCAACCATTTGAGATAAATAACCTTTATTTAGTGGAATCAAGACCCATAAGATGGAAGAAATTTCCACTGGAAGGTTATGTTCATCCTTGCATCGATAGACAATCATAGATTGATCTGGAATATGAAATGTGACTTCCCTTCTTTGGAAATTGATATAAGATCCATATAGAGAAAGCCAATCCATGCCAATAATCACATTAAATTCCACTAGAGGAAGGATCACAAGATTTGCAGGAAGCACTTTCCCACAAACTTCAATCAGAGAAGAATTATAAACTTTTGATACGACTGTTGTTCCATTAGGGGTTGTCACAGCTAACTCAACATCTAATTGTTGAGGTAATACAGCGATACCCTTAGAAAATTCTTCAGAAATAAAATAGTGGGTGGATCCAGAATCAAATAAAACATTTTCTACTTTAGAGTGGATGGTAAGTACCTTTCACCACTTCGTTGTCGTACTCTACATCGCCGATAGTAATTGCATGTGACTTTCCTTTGTATTTGGCCTTAAGAGTTTGTTAATGTCGATCGTCATCATCAACCCTTGGATTAGGGCATTGATTGGCATAATGCCCCATTTCCTTGCACTTGAAACATTGAAGTGAAGTAGGTTCATCCTGTGTATCCCTTCCTTTGTTTGCATCATTAGACATCTTCTTCCCATTATTTCGACATTCAATTGCCTGATGACCTTCTTTTCCACACTTATAACATTTGCTTGTCCCCTTAATACAATTTCCTCCATGTTTCTTTCCACACTTTGAGCATAAGGGAAAACTCATCTTCTTTTCAGTGTGCTCTTTAGATTTTCCTTTGAATTCTATTTTCCTCTTCTTATCAACCCCATATGGCTGATGGGTTACTCCAATCTCCATCTCAACTTTGAGAGCACATCGAACGATTTCCTCGTAGATATTGAAGTCCCTTATGGCTAACACCCTTCGAAGACTTGGTTTTAAGCCACTAAAGAATCGATCAATCTTACTCTTAGGTTGGATAATTATACCAGAAGCGTACCTTGAAAGTCTTGTAAAATTTGCTTCGTAGGTACTAACAGATTCATCATCCTTTTGCTTTAGTTCAAGAAATTCCTTCTCCATCTTTGTTCGGAGAATACAAGGGAAGTACTTATTGAAAAATAAGTTCTTGAACTCATCCCAATCCATGGACTCAATTTCATCCCTTTGCCTCGTATTTTTGATAAGATTCCACCATTGGTCAGCATCTCCTTCCAAACGATACACTGCTAAGATGAATTTATCATGTTCAGAACATTTAATAACTGAAAATAACTTTTTAGTGGTACTGATCCATTGTTATGCCACTAATGGATCAGTAAACCTGCTGAATGAGGGTGGACGCTGCCTCATAAAGGATTCAACAGAATGTTACTCCTTCCTTTGCTCGTTTGGAAGTCCTGCATGATTCATAGCTTGAGAAAGTTGTGTGAGAACGGATACAATATTTTTCATTCCAGCTCCCATAACATTTGGTTGCTCAGGGGTACAATCATTGCATTTTCCATCGCATTCCACATTAACACGATTCCTTCGGGTTCCAGCCATTGACTAAAACCAAGAAGAATAGTGTGAGCAACACTAATTATAATAGGAAAAACACATAATCAAGAATAAAATTTTACACTTAAGGTCTTATCATAGGTTGTTCATGGCCATTTCAAAAACACTAAGATTGTGCTCTATGCTTAGACTTATCCTTAGGGTTCTTACTAAGGCTTTCACATCCTAGTTTCCAAAGGTTGACTATACCTTTCCTTTGATACTAACTATAACGACCCATACTTTACATACATTGTTAATACTTCAAAATTGAAGCACACTTATTACAACATATAACAAAACCATGAAAGGACCATATAGGTATAGTGTATTTAGAAGCTGGGAAACATAAACAACTGGTTCATAAAGCATCTACATTGTCTCCCATTTATTTCATCATAACTAGAGTCCCTTTTGGCATATCCTACTTAATAACCTTCTTCCTGACCTGGGGAAAGAAAACATACAAAAGGGTGAGCTAAAATTCTCAGTAATGGTATACAAAAGAAATATCAATCAAATCATATTCATAAGAACATAACATTTTGGAAATCTTAACCTGAAAAAGAGATCATAATTTCATAACATGGGATAAATCATAGTAGTGAAATGTAATCCCAATAATCATAACTTAAAACATAAAACTTTTTGGCATACACACATAATCATAGAGAATCATTTCTTAGTAGTCAAGACTCATATCCAAGACTATCTTAGCATACAAATTCCATTTCTGAACCGAGTTCACTCCTCATTTCAGTCCTGTTTCACTGAACCAGTTTAACCTGCCGTTACAGCCATATCTATCTCATGAGACATAAATCTTTACCCAATGCATTGGAGGGAGATATAGGTCCCACCCATCTCATAATGAAACCATTCTTATGTATGCCACATAAATCATAAATCATACATCATTGCATAACCCATGTAATAAAAATGGTATTCTTAAACATCATGACATCATAAAACAATTCATATAAGATAAAGGAATTCATAAAAATAATTCCATCACAACATAGTCAAATTGATTTAATAATATAGATATAAATATAACCCTATATTATCTTAGATGGAAAATAATTTTGATAAAACACTTGAACTCCATTCTTGAGGAAAATATCCTTTCAACTTCAAAAACATTTTTCCTTTCTTAACATGTCATACAATTTTAAACTAAAAGAAGTTGATTAAAAATAAACTTGAAAACTTGTAAAGGAATATTCTTGGAAATAATGTTTTAAAAATCCATTCATGCCGTATAAGTTAAAAAAACATTCTTCTCGTACTTTTGTCGGAAAAGTCAAAAAGTACCTCGTACGAAAAATGACAAAAGATTCCTTTCATATCTTTTTATAAAAACTCAACGAAGGGTAAAATTGGATATAAACAATTTTATAAGGATATAAATATTAAATATTGAGGAAACATGGATGTGGATGATAAATATTCCCCACTAAATTCTGAAGTATAAACAATCTCGGATGAAAATTGAGATTGTGAGGTTGTCCCTTACCTTAGGTCTAATTTGCTTCGTAAGTGTCCGAACCTCCTGTATAATGATTTAAATAATGTCATTGAATTATTACAGAATCATACTCATTTTTATGATATCATATATGGCCATATTCTTAGCTTCTTATTAGTAATATTTCATTGCTACTTGTTATTCGGGTGTTTATTACTTTTTGTTCTTATGCGTGTTTTGTCGAATAAATTCTTATTCTACTCTTTAGGTTATAGATACATCATTTAAAGAATGGTATTATTGTAATATATATCATATTAATTCATTCAATTCATTTATATAATCATTATGCAATGAAGATCATGTAGAACGAGTCGCATCACATCGTGGAGACGGTATTCCGTACGTACGCACGAGCGATGATATCGTTACCATGATCATGGAATTGTATTGGAGTGTATGTATACTATTTCAGAATCAATATCACTTTAAAATAATCATATATAGTTATTATTTACACCATTATAACCATCCAAGTAAGGTGGTGGTGGAAAATAGATTACACCACGACGTGGAGACGGTATTCCGTACGTACGCACGTGCGGTGATTTCGTTTTCCGTAGGATGGATAGATGGTGAAATTTGGTTGTTTCATACTTATAATAACATAAAATTATATGAGTGATACTAATGTTATTACTTCATAATGAAACAACTGAAGAAGAAGAATTGGAAGAAGAAATAAAGTTGAAAGAATCGGTAACGGACATTACCTCTTCTTTGAACGCCTCTTTGAGACCTCCTCTTAGGGAACTAAAATTGGTCTTTGAAGAAGACCAGGACCTCTAGGATGTTTATAGAGAAGTGGAGAAGATAATTTTTCAGGGTTTGGCCGAGCTTGAAGGATCAAAGTGGTGTGAGGAAGAGAGGGAGGAGGTGCCCTTTTATAAGGGAGGAGAGGGGCACCTTTGGAAAAACTAAAAATATTATTTTATTATAAAGTCATATTCGGTTTTTAATAGCTCCAAATTGATTTATTTAGAAGATAAGGTGGTTATGGGTCTAAATCCTCTCATCTGATATAATTTAGACAAGTTTAGGTCATTATATTAACCTTATATTTTAGTTTTAACTCTTAGTTAATTAGATTCACATTTACCATGTCACTTTGTATTTTTATATTATATAGTTAATAAACTTACCATATACATACAAGAGACCCCCAAGTGGTACATTAATGATAAACCTATCATGATATAAGTATATTTTCCGAACCTTAGATTTGTAGGAATATAATAACAATTAATAATATAATATTTGTTTTAAAAACTATTTTATGTCAATTTTGACACTATTTGGTAATTGATTTTTTGTGAAAATCATAACAGAAATATTAGTTAGAATAAAGTTAATTAAATCAATACTAACATGTCATATTAACCTAGAAAAATATTTTAATTCATAAAAAGTCTCAAATTACATTTATTTGGATATTTATAACATCAATTATGTCAATATTTCATTAATAAGATAATTACTGCATCATCATTGTGTCATAAATAAATTAAATTATTTATTGTCTAAAAATTACAAATAAAATACCATTATGTATGAAATGTTTTTAGATTTATAATGAATATTTATAGTTGAATTTATCTTATGTATAACCCTATATTAAAAATGATTTAGTTATTAAACTTTGATTTTAACTATTTTAACCCTTCTTCAAATCAATTAATAATAAATGTCCTAATCTAATCCAAGTGGGCCTAAATGGTCATATTTTATTCCTAAGGTTGTTTTCGGTCGAATTACACTTATCCAATAGAATTAGGACATGTGTTAGGGTAATAATAATAATATTTTTACCCTTAATTACCCTATTTACTTTTAACCGTGGTAAAAAAAAGTAAAAAGTTACTATTCACCAAAAAATATTTTCATCTCATTGAACCAAATTTTAGTCCTTGATATTAACCATTTCTCTCGGATTTTTGAAATTCCACTCACAGAAGTGGTAAAATTAAGTTTTATGTGAATTTGGAAATTCTCCTAGGAGGTGGGTAAAAGACAGTAAAAAGTTCAATAAAATTTTTATATATCTAAAATTATTATAAAATGAATCCAATGAATTGCATTGAACTTATATAGGTATTATGTATCAATTTTTACCTAAAATAAATTTAAATAAAATAAATAATTATTTAAATAAAAAGTCGGTTTTTAAATAGTAACCCAATGTTTTCACTATTCATCAAAAATTGAAATTTTTCAGAAAAATACCAAAATTTTACCCTAGGATAATTTCGATATTCCAAATCCAAAAATGAATTCCATTTTGAATAATAAAATTTACAAAATTTCAAAAAGTGGGTATTACTATTCATAACGGCTAGTTTTAATAATATTTTAATAGCATATCGTTGTTTAGTGAAACTCGGTATTGCGTACGACGCAAGCTATCGAGGAAGGTCATGATTGCGTGTAAAGAAAGTCAAGCTAGTGTTGTGTGTAGTGAAATATTCCTTTGATGATTTATATAACATAAACACAAAATATTTCTCCTAAAAGTCTCGGGTGTTACACTCAGGATCAAAGAAACCACCATCCACCTCTAAAAAATAATATAACTATCAAGAGATTGAGACCAGTCACCTAAGGTATCCCCACCATTTAAAGCACTACTAATCTACTTGCATCCAGGTCAGATACCTGCTCACTCCTAACATGATCAATAAGATAGGTTGTGAACTACACACTGGACAAGAACACCCACTCTCGATCCTCTTATACTTCCAAACATAGATCAATAAGTAAACTCATCAGACCCCACTCATCCACTAACTCTCGATGCTTCAATGGCCATATTCTTCTTCCCTGTTGTATATGAAATCTAAAAATCAAAATTCTAGAGGCACTCCACCCAGTGTCTCTGTCTGAGGTTCAAGTCCCTCTAGCTGAAAATATACTTAAGGATCTTATGATCTGAATACATTGTAAAACGATCTCTATAAAGGTAATATTTCCACATATCTAACACATGCACATAGCTACTAATTCTAGGTCTTGGGTGGGATAATTCTTATCTTTTGGGCATAGCTTCCATGATCCATAGGCCACCACATTTTCATTATGCATCAGCACACAACCCTACCCCACTCCGTAAGAATCATAATACATAGAATAATATCTTCCAGGCTCGAGAAGAATCAAAACCGGTGCGAATGTAAAACGGGTCTAAAGCTGCACAAAAGCACTCAGGAACTTCTCATACCTCTAAAAATTCACCCATTTCTTAGTCAAACCATCAAGGGAGAAGCTATCCTAGAGACATCTCATATGAAAAATCTATAATTCCTATCCAAATAAAAAAAATTGTGGATCTAAAACACATTCTTAGGGTACTCCCAATACATGACTACTCAAAATTTCATTGGATCCACTGAAACTCGTGCCTAAGAAATCACATGGCCCAAAAACTTCACTTACAGGATCAAAAATGGTACTTATAAAACTTATAATACAGACATTTCTCCCTCAAAATTTCCAAAAAAACCACTAAATGGTCAGCATGATCCTCCTTCATCTTGAAATACACCCAGATTTCGTCCACAAACATGAACATGAAGGATTCTAAAAAGCGATGTAATATTTTATTCATGAGAATCATGAAAACTACAAGATCATTGGTAATCCCAAATGGAATAACCAAATACTCAAAATTTCCATATTATCCTCAAAAGGAAATATTTGGAACATCCTTTTTCAGGACCCTCGACTGGTGGTACCCAGATCTAAGGTCGGTCTTTAAAAACCAATGGGATCCCCTGAGCTGATCAAAGAGATCATCAATTCTAGGCAATAGGTATTTATTCTTCATGATCACCTGGTTATGCTTATGGTAGTCTATGAAAATTTTGATATTTATGTCTACCTTATTTGAAAATAGCACTAGAAAATCCCATGGTGACATGTTGGGATGGATAAATCTTATTACCTCAAGATCCTCTAACTAAACCTTCAACTCTTTCAGCTCAGACGTAGCCATCCAATAAGATGGAAAGGTGATCAGGATAATCCTGGGGATCATATCAATAGTAAACTTGACTTCTCACTAGGGAGGAAACCCTAAAAAATCCTCTGGAAACACACATGTGTGCCTATCCATAACCAATAAAATATCTCCTTGAGAAGTCTTCTCAACAGCATCGAGAAATAACTTAGACAACTATCATGAGATCAACCCCAAGTCTAAAGTAACTAGTCCTTCCCTCCCTAATCGTGGATCCCAATCACCTTGAAAGATGTGAGTGTTTCCTTTAAGTGTAAAGAATTAGACCCTATAGTGATAACAGCTGACTAATACAATGAATCTAATCAATCAATCCATGTTGACGATAAGGTTGAAAACATCCAGGTCTAGAACAAGGAAACCCCAGATGACCCCTATTCCAACTACAAAAACATGTCACTCTGGGCACTTGAAACCTTCCTCCTTCTTTCTACCCAATGGGGTTAGAAAATCCATAACATACAGCATCAACTCAGGCTGGATACCCAAAGCCTAAATTAGATTAAGTGGAATAAAGGAATGGGATGATCCAATGTCAATTAAAATTTATTCCATGGAAGATGTAATAAACATTGTACCTCTCCTAGTGGCCAACCCATAATTTGAGTCCTTAGGAACAACCTCTACTGCCTACAGATGCCCTCGATCAAATCTTCCCTACATATTATTCCCCTAGTGAGAATATACCTTACCATTATGGTGAGATACTTTACCCTTGGAATCTCTTATTTCACTTGATAACCTTTCAAAAAAGTGGATCCCACACTGCTCCCCTATAAAGCCAACTGACAAAAATAGTGGAGATGACCCAAACGTTCACACTGATGGAACACCCTCAAAGCCTCTGAGCAATGAGGCATGGTGTGTCCATCCTTCCTATACTAAGAACAAATAATGGGCTTACACCCTAAATAATTCATATGAGTTGAACTCGAAAACTTCTAGACACTCTTTCCATTTCCCTGTTGATTCTCATCCTGCTTCTGCATTTTTCCTGATGAAGAACTCTAGTTTTTTCTCACTAGAAAATCACCAGTGAGACCTTCCTTACAATTTAGATTATCCTTTTCTATATCCTCCATATCAACCACCTCTTAATAAGTTAGTATATAGAGAATAATTAGCATTGATTTGATATCTGGCCTTCCCTTCTCGAAATGTTGAGCCTTGAGGTAATCATTCATGAGGAGATCTGAAGATACATGCACTAGTTCAGAAAAATGAGAGGTATACTCCATCACTGAACAATCCCCTTACTCAAACTTTAAGAACCCGCGTTCCTTCACTTCCCTCAAGGCCTCTAAGTAGAACAGTCGATTGAAAACCACCTTGAAAGATGTCCATGTGAGATCCTCATGCCACCTCGAGAGCACCATCAACTCCCACAACTTCCTACTAGTTCTTACCAAAACATACATGGAAAATCACACTTTATAGGTTTCAAGGGTCTTCAAAAAAACAAATATCCACCCAATATGATCTAACCACTCCTCTAGCTCATTGGATCCCTTTTCTCCATAGAACACCGATGAATTTTTTCTCATAATATCCTAAGCATCATCCACTGTTTGGGGATACTCTAAACCACCGACTTGACCCAGGATTGGATCATATGAATCACTAACCCCACCAAATCTAGATCAATGGGAGGGTTCTCCTATAGGGTATTCTCTGCAAGACCCCCTCTATTCCCAGATAAGATTCTTCTGGGAGGCATTGTCTATAAGACACAAGAACACAAGCTTCATCGATCATAATTCAACCTCAAACCACATCAAAAGAACCAAAAGAAACCCCCATCATGGGTATCCACAAACAACATTAGCATCACAAGCAACTCTAAATGAAAAACGATAAAAAAAACATTAAAAATATCAAGAATTTTTTCCTGTGTATGGTTTGGTCTCATGGTTTGGAAAACTATGTGCCAACCATGTGGGTGTCACTGGAGTAGGCAGTTAAGGCCACACGGGCTTCAAACCAAAATTTGACAAGACCTGAAGGGTGTTCATGGTCCCCACAAGCTAGCGACCAGCACCTGGGAATCAATAATAACTAAAGAGTATGGTTTTTTCCAACATAAAGTAGATGAAATGGAATATATATAAATAGAAAAAATAACAATGGAAGAAAAGAAAAAGGAGATATATATGACATAATTAAAAGAAGACAACAGAAGATATAAAACTCAAAGTAGTTGGAACAAACTCCAAAGTACAAGTCAACTGAAAAAAGTAAAAATAAAACAAAGAGAACTAATCCATGTGATAATGTGAGAAATGTCCCACCATCTCACCACTAGCTACCTTACCTGGATTACAGAAACCTCACTACCTCACTGAGGGGCCTTGAATATCCAAAGACATATATAGGCCTACACATCGCCGAAGGGGTATGCAGGTTGTGAGATAAATAGGATCAATAGGATCCCACCCAGGTTTTCTATATCAAGTATTTATATAAACAATATCAATATGAACTTTTTAAATAAAACATGGCATGATAAATGATAAAGCAGTTTATATCAAAAGCATGGTAAATATTTTCACTTTTTTCCACAGTTCCAAAATAATCCAGACAAAACTGTTTTAAATAATAATTTCTATAAAAATTTATCAAATTCAAACATGTGTATCAAATTCAAACATGTGTATCAAATTCAAACATGTGTATCAAATCTAGAATTGCAATCCGAGAAAGATGTCTTCAGACCGACCTGGTGAATCTCTCCAGTGGATGGAAGGATTCCCCTACCCTAAGGATACTCCAAGTGATCTCTCCGGTGGCCCAACCCCTCATCAGGCAGGGCAAATGGGTGTTGTGGAAACCCCCCGACAATGGCCTCAAACTCAATACTGACGGTTCTTATTGTGTGGGGGAGATGCGAGGAGGTGGGGTCGTCCGTGACTACTGAGGCAGTGTTATACTAGCCTTCACAGCCCACTATGGCCCAGGAAATTCTATGCAAGTGGAATTCAAGGCTGTTCTCACAGGCCTAAATCTTTGTATGCAGCGGAAAATTGTTTTATCTCATGTTGAAACAGACTCCAAGATAATCCATGAAGCCATGCAGGGGAAAGGTTACACTCCGTGGGCAATAGCTTACACGATCAGGAGGTGTAGAACCCTCATCAACAGCAATACATGTGTTTCCCACACTTCGAGTGTAGAGACCCAAAGCTTGACGTACATTGACATTACATTACATTTGCGGAATACTTAGTACATAACAAAAACACACACACAAGGATCGTAATAGTTTAGTGTCTTTGGAAACTCGGAACGTAATCTTCTAATCGTGGTGAAAGATCTTCAATATCTCCAATAAAGATCTTCCCTTTTTTTTACCTAAAACCTTTCTTTATATCCTGAGGAAAAGAAAACATAAAAGGGTGAGCTCAAATGCTCAGTAAGGGTAAACAAAAGAAAAATCAATCACATCATATTCATAAGAACATAACTTTTGGAAATCTTAACCTGCAAAAGAGAGAATAATTTCATAACATGGGATAAATTATAGTAGTGAAATGAAATCCCAATAATCATAACTTAAAACATGAAACTTTGTGTCATACACACATAATCATAGAGAATCATTTCTTGTTAGTCAAGACTCATTGCCAAGACTATCTTAGTGGACAAAGTCCCTTTCTGAACCGAGTCACCCTCGTTCCAGTCCTGTTTCACTGAACCGGTATAACCTACCGTTCCAGCCATGTCTATCTCATGAGATATAAAATCTTTACCTAATGCATTGGAGGGAGATATAGGTCCCACCCATCTCATAATTATACCATTCTTATGTGTGCCACAAAATCATAAATCATACATCATTGCATAACCCATGTAATAAAAAGGGGAATCTTAAACATCGTGACATCATAAAACAATTCATATAAGATAAAGGAATTCATAAAAATATAATTCCATCACAACATATTCAAATCAATGTAATAATAGGGATAAAAACAGAACCCTTTATTATCTTAGATGGAAAATAATTTTGATAAAACACTTGAACTCCATTCTTGAGGAAAATATCCTTTCTTCTCCAAAAACATTTTTCCTTTATTAACATGTCATACAACTTTAAAATAAAAGAATTTGATTAAAAATAAACTTGTAAAGGAAGATTCTTGGAAATGATGTTTTAAAAATCCATTCATGCCGTATAAGTTAGAAAAACATTCTTCTCGTACTTTTGTCGGAAAAGTCAAAAAAATACCTCGTACGAAAAACGACAAAAGATTCCTTTCATATCTTTTACTAAAAACTCACCGAAGGGTAAAATTGGATTTAAACAATTGTAGGTTCATGAAAATAATATTACATATTGAGGAAACATGTATTTGGATGATAAAATACACCCCACTAAATTTCAAAGTATAAACAATCTCGGATAAAATGAGATTGTGATATTTCCCTTACCTTAGGTCCGACTTGCTTTGTAAGTGTCCGAACCTCCTGCATAATGATTTAAATCATGTTATTGACTTATTCCAGAATCATATTCATTGTTATTATATCATATATGGTCCACTTATGACTTTATATTACCCGTTCTTTTGTAAATTCATGTTAAAGTAGCGTTTTGGGTAAAATCGTCTCATTTATCGTAGGTGTTTGGACTTGTTGTTCTTGACATTATTATTACTTATATCATGATTTACTTACTTCCAGAATATAAAGTATGATTTATATATCATATATATTCAGTATATATATATATATAATAGATAGATAAATGAAAGGAAACACACCGTTCATGGAGAAGGTAGTCCGTACGTACGCATGAACGCTGCTTTCCTTTCCTTATTGTCTTGAATGGAAGTAAGTAGATGACATATATATATATATATACATAAATCCAGTAGATTTAACATGTCATATATTCCATTATTATTCATTATATATACTTTATAATCATTCTGGAATGGTTAACATGGATAATGAATCTCATCGCGTCGTGGAGACGGTAGTCCGTACGTACGCACGAGCGATGATATCGTTCCCATGGTCCTGGAATTGTGTTGAAGTGTATGTATACTATTTCAGTATCAATATCACTTTATAATAATCATATATAGTTACTCATTACACTATTATACCCATCCTATTAAGGTGGCGGCGGAAAATAGATTACACCACGGCGTGGAGACGGTATTCCGTACGTACACACGCGCGGTGATTTCATTTTCCATAGGATGGATAGATGGTTAAATAGGGTTGTTTCATACTTATAATAACATATCAGTATATGAATTATACTGATGTTATTACTTCATAATGAAACAACTAAAGAAGAAGAAGTTGAAGAATAAATAAATTGGAAAGGATCGGTAATGGGTATTACCTCTTCTTTGAAGTGCTTCTTTGAGACCTCCTTTTAGGGCACTAAAATTGGTCTTTTAAGAAGACCAGGACCTCTAGGATGATACTAGGGAAGTGGATAAGAGATTTTGGCAGGGTTTGGCCGAGCTTGAATGCTCAAATTGGTGTCTGGAGGAGAGGGAGGATGTGCCCTTTTATAAGGGAGGAGAGGGGCACCTTTGGAATAACTAAAAATATTATTTTATTATAAAGTCAATTTCGGTTTTAAATAGCTCCAAATTGATTTATTTCGATGATAAGGTGGGTATGGGTCGAAATCCTCTCATCCAATAGGATTTAGACAAGTTTAGGTTATTATTTTAACCTTATCAATTAGATTTAACTCTAAGTTAAATAATTTAACTTTTACAGTGTCTTTTTGTTTTCTTACACTATATGGTTAATAAACTTACCATAACAGGCCAAACAAACCCCAAGTTGTTTATTATTAATATATATATCCTTATCTAAGTCATTTGGCCGAACCTTAGATTTTTAGGAATTAAATAACAATTGATAATATAATATTTGTTTTAAAAACTAATTCATGTCAATTTTGACACTATTTGGTACATGATTTTTATGAAATTTCTAACAGAATGATAAGTTCGAACCAAGTTACTTAAATCAACAATAACATGTCATATTAACCTATAAAATTAGTGTAAGTCATAAAAAGTCTCAAATTACATTTATTTGGGCATTTATAACATCAATTATGTTAATATTTTCTTAAAAAGGTAATTACTACATCATCATTGTGTCATAAATAAATTAAATTATTTAAAGTATAAAAATTACAAATAAAATACCATTATGTAGGAAATCGTTTTATCTTTCTAATGAATATTTATAGTCGAAATTATATTATGTATAACCCTATATTAAAAATCTTTTAGTAAATAAACTTTGATTTTAACTCTTTTAACTCTTCTTTGAATTAAATAATAATAAATGTCCTAATCTAATCCAAGTGGGCCTAAATGATAATATTTTACACTTAAGGTTGTTTTTGGTCGAGATACACTTTTCCAATAGGATTAGGACATGTGTTAGGATAATATTAATATCATTTTTACCCTTAATTACCCTATTTACTTTTAACCGTGGTAATTAAAAGTAAAAAGTTACTATTCACCAAAAATTATTTTCATCTAATTGAACCAAATTTTACTTACTGACATCAACCGTTTCTCTCGGATTTTTGAAATTCCATTCACAGAAGCGGTAAAATTAAGATTTATGAAGAAAAATTAATTTTTTAACTACCACTTAGTAGTTTCACTATTCATCAAAAATTGAAGTTTTTCAGAAAAATGTCAAAATTTCACCCTAAGCTATAATTGATATTCCGAATTCAAAAATGATTTCTATTTTAAAAAATTCCCAACATATAAGTTGCATTAATTAATTTTCTAATTAATTTCCACTGTCACAACAAATAGCATGTTTTTAAGAGATAATAACTATCAAAAGATTAACACTTGTTTATGTCTGGTGTAAATGTGAAATTACATCCAATGACCAACATTGTATTAAATTGTAAAAATAAATTCTAAATATACTTTAAAACCACTCAAATTAATAATTTATCACTATTAATTATTTCGATTAAAAAAGTTGTTTTTAATTATAATTTAGTAATTTTCACTATTCGTCAAAATATGAAAGTTATCTGAAAAGTACCAAAATTTCACCTTAGGCTAAATTCGATACTCCGAATCCAAAAATGAATTCCATTTTGAAAAATAAAATTTACAAAATTTCAAAAAGTGGTTATTACTATTCATAACGGCTAGTTTTAATAATATTTTAATAGCATATTGTTGTTTAGTGAAACTCGTTATTGCGTACTACACACGCTATCGAGGAAGGTCGCGATTGCGTGTAATGCAAAGCAAGTCAAGGATGCAAGCTCCTTTTGGTGTATCGTACAACATAAGACATTAGTGAAATTAAAAAGAATATTTTTCATAAAATCTTGGGTTGTTACATTCTACCCCCCTTAAAATGAATTTCGCCCTCGAAATTCATCGGGGTTATAAATGGTTTACTATTCGAAAGTTTCTTTAATCGAAACTCACATAATAAAAAGGAATACCAAAACCAATCTTTAAAAACGAATGTATGAAACGTAACGGTTACCCAAATAAACTAATCACTGGGTTTCCACATAGGTGAAAATATGGATATGGAAGAAAAATCTGACCATCATGTTCTGATTGAGAGTGGTAGAGAACATGGCTATGGAAAATCTAGCAATCACAAAGCCATAAATTTGTGACGATCTAAGGTATCATCTGATTAATCAGATATAAGAGCACTAGGACAACATTTTTGGTTTTCAAGATCATTTCCCTAAAGTTAAAGAATTTGAATTAGAATAAATACTTACTTTATTTTGGTACAATCTCACTGTTGTTCGTGCCTTGAACAATTTCCACTTCATCTCTTAAATAAATGAAGTTGAATTTGTTATTCGTGAAGTGTTAGCAGATCATGTGATAGAATGACGGGTCATTCCATCTGTCTCAAACAAAAGATTAGCAAAAGTTATTAAATATACATAAGTCATTCTATAGTGAGATTAATCATATATGGTTCCTAAAATGGACTTATACATCATATATCATACTGCTTAATATAATAAAACTAGTTTCTACTAAACAGTGACTTCTTGTAGGCCAGTGGTAGGTGATAAAGGCCAGTCGCACTTCGGTTGTGGGTTCGATTTCCACAGCCTTGTCCGACGCGATGGGCTGTCGCCCGTCCTGCAGGTTGTCCTTTTTCTAAAACTATATTACTATAACATCCCATCAATAATATCGAAAAAACTTCTATCCTTAAACAATACTAACTTATGTCCAACATAGTCCATTCCAATCTTTATGCTTATCCAAAATACTGCAGTCCACTCTCATAATATAGTGAAAACAATTACCAGAGATTTAATACCATCATTGATCCCCATATATCATAAGATATCTCTTTTTGGTCACATTCCAAACATTCAAAGTCCTTAATCATGTATTCTCTTGAATACCTTAGTGAAAACATGAATGCAGTTAAAAGTTGACACCTTCCACATACCAAAATCCTCAAAATTATATATACTCAAACCATGATATCACTTAGTCCTTATATCAATCATGAGCTCATGAATACTGTCAAACATTTCATTTTCTCCTTATCCCTTCATTATGGGCATATTATCTACTTTCCAAAATATTTGAATCACTTTTCATGGTTACTGGTACCTTAAAATTATCGAAAACCACAATAGACCAATACATAAATATTTCAATACACCATAAAAGTACCTCAAAAACATTATTCCTGAATACCAATACATAAACACTTCAGTCCATCCACTTCAATGATTTTCCTGGAAGAATTCCTTCCTTGATTTAGAAGTAACTTTTTAGGTCAGGGCATTGAGTTGGGTAATGCCCATGTTCTCCACAAATAAGACATTGAACTCCATAACAGTCTGTCACTCTATGACCCTTTTCTCCACACAGATAACATCGGTCCCTCCATTTGAGGTATTCCTCAAGGTTCTTCTTCCCTTCTTTAGAAATCTCAATCTTCCTTTCTTTATGCTCCTCAACATGCGAACATGCATAATAGTCTATCTTCCTCTTCTTTGATGAATTAGACATACCACTAAATTTCACCTTGTTAGTCATATATCGTGATGACTGATTCGGCATAATCACAACATCTTTCTCTCTAGGCATTACACAATTTTGTTTCTCATAGTCACCAATTTGTCCATTGGATTTAATGTTAACCGAATTCCTTTTGGTTCCCTCCATTAACTAAAACACAAAAATAATTTTGTGATAGGAAAAAATCATGCTAGAGAAAACAACATAGTAAAGGGGAAGTATCCTCAATATCTAACTTCTTAGGTTAAATTCTATGATCGTTACCATAGTTCTATGACTGTATCTTATACATATACTTATCCTTAGGTACATCCCTAGACATACCTTAGAAATATCTCTAGGGATCTTACTAACGTTTTCGCATCCTAGTTTCCAAAGGTTGACTAAACCTTTCCTCTGATACCAACTGTAGAGACCCGAAGCTTGACGTACATTGACATTACATTACATTTGCGGATTACTTAGTACATAACAAAAACACACACACAAGGATTGTAATAGTTTAGTGTCTTTGGAAACTCGGAACGTAATCTTCTAATCGTGGTCAAAGATCTTCAATATCTCCCATAATGATCTTCCATTTTTTTACCTAAAACCATTCTTTATATCCTGAGGAAAAGAAAACATAAAAGGGTGAGCTCAAATGCTCAGTAAGGGTAAACAAAAGAAAAATCAATCACATCATATTCATAAGAACATAACTTTTGGAAATCTTAACCTGCAAAAGAGAGAATAATTTCATAACATGGGATAAATTATAGTAGTGAAATGAAATCCCAATAATCATAACTTAAAACATGAAACTTTGTGGCATACACACATAATCATAGAGAATCATTTCTTGTTAGTCAAGACTCATTGCCAAGACTATCTTAGTGGACAAAGTCCCTTTCTGAACCGAGTCACCCTCGTTCCAGTCCTGTTTCACTGAACCGGTATAACCTACCGTTCCAGCCATGTCTATCTCATGAGATATAAAATCTTTACCCAATGCATTGGAGGGAGATATAGTTCCCACCCATCTCATAATTATACCATTCTTATGTGTGCCACAAAATCATAAATCATACATCATTGCATAACCCATGTAATAAAAAGGGGAATCTTAAACATCGTGACATCATAAAACAATTCATATAAGATAAAGGAATTCATAAAAATATAATTCCATCACAACATAGTCAAATCAATGTAATAATAGGGATAAAAATAGAACCCTTTATTATCTTAGATGGAAAATAATTTTGATAAAACACTTGAACTCCATTCTTGAGGAAAATATCCTTTCTTCTCCAAAAACATTTTTCCTTTCTTAACATGTCATACAACTTTAAAATAAAAGAAGTTGATTAAAAATAAACTTGAAAACTTGTAAAGGAATCTTCTTGGAAATAATGTTTTAAAAATCCATTCATGCCGTATAAGTTAAAAAAACATTCTTCTCGTACTTTTGTCGGAAAAGTCAAAAAAATACCTCGTACGAAAAATGACAAAAGATTCCTTTCATATCTTTTACTAAAAACTCACCGAAGGGTAAAATTGGATTTAAAAAATTGTAGGTTCATGCAAATAATATTACATATTGAGGAAACATGGATTTGGATGATAAAATACACCCCACTAAATTTCAAAGTATAAACAATCTCGGATAAAATGAGATTGTGATATTTCCCTTACCTTAGGTCCGACTTGCTTTGTAAGTGTCTGAACCTCCTGTATAATGATTTAAATCATGTTATTGACTTATTCCAGAATCATATTCATTGTTATTATATCATATATGGTCCACTTATGACTTTATATTACCTGTTCTTTTGTAAATTCATGTTAAAGTAGCGTTTTGGGTAAAATCGTCTCATTTATCGTAGGTGTTTGGACTTGTTGTTCTTGACATTATTATTACTTATATCATGATTTACTTACTTCCAGAATATAAAGTATGATTTATATATCATATATATTCAGTATATATATATATATAATAGATAGATAAATGAAAGGAAACACACCGTTCATGGAGACGGTAGTCCGTACGTACGCATGAACGCTGCTTTCCTTTCCTTATTATCTTGAATGGAAGTAAGTAGATGACATATATATATATATACATAAATCCAGTAGATTTACCATGTCATATATTCCATTATTATTCATTATATATACTTTATAATCATTCTGGAATGGTTAACATGGATAATGAATCTCATCGCGTCGTGGAGACGGTAGTCCGTAGGTACGCACGAGCGATGATATCGTTCCCATGGTCGTGGAATTGTGTTGAAGTGTATGTATACTATTTTAGTATCAATATCACTTTATAATAATCATATATAGTTACTCATTACACTATTATACCCATCCTATTAAGGTGGCGGCGGAAAATAGATTACACCACGGCGTGGAGACGGTATTCCGTACGTACGCACGCGCGGTGATTTCATTTTCCGTAGGATGGATAGATGGTTAAATAGGGTTGTTTAATACTTATAATAACATATCAGTATATTAATGATACTGATTTTATTACTTCATAATGAAACAACTAAATAATGATAAGTTGAAGAAGAAAGAAATTGGAAAGGATCGGTAATGGGTATTACCTCTTCTTTGAAGTGCTTCTTTGAGACCTCCTTTTAGGGCACTAAAATTGGTCTTTTAAGAAGACCAGGACCTCTAGGATGATACTAAGGAAGTGGAGAAGAGATTTTGGCATGGTTTGGCCGAGCTTGAATGCTCAAATTGGTGTTTGGAGGAGAGGGAGGATGTGCCCTTTTATAAGGGAGGAGAGGGGCACCTTTGGAATAACTAAAAATATTATTTTATTATAAAGTCAAGTTAGGTTTTAAATAGATCCAAATTGATTTATTTCGAGGATAAGGTGGGTATGGGTCGAAATCATCTCATCCAATAGTATTTAGACAAGTTTAGGTTATTATTTTAACCTTATCAATTAGATTTAACTCTAAGTTAAATAATTTAACTTTTACAGTGTCTTTTTGTTTTCTTACACTATATGGTTAATAAACTTACCATAACAGGCCAAACGAACCCCAAGTTGTTTATTATTAATATATATATCCTTATCTAAGTCATTTTGCCGAACCTTAGATTTTTAGGAATTAAATAACAATTGATAATATAATATTTGTTTTAAAAACTAATTCATGTCAATTTTGACACTATTTGGTACATGATTTTTATGAAATTTCTAACAGAATGATAAGTTCGAACCAAGTTACTTAAATCAACAATAACATGTCATATTAACCTATAAAATTAGTGTAAGTCATAAAAAGTCTCAAATTACATTTATTTGGGCATTTATAACATCAATTATGTTAATATTTTCTTAAAAAGGTAATTACTACATCATCATTGTGTCATAAATAAATTAAATTATTTAAAGTATAAAAATTAAAAATAAAAAACCATTATGTAGGAAATCGTTTTAGCTTTCTAATGAATATTTATAGTCGAAATTATATTATTTATAACCCTATATTAAAAATGTTTTAGTAAATAAACTTTGATTTTAACTCTTTTAACTCTTCTTTGAATTAAATAATAATAAATGTCCTAATCTAATCCAAGTGGGCCTAAATGATAATATTTTACACTTAAGGTTGTTTTTGGTCTAGATACACTTGTCCAATAGGATTAGGACATGTGTTAGGGTAATATTAATATCATTTTTACCCTTAATTACCCTATTTACTTTTAACCGTGGTAATTAAAAGTAAAAAGTTACTATTCACCAAAAATTATTTTCATCTAATTGAACCACATTTTACTTACTGACATCAACCGTGTCTCTCGGATTTTTGAAATTCCATTCACAGAAGCAGTAAAATTAAGATTTATGAAGAAAAATTAATTTTTTAACTACCACTTAGTAGTTTCACTATTCATCAAAAATTGAAGTTTTTCAGAAAAATGCCAAAATTTCACCCTAAGCTATAATTGATATTCCGAATTCAAAAATTATTTCTATTTTAAAAAATTACCAACATGTAAGTTGCATTAATTAATTTTGTAATTAATTTCCACTGTCACAACAAATAGCGTGTTTTTAAGAGATAATGACTATCAAAAGATTAACACTTGTTTATGTCTGGTGTAAATGTGAAATTACATCCAATGACCAACATTGTATTAAATTGTAAAAATATATTCTAAATATACTTTAAAACCACTCAAATTAATAATTTATCACTATTAATTATTTCGATTAAAAAATTTGTTTTTAATTATAATTTAGTAATTTTTACTATTCATCAAAATATGAAAGTTATCTGAAAAGTACCAAAATTTCACCTTAGGCTAAATTCAATACTCCGAATCCAAAAATGAATTCCATTTTGAAAAATAAAATTTACAAAATTTCAAAAAGTGGTTATTACTATTCATAATGGCTAGTTTTAATAATATTTTAATAGCATATTGTTGTTTAGTGAAACTCGTTATTTCGTACTACACACGCAATCGAGGAAGGTCGCGATTGCGTGTAATGCAAGGCAAGTCAAGGATGCAAGCTCCTTTTGGTGTAGCGTACAACACAAGACATTAGTGAAATTAAAAAGAATATTTTTCATAAAATCTTGGGCTGTTACATGGAGGGAGGGGAACAAGGTCGCAGACCATCTTGCCTCTCTGGATGCCCAAGGCTCCAATGTCTCCTGTCTTAATACATTCTCTAGCTTCAAACCCGAGGTAGTGAATCTGATATGAGGGGATACCCTTGGTCTTCACTACTTTCGACCCCCCTAGGTCTTAGATGGGTCTGTCTGTGTCCCTTGTCCCTTGGTCCTTTGGAATAAAAATATAATGCTATGATGATGTATCAAATCTAGAATAGTACAAATCTAAAGCACAGGTAAATCAAACCAAGGATCACAATAGTTCAGGATAGAAAAATAATCATACCATAATCAAACACTAATGTTGACCTACTGGTTTTAATGATTAAAAAATCATGAGTCTAATATTATTAATGAGTTTCATGTTCCTCTATAGGTAATATGTATTCTAAGATAGGTGAAAAATTTACCAAGTACGAGACACCGTTGAGGTTGGCACCACCAACTCGAGACATCGTTGTCCATGACTCACCACCAGCATCAAAATATTTCTAAGCATGAGATACTATCGGGATATCAAACTGTCAGATTATCATACCATTGGACTGAAATATTGACAAAGTCAGAGACACCATCGGTCATCACACCGTCAGGATGTCATGCCGCCAGAATACAAATTTGGCTAAGTATGAGATACCTCCAGATGAAGCACCGATGACATCATACCATCAAAACATAATTTCAGCTAAGTCTAAGACACCGCCAGACTAGACACCACCAGTCTGAGACACCACTAGTTGAGACACCGCCAGTGTAGTGGAAATTTGGCTAAGTATAAGACACCAATAGTATCATACCACAGGCATCATACTATCAGCAAGACACCACCATTTTGAGACACCACTACTATTTTCCTTAACTTATCTTTTTGAATCATATTATTCTAAATACTATTTTTATTGAAGTTAATTTTATTTACTATTTTGATGATTGTATCTTAAATGATCAATAAAGAGCATTGAAGAGAGTTTCATGCTATACGGTATGAGGTAGCATCTATTCCGGATATTCTGCCTGTTGATGTTACTGATAAAAGTGTAGCACACTACCACATGCAAACAGAGATATACATAGAAGAAAATAGATGCAGTGGTGGAAATAGTGAACTAATACGAAGCTGGGAGCTCGAACTACCTGGACACATTTAGAGCTCAGCTATTGTAAACATTAGACTGGGAAGCCTAACTACACATTCACATTTGTTGCTTACCTTTAGTCAATGAATAAGAGTCTGTAACACTCTATTTTCCTAAATATTTTCAAGAGAACCTAACTCAAGCTTCATTGCTGAATCAAATCAAGAGTCACAAGCTGCATTTAAATAGACTGAGCACTTCTAAACTCTGCTCTCATAGATTTATCTATTTTTTTATTTATTACTTATGAGCAGTGTGTGCTATACTCAATTTTATATACGCACATTATCTCTAGTGCTAAACTGCAATATACTTGATATCTTCTTGAACCCCTTTTATATTTTTTACTCCCACATATAAGAGTGATAGAGGTCCTTCTGTCACCTGTTTCCTATTTAGTTTTTCTCCCATGAATAACTATAGAAGAGTTTGTGTGTGACCTGGACAGTGTGTTAACTATTGTAAAAACCTGATCCAGGTTGTGGATTATTGTGTTTATTTTATATAAACTACTTGTTGTTCGGTGATCACTGATTGGAGAGGACTAAGAATCATCTTGAGAATGAACCTCTTATATTCATTCTTTCCTTTGTGTGTTTTAAATTGTTTTTTACTTTATTTCTTCATTAAAACTGAAAATTGTTTTAACTGTAAGAAAAATATTTACTTTGATGGTTTATCTTAATTTGTGTTTATATAGTATTTTGATCAAGTAAAATGATTTCAAAGAATCAAATAATATTTTATATTATTTATCTAAGACCTAATAGATCTTTAAATAAGTCTATATAAATATTGAGATCTATATCATACAACTTATTTTGATAAACTAGGTTGCTTTTAAACTTTTGGGAGATTTCAAAATAATCTATTTTAGATAGAAAATTTTATTGGGTGCTCAGTTCACCCCCCCCCCCCCCGATATACTCACTCCGACCAACATTTGGTATTAAAGTATTATTTTCTTTGGTATCAAAATTTTTTCAAATCATTTTAATTGTGATTTTTTCAAATCATTTTAACTGCGATTTTTTCAAATCATTTTTACTGTGATTTTATTTGTACTTGAATGATATAAAATTTCTATCGTTTATAAATTTAGTTCTTTAAATGTACAATCGATATGAAGGTTCAGCTACAAATAGACCTTTCTTTTTCAATGGAACATATTATGCTCAATGGAATATTAAATGAAAATTCATAAAGAAAACATGGGTTTTGATATCTAGTTTGGTATATAAGATGAATATATTATACCTGATTCCATAAGAAGCACTTGGGATGATGCAAAAAATATATTACAATAATAATTATAAAGAAATAAATTCCATTTACTGTGTGTTGGGATATGATTAATTTAACAGTATTTCTGCATGTAAAACAACTTTTAAAATTTTGGATACTTTATCAATTTACCATGAGGGAACTTCAAATGTTAAAGAGATGAGTCTTAATAATTATACTATTAAATATGATAATTTTAAAATGAATCCTGATGAACCCATTTCTAACATGTATCTCAGGTTCAATGATATTTTCAACACAATGATCTCACTTGGAAAACCTATATCAAACAAGGATCAGATTATGAGACTTGTCAGATGCTTACTAGAAAGGTTGAGAGGCACATTAGTTTCAATCATAGAATCATGCAACATAAGTAAACTACCTATGAAGGAGTTGATTGGAAAGTTAATGATGTACAAAGAGGAATTGAAGGTAAATCATGAAGAATATTAGGAGCCTAAAAGAAAAATATTTTATTTCAAGACTAATACCCCTAGAAAATAAAAGTAAAATGAAAAAGAGAAGGTACAAGCTGATGGTTCAAATAATAGTGAATTACCCTCTGACAGTGATGAGGAGATGGATCACCTAGCCAGAAGATTCAAGAAATTTTATCAAAAGAAAAAATTATTTAGAAAATAAAACTATAAAGGCAAGTATTAAAATAGAGGAAATTGGAAGAAAGATTGAAAGAAGGATGATGATCCAAAGGAAGTTGTCTAATATGAAAGTAGGATGAATGGTCGCATAAAATCCAACTATCCAAAGCTTAAGTGTAAGAATAAATATGAGGATAAGGATACGAGATACAAAAATTCCATGAAGGAAACATGGATTTCTTCAAAGGATAGCTCTAGTGACTCAAATGCATCACCTAAAAATAAAACAAACAAATAAAACATGTGTTTTATGATTAAAGTCAGTGAGGTACTTGACTTAACTACTATTTCTAGTATTTTTCCTATACATATGTTTGATAATTCAAACAATGAACAACATAATGATGATGATATTTCAAATGAAGAATTATTTGAATACTAAAAATGATAGAGTATGCATTTAATGAATTAAAGGATAAGTAAAAAATTATTAAAAGGAAGTATGCTCTAACTATGAATAGAAAATCTAAAATTTCAATAGAAAAAGATAAAAATACTCAATTAATCAAAGAAAAAACTAAACTTAGACTATCAAATGATAAATTAAATAAAGACCTTGAAAAATTCACAAATATTAGAGAGACACTCACACAAATATTGGGAAAAACATTTGCTCCCAAATATGTTACTCAAATAGAATATGAACCTGGATAGAGAATAATATCTAAAAGTACTTTTGTTCCTAAATCTAGACCTAAAAGTTCTACTGTTATACATTTTTCAAAAAGACCTAACAAGGTTTTTATTTCTAAAATTTTTCAATCTATTTTTAGGAAACCTATTATGAAAATGTGACTTCCAAAATCCTTTATTACTACCATTTTTGGACCCAAGTATATTTGGGTTCCAAAATCATTTCTTTTTTAAAACTTGTTTTCTAGGAAAAATGCTTGAAGACCTTTGGTGGAAGTCCATGATACATGGATAGTGGTTGTTCAAGACATATGATAAGATATTATTCATTCTTCAAGAGTCTCATAAATGTTGATGGTTTACATGTCACATTTGGTGACAATACAAAAGGAAAGATCATTGGCCTAGGCCAGATTGGTAGTAAAAATTCAATTTTAATTTCTAAATTTTTATATGTTTATGGTTAAAAGTATAATATTCTTATCATTTCTTAGTTGTGTGATGATGGTTTTTATGTTAAGTTTGAGAATGATGCTTGCAATATTTTTATTTTAAAAATGATTTAATTTTTACTACTTTGTGAAATCAAAATGTTTATGTTGTTGATTTAAATTCTTAGATTTCTCAAAATGTTTCTTGATTAAGTTCCTTTCACAAGGAGTTGTGATTTTTTCATAGAATACTAGGCCATTGCAACATTCACTCTCTTAGGAAGCTAAATAGTAAAGTGTTAGTTAGGTATCTACCTAAGCTAGAGTTCCCAACTGATAAGGTTTGTAACCCCTGTCAAAAGGGAAAACAGCATAAAGTTTCTTTTAAATTAAAGAAAGAAATGTCAACTTCTCAACCTCTTGGGTTGGTTCACATGGATTTTTTTGGACCTTATATATTTTCAAGTCTTAATTGGAAGAACTATGTTTATGTTCTTGCAGATGATTTCTCTAGGTATACATGGGTATATTTTCTAGCTCACAAAAGTGAAGCCTTCTCTCACTTTACCAAGTATTATAAATCTATAGAAAATTTTAGTGGACTTATGATTAAAACCTTAAGGAGTGATCATGGTCGTGAGTTTAAAAATAAATATTTTGAATCATTTTTTCACAAAATGGATACACTCATAACTTCTATTCTCCTAGGAAACCCCGGTATAATGGAGTTGTTGAAATGAGAAATATAACCTTACAAGAGATAGCCCAGACTATGCTAAATAAGTATTACCTACCTATCTATTTTTGGGTAGAAGCTGTCAATACAGTATGCTATATCACCAATAGATTTTTTATCAGACCTATCCTTGAGAAGACCCTTTATGATCTGGGGAATAATAGGAATCCTAAGGTTAATTACATTAGATTTTTTCATTTCAAAGTCTTTATTATTAATACTAAGGATAATCTTGACAAATATTTTTTAAAGAGTGATGAAGGAATTTTCCTTGGTTATTCAATTTCTAGCAAAGCCTATAGAGTTTTTAATAAGAAGACCAAAACTATGAAAGAATCAGTCCATGTTAAATTTGATGAAAATGATCCACATGAGCCAATACCTCTTTATAAAACCTTGATAATGGTTTATCTTCTCTAAATTTAAATTCTAAACCTTTAGACTCTACTATCAAACAAGCAGAAAAAATATCAAGTTCTAAAGAATTTTTAGAACTTCCAGAACCTGAACCTGAAAATCTAAAAGTGACCAATATCTCTTTCTCTAGAGCTTTTAGAACCATTAAGTACCATCCTTTAGATGTTGTGTGAGTGATCTAAATAAAGGAACACAAACTAGAGATTCTGTAAGAAATTAGGTTGAACACCAATCTTTCTTGTCTCAAGTTGAACCTAAGAACATCAATGAAGCTATTAATGATGAATTTTGGGTAATATCTATACAATAATAATTGAATTAGTTTAAAATAAACAAAGTTTGGGAAATTTTAGATATAAACAAGGATGCCTTGATTATTGGAACTAAATGGGTATTTAGGAATAAATTTTATGAGTCAGGAACTATAGTTATAAACAAGGATAGACTTGTTGCACAAGGTTGTAGTAAGGAAGAATGAATTGACTATGAGAAAACCTTTTAACCTATAGCCATACTTGAATCCATAAGAATCTATATTTCTTATGTGGAACATTTATATTTCAATATTTATCAAATGGATGTCAAGAGCGCATTCTTAAATGGTATTATAATTGAGTATGTTTTTGTTGAACAACCCCCTGGTTTTTAAAACCCTCATTTTCCAAATCAAGTTTTTAAATTAACCAAAACTTGATATGGTTTAAAATGAGCTCCTGGATCTTGGTATGATAGGATCATAAATTTTATGATTTAAAAAGGTTTTTCAAAAGGAATAACTGACCCTACTCTTTTCATAAAGTTAATTTAAAAAGATGTATTAGTAGTACAAATCTATGTTGATGATATTATTTTTGGATCTTCAAAAAATTCCCTTTGTATTGAATTTTCTAAAATGATGCAGAATGAATTTGAAATGTGTTTAATGGGTGAACTCAAATTCTTTCATGGATTTCATATTTTTCAAAACAATAAGGAATCTTTTTAAATAAAATTAAATATAAAAAAGATCTTCTTAAACATTTTAACTTGGATAGCACTAAGGGTAGTGATAATCCTATGAGTACCACCTTTAAGTTGGATCCTGGTGAAGTTGGGAAACTAGTTATAGTGGTATGATTGGAAGTATTATCTACTTGACTACTAGCTGACTAGATATTATGTTTAGTTGTGTATGTGTGATCATTTTCAAGCAAACCCAAAAGAGCCACACCTTGTTGCTGTTAAAAGAAATTTTAAATTCCTCAAGTATACAGCCAATTTAGGATTGTTTTACCCAAGAGGACAAGCATTTGATTTAGTAAGTTATTCCGATGCTCATTTTGGTGGATTCAAGTTAAATAGAAAAATAACCTCTAGTGGATGTCACTTTTTAAGCAAGTCTCTAGTTTCATGGTGCAGTAAAAATAAAAATTTTGTTGCAATGTCTACTACTGAAGATGAGTACATAGATGTAGGTAGTTGTTGTGTACAAATTTTTTGGATGAAACACACTCTACTAGAATATGTATATCAATTCTGATATGCCCCCATAAATTGTGACAACACAAGTTCTATTAACATTTCTAATAATCTTGTTTCTCATTCTAGGAAAAGGCATATTTATATAAGACATCGCTTTTAGGAGACCATTATCAAAAATCAGATATCACTCTTGAATTTATTGGCATATAACATCAGTTAGATGATATCTTTACAAAGCCTTTGAATTATGAAAGAATTAATTATATCAAAAATGAGTTAGGAATAATAAATTTGGGTTAATTTTAATATTTTGTGACATATTATTGTGGTTGACATACCGTTGTAATGACACATCATTGGCTTGTCATGTTGTTGTCTTGTCATGTCGTTTGATTGTCATGTCATTGGCTTGTCATGTCGTTGTCTTGTCATGCCATTAGATTGTCATACCATTGGTTGTCACACCATTGGTTTGTCATGTCATTTCTATTTCATGACTTTGCAAATAAAATTGTTTCTCAATATTTTGAACTATCGATTTATTTCCTGATTTATGTTATATCTATAACCCGATGCATGTTGTTCCTCAGATTTCAATTTCAAGTATTAATTTGATTTTAGAATACCTAATATCCCAAATAATATTAAAGCAATATAATTTATATTTCCAATACAACTTGACCTGTTGGAACCACTTTGTGAATAAGGTTGTATTTGTTGTCAATAGTTGTCAATGAAGATCAAAATGAAGGAGATCAAGAAGTAATCAGGAAGTTCTCCAATGAAATGAAGGAATGGAAATTCAGATGATTGTTGTACTGATCATAAGTTCAAAGAACATGTGTCAAAGGTGACACATTGTTTACAACAGTGAAGAATAGTGATGCATAATACATTTGTGGATGAAGAAGAAGACATGACGGTTGATGAAGACCATGCAATTCTTCATGATTGCATGAGAACCATGCAAGAGACTTCTTGAAGAATATAATCGTATGATTTGCATGAAGTAGAGGAATGACGGTTGAAGAAGAAGACAATGTGCAAGGCATTGGAATTCTGCGATGGCCATGAACTTCACATTGTATCAAAATATTATGATGCGAAAGCTGATCTATCAAAGGATACATATCATGATAGTGGAGTTTGTGATGAAAGAAGAAGAGTTGTTGTAGAAGGAAAATCACATAGGTGATTGTGTTTGTTGACAAAGCATACAATGTCATACAAATCTGTTGACAAAAGAGATTTCATAGTGGCATGTCGACTTATAGAGCTGTGGTCAATGATCTATGTTTGATTCAAGAATGTCGAAAAAGGAATGGATGATCTGGAGGCGGTGCCAAATGAGCAGACACAAGGTGGCGCCGTTTTCCAGTGTTTGCCAAATTTTTGGGCCTCAAAATCAGAAAATTAAGACATGAATTGTCTGCAAAAGGAGGTGCTCACAATGAGGAAGTGGTGCATGGAAAATAAGGACTGTGAGCAAAATACTTAAGTTGGGCGCAAAAAACAGTGGGATGCGCGAAATAGTGGATTGCGGTTTTTCGCACAAATAGTGTTTCAAAATCAGATTGGTGAAAAATGGCAAAGGCATGGGCTGCGCGGAAAATAAGGGTTGTGCGCGAAATTCTTGAGTTAGGCGTGAAAAACAGCGTGGTGCGCGAAATTAGTGGGGAGAATTTTTTCACGCAAACAGTGTTTCAGAATCAGAGCGTTGAAAAATGGTAAAGGCATGGGCTGTGTGAAAAACCAGAGCAGTGCGCGGAAAAATGGGAATGTGCGCGGAAAAATGTTGTGCGCAGAATTGCTGGGTGAATTTTTTGTTCAAGAAGTGTATCGAATCATAAATACATAAAATCAGCAAAGGAAAGAGGCGCGCGAAAATTTGGGGATGTTCGCGCCATGTGCGCGGAAAATCAAACAGGTGCGCGTAATTCAAAGAACTGAGAGACAGTTTTGCGCGCAGGAAGGGTTTTTACGCGTAGGATCAAAAATTCCTATAAATATGAGGTGAAGCCCTCTCATTTGAAGAGGCTCGACACTTAGACAAATCTCAAGCTTTGATGTGCAGAAAAACTAAGGTATAGAGTGGTGCGCGAAAAGAAGAAGGGTTGCGCGAAAAAGAAGGTGTTGCGCGAAAAAGGGAAGATTTGCGCGAAAAAGAAGAGTTGCGCAAAAAGCCTTTTACACGCCAAAATTTATTTTTATGTGCAAGGTTTAAATTTTACGCGCAAGGCACTTGGAAGGGAGTGCGAAAATTTTAGGGTCCCGCAGGCCTTTGACAGGTGCTTAGCACTCTCAAATCTGCTTTGTGAAGACGGAAGAACAGTAAACCATTTGGTTTTATGAAGAGAAGTGGTACCGCACACACATGACTGGTGTTTAACATCCTCATTGTGTTTTGTGAAGATAAGAAGAATAGACCGTGCAACTAAACTCAGATCTGCACAGAAATAGGGGAATATATCAATACACTCAGGTGTTAGTAGTGAGAATCAAAGGAAGAGAAGAAGAAGATATAGTGCATTCAGTCATTGCACTAAAGAAGAAGGATTGAACTAAAAAGGGCATCAACTCTGAACCCTGATGCAAGCAAAGTCTCATGCTAAACAGGAGACAAAGAACTTCAATGCACATCTATTGAAGAGACCTTCACGTCTATAAACTGAGTGAGACTTCACCAATGGCAGTGAGCCAGGGGGAGTCAACGAGAGTGACCTGAGGGACGCAGTGAGCTATCCCTGGACCTTTTGTAAAGGTAGTGAGCCTGGGATAGAGTGACTATTCCTGAACCATTATAATCCACAACCAGTGAAGATTAGTGGAATTTGGTACGACCGGCAACTTTTCGGTGTATGCTCCTTGGACGTAGCCCTTAGTGGTGAACCAAGTAAAATTGTTGTGTTATCTCTTTGCATGTGAATGTTTCATTACTGATCATATCCATCATACGGGTTTAAGTAGTTCCTACCAACGTGGGAACAAGATCCACAACTTTAAGAAGAAAAAGTTGACACCCTGATTCACCCCTCCCCTCTCAGGGTGTCCCGGGGTCCTACATGACCCCCATACGATACTCTTATAACCCTCTCAAGCCTAGTGCAACCCTTTTCCCTCTCACATTTAAAACCTTCTCTTACCCTCAACCAATCCAGACAAGTTAATCTGTATGATGATAATGAAGCGTTATTTTTATTTTTCTCCTTCTATGTCTAAATCATCAAAGAAACAGAAGAAACAGTTGAGTGCACCTTCTACAATTTCTCTAGGAAACCCTGAGATTTCAAATAGATTTATTGTACCAGAAAAAGAAGTTGAATCAAAGTGATTATTATCTAGTAAGTATCTGGTACTAAAAGTGCTTCAAAATTAGGTATGGATAGAGTGGTTCTCCTTTAGCGAAATACCTTTCTACCCTAAGCTTGTTGATGAGTTTTATCAGAATGTAGAGTTTTCTTTTAATGAATATGGTGTTGATTAGATTAGAATTAATGTCAATGATCAAGTTTTTTTTCTTTAAAAAAATGGGCTAAATGTTTAGGTGTTCTTCATAATGGAGTTTATAATGACTACCAAGGTAGTATTCTAGAATCTAGTGATTTGTTTATGTATGAGGATGCTCTTGTTGTTATGACAGGAGATGACACAATCCAAAGGCCTATTACCTATGAAGTGGATGAAGAATATAGGATGCTTTTTAAGTTTGTGTAGCACATGTTTTTCTGAGGAAGGTTGATTTTACAATACTAAGGTACCAGGATGTCTATCTTCTATCTCTAATGATAGAAGGTCACAAGACCAATTTAAATAGATGCCTTATGTTGCATATATGTGAAATGACCAAGAAATCCTCAAGATCTAATTATTTGATATAACTGAAGATGATTTCTTCCATGTTGAATGCCAAGGGCCTAGTTGTTGAGAATAAAGATTCTAGTATAGACTATGGTGGTTTTTGTATTACAAGTGCTACCTAATCAAGAATGAAGATAAGTTGTAACCCCTAGAAGAAATAGTGGGTTGGTGATTCTGAGAGGTTATATGCTAAGTATAATCTAGTTGATTATCCAACCAGACCAAAGGATGAATTTGATCTTGTGTTGGATCCTGATGAAGTGGTGGAGTACTCAGATGAGGATAAGGAAGAAACAGTTGCCATTGAAGAAGTAGAAAATGAACCATCTATTTATGTAGTGAGTGACCCTAGTTTATCTCCCAAATATTATCCCATTACCTTTAGGGATCCTAGTCCACCTAGGAGGTTACCAAAAAGGGAGAAATTGGTTAAGATTGATGAAAAAGAGACTGCGGTATTAGGAGAGGAGCAGTATAAAAGTTACAAATCCATGGAAGATGATGATGATAACGAGGAAGAAGATAAGGAAGAAGAAGATGAAAATAGAAGTGAAATTGTTGATGATAAAGACTTTGACCAAAGTTGTGCTGGTGGATGAATCAAAATAAAGGAAGTGGATATGCCTCCAGTGCTGAAGGATGCATTTGTTGAGGGGGAGCAATCCCCATCATTTGAAATTTTTCATGAAGTTCCACCTGTTGATGAAGTCAAGTCCGATTCTTTTTCCACTGGTAAAACTATTTCAGATTATATTTTGATGAAACAGTTAGGTGTTATAACTATTGTAGAACAACATGTAGCCGAACAATAGAAAAATGATCTTATTGAGGAAGAATTTGGAGATGAACATTTTTTTGATTTAAATGTTGATAAGACTCTTATGGTTTAGAATGTGGAAGGTGAATCCACTGATGTTTTTTGATAAGAGGTTGTTTAGAAGGTAGATATACCTATTGTTGGTACACAATTAAAAGATGAGTTTTCCAGTGTTGTTGTACAGAGCTTAGATGCTCAATCTTAAAAAGAAGTCCCTAAATTTGTTGTACAATTTGTACCTGGACAGAGTTTAGATTATCTCAAAGGTACTTATACATTCATGGATATACCTATTGTTTTAGTCCCTCCTACCTATTATCCAGTTGTTGCTAAATTTTCTAGAAGTTGGGTTGATCCCATGTTTGAATAATGGGGTAATTTTGGTAGAAGTTAACCAAAGCGTGATAGACCCGAGGTTCAAACTGAAATTGATCCTAAGGGATCCTTGATAGTTCAAGTAGATTTTGATGGGCTTTTGGAAAAAAAATCTATCAGAACCCCTACACCTGACCCTACTTCATCACCTTCTTTTGTTCAAACTATGATGATGCATCATGTCTATGAGATAGAGATTGAGAATAAGCAGCAAAGTAGTGAACTGGAATCTATCAAGTCTTTGGTTGAAGAAATGAAATCTGAGTTTAAATATTCCATGACTGATATCCTTAAAATTCTTGAGGATACATCTTATTATACTATTGCTGGTGTTTCTCCCACTCCTCTAGTGATTGATGTTGATGTCTTCTGATCAGTTGTCAAAGAGGAAGTTGTAGCTGCCTCCAGCGGTCCCTCTAGTGGAGAACCTATGATTCCTTTAGAAATTCTAAGGATGGTTCAGTAAGAAATTGAGCATGATCATATGATGATAAAAAAGTATGCCAAATATATGAATGATTATAGAAATACAATAACTAAGTCCATGAAGTTCTATCTCTCTTGGATTTATACCAAGCATGCAATGGATGCAAATTTCTAATTCTTGGATGAGAATCTTTGGATGCCTCTTGTGAATCAGGCTTTCAAAGAACAAGTAAGACAACTAAAGGAAATGACCCCAATGTTGAAACTTTTTATATAAGAGAAGGTAGATTTCTTTAGTGAAATGGAAAGGGTTAACCAAATTATAATTGATTTCATCAATCTCATGAAGTTGTTTCTTCATGTTCATGGGAAAGCAGTTGTTGCTTATGAAGCTATTCCAATTACTCCTCAGTTGTCTCTTAGACTAGGAGTTTCTTGAGATTCTTTTTCACCTTTGTCTTCCCAATTCCATACTTTTCCAATGTATCCTACTCAATCCATAAGAAAAATCAGGCCATTTGTGATTATGGAAGATCATCCTCAGACTATGGATGGGCTCTCCTCTGGTGTTCCTTCTATTTTACCTCAATCTGATCTTGTTTCCTTGGATATAGAGAAATAGAAAGCCTAGGATAAAGGCAAAGAACCAATGGACCCTTCTACTAAATCTTGAACCTTGTTTTTATTGTATTATACACTTTGTATTTGATGGGACATGGGTTGTAATAACTTTTTGGTAATAATTTTGAATGCCTCTATTTATTTCTTATTCTGTTATTCTTGTTTTTCTAATGCTTTTCATTACCTTTTTTATAATCCCAAAAGGGGAGAATTATGGAATATTATAATTCCTTATATTCTTTTTTGATTTATTAGAGTATTGTTTCTATATTATCTTTGATACTATATGTTTTTAATCCTTCTATACATTCATTTTTTGATAATTACTCTTTTCGTATCTTTCTTTAATACCATCTGCACTTACTAGGAATGATATGTTATGGTTTATACATTTATACAACCTTGGATATCATGTTTAAACTTTTGTAATAATTTTGATGCCATGATTCGTGATCATCAAAAAGGGGGAGATTATTGACCGCCTAGTTTTAATGATCACAAAATCATGAGTATGATATTATTAATGAGTTTCATGTTTCTCTATAAGTAGTAATATGTATTCTAATCCAGGTGAAAAAATTATCAAGTACAAGACACCGTTGAGGTTGGCATCGCCAACTCGAGACATTGTTGTCCATGACTCGCCACTAGCATCAAAATATCGCTAAGTATAAGATACTATTAGGATATCACACCGCCAGATTATCATACTGTTGGACTGAAATATTGGCAAAGTCTGAGACACCATTATTCATCACATAGTCAAGATGTCATGCTGCCAAAATAAAAATTTGGCTAAGTATGAGATACCTTAAGATGAAGCACCATCGACATTATACTGTCAACATGGAATTTTGGATAAGTCTAGGACACCACTAGACCAGACACCACCAGTCTAAGACACCACTAGTTGAGACGCCTCTAGCATAGTGGAAATTTGGCTAAGTATAAGACACTGCCACTGTCATACTGCCAGCATCATACCATCAGTGAGACACCACTAGTCTGAGACACCGTTACTATTTTCCTTAACTTATTTTTTGAATCATATTATTCTAATGGCAATTTTTATTGAATTTAATGATATTTACTATTTTAATTATTGTCTCTTAAGTGATCGATAGAGAGCATTGAAGAGAGTGTCGGGATATGCAATATAAGGTAGCATTTGTTCCAGATATTTTGTTTGTTGCTGCTGATGATAAAAGTGTAGCACACTCCCTTGTGAAAACAGAGATATAAATAAAAGAAAATAGATGCAGTGGTGGAAGTAGTGAACTAATGAAAAGTTGGGAGATCAAATTGCCTAAACACATTTAGAGCCCACCTACTGTAAACCTTCGACTGGGAATCCAAACTGCACATTCAAATTTTCTGCTTAACTTCATTCAAAGAACAAGAGTCTGTGACACTCTATTTTCCTGAAGATTTTCAAGAGAACCCAACTCAAGATTCATTGTTTCATCAAATCAAGAGTCACAAGCTGCATTGCAAAAAACCAAGCACTTATAAACTCTAGTCTCATAGATTGTTCTGTTCCATTGTTTATTTATTACTTTTGAGAAGTGTGTGTTATACTCTGTTTTATATACGCACATTGTCTCCAGTGCTAAACTGAAAGATACTTGATATATTCTTAAACCCCTTTTATATTTGTTACTCCCATGGATAAGAGTAGTAGAGTTCCTTTTGTGGAATGTTTTGTTTTCTCCCATGAATAATTGTGGAATAGGTCGTGTGTGACCTAGACGGTGTGTTAACTATTGTAAAAACCTAATCGAGATTGTGGATTATTGTGTTTATTTTATATAAACCACTTGGTGGTGAGTGATCACCAAGTAGATAGGACTAAGTCTTGTATTGAGACTGAACCTCTTGTATTAATTATTTCTGTTGTGTGTTTTAATTTTGTTTTACTTTATTTCTGCTTTAAAATAGGAAAAAAATTAACTGTAAACAAAATATATACTTTGATAGTTTTTCTTAATTTGTGTTCATATAGTATTTTGATCAAGTAAATTGATTTAAAAGGATTTAATAATATTTTATATTATTTATCCAAGACCTAATAAATCTTTAGAGAAATCTGTAGAAAGATTGAGATCTATATTATACAAATTATTTTGATAAATTGGGCTGTTTTTAAAATTTCAGGGGATTTCAAAATAACCCATTTTAGAAAGAAAATTTTATTGGGTACTCAATTCACCCTCCCCCCTCTTGAGATATTCACCCCGACCAACATCTAATGCGCACTCAAGTCCATATAACAAGAAATCTAGGGAGTAGAGGAGCACCCCATGAGTGAACCCCCGACAGTGTCAAATCAAGTCCCTAGAACAATGAGCCTATGGAGTAGAGGAATACCCTATGAGTGAACCCCCCCCCCCAATAATAAAAAATAGATGATGGCCCTAAGCTACACCTTCCACTTAAGTACCAAAGGCTTTATATGTGCTGCATTTATCAAATCACTTTCAAAAAGGGGGTTTTCACAATCAATCTCAAATAACCATTTTTTCATCAAACCTGTTTTGAAAATCCTTTTCCCAATGCTTTGAAAACACCCATTTTCCTTTACCCAAAACCAAGTAAAACCTATCTTTTTTATCAAATACATTTACACACACAAAAAAATCATGACAATTTATTTATAAATCAATTTATAAAATATGAACAATAAAGATTCATTCAATAAAGGCTAGAGGCGGAACCACCTACCTTAAACTCTGGTCACAAACCACCCACAATAGTATCCACCAACACCAAAAGGAATGAAAAACAATAAAAAGAGTCCCTATAATCAATTAAAACATCTTAGATTTGAATTATATAAAAGAAATGGCTGGTGGATAGGTTAGATCACCACATACCTCGAGAACCACAGATGTCGCACTACAACCAAAGCAAGGACTGACCCCTGGAAGAAGATCCCACAACAAATCTAGAATAATTACATGAAAATCAATATGCGATCAATGGATTCTATAAATTTTTTCCAACATCGTTGTCACGACTAATGGAAATGAATAATTAGAAAGGTCTCTTACCTAGAGAGACACAACACAACTACCATGAAGATCAAAAGTCGAATAAAGCGATCCAGAAGGATCAGAGACACCCAAAATCACCAGGAAGAGCCTAGGGTTCAAGACATATGGCTGCACAATGAGAGAGGGGAGGGAGTTATGCAAGCGAAAGATAAAACTTATTGGGTCGAAGGGATTTATGTCATAAACCATAAATTTATGGTGTAAAATCCCTATAAAGAATATCCATTGAAAAACACGTTGCCTCAGGTTAAAAATATCGAGTGATTATTTTACACCATAAAATATATATTTACACTATAAAATGGTTTTATGACCTAAAGGGTTTTACGACCTTCCTAGAGACATTTATGTTGTAAGATACAATTTTACAATGTAAAAACATCCTTTAGGCGGTGACTAGCCTAGGCTCTTGTAGAAACTCCCAAAACTTCTCTGAACCCGAAAGCACGCTCTTAAAAATCAAAAGCGCATACCTTAAAATCTAGGGTGCTGTAGTAAAACCATTTTATGAATCCATTTAAATCCATAAAATCCATTTGATTCATTTTATCAAAAACTTAGTTTTCATACAGGCCACACCCTTTATAAACCCCACTTTAAACCACCAAATTACCAAACCAAGCCACAAATCCCGACAAACATGAGATAAACATCAACCATAAATAAAAAAAGGAAATTTAAACAACACAAACCAAAGGTGATTATAAATTGAATGGTAATACATGGAAAACATCCTTAAATAGAAACACTTACCTTGGATTTGGTCCAAAGTTTGTCACCTCCAACGACAACCACCCAGAAGAGGTAGAATA
Organism: Viscum album; assembly: GCA_963277665.1. Classification (NCBI taxonomy): domain Eukaryota; kingdom Viridiplantae; phylum Streptophyta; class Magnoliopsida; order Santalales; family Viscaceae; genus Viscum; species Viscum album. The sequence goes on along the minus strand of OY728163.1, from coordinate 371,561,800 downwards.
AGGCCTCACATGCCTAAGCCACAAGAAAACAAACCAAAAACCTCCATTACATATCCAAGAGTTAGACAACATCACCTCTAGGTTTCCACACTTCCACAAAAATAGAAGAATAAGTAAGAGGAGGGGGGAAGGAAGAATAAACCAAGAAGAAAGGGGCTTACCTTGAGTCAAAACTCTAAGATTCCAAGAAAAATCCACCAAAATGGAAGGGAGGAAGCTCCAACACCAAGAGAGGAGGGTTTCACATGATGGAGGAATAAAAATGAGTCCAAGGGGGTATAAATTTGACGGGGGGATTTTGGTAAAACATCACTTTTTAAGTGATTGGGATAGGTCACACGATTTGGCCACATTATTAGGAAAATTGTGCGCCAATCGCATAGAGCTACTGTCCCCCCAAAATCCAAGTCGCACGGTTACCCCTAGATGTCACATGGTTTGATAAACCATGCTAAAACCATGTAAAATCTCATTTTCACCACCGTTATCACTCTCGCATGGTTAGTTGCACGGTTAGCCGCACAGTTAGATGAACCGGGCACTAACTACGCGCCTTATCTTCCCAAAAATTCTCATTTCCAACCTCTAGCATATGAGAACTCTAAGAACAAACCAAAAGGTAAATAAAACTTAAAAGCAGTTGTACCAGTGATCCGGCAGGTGTCACAATCCGGAAATATTTTTTAAACAGGTTTATTATGGTCATTTTGGGATTGGGATTTTACTCAAATGTATATTTCCTTCCATTTTCGAGATGGATGAGTAATGAACGCATTCTAAATTCTTTTAAGCCTCTTACCCCTTTAATTAACTCTAAACTTCTTATTCTATGATGGATTTTTTATTTATCTACGACATTGGACTCTAGTGATTAAGGCTAAGGTAAGCCCTATCATTCTTCATCTGATTGTTTCCATTTCAGTGGTGTTTGTCTTGGACAACCCTTATTTCATCTATTTTGAAAGTTTGAAATTTTTCTTGCGATATATTGGGAATTAGATGTTCATTATTTGAATGAAGCATCAAATAAGATTTATATAGGTTACCCTGAACCTCTCCTATAATTTAACTCTTGTCACATGCACAAATTTGTGTGTGTATAATTGAAATTAGATACAGAGGACTTAAATTATTATCTATGATGTTCAGTTTTAAAATAAATTAAATATATGAGTTTTTATGATTATAATGGTGACTCTAATTAGGGTAAAAAGATTTTAAGTTGTGTTTGACATGGCGGTACTCAATGCAACTTTCGATTAAATTGATAAATATTTATATGTTCATCAGTAAATGAAGTTAATGGTAAATAAAATGTGTTTATGAACTGAATAATTTGTGGATGAGCTTGGGGAGATTTATGGAAGGGTAAATTTGAAGGGTTTAAAATGTGTCTAATAACATTTATCAGATCAAGCAGAAGTGATTAAAAACCCTTTTCCAAGGATCTCTCATGCAAGATAAATAAAATATGTGATAACACTAAAATGAAGAACTATTGTAAATCTGGAGTACCATACATCGAAGATCCACTGAATCAACCTTGATTTCCTTAAGATGAGTTTGATAAAGATCACATGAGTGGAAAAAGAATCCCAACTTCATAGTGTATCCGCGAGTTGAATGAATCACATGTCGTACATGCAAGATTCTCCTTTCTCCCATGATGTGCTAGCATCTCGACATGCAAAGGAAGAAGAAGGAAGAGAGATATAAATATTTATGAGTTTCAACCAAGCATTATGCATATACACCCATCGACCATAGTATGGTAGTAGACTTTATAAAGTCCTCGAGGACTCTCCTCGATAGTGCAAGCATTAATTCATGCATTTATAACACATGTATTAATGTCCCAGCTAATTCATGCATCATATGCATGAATGCATTTAACTCTCATTAATTTCATCTTATGAAACTGTTTCATTTATTGATATCCAAGGTGGAGGATTGATTAGATGTCCAGCCAATACTACCAAAGTGGGCAGTAAAATATATATATATGTATATTCAAGGCTTTGGGGCGTATATTTCTTTCATAAGTGATGTTGGTTTCTTATTACAACAATTCTGGGGAGGGGGATACAAAGAAACAAAGAAAATCTATGACACCTACAAGTACTTGGGGAGACTCGAACCCGAGACCTCCCACAAGACCCCTCAAAGGCATAACCACTAGGCCACACCCCTTGGGGTGATGTTGGTTTCTTATTTAGATGTGAGTTGATTATAATTTGAGTAATGATGAATTAAATATAATTGCCACCCGAGTTGAATTCTTTGATTGTTGTTGCTGACATATATATGATAAAGGGGTATCTCCATTGTGTATGTTATTCCATGGATCACATGGGATTTCAATGAGCTATGCTATATTATGTATAAGGTAATTCCATCATCTATGTTATGCCATAGACGAGGAGTGATTTCATGAGCTATGTTATGCTCTCGATAGGGTTTTTCCATTGGTTATTGTTGGACCCCATTTAGGTTTAATGGGTATTTCTGAGTCCCACATCGGACTTACCCTCCTTGTAATTATTTTTACTCCTCTATAAAAGAATGTCTCTACCTCACATTGAGGTAAGGGGAATTCACCAAAAACATGGTATCAAAGGGAAATTAATCCCAAGCCCTCCCTCCCCTATGGATTCTCATTTATGTCTGGCCCCGCCTCTCTCCCCTCTGCCCTAGCCATTCTCAGAGGGCCTCTCTCTCATGCGCATCTCCCCTCACGCTTCTCCCGGTGAGAAGAACAGTCGGCTCCTCCAGCAGCCGGCCTCCACCTCTGCCGGCTCCTCTAGCATCCGGCAGACTCCTGGTTCGACCTCGTGCCACCCGTGTCTCCCTACCGTGACCTCAGACCAGCGCCGGAGCTCCCTGGCGTTCCAGCTCAAAGATGCTCCACCGAGTGCCCCTTAGGCCAGTGATATCCTTCGGCCGTACCAGCACTAGGTTTGCTAGCAGCCACCGGCCGCAGTTCCAGGCCAGCCGCTCACCTCGCGGCGCCTCCGGTCGTCCTCCCGCCAGGCGACCCCCCTAGCCCCATCTCTGTCCAGGTGTGACTCCCTCCAGGCGACTACGGCCCTCCAGTCTGGTGCTTCCTCCTGCAATCTAGGAGTTTCTTGTTTTTTGGACCCAATGCGGTCATCCGGCCCCACCCTCCCGTGGCACTCCCGGCAATGTTTGACTGGACAGTCTCCCGATACTTCTCGGCTCCTGCATCTGATGCGGTCTCTTGGTCCGCCTCCAGCGGTGTCCCGACCCCATCCTGAGCATCGGCCCTCTTATCTAGCCACCATTTCTCAGACTGCTAGCTCCACCGCCTACCTATCTCATCGACCGTCAGTCTAGATGCTCTACTCCGGTGCGTCTCAACATCTCACAGGATATTTTGGTATGTTCACTACCTACCATCCATTGAACAGTGCTTCTCCAATCACTGTTGTCGATAGATCAACAATCCCCATTGCGGGATTTGGCACATGCCTTTTGACCCCATCTATGAGTTTTCCTTCCGTTGCTCACATTCCTCACAACCAGTTTAATCTTCTCTCCATCAGCCAACTCACCAAAGATTTAAACTGTGCTGTTATTTTTACATCTTCTGGTGTTGTGTTTCAGGAGTGATCGACGAATCGGTAACTTGGTCGAGGTCATCTTCAGGCCGGGGTGTACATACTCGATATCCCACACCCTATTGTCTACCCATCCACCTTAGCTCATGCCCTTGACCTTCATTCTCACCTTGGTCATCCGCCGGCTTCTGTCCTACATAAAATTTGCCCCCAATTTAGTCATAATCTTTCATTCCATTGTGAACCCTGCAAATTTGCAAAACATCATCGGGTGACATATGTACCTCGCTTAGACCCACGTGTCGTGAATCCTTTTGACCTTGTTCACTCCGATGTATGGGGTCCTTGCAGGGTTCCTAGCCAGCCTGGGTACTAGTATTATATTACCTTTATTGATGACTACTCCTGCATGACCTAGCTATCCATTCTTCGTGATCGGTCTGAAGTGTATTCTACCTTTCAGACCTTCTACAATGAAATTCATACTCAATTATCAACCTCGCTAAAATGTATCTGCTCCGACAATGGATGGGAATATTTATACTCCACCCTTCAGTAGTTTCTCAAGGATAAAGGCATCATTCACCAGACATCTTGCCCCGATACACCGCAGCAGAATGGAGTGGCCGAGCGAAAACACTGCCATATTCTAGAGATTTCCCATGCCCTCCTATTTCACATGAAGGTGCCTCTCCAATTTTGTTGTGATGCTATCCTGACTGCTACCTACCTCATTAACTGCCTCCCTTCTGTTATCCTTTAGGGGGAGACTCCTTTTCGGACTCTGTTCTCCTCTCTCCCTCCTCACTCCCTTCCCTTGCGTGTCTTTGGATGTCTCTGTTATGTCTGTGACACTCGACCCAGTCTCTCCAAACTCTCTCCTAAATCCCTCCGCTGAATATTCCTCAGCTATTCTCATAATCAGTGCAGATATCGATGCTTCTCTCCAGACCTACGGCGGTATATCATCTCTACTGACGTATCGTTCATTGAGAGATCTCCTTTTTCAAATCTCTCTCCCCATCCAGACACTGACATTGATGATTGTCTTCCCCTCATCATCCACCCTCCACTAGTGTCTCCCCCTGCTGCTGCTGTGTCACGACCCGCCCTCGGGGCCCGTGTCGTGACTACCCCAAGCCCGCCTTCCATAGGCCAGGGGCTGGCGACTAGCACCAAGGCGTAAATCCCGGTAAAAAGGGAAGGCATTGCCTTTGTAAAGTAAACAAGCACCACAGAGTAAGCAAGCGGAAAAGTAAACACTAAGTAGAAACAGAGTACAAATGAAAGTGCGGAAAAGTAAATGGGCCAGTATACAAACCCAAACTGAAGTAAAGTACAACTCGAAAGGGAAAACAGCAACTGTAAAGTAAAAGCCGCTACACCGAGCTGTCCACTGTGAATCCCACCTGAAGGGTGGGTACAGATAGCTCCACTGCTCCTCGGGTTCCGCCGTCCGCTCCGAGCATGTCCCGCCCAGTGGTCCACCTCCAGGTACTGTCCTGCTTTGCAAGCCTCAACCACGATCAACGATGTCCGTCGTCTGCAACCAACACAACGTAGTACGGGCATAGCCCGTGCAGGGGTGAGTATAAGCTACTCAGTAGGGACCCCGAGACCCCCGGAGGTCTCCCAAAATCCACAAAGGATAAACCACAAAGGAAAGATACAAACATGAAGTATCAACCGACACTGCTTAGGTATATGCCCATACATATACCTAAGTCATCAATTCAATACGCTCCAACCTCCGAGCCCAAGTACAACTCAGTCCACACAGGAAAGTATACGTATTCCACACAGGAAAGCAAAACGTAATCCACACAGGATAGCACAACACAATCCACACAGGAAGGTAAACAGGATTCAGTTCACACAGGTATACTTCTTCGGTAGACGATAGAGATGATCACTGATCCATCTAAGTCGTCGGACCCACAAAGGATCGATAGGTACTAACCCCCGCAAAGACCCACACAGGATCGGACCCACACAGGATCTGTAGGCGCTGGTTCACACAGGACCGCTGAGCGCAGACCCAAACAGGATCGGACCCACACATGATCGGTAGCACTGATCCATACAGGATCGCTGAGTGTTGTAGTCATCGTCGTTGAATCCACTAAGGATATCTGTACTGTCGTCGTCGCAGTCACAGTAGCAGTCGCAGTAGCAGTCGCAGCCAGCTCTAGGGTTCCCGCACACAGCAAGCTCGTTCGGGAGGGTCCGCTCCACGAGCCGAGAGTCTGATACATCAACTATCACAAAGTCCAGAGTTGATGTATCCAAAAGTTCCGTATCGTCAACAGGAACTCAACGCAACAGACGGCGCGTCGATCAGACGCCCGGTCTGAGAGTTATTGGCTTTTTCGTCCCAGGGGCCCGGTTGGTTTTTAAGGCAAAACCAACCCGACCGTACTCCACCTGCATCCAAACCTCGGGCGGATTATGCCAAAAGGTCTGTCTCACTAAGAGGAACTCAACAAAGATGACGGCACGTCAATCGGACGTCCGTAGCTCAAGATATGAGCGTTTCCGCTCCGAGGGCCTGGTTGGTTTCGTGTACGAACCAACCCGGCCGAACTCAAAGTATTCTGAAACCTTGAGTGTGATATACCGAAACGACCGTCTCGATCCAAAGATCGCATCGCCGCTGACGGTGCGTCGTTTGGAGGTCTGTAGCCCGAGTTATGGGCATTTAAACCTAACAGTTCGGTAACGGGGGTTTCGGGCCCGGGCAGACCCGGCCCGAGACCCCCCGGTTGGCCCGAACCAGGTCGACCCGCCCCGGACAGGGTCGAACCGGACCAGCACGGCCCGGCCCGGCCCGGCGCGGCCAGGCGCACCGGTTCGGCGCAAGGCAGCGCGCTGCCAGCTCGGCCGAAGGCCGAGCTGATTGGAAAACGGGGGGCCGCCTGCCCCCCTTTGTGAAACCGGCCCCCCTCATTATGGGGGTCCGTTTTAGAGCTGGCCGGGGGAATTAATTCTCCCCGGTTTGCCTCCCTTCCGGCCGGCCCGACCTGGCTGGCCGGTTCTTCCTCAACGGGACCGGCAAAGGCCAGTCCCCTTCCGGCTTCCGACACCGGCGGCTCGGCTGGCCGTCGGTCCTCTTGTTCCGCCGCAGCCCGGAACCGGCCGCGGCCTTCATCGTTCGGCGTGGTGCGACGGCACCGCGCCCCTCCGCCGTGGCCCCGCTCCGGCCGCGGCGCCTTCGACTTTCTTCGACGCGGCGCGACGGCGTCGCGTCCTTGCATTATTTTACGACGCAGCGCGACGGCGTCGCGCGTTTCTTGTCGTATGATCCTGCGCGGTGTGACGACACCGCGCCTCACCTATTTCAATCCACAACAGAATCAACATGAAAATGAGGGTCGGCCGTGTTCGTGCGGTCTGGCCCCCTCGCGTTATTTGCTAATAATTGGACAAATTTCACGAAGAAATAATCACGGGTATAAATCATGAACAAAAGAATAAAATAAACCCCTACCTCGGTTTCAAGTGCGGAGCATGTCAATAAGCCGCGGAAGACTAGCGTCGCGGAGGTCGGGCTTCGTGGAAATCGAACGTCGTTTCCGTTGACGTCGAGGTGCGTCCGAAGAGGTTCGTTGCTGGAGAAGCTTCGTAAGCTGACAGAGATAGTCCGAGGAGGAAACGGCGTCTCCTTTCGTTGACACGGGAAGAAGATCGAAGATGCGGCATCGTCGATCTTTGGAAACACACCGGCTACGAAGAAGAGAAGCGGCGTTCTTCATCGGAGCTTAAGTGTTCTTCGTGTTCTTCATCAAGGTTGAAGAAGGTGGAGAGAGCTTCCCAAATCCTCTCAAGGTGGCAAAGGATACCAACCAAAATAAAATAAGCTTAAAGCTTATTTCATTTACACAATTAAACAACTTGAATTTCAAAAGTTTGAAATTAAAACAACTCAACTCAATTAATAACCCGAGTTTTCAAGTTTAATAAAAGAGGAGTTATAGGGAGTTTAAAGGTAAGATGAAGTGTTAGGGTTCATGTGGGCCCCACCACACTTAATCCTATCAAGGGAGGTTAAGTGGATGTGGGTCCCACCCCTAACTCCCTTTGGGAGGTTATAACCAACTTGGATAAAAATAAAATGTGTTTCCACATTTTATTTAACTTCATTTTAAATTCCCAAAAACTATCTCTCAACCCGCAATAAACGCAACCTCGGAAAAGGTCTCCTTAAGCAAATATCGGCGCTGCGAGTTCATCGGTGCCCTCGGAATTCGATTCCGGGCACCGGTTCAAAAGTTAGAAATTCCCGCTCGTTCGTTCACTGAACGTACCCGAGCCAAACTTCGGAAATTTATTTCGGGCACACCGGGCATCGGAATTAAGTGCCGTCAGAAACCGCGTTCTTGTAAAATTCCAAAGAAAATTAAGAAAAAATTTCCCTTTAATTTTACGGGTCTTTACATTACTCCCACCTCAGGGCTTTACGTCCCCGTAAAGATACATCAAAACTAGGGAAACAAATGAGGGTACTGAGCACCCATCTGAGCCTCCCGCTCCCATGTGCTCTCCTGGAGGTTCCCATGCTTCCATATGATGCGCACAAGAGGAATCGATCACCCACGTAGGACCCGCTCCTGTCGATCCTCTATCTCCACCGGGACCTCCGTAAATGTTGCCCCATCGTCAACGTCAAGCTCCCCATGGTCAATGATGTGTGTCGGGTCGTACACGTATCTCCTCAGCTGAGACACGTGGAAGACGTCGTGCACCCGGTGTAACTGAGGTGGTAGAGCCAGGCGATAAGCCACCTCGCCAATCCTGCTGAGGACCTGGAAGGGTCCGATGAAGCGTGGAGATAACTTGCCGCCTCGGTCAAATCTCCGTATACCACGTCGAGGTGAGACCCGCAAGAAGACGTGGTCGCCATCCTCGAACTCTAGTGGCCTCCGCCTCCTGTCAGTGTATGACTTCTGTCGGCTCTGAGCTGTCCTCATCCACTCTTGGATGACCTGGACCTTCTCTGTCGTGGCCTGGACCATCTCCGGTCCCATAAGTGCTGACTCCCCAGGGTCTGTCCAGCACAAAGGAGATCTACAAGGTCGGTCGTACAACGCCTCGTACGGTGCCATCCCGATGGTGGAGTGGTAGCTGTTGTTGTACGCAAACTCCACCAAGGGTAGGTGGTCCTCCCAGCTACGACCAAAGTCGAGGACACATGCGCGGAGCATGTCCTCGAGAGTCTGAATGGTCATCTCCGTCTGACCATCCGTCTGAGGGTGAAAGGCTGTGCTCAAACGTAGCTGCGTCCTGAACGCCTCCTGCAACCCCTTCCAAAGACGGGAAGTAAAGCGAGCATCTCGATCGGAGACGATAGATGATGGCACACCGTGAAGTCGTACAATCTCCTGAACGTAGAGACGTCCCAAGCTCTCCATCGAGCCCTGCTCTCTGATGGGTAAGAAGTGAGCCGACTTGGTGAGTCGGTCGACAATCACCCAGATGGAGTCGTGACCTCTGGAAGTGCATGGAAGTCCAGTCACAAAGTCCATAGATATTCCGTCCCACTTCCACTCCAAGACCTCCAAGGGCTATACCAAGCCTGCTGGTACCTGATGCTCAGCCTTCACCTGCTGGCAGGTGAGGCATCGAGAAACGAACTCTGCCACAGCCTTCTTCATGCCCGTCCACCAGTGCTGTCGTCTGAGATCCAGGTACATCTTCGCTACTCCAGGATGTACCGCCAAAGGAGAAGTGTGAAACTCTCTCAGCACCTCCTCTCGCAAAGCGACTGGTACCATGGTACGTCCTCTGAAAAGGATGTCGTGCTCTGCTCCAAGGGAGAAACCATCAGGTGCCTGTCCCGAGGATATCTATGCACACCGTGTCTCACAGTCAGCGTCCTCACGCTGTGCCTCTCTGAACTACTGCAGTAGTGGAGGGGTGACTGTGAGAGACTGAAGTAAGGCTGCTCCATCTCTATCCACGAAGGATATCTTCAAAGAGTCTAGCTGCTCTGTTGCCTCCTCAAGTAGCTGAATGCCCGTCCTCCTGCTGAGGGCATTGGCTACCACGTTCCCCTTTCCAGGAGTATAGACTATCTCAAAGTCATAGTCCTGGAGGAACTCGAGCCATCGCCGCTCTCAGGTTCAGGTCCTTCTACGAGAAGATATACCTGAGACTCTGATGATCAGAAAAGACTGTAAAGCGCTCGCCCATCAGATAGTGTCGCCATGTCTTCAGAGAGAAGACCACTGCTGCTAACTCCAGGTCATGGGTAGCGTAGTTCTGCTCATGCGGCCTCAACTGTTGTGATCCATAGGTGATCACTGCCCGCTCCTGCATCAGAACACATCCGAGTCTGGTCCCTGATGCATCGAAGTAAACTGCGTACCCTACTCCCTCCTCAGGCAACCTCAAGATAGGTGCGCTGGTCAATCTCTGCCTCAGCTCCTGGAAGCTCTGCTGACATCTTTCTGACCATAAGAAGGGTTTCCCCTTCTTCGTCAAAGCTGAGAGTGGTGCCGCAACTCTAGAGAAGTCTGTCACGAATCTCCGGTAGTATCCAGCTAGTCCCAAGAAACTCCGAACCTCCGTCACGCTCCTGGGTGGCTCCCAAGCTAACACAACCTCGATCTTCGTAGGATCCACTGCAACTCCCACCTCAGAGATAACGTGTCCCAAGAAGTGGACCTCACGTATCCAGAACTGGAACTTCGAGAGCTTACCATAGAGATGGTGCTCTCGGAGTGTGTCTAGTACAACCCGTAAGTGGTAGGCGTGCTCCTCCTTAGTCGTCGAGTAAATCAGAATGTCGTCGATGAAGACCACGACAAACTGATCAAGGTATGGCTGAAAGATCCTGTTCATGAGGGCCATGAACACTGCTGGAGCATTGGTTACGCCGAAGGGCATAACCAAGAACTCATAGTGGCCATACCGACATCTGAAGGCCATCTTCTGCACGTCCTCGTCTCTGACTCTGAGCTGATGATAGCCTGACCCGAGGTCTATCTTCGAGAACCATCGTGCTCCCTTGAGCTGATCAAAGAGGTCATCAATCCTCGATAGCGGATACTTGTTCCTCACTGTCACCTGGTTCAGGCGACGATAGTCAACACAAAGTCGCAAGCTTCCGTCAGCCTTCTTGGCGAACAATATCGGGGAAGCCCAGGGTGAAACACTGGGTCGGATGAACCCCTTGCCCTGCAAGTCCTCCAACTGTACCCGTAGCTCTCGAAGCTCGGCGGGGGCCATCCGATATGCTGGAGTCGATATCGGAGCTATCCCGGGGTACAGGTCAATATAAAAGTCTACCTCTCTACGAGGAGGTAGCCCTGGAACGTCGTCGGGAAAAGCGTCTGCAAACTGATCCACCACTGCAGGAAAACCAGGACTTTGTACGTTAACTGCTCCTAGGATGAGGCTATCCAACTGATGAGTGATGGGCTGTCCTCTCCTCTGCGGAAATACATCCTGTGCTACGAAGGCTCCCTTCTCGCCGGTGAAGGTGAACCTGCTCCCGTCGGTGCGTACACATCGCACCTTGCGCCTAAAACAGTCAATCTGGGCATGGACCATAGATAACCAATCCATGCCCAAGATGACGTCGTAAGGCCTCGACGCTGCTACAAGAAGATCCCAGTCGAAGCTCTCGCCTCCTAGAGTAAGCTCACACTACCAGCACCAGTGTGTAATCGTCGAGTCTACTCCCGTAGGAGTCTCTAGCCGTAAGGATCGAGCCAACGGCTCTGTCGGAATCTCTGAGCTCCGAACAAGGGCAGCGGCTATGAAAGAGTGACTCACTCCTGTGTCTATAAGTACTACAACAAGGGTGGAATAGACACAAATAGTACCTCGAATCATCTCAGGTGCGCCCTGGTCGTAGGCCTCTGCTGCCTGGAGCTGTGCCTGTCTTTGCCCGCCAGCTCCCTGTGGTCGGGGCGGACCTCCTGGTGGTGGTGGTGGTAGAGTCTCAAAGCGTCGCCCACCACCTACTGCTCAGCCAGCTCCTCTTCCTCGTCCGGCTCCTCCCTGCGGACCGCCACAGTCGACCCTCTGCCTCTGCCTCGGTGGTCCCTCAATCGTCTGCTGCTCCTCGGCACGGCGGGTCGGGCAATCACGAGCCATGTGGCCCTGCTCGCCACACGAGTAGCACTGTCTGCCTCTCGAAAGACTGGCTCCACGTTGTGTGCCCCGCACTGCTGAGCCAGTGTCCTGAGGTCGTCTGCCTGAAGGTCTGGTCTGCCTGGACCCCTGAGTCATCCGTTGACTTCCTGCTGCAGAAGACTCTGCTACGTGCCGCCCTACGGTGGGTCTCGGCGCTGGTGTAGACTCAGCAAGGAAGCTCTCGATCAAAAGGGTCTGCTCCAGTACTCCCGTTTGAGTCGGAATGCTGAGGGAGATCAGCGATGACCTGTTCTCGTGTCTCAATCCCTGCTCGAAGGTCCGGGCCCGAAAGAATGGGTCTCGTACCATGTCAGTCGAGTAACGCGAGAGATCGGTAAATCTCGCCGAGTACTGAGCGACAGTCATGCTGCCCTACCGCAGCTGAAGAAGCTCCTGGATACACACCGCACGAAGGGTGGCTGGGACGAACTCCGAGCGGAAGAGGCTCTCAAAGTCCGTCCATAGTAGATATGCCTCATCGTGCACCTGGAGCATCAAGCTCCACCATCGTCCTGCTGCTGCGTGCAGTAGGCTCGCAGCGAGGATCACCATGAGGTCTGCAGGTGTCCTCACTAGCCTAAAAACTCGTACCACTGCCTCCAGCCAGTCCTCTGCTGCCTGGGGGTCTGTCTCCCCACGAAACCTAGGTGGTCGCTGGTGCTGGAACTCGTGCAGAGCTCCAAGGTGACATGCATCGTCAGCGACTGGTGCTGGAAGCATCGGTGGCTCGGCAGGTAGTGCTACCGCCAGTGCCACTGCTGACAAAGGGCCCTGCACCAAGGCCTCGTCGCTCGGTGGGCTGTCGTCACGCTCGACTCATGGAACCCTAGCTGGCTGCCGTCGTGGGGCTATCCTGAAAAGGAAACAGGTGCGCCATGGTCAGAACAGTATACCCGGTGAGCTGATACAAAGTAATCACAAAGAAAACTTGAAACACACACGCAATCAATGTATTCGTGCATTAAGTCGGAAATCAAAAGTCAGGGTCCTGGTGTACGGATACGTCGGCCACCGCACCAACACTGGGCTCCCTGGACTGATAATCACACCCAATACGCTAAACACTATTGCTTCACATAGAAAAGATCAGAGTTCGCGGTAGAACCGAACTCCTCTGATACCAATTTGTCACGACCCGCCCTCGGGGCCCGTGCCGTGACTACCCCAAGCCCGCCTTCCATAGGCCAAGGGTTGGCGACTAGCACCAAGGCGTAAATCCCGGTAAAAAGGGAAGGCATTGACTTTGTAAAGTAAACAAGCACCACAGAGTAAGCAAGCGGAAAAGTAAACACTAAGTAGAAACAGAGTACAACTGAAAGTGCGGAAAAGTAAATGGGCCAGTATACAAACCCAAACTGAAGTAAAGTACAACTCGAAAGGGAAAACAGAAATTGTAAAGTAAAAGCTGCTACACCGAGCTGTCCACTAGAAATCCCACCTGAAGGGTGGGTACAGATAGCTCCACTGCTCCTCGGGTTCCGCCGTCCGCTCCGAGCACATCCTGCCTAGTGGTCCACCTCCAGGTACCGTCCTGCTCTGCAAGCCTCAACCATGATCAACGATTTCCGTCGTCTGCAACCAACACAACGTAGTGCGGGCATAGCCCATGCAGGGGTGAGTATAAGCTACTCAGTAGGGACCCCGAGACCCCCGAAGGTCTCCCAAAATCCACAAAGGATAAACCACAAAGGAAAGATACAAACACGAAGTATCAACCGACACTGCTTAGGTATATGCCCATACATATACCTAAGTCATCAATTCAATACGCTCCAACCTCCGAGCCCAAGTACAACTCAGTCCACACAGGAAAGTATACGTATTCCACACAGGAAAGCAAAACGTAATCCACACAGGATAGCACAACACAATCCACACAGGAAGGTAAACAGGATTCAGCTCACACAGGTATACTTCTTCGGTAGACGATAGAGATGATCACTGATCCATCTAAGTCGTCGGACCCACAAAGGATCGATAGGTACTAACCCCCGCAAAGACCCACACAGGATCGGACCCACACAGGATCTGTAGGCGCTGGTTCACACAGGACCGCTGAGCACAGACCCACACAGGATCGGACCCACACAGGATCGGACCCACACAGGATCGGACCCACACAGGATCGGTATCACTGATCCACACAGGATCGCTGAGTGTTGTAGTCGTCGTCGTCGAATCCACTAAGGATCTCTGTACTATCGTCGTCGCAGTCACAATAGCAGTCGAAGTAGCAGTCGCAGCCAGCTCTAGGGTTCCCGCACACAACAAGCTCGTTCGGGAGGGTCCGCTCCACGAGCCGAGAGGCTGATACATCAACTATCACAAAGTCCAGAGTTGATGTATCCAAAAGTTCTGTATCGTCAACAGGAACTCAACGCAACAGACGGCGCGTCGATCGGACGCCCGATCTGAGAGTTATTGGCTTTTTCGTCCCAGGGGCCCGGTTGGTTTTTAAGGCAAAACCAACCTGACTGTACTCCACCTGCATCCAAACCTCGGGAAGAGTATGCCAAAAGGTCTGTCTCACTAAGAGGAACTCAACAAAGCTGACGGCACGTCAATCGGACATCCGTAGCTCAAGATATGAGTATTTCCGCTCCGAGGGCCCGGTTGGTTTCGTGTACGAACCAACCCGGACGAACTCAAAGTATTCCGAAACCTTGAGTGCGATATGCCGAAACGACCGTCTCGATCCAAGGATCGCATCGCCGCTGACGGCGCATCGTTTGGAGGTCCGTAGCCCGAGTTATGGGCATTTGAACCTAACAGTTCGGTAACGGGGGTTTCGGGCCCAGGCCGACCCGGCCCGAGACCCCCCGGTTGGCCCGAACCGGGTCGACCCACCCCGGACAGGGTCGACCCGGTCCGGCCCGGCCCGGCGCGGCGCGGCCCGGCCGGGCGCGTCGGTTCAGCGCAAGGCAGCGCGCTGGGCGCACTGCCAACTCGGCCGAAGGCCGAGCTGATTGGAAAACGGAGGGGCCACCTGCCCCCCTTTGTGAAACCAGCCCCCCTCATTATGGGGGCCGTTTTAGAGCTGGCCGGGGGAATTAATTCACCCCGGTTTGCCTCCCTTCCGGCCGGCCCGACCTGGCCGGCCAGTTCTTCCTCAACGGGACCGGCAAAGGCCGGTCCCCTTCCGGCTTCTGACACCGGCGGCCCGGCTGGCCGCCGGTCCTCTTGTTCCGCCGCGGCCTGGAACCGGTCGCGGCCTTCATCGTCCGACGCGGTGCGACGGCACCGCGCCCCTCCGCCGCGGCCCCGCTCCGGCCGCGGCGCCTTCGACTTTCTTCGACGCGGCGCGACGGCGTCGCGTCCTTGCATTATTTTACAACGCGGCGCGATGGTGTCGTGCGTTTCTTGTCGTATGATCCTGCGTGGTGCAATGGTACCGCGCCTCACCCGTTTCAATCCACAACAGAATCAACATGAAAAGGAGGAGGGTCGGCCGTGTTCGTGCGGTCCGACCCCCTCGCGTTATTTGCTAATAATTGGACAAATTTCACGAAGAAATAATCACGGGTATAAATCATGAACAAAAGAATAAAATAAACCCCTACCTCATTTTCAAGTGCGGAGCACGTCAACAAGCCGCGGAAGACTAGCGTCGCGGAGGTCGGGCGTCGCGGAAATCGAACGTCGTTTCCGTTGACGTCGAGGTGCGTCCAAAGAGGTTCGTCGCTGGAGAAGCTTCATAAGCTGACAGAGATAGTCTGAGGAGGAAACGACGTCTCCTTTCGTTGACACGGGAAGAAGATCAAAGATCCGGCGTCATCGATCTTCAAAAACACACTGGCTACGAAGAAGAGAAGTGGCATTCTGCGTCGGAGCTTAAGTGTTCTTCGTGTTCTTCGTCAAGGTTGAAGAAGGTGGAGAGAGCTTCCCAAATCCTCTCAAGGTGGCAAAGGATACCAACCAAAATAAAATAAGCTTAAAGCTTATTTTATTTACACAATTATACAACTTGAATTTCAAAAGTTTGAAATTAAAACAACTCAACTCAATTAATAACCCAAGTTTTCAAGTTTAATAAAAGAGGAGTTATAGGGAGTTTAAAGGGAAGATGAAGTGTTAGGGTTCGTGTGGGCCCCACCACACTTAATCCTCTCAAGGGAGGTTAAGTGGATGTGGGTCCCACCCCTAACTCCCTTTGGGAGGTTATAACCAACTTGGATAAAAATAAAATGTGTTTCCACATTTTATTTAACTTCATTTTAAATTCCCAAAAACTATCTCTCAACCCGCAATAAACGCAACCTCGGAAAAGGTCTCCTTAAGCGAATATCGGCGCTGCGAGTTCATCGGTGCCCTCAGAATTCGATTCTGGGCACCGGTTCAAAAGTTAGAAATTCCCACTCGTTCGTTCACTGAACGTACCCGAGCCAAACTTCTGAAATTGATTCCGGGCACACCGGGCCTCGGAATCAGGTGCCATCAGAAATCGCGTTCTTGTAAAATTCCAAAGAAAATTAAGAAAAAATTTCCCTTGAATTTTACAGGTCTTTACATGCTGATCACCATTTTGGTGCGGTCTACTCTCGCCGCCCATTGCCTGTACCCCCTGTCTCGGATGAGGACACCATCATCCCCGCTTCGTCCGATGCTCCTGCCCCGGCACCAGACGACTTGCCCATTGCACTCCAGAAAGGTACTCGTTCGTGCCAGAGTACACCTTTATTTGTATCTTCCTACAAGGGTCTGTCAGCTCTGGAGGCAGTATCGATTCCTCAAACCGTTGGTGATGCAAAATCTCACCCGGGGTGGCTAGCAGTAATGTGGGATGAATTGCAGGCTCTGGAAGAAAATCATACTTGGGATCTTGTCCCTCTTCTAGTAGGCAAATAGGCGGTTGGCAGGAAATGGATTTATACTGTCCGGCTAAATCCCGATGGCACTCTCCATCGACTCAAAGCCCGCCTTGTGGCTAAGGGCTTTGAACAAACTTACAGGGTGGACTACTTTGATACATTCTCTCCAGTGGCCAAGATGACCTCCGTCCGATTATTCATCTCTCTGGAGGCACATCATCGTTGGAATCTTCATCAACTGGATGTCAAGAATGCCTTCCTCCATGGCTTTCTTGAGGAAGAAGTGTATCTGCAATAGCCACCCGGCTTTTGTGCCTCTGACGTCGAGTCTCAAGTCTGTCGACTCCACCGCTCTCTGTACGGACTCAAGAAATCTCCTCGTGCTTGGTTCGGCTGCTTCAGCACTGTTGTCACTAATTTTGGCCTCTCTCGAAGTCTAAAGGATCACACGGTTTTTTATAGAACGACTCCTGCTGGTTGTATCCTCTTGGTGGTCTATGTCGATGATCTCATCATCACAGGGAGCGACTCCACAGGAATCGCCAACCTCAAGGCGCATCTTCACCACCACTTTCACACCAAAGATCTTGGTCCCCTCACCTACTTCTTTGGCATAGAGGTCTCCCGTTCTAAGGACACTATCACTCTCTGCCAACACAAGTATGCTCTTGATATCTTGCAGGATGTAGGTTTGATTATAGAAACTGTAGTGGACACTCCTCTTGAGCCTGGGGAACGCTCTCTCCATACCGACTTAGAACCATTTCCTCATCCCGAGAGCTATCGACGTCTGGTGGGTAAACTTAACTACCTCACCATGACGCGACCAGACATTGCCTGCGTCGTTGGAAAAATTAGCCAGTTCATGGAGCATCCAACTAGATCTCAGTGGGATGTTGTCCTCTACATTGCCAAATACATCAAGAAAGACCCTGCATGTGGCCTTCAGTACTCACATCATGCTCATTTGGATGTTGAGGCCTTCTGTGATGCGGACTATGCAGGTTGTCTCGCTACCCGCAAGTCTACGTTGGGATTCATCGTGTTCTTAGCCGGTAACCTCATCTCCTAGCGCAGCAAGAAGCAGACTGTCGTCTCCAGATTGAGTGAAGAGGCCGAATACCGTGCCATGGCCACGGTCACCACTGAGATCCTATGGCTTCGTCATCTCCTCCATGATCTCGGCTTCCCGGCGCAAGCCTCTACTCATATCTGGTGTGAAAATCAGGCAGCCACAAAGATTGCCTCGAATACCGTCTTCCATGAACGGACGAAGAATATCGAGGTGGACTGCCACTTTCTTCGCCACCATCCGGAGCAGCAACATACCAGCTTTGGCCATATTCCGACAGCAGATCAACTTGCCGACATCTTCACCAAAGGCCTCCCAGGATCTCACCTTGACTCTCTCACTACCAGGCTGGGTATTCACAGCATCCATGGCCCATCTTGAGGGGAGTATGAGATGGTCTTTGTGTCTTGTCATCTTTTTTCTTTGTGGGACCCAATCCAATCTGGGCATTTCCAGCTTGAGGGGGAGTGTTGGACCCCATTTAAGTTTAATGGGTATTTCTGAGTCCCACATCGGACTTACCCTCCTTGTAATTATTTTTACTCATCTATAAAAGAATGTCCCCACCTCACATTGAGGTAAGGGGAATTCACCAACAACAGTTATGTTATGTCATGAATATGAGATTCTTATACAAAACTCACCACCATTCATATTTCCTAAAAATGGCCAAAGCATGTGAGACTGAGCATTGTGATGCCTTGGTAAGCACATGAAATCTTATTTTGCTTATGGTATCTATATAACAAACTCCTATGAGAGATTTTGTAGAATTAATTATGAGGTGATTGTAGAATGAACTCCACATGGAAGATGAATGTAGAATATACTCCAAGGGGAGGTATAAAATCGAAACCAATGAGAGGTGGCATGTATATAATTCACTCATATGGGAGGTGTGCACATAATGGTTTGTAGAATTTGTAGGTTTCAGGCGCAGCGGAAGCGCATTGGTGGGTTTTCTCAACTTTAATTTTAATGTTAAACAAAGATCAATCTGAGATCCGTCACGATTTAAAACGTCGGATCTTCGGAATAGAACGAAGAACGAAAAGAAAAGAAGAGTACCAGAATCGTTGAGATAGGATCATCATATGTTGGTTATAATTAATTTAATTAATTCATAAGAATTTCCTTGATGGAATTATTTCTTCGTTGGAGTCTCTGGTCACAATCCTGTGATCCGTCGTTGCGTCATAGAATCCAAGTACAGGATTCCTCTAGCGGTGATCCACATGTGCTCCCCATATCTCTGGACGTCGTCGAAGGGATCTTCGGGTGCTAGCGTGGAAGAACCTTCGCTTGCGATGTCCGCCTTCTACCAACTTGATCCTGTGGATGATCTCGCTCTCGTAACTTGAAAGTGTTCTTGGTGGAAAGGGAATTCTCTCTTGGCTTGAGAGTATTTCCAAATCCATTGTGCACAACAATGGCTCTGATAAAGTGTTGGGTTGTGAGGATATTTATAATCGGGTTTGAGGTTAATAGAGTTGTGATAATAAATAAACGCGTTACGCGTTTTATTTATTTCATTAACTCTTATTGAAACCCCATGTCGAATTATTAATACCTGGACATGCGCCCATGCTGATTATAATTAATATCATTTAATAAAACAATATTATATCCTCAAAATCCCGACTGGAAAACTACACGGCGTGTACTTGTTTTCCATAAAACTATACGGCATGTATATTTAATATACATGTCGTGTACTTTTATTTTCCATTTTTCTCCACCACATTTACTAGACCCTGAGTAATGGCTATTTATTTATTAAATAAATGTAACTGCATTACTCGCTAATAAATATATTATTTCGCCCACAATATATTCTCTCGAATAACAAGTGTTGAAATAAATGCGACCAGGCATCCTTAAATAATTATTAAACCACAGTCGGGAATAATCTTTATTTAACTTGTTAAATTAATATTTAACTGAGATACATGGACACACTTAGTGTGTGACCCTCTAGGCCTCTTTCTCAGCGGCATTAGGCGGAGCCTGACTAAAGTCCAAGGTTAGCGTCTAGCAACACGCCAAGGTACCCATAGAGAAAGAATTTAACGCCGCAATGACGTGTCACCTCCTACGAACGCTTATCGTGTTATATAATCCCTTTGTCTCGATATCTCCAATCAAGCGGGTTGCATGCTAGTGCCATCAACCCATGTGATTGATTATTCTTTCTTTGACTTCCCGGAATTGAACTTGCCCATACCTTACCATGGACATGGATTTATTTAGGCTATATCAATTCCATCAAAGGGCCTGAGATATCTACTTCCGTTACGGAACGGAAGAGACAAATCCTTTCTCGTATTATCTATTAATGCGGTATTACTCATGATGCACCCAACGTATCCTACCTCACTGCGAATAGTGTGTCGTCACAGTTTTCGTCAATACATCTAAGTGCACGAGTTGTAATACCCATTAATAATAATCTTAAATTCTAAGGACCAATACACACATCCGCAAATAGGAACATCAAATGACACTATGAAATGTGGATTTCCTACTGGCGGGTCTCGTTCTCATAATATCCTCCTGGATATTACCAAGGGCGTACACCATGAGAAGGTGCCTCAAAGTTTTATGAGTCATCACCCCTAATGACCTGTATTATTTGTGTCCCTCAAATAACATCATCTGGCCATAGAACATATATTCAAGAACAGTGTTATGACACTTCCGGATTCTCATCATAGTAGGGATCTGCTATGACCCTTTAACGCAATAGCTGTCCTTAGGACATTATCACATGCATTGTCACGCAGAAGAACCAACAAGATGTGATAAGGCTTTTATTAATGAATAAATTACAAAGTAGTTGGTTCTAGTTCACCAACTCCAACAAACTCCCACTTGGACTAGAGCCAACTGCTAACAACCTTTAACCCACTATCTCTCACATGATATTCATGCTTCTGCTGAGATAGGCCTTTAGTCATGGGGTCTGCCTTGTTCTCTTCCGTGGACACTCTACTCACAGCAACTTCACCCCTTTGATATAAATCCCTTAAGAGGTGATACTTTCGGAGTATGTGCTTTGTCCGTTGATGTGACCTTGGTTCTTTTACAAGAGCCACCGCTGCAGTATTATCACAATACAGTGTAATGGGATATTTACTACTAGGCACCACATCAAGCTCCTGGAAAAAGTTACGAATCCAGACGGCTTCCTTGGCTGCATCAGAAGCCGCTATATATTCAGACTCCGCTGTAGAATTGGCAACAACTGGCTACTTTGAACTCTTCCAGCTCATAGCTCCTCCATTGAGACAGAAAACATAACAAGATTGTGACTTCAGATCGTTATGATCTGTCTGAAAACCAGTATCAGTATACCCTCTGATGACAAGATCCTCGTCTCCTCCATACACCAGGAACATATCCTTAGTTCTTCTCAGATACTTAAGGATAGTCTTAACATCAGTCCAATGTTGTTCTCCTGGATCTGCTTGATATCTGGCTACCATGCTTAGTGCATAGGCAACATCAAGCCTGGTACATAACATGGCATACATGATGGATCCTATAGCCGAAGCGTATGGGATCTTACTCATTCTATCTTTCTCTTGTTGTGTCTGAGGACACATTTTCTTAGAAAGATGTAGGCCATGTGACACTGGAACCAATCTCCTCTTGGATTGTTCCATACTAAATCTCTTTAGTATCTGGTCAATGTATGTACCCTGACTTAGTCCAAGAAGCCTCTTGGATCTATCACAAATGATCTTGATCCCTAGAATATAGGCTGCTTCTCCTAAGTCCTTCATGGAGAAACACTTGTTCAACTAGTCCTTAACTGACTGTAAGACCGGTACATCGTTTCCAATAAGTAATATGTCATCAACATATACTACTAGGATAACAATCGCATTCCCATTAAACCACTTATAAACACATGGCTCACATTCATTCTTAATGAAACTGAATTCCTTTATGGCTTCATCAAATCGAATGTTCCATGACCTGGATGCTTTCTTCAATCCATAAATGTATTTCTACAACTTACAAACCCGTTTGGCTTCACCTGGTGTCACAAACCCTTCTGGTTGTGTCATATAGACATCTTCCTAAAGGTTCCCATTAAGGAATGCTGTTTTGACATCCATCTTCCAAATCTTGTAGTCATGGTAAGCTGCTATGGCAAGTATGATTCTTATGGATTTAAACATGGCAACTAGCGAGAAGTCTCATCATAGTCAATTCCTTGACGCTGTCTGAATCCTTTAGCCACTAGCCTTACTTTATAGGTGCTAACTTGACCTTCCATGTCCAGTTTTCTCTTGAATAACCATTTGCATCCAATAGGCTTTACATCAACTAGCTCATCGACCATAACCTAGACTTGGTTCCGATACATGAAATCCATCTCAGAATTTATACCTTCTATCCATCTTGCAGCTTCTGAGCTTTCTACTGCTTCCTTGTAGGAGAGAGGTTCATCATTGTCCAACAATAATGATTCACCATCCTCGGTGACTAGGAAACCAAATCTCTCTGGTTCCCTTACCTCTCTTGAGCTCCTACGCAGTACTTGTGTTTCTTGAACTTCTTCCACGGGGACCTGTGGAACTTGTTCTTGTACCAACTCCTATGTATCTTGAGCATCAACTTCGTCGAAGTCAATCTTTCTCCCACTATCCTTCTTGAGGATGTGCTCCCTCTCAAGAAAGACGGCTTGTCTGGCGACAGTCACTTTCTTGTCTTGAGAGTTATATAGGTAATATCCTTTCGTTTCCTTGGGATATCCTATAAAGATACACTTCGTGCCCCGGGGTGCTAGTTTGTTGTCTAATAAGGCCTTAACAAACGCCTCGCATCCTCATACACGTGTATGCGAAAAAATGGGTTTCTTTCCATTCCATAAATCGGAGGGAATTCCATTTGTCGCCTTAGTTGGTACTCAGTTTAATGTGTATGCTGCAGTTTGTAATGCATATCCCCAAAAGGATAATGGAAGATCCGCATGACTCATCATCGACCTCACCATGTCCAACAAGGTGCAGTTCCTACTTTCACTAACACCATTCCACTATGGTGTATACAGAGGAGTGAGCTGAGATAGAATCCCAAACTCCCATAGAATATCGATGAACTCTTGGTTCAGATATTCTCCACCTCGATCCGATCGAAGCTTTTTTATCTTCTTACCAAGCTGATTCTCTACTTCATTCTTGAATTCCTTAAATTTCTCTAAGGCTTCTGACTTATACCTCATTAAGTAGACAAATCTGTATCTACTCAAATCATCAGTAAAAGTAATGAAGTAAGAATATCCACATCTAGCTTCTACTGGAAATGGTCCACATACATCCGTGTGTACCAATCCTAGAAGCTCTGTGGCCCTTTCACCCTGTCCACCGAAAGGCGTCTTGGTCATTTTACCTTGTAAACAAGTGTGACATCTATCAAGTGGTTTTAGCTCAGTAGAGTCTAAATAGCCATCTTGGCAGAGCTTTGTCAAGCGCTTCTCGTTTGCATGATCTAGACGGTGATGACACAACTGAGTGATGTATGAGTCATGTGAGTTTGTTTCGTTATCGATTTCCAACACTTGGTTTTCGTAATTTAATACATACAAATTGTTATTTAAATGTGTCATACCATAACATACGTTGTTCTTATAAAAGAGACAACCCTTATTTCCAAACTTGAAAACAAATCCATCCATATCCAAACAAGATATAGAAATTATGTTCTTGGTAACACTAGGAACAAAATAACAGTTTTGTAAAACCAAAATCATGCCAGTTGGCAATGAGAGGTGATAGTCGCCAATAGCCAATGCAGCCAGCCTTACGCCATGGGCAGCTCGAAGATCTACCTATCCTCTAGCGATCTTTCTAAATCTACTTGGTTCCTGCATTTTAATACAGATGTGAGCCCCACAAGCTGTATCTAATACCCAATGTGTAGAAATAGAAAGATTGCACTCGATAACAAACGCACCTTTAGCGTCCCCATGCTTCTGGGTGCAGTTCCTCTTCCAGTGGCCCTGCTTGCCACATGCAAAACACACTTCCTCCCATTCCTTTCCCTGCCTCTGGATCTTCCCCTCCTTGGAGGGACGGTGCTCGGGGGCTTCAGATCGTTTATAAGTCTTTGT
The DNA here is from genome assembly GCA_963277665.1 of Viscum album. NCBI lineage: Eukaryota > Viridiplantae > Streptophyta > Magnoliopsida > Santalales > Viscaceae > Viscum > Viscum album. Next base: position 371,538,082 of record OY728163.1, on the reverse strand, counting down.
CCCCTTTGCCTTGTCCTTCCTTTTCTTGTTCACCATAAGGACCGCGGGTTTGTCACACCCCATGTCCTTATCTACCTGGCGAATCAAGGTCAGAAGCTCCGATAGACTCTTATCATTTCCGCTCATATTATAGTTGACAATGAAGCTAGAGAAGGTCTTGGGTAGTGATGATAGGATGAGATCTGTACGCAACTCATCCGGGAATTTAATCCCTAAGATGTCCAGGCGTTCAATGTAGCCAATAAGCTTGACTACATGAGGCCCAGCTGGCGTAGACTCTCCAAGATTAGTTGTAAACAAAGCATTGGAGATATCATACCTCTCATGTCTCACCTTCTCTTGGTGGAGATCCTTAAGGTGAGACATCATGCTATACGCGTCCATGTTTTCATGTTGCTTCAAGAGCTCATTGGACATGGCCGATAGCATGAAACACTGGACATTTGTGGCATCATCCATGTGTTTCATATAGAGAGATAATTCCTCATCACTGGCCTCTTTCCCAGGTGCAACTGGAATAGTCTCTTCTAGCACATACAATTTCCTTTTGTGGCGAAGGATGACGTGTAAACGCCTCTGCCATTCTTGGAAATTGGTGCCGGTGAGAAGTTTTTCCTTCTCGAGTATGGTTCGCAATGATATGTTTGAAGTCATTTTCTTGTCGTTTCTACAAATTAAGATGAGCAAAGGTTTAGTACTTTATTACAAAACTGAGACAAATAAATAAATTAATACTTATTGGTCTCCCACTATTTTATCGAAATCCAATAGCCCTCACCATTGATTTCGGAATATTCTGTTGCCTGAATATTCTAGTGGCAAGGATCCATATTGCCCTTCGCATTACCCCAACTAGGGTTGGTCAAGCAACTTGAAGGGTTTTAGGTAGGCATTCCAAATGCCAACTGCATTAACTCGCAGTTCCTTGATCCGCTGAGTGGACTCCCCAATCCTGAAATCCTTTTATTTTGGATTTCCTCAACCTTTGCCTCTTGGTCACACCAAGTCCTGCTGTGGCAGTCAAACCTTGATGCGAACCAAGTCAAGTCAACCCAAAACATTGAATTAAAATTCTCCGATAATTGAAAGCACCCCAACTAGGGTTGGTCAAGCACTTTGAACTATGGTTCGATTCTAACCAAGATTATGGAAGGTTATACCGACTTAATATTTCTTTTGAGGGATTTTATCCTTATACGTAAATTGTCATTTTATTATCTTTGATTATATGCTTGTTAATATTAAGTGGGATATACTTAAGTGATTAACCATGTATAAGATAATATTTACGTATAAGCCAGTTTTATTTTAGTTCCATCTTGCATGCTCGTTTAATTCATTAATTGTGTGATCATGACAACATACCCACAATAAATAAACCATGCAACTGATAGAAATAAAATAAATGGTATGATCATGAGCTTTTCTATTGGTTAGTTTATCTAGCGGTTGATAAACTAACCCAAGACCTAGGGGAGAAACACCTTGAACCTTTCGGGTTCGTGTTTACAGCTTTCCACCTGTCCACCTTTGTATCTTCTTGGATTGGTTTCACCTTGGCTCTTAACTTGAGCCGCCTCCACTAGTTTGGGAGCTCCATCCATTACATATGCATTTATCTCACACGTAGGTGAGGGATAAAAAGGGGTTTTTATATAAAAGAATCTTTGGGCACACAGGCCCTACATATTAATGAGGAGATGGCTCGCAGGCCAATAAATTTAACTTAAATAAATAAATTAAAAGAAACCATTCACATACAAAGGTCTCGGTCTAGCTCATGATCATCCATACATACAATGATATTTACGCATAAATAAAACTAGCATTCAATTCTTTAATCGTTCTTGTTTAAGATAAATCACGCTCGAATTAATTAATTATCTTTAATTAATCAATCCTTTTATCTTAAACCCTTTTCTGAACTTCCTTGAGATTCTCATCCATCATAATTTTAAACAAATAAATTCATTTAAAATTATCCTTGTACGTAACTTGTACCTTAGAGGCAACCCGGTGAATTCTCGTTCATTACACAGATGTTAAATTAAACACATATATATAAAACACTTATCACGTGTTGTGCCTCAGCTTTATGCCTGCACTATGATACACGTCTCAAGGGTTTGTATAATATAATAATAAATTTTTAATAAATCTGCGTAATTTGGGTGGGTACACGACGTGTAGTTCCGACTACATGACGTGTACTTTTTCTTCACCGTCCATCCGAAGTACACGCCCGGGGACATGGCGTGTTAATGTACTTCAGAAATTTTCGGAGTACACGGCGTGTACAGTGGTACACACACCGTGTAGTTTCCGCGTTACACGGTTTCCAGCCGGGCAAGCCGTGTAAGGGGTACACGGCCCAACTCTAACCCGAAGGGACTACACGCCGTGTTCATTGGACCACACGGCGTGTAATCCGGAAACCGTGTGCCACCTGTTTCTGGTCAACACACGGTGTCTTAAATCCTTAGAAAGAATCCAATACATGGTCTGATTTGGCGGATCAGTCAATGCATTGAACCTAGACTACACGACGTGTACTTCCGAATACACGTCGTGTATTCTGGTGTTGTACGGCCAGAAACGTTTGGATCCTCCGGATGAGTTCCTCTATTTTATTTTAATCAAAATTAAAAGAAAAATTTGTTTCTGTGAGGTGAACGAGAAACGAGGGAGGAGGAACAGATCTCGAGATTCAGATTTTCAGAACGATTAAACATGAATTGAAATAACTAAATTATTAAATGCGTAAATCACCAACAAAAAACTAAATAATTATAATCAACGATATGATCCCTCTGATACCACTTGTAGGTTCCGGGCGCAGCAGAAGCGCGTTGGTGGGTTTTCCCAACTTAAATTTTAACGTTAAACAACGATCAATCCGAGATCCGTCACGATTTAAAACGCCAAATCTTCAGAATAGAACGAAGAACGAAAAGAAAAGAAGAGTACCAGAACCGTTGAGATAGGATCATCATATGTTGGTTATAATTAATTTAATTAATTCATAAGAATTACCTTGATGGAATTCTTTCTTCGTTGGAGTCTCCGGTCACGATCCTGTGATCCGTCGTTGCGTCGTAGAATCCAAGTACAGGATTCCTCTAGCGGTGATCCACATGTGCTCCACGTATCTCTGGACGTCGCCGAAGGGATCTTCGGGTGCTAGCACGGAAGAACCTTCGCTTGCGATGTCCGCCTTCTACCGCCTTGATCCGGTGGAGGATCTCGCTCTCGTAACTTGAAAGCGTTCTTGGTGGAAAGGGAATTCTCTCTTGGCTTGAGAGTATTTCCAAATCCGTTGTGCACAACAATAGCTCTGATAAAGTGTTGGGTTGTGAGGATATTTATAATCGGGTTTGAGGTTAATAGAGTTGTGATAATAAATAAACGCGTTACGCGTTTTATTTATTTCATTAACTCTTATTGAAACTCCATGTCGAATTATTAATTCTTTGACATGCGCTCACGCTGATTATAATTAATATCATTTAATAAAAATCCCGACTGGAAAACTACACAGCGTGTAATAATTAATACACGACGTGTACTTGTTTTCCATAAAACTACACGGCGTATATATTTAATATACACGGCGTGTACTTTTATTTTCCATTTTTCTCCACCACATTTATTAGACCTTGAGTAATGACTATTTATGTCTTAAATAAATGTAACTGCATTACTCGCTAATAAATATATTATTTCGCCCACAATATATTCTCTCGAATAACTAGTGTCGAAATAAATGCGATCAGACATCTTTAAATAATTATTAAACCACAGTCAGGAATAATCTTTATTTAACTTGTTAAATTAATATTTAACTAAGATACATGGACACACTTAGTGTGTGGCCCTCTAGGCCTCTTTCTCAGTGGCATTAGGCGGAGCCTGCCTAAATTCCAAGGTTAGCGTCTAGCAACACGCTAAGGCAACCATAGAGAAAGAAGTTAACGCTGCAATGACGTGTCACCTCCTACGAACGCTTACCATGTAATATAATCTCTTTGTCTCGATATCTCCAATCAAGCGGGGTCGCATGCTAGTATCATCAACTCATGTGCTTGATTATTCTTTCTTTGACTTTTCGGAATTGAACTTGCTCATACCTTACTATGGCCATAGATTTATTTAGGCTATATCAATTCCATCAAAGGGCCTGAGATATCTACTTCCGTTATGGAACGGAAGGGACAAATCCTTTCTCGCATTATCTATTAATGCGGTATTACTCGTGACGCACCCAACGTATCATACCTCGCTGCGAACAGTGTGTCGTCACAGTTTTCGTCAATACATCTAAGTGCGCGAGTTGTAGTACTCATTAATAATAATCTTAAAGTCTAAGGACCAATACACACGTCCGCAGATAGGAACATCCAATGACACTGTGAAATGTGGATTTCCTACTGGTGGGTCTTGTTCACATAATATCCTCTTGGATATTACCAAGGGCGCACACCATGAGAAGGTGCCTCAAAATTTTATGAGTCATCACCCCTAATGACCTATATTATTTGTGTCTCTCAAATAACATCATCCGGTCATAGAACATATATTCAAGAACAGTGTTATGACATTTCCGGGTTCTCATCATAGCAGGGATCTGCTATGACCTTTTAACGCAACAGTTGTACTTAGGACATTATCACATGCATTGTCACGCAGAAGAACAAACAAGATGTGATAAGCCTTTTATTAATGAATAAAGTACAAAGTAGTTGATTCTAGGCCACCAACTCAAACAGAATATACTCCTATGAGAGACATTTGTAGAATTGACTCATACGAGAGGCTTTTGTTGAATTAAATCTTAATGTGAGATGTCTATAGAATTGACTCATATGGGAAGCTACTATAGAATATCCTCCTATTGTAAGGCAATGATTATTGTTCCCTCTAATGTAGGGCGATGAATACATGATCCACTTCATGTTGAGTTATCTCAGGCGAGTTCCCTTCCAAAGAGAGGCTTGATGTAAATTTTACTCAATGTGTGAGAGGTGTGACATAAGATGCATGCCATGATATTGTACTTTGTTGAGAGGCGCGATTAAATTCATCACATGGGATTGGATTGGGGGTCCCCATGTAGACTATTCGCCCAGATTGAGATGCATTGGCGTGTAGGGAGAGGATAGAGTAATGTGAGGTTTGAATGACATGTTGCATGGTTGTATACTTTAGTTGGTGTGTATGGATGAATTTGGTTTGGGTGATTTGATATGATGCACGTGCATGCATCACACTACTTGGATATGATTATCGCACAATCTGTGCTTGGGATATACAACTCCTATATACAGAGAGATCACCAGAACCTTCGGACAATGAATGTTGATGGAGATATGAGAGAGATCACCAGAATCCTCAAAAAAATATATAAAAAACTGAACCACAAAGTGAATTTAAACATGCAGATTGATTACTTATTTTCAACTTTTTCCATTGGAAGCTGGTACAATAAACACTACAATTCAACAAAAATGGGTGACCTGGTGAGGTCAATGATCTGAGGATGAGTCATGGAAACTTTTCTCTTTTTGGCATTGCATGAATGAATTCTGGAATTCGGGCAAGGGGTTAAAAGGTCTACAACCTCAACTTCATCACATTCATTGAGCTTGTCCAATGTTTTCTGAAGGCCAGTCCTGGACCAGCACCCCAACTCAAATCTATTTGGTTCAATGGTTAGAATCTCCTCTTCTCCATCTTCAACGGTTGCATTGAAACAGAAGCTCGAAACCTCTCTCTCAGGTGAGCTGGAGCCGCCACAGCCTTCAAAGTCTCTGACAGTCTTCCAAGCTGGAGCCGCCACAACCTCAATTTCATCACATTCATTGAGCCTGTCCAATGTTTTCTGAAGGCCAGTCCTGGACCAGCAGTCCAATTCAAATCTATCTGGTTCACTGGTTAGAATCTCCTCTTCTCCATCTTCAACGGTTACATTGAAATAGAAGCTCGAAACCTCTCTCTCGGGTGAGCCGGAGCCGCCACAGCCTTCCAAGTCTCTGAGAGCTATTGATCCCTCTGCAGTCTCTCCAGACCGTTCACCCAAAGCATTTTCTGCAGTGTTTGGACTCTGCAGTTCCTCACAATCTCCATAATCATCGTCTGCACTTCCCCAATAGTTTTGGCCTCCTATATAGCAGGGAAGATAGTTTTGGCTTCCTATATAGCAGGGAAGATCATCCACTGGGCAAACATGAAACTTCATGTGTTCGGGTAACTTGGGGCAACCGGCACAGTGCTTTGTGTATTTTGTTGAGAAGAAATTTACTGTCAAATTCAAGCTGCTCATCGAGATTGAAAGAGTAATATTAGTGTCTGACCGAGAATACTGCATAACAAGTAAGAGTAAGAATAGAATACCCTTCCCAGCTTGGAAGAGTCAGCATTGTGTATGCAAGTTTGATCTTATTTGAAACTCCAGAAAATGATTTAAAGCTTGCGGCAACCCTTCTGACAGCCAGTGATTCAGTTGGGTGCTGCCAGGCCCATTCAAACTGCCGGAATTTGAACAAAATAAACAGGTCAGAATTAAATTGACAGAGTTCTTCAAATCAAAATAGCGTTGTTCATGCCCATTTTCTTTTGAACCAGTTCAGTTGGGGACCTCTGGGGAAAACATTTCAAAAACATCTCAAGGGAAAAGGAAAATATGCAAGCTTTCATTCAAAAAACTACTAAGTGGTATTCTGGTGAAGTTGGGGAAAAAATAGTAACCATGTTTTACAGCAACAATCCATAGCAATTTTGAACCCGGAACGACAAATGGGATCGGGTTGTAATTGGATTGAGCAATCTGACACGAATAATATTTGGGTCGGGTTCAAGTTAACCATTCTAAACCTGTGTAAGCCAATTAAAAATATACTGATAATATACAATATTAAAATATAATAATAATTACTTTTATAATATATATTATTCATATAATCAACTTATTTGAAATAATTCAACATGTCTATAATATGTTATTTATTTTAAACAGTTTAAGAGGATTGAGTTGCAACATGAATAACATGTGCTTCATATTAATTAGGTTATTTTTAGTCTAAATGGGATAATTCAATTTGGTTAGGTCATTGAAAACAGGTTGGTAACCTGTTTTAAATAAATGGATCGGATCAGGGTTGAGTTTAAATGGGTTCATGGGACGGCCAACCCAACCCATGAACTCAAATTGCCACCTTTAATTACAGGTAAACCCAAGGTGTTCTTCCTTTGTTAAAAGAACGGATAACAATCATGATAAAAATTAACTTTATCGGCGAGGAATGAATAAGCAATGACATTTCTTACATTTAGAAACAAAGAAATCATAATAATATTAAAGAAATCAAGTTAATTTGAAGGAAATCCTGCAAGTTTTCTGTAAAAGAAACAGGGTGTTTGATTTAAGCTGTTTTTCTTCAGTCAGATATGAAGCATGAAAGCAGAATGACCTGGAGAGCAACCACATTTAAAATTAATCTTTCATGCTGATTGTAAAATAAAAAGCTCAATCCATGCTTACAAATTTGATGCTTGCCATTATTAAGGATGAAAAAGACATCAAAGAGTTCATCCGCCATCTTGAAAAATTGGGTATCCAAATTTTGCATGCAATCCCAATAATGTAATTTGAAACACAGCCTATGAATTAGAAGCTACAAAGTAAATGCGTTAGTATCAGTCCAAAAAATGACCTGGAGAGCAACCACATTTGTTGGGAAGCCAAAAACACATAATACCATTTCCCAAGGGCGCTTAGACTTGGTTTTCCATGCTCCACTCGGTATTTCACCATTGTGCTGTCTTAGTCGTCGGCGCGGATCGACTGTAAATCTATAAGCATTCAAAGAGAAGACTATTAGTCCCAATATACACAAAGAGAATGCTACATACAAAACAAATAAAGCTCACTAGCCTGCCACGATATTGCATAAACAAAATGAGGCACAAAATCCAGACAATCATCACTCCCATGTTACTTGCGAAAGCAATGCACAGTAAAATGTCATTCTGGCTAAGATAATAATTTGTCAAGTAATGACATGATTTCATACAAACACAAAGTTTGTACAGAAGAGCAAAAAAAATTGCTTCTATAAGAAAACCCATGCAGGAAACAAAGCCCGTCAGGTGGAAGAATATTTCAAAAGTAATCACAATGCCAGCACGCTGGCCTTATTCTTCAATAATGTCTGGACTAAATAGAGATAAAGGTAACTATCACAAGAATTGCGGAACAGTGCTTCTTGGTATGATTTTTATTGTTTCCGTTTACTGAAGCTCAATATCTTTAAAAATAACCAAAGGCGGCCCTGTCAATTGGCAGCTTCTGTTGTTAAAATTGCTTGGAGTGAACAACAAAACTGCATGTGACTGATTTAAGCTGTTTTTCTTCAGTCAGATATGAAGCATGGAAGCAGAATGACCAATCCACCATGCAGTGCTGAAGTGCGATCAGAGCTTCAAGAAACTCGGATCATAAAATCATTAGTAGTTCAACTGGTGCTCATATACTGAGAATTAATAGCATCTCCTCGACACCTGGAGAGGTGATGGAATGATATCGCAGTAACAGTGGTAAGTAAATTAGGTTTCAAGAAATGAAATCTGTTATGAGGCTGAGTAGAGGGAGTAAGGCTTCCTCTCTGCCTCGATTGAAGAAAAATAAAGTAGATAGATTGAAAAAAATTGGAACTGAGTTTGAAAATTTAGCTACATAACCTTAAAGATTTCGGTTTTTTGCGGTGATCTAAACGGGGGAAAGAGAGAGAGCCAGAGAGAGTAAAGAAAGCGTGTGTTTGTAGCCAACACAATGTCTATTGCAGAAAGCGAAGATTTATGATCGCCTGAAATACCAGAGAGACGACAGCAACGGGAAGAAATGGTGTGTGCGCGGCGAAATGGAGGGAGATAAAGGGAAAAATAGAGAGGGGGAAAGGTCGAACAAACCCTATATAGGTATTGCCCTTTTGACGGGGGTTGAGGGAAGTAAGCAAGTAGCAGGCGAAGAAACCTCCATCTTCCTTGCATATTTGATCTGTTCCATTTCCGATCAGGGATTCAGATGTATCCACTTCTGATCGCCCCATCCCCTCTCTCTCTCCCTCTCCCTATCCCTCTATCTCCCTCTCTCTGTAGCGCAATCGCTCTCTACCGAACCAGGCTTCTCTGCGGCCCCCGTCCGGTGCGCCTCCACTATCCTAAAACGACACTTTTTAGTGGGGAGACAGAAACAGGGCAGTCCGTTTCAAAACCCCCACAACGGTCCAATCCCGAAAAATGTCGTCTCCAGGGATGGAGACTGGAGACATGGCAGCACATCTTTTCAAATCGTTTTTTTTTTTTTTTTACTATAAATATATATATAAATATATATGTGTAGGTTTGAGACTGTATTTGATATATAAATATGTTAAATTATAAAAAAAATGTTGAAGTTGGTATATATTAATGCATAACATGGATTGAATATATGATATAATTTAGAGGATTAGGATTATATACATGATATATTTGAAAAATCTCATAAATATAGAGATGTCGATAAATTGTAAAATTGTATATTTGAATAAATTTGTGCATAATGAAAATGTATAAATAGAAATGAATAAATTGAAGAACTACAATTTAAAACCGATAACTTTTAAATCATAGAATTGGAAAATAAATCGGAAAGATGTAACAACACCAACAATAGAAAAAAGACGTGCACATTTTTCACACCATAAGAAAAGAGAGACTAGTTTATTTCTAGTGCATGTTTGGGGGGAAAAGAAATGTTTGCCAAAACCAAATCCAGCCCTTGTTTTTGAACCAAAAGAACGAGGAAAAAAAACACAAAAGGGTATTGAGAATTTGACCCTCGGGCAATATACAAAGCAGGTTGGGTCGCTACTATAAAGGCAAGCTTCTACCTCTGGTTCTTTACGAGGTAAAGTTTCAGCCCACCTAGAGGAAGATACTCAACAACAACAAGATTTGCTTGGGATACCAATCTGACCATTTTCAATTTGTATGTTCGACTCTCATGTTCCCATTATAGCACCTAAGAACTATAAACAAATCAAGTTGAACACCATTTTTGGAGCAACACAACATTTGTAAGGTTGAAATAGCCATACGTGGTTTACTCATCTTTAGTCTTTTGAATTGAGTTGAGGATATAATTGAAGGTAAAAATCAATAGTTAAAGATTGTTGCCGTAAAAAGAGAGAGGATAATAACATTAAATTGTTGGATATGCACTAAAACAGGGATATCATATCGTACGATATCCCCTGAGTCGTAGTTTACAATACAACTTACAAATGCCTTTATAGTAGCATATGATCTATATCTATCATAGTGCACGATATGTTAGTGATATGAGATATTGAGTGCATGGATTCTATCTTGTCTTCCACACAGTTTCCTTTGGTTATGAATCAATAGGTTGATTCATTTACAGCATGGCAGATCGTTTAAAGCGTTCAAATGATCATAACCCCAACATGCATGCATTATGGGCAACGCATGTCGGGTGCTATGTGATGGCGACCGACCCTCGACTCCCTTCATTTAATGAAGCGAGCCTATATAAAGGACATGAGATCTGTTGTTGGTGCGTGTAACAGTATGACTAATAAGTCATAGTTGAAACTCTCTCTTCCTCCTTATTCTCCGTTCATCTTTGTGGAGAAGGTGTCAACACACCTTTGGAGTCTGAGGGGTCTTCTAGTAGCCTAAAAGGATTCAAGTGATCAGTAGCATCCTTGTGGAGGCAAGAGTCTAACGGTTGTGGCTCAGTGATCTTCATCAAGCACTCCATCAAGATTCACAAAGATGGAGCACATTGCATATGAGGTATACTTGTTATATTTATGTTTTTTATATTACGTGTTGATTCCTGATGATAAATCAAGTATTTTAAATGAGTTTCTTTTACTGTCATGATCATAAGATGATCGTCGAAAATATCATCAGTGGTGTAGAGCCACGATCATCATCAAATCAACATGTTTTCCTTTTGTTTTTGCTAAGAAAATGTTTATCATAATATGCAACAATCCACATCATAATATATGATTTGAAGTGGCCGAGTGATAGTCGTCATATCACTCTTCATGGCTTTATGATATAAGATATCATAATGCGCAGTTCTATTTTTTCTTAGTTGTAGGGTATGGTTGTTCTATATCATAAGGTGTGATATAACAAGATCTTGTGGTCTTGTTCTATGTTGTAAGCTACGATATAGGTGATATCATAGGCTACAACTGAAATCCGGATTGCACGAAAATAAAGCATCATGTTGTGATGATGATATAACGTATATCGTCAAATACGACTAGATGTGTAAGAGTTGATTTTCCCATATGTAAGGTTATGAGCTGATGTGTAATGGTTACACCGTCAGTAACCTTTACGTATCGAGGTTTCTGATTCACAAGGGTCGTACAAACGCTAACCTTTATGTATCAAGGTTTCCAGCCAAGTAACCTTTACGTATGCCTCTACGTGGCCGAGTAACCTTTATATATCGAGTAACCTTTACGTTTTCCTTTATCATAGTAATGAAATGTAAGGGTACTCTGTGATACGTAAGGGTACTCATATATTCCAATCATGACTCATGACTGATAATGCCCTTATCAGTCGTAAGATATGATTCAAGCATAAATTGATTAAATTTAATATTCTAGCTATAGATGCTTATAATTTATGAAATGTTTATAACAAAAAAGTGTTGGGAATTATAAATAGGATATTTTCAGGCCTAAATTAAATATGAAATGTTCATATTTATATCTCATGTTTGGAAAATAAATAAAATGATAATTAATTTGTTTATTCATTTAAAGCATTCACATATATGTATATATATATATATTGTTTATATAATTTGAATATCATGTATGACATAATTTAATAGATAAGTTAATACTTATAGATTGTTAAACATATAGAGGAATAAAACATTAGACAATAAAGATTGCATTAGATGCAATGATTGTTGGAGTTGGAGCCCTAGAACCAACTTTTATGTACTTTATGGTTACATGTATTTATTATTTTGAATATTAATAAAGTTATTAACACATCATGATTATTCTTCTACATAACATTATATATGATAATGTCCTAAGGGTACTTTTCACACTAAAAGGTCATGGAAATTCATCACTATGATGAGAACCTAGAAAGTTTCATGGCAGTATTCCTAAATACATGTTCTATGGTCGGATGATATCATTTGATGAGACACAAATGAGACAACATATCAGGGGTAGGGGCTCATAAGTTATTGAGACTTCTTCTCATGAAGTTCATCCTTGATAATCTCAAGAAAGGATATTATGTGAACTCGACCCGCTTGTAGGAAATCCACTTTTATATGTTCCATTGGATGTTCCGAACTGTGAATGTTTGTAATGATCCTTATACTTTAATATTATTATTAGTGCATATCATGAGTCGCGTACTTTGATGTATTTTTGTAAACCATGATGATATATAGTCATGAAAAAACTGGGTGCATTGGGTACATCATGAATGATATGACATTAATGAATAATGTGACAAAGGATCTATCTCTTCTATTATTTTGCAGAAGTTGATATCTCGATTCTTTGATGGAAATAAAACTATTTGATTAAGTCCATGGCCATGGCATTCTGTTAACAAGATCATTTTTTTGAATGTTAGAGAAAGAGACATCAAGCACATTTCTCAATGAAACCACTATGAAACCAGCTTTATTAGAGATATCGAGATAAAGAGATTATATTATATAATACATGTTCATATGTGATTGCATGTCTTTGCGAAATTAATTTCTTTCTCTATGGGATCCTTGACATGTTGCTAGATGATAACATGAGACTTTAGGTGGTGTAACATAATTTCACTGAGAAACTGGCCTAGAGGGTCACACATCAAGTGCATTCAAAACCTTAGTTAAATTCTATATGAATTTAACATGTTGGATAAATATTATTCTCATACATGGTTTAATAATTAGTCATGCTAGTTTGTTTGTAAATATTCAATCATCAGTTATTTGAGAGAATGTATGTGAGTTGAATACTTAATAAAAATTTATTTATTAGGTAATTATTTATTTAATTACATGAATATATAATATTTATTAATTCTAGTTTATTCAAAAGGTAACAAAATACTTGTTTAGTTACATGAATATTCAATAAATGTTTATTTATTAATTTACTGAATATAATATTTATTTATTTATTAGAAAATAATGCAGTGGTATTTATTTAATTAAATAAATAATCATTATTCAAGACCTGATAAATATTGAGGAGGATTGGCGTACTGAGTTTAATGATCCAGTGAGAAATGCCATATTAAATATTATTTGAATGAATATTAATTTAATTATTCAAGGAAATAATATTTATTTTATCTGTGAGTTCAACACATGTCAAGTAAATTATAATAATTCTATTATTATTTAGACATGAGATTCTTCAGGGATAAAGAAAATAATTAGGGCCCTTGTTCATTTATGTCACAACCCATCCCAACAGGGCACATGCCGCGACCACCCCAAGCCCACCTCCAATAGGCTAGGGGCTAATGAACAGTGACGAGTAGACATATCACACACATGGGAGGCCTTTACCTAATGTTCCTGGACACACACACACATCTCCAAGCCCATATAATGCTAAAATGTAAAACAATTGATATCCATACATGCATACATTTAAAATCCCACCATTAGAGTACAACAAAAAGTATTGGAAAACAAAAAGGGACAAATACAAACCCACCACAAAGAAACTAAAAACAAGTCCAACCTGTAATGTGGGTGAGTACTGCTGTCAAATGCAACCACATGAACACATCTCCTTCTGTATGACTCACAAAGCCCTGCTTAGTCCTGGTCCCACTAGGACACTATCAAAAGGTTGATCATCTACATAAGACATGACACGTGTGGTAAAATATCATGTAGGGGTGAGTATAACAATACCTAGTAGAACACCCCAAAATCACTAAGCATATAACATCATGAATAACAGTAAGCTCATCACAAGTATATGTCAACAACACATATAACAAGAATATCCAAATATACTAAAAAAAGACACACAATCTTAAGGTAAAGTCACAATAGTAATGACAACCTAGGATTCCTTCTCAAAGGTTCCACATAACACTCATTCGAGAGAACATACTCCATGAGTTAGATAACACCGATGACATCCATTCGAGAGGTCATGCTCGTTATGTCTCTCCATAAGAAGTACATGCTAGTCGTCTAAAGAGAAGGATACACAGACGAGGGTCATACCCAAGACCATGGGGTATACTAACAACCCAATATGGATTAACCCACTAAGTAGAGGGTCGACGCCCGTGTAGTGTTGGTCATGACTATACCAAGAACTCCACTCAGGGAAAAGATGATGATAGATGATATCACTTCAAGCATCACAAAAGGATTCCAATAACTCTATCCAAGGCTGAAGTCCCTCTAAAGGGATCACCATCCTATGTATAGGATGCAATTCCATACTAATCCCTTAATGAATGGATCAAGGGAACTCACTCTAATTAAACTTGTCTAAGCTGAAGAGGACAAGGGCTCTAAGCCATCTTTGAAGGATTACACAACATGTCCCTTTGGCACCAAGTCCTACCCATGCATCATGATCCATGCCTATTTCCATGTTTGTTCCCGAGTACACGGTATGACCAAGCCCGTGTACTCCTGGTCGTGTCCTTGTCCGGCTAGCCGTGTCTATGTCCGACTAGTCGTGTCCATGTATGTGCACCTCCTGGTACATTCCAAGTCACTAGGAAAGGGTCACACACCATGTGAAATCTTTCACATGTAATGTGATATTTATCTTCTCCGTGAAACCCTAGTTACGTATGGGGGGGGGGACCCACATAGTGTGTAACATCAGAATACATGCTGTGTAACCCAAAATTTTCCAGAATCTCAGATCTAGTTCATGCGTTGCTGTCGTATGCTCCTCCAGCCTCTGATCTAGCCATGAATCATGCAGGTAAGTAGGGAACACTACCAAATGATCTATACCATCTGTTTTCTAGAATCTGGCCATTTGATTCGCATAGAAAATGGTCATCACCATGCCTCATCGCCATCGCATGCTCAAATAGGAAGAACGAGTATCGTCAGACAGGACCCAATTCACTGTTGTCGTTGAAAACCTCCATTGAAAATTTTAAATGATATCACATTCGTGGTATCAATATATTGTGCCAAGAAATAGGTTCATAACAATTGATTTCTCAGATATCCATTGAATCACCAGTCAAATGAAACCCCAGTGATGAATGCACAATAACAGTGGGAGAAAACCAAGAAACATGAAAATGAGGAATGAATCTCATCCGTGTTTAGGATGGCCTCGATTTTTTACATTATAATGATTAATAAAGATCCAAATTAAATAAATAATTTCTCCCAAATTCCCTATAGATAAAAATGTACTAGAAATACAATTGATCCATGATTCAATCCATTGGTCAATTGATTCGCATTCGTAATAGGAATAATAAAATGGGGATAAATCTAAATAAAAAAACATCCCACCTAAATATGGATCGATCACTAATGAATAATGAATATGTATCATTGTCTTCAACAATATCCTTGAGTTCCGTCACACTCCGATCGATGATCCACAATATATGGTCATTGCTCGCCCACAGAAGTTCCTCCAATGCTCTCTCACAAATATCCAAGGTTATATGATGAACCCTAATATTTTTTCATAGAATTGTATTTATAGACCAAAATCAGGTCATGGAAATTAATTAAATAAATTATTTTAATCAATTAATTTATTTCAACATTTTCCCATGATCGTGCCTTACTGAGTGTCTGACGCACTCCAAGGTTATGTCATGACTAAGGTAAAACCCATTCTCTGAAATCAATGGTAGCCTCAGATTTTTGATATGAGCCTCTTTTTAGAATATATTCTAGATTTTCTGGAAAATTTTGTGCACATTATTTTTAATATATTTTAAAAATTAATTTCGGGCACACTAGGCCTTAGAATCTCACACCGTCTTAGCAATTAGCTTTGTAAATAATTTATATAATATTACAAAAAATACATAAAAAAATATTAGTCGTTACATTCTCCCCATCTTGGGGATTTACATCCCAGAAATCCAAAACAAAAGGCTATACAAAGAGATGTGGGGACTGAGCATACATTTGGGTCTCCATCTCCCAAGTGATCTCTTGAAGATTCTTGTACTACCACTAGACACACACTAGGGGAATCTATTGCCCATGAAGAATCCTATAATTATGATCCTCAATCTCTACCAGGTACTCAGCAAGGGTAGCTTCATCCTCAATGTTCATCTCATCCGAACTGACAACATTCGACAGGTCGTGCATGTACCTCATCAACTATGACACATGGAAGACGTCATGTACCTTGTCTAGCTATGAGAATATAACTAAGTGATATGAGACCTCTCCAACTCTATGAAGTATCTAGAAAGTGCCAATGAATCTTGGAGATAACTTACCACCCTGAACAAATATCTGTAATCTACGTTGAGGTGAGACCCTCAGGAAGACACGATATCCCTCCTCTAACTCTAAAGGCCTCCATAATCAGTCCGCATAAGACTTTTGATGGCTCTGTGAAGTTATCATCTACTCCTGGATGATATTCACCTTCTATGTAGTGGCTCACACCAACTCTGGGCCCATAAGTGTTGAATATCCTTAGTCGGTCTAGCATAGTGCTGACCTATAGGGTCTCCCATACAAGGCCTCGAATGGTTCGATACTAATGGTGGAATGGTAACTGTTATTATACACAAACTCCACCAATGGTAGGTGATCCTCCCAACAATGGCCAAAGTATAACATGAAATCTTGCAACATGTCCTCTAAGATCTAAATGGTCCACTAAGTATGGCTATTAGTATGAGGGTAAAACTTCATGCTCAAACATAACTAAGTCCCAAAGGCCTCTTATAACCCCTTTCATAACCGAGATGTGAAGCAAACATCACAGTCATAAAATGATCATAGAGTTAACTCCATGGAGTCGGACTATCTATTGCATGTAGAGGCATCCCAATCTCTCTACTAAACTCCGATCTCAAATAGCTAGGAAGTGGGATGACATGGTGAGTTGTTATATGATCTCCCATATGGCATTGTTCCCCCTAAATGTATGTGGTAACCCCGTCATGAAGTCCATGGACATCCCATCCCACTTCCACTCTGGAGCCTTAAGGGGTTGAGAAAAACCCGCATGAACCTAGTGCTCGACATTCACTTACCGATAAGTAAGGCATTAAGATAAAAAAATTGCAACTCTCTTCTTCATCCCTGGCCACCAAAATTGACACCGAAAGTCCCAATACATCTTCACCACACCTAGATGTACCACTAAGGGAGATGTATGAATCTCTCTCACAACCTCCTCCCATAACGTCATGGGTGCCCTCGTGTGTCCTCTAAAAATAATGACATGCTCCCTACCTTTAAAAAATCCATCAGGAGTATGTCCAGTGGAGATCAAATTATATAGGGTCTCACATTTGATATCCCCAAACTATGCCTCTTAGACTCACCATAAAAGCATAGGGGTAACAACCATCGACTAGAGGTAAGCTACTCCATTGACATCCAAAAAGGATAACTATAATGAGGCCAAATGCTCTGATTTCTTTCCCAGCAACTGAAAACAAGATCTCATAATAAGGAAATATTATACCACATTCCCCTTCCCAGGAGTATAGAAAATCTTGAAGTCATAATCTAGGAGGAACTCTAGCCATCACCTCTGTCTCAAGTTAAGATCCTTCTAAGAGAAGAAATACTTGAGACTCTTGTGCTCAGAATATATGATAAATAACTCTCCCATCAGGTAGTTTCACTAAATATGTAGTAAAAAGACTACCGATACTAACTCTAGATCATGGGTCATGTAGTTTTTCTCATGTGGTATCAATTGACATGAACCATAAAAAATCATTGCCTGCCTTTGCATCAGAATACAACTAAGGCGAGTTCCTGATGTATCACAAAACACTACATACTCAACACCCTCCTCTAGAAATCTCAATATGGGAGCACTCATAAATCTCTACCTCAACTCTTGGAAATCCTACTAGCACCTCTCTTCCCACACAATAGTCTTTCCATTTCAGGTCAGAGATGTCAAGGGAGATGATATCCTAGAGAAATCGAGCATGAATCTCAAATAATAGCCTTCCAACCCAAGGAATATCTGAACCTTTATCACACTCTGGAGTGGTTCCCAAGATAACATTACCCATGTAACACCCCAATATTTTATGGTATGAAACTTTTTAAATTTATTTTCTTCGATAGTATACATTACACAGAACACCGAGCTTAAACAAACGATTAAATATTACTGTGATAGTTATCACCTATCCATTAGAATGGCGTGAATGAAATATATTATGTAAATTCTAAAAATATAGTTTACCCATACATATAAATGAATTCTTTAGTTACCAATTAATTATAAATAAAAATAAAAATCAATTGAACATAGGAGATGCGTTTTTATAAAAAACAATTTTTATGACCACAATGGTATTTTATATTAAAAACTTGAATCAATAACTATTAGTGAAAGATATTAATGAAACTATATGTGTTAAATATTCAATAAAGTGTTTTTAAATTCAACTAATAAGTTTTATAGGCTTAATATAAGAATAAATCCAATTTTATTCATAAAAGACTATATTTCCTAAAGACAGTTTTACCGCTTTTTAATGATGCACTTGTTTTAAAACTAAAATTTGACACTTCTATAAAAACTATTGAACAAAATAAAGTTCATTTTTAAAAGTGAAATTCAAAAATTATCTGAGGGTGAAATTTAAGTATTTTTCTAAAAATATTTATTTTCCAGTGAATAGTGAAAAATCCTAATTTTTATAAAACTGTAATTTTTGTTATATTAATAGACTATTTATGATTTGAATAGTAACCTCACTTATAAAAGTATACATATAATTTAGGTATCTTATAATGAAAATATATTATATTCATATCATGAAATAAGTAGATAAATTTTTTAAAAATGATAAATTAAGTGTTGGTATTTTTGTGAAACATAAATATTTAATTACATATTTATAATTAATATAATGATTTAAAAGAAAAATTATTTTCATAAAATAGAATCATAAATTAATATTTTTTTCTGATGATTATAATATAATTTTACGAGACCTTAATTAATTTTTCAAAGTGTTATAAAATCAGTTATAATTTTAAAATCAGTATTTTCCAAGTAAATGATGATTTTAATTAAAAATTAAATTTCTCATATTTAGAAAATTATTTTCATAAAATGGAGTTAATTTTTTAATTATACAAATCATAAAATTATTAGGGTGTTTTTTTGTGATTTTTCTAAAATAGTTAATTTTTTTGAATATTAAAATACGATAATTTACAGTATATATATATTATAAGTTAAATACACTATTCCTTGAGTCATCACTGATGTAATCACCATAATCTAAAACCACCCTTCATTATTTTAATATATTTAGTGACAATTCTCAAACTATTCATAGTATTTATCCAAAATAATAAACAAATGAATAAAATATTCATAAAACACCCCTCTTCTCGACTATAAATACCATCCTTCACCACCCCTTCTCCTCACACCTCTAAAGCCTCGAAGCTTGCTTATATTCTGATAATTTTCTCTCCCAATACTCTTCCCCATATCCAAGAGGTTATGGTCTCAATGAAATACATAAACCAAAGTCCCTTAAGAATGTTCTCAAGGAGAATAATTCAAGAGGTAAAAACCTCTTTCCTTTTCTTTTAATTTCTTTTCAATTTATTTTCTTTTCTTATTCTCTCCTCACCTACTCTATCCAAAAATTTATGATAACTCCATTATTTTATATATAATTTAATTTTATTAGGTCTATGTAAAATCCACCATTAAGTCTCTTATCCTCTTCCTTTTATTCTAAAAATGAAAACATCATCCGTGAGTTGCCGATTTACCGCCTTTGTGGACGATGTGTTTTCGTTTTTCAATTACTCCTTCAAGGATGGTCATAAAAAAATTATATAGTTAAAAAATATTATAATATATGTATTAAATATTATTTAAAGTTTTGGAACCAGTATATATATGTAATATTAACCAATAAAATAAAACTAGCTCGTAATGGTCGAAAAAACACCAAAATAATCTAAATGATTATCACTAATGTTTTATCTAATTATTCATCCTAATACTATCTAAAAAAATGAAATATATAACCATTTAATATTTTGGAAGTTCATTAATAACATATAATTTCAATTCTAGACAACTATTCTCATTTTATATGATTTTCCATACATGTATACAAGTAAACTGATAATGGAAACCAAGGAAACGAACACCCTCGAATGATAAAATTGTATATTATAATTCATCAAAAAGGCCATAAATAAACTTAATAAAATTAAAATAATTAAAATTCATGTATAAAAGGCTTTGAATTAATTAATTAATGGATTTAATCTGATTATCTAGGATGTTAAGTACAAGTGCAGAATGCTTTCAAACATAAGGTAAGAGTTTTCTCATCTCAATTTTATTTCCATGAGATATTACTTATTCACCACTATTTATTGTGTGTGGTATATATATAATTCCATTTGATATATAATATCATGAATCTATTTATATTCATGGTATTAAATGTTTCATCTGATGATTATTGATTTTATGGGGCATACGGTTCGACTGTTTTCACTGTTGTAAGGGTTTCTTCCTGAACCTCCATTTTTCATTTGGGTTATGATTTCTCTATATTTTCCCCAATTTAATTCATATTTATTTTAATATAATTCTTCTAAATTTTGTTTATATGTTCCAAACTCATGAATCCAGATCATTCCATCTTTCTTTTAATGGGAAATATGTGTTTTATAAGGTTTTCTTTTCAATTCTTCCTGTTAAGCAAGCTCGGTTAAAGGGAACTTCCTAATTTCTTACCTATTTTCAAGTAACATTCATAATATGTTTTAAGAGACCATTATTTTTATAAAATCACTATTTTTTCATTAAAAACTGCCTTTATTCATTCTTTAAACCACACTGAAGTTTCCCATTTCTAAAGTCTCTTAAAAACTATTTTACACGTTTTCACTTCAGTTGGAAATCATTTATACCTCAAACATAATTTCATCATCCCTTCCTTTTCTTTTCTAGGATATTCATGTTTACAATATGATTTTATGAAAAATAAAAATTATTTTACAAAAGAAATCTTCTTTCTAAAGTAAAAGGGTATTTTTATAGAGAATTTATCAATGATTTTGTTAGAGTATTTCCATCTATGATTATAATTCAAATATTTAAAGGTGATATGAGACACTCCGATTTAATGTTATGTTTTTATATTTATTATTCAACATATGAAGAATGCATTTGAATTAGTAAGTGATGGGTGGGGCCTACTGTAGCCCCTCGATGCATCAGTAGGTCTCATGAGACAAACTAGACTGAGTTTTGGCTGAGGCCTTACCCATTTATGTAAACTTCTTGGCCGAGGCCTTGATGGTATATTTATGATGTCTGATATTATGCATCTACTCATTATGATATTAAAAATTGATAATCCATGCAATTATTCAACTAGTAGAATATCCATGCTTAATTTTTATTCTTATATGATTATTTATATGGAATTATTCAATTGTTTTTTATTACTTCTATATTATGCTCAGTTTATTGATTAAATAAAACATGTTTCATTTAATCACCTTACCATAATCATTTATGTTTTTTTATGATAACCTCTACTGTATTTATTAGCCTTACTGAGCATCTGATCTCACCCCTTCTTATGTTTTATTTTTCCTAGGATGCCAAGATGTATATTATGACTGATATGCATGGTTAATCTAGGAGTTTATGGATGTTCCAATGTAGTTTCTATATTTTATTTCTTTTCAAGTTGTAATTTAAAGCTTATGTATGTATATTATTTTCAAAATCTACTAATCTATTTTGTCCTTTGAGATGCGATCTTTTGTTCATAGTACCAATAAGGCACTAGCTCCGGGCTACTGGGGGTAGGGTATTTGTAGTTGGTATCAAAGAAAGTTTAGTAGAAACCTTAGAAACTAGATTTAGAAAACATAGATTAGAGAATGTAAACCTAAGATATATTTTGATGATAAGTATAGAAGAACATCCTAGAATTTTGATATGTTAGAGATTATGTGGGTCTTCCTATAAATACATCCCTATCTAGATACTACAGCTGGATGTGGTTCTGGAATAGATGTACATATGAGTAACAAATCTGACAAGGTGCGTTGAGCCTGACTTGGCATAACCTGGTACATGACAATGGGCCTTACTGTGCACTTAGTTTGACACTCCCATGAGATATTCTTAGGATAATTGATATTTTATTTACAAACCATTATTAAGGATTTAATAGTAAATATGTTCCCAAAGAAATCATGTTTATGATTATGAGATTAGCTACGCATTTTTTTTTCAATTTTTGTCAAGTATTTCACTAGTTTTGGGATTATACATTATATTTCATAATGTTATGATATAATCTAGTGTATTACATTTTTTATAAATGGATCCTAGCATAAGTAATGGTAACCACATCAATGTACATAACCTAAAGAGTAAGAATGATCATTTCTTCAATGGGTTTAAGCCAGTCTTTCGAAGGGAAGTAGTCTCCAAAATATTCTCATCATATGGTGAAATAATATCATGTTCTAAAAAGATATAAAAATAATTATCTAAGTCTTATGGATTCAAAGGGAATTAAGATAAGAAGATAAAATCTAGGAAAAATATAGATAAAGGGAAGAAGGTAAAGAAGTATTTTCACACATGTGATAATCATGGAAGGAAACACCTTAGTATATGCTTATGATGAAAAGGAGTTTGCTTAAAGTGTGAAGAAAAAGGCCACCATAATCATGATTGCGAGTAAAGGAATGAATTTTATAATGTTCAGTGATTCAAATACAAGGAGATGGGACACTACACAAATCAATGTCTCAAGCGTCAAAGAAATATACCAAAAAATAAGATAATGGATCATGGTCAAGATTATTCTAATACCTCAGATGGATAAGAATAATTAATTTTCTTATGTTTGGATTCAAGAATTTTATTTGCGTATTTTAACAATAATTATATGGTTATAATAATCATAAGATATATAAGGATTGTACTACAGTTCTTCTTTACAAATTTGGAAGCATTCATGTTTTCATTAATGTTTTAAGGTGATAAAGGTATTAATATATTAGGTATGTGGTATTAAGAGCTAAATTATTTGGGGAACCTTATTTTAAGTTTATTTTTGAAATTTAGTGACCTTTCTTCTAAATGTTCTGGTCCTTGAATATGGATAGACATATTTTAGATGAGTCTTAAGATTAACTACTTATAGAATAGACCAAGTTGAACTTTGGAAATTATTATTCGATGATAAAATGTGCTAAACTTCTTAGTTTTAGTAAATATTTAAAGGTCAAAGTAATGACTTAATAACCATATGATTCATTAAAAATTCTCCAGGTGTGAAAAATTCATCTTGAACATTCATTTCCAGGTGTAAGGGATGAAGTGAAAATAGATCGAAGCACAACCAAAGGATGAGATTATGATTATGACATGGAAAGTAATCAAGTAAGTTTATTTTCTCAAGTTCTTATCAGAATATTAAAAAATCCATTAACTCTAGGAAAAACATTTTGAAACAAAAATATTATCCGTTTACTTTTATTTTTGAGAAATCAACAGCCTTTTAACCGATCATAGGATTTACAATTTTTTGATGGTTAAATTTCTAATGAACATGTTATCTATCACTATCCATCAAAACATGATAGTTATATTTCTCTTACATGTCCATGTTATCACTTTACACTAATGATTTTCTACCCGAAATCCTAGTTTTTTGGTGACCTTCTCTTTTCCCTTTCCCTCTTATTAAGAGAATATTTTATTAACCCTATTTTTGATGTGGGTTTCCCAAAAAGGAATTTTGAAGTATCAATATTTGATTTTCAAAGTACAATTTCAAATTGTCGGGATGTAATTTATTAAATGAGGTGAGAATTTAACACCCTAAGATTTTATGGTATGTATCTTTTTAAATTTATCTTCTTTGATAATGTGCATTACACAGAACACTGAGCTTAAACAAATGATTAAATATTATTGTGATAGTTATCACCTAGCCAGTATAATGACAAGAATGAAAGAAATTATATAAATTATGAAAATATAGTTTACACATATTTATAAATGAATTCTTTGGTTACCAATTAATTACAAATGATAATAAAAATAAATTGAACATAAGAGATGTGTTTTTATAAAAAACAATTTTTATGAGCACAATGGTATTTTATATTAAAAAATTGAATTAATCACTATTAGTGAAAGTTATTAATGAAACTATATTTTTTAAATATTCAATAATTTTTTTAAATTCAACTAATAAGTTTGATAGGCTTAATATAAGAATAAATCCAATTTTATGCATAAAATACTATATTTCCTAAAGATAGTTTACCGCCTTTTAATGATGTACTTATTTTAAAACTAAATTTTGATAATTTTATAAATTATATTGAACAAAGAAAACTTCATTTTTAAAATTGTAATTTCAAAATTATCTTATGGTGAAATTTTGGTATTTTTCTAAAAATATTTATTTTCTAGTGAATAGTGAAAAATCACGATTTTTATAAAACTGTCATTTTTGTTATATTAATAGTATATTTATGATTGGAATAGTAACATAACTTATGAAAGTATATATAAAATTTAGGTATCTTATAAATGAAAATATATTATATATATATATCATGAAATAAGTAAATAATTTTTGTAAAAATGATAAATTAAGTGTTGGTATTTTTGTGAAACATAAATATTTAATTATAATTTTATAATTAATATAATGATTTAAAAAAAATTATTTTAATAAAATATATTAATAAATTAATATTTTGTTTTCTTATGATTATAATATAATTTTATGAGACCTTAATTAATTTTTCAAAGTGTTATAAAATCAGTTATAATTTTAAAATCGGTATTTTCCAAGTAAATGATGATTTTAATTTAAAATTAAATTTATCATATTTAGAAAATTATTTTCAAAAAATAGAGTTAATTTTTTAATTCTATAGATTGAAAAAAGGTTAGGGTGAATTTTTGGGATTTTTCTAAAATAGTTGTTTTTTATGAATAGTAAAACACAGTAATTTACAATATATATACATTATAAGTTACATACAATATTTCTTGATTCATTGCTGATGTAATCACTATAATCTCAATATCACTTTAATTATTTTAATATATTTAGTGATAATTCTAAAACTATTCATAGTCTTTATACAAAATAATAAACAAATGAATAAAAAATTCAAAAAAGACCCCTCTCCTGCACTGTAAATACCACCCCTCACCCCTTCTACTCACACCTCCAAAGACTTGAAGCTTGTTTATATTCTAACCATTTCATATACTAAGCCTATTACCCACATACATGAGGTCCTGTTGTCAATGGAAGGCCAAAACCAAAGTCTCTTAAGGAGGTTCTCAAGGAGAAGAATTCAAGAGGTAAAAGCCTCTTTCCTTTTTTTTAATTTCTTTTCAATTTTTTATTATTCTCACCTCACCTACTATGTAAAAAAATTAATGATAACTCCATTATTTTATATATACTTAAATTTTATTATTTCAATGGAAAATACACCATAAAGTCTCTTCTACTCTTCCTTTTATTCTAAAAATAAAAACATCATTTGTGAGGTGCTGATTTACCGCCTTCGTGGACGACATGTTTTAATTTTTTAATTCAACCTTCCAGGCTGATCATAAAACAATTTTTATGGTTAAAAAATATTATAATATATGTATTAAATATTATTTAAAGTTTTTAAACAAGTATATATATATATATATATATATATATTTAATATTAACTAATAAAACAAAACTAGTTCGTGATGATCGAAAAAAGGCCAAAATAATCTGAACGATTATCACTAATATTTTATCTAATGATTCATCCTCATAAAATAAAACTGAATGAAATATATAACCATTTAATATTATTTAAGTTCATTAATAACATATAATTTCAATTCTGGACAACTATTCTCATTTTACATGATTTTCCATACATGTATACAAGTAAACTGACCATGAAAACCAAGGAAACAAACACCCCTGAACGATAAAATTGTATCTTATAACTTATAAAAAAGGCCATAAATGAACTTAATAAAATTATAATAAATAAAATAAATGTATAAAGGGTTCTAAATTAATTAATTAATGGACTTAATCTGATTATCCATAATGTTAAGTACAAGTACAAATCACTTTTGAACATAAGGTAAGGATTTTCTCATCTCACTTTTATTTCCATGAGATATGCCTTATTCACCACTGTTTATTGTGTGTGGTGTATATGTACTGACATTTTATATATCATATCATGAAAATATTTATCTTCATGGAATTAAATTTTTCATATGATTATTATTGATTTTATGGGGCATACGGTTCAACTGTTTTTATAGTGGTAAGGGTTTCTTCCCGAACCTCCATTTTTCATTGGGGTTATGATTTCTCTCTCTTTAACACAATTTAATTCTTCTTTATTTTTATATAATTCTTATAAATTATTTATATATGTTCCAAACTCATGTATCCATATTATTTCATCTTTCTTTGATGGGTAAATACATGTTTTATAAGGTTCACTTTTCAATTCTTCCCGTTAAGCAAGCTCGATTAAAGGGAAATTTCCAATTTCTTACCCATTTTCAAGTACCATCTATAGTATATTTTAAGACACTATTATTTTTATAAAATAAGTCTTTTTTATGAAAAACTATATTATTTCATTCATGGTTTTATACTAATAATTATTCCTTTTTTCATTTTAAAAAATCTTTTATATTTTCCCTTAAACCACACTAAAGTGGCCCATTTCTAAAGTCTCTTAAAAACTCTTTTTACATGTTTTCAATTCAGTTGGAGATCATTTATACCTCAAACATAATTTCATTGTCCTTCCCTTTTATTTTTTGGGATATTCATGTTTATAGTCTGATTTTATGACAAAGACAAATGATTTTTCAAAAGAACTCTTCTTTCCAAAGTAAAAGGGCATTTCTCTCAAGAATTTATCAATGATTTTGTTAGACTATTTTCATCTATGATTATGATTAAAATATTTAAAAGTGGTATGGAACACTTTTATTTAAAGATATATTTTTAAATCGACTATTCGACACATGAGGAATGCATTTGACTTAGTAAGTGACAGACGAGACCTACTCTAACCCATCGATGCATCAGTAGGTCTCATGATAAAAACTTGACTAGGTTTTGGCCGAGGCCATACCCATTTATATAAACTTTTTATCTGAGGAATTTCTAGTATGTTTATGATTTATGTAATTATGAATTCCTTAATTATGATATTAGTAATTGATAATCCATGTGATCATTCAACTAGTAGAATATCCATGGTTAAGTTTCATTCTCATATGATTATTTATGTGGAATTATTAAATTAGTTTTTATTCCTTACATATTATTCTTAGGTTATTGATTAAATGAAATGTGTTTCAATTAATCACATTTCTATTACCATTTATGCTTATTCATGATAGATTTTTCTGTATTACTTACCCTTACTGATCATCCGATCTCACCCCTTTATTATTTTTTATTTTTCCTAGGATTACAAGATATATATTATTACTGATATGAAGGGTTATGCTAAGAGTTTATAGATTCTCCAATGGAGTTTCTATTTTTTATTTCATTTCAAGTTGTAATTTAAAATTTATGTATGTATCTAGTTTTCCAAATTTACTAACTATTTTATATTTTGGAATGTGATCTATTATTCATAGTACCAATAAGGTACTAGCTCCAGGCTACTGAGGTCGGGGTCTTTATAGCCTCGACCTTTGTAGGGTCCACTGTGCATCATCTTCTAAGATAAACTATCCCAAAAAGTGGACCCCTTAAATCCATAATTGGCACTTTGAGTGCTTCCTATAAAGAAAGTGTTCCTGTAGTACATCCAGAACCATCCTCTAGTGTCTTGTGTGCTCCTCCTTAGATGTTGAGTACACTAGAATATCATCAATGAAGACTACCAAGAACTGGTCTAAAAAAGGCTAGAAGACCCAGTTTATGAGTCCCATAAATACTGTTTGGGTGTTGATCACACCAACGGGAATCACTAAGTACTCATAGTGACCGTAACAATATTAGAATGCTGTCTTCAGTACATCCTTTCCATGCAATCACAACTGGTGATAGCCTGATCTGAGATCAATCTTTGAGAACCATCACACCCCTCTCAACTAATCAAAGAGGTCATCAATCCTTGATAGTGGATACTTTTTCTTTATGGTCACATGATTTAGGTGATGGTAATACACACATAACCTCAAACTCTCATTTTCCTTCTTGGCGAACAATACTGAGGATACCTAGAGTGAAACACTAGGTTTAACAAAGAACTTCCCCTATAAGTCTTCCAACTGTACCCTCAAATCATAATGCTCTGTGGGAGCCATACGATATGATGCTACAAATATTAGGGCCATCAAAAGGTGTAGGTTAATGAAAAATTCTATCAATCGGTGGGGAGGTAATCCTAGAACATCCTCAAGAAAGACATCCTCGTACTCGTCCACCACTATAGGAAAATGAAAGAACATATCATCCACTACACTGAGTGTCATTCTAGCAACTGATGAGAAATCAGTTGCACCCTCCTATGCATGGGTCTATCATACTCTACCTGGGTTTCCTTTTCACCCACAAAGGACAATCTCATCCCATCACTGTAGACACACCACATCCTCTGCTTGAAATAGTCTATCTGAGCATGAACTATAGATAAACAGTCCATACCTAAGATAACATCGTATGGCCTCATCGTTGATATAAAGAGATCCCAAATGAAACTCTTTCCTCCAAGAGTCAGGTCACACTATCAATACAAGTGTGTGATTACTGAGACACCTCTAGTTGGAGTCTCTAAGCACAAGGGTTGAGCTAAAGGATCAATCAGAATCTCTAATTTTTGAACCAGATAAGTAGAAATAAAGGAATGACTCACACCTATGTCTATAAGTACTGTAACTAAGGTAGAAAAGACATATATGGAACCTCGTATCATCCCTGGAGCCTCTAGGTCATAAGCCTCAACCACCTATAGTTATCCTCGCCCCTTTCCCCCAGCTCCCTGAGCCTGGTGTGGACCACCTGGGGGAGGTGGTGGCAAAAATTCATAACATATTCCACCTCCAGCTACTCTCACAGCTCCTCTACCATGTCTATCACCCTATGGATCTTCCTACTTCTACTACAACCTTTTCCTAGGTGGTACATCCACTATCTCTCTATCAACTATATGGTGGGTCATACAATCCCATGCAAGATTTCCCCTATCATCACAAGAGTAGAAAAACCTCTCTCTAGGATGACTATGTCTATCCTATGAGCCATGAATCACAAAAAATCTACCTTTGGATCTTCTCCTAAAATGTCTCACATGTCTAGGTCCCTGTGTCTATTGTCGACTACTTGATTCCGAAGCCTCAACTCACGTGTTCCCACTATCGGCACCTTCAGCCAAGAAACTCTCAACCACCAAAGCACACTCTATCACCCTAGTATAGTTAGGAATTAGTAGAGGTATCACACTAGCTAGGATTTCTTTGGATAGTCCTCACTCAATGGTTCAATCTTGAAATAACCGATCCTGCACCATATGCATCAAGTATTGGGAGAGGTTGGCGAACCTCGATGAAAACTCAGCCACAATACTAATGCCCTGATGAAGCTATAGAATATCTTGGATGTGCACATCCTGCAATGTATCTATAGTGAACTTGTCTTTGAAAAGGCGCTCAAAATCTGACCATGCTATAGTCTCATCATCATAAAACTGAGTCACTAAGCCCCAACATCGTATTGTAGATCCATGAAGAAGGCTCTCTGCTAGGGCCACCATATGATCTATCAATGTTCTGAAAAGACAAAAGAACCACATCACTAACTTAAGCTGGTTATCATCCATTTGTGGGATAGGATCACCTCAAAAATTGAGGGTTCACTGTCATTGAAACTCATGAAGAGTTCTCAACCTACACTCCTCATCTTTTGGTACTATTGGTAGCATCTATTTCTTGATAGGTGGTGGTATGGATGGTGCACCACTTGGAAGTAACACCTCCTAAACATGTCCTTAAATCAAATCCTCATTGCTGAGGAGATCATCCTCATGATCTTGATGCTAAATCCTAGCTAGAAAATGTTGTGAAGGAATATTGAAATATACAAGATGTACCATGGTCAATGAGTATATTTGGAGAGCTGACTCAAGAAGGACATAAAAACCACAACCCATTCATATGTGATGCATGTACTAATGTTTTACCTACAACCAGTGTCCACATATTAGAGTCAACAAGTATGTATTTAGAGTCCTAGTGTATGGATACATCTGCCTTCATAGCAACACTAGAGTCTCTGGCTTTAAAGATGAATTTGAAACAATTATTGCCCCAAACCAATCTCACTGACTCCGATCCTAAGATAGAACTGACTCCTATGATACCACTCAGTCACGACCCATCCCAACGGGGCCCGTGTCGTGACCACCCCAATCCCATCTCCAATAGGCTAGGGGTTGGCGACTAGCTCTGAGTAGGCATATCACGCACATGGGAGGCCTTATCCTAATTTACCTACACACACAAAAACATTTTCATGACCATAAAATGAAAAAATGTTAAATAACTGATAACCATGAATTCATACACCTAAAATACCACTACTATAGTATGATAAAAAGTAATGAAAAAAGGGCCAAATACAATACCAGCACAAATAAACTAAAAAAAAGTCCAACCTATAAAGTGGGTGAGGACTACTATCAAATGAAATCTCAAGAACAAACCTCAGTCTGTCCAACTCACTATGATCCACCTAGTCATGGTTCCTCTAGGACTCCATCAAAAGGTCGATCATCTACATAAGAAATGATATGTGTGGGAAAATCGCATGCATGGGTGAGTATAATAATTCCCAACAGGACACCCTAAAATAAATAATAATATAACATCAAAAATAACAATTGACTCATCATAGGTATATTTAAACAACACATAATAATAATATCTATATATACTAAAAAAAGACACACAATATCAAGGTAAATTCACAATAATAAGCCAGCCTAGGATTTCTACTTGAAGGTTCCACATACCACTCATCAAGAGAACACACACCATGAGTTAGATATCACTGATGACATCCATCCGAGAGGTCGTTCTCATTGGGTTTCTCCATAATAATTACACTCTAGTAGTATGAAGAGAATGATACACAAATGGGGATCACACCCAAGGTGATGGGGTATACCAAAAACCCAATCTGAATTAACCCGCTAAGTTGATGACTAACACTCGTATAGTGTTTGTGACAACAATACTAAGAACTCCACCTGGGGAAAAGATAATGATAGAGGATCTCACTCCGAGCCTCATAGTATAATTCCAAAAACTCTATCCAAGACTAAAGTCCATCAGAAGGGATCACCATCCCATGTACAGGATGTGATTATTTACTAAACCCGAAGAGAATGGATCGAGGGAATTCAACCTAGAAAAAATTGTCTAATATGAAGAGGAAAAGGGATCCAATCCATCTTTGATGGAGTACATGACATTTACTAGTAGTACGCGATGTGTCCTTTAGAAACCAGGTACTATCCTTGTATCACGGTCTATGCCCGTATCCGTGTATGTCCCTTAGTACATGACATGAACGAGCATGTGTACTATTGGCCATGTTTGTGTTCAGCTGTCCATGTACATGTCTAGATGGCCATGTCCGTGTTCGTGTACCTCCCTAGGTAAACACCAAGGTTTCAAGAAAGGGTTATACACCGTGTGAAATCTATCACATTTTGTGTGATAGTTATCTTATCCATGGAACCCTAGTGCCACACAGCGGGTACCACATGGTGTGTAACATCGTAATACACACCGTGTAACATGGAGTTTTCTATAATATCTAATCTGGATCACACATCACTGTCATCCACTCATATTCCCTCCGGTCCAGTTGGGAATCATGCTAGTAAGTAATGAACACATCCAGCCGATCATTGTCATCCGTTCTCCAGAATTCGACCATCCGACTGGCACACAAAATGGTCTTTTCCACACCTCATCATCATTGCATGCCCAAATAGTAAGAACATGGATCATCAGATCGATCTCGATCCACTATTATCGGTGAAAACCTCCATCGCAAGTTGTAAACTACCCCACACTCGTGATATAAATCCGTTGCGCTAAGAAAAAAGTGTGAAATGATTAGTAAAAATGTGAGATCTCACTGAATAGGGAAAGTCTCATTTATTATTAAAAAAAGAAACTACAATAGTCAAAAGTATGGTATTTAATAGTAATCCCTTTGAAAGAGAGGCATAAGCTCATTAGTAAAATAATTAGAAAAAAAAGGATTCACCATCCACTCCTTTGTTTGCAAGTCCATCTGTAAGATGATTGGATTCAAAAAAATCATGTGTGATGAAGAAACACATTTTTGAGAGGATCTCTAAACATATAATCCATTGTGTAGCGAGTTTCCAAGAAAGATGAATTTTACAATTTCTTACTGCTTGAACGAGAACCCTATAATCACATTCAAACCAAACCTCATTCCAACCAGTTTGTTTGGAAACATCCCCTGCATTTACCAGTCTATAAATTTCCTTCTACAAGGATGTTGCAGTGCCGCAAGAACCATAGAGACATCCCACAATTTTAGCATTATGATATATAAATACCACCCAAATACCAAAGGTCCTATATTTCCTCTAGACCCCCATCCAAATTGCATTTAATACATCCCATGAATTGAGTGATCCAAAAAATTTCATGCATACCCTAAATTTTAGGAAATAGAGTTGGAATATCCATATGTCACAACACCATGAAGTCATGAATCGAGTTACTTCATCTTCCACATTGGATGGAAGTAGCACCTTTCATGGCTGGGATGATCTGGAGGAAAGTAGTATGAAAGTTGAAGGAGTTGCATTTGTGTATGGAATCATTTTAGATCCTCCATATGTCATGCATAATTTTAGAACATACCACCTAAAACAGGTTAAAGAGTTATTTTGAAGAGAAATTCTGGTGTAGACCAATAAGCATACCTCAATAGAATCCACCCAAGGAAACCACACATAAAATACATTGAGAATGAAATTCCAAAGCATAGTGGTAGTGGCACAACTCTAAAATAGGTGATTAATATACTCCCTATGTTGATGACACAAAGCACATCTAGAATATAAGTTGATACCAACTAATTTCAAGTAATCATCAACAGGGAGTTTAGAATGTGAAATCATCCATATAAGTAATAAGAGAGATGGGGAAATATAATTTTTATACATTTTTCCAATCCAACCATGGTTAATTATTCTAATTTAGTTGCAATATAAATGTTTTGAGGTAAGAATTCCATTATCTTCTTGTTACAAAATAAGAAGATCATCATGATTAATAAAAGTATAAATGATGATCACATATTTAATTTCATGAGTAATATTGTCCAAATTTTCAAGATTCTCTTTAATCGTGGCATTCAAATAGGTGTGAAATGATTGATTTCTCAGGTATCCATCAAATCATCGGTCAAATGAAACCCTAGTGATGAACTCATAAGAGCAGTTATAGAAAACCAAGAAACATGCAAAAGAATAATGAAACTCAACCATGTTTGGGTTGTAATCGATCCTTTTCCCTTATAATGATGAATGAAGATCCAAATTAAATAAATAATTTATCCAAAATTCCCCACAGATAAACATGTACCCGCAATATGATCGATCTGTGAATAAATCCGTTGGCCAATAGATTCACATTCATCATAGTAATAATAAAATGAGGATAAATCCAAATAAAATAATGTCCTACCTCAAGATGGATTGATCACAGAAGAATAAAAAATTCATGTCCTTGTCATTGGTGAGATCCTTGAGTTTCTCCATACACCGATAGATGATCCATGATTCAGTCATTGATCGCCCACGAAAGCTCCTCCAACACTCTCCCACAAATCTTCAGGGTTATGCAGTTAACCTTAATATTTGTTCATAGATTCATATTTATAGACCAAAATAAATTCATGTAAATTAATTAAATAAATAATTTTAATCAATTAATTTATTTAAATGTTCACCCACATCCGCGCCCAACCCGGGCACCCAACGTGCTCCAAGGTTATGTCATGCCTAGGGTAAAGCGCATACTATGAACTCAATTTAAGCCTCATATTTCCAATATGATCCTTCATTGATAATATATAACACTTTTTCAAGAAAAATATGCATGCATAATATTTAATATATTTCAAAAATTAATTCTGGACACACCGGACCTTATAATCTCATGGCGTCTTAGCGCCTAACTCTATAATAATAAATATAATATCTTAAAATAATAAATGAAAAATTATATTCATTACAATTTATTATTTTATAACCCTAACTTTTCTAAACCTAATTAGGACATTCTTTGAAACCGTATCCATTCTTATCGTTGCTGTTGATGCCGAAAAACATGTGTTATTTGAGATGTTAAGAAACAAACAAGCATTTTGAGGGAAATTATATAAAACATGGGATAAAAATTGACCTAATGGACTAGATCCATGAAGGTATTGACCTTTTTTAAGGGTAAGTTCTCATGAAAGTCTCTAGAAAACCATAGCAGTGTTCCTTACATGATGATAATAACTTCCACGCAGTGTATATCATCTCGCGAATCTAACCAACTACCACAATGGGTTTTATCCTGAGAAGATGGTAAATTTCATGAAATGTATATTACCAACTTTTTAGAACCTATAAATACCTCCATTATTTTTACATTTAAGGGGATTAGACCTTTGGACTTCTTCTAGAGGCTCTAAATTTGTGAAATTTCATCATTCACGAGCTAAAGTAGAGATAAATTCCTACAGGTATCAATCTTTTATGAACAACCTCCCATGGTTTCTTGAGACTCTTATACCATGTTATAGATGAATTTAATGAAGGTTCACAACCTTCATATTAGAGGAAAAACCCTCAAACTTTTTAGGGTTTCATGAGATACCTATCCTTCACGAAACCTTCCCCAAGACTTCATCATAAGGTAGGATTCCCAAGATTTGTGAAGTACTTACCCCCATGATCAACTTAACCTTCATGAAACACTTTACCTTCATTAAACCTACCCAATAGTCCCCTAATTGATTCCTCCTCTCAACATACCCACTTTCATAAAAGTTGAGGGCTCAATGGCCCGATACCCATTCAAACCTTGTTCATTAGTGCCCCAAACTTTTGCATGACTAGTATCATCAAACCTCATGTTCAGACCATATGCTCCAATAATAGACTATACTCTTGTATCACCTCTTAGTACTAAGTATTGGTACCCTAATTTCGGGACCCCCATGTGTCACCACACCATGGAAGTGTTTATTCTTTATGCTATCCAAAAGCACCCGTGAAGTATACACATAATCCCCAAAGGTGGAATCATCATGGAAAACCACCCACATTTCCTGGTGTGGAGGCCTAGTGTCATATCCTCCTCCTCTACCTAGAAATGGTCTCACTATGTGTAGGCCCCACAAAGTCTGAGCTGCATGAATTTGAACTACACAGTCCAAAAACTTAGTCATATGATGTTAAATTGCATGAAAATATCCCCAACGCATGATGTTAAACTGTATCCCTATACTATGTAATGAAAATAGGATTACTCATGTATAAATGGCATGGGATGGAACCCCTCATACACCAAGAAACCCATATGTATAATCCCTACACCATCATGGGATGACTCCCTACACTCGGTGGCCCACATGTGTAATGTAACACTCATGGAAAAGTGAGTCTTAAAAGGATAAATGTTACTACCCATTTCCTACACTAGGAATACCAAATTCATAATCCCCACACCATAATGGGATGATCCTCCTACAATTGGAAACCCCCATGAATAATCCCCACACCATCCCTTATTGTCACTCCTTTCAATACATGAGCATCCTTACCTTACGACGTTAAACTGCATGAACTGGTCCTGTCACATGACCTTAAACGGTGCACTCAAACTATGTGTGTTTTGATACTTATCTTTTAACAGGGTATATAGGATACCTAATTGAGGCCCAATCCCAACACACCTGGGATACCTCCCTATGGTTCAATCCCAATACTCCAACACCACTATTAAATCTTCATGTCTCCCCCTGTAAATTAGCAACTCCGAAGTGCGATCATCTGCCCTTGGGACACAGTCAACCTCACCAACCAAACTATCCCCACAAGAAGTTAAAAATGTGACCAACCTGTCCCCATAAGATATTAAAACTATTACCAACCTCTCACCACAAGATGTTAAACCTGTGAGCAACCTATCCCCAAAATATGGTAAACCTATGACCAACCTATCCCCATAAGATGTTAAACCTATGACCAACCCATCCCTATAAGATGTTAAACCCATGAACAACCTATACTTACAGGACATTAAACCTATGACCAACCTATCCAAACATGATGTTAAACCTATGACCAACTTAACCCCACAAGACAATAAACCTGTGGCCAACCTATCCCTATAAGACCCTATTCCTATGACCACACTAGATACATCAAAATCTCTACCTCATGTGATGATCATGGTATTCTTGAGAAAATGATCCTAGAACATCTTAAACCCTTGGTGTGAATTACCCCATGACCGACATGGGATGACTTCAGTTATACACCCAATATGCCTCACACATGAGATGACCTTGACTTCAAAAGAGGAATACTTTATAGGTACCTAACACCCCAACATCCATAGATGTCTAGATGGGTATAACATTACCCTTATATCCAACCACATGTAGCTACCCTATCATGATAGAAGTAGTGTGATTAACCAACATACACCTCGTGATGGCATTGAGAACATGCTTCATGAACATGGATTAAATCTATATGGGAGACCTGAACTAGGCAATGATCTTAAAGAATGAATCCATGGAAGGATGAACCAACATCCCATCATCCCATTTTGATCAAGGTGCTGACATCACAAACCATAGTGGTAGAGTCCACTCGTATTTGGAAAATAGGAATGCAAGGTAACCAACCAGCCACCTTGGAGAAGGTGCGACATGTATAAGGAAGTAAACCACTTCAGGAGAGGAAAGGAAGGAAAAAAGCGCATCATCATCCTAATGTGTTCTCTGAAAGAAAGCATTAGAAAATAAAATGGTGAACCCAAAATAATTTTTTTTCCTCTAACCATGAGTGGACTGGTAACATTGGGCACCATCATATTTTGGCATTACCAGATTCATAAATTCAGCGTCTGACCTCACCAAAAAAATAGAAAACCTGATGTGAAAACTATTCTCTTCTAACTATGAGTGGATTAGTAATGTTGGGAACCATGATATTTGGGAATTACTGAATCCATACATTTGACATAAGGAATCACAAAAAAAGGTCAGCTCAATACGAAACTATTCTCCTAAAACCCGGGGAAAATTAAGGGCATTGTATATCTCTGATATGATACATTATCAATGTGGATCCTTCCTCAAACTTGGAAATAATGGATAATGCTGGGTACATTAGGCATTGATTTCATCAAAATTATACTGATTATTGACTTCATGCATGATACATGACTCAATCTATAGAAAAAATTTGATGACCCACTTCCAAAAGTCATGGGGGAAGGAGAACCAAAGATGCAGTAATCCTACACAACTATGTTCCTACTATGATGACCACCACTTTTATAGTTACTAGGTGCCCTCACACTATCCCCCCTTCGAAACCAGTCAGCAGAGGGTCATCAATACCTTGGTTCATTGTTATGAATAGTAATGGGTCATCCCAACCAGGGATATAGTTCACTAGGACCTTAAAGCCTTGATACCTCGCCACTACTACTACCCCCAAGGGACACCCATGGGGAAGAACCCCTCGATCACTACGAAAAATAATTTTGGGAGTCTCTCCTAAAAATATTCCAATGTATTTCTTCCCAACACCATAGAGGTAGGGGATGTTCGAGTCACATCCATGGATACCACCACCCAGGAGGCCCCAAGAGGGCTCCCAATCGGCCATGCCAATAATGACAATCATCTCCACAAGCTAACAAGCAGGCCGATACCATCCCTACTCTGATGGCCCTGATCCAAAAAACCTAGCACCGATACTGGGGGAAGGTCATAAACCCTTCCTAAAAGGAGGACTCTCCCTTAGCTCCAATATCCCCTTCCACCACTAGTGCACCTAATACCACCCTCGCAACCATCATGTGAGGGACTATCTTTTCCCGATTGAGATCAAGACAAAATCCACCCACCAAGAAGGATGGGTTGACTCTACTCATTGTGGGAAACATTAGAAAACATCATGGGACACCCCATGATGAATAATTTCATCATGAAGGCCCTACCCACAACACCACCAACCGACATGGATTCCCCCCTATTCCAAATAATTACCCTACCTTGAAGATCTATCCTAGAGAAGGAGAGTAAATAATCACTATAGTAGCCATACCTACAGAACTGGCCATAGTGAATGTGGAAGGAATCCTCATGACTCTTAGGGACTCACACTCAGATAATCTCTACACTACTTAAGGTATGAACGAGGGAAAAATTATTTCACCATAAACCTCTCAGATGTTGAGGCAACATATGGATCAATGGAGGCAACACTACCCCCACATTCAAAACCGAGGGATAAAGATCATTGACTGAAGTTGATTATCCATGAAGCCGAGGTCCATATGGTACACATATCTCTACACTGGTACATGAATATGGGACATTTTCTGGCCTCTTTATAGGATTTTTTTGTGAAACCATCCCTATCATCACCAGCTTCCCTCCTCTCAACCCCACCTTGGAAGTAGGAGATACATTAGGATTCAGATTGGAACCCTTAGATGATGGTGAATGCTCCACTAAGCAACTAATAGATGATGTACTTCCTAAAAACCATGAGCTCATAAATACCCCATTCTATATGGATATGTTTATGAAGCTAGCCCCACCCCCAAAATAAACTCTAACATTCTAGGGACGATTGGTCTATGTAACACTTCCTCTACCTGAGAATCAATAGTAGAATAGGTCCTCATCAATACCACCCCTATTTCCTGGACAACATCGATTGGGGATTTGGGAGATCTGGAACCAAACTTTCCCTTGGGTAATTAATAGAGGAATATTTCTAGGAGATCCTGGCCACTGGCCAGTTGTTGGTTGTGTTTAGGCCACATGAAACCCAGTGTTTCACCATACTAGAGAACCTCACTAAGGGCCAAACAAATTTCTTCAGACACAATATCTGGGTGATATCTAACCATATTTGTAATTTCTAGTTGGCCTACCTAGGAATATTTGATAATATTGAGCCCATACATCAATAATGTTGGAGGTTTGAAATCATATCACTCTAAGTTGATCAGTACCTTGATTCATATGGATACCTCCAGAATTTTCAGCAGACCTATATCAGGCTCCTCACCATAATTTAGTGAATCATGCATGGGAAATCCCACCATGTGTAGATTGGAGGATGGGGGTAGTACACTACCATTAACTTTAGTCCCCTTCCCCAAAAAATGGGATCATCATGTTGGTCAAACCGCTGATGGTGAAAAATATCCTATGAAAATCACCATCGTGAATGTCGTCATGATAAATCCCGTGGATGATCATAGAAACCAAGTTAATGACATGGGGAACGATGGAGAAAAATCACCCTAAGGGGAGATGTTGTATCAGGCATACCCTCTGGTAGGTTCCCATAGTCATTAATAGAGATAGATGATGGGTCCCAGGAGTCCCCCTAATGAGGTACCGTCACCCTCCTATTGGCATCTTGACAAAGGAAAAGGGGTCACCCATTCAATTGAATCATCCGAGGTCACGCTAGAGACTGAGTTAGATCCCATAATAGAAACCTTAATTTAGTATCTTTAGGGATATAAGATACTTACTGTTGAGCTCAGCACCAAACATTGTATAGGGTGAGAAATCAGAGGGGACTCTATCCCTCCTCCAGCCAACCAACCAATTCTCATTGGTTAAGCACCCAAAAGTCAAGGTAAGTGGTCCTTCATATCCAATCAGGGTAGATAATAGTGGCATTAGAAAGTAGCCAAGAAATGACCCGCATACCCCACCTGAACAATGTGACTTCCCTCCTTGGGACCATGATTTCTACGCCTCACAAGCCAACAGGCCGGTCAGGCTCTGGTGACTACCAACCCTCACCAAGATGATGTGATAAAATCTTTTATTTCAAACCTTAAGGATCTGGAACCATAAAATGTGTCAATTATTCTTAAAGAGAAGTTGTAAATGGTATGGGTGGACCACATCCATCTACCTTTAGAGTTCGGTAATCTTAGCTTCATCCCATTAAATGACATGGGTGATCCACTACAGCACTAGGCCCACTTCTCCTCACAGTGTGGACTGATGCTCAAGACTCCCAAATAGAAAGAGGCTTCCAAACTTCAGTGCTTAGTAGAGACCTTATAGGGACCTGCCTTTGTGTGGTATAGTCAGTTGGTGCCAGGATCCATCACTGACTGGGAGGATCTCCATAGGAAGTTCCTCCATCAGTTTAGCTCCACTATGTGAAAAACTAGTATAACTGACCTCTCCAAATGCAAGTAGCTACCCGATGATAAAGTTAATGAATTCATTACCTAGTGTAAGGGTCCACATACTCCCTTGATATAAAAATTTTATAGGAATAGTTTTTGATGATGTGCATGGAGAATTTAAAAGATGATTTATCCCCTACCATCATCTCACTCAGATACATGGGTAGGTTTCAAGAGTTCGTCAAAAGAGATCAGTGCATGGAAGAATAATTATAGTGGACTAGACAATGGTCATTCCCATTACCACTTCCAAATACCATGTGAAAACTTGTGAAAGAGGAGATATCCGCCACTTTGTAGACTGAGGCCCTATAACCGTTCCACCTATAAGCACCACTTCTAGACATGCCCTAACAAGCACAACTTCATCAAGAACAAGCTTTCCATGAAAATGATGCCCAATATCCCAGTCAGGTCCAAACACACATGATTCCTTTCACAGAGCATACTCCTTAAAGGATGAACAAGTCCTGA
Source organism: Viscum album (assembly GCA_963277665.1). Classification (NCBI taxonomy): domain Eukaryota; kingdom Viridiplantae; phylum Streptophyta; class Magnoliopsida; order Santalales; family Viscaceae; genus Viscum; species Viscum album. The sequence goes on along the minus strand of OY728163.1, from coordinate 371,496,750 downwards.
GACACATCATCTATTCCCTAGAAAAGAACATCTTGAAATTCCAATAATATATAAGACCCAAGGAAGATAACATCACTTATTTTTCCAACTACTACCTGTACCATAGGGTTTTGAGGCACACCATCAAGGAGTTTTTCATCTTCAAATAGTGACTCTAAGACTAAGTGGATCATAGCCTAGTCGAATTGGGTGATGTCCTAAAACAGGTAGAACATATTTCTTTTGACCTTGATAGTAGTGATGAAGACTCCAATGAATAGAAAAAACCTCTCAGCTAAGGAAGATAGAAGTAAAAAAATAGGATGGACCATAAGGTGGTCATTCATGACCATGAAATTATCCATTCCTTCTTGATAAAACAATCACACCTTTCAATCTCCATGCCCACTCTAGGAACCTCATTAATATCACAACATTCCAAGTATCAGAAGAATGGGCACTAACAATTCTAGGGAAATCAAATTCCCCCACCAGTGCCAAATCCATCTTCCAATCTTGGTGATTTCATGCCCCCCAAATTGGGAGAGACCCCTTAATTTGTCCCATACTAGAATATTCCATCAATGAAGAAAATAATATATGCTTCTATTAATGTTGTTATACTAGTAGATTATTTCACCAAACTTAGCGATAAGGAATGTTGTGTGTCCCCTAGGAACCTTTAGCTAAAGCCATTAAAGGAGGGGAAGATGCTCTGCTAATAGGAAGGATTTCTGAGCCAATTCTCCAAAGAAGGTTATGAACGTTTCAAAGACTAGAAAATAATACTTTCACAGATATCAGCATACACAACCCTCTCAAGATGCCCCGTTGAGTACACCTCCACAATATACCATATTAGTCGATCTAGTGGCCCAAACACAACAACAATGTGCTAAGCCACAGATAGCCAGGGCCTGAATTTAGATATATAGTACTCAACCTAAAACGTCTAGTTAGTAGTGAAACACAATCAACACCAGCCATGCCCCAATAATCAATCAACTATTCCCACTATGCTCCCTATCAAAGAGAGACCCTTGAAAAATAGAAACATGCCTCTCACCTAGAAATATGATGTGTTAAAGCATCTCACTATTATTCCAGTGAGACTCTGGATACTTGAAACACCCCACCTATCAAAGGAGATGAATGAATCCCTAATCATGGTCTTGAAGAGAAATCTATAGTTCAAGACTAAGGAATATACTATTTAGGCCTACTATAGAGACGATTTGGATCAATAAGAATTCCAATCCATCATTTATTTCTTCAAAAAGGATTAGGGTTCCACTTTTCAAGGGCACATTCATCCATTATATATCATGGTCCAGTTCAATAGAATATAAATATACCACTTCCTAGTGGATATTTGTTCTATTATCAATATCATTCCAACTAAAATGCTACAAAAATTTGGGCTCACAAAATCCAATCTGACTCCCTCCAAGCTGACAATTCAAAGGTACAACAAGAGCGAGCAGAAACCACATGAAAAAGTCAGCTAAAGACCTAATTCGATGGCCTAGTATAAAACACTGAATTTATGGAAGTATCACATGATAAAACCTAAAACACCATATTGGGAAGGCCTTGGATCCATTTTTATGCAGTGGTACCTTGTTTATGCCATCAGTTCCTCAAATACTTCCTCGACAGCCGAGTATGGGTAATCCAAGGAGACAAATCTCCCTTAAAATCCTGTGAGACCCACTACCTGGATGTTAGGTAGTACAAATGGTATGGAAAATAACTCCATACTAATGGGGTTGAGTGTATCAATGACCCCAAAGATCTTATATTCACATTAGTGAGTCCCTAGGAAGATTTTAAAGTAATCTTTATTTTTCCAATTCATCAATTGGATCCCACGACCCTAAATATTGGGAGATGCATCATCATCTCCAAAAATGAGTGCTCATAGATTACCTCATATTTATACATGGTATGGGCTTGACTTATGACAGAAAGTCCTACTCCTATTGAATACCAGGAGGTTTTCCCCATGGACACTAATCCATGACACCATGTCATGTTCTGTAATGCGAGGTTGAATTAATGGAGATCGACTCGACATTAGTGATTCAATATTAAAGGTCGATCTCACAGTTAGAAACTATATGGGATTGACTCATCAAATTTCATTTCCATTGTCTTTGTAGAATAGGAAACCATTATCAAGGATTATACCCCTGCTAGATCAGATTCTAGTTCCACAACTGGGTATACATCTCCAGCGGAGCTACCTCACTCCTCTGATATTTATATTTCAGATAATAAAAAGGATTTGGATGACTCCCCAATGATGTTCCAAGAAGGTATCCCCACCATAGTTGATGATCTGACCCAATTGAATCTCAACACATAGGAAGACCCGAGGATAATACTGATCAATGCAGTCATGTCTCCAAAGGAGTAGCAACAATATTTGGATTTCTTGAAACATACATGTGATGTGTTTTCCTAAGGCTATAAGGAAACTTCAGGACATGACCCCCCGTGTTTCTGTTCATCAACTTAGCCTCCCGGAAGGTCACCGTGGGTTAAAATATCCTCTCATAAAGATGAACCCTTCCCACAATTCCATGGTTGAGGCCAAAGTGGATAGGATAATCAATTCCAACTTCATAAAGGAGGTTAAGTACCCCAAGTTTCTAGAAAATGATTTCCCAGTTAGAAATAATAATAGGAATAATAGAGTCTGTATCAACTTCTAAGACCTCAACCTCCATTACTCTAAGGATGAATTTCCAATTCTAGTTACAAAGCTACTGATTGATGTAATGAATATTTTCCAGGACTTATTATTTATGGATGGGTACTCTGGGTAAAACCAATTCCAAATGTCCCCTGAGGGTGAGGAGTCCATCACTTTGAGAGAACCCTAGGGAAAATTTTACTACTGGGTGAAACCATTTGGTTTGAATAATGTTGGAGATACCTACCGGTGTTCCATGTACTTTATCTTCAAACCAATCCTCAAGATGTTGGTGGAGTGATATATGGTTTATTTTGTGGTCAAATCACACTATTTATAGGACCATCTTAGGACCTTGATAAAGTGTTATACTTCATCTACCCCCACCATCTAAAGATGAACCCCTTAAAATGTGAATTTGGGGTTACCTATGGAAAGTTACTTAGATTCATTGTCAAATATAGAGGAATTAAGATTGATCTAGAGAAGATCAAGGCTATCAGCCATATTCCCCCTTCATACAACCTCTAGGAGTTACAAGGCCTCTAGGTCCACTTGGCCTATATCTGATGATTAATTGTGAATTTGGATGGAAAGTGTAAGCCCTTCTAAGGGATCATGAAAAAAGGAACCATCTACTAGTGGGATGAAGACTTTTAGACTGCATTCAAGTATATTAAGAAGTATATACTGAATCCTCTAGTCTTGATGCCTTCCATTCTAGGGAAGTCTTTAGTCCTTTATGTGACCACCATGGAAGGGTCCCTTGGTTTCTTCCTAGATGAGAAGAAAAATGTGGCCAGGGAAAACACTCTATAATATCTCAGTCATATGCTACTCAACATGGAGACTAGATATTATCCCATTGAGAAGAGTTTCCTCACCCTAGTATTTGTAGTTCAAAAGTTACAGTGCTACTTATATCACTATGATATAAATCTTGTATCCTGCATCAATCCATTGAAGTATATTCTTAACCAGCCCATATTGACTGGTTGACTAGTGTGTTGGGTAGTAATTTCATAGTGGTTTGACATTAGGTTTTTCTCCCAGAAATATATCAACGAAAAAGCATTGGTATATTTCTTGGCTAATCATATGACCCCTAAGGAACTTTCCCTAGATTTCTAATTCCTTGATGAGTCCATCCTTTCCATGGATTAGACTACACCATGCTAGAAAATGAAGTTCGATGATACCTCTCATAGCCCAACTGAAAAGTGAATCAACAACCCCAAACTCAATATGGCGGGCCTTGGGATTATTTTCATCACTCTCACATAGACCATCTTTCCATAATCATTCCTATTGTTATAAGGCTGCACCTAAAATGAGGTCGATTATCAGGATCTTATCAATGGCCTTGAGTTTTCCCTCAAGATCAACATTCCCAACTTGTATATGAAGGGTGACTCTGATCAAGTCATCAAGAAGATCAATGGAGACTATGTGTCTAGGAAATTAGAACTCCTCCCCCTACTAGAGTGGAATCATGAGTTGATGGTCTAGTTCCCTTCCTGGGTGAGGTGACTCATGTTTCCCGATCAGAAAATTACCGATCTGATACTTTTCTAGGCCTAATAGTATCTCATGAATATCCCAACCAAGATGATTTATTCATTCATTTGACACATCTAAGGGTCATAACCCTTGTTACTTATGATGGTGAATAACAGGATATAAATTAGTTGGTGTATGACACTTCTAAATAAGGTCCCTCAAATGCCTCGATGATCAAACAAACATCTGATCGAATGACTTCCTTCATGGAGTAAATCCAACACAGAACTATCCCACTAGAACAAGATGAGTGTGAGTGAATCTATCAGAATGAAATACAATTTATCTATCGAGATGGACCCAATATTTAGAAGATCCTTCACAAGCACAAATTTGACAGAATCCTCCCTCGTTGCATCCAAGGGAAGGAGATCCCTCTATTGGAGTTGTTTTCCTAAGACTAACTATTTTTACTTTGATAACATGTATATAAGATGTATTAAATATTAGTAAAACATATTTTTACATATTGATCATTATTCTACATGACTCTAATGTAATAATTTCCTAAAGGATAAGTCACATTGATAAGGTCATAACAGTTCCCCACTATTATGAGAACCTTGAAGTGCTATGAAAAAAATATTAAATAATTTTATGCGGATGGATAACGTACTATGATAGGACACATCGTACATAGAAATTCATGTGAAAGTACTCATAAGCAAATGAATATTCTTCTCATGAAGTTAACACTCGATAATCTCCAAGATGGGAGATTATGAGAATAGACATGCTAGTAGGAATTCTGTATGTTTTGGTGTCATCATATATTCCTATCTGTGAGTGTGTGTAACAGTTGTTAGACTCTAAGATTAGCATTAATTAATTTCATTAATTACATACATAGATTTTTTGAAAAAAAATCATGATGCCATATGTTTGTGGCAAGGTAGGGTATGTTGGGTGCATCCTGATTAACATGTCATTAATGGATAAGTCAAGGAAGGATTTTTCCCTTCCATATATATGGAAGATAATATCTCATCTATTTGATTGGAATAGAACCATCACCTTAAATTCCATGGCCATGGTGTAAAAAAATATTTATTTCAGATAATCAAAGAAAGATGTACCAAGAATATATATTGGTGACATGGATGTGGAACTTAATTGATGAGATATCATGATAAAGAGATTATATTACATAGTGATCATTAATATGTGGTTTTCTTCATTGCGACATTAAGTTATTTCTATTGGGTAAATTGACCCATTTCTAGGAAGTAATATTGAAATTTAGGAAATCCCGCCTAATGATAATGAGAAAGAATCCTAGAGGGTTAGATACTAAGTGTTTTTGATGATCTCAATTAAATTATATTTGAATTTAATTAATTTAATAAATATCATTCTCAAGACTGATGGATAATTTTATTCATGTTTTATCAACCAAAAATATTTATTGATGAATGAAATATTTAAATTAAATATTTATTTGGGTGTTCAATAAATGCTAGAGGAGTTCAAACATACCATGATCGAGTTTGGTGAAAAATATTAATTAACAAGCCGGTTAAATAATATTTGTTAATACGCAAGTTTACACACGCAAAATAATAATAATAATAATAATATCATGTGGCATGGGGTTATTAAGGATTATTATATTATATAAGGGTCTACATGCAATTAAATAATTATTTTATCCTGAACCCCATCTCTATAAATATATGGTTATATCTATTGTGTATTGCATCCAAAAACCAAAACTTGAGAATCCTTGCACACAATGAAAATCTCTCTTGGCTCCTCATTTATCTCTCCCTCACAAGAACAAGAAACATAAGAGATATCCCTTCAAGATCAAAGGATGAGCAATCAACATGAATAACGCAAGACAATCGACTCACTACACTAGAAACCGAAGGTCGATTGGCATTGTTCAGAGATATAAGGAGAATGTGTGGATCACCACTTGAGGGATACTATCCTTGGATCCTCATAAAACAACAAAGGTAATCTGAAAGGGTGTTTTTAGATTCTCTACACCAACATCAAAGAAATAATTCTCAGATCAAATATTCATTTCTCTCGATATTAAATAAATTAATTATACATTTGATGTGAAAGATCCCTACTTGGGGTTTCATAAAAATCAATATTATTTTTTTAATATATCATCCACCATGGAATTATTCTGCTATGCCTATAACAAACAAGTGGTATCATAGAGTTCACATTAAAATTTATAATTATTTATTTTATTTTTGATCTATATTCAATCATGGTTGAATTTTCATTTTATATTATTAATTATTTAATCCATTTTGAATTAACATATTATCGATATATTAATATTTTTTGTCCAATATTTCATTTTCTTAAAGGTATAATAATAGATGAATAACAATCAGAGATTCCATCTGGAACTACCAAATTTTTGACCGGTAAGATAGGGTTACACAACATGTAATAAGAGTATACGCCATGTACCCTAGTATGCCTGGCCATGTCGTGGGATACAAAACATTCCACACAATTATTACATATAGTGTACATCATGTATTGACTATAAAACCTATAACACATTTGTCGGATTACATGATGTGTATACAACCTACACATTGTGTAGTCTACACAGGTTAACAACATAAATCGTGCAATCCGTGTGGTCATTATACATTTTCAAACTATGTGAGACTAAAAACCCAAATTATTTAAGCTATACAATATGTGTATGTGGTGTAAATAAAATGTAGTTCATCAATTACTTGCTATAAGATACACGATGAGTCCTCAGTCATGTTATTCGGACATACGACATTAGAGATACATGGCATGTTGCTAGCAGCACACGTCATGTAGTATCTTGACCAAGAACACACCATGTCTTTCAGTGGGTTGCATGGGCACATGACATTCATACAACATGGTGTGTATCTATCTTATACACATTGTGTTATTTAACTGATATACACAACAAAGACCCAAGTGAGTATCTTAGGCACATGGAAAGTAGATACACTATGTGTAACTAGCATTCAAACATTATATATTTTGGATGAGTCAACACACCAAATCCTCAGACATGTGACCTGGATACATAGAAACAAAGGTACATGATGTGTAACTGGATAATACACACAATGTAGTCTCCCAATTGTTAGAAAAATTAAATTAAATTAAATTGACAATTAAATCATTAAAACCTTATTTCATTGATTGTCACTTTAAGTTTTTGAAAATTTAATAAGGTTTTTAAATAATTTTAAATGCTCAATTAATTTATTATAATAAATCTAAAACTTATAGTTCTTCCATTTATTTTTAATTAATTCCTTTATGATGGTTATATCTAAATGAATTCAGATATTCATTAAGATCAAAGGGAATTAATTAATTAATTAATTAATTAATGCAAGTGTGTTTTTCTTAATAATAATTAATGGATAATTAAATGAATTTTATCCATTTTATTTTGTGTATAAGTTGAATGCATCATGTTCGAGACTAAGACCACTGTATGTGTTGACATTTATTTAATTTAATTTATTGCATGGGTTTGAAATTATTTATTACTAACTTAAATTTTATGGACCACAAGTCATCATTCCCTCTATCATTATATAGGACCTTTGTGTCCAAGGATATTTATGTAATCACCATTTAACCAATCCTTTGGTTACCCTAAACTATATGTGAGTTATAAATACTTGTAATTAATGGAGTTTCCTAAGGTGTATGGAGTCTGTTTAGGATGGAACCATAATGATGCCAACCCGGGTGATACATAGGTGTACATGTGGAATGATATAACTCATACCAAGTCTAGAAATAGGAGTTATTTTTTCCTAGGTCAAAGGTAAATTTAATGTCAATTCATTAAATTAATCATTATATAAGATCATGAATGGGTCATTTAATTAATTATTTATTTCTTTATATGCATTATTTATTTTATGTATACAAGACCATAATAACATAAATAAATTAATTAATATAAAAATATAGAATTTAACAAAACATATTATGTGTAAATGTTTTATCCAACATGGTTAATTAATTAAGTAAGATCCACTTAATATTAAAAATACATGTAAAAGATAAAATAAGATAAAATTTATTCATAAAAAATTAAAATCCCTCAATTAAATATTAATCCAGACTTAACCTTCTATTACTTGATTAGGAATGAAATCCTTAGAACTAAGTATTTAACCAACCCTCATTGGGTCACTTACTTTTAACGTGGAGTTGTTATGAAGATTATGGGTTGAATTAACCAACTTACATTAAGAGAAGTATCCCTCACTAGACTTGATGTAAATTAGAGCCAAGTGTTGAGGAAATCCAATTTAGGATTTCAGGATAGGATAGTCCACTCAACAGATCAAGGAGTTGGAATCCCAAATTTGGCAATGAACCGCCTATCGAAATACCTTCAAGTATCTTGACCAACCCCCATTGGGGTTATACAAAGGGGAATATGGATCCTTTACACTAGAATTCCCTAGAAACTAGAAAGTTTGATTTCAATGGAGAGGGGTATTGGGACTTGATAAAATAGTGATATATTTAATAAAATCAATTATTTTATTATTTATCAAAAAAATTTATAATTAAGAAAAGTACTAATAATATACTATTTTAATTTTATAATAAAATGAAAATATTTTCATTCACACTCTCCCTTTGATCTATATTAGATAAAGACAATATCCTCACTGAAAATAACTTCCAGGATTGGTTCATACGTCTTTGGGTTGTTTTTTTCTATGAATAGAAATCTTATGTGATAGAATCCTTACTTCCCGATATTATTGAAAAATAGTTGAGTGATAATGAGTTCCTTATCTTTGAGAAACATTTGAGTGACACAGTTTACATTTAATGTTTAATGATTTCATCTATATCTAGTGTACTCATGAAGTCTCACAAAAACATAGATGCATATAGAATTCTTGAGCACCTCCATGGTCTTTACTAGGGGAGATCTAGATATGAACTATTTAATATTTCCAATGCGCTCTTTCAGAACAAGCTTGGAGAGGGTACCCTAGCTGGGACTCATGTAGTCAAGATCATTGTGTATATTGAGCACCTAAAGGTTCTAGGGTTTAAACTCCCTGAAGGAATGGGAACCAATATCATTCTGGCATCACTCTCTTAGAGATTATCTAGATTTGTTATAAATATTAATATGAACAAAATCGAGAAATATCTACCATATATTATCCCTCTTATTCACCAATTATATAAGGAGAAAAAGTGTGAAAATCATTCAATCCTTATAGTGAATGAATAGAAAGGGAAAACAAATAGATCTATGCCTAAATCTTCTTCACACCCTTCCAAGAAGAGGAAGATAAAGGGGAAAGCAAGGGAACATGAGTATTAGAGAGAAAAAATGGAAATGATCATTATTATTACTGGTGTTAATAATTTTTTTTATGTTGAACAGTAATTATAATATTCTTAGGAAGGAAGTTTTTTCTTTTACTAATCAAGAGAAACAAGAGTATCAATTGAATTACCATGTGAGAAATACTCTATTTTTTTCTATGAATATAAATATATATATATTTATATATCATCTTGTGATACTGTGAAAAATATTTGGAAGAATTTGGAGGTAAATAATTTTGGAACTTCAAAAGTTATTGAAACCAGAAGAGCTATGCTTCATGCTTATTATCAAGCATTTGATTTTCTACCTGGTGAAACTGTTGTAAAGATGCATTAAATATTCATGACTATTATATATAGTTTACAATCCATTAGATATAAAGATATTAATATTAAGATATTAGTTGAAAATATTATTGAGATAATTCATGGATAATGGGAATATAAGAGAACTACTTTGGATGATACTAGAAAAATTACACATATTACTCGAGATGATTTGATAGGAACTCTTATGAAATATGAGGTAATATTGAAGAGATATAAAAAAACATGAAGAAGAAAATTGAAAAGTTTGTTTCACTAAAACTTCTTATATTCCTAATAAATTTCATTTAGTTTAGAAAATTTAAAATTCTTCCAAGTAAAAAAAAGTAATAGTTGAATCATATAGTAGTTCTTCAGAACAAACTAGAAATGAACTAGCTATTCTTGAAAAGAGGATGAATAAGATAGTTGGAAATAAGGATTTAAAATATAAATATAAGAATAATCATAAGAAAATAAGTGATAATAAGGATTGTTTAGATGTTATATGTTATTAATGCAATAAAGAAAGTCAAATAAGGCCAGATTTTCCAAAGTTAAAAAGAAATGATAAGGAGGATAGGAATTCAGAAAGGAACTCTAAGAAGTATTAAAAGAAAAAGAATAAAAATAGTCTGAAAGCTTCATACATTTAGAGTGATAGTGGTTTAGATAGTTCGTTATAGAATTTATAATATAGTGGAAGTGAAGATAAAAATAATATCATATTATATGCTGAAATTCCAAAGATCAACAAGTGCTTCATGGAAAAGGTAACTAATGAATCTATGACAAATATTAATATAAATGATAATTACCCTAATAGTGATATTGATGATATGAGTTATATATCTTCAAATAATGAATCTTCTTTATCTGAAGAAAATAATTCTTTACCAAGTATTGAAGAGTTTTATAGATTTATAAAATTACTACAAAATGAGAATTGTAAGATTACTAAAAAACTTGATTTTTGTCAAACAAAACTTGTAAAATAAAATTAAATAATTATTACTCTTACTACTGAGATATCAGATATTTCTAAAGAGCTAGTTAAAACTAATGTTGATAAAACTAATCTTTCTAAAGAATTATAAAAATATAATTTTGAAAAAACAAATTTTTATAATGAATTAGAAAAAATTAATTTGAATACAACTTCAAGTGAGAATAAGAATTTAGTTATAAAACTCAATTCTAAAATATATAATTTTAAAAGGGTTTGTAATAGTTTACCTTTGGTAAGGAAAATTTTGAAAAGATGTATAATCAAATTAGACCTCATAATCATATATCTGGAATGGTTTTTACTAATAGAAAAACTATTTTTCAAAATAATTACTTTTTTATGAAAAGTGATCCATTTTGCACTAAGTATCAAAGTGGTGGTAACTGGAAAAATAAATGTTCTTTGAATAAAGTTCAATCCTTGGGATTTCAAAAGGATTATGTTTCAAAAGAATTAAAATTTTCTCTACATGGTAAAGTTAGAGAAATATGGATTACAAAAAGTTTACTTTCTAATAATACCATACCCAAGAAAGTTTGGGTTCTAAAAATATAATATTTTTGTTTTTAAGAAGATAAGAAATGTACCAACACTAATACATGGTACATGGATATTGTTCGTTTTGGAAATATGACTGGAGAAAAATATTTATTTAAGAATATTATATAAATAAAAGGTATAAAAGTCACCTTTGGTGATAATTCTCAAGGATAAATAATCAAAATAGGTAACATTATACTTCTTGGAAAAGATTTAATTTAAAATGTTTCATTTATTATAGGCCTTAAGCACAACCTTATTAGTATAAATAAATTTTGTGATTAGGGATATCTTGTTAACTTCAGGAATGTTAAACGTACTATTCATAGTTCAAAAGATGAATTTTTTCTTTCTAAAAATTGGTATGAGAATGTTTACACACTTTATTTAGAAGACTTTTGGATCCAATATCTACCTTGTCTTAGTAAAATAGAAGATAAATCTTGTTTATGGAATATAATATTTTTACACTGTAATGTTAGAAATCTAGATAAGTCATCTAAGAAAGTAATAGTTAAATATATATCAGAACTTAAGTTTTAAACTTTAAAATTTTGTGATCCCTATAAATTTTTAAAGAAAAATAAGTCAAGTTTTAAATCTATTAGTGAAGTCTCAACCTACGATCCTTTACTTTTAGTGCACATGGACTTATTCTGTCCTGCAAAAAATGGAATTATTGGTGGAAAATAATTTGTATATGTTTTAGTTGATGATTACACTAGATACACATGGATTTATTTTCTAGAAAAAAAGTCTAAAGACTTTTTTTAAAACTTTTGTAGCCTGAGTTAAAAATGAGAAAAACCTCTCCTTTATAACTATTCATAGTGATCATGGTCGATAATTTTTTAGTTCCAATTTTGAAACTTTTTTTAGTAAAAAATTTATAATACATAAATTTTCAGTACCTAGAACTCCACAGAAAAATTTTGAAGTTGAAAGGAGAAATAGAATTATTACAGAAATTACTAGAACCATACTGAGTGAATAATCAATTTCTAATTTTTTTAGGCTTAAGTAGTTAGTACTACCTATTATAATATAAATAAAATTTTAATAATCTATTTTATTAATAAAACTCCTTATGAGTTATTGAATGGAAGGAAACCAAAACTTTATTACTTTAATCTTTTTGGATGAAAAGTATTAATTATGAATACTAAAGATAACTTACATAAATTTTATCCAAAATCTAATGTAGGAATATTTTTATGTTATTCTACAACTAGTAAGGCATGTAGAGTTTTTAATAAAAATAGAATTATTGTTGAGGAAACAATATTTGTTAAATTATATGAAGTTTATCCTTTTGTTTTCAAAAAATATCAACCAACAAATTCAGATATTATTTCAATTTTTTTTCAATATATGTTTGAAAATTAATATAGTGAGATAAAAACTAAAGAATATATTTATGAAGTTTTACCTCAATAATATTTTCAACCTATTATTGAAGAATAGATTTTCGAAAATCTAAGAAATTAGTTGTTTCCTTGGAATCATCCTAGTGATAATATCATTGGTGATGTAGATAAACCTATTAGAAATAGAAGTTATTTAAGAAATGAAATTGAACATTTAGAAGTTTTATCGAAATTCGAACCTAAAACTATTGAATTAAGATTTAAGTGATAAATATTGGATTAAAGAAATGCAATACGAACTCAATGAATTTGAGAGTCATCAAGTTTAAAATTTGGTTGAACAACCTAAAGATACTTCTATAATTGGAGTGAAATGGGTTTTTCGGATTAAGTGTGATGAAAATGAAATAATAGTAAGAAATAAAGCTAGAATTTTTACTAAAGGAAATAATAAAAAATATGGAATAAACTACAAAGAAACTTATACTCTACTAGAAAGACATTAAGTTATCAATATACTTATAGAATATAAAACATTTCTTAATTTCAAACTATTTCAAATAGATGTGAAGTGTTAATTTATTAATGGATATGTAAAGGATGATGTTTATGTTGAATAACCCATGGGTTTTGAAAATAAAAAATATATAGAACATGTTTTTTAACTTACTAAGTCATTTTATAGACATAAAAGGCCCCTAGATCATGGTATGATAAATTGATTAGATTTCTTTTACAAAAAAACATTGTTAAGGGACGTGCCTATCCAATTTTTTTTATAAAATAATTTTTTAAAAACATCATAATTGTTCAACTTTATATTAATGAAATTTCATTTAGTTCAGCTAAAAATCTTTAACAGAATCCTTTGTGGATCTTATGAAATCTGAGTTTGAAATGAGCATAATGAGAGAGCTTACATATTTTCTTGGGTTTCAAATTTCATAAAAACTAGAAGGAACTTTTATATATCAACATAATTATATCAAATATATTAATAATAAATTTAGATATGTAAATACTAAAGGTATTAGTACTTCTATTAGGACCTCAAATACTTTAGATATTGATGAATCATAGAAACTAGTTGATCAAATAATCTTTAGAGGAATGATTGTATGTTTAATATGCTTAATTGATAGTCATCTAGATTTGATGTTTTCTATGTTCTTTTGTTCAATATATTTCGTAAATCCAAAAGTGTCCCACCTTAAAGATGTAAAATGAAATTTTATTTATCTTAAGGGAGCTATGGATCTTGGTTTGTTTTATTCTTCTAGAAATGATTTTGATCTTTTTTTTTCAGATGATGACTTTTGTGGATGTAAAATGGATATAAAAAGTACTTCTGGAAGTTTTAATTTATTAGGAGAAGCTTTAGTTTCATGGTATTGAAATAAATAATACCGAATAACACTTTCCACTGCTGAATCCAAATATGTGGAAGCTATAAGTTGTTGTGGTCAAGTGTTGTGGATGAAACACACACTCACTAACTAGGGAATGATTTTTAGTGAAAATAAAATATTGTGTGATAACACAAGTGCCATTACTTTAAGTAAAAACCTGACACATCACTCATGAGAAAATCAAATAGATATAAGATACCATTTCCTTTTGTAACACACACAAAAAGGAGATATCATTTTAGAATTCATCAGAAAGTAAGAAAAACATGCTGAAATTTTTACTAAACCCCTTAGTTATAATAGATTTGAATATATTAAATTGTAGCTAGGAATGATAAATATCAAGTGATCATTAATATCTATATCATGTTTACCAATATCCTTATATTAATTAACTTATTTAAAAATGGACAGTATATATGTTTTTAGTTTTCTAAAATCTTTATTTTTCCTAAAAAACATTATTATTTTTTTAATTTTTTAGTGTTTCTAAAAATATTTACTCTTATAAAAATTTTAAAGTTTTAAAATTTTTAAGACACAAATAATTTACTAAAAAATTATTTAACATTTTTTTTTACTAAAAATGTTTTTGGAAAATATTTTTGTTAGAAATATTATCAAACACATTTTGTTTTATAAAAATAAGAAGAACAAGTTACTGAACAAACTTTCATACCAAAATTTACAATTCTACTCCATGTGGTATTTTTTATAATATTATAGTTACTTCATTATCCTTTACTTATTTTTTTCATTACTGTTTACATATTCCTAACTATTATAAACTTTCTATTTTTAATTTTTTTAAAGTTTTAGTAATCAGATATTTATTCAATATGATAATTTTGTTTTCATAAAAAACATTTAGAGTTTAGAATGCATATTTAAAAATTCTTGGATTAATCTCTATTATTATATCAAATTAGGTTTTTACTCCTAACCATCAGATATTTTGAATGTGAAGGGTTTCCCCCTGAGCAAATATATAAGGTTGTGGGTCACCACATACCACATTTATTTTCTCATAATTCTTTATAGACTCTTAGCCCTCATTTTTCTACTGAGTCTAATAGTTTGGTATCATTATAATCTATTTATTTAGTTTAGTAAGTTTTTCTTTGAATCATATTCTGAAATATGAGTTCTACTAAAGATTTTGTTATGCATTAAGTTGTGAAGTAAATACTGATCAAGAAATAATATTATGAATAAACTGACTCTTTATTGAAAGAAGTTATAAAGTTGCAATGGTGGAAAAGGTTTCTGTTGATAAAGAGGAATCTGAACTTCATTATCCATAAATTGTGAAATAATTTTATTCTTCAATAGAATTCATCTTTGAAAATTACATGGAAGTAATTATCTTTAAATTTTTTGGTGAATATTGTATGTTATATATCCAAAAAGTAGTAGACTTTGCTGAAGTTCCTTTAGAAGGATAGGCTTATCTTCATTCTCACAAGACTCCTAAGAATCTAGGATCCTTTGAAAAATCCAAAGATGAATCTTCTCCATTTTTATCTTTTGAAAAAAATAAGAAAAGTGTATCATTTTTCACCAGATACAAGCTTTGTGAAATTATGAATGCAAGTATTTTTAATACCAAGGAAATAAGATTGATGCACATTGAAATTTCTATATATCTTAATCTTATATTTTATGATCAATAAGAGAAAGATAAATTTGGTAAATTTTGTGTTTCTATCTATTGAAGCTATAAAGAAAACCTTGATGAAGTTGAGAATTATTATGTTTCCCTGCTTTATCAACAAAATTTTGGAAAATTTTATGGAAGTTATAAAAATTAAGAATTAGGCTATAGTGGTTCATGAAAAAGTTTCTTTAATCATAGAAGAAATAATTTCTAGGATGAATTTAGTCTTCAATCAGAAAAAAATAGCAGATAAACTAGAAAAATATGCATCCATTATCAAAGCAACACATCAAAAAAAAAATAGAAATAACCAAATAAGGAAAAGAGGAAAGCTGATTCATCTCAACCAAAATCAAATAATAAACCAAAATAGTGTATGATTAATAATCTAAAAATTTTATGGTGTATAAGGCTTAGAAAAATCATGGAGATCCAGAGTTTGGTCTGGACAAAGAAGAATCATTAGCTTTAAAATACAGAACTAATAAAGATAATAAAAGAGGATGAATAGAAATATAAGTAAAATAAAATATTAGATCAAGATAAGGTGATGGAAAAATTGATCAAAAGAGTTGAGAAATAATACACTAATATTCATTACCAATTTTACCTCTATTCATAGTACAACTAGTTATGGGTTCTGATACCCATTCTTTTGCTGATAAAAAAATTCCAGATCAATCAGTACCAAAAAAATAGAAATTGTTGGAACTTCAGTTGTTCCTAATATAGTCAAGAATAAAAATGGTAAATAAGTGGATGTTGAAACTGAAGTTGAAAAATTAGTTTATAAACAAGTTCAAAATCGGTTCAGAAAAAAGTTCAAAAATTAGTTTAGAAAAAAGTTCAAAAATCAGTTCAGAAAAAAGTTCAGAAATCAAAATAGAAGTTTGGAAAGGAAGATTTAAAAACTGTTAGGTAGCTATAAGAATAATTATAAGAATAAGAATATGATGATGATGGAGAATATAATTATTATGAAGAAAAATAAGAAGAAATTAGTTTGGAATCATCTTTAACATTTTTCTCATTTTTCACCCCATCTGAAAAATGCTATTTTAGATGTCTCTAAGAATAAATAAAGTTAAAAACAAGAAAGATAAGAAGGGAAAAAATTACATACCAAAATATAAAAAAAAATTATATACTAATTAGTATGTTTATGTGATGAAAATATCTTATGAAGAAAATGAGAAAGAAAAAGAAAAGAAAGATGTTGGTCCTTCTAAGAAATATATTTTGGATCCTTCATCAAATTCAACTAAATTTCCATCCGTTGAGGTTGAGTGGAGAGTATATTATATTTGTCTTACTTTGAAAAATATTATAGATTCAATTCAATATCTTCTAAATATTAAATCTTAGTGTAAGAAAATTCAAAATAGTTTGAATAAAAATCAGATTCTTTGAAGATTTTAACAGAAAATGTTGTCCAAAATGAACCCAATATAAAAATTTTCAAAGAAAAATACAATGGACAAAGAAGGATATTTAATCAAATGGTAAAAGGATAAAAATAGGTTGATGGAGATATGAAATTCCATGATGATCAGTTTGAGGAAGTAAAGAAAGTTTCGTTTGATATTTCAGACTCCTTTGAGAAATTATCATCAGAAGTTTCTAATAGATTAAAATTTGTGAATCAGTTAAAAAATTTACCAGATTCATATAATCAAGAACTCTCTGAACTAAAAGAAGAAATTCAAAATATGTAAGAAGATAATTCTATAATCTTATCTTTTGAAGATGGTTTTTAGAGACTAAAAGAAGAAAATAAAAAGATCATAATTCTTGAAGATGAGTTAGTAATTTTGAAAAAATAAAATTGAAATCTCATTATACTGAAGGAAAAGATAGTGAAACTCAAGTACACAAATGAATAGATCGAGAAGAGAAAGGAATATTTTTTAAAAATGAAAGCTTTAGTTAAGAATTTATATAATAAAGAATAAATATTTTTCTTCTAAAATCTTGATGTACTTAAAACCAAAAAATTTGAATGAGTATTTCTTTTTAATGGATTATTAATCTTATATGTTTTGTTTGAATATTTCACTAATTTTACTTAGTTGAATGTTCTTAATTTATACTTTTAATGAATTTTTATTCAAACACAATTATTTTTAGTTTTATTTTTCTAACATTTTAGGGATATATTATTACTATCCTTACTCTTTTTGAAAATCACAAATGGGGATAATATATTAATGGGGAGAATATATTAAGTGGGAGAATGTTTAAGGGTGAGAATGATTTTAAGGGGATGATATTTTGAAAAGGGTGAATTATATTTAGAGAGAGATCTTTTGGATAGATAATGTTAAACTAAATAAAGTTATCAAGATAATGGGATATAAGAAATAAAGGGGAGAAGTTTATTTTGAATAATATTTCTTTGAAATTCTTAAATAAACAAAGGATTAGCAAGTTTTTCAAAGTTAGTAGTATTTTTTTTCATTTTAAGTGTTTTGTTTTATGAATTTCAAAAATGGGGATATTATTGAGTTGAAAGATTATAATTTCTACATTTCATTTCCATTAGTTTCAAAATCATAAACACTTTATTAAATCCGTATTTTACTAACTTTATATCTCCCAATCCTTTTAGAATGTTTTTGTAGAAAACATATTTTTATATCAAACATAGTAATAGTTCTTAACTAAATGAATATAAAATTTAAATACTTAAGTCCAATATGTAACATTCCCCAATCAAAAAACTCTCTCATGTGGCCCTAAAGGGTTAGTTATTAGATCTCAAGCATGCCTCCCTATACTCTAGAGGATGCTGACTAGCAGCAGGGCATGAATAGTATAGTGGGGAGACTATACCCCCTGATATGAAGTGTCATAACATTAGAAACAATTCATAAAAATAGAAATAATAAAAGATAATACATAGTAGAAGACAACAATAAAATCCAACTGAATAATCTAATAAATAAATAAGTAACAATGTATTAACATGCTAGAATGTAACTAAATGCCATGCTAGAACAATACAAGAAAAATACTAACAGACTCAAATAAAAGACTCAAAGTATCAGGTTCCAAACCCCACATTGGTCCCATATTAAAACTCCATCCCATCCAAAAAAACACACTCAACATCTAGGTACTTTTCCATTGTCCAAACCTACATCCACATAATCTTCTCAGGTACTAATTTTCAGACCGAATAGGGTGTAAGTATAGATTAGTAGGTCCACACCACCATGTATAAACAAAACTAGTATGATAATAAGTGTATGTAATAAAGTGATAATATGATGTACTATTAATTTAAAAATTAATGAAATAAAATAACAACCAACTTCGCCTCTGTGCTATAATATATATGAGCATGTCTTATGACCATGCCAACCACAACTATAAAACCCAGGTAAAATAACTTGATTCGATTCCATGATTGAATATCTATGATCATGTATTATAACCATGCCAACCACAACCATATAACCAAGTTAAAATAATCTACTTCGATGCCACAACAAAATATCTCTGAGCATGTCTCACAACCATGCCAATTACAATGATATAACCATGTTATAGTCACAAAAATCAATCTTGGTCAAAGCCCTGTAAGCGTTACAACATTCTAGGTCAAAGACCTATAAGAATTACAACATATGACTAGGTATATCCCACTCTATATTAGCATTGCAACATGGGACTAGGTTGAGTCCACTCAATATTAGCATTACAACATATAAGTGTGCAAGTTCTAGAGCCGAGCTTGATATATAAGCATTACAGCAAGGAGCACCATCCTAATCATACCAAATGGATATCATAATATCACATCACAATTCTCAATGGTTAATTATGAAAATTACCATTATTATTTCATATTCCACTTTAAATTTAATTCAAAATTGTTTAAAAATTATATCAATAATTAATAATACATAATTTAGGGATTCTATAACAAGAAATCACCCTAGGTCACATATCATGCAAAACATACTTTAATCCATTTTCCAATTCAAATATAATCATGGTTATCTCACCCTTTGGGTAGCCATAATCCATTTTATAGACATTTGAAACCAAAGGACTTCAAGGAATAATTCCATTCATTTATTTAATTAAATTGGGTGCACACAACAATGTCCCAATCACAATATTTCATAAACTAGGCAATTATCAAACCATAGGGTTAAGATTTATACCCCCCACTTTAACTGATGATCCAAAAATGCTTCCAATAGCCAACACCCATGAGGAAGAAGTTAAAGGTGATTGAAAAGAGGTTCCTAGATCAAAACCGATCAATATCAAAACCAAAAACTCAATTGGTCAAGGTATTTCACTATAACGGTTGGAGAAGAAGGAAGAGAAGGATGAAACCTAACTAAAAGGACTTACCAAGGATTTATCACACAACCGGGATGTCCATAAGGGAATTTGGCACCCTAAAATATCCTGGAGAATTTATTAGGGTTGATAGGAGAGGATCTACAACTAAAACAATGACAATTCAATCATGCAACATGTTTAAAATAGAATTTCAAGAATTTACACATCGTGTAATGTGATTAAACATTGTGTAAATATTTTTAGTGAAATATGCCAAAAAAATTATCACCTATATTTATTTTATTAAAATCTTCAAATAATTACATGATGTGTAATCCATTTAAACAACTTGAAAATGTTCTGAAATTGATTTTTCAGAACATTTTACTTTTAAAATAATACAAATTCCCTTTCAAGCTTCTCAACTTACCAAGAACTTGTGTTAACACTTAACCCATTTAAACCCAGAATCCATTAATTCAAACAAACATACATCCCTAAACTTCAGGTCATTTTTTCCAACAAAGGATCTCCGTATTCGAACAAGACTTGGTCACCAAGGCTCAAACAAAAAACTCAAGGTGAGACATACCTGTAAAAAGATGGGATCTTAAAACCTCCCCACCTTATAACAGCTCATCCCTGAGCTACTCCAAGCATCACTATGAGGTCTTAGAAAAAAATTGTGTCCATTGTGTTCATATATAATACTCCCTCTCTTAGGTCACCTCTTGAACCCTACCATGATTCCAATGCACCTAAACCAACAATATAGTCCCACTCCGAAGATATTTATCACTATGATCCACAACCCATATTAGATGCTCCTTAAAGGGCGCATGAACACAAATCTTGAAATTTGAAATATCTATCTCATGGGAATGGTCTATATGATATCTTTATAGTTGCAACATGTGGAAGACATTTTTTATGGAACTATAGCATTGTGAAAGGGCTAAACAACATTCCACTAGATCGACCCTTTCCTCTATTTCAAATGACCCGACAAACCTGGGTGCTAGCTTATCCTGTTTCTAGATACAGTGCTATCCCAACCAATGTGACACCCGAAGGAAAACATGATGATGAACCTCAAATTTCAGAGGTCATCTCTGATGGTCAATATATGATTTCTGACTGCTCTACATAGTCACCAACCGCTTTCTGATCAGCTGAACCTATTCAGATGTATCCTATATGAGACCAGGCCCAACAAGTGCTGACTCACCTGCATCCAGCCAACAAAAAGGAAAACAACATGAACTTACATACAAATCCTCAAAGGGTTCCATTTGGATTGATGTATGGAAGCTATTATTATACGAAAACTCCATGATTTCCATATTTTTCTCCCATGGACCACCAAAAACCGAAACAAAGGCTCGTAATATATCCTCAAGAACCTAAATAGTCTAGTTAGATCGACCATTAGTCTGTGGATGATAGGTTTTTATTAAAATAACTCATGATCTCAGGGCTTTTTGAAGACCCTTCCAGAAACTCCATGTGAAATGAGGATCTCTATCTAAAATGATACTCATTGGAACACCATGAAACTGAACCAACTCACACACATAAATATTACCTAGATCCTCAACTATAAAGGTTTCTCTAATAGGTAAGAAGTGGGCTACCTTAGTTAGTCGATCCATAATAACCCATACAACATCATTTATTTGGGTCTTCTTGGGTAGTCCTGTCACAAAATCCATCATGAAATCATCCCATTTTCACTCTATAATGGGTAAAGGATGAAAAATCCTAGATGGCCTCTAATTATCGACATTCACTTGATGAAAAGTGAATCATATATCCATAGATCTCACCAAATACTTATTAATTTCTGACCACCAGAACTGTATATGGAGATCATGATACATATTTGTTAAACTAGGATACACTTCCCATCTAGAAGTATGAATCTCCCTCATTATCTCCTCACACAATACCATAGGGTCCCATAATCATCCAAAAAAATAATAGAATTGCTACTGCTGAGAGACCAAAATGATGGCATCTCCCCAGTATATAATTTGTCTCTCTGAACTGATCCCTCTAGATTAGACAAATGATCAGTCTTAATTTGTTCCAAAATCATGGGTATAATAGATGTTAAAGTCAGAGCTACTCGCCCTTGAGATTCCTGAACATCCCAATGCATGTCTACAAAGAGGTCCATTATCCTCCACTCACCACAAGACTCCCATATTTCATATGTCTATGTATTTTTCTTAAATAATCATCAATGATGTTTCCCTTTACTGGTGTATAATCCAATTCAAATTCGAAATACTACAGATACTCGACCCACCTCCTTTGCCAAAGGTTTAGGCCCTACTGAGAAAATATGTACCAAATGATTTTGTGATTCGTGTATACCAAAAAACTATAACCCATGAGATAATGTATCCAAAATCTCAGGGAATGTACCACTTCTGCTAACTCAAGATCATGAGAAGGGTAATTACTCTCATGTGGTCTTAACTGCCTAGATCCATAATCAACCACATGATCCTCCTGCATTAAAACTACTTTGAGTCCAACTCCATATGCGTCACAGTACATGGTATATTCCTTAACTAGAATAGGTAAAGTGAGGATATGTTCTAAGGTTATTCTTCCTTTTATCTCCTAAAAAGATCTATCTAGAGCATCATAACAACCAAAATTTACCACTTTATTGGTCACACAAGACATTGGTGCTGCCAAACAAGAGAAATCTTGGATAAAATGCCGGTAATAACCTTCTAAACCCAAAAATATCCAAAATTTGAAGATGTTATTGGGATGTTATCAAGATATCATGACTATGAATTTATATGGGTCCACTGAAACACCTTCTTCTAAGATGACATGTCCAATTAAGTGAACTTCATTTATCCAGAAACTGCATTTGGTTAGCTTGGCGTAAAGACAATTATCTCTCAATATACTCAAGATGATGTCAAGATGTTTGGAATGATCATCTATGGATTGGGAATAAACTATTATATCATCGATGAAAACTACCACAAACTAATCCATAAAAGGATGAAATATCCTATTCATTATGTCCATGAATACCTCATGCGCATTGGTCAACCCAAACGATATCACTAAAAATTCATACAAGCCATACCTGCTCCTAAAAGTAGTGTGAGGTATGTCTGATAATATCACATTTAACTAATGATATCCTGATCTAAATTCAATCTTGGAGAAGATCTTATAACCTCTCAAATGATCGAAAAGATCACCAATGCGCAGAAGAGGATACCAATTCTTGACTATCATTTTCTTCAACCTCCAATAATCCAAACATAACCGCAAGAACCCGTTATCATTTTTGGAAAAGAGAACTATAGAAACCCAAGAAGATGTAATCATACATATAAAGTATTTAGATTCTAGGTCTCCCAACTAAACTTTCAACCTCCGAATCTCTGTTGGTTCCATTTGATAAGGTGGGAAAGAAACTGGCTCTACTCCCAGAAAAAAGTCAATTGTGAACTCAATCTCTCGCTTAGGAGGTAATCAATAGAAATATTTAGGGAAAACATCATGAAAATGGTCAACCATCAGAGTAAAATAATCCTACTATAATCCAAAATTATTTAGAGGAAGACCAACAATTTGATCCATGAGAAAATCCAATATACACTAAATTGGTCCCGCACGACCAATCTCAAGATCCCACTCACCCTAGTGAGAATATATGATTTCTTATAGAGATAGGAAAGTTACTATCATCCTATAATAGTTGCTATGATCTTCTTTTAGAACTAACCAATCCATACCAATAATCAATTTGAATCCTATCATTTCCATCACGAATGATTCCCAAAATAAATGGTAACCACCAATCTCTAGAGAACACACCTTGCAACATTTGATATTTTAAGACCACACTCTCAATGGAATGTTAATGGTTAAAACACAATATAAAATTTCCACATCCAAGCCCAAACCATTTTCAAAAAGATAATATATAAAAGTAAGAGATGCTCCTATATCAAACAAAACACAAGCTAAGGTAGTTGACACAAGAATCATACCTCTGATGGTAGACTATCCCGCATCCATGTTAGCTGGAGTAGTTTTCATAATGCACAACTAACTTTTACATTTTCCCTAGGCTCCAGACTACCTAACATGAGCTATTTCCCTTTCCTATTATTGCTACTCATGAACTAGGGTACCACATCCCCTACCTTGACCAGAATGGCCTATGGAAATCCAGCTACTAGCCTGCTGAGGGATAGCTGAGCCCCTTCCTGACTCTGGTGCCTATCCTGATCCTATTCTACTGGTCTGCTATAGAAATTTCACACAAAACCTATGGATATGAACTGGTATACCACATATACGACACTCAACTACGAGGTAAGAACACTGTAGGAACTTTTGGACAAACTTTACACACTAATAGAATTGGAATAGAACATGATATTGAGATGGTTTTCCATTTACCTAACTATTCTACCCACTATTGATTTTGAAGAAACTATCATAATGACACTTCTTACAACTCGAATAAGAACTCCCAGATCGCCCTGCCAAAATAGTCTAGCCACCTTTTGAGGCCTCTCTCAGATTACCTTCCTTGATTAGTTCTAGATTCATCATGTATTCAAATATTATTAAACAAAAAAAATTTACCCAGGGCCTGATATCATAACAAATATTTTCCTGAAAAAATCTCTCCATGGAGATCTCATCAGCTTCCAAAGATGGTTCAAAGTACTATAGGTCAGTAAAACATTCAGAATAGTCCAAAACTAACAAACACTCTTGAGTAAGATGCATGAACCCATGATCTTTTTCACGCATCAAGTTCTCAGAATAGAAATGGATAAGGAACTTTGTTTCAAATTCCTTCCATGACAGCTCATCCTTTTTCCCAAATTCCTCTATAATATCCCACAAACACTTCTTAGGACCAAAAAGAATATACGCAGCAAGCTTCACCCTCCTATCCACAGGTGTCTCAAGATTCTTGATGATTGTTTAGACTGAATCAATCTATAACTCAGCTTCCTAGGTTCCTCCTTCCCTAGTAAACACGGGAGGATTCTACAGCTGAAACTCTCTTGTCAGCTCAGACATAAAAGTAATGGTAGAAATAGTTTCCCTTTCCATGGATCGC
This sequence comes from Viscum album, assembly GCA_963277665.1. Taxonomy (NCBI): domain Eukaryota; kingdom Viridiplantae; phylum Streptophyta; class Magnoliopsida; order Santalales; family Viscaceae; genus Viscum; species Viscum album. The sequence continues at coordinate 371,471,452 of OY728163.1, read as the reverse complement.
ATGACCCTGAAGAAGGTTCACAAAGATGAATATCCATTTAGTCCTTAGGAACTACATGATGTTCTAATTTAGATGCATTTGGAGTGTGCTGATTTCTACTCTCCTGATGCTTAAGTCGAAGACGACGAGGTTTCATTTTATCTAAGAAAGAAACACACACCTTAGACAACTGGCTAGAAACAAAGTTAAACCAACAGGTGACTGAAACAAAGAACCACTAACTCTTGGTCTCTCTAGACATGGATTACAAGTATTTTAGCATGAAATAACAATTCATTTAATTTATCTAGTGAAACATATATCACATATCACAGTTTAATAGAAAAGTATATATTACATTAAAAAATAGATATGCCTATATTATGAACAATTCGTGTCAATATATACCTATTTTCCTATTATGATGCATGTATTATCATCTCGTTCCATACTGGTCCATGAGTACAAATCTCAAGAAATAGTAAGATCATAAAACAATAACCTCACACAACATGTAAATCACCCAAGGTGAAATAATACCAACCATAAAAAGCACAAAACATAACATCAATCCAATACCCAGGTACTCAGATTTATACCCATACATGGGTTATTTACTCCCATGCACAAGCTCATTACCAAGTTCCAACACATCCTAGTCTCTATTCTAACTTTCCCAAATAGAAAAATAGAAGAAAGAAAACCCAATCCTTTGATACCACTTTATAATTTCCTTCAATATCACACTATCTAACGTGGTCATAAAGGGTTGGTTATGAGACCTCAAGTGCACCTCTACGTACGTCAGAGGCTTTCGACTAATAGTGGGGGTGTGAATAGTACAATGGGGAGACTATACCCCCTGTTATGAAGTTTTATAGCAGTAGAAACAATTCCTAATAAAATGGAAAAAATCAAAGAAAATTCATAGAGGAATAAAACCATAAAATCCAACTGAATAATCCAATAAATAAATAAGGAACAATGTAAAGATATGTTGGAATGTAACTAAATGTCATGCTAGAACAATACAAGAACAATACTAGCTGACTCAAATAAAAGGCTCAAAGTCCCAGGTTCTGATCCTCACGTCAGTCCCATATCCAAAATTCATCCCATCCACAAAAAAATACCCAACAACAAGGACCTTTTCCCCTATCCAAACCTACATCCACATAATCTTCTCAGGTACCAATTGGAAGCCCAAATAGGGTGTGACTATAACTCAGTAGGTTGACACCACCGTGTATAAACAAAACTAGTTTGATAAAAAGTGTATGTAATAAAGAGATAATTAAGTGTATTAATTAATTTAACAATTAATAAAATAAAATAAAAACCTACTTTAGCTCTATGCCGAAATGTCTCTAAGAATTTATTATGACCATGCCAACCACAACCATATAACCAAGGTAAAATAACCTACTTTGGTTCCATGTTAGAATCTCTATGTGCATGTCTTACGACCATGCTAATCACAACTATATAACCAAGTTAAAATAACTTGCTTTGGTTTCATTCTGGAATATCTCTGAGTATATCTTACAACCATGCCAACCACAACCATATAAGTATGGTATAACACAATAATCAATCCGAGTCAAAGCCTTATAATAATTATATCATTTTGGGTCAAATCTCTATATGAATTACAACATGGGACTGGTCATAGCCCAATCTCTATAAGAATTACAACATGGGACTAGGCCGATCCCACTCAATATCAGTATTACATCATATAAGTTTGCAAGTGCCATGACTGAGCTTGATATATAAGCATTACATCATGGAACAAAATCCCTGTCTTAAAACATGGATATCACAATATCAAATCACAATTCTCAATGGTTAATTATGAGAATTACCATTCTTCTTTCATATGCCACCTGAAATTTAATTCATAATTGTTTAAAAATTATATCAATAAGAAATAAGCCACAATTTAGGGACTCTATAACAAGAAATCACCCTAGGTCACATGTCATCGTAAACATACTTTAATTAATTTTCTAATTAAATTATAATCATGGTTCACTCACCACATGGTTATCCATAAGCTAGTTTAAATCCATTTGATACCAAAGGACTTCAAGGAATGATTTTGTTTGTTTATTTAATTAAATTAGGCGCACACAACTCTGGAGTAATCACAATATTGCATAAAATAGGAAATTATCAAACCATAGGGTTCAGATTTAGACCCCCTAACTTTAACTAATGATCCAAAACCACTTCCAATGACCACAACCCATGAGGAAGAAGGTGTAGATGATTTCAAAGAGGTTTCTAAAAGAAAACTGACCAAGATCAAAACCAACAATGCAATTGGTCAAGGTATTTCACCTTAATAGTTTTATAAGAAGGAAGAGAAGGTAGAAACCTAACCAAGAAGAATTACTAGGTATTTCTCACACAAACAGGATTTCTAGAAGGGAATTTGGCACCCCAAAATCACCTGGAGAATGCCCTTGGGTCAAGAGGAGAGGATTTGAAGCTAAAACAATGATAATTCATCCACACAACATGTTTAAAACATCAGGTCAGACATTTAAACCTTCTATAATGTGATTACACATCGTGTAAATGTTTTTAATGGAATACACCAAAAAACTCATCACCTTAGATTTATTTTATTAAAACATTTGAACAATTACATGATGTGTAATCCCTTCACACAATGTGTAAATGTTCTGAAGTTTATTTTTCAGCCCATTATCCTTTTAAAACAATCCAAACCCTCTTTGAAGATTTTCAACTTACCAAGAACCCATGTAAACACTTAAACCATTTATACACATACTCCATTAATTCAAACAAGCATATATCCTTAAATTTTATGACATTTTCTCCAACAAAGTTTCTCTGTCTCTCAACAAGACTCTCCAAGGATCAAACTAAAAACTCAAGGAGATACATAACTAGAAAAAGATGGGATCTTATATATCCATCAGACTGACTAAGGTCTAGTCCATCAGATTGATGATATTTTGGTCCATTAGATTGATGATATTATGGTTCATTAGATTGAATATATTTAGTTTATTAGTATGACCATATCTAGTCTTTCATAGTGATGATATATAGTCTATTAGTATAATGATATCTAATCTATCAGTATGACGAATATTTAGTCTATCAGTGTGACTAATATTTTTCTATCAGTGTGATAATATTTAGTATAATGATGTGATAATATTTTGTCTATCAGTGTGACAGAGTTTCATCTATTAGAATAACAATTTATTAAATCATAATAAAAAAGTTTATAATCATATTGTTAAATTTTTTTCTATCAGATGAAATACTTTTATTATTTCATTATAATGTTTCTACCAAAATGAAAATGGATGAAGATATAATTTTCTGACCTATCAAGTGAAGAACACCCAATTCCATTACAACCAACTCTAAGATTCATAGAAAATATAACCATTAGATGGATTTTTATAAATAGAAGTTAATTCGAGGAGTTGGGAGATGATGAATTCACAACTCAACACATCTAAACATTTCTATTCATGAACATCTCATTCATATACTTTGTAATATTTTAGATATTTTTTGTTCTAAGGAATCTGTTGTGAGGATTATAAATTCCTTAGAACATTTTTACATTTGTAATCACATGTTATGATATGAGTTTAGACTGAGGGATTCTGGGTATAAGAATACTACTGATACTGATCATGATGAATGAGGGATTCTAAGGTATTGGAAGATAGTGCTGATACTGATATTCAAATTAATGGAATTTTTGGTAAGGAAAGAAAGTCCTATAGTTAGGTTGAAATATGTGGATATCCTAAGTTAGGATTTCTAACTTACTTAACTCATAACGTTAAAGAGTGAAAATATTTTATAAATCTTTGTGAAAATCATTATTACTTTATTATAAGATTTGGTTTTATTTGTTTTATCAAGTTGTTATTCTGATATGAATTTATATTAGAAATTTTTGTTTTCACTAAGATTTTATAATATCAATTTTATCGAAATGTCTATAAGATCGATTAATTACTATAGTTTATTAGATGACTTCTTAGTCTGATTCACACACTTTGATCATCTGATGATTTTTGAATCCAATCATTATAATAAACAAGGTTTGGGTTTTTTGTTTTTTTATATTTTAAATTAAAATTCATCCCCCGTCTTGTATCCATTGTATACTCTTATAATCCATCAACACATGTTTACATGGTAAAATGAAAAAATCCCCATTTATTAGAAAAGGTGAAAGGGGTAAAGAGTTTCTTAAATTAGTTTATACAGATGTGTGTGGACCATTTCCCATTGAGGAAAGGGGTGGGTACTCATACTTCATAACTTTTACTGATTTTTTTATTAGATATAGATATGTCTACTTAATGTGGTATAAGTAAAATTCATTTAATAAATTCTAGGAATACAAGAGTGAAGTTGAGAACCCTCTTGGTAAGAATATTAAGAAACTCCTCTCATATTATGATATAGAATATCGTAAAAAATACTTCATTGATTACTTACAAGAGTTTGGGATACTATCTTAACGCACTCCTTCTTATATACCTTAGTGGAACTGTGTAAGTGAAAAGAGGAACCACACCTTGTTGGACATGGTGAGATCAATGATGGGTCATTCGATTCTTCAATTATCTTTTTGGGGATACACATTACAAATAGCAGCCTAAATACTAAACCAAGTTCCAACCAAAGTGGAAGATGGTATAACATACCATTTATATAATGGGAAGGAACCCGTGCTTTCATACTTACATGTGTGGGGTTGTGAAGTATTTTTCAAGGACTATTCAAGTAACAAATTTCACCCTGAGGTACAAAGTGAACCTTTATAAGATAACCTAAAGAAACAAGGGGATATTACCTATATGACCTCTCAGATAAAAAATTAATAGTGGTAAGAGACACCATATTCCTTGAGAGGGAAAAAATATTTAAAAGAGATAGTGGTAGAGATATTGAATTCAATGAAGTTGAGGCTTAAGGTATATAAGAGTTAGAACATGAATAGATTCCACAAAGCCCCTTGAAATAAGAGACTATTCCAAAGTCAAAAGTATTGTGTAGGAGTACAATAGAGGTTAGAGAACCAAAATGGTATGGTTTATAGTAACTGGGGATGGTGACTCATTAGTAGTTAAAAATAATTATCCTCAAACCTAAAAGAAATTTTAAAGTGGAATATATGTTTCCAAGTGGAAATAAGTCATGAATTCCAAAATGGATTCCATTTACTAAAACCAAGTCTAGATTTTGGCAGATCCTCCAGTGGATGTAAATCCCGTTGGTTGTAAATTGTTATTCATGAAGAAATGGACATGGAAGGATAATTTAGTACCTATAAGGCATGAATGCTTGAAAAAGGGTTTAAATAGAGTCAAGAAATTAACTAAGATGAAACTTTTTCACCAGTTTCAATGTTGAATTCCATCAGAATTATGCTTACCATTGTGGCTTACTATGAAAATGATATTTGGAAAGTGGATTTCAAAACAAAATCCAATAATGGAAATCATTAAGAAGATGTATATATGAAACAACCCGAAGGGTTTGTGACTCCAAAGGATTCCAACAAGATATATAAAAAATCCATTTATTTATTAAATAAAGAATCTAGGTTATAGAACATTCATTTAGATGAAACCATAACAAAATTTGGATTCATAAAGAATGAGTGTGATCCATGTGTCTACAAATGGTTTAGTGGGAGAGTAATTGTTTTCTTAAAAGTATATGTTGATAACATATTACTCATTGGAAATGAAATACCACTCTTATAGTTTGTTAAGGCATGGATGAATAAATTATTCTCTTTGAAGGACTTGGGAATGGAAGTATATATTCTTAGGATCAAGATCCATATTGATAGATCCAATAGGATACGCGTTCTAATTCAAAGTACATACATTGAAAAGATACTGAAGAGATTCAATATGGAACAATCCAATAGAGTATTTTTTAAAGCATCACATGACATTCATATTTCCAAGAAAATGTATCCTCAGACATATGAAGAAATAAATAGAATGGAAAGGATTCCATATGAATTAGTGATTGTGTTTGTCATGTATGCTATGTTATATACTAGGGTATATGTCTCCTACACATTTAGTGTGGTAGGAAGATATCAAGATGACCTAGGTGAACACCAATGGATTATATTCAAGAATATCCTTAAGTAGCTAAGGTGTACTAAGTATATGTTCCTTGTTTATGGAGGATATGAGGATCTAGTCATCAGAGGATATACAAATTCTAGTTTACAAACTGATCAATATGACATGAAGTTACAAACAGGATACATATTAAATTTAAATGGAGGTAATTTGATATGGAAGAGCTCAAAGAATGTAGTGGTTGTATATTATACAGTAAACTTTGAGTATATTTACTCTTATGAGGAAGCTAAAGAAGTAGTATGGATGTGTAACTTAATTTATAAGATTGATGTGGTACCTAGAATTAAAGATCCTATCATACTCTATTGTGATAATACTCCAATGGTGAATCTCATAAAATATCCAAGTTCACATCAGTGGATGAAGAACATACATCAGCAGTATAATCTATTGAGGTATTTTTCTCAAAGAGGTAAAGTTATAGTGATAAGTATTTACATGGAAGAGAATGTGGTATACCCCTTGACTAAAGACTTAATTCAGTAGAAACATGATTATCATGTGAGGTCTAGAAGACTAAAAGTTACAGGAAATTGTCTCAAGTATAAGTGGGAGTTTATTGGAGTTGGTGTATTAGGACCAACTATTTGTACTTTGATTACATGCATATTCAATGTTTCATGGCCCTCCCCCCAAAGTGTACCCCTCCTAGGCCAATAATGAGACAAGGGAGATGGTGACTACCCGATTTTAGCCTCCAGTAGGCCCTAGGTTGGCGAATAACACTAAGGTTATAATAAGAATACATATGGGAGGAATTAACCTGTATGATAACATGTGGAAGAGAGAAATAAGAGTGATACACCAATAAACACTTGCTCATACATATATATAAATAAATACCAAGTACAAACATGGAATTTCATACTGCACTATAACAACTGAAAGAGAAGCTACAAGTACCCAAAAAGGTAAATATGGAAGAGAACATAAATCCCAAATAGCTCCTATAAAACCACATGCTAGTAATATCCATAACAATATCCAACTAGCTCCAGATGACTTAAAAATAAGTTTATATATACGTGGGGTGAGCATAATAGTATACTCAGTAGGATCCTCCTAGGATACTCTCATGAAAAAGATAAAGAAATCATGATAAATAACAATGAACAATAGTGAAACTAACTCATCAACTAAAAATGTATACTAAGTTCCCAACCTCACCATGGATAACTCTCACAAAGTATCAAATACAAGAGAGAAGATGATATATTAATGAAACATAAAGGGTAACTCACTCCTGCTTCCCCAATATTCTTCCACTCTTCCCTAATGTCGTACGTCCTAATTCATATCTCTCCAAAATAGGTTAACCTAAAGACACCTGGGAACCAAATCAAAACATTCACCTCATGCATCACATCATCACATCATCACATAATCCCATCCACATATCCATATATATTAACCACATAGTTTTTGGGAGGAACCAAAGCTTGTATGACATGTATCATACATAGGGTATTATACCTCAATCCATTACAACCCATACACTAAGTAAATACCTCAAGAAATCACAACCTATACATGTTATACCTAAAATAATCCTTTAGATACTATATTCAGAGATACATATGTGTGAATGACCATAATTCATCATATCCCTCTACACACATATATGAGGAAATTAACCACCTTGTATAATAGCACAATTAACTTCCAAGAGAAGAGAGAAGGTCCATAGAGGGTAGTCAACCATCTATCTTTCCATAGGGATGTTGAAAAAAACACCCTCCCAAAGTCTAATGGGAGTCAGTCACCCTAACTAACATGGGTGGGGTAGAATATGAAATAAAAAAATATATAGGATATAATATAGCTTGAAACTACACTATGTGCATAACCTAGTCTTAGACTCAACTGCAGCTAATGTCACTCGGACTTCTGGATACTACTTCTATGACTATATATCCTATAAGCATACAAGAATTTAAATAGATACATTAGATTCATTATTTTATTTAAATCATTTCATTCAATTAATTAATTAACTAGACATTAATTATCCATTAAAAACATTCCACATTACATTACATTAATCATTAGAGTAAAGTACAATCCCTCCATGAATAATCCAAATTGAGTCTATTGTTTATCAAGATTAACATATTTTCAACCTTTTCATTCCATAAAAACCATCCCTGTGGGTTAAGGATTATTTATTAATTATTTTTTTCATTCCATAGTCTAGTTACTCTAGGAAAACTATCCTTAGCTACCAAAAAGAAGAAAAATTCAACCATGCACATCAATATACCTCAAGCAGTGGAGAAGGAATATAGATAAAATAAAAAACCTGACCATCGACTATTAAACAAATTCATAAGTGAGTTTCCCAGCTCTTAGAATCACATAAATGGGTACTCCCAACTTCAACTCATTCTATCATCTCTAGTTCCATCTCCGACACCGACATGCATATCTTGATACATCTCACCATTACAAGAATCAACTGCTACCACATCATCTAGGCCTCCCCACCCACATCACATCATCCATCCTAGGCTCATATCACATTTGGGCCTCCCCACCCCACATAAAAATACATAGGAAATATCACATATAGAGAACATCACAAAAGAAGTAGGAAACAAACAACCATACCCAACAGGATAATCGAGGCCCTAAAACAAGGCATCCAGCCTATATATATAAATGAGATCTCATGACTCCAAACTCATGGCACTCATCCTTCACATGAATATGGAAAACTCAGGACCTAAACACTATCTAATCACATAAAAAACTATTATTAAATTTTGAATTAACTGATTCATTAATCACATGTTCCAACTACGGGCAACCTAAGGCATCCAACTATAACAAGTTATCAAATGATTAAATTTTATCTATAACATTTAAACTAGTTTTATAAAACTATGAGAAGTAACATTCTCATTTAACATGCCTTTTATTTATTATAAACAATAATAAGCATGCCTCACATTATTTATAAATTCTATTAATCCCATGGAAGATCATTTAAAAATAAACATGCACAATGCATAAATTTGATTATCATCATATTACATTAATAACCATATTGAAAACATAACTCTTCTTTAATTATCCTTAAGTCAATTAATTATCAATTAATTTTGACTTTATAGTCTTTACCAATTTAAATTTATAATAACATGCTAATCCATAGAATAAAAAGGCATGATAACAAGCATATAATAGGTATCAAACTATCTAGAAAACCAAGAGGAAAACCACTATCATGGTATAAAGAACATCAATATGTGATCACTAAGAAATTATTTATTAATTTTATTAAATCATTATTAGGTTAATTTAACTACCAAAAAAAGGTAAAACCATGTTAAATTTATGATTTCATGTAAATAAAATTAGAGAAGTAATGAATCCCCAACCTCAAAGGCATCAATATTCTTCACATGAGAATGGACCAATGTCATGGATCCCGATCAACTCTCCCATGAGGAAAATGTGATTTCCTAAATATTTCATACCACAAATGCACTGAAAAAACAAATAAAAATGATTATAAATAGTAGAGATCAAGAACCATAGAATGGAGAGAAGACATGGGAGGGAATGAGACCTATCATGGAGAACCTGCTATAAAATGAATAATGAACACACTTTGGCTCACCAAAGATCGAAGATATAATCCAAAGATTAATCTTCATCAAAGGGATTCCAAAATTCTGGAAAGGAGGGCTGATGGTCTCCTAGAAATCGAGAGGGATCACTGTTGGCCATAGGGTTTGAGAACCCCTAATCCTTTTCATCCTTTATAGATGTGCTGCATAGGGCATTTACACAGTGCATAAATCTTTCACATAATGTAAATGTAAATTTTTCAACTTTCTCAAAAAACTTGTCTTCTTGAGGAATTTAACCTTGAATTAATACACATTATGAAAAGACTCAAAAAATATATGAAACTCACTTAAATAGTGTGTAAAGATCACACGACATGTAATCTTCTTATTTTTAGCATTTAGTAGACGAACCCCTCTAGACTCACTATAAGCCTCCTCCGAGCACCAGGAACTTTGGAAACATGAAAAGGGTCAGACTACATGGATATGGTACCTTACATTAGATACTTGTCAAAAACTTCCCATCCTCAAGAGTCCAAAAAAAACAAGAGAGAAAATTAAAGGGAGTCATCTGAATAATCACCCTACGAGATACCTCTCAGGGATCTTCCCATCATATAAGCTCAACCACCTCACCATAGGAACAACGCAAAACTACCCAACAACAAAAACCAAATCCTAAAAGTCTCCCAGGGGAGATACCTCTCAAACAAGAGTAAATCCATATCATAAACCAGAAAGATCAACACCCACAAGAGAAAAAAATTATAAGAGAAGAGATAAACTTCAAACGGATTAGGGCATTTAGTGCATATCTATAACTCATGTTCCCAAGTACTCTCCTCCACGCTATTGTGCCACCACAAGACATAAACCAAGGAAATAACATGACCACAAAACACTTTCTCATGGAGGTCCTAGATCTACACATGACATATAGATACCCTAGATTTTCATACATTAACATCACATTACTTTTGGGGAATACTTAATACATTACACAAACAAATTCCTAAAGACCGTATTAGTCTAGTGCCTTTAGAAACATGGAAACATAAAAACTAGTACATAAGTGAACTAAATTATCTACCACTAGGTTATTAATGACTATCATCCTTCTTAGACACATCATACTTAATATATATCTTCATAACCTAGGAAAGGAAACATGAAAAGGGGTGAGTTCAGATGCTCAGTAAAGGTAATCAAGGGAGAAATGTAAGCGTAAACATGAGCATAGGGATATGAAAACATGATCATAAAATTATAAGACCATACACTGCATATCATAATATCATAAGATTATAAAAACGAATCATTTCATAAATCTTATAAGTTCATAAGACATAAATCATAAGAGATAAAAGAACATAATCCATGAAATCATAACATAGGAATAATACATGAAATTGTGGAATACACATAAGAATATAAAATGATTTCAATAGTAGTTAGGGAATTACTAACAAGGAAATATTAGTAGTATGGGTTAACTACTATACCATATTGGTAGTCATGGTTCACTCCCATGGACATCTTAGTAGTATGAGTTCACTCCCCATACCATCTTGGTTGTCATGGTTCACTCATATGGCCATCTTAGTTGTCAAGGATCACTCCCACAACCATATTAGTTTATATCATGAGATATAAATATTTACCCAATGAATTATAGGAAGATATAGGTCCCATATATCTCATAATGAAATCATACAAACATGTTCCACAAGATCGAAACAATAATATCATCACCCATAAAATGAAATGGGTTTCATAAAAATGTAATCATATCTTAACACATGGAAAAATAAAGGTTTAATAATTATTTCATCAAATCATAACCCATGAAAAGAAGTGGGTTTCATAAACATCAAATTCGTGAAAGAGGAATGAGTATCATAAACATCCTACAATCTAAACATAAAACATTAATAGAAAGAATATGAATGGGAATATTGAATCATTTCCCCATAAAGTCATGAGTAACACCATCATATGTCATCTTAGATGGGAAAATTTTTTAAAGGATCTTTTAAAAATATTTCTTGAGGAAAATATACTTTCTGCATTGAAAACCTATTTTTAAAACATAATACATTTTAAAGATATTTTTCTTGTAAAATCATTTTGAAAACTTATAAATGAGTATTTGAAAACTATAAAACATTTTTAAAATATTTTTTCTATGAAAATAAGCTTCAAAGATCATTTGAAAACATTCTTCAAAACATGGTTTTTGAAAAAAAATAGATTTCTAAATGAATAGATAAATATGGTCAGATTTTTCTTAAAAACATTTTATTAATTATCTAAAGTACCAAATATTGGAAAAATGGTACTAGTACATAGAGATATCTTGAATAAAAAGAGGATAAAAAAACTCATGAGTGTTCTTGGGATATGGATCATAAGATTTCATAAATGGAATCATAATCCTAAATAATCCTGATAAACGCTGAGATTGTTTCAATAAAATCTCACCACATGATAACTTGGTATCATACTCTCCATGTAAGAAAATGGAATTACATGAAGCTTAAAATTTCATTAAAATAATTATATTAATGATATAACATGTCAAATGGAAGTATATACAGCTCAAAAAAGAATGTAGGTGATAACAAAACATGTGTCTCAAAGAAGGAAAATTGAGACAAAACTATCTTAACAATTTGGTAAATTTTGAAAAATAAATACCATGAAATAAATATCAAAAAATTAATATGTCAATAACCATAAATTTAAAAAATCATGGCATTTATCTCATGAATATAAAAAAATTGAGATGAAATTCCCTTACCTTTTTTCTTGACTCTCATCAAACTCATACAAGATTCCAGTATAATAAATGTAATTTTATTACAAATATTTTATAAAAATATATTCTTATATAAAATTACAAATATGATTTTATTATGGCTTTATATTACCCACTTATTAACAATTATATGTTAAGGTTACGCTTCGGGTAATATCCACTTAGTTTTTCACATGTGTCTTAATTTCTTATATATTTAGTATTTATACTTATATCATGATTTAAAGAATGTAAAACATGATATAAATATCATATATATTTATTATATGTTATTTATAATAATCTATAGAATATATAAGTATGAAATGGAATACACCATTCATGGAGACGGTAGACCGTACATACGCATGTATGTTGTTTATGTTTTATTGTCGTATTGAAAGAAAGAAAGTAAATGTAATATATGCATATATATCATTTTTCAAGTAGAATGATTATATAATATATATATCATAAAATTTACTTAAACCCATCCTTAATACATTCTATATAGATTTTGAACAAATCACATCGCTTTAAGGAGGCAGTAGTCCACACATCCACAAACGATGTTATCATATTTACACAAGATGGAAAGTATAAAGGTATGTGTTATAAAATAATTATAGAATCATAAATACATAATAAATATAATATATATCATATATAAATAGTGTGTCTATCATAATTACCAACCATGAAAGGTGGTAAAGGAAAAAAAAACAACATCAACTCATGAGGTGGTAGTTCACCGTACATAAGAACGGTGAGTTCATTACCCATTAGATGAAAGTGTGTGTAAGTGTAGGTAAAAACCTTAATATAAAAACATATTAGTATATTTATTATAATGGTGTTATTTTATAATCATGGAATAAGGGTAATTGATTTTGTGGATAAGGAAAATAAAAGAAAGGTGCTTGAGGAAGGATGTTACCTCTACTTTGGGTAACTCCTTTTGGTTTGCACCAAAGGGATTCCTTGGTTGGATTTCTGCCCAAAGAAAGGATCAAAGAACTAAGGGAGGGAATTTGGGACCTTATTTGAGAAGTATTTTCTCAATACAAATGTATTGAGAGGTGTGAGGAAGTGGTAGGGGTAAGTGCCTTTTTATAGTGGAGGAGGAGTGACATTCTTGTAAATTTTTGAAAAGGGAATTCCACCCATGTTTTCCCATGTCAAGTCGATCCAATAATAAGGAAAACTACCTAAAAGTGAGGATATGGTAGAAATATATATATAAAATGGATTTTGGACCTATTTATAGGTTTTTTTCCCTTAAGTTTAAGGCTTAGTCCCTTGTTAAGCTTAATTTTACCTTAATCATTATAATTAATTTTAACTGCATTCACTAATATATTCGATCAAAAACTATGTTGATATTATTAGAAATTAGAAATTATGATTATCCCAAATATGGAATCAATTTTTCCAAATTAAAATCATATAAGTGGTATAATTTAATTTAAAAATAATCACGTATATGGGACAACACTACAAGTACTTAAAGTAAAAATGATCAAAAGCTTGCTAAGTTTTTATATCCAATCTCAATGTGAAATTTGTTACAATGACTTAAATTGGAATAATTTATGTATATTTTATCTCATTATAATTTAAAACCAAATTAAAATATAATTTATCTATATAAATAAATTATATGAAAAAGTAGGTTTGAATTAAAATTCAGTATTTTCACTATTCATCCAAAAAATGAAGTTTCTCAGAAAATATAAAAAATTCACCCTAAGCTAACTAAAAATTCTGAATTAAAAAAATGAAGTTTATTTTATCAAATTAAATATCTAATAGTGCCTAAAATTAATTTTATTATCATTTAAAGAAGGACATAAAAAGTAGTTCATTTGAGAAAATAGGATTTTCAAATATATAAAGACTTTACCAATATTACATGTTTTATTATCAATATGTTTCATTTATATAAAAACAATATAAATAATATTTTAAAATCAGTTATTTCTACTTATATTACTAATTTTAATGGCTAGGTTATAACTATCTCATTTAAATAATTATAATAATAAATTGATGTTTCATAGAAACTCGGTATTGCGTATAACACAAGCCAAGCTAGTGTTTCATGTAGCGTAAGATAATATAATTCTTTTATGTAGTGTAAACAAACGAAAAATATCAATTTAATTTAAAAAACTATATTAAGTGTTACATGAAATGAAAAATATCCAAAATAATATATTATTTTGAAAAAAATATTCCACAAAAACTTGAGGTGTTACATTCTACCCCCCTTTAAATTAATTTCTCCCTCAAAATTAGTATGGGTTATCAATGGTTTAATAATTTTATATTCCTTTAATAGAACCCACATTATAAAAATAAACAATAAAACTTAATTTAAAAATGGAAAGTTAGAACCACTATGGTTACCTATAGTAACTCATAGTTGGGTTTCTACAAAGAAGAACATATGTAGGAAGTGAAAACATGGAATTAGAGGAAAATCATAAATATTAATAGAGAGTGATTGAGTTCATCAATAAAAAATAATATAATGATAAATGAAAATTTGAGGGCTTCAAATTCATAAATTTGTGATGATTTAAAAGGCCACCAGTTCAATAAAAATTAAGGTATTAGGACAACATTTTTTTGTTCATTTTCCTAAAGTTGAGTGATTATTTTATCGACATAGAATATAAGGAAATATAATGACTTGATATATTTATAAAAACATAATTTCATTATTTGTTTATTCTTTTATCAATTTCTAATTCATCTATTACTTAAAGAAACAGATATCCAGAAATTAACTTTGATGCCTGAAGCACTAAAATACACTTTTAACAGATCTTAAGGCCCATAAAAGAATGAAAACTATAACTATTAATCTATAAAAATTCTTAAAAATCAATATGGTTAATACATTAATCTCTAAACATAAAAATAAACACTACTAGTTCATCATCACTATTTATTCATCAAATTGTTTAACTAACAAAATTACACATTAACTAGGACACCATGTAGGCCATTGGTAGGCATAAAAACCTTATTATCCTTCAGTAATGGGTTCAAAACCCACTTCCTTGACAGACATGATGAGTTTTCACCCAACATACAAGTTTTCCTTTTACAAAACCAAATCAATATAATTTAAAAAATAAATGTGATGGATATCCTTGAAATAAGGTTAATCACTAAACAACCTAAGATTTTCAATACAAACTCAATACATAAATACTTCCTCCAAAGTTTTAATGAAGCTTTTAATAACTGGTTGACCTTATAACCCTTATGAAAGATGAAAATCCAAAACTTTAGAGATAATTTCATGAAATCATCTTAACATTGATCTCGAATATATCAAGAAGTAGCTCTTGGTTGTCGCATACCAAACATGTGAATACCTTCATGATGTATTCCCTAAAAACATGGTAATAACCTGAGTTACCACAAATACTTATTGAAAACATGCATGTTTCCTTATTCCAAAGTTTATTATATATATTTATTAAATCAAAAATTTTTGTAAACTTTATCAATGAAAGAAAAAAAATACTTTTCAACAAGTCCTTAATTAGTTCCAAGGTAATTAGTACCATCCAATTTACTTATTCATATCCAACATATCTTTATCAAAACAATATTATCTTAATATAAAGAACATATTAAGAGTTATCTTTCCCTTAGTCACATGTTTTCCATGAACAACACATTGCTATTAAATCAATTTTCTATTCTATTGGAACCATTCAGTGTATTCATGTAAATATTTAGTGAAAAAATATAAACTGAACAATCCTTATATATTTCACCATTCATATAACATAAGTATTGAATCCAAAAACATAAAAACTTAGATTATTTCACTTCATACTTAATCCATTAATAATAATACCTCATCCTATTGCATAATACCTATTTCCTTTCACATTTCATCTATAGTATCATCATCATAAATAATATAACCATTACTCACAACACCTTTCTAATTCTCTTCTTGAGATTTCCACTTTGGACATTGATTTTCACAATGAACATGCATTCCACACTTAAAGAATTTAACCTTTAATGATGTCTCATGGAGGCCAATATTCCTACCCCTTTCATTAACTGAAACCTTCATTTTTCCTTTGTATTCAATTGATTTGTGTCCTTATTTTACATAGTTAAAACATCTTCTTATTCTTTTAAGACATTCACTTGGGTGATTCTTTCCAAACTCTCAACATGTTGGAAACTGAATCTTATTTCTTCTATGGTCTCCATTACCTGAACTCTCAGTGAATTCATTACTTCTTTTATTTGGTGAGTCTGAGAATTGGTTAAGGTACACATTGTTAATCATGTTCCATTAAAATTTATTAGGCAAGATCAAAACATCCTTTACTCCAATTATCATCTCATTTGATTGATCATCAGAAAATTGTCTATCACTTTTAATGTTAACCCATTTCCTTCTTCTTCCTAACATTGACTAAAACCATAAATATTAGTGTGAGAAACACTTATCATAGTGTAAAACCACATAATCATGAAAAATAATTACCTATAGGATGTATAAATCATGACACCTACCTTAATATATGACACCATAGGCTTATACTAGGTTATTAATAGCCATATTATATTTAAATCCTTTATGATGGTTAGAAAAGAATATGTGAATTCCTAAATCATATCCCCAAAAAGTATCAAAATAGGTGTGCATTAAGAACCATTGTCATGTACCAGGTTACACTAAGTCAGGCCCAACGTACCTTATCATAGTTGTTATACCTAAGTACATATGTTCCAGATCCACATCCACTTGTAGTATCCATATAGGGGTTTGTTTCTAGGAAACCACTAACTCTATCCATCACCAAAATTTCAAGACATTTTCCTATACTTTTACTCACCCTTACACTTATCCTTAGAGATATCCCTAGAAATATCCTTAGAAATATTCCCAGGTATCTCACTAAAGTTTTCTTATCCTAATTTCCAAAGGTTGACTAAACCTTCACTCTGATATCAACTATAACAACCCTAAATTTTTATAAATTAACATTACATTACTTTTTCAGAATACATAATACATTACACAAACAAACACCCAAATACCGTATTAGTCTAGTACCTTTGGAAACATGGAAACATAAAAAATATTACATAAGTGAACTATATTATCTCCCACTAGGTTATTCATGACTAGCACCCTTCTTAGAAACATCATACTTAATACATATCTTCATAACCAAGGAAAGGAAACATAAAAATTGGTGATCTTAGATGCTCAGTAAGGGTAAAAAAGAGAGACATGTAAGAATAAACATGATCATATAGGTATGGTAATGTGATCATTAAATTATAAGATCATAACATGCATATCATAAGATCATAAACTTGGATCATTACATAAATCTCAGAAGTTCATAACACATGAATCATAAGAAAATAATGAACATAGTCCATGAAAGCATAACATAAGAATAATACCTGAAATTGTGGTAGACAGATAAGCATGTAAAATTATTTCCATAGTAGTCAAGGCATTTCTACCAAGTCCATATTAATAGTATGGGTACTTCCTATACCATATTTGTAGTCATGGTTTACTCCCATGTTCATCTTAGTAGTATGAGTTCACTCCCAATACCATATTGGTATTCATGGTTCACTCCCATGACCATCTTAATAGTCAAGTTTCACCTCCAAGACCATCTTAGTCTATCTCATGAGACATAAATCTTTATCTAATGAATTTGAGAGACATATAGGTCCCACCCATCTCATAATTAAGTCATGCATACCTGTGCCACAAGATCAAAATAATCATATCATAACCCATAAAATGAAATGGGTTTCATAAACATGTAATCATATATTAAAATGTGAAAAATAAAGGTTTCATAACTATTTCATCACATAATAATTTGTGAAAATAAGTGGGTTTCACAAGCATAAAACCCATGGAAGATGAACATGTTTCATAAACATTATTCCATCAAAACATAAACTATTTAGAGAAATAATATGAAAGAAAATGTTGAATAATTTACCTAGAAAGGCACGATTTATACAAAAAGAAGACATATTATATGGAAACTAATTTTGAAGGACATTTTTAAAACATTTCTTGAGGAAAATATCCTTTCTTCATTAAAAAATGTTTTTTTAAAACATAAGACATTTTTGAAGATAAGTTTCTTGGAAAATAGTTTTGAAAACTTCTAAAGGAAGATTTTAAAACCTAAAAAAATTTTAAAATCCTTTTTCTATTTAAATTATATTCAAAGATCATTTAAAAACATTTTTTAAAACATTTTTTAAAACATGGTTATTGAAATAAAATAGTTTTCTAACCGAATAGAGAAATACAATCAGGTTTTTATTAAATTTGTTTTCTTAATTATCGTAAGTAACAAAGAGTGGAAAAATGGTACAAGTATATAGATATATATTGAATAAATAGAGTATAATAAAACTCAAGAGTTTTATTATGAAATTTATCATAATATTTCATCAATGGAACCATAATTATAAACAATCCCAATAAACGATGATATTGTTTCAATAAACTCTTACCACATGGTAACTTGGGATCATAGTATCCATTTAAAAATATTAAATTATATTAATCCTAAAATATAATTAAAATAAGGATATTAATGATATAAAATTTCAAATGTAATTATATACACCATGAAAAAGAATGTAGGTGCATAACAAAATATGTGTCTCAAAGAAGGAAAATTGAGACAAAACTATCTTATCGATTTGGTAACTTTTGAAATGTAAACTGCATGAAATAAAGATCATAGAATGGATATTTAAATACCCATAAATTTAATAATAATAGTCATATAATACATTCATGGGTATTATATACACCCCACAAAATAAAAGAGTGGTGAACATGGCATGTATCTCACAGATATAAAAAAAGTGAGATGAAATTCCCTTACCTTATATCGTGACTCTCATCGTACTCATAAAATATTACTATATAATAAATGTAAGTTTATTATAAATATATCATAAAATCATATTATTATATCCACTACTATATATGATTTTAATATGACTTTACATTACCCACTTATTAATAATTCCATGTTATGGTTACGCTTCGGGTAAAATCTGCTTTATTTTTCGCATGTGTCCTAATTTGTTAAATCTTTGATTATTATACTTATATTGTGATTTCAGGAATGTGAAAAATGATATAAATATCATTTATATTAAATATATGTGTATTATAATATTCTATATAATATATAAGTATGAAATTTAATACACCGTTCATAGAGACGGTGGGCCATACATACTCATGAATGCTGTTTTTGTTTTATTGTCGCATTGAAAGAAAGAAAGTAAATGAAATATATGTATATATATTTTTATATATAATAATTATAGTATAATTATTATATAAAAAATATATATATATATATCATAAAATTTCACTAAACCCATCCTTAATACATTCCATGTAGAGTGTGAACAAATCACATCACTTTGAGGAGGCTGTAGTCCACACGTCGACAAATAATGTTATCATATTTAAAAAAGATGGAAAGTATAAAGGTATGTGTTATAAAATAATTAAAAAAGAATAAATACATAATAAGTATCATATATATCATATTTAAATAGTTTTCCCATCATAATTTACAACCATGAAAGTTGGTAAAGGAAAAACCAACAACATCATTTCGTGAGGCGGTAATTTACTGTATACAAGAATAGTAAGTTCATTACCCATTAGATGGAAGTGTGTATATATGTAGGTATAACCATTAATATAAAAACATATCAGTAAATTTAGTATACTTGTGTTATTATATAAGGATAATCTAGGTGGTGGAGAAAGAAAATAAAATAAAGGATCTTAAGGAAGGATGTTACCTCTTCTTCGGGTAACTCCTCTTGGTTTGCAACAAAGGGATTAATTGGTTGGATTTATGAAAAAATGGAGGATTAAAGGAATAAGGGAGGTAATTTTGGAGCTTATTTTATTAGAGTTTTTCTTATCCAAATGGCTTGATAGGTGTGAGTAAGTGGGAGGGGTGAGTGCCTTTTTATAGTGGAGGAGGAGTGACATTCTTATAAATCTTTGAAAAGGGAATTCCAAGAACATTTTTCCCATGTAAAGTGGACCCAATAATGATAAATATTATAGAAAAGGGTGTATATGGTCTAAATATGTCCATAAAATGGTTTTTAACAAGTTTATAGGTTATTTTTCCCTTAAGTTTAAGGCTTAGTCCCTTGTTAAGTTTAATTTTACCTTAATCATTGTTATTAATTTTAAATGCATTCACTAATATTTTTGATCAAAAACTAAGTTGATCTTATTATAAATTATAAATTATAATGATTTAAAATATTTAATACATTTTTTCAAATTCAAATCACATAAGTGGTAGATATTAATTTAAAATTAATCCCATAGATTGGACAACATACGGGATTTTAAAGTAAAAATGATCAAAAGTTTGTGAAGTTTTTATATCCAATTTCAATGTGAAATTGGTTTCAATGAACTAAATTGGATTAATTGATGTATATTTTATCTAATTATACTTTAAAACAAAATTAAAATATAATTTAATGATATAAATAAATTAGATGAAAAATCTGTTTTGAATTAAAATTTAGTATTTTTTAGTATTCATCCAAAAATGAAGTTTCTCAGAAAAATCTCAAAAATTCACCCTAAGCTAATTTAAAAATTCTCAATTAAAAAATTCAGTTTATTTTATCAAATTAAATCTATAATATTCTCTAAAATTAATTTTATTATCACTCATAGAATGATATAAAAATAAGTTCATTTGAGAAAATAGTATTTTCAAACATATAAAGACTTTACAAATATTACATGGTTTATTATCAATATGTTTTATTTATATAAAAAAATTATAAATAATATTTAAAAACTAGTTATTTCTACTCATATTACTATGTTTAAAACCTATGTTATAACTATCTCATTTATAAAATTATAACAATAAAATTATGTTTTGTTGAAACTTAATATTTCATGTAAAATAAGACAAGTTTGTGTTGCGTGTTGTGCAAGATAATCTAAGTCTTATGTACAATGTACTAAAAAATATAAATTTAATAAAAAACTATATTATGTGTTATGTGAAAATAAAAATATAAAAAATATTAAATTAATTTGAAAAAAATATTTCACAAGAACTTGTGGTTTTAAAGGCCACACCTTGAGAGTCACATCACCATCAATATTGATCTCACCCCAATCAACAACTTGGGAGTAATAATTAAGATAAAAATGGAGATAAGACATGTGAAAAACATAATGTATCGATATCATCTATGGGGGAAGTTCTATTAGAAATTCCATGGGTCCAACATGAGCCAACACCTCAAAAGGCCCAACAAACCAGGGAGAAGTCTTACTCCAACGACCAAACCTTCACTACCCATGATGAGTAGTCACCTTCAGGAACACATAATCTTTAAATTTGAACTATAGAGGTCTCCTTCTATGATCTATAAAGGATTTATAATGATCCTATTCTACCTTCATACTCTTATCAATTACATAAACCATCTTAGTTGTATTCTATACTAGTTCATGCCTAAGAATTATTGCCTCTCCGACCCCAATCCAGCACAATAAAGAATGGAAAGGTCAAATATGAAAAGAATCAAACTATGCTATACCAATATTGTAATTAAAGATATTATTGTAATAAACCTTGACCAAGGGTAGGTGCCTCATATATGAACCTCTAAAATCCAGGACACAAGAGAACAACATTTATTCAAAAGTATGAATGGTCCGCTCTCTCTGACCATCCATATATGGATGAAAAGTAGTGATAAGGAATAAATAAGAACCAAAATCATAACGGAGACCTCTCTACACCATAGAGGTAAAATGAGGATCTCCATCAGATATGAGAGTCCTTGAGACTCCGTAGAGTCACACCACCACCTCTAGATAATTCCTCGATAAAACCTCCACTGATCCTGACTCTTCAATCATTATAAAGTGGAATGATTTCATAAAATGATCCACTATCACCCATATAGAATCATAGATTCCTTAAGATCAATGTAAACCATTAAAAAATACCATCAATATGTCCTCCCACTTCCATTGGGGAACATATAATGTCTAGAGCAAACCATCGGGAACATGGTGCCTGACCTTCACCTTCTAATAGACCAAACATTGAGAAAAAAAGTCTACAACTGCATGATTCAACCCAGGACACCAAAAAAAATCTCTCAAAGCTCAGTATATCTTTTTCAAATCATGTTGTATCACTGAAGAAGAACCATGGAACTTATGTAGAACCATCTCATGCATTTTAAAAGAAAAAAAACGCCTTTCCTAGAACAACAACCAGTGTTGTCCATCTTCAGACCAACCATCAAGGGAATCACCAAAAAACAACTCAGTCTCTATATAAATCCACATAAAAATACCCCAACATGGCCTCCTACACCTACTGTACTAAATAAGATATAACTATCATATGGAAAATACAACCTATATCTCCAACCTATCCCATATCTAGATGCATTGCTAAGAGTTCTTCTATTACACTCCAAGAATCTCCAGACTCACGAACGACATCATAAATGACTTCTTTCTCAGCACATTGACCAAAAAATTTCCATTTCATAGCATATAAGAAATCTAAAATTCTTAATCCTACAATATTTCCATCCACTAACACTAATTCATGTTCTGGTCACATTGGGAGAAGACATACCTTAGGCTCTTATGGTTGGTAAAAACCACAGAACGCTCACTGATGAGGTAATTTCACCATAACTTAAAATAAAACACAACCGGTTCCAAATAATGATCATGGGTTTAATACTTATAGTCATGGGTAAATAACTTTTGAGACCCATAATAAATAACCGATCTATGTTTTATTAGAACATAGCTCAAGAAAAAATGTGAATCATCACATAAAACCTCAAAAACTAAACTTATTCTACTAGAAAATAGAACACTAGAGCTCTAAAAACATATCCTTTAGGTAATTTAAAAAATTATTGACACTGGTAAGTCCATAAAAACACCTGATGCTTCTAGGTCATGGATTTTAGAAGCGTCAGAGCCTAAGAGAAATTAGCTATGAACCTCATGTAATTGCCTGCAAGAACAAAGAAACTCCGCACCTCTACCACCATCTTGGGGGATGTCTAAGACACAACTACCTATATCTTCAAAGGATCTATAGCTACTCCCTGTTGGGGCACAACATAACCTAAGAAACAGAATTCATGAGCCCAAAAATCACACTTTGAAAACTTCCTAAATAGATTGTCATGATGAAGAACACCCAAAATGTAACGCATATTCTCTATATGATCCTCCTCATATGCATAGTACACAAGGATGTCGTCAATAAAAATCACCATGAAATTATCTAGGAAATATTTGAACATTGTGTTCATAAACCCCATTAACACATCTAGAGAAATATTCACACTAAAAGGAATAAAAAATAACTTATAATTCCCATGAA
This sequence comes from Viscum album, assembly GCA_963277665.1. Taxonomy (NCBI): domain Eukaryota; kingdom Viridiplantae; phylum Streptophyta; class Magnoliopsida; order Santalales; family Viscaceae; genus Viscum; species Viscum album. Next base: position 371,447,427 of record OY728163.1, on the reverse strand, counting down.
GAAAATGAAAATTAGTCTTATGAATATATTCATCCTTTACCCACATCTAATGATATGCTGACCAAAAATTTATTTTCAAGAACCAACTTTCTTCATTTAGCTGATCAAATAAATTATCAATCTGAAAAAGAGGATAGTGTTTCTTCACTGTCACTTGGTTTAAATGATGATAATCGATACAAATCTGCAAACTTCTATCCATATTCTTCACCAAAAAATAGTCTATCCCAAGGTGACATAGTCAGTCAAACAAAACCTCATTGCAACAAATAATCAAGCTATATTCGAATCTCTTGTAACTCATAAGGAACCATCCTATATGGAAACATGGATATAGCATACACACCTAGCTGTATCATGATCCCAAACTCGATCTCCCATAAAGGGGGTAACACTAAAACATCCTCTAGAAATACATTAGGGTACTCTTCCACAACCATGGGAAACATTGACTTCTGAACCTTGGATGAGATAAATATCAACTCAAACCTAAAGAAATACAAGGAAGAAACACACCTCTAACCCATATTAGGGTCTCACTCACCAAAAAACACTACTAGATCACCATCAACATCATTAAACACAACCTGTATCCTAAAGAAATCCATGATATCCTGCCCTAAATACAACCAGTCTATTATGAGGATGATTTCATATGGATATATCCGTAAAAATAGAAAATATTCCCAAGATAGATGCTACCCCATCACCAGATAACAGTCTCTACATGCTTCATACAATTCATCTCAACCCCAACTAGTGTATTAAATACCAATGGAATTATAATCCCCTTTACCTTAAGTCCTAAATCTTGGAAGAGGGTAAGTGACATAAAGGAGTGCATCACTCCTGAATAAAACAAATCATTCAACCATGTAGAAAACAAGAAAAGGGTATCTAGAATGATGTATGGATCACCTAGAGTTGGAAACACTAAAGTATGAATCTAACCACAACTTGATCCATGACTTTTATGATCTTGCTGATGACCACCTCTATGTCCATGATTTTCTCTATAATGATGAGGATAATCTCAGGGCTTTACTCTACTTACCCCATCTCCTCTCTACTGATCCCAAACTAGATAACCTTACTGCTACTTCCTCAGATGAAACTGCCTCAATAGAGGAACTTATAGTGGAACACCTAGAATAAAATAACTACTTAGAAAGGTCAAAAACTTTCTCCACCGATGACTTTAGTATTCATAAGAAAAACATGTGCTTGAGCCCTTAGAGCAGGTCTGAGAGCCACCTATCTTGGAGAAATGAGATGATGACGGTTGGGACTTACCCCCAGCTAACCAAAAAATCTTTAGTCTTGACAAATGGGAACCTTAGACCATAGCTCTACTACTCAAGGAATCTTGATGACTCTCCTCTCATGATAATACAGTTATGGCCAGTTTCCTCTAAATAGCCTTTTCTCTCACCAACACCTCGAGATATTTATTCAGTATAAATGGGGTGACCTAGAGATGGATCTATAGATGATAATTGTAAGAACTCAATTATTATTCTTGAGGTACGAGTTTCTTCTTTTCCTTTTTCCTTTAGTGTTTTTGAGAAAATAAGGAAAATGGGGAAAAAATCCCAAATTTTGTGGGTACACATTGTGTACTTTTCCACACACCATGTAATTTTCAAATGCCATGTACTTTGGCCGTGTGGGAAGAGTATACAGGGCGTGTAGGCCTGTCGGCAATGAAGGGTGTAAAAACTGACTACATGCCATGTACTTAGTATATACACATCATGTAATCAGTCGACAGGTGAACAGTAATGCGGTGGGAGTAGCTACCAATGGAGTGATAGTACATTCCATGTAGTCAGAAATACATGCCGTGTAATCAAGTCGACTGATTCACGCTCAAATTTACCCAAGAGATGAAGGTAGAATGGTCCTTTTAGTTTAGCTTGGGTTTTCGAATCCTTAGAGACCTAAGAAGTAAACTGTAGACACGTACATTCTATGGATTGTTTTTGAATATGAAGTGGACAAATTGGGTTGATTTTAGATGGGTTTAAGGTATCAATAATAGATTTAAGTTAATTCAAATTAAGATAATTCATTGATCATAGGTTATTGCTTGGGGTGGATTGGATGAATTCCTTTTTTAATGATTTCAATTTCTTATATTTGAGATGGGTTCATTTAAGAAGATCAAACAACATCATCACTTACTGGTTCAATAACTACACCCTTTAATACCAATCAACTATACACTTTAAGGATCAAATTTTTGAGCACATCAAGGTAAAGGTTTGTATTATCACTTGAAGTGTGTGGCCTTAAATTAAACATGGGCGATGGAGTTTAAAAATCATCAAATAAAAATCCAAATTAAAGAAGTGATTAGGCATTAATGGGGTGATAAATAAAATCCAATACAGCCCCTTTATACTCCCTTGGATCATCCCATAAGTGGGTTATCCATCCATTTATGCTATGGTTTCAATGGAAGTGGGAAGTAGACTCATGAGGGGGGAATTGAAGAAGTAAAGAAAACAATAAAAAAATGATCACTCCACCGTTGTGTAATTAATTTCACAAGGTTTGGTGTGAATAAATTCACACCTTGAACCAAAGGTATCAAAGTTATATAGAGAAGAAAATAATAATAAGATAAGACGAACTTTTATTAAGAAAAAAGTATGAATTAAAACAACTTACATGTGGAAGACAAATTTGAGACAACAAAATCGCAGCATAACATTACAATGAAAGAAAGCTCAAAAGATAGAAAACTACTCCATCACCACTGCCTTAAATAGGAATTTTTGGAGCCTTGGGTCGAGCCTCCAACAATATAAATCATACCACTTGATTATGGTAGGCCTAGGGTGGTGGAAAGATTGTGGAACTTGGACTTTTCCACTCTTGACCCGAGGTGGAAGCCAGCTTGCAACCACTGAACAGATGTGATTTAAAGACCTTCTATATGGAAAAATTAGAGTGGGTAATAAAATAAGAAAATAGAGCTCCAGATGTTTAATAACCTACTATAAAATTTGGTCCTATTTGGAGTTGTGGATTCCGAGATATGATTAGATTGGTAGGATGTTTTCTGGGCTGTAGAATCTGGACCAAAATTTTATCTCCAAATTGGACCGCCTTAATAACCACCATGGAAGCCTAATTATCACTGGATCATGAAAAATTAATTTTTCCTATACAGGTCTTATATCATCCCATGAAATTTGGTCTTCATTGGGCATGTATTATAGGCCCCACATTCTCATCAGTGGGATGGTGTCCAATCTGCCTTCTCCAGAATTGTTTCCTTTCATCACCAAATATCCCCATCTTCCTTTATGAATCCTCCATTGATCCCTGAATGAAAAATGTTCATATTGAAGTTTATATCGATTTACCAAAATATAAAATTAAAATATGGATAATTACATTTCTTAATATCATATTAATCATTGGGCCTAAATTGGTGTACATTAGGCATGAAGTGCATGAATGATGAGAATGAATGTTCAAAATTAAAATCAACTAAATCAGGCCCATAATATCAAAACTGAACATTTAATACCATTAAAATTTAATTAAAATTTGTATTTTTATTGGATAATCACACCCCCAACTTGAGATTTTCTAGTCCCGAGAAAAATGTATCTCAATAATATGAAATTCAAATCTCTTTTCCAAAAACATTTTAATACACAATGGTCACCAAAAACCCTTATACCAAAAAATCTTGAAACCCATCAAAATATTTCAATACAAGATAGTTTCATAAGCAAATATCAATCCCAATCTCATTCCTTTGTTCAAGTTTATCTCCATATTTCATCCAATATCAATTAAGTATGAGGATGTGTTGTGTATCACAATAGACATGGGGGTTCATCTTTATTCAAGGGGGAAATGACGAAAGCACTAGGTGGAATCACATTTAAATATTAAGATGAGTATTCAATTTTTTTTATTATTTTATTATTATTTTTTGTTTTTGAAATTTTTCCATGGTAATTGAAATTGCACTCAAAAGAGTCAACCCCCATAGTGAGACTTTTCCGATGACTCCCACGCTCAAATACCTTAGGGCACCAAGTGAAGCCCACATACTCGGGCATCATCTTGAGTTAACTCAGTCAAAAAAAATTCAAATTACCAAAAATAGAGATAAAATTACTAACTCTAGGCCAGACAACTATGGAGTCATGATCCCCAAGTTCCGAAAGCCACGCATTAGGTCATTTCATTACTCTACATGCAAATTTATTATTTTTTTAAATTTTTTTATTGAATACTCATATTAAAAGTAAAATGATCACCAAACCTATGCTATTTATTTGGGGGACCCCATGAACTCAAAATAATACCCCACTATCCAAAGGACGTGTATTGTGATTCTTTTTTTATTTGGATGAAAATATAAACAATGAAATATCACATTGGATAGCCACACTTTCCAAAATCTATGCTCATGAAATTATACAAGGATTAAAATCAAAATCGGGTCATGCTAAATTATTTGATATTCAATTTCAAAGTGTGAAATGTGTATTACCATGTTCAAAGTTAAAGGAATTTTTCCTTTTATTTACGCACATTTGTTTTCCAAATCATTCATTTTTTTTGACACAAAAGTATTTTTTAATTTTATCTCCCCCCAACTTAAAATAACACTGTCCTTAGGGTTTGAAGAAAAGAAAATTTAGAAGGAGGTAGGGCTAGATAATGGGAGTTCAAAAAGGAAATTGAAATATGAGGATCATGGAATGAAGTCACCTGGTGGTTGAAGTTAAAGTTCTTGCTGCTTTAATTTAGTCCTTTGATATCCGTGTCACTTGTAGAGTTCCCTAGTAGAAAAAGGAAAAAAAGAAAAAAAACAATATATATTTATATATATATTTATATATATATTTATTTATATAATAAAGAAAGTAAAATATAAGTATATATATGAAAATTATAGAATAAGGAAGCATAAAAAGTCGTAGGTCAGTGGTAAGTGCGCGCCCCTGTCTCCCTTCGGTCCTGGGTTCAATTCCCCGCGGCTTCACCGGTTGTGACGGGGTTTGACCCACGACCTATGATGTGCCCTTTTTTTATTTATTAATATTATTTATTATATTTTTTTATTTTTATTTTAACCTACAAACACATAAATTTAAAATTAACTGATGATACATTGTCTTCTTTTAAAATTTCTGGGTAAGGTATTACTCAAGGATCACACCACATGACACAGATGAATATGGTGCTCCCCTTTCATACCCACCCATACTCATAATAAAAGAACATATCAAAAATCTATTTTTTTAAATATAAAAATGATTAAAAAAATGATTCCAAAAATATTGAAAACATGAAAACCATGGGTTGCCTCCCATGCAGTGCTTTTTTTAACATCGTTAGCCCAACATAGATCCTAAATCTATCAATTTTTTCCTGGTTCATAGGTTGGATTAGTTAACTCAACCTCTATTTCCTATTTATTGAATGATTCAATAAATGGTTTTAACCTTTGACCATTGACCTTGAAAATGTAACCACTTTTGGGATCATAAATCTCTACTGCCCCATGGGGGTACACATGATGCACTATGAAAGGACCTGACCATATAGACCTTAACTTTCCTGGGTGTAAATGAAGTTTTGAACTATAAAAGAGAACAAATTTTCCTAGTTCAAAATGTTTGACTTTGATATTCCTAGATTGGTAGGATTTAACTCTAGATTTATTAATCCATAAATTTTTATAAGCCTCCATCCTTAGTTCCTCAAGTTCATTGAGATCTAATTTCCATTTTTTTTCCATTCAATGAGAGGTTATAATCCATTTTATTAATTTCCAAAAGGCCTTATACTCAATTTCAACAGGTAAATGACATGATTTTACATAAACCAACCTATATGGTGACATTCCTAGGATGGTTTTTGTATGCTGTACAATATGCCCATAGAGCATCCAAGAGTTTCTCGGACCAATATTTCCTAGAAGGATTGACAGTTTTTTTCAAGAATATTATTAATCTCCCTATTTTCTAACTCATCTTGACCATTGGTTTGAGTATGGTATGTAGTGGAAACTTTATGAGAAATCCCTTACTTAGACATGAGTAAAGAGAATGGACAGTTGCAGAAATGGGTTCCTAGATCACTAATTATAGCCCTAGGAATTCCAAATTGAGAAAATATGTGCTCTTTCAGAAATCAGATCACAACATAATGGTCATTAGACTTGGTGGGGATGGCTTCAACCCATTTTGAGACATAATCAATAGCTAAGAAAATTTAGAGGTATCCCCTAGAGTTTGGGAAAGGACCCATGAAATCTATTCCCCAGCAGTCAAATATTTCAATCACTAAGATGGGAGTGAGTGGAATTTGATTCTTTTTTGTGATTGACCCTACTTGTTGACACTCAGGACAACTTTGAAAAAATGTTTAGGAGTCCCTTGAGAGTGTGGGATAGAAGAGACCACAATGAATAACCTTAGCAAAAGTTTTCTTAGAGGAAAAGTGACCTCCACATACCTCACTATACAGAATTTAAGTATGGACTCTTGTTCAAATTCTGGGACACACCTTCTAATGAATTGGTTAGGACAAAACTTATAGAGGTATGGATCATCAAACATATAGTGCCTAACATCAGAAAGGAATTTCCTTCGAGCTTGAGTCCCTAAGGATTTTGGAATGACTCCTGTAACTAATAAATTGGCTATGTCGGCATACCAAGGGCAGTCAGTCATAGAGTATATGTGTTCATCAGGAAATTAACCAGACATAGAAATGCGATTAGAGTTGTCTTTGAATTCCATCCTAGAGAGGTGATCAGCTACAACATTTTCAATTCCCCTTTTATCCTTGATTGTGAGGTCAAATTCTTATAAGAGAAGGACTCACCTAATCATTCTAGCCTTAGCATCTTGTTTTTGGAAGAGGTATTTTAGTACAGAATGGTCAGTGAACACAGTGATGGGGGATCCTAAGAGGTAGGACCTAAAATTCTATAAGAAAAACACAATATAAAGTAACTCCTTTTAGGTGGTGGTGTAGTTGATTTGGGCATCATTTAAGGATTTTCTTGCATAAGAAATGACATAAGGAGTTTTATCACAATGTTTTCCTAACACAACTCATACAGAAAAGTCACTGGAATCACACACAAGTTCGAAAGGAAGGTTCCAATTTGGAGATTTCATAATGGGAGGAGAGGTGGGAGAGGATTTAAGGGTTGAGAATGAACCCTCACAGCTTTCTATCAAAACAAATGGAGCATCCTTTACTAGGAGAACACAAAGGGGATGAGAGATTGAACTAAATTCCTTGATGAATCTTCTATAGAAACCAGCATGTCCTAAGAAAGACCTCACTTCCTTGACATTTTTGGGTGATGGAAGGTGAAAAATGATGTCAACCTTGGCTTTATCAACTTCAATCCCCCTACCTGAGACCATATGGCCTAGAAATATCCCCTCTTTAACCATGAAAAGGCATTTTTCCCTGTTTAGGACCAGATTATTTTCTTCACATCTTGACAAGACTCTCTCTACATTTTGTAGACATCCCTCAAATGTATCCCCAAACACAGAGAAGCCATCCATAAAGACATATAGAAAATCCCCTACCATGTCTAAGAAGATTCCCATCATGCACCACTGGAAGGTTCCAAGGGAATTTCATAACCTGAAGGGCATGAGTTTGAAGGCAAAGGTTCTGAATGGACAGGTGAATATAGTTTTCCCTTGATCCTCTAGGGATACCTCAATCTGATTGTACCCTGAGTACCCATATAAGAAACAATATAAGGCATGACCTACCACTCTCTCAAGGACTTGGTTAATAAATGGTAAGGGTAAATGGTCGTTCTTGGTAAAAAATTTTAGCTTCCTATAGTTGATGCAGACTCTGCAGTCACTACTCACCCTTGTTGAAAGAATCTCTCCATCCTCATTGGTTATCACTGTGATTCCAGCCTTTTTTGGAACCACTTGGATTGAGATCACCCATTCACTCGCAGCTATGGAATATATGATACTGGCTTTTAACAATTTCAGAAGTTATTTTCTTACAACCTCCATGAGATTAGGATTGATTCGTCGTTGAGGTTGACGACATGGATTTGAATCAGATTCTAGAACAATACTACGAGTCCCGATAAGTGGGCTAATCCCAGGAATATCAGACAGGGTCCACCAATGGATTTATTATGTTTACTAAGGACATCTAGAAGCATCCTCACATTATTGGATTCAAGAGAAGAAGAAATGACAATAGGATGTGTTTGATTGTCCCCTAGGAAGGCATACTTGAGTGTAATAGGAAGTTCCTTCAATTCAAGATCAGGTTGGTTCAGAATTTCAGCAGAAGATTGGGACATTGGATCAAGAACAATTTTATTTCTTAGAGTTTTAGATAGGATTGATTCCCACATGTAGAAGTTTCAGATACTAAATTGGCTTGATCAGATTTAGGGAAGGAAGTTAGAGTGGTCACCATTAAAGTGGTTTCCTGAAAGGTTTCACTGATTATTGGACCTAAGACTTTATCATAAGAGCAATTTGAAAATGATTCAATACAAGGAGATAAACTTCCTTCATATGAACAAAGGAAATAAATCTCATCCTGACTTAAACATCCATAAAATATTCCTTGATGTTCTATGGATTCATTATCAATGCTTCCTATCATATTTACTTCATGAATGTCCTCCTCATCTCTTATTTGTGAGCTTGCATTATAGATGTTCATGTCTAGACTCATGTTCCCAAAGGTGATGGTCATGTTCCCATTTCGAACTCAGATAATGGAGTTGATTGTTTCAAGGAAAGGAAGACCAAGGATGATTGAGTTTTGTTCCTTATTTCCTAAGTTTGGATGGTTGTAAGGGATAATGAAGTTAGTAGGGTATATGAAGTTTTCAACCTTTACCAGAATATCCTTTAAAATCCCCTTTGGAACCCTAATGCTATGATCATCAAGTTGAAATGTGATAGATGTGGGTTAAAGCTCTTCTAGGCCTAACTGGAAGTACACAACATATGTGATGAGATTGACACTATCACCTAGGTCACACAAGGCCTTGACAACTTTTCTTTCTCCTAGTTCAACATTGATGTAAGGGCAACCCGGGTCTTTCAACTTAGGAGGAATGGTCCCTTGAATGGTGGAACTCACATTAGCAGCCAAAAGGACTTGGTTTTTATTTGAAAATTTTCTTTTAAAAGTGAACAAGTCCTTAAGGTACTTGGAGTAGGTAGGTATGGTTTGGATGGCATCGAGAAGGGGAATGTTCAACTTGACTTGTGAGAAGATTTCCCTCAATGTTTCACTCAATTCAGGCTTGGTTTTCCCCCTCATGCATTGAGTAAATGGTGTAGGTTGTGGGGTTATTTGTTGAAGAGTTGATTCTTTCACATTTTTATTAGTTTCCTCAGTTTTATCTTGTGGTTCATTTGAATTTTCATTAGATTTTGAAGATTCACATTGTTTCTGACTTATTTTTTCATGTTTCTCAATTGATTTCACACTTCTTAAAATAGTTACAAACTTTAGTTGTTCATGAGTTTTTTGAGTTCAACTTGACTCTCCCCTTGAAGTTGAGGATGGTACCACCTGATTAGGAATGGGTGACTTTCCAGTTTTGATGGTTTGAAGTTCTTGTTTAAGGGAAGAGACTTCTGAGTTCATCCTTTCCATTTGTTTGCACAGTTGTTCTAGTAGGCTTTGTGGAACAGTTTGGGTTGGTTCTTGAGAAGATTGGTTTATCCCGGGGGGATATTTTGGAGGTGGGATGGTTTGTTGAAAATGGACCGGTGGTTGTTGGTATTGTATAGGTTGGGTTTGGAACTGGTTATGGGTTTGGTAGTTCTGATGGGGGTAAGGGTTTTGTCCTTTTGGTTGGATAGGTTGTTGGTTATCTTTCTAGAGGAAGCTTGGGTGGTCATTATACCTTGGGTTGAAGGTGTTTTGGTATTGCGGATTTTGAAAGTTCAAGGCATTTACTTCTGCAGGGGGTCCTTCTAAAAGAACATCCTTGATGGATGGAATAGTTGGGTAGTTGTCTGTATTATGGTCATGTTTGTCACAAATTGTGCAAACAAGGTCTATAGTTTGGATTTCATGGACTTTACTAAGGTCTATCTCTTCAACCATCCTAGAGAGTGCTGCGAGTTTATCCCTAAGGATTTCCTCTTCTCTAAGTGTATGAATTCTAGTAGTTCTTTGTGGATTTTTCAGAATAAGGTGAAGTTCCCCATGTTTGGTTTTGTTCAGAAAGGATTTCTAGATACTCGTAAGCATCATTTGGGGATTTGTTTTTAAAGGTTCCATTACACATCATGTCAATGAATTGTTTGTTCCCTGGACCCAACCCTTAATAGAAAATTCTCACTTGTTCAGGAATAGAAAAACCATGGAATGGAACCATATTTAGAGTGTCTTTGAACCTTTCCCATGTTTCATAGAATGAATCTTCCTCTTTTTCAAAAAATATTTGGACTCTCTTTTTAAGTGTAATTGTTTTGTGGTGGGGAAAGTATTTTTTGTATAATTCTCTTTGTAGTTTATCCCAAGAGTTTATGGGTGATGGTTTCAAATTGTTTAGCTAATTTTTTTCTCGATACTTAAAAAAAAGGAAATATCCTCATCTTAGAAGATTTTAGTTGATGTGGGGGACACATGGTTTCTACAATGTCATTGAACTCCTTAATGTAAAGGTAGGGCATCTCAGACTCCATTCCATAGAATGTGGGAAAGTGGTTTATGAAATGGGGTTTAAAGATGTAGTTGGAATATACTAGGGAATTATGTCTGATGCATGAGGGGGAATTGGTCCAGTATGGTGTGAGGTAGTCATTCATGGTTTTATCAACCGTATTCCCCATGTTTGGGGCTGCCTCATTTGGATTTCCATTTTGGTTTCCACCCGGGTTTATGAGTTGGTGTCCTTGAAGACCTTCTATTGAAATGGGATCAATTTTAGACTTGGGGGTATTAGGAAGATTTGGATCTAATGGAAAGAGTTCCTTTGGTGTACTTGACTCCCCAACCCCAGGACTATCCACCCTAACTAGAAAATTTGATTGATCGCGGGTGTAGGCGGGCATGCGCCAAAAGAGAAAAATAATAATAAAGGGACAAGATAAGAGATTTTGGGAGAGAATAAAAGAAATGGGGGAGAATAGAATGGGTGTTGAGATTACTTACTTGGGTCTCCGGAAACAGTGCCAAAATTTGATTCATGCTCAAATTTACCCAAGTGATGAAGGTAGAATGTTCCTTGTAGTTTAGCTTGGGTTGTCGAATCCTCAGAGACCTAAGAAGTAACCTATATACACGTACATTTAATGGATTTTTTTTGGCTATGAAGTGGAAAACTTGGATTGATTATATATGGGTTTAAGGTATCACTAACAGATTTAAGTTAATTCAAATTAAGACAATGAGTTGATCCTAGGTTATCGCTTGGGGTGGATTAGATGAATTCCTTTTTTAATGATTTCAATTTCTTATATTTGAGATGAGTTCATTTAAGAAGATCAAACAAAATCATCACTTAATGGTTCAATACCTACACCCTTTAATACTAATCCCCTATACACTTGAATGATCAATGTTTTGAGCACTTCAAGGTAAAGGTTCGTATTATCACTTGAAGTATGTGGCCTTAAATTCAACAAGGACGATGAAGTTTAAAAATCATCAAATAAAAATCTCAATTAAAGAAGTGATTAGACATTAATGGGGTGATAAATAACATCCAATACATCCCCTTTCTACTCCCTTGGATCAAACCATAAGTGGTTTATCCTTCCATTGATTCTATGGTTTCAATGGAAGCGGGAAGTAGACTCATGAGGGAGGAATTGAAGAAGTAAAGAAAACAATAAAAGAAAATGATCACTCCACCATTGTGTGAATAATTTCACAAGGTTTGGTGTGAGTAATTTCACACCTTGAACAAATGGTATCAAAGTGATATATATAAGAACAGAATAATAAGAGAATAATAACTTTTATTAGAAACAAGGATGAATTAAAACAACTTACATGTGGAAGACAAATTTGAGACAACAAAATCGCAGCATAACATTACAATGAAAGAAAGCTCAAAAGATAGAAAACTACTCCATCAAAAATAACTTAAATAGGAATTTTGTGAGCCTTGGGTCGAGCCTCCAATAGAAAAAAGCATCCCACTTGATTATGGTAGTCCTAGGGTGGTGGAAAGCTTGTGGAACTTGAACTTTTCCACTCTTGACCTGAGGTGGAAGCCAGCTTGCAACCACCAAACAAAGGCTCTTGTAATAACTTCTATATGGCCGAATTAGAGTGGGAAATAAAAGAAGAAAATGGATCCCTAGATGTCTCCTAACCGTCTGTAAAATTTGGGCATATTTGGTGTTTTGGATTCCGAGATATGATTAGATTGGAATGATGTTTTCTGGGCTACAGAATCTGGACCATAATTTTATCTCCAAATTTGGCCGCCTTAATAACCACCATGGAAGTAGAATTAGCACTGTATTCTGAAGAATTATTTATTCCTCTACATGTATTCTAGAATACCACGAAATTTGGGCTTCATTGGGCCTGTATGATAGGCCCCACATTCTCATCAGTGGGCTGGTGTCCAATATGACTTCTCTAGAACTGTTTCCTTTCATCACCAAATATCCCCATATTAATTTATGAATCCTCCATTGATCTCTGAATGAAAAATGTTCATATTGAAGTGTAGATAAATTTCCCAAAATATCAAATTAAAATATAAATAATTACATTTCTTAAAACCAGATGAATCATTGGGCCTAAATTTGTGTACATTAGGCATGAAGTGCACGAATGGTGAGAATGGATGTTCAAAATATAAATACACTAACTCAGGACCATAAGATAAAAAATTAACATTTAATACCATTAAAATTTAATTAAAATATGTATTTTTATTGGATAATCATCGACATATGAACAGTGAGGTGGTGGAAAGTAGCCGCCAGAGGAATAGTTAAAAAAATGGAAAGTACACGCCGTGTACTTGAGAGTACACACCGTGTAGTTGTGTTCTTTTGTTATAAGTGGTAAGTAGCCTCCTAATTTAGTATAGGAGGCAGTGGGTTCATTTGGAGCACATGAGAGATAGCCAGATCTTGGAAGAGCTCCTGACCGCACACTGGGACTCTGATTCTTTCGCCGATGATCTCGTTTGAACCGGGCGATTGAGTTCTTGTCTATCCTTGTGTGTTTCCTTCCAATTATTTCCCAAGGGAAAGTTATTTGAGTCTAAATGGGTGAACGTTTATCCCAGATCTATGCTGTTCTTAGTTGTTTTGGGAGGCGTCGTTCACATATATCGATCAGTGTAGATCAAGGTCGGTGGTATAGTGTTTATTTCCAACTGCCGAGTTGTTTTTGTGTACCGTTGTGCTACGCACCCATGGTTGGGGTGTCATATGACTAAGGCCTTGATTGATAAAATACCTAGAATTTAATAGGTAATTTAAAGAATATGTATAAACTGTTGTTTGGGATCCCTACCTTGATCCAGGGCTACCCCATGGGTGCGTTTCCCTTATTTAGCCATTTGGCCAGGATACCCGAGGGTATACCATGATTTTTAGCATGCTTTGAGTTTTATTGAGAGAAAATGTATATATAATTTCTTGCTTATGTGTTGGGCTTGGCCTGGTTACTTGCTTAGCCTGAGGGCAGTGTTTTTCTTAGCCTAAGGGCAGTGTTTCGTTTAGCCTGAGGGCAACTTTTCTTATGCCTGTGGGCAGTAACTTCCGTGCCTGAGGGAAATATCTCGTACGCCTAAGGGAAATATTCATTATGCCCAAGGGAAATCACCCGAGGGTTTCGATTATGATTACCTGAGGTTAAGGATTTACATGTATGATGACACTATTTACTTTAACATACACTATGGTGATTTTTCATGTTATACCTGCCAAGCTAAAGCACAGGCTTGGTATTGTTATTACCCTATACTTGTTTGATAGCCTGTTGTGGTTTTGCTGTGGCACTGTATAAGAGATTGTCGGCTAAGGAATATTCTTAGGAACTTATAATACAATGATATTGAATTGTTAAATAATAATTAAAATGGCAATATAACAGGTAGGAATGTTTACTTTTGAGTACTTTCTAGTTTACTGCATTTCATTATTGCACACTACTATTGCAAATTTTCACTGATAGCTGGGCACAGACCTTTGGTGGTTGCCTATTGGGATTTATTTCTCACACCCAGTTTGGATCATTTCTTGGGACCAAATAGATTATATTTCTGTAGGTATTGATAAGGGAAAGAGTCCCTATATAGGTACTTGATTGTTGCAGAGGAATATGAGAGCATGGGACCGAGCTTAGGCTTGCGATGCTGCTGAGTTCCTGTTGCACTGTTTAGTTTTCTTTTCTGTACTTGGTACTTTGTACTATATTTTATTTTATTGCAGTGTATCCTATTTTGACTACTTTCTTAGAAATAGGACATATTGCATCATTATAAATATTTGACTGTTGGTTATCTTTTTCATCAGTACCGTTTTCCTTTCAGCTTTGTATTATTACTGCTTCCGCTTTGGTATGTTTATTTATTTTATTCCACTGTACTAAACTTTGATGAATGAGGTCTTAGTTTCCCCACTATCAGTTCCAGGCCCTCGCTGCTAGTCGGCAGCCTCTGGTGTTTGGGGAAATGCGCTTAAGGTAATGTGACCAACCGGGTTCGAGGCACCTGTTGCGTGGCACCTGGATCCGGGACATTACAAAGTGGTATGATAAGGGTTTTTTCTTTTCTCTGAGTTATTTTATTATTTGGAGACAACAGAAAGAGATAGAGTGTTAAGGGATTCAGTAATAACTATGCCAAGAGTAGCTACCCTGTGTATAGGTAAAGGTCAGATTACCTCAAATTCAATTGTGATTTTCGGTTTTTGATTATTACAATTGATTTGATTTTCACCATTGGGTGATGCACTTGTGTTGTGCTATTTATAATTTTATACTTGGTTTCTATTTAGTTGAAACCCTATGAGATGAGGGTATTCCATCTCATGCATCATTCAGGCACATGTTAGAATCACATGCCATGCGTAGTTTCCATGCCATGTAGGTGCATTAGAAATTGCATGTTGTTGTGATAGATGTTGTGCTAGAAAATGCATGCTATTGTGATAGGTACATTGATAGATACTCCTACTGTTGATAGGGTATTGGTACATGTTATGGTTGGGTTTATGGACACTAAACTTGGTTCCTGAGAAGTATGATCCCTCTTGGACCGAAATTTAGAGGGTCATGATCCAGCCATTTTAGTGGATTTTTGTACTATAATGTGAAAGGTCGGGTACTAAAATTTTGTTCGTAGAGAGTATGGGACCTCACAGATCGGAATTTGGCATACCGATGCTTGAAATTTAAGGAAAAGGGGATCGAGAGTAGTTATTGAGGTCTACTGTCCAGAAACCCAGGCTACATGACATACGGTTCAATGAATACACACCATGTACTCTTCTGTTCTGGAAGAAGAAATTTTTTTTAAGTACACACTGTGTACCCTAAGTGCACGCCATGTAGTCTCTAACTGTGTCATAGGCCGTGTAGGTAGAAACATGGGTTGGGAAAACTCTAAGGGTACACGCCATGTACCGGTTGTACATGTCGTGTCATGTTGACCCAGTGTCCTCCGTGTGACTAACAACATGGACAGAGAAATCATTACTTAAACATGCCATGTCACTTTTGAACACACCGTGTAGTGTAATCTGGGAATCCGGCCGTGTAACTAACAACACGGGTCAACGAAGCTCGTCTAGTACACGCCATGTACCTGTGGGACACACTGTGTAATCTTGAACGGTGAGAGACCATGTGGACTTGGACATGTGGCTAGGGAAACAGGGTGGTGTACATGCCATGTGCGGGTGAAACACATCGTGTAGTGTCAGCTGAGTATCCGGCCATGTCACTAACAACATAGGAAGTTGGAATCTAAGTCATACATTCCATGTCTATCTGGAACACGCCGTGTAGTGTGATAAATTCACCCGGCCGTGTCACGAACAACACTGGTCAGTGAATCTCATATAGTACACACCTTTTAGACGTTATACATGCTGTGTAGTCTCGTTCGAAGGAGAGTCGTGTAGGAGGAATCGAGCAGGGGAAGAAAATTGAAGTACACACCGTGTGTTTTGACAACACACCATGTGCTTGGGGTGTTACACGACCAGTGATGGTAGAGTACACACCCATGTAAAAGACTTAAGAGAACATTCCGTGTAGTTATTATACATGCCATGTAGTCATGTTTTGTAAAACTTTAATGTTTCCTTTATCCTATTCCCTTCTTACACTCATTGTTTTCAGTCCTTAACGATCTTGATCTAAGGCGTGTGTTTGGCCTTGTAGAGTCATGACACCGAGACGACCTCGAGTTGTTCACCAAGAGAGAGGCAACGATTATACTCTAGATATGATAGGCCACAAGCTACCAATGGATCCTACAGCAGTTCCAGATGCAGTGCCGACCATTATACCAGATGCAGGAACAGATGCATAGTTCTGTGAAGGCTTCATACGGTTTATGCAGACCTTTCAAGGAGCACCACCGGTTGCCACCTCTATGGCAGAGCTAACACATATATTCCAGTAGCAGTATCTGCCTAAATTTTCAGGGGATGGAGGACCACAGGCTGTAGATTCTTGGATGAGTTCTATGACGACTATCTTTGAGTATCTAGAGATGCCACCTGGGAGGAGGGTCAAGCTCGCTACTTACATCCTGTATGATTGTGCCAAGAGATGGTGGGATGTTACCACCCAGACTGAGCATTATAGAGACCTGGAGTGGGAATATTTTCAAGCAGTATTCTATGAATTTTTCTTTTCGGAGACGCTGAGGGTAGATAGAGCTTGAGAGTTCATGAATCTGCAGCAGGACGCCATGTCAGTGATGGACTATTCTTCCCGCTTCACCGAGCTATATCATTTTGCACCTGTTCTGGTGGGTGACGAGATGTTGAGGGCTAGACGCTTTGAGGTTGGTATTCGATATAATATCTGAGCACTGGTGAACATTTTGAGGCTTCCTAAAGTGTACACTATTGTAAACCAGGTGCTGATTACTGACCAGAACCTGTGGGAAGCTAGTGGTACAGGCCAGGGCGGTTTGACACCAGTTTCTAGTACTATTTCTACCAGTAAGAGGAAGAGGTAGATGGATTTCTCTCATGGTGGTAGTACTAGCCAGAATAATTTTTCAGTTGTCTAGGTGATGTGTTAACTGTGTGTTAAAGAGGGGAACAAGAGACCTCAGTGTCCATGTAAAACAGTGGAGTGCCAAGCTTGCAGAAAGATGGGTCATCTGCAACGTTTTTACAGGGCGTTTCCACCAGTGACTAGTGAGAGGGGTTCTGTGTAGACTTTGCGTGTAGGAGCGGGGCCAAAATCTTATTATCAGTCAGGGAATTGGAATACATCAGGATGTTCGGGACGAGGTGGTGGTTGTGGCCATGGTAGCCAGACACCAGGATCTCAGAGACAGCAAGGCGGGTCAGCTCGGGGTAGCCAGGTTGTGTCGTAGGGCCGCAGCACTGAGCAGACATATGCATTACAACAGACCCAAAGTAGGATCCCGAACCTTCCACTATTAGAGGTACAATTCTAGTTGCTTCTGTTTTCTCTTCAACACTTTTCGATACTGGTGCTACACATAGCTTTATATCTGTGCTCGTTGTGGAGAGCCTTGGGATCTATCTTTCTTCTTCTTCTGATATCATGATGCTAGACACTCCATTGGGAACTATAACGACAGGTGTACATCAGTGCAAGGAGTTCCCCCGAGAGGTTGGTGGGTGTCACTTTCTATGGGACCTCTATGTCTTAGAGATAATGGGCTATGATGTCATTCTTGGAATGGACTGGTTGGTACCCTTTCAAGCCTTTGGGGATTTCTATCATCACAGGGTGAGTTTCACGTCACCAGAGGGTGGAGAGATTCTATATAAGGGAGAATGGGATGTCCAGGTGAGCCGAGCTGGACCCGAGCATCATGGGCGAGGTAGAGTGATAGCTCAGATTGAGAGTTTATATCTGGATGACCAGGGAACTTGTCAGAAGGATTTCCCTATAGTGGTAAATCATTTCAGGGATGTCTTCCTAAATGAATTTTCAGGTCTACCTCTAGAGAGAGAGGTGTATTTCTCTATCGAGCTTGTGCCAGGAGCGGCACAGGTGTCCGTTCCTCCTTATAGGATGGCTACACCATAATTACAAGAGCTCAAGAAATAGTTAGAGGAGTTGCAGGCAAAGGGTTTCATCCGACCCAGTACTTCTCCTTGGGGTTCGCCTGTCCTATTTGCTAAGAAGGCGGATAGTACCCTCAGACTTTGCGTGGATTATCGGAAGCTGAACCAGTTGAAAGTCAAGAAACAATATCCCTTGCCAAGTATTGATGATATTTTTGATCAACTTCAAGGAGTATGAGTGTTCTCAAAGATTGACTTGAGATCCGAATATCATCAGTTTCACATTAGACCATCAGACATACTACTTACAGCCTTTCGGAGCAGATATGGTCTATAAGAGTACTTGGTCATGCCGTTCAGACTCACAAATGCACCAGCAGTTTTCATGGCTCTGATGAATCATGTGTTCCACCCATATCTGGATTCTTTTGTGGTAGTCTTTGTGGATGATATCTTGGTGTACTCTCACACTCGACATGACCATTCTACCCATCTTGAGATCGTACTGAGTACATTGAGAGAGCATCAACTATATGCGAAACTCCCAAAGTGCCACTTTTGGATGGACCAGATACACTTCCTGGGTCATATTATCCCAGAGGTAGGAGTTTCAGTGGACTCGGAGTGTAACACCCCAAGATTTCATAGTACATTATTTCTTCAAAGTAATTCAATATCTTGCACTACGGGCAACACCGAGTTTAAGCACACCATAACTTACCAAACTAGCCATTATGAATAGTAATACCCAATTTTTAAAATATTATAAATTTTATCTTTCAAAATGGACTTCATTTTTGGATTTTTAAAATCAAAATTAGCTTAGGGTGAATTTTTGGTATTTTTCTGAAAACTTTCTATTTTTGATGAATAGTGATAAACACTGAGTTATAGTTTAAAATCGAATTTTTATTTAAATAATTATTTATTTTATTTAAATTTATTTTAGGTCAAAATATATGCATAATACCTATATAGTTCAATGTAATTCATTAGAGTCAGTTTATAATAATTTTAGATATATAAAAATTTTATTGAACTTTTCACCATCTTTTACCCATCTCCTAGGAGAATTTGAAAATTCACATAAAACTTAATTTTACCGCTTCTGTGAGTGGAATTTCGAAAATCCAAGAGACACGGTTAATATCAAGGAGTAAAATGTGGTTCAATACGATAAAAATAATTTTTTGTGAATAGTAACTTTTCACATTTATTTACCACGGTTAAAAGTAAATAGGGTAATTAAGGGTAAAAATGATATTAATATTACCCTAACACTTGTCCTAATTCTATTGGAAAAGTTTATTTCGACCAAAAACAACTTTAGGAATAAAATATTATCATTTAGGTCACTTGGATTAGATTAGGACATTTATTATTATTTAATTTAAAGAAGAGTTAAAAGAGTTAAAATCAAAGTTTAATAACTAAAACATTTTTAATATAGGGTTATACATAAGATAAATTAGATTATAAATATTAATTAGAAATATAAAAATATTTCATATATAATGGTATTTTATTTATAATTTTTAGACATTAAATAATTTAATTTATCTATGAAACAATGGTGATGCATTAATTACCTAATTAATGAAATATTAAAATAATTGATATTATAAATATCAAAATAAATGTAATTTGAGACGTTTTATGAATTACACTAATTTTATAGGTTAATATGACATATTAGGATTAGTTATATAATTTTATTTTGAAGTAATAATTCTGTTATAAAATTATCAAAAAAAAAACCCAATAGTGTCAAAATTGACATAAAAGAGTTTTTAAAACAAATATTATATTATTAATTGATATTATATTAAAAAATATCTAAGGTTCGGCCAAAAGACTTATATAATGATATGTGTATAATTAATGGACCACTTGGGGGTCTCTTGGAGGTATATAGTAAGTTTATTAACTATATAATATAAAAATACAAAGAGACATGGTAAAGGTCAAACTATTTAACTAAGAGTTAAATATAAATGATAAGGTTAATATAGTAACCAAAACCTATCTAAAATCAATTGGTTGAAAAGATTTAGACCCATACCCACATTAACATTTAAATAATCTAATTTGGAGCCATTATAAATCAAATATGAATTTAATATAAAATAATATTTCTAGCTTTTCCAAAGGTGCCCCTCACCCCTCTTATAAAAGGGCACTCCCCCGTCTCTCTAATTTTCACCTTCAAAGCCTTTTTAATCGTCCAAAACCTGGCCAAATATTCTCTAAACTATCCTACCTTCAACCTAGAGTCCTTTTTTGATCATAAAGCCATCCTAAGGAGCCCTTTTTATCAAATGAAAAGGAAGAACCCGAAGAAGAGGTAATGATTTCACCACCCTCTTTCAAGTTCCTTTCTTCTTCCAATTCCTTTTTATTTGTTTTTTTACATTGATGTTATTATAATTATGGTACAACCAAATTTATTATTCTATCCACTCTTTGAATGACATGTCACCATACGTGCGTACGTACGGCTTACCGTCTCCACGTCATGGTGTAATGGTTATTCAATACATTATTATTTGGATGGGTATAATAATAATGTGTATTTGATGTAAATAATAAATATAACATGATAAGTATTCTGTATATATGATATACCATCCAATTATATATTATTTTAATATCAAAAGAATGATATTTTCACTTGTGCATATGTACGGATTACCGTCTCCACGACGCGATGAGATTCATTTCCAAGTCCACCATTCACCTACGATTATAAAAATATATATTACTAATAAGTATTTAATATATGAAATAATAATTCTACTGGAGATATATATTTATATATATAAGTATTTATGTACTTACATATATCTTAGTCACTTACTTCTGTTTAATACTATATGAAAACGGAAACAACGTTTATGCATACGTACAGACTACCGTCTCCATAAATGGTGTTTTCCATTTCATATATATGTCTATTATACATATTTATATTCTAAATATATATGATATATAAATCATGTATTATATTCTGTAAGTATTTAAATCATGATCTAAGTGATACAATCAATAGTAACAAGTTAAAACATGTACGATAAAGAAAGCGATTATTATCCGAAATATTAATATAACATGGAAATTTTTATTAAATGGGTAGTATAAAGTATAAATGAATAATTTATTATATCATAAATATTAATATGGTTCAACTATAATTTAATAACATACTATAGTCTCCATACAGAAGGTTAAATGTACCCTCGACTAAAGGAAAGTGCAAGGTAAGGGGTTTTCATCTCACTCCTTATCCCCGTGAGATTCGTTCCATATTGCCACTATTACCTTTTGTGTGTTGTATGTACTGACCATAATTGTATTATTTGTGTAATAAAATTTAATTTATGTGTATTTACATATTCATTTTATGATACCTCTTTTATGGGGTGTATGTTTCGTAAGTTACCAAATTGGCAAGGGTTAATTTCACAATCTCTTTTTTATCCGAGGTTGTTTTTACGTAAGTATCTACTGGGAAATATTTATTATCCATGTCCATGTTTCATGAAATAGTTTTCAAAGGGATTATTTTAGGTTACTTTTTACTAAAACATAATTTTAAATGTTTTAAAGATTTATTCTTCTAAACCATTCTCATTAATGTCCATGTTTTCAAAAAGGTTTTAAGGATTTATTTAAATGAACATGAATGTTTTAAAATGTTAATTACTTTCAAAATTTTCAAAGTGGTATGCGACACTTTGAATCAAAAATATATTTAAATGTCTTCCTTTCTAAATTGTGTGACTTTTAAATGTTTTCATGAAAAAAGGTATATTTCTCTCAAAGAGTTTTACAAATCATTTTTATCTATGTCAAAATCCTTTAATGGATTTTAAACTTGTTTGAAGTTGATTTATTATGATAAAAATATTCTATATTGTATTGAAGGTTTTTTGATATGTTTGACTATGGATGTGTTATGTTTATAGCATTCATGGTTTATGGGTAAAGTATTGAAATTTCGTATGCCAGTTTTAATATGAATGTTTATGTTATGTTTAAAACTTTTCATATGAGGAATGCATTGGACTTAGTAAGTGATGGGTGGAGCCTGCTATAGCTCCTCGATACATCAGTAGGTCTCATGAGACAAACTAGTGTCTTGGCACAAGGCCTTGAAAAAATCTTATTTGTAGTCTTGGCACAAGGCCTTGACTATGTGGTTATGATAATCTGGCATTATGCATTCCATCATTATGAAAGTGGTTATTGATATTGAATGTGATTATTCGACTAGTAGAATATCCATGTGAATAAG
Source organism: Viscum album (assembly GCA_963277665.1). Lineage (NCBI taxonomy): Eukaryota > Viridiplantae > Streptophyta > Magnoliopsida > Santalales > Viscaceae > Viscum > Viscum album. The sequence continues at coordinate 371,424,915 of OY728163.1, read as the reverse complement.
TAAATGGAATTATTTCATTTTATTTTTTCCATATTATGCTGAAGTTCAAGTTAAAAAGGCTTTTGTTTTATCTATACATTGCCTTAAATATTTATGATTATTTATGAAAGTTTCTGCTATATTGTTATCCTTATTGGGAATCTGAGCTCACCCCTTTTTATGTTTTATTTTTCCCAGGATGTGAAGAAGTATTTTATGAATGACCTGCAGGGATAATATGAGGGGATGTTAGTGTGGACTATGGAGACTATGTTGTTTTAGTTTTCATTTTATGATGTAATGTAAACTTTATGAATGTATCTAGTGATTCCAAGGCTACTAAACTAATCGGTCTTTCAAGACTTGATCTTTTGTGATCATGCCAATGTTATGTAATAATACACCAACTCTGGGTAACTGGGGTTGGGGCATTATAGTTGGTATCAAAGGAAGTTTAGTACAAACCTTTGAAGATAGATTTAGATAAACTCTGATTAGAGCACATAGCCCTAAGATAGACTTTGAGGATTAGTATAGAAGAACTTCCTATAATTTTTTTATTGTAGATATTTTGTGAGTTTTCTGAGTAATACATCCCTATATGGATACGAGCAGGTAGAGGTAGCTCTGGCATAGATGTACCTAGGGGTAAAACCCAAAAACACCGATTTGAGCTAGACTCGAATGGGAACTGGTGCACAACAACGGGTCTTGCTGCACTCTTGATTACGACACTCCCGGGGGATATGCTTAGGATAATTCACATTTTCTTTACAAACCATTATGAAGGGCTTATTAGTATATACTTCCTCAAAGAAAACATTTTTATGATTATGGATTATATCCATAAACCGTTCAATTTATGTTAAGTGTTTTATAAGTTTGGATTTATGTATTGCAATTCATAAACTAATCTAGTGTATGCCATTGTATAGAAATGACACCCAGTAGAAAGAATGTGAACTCCAACAATACGTATGATCCAAAGAGTAAGAAGGATCATATATTTCACTGTATTAAGCCAACATTTAGAAGGGAAATTGTCTCCCATGTATTCTCAACATATGAATAAATATTATCATGTGTTAATAAGATAAGTAAATAATTCTCTGAGTCCTATGGCTTTGAAGGTAAGCAAGAGAAGAAAAGGATGGACGAGATAAAGATGGATAAAGGGAAGAGGGAAAAGAAGAATTTTCCCATATGTGATAACTGTGGGAAGAAACACCCTGGAACTTGCCTGAAGGGAATGGGAGTTTGATATAAGTGTGGAGAAAAAGGACACCAAGTATGTGACTGTAAGGGTCAAAAAAAGGTTTCCAATGTACAATGCTTCGTCTGTAAAGAGTTGGGACACTATGCAAACCAATGTCCAAATCATCAGAGTATGCCCCAAATGATGCTATTGGATAATAATCAAGTTATGATACTACCACAGATGAGGAGGAATGATTAGAATTATTATGTTGTTATTAGAGAATTATGTCATTTGAGTGTTGTATCAACAATGTACTGGTTATAATAATTATGGAGTATATAAGGATTGTAATGCAGTACTATTTCATTAAGGACTTGAGATTGTGTGGATTTAAGAAAAGTGACTCAATAGCATGTTAAATTTTTGGAAAATATATGGTTGAGATAAATATAAACCATAATATTGTTCTAATACTGTGGTAGTGATTTTGGAATAATACATGATTTATTTGGATAAATTATATTGGATATTCTTGAATACCTTGAAACTAATTAATGATTTGTATATTCCAACATTGTTGGAGTTTATGAAATTTTTGGATAGAAGGAGTATATCCAGTAATCTATAAGGAATAAGGAATTATTAATGTAATCAATAAGGTTTTATGGTAATTAAGGATGTTGCAGTGTTTTAAAAGAATACATGATGAAGTTGTTCACATGTTATTACACGGAAAAAAGGATCTTCATTGTGTTTACCTTCCTTATAAATTTTAGACTGTGAGTTTGGACAAAAGTATTTTGGATAATTCTAGTTTGAGATTATTTTTGGATTTCCATAAAAGGACAACCCGGAGGTTGGGCAGCAACCCGTCGCATCCGGAAAGGCCGTGAGACTTGAACCCGCAATCAAAGGGAGACAACGGTGTATCACCTATCACTAACCCACGTGATGTCTAGGATTGAATAATGTAGTTTTTTAAATGGTCTGGTAGATGAATTATAAATTCATTTTTTTGGAACCCTATACAAATAGGATAAATAGAATATTTTTTTTAAGTTCTATTATCTTTTAGAGTGAAAGATGATTTTGTTGTAGAAATTAGTTAAAGGATGGAAATCTACTTGACAAGTATACATTTTTTTTCTTATCTTATTCTATAAAGAAATAAATTCTTAAACTTTAGGTAAGGAATCATAAAACCAAAAATGTGTTACCCTAATACCTCACATTTTTTTTTGAACCGATGGTATTTTAAATCATCATAGATTGGTTTCTTTGAGGCCCACAATTCTACAATTGTTTGTGATTGATGACCTCAATCACTCCCTATAAATATTTAAGTTTTCCCTCCAATTATGTGTCTCTAATTTCCACCAATGTTCTCCTAATCGAGATCATAATTTTGTGGTGACTTTTTCATTCCCCTTTTCCTCTTATTAAGACTAAATTTTATTAACCCTATTTCTGATGTGGGTTTCCCCACAATGGTATTTTCTATTTTCAACCCTTTATTTTCAAAGAACAATTTCAAATTATGAGGACACAATTTATTGAAGGAGAGAAGAATGTAACACCCCAATATTTCATAGTATATTATTTCTTCAATGTAATTCAATAACTTGCACTACAGGTAACACTGAGTTTAAGCGCACCATAACTTACCAAACTAGCCATTATGAATAGTAATACCCACTTTTTGAAATTTTAGAAATTTTATCTTTCAAAATTGACTTCATTTTTGGATTTGGAATATCAAAATTAGCTTAGGTTGAAGTTTTGGTATTTTTCTGAAAGCTTTCAATTTTTGATGAATAGTGAAAAACACTGAGTTATTGTTTAAAACCGAATTTTTATTTAAATAATTATTTATTTTATTTTAATTTATTTTAGGTTAAATTGATGCATAATACCTATATAAGTTCAATGTAATTCATTAGAGTCAGTTTATAATAATTTTAGATATATAAAATTTTTATTGAACTTTTCACCGTCTTTTACCCATCTCCTAGAAGAATTTGCATATTCACATAAAACTTAATTTTACCTCTTATGTGAGTGGAATTTCCAAAATACAATAGACACAGTTAATATCAAAGAGTAAAATGTGGTTCAATAAGATAAAAATAATTTTTGGTGAATAGTAACTTTTTACTTTTATTTACCACGGTTAAAAGTAAATAGGATAATTAAGGGTAAAAATGATATTAATATTACACTAACACAAGTTCTAGTTCTATTGGACAAGTTTATCTCGACCAAAAACAACCTTAGAAATAAAATATTATCATTTTGGTCCACTTGGATTAGATTAAGACATTTATTATTATTTAATTCAAAGAAGAGTTAAAAGAGTTAAAATCAAAGTTTAATAACTAAAACATTTATAATATAGGGTTATACATAAGATAAATTCTATTATAAATATTCATTAGAAATTTAAAAATATTTCCTACATAGTGGTATTTTATTTGTAATTTTTATACATTTAATAATTTAATTTATTTATGACATAATGGTGATGCAGTAATTACCAAATTAATGAAATATTAAAATAATTGATATTATAAATATCAAAATAAATGTAATTTTAGACTTTTTATGAATTAAAATAATTTTATAGTTTAATATGACATATTAGTATTGGTTATATAAATTGTTTTCTAAGTAATAATGCTGTTATAAAATTATCAAAAACAAAATACCCAATAGTATCAAAATTGACATAAAAGAGTTTTTAAAAAAAATATTATATTAATAATTAATATTCTATTCCTAAATATCTAAATTTCGGCCAAAGAACTTATATAATGATAGGTTTATCATTAATGGACAACTTGGGGGTATTTTGGAGGTATATAGTAAGTTTATTAACTATATAATAAAAAATACAAAGAGACATGGTAAATGTCAAACTATTTAAATAAGAGTTAAATATAAATGATAAGGTTAATACAGTAACCCAAACCTGTCTAAAATCTATTTGTTGAAAGGATTTATACCCATACCCACCTTAAACTTTAAATAATAAACTTTGTATCCATTAGAAACCGAATATTAATTTATTATAAAATAATATTTCTATCTTTTCCAAAGGTGCCCCTCACCCCTCTTATAAAAGGGCACTCCCCCTTCTCTCTAATTTACACTTTCAAATCCTTTTTTATTGGCCAAAACCTGACCAAATATTCTATCAAATATCCTCCATTCAACATAGAGGTCTTAGTTTGATCATAAATCCAACCTAAGGAGCCCTTTTGATCAAATGAAAAGGAAGAACCCGAAGAAGAGGTAATGATTTCACCACCCTCTTTCAAGTTCCATTCTTCTTCCACTTACGTTTTCTTTGTTTTTTCCATTCTAAAATAATAACTCCAGTATCTTATATATACTGTGATGTTATTATGATTATGGTACAACCAAATTCATTATTCTATCCACCCTTTTAATGACATGTCACCATACTTGCGTACGTACGACTTATCGTCTCCATGTCGTGGTGTAATTGTTATTCAATACATTATTATTTGAATGGGTATAATAATGATGTGTATTTGTTATAAATAATAAATATAACATGATAAGGATTCTGTATATATGATATACAATCCAATTATATATTATTTTAATATCAAAAGAATGATATTTTTGCTCGTGCGTACGTACGGATTACCGTCTCCACGACGCGATGAGATTCATTTCCAAGTCCACCATTCACCGATGATTATAAAAATATATATTATTAATAAGTATGTAATATATGAAATAATAATTCTATTTTAGATATATATATTTATATATATAAGTATTTATGTACTTACATATATCTTAGTCACTTACTTCCGTTCAATACTAAATGAAAGCAGAAACAGTGTTTATGCGTACGTACGGACTACCGTCTCCATAAATGGTGTTTTCCATTTTATATATATGTCTATTATAAATATTTATATTCTAAATATATATGATATATAAATCATGTTTTATATTCTGGAAGTATTTAAATCATGATCTAAGTGATACAATCAAGAGTAACAAGTTAAAACATGTACGATAATGAAAGCGATTATTACCCGAAATATTAATATAACATGGAAATTATTATTAAATGGGTAGTATAAGGTCATAAATGAATAATGTATTATATCATAAATATTAATATGGCTCTTTTATAATTTAATAATATACTATAGTCTTCATACAGAAGGTTAAACGTACCCTCGACTAAAGGAAAGTGCAAGGTAAGGGGTTTTCATCTCACTCTTTATTCCCATGAGATTCGTGCCATATTGCCACTATTACCTTTTTTGTGTTGTATGTACTGACCATAATTGTATTATTTGTTTAATACACTTTAATTTATGTGTATTTACATATTCATTGTATGATACCTCTTTCATGGGGTGTATGTTTCGTAAGTTACCAACTTGGTAAGGGTTAATTTCACAATCTCTTTTTTATCCGAGGTTGTTTTTATGTATGTATCTGATGGGACATATTTATTATCCATGTTCATGTTTCATAAAATAGTTTTCAAAGGGATTATTTTAAGGTATTTTTTACTAAAACATCATTTTAAATGTTTTAAATATTTATTCTTCTAAACCATTCTCATTAATGTCCATGTTTTCAAAAAGGTTTTAAGGATTTATTTAAATGAACATGAATGTTTTAAAATGTTAATTAATTTCAAAAGTCTCAAAGTGGTATGGGAAAATTTGACTCAAAAATATATTAAATTTCTTATTTTCTAAATTGTGTTACTTTTAAATGTTTTCATGAAAAATGGATATTTCTCTCAAAGAGTTTTACAAATCATTTTCATCTATGCCAAAATCCTTTAATGTATTTTAAACTTGTTTGAAGTTGATTTATTATAATACAAATCTTATATATTGTATTGAATGTTTTTTTATATGTTTGACTATGAATGTGTTATTTTTATACCATTCATGGTTTATGGGTAAAGTATTGACATTTCGTATGCCAGTTTTAATATGCATGTTTATGTTATGTTTAAACCTTTTTATATGAGGAATGCATTGGAATTAGTAAGTGACGGGTGGAGCCTGCTATAGCTCCTCGATGCATCGGTAGGTCTCATGATACAAACTAGTGTCTTGGCATAAGGCCTTGACAAAATCTTATTTGTAGTCTTGGCACAAGGCCTTGACTATGTGGTTATGATAGTATGGAATTATGCATTCCATCATTATGAAAGTGGTTATTGATATTGAATGTGATTATTTGACTAGTAGAATATCCATGTGAATAAGTAAATGACATTATTTCATTTTATTTTTTCCATATTATGCTAAAGTTCAAGTTTAAAAGGATTTTTTTTAGTTATACATTGCCTTAAATGTTTATGCTTATTTATGAAAGTTTCTGCTATATTGTTATCCTTACTGGGCATCTGAGCTCACCCCTTTCTATGTTTTATTTTTCCCAGGATGTGAAGAAGTATTTTATGAATGACCTGAAGGGATAGTATGAGGGGATATATACTATGTTGTTGTAGTTTTCATTTTATGATGTAATGTAAACTTTATGAATGTATCTAGTGATTCCAAAGGTAATAAACTAATTGGTATTTTGATACTTGATCTTTTGTGATCATGCCAATGTTATGTAATAATGCACCAACTTTGGGTAACTGGGGTCAGGGCGTTACACAGAGAAAGTGAGAGGAGTAGTTTCTTGGGAGCAGCCTAAGAATGTGTTTGAGATGTGGAGTTTCTTGGGGCTTACTGGTTACCACAGGTTCTTTATACAAGACTTCTCCTGCTTAGCAGCACCGTTGACGGGTTTGACTAAGAAGGGTGTGAAGTTCATTTGGTCAGAAGCTTGTGAGACAGCCTTTCAGGAGATGAAGGGAAGGTTGACATCAACACCGGTCCTGATACTTCCAGAGAAAGGGAAGATCTATACAGTTCACTATGATGCATCAGGTATTGGGCTGGGAGAAGTGTTGATGTAGGACGATCGAGTAGTTGCGTATGAGTCTTGATAGTTGAAGCCACATGAGAGGAATTCCTCGATGTAGGATCTCGAGTTGTCTACAGTTGTTCATGCATTACGCTGTTAGAGACATTACCTCTTGGGAGAACATTTTGAGATGTTTACGGAGCACAAAAGTCTTAAATATATCTTTACCCAGCATAAATTGAATTTTAGATAGAAAAGGTGGGTTTAATACCTTCAATCCTTCAACTTCGAGCATTCCTATACACATAATAAGGGTAACGCTGTAGCTGATGCACTCAGTATGAGGACTCAGATACAAGCAGTGCAGGAGGCCAGTGGTGAGTGGAAGATTATGGCTTTATTCTCTAAGATGCATTTGGAGGTGCATGATAGTTAGGGGCAAACCTATATTTCATCCTTATCTGTGACTTCTACCCTCCTAGATAGATTGAGGATGAGACAACTATTAGATTCAGAAGGCCTAGTCCTACGAGAGTTGGTGGAAAGTGAGGACCCTCCTCCTGGTTGGATGATAGGCGATGATGAGGTACTGTGTATCCATGGATGAGTGTGGGTTCTAGGGGATATACGTGAGGATTTGATGTGGGAGTTTCATGCTTCAGCTTGGGAAGTGCATCCTGGGGTTATAAAAATGTACCGTGACTTGAGACATCAGTATTGGTGGCTATGTATGAAAAGAGAGGTAGCTGGTTTTGTTACGAGATGTTCCACCTATCAGTAGGTGAAGGCGAAGCATCATAGGCTAGCCAGACTATTATAACAGTTACCCATTCCTGAGTGGAAATGGGATAATGTCGCGATGGACTTCGTGACCGGGTCGCTGAGGTCACCTCAAGGCAGTGATGCCGTATGGGTTATTGCAGACAAACTTATGAAGGTAGCTCACTTTTTGCCGATCAAGGAGACCTTCAGTGTTGATGAGCTTGGGTAGTTGTATATCTAAGAGTTAGTACACCTTCATGGGGTCCCCCATTCTATCATTTCATATAGGGGTGCCTGTTTTACATCTTGTTTCTGGTAGAGTTTTTAGAGGGCACTGGGTACACATGTGCTTCTGAGCATAGCTTACCACCCTAAGACTGATGGCCAATTAGAGTGTACGATACAGGTGATAGAGGACATGCTGTGTGCGTGTGTCCTGGACTTTGGGGGCTCTTGGAAGAAGCACATACCTCTGGCCGAGTTTTAATAAAATAATAGTTTTTAGGAAACTGTTGAGATAGAACCTTACAAGGCTTTATATGGTAGGCCATGCCGATTAACCTTGTGCTGGTTGGAGGCAGGTGAGGCAGCTTTAATGGGACCACATCTCATGTAGAAGACTTCAGAGCAGGTCCAGTTGATTCAGAAGCAGATGGATACTGCACAGTCTCATCATAAATCTTATGCTGATCGCCGTAGATGACCCTTGGAGTTCTTGGTCGGGGATCATGTTTTCTTGCATGTTTCACCGAGGTTGGGACACAGGCGGATCAGAAGATAGAGTAAACTTTCTCCGAGGTATGTGGGGCTGTTTGAGATTCTAGAGAGAGTCGGTTTGGTTTCCTATCGGTTGTAGTTACCACAGAGGTACCGGGCCATGCACGATGTCTTCCATGTATCTCAACTACGCCGTTATCACTCAGACCCATCTCACATTTTTCAGACTGAGGAGGTGGAAATTTAGGTCAATTCATCCTTTGATGAGCATCCGATTCGTACTGTTGATAGGACCATGAAGGTTCTCCGAGGCCGGTCAGTTCCTCTCATACGGGTGCTATGGCAGCATGGACGAGTGTAGGATAAAACCTAGGAGTGGGAGACCAATGTACATGCTCAGTGGCCAGAGTTGTTCTCAGCTTTATCTTCACCACCCTTGGAAGGGAAATTCTAGGATTAATTGCTTTAAGGGGGGGGGGGAGTTTGTAAGAACCTGGTTCTTTTTCCTGGGTTACAAGTTTCTTCTTTTCCTTTTTCCTTAAGTGTTTATGAGAAAATAAGGAAAATGGGGAAAAATCCCAAATTTTGTGGGTACACACCGTGTACTTTTCCATATGCTGTGTACTTTGGCCGTGTGGTATGAGTATATAGGGCGTGTAGGCCTGTCAGCAATGAAGGGTGTAAAAAATGACTACACATCGTGTACTTAGTATATACACACACACACCGTGTAATCAATCGACAGGTGAACAGTAAGGAGGTGGGAGTTTCCTCCAACGAGCAATAGTACATGCCGTGTAATAAAATATAGACGCCGTGTAATCAAGTCGATAGATGAATAGTGAGGCGGTGGAAAGTGGTTGCCATAGGAACAGTTAAAAAAATGGAAAGTACACACCGTGTAATTGAGAGCACACACCGTGTAGTTTTTATTATTATAAGTGGACAGTATCCTCCTCATTCGACAGAGGAGGCAGTGGGTTCATTTTGGAGCATGGGAGAGATGACCGGATCTTGGATGAGCTCCCGAGCGCACATCGGGACTCCAATTCCTTCGCCAATGATCTCATTTGAACCATGAGGGTGAGTTCTTGCCTCTCCTTGAGTGTTTCCTTATAATTATTTCCCAAGGGAAAGTTATTTGAGTTTGAAGTGGTGAGCATTTATCCCAGATCTACACCATTCTCGGTTGTTTCGAGATGTGTCATTCATGTATATTGATCAGTGGAGATCGAGGTAGGTGGTCTCGTGTTTATTTTCAACTTCCGAGTTGTTTTTGTGTACCATTGTGCTATACGCCCATGGTTGGGGTGCTGTATGGGTGATTCCTTGACTGATAAAATACCTTTAATTGCATAGGTAATTTAATGAATATGTTTAAACTGTTGTTTGGGATCACTGCCTTGATCTAGGGCCACCCCGTGGGTGCGTTTCCCTTGTTTAGCCATTTGGCCAAGATACCCGAGGGTATGCTGTGATTTTTAGCATGATTTGGGTTTTCTTGAGAGAAAATGTATATATAATTTCTTGATTATGTATTGGTCTTGGCCCGGTTACTTTCTTATCCTGAGGGAAGTGTTTTTCTTAGCCTGAGGGCAGTGTTTCATTTAGCCTGAGGGCAACTTTTATTATGCCTATGGGTAGTAGCTTTCATGCCTGAGGGAAATATCTCGTACGCCTGAGGGAAATATTTGTTATGCCTGAGGGAAATAAACTGAGGGTTTTGATTCTAATTACATGAGGGTAAGGATTTGCATGTCTAAGGACACTGTTTACTTGAACATACACTGTGGTGATTTCTCATGTTATACCTGCCATGATAAAGCACAGGCTTGGTATTGTTATTACCCTCTACTTGTTTGATAGCCTATTGTGGTTTTGCTGCGGCACTGTATAAGAGATTGTCAGATGATGCTGAGTATTAGAAAATTATAATACAATGATATTGAATTTTTAAATAATAATTAAAATGGAAATATAACTGGTGGGAATATTTACTTTTGAGTACTTCATAGTTTACTACATTTCATTATTGCACATTGCTGTTTCACATTTTCACTGACAGTTGGGCATGGGCCTTTGGTGGTTTCCTACTGGGATTTATTTCTCACACCCTATTTGGGTCATATCTTGGGCCCAAATAGATTATATTTCTGTAGGTATTGATAAGGTAAAGAGTCCCTATACAGGTTCTTTATTGTTGTAGAGGAATAGGAGAGCATGAGACCGAGATTAGGCTTACGATGCAGCTGAGTTTCTATTGCACTGTTTAGTTTTCTTTTCTGTGCTTGGTACTTTGTATTGTATTGTATTTGATTGCAGTGTATCCTGTTTTGACTAATTTCTTAGAAATAGGACATATTGCATCATCATATATATTTGACTATTGGTTATCTTTTTCTTCAGTACCGTTGTCCTTTAAACTTTGTATTGTTACTGTTTCAGCTTTGGTATGTCTATTTATTTTATTCCGCTGCACTACACTTTGATGAATGAGGTCATAGTTTCCCCACTATCAGTCCTAGGCCCTCTCTACTAGTCGGTAGCCTCTGGAGTTTGGGGAAATGAGCTTGAGGTCATGTGACCAACTGGGTTCGAGGCACCCATTGTGTGGCACCCGGATCTGGGACGTTACAATAATCCTCCTTAAAATTCTTTACCCACTCCTCCTCATCTGGAAATAGGTCCAAAGTATATCATATGAGGGTCCTAAAATGGATCCCAAACTCTTGCACATTGGAACTCACCTACCGAAGGGTAAGCAGTTCCTGGTGATTGTCCACCTTTATGGCTGAAGAAAGGAATTATACTTGAAACTAGTCTCAAAACTTCTCCCACAAGACTTCTAACTCCTCACAATCCATGATGAGTAAAAACCACCACTACCTTGCTGGTCCACACAACATCTTCACAAGCAACAAAACCCAGTGTTACTTCTAAGCATAGATTGAACTGAAATCTATATGAACTTCCTCCAACTAGTATTCTATGAATGAATCTGAAATAGATCCCTTATACTTCTAAAAACTCTGGAATTGAAACACTTAGAGTGTCCTCATCTAAGTTTTGTATCTATCAACCTACAATCTACAGTGATCTACTAGTTCATCCTACTTAACATATTGGGAATGAATGTGATGAGGATGTCAAAACCCTGAATCCCAAACATCTTATGCAAAACCATGAATCCCAAACATCTTATAAAAAACCATGAACTAGTAATATCCACCCTGATCTCCAAAATACTTTATTTTTCCTAAAAATCAATTTATATACATGTGGGGTGAGAATAACTATATACTCAGTAGGATTATCCCCTAATCCTCTCATGAAAATGAAAAAGAAATCATGATAAATCATAGTGAACAATAGTGAAACTAACTCATCACCTAAATAAAGTATAATAAGGTCCCATCCTCACTAGAGATAACTCTCACAAATTATTTCATATAAGAGATCATATAATATATTAATGAAACATTAAGGGTACCCCTCTCCTGCTTCCCTTGGTTTTCCACTCTTCCCCAACATAGTATGTCCTAATCCATCTCTCTCTAAAATTGTCCATCCCAAAGACACCTGGGTAAGTAATCATAACATGCACCTCATGCATTACATTATCACATCATCCCATATACATATCCATATATAGTACCTAAGTAGTTTATGGGTGCCACCATAGCCCTTATGAAATTTATCATACATCAAGTATTATAACTCAAGCCATTACAACCCATACACCATGTAAGTACCTTAATCTTTCACAAACTATACACGTCATACCTATAATAATCCTTTGGATACTATATACAGAGATACATGTGTGTGAATAACCAAAATCTATCATATAATTCTATACATATATATGGGTAAACTAATCTCCATGCATACCAGCATAAATAACTACCAATAGAAGAGAGTAGAGCCATAAGGTGTAGTCATCCATCCATCATCCCACTGGGATATTGGAAAAAACACCCTCCTAGAGTCCATTGGGTTTGATTCAACCTAACCAACATGGGCAGGGTAGCATATAAAATCACAAAATACACATGATATAATATATCACACAACCACGCTATAGTCATAACCTAATATTAGAATCAATTGTAGCCAACTTCTCTCAGACTCCCGGCTACCACTCCTAAGAGAAAATATCCTATAACCACACAATAATTTAAAGAGCTACATTAGATTCATTCTTTTATTTATATAATTTCCTTCCATTAATTAATTCATTATACATTAATTAACTATTAACATTATTCCACATTTTATTACATTAATCATCAGAGTAAAGTTTATGCTCTCTAGGCATAATCCAAACCAATTCCATGATTTATCGAGATTAACATATTTTCAACTTTTTCATTCCATAAACACTAACCCCATAATCTATGTACTCTATGAAAACCATCCTATGATACCACCAATAGGAAACATGCAACCAAGCACATCCAATTGCCTAAATCCATGGGGAAAGGAATGTAGATAAAACTAGAAACCCAACCATCATCCATTAAATTTTTTCATAAGTCAGCATGCCATATCTCAGCATCACATAAATGGTTAAGCCCATCTTTAACATGTTCCATCATATCTGATTCCATCCCTAGAACCAACATGCATATCTCGATGCATCTCACCATTACAGGTGTCAACTACTACCACATCATATGGGCCTCCCTGCTCAAATGATATCATCCATCCTAGGATCATATCACATACGAGCTTCCCCTCCCCACATCACATTTCATAGTGAAGATCACATACAAAGCACATCACAAAAAGAAGCAGGAAACAAAAAATCATAACCAACAGGGCAATATAGGCCCTAAAACAAGGCATCCAGTATTCACACATAAACAATATCTCATGGATCCAAACTCAAGGCACTTATACTTCACAAGAAGATGAGAAAATCATGACCTATAAATTATATTATCACACAACTAGTTCTTATTATATCTTGAATTAACAGATTCATTAATCATAGGATCCAACTACAGGAAAACTAAGGCATCCAACTATAATAATCCATCAAAAGATCTAACATTCTATCTAGAATTTAAACTAGTTTCAACATACTTTTAAAAGTAACATTATCATTTAACATGCATTTTATTTATTATCAATTATAATAAACATAATTTACATTATTTATCAATTCCATTAATCATATGGAAGATCATTTCCCAATAAACATGCACATTGACTCAATTTTATTATCATAAAATTACAACAAACACTGGATTACAAACATGATTGTTATTTAATTACTATTAATACAATTAATTATCAACTAATTATAGATTTATGTTATTTACCAATTTCCATCAAGAATAACATGCTAATCCATAGCATAAAAATACATCTAACAAGCATAGAATATGTATCACACTATCTAGAAAATCAAGAGGTAAACCACTATCATGGTGTAAATCACATAAACATACGATCATTAACCAATTATTTATTAATCCGGTTAAATCATTATTATGTTAATTTAACTTCCATACAAAGGGATAAATCCTAATAAATTTATGATTTCATGTAAATTAAATAATAAAATCAATGAATCACTTACCTTAAAGGCGTCAATGTTCTTCATATGAGAACAAACCAATGTTGTAGATCTTGATCACCTCTCATGTGAGGAAATTGTGATTTCATAAAGATGTTGTAACACAAAAATAATGAAAATAATTATAAATAGATAGGTAGTATATCTAGATATAGGTTTTGAGAACTCTGGATCCACTACACCATTTATAAACACGCTACACTGGGCATTTACATGGCATGTAAAGCTTATACATCATGTAAATGTCAAGTTTTTAACTTCCACTAAAAAAATGCATCACCTCAAGAAATTTAACCTCGAATTAATACAAATCATTAAAAGACTTACAAAAGACATGAAACTCACTTAATTTTCATGTAAATATTATACATAAATTAATCTCCATGTTTCTATTATTTAGTAGCCTAACCGCTCCAGACTCACTCCAAGCCTCCTCCAAGCACCATGAGCTATGGAAATACACAAAGGGACAGAATACATAGATTTGGGACCTTAAAATATGTATTGAATATTAATAAAACATATTATTACATATTTTTTATTTTTTTCATGACTCTGATATAATAATGTCCTAGAGTATACATCACATTCATAAGGTTATAGAAATTACCTGCTTTTATGAGAACCTTGAAGTGATATGATGATATTATTAAATAATGTTCTATGGATGGATAACATGATATGATGGGAGATATAGTACATATAATATTTGGTGTGAGAACTCATAATAAAATGAGGTTCTTATCATAAATTTCACACTTGTTAATATTCAAGATGAGAGATTATGATGATAGACCTGTCAATAGGGACTCAACATGTTTTGGTGTCATTATATTTTTCTATCCGTGAACATGTGTAATGGTCCTTAGACATAAATATTATCATTAATTAATTTCATAACACAAACACTTAGATTTTCTGATTAAAACCATGAAACCATATGTTCGTGGTGAGGTAGTGTATGTTGGGTGCGTCACGATTGACATGTCATTAATGGATAAGTTAAGGAAGGAATTTTCACTTCCAAATTTATGAAAGCTGATATTTCATACCTTTGATTAGAATAGTAACATCACCCTAAATTCCATGGTCATGGTGTAATGACATGTTAATTTTTGATAGTAAAAGAAATAAATATCAAGAATATAGGTTGGTGACACAAATGTGCATCCTTCTTGATGAGATATTGTGATAAAGGGATTATATTACATAGTGAGAATTTATATGTGGTCGTTATCATTATGAAATTAAGTTCTTTATCATGGGTTCCTTTACACATTTCTAGATATTAATCTTAGAATTTAAGCAATCCTACCTAATTTTAATGTGAAAGAATCCTAGAGGGTTAGACACTAAGTGTTTCCGATGATCTCGATTAAAATCTACTTGAACTTAATTAATTGAATAAATATTATTCTAATGAACAAGGGATAATTTTATTCATGTTTTAACGAACATAAATATTTATTGATAAATGAAATATTTATTTATGTGTTTAATAAATTCTATGGGAGTTTAAACGGACCACGACCAAGTTTAGTAACAAATATTAATTAGCAAATCAGTTAAATAATATTTTTTACTTCATATGTTTGCATACAAAATAATAATAATAATAATAATATTATTATGTGGCATGTGGTTTATTAAGTATTATTATATTATTGAAGGGTTAGAATTTAATTTAATTATTATTTTAACCTAAACCCTATCTCTATAAATTGACGATTATGTTTTTTTGGGTATTGCATCAAAAAATTGAAACTTTAGAATTGTTTCACATAAAGAAACTCTCTCTTGACTCATACTTTCTATATTCCTCTCAAGAAAGAGAAACACAAGAGATATCCATTAAATATCAAAGGACAAGCAATCAACCTGAATAAAAAAAATACAATCGACTCTCCACGCTAGCACTCAAAGATCAACTAGCATTGCTCAGAGATTAAAAGAGAACATGTGGATCACCACTAGAAGGATTCTATCCTTGGATCCTCACAACATAACAAAGAAAATTTGAAAGGGTAGTTTTATACAATCAACATTAACATAGGATAGAGAATTCTCAGATCATGTATTCATTTCTTCAGATAGTAAATAAACTAATTAAAAATTTGACACACAAGTTCCTTTCTCAAGTTATACAGAAAATAAATATTAAAATAAATTTTAATATAAATCCCACCACTGCACACATACACTATTCCCAGAACCAACACCCTTAAGTCATGAAAGAGGTCCACGCAGGGTCATGTGGGGCCTATCAAGCAAGAATAAATATTTCTCACCAGATCCAGAGGCTGGGTTACTTCTAGCCCACCATGGTTTGTGATTACATTAAATTCACCAAGAGGTTTCACATATTCCAGATCCATTCCAACTTCACAAATCATTTACCAGAGATTATTTATGCCACCAATTACTCCTAATCCTTTTCTTTATGGGGGATTGATATTTTGGGCCCTTATCCAATAGCGACAACTCAACGGTACATGTTTATTCTGACTATCACCAACTTATTTTCAAAGTGGGTGGAGGCCATCCCCTTAAAAGTGGTAAAGGCTTGATCTATGATCAAGTTTGTGAATTCCCATATTATTTACTAATTTGGGATTCCTCACACCATTCACATATACAATAACACCAACTTTCATGCTCTCGAGCTAAAAAAATTACATGCCTAGTACAATATTCTATCCAAACACACTTCCTGCTACCACACATAGGTGAATTGTCATATTAAGGCATTAAAAAACCATGTATAACAGTCTACAAAAGATGGTAGGAAAAAACAATAAGAGTTGGCTCGATAATCTCTCCAATGATCTCTAGTCCCATCATATGATGACTCGATATTCCACCCAGGCAACCCCATACTCCCTAGTGTATTGGAAAGAAGAAATTATATAGATAGAGGTTCAACCACTGTCACTCCAGATGGCTATTTATAATTTATAGAAAAAAGATAGGAGAGAAAAAGTCTAGTTGGGAAAGTTTTAATCCATTTAATAAAAAAGTATCCAGACATTGAATAATTTGGAAAGGCATCAGTACCGGGTGGCATGAGCATTCAATAAAAAGGCCTACCTCCTCCTCTTACTCCAAGTTAATATGGTATTGGATCTCAGGATTCCCATGATACCTAGAAAGAATACACATAAACTGGATCCCAAATGGGAAGGAACTTAAATCATTAATAAGTCATACTCCAATGTTTTATACTCATTTATCACCATGGACGAGGAGTGCATCACACCTTTCCCTAATGTTAGGTGCCTCAAGAAGCACTTCTTATAAATCCTCTAGTCCAAGATGTATGACTTTAAAATAAAAATCCCAATATCCTTATCATAGGATGTTGAATTATATAAAAATTTATTTAGCACATGAAGTTAAAATGTAGCCTTACCCTATGTGATAAAGATGGGATTCCTCATATGAAAAAAATGAGAATATCCAATGTCCAAGCTATATGACCTTAAACTGAAGTAGCCAACATCCCCATCACATGACATGAAATTGTGAGATACTTTGTGTCATCACTAGAGATGAAGCCACCATTCTAATGTTGTTCTCCCACCATGCTGTATTCTAGAACTACATGTGGCATGATTCCCAATTCCATGGGATATGTAGTGTTTCATAAACCCCATATCTTTAGGCCCAACCATAAATTCACCCTAGGGTGAGATCGTATTATCTAGAATTAATCCTCCATTTCCTATATTCACATTGAGTCTCTTATTTCTGGCTAGAGAATCCACTCCACCATCACTATAGGTCTACGTCCAAGTCACATGGTAAAAAATATACAACATCATCCCAAATGCATGATGTTAAACTATATTATACACTATATGAAAAGTGTTGTATGAATCCTATTATAAGTATGAGATTACTTATGTGTCAAGTATAAGATTCCTCATGTAAGGTTCATGAGATGATCCCAATTAGTCCCCCTAGCCCTCCTCTCGAGGTGTAAGCCCCAATCATATTCCCTTGGACTATCAGTAGGGAGATATTCCCTCATGTCTCGACATAAGGACAAAAAAATGGGAATCCTTAGTGTTCAAGCCCTATATATTTCTCTATTAATACCAATGTAACTCCCTTAGAATTTTTAAAAATATTTTTTTAGAATAAATTTATTTTTTCGATAGCTTGCGTTACACACAACAACAAGTCTATAAAAACCATGATATACTATTAGAATATTATTATTATATGTTATAACCTAGCCATTGGATTAAAATATATGAATCTTACTAAATAAATTATTAAAATTTATGGATTTTTCATTTAAAAAATTAATTAATTGGTTATCAATTAATTATAAAGAAAATAAAAATCATTTGAAAATAAAGGAGATGTTTTTTTCTTCTAAAAAACTGTTTTTATGAACATAATTTATTTTTATCATAATAAATTTAACTTATCACTACTAGTGAATAATTTTAATGAAATTTTTATATAATATATTAAATCAAATGTTTTAAACATTCATATAATATTTTTCTAGACATGGGATACAAATAAATGTGGTTTTATGCTTAAAAATTGAATTTTTCTAAAAAGAAGTTTTTTTCATGTTTTGCACACTTACATTAAAATTAATTTATTCCAATTATAGGTATTTAATTTGATAAAATTAATTCCATACTTAAAATTATTAGGCTAAAATTTGGTAAATACTTCCCTTTTTTATTTTTTGTTAATATTAATAGTAACTGTGGTAAAATTTATCACCTTGGTAAATGGTAAATCAAGTTAATCTTGGTTAAAACTAAGTGATAATGCCATAATTTTTCATCTTAATTATTATTTGATTAATTTAACTCAACCATTATCACCTTATTTTTAAAATTTATTTTTTAATTGAAACATTTCCATGAAAATGACATTTATGATATTTAAAACAAAGAAAGTTATAAAGTGTCACTCTCTGAGTTTTAAATATTTTTCATATGTTAAAATAAGGAAAAAACTAGTTATGAACGAATATTTATATTAATTTTAATATCAATGAAATTATTTTCATGATATAAATTTATTTATAATTTTTAGTAATTATATAATTACCTTAAATTCTTATGCAACATCGATGCAATATTTCTCTAATTAATAAAAAACATAACAAATGATTTTAAAAATATAAAAAAATATCATTTTATTGAGTTAATCTGTTACATGATTTATTTAGAGTAATATTAAATATTAATGTTATTTTAAAGAATTATATTCTAATTCCAAATATTTCTTTATTACTTTTAATCCAAATTAAATGAATTGTATCAAAATTGACATTAATGATATTTTATCAAAATAATATTTTATTATATTACATAAAAATCATAAAAATATTAAAAGTAGAAAAATGGGATAATATATGGTCGAAAATATCATACCATATCCATTTATTGGCCATTTTTAACCTTTTTTATTAATAATGACTTCATTATAATTTAATCTTTTAAGAAATTCCAAGTGTGTCCTCTCCCCCCTTATAAAAGGACACCCCTTCTTTATATTCCTCACACCACTTTGATCCATATAGGTAAATCATACCCTAAAAAGTTTTCTTATAAAAAACATTACACAAGTTTTATTGGTTCTTATATCCCTAAAATACCAACCAAAAGTAAAAAAAAAGGATCTAAAGGAGGTCTCCTAAAAGGGAGGTAGTTGTGTTAACCTACCTCTTTAAATTAATTTCTTCTTATAATTCCTCTAAATATATGAAATTTATCATAAAATAGTAATTTTAGTATCCTAAATATTCTGAAATTATATTTCAAATATTAAACTACCATTATCCACCCTCTTTCCATCAAATGGGAAGTGAAAGTATCCCTCATGCATACTTACGACTTACCATCTCCATGTAGCGGTACAATTCATTTTCCATCACCATATTTTATGGATTTTTATTATGATGGGTTTAAATTTAATATATTATATTTATGAAATAATTATTCTTATATAATTATAATACCATATCTACCTTATTACCTTACAAACTGATGGAAAACAGTAACATTGCTCGTGCGTATGTGTGGACTACCTCCTCCATGAAGCGATGCGATTATTTTTTCATTTCTATTTTATAAGGATAGTAATGAGGATGGATATGATGAATATATATAATTTATATGATATAATAATGATTATTTAAAGGTTAATTATCATTTAACTTTCTTTCATTCCATCCATCATAAAATGAAAACACCATTCATGCATATGTACAACCTACCATCTCCATGAAGGGTGTCATTCATTTTCTATCTCTAACATTTTGGATGACTCTAAATATATGTATATAATGAATATATTTGATATAATAATCATTTATGTGATTATGGTATATAATTATAACAAATTTAAATTTATTATACAGGAGGTTAGAATTCTTTTGAAGTAACTGGAACTCAAGGTAAGGGATTTTCATCTCACCTTTATTTCTGTGAGATACACGCCATATTCACCACTTGATTCTTTCATGTGGTGTATATACTAAACTTTAATGTCTTTTACGATTATTATTATGTAAATTATGGTTATTTACACACACACACATATATATTTTATTTCATGAGTTTTTTATTTGAAAGAAACCAAAGTGGTAATGGTTTATTTCACAATCTCATCCTTATTTAGGATTGTTTATATTTAAGTCCCCATCGAGGGAATTTTTTTCTTCCATACCAATATTTCACTTATTTTTTTAAATAATAATTATTTTAATCTCCAATGATTTTTAGTGAACTTTTTACCAATGTTTGACTTTTTTATAAAATTGTGTGAAAGGAATATTCTTGTTATTTTCCAAACAAGGTAATTTTTAACCTTTTTATAATAGGGTGAAAGGAATATTTTTTAACTTATAAAATGTGAATAAATTTTCTTTCCATCATGAATAATATTTATTTTGAATATTCCTTTACAAAATTTCTAGGTTCTTTTAAAATAATATTTTACCCATAATATTTTAGAAATTTTTAGATTTTAAAGAATGTATTTCAAAATAGAATGGTTATTTCCCTCAAGAAATGTTCTAATTAATATTTAAAAATCATTTTATTTATAAGATGATATCCTTTGATGTTACTTAAGACATAATGGATTTATTATCTAATAATACCCTCCTTATTATTTCTCCAGATGGTTTATGTTTATGATGATACGATATTTATGAAACCCATTTCTTTTCTATGGGTTATTCTATAATGAAATGTTTATAAAACCCATTTTTTCATGGGTTTATATATGATGAATGTTTTATGATATTATGGAACACATATGTATTATTTTCATTATGTGATATGTGAGACCTATATATCTATTCAATTAATTGGTAAATGATTAATGTTATATGAGCCTAAAGGGTACACAAGAGGTTATCCCATGCCCAAAAGAGGGTACATGAGAGGTTATCCCAATCTTGAAGTAGTTATAGGGGTGTTTATCCCATAACGAACATGTTATGAATTCCTTTGTGGGTATCCTTGACATAAGGTTTTCTAGTATTATCTGCATTCCATAATTCCATGTCTTATTCCAATGTTATGCTCTCAAGGATCATGTTCTTTGATTTCTTTATGATTCATGTTTTATGAATTATCAAGATTTATTTCATGGCTCAAGATTGTGATCTATGATAAGCTTGACACATATTTAGAATGTTAATCTTATGTTCTCATACCCTTATACCCATGTTACTCTTATACGATCATAAATATCTGTCTTTTCAACCCTTACTAATCGTTATAGCTCACCATTCTTATATTTCCTTTTCCAAGGTTATAAAGAAAGGTATTATGTATGATTTTTCTAATAAGGGTGATAGTTATGAAGAAATAATTGGGATACAATATAGTTAACTTACAAACTAGTTGTTTTTGAATCCAAGTTTCAAAATTCAGTCAAACTATATTATTTTGACATGAATAATTATTTTATGAAATGAATATTCATCTAATAAGATGTTATATTTAAGTATGAAAATAATGGGTCACTATAGTCGGTATCAGAGTAAGGTTTTTTAAACTTTGGAAACTAGGATGATAAAAATTTTCTAAGAACCCTAGGGATAAGTTTAAGTATAGAATAAAATACTAACATTTTGGTAACAATCATGAATGACTTGGGTTAAAAATAAGGTTTCATATATTGAAAATAAGGTTTCATGATTTAGACATCATTAAAATTATTTTTTAGGATTATGTGGTTTCCCTATATGATTAATGTTTCTCAAACTATGTTTTTGACCCAAATTAAATGTGTTAATACTAAATGTAATTGACAATAAAATGATTATCCTCATGAAAAAATAAATGTTATAGGATATTGAATATAAAATATAATTTCTATGATCATAAAACTTTTTCAGGATACGTATCATACTGATCTCCCAAATAAGAAAAAGAGAGAAAAATGTTCTATTGAGTCCTTCATTAGGAAACTTCCACATTATTTTATTAGGTATGCTAATCCACCAATTGATGAGAAATGTATTAGTACCATAAAAAAAATATTTTCCATTATCAAGTGTTCAGATCATGAAAATTTTATTTTGGATGTTTATCATTTAGGATGAAAATCATATCAATGGTAGACTCTTCTTAAGAACACGAGGGAAAAAGATGAGATTAACTCCATAGAGTGGGATAACTTTAAGAGATTATTTCTTAATAGGCAATTTACTAATATTCTTTGAACAAAAATGGATAATTAATTCTTTAAGTTAAATTATAATAATGAAAAATCCATTGGCACCTATGTTTAAAATTTTACAAGACTTTTCGGTAGGCTTTTGGCATTATCATCTAACCTGAAAGTAAAGTTGATTGATTATTCAATGGATTAAAACTAAGTCTTCAAAGGGTGTTATCCATAAGATAATTTAGTAGCTATTAATATATCATTTTATGTGATTTCAAGGTGGAAATAAAGATTTGAGTTACCCATATATCTCATGGTTTTGACAATAAAAGAAATATGGAATTCAATGGAAATTATAAAAAACCATGGATAGAAGAATAGGTGACTTCCTTTATACTCAAAGTGTGGAATGAGACATGGAGGAAATTATCTTAAAGGGACTAATAAATGTTTTAAGTGTGGAAATGAAGTTTATTGAGTGACTAAATGATTAAGTTATGGGAAGAAGTTTTTTAATAATGCGAATAAAGATAACTCTCCAAATAATTCACCACCCAAAATCCAGTGTTTCAAATTCTATAAATATGAGAATTATGATAACTAGTTCCCAAATATGAAGGATAATGATGATTATTTTTATTAATAACCTCTTAATCCCAGAGAAAAAGATAAATACAACGTGATCACTATTTTTCATGAAGTGTGTGATGACAACATGGTTAAAGGTACACTTATCATCCACTCAAGAACTAATTATGTATTTTTTGATTATGGATCTACCCACTCTTTTTTTAGAAAATTTTTATAAGGGAATTATAATAAAACCTAAATGATTAGATGTTAAATTAGTAGTGAAACTCCTAATGCTATAATGATCATATCTCAAGTCTAATATTCTTCTCTAGTTGAAGATTGTGGGAACATGATTATTGAAAATACTATTATCCTCCATCCAGTTTCACTCAATGTTATTTTGGGCATTGATTGTATTTATTTACATAAATCCCAAGTCTATTTCCAAGGAAGGGAATACATGTTGGATATTTGAAACCAACCTATGATTATCTATTAGTATGACAATAAATATGAAGTTCTAGCGTAAATCACATCCATTGTATGGGTCTTGATTCCTATTCAAAATGTTTTTTTATCTTAGATGGTTGGGGAGAAACTCAATATCAAATATATTCCTATTGTGTGGGAGTTTATTATTATCTTTTTGGAAGAGATTCCTGGTCTTTCACCAAATCATGATGTTTAGGTTTTAATAAAAATCATTCTTGGTTCTAATCCTATTTCAAAGACTCCATATATAATGGCACCAATTGAGTTATAGGAATTGAGAAAGAAACTTCAGGAGAATCTTGATAAGGGATTAATTTAGCCATGTGTGCCGCCTTAGGATGCACCTATTATTTTTGTTAAGAATAAATATGGATAAATGAAACTATTTATTGATTATTAGGAACATAATGAGATTAGTATCAAGAACAAGTTTTGTTTATCCCATATTGATGACTTGTTTTATTAACTGTTTAGATTTTAATTATTTACCAATATTGAAATTTATTCTGGGTATTATCAATAGAGTTCCAAGAAGGCGGATATACCCAAAATAGAATTCTGAACAAGGTATGGACACTATAAATATATAGTGACGCCTTTTGGTCTTATTAATTCCCCCACAATGTTCAAGGATTTAATGAGTAGAGTCTTTATAGATTACCTTGATCAATTTGTATTAGTATTTATAGATGATATTATTATATATTCAAAGAGAAAGGAAGATAATGAAGATCAATTTAGGATTATACTGAATACCCTAAGTAAGGATAAGATGTATTAAAAATTTACAAAGTGTGAATTTTGGCTACTGAAAGTTTCATTTTTGGGTTATATAATCTCAAGAGAGGGTATATTTGTTGATCCATAAAAGACATAAGTTATTGAATTTTGGAACAAACCAACCATGGTTACTAAGATCCATAGTTTCCTTGGTTTGGATAGATACTATTAATGGTTTTTGGATATTTTTTCATGTCTATCCAATCCACTTACCAAGTTAACTTAGAAGGGATCCAAGTGTTTTTGGAAATATTAATACAAGGAATTTTTTAATGAATCAAAGAGAAGGATAGTTATCACACCTATTCTTACATTACTATATAGTGGATGAGGGTTTCTAATCTATATTGATTCTTTTAATTAGGTATTGGGATGTTTTCTTATGTGAAATTACATGGTTATAACTTATTCCTCATGAAAATTTATGGTTCATGAACAGAATAACCCAACTCATGATTTATAGTTAGCTATGATTTTTTTATTAAAGATATAGAGGAATTATATTTATGGAGAAAGGTGTGATATATATAACTATCAGTAATGTTTAAAGTATATATTCACTCAAAAAGAGTTGAATATGCACTAGATAAGATGGTTAGAGTTGATTAAATATTATGAATGCTCAATAAATTACCACCCTAGAAAAACAAACAAAGCGGAAGATGCTTTGAGTAAAAAGGATCATGCTAGATTATCTATGATGAGGTTAAAAAAAGATCCAATATTCTTATATTTTCAAAGGATATAGCTATAAATATTAAAGGATGAGGAAAAATATTATCTAGATCAAATGAGTGTTTAACTATCTATCTATGTAAGGATTAAAGAGGCATAAAAGAAAGATGTAGAGTTGCATAAGAAGGTGAGATATGTTCCCGAGTTCAACCTTAATTGTAATAAAGGGATAAGGTTCAAGAACCATGACTGTGTCACCACCATACCAGTTTTGAAGAAAGAGTTTTTTGATGAATCTCATAGTTCTTAATTATCTATTTATCCATTAAGTAAAAATATTTATAGAGATTTGAAAGAGTATTTAGGGTTGGATGTTATAAAGAGAGATATTCTAGAGTTCGTATCTCGATGCTTAGTATGTCAGCACTTTAATGTTGAGAGAAAAAAGACTAAGGGGATGTTTCAACCATTACCCATACCTAAGTGGAAATGGGAAAACATCACCATGGATTTTATCAAAAGACTCTCTAAAATGGATAAAGAGAACAATTCCATATGGATTTTAGTATATCTCCTTTTAAATTCAGCACACTTGATTTCCATTAGAGAATATTTGTCTCTTGATCATCTTTCCAGGATATATGTTAAGGAAGTGGTAATGTCTTATGGAGTACCACATTCAATTGTATCTGATTGGGATCCAAGGTTTATCTCAATGTTCTGGTGATGTCTTCAGTGGTCTCCAGATACTATAACACCTTGAAATTCTATGAAATATATTTTTTACAATAAATTTATTTTCTTCGATAGCTTTGTAGGTTTTGGGCACAATGGAAGCATACGATGGTTTGTGCCTAACTTTTCTTTTTTGTCATGATCGATGATCAATACAAGATTTAAATGGAGAAGAACACTATAATGAACAGAATTGAATCAAAGTAAAAATACATGAGATAAAACCTTATAACCAAGTGCAGGATCATCATATATTATATATAATTAATTTAATAAATTAAAGAAATACCTTTCATGAATTCTTTATTCATCGATGGATCTAACAACAGATCTATGATGTGCCATTGTTGCATTGTAGGAATAAAGTAGAGATTCCCTCTAGAAGTGATCCACACATGTTGTACAATATCTGAATGTCACTGTAGGAATATCCATGTGATAACACGACATATCC
Source organism: Viscum album (assembly GCA_963277665.1). NCBI lineage: Eukaryota > Viridiplantae > Streptophyta > Magnoliopsida > Santalales > Viscaceae > Viscum > Viscum album. Next base: position 371,398,380 of record OY728163.1, on the reverse strand, counting down.
TATTGTTTGCGTCGTTTATCTTTGATCACCACAAGAATCACTTCTAAATAATTCTCTTTAATATCTCTAGACTCAAGAAAAATAGGTGGAGGAAGATTTATCTCCATTATTGGGATCATTATTAGAGAAGAGAGCACTCTAGGGCTTGAGAGGATTCTCCAAATTTCTTGTGCACAACCAAACTAATGAATTGGATCTATAGAAAAAATAATATAATTGGGTTTAGATACCACAAGGGTTTATAAGTAAATATTTTCACAAGTTCCCTTTAATATTTATTTAATACCTTATGTAACCCCTTATCTAAAATAATAATAATAATAATATTTCTTTGACATGCACTTAACTTGAGAATTAAATTAAATATTATTCAATCAAATAATATTCAATATATATATTTTTCTCACTAGAACTAAAAACCTGGTGCTCCATTTCTACACAATATTTATTAGACCTTTAATAATGTATATTTACTTAATAAATTAATATCACTACATTATTATTCAATAAATAAATAAAAATTATATTCACTAAATAAAAAATAAATATTTTTGAAATATTCCACTCAGATTATATTTTCTTGAATAACTTGTGACAGAATATATGTGACCTATAATACATGAATAATTATTAAACTACATATAGGAATAATATTTATTAAAATTGTAAAATAATAAATAATAACATATTATTTAATTAATATTCAGGATACACTTAATGTGTGACCCTCCAGGGCTCTTTCTCAACGGAATTATGAAAAGAAGTCTAAAGTCCATGTTTAGAATTAAAAACACACCAAGGCACCCATAGAGAAAGAAATTAATTTCAAAATGAAATAATACCACATACAAATTCTTACTATGTAATATAATCCCTTTATCCTGATATCTCTAATTAAGAAGGTTGCATGCTGGTGCCATCAACCTATGTGCTCAATGTCTCTTTATTTGAATTTCTGAAAATTAAACCTACCTATAGATTACCATGGCCATGGATTTATTTAGGATATATCATTTCCATCAAAGGTCATGATATATCAAATTTTTTATGTAATAGAAGGGAAAAATACTTTTCTCATTATTCACTAATGCAATATTACCCATGGCGCACCCAACTTATCATACCTCACCGTGAACATATGTCATCATGGTCTTTATTAATACATCAAAGTACATGACTTATAATATTAATTAATAATAATCGTAAACTCTAATGATCAATACACACATTCACAGATAATAACATCCAATGCAACATATAAATATGGACTTCCTAATGGCGGGTCTCGTTCTCATAATATCATACACTAGATATTACCAAGGGCTTAAAACTTGAGAAGGTGCCTCAAAATCCAATGAGTATCCACACCTGATAGCCTATATCATTTGTGTCTATCAAATGATATCATCTGGACATAAAACATATATTTAAGAATAATGTCGTAGCACTTTTGGGTTCTCATCATAGCGGGAAACTAATATGACCTTTTAGTGATACAACTACTCCTAGGACATTATCACATATAGTGTTATACATATGGACAATCATGATGTTATAAAGAGTTTATTAATATTAAAAAATATGAATATATGTTATCATAAAGTATATAGAAGTTGGTTCTAGGGCACCAAATCCAATAGAATTCTACTTTCACTAGAGCTAACTGCTAAAAAACCTCAGTCTGCTAACTCTCACATGATACTCATTCTTCTGATGAGATAAGCCTTTAGTATAGGGGTATTCCATGTTATCTTCTATGGGTACTCTGAATATTGTAACTTCACCCTTTAATAAAAATATCTTAAGAGGTGATACTTCTAGAGTATTTTATTTGTTTGTTGGTGTGACCATGGATCTTTTTTAAAATCCACCACTATAGTATTATCACAGTACAATGTGATAGGCTATTTACTTATAGGTAACACATCAAGATTATAGTAAAATTTTCATATCCAAATAGCTTCATTGGCTACATCAGAAGTTTCTATATACTCAAACTCCACTGTAGAATGAGTGATAACCAGATGCTTTGAAATATTCTAGTTCACAGCTCATCTGTTGAGATAGAAAACATACCTTGATTGTGACTTCATATCATTATGATATGTCTAAAAACTATCATTAGTATAACCCATGATGACCAGCTCCTCATCTCCTCCATACACCAGGAATATATCCTTAGTTCTTCTCAGATAATTAAGGATAGACTTAAAATCAAACCAATTCTATTCTATTGGATCAACTTGATATCTACCTACCATGCTTAATGAATAGGAAACATAAAGTATAGTACATAACATGTAATTCACGATTGATACTATCGCTGAAGCGTATGGGATATTACTCATTATCTCTTTCTCCTGTTGTGTTTTAGGACACATTTTCTTAGAAATATGTAAACCATGTGACACTGAAACCAATCCCCTATTTGACTATTCCATACTAATTCTATTTAGTATTTTTTCAATATATGTACTCTGACTAATTCAAATAATCCTCTTGGATCTATCATGAATGATCTTTATCCCTAGAATATAGGATGCTTCACCTAAGTCCTTTATGGAGAAACACTTGTTTAACTAGTCCTTAACGGACTATAAGACTAGTATGTTGTTTCAAATACGTAATATTTCATCAAAATATACTATTAAGATAATGAATTCATTCCCACTAATCCTCTTGTAAACACATGGCTTACATTTGTTCTTAATGAAACCAAATTATTTTATAACTTCATCGAATTGAATGTTTTATTACCTAGATGCTTTCTTCAATCTATAAATGGATCTCTGCAACTTTAAAATCTTTCTGGAATCACCTGGAGTCAGAAACCCTTTTATTAGTGTCATATAGACATCTTCTTGAAAGTTCCCATTAAGGAAAGTAGTTTTGACATCCATCTTCCAAATCTCATATCAATGGTAAGATGCTATAGAAAGTAGAATTCTGGTGGATTTAAACATGAAAGCTGGTATAAAGGTTTCATCATAGTCAATTACTTGAGGATTTTTAAACCCTTTATCCACTAGCCTTGATTTATAGGTATTTAATTTACCTTCCATGTTTATTTTTCTCTTGAATACCCATTTTCACCCTATGGGCTTTACATCAACCAACACATCGACCAGAAACCAAACTTGGTTTTGATACATAGAACCCATTTCAGAATTCATGGATTCTTTCCATCTTACCACTTCTAAGATCTATACTTCCTCTTTATAGAAGAGAGTTTCATCATTTTCAACCAATAATGATTCGCCATATTTGGTTAATAGAAAACCATTTCTCTCTAGTTCTCTTATCTCTCTTATGCTCCTACGCAATACTTGTGTTTTTGGAACTACTTCTTCCATGGGGACCTATAGAATCAATTTCTATACCAAATATTATATATATTTATATTGAACCTCATTGAATTAAATGTTTCTCCCACCATACTTTTTAAGAATGTTCTCCCTATCAATAAATATAGATTGTTTGGAGATATTCACCTTTTGGTCTGAGTGGTTTTATAGGTTGTATCCCTTTGTTTCCTTGGGATACCCTATAATGAAACACTTTGTGCCTAAGGTTTATAATTTCTTTCATAAAAAGGCATTAAAAAATGTCTCACAACACTGTACATGTGTATTCAACAAAAATATTTTCTTTCCACTCCATAACTTAAAGGTAATTCTATTTGCTGCATTAGTTGGAACTTAGTTTAATGTGTATGCCACAATTTGTAATGCATACCCCCAAAAGGATAATAGAAGATCTGGATGACTCATTATGGAACTTACCATGTATAATAAGGTATGTTTCCTCCTTTCACAACACCATTATACTATGTTGAGTAAGGTGAAGTGATTTGAGATAGAATCCCAAACCCCCGTAGAAAGTTGATAAACTATTGGTTAAGATATTCACCACCTCGATTCAATCGATGATTCTTTATATTCTTTCCAAGTTGATTATTTACTTCATTATTGAATTCCTTGAATTTATCAAAGAAATAAAACTTATACCTCATTAGGTAAACATAACCATATCTACTCAAGTCATGATTACAAGTTATGAAGTAAGAATAACCACCTCTAGCTTCTACCATAAATGGTCCATACACATCAGTGTATACCAATCCTAGAAGCTCTGTATCCCTTTCACCCTATCCAATAAATAGAGGTTTGGTCATTTTTCCTTGTAAAAAAGTATTAAATATTTCAAGTGGTTTTATTTTATAAGAGTATAAATAACCATCTTGAGATTTTTTTTAAACACTTCTCATTTACATGACCAATATGGTGATTCCATAGTTGGGTGTTAAATGAGTCATGTAAACATGATTCGTTATAAATTTACAATACTTGGTTTTTTGTAATTTAATACATAAAGATAGTTATTTAAATGTGACATACCAAAACATATTTTCTCTTTATAAAAGTAATAAATTTTATTTCCAAGCTTGAAAATAAACCCATATTCATCAAGGCATGATATATAAATTATGTTCTTAGTAACCATTGATAAATAATAAAAATATTTTAAAACCAAAATCATTACCATTGGAAATTAAAGGTAGTATTCACCATTAGCATCTCTCAAATCCACTTCTCCTCTAGAAATATTTATGATTTTACTTGGTTCCTACATTTGGATACAAATGTGAGAACCATAAGCTTTATCTAATACCCAATGCGTAGATACTAAAAGATTACATTAAATAAATAACACACATTTAGATTCCCCTTTCTTCTGGATGTAGTTATTCTTCCAGTGGAATTTCTTTCCACTTGAAAAACATACTACCATATTTTCCTTTCCCTACCTCTAGACCCTCTTATTAGAAGGACAATTCTTAGGAGATTTATACTTGTTGTGGGTCTTGGGCCCCCTTTCCTTGTTCTTCTTTTTCTAATTCACCATAAAGATTGAGGGTTTGTCATGCCCCATGTCCTTACCCACTTGGAGAATCAAATTAAGACAATCTAAAAGACTCTTCTCATTGTTAATCATATTTTAATTAACAATAAAACTAGAGAAGGTCTTGTAAAGTGATGAAATTGTGAGATCTTTGTGCAAATAATTCTGGAATTTAATCCCTAATATGTCTAAGCATTAAATTTATCCAATAATCTTAACTACATGAGGCCTAGATGGTGCATACTCTCCAAGATTAGTTGTAAACAAATAATTGTAGATCTCATACCTCTCTTTTATCACATTATCTTGATAGAGATTCCAAAGGTGAGACATCATGATATATGCATCCATGTCCTCATGTTTCTTCAAAAGATCATTGGTCATAGATGATAACATGAAATACCAAACATCTATAGAATCATTTAAATGTTTATCATAGAGAGTTAACTCCGCATCACTAGCCTCATTTCTAGGTTCATTAGAAATAGGTTTTTCCATCATATATCATTTTTTTCATTGAATAGGATAACATGTAAGAACCTTTTACACTCTTGGAAATTTGTGCCAGTAAAAAGGTTATCCTTCTCAAGTATGGATCACAATGATATGTTTGAATTCATTTTATTTCCATTTCTACAAATAAGATGAGATGAATTTTAGTACTTAATCTGATAAAATTTGGACAACTAAATAAATATTATATTTCTTAATCTCTCACTATTTTATTAAAACCCAATAGTCCTCCCCATTGGATTTGAAATATCCTATTTTCTGGACATTATAGTGGAAAGGATCCATATTACCCTTATCATTACCCAAAATTTGGTTGTTCAAGCAATTTGAATGGTTTTAGGTAGGCATTCCAAATTCTAATTGTATTAAATCACAATTCCTCGATATTTTGAGTGTATTCCCCAATCCTAAAATCCTAAAATTGGATTTCCTCAACCCTTTAATATTAGTTACACCAAGTCCTTATTTTTCAGTCAAAATTTGATGTGAAATTAGTTAAGTCAACCAAAAAATTCATGTTAAAATTACCCAATAATTGAAAGCACCCAAACTTTGGCTAGTCAGGAACTTTGAACTATGGTTTTATTTTAACTAATATAGTGGAAGGCTATACCAGATTAAATTATATTATTGAGGTATCATATCATTTTTTGTGTGAATTTCCAATTATTATCTTTCTTACATGCTTGTTAATATTAAGTGGATTTACTTAATTGATTAACCATGTATCAGATAATATTTATGCATTAAAAGATTTATTTTAGTTCTATATTGTATGCTTATTAATTCATTAATTCATGTGATCGTGATAAAACATCTATAGTGAAACAACCATGAAACTTGAAAAAAATAAAATAATAAAGCAGTATGATCATGAGCTCTTACTAATGGTTAGTTTATATAGTGGATGATAAACTAACCATTGACCTAGGAGAAAAACACCTCAAACTAATTAAGTCTTGTGTAACATGTTCCCACATTTCCACCTATGTATCTCTCTTGGATTGGTTTCACCTCGACTCCAAAATTGAACTACCTCCACTAGATTGGGAGCTCCATCCATCACATATGTTTTTAATCACACACTGGTGAGGGGAAAGGGTTTACATAAAAGAAACCATGGGCACGTAGGCCCATACATAATGATATGAGAGATGAATCACATGACACAAATTTAATTTAATAATTAATTAAATAAAACTAATCACATAAAAAGGTCTATTCTATGCTCATGATCATCCACATGCATTCAATGAATTATGAATTTAATAAAACTAGCATTCAATTCTCAATCATTCTTATTTAAGATAAATCAAGATCAAATCAATTAGTTATACTCTTTAATTAATTAACTCTTTTATCTTAATCCTCATCTAAATTTCTTTTATATTCTCATCCATCACAATTTTAAACAAATTAAATAGATTTAATTAAAATTTACCATGTACATAAATGTACCTTAGAGGAAACATAGTGAATATTCATCCAAATCTACCCAACATGTATTATACTCGAATACTGTTTAATCTTTGTGACATATAGAATATATAACTTATAAAATAATTTCATGATGTGTACTATCAACTTAATGATTACACAAATTACATGATTTTTTTTGTAATGTGTTATACTTCAGTGCATGTAGAATAATATATATCGTACAACTCACACATGATATGAATATATGAACATTATACAGAAATTAGTTATATATATATATATTGAAACCTATCACATGGTGTGTCCTATCAACTTAATGACCACATTAAAGAACATATCGAGAAGGTTTACATAGTATAATAAACTAATTTTAATTCTATGTAATTTGGTATAAGTACATGACGTGTACAAGAAAGTTCCATGGAATGTACATCTCTCAAAATCTATCCAAGGAACACACCTAGGGACTTAGTGTGTAAACTGTTCCTTAGAAAAACTAGAGTACATGACATGTACAAGGGCTACATGGCATGTGGTCTTTGAGTTACACGGTTACCAGTTAGGTAGGCCATGTATGAAAATTCAAGGATCATCTGTGACTTAAATAACTAAATACCACGTATGTGGGATACATGAAATTTAAACTGAATGACCATATTCCAAGATGGCACAGTCAATATGCGGTGTAAGAAATTATATTCATCGCGTGTGTTAAATCAATACAAAAAATTCATTATTTAGCAGCAGTTTAACAAACCACCGTAAAAAATAAAATAAAATTATTTAGCGACATTTTTATAAAAACCACTACTAAATATTATCTATTTATTAGAAACACAACATTGCCCCCCACCCCACCCTTTAACCCCCAAGTCCCTCCCCAAAGCCCCCCCGATCCTGAGCCCTCACCCACGGTGGTTCCCCCTCACCGGTGCTCCGGTATCCACCAAGCCCTTCACGCCCAAGCCCCTTGATCCCACACTAGTGCTACTGTCACCACTAAGACCCCCAAGACATCTCCCTTTCCCCCACCCTCTCCCTCACCAGATTCATCTCTATTTACCTACCCTAAGTTATCTCCCTCAGTCATCGGATCTGCGGTCACCCATGAGCCCCCGATCTATCTCCCTAGCATTCTCCCACAAGTCATCCTATCCAACCCCCCTTCTCGCCTAACTCCCCCAGTGGTATGACCTGTGTATTTTTTTTTGGTTTAGGAAAATTGTTTCAATTAACATTAGTTTAGTTCTATTCTACCAAGTTTATTTTTTATATTTTGATCCAGTTTTATTTTTATCAAATCAATTTAGTTTTATTCATGTTGGTTAAATTTTATTTTTTTATTTGGTTCTTATTAGTAGGTTTTGTTGGGTTTCAATTCATTTTCATTTAACCGATTTTGATTTCATTTGGTATAATTTGATTTTACTCAATTTATATAGGTTTTAATTGGATAAATTACATGTATTTTGTTTGGTGTGATTCAAGTGGAGTAGTGGTGGTATGGTTCATATCAAATTTGGGTTAATTTGTTTGATTCAATTAAATTTAGTTAGATTATGATATTTCTAGTACAGGGTAGTGTAGTTTAGTTTTATTGTTTTGTTTTATTATATCTAGTATCTATCTATTTAAGTTATAATTTTACTGATTTTATTCTTCTCTATTTATTATAATTCTATTAGGTTTTCATTGGTTCATCTCACATCATAATACATCTGTGAGTATAATATTTTTTTGATGGGGGTTTAGTGAATTTTATATTTGGATAAATTCATTTAATTCAGTCAAATTATATTAAATTTTTATATATTTTTACATTTAAAAACAACTAATATGTTTTAATCCATATATAGGGTTCTAAAACATTTGAAAACATTGATTTGATATCTTGAAGAAATTAAATGGATACTTGAAAATGAATGTATGTATCTGTGAAGTAAAATTTAAATTTTCAAATTATTTTTAGGGTGCCTCACTTAACTAGGCTTCCAATTAGTCTTTATAATATATTTTTTATCTCAGGTATTTTATAACATAAATAAATAAGGTACACCATTTTAAAACCATACACCCAACCATGAAAAGTTACTACCCCATTCTTCCAAACAAATAGTTAGTGTACTTTATTTTACTACCACATTCTATTTGATTATGTTATTGGAATTTAAAATAAATTTATTATATAAATAAAGGTAATATAATGTATCTAATATTCTTTTATCAATAAAATTCAATATTTTCCATGATTTCACTTTTTTTACTTTAAAGGTGAATTTCATAATTTAATTACATTTGTACTTCAAAAATAAGTTGGTATACACAATATGTTTTATAAAATATATATATGGATTTTCTCTAAAATAAATTAATTTTACATTTTTTTGACTAAACACAATTTATAAAGTTGCGTTTCCTATATTTTATCAATTTTCATTCCTTATATATGGGGTTTCTAGAATTATGTCATCCTAATATATATTCTATTTATTGATTGTGATTATGTTTTTTAGTCATTGATATGTTCATCAAATTTTATATTGTTTTCAAGATTTATTTTTGTTATGTTATAGTTCTATACATATCTAGAAGACAATGATTTATGAATTAAAATTGTTTTATAAATCCAAAATCCCATTTTATAAAAAATAGTGTTTTCATCATGTAAATTAATAACCATGAGTTGGTTTCCCATTTGGTTGTTAATTTTTAATTTTTATGTTATGTTATGCAAATGAGTTATTATTTAATATCATTAATTAAATGGGACATATTGTAATAGGTGAATGGAAGTGAGCTGTGTGATTTACATGATGTGTTTATTAGACACTATATCATGATTTTTTTATTTTTTTTCTAAAACATCTTTAGAAATTCTCATTTTAAATCTTGGGTAACATAGTGGGAAATTGAGAGATAGATGTGATACCAGTTAAAATTATACATTGGCTATTATCCACTGTTTTCCCAAGGATAAATACACTTAATACAAAAAGTGGGGGTGAATTGTTATGAAGTTAATTTTATTTGATTAAATGATAGGAATGCCAATGAGGAAGTGTTTCATTGATCATAGTAGGCTCTCAGTTGTTGTTACCTTAAACAAAAAACTAGATGATGATCCATCAATCTTTTTCCCTAGAACATATGAGACACCCTCTGTCTTCCCCCTTTACCATCTCTCACACCCTCTATCCCATCATCATCTCGAACACCCTCTGTCAATACCCCATCGGAATCTAAGATAGTTTCACCCCATTTAGATACTTTAGTAGCAAGGAAATAGGTTGTCTCATAAGCATATTGGAGGGTCATAATTATAAGTATAAATTTTAATATGAATAAATTTATTACACTTTTTTATACTACTAACTCTTTTTCCATAAAAGATATAAACAATGTTACTACAAAGGGAAATATAAATAGTTAAAATGTTTAGTATTTGTGTAACACCCTAGGTAAATAAAGAATATGACATATTTATATTTATCCATATTTGTGAATAAAATATTAATATTACTTTAAAGGGGATGCTCTGCTCGATGGCGTACCCAATACGCAACAACGAGTTTCTTGGCAATCTTACGTTGCACTCTAATAATAAAATAATATTATTTTAAATGGTAGTTAACGCCTAGCCATTGTAATGGCGGGAATGAACAGAACTAACTAAAAAATGATTATATATGTTTGTGAAATATTTTTACTTTTTACAATAAATGTTAGAGGATTAAAAATGCGAATGAATCCAATTTTAAGCGTAAACATTCTAATATTCTTTAAAAGGTCGATTAACCGCCTTTTGATGGAGAACCTATTTTAAATCCACTTTTTGACAATTTTATGTGTTATATTTGACAAAATAAAATTCTTCTTTAGAATCAGGACATCAAAATTTACTTTGTGTAAATTTTTGTTATTTTTCCGAAAAAGTTCAATTTTTAATGAATAGTGAAAAATGTTGTATTTTAATTCAAAACCTCTTTTTAATATAATTTGTTTATATGATTAGATTATCTTTTGAATTGGTTTTAAAGTGAAATTAGAATATATTTTTACCATTTAATCCAATAGTGGTCATTGGAATTAATTTCACTTTGAAATCGGACTTAAACTAGTGTCAATCTTTTGATACTTTTTGTTTCATAAAAACACGCTATTTGTTTTGACAATGGGAATTAATTATTAAATTAATTAATGCAACTTATATGTTTTGAATTTTTTAAAATAGACATCATTTTTGAATTCGGAATATCAAATATAGCTTAGGGTGAATTTTTGGTAATTTTATGAGAAACTTCAATTTTTGGTGAATAGTGAAACCACTAAGTGGTACTTATAAAAAATGATTTTCCGTTTAAATGAAAATTTGCCACCTTTGTGTTTTGAATTTAAAAAAAATCCTACATACATGGTTGTCATTAAGAAGTAAAATTTGGTTCAATGGGATTAAAATAATTTTTTGGTGAATAGTAACTTATTAAGTTTTTAATCGCGATTAGAGGTAATTAGTGTAGTTTAAGGTAAGAATAATGTTTTAATAAACTTAAATGACCTAGAAACATGTCCTACCCTCATTGGATGTGTCATGGCCAACCAAGAAAATCCATGGGTCAACTTGGGGATCCCATGGAGCCACATTGGTTGGAAAATGACATAAATACCTTTTTATTTAATGTTAAAGTAAAAATGACACAAACATGAGATGTTTTACTAAATTTTTTTTACATGTGGTTATAAAAGTCAAAGTTTTGACTATAAATAGTCATTGGAAAGATAAAAATATTTAATACATCATAGTATTTTTTTTATAATTTTAGACATTAAATAAATTAAATTATTTATGACATCATGATGATGCAGCGATGACCTCATTATTTAACGATTTAAATAAAATGGAAAGATAATGTAATATCTAAGACCTACACATGTCCAAAACCTATTGTATGAGTGGATTTAGAACCCTTATAACCTTATCCTCGAAAAAAATCAACGTGGGACCATTAAAATCCTAAACTCATTCTAAACTAAAGTAACATTTCCTTACTTTCCAAGAGTGCCCCTCCTCTCCTCTTATAAAATACCCCCACCTATAACTCCTTACCCACACTTCCAAAGCCTTTGTCTCGGCAAAAACCTGCCCATTTTGTCTCTCCACATCCCTCTATAACTCTTTGAAGCCTCAATTTGGGCAGAAGTCTTCCCAAGGAAGCCTTTGAGCTCAAACCAAAGGGAGTTACTTGATTTTAAGGTAATGTCTTCGCTTGAGTCCTTTTATTTTATTTTGTTTCTCCAACCCCATAAACTCTTTTTATTATTTTATTTTGTAACAAATAAAATATATTCAATGTACTAGTATGTTGTTATAAAAAGGATTCGAGCTACACTTACACACACCTACATCTAATGGTTAAAGAACATACTGTTTCCGTGGATGGCGAATTTCTGCCTCCCGAAATGATGATTGTTCAACATTCTTATAACACCTTCCAAGGTGGCCATTAAGATGACACTATATTTATATATGATATCTAATATGTTTATTTTTTACTTAAGCTTCTGTATTTTTCATTTATGGCATACCTTTATGGTTTCCATTATGGGTAAACGCGATATCTTCATTTAAGGAAGTGCGGACTACCACCCCCTCAAAGTGATTTGATTCGTTAATACCATATGTGGTACGTATAAAGGATATATTTAATGATATTATATATGATACCATACTGGAATTAAAATACTATTATTTATCATTTTGTTTTAATTCCATTAAATATGAAATAGAAATGGAAGTAGCGTTCATGCGTACGTACGGCTTACCGTCTCCATGAACGATGCATTTCATTTCTTAACTCTAAATGTTATGTAATATTATAAATGCATTAATATACTGGATATATATGATATATATGATATCTACATCATGAATACAATTCTGGATATAATGAACCTTTGACCACATGAACAACATGTAATTGTAAGAAGTCCACTTTCGACTTAAGAACCAAATATCGACAAAACAAACACTATTAACTTAAATGATTACATAATGTTTATGACATGGTAATAAGTGATATAAAAGGAATAATTAACTTGAAAAAGGTTCTTAATGAAGTATAAATTAACTCAAGTTTGTTATTCAGGAGATTAAAGAACGATCGAGTCAAGTCCGACCCAAGGTAAGGGATCCTACTCCTCTCTTTCTTTTTAAGTACGCTCTTTATGTCATTCCTTTTAAATCTCATCTTTCTTGTTATTGGGATGTTATTTTATATTAATCTTACTGTAATTTTTATTGTTCATATGATGAGAGACCCTATTCTCTCTCATCAATCCATTTTGGAAGTTTTGGGTGGCGCCGTTAGGCTACCGAATTTTCGTAAGAGATCTAACCTCTCTTTTTTTTAAGTACTCTCATTTATGTCACTTCTTTTAAGCTCCTATTTGTTATGATGGAGGATGTTATTTTATATTACTATTGCTTTAAATTTTATTTTAATATTATGATATACTCTATTTGATCTCATCAATCCATTTTTGGAAGTTTTAAGTGGCGCCGTTAGGCTGCCGAGTTTTCGTAAGTGATTTTTCATCTCACTTTTATTACCGTGAGATTTATGCTACATTTGCCACCATTTCCTTTGAGTGGTGTATGTAATTACCATTATGATACTCTTTGTGTAATATAATTTCATTTATGGGTACTTACATATTCATTGTATGACCCTTCTTCAATGGGGTGTACGTTTCGAAAGATACCCAAGTCGGTAAGGGAACCTTTCACCCTCCTCTTTTTAAAAGACTTCTTTTGTTGGGTCTTTTAATTCACATATTGTTATGTTGGGATATGTTCTAATATATCCTTATTGATGTAAATTTTATGTCCAAGTGATGAGATACCCTTTTTTATCTCTCATCAACTCTTTTTCTGAATTTTTAAGTGACGCCGTTAGGCTATCAAATTTTTGCAAGGGAACTTCTTAACCCAAATTTGATTCTTTGGGATTAACTTGTACTCCTTGAATATGTCGTTCTATGAATATGTGTGAATAACCTATGATTGTTTTACACTTAATATCCTCTTATATTTTGTGTATTCGTTTGTCACACATAATTATGCAATTGATTTATCCTTAAACCAAGGATACCGTCTTTGTAAGGGTCTTCGTCTCAATCTCTATTCATTGAGGCATATTTTGTTTTATACACAACCTTATTTTATATGGTGTATAAACCCATTTGACTTTTACGTTTATTCAAAAGGAATATTTTTTCTACGAAGTGTTTTACTAAACGACAAAAAGAAATGTTTCTTTTTTACATACGCGGTGACAACGACCTTTTCCGCCCCCGCGAGTATTATTTGATCTTTGGATTCCTCAACAAGCTGTAATGTTTTTAAAATAAAATAAATACCATATACTTTTTTTTGTATTTTGGTATTGAAAATGGTTTTGATAAAGGATTCTATTATGTCAATATATTTAAATGATATATTGTGATTGAAATGTGGAAATGTTATCATTCCTTTATGTTGGTTTTATGTGTTATAATTTTATAATGGTACTTGGACATTTTACGGGTGGTTACGTGATAAACCATATGATGGGTGGTGCTGTGAATACCAGGATGGGTGGTTACGTTATAATCTCCAATGCATTGGGTATGGAAGTCGGCCGTATGGATATTCCATTAAGTATGTTTGGAAGTTGGCCGAATGGCTATTCCATTAAGTGATATGTGTGGAAGTCGACCTTATGGTTATTCCACTTAAGTATGTTTATGTCCCAATTTACCTTTATATTATGTGATCTTTATATGGGTTTTATGGTAATCTTTTGGTTACAGAAGGGTAAGTAATGAACTTTTATTCAGTGAAGAGTTTTTACTACTTCGAAAAGGTTAAAAGTATTACTTTTATAAAGTATACATGGTTTACTCGTTGTTTTGAAAAACTAACAGTTTTCATTCTTTGTGTATCCCTTACTGAGCTTTTTTATGCTCATCCCAAGTTTTTGAAATGTTTTTCACAGGACTTAACGTGGAATAGGGTCAAGGATGGGATCAAGGGAAAGTCATGCTACCTAAAACATGGAACTAGACATGTTTCTTTTTAAGAGTTTTTATTTTATGGAAACTTAGTAGAAGTTTCTACTTTGTAATGTTTTGAGATGTAATAGTTATGTCCTAATTCTCTAAAACTCTAAACCTAAAAATATCCTCAATGTGAATTATTCATTTAATTAAATATTAAGTAAGGTTTAAGGCCGGGGCCTTATAGTTGGTATCAAAGGTCGGTTTAGATAACTTTAGAGGTTAGGGTATTCTTTAAGCATAAGTGACATTACCATAATGGTTAGGATTTCAGAAAGAGTCCTAGTTTTAGATAAAGTTAATGAGTAAGTATATATTAGTGTTTATCTTCCTCATTAGTACATGATGGTTTTGTTGATATACTCACACTGACATTTTAGTTTTTAGTGAATGGATGGATCTAGCAGGCACCAAAGAGACAATAGGTTTGAAGGAAACTGTGGTGGTTCTCTGATTAGGATACTAGATAAAATGAGGCATTCAATGAGGAAACTCATGGTTGTTCGGAACCAACTATCAAGGAGTCATGATCAACCACTTGAACCTTGGTATGATCTGTAATGCATCATGTATGAGATGACCAATCGATGTGGAAGTTCAGGTAATAATTATAAAGGTAACCATTAGAGTTTATATGATCCTTACTTTTGAGGTAATTATGGGTTATTATATGTTATGCTAGAAAATGAAAGGCATGAGATAAACATGAGGTTAAAATATGTTATGATCATTTTTGAAGATTTTACCTCATTTTGGGGAATGTTTTAAAACTATATAGTTTTGGAAAAAGGACAACACGCAGACCGTGTGACAACCCGTCGCGTCGTACAAAGCTGCCGGAATCGAACCCACAACCAAAGTGCGACTGGTATTTATCACCTACCACTGGACTACGTGAAGTTCCTGGTTAGTTTGACTGATTCTTTTTAGTTAGATGATTTTATGAATTAATAGTAAGTTGATTTTGGGTTATCTATGGAAATTTATTATCCTATCATGGAGGATATGTGATTAGGTTAATTACTCTTCAATACGAGACTTTTAGAGCAACTGATGTTGTTTTGAGATAAATGTTACGATTTAACTTGGAAGACTATGTGACTAAATCCTTAAAATATTTGGGTTTCAATCTTAGTTTGGTTTACATTGAAGAATTTTATGGACAAATTGTTTATCGAATGGTCCTCGTTGAACTTTGGGTTTTGTTGGACAAATTTTGGAGATTAAGAATAGATTTTCTTTTTATAAAGGGTTATCCTTTTCTGGATTATCTGATCTTGTACTAACCTTTTTGGTTTCGGTTTTGGTTAAAGTCTAAAGACATGAGAAGTATATAGTTATCTTTTGTGGATTAGGTGATTCTCTAGAAGTTTATTATAGTACTCTTAATGTGAACAAGTCTTCCTAAATACTCGTCTTTTGGAGAAAATATGAGTTTTTGTAAGGAATCTAATAAAAGTTGAAAGTCAACATGATAAGTGATTATGTTTCCTTATGAATAAATTCCTCAATAAAAAGTAACTTAAAACAAAAATGTGGTCTATTAAATTTTTCTACTGGGGAATCGAATACCGTTTAACCCATCACAAGTTTGTGATTTTCTTATAGTTAACTTTCTCCTAAACATGTTTTCTATCACTCTCCCTCAAGAACATGGCCCTTTGCTTTTTCTTCCATGTCCATGTTTTCCTACATGGAATCCTATTATGGGTTAACTTGGGTGACCTCTGTACTTATCTTTCTTTATTTTAAAGTGATTGTTTTACCGACTCTTGTTCTGATGTGGGACTTTCAAGGATGTTTCCAAGCTCAATTTTAAAATTGCGAGGATGCAATTCCCAAAAGGGGGGAAGGATGTAACACCCCAGGTAAATAAAGAATATGACATCTTTATATTTATCCATATTTGTGAATAAAATATTAATATTACTTTAAAGGGGATGCTATGCTCGATGGCGTACCCAATACGCAACAACGAGTTTCTTGGGAATCTTACGTTGCACTCTAATAATAAAATAATATTATTTTAAATGGTAGTTAATGCCTAGCCGTTGTAATGGAGGGAATGAACATAACTAACTACAAAATGATTATATATGTTTTTCAAATATTTTTACTTTTTACAATAAATGTTAGAGGATTAAAAATGCGAATGAATCCAATTTTAAGCGTAAACATTCTAATATTCTTTAAAAGGTCGATTAACCGCCTTTTGATGGAGAACCTCTTTTAAATCCACTTTTGACAATTATATGTGTTATATTTGACAAAATAAAATTATTCTTTAGAATCAGGACATCAAAATTTACTTTGTGTAAATTTTTGGTATTTTTCCGAAAAAGTTCAATTTTTAATGAATAGTGAAAATGTTGTATTTTAATTCAAAACCTCTTTTTAATCTGATTTATTTATATGATTAAATTATCTTTTGAATTGGTTTTAAAGTGAAATTAGAATATATTTTTACCATTTAATCCAATAGTGGTCGTTGGAATTAATTTCACTTTGAAATCGGACTTAAACTAGTGTCAATCTTTTAATACTTTTTGTTTCATAAAAACACGCTATTTGTTTTGACAGCGGGAATTAATTATTAAATTAATTAATGCAACTTATATGTTTTTAATTTCGTAAAATACACATCATTTTTGAATTTGGAATATTAAATATAGCTTAGGGTGAATTTTTGGTAATTTTCTGAGAAACTTCAATTTTTGGTGAATAGTGAAACCACTAAGTGGTACTTATAAAAACTGATTTTCCATTTAAATGAAATTTTGACACCTTTGTGTTTTGAATTTAAAAAAAATCCGACATACATGGTTGTCATTAAGAAGTAAAATTTGGTTCAATGGGATTAAAATAATTTTTTGGTGAATAGTAACTTATTAAGTTTTTAATCGCGATTAGAGGTAATTAGTGTAGTTTAAGGTAAGAATAATGTTTTAATAAACTTAAATGACCTATACTCATGTCCTACCCTCATTGGATGTGTCATGTCCGACCAAGACAATCCATGGGTCAACTTGGGGACCCCATGGAGCCACTTTGGTTCGAAAATGACATAAATACCTTTTTATTTAATGTTAAAGTAAAAATGACACAAACATGAGATGTTTTACTAAAACAATTTTTACACGGGGTTATACAAGTCATATTTTTTACTATAAATAGTAATTGGAAAGCTAAAAATATTTACTACATCATAGTATTTTTTTTATAATTTTTAGACATTAAATAAATTAAATTATTTATGACATCATGATGATGCAGCGATGACCTCATTATTTAACGATTTAAATAAAATGGAAAGATAATGTAATATCTAAGACCTGCACATGTCCAAAACCTATTGGATGAGTGGATTTAGAACACTTATCACATTATCCTCAAAACAAATCAATGTGGGACCATTAAAATCCGAAACTCATTCTAAAATAAAGTAACATTTCCTTACTTTCCAAGAGTGCCCCTCCTCTCCTCTTACAAAAGGCCCCCAACTCTACCTCCTTACCCACACTTCCAAAGCCTTTGTCTCGGCCAAAACCAGCCCATTTTGTCTCTACACATCCCTCTATAACTCCTTGAAGCCTCAAATTGGGAAGAAGTCTTCCCAAGGAAGCCTTTGAGCTCAAACAAAAGGGAGTTACCCGATTTTAAGGTAATGTCTTCGCTTGAGTCCTTTTATTTTATTTTGCTTCTCCATACCCCTAAACTCTTTTTATTATTTTATTTTGTAACAAATACAGTATCTTAAATATAATATGATGTTTTTATAAGAAGTATTCAAGCTACACTTACACACACCTACATCTAATGGTTAAAGAACATACTGTTTCCATTGATGACAAATTTCTGCCTCCCGAAACGATGATTGTTCAAAATTATTCTAACACCTTCAAAGGTGGCCATTAAGATGACACTATATTTATATATGATATCTAATATGTTTATATTTTACTTAAGCTTCTGTATTTTTTATTTATGGCATACCTTTATGGTTTCCATTATGGGTAAACACGATATCTTTATTTAAGGAAGTGCGGACTACCGCCCCCTCAAAGTGATTTGATTTGTTAATACCATATGTGGTACGTATAAAGGATATATTTAATGATATTATATATGATACCATAATGGAATTAAAATACTATTATTTATCATTTTGTTTTAATTCCATTAAATATGAAATAGAAATGGAAGTAGCGTTCATGCGTACGTACGGCTTACCGTCTCCATGAACGGTGCATTTCATTTCTTAACTCTAAATGTTATGTAATATTATAAATGCATTAATATACTGGATATATATGATATATATGATATCTACATCATGAATACAATTCTGGATATAATGAACCTTTTACCACACGAACAACATGTAATTGTAAGAAGTCCACTTTCGACTTAAGAACCAAATATCGACAAAACAAAAATTATTAACTTAAATGATTACATAATGTTTATGACATGGTAATAAGTGATATAAAAGGAATAATGAACTTTAAAAAGGTTCTTAAGGAAGTATAAATTAACTCAAGTTTGTTATTCAGGAGATTAAAGAACAATCGAGTCAAGTCAGACCCGAGGTAAGGGCTCCTACTCCTCTCTTTCTTTTTAAGTACGCTCTTTTATGTAATTCCTTTTAAAGATCATCTTTCTTGTTATTGGGATGTTATTTTATATTAGTATTACTGTAATTTTTATTGTTCATATTATGAGAGACCATATTATCTCTCATCAATCCATTTTGGAAGTTTTGGGTGGCGCCGTTAGGCTACCGAATTTTCGTAAGAGATCTAACCACTCTCTTTTTTTTAAGTACTCTCATTTATGTCACTTCTTTTAAGCTCCTCTTTATTATGATGGGGGATGTTATTTTATATTACTCTTGCTTTACATTTTATTGTAATATGATGAGATACTCTATTTGATCTCATCAATCCATTTTTGGAAGTTTTAAGTGGCGCCGTTAGGCTGCCGAGTTTTCGTAAGTGATTTTTCATCTCACTTTTATTCCCGTGAGATTTATGCTACATTTGCCACCATTTCCTTTGAGTGGTGTATGTAATTCCCATTATTATACTCTTTGTATAATATAATTTCATTTATGGGTACTTACATATTCATTGTATGACCCTTCTTCAATGGGGTGTACGTTTCGAAAGATACCCAAGTCGGTAAGGGAACCTTTCACCCTCCTCTTTTTAAAAGACTTCTTTTGTTGGGTCTTTTAATTCACATATTGTTATGTTTGGATATATTCTCATATATACTTATTGATGTAAATTTTATGTCCAAGTGATGAGATACCCTTTTTTATCTCTCATCAACTCTTTTTCTGAATTTTGAAGTGACGCCGTTAGGCTGTCAAATATTTGCAAAGGAACTTCTTAACCCAAATTTGATTCTTTGGGATAAACTCGTACTCCTTGAATATGTCATTCTATGAATATGCGTGAATAACCTCTGATTGTTTTACACTTAATATCCTCTTATATTTGGTGTATTCGTTTTTCACACATAATTATGAAATTGATTTATCCTTAAACCAAGGATACCGTCTTTGTTAGGGTCTTCGTCTCAATATCCATTCATTGAGGCATATTTTTTTTATACATAACCTTTTTTTATAAGGTGTATAAACCCCTTTGAATTTTATGTTTATTCAAAAGGAATCTTTTTTCTACAAAGCATTTTACTAAATGACAAAAAGGAATGTTTCTTTTTACGTACACGGTGACAACGACCTTTTCCGCCGCCGTGAGTATTATTTGATCTTTTGCTTCCTCAACAAGCCGTAATGTTTTTAAAATAAAATAAATACCATATAATTTTTTTGTATTTTGGTATTGAAAATGGTTTTGATAAAGGATTCTATTATGTCAATATATTTAAATGATATATTGTGATTGAAATGTGGAAATGTTATCATTCCTTTATGTTGGTTTTATGTGTTATAATTTTATAATGGTACTTGGACATTTTACGGGTGGTTACGTGATAAACCATATGACGAGTGGTGCCGTGAATACCAGGACGGGTGGTTACATTATAATCTCCAATGCATTGGGTATGGAATTCGGCCATATGGCTATTCCATTAAGTATGTATGGAAGTTGGCCGAATGGCTATTCCATTAAGTGATATGTGTGGAAGTCTCCCTTATGGTTATTCCACTTAAGTATGTTTATGTCCCAAGTTACCTTTATATGTTATGTGATCTTTATATGTGTTTTATGGTAATCTTTTGGTTACAGAAGGGTAAGTAATGAACTTTTATTCAGTGAAGAGTTTTTACTACTTCCAAAAGGTGAAAAGTATTACTTTGATAAAGTATACATGGTTTACTCATTGTTTTTAAAAACTAATAGTTTTCATTCTTTGTGTATCCCTTACTGAGATTTTTATACTCATCCCAAGTTTTTGAAATGTTTTTCACAGGACTTAACATGGAATAGGGTCAAGGATGGGATCAAGGGAAAGTCATGCTACCTAAAACATGGAACTAGACATGTTTCTTTTTAAGAGTTTTTATTTTATGGAAACTTAGTAGAAGTTTCTACTTTTTAATCTTTTGAGATGTAATAGTTATGTCCTAATTCTCTAAAACTATAAACCTGAACAGATCCTCAATGTGAATAATTCATTTAATTCAATATTAAGTAAGGTTTAAGTCCGGGGCCTTATAAATTGAATGGAATAAAGATAGTTATCCCATTTTACTACTATGGGGTTCCCACTAATGATGCTATAGGATTATTTGGCCTAATTTTAGGCTAGCTGGCGGCAGAGCTAATTACCCTTCGGATTACCTATGAAGATTGAAGGCATGTTCCTCAAACATAGAAAAATGAAAATTTCGATTAATAGATAAAGGTAATATTAATATATTATGGTATAATTTAATTTCATTATATTATTAAATTATAATATTTTAAAAATGATTCTTTTTTATAGATATTTCTCAACTTTACTATTGCTGATCTGATCACACGAAAGTGGACATTGAAAAATTTTGGTAAGAAATGGGAGGAATTTAAATAGATATTACTGAATGAATTCAATGATACTTCATTGAGCGGTCAATAGCTTTATGATAAGTTACCCAAAGGGGTACCTAGCGAGAAATTGAAGGTTTTTGTTGATATCCATCATCATGAGAAGCATGTGGTATTGAAATATATACTATTATATCAATATTTTTTTACATATATAAATGCATATGAAAAGGATATGACCTTTTATAAATTAATATTAAATTACATGTTATTTATTTTAGTCAGTTTCAAGGAAAAATGCATCAAGTCGAGCTAAAAAAATCATCCCTCATACTACCGGGTCAAAGAGTTTATCTAGAAACAAATCTACTCTGGTAATATTTTTATTAGTTTAAATATTTATTAGAAACATTTAGCTATTTAATATATTAAATTATTTATTTATCTTTGTTTAATATAGTCAAATAATTTAGGTCACTAAGTCTCTCGAACAGAACCGTGGTTGGATATTCATACAAAATCTGATGGGAGTTATGTTAATGAGCCTGCCAAGAAGTTGGGGTATGAATGAATTTTTTATTAAACATAACTTATTATCAGTTGTCCCTATGTTAATATGTATTAATTATAATATGACTAATATTTTATTTATAGGTAAAAATAAAAAACTATAAGATTGCAACCCTGTGCGATCTTTCTTGGTGTCCCAGGCTGACTCTGTTGGTTAATTTCTTAGAAAGGAGCATCCTGGTTGAGTGCGTGGGATAGGTTTGGGACCATTACAATATGAGGTCTTTAGTAGGCCATCGAGGATTGTATCAGTATCTACTCTTGGTTTTAGTTAATCCCTACCTCGATATGGACACAGGGAGTTTATTACAATGAAAAACACAATTTAGGAATAAGAGGATCATATAAAGATGCAAGATACAAAGGTCAATTCTCTACAGAAAGCATTGATTTAATTATATCAAAAGATGACCAGATATATCCCCACTGATATTTCATAGATGACTGGTAGTGAGGAGGTAAATCAAAAAACTTCAAAATCATTTAGTACACAAACATTTATTGGTTTCAAGATTAAATTTAAATATACAACATTGTTTAATTTTTAACATTATTGTTATGTAGGTACCGGTAGCAGGAAGTGGAGATGGAGATAGAGAGGATGTCAATGAAAGTTCATTTGGTAGTGATTAGGGTTCACTATGGATTTGGAGATGATGTTTAACTAAACATATTATGGTTTCTTGACACATTTCCCTGACAAGACTATTTTTTTAGCTTAAACACTCAATGGTCAAAAAATCAGTCTTATCAATAGCCTTTTAGTAACCTGAAAATTATATTTAGATGTTACTGAATTTAAATTTCATAATAATGTAAAAAAATTCATTCATGAATGAATTAGTTTCTTCAAAAATCTATCTATTTATTTTTTCAAGGATTTACACCACTTGAAAAATCAATAAACTCTTCAAAAAAGGCTAGATACTATTGGAAAATATCATATTTTTCTTTGGAACATATTACACTCCAAGGTAAGCTTCATAAAACCTGGGAATTTGATCTTAGAATTTCCATCACTTTTGTTTCTATAATAATTTTATCACAAAAATAGCATATTACAATAATATCATACCATGATAATGTTGTATCAGCTGAGATATGGTTACATCAGGTCATTCTTATTTTGTTGAACATTTTATATTCCATAAACACACTCATAGTGTGTCCAAATCTACCAAAAAATTATCAATATAAAACTATCTTTGATAACCGTTTACATCTTTGTAAGAATGTTTGTACAAACATTTAATTAACTAAAAATAAATTTATTTCTTACTACCACCCAAAGTCCCCCCATGATAATCATTGGTATTTTAAATCTTTCATATATCCCAATGCTCTCCCTCAATATTCTTAATCCATGATTTATTCTCCTTAATTTGGGCTTCTAAATTCTAAAATTTAGAATTATTTTCACTATATAAATTCTTCACCCATTCTTTACACCATTCTCTAAGGGTAATATGGAATGCTTCATGGATTTTATTCTTTTCTATTATTAAATTCATTTCCTGAATAATTTTATTAGTTATATAACTTTATTCATTCATTTTATTATTCATTTTATGATGGTTTCCACTAAATATATAATGATATCACAACATCTTCCACCTTTGACCTTTAATAATTGCACTTAAATTTTCACCATTTGAATATATTATTATTAATATCACTAATGATGTAAATATTTACAACATGAAATGGAACCTATTGGCTCTAATACCACTTTTTTGAACCAAATACCACTTGGGTTCTAATTTTTTTTTTAGTGATTTTGAATGATTTTATATAGTTATTGATAAAAGGTATGATTTTATAAATTAGTTTCCAAGGATATAGGCTTATTCCATATGTTTGATAAAATAAAAAAGGGGTTTTATGTGGATTATGATTGTTTAATTGGTGTTTAGGATTTAAAATGCTCTTATATGACAGTTTTAAGGTCTTGAGTTTTTGTTTGATTTGGTTTCCTATTTCTTATGAAGTTTTGGTGATTTATTTTACTGAATCTCTTGGTTTTAAGGAGGGGATTAATATGTATTCTATATTTTTATATTTGAAAATTCCAATGAATATTGATATATATATATATATGCATGTAAATTTTACCAAATCTGGTTTGGTTTAGAGATTTACATCACCTTTGTTTTTTGTTTGGCTATTTTGGGGAAGTAGATTTTGAAGTTGGATTTTTTTTTGAAAAGTGATATATAGAGGTGGTTTAAACAGCCACTATATATGTCAAATTAATGTTTAGTGGTAGTCTAAACCACCACTATATTAGGTCTAAATGTGTTTAGCAGGTGTTTTTAGAGTTTTAGCAGCGGTTTATGCTAAAAAAATGACTATAAGATAGAGTTAGTTTAAACTGATGATATACTCTCGACATTTTTTGGGAGAAAAAACTGTAGCTAAAACTCTAAAAACTGATGCTAAAAAAAGTTTCTCTGATAGTTTCTAGAGACCTCCACTGAATGGTTGGAAGAGACATGAGTTAGTTGTCAATTCCAATTTTAGTGGTGGTTTTTGGAAACTGTCACGAAAATATATGGCATAATGAAAGAGGAAGAAGAAGATCTCATAATTTGGTTTAAAGAATGATTCAACTTGAATTTAAAACAAAATTATAAATGCATAAATCAATAAATGATCTTTAAATAATTACAAATAATTCTGTGATCCATTTGATACCACTTTTAGGTTCTGGGCATAGTGGATGTGTGGGATGGGTCATGCCGAACTTTGGTTTTTCTCATGATCGACGATCAATTTGAGATTTTTAGGAACGATTAACACCATAATCAATAGAATTGAATAAAAGAAAACAAAAAAGGGATAGAACATCAAAACCAAGCTTAGGATCATCACATATTATTTATAATTAATTTATTCAAATAAATAATTACCTCATAGGAATTCTTTCTTTATTCATGGATCTGATAACAGATTTGCATTGTACTGTCATTGCATTGTAGGAATCAAGAGTAGATTCCCACTAGATGTGACCACATGTGTTCCATAGTATTCATACTTTTCAGTAGGAAGATCTGGTTTCTAGTACAAAATATCCTACTGCTTGTGTTGTTTTACTTTGATCTCCACATGAATCTCTTCCAAAGTGTTATCCTTAATCTCTCTATACTCAATATTAGGAGGTGGAGGAAGATCACACTCCATTCATGGGAGTGTTCTTGGAGAAGGCATCTCTCTAGGGATTGATAGTATTATCTATTTTTTTTGTGCACAAATATAGAAATTAATTGTATCGATAGAAAAATAATATAATTGGATTTAAATATGTAACTCCCCGAACCGATTATCCACCCAAACAATGCTTTCAGGTTGGGTACCACTGAACTTAGGCATGCCTCCCCGTACGCCAAAGGCTGCTGACTTGAAGTGAGGGTGTAAAGGGTAATAGTGGGGAGACTATACCCTCTAGAGATGATATAATAATGCTCTATAAAAATAATAAGCACCATAAAATAAATACAAACTCAATACCATAAATATTATACAATAGAGAAAGCATAACTAAGCAACAGTAGTGAAACAAAATAAAATAGATAAAAATTTCATATTTAGATACTAATAAGATCATGCATCCAATACATGTCATATATAATAGCTAGAAGAAAAGGTTCTCCCATGGGTGACCTTAATATATACATATACATGTATCATTCTAATACGGAAAAAAACAAACAAAATAGAACTCTAGCTGATGCAGGAACCTCATGTCCCCTTAACATACATCCCATTATAACTGCCCAAAACTATGGTCTAGCTCCTAAGACCGAACATTTAATTGAATGAAAAAGCATGAAATCTACATGTGTCTCGAAGGGCCCATGTAGGGTGTGAGAATGAGTCTTAGTAGGCCACTACCAACATGTTCCCACCTTAAGGTGTAATAAATATAAATAAAATAGGAGAACATGCATATGATAAAGACAAGACTCCCTGGTTCTTAATAGCCACCGGGAAGCTGTTACCTACCTCAAACAACACAGAAATAACTTTAAAGGATATGATCCTTAGCCCATGTCCCAAGGCATCCCCTGATATCATATAGGCCTAGGTGAACCCTCAGGTTCCACCTCTAAATGTCACCCGATACCTCATGCCATCATCCATATAACTGACATCCTAAAGGCATGCCCAATCAAATAATCTAGTCCCTCAGCCCCTTGTTCATAAGCACCCATTGGATCGAAGCTCGATGCCCAAAGGAATAGTGATATCTATCCTCAAATAATAACTACCTTCGGCTCAACAACCGATATCTCTAGGAATAGTAATACCCATCCTCCAAAATGATCCTAGGACAATGGCCTCAAGCATGATGAGCCTTATCCCCTAATCAACAGCCTCAATGTTGTCATATGATGGCTCCTCACCATCCCCATGGATTTCTATGAAAATCACATATGACCCTAATTCCTAAACGACAACTACCAGAGGCCTATACCCACATGAGTGGTCAATAACACCTCATAAAATGAGTCATCCTATGTGAACATGACTCCAAATAGTGTATTATCCAATACAAGTGAGAGAAAATCACTAAATAGTACCTAAGACACAACAACCAGAACCCCATTCCCCTGTGACCATGTCACTCAAATATGATTACCATGCTATCCCACATATCTCGGGCCATGCCTACAACTTGACAACCTCACCACCTTAACCAACGACCAAGTTTCTCAACCTGTGATTGACATCACCCAAATTATCCATGCCTCACCCTACCTGACAATTACATCACCCATACCAGATGGCCAACACCATCTCAATCCTTGAGCTGAGACCATCATGATCCCATGGATCTCATATCACACAATTCATATATATATATATATATGTATTAATTCATTTTAATAAAAAAAATTCAAATAATTTAAACAACTTAATCTACTTAAATAAACACCCTCAACATAGATTCCCATGGTTTTAAGCCCCTCACATGGCTTAAAACATTTATTGAATTGGGTGAGCATGCCCATAATCATATCATAAGGGCTAAACTAATTAATTAAAGAAAACTATAAATTTAAAATAGCCTCTCTCGATCAACACAACATCGCACTAAAATCCACCCCCCCAAAAACTTGTGAAATCACAAAGAAAGGTATTCACTACCTTCACCATAGACATAGACATAAGAACATATGATATTATCCTCTAACTCAGACTGATTTGGAAGAAATCTAAGTTTTATACGAACACCCTAAAAATATGGGGAAATTACTCACACAGATTTATAAGTCTGTGAGGTGAAGGAAAAGAGAAATAAAAGATAAAGGATGGAGAGCCTTACTGATACATATCCAATGCAACAAATAGATTGAATAACATAGCTCAAACGAAGAAGAGAAATCACACCTAGGAGGAGGAAAATGGAGATCCCCCTCCACTAATATATGTGACCCATAGAGGAAGGAGGGAAAATATCATAAATAGAAAGGAGGTAAAAATGTAAATTCCCCCCCTTTAATGAGCTGCATGGTTAGATCGCACGGTTTTCCAAACCATTTGGAAATCGTGCAGCTCCTTCATCTTATGATACAAGCCCCACACGGTTATCATGCACTGTTATGCATAACTGTGTGCAAATTGTGCATATTACAATGCGAGGGTACTGCCCATTTGGCACTAAGCATGCAGCTTTCTCACAACTTTGCTAAACTATGAAAAAACCATGAAGATTACATCTTCTAAATACTGTAGAGGTCCCTCATGGACATGAAACCCATTCCACATGGTTTCTAAAACCAAACTCAGAGCAAAATAGGGATGCACAGTTTCTAGCAAGAGGCCACACGGTTAAACCTAACAGTGAGCCTCATCCTATACTTTTTAAAAACCATACCTTTAGGCCTCCA
The DNA here is from genome assembly GCA_963277665.1 of Viscum album. Classification (NCBI taxonomy): domain Eukaryota; kingdom Viridiplantae; phylum Streptophyta; class Magnoliopsida; order Santalales; family Viscaceae; genus Viscum; species Viscum album. The sequence continues at coordinate 371,369,969 of OY728163.1, read as the reverse complement.
ACACAAAAAAAAAACCATATGAACTCCTGAGGTATTTACCAGACATCTATACCCATATAAAATCAAGGTTTTGGTTTAAATAAAAATAAATAATTAAGTTCCGATCAATGAGGGAAGAGTTTTCATAACCACCAAACTCCAAAAATTAAAAACGGGTGAGGATTTCGACCTGCTCCAAATACCCAGGATGTTATAATCTCCTGACCTTAACATTTCTCATACCTGAGCTATAAAACAAAAATATGATATGGTAATAAACATACCCATATCTTTCAATTTAACCTAGACTACCTTGGTCTAAAGGGTACATGTCAACTACCTCAAGGGGATAGCCACCTTAGGAGTTACCTACCCTGGTCGTATCCCAACCCAAAAGACCAATGAAATTGATGGTCCTCCTACCATCCTTGAACTCATGGTCCTCCGATGACACATTGTCACTTATGCACCTCATCAGTTGCTCCCTTGTCATACCCGACACCCATATGAATCTTACACCACATCGATTCCCTCCTCATTCCCATGTTGTACATGAAACCTATGAGGTCCTGCATCTCAACAGATTCCCAAAAAAATTCTGGTACCTCACACCTCAACCAGGTACCACATCACAATGATGCCCAGATTCCCACACACCTCAAGAAACCCACATCTCCTCAATTCCCCGATTTCAACACACCTAAAAAGTCATGCATCCAAAGATGCTCACATATAGATACTAGTTCTATGTACCTAATATATATATATATATATATATATATATAACAATATAATATAATATAATATAGATCTGAGTTGATACCAACCTACCAACCAGTGTCTGGTTAGTCCATATATATATCCTGTGCACCTTGTGCACTCAAAAAAGACATGCCTCAAAAGAGCCATTCAAAAAAAAAAAAAAAGTAAAATACAATCATTCCCATGGTGTACCTATGACCATTGTCAGCTCACTAGTTTTCTCTGACCCTCAAAGCTCAATGAAATGCACCTGGCCTAAAGCTTGACTACCTGAAGCATGAAATCCCTATGGTGTTGCACCAGGTACCAGCCATTGACCCCACTATTGGGTCCCACTATCTATGCCATGACCACCATGTGTATTTGAATCTTGGTTACCATCACCTGGTACCGTTCCTGGTACGATCACAGAACCAAGAGTCTACCCCAGTCCCAGACTGCCAGCTGTCCTAGAAGGATTATTGAACCTCTCGAGATGCCTAATCTATCCACATGCCTAACACTCCTTTAGAGGTCACTATTATTATGTAAAAACATGTCCTGGATGTCCACAATGGATTAACATCATCGACGACCCACTCTGAAGTGGTATTCTTGAGTCCTTGGCCTGACTATCTTTCTAGAACTCACCTCGACCTTGATTCCTACTATTAGAATCGTTTCCACTGAAATCATTTAACACCATCACCTGTCTTGAGTATGACTGATTCTTCTAATTTTATTTATCTATGAGTGACTAATTCACCACCTATTATAATGATGCCAACCTAAATATGTTTACCAGAACCAAAATGATGTGATATAAACGATCCTTGAAATGCCTCACCCTTGAGGTGTCATCTTCCACCATGTGAGGTGTGAAGAGATACAATTCTGAGAATGTATCTACATATTCCATGATGTATATGTCACCTTGTTGAAGGCTCATGAACTCCCAATCTCTCTCTTCCCTCAGCGTCTCTGAGAAATATTGCTCGAAGAACCTAGCCTCAAAGTCCTTCTAGGCCTGTCCCAAATGTCTACCTACCTAAACCTACAAATCCCACTAGTGCTTTGCCGGTCCTCTGAGCACATATGTTTCCAACTTCAGCGTCTTCTCTAGAGGTGTCTCAATATTCTCAAAGACAATCTATATAGATTCAATATATTTCTTGTTTTCCTGAAGACCACCCTCACCTTGGAACATCATAGGGTGCTATGAATGGAAATATCAAGTCAGATACACCATGAAAGGTTTTATTCCTTGAGCTCCCCTTTCAATCCATTAGATGGCACATACCGAACCATCTATAAGATGATCATCAAGTCTCGACCCAAAATTTGTCAAATATGATGGTTTCCCCTCTTGAATTGGAGCATGTACCTATGAATCATGTTCTACCTAACCCTCATGGGTACCAACATGTGCCTGCTCAAGTAGCACCCTACAATCACCCACCTGAGGCTCTATAGAAGCCCATCTATGTGGAAACCCACTAAATTCCAATACAAGGTTAGACATCCCATATAACACACACACACACACACACACACACACATCATAGATAGATAAATAAGTATCAGGAAGTCCAAACCCACTTCCATTACCCCCCATCACAACCATGTCATAAGAAATCATGACCTCATGGCCTCCATAACCACCCATATTAGATCCATTTATCAAATATGCCTTGGGACACACCCTTCCTAAAGAACCATGTTTCCTAAATTTTATAAACTTTTCACCCAACCTGGTGATCAACATCACCCCAAATCACCACTTTCCCTGCCTGCTTCTATAAGAGCCAGGCCCATATACAGATATATATCACATACCAAAAATAGATTTCATTAGGTCTAGTTTCTTGGTTTGGTTGAGTAAGATGGAAACAAATAGAATCAAGATAGGAAAACACTGATTAGATTCCTTTGTTGTCCCTTTAGACAACCCAACCCCTCTTAGTGCAATCCAAGTCCCCAATGGTAATCACAAGAAAATTCCATCATAGACACATGAATATATATATATATATATATATATATATCACATCCTACTATGTTCCTAGTCAAAAGCATAAACATTAATAACAAACACCCCTTGCCATACCAGGCTAAGGCTCTAATATCTCCTTCTTTACCATACCGGGCCAAGGATCACATGTTATAACAGGAAAAAATCAAATTCCAAGTGCACCACATGAGGTGGAAATCATATCAACCATAATATGATCAATAACATAACAAAAATTCCCACCCATAGAAACTTGGTTTGTCCCTCGTGCATGGGGATGCAGGCACCCAAACATGAGTTGTAAACCTAGTTTTGAAGACATTCTAATCTTCAGTCTACCATATACGAAATAGTAAGACCTACAGAAAAGTAAAGAATTTAATACCATTAGTAGTCAGTCTTATGTTGCTAATAATTCATAGTTAAGAATTGATCTGATAAAATTTATAGAACCCCGACCCAATTAGCCACCCAAACAAAGATTTTGGGTTGAGTTCCACTAGCCTTAGGCGCACCTCCCTATACAAAAAAGGCTACTGACTAGTAGTGAGGGTGTAAAGAAGTGACAGTCTCCCCACTATCACTCATTTACACCCTCATTGCTAGCACTTCTACAAAAATGCCTTTAACTGTGCTAGAATATGCCTTTATTAGCACTAAAAAAACACTGATAATTTGAACATGGTTAAAATCTCAAAACTTTCATCAAAACCAAATAAGGGCTATTAAATCCCCCATTTAACAATGTTAAAAATCATTGTTAAATGGGTCCTTTAATAGCACTGATAAAAGCAACGCTGTTAAAGTGGGTATTTTTTTAGACATCCATGAGCATCCGACCCCTTTATCATCTCTTCAACGACCCCTTTAACCGTGCTCCACCCCACTTATCAACACTTTTCACCCCACTATATCAGTACTTTGTGAATTTCCAACCTCATACGTGCCTACCCGGATTCAAACCCTTCACCTATCCTTCGAAGATGGAATGCCTTTACAATTACACCATGTTGTTTTTTGTTTGTTTAATGATATATTTGTTTATTTTTATATATATATTTACATATATTTATATAATTATTTTTAAATACATTTATACAATGTATGTGTGTGTATGCGTGATATATATACTTATATTTATGTAAATATATTATATATTATATTCATTTATATATATGAGAATATAATATAAATATATTTCATCAAATAAATAATAAATAAATAAATAAATAAATAAATATTAAATAAATTAATAAATAATAATTGAATAAATAATAAATAATAAATAATAAATAATAAATAATAAATAATAAATAATAGATAAATAAATAAATAAATAAATAAATAATAAATAAATAATAAATAATAAATATTTAATAAATAATTAATAAATTAATAATAAATAATAAATAATAAATAATAAATAATAAATATTAAATAAATATTAAATAAATGAATAAACCCTAAAATGTTAAGAAACTCTAAAAATCCTAAAAACACTAAAATGACCATAGAATATGATCTGAGAGTCCTTTTTCAGCTCTACAACTAGTAAAATCAACAATTGTGAAATGATGTTTGATATGATATGTTGTATAGGCTGAAATGACACATTTATCAGAATTTATAGCCATTTGAATTTTATGAAATCGGGCCCGACAACTAAAAACTCTATTTTAGAGGTCTTCTGGGACTTTTTGGATATATGAAATGGAGACAATGCTCAAAGAATTGGTCTTAGACCTAAAAAACATAGAGCTCATCATAGGCTTCGATTATATATATAGAAGATCCCAAATGGAAACTGAGATCAAAATTTATGGCCGCTTGATGTTCAAGTTACGTTTTCAACTTATTTTATATATTTTATTATTTTTTGGATTTTTTAATCATTAAATTTATATTAAATGACTATTACTCTGTAATAATAAGAAAAATATTAATTATTATTTTCTAATTATTTTATAAGCCATTTTCAATAAATATATTATATATTAAGTGCAAATGCCTATTTACCATTTCTAAAACATAATTTTACAAATATATATTATATTTATGTTAGTATAAATATATTTATATATTAATATATTATTTCTAATGAAATATATATTTTTTTGAATTATAATTTTATTATTACTTGTAAAAAAGTGCTGACAACCCCCCATTTATCAGTGCTTTTTTTAGCATTATTAAAGACCCCCTTTAACAACATTGTTTTAGCACTGAAAAAGGGGGTCTTTAACAGTGTTTTTAGATAGCAATGTTAAATCCATAGCACTAGATAAAGCCATTTTTATAGTAGTGTAGTCAGAAGCCTTTGGCGTATGAGGAGGCTTGCCTAAGGCTAGTGGCACTCAGTCTGAAAGCTTTGTTTGGGTGACTAATTAGGTCAAGGTGCTACAAATTACTGCTAGGGTTTAGAAATAAATATTTTTATGACTTCCCTTTAATATTTATTTAAACCCTTTCTGAACTCCAAGTCTAAAATAATAATAATAATAATTCCTCTAAATGCGCTTAAATTGAGAATTAAATTAAATATTATTTAATCAAATAATATTCAGTATATATATATATATATATCTCACCGAACTAAAAACTCAGTCCTCCATTCCTCCACAATATTTATAAGGTCTTGAATAATGTATATTTATTTAACAAATTAATACCACTACATTATTCTATAATTAATAGATACATACTATATTCACTAAATAACAAATAAATATTTATTAAATATTCCGCTCATATTATATTTTCTCAAATAACTAGTGATGAAATATATGCGATCAATCATGCATAAATAATTATTAAACCACATGTAGTAATAATATTTATTCAACTTTTTAAATAATAAATAATAATATATTATTTAATTGAGATTCTGGATACACTTAGTGTGTGACCCTCTAGGCCTCTTTCTCAGTGGTATTATGAAAAGCACCCTAAAGTCAAGGGTTAACATCTAGTAATATGCCAAGGCACCCATAGAGAAAGAAGTGAATTTCTCAATGATATAAAACCTCATAAAAATTCTTAATGTGTAATATAATCCATTTATCGTGATATCTCTAATCAAGCAGGTTGCACATTGGTGTCATCAACCTATGTGCTAAATGTCTCTTTCTTTGAATTTCTGGAAATTAAACTTGCCTACAGAACAACATGGAAATGAATTTATTTAGGAAATATCATTTTCATCAATGGTCTTAAGGTATCAACTTCTGTTTAAATAATATAAGGTATACATCCTTTCTTTCATTATTCATTAATGCAATATTACTCATGATGTACCCAATGTATCCTACCTCACCGTGAACATATGACATCAAATTTCTTGACAATACATCAATGTATGAAACTTATAATATTCATTAATAATAATATTAAATTCTAATGATCAATAAACACATTTGTATATATAAACATCCAATGACACATATGAATGTGGATTTCCTACTGGAGGGTCTCGTTCTCATAATATGCTATACTGGTTATTACCAAGGCATTACACAATGAGAAGGTGCATCAAAGTCCTATGAGTCTCCACCCCTAATAACCTATATCATTTGTTTCCCACAAATTATATCACTAATCCATAGAACATATATTTATATATAGTTTCATAACACTTTTGGGTTCTCATCATAACGGGGAATTGCTATGACCTTTTAATGTGACAACAACTCTTAGGATATTATCACATACAATGTTATACAGAAGAAAAATAATGATGTGATAATGAGTTTATTAATATTAAAAACTATGAATACGAGTTTTCATAAATTACACAAAATTTGGTTTTAGGGAACAAACTCTAACAAGATTGTGTTATATGCAACACCGGGTTTTAATGAACCCTAATATACTATTTATATTATTGTTTAAAATTTACTATTGTAATGTAGTCATTAAACTTGGTGGTATGAATAGGAATAAATAAAATTTTAAAATTAATTATAATGGTTTTATATAAATAAAATATATTGATAAAAAAGTACATAATATTTAGTAAAGACTTTATGTGGTTCGAAAATTCATTTTTTTAATTTTTTTTATTTTTGTGAAAAAATAATAAAATTATTTTTTGAATATTTTAGAAAATTTATTTTAAAAAATTTACTTTATTTTTGAAATCTACATTTCAAAATTATCTTAGAAAAAATTTTCAATAATTTTCTAAAAAATAGTAAAAAATACCAATTATTATAAAAAATTGTATTTTCTTCTAAATCATTTTCAAGATCCATTTTATTTTAAGATGGTTTTAAAAGTAAAATAATTTCAATTATATATTTATTAATCTAATTTAATTTATTGTAATAAATTTCATATTGAATTTTTATATTAAAACGTTCTATACTTATGGAAATTTTCTCTTTAGAAAACCGCCTTTTCATCGCGTCTGGGGGTTTAATTTTAAATAACATTTTGACACTTATGTGAATGGAATTTGGAAAAATATATTCCATATTTGTAATAATATCAATTAATATTTAATAATTATTTCAACTTAATTTTTTGTAAAAATGAATATTAAACAAAGGAAAAATTAATTACCGCTGTTAACGTAAAAATGGGTTTACTGGTGGGGGGGGGGGTAAATTAAAAATATAAGGGTAAAATGACCTATAAACTTTTCCAATTGATATTTTATAGAAATATTTCAAACTTATATCATATAATATTAAATAATTAGAAATTTATGGTTATTTCCTCATGGAAAAAATTTGGGTTCACATTTTTCTTTTCAAAAATTCTATATGTGTCCTCTCCCCCACTTTCAAAAGGAAACCCACTCTCCTATCTTATTCACACTTATAAAAAATATTGGTTCACCCAATACATATCAAAATAATTTATTTAATTCCATACTCACATCCTATAGTGTATTTTTTAATCAATAATCCAACCTATAAAGGATTTTGGTGTAAACTTAAAGAGGTTATCTGAAGAAGATGTATTGTTCTGAACCAAGAATTTCTATTTTATATCTTCATCCAACTCCTTAAAATATTTTTAAATTATTATGATATAATAATAATGGTATCTTCAATATACCTATATTATATTATGTTAATTGAATAACCCATATTCACCTCATCTTCTATCAAATGGGAAACAAAAACTATCGATCGTGTGTACGACGAACTACCACCTCACGAACCAATGATTTTTTCCATAATCTACTCTAAAAGTGAATATAATGATAGATTTAACATATTTATATGTAATTAATTACATAAATATTATTTTTTAATTATAATATCACATATACCCTCTTACTTTCCATTCCAGGAGTATACGATAACGTCGCTTGTGTGTACGACATACTACGACCTCACAGAGCAATGTGATTGATTTTTCATTTATGCTTTACAAGAAAGGTATTAATGATAAATTTAATGAATATATGTGATATATATGACATAATAATTATTTTTTAATGATTAAGGATTATTTATATTTTCTTTATTCCATCCTTCAATAGTATTGAAATAACATTCATGCGTATATAAAATCTACCATCTCTATGAACGATGTAACTCATTTTCTATCTATTCTTTTATGGATGAATATAATAATATATAAAATTAATATATATTATATTTATATCATGATTAAAATAATTAATATTATGGAACCATAATTAAATTTCATGGACCCAAAACTACCAAACCAAAACATACTTGAAAATGAAACAATTATTACCCAAAACATGATTTCAGAAAGGAATTGTTAAAAAAAGTGTAAGAAATGGTTATAAGAAATCATATCTAGTATGATATATATGATCATGTTTATGTAATATATGTATAATAAATCTATATTTATTATACATGAGGTTCCATTGCTTATGAGGTAAGTTAAGACTCGAGGTAAGGTATTTTTGTCTCAAATTGTCTTCTTTGGGACATATGTTATGCTATGCACATATTTTATTTTATGATGTGTATATACAAAAACTTTTACATTTTATATCATGAATTTATTTATTCTCATTCTATATAATGTTTCATTTAAATTTATTTTTTCATGGGGATTATGATTCAAAAGTATCCAAAGCATGTAATGGATTTTCATCTCACTTTTATGTCTTTGGGAAACATGCCCTATACAACAGTTATTTATTTTTTTGGTGTATATAATTCCCATGAATTAATTTTATGATATTTTTATTTAAATTAGTTGATATATATATCCATATAATTTTCTTTATTTCATGTTTATTATTATTTAAAGGATAACAAAGTGGTAAAAGGTTTTATGTTACAATCTCATTGTTTATCAGGATGGTTTATGATTAAGGTTAAAAAGAAAAAAATTTAAGATCTATCTCTCTATAACATCATAAATTTTATCATCCTATTTGTATTTCATGAAAATAATGTTTTTAATTTATTTTTCCTCTGTTTATGTACACAATATCTGAAAAGAATGTTTTTAAGGAAAACCAAATTTATTTTTATCTTTGGGAGAAAACCCTTTTTCTTCCATGTACATGTTTTCTAAAAATGTTTTAAATAATTTTTTACCATTATTAAATGATTTTTTAAATTAAATTATACCCATATTTTACATTTCACAATTTTTTTTTAAATTTAATCTTCTTATCATTTTCCAAATAAGGCCCGTTTGTGTTTGACCAGAAATGTGAAAGAAATATTCATTTTAACCTGTATGACATGAAAAATATTTTACACAATCATAACCAATTAATTATTTTAATATTCCTTCACAACTATCCAAGGTTATTTTTTAAAAAATGTTTTATTTAATAATTTTTAAATTTTTTATATTTTAAATAAGTATTTTCAAATAGAAAATGATATTTTCCTCAAGAGATGTTACAAGTGATCTTTCAAAATAATTTTCTATATTAGATGATATCCTTTGATGTTAATTACTATTTAATTGGGATATTATATAAGGATGAAATCCTTATATTTTATCTATATGATTCATTTTTATGATGAAAATATGTTTATGAAACTCATTCCTTTTCCACTGGTTATGTTATGATGGCATGATTAAATGTTTATGAAATCCATTTCTTTTCAATGGGTTGTGATATGAGGAAATGTTTATAAAAAACATTTATTTTTGTGGGTTCTAATATTATGAATGTTTTATTATTGTGTGGAACATATATGTGTGGTTTTTATTATGTGATGGTGGTTATGTTATAAATAATGATGGTGGTTACCTTATAAGCAAGGATTGTAGTGACGTTATAACCTAGGATGATGTTCTCATTATAAACAAGGAAAAATGAGACCTATATCTCCCTTCAGTTTATTGGGTAAGGATTTATATCTCATGATATAACCATAGGAAACAAGCCAATGTGATTGATCTGAAATGGGAAATAAGATGATGTACTTGATCAACTCTGGGAAATAGGTGATAATGCTCGATCCATTATAAAATGGGAAATAAGTGTTAATTCCTAATCTTTTATGATTTGATGGTCTCAATCGTTTAACTTGACATATGAAATGGTTCCTATTCTTATGATGGTTCCACACTTATATGACATGAACTTATAGTTCATGACTAATTTATGATGATTTATTACTTTTATGGTTCATTTATATTAAAATGATAATTCTTTATGCCATAGATCATGTTTATGATCCATGATAGATTGGGTATGAAAATTTTAAGTTATATTCATAATCTTATAATCGTATTATTATCTTATAATTTCATATGATCATCAATTGATATCTTCCATGTTTACCCTTACTGAGTACCTGAGCTCACCCTTTATTATGTTTTATTTACCCTAGGTTATAAATAAAGATTTAAGTAGGGTATGTCTATGAAGAGTAGAAAATGAGAATATCTTTGTGGGAGATGTTGAAGATCTTTCTTGAAATAAGAATATTGTGTATCCAGCCTCTAAATACACCACAATTTTATAGTCCTCAAGCATATATTTTTGAAATGTATTGAATATTAATCTATTAAGATATAATATCTATGTATGAAAAGCATGAATAATTATAGTTGGTATCAGAGAAAGGTTTAGTTAACCTTTGTAAACTAGGATGAAGAAACTTTAGTGAGAATCCTTAGGATAATCCTAATTATAAGAGAATATACTAAGTTATGGTAAAGAAATAAGTATAGTTTTATATGAAATTACATCCATATCTGGATACTATAAGTGGATGTGGCTCTAGAAAATATATACCTAGGGGTAATAAGCTCGAAAAGGGAAAATTGAGATAGAATCAATTGTCACCTGATACATGAAAATGGTCCTTGTTGTACACCTGGTTTGACACTGATGGGAGATATTCTTAGGTTAATTCATATTTCCTTTATGAACCATTATAAAGAATTTAAATCAATGATGACCATGGACAACCTAGGTTAAACCTAATGTGTCATTGATTTAAAGAATGTATCAATATTTAGACATTATATAAATCATTTTTCTTGATTATGTGGTTTCACCCCTATGAATATTGTTTCTTGTACTATGCTTTGTGGTTTTATTCAATGGATGGAATCAAGAGGAATCATGTTAACATTGAATGTGATGGTAAATTTAGCGATTATGAGAAACAAAATTAAATGAGGACTGGAGAGAAAGATATTATAATTATACCTAATCAACTATCATGACATATGATTGACAATGTGAACTTCAGTGATATTCCTAACACATTAGATACAAGGAAGATGGTTTTTATGAATGTTCATGTGGTAATGAAAATTGAGGAATAAAGATTCAACTTCCTACATGTAAAAAATGTGTGAATAGTCACCAACATTAATATCTCAAATGGATGGAAAGATGTTTTCTATGTGGAAATAAAGGTTATATAGAATCAAATTTCTAAGGAATTATATGTCTTATATGTGGGGAACTTGGGAATTATATGAGTTAATTCCCTCAACAAAGGGTTATCCCCTATACCAAAGAAGGACCTATGTTATAACAAATCATTGAAGTAAAAGGGTTGAAGTATTTATGTATTTTTATTCAAGAATTATGATATAGAAATATTTTTACAAATGGTATTTTGGTTATGAGAATCATAAAACATATAAGGATTGTGTTAATATTGGAAGAATATGTGTCTTCATGTAAGATTAAAATAAGAGTTATGGACACCATAATGGGTTTATGAATTAAAGGTTGATCATATGTTCAAAGTTTAAAAAACCCATTTTTAGGTTATAATTGATGGGATTTTAATGTGTTTAATGAAATTTTGGGAGAGGATTTATTGGAATAAGGTATATGTAACCCTTAAGTTAAACATTAAGTATTATTTGAGGATGAATGATCATTTAAAAAGTTTAAAGATATTAATGACCTTAATATTTTATATGAACTTTTAGGATTAAGGTTATTATAAACGATGTGTTATATAAAGATTAAGTTTTTTTTGGAATATATGTTTTATCATAGTAAAAACCATGGGATCTAAAAATGATATGGTTATAGTTTATTCCTCACAAAAATTTAATGTTCATGATAAAAATTAAACAACTCATAATTTGGAGTTAGGTGTGGTATTTTTTTCATTAAAGATATGGAGATATTATATTTATGGAGAAAAGTGTGTTATATATAATTATCACAAAAGTTTAAATTATATATTCATAGACAAGGAATTGAACATGCTATAGAATGTGGTTAGAGTTGATTAAAGATTATGACTACTCAATACATCATCACTATGGGAAAGTGAACAAGATGGAAAATGTTTTGAGTCAAAATAATCATGACATCTTATCCATGATGGGTAACAAAAAAGTTCAAACATTTATACATTTTCAAAGTATGGATATGGAAATCATAAAGGAAGTGGAGAAATATTATCTTTATAAAATGAGTATTCAACCATCTATAAAAGTGAATATTAAATAGGTATATAAGGAAGAGGTAGATTTACAGGAGAAGGTGAAGAATGTTCCTAAGTTTAACCTTGACAATAATGGAATGAAAAGGATTAGGAACTATGTATGTGTTCTGTCCATACCCGATTTGAAGGAGATATTAGAAGAGGATCATAGTTCTTCATTTTCTATTCATCCTAGAAGTAATAACATGTATAGGGATTTGGAAGAGTATTTCTAGTGGGATGACATGAAGAGAGATATTGTAGAGTTTGTATCTTGGTTCTTGGTATGTTTTAAGTTAAGGATGAGAGACAAAAGTCCAAAGGGATGTTACAACCATTACCCATAGAAAAGTGGAAATGAGAAAACATCACCATGGATTTTTTTATTGGACTCCCCAAAATATCTAAAGGGAATAATGTTGTATGGGTTATAGTTGACCACCTTACAAAGTTATCACACTTCATTTCTATTAGAGAGGATTTATCTCTGGACCATCTTGCTAGAATATACATTAAGGAATGATAAGGTTTCATAGAGTACCACATTCTATTGTATCTGATCAGGTTTTGAGGTTCACCTTGAAGTTATATAGAATTCATCAATATGATTTGGATAAAAAGTTAAGCTTCAATACAACTTATCAACCTCAGAAAGATGGTCAGTTTGAAATTTTTGAATGAAAGTTATTTCCTAAAAATGTGTGTTATATTATTTTGTAATCAAAAAAACTATATCTCTTTAATAATTAAGTGAGTATAAATTGAAATTGTGACCATTGGGTTTCAACCGTTATATGACTATTGTTCAATTATGATTGTTGGTTAATATGAAAATTGTAAACTATACTAATATTAATAATTTCAACATTATAATTAGTGTTTATAAGTATAAATGACAAAGGAAAATTGATAGAGAAAGAAGATTCGATAGCCTCAACTAGTAGATTCGTTCCATAAAAATACCATTTGTCACAACTTGGGAGGTAGGTAGCATCAATAGGATTATATCTTGATAAATAATAAGACGAGCTTCAACAAGTGATGCTTAAACGAAATCACCCATGGGAGAAGTTCAATATAGTGGAAATTACCACTTAAGAGATGTTATCCGAGTCGCCCCATGAATCTATCACCCGCGAATACCTTACCCTTATGTCTTATGAGAGTTTTATAATGGGTTACATGTCCTGACCCTAGTTACTTAAAGTTTAATTCCTATGTATAAATAAAATTTTTATTCCATCATTTTCATTTTAAGAATAGTTTTGCTAAATAAAGTTGAGATTGAATTTGATAAATTGATTTTTCGAACAAAAATTATACATTCTAGAAAAGATATAAATATTTATAATAAAATAATATATTATGAATAATAGTTATTTTAATGAAATATTATGATACAAACAATCTTATTTAAATATAAAGATTAAAATAATTTTATTTTTTTCCAAGAGTCTAAAATTTCTCTATGCATTTTCAATACGCTATTATTTTTAATAAATAAGATTTTTTTATATTTAAAATTTAAAATTATCATATTTATAGAATTATTATGTTAAAAAAAATATAATTTTTGAAACCAGCATGTCGAAATTAGGTTAGGGTAAATTTATGAGAATTTTCTAAAATACTTTATTTTTTTGGGAATAGTAAAAGTACAGTTTTAGTTTTTCGGTATGTTAATGAAATCATAATTATTTCATAATGATGTAATAACTAATTAGCCACAATCCAAAACTTAAAATATTTTATTTTATTAATATCAAATATTTTAATATATTTTAATCAATTTTCAAATATATAATTTACTTTCCAAATTATAAAATGGAAACTTTAACTTTACAAATGTTATTTTGTAAAAACTTTTTTCTTTCAAAATTAAGTAATATAAAATTATGGTTGATTCGTATAGATTAAAATAAAATAGAAGTTATCCCATTTTTTTAATACCGTAGTTAAGCCCATGGTTTTTCATTTACCACTACATAAGTGTCAAAGGCCTTTATTTGGAAATTAATAAACAAATCCTCCAATTTTAATATAAATACCCAAACATTTCTCCATTTCCATTCCCTAAAAATTTATTCTCTATATAGATCTAATATTTATACATACCAATGAGTCCTCCAAAGGTTTCCTCAATCCCCCAATGTTTTGATCCTCAAGTTTTAGGAACTACTCTTCAAGGTAAGGGAAATCTCCACTTCTCTTTTCCATTCAAGTTTCCTCTTTATGTGGCATGTCTTTCAAATTTAAAACCTAAGTTATTATATCGAATTTATTCTATAACTTTACTATATTAATAGTATTTTATGAATGGGAGTCCCATAACCATTATCTTTTTAAACTTCTCTAAAACCATGTTTCATACCCATTATACTACCGATTTTACTTCTCAAAATTTCTCTCTTCTCATCAAGAAAATTCCTTTTATTTTATTTATATGAATACCCAAAACTATTTATTTTATATTGGTATTAAATAATATGTAAAAATTATTTATTTAATTCTGTGATTTACATACATAAAACCCTCATTCTATTTCCATGGGTTATAAATTACAGAAAGATCTTGTTTTTAAGCTCTTTTAAAAATGCCATGATTTTTATATAAAACATATTTATTTTGTTCTCCATGGGTTATTCATGAAATGTTTTATTATGATATGTGTTGATAAAATTAATAAATAAATATGTAGGGTTCACTATTATATCACTCCAATTCATTGGGTAAATAATTTAATCTCTAGATATGACATGTTTTACAATACCTTGGTGAATATCCTTGGTAATTTTATGACACCTCAGTGACAAACCGTAGTGAAATGATTATGAATGTATCATTTAAACATTATAGAAAAAATTTAATTTCACGATTAAAGTTATTTTTATTATTATATAACCCATTTTTCTTTATTCATGCCTTTATTATATTCCTCAAGTTCTTATTCATATTTCTCTAGATCACATGTAAACTGTTTCCCATGCTTTCTCTTACCCAGCCTTATGCTCACCGTTTCCTTGGATATATGTCCCCAGGTTATGAGATGCTATAAATATACTTAGAATGATCCTATTAGGAATACTTTAAAGTGTATTATAATAATGTTTTATGTTTTCATGTATTATGTACATTTTTTCCAAGAAATTAAACTTTAAAATATCCTCTGTTTGTATAATGTAATTAAAAGTTATGTAATCAAAAGGTAGGATTCCATAGTTGGTATCAAAGGATGGTATCATTATTTTTGGAAATTATAATTTGAAAACTTTAAGAATAACCTTAGGTACAAGTTAAAATATAATAAAAAATCCTGGTATTTTGGTGAATTATTAAGTGGTTTCTAAGAAAATAAATACCTATCTAGATATGAACAAGTGGATGTGGTTTTGGAACATATGTATCTAGGGGTAAAACCTAAAAACACCACTTTGAGATAGACTTGAATGGGAACTAGTGCATGGAAACAGGCCTCAATATAATATTGGTTTGACACTCCCAGGTTATATGCTTTTCTAATCATAAAATTTTTATGAACAATTATGAAGGATTTATAGAAAATGTAATTATTGTTAAAGAATAACATATTTAATCATGATGTTTTAAGATATAAAATTAATTTAGGGATATAATATTATTAAAAGAAATATGTTTCTCACTAAGGTTTTCATATTTTATAAAATGGTGGGAAATAGGAGGAACCACATAAATGGAGAGTGAAATAGACCATGCCCTGATGGCCCTCCGATGGAAGACAAAATGGAAAACTTCATGATAATGATGAATCAAATCACTTGAGTTATGAGGATTAACTTAAATCTAGATGAGAGACCAGATTCACCTTAAAGGGAATGAATTTCCATTGAGTCATTTATGAATCAATGACCACCTTCTATCAGTGGATCTACCAACCCGTTGATTTCTAAAAAATGGAGAAGCTCTATATAAAATATATTTTCCGTACTATGTTTTTCGAAACTAGAGGAAGTCACCCTGGATATGTACCACTTATAGGGAAAAGCTAACCAGTGGTGAACACTAATTAAAAATACTTAGAAAATAAGGGAGATCAATGCTATGGAGTGGGAAGAGTTCAGGGGAACCTTTTTCAAAAAATATTTCACTCGTTCGATGTGAATAAAAATAGAGAAGGAATTCCTAGAGTTGAAGTATAAGGAAAATGAATCTATGGGAAAATATGAGATGAACTTTACAATACTTTCTCACTACAACTCTCACTTTTTCAAAGATCCTAATAGAAAGATTTATAGATTTTTCAGTGTACTAAGACCCCATCTATAGAAGAATATTTCTAATTGAGACCATGACAGCTATGTGAACATAGTGTGAAGTGCTATAAAGTTTGAATTGGAGTTTGAAGAGATGGAATAGTCCCATAGATCAAATAAAAATAAGAGATCAATGGATCCAATCTTAGGAAGTAATTTTGATAATGAAATAGGAGTACATAAAGTGAAACTTCCCATATACAAAAAATGTAGGAAGAAGAATTTGGGGAACTTCTTTCTTAGGAGTGGGAAATGTTACAATTGTGGAAGAGATGTCCATATTTCTCAGAACAATCATAGTGAGGTGAAGCCTCAACTTCTCAATAATAATGATAAAGGGAATATGGTTCGGGTGTATCCTGAATTCCAATGCTATAAGTGTGAAAAAATTGAGAACTTTTCTAACCATTTTCCAAATTAGAAGATAATGGAAAAGAATGACCATTAAACTCAACATAGGACAAGGGAAAAAGGTTAGGAATTTGTTAAATTGATGATTAAATTAGATGCTCCAAATGATGTGGTGGTAGGTACTCTCGTTGTTCTCTCAAATCTATCAAGTACTTTGTTTGATTCTAGCTCCACACATTCCTTTATTTTCTCTAAGTTTGAAAGAATATAGAATCAATCCCTGAACTAATAAAAGTAGATATATCGGTCAAGACTCCTAGAGGGATTATCCAAGCATAAAAAATGTATAAAAACTCTAGTATTCACTTTGGATATAACAATCTCATCACAAATGTAATAGTCATTCCCATGACGTAATTAGAAATTATACTAGGGATAAACTATCTGTCAAAGTATAATGATAATATAAAATGTAGAAGTAATGAAATCTCATTAGTATTGAATATAAAACCTACAATTATCTTTAAAGAAGAGATATATCGACCTTAGATTTTCATAGAAGCACCTCCCATAGTATTCTTTATGAAAATTATTAGTGAAGATGAATAATTAAATGAAAGTATATGAATAGAAAATGTCCCCATCATTAAGGAAAATATTGAAATATTTCATGAGTAGTTACCAAGATCTCCCATAGAAAGAGAGGTACAATTATCCATTTAACTCATGCCTAGATCTTTGATGATAACAAATACATCGTATAAAATGGAAAATGTGAAGCTAGAGTAATTAAAGAAACAACTTAAAGCTATTTTCGAGAAGGGGTTTATCTGTCCAAGTGTGTCTCCATGGGGATCACCTATTATCTTTGTGAAAAAGAAGGATGTATTAATGCAAATTTACATTTATTATATAGAACTTAATGGGATCATAGTGAAGAACAAGTACCCTCTTCCAAGGATTGATGATTTATTTGACCAACTTCATAGGGATTAATTCTTCTCCAAGATTGATCTTTGATCTGGTTATCATAAATTGTGGGTGAATAAAGAAGACTTTCCAAATAATGCCACCCAATAAAGATATGGTAATTATGATTTTGTTGTTATTACCTTCAAATTGACTAATGACCTGACTATATTTACAGATTTGATGAATTGAGTCTTTAAGGAATACCTTGATAACTTTTTAGTAGTTTTTATTGATGATATTATGATATATTATAAAATTCATGAGGAGGATGAGGATAATCTAAGGGTTATATTTCAAACTCTGAGGAAGGAGAGGCTATTTTGAAAGTTCGACAAATGTGAATTTTGGTTATAACAAGTTTCTATCTTAGGAAACATTATAACTAATAAAGGAATATTAGTTAACCCTCCTACGAAAATGGTTGAGGAGGAGTGGCCTCATCCTATAAAAGTAACCAAGATTTTTAGTTTCCTTGGTTTTTCAGAAAATTATAGGAGGTTTTTGAAAAAAAAAATCATGAATTTCTAATCCACTAACCAAGTTCACTCAAAAAAGGGCCAAGTTCATCTAGATAAAGGAGTGTGAATAATGTTTCCAAGAGATGAAGAAGATATTAGTTATTTCACTTGTGTTAACTCTACCATTTATTGGAGAAATAATCTTTATTTTTTGTGATGAATCTATAAAATGGTTTGGGTGCGTACTCATGCTAAATGACAAGGTGATTGTTTATGAATCTCGACAAATAAAGACTCAAGATAGAAATTATCCTACACATGACCCAAATATGGATGCAGTTGTTTTAGCTCTGATAATATGGAGGCACTATCTTTATGGGGAGAAAAGTGATATATACACAGACCACTAAATTTTAAAGTATATTCTCACACAAAATGAATTGAACATTAGATAGAGGAGATGGTTTGAACTTCTTAAGTACTATGATTGTTTAATTCAGTATCACCCTAGAAAAGTAAACAAATTCGCTGATGCACTAATTAGGAAAGACTATGTTGTTTTGGAAATGATGAGTATTCAAAAGGATCCTTTGATCAATGATCTAGTAAAACTAGAAATGGAAATCATAAGGTAAGAGACATCATCCAACCTATACCAAATAATTTCTCAACCATAATTACTAAAGAAGATCATGAAAGCTCAAAGAGAAGATCCTATGTTACAGAAGAAGATATGTTTTGTAATGAATGATAATTTCTCTGATTTTTATATTGATCAAGATGGTGTAATATAGTTTCATACAAGGACATGTGTTCCATATATTCTGGAAATAAAGAAGTAACATATGGATGAATCTCATATCTCTATATTATCTATACATCCTAGACGCACTAAAATGTATAGGTACTTTCATGATCATTATTGGTGGGATAACTTGAAAATGGAGATTTCTAAATATACTATATGGTTATTAGTGTATCAACAAGTGAAGGCAGTGTGACAACTTCCAAAAGGGATATTACAACCAATACCCATACCAACATGGAAGTGGGGAAATATCACTATGGATTTTTTCACTAGTCTCCCGAGAACATCCAAAAGAAACAATGTGATATGGGTTATAATGGAACATCAAACTAAGACTTCCCATTTTATCCCAATTCAAGAAGACTTATATCTTGACCAACTCGCCTAGATTTATGTAAAGGAAGTAGTGAGGTTTCATGGAGTGCCACTTTCTATAGTTTTTGATCATGATATAAGATTTACATCAAAATTTTGGAGAATTATTCAACATTCTCTAAATACTCAATTGAATTTCAGTATGAACTATCACCCCTAAAGTGATATCCAATATGAAAGGACTATCCATATGTTTGAGGACATGTTGAGAACATGGTCAATGTAATTTAAAGGTGGATAGGATCAAAATAATCCATTATTCAAGTTCTCATAAAACAGTAGCTTCCATTCGAGTATTCAAATGGAACCTTATGAGGCCCTATATGAGAAGTGATGTAAAACTCTTACTTGTTGGGATGAAGTTGATGAGAGAAATATTATTGGGCCGATCTTGTGATAGAGATGACAAAAAAGGTTCATGCCATCCAAAAACACTTAGATTCTCAGAGTAGGCAGAAGATCTATGATTACAACCATTGAAGGGACTTGGTGTTCGATGTTGGCAAAAAAAATTTCCTTTGAATTTTACCTTGGAAGAGATTCATGTGGTTTGGGAAGAAAGGGAAGATTAACCCCAGGTATATTGACCCCTATGAAATACTTGATCATATAGGAGTAGTGGCCTATAAACCTTCACCTCCTCCAAATATAGCTTATGTTTATGATGTATTCCACATGTCTCTCTTGAGGAAGTACATACCTGACCCTTCACATGCACTGAATCCTAAGGTGGTATAACTGGAACATGAACTATCTTATAAGGAGTATCCGGTGGAGATATTAGACCATAGTGACAATGTTCTACACAACAAGGCTAAACACCTCCTCAAAGTGTTGTGGAGGAACCATAAATATGAAGAAGCAATGTGAGAACCATAGGAAACAATGAGACAGAAGTACCCACACCTTTTCTCAACTAAGGGAACAAGTTGAAATTTTGAGGATGAAATTTATTATGGGGGAAGAATGTAATGACCTAGAATTTTTGAATGATAATTGTTTCCTAAAAATGTGTGTTATATTATTTTGTACTAAAAAAACTATATCTATTTAATAATGAAGTGAGTATAAACTAAAATTGTGACCATCATGTTTAGATAGTTATATGAAAATTGATCAATTATGACCATTTTTTAATATGACCATTGTAAACTATACTCTTGTTAATAAATTTAATGTTATAATTAGTGTTTATAAGTAGAAATAACAAAGGATAATTGATACAAAAAAGTTGATGGACTCAACCAGTAGAGTCATGCCATCTGAAGCTCATTTTTTAAAACTTGGGAGGGATGTAGCATCACTAGGCTTCTCTCTTGACCAAGGCCAATCTGAGCTTCAGTAAGTGAAGCTTCAATGAAATCTCTTATGGTAGAAGTTCAAGTTAGTGGAAATTACCACCCGAGCGATGTTATCCTAGACGCCTCCTGAATCTATCACCATCATACAACTTAACCTTAGGTCATATGTGGGTGTTATAATGGGTTATTTGTCCTAAACCTAGTTACTTAAAGTGTAATTACTTTGTATAAATAAATTTTTATTCCATCATTTATATTTTTAGAATAGTTTTTCTAAATAAAATTGAGATTTAATTTGATAAATTATTTTTTTGGACAGAAATTGTACTTTCCAAAAAATATATAAATATTTATAATAAACTAATATATTATGAATAATAAATATTTTAATGAAATAGTATGATAAAAATGATCTTATTTAAATATTAAAGATAAATTAATTTTATTTTTTTCCAAGTGTCCGAAATTTCACTATGCATTTTCAATCCACTATTATTTTTAATAAATAAGGTTTTTAATATTTAATAGTTAAAATTATCATATTTATATAATTATTATGATAATATAAATATCATTTTTGAAATCATCACATTGAAATTAGATTAGGGTGAATTTATGAGAATTTTATAAAATACTTTATTTTTTTTGTAAATAATAAAAATACAGTTTGAGTTTTTTCAGCATGTTAATGATGTCATAATTATGTCATAATGATGTAATAAATAATTAACCACAATAAAACAATTAAAATATGTTATTTTATTAATATCAATTATTTCAATATATTTTAATCAATTTCAAAATATATAATTTACTTTCCAAATTCTAAAATAGAAACTTTAACTTTAAAAATGTTATTTTTTAACCAATTTAATTTTCTTTGCCTAAATAAGTAATGTAAAATGACAGTCGACTCTTGTGGATTAAAATAACATAAAATTTTTCCGAATTTCCCAATACCATGTACAAATACCATGGTAAAGCCCATATTTTTTCATTTACCACCACCTAGGTATCCAAGGCCTTTCTTTGGAAATTAATAAAGAAATCCTCCACATTTTCTCTAAAAACATACCCATTTCTCCATTTTATTTCACTCCTAATTAATACTTCATTAATATATGATAGTTTTACCTTTATAGGAGTCTTGTCGAGGTGTCCTCGGGCCCCCAAGTTCCCGATCCACAAGTTTTAGGAACTACTCTTCAAGGTAGGGAAATCTCCACTTCTCTTTTCCATTCAAGTTTCCTCTTTATGTGGTATGTCTTTAAAATTTACAAACTAAGTTCTTCTATAAAATTTGTTTTATACATTTAATTTATTAATATTATTTTATGAATGGGCTACCCATGTCCCCACTCTTTTTACACTTCTCTAAAACCATGTTTTATACCTGTTATGCTGCCGATTTTACTTCTCAAAATCTCTCTCTTCTCCTTAAGAAATTCCATTTTATTTTCTTCACATGAATACCCAAAAAAATTTATATTCAAGTGTTATTCAACAATATTTAAAAATGATTTATTTTATTCTTTTATTGACATACATAAAACCCTCATTCCATTTCCATGGTTTGTAAATAACATAAAGATATTATTTTTAAGCACTTTTAAAAATGCCATGATTTTTATATAAAACCCATTTCTATTATTATCAGTGGGTTATTCATAAACTGTTTTATTATGATATATGTGTCTTAAATTAATTAATACATATTAAGGGTGTTCCCTAATATTTCTCCAATAAATTGTGTAAATAATTTAATCTCTAGATATGACATGTTTTACGATACCTTGGTGAATAACCTTGGTAATTTTTATGACACCTTGGTGAAAAACCTGGGTGATATGATTATGAATTTATCATTTAAATTTTTAGCCACATTTCCATGTTATTATTCAATTTATTTTTATTATGATATTCTCTTTTTTCCTTTTCTCACAACTTTATTATATTCCTCAAGTTTTTATTGATACTTCTGAAGATCACATGTAAACTATTTCCCTTGCAATACCTTACTAGGCCTTATGCTCACACTTTACTTTGATGTAAGTCACCAGGTTATGAGATGCTAAAAATTTAATTAAGATAATCCTATGATGATGCCTTTCAAGTGGATTATAACAATGTTATATATTTTCAAGTATTATGTACCTTTTTACAAGAAACTAAACATTAAAAGATCATATGTTTGAATGATGTATTGAAAAGTTATGTAATAAAATGTAGGATGCTATAATGTTAGATGGATTTTAAAGGGGGTTAAGATCAATACCTTTCTCAAGTCTAGTTTTTTTACAACAATAGCTTTCACTCGAGTATTTAAATGGATATTTATGAATCCCTATATGGAAAGAAGTGTAAAAATTCAATATACTAGGATGAAGTTGGAGAAAGAAACCCATTGGGACCTAAAATTTGACATAAAAGTTATGGAGATAATTGTTGGTGTGATCTAGAATTTGAATTTGGTAACTAGGTATTTCTGAGAATATCTTTGTGGAAGACGGTGATGTTATTCATAATTTAGGGAAAACTAAGCCCTAGGTATATCAATCACTTTGAAATTCTTGATCATATCAGGATAATAACTAATCAGTTGGTTCCTCCACTAAACTTCTCTCAAGTCCATGATGTGTTCCATGTATCTCTCCTGAGGAAGTGCATATCTAACCCTTCACATATACTAAACTCATAGGTGATACCACTAGATAATGATCTTTCTTATGAGGAAAAATCAGTGGAGATTATAGATCATAAATAGAAATTTCTACAAAGAAAGACCACTCACCTGGTCAATGTTTTGGGGTGAAACCACCAATTTGAAGAAGCAACATGAGAACATTAGGATATGATGGGGCATAAGTATCCTTATTTGTTTCTATTAGAGTGATTAATTTTGAGGAAAAAATTAATTTTACGAGGGGAAGAATGAAACACCTCCATATTTTATGAAATATTTTCCTCAATAATCTTAATTTGTTGTATATCTCGTGTTACATGTAATACTGAGTTTTTGTGAACCACAATATATTATTTATATTATTTTTTAAACTTGAACATTATAACATAGGAATTAAACTTGATAGTATGAATACAAATATTTTTTTTAAATTAAGTATTATGGTTTTATATAAATAAAATATATTAATAAAAATGTATTTAATTTTTAGTAAAACATTTATATGCTTTAAAAATTCATTTTTCTTAAAAAATGTTTTTATTGTTTTTTTGAAAAAATAATAAAATTAAAATTTGAAACTTTTAGAAAAATTATTTGAAAAACTTATCTTAATTTTTGAAATCAACACATAAAAATTAACTTAAGGTGAATTTTTGATAATTTTCTGAAAAGATTAAATTTTCAGTGAATATTGAAAAATACCAATTTTTATTAAAAATGGATTTTTATCTAAAGGATTTATAAGATAAATTTTATTTTATGATGGGATAAAAAGTAAAATTATTAAAATTATATATTTATTAATGGAATTTAAGTCATTGGAATCAATTTTATATTGAATTTTGATATTAAAACTCTCTATACTTAAGATCATTTTCTCCTTAGAAAACTATTTTTTCATCACTTTGACATGTTTAATTTTAAAATTTCTTTTTCCAGTTCTATGAATTGAGTTTTGGAAAATTTATTCCATATTTGGAATCATAATGATTAATATTATATAATATGGCCAACTGAATTTTTGGTCAAAATGAATAATCAAAACAGTAAAAAATTAATTTCCATAGTTAAGGTTAAAATGGGTTTACTGGGGGTTAGACTAAAAAGAAAAGGGTTAAAATGAATTATAAACTTCTCAAAATATAATTTTATGGACATATTTCAACCTTATATCATCGAGGTCCTATAATGATCCAATTTTTAGCCTTTTAGAATGTGAAAAACATTGGTACACTTTTTTATTTTCAAACATTCCTTATGTATCCTATCCCCCACTTATAAAACAGTAACCCCTATCCTATCCTATTCACACTTATATAACCCATTGGTTCATCCAAGACCTGAAAAAAATAATTTACTTACTTTCTTCATCACATCCTAGAGGATTGTTTTGATTAATAAACCAACCTAATAAGTCTTTTAGTGCAAAGCTAAGGAGGTTATCTGAAGAAGTGGTATCATTATCAAACTAGAGTTTATATTTTATTTGTCCTTCCACATACTTAAAATGTTATTCAATTATTATAATAAAATAACACTAATATCTACCATATACTAAGATGTTATTATGTTAATGTAATAACCTATATTACCCTTCTATTCTATCAAATGGGAAATGAAATATTCGATCATGT
Source organism: Viscum album (assembly GCA_963277665.1). Lineage (NCBI taxonomy): Eukaryota > Viridiplantae > Streptophyta > Magnoliopsida > Santalales > Viscaceae > Viscum > Viscum album. Next base: position 371,344,501 of record OY728163.1, on the reverse strand, counting down.
GTATGATGAACTACTGCCTCACGAACCAATGAAATTCATTTTCCATATCTTGGTTTTTCGATTTAATGGATCCAGTTCAGTGCATCAGGCTTTGAGTATCTTTTCTGGTGATGGAATCTTTTGGTATTTCTGCCTCTTCGTTTTCATTTCCTATCTGATGAAGATTATTCATACAGTTTTCATTCTATTTGGCTCAGTGCTATAGTTTTTGTCCTAGAAAATGGTTAGGTATGCTATTTAGGCCTTAGGAAAATCACTCTCTAATCTGACCTTAAGATCATTCACTCCTATCCCAGTCGGACTAGTGTGGTGATATTCAAATTGGTTTTGGGATGTGAGGTTCAAGTTTTTGATGGATTTTGAGGTGCATTCTTCATCAGATGCTTTCCATATATTGTTTCCACAGATGATGTTCCTTCCAGTGTTTTTGGTGTCAATATTATCGGGGTTTTTATAGTTGAAGTTATGGTTGACATGGATGAAGGTATGGGTTGATGGTCTTGGATCTTCATGGATCCCTTTTAAGGTCTGGTCTACTTCCATATCTACTCTGGATTTAGGGTCCATCACTCACCCATAGTGCAGACTGGTGCTGTGGTTCTATGAGAATCTTTGAGATGTGTTGTGTGAGCGGTGATGGTGTTCTAGGAGGCTTGAACGACATGTGTTTCCCCTTTCATTTAGGTTTCTTATGGGGTCCTATTTTATCTCCCAGAGTATGATTTATGGTGTATGTATCTTGGTGTGTATTGGAGGTCATTGGTGATATCTGTTTGATGATTTTTCATTTTATATGGATGTTTTCATCTTATGAGGTTCTTCATGGAAAGGGGTGTCGATGGTTTGGTTTCTGGTGGTTAGAAATTTTCTACTACAGGTTCATTAGTGATAATGGTGGATGTTCTAGTTTTCGGTGAGCAAGTTCATCGGTGGTGCTGCTGGTTCAATGTTGACAGTAGTTGCAGCGTCAGGGGTGTAGTCTCAAGGTTAGCTCTAGGCTTCAGGGTGACCTACCTGTTATAAGTGTTCATGTTTTTGAAATTTTAATTTTTGAAATTTGAAAATGTATCATTTGGTTTACTATTTGGGGGATTTATAGGGGGAAATATTAGTATGTAGTGTTAAAAATAGTTAATTTTGAATTTTTTTAGCTCAGGATGTTTTTGAATTTGGTGGCTGAATTTTTAAGATTACCACTTAACCAAAAAATGGTTTATTTAAAAATATCAAAAAATGGATTTGGAGGATTACCCAAAACACGATTTTACTAAGGAATTGTTAATAAAAGGGTAATAAAAGGGTTTATGTAAATCATATTTGGTAAAATATATATCATTAAAACTCTATAATATATGTATAATAAATCTATATTTATCATATAGGAGGTTCCAATGCATGAGAAGGTATTCTGGACTTCAAGTAAGGGATTTTGTCTCAAATTGTCTTCTTTGGGACATATATTACACTATACACATATATTCTTTTACAAGATGTGTATAGAGTCCCTTTTATTAGTTATATCATTAATTAATTTATTATAATGATATTTAATGTTTCATTTTAATTTATTCTTTTATTGGGATTATGATTCAAAAGTTACCAAAGCATGTAAGGGATTTTCATCTAACTTTTATTTCTATGGGACACATGCCTTATACACCACTTGTTTATTTTTTTGGTGTATATACTACCCATGAATTACTTTTATGATTTTTATAATGAAATTATAGGATATAAATATCTATATAATGTCCATTTATGGGGCTTATGATTCAAAAGATACCAAAGTGGAAAATGGTTTTATGTTTCAATATCATTATTTATGATTAAGCTTAAAATAATGAAATATTATGATTTATCTCTCAAGATACTCATGAATTTTCTTATCCTATAGTTATTTCATTAAAATACATTTTTCATTTTATTTTTATCTCTTTATGTAATCAAGATTCAAAAATAATGTTTTAATGAAAATCTAAATTTATTTCTCTCTTCAGTCAAAACCCCTTTTTCTTCCATGTCTATAATTTCTAAAAAAGTTTTAAATAAAGTTTCAAAATTATCCGATGATTTTTTAAATAAATTTCTACCCATGTTTTAATTTTCAATTTTTTTTAAAAGTAATATTCTTATAATTTTTCAAACAAGGCCCTTTTATCTTTTACCAAAAATGTGAAATTAATCTTCATTTTAACGTGTACAACATGAAAAGTATTTTCTACTATCACGAACACTCAGTGATTTAAATCTTATATTACATGTTTTGAAGGTTATTTTCAAAGAAAGTATTTTCTTTAATATTTTGGATGTTTTTATATTTTAATGAATTTATTTCAATGAGAAAATGACAATTTCCTTAATAAGTGTTCCAAGTGATCTTTCAAAATAGTTTTCCATCTAAGATGACATCATTTGATGTTACTTAAGATTTACTGGGGATATGACCCAAGTATACCATAATTATTCTTTCTCTATATTATTTTTTATGATGAAAATATGTTTATGAGTCCCATTCCTTTTCGATTGGTTATGTTATGATGAAATGATTAAATTTTTATGAAACATGTTTCTCTTACACAGGTTATTGCTATGATGAAATGTTTATGAAACCCATTTCTTTTCATGGGTTCTAATATGATGAATGTTTTATTATCTTGTGGAATAACTATGTATGATTTTCATTAAGTGAAATTGGTTATGTTATAACCAAGAAAAATGGTTACTTTATAACCAAGTACGATGCTGATGTTATAAACAAGGAAGATGGTCATGTTATAACCGAGGATGGATGGGAACTATATATACCTCCAATGTATTAATTAAAGATTGATATCTCATGAGATAATTATGAGAAACAAGATGATGTTCTTGATCTACTATGGGAAATAGACCATTTGCATTATTCACTATGGGAAATAAGTGATTATGCTTGATTTAATATGAAATGGGAAATAGGCATTGATGCTGGATCCATTATGATTTTATGGTCTCAGTTGTTGACCTTGAAATATGAAATGGTTTCTATACATATGATGGTTCCACACTTATATGAAATGAACTTATGGTTCATGATTTATTTATAATTATTTCTCACTCTTACAGTTCATGTATTTTGAAATGATAATGTTTTATTCCATGGATAATGTTTATGATCCATGATAGATTGGGTATAAGATTTGAAAGTTATATTTGAAACCTCATACACTTATTCTTAGATTATGTTTTCATATGATCATCAATTGATATCTTCAATGTTTACCCCTACTGAGAATTTTAGCTCACCCTTTATTATGTTTCATTTTCCCTAGGTCATTAATAAATGTTTAATTAGGGTATATCTATGAAGATTACTAAATGGGAAGATCATTATGGAAGATGTTGAAAATATTCCATGAAATAAGAAGATTGTGTATCTAGTCTCCAAAGGCACTAAACTTTTACAGCCTTTGAGCATGTATTTGTGAAATGTATTGAATATTCATTAATTAAGTTGTAATATCTATATATGAAAAGCATGGTTCTTTATAGATATATAATTGAGTTTTAGTACAATGTATTATCCTTAGAAATATGGTCAGTCTAAGATAACTATTAAAACTCTAGAAGACATGTTGAGAGCTTTCTCTACAGAATTTAAAGGTGGTTGGGATCAACACCTTCCTTTGGTGGAATTATCATACAATAATATATTTAACTCTAGAATTCAGATTCATCCTTACAAATTCCTATACAGTATAAAGTATGGAACTCCAATGTGTTGGAATAAAGTTAGAGAAAGAAAGCTATTGAGACCTATCCTAGATAAGGAAATGGTAGATAAGGTTATATCCATTAAACAATATATAAAGAAAGATCAGAGTTGAAAAAAGCGTTATGATAACAATCATAAAAAATATTTGTAGTTTGAAGTTGGTGAAAAGGTGTTCCTATGAATATCTCCCTAGAATAGGGTGATGAGATTTGGAAAGAAGAGGAAGTTGAGCCCTTAGTATATTGGTCCCTTCAAATTTTTTGATCATGTCAGGATGATAGATTATCAAATGGTGATTCCACTAATCTCTCTAAAGTTCATTAATATTTTCAGTTGAGATTCTAGATCATTGAGATAGAGTTATAAAAAAAATAAAACTCACCTGGTTAATGTTTTGTGGCGAAACTAACAAATTTGAGGAAGCTAAGTGGGAACCCAATGATATAAAGAAACTAATATATTTGCAATTTCTTGTATTAAAGTGATGAATTTTAAGTGAAAAATTAATTTTAATGGGGGTATAATGTAACAACCAGAGATTTTATGAAATATATATATTTTTAAATAAATTTATTTCATTAATAGCTTGCGTTACATGCAACAAAAAGTCTAAAAAAACCGTGATATACTATTATAATATCATTACTATATGTTATCACCTAGATGTTTGATTGAATGGTATAAATATTACTACCTAAATTATAAAAAATTATGGCTTACACATTTATAAAATTAATTCATTAGTAATCAATTAATTATAAATGAAAATAAAACTCATTTTAAAATAAAGGAGATTTTTCTCTTAAAATTTATTTTTAAGTGCAAAATGTATTTTATCCTAATAAATTAAATTTATCACTATTGTTGAATTATTTTTACAAAATTTATATATAATATATTCAATAAAATGCATTAAACATCCCCCTAATATTTTTCTAGGCATAAGATAAAAATAAATGCTGTTTTATGCTTACAAACTATATTATTCTAAAAAGTAGTTTTTGTCACATTTTTCACACTTACATGAAAATTAATTTTTTCCAATTATCGGTACTGCATTTGATAAAATTAATTCCATACTTATAATCATAATGTTCAAATTTATAATGTAGGTTCCTTTTATTTTTGGTCAATATTACCAGTAACCGTGGTAAAGTTTATCACGTCGGTAAAGGGTAAATTAGACTAATCTTGGTCAAAACTAAGTGATAATTGCATAATTTTTCATGTTAATTATTATTTGATGAATATAATTTAACCCTTACCACCTTATTTTTTTAAATGGATACTTTTCCATGAATATGACATTTATAATATTTAAAACAGAGACAGTTACAAAGTGTTAGTCTCTTAGTTTTGAATTTATTTTATGTATTCATATTGAGAAAAAACTAGTTATGAATGATTCTTGATAATAATTGTGAGATTAATGAAATTATTTTATTGATATAAATGTATTTTAATTTTTCAGTAATTATATAATGACCTTAAATACTTATGCAACACCGATGCAATATTTCTCTAATTAATAAAAAATATATTAAATGATTTTCCAAATATTAAAAGAAATATAATTTGTGTGAGTTAATGTGTTAAAAGAATTTGTAGATGAATAGTAAATATTAGAGTTATGTTAAAAAATTATATTCTAATTCCAAATTTTTCTTTATGTATTTCAAGTCAAATTAAATGAATAGCGATAAAATTGACATTAATGATATTTTATCAAAATAATATTTTATTAAATTACATAAAATACATAAAAATACTAAAAGAGGACAAAGGGTATAATATATGTTCTAAAATTTTATCACCTTTCCATTTATTGTTTATTTTGAACCATTTATATTGAAAATTAATTTATTATAATTTAATATTTTAAGAAATTCCAAGTGTGTCCTATCCCTCCCTTATGAAAGGACACCCCTTCTTTATATTCTACACACCAATCTAATCCATCGAACTCAATCCTGAAAAGTTGCATTATAAACATCCTTATCCAAGTTTTTAGGGGATTATATCCCACAAATACCAACCATAAGTTCTTTAAGAAAGTATCTAAGGGAAGCCTCTTGAAAGAGAGGTAGATGTCTTACCCGACCTCTTTCAATTTATTTCTTCTTCCACTTCTTCTAAATATTTGGTATTTATCATAAAATAATAACTTAAGTATCCTAAATATTCTAAAATTTTATTATTAATGTGAAACTACCATTATTGACCATTTTTACATCAAATGGGAGGTGAAAGTATCGCTCGTGCATACGTATGACTTATTGCCTCCATATTGCGGTACAATTCATTTTCCATAAATATATTTCATGTATGGTTATTATGACGAGTTTAAAGTTTATATATGATATTTATGGAATAATTATTCTTTAATAATGATAATATCATATCTACCTTATTACCTTCCAAACTGATGGAAAATGAATACGCCGCTCATGTGTATGTGTGAACTACCACCTCCATAAAGCGGTGTGATTCATTTTTCATTTCTATTTTACTTAGACTGTAAGGTATATATATCTGATGAATATATATGATTTATATGATACAATAATAAATTTTAAAGGTTAATTATTATTTACCTTCCTTTCATTCAATCCATTGAAAAAATTAAAACTAAATTTATGCGTACATACGACCTACCGTCTCCATGAACGGTGTGATTTATTTTCTATCACTACCATTCTCAATGAATCTAAATATATATTATATAATTAATATATATGATATAATAAGACTGTATTTTATTATTTTATAGAAGTATAATAAATTTAAATTTATTATACATGAGGTTAGAATTCTTTCAAAGCAAGTGAAACTCAAGGTAATTGATTTTCATCTCACTTTTACTTGTGTGAGATACATTCCATATTCCCCACTTGTTTCTTTTATGTGAAATATATATTAACATTGAATGTATTTTATGATTATTATCATGAAAATTATATGTATTTACATATCCCTCTAATGTTTTCTATTTAATGAGGTTTTTATTTGAGAGATACCAAAGTGATGAGGGTTTATTTCATAATCTCATCATTATTCGCAATTTTTTATGTTTAAGTCCTACAAGGGTAATATTTTTATTTTATATAAATATTTTCCTTATTTTGTTTAAATAATATTTCTATTAATCTAAAATTATTTATTAATGAAATTTTAACCATGTTTTACTTTTTTACAATTTTTTTGAAAGGTATCTTATTTTCATTTTTTGAATGAGGCACTTTTTAACAATTTTACAATAGTGTGAAAGGAATGTTTTTTTTACTTATATAGCAGGAAATTATCTTCTCAACATCATGATTGATATTTTTATTTGAAACTTCCTCAATAATTTCTCAATTATTTTTAAAAATAAAATGTTTTCCAGAATATTTTTAATTTTTTTAGATTTTAAAGAAGTTATTTTAAAAGAGAAAGGTTTTTCCCCCAGGAAATTTTCCAATTAATATATAAAAATAATTTTCCACATTAGATAAAATAATTTGATGTTAATTAATCCTTACTAGTTATGATTCAATGATACCATCCTTATTATTTATCTAAATGTTTAATGTTTATGGTTACAAGATGTTTATGAAACCCATTTTTTTCCAGAGGTTATTTTATGATGAGATGTTTAAGAAAACTTGATGAAGATAACAATTTATCAAATTTTATACAGTTATAAATTTTTTATAATCCCAAAATAGTGTTATTTTATCATAAATTATCACATTTTTAGGTTTTTATAATATTTTTAGATATATTGAAAAATGACACAATTTTGGATTTTAATTGTTTTAATTTTCCTCTATATTTCAGCCATATGCTTTTATACACTAAATTAAATTATGGAATTCAATTTTTTAGGATTTCTTACAACATGGTATTTATTTCATTAAACTGGACCCAAAACTCAATATATCATTTGGAGGCCCAAAACTAGCTCACAATCAGGGCCCCAAAATCTATGTATCGATCTGGAGAATTTTGGAGATGGGCCCATATCTCCAAAAATACACACAAAAATGAGTTAAATTTCTCATGGATACCTATAAGAAGATGTATTTTTTTAACTTCTATTAAAAAATTAATATTAAGCCTTTATCAATGACATAAATTCATTGTAACTTAGTGCATTGTAATATAAACAATCACTTGGAAAAATTACTTTTCTTGAGTAAATAAGAAATAACGAATTCATATGATGGACAATAAAGACGAGATTTCATGGGTGAATGATAGATAAATAATTGAAAAACTTTATAGAAGACACCATTCTCTTATTCATCCATTTATCATGTCAAAAATTACCTAACTTATAGAATACATAATTAGAGGGAAACAATTGTCCACCCTTTTTTTATAAATTGTCACATCCTCTCCCATTATAAAGGATAACCGTTTTCAGGGTGATAAAGTAGATTATAGATTCTGTAATAGTTTTTTTATAATTTCAATATATATTAGTTCATATCTTTTTTCTCCCTTAATTTTCTCTTATTTTCTATTTTGATCTCCCCCACCACGCTTCTTTTATCTCCATGTTTGTGGATAACTAACCCTCACAGTTTTTAGAAGGGGGAAGTGTTGGTGTTTGATTTTAGTATACATAAATTATCTCTCATGTTTTATTATAATATTTTATTTGAGGTTAAAATAATTTTGGTGATAAGTCATCCCAATTTCTCTATTACTATCTTCCTCCTCCCCCTTCAATCATTTTCATTCACATTGGTATCTAAGTCATTCAAACGGTGGAGTTTGGATTTTTTATTGATGTGGAAGAGATTACTCCTAAATGTAGAGGCCTTAGTGTAGGGTAATATAATTCAAATTATAGGGTTCAGAGTGAATTTTTTGAATCTATGCATTATATAAAATAACTAGGAATATATTTTGAATAACAATTATAGCATCACTATGAACTCCTGAGAGCAATGGTTTTCTTCTATTAACATCTTTGTTTATTTTATTTTTCTATTGTGTTTTTATCTATATTTATCTATATTTATATATATTATATTTATATCATTAATATTTCAAACCCAATTTTTTATATTATTTTATTATTTTTATATTAGTTAATTTATAATAGTGACCATACAATTTCAGTGCGTGTGTGAGACCTCCTTGTGATCGACCCTATATTGCGCCACTATAGAACATTCTAAGATAAATAAAAAATTAATTGATCAATGAGTCATGTAAAACCACTACCTCATAAAATTATTTCGATTTCCAGGGATTCTAGGAACTTTCACACATTAGTTTTAAAAAAATAAAATAGAAATGAATCAAAAAAATTCAAAAAAGAGATTCATTGCATATTCTTGTTTAATTTGATCATGGATTACTTTGATGATTTTTCATATGCATGGCCTAATAATGTTTTTATAGCAGGTAAGATAAATTTATTATTTAAATGGAATAATATTCCTTGAAGTTTCAAGATAATTTCAAAATTATCGTAATGGAAAAGAAAATAGTAGCATCACAGACCACTAAAGTTGAAGAAGTTAAAGTTCTATGGATGGAATTAAAAAAAATGAAAATCTATAGAGAACGAGATTCCAATTACACTTAAAATTCAATATGAAATTGTTGAGGTTGAATCAATATTTAAAGATCCACTTCCCTCTCAAAAAAAATTAATTCCCAGATGTTCTACTAAAGGAAAAATAGTTTGAAGCTAAATGTTTTGAGGGAGATTCAATTTTTGAGAATTATTTTTATTAAAAAATTATTTCTTTTGAGTTGAAAAATAATATACCTTATTCTTATTTTTTTGATTCATCACCACTATTATAGTCTAGGGTTGAATAATATGAATACATTACATGTGTCTAGGAGAGAATAGAGGAGCCAATCGAGTTGTATACTAGTGCATATGAGGATGATGTCATAAAATAAGAAATCATTAAAAATAATTTTCAAAACCTAAACCATAATATAATCAAAAAATATTATAATATATTAATCACTAGTGGACACCACTCCTAAATTTTAACAAAATAAGGAGCACCCCTTTATTCTTTCCCTCCCCCTATACCTCAAAATATATCTTTAATCTCATCTAGGGGTTGGGGATATTTTTATTTTCATTGGGGGTTATCACTCCTAGAATTTTCTCATAGATGTTTGGAGAAATCATATTTTTTGGTTTCTAGGAAAGAAACTCCATCCACCATCAGATTTGGGTTAATAAATTTCAAATTTCTGACCAGGGGTAGTAAAAACATTACATCCACATGGAGGTCTAAACCATGTTCTATCCCTTTTCCATATCCTTATTTTTTTATTATATTATGTTTTATTCTTTATTTCTTGGTCTAAGTGGTAGAAAATGGGAGCTTAACTTAAATATTCCACTGGAAAATAATGTTAGGTTGTATATTTCCTTCCCTTTGTTTTTCTGCCTCATTTATATTTTGTTGAGTTGAAATAAGGTGTAGTCAAATCTAAGTGGGGGGGGGGGGTGTCTACCTGAATTTTTTTGTGTGTTTTTAATTTAGTTTTTAATATTTTTAGGAATATTGACCTCAAAAGAATATTCATATTATTTTTCACACTTTAGTTAATTTTGAGATATATGACATTGTTTTCGAAAAAATTGATTTTAAATGATTTTTGATGTGATAAATTTTTCCATGAATTGGATTTTCAAGAATTTTTATCAGTTTGAATGATTTTTGAAATACATTACCTTGAAACACTGAATCAAAATACTTTTACAGTTTTGTGAGATATTCCAAACAACTTTGATATATTCTTTATAATACCCTCACTTTCTTGATTGAAACTTGGATTTTATGAGAGAACTCATCTAACATTATGATTTTTATTCCAAAAATAGGACAATACAAGAGATAGGTCACCCCTAACTGGGGGGGAGAAAATAATGAAGTACAAGGGCATCACCCCTAATCAAGTTCACCACCTTTAGTTTAAAATGAGACAAATTAGAAAGGAAAAAAACTAGTATCCTGGGGACTGCAAGAGAGGCCAGGTAGTTTAGCACTTTATTCCCCTCACGCCATGTATGGGTGACTCTAACATTGTTGTTGAGGATGGACTTTCATTGTCTAATTGTATAGGCAATTGACCAGGGAGTGGTTCCTTTACCATGAAAATCATCATGAACAATCATAGAGTCCATTTCCAGCTACGCAATGATAATGTCCCTCTGATTACACATGGACAACCCTATAAGATCCGTAAGAGCCTTTACCTGAACAAAATTAACACTTCAATAGTGGGTTATGAACACTATAACCACACTCCCTCTATGGTCACGTAGAACCCCTACTCCTCACATGTCACCCATTACACATGAACCATCAGTATTTAGCTTAAGGCTACCTTATGGTGGATCTTATAAGATCCATCTCCCCTACACAATGGAACCATGTTGGTAAGCCTTAGTCTGTGAAGCCTGTAATGTGCAAAGTGATGGCACATCCTTCATGATACTAGAAATACTGATCAAGTCAATCTGAATACATCAAGTTCTGGCCACAACCGCTCTACCTATTGAAGAGATCCCATCAAACCTGGACTGATTCTTTACTTTAAATAATGCACAACAACCCTCATTTTATATGATAGCATGCGCCTTGGACTCATTCATATTACCATTGTTCCCCTGGAAACATTGCTCCATGAACCACTAATTGTTATCATCTTGCAAGGAGTACCCTATGAACACACCAAAGAACCTCCAAACCTACTAGACCCATTATACCTCAAAGAATATATGTTTCATACTCTCTTACTTTTTATTCCCACAGCAATGAAAACATGAAGCCATGGTAACGCCCAAACATTTTATATTGACATCAGAGGGTATAACATTATACCGGATCCACTATGTGAGGAAGTTAAGTTTAATAGAGATTTTTTTGCCCCACGCTACTCTGTTCCAGCTCTTCTGCTTCCTACAAGATGAGTTAATCCTATGTAAATCCTTCGAGTTGAACTTACCTAAGGTGGAAGGAGTATAGAAACACCTGTATTGCTAAGAGTTAATAAGAACAGAGTCAAAAACTACCTGTTGAGGTGCGTCCAAAAAATGCCTTGAAAAATTGAGGATGCCTTCTTTCCTCCCTGAAGGAGATAAAGGGATCCAGACATACTAGATATCCCAGCACATCACCCGACCAGTTTTGATACCAATAGAGGATGTTTCCATCCCCAATAATCCATTGTGAGTGCGAAAGAAGCGTTAGGATGATGCCACATACCGAGGACCACAGGGGTCAACCCCTAGCCAATGGGGCTATAACACCAGCCTTGTATCTTTGATACATATTCCTCCCCCATAAGGTGCATTCATCAATGATTTCCCATGAAATATTTGCATGTATGGCATGAATAATATCCACCAGACTTCTGATGTTGATTCCACCTTCACAGATGGGCCGATCCATCTTTCTCCATGACACCCACTACCTCTTTCCCTTAGACAAAGCATCCCAAATAAAATGAGAAATTATTCTATCGATGAACCTAATAACCCCCATTGGCACACTAGTAGAGGCCATAACATGCACCGGTATGGCTGAGAGTACATTATTCACCAGAGTGATCTGCCCCCCGAATGATAAGAAATGGTTTTTCCAATTCATAATGTGTTTCAGAATCTTATTCACCACTTTTTCAAAGCCCCTAGTCCACAGACTTCTTGTGGATACTAAGGTACCAAGATATTCCATTTGAAAAGAACCTCGCCCCATGCCCAACTCACCACTCATAAAAGAAACCCTACTAGAAGAACATCAGTTAGATATATAGAAACTAATATTCTATCTATTAATGATATTCCCACTCCAGTGGCAGTACACCACTAGGATCCTGTTAAGCGCACTGATATACCTCCACCCAACATTCATGAAAATTATCATGTCGTCAGTATACATCAAATGTGATGATGGGGGAAGGCAATACTTTCTATGGTATGGCAGAATCTTCCCACTATTTATACCTTTTCTAATCATCCAACTAATGGTGTCTTGCATCAAGATAAAGATGAACAGTGATAATGGATCACCTTTCTGAAGTCCACGAACAATATTAAAGAAGCCAAGAGATCTCCCCATAAAAGACACATCCATCCACGAATAGAAAACACACCTGAAGATGATATCACATGCCCAATTGGAGAACCCCATCTTGGAAGAAACCCTATTAATAAATATCCACTTCATCATATCATATGCCTTATTCATATCAAGATTAACGGCTATATTAGAGCCATGTAATTTTGCATTCGTATCCCTCATCATCTCCTGCGCTATATCCATGGCCCCCTGAATTGAGTGATCTTGATCAATTCTATACTACTCCATGGATACCCATCGAGGGAGAATACTGGACAACCTCTGGTTGATAATACTAGCTAAGACTTTATATGGAAATTTTCACAAGCTTACAGGCTGGTAACAGCTGAGGGAGGATGGGTCTTTGGTCTTTGGAAAGAGAACTAGAGTAGTCACGGATGCAATCCGAGGAAGGACACCCCCGTAGAAGAAGTCTTGGATGGCCAGAATAAGATCCTATTTTAAAACCTCCTAGGAACCTCTATAGAATGAGCTAGGAAAACCATCTAGACCCACCATGCAATCTGAGTTCAAATTCCACATGGCTGCATGCACCTCCTCTTCCTCAGAAATACCTTCAAGCATAGCATTATCCTACGTGGAGACAGGATCTAAAATCCCTTCCCAAAGATGAGCCTCCCTTGAAGGATACCCATGAGGCATATTCTCATTCGTTCCCACAAGGAGGTATTTAAAAAACAATAAGGCCATCCCCATGACCACCTCCCTATCTTCTGAGAACATTCCCTCCTCCATGGTCAGGTTGGGTTTCACAAAGTGCCTCATCTCCCTTATGCATGCATGAAAATATATAGTGTTCTAGTTGGACCTTATATTCCATGAATTTCCTTATTGGTTAAAGCCATATTATAAGCTGATTTTTCTTACCTACCTTGTAACGACCCAAAGTTTCATTAATGGAAATCCCTCTTGATCTAATTAAATGTCTCTTTATGTTTATATAAAATGTCAACTTCTTTGGTTTTATGTTAAGAATTTTGACCGTTGCTAATATATCTGTTGAACAGTGATCACATGATTAGTATAAATATAGGGCTTTAACAAATCCAAATTTACTCAGGAAAAGGAAGCGATGACCTCATCCAATAGAATTTCCCCATACGAAGCCCATTTGTCGGAGCTCGGAAAAGAGGTGGCATCCTTGGGATTTTCTCTTGACCAAGTCCAAGCTGAGATTCATCATGTCAAGCTCGAACGAGACCGTCTGTGGAAGAAGTGGAAGTTGATAAAAATTACCACGTGAGCGATGTTATCCGAGCCACCCCAAGTGTAGAGACCCGAAGCTTGACGTACATGGACATTACATTACTTTTGTGGAATACTTAATACATAACAAAAATAGACACACAAGGACCGTAATAGTTTAGTGTCTTTGGAAACTTGGAACGTAATCTTCTAATCATGGTGAAAGATCTTCAACATCTCCCATAAAGATCTTCCCCTTTTGTTTTCTTACCTAAAACCTTTCTTTAAATCCTGGGGAAAAGAAAACATATAAAGGGTGAGTTCAAATGCTCAGTAAGGGTAACCATGGATAAAATAAAAAAAATCATATACATTTGAACATCAAAACATGAACATAATATTTAAACATCAGAATCTTGAGCAATGAAATAAATCATGGAATTACGTAAGGAATAGATCATAAAGAAACATTAATCATGATAAAATAGCATGGTAATTAAACATGTAATTGTGGCGAACCATTAAGCACATGATATGATTTCCATATTAGCCAAGTCATTGCTGCCAATGCCATCTTAGTGGACAAAGTCCCTTTCTAAATCGAGTTCACATCTCGTTCCAGTCCTGTATTACTGAACCGGTTTAACTTGTTGTTCCAGCCATGTCTATCTCATGAGATATAAATCATTACCCAATGCATTGGAGGGAGATATAGGTGCCACCCATCTCATATTGAAATCATTATTTCGTGTGCCACAATATAAACATAAATCATTCATCATAACCGAAGAATAAAATGGGTTTCATAAACATCATTCCATCATAACGTAATCCATACAAAATAAAATTGGATATCATTTCATCATTAGAAAAGTTAAACCATGTAAATCATAGATACATGATACTTGAACATACACATGTGAAATAATGTCAACTTAGATGAAAATGGTTTTGATAAAACACTTGAAATGAATTTTTGAGGGAAATATCCTTTTTTCTTCAAAATCATTTTATTTTCACAAAATGTCATGCAATTTTAAAAGAAATGGATTTTGTTGAAAATAGTCATGAAATCTTTTGAAGGAAGCTTCATGAAAATAAGGCTTTATAAAACCGCAAAAATCCTTTCATTCCATATGCGTTAAAAAACATTCTCCTCATACTTTTGTCAAAAAAGTCAAAAAGTACCTTGTAGGGTAAATAAAAGAAAGATTCCTTCCATACCATGGGGTAAAAGTCAAAATGGGTAAAAAGGACATTAAACATGTTGGGCGGAGAAAGAAAGGAAGTGATGGCAAGAGGGGGGGTGAATTGCCTTTTAAAAAAAGATTAACAATTTAAAATCAAAGTTGAAAGTGCAGCGGAAATAAAAGAGGCAAGACACAAAATTGATAACGGAGTTCGGCCTAAAACCCGGCCTACGTCTCCGCTCCCAACTCAACCGTTGAGAGATTTACTACCGCTTGCTTTTCAATGGTTGTAGCAAGAAACCCACTAGACTTTAAGGTTAGTCTAGAACCTATTACAGCTTGCTTTTTTTGGTTATGCAAGAACCCACTTGCTTTCAATGGTTAAGCAAGAACCCACTAGCCTTCTTACAGGTGAAGGCTAGCTCACCTATGATTCAAACCTTTTAAAGGGAAGGCTTGACTAACCTCTTCACACCTTGAAGGTGGTGTGAGAACCCAAATGAAAGGGAGAAGATAAAGAGATGGGGTTTGTAGGCACAAACCCAAATTGATGCTCAAAATAAATAAAACAAGAAAAACCGTAATGGGAGAAGCCTTGGGCGCCAATGATTGATGGAGCTGATGAAGGGCGCTCCCAAGCTTCTTTGGTGGTGCTCCTTGGATGTGGAATTGAGTTGGAGCAAGTGGGGTTCCCTTGGAGCAATCCGCCGGAGGTTCGCCAAATGATCAAAAAGTGTCCCGTGGGCTTCCTTGGCTTGGTTATGGTTCCGGTATTGATCCGGGGCTTCAAGGTCCTTTATTTATAGAGGGGGAACCCTCATATGGCCGTTAGAGGCCTTTGGAGCCGTTGGAGAGGCTTTCGGAGCCATTGGAGGCCAAGTGGACAGGCTGGTCAAAAGCCCAACGACTAGTTTGACTGCCTCCACCGGCTGACCGGTGCAGAGCCACCGGTTGGCCGGTGCTTGCAAAATGGAAGAGGGCTCGGGCTCAGGCTTCACCGGCTGGCCGGTGAGGAGGCCACCGGTTGGCCGGTGCTAAGGCAGTACCAAATACTGTTCTGGCTGGTTGCCACTGGCTGGCCGGTGATGAGGCCACCGGTTGGCCGGTGTGGAGGCAGTGGCTGGACTCTCGGTCTGGGATCTACCGGCTGGCCGGTGCTGAGGCCACCGGTTGGCCGGTGCTCTGGATAGTGGAGAGCCTATCTGTCAATGGTCCATCGGCTGGCCGGTGTCATGCCACCGGTTGGCCGGTGGACTGAATTTCAGTCAACATTGGCTTTTTGCCTTCTTGGCCTTCTTGGCCCAATTCCTTGGCACCTAAAATCATGCCTATCAACAAAAACACTTGAAAACAAGATTAGTAAAATAGAAAAGTGATTGTGATCATGAAAATTAAACCACGAGGGGTACGAGAGGTACAACAATCTCCCCCTATTTTGATGATCACAATCACCAAAACAATCAATGTAAAAATGAAATGAAAGTCATGCTTTAAAATATTTTTCCCCCAATCAATCAAGAATTTCTCCCCCTTTGTGATTATCAAAATAGCACGGGGCATAAAACTTGATTGAGGGAAAAAGGGATTTTAAACCATTTGAAATTTTTGAAATTTGAATTGAAAGTTTTGAATTGAAAATTTGAAATGAAAAATTGAATAACAGTTTGAATTGAAAGTTTTGAAATAAAAAATTAAATAACAGTTTGAATTGAAAGTTTTGAAATAGAAAATTAAATAACAGTTTAGAATTAAAAAATTTGATACCAAGTGTTGAAATTGAAAGTTTGAATCGAAAATTTTGAAATTGAAATAAAAAGGGCTTAAACGATCCTAACTCCCCCTAAATAAAAACAACAAATCACCGGGGAGAGGTTTTTGGAACCGAAACAAATTTTGGCCCGGAGAGACTCGCTAAAAGGGATTTTTCAATCCAAACTTGTCTATAGGAAGGTATTCTCCTATAAAATTCATCGTTAAGGAAAATGGTTTTGGGCCTACCATACCGGGCATTTTTGCAATAGCACTCATAAATTAAGTGCCCGAGTTTTTTACAATAATTGCAAAATTTAAATTGAGAGCTCCCCCTTACAAAAATAGTTGGAGCATGGGAGGAGGAAGCTTGCTTGGAATAGCCAAGCCCTTCGGTGGTTCTAGATATGCGTTGGGAACCAAGAAAATTGTTCAAATTTTGTTCACCTTGGGTGAACTTGGCAAGGTATTCCCTTAAATCTTTGATGGTTGAATTCAAAGAATCAACATCGGGAAGGTTTTGGATTTTGAGGGTCAAATCTTCCTTCTCTTTGAGAAGTTGTTCTTTTTCGGAAGAGAGGTTTTTGAAATTGTTTTTTAAAGCAACAAATTTGGAAGAAAGTTCGTGAAAACCTTCCTCCAATTGATCTCTAGCATATTGGAGGTCCTCATAGGATATGTGATTGAAAGAATTTGAATTTGAAGAACAAGAGGATGAGGAGTCGGAAGATGTTACCTCATGTAATGCCATTAGGCATTTGTTACCGTTGTCGTTCGAGGAGGAGGAGGATGATGATGTGGAGCTATCACTCCAAGTGGCCTTGAATGCCTTCTTCTTCTCCTTTTTCTTGGCCTTTTTCTTGTTGAGTGGGCAATCGGGCTTGTAATGGCCTTTCTCTCCACACCCGTAACATTTTACCTTGGGCTCGGATTTTTCATTGGGTTGAGCCTTGCGGGATTTCTTCTTCTTGTGCTTCTTCATGAATTTGTGCATCTTGTGGGCAAGGTCCTCCATTTCAGAATCGCCGCTTGAAGAGGAAGAAGATGAGGAGGATGAGATTTCTTCGTTTTTTACCTTGAAGGCGATGTTCTTTGGAACTTTGATCGGTTTGCCTTCCTTTTCAGCTTTCCTCCTCATGGTGATTTCATAAGTCATGAGGGATCCGATGAGCTCTTCGACCGGCATGTTATTTATGTCCTTTGCTTCTTGGATTGCCGTGACCTTCGGAGCCCATGAGCTTGGTAGGATCCATAGGATCTTCTTGACCATTGTTTCTGCAGAAACATCATCACCAAGGGACTTTCTACCATTGCAAACATCAGTAAAACGCGTAAACATTTCAGTAATAGATTCGGATGGATGCATGGAAAAAGACTCAAAATATTGACGGAACATGTCCAATCGAGTATCCTTCACTTTGTTGGTCCCCTCATGGGTAACCTCCAATAGTTTCCAGATTTCATGTGATGTGGTGCATGTGGAAACTCGATTGAATTCATTACGATCAAGGTCGCAATGAAGAGCATTCATGGCTTTGCCATCAAGCTCGAAATTTTTAATATCGGCTTGGGTCCATTTGGATTCATCGGGAGAGGAAAGAGTGTAACCATGCATGACAATTTTATAAATAGGGTATTTTATGCTTCTAAGAAAAGTGGTCATGCAGGTTTTCCAATAATTATAGTCGGTTCCATCAAAAAATGGAGCACGACCCAAAGAATAGCCTTCGGGAGCGAAAGAGGTTGATTCCATCACAATGGATCTTAAATTTGAAACCGGTTAGGGTATTACTCAAATTTTCCTCTGATACCAATTGTTGGGCGGAGAAAGAAAGGAAGTGATGGCAAGAGGGGGGATGAATTGCCTTTTAAAAAAAGATTAACAATTTAAAATCAAAGTTGAAAGTGCAGCAGAAATAAAATAGGCAAGACACAAAATTGATAACGGAGTTCGGCCTAAAACCCGGCCTACGTCTCTGCTCCCAACTCAACCGTTGAGAGATTTACTACTGCTTGCTTTTCAATGGTTGTAGCAAGAAACCCACTAGACTTTAAGGTTAGTCTAGAACCTATTATAGCTTGCTTTTGTTGGTTATGCAAGAACCCACTTGCTTTCAATGGTTAAGCAAGAACCCACTAGCCTTCTTACAGGTGAAGGCTAGCTCACCTATGATTCAAACCTTTTAAAGGGAAGGCTTGACTAACCTCTTCACACCTTGAAGGTGGTGTGAGAACCCAAATGAAAGGGAGAAGAGAAAGAGATGGGGTTTGTAGGCACAAACCCAAATTGATGCTCAAAATAAATAAAACAAGAAAAACCATAATGGGAGAAGCCTTGGGCGCCAATGATTGATGGAGCTGATGAAGGGCGCTCCCAAGCTTCTTTGGTGGTGCTCCTTGGATGTGGAATTGAGTTGGAGCAAGTGGGGTTCCCTTGGAGCAATCCGCCGGTGGTTCGCCAAATGATCAAAAAGTGTCCCGTGGGCTTCCTTGGCTTGGTTATGGTTCCGGTATTGATCCGGGGCTTCAAGGTCCTTTATTTATAGAGGGGGAACCCTCATATGGCCGTTAGAGGCCTTTGGAGCCGTTGGAGAGGCTTTCGGAGCCGTTGGAGGCCAAGTGGACAGGCTGGTCAAAAGCCCAACGACTAGTTTGACTGCCTCCACCGGCTGACCGGTGCAGAGCCACCGGTTGGCCGGTGCTTGCAAAATGGAAGAGGGATCGGGCTCAGGCTTCACCGGATGGCCGGTGAGGAGGCCACCGGTTGGCCGGTGCTAAGGCAGTAGCAAATACTGTTCTGGCTGGGTGCCACCGGCTGGCCGGTGATGAGGCCACCGGTTGGCCGGTGTGGAGGCAGTGGCTGGACTCTCGGTCTGGGATCTACCGGCTGGCCGGTGCTGAGGCCACCGGTTGGCCGGTGCTCTGGACAGTGGAGAGCCTATCTATCAATGGTCCATCGGCTGGCCGATGTCATACCATCGGTTGGCCGGTGGACTGAATTTCAGTCCACTTTGGCTTTTTGCCTTCTTGGCCTTCTTGGCCCAATTCCTTGGCACCTAAAATCATGCCTATCAACAAAAACACTTGAAAACAAGATTAGTAAAATAGGAAAGTGATTGTGATCATGAAAATTAAACCATGAGGGGTACGAGAGGTACAACAAAACATACATGATTTTTTTTTATAAAACATGTACATGGATAATAACAATATCCCCGGTAAATATTTACGAATAAACAATCTCGGATAAGAAAGAGATTCTAATATTTATCCCTTACCTTAGGTTCGATATGCTTCGTATGTATCCGAACCTCATGTATAATGTTTTAAGTAATGTCATTGAATTATTATAGAATTATATTCATTGTTATGATATCATATATGTTTCAATTATGACTTTATATTACCCGTTCTTTTGTAAATTCCATGTTAAAGCAGCGTTTTGGGTAAAATCATTTCATTTATCGTATGTGTTTAGACTTGTCGTTCTTGATATTATTACTTATTTCCTGATTTAAATTATTCTAGAATGTCAAACATGATTTATATATATAGATATATTCATCATATACATATATATTATAGATCGATAAAAGGAATTAAATACACCGTTCATGGAGATGGTAGGCCGTACGTACGCATGAACACTGTTTTCGTTTCCCTTTTGAATTGAATGGAATTAAGTAAATGAAATACATATATATATATATACATAAATCCAGTATAATTATTATGTCATATATTTCATTATTATTCATTATATATACTTTATAATCATTCATGAATGGTTAACATGGAGAGTGAATCTCATCGCATCGTGGAGACGGTAGTCCGTACGTACGCACGAGCGATGATATCATTCCCAAGATCGTAGAATTGTATTAAAGTGTATGTATAATATTATAGAATCAATATCACTTTAAAATAATCATATATATTCATTACTTTAACCCTTATACACATCCAATTAAGGTGGTGGTGGAAAATAGATTACACCACGGCGTGGAGACGGTATTCCGTACGTACGCACGCGCGGTGATTTCGTTTTTCGTTGGATGGATAGATGGTGAAATATGGTTGTTTCATACTTATAATAACATATAAGTATATTATTGATACTGATGTTATTACCTCATAATTAAAAAACTAAAAAAGAATAAGTGGAAGAAGAAATAAAGTTGAATGAATCAGTAATGGACATTACCTCTTCTTTAAAGCGCCTCTTTGAGACCTCCTCTTATGGAACTAAAATTGGTCTTTGAAGAAGACCAGGACCTATAGGATGTTTCTAGGGAAGTAGATAAGTGAATTTGTCAGGGGTTGGCTGAGCTTGAAGGCTCAAAGTGGTGTGAGGAAGAGAGGGAGGAGGTGTCCTTTTATAAGTGAGGAGAGGGGCACCTTTGGAAAAACTAAAAATATTATTTTATTATAAAGTCATATTCGGTTTTTAATAGCTCTAAATTGATTTATTTCGAAGCTAATGTGGGGATGGGTCGAAATACTCTCATCCAATAAAATTTATACAAGTTTAGGTTTCTATTTTAACCTTATCATTTAGATTTAACCTTAAGTTAAATAATTTTACTTTTACCGTGTCTTCTTGTTTTCTTACACTATAAGGTTAATAAACTTACTATAAAAATCCAAACGAACCCCAAGTTGTTTATTATTAATATATATAACCTTATATAAGTTATTTTTCCGAACCTTATATTTTTATGAATAAAATAACAATTAATAATTTAATATTTGTTTTAAAAACTATTTTATGTCAATTTTGAAACTATTTGGTAATTGATTTTTGTGAAACTCATAACAGAATTCTTAGTTCCAAGAAAGTTAATTAAATCAATAATAACATGTCATATTAAACTAGAAAATTAGTTTAATTCATAAAAAGCCTAAAATTACATTTATTTGGGTATTTATGTCATCAATTATGTCAATATTTCATTAATAAAATAATTACTGCATCATCTTTGTGTCATAAATAAATTACGTTATTTAATGTCTAAAAATTATAAATAAACTTCAATTATGTAGGAAATCATTTTATCTTTATAATTAATATTTATAGTCGAATTTATCTTATGTATAACCCTATATTAAAAATGATTTACTTATAAAATGTTGATTTTAACTATTTTAACCCTTCTTTAAATAAATTAATAATAAATGTCCTAATCTAACCCAAGTGGACCTAAATTGTCATATTTTATTACTAAGGTTGTTTTTGGTCTAATTACACTTATCCAATAGAATTAGGACATGTGTTAGGGTAATAATAATATCATTTTTACCCTTAATTATCCTATTTACTTTTAACCGTGGTAAAAAAAGTAAAAAGTTACTATTCACCAAAAATTATTTTCATCTCATTGAACCACATTTTAGTCCTTGATATTAACCGTGTCTCTCGGATTTTCAAAATTCCATTCACAGAAGCAGTAAAATTAAGTTTTATGAAAAATTCAGTTTTTTTAACTACCACTTAGTGGTTTCACTATTCATCAAAAAATGAAAGTTTCTAGAAAAATACCAAAAATTAGGCCTAAGTTATATTTGATATTATGAATTCAAAAATGATTTCTATTTTATCAAATTCAAAACATATCAGTTGCATTAATTGATTTAAAAATTAATTCCCGTCTTCAAAACAAATCGCGTGTTTTTAAGAAACAATAACTATCAAAAGATTGATACTTGTTTATTAATTCCAATGACCAACATTGGATTAAATGGTAAAAATATATTCTAATTACACTTTAAAACCAATTAAGAAGACAATCTAACCATATAAATTATTGATATGAAAAAAGTTGTTTTTAATTAAAATATAGCGTGTTTTTACTATTCATTAAAATATGAAAGTTATCAGAATAATATGAAAAATTTATCCAAAGTAAATTTTTATACCCTGATTCCAAGGAAAATTTTATTTTGTCAAATTGAAATTATATACATGTCAAAAACAAGATTTAAGGTGGGTGCTCCATCAAAAGGTGGCAAAACTACATTTTTTGAAAAATACTTATTTTACTCGAAAAATTGATTTTGTTCTCATACCATGTTCTAAAAAATGTGTAAAATGAATAGTAATGTTATAAAATTAAAAATGTAGTTGATACTATTCATAACGGCTAGTTCATAATAATATTATAACTATATATATCGTTGTTCATTGAAACCTGGTATTGCGTACAACACACGCTATCGAGGAAAGTCGCGATTGCGTGTAATGCAAGCCAAGTCAGGGTTGTGTGTTGTGCAAGACTCCTCTATTGTTTCGTATAACAGAATCCAACCAAATTTCATTTATACATTGAATATATATATATATATATATATATATATATACTATCAAAATTTCTTGTAACATGATCCAACAATAGTGTTGTGTATACTGCAAGCTCATACGGTGTTGCGTGTAGCGCAAGGTAATTTTGTTGTAGCATACAACACAAGACATCAATGATATTAAAAGAATATTTTTCATAAAATCTCAGGGTGTTACATTCTACCCCCCTTAAAATGAATTTCACCCTCGAAATTCGTCGGGGTTATAAATGGTTTACTACTCTAAAGTTTGTTTAATAGAAACCCACATAGTAAAAAGGAATACCAAAACTTGGCTTTAAAAACTAAAGTATTAAATGTAACGGTTACCCAAATTAACTCATCACTGGGTTTCCACGTAGGAGAACATAGGTGAAAATATGGGTATGGAAGAAAAATCTAACCATCAAGTTCTGATGGGGAGTGGTAGAGAACATGGCTACAAAAAAGCCATGAATCACAAAGCCATAGATTTGTGATGATCAAAGGTACCATCTGATTCATCGGATATAAGGGCACTAGGACAACATTTTTGGTTTTCAAGATCATTTCCCTAAAGTTGAAAATTTTGAATTAGAAGAAATATTTTCTTGATTTTGGTACAATCTCACTGTTGTTCGTGTTTTGAACAATTTTCACTTCATCTCTTAAAGAAATGAAGTTGAATTTGTTATTCATGAAGTGTTAACAGATCATGTGATAGAATGATGGGTCATTCCATTTGTTTCAAACAAAAGGTTAGCAAAAGTTATCAAATATACATAAGTCCATCTATGGTGAGGTTAATCATATACGATTCCAAAAATGAACTTATACTTCATATATCATACCGAAAAATAAAATAAAACTAGTTTTTACTAACTAGGGACTTCTTGTAGGCCAGTGGTAGGTGATAATGGCCAGTCGCACTTCAGTTGTGGGTTCGATTCCCACAGCCTTGTCTGACGCGATGGGCTGTCACCCATCCTGCAGGTTGTCCTTTTTCTAAAACTACATTACTATAACATCCCATAATTAATATCGAAAAAAGATCTATCCTTAAACAATACTAACTTATGTCCAACATAATCCATTCCAATCTTTAGGCTTATCTAAAATACTTCAGTCCAAGCTCATTGTATATAGAAAATGATTACTTGAAATTTCACATAACAATCACGTGAATTCCATCATTTATCCCCCATATATCATAAGATATATCTTGTTGGTCAAATTACAAACATGTGAATACCTTAATCATGTATTCTCTTGAAGAATTAATACCCATTGAACCTTAGTAAAAACATGAATGCAGTTAAAAGTTAACACTTTCCACATACCAAAATCCTCAAAATTTTATATACTCAAACAATGATATCACTTAGTCCTTATATCAATCACGAGCTCATGAATACTGTCAAACATTTCATTTTCTTCTTATCCCTTCATTATGCGCATATCATCTACTTTCCAAAAATACTGGTACCATTCATCACACACTTTCAAAACATAAGGAAAGACAACAGTGTAACAATCCTTAGATGTCTCTTTATTCCATAGTACCATGAGATTACTTATACAGCATTACACTTGATAAACATGTAATAATTCCACTACCTTCTTAAACCATTGACTGAGCTTCAACAATTCTTTCATCTCACATATCATTTGTAGTCTCTTCATCATCATCAACATAAATATTACCCATACGACCGTACTGATTCTCTTCATGAGACTTTCCCTTAGGTCATTAGTTTTCATAATGTCCATACATTCCACATTTAAAACATTTAACCATTGTTGATGTCGTAACAATACCATTATCCTCATCCATGGTGTTAACTGAACCTTTTCCTTTGCACTTACTGGCTTTGTGTCCTTCTTTTCCACACCCAAAGCATCTTCAAGTTCCTTTGAAAAAATCTCCCCGATTCCTCTTCCCACATGATTTACATGAGGGAAATTGAATTTTATTTCCTCTATGATCATCATGAAACTCCATATTTCTCTTATTATCTGAGTCGGGAAACTTACCAAAGTTGAGATTATTGATCATATTATGATGTTGCTGATTAGGCATAATAACGATGTTTGGATTTCCAAATCCCTTTTCATTTGGTTTCTCATGAAGAATATCATTCCATTGTCCGTCATATCCTCCATTATCATGAATCTTCCTGTTTCCATCCATTTTCTAAAACCCAAAAAGAATAGTGTGAGAGGCAAAAATCATGCTAGGGAAAACAACATTGTAAAGGGGGATCACCCTCAATATCTAACATCTTAGGTTAAATTCTAAGATCGTTACCGTAGTTCTAGGACTATATCCTATACGTATACTTATCCTTAGGTACATCCCTAGACATACCTTAGAAATATCTCTAGGGATCTCACTAACGTTTTCACATCCTAGTTTCCAAAGGTTGACTAAACCTTTCCTCTGATACCAACTGTAGAGACCCGAAGCTTGACGTACATGGACATTACATTACTTTTTCGAAATACTTAATACATAACAAAAACAGACACACAAGAACCGTAATAGTTTAGTGTCTTTGGAAACTTGGAACGTAATCTTCTAATCGTGGTGAAAGATCTTCAACATCTACCATAAAGATCTTCCCCTTTTGTTTTCTTACCTATAACCTTTATTTAAATCCTGGGGAAACGAAAACATATAAAGGGTGAGCTCAAATGCTCAGTAAGGGTAACCATGGATAAAATAAAAAAAATTATATACATTTGAACATCAAAACATGAACATAATATTTAAACATCAGAATCTTGAGCAATGACATAAATCATGGAATTAAGTAAGGAATAGATCATAAAGAAACATTAATCATGATAAAATAGCGTGGGAATTAAACATGTAATTGAGGCAAACCATTAAGCATATGATATGATTTCCATATTATCCAAGTCATTGCTGCCAAGACCATCTTAGTGGACAAAGTCCCTTTCTGAATCGAGTTCACTTCTCATTCCAGTCCTGTATTACTGAACCGGTTTAACTTGACGTTCCAGCCATGTCTATCTCGTGAGATATAAATATTTAGCCAATGCATTGGAGGGAGATATAGGTCCCACCCATCTCATATTGAAATCATTCTTTTGTGTGCCACAATATAAACATAAATCATTCATCATAACCCAAGAATAAAATGGGTTTCATAAACATCATTCCATCATAACGTAATCCATACAAAATAAAATTGGATATCATTTCATCATTAGAAAAGTGAAACCATGTAAATCATAGAGACATGATACTTGAACATACACATGTGAAATAATGTCATCTTAGATGAAAATGGTTTTGATAAAACACTTGAAATGAATTCTTGAGGAAAATATCCTTTTTTCTTCAAAATCATTTTCTTTTCACAAAATGTCATGCAATTTTAAAATAAATGGATTTTGTTGAAAATAGTCATGAAATATTTTGAAAGAATCTTTGTGAAAATAAGGCTTTATAAAACCACAAAAATCCTTTCATGCCGCATGCGTTAAAAAAACATTCTTCTCGTACTTTTGTCGAAAAAGTCAAAAAGTACCTTATAGGGTAAATAAAAGAAAGATTCCTTCCATACCATGGGGTAAAAGTCAAAATGGGTAAAAAGGACATTAAACATACATGAAAACATTTTTATAAAACATGTACATGGATAATAACAATAACCCCAGTAAATATTTACGAATAAACAATCTCGGATAAGAAAGAGATTGGAATATTTATCCCTTACCTTAGGTCCGATATGATTCGTATGTATCCGAAACTCCTGTATAATGATTTAAGTAATGTCATTGACTTATTATAGAATCATATTCATTGTTAGGATATCATATATGTTTCACTTATGACTTTATATTACCCATTCTTTTGTAAATTCCATGTTAAAGCAGCGTTTTGGGTAAAATCATTTCATTTATCGTATGTGTTTAGACTTGTCGTTCTTGATATTATTACTTATATCCTGATTTAAATAATTCCAGAATGTAAAAAATGATTTATATATAATATATATTCATTATATACATATATATTATAGATCGATAAAAGTAATGAAATACACTGTTCATGGAGACGGTAGGCCGTACGTACGCATGAACGCTGTTTTCGTTTCCCTTTTGAATTGAATGGAATTAAGTAAATGACATACAAATATATATATACATAAATCCAGTATCATTATTATGTCATATATTTCATTATTATTCATTATATATACTTTATAATCATTCATGAATGGTTAACATGGAGAGTGAATCTCATCGCGTCGTGGAGACGGTAGTCCGTACGTACACACGATCGATGATATCATTCCCAAGATCATGGAATTGTATTAAAGTGTATCTATAATATTATATAATCAATATAAATTTACAATAATTATATATATTCATTACTTTCACCCTTATACCCATCCAAGTAAGGTGGTTGTGGAAAATAGATTACACCACGGTGTGGAGATGGTATTCCGTACGTATGCATGCACGGTGATTCCGTTTTTCATTGGATGGATAGATGGTGAAATATGGTTGTTTAATACTTATAATAACATATCAGTATATGATTGATACTTATGTTATTACCTCATAATTAAAAAACTAAAAAATAAGTAGTGGAAGAAGAAATAAAGTTGAATGAATCGGTAATGGACATTACCTCTTCTTTGAAGCGCCTCTTTGAGACCTCCTCTTAGGGCACTAAAATTGGTCTTTGAAGAAGACCAGGACCTCTAGGATGTTTCTAGGGAAGTGGAGAAGTGAATTCAGTAGGGTTTGGCCGAGCTTGAAGGCTCAAAGTGGTGTGAGGAAGAGAGGGAGGAGGTGCCCTTTTATAAGGGAGGAGAGGGGCACCTTTGGAAAAACTAAATATATTATTTTATTATAAAGTCATATTCGGTTTTTAATAGATCCAAATTGATTTATTTCGAATATAATGTGGGGATGGGTCTAAATCCTCTCATCCAATAAAATTTAGACAAGTTTAGGTTTCTATTTTAACCTTATCATTTAGATTTTACTTAAGTTAAATAATTTTACTTTTACCGTGTCTTCTTGTTACACTATAAGGTTAATAAACTTACTATAAAAATACGAACAAACCCAAGTTGTTTATTATTAATAT
Source organism: Viscum album (assembly GCA_963277665.1). Classification (NCBI taxonomy): domain Eukaryota; kingdom Viridiplantae; phylum Streptophyta; class Magnoliopsida; order Santalales; family Viscaceae; genus Viscum; species Viscum album. The sequence continues at coordinate 371,316,061 of OY728163.1, read as the reverse complement.
ATATAAACTTATCTAATTCATTTGGCCGAACCTTATATTTTTAGGAATAAAATAACAATTAATAATATAATATTTGTTTTAAAAACTATTTTATGTCAATTTTGACACTATTTGGTAATTGATTTTTGTGAAACTCATAACAGAATTATTAGTTAGAAAAAAGTTAATTAAATGAATACTAACATGTCATATTAACCTATAAAATTAGTGTAATTCATAGAAAGCCTAAAATTACATTTATTTGGGTATTTATATCATCAATTATGTCAATATTTCATTAATAAGATAATTACTGCATCATCTTTGTGTCATACATAAATTAAGTTATTTAATGTCTAAAAATTATAAATAAAATACCATTATGTATTAAATCGTTTTATATTTCTAATGAATATTTATAGTCGAATTTATCTTATGTATAACCCTATATTAAAAATGATTTACTTATAAAACTTTGATTTTAACTATTTTAACCCTTCTTTAAATAAATTAATAATAAATGTCATAATCTAATCCAAGTGGACCTAAATGGTAATATTTTATTCCTAAGGTTGTTTTTGATCGAATTACACTTATTAAATAGAATTAGTACATGTGTTAGGGTAATAATAATATCATTTTTACCCTTAATTACCCTATTTACTTGTAACCGTGGTAAAAAAAGTAAAAAGTTACTATTCACCAAAAATTATTTTCGTCTCATTGAACCAAATTTTAATCCTTGATATTAACCGTATCTCTTGGATTTTCAAAATTCTACTCACAGAAGCGGTAAAATTAAGTTTTATGAAAAATTCAGTTTTTTTAACTACCACTTAGTGGTTTCACTATTCATGAAAAAATGAAAGTTTTCAGAAAAATACCAAAAATTAGGCCTAAGATATATTTGATACTATGAATTCAAAAATGATGTCTATTTTACCAAATTAAAAACATATCAATTGAATTAATTAATTTAAAAATTAATTCCCACTGTCAAAACAAATCGCGTGTTTTTAAGAAACAATAACTATCAAAAGATTGATACTTGTTTATATCCAATTTCAAAGTTAAATTAATTCCAATGACCAAAATTGGATTAAATGGTAAAAATATATTCTAATTACACTTTAAAACCAATTAAAAATATAATATAACCATATAAATTATTGCGATTAAAAAAGTTGTTTTTAATTAAAATATAGCGTGGTTTTACTATTCATTAAAATATGAAATTTATCAGAATAATATGAAAAATTTATCCAAAGTAAATTTTTATACCCTGATTCCAATGAAAATTATATTTTGTCAAATTGAACTTATAGACATGTCAAAAACAATATTTAAGGTGGGTGCACCATCAAAAGGTGGAAAAACTACATTTTTTGAAAAATACTTATTTTACTCAAAAAATTGATTTTGTTCTCATACCATGTTCTAGAAAATGTATAAAATGAATAGTAATGTTATAAAATTAAAAATGTAGTTGATACTATTCATAACAGCTAGTTCATAATAATATTATAACTATATATATCGTTGTTTAGTGAAACCTGGTATTGCGTACAACACACGCTATCGAGGAAAGTCGCGATTGCGTGTAATGCAAGCTAAGTCAGGGTTGCGTGTTGTCAAGACTCCTCTGTTGTTTCGTATAACAGAATCCCACCATATTTCATTTATACATTGAATATATATATATATATATATACTATCAAAATTGTGTGTAACATGATCCAAGAATAGTTTTGTGTATACTGCAAGCTCATACGGTGTTGCGTGTAGCTCAAGGTAATCTTGTTGTAGCATACAACACAAGACATCAATGATATTAAAAGAATATTTTTCATAAAATCTCAGGGTGTTACACCAAGAGTCTGTCACCATCGCACATCTTACCCTTAGGTCTTATGCGGCTGTTTTAAGGGGTTATGTAACAAATCGCTAGTACTATGTTCATGTACATTATTTTTGTATATAGTAATGAATATGCTTTCTTGTCATTATTGATACATTGTAAATAGTTTTTAAAGTACAAATAGTGTTTTAGTTATTATTTAATTATGAAATATATTTTATTAAATTAAGGGATTTTTGAATTAAATAATATTTTAATAAATTATTATTATTATTATTATTAAATTAATTTTTATTATATATGAATGATTATATAATTTTATGAATGCAATTGTAATTTTTATTAAGGTTTGAATGACATTTTTGTCAAAACCAGTGAATTTTTTATAAATGTCAGTTTTTTATTTTAAAAGTAAAAATTAACATATTTAGAAAATTATTTAGATAAAATAAATGTTATTTCCAGAATTGGGATGTCGAAATTATCCAACGGTGAATTTTTCATAATTTTCTGAGACAGTCAAATGTTTGGGTAAAAATTAAATACTGTTTAAATATATAATGTGTTTTATGACATCATAATGACCAAATAGTGATGTAATAAAATACTATAATCTTTATGTTTGGCCAATATATGTTTTACCATTAAAATAATGTGATTTTGGGTTAGTTTGACTTACTTTTTAAATCATTAATCGATCCTTCAAGACTTTTTAAACACCTTGTCTTTTTAAATCGTTTTCCCTGAGAGTGTGACTCACCTCCACATAAGTAACCCTATTATTTTAAGAAGTTCGGACTTTGGACTTATAAAATATTGTTTTCTTCTTCCCTTTTCCAAAAACCATGGGATGGTTTGTGGTTTGGATTAATTTAATATAAGGGGTCCCAAACCTAAATAATAAAGAATTCCCTCACCTTTCCTATATAAACCCACCCAAGCTCCCACTTCCTCCTCACTCAAAGCCTTTGGAGTTCATCCAACCTCTGCCCTACTCTCTGTAGAATCATCCCAAGGTTCCCAATCTCCCAAGAAGCCTCTCACAATCCTCTCTCTAGCCTTTGGAAGCACACTTCCAAGTAAGGGTTTTTTCTTCCTTTCTCATTTTTTTCCAATTTTCTTTAAGTTGTTTTGCCCTTTTAATTTCAATTATGAATGTTGGGGTATGGTTTCACACCTCCCTCATACTTCCCTCTTTATGTTTGAATGATGGGAGACCCTTTCTCTCTCATTAAATTCCTCCCATGTACACCCGTTACTATGTCGAAATTCCGAAAGGAACTTCTCTCTCTTCATTTACATTCAAGCAATACTTTTGTATCATGAATCTAAATTCCATTAAAATTGTTGGGAAATGTATCTATATAACCTCCTTACTATCCATTACATGTAAATATGATGAGGAACCCCTTTCTCTCTCATCAACCTTTCTTATGAATTCTTACGTCACACCGTTACGCTGCCGAAATCGCACCGATTTTCTAAGCCAATGCCATTGTGTAGGGAATACCATGCCAATTTCTCCATCAAGGGTATTCAACTTTATGAACATTTACTTATTTATTATAAAGTTTCATGTATGAATTCCACATTCCTTCATCGTGGAATAAATGTTTATCTTTTATGAATCCATGTTTTATGATCCATGTGGCACGCTTATGAATGAAATGAAATGTTTAAGAAGGGTGTACCCTTATAGTGCTCCAATGCATTGGGTAAAGTATAGTATCATGATACGTCATGTGCAATGAGTGTTGAATCATGCTAATTCAAGTGCAACAAGGGTTTACTCGTGCTTCATGTGCAATGAGAATTTACTCATGCTCCATGTGTAATGAGCCTTGGCTCATGCTAATTCCATGTTAAGTGTTGTTTCCACATTTCCATGTTATGATTATCATTCTTTATCTTGCCTTTATGTTCATGATTCTCTTATGATCTATTGATATGCCTATTTCCTAACATGTATTTTACTTCTCATGTTATTCCATGTGTACTCCCTTACTCGGCTTTATAGCTCACCCTTTTCTTATCCATGCCCTCAGGTTATCTCATGCAATGCTAAGTATGAGGTAATGTAGTGGTCATGTAAAGGAAGTTTTCAATAAAGATGTTGTATTTCATGTTTTAAGTTTTTATGTAATGATCCTAAGTCCCAAAGACACTATACCTCTCAATCTTATTTGTTGTATCAAGTGAAGTTTTATGTAATAAATCATATTTAAGTTTGTAATAAAATAAGGGATGTCATCGTTGGTATCAAAGGATAGGTTTAGTTATTTTTGGGATTAGGATTAGAAAACCCAAGTAAAGCCTTCGAGACAAGACTAAGTATAATAAAAACATCCTTAAGTTTTGGTATGTACTGAGTAAGTGGTTTATCAAGAAAATACATCCTTGTATGGATACAAGCAGGTAGAGGCGGCTCTGGAACAGATGTATCCTAGGGGTAAAACCCAAAAACACCACTTTGAGCTAGAATCGAACGGGAACTGGTGCATGAAAATGGGCCTTGATGCACTCTTGGTTACTACCCTCCCGGGGGATATGTTTTGAAAAATTCACAAGCTTAGTATGAACCCTTATTAAGGGAATAAAAAAATGCCCCTAAGAATATATGTTAGAAAGTAGATCATGAAAAGCCTAGATTAAAGCATATAGACTCATGAGTTAAGGAAATAAAAGTTTATTTATAAGTAATCAACTTTTTTCTTTGGATTACCCTTTATGTGTTACCCCTAACTTTACTTTTATTCCAGCCAATGGCCGGTAATAGGAGGACTCGGGCTAACAACCGTTGTGAAGATCAGTGTGATGATTGTACTAATGAGATGCCCAATCCAATGGGAGCGGTAATCACGAAATTTGTCATGCTTCTCTCTCAGCTAACTCAAGTTTTGAATAGAAACATGAGTCAAGAAGAATTTTCAAATACCCCTAAGAAAGAACAAGTCACTATCGAGAGCTTCATGAGACAAAGGCATCCTACTTTTAGTGGATCATCTGATCCCACGATCGCTGAACAATGGATCAACTCCATTGAAAAGATCTTCTACATCCTTCAATGTTCTGAACAAGAGAAGGTTCTCCTGGAGGATTATTGTATGGAGGGTTAAGCTGATCAATGGCGGACATTGATCAAAAATACGAAGCCTGAGGAGGAGATCGAGGCGTTGGAATGGAAGGATTTCTGGAAGATGTTTTCTGATAAATATTTTCCGCAAACCCTCCTGATTAAGATGGAAAATGACTTCTTTTCCTTCAAGAAAAAAGATGAATAATATGTTGGAGAGTATGTGGAAAACTTCACAAGGCTTGCACGATACGCTTTCAGATTTGTCATTACCCCCTAATGAAAATTTGACCGCTTCTTTGGTGGGCTGAAGCCTAGCCTCCAGAAAGCATTGACGATCCGTGAATTTGACAGCTATGAGGAAATTGTCCGATGTTCCCTCAAGGTCAAAATGGAGATCGTAGAATCACAGGGGTATCATGGGGATAAGAAGCATAAGGTGTACTTCAATGCTGGTGGTCCGATGGATAAATACAACGGTGCTAAGAAGATCCAGCACCCCACTTGACAAAAGTGTAGAAAGAAGCACCCTAGAAATTGCCTTAAGGGGACGAGGAAATGCTTCAGGTGTGGAAGAGAAGGGCACCAAGCTGTTAACTGTCGGAAAGAAAGAACCGCGGCTACGACAGAGGAGAGTAATGCTCCGTTCGAAACACAACGCATTGTTTAATGCTACAAATGCAAAGCACCGGGGCATTTTTCAAATCAGTTCCCAAATCCAAGGGTTTTCGGAGGCAACCAACAACCTCCAAGGCAGCAAGGATGAGATTTTTCCATCACTTCTACTAAAGTGAACCCCGACAATGAAGTGGTGACAGGTACGCTAGTTATTCATTCAAGAATAGTGAACTTACTTTTTGATTCAGGTTCTACGCATTCTTTTATATCTCAAAAGTTTAGTAGAACAATCCCAGCACCACCACAAATCATGGAAGTGAAGATATTGGTGCGGAAAATGGGGAAATCATTGCATCCCATGAATATAAGTCCTCCCCTGTTATATTCTGTGGATTGAATTTCCCAGCGAACCTCATCATACTCCCTCTGGTGCAATTTGATGCAATTCTTGGAATATATTGTCTTTCCTTATATAGAGCCAACATAAATTGTTGGGAGAGGGAAATCACACTCCATATGGAGAATCGACCCCCAATTCTTTACAATTGTCAGGAGGAAGATGAATCTCCTTTAGCTACATCATCTCAAGAATGAATATTACTGCCTTATGAGCATGCGTATCTGGCTCAGATGATTGAGTCTAAGTAAGAAACCATCCTTGAAGAAATTCCTATTGTGAGGGAATTCGCGGAAGTGTTTCCCAAGGAACTGCCTGGTCTTACTCCTAGAAGAGATGTTGAATTCTCAATTGAACTTATACTCGAGGCTTTACCAATATCCAAGACTCCATATAGAATGACTGTTGTAGAGTTTGAAGAGCTGAAGAAACAACTATAGGATAATCTGGATAAAGGGTTTATATGAACAAGTGCTTCACCATGGGGTGCACCAGTCCTCTTCGTTAAGAAGAAGGATGGGTCAATGTGGATTTTCATCGATTATCGTGAACTTAACAAAATCACGATAAAGAACAAGTATCCTCTCCTAAGAATTGATGACTTTTTTGATCACCTGCGTGTATCACAATACTTCTCCAAGGTGGACTTGCGGTCGGGATATTATCAAGGGTGAAGAAGGACGATATCCCAAAGACTTCTTTTCGCATAAGATATGGGCACTATGAATTCATAGTAATGCCTTTAGGACTCACTAATGCTCCAGAAATCTTCATGAACTTAATGAATAGAGTCTTTAGATATTACCTAGACAAATTTGTGGTAGTCTTTATAGATGATATTCTAATATACTCCAAAACCAAGGAGGATCATGAGGAGCATTTAAGAACTGTACTAGAGACTTTACACAAGGAGAAGCTCTATGCAAAGTACAAAAAGTGTGAGTTATGGTCGAAGGAAGTCTCATTCATGGACCATATCATCACAAGCAATGGGATATCTGTGGATCCCTCCAAAACAGATGCAATTGAGGGATGACTGAGGCCAATATCGGTAACGGATATCCGTAGCTTCTTGGGATTAGCTAGATATTATCGAAGTTTTGTGAAAACTTTCTTACGATTGTCCAACCCTCTTACCAAGATAACTCTAAAGGGAGTAAAGTTTTCTTGGAGTGATGAATGTGAAGAAAGCTTTAAGGAGTTGAAAAGGAGGCTTATCACTACGCCCGTGCTCACTTTGCCCACAAGTGGGGAAATTTTTGTTGTTTTCAGTGATGCTTCAAAGAAGGGATTAGGATATGTGCTAATGAAGAATGATAAAGTTATATCCTATGCCTCAAGGAAGTTGAAAATCCATGAGTGAAACTATCCAACGCATGATCTAGAGTTGGCGGCGGTGATCTTTACCTTGAAAATCTGGCGGCATTATCTCTATGGAGAGAAATGTGAGATATATACTGACCACAAGAGTCTTAAATATATATTCACACAGAAAGAGCTTGATATGTGCCAGAGAAGATGGATAGATCTCATCAAGGATTATAACTGTTCAATACATTACCACCCTGGGAAACTGAACAAGGTGGCAGATGCCCTAAGTAGAAAGGACCCAACAATTCTATAAATAATGAGAATTGAGAAGGATCTAATCTTCTTAGACTTGATGAAGATCAACATGAGAATCATAAAGAAGGGAACATCATCAATCCTTTCACAAATGATTGCTCAAATGTCTCTTTTGGAAAGGTTAAAGGATGCTTAAAAGGATGATGTGGGAATTCAGGAAAAAGTGGAAGCTATTAAAAAAGGGAAATCCTTAGAGTTTAATGTTAATGAAGAAGGAATTGTGTAGTTTGGGAAAATACTATGTGTTCCATCAAGTCCGGAGATGAAGAAGGAACTTTTGGATGATGCACATACTTCAAATTTCTCTATTCACCTAGGAAGAACAAAGATGTATTGAGATCTCCAAGAAAACTTTTGGTGGGATAATATGAAGAAGGAGATCGCTGAATATACATCAAAGTTCCTGGTGTGTCAGCAAGTGAAGGTTGAGAGGCAGAAGTCTAAGGGGATGATGCAACCATTTCCCATACCAGAATGGAAATGGGAGAACATCACCATGGACATTGTCACCGGATTTCCAAGGACATCTAAAGGCAACAATGTAATCTAGGTTTTTGTGGATTGTCTTACAAAGACTACACACTTAATTGCAATTCGGGAGGATTTATCTTTGGATCAACTGGCACGGATATATATCAAGGAAGTGGTAAGGTTTCATGGAGTACCAAAATATATTGTGTTTGGCCGAGATCCAAGATTCACATCTATGTTTTGGAAGAGTCTTCAATATGATCTGAATACTGAACTGAACTTCAGTACGACCTATCATCCTCAAACTGATGGCCAATCCGAGCGGACTGTCCAAACACTTGAGGACATGTTGAGATCATGCTCAATGGACTTTAAAGGAGGATGGGATCAACATCTTACTCTGGTTGAGTTCTCTTATAATAACAGTTTCCACTCGAGCATCCAAATGGCACCATATGAAGCCCTGTATGGGAAAAGGTGCATAACACCGGCATGTTGGGATGAGGTCGGTGAACGTAAGCTGCTTGGACCAGAAATGGTCGAAGAAATGGTGGAGAATGTGAAAACCATTCAGCAGCATATCAGGGCAGCCCAGAGTCGACAGAAGAGTTATGTAGATAACCGTCGACGAGTCCATGAGTTTAAAGTTGAAGACAGGGTGTTTCTATGCATATCTCCATGGAAGAAGGTCATGAGGTTTTTAAAGAAAGGGAAGTTAATTCCAAGTACATCAGCCCATTCTAGATTCTTGATTGTGTTGGGGCTGTGGCCTATCAACTAGCACTTCCACCTACCATGGCCAAAGTACATGATGTCTTTCATGTATCCCTATTAAGGAAGTACATACCGGACCCTTCACATGTACTCTCTTCCGAGGCGGTACAATTGGAATATGATCTTTCTTATAAGGAGCAACCAGTGAATATATTAGATCATAGAGAAAAATTCCTATGAAATAAGACAATGCCCCTCATTAAGGTGTTGTGGAGAAACCAAAAGTTTGAAGAAGTTACTTAGGAATCGGAGGAAATGATGAAGCTGAGTTACCCACATATGTTTTAGTGTGGGAAAAGGAAAATTTCAAGGGCGAAATTTCTTAAGGGGGGAATATTGTAATGACCCAAATTTTCATTAATGGAAATCCCTCTTGATCTAATTAAATGTCTCTTTATGTTTATATAAAATGTCAACTTCTTTGGTTTTCTGTTAATAATTTTTACCATTGCTAATATAGATGTTGAACAGTTATCACATGATTAGTATAAATATAGGGATTTAAAAAATCCAAATTTACTCAGACAAAGGAAGTGATGGCCTCATCCAGTAGAATTTCCCCATACGAAGCCCATTTGTCGGAGCTCGGTAAAGAGGTGGCATCCTTGGGATTTTCTCTTGACCAATCCCAATATGAACTTCATCATGTCAAGCTCGAACGAGACCGTCTATGGGAGAAGTGGAAGTTGATAGAAATTACCACTCGAGCGATGTTATCCGAGCCACCCCAAGAGTCTGTCACCATCGCACACCTTACCCTTAGGTCTTATGCGGCTGTTTTAAGGGGTTATGTAACAAATCTCTAGTACTATGTTCGTGTACATTATTTTTGTATATAATAATGAATATGATTTCTTGTCATTATTGATACATTGTAAATAGTTTTTAAAGTACAAATAGAGTTTTTAGTTATTATTTAATTAAGAAATATATTTTATTAAATTAAAGGATTTTTGAATTAAATAATATTTTATTAAAATATTATTATTATTATTATTATTAAATTAATTTTTATTATATTTTAATGATCATATAATTTTATGAATGAAATTGTAATTTTTATTAAGGTTTGAAAGCTATTTTTGTCAAAACCCGTGAATTTTTGATAAATGTCGGTTTTTATTTTAAAAGTGAAAATTAAAATATTTAGAAAATTATTTAGATAAAATAAATGTTATTTCTGGAACCGGGACATCGAAATTATCCAAAGTTGAATTTTTCATAATTTTCTGAGACAGTCAAAGTTTTGGGTAAAAATTAAATACCGTTTAAATATATAATGTGTTTTATGACATAATAATGACCCATTAGTGATGTAATAAAATACTATAATCTTTATTATCTTCCAATATCTGTTTTAACACTAAAATAATGTGATTTTGGGTTTATTTGACTTACTTTTCCAAGCATTAATGGACCCCTGAAGACTTTAAACACCTTATCTTTTTAAATTGTTTTCCATGGGAGTGTGACTCACCTCCACATAAGCAACCCTATTATTTTAAGAAGTTTGGACTTTGGAATTATAAAATATTTTTTCCCTATTCCATTTTCAAAAAACCATGGTAAAAAACCATGGGATGGTTTGTGGTTTGGATTAATTTAATATAAGGGGTCCCAAACCTAAATAATAAAGAATTACCTCACCTTTCCTATATAAACCCACCCAAGATCCCACTTCCTCCTCACTCAAAGCCTTTGGAGTTCATCCTACCTCTGACCTACTCTCTCTATAATCCTCCCAGGGTGCCCCAATCTCCCAAGAAGCCTCTCACAATCCTCTCTCTAGCCTTTGGAAGCACACTTCCAAGTAAGGGTTTTTTCTTCCTTTCTCATTTTTGACCAATTTTCTTTAAGTTATTTTTCCATTTTAATTTCATTTATGAATGTTGGGTTATGGTTTCAAACCTCCCTCATACTTCCCTATTTATGTTTGAATGATGGGAGACCCTTTCTCTCTCATTAAATTCCTCCCATGTACACCCGTTACTATGCCGAAATTCCAAAAGGAACTTCTCTCTCTTCATTTACATTCAAGCAATACATTTGTATCATGAATCTAAATTCCATTACAATTGTTGGGACATGTATATATATGACCTAATTACTGTTCATTATATTTAAATATGATGAGTAACCCCTTTATCTCTCATCAACCTTTTTTATGAATTCTTACGTCACGTCGTTACGCTGCCGAAATCACACCGATTTTCAAAGCCAATGCCATTGTGTAGTGAATACCATGCCCATTTCTCCATCAAGGGTATTCACCTTTATGAACATTTACTTATTGATTATAAAGTTTCATGTATGAATTCCACATTCCTTCATCTTGGAATAAATGTTTATGTTTTATGAATCCATGTTTTATGATCCATGTGGCACGCTTATGCATGAAATGAAATGTTTAAGAAGGGTGTTCCCTTATAGCGCTCTAATGCATTGGGTAAAGTATAGTATCATGATACTTCATGTTCAATGAGTGTTGACTCATGATAATTCAAGTGAAAATAGGGTTTACTCGTGCTTCATGTGCAATGATAATTTACTCATGCTCCATGTGTAATGATCCTTGGCTCATGCTAATTCCATGTTAAGTGTTGTTGCCACATTTCCATGTTATGATTATCATGCTTTATCTTGACTTTATGTTCATGTTTCTCTTATGATCTATTGATATTACTATTTCCTAACATGTATTTTACTCCTCATTTTATTCCATGTGTACTCCCTTGCTGGGCTTTATAGCTCACCCTTTTCTTATGCATGTCCTCAGGTTATCCTATGCAATGCTAAGTACAAGGGAATGTAGTGGTCATGTAAAGGAAGTTTTCAATAAAGATGTTATATTTAATGTTTTAAGTTTTTATGTAATGATCCTAAGCCCCAAATACACTAAACCTCTCAATCTTCTTTGTTGTATCCAGTGAAGTTTTATGTAATAAATCATGTTTAAGTTTGTAATAAAAGTAGGGTTGTCATATACCTACACTCTTAGTATTTTTTCATGGATATTTCAAGTTTGAGTGTGGGGGAATGGCATTTCATGTATATTATTTGGGATATATTTAATTTTTGGGTGGTTTTAGGTGTGTTTAATAATTTTGGTTAGTGGAGAGAGATATAATTTGGAAAAATTCATCATTTCATTTTTCTTTATTTGTATCATTCGATTCTCCATCCAAACAAATTGAAAAAATAAAAAATTTAAAAAAATAGAAAAAGAGAAAAATGAAGATGAGATTTAATTTTTAACTATTACTACATTCTTTAATCATTTACATCTAGAAAATAAATTGAATGAATAATAATTTATTAATTTTATTCAATTATCAACCCATCCTCCATGAAAAAAATAAATTTATGCCTTTACGGAGCTTAAAAAAATGGAAAAAGGGGAGAGAATTTGGATGAGATCAATCATTTTAATAATTGTATGAGCCATGTGACATGAAAAAAGGGTGTGGTTTTTTGTTTTAAATTTTCAATGGGAATTTAGTGAGGTTTATCCAGTATTCTCATTTGAATATTCATGCGATTGTACTTAAAAGTCAAACGTCCTCTTCTAGGACTTAAAATTTTAAATAATTTTACCCCCTACCCGAAGCCTGAGAAATCACTTGAAAAAAGATATCATGATTGAAAATATTTTCATGTATCATTCTGTGGAGAGATAAGTATTTTAAAAAACCTATGTTGATTCTTGAATTTTTAAGTATAAACATAACTCGAGATATAATTTCTCTTAAGTGAATAGTGAAATAAAATTCAATGTGAGTGATTGGGTCATGGAAGGATTTTTGAGGATTAATGAATTTAAATTCGAGGAATTAAAATTAAGGAATTTTTTCCATAGAGTATACATGATATAATTATTTTTTACAAATGATCATGGTTATTTTCTCATTTATGATTATTATGTGGATTTTGATTTAGATATATGATGATTTCCTGAGATTGAAATGGTTAAGTGTGAGGGAGTGATAAATCTAATAATTTCAAATATTTTATATTACTATTATACTTTTATAATCCTTCCATAGTGTTATTTTATGGTTAATCGTCACATTTCTAGGTTTTATAGTATTTTGATCTTAATTGAAAAAATGATCTAATTTTGTATTTTAACATTTTTAATTTTTGTTCTATATTTCAACCATAACAGTTTCTTCACTTAATGAAATTGTGAAATTAATTTTTTAGAATACCTTACAACATGGGATTAATTTCATTAAAGTAGACAGAAAACTCAATCTATCATTTGGACACCCAATACCATCTCACAATCTAGACCTCAAAATATATGTAGAGATAATGAGAATTTTGGAGATGGGACCATATATCCAAAAATAATGACCAAAATTTGATCCGATTTCACATGGAGAACTATAATAAGTTGGGGAACATTTTTCACTTCTATGAAAATGTGATATTCATCCTTAATAAATTCCATAAATGCATGGGAACTTGGTGCATTGGAATACAAAAAGTCACCTAGATAGATTAATTTTCTAGAGTAAATTAGACATAAATCCTTCATAAAGTGACCAATAAATATGAAATTTCATGTATGAGTATATGAGAAATAAAGGAACAAATTTACATTAGATAAAATTGCCCAGTTAGTTCATTTATAAAATTCCATAACTATTGGTGGAAATAATTAGAGACAAAAATATTTCCACCATTTTTCTATAAATTATCACCTCCTCTCCCATTACAAAAGGATATCCATTTTCAAGGAGATATGGTGGAGAATAGGTGATGTAATAGTTCTTAATTTAAATATATATTTGATTATATCTTTTCTTCTCCATTCCTGTTCTCTTGTTTTCTATTTTTTACTACTCCTACCGTGATTCTTTTACCTCCATGTTTTTTGAGAATAAACCCACACTGTTGTTTGAGGGGGGAAGTGGTGGTGTTTGAGTTTATTATGCTTCAATAATTTCTCATGTTTTATTCTATGATTTTAGTGGTGGTTAAAATGATTATGCTGAACAGTCACCCCACTTTATCAACTACTACCTTCTTCATTATTGTTTTCTCATTTTTATTCTCATTGATATCTAAATAATTCAAATGATGGAGTCTAGATTAGGTATTGATGTGTAAGAGATTACTCATACATAAAAAGGTCTCTTTGTTGGGTAATACCATTAAAATTATGGGGTGTATAGTTAAAGGTCTAGATCTCTACATTAGATAAAATAACGAGGAATATATTTTTGACAACAATAAAAAAATCACCATGAATCCTCGATAACAATGGTTTTATTCTTCTAACATATTTTTTTCTTTTATTTTTATTTTGTTTTGTATTTTCATATATATATATATATATATTATATTTATATCATGAATCTTTAAAACCAATATTTTTTATATTAGTTTAGTATTTTTATATTATTTAATTTATAATAGTGATAATAGAATTTCATTATGTGTGAGTGGGATCATTATGATCAAACCTAGGATGTTCAACTATAGTACATTCATAGATAAATAAGAAATTAATTGACTAGTGGTTTGTGAAAAAACACTACCATATCAAACCCATTTCTTTTCATGAGTTCTAATATGATGAATGTTTTCTGATCTTGTGGCATGCATATGTATGATTCTCATTATGTGATGGGTGGAACCAATATCTACCTTCAATGAATTGGGTAATGATTACTGTTTTATGAGCTCAAAAGGTACACAAGAGTTTATCCCAAGCCCAAAATATGGTACATGTGAGGTTATCCCATGCCCAAAAGATGGTACATGTGAGGTTATCTCATGCTCGAAGAAGGTACATGGGTGGTTACCCAAGCCTAACATGTTATTAATGTCTTGGTGGTTATCCTTGACATAATGTTTTTTATGCTCACATGTATACCACAATTCCATGTATTATGGAAATGTTATGCTCTAGTGGATCATGTTTTGTGAGTCATTTATGATTCTTGTTTTATGAACTACAAATATTTATTCCATGAATCAATATTATGATCTATTACATATAAGGAATTAATTTCCAATGTTAAACTCATGTACTCATACCCCCATGATCATGTTATGCTTATGTGACCATAAATGTCTTTATTATTTTACTATACTAAGAACTATATCTCACCCTTTCTTATGTTTCCTTTTCCTAGGCTATAAAGAAAGATATTATGCATGATATGTCTAAGAAGGGTGATGGTTAAGAATAACTAAGTTGGAGATGATGCAGTTCACTTATGAACCTATTGTTTATGTATCCAAGATTCCAAAGGGATAAGACATATATGATTCTAGCATGGAACTCGTTGTTATATTAAGAATATTCATCTAATAAGATGTGATATTTATGTATAAAAATTATGGGTCACTATACCCAAGCACCACCACTGGGGGTGTAAACATCGATCATATTTCTCAACCCATATGCGGGTCAAGATTCCCTCATTCTTTGATATGAGGATGAAAGAATGGGAAGCTCAATTCATAAGCCCAACACACCCAATCCTTACATATGAAGTTAAACTACGTCCTTAACCCATGTGAAAAGTATCATATTCCCTATAAAATAAGAACAAGATACCTTATGTTATGAGATGAGATGTATCACATGATAAGCCTGAGATGACACTCCCATCTCTGGGAAGATTCCTTGTGTAATCCCCCAACAACACTATCTTTACTCCTCAATATAAATGGGAAACCCATGGAGCCATCCCACCTTGGTTAGAGCTATACAAAATTAAAATACAACAACCACACATCCTTATTTTATTATGTTAAAATATGTGTTAAATGGATTTTCCACATGAATTCAAAATGCATGGTCCAAATCCCATCACATGATGTGAAAATGATCGATGACTTGAGCCTCCACTCGAGGGGGGGCCCTCCTTCCTGGTGTTGATCATCTACAACACCATGGTCAAGAACTATGTGTGTCTTGATTCTTAGGTCCATGGGATATGTAATGATATTCAGATCTCATGTCATGGGCCTAGTCTAACCATTAACTTATTCCAAGGTCTTCCCCCTTGGGAACATTCTCAATCCTCACATGTCGATACACTCATCTAGTGATTTCAAGTGCATAGTGAAATAAATCCCATTGTGTTTTAATTACCCATGCACATCCCAACATTTCCACTTCCACACATCATGCCTTCATTTATTTGGATTTCTTTCACCCTCTTAATCTGAATAGGCCCCATAATGGTAATTATGCCTGAAAAAAATAGATCAACTACTATCCTGGAAACATTCCTCAAAGGATCCCTAGTGACAGATAATGATTTTCATGTTTTGAACATGTTTAAAAGTAGATCCCACATTTCCACATCATTTGCTGGTGCAGTTTTGGAACATGTGTTTTGAAAAAGTTTAAAAGTCATTCTATTCCTATTAGTTTTCCCCTTTTACGGTCTAGATCTCAGAAGTCATGACTTACCTCCTTTTCCACCTCCCTTTGTTCTGGTGGAGTTTTAACACCCTTGGTTTTATTCCCCTATGCATTCATGGATAATGAAAAAGAAAGTACCTATCATTAGAAATATCCCAAAATGATTTATTACACCCCCATTCGTGACCCCCTAAAGACAAGGGGAACTCCATTCTTGTACATTTTTCTCACATCAATCTTGGATCAAGTGGGTTTAATATTCATGGAGGAATTTTTCCCAAGAACGGTTGAGACATGTATGCATTACCTAAATAGAATGTATCCCATCTCTATAGTATAAAATCACGACCTTAAAAATTTTGAAAATTTCCTCATGGATATTTCATGTGGTTCCAGACCTCATTTTCCCTCTCTTCACATCAGTTTACTACTCTTTTGTGCCACACAAACTTATTTTAGACATACTATAAGATCCCATGTTTTTAGGTACATCTATCTTTAAGTTTTTCATTATGACTTGATGAACAAGTATTGTTTGGATAATGAGAGATTTTTTTTTTGGAAAATGAACTAAATTTCAGTGATGAATGTTTATTTGGATTAATGGAGTCTATGTATAAACATGTTAAACAGGCCTATAAGGGTTTTCTATGGTTTGGAAGGGTTCAGAGTTGTTTGGATCTCTTATGCATAAATTGGTCTAAGAGCTGCCCATTGGATGTTTACATGTCATGAATGTGTTTCATAATATGTAATTAAACAAGAATATGTCATGAACCAATGCAGGGCATGAAGCGGTTACACATCATTTAAACTATTCATGTTACCCAAAAGTTGTGTAGGTTAAATATTGACCTGAGGAAATGGGTCTTTTCAGCGTACCTCTTTAAAAATAAATACATGATGTGTAAATTTATTATATTCCATTTAAATACCATTTGTAGTACTTTTAAGCATCATTGTATTCCTTTTTCTCATTCCACTATTTTGTGTAGCCCTTCCTCTTAGCCCTAGGTGACTCATAGTGATTCTAAGGTGATTTCTTCACATATGTGCATAATGGTTTGGTATTTGATCCTGTATTTCCTTAATTGATCTTCCTTGCCTTATTTATTATTGGATATTCTGGTTGGAAGTGTTTCTTAATCACTTATTAAAGTTAGGGGGTCTAAAACCTTACCTTATGGCCCTATTTCAATTACCAAAGTGCATGCAATATAAGCGATTGCACTGAATCGACATGCACATTAATTAATGGATTAATTGGAAATAATAATCTTGTAACTGGATCACCCCTTGGATATATTTGGGTTATTTGAGATGTGACATGGCTTGTGGTTTCGTTTGAAAGACAATTTATAATTAGTAGAATTAACATTTTAGTCTTGTGTTGTGACATTTTTATATGCTCAGTTTTGTGATATAAACTTGTGACACAAGATGTGATGATTATATTTCGTTATAGGCCCTGAAACATGCTAAGATACTTATATACTGGGCTAGGTCCTAACATATGCTGCAATACTTATATACCAGGCTAGTCCCTATCACATTTTGTGATACTTATACACCAAGATAGGCCCTGATTCATGATGAGATGCTTATATAGAGGGATTGGACCAGTGATATGTTATACCATGATTATATTTCTATGGTTGTAATGATTTTTATACATTCTTAGAGACATTCCAACAGTGTTCTAATGTAGGTTGATTGATGTACTATATTAATTGTTGGATTAACTTATGCACCTTTTTATCGCATCATTGTATGCAATTATTATTAGAATGGTTATTTTAGACATGGTAGTGTTGATATACTTAGTTTTATTCATACCCTAATCTGGCCACAATTTGGTACTCAATAAAATTACATGGATTAAGGTTTGGACAAGGGAAAAAGACCTTGCAGTTTATTGATTTCTTACTAGATGGGTTCGAGTTTGGAGACAGGTCCAACATGGGGTTTGGGACCACAACCTTTGGGGTCATTATTTGAGTATGATCCTTATTTTATATACATGAACTTCATCATATCATTTTGTTTCATCCAACTTTTCATTAAATTATTCTTTTATTATTTAAATTTATTAAGTTAGTCATTTCTCAGCATTGGTTTTATGATTATTTATCCATAATGTTTCTTCTATTTCTGATAATCTATTATTATTTTCTGATTTCATTGAAACTCTTTACCAGAGGGCATAGTATCCCAAAAATATTATGTAGACCATTTTTTCTATTAGGTAGCCTTTGGTGTATGGGTAGGAATGACTGAGGTCTCATAAACAATCCATTTCGGCCATGTGATAGAGTGCCAGATCGAGGGATGTTATAAATTTGTATCAAAGAAGGATTTGTTTTCTATTTATTTACTATTTAGGAAAGGTAGAAAGAATACTAGGATGTGTTAGGATTTGGTAATGATCTTGTATATGAGAGTAGTTGACCCATGTATGAGGGAAAATCTGAGTGCCCAGGGATGGGTTTATTGTTCATGATGTTTTTTTTTTTTACAGTTTGATGATATTTTACCTTGGGAAATTCACATGTTTTGTGATGTTATTGTTTATTGAGTTTTATACTCATGGCCTATTATGGCATTAGATTAGTATTCATATATCATGATAGGCACATAAAGATATATATTGACATGCATTGTTCCTAATAGGTATATATTTGTTTCATGTGATATATTTTCCTATATAAACTGTGAAATGAGATACCTGTTAAACCTGATAAATGAAATAAATGAATTGATATGTCATTATAAATCAATTATAATCCATTTTTAGAGATACCTAGAGTATTGGTTCTCTGTTGTTATCACCTGTTGAGGTTTACCTTGTTGTTATATCTAGTGTTCTAAGGAGTGTGTCTATCTTGTGTAGAAAATGACTCCTTGTCATATTCGAGTTGAGAATTAGGGGATTAGAAACTAGTATGATCCCAATATAGCTAAACAATAGCTTCCTATAGCTCATGGGGGTTAGATGGATGTTCAGCTTCACGATAACTTCTTGAGGTTCATGTGATCCATGGAAAGGGGGAGTGTTCACACTATGCATTTGATTTCTAAGCTGAAAAGATAGTCTCAACTGCAGCATCCGTTGATGTTCACTGGAGAGGGAGGCCCCCTGGCAGTCGAGTTCTGGATTGAGTCTATCCAGATGATGTTAAAGCATCTTGAGACACCCATAGATAGGAGGATGAAGATTACTGCATATATAATGCTTGGACCTTCCAAGAATTTTCAGGTTATTTTAGAGATGGATGGGTAGAATTAGGGGTTATCTTAGATGTACTTTGAGGATAAGTTATTAATCCAATTGTATCAAGAGATGTTGAGGGATGATAAGGCTCATGATTTCATGCATACGACATAAGAGAACATGTTAGTGATGGAATATATTGAACATTTCATTGACCTACAGTACTTTGCACCACCTTTAACTGTTGATGAGATATCCAAGGTGAGACATTTTCAGGATGGGCTCATCTGAATAACTTTTTAGATGTGATGAATTAGGCACTCATCATAGCAGGTAACCTGAGAGAGGCCCCATGTAGTAGCCATGATACTTTAACAGGGTGGACTGAGATCTCTTCTTATGGTGCAAAGAAATGTCACTACGATAGTTTCTACCAAAAAAATAGTGGAAAGTGTAGTTAAAGATGTGGGAAGATTTCTCAGGATCATGCTCCATTGTAGTGCCATTAGTGTGGAATGTTTGGGCACAAGTAGCGTCAGTGTCCATACCCTGATTTTGTGTTCCATGATTATGGAAGACTGGGCCATCTTCATATTTTTTTGAGAAATTATCATAGAAGAGTAGTGGAAGGGTATTAGGATAGGTGCCAAAGTTTGGGAAAAGACTCAAATACTGCTCATTATATAGGTAGCTAAGTTCCACTGGATTTTTTACGTGAGGCTGGGTATGTGGTTCCCTAGTACAGGAATGACAGTTTTGGGTAGAGGGAATAGATCTGGGGAGTTAGGATGGAGCCTAGGGTAGAGGGTCTAGTCATCTACACATCATGAAAACTAATTTGGCTATTATGGATGTAGAAATATCTACCATCAGAGGAATTATTCTTAAATCATATTCCCTTTCTTTGTTTTTGTTTGATACAGGAGAATAACATTATTTTTTTATGTTCTCTCTCTGAAAATAGTTCAAGCTTGGTTGTGGAATATTTGGATAGTGATTTGACCATCAACACACCATTGGGAGTACAATCAGATAATATCAAATAAAGAAATCCATGTTATCTAGAAATTGGTGGTTACAATTTCTTTTAAGAACCATTAATATTGGAAATTAAAGGATTAAATTTGATTCTTGGTATGGATTGGTTAGTACTATACTAGGATCATATTGACTATTATTGAAAGATATTTACCTTTCAATCTTTATAAGGAAGCAGCTATTCTCACCAGGGTGAGTGGGATCTTTAGGATAGTCATGCGTGATAAATTCAGTGTAGACTGTATTGTCTCACGAATCATATATCTAGCCTTGTTATGGATAATAGTGGAGTGTAGTAGGATTATTTTCCTCTAGCGATAGAATTTTTAGGATGTATTTCCTAATGAGTTCTATGGATTACTGCCTGTGTGGGATATTGAGTTCACGATCAATTTGGTATTGAGATCAGAGCTAGTTTCTATCCCACCTTATAAAATGGAAGTAGTAGAGTTTTAGGAGTAGATCCATCTCAAGGAATTGAAAATGACATGTCCCTTCAATGCATTGATGATCTCTTCAATCGGTTAAGAGGTTCCATGATTTTCTCTAATATATATTTGAGATTAGGATACCACCAATTGAGGGTGAGACCATCATCCATACCTTAGACTAATTTTAGGAGTTTGTGTGGATTATATGAGTTCATAGTGATGTCGTTCGGTCTGACTAATAGACCGAATATCTTCATGACCTTGATGAATTGGATCTTCAATCCTTTGTTGGATCATTTTATGGAAGTTTTTTGGATGAAATATTATTGGATTCCCATTCAATAGATGATCATTCCAAAAATATTGACATCATCCTGAGTACATTGAGAGAGTATCAGCTGTATGAAAAGCTTACCAAATGTAGTTTCTATAATGATAAAGTTCACTTATTACACCAAGTCATCTCATATGAAGGAGTGTTAGTGGAACTTGAAAAAGTAACACCCATGATATATTGGTAGTGACCCAAGAATGCCTTTAAGATTAAGAGTTTTCTTAGTTTAGCTGGTTTTTATCAATGCTTTATCCAAGACTTATCCCATATAGAAGAACTAATGTTTGGGATGAAAAAAAGGGAGTGATTTTTGTTTGGTCAAATTCTTATGAGAGGTATTTTCAAGAGTTAAAAGGAAAACTGACCTCAAAACCTTACCTATGCTAGGTAAATATTATACCATGTAATGCGATGCATCCAGAGTTAGACTCAATGGATTTTTGATGTAAGAGGATTGAATGATTACTTATGGATCCAGATAGATGAGACCACACAATAAGAATTACCATACTTAAAATCTCAATTTAGCTGCGATGGTACATTTCTTGTGATGCTGGAGGCATTATCTCATGGGTGAGAGGTTTGTAGTGTATATGGACCACAAGATCCTTAGGTTCATCTTTTATCGGTGAGGTATGATCCTTCAATAGAGGAGGTGGGTTGAGTATCTTAATTATTTTGACTTTAAGATGGATTACACACTAGGTAAGGGAAATTTCATTTATAATGACTTGACATGGTATAAACAAATAAAGGAAATGCGAAAGTCTTACGATGAGTGGTGGAAAATGTCACTCTTTGCAGACATGCATCTGGACGCTCCAAAGTCTCAGATAGGAGTATCTATAACTTCAAAATATATTATACCTGTGATTTTGGATGGGATCAAGGTAGATAATTTATCTGATATGAAGGGATTAGTTTAGAGATAAAGCTTATATGGTGGGGAGACACCATCAGGATGGCTTCTAGGAAGTGTCAATTCTCTTCTTTTCCATGTCCAAGTATGGGTTCCTAAGGGCTTTCACTAGGAGATGATGAGAGGGTTTCATGATTCTAGATGGGTGGTATATCCTGGTTTGAAAAATATGTGTCGTGATCTCTGTAGACAACACTAGTGGTCTAGAACAAATAAGGAGGTAGTGGGATTTATGTCTAGATGTTTCACTTATTAGTAGGTGAAAGCCGAGCATTAGAGGCCTACTGGGATGTTGCATCCTTTTCCCATTACTGAGTAGAAATGGGATGATTTATACATATATTTTTTGATAGGATTTCCTAGTAAAAATCATAAGATTGATGTAGTATGAGTTCTCATGGATTGACTGATGAAGGAATACCACTTCTTACATATTAGGGAAATCTTCATAGTCGGTGATTTGGGTTGTATCTACATGAACAAGAGAGTTTGGTTAATGGTGTTATGAGGAGTATCATTTCATTAAGCGATACTCATTTCACATCGTGGTTCTCATAGAGACATCATAAGGCTTTGTGATCATATTTTTTTTATAACAACCTAATATCCTTAGACTAACTGTCAATCTGAGTAGATTATTTAGGTTTTGAGGATATATTATGAGCCTATGTTTTGGATTTCATTGGTTTATGGGAGAGTCATATGTAAATCATGGAGTTTGAATATAATAACAGCTTCCATGAATTTATTTAGATGAAACAGTTTTAGGAATTACATTAAATTTCATCTCATTCACCTCTTTGTTGGTTGGAGGCAGGTGAGTCAGTTCTTGTTGGGCCTAGTCTTGTCCAGGAGACATATAAGAAGGATTAGTTGATTTGGAGGAAGTTTTTGACTACATAGAGTAGGAATAAATCATCCACTAAACATTGGATATGACCTATAAAGTTTGAGGTATGGAATCATGTTTTCCTTTGGGTGTTACCTAGGTTGGGGAAACACTGTATCAGGAAACAGAGAAAGCTAGCACCCAGGTTTGTTGGGTTGTTTGAGATAGTTGATAGGGTCGATCTAGTTGAATACTGAATATCCCTTCTATAATGCTAATGTGAAATACCCGATGTGTTTCACGTGTCACATATTCATAGATATTATCCCGAACCTTATCATGAGGGTAGAGGTCGAGGATGTTGAGCATTGTGCTGATGCGTCCTTTGAGAAGCATCCAATATGGATTGTGGAATGTAGTGAGAGATATCTTTGAGGTATGACTATACCTCAGGTTCTAGTGAAGTGGTATCATGGGTGTGTCTGGCAGGATACCTAGAAGAGGGAATTTAATATACAATCATAGTGCCCAGACCTGTTCTCTGATACCCTATAGTGATGCTTGGAAAAGCTCGAGGATGAGCTGTTATATGGTGGGTAGGTTGTAAGATCTCATCTTTACCCAAGTATATCTCTCTTTATGTTTTTCGTTAATCCTTTATGGATGAGTCTTTTTTAGATATGGAGAGACATTGTTAGGTAAAATAACATAAAGTTCTGGGTTTTATGTTTATTTGAATTAATGGGGTTTGGTTATAAATATGTTAAATAGGCTTATGATGGGTTTCCATGGTTTGGAAAGGTTCATAGGTGTTTTGATCTTTTATACATAAATTAGTCTAAGAAATGCCCACTGGAAATTTGCATGCCATGAAGTGGTTACATGATGGGTAAACATACATGTGGATATAATGAACCGATGTCGGGCATGAAGCAGTTACACTTCGTGTAAATCGTTCACGTCATGTAAAAGACACACATGTTAAATGTTAACTTGAGTTGATGGTTTTTTGGAATATCTCTTTAAAAATAAATACATGATGTGTAAATGTATTACACACTATGTAGATATCATGAGTAGCCATTTTAAGTAGTGTCGTACGCCTTTTTCTTAATCCACCATTTTTTGCAGCCCCTCCTCTCAAGCCCTAGTATACTCTTAGCAATTTTGAGGTGATTTCATCACCTCTGGATGTCACAGTTTGGTGTTTGATCCATAGTTTCCTTCATTGATATTCCTCACCTCTATTCTTGTTAGTGATTCCAAATGGAAGTGTTTTATAATCACCTATTAAAGGTAGGGGTCTAAAACCTAACCCTATGGTCTGATTTCAGGTACTAAAGTGCATAAAATATATGTGATTGTGAAAAATCAACATGAAAATTAATTAGTGGATTAATTGGAAATAATAATCATTTAATTAGATCACCCCTTGGATCCCTTTGGGTTATTTGATATGTGACCTAGCTTGTGGTTTCCTTTGAAAATAATGGATTGTTTTTGTCTTACATATGATTTTAACATGGAATGTGCTCAAGTGATTTCTTTTTATAGATTCACATTGGAAAATGGATTATTTGATTAATTGAATAAATCAATAAATTGAAACGGAAATGGTAATTAGTATAATTAACCTTTTGGTCTTCTATTGCTACATTTTGATATTCTTGTTGTTGTGATATGCACTTGTGACATAAGATATGGTTCTTATATACCGGGATAGGCCCTAACACATGTTTCAATGCTTATATATCGGGCTAGGACCAAAAACATGTTGTGATGAAAATATACCGAGCTAGGCACTAATGCATGCTGAGATGCTTATCTAGCGAGCTTGGCCCAGTGATTTGTTATAACATGTGTATACATTTGTGGTTGGAATGATTACGATACATGCTCAGAGACATTCCGGCAGGGTTCTGAAGTAGGTTGATTGATGTATTATATTAATTATTGGATTAACTTATATACCTTCTTATCATATTATTGCATGAAATTATTATCATACTGGTTTGTTCAGACATAGTGGTGTCGATCTATTGAGTTTTACTGACACCCTGCTCGTGTCGTTGTTTGGTACCTGATCAGATTACATGAATGTAGGTTTGGACATGGTCAAAGGACATTGCAGTTGATTGATTGATTGATGGATGGGTGGGAGCTTGGAGATGGGACCAACATGGGGTTCAAGACTGAGGTCTTTAGAGTCTTTATTCAAGTATTCTTATTATTTTAATCTATGACCTTCAACATGACATTTAGTTTCATTCATCTTATCATTACATTATTCTTTTATTATTTGGATTTATTCAGTTGGTCTTTTCTCAGCTTTGATTTTATGATTATTTAGCCATATTTTTTCTACTATTTATTCTCATATTCTATTATTTTACACTTTCATTGAAAATATTTACCAGAGGGTATGTTCGCCACTATATTTTATTTTGAACCTCATTGTTAGTCAATATCCTCTAGTGTATGGGGAGGCATACCTAAGGTCTCATAACTAACTCGTTTTGGCCATGTGATAGAGTGTCGAATCATGTAATTTACACATAAACATTTTGTTCCAAGAATAATGAGATTAAAATGTGTGAAAATTATCTTTGATAGGGTTCAAATAGAACTGGGCCTCATTCACCCTCTTTTCACATTAGGTTTTTTCTCTTTTGTGCTACAAGAACACCCCTTGGACACAAACCCATTTGTTATGTGCATTAGGAACTTAACTATTTTCAAGCCTACATTTGAAGCTCTAGGACTCTATACTATAAGCATCCCCCTTTTGGTTTTAGATGTATGAACTTAAACAATATATCTATCACATGAAACTATAAACTATAAAGTGTGATTCTCATCTTCTCCCTAGAGGATGGATCCCCTTCCATCATTGGTCTCCCATCACTACGCCTTCTAGAACCAGGTGTATCCTGAATCCTAGTTCAATAGGATACATAGTGATTCTTGTACCCCCTATCCCTAGCCCAACTATAAATTCCACAATAGCATGAGATCAAATTTTCTAAAATCCCCCCAACCCTTTTTTCATGATAGGTTTATCTGCGACTAGCTGAAAAAACTATCTCACCAGACCCCATGGTCAAAGCTATGTGACATTAAACTATAACAATCCCTGGTCCATGTATCATGACCTTAAGCTACTTTCAAACTCTCGGTCCAAGCCTCATGAGCTTAAATTGTGTGAAATATACCTCGATACCATTTTTTGGGAAAAGGGACTCCACGACCCCAATTCATGCTGGGTTTTAAACTCTTGGACACCATATGAATCCTCTTATAGTACCACCATTTGGTCCAAGCTATGTGACCTTAAACTACTATAAGACTTGGTCTAAGCATTACCACCTTAAAATATATACCAATTCCCCCTCATGGCCTCTAATCTACATTTTTTTTCATCAACTTAGGTTTTTTATCAATCCAATTCCCACCACATTGGGTTGGCATCACCTCACTGTATCCTCACTTGAGAGGAATTCCCCTTTTCGGTGTTGGTA
Source organism: Viscum album (assembly GCA_963277665.1). Classification (NCBI taxonomy): domain Eukaryota; kingdom Viridiplantae; phylum Streptophyta; class Magnoliopsida; order Santalales; family Viscaceae; genus Viscum; species Viscum album. The sequence goes on along the minus strand of OY728163.1, from coordinate 371,289,595 downwards.
TCCCATTAAATCATGTTCTAGAACTACATGTACCTTTATTAACCACTTAGTGGGACAAGTATTTATTCTTATATATCTTATATCAAGACCAACTAAAAATAATCTATTCACCCATGCCTTGCTTTGGCACCCATTATTTCCACAATAAACCTTAAACACCTCCTCACATAACTAAGTCTATGTGGAACTTAGATGTAAAAGGTTCCAACTCTATGAAATTAAACTAGGATCCCTAGTCCAATCATCATGACCCTAAAATTGTTCATGTTCATAAATACATATAACCCAGAACTATGCCTATTTGGTCTAATTAACATGAACTAAATTTCCTAAGGCAAGAGGCACACATTGCTGTCAGGTTGAAAATATATAGGGGAAATCTAGAAACAAAGTTATAATTTCTTCTACAAAGTCCCCATTGTGATCTGGGAAAAAAATGAGGGTATGAATGAAAGATGTTAAAGGCCAACAATACTCATCAACAATCCCTAGAAAAAGTCTGGTTGTTCTCATTGGACCTCTTGGTTTAGGAAAAAGTTAAGGCCAAACCTTAACTCCCCTACTTTACGGGGTCCCCCATGAGGTACCACTCTTTGTGTTCCATTTTCATGCATCCCACTACCTCGATGGGGTATATTTTCATTCATTACGGTTCATAAATCCTTGATAAAAAACTACATTCCTTTCGACCTCATTTAATGATGTAAAAATGTGAAATATTTTAGCCCCTCACTAGTGAGGACCTCTTCCGATTTCAGCACTGGTTGCCTACCACACCACTTAAGAACCTTGACTATATATTGGATACCAAAATGACACTCCCATTTGAGAGTGAGTATGGATATTTATCAGATTTACATATCTACCTAATGTGATCATAACCATGGTGGCATAATCCCATGAGTGTTAAACTTTGTCCAAACATTCCCTCAGTTCACCCCATGCTTTGTATCTTTGATTCAAATTCCCACTATATTCCACATCTGAACATTCCCCCTAAAAGTGATGGTGCCTCACTAAAATGGATCACCTCCCATATTGGGAACATGCCTCAAGGGACTTTTGATGACAATTAGACAGGTCCTGTGTTTTGAACATGGTCAATGGTCAACCATTATTTGTATGTCCCCACTCCTAGAAGTATGATAGTGGAATCTGTGTTTTGAACATGGATAGAAGTCATCCTCTATCATATTTTCACTCACACTTTCATTTTGAATCCTATACATCTCAATTCACATTCTCTATCTACCCCATTGTCCTCGTAGAATCAGGTACCTCTACTATTACCCCGATCATGCACCTATGCATGTTCAGAAAGCAAGATGGCTATGTGGAGTTCCCCTCTCTAACCAAGGATTTATTAATCAGGAAACCCTTAGTGGTAAATAGATTATTATAACCTTACTATACCCAGTACTGTCATATAAGTGAGTGGCCTTATTTTTCGATGTTCCCGTAAGGGGCTTCTCTACGGTGTTAGGGTTTCCCTGTTGTGGCCTTCTCACCTCAGTCGACTGTGACTTCGTCCTCAGTTATCAACAAATTCGAGCATGTTCCTCTTACTATTTAGACGTCATGAATCTCAATATTTTTGAATCATTGAGGTGTGGGATCCTATTTCTAGGCTTCGTGGGTTCTATGGTGGCATCATTGGCGGTCATCATCATTGGGCTTATGCAGTGTCGAATGCTCATGATCTTTGATTGGATCAACTTCTCCAAGGTGGCCCAGTGTGGTAAAGATCCGGTCAGATGTGGTATGAGGTTGCAGCCTCATGTCAGCCATGTGATATGGTTAGATCTTTGGTCTCTTTGAGATGATGGAAACAGGTTTTGGATCGATCCTTTTATGGTGAAGTTTCTTCTGGTGTCAAGTTCGGGTGGCTGGATTTTTGGTGATGGTTTCTTGAACTATGATTCTTGCCTTTGTTTATTGATTTTGGTTGATGATCATAGGTTAGCTGATCATGATCCATCGTGGTTTATTTGTGGTTGGTTTTAATAATCTACTAATTTGGTATTCACTATGGTCTTCGTGGAAGTTTTCTTGGTGAAGAAGGTGTGTCATGGAAGGAGTCCCTAGCAGTTTTTAGAATGTGTATCAGTTAGTTTGGTTTGATGTTGTTTTGTTGTTTGACCTGAGGTATATGGTTCAAGGGTTTGTGATTCTAGATTATCTTTAGAGACTTCCCCAAATGATGATTATAGATTCATGTTTTCACTAGACTTATGCGTTTCAGTTTTGGATGTTTGAGAGGGTATGGCCTTGGCCATCGGTACCAGCCTATCTTTGTACGAGATAGATTGTCGTGTAATGTTGGAACGATGGAAACCAATCTTAATTTTTTATATTATGGGGGAGGGTCTTTTTGTTGTTGTTTGATCTATTTTTTTGGTTTTTGGACAATTGGATCATGGTTTGATGTCTTTAGTCATTGTGTCGTGTCTGGTTCCCCCTTAGCCCTTAAAAGAGGACATATGAAAATAATAAAAAATTAATTTTCAGTTAGTGAGTGGACTTATTTTTATCTCTTGTTTCTCACACCAAGCACTACTTATGTGGGTTTTGGGATTTATAGTTTTTTGTCTTGTTAGTATGATCTAGATGTAGAAAAATAAGATATATATGAAGGTTCAGGTGTATTAGATGTGTGGGATGGGTTGTTCCCAACTTTAATTTTTTTTCATGATCAATGATTGGTCCATGATTTACATGATGATAAATACCATGATCAACAAAATTGAATCAAAGAATATATACAAAGGATAAAATGCTAGAACCAAATCACATGATCATCATATATTATTTATAAATAATTTAACCAATTAAAGAATTAACTTGTGAGAAATTATTTCTCCATTGATGGATCTAACAACAGATCTATTTCAAACTATTATTTAATGGAAGGAATCAAGATTAGATTCCCTCTAGCGGTGATCCACATGTGTTCTAAAAATCTCTAAATGTTGCTGTAGGAATCTCAGGGTTCTAGCACATAAGATCCTATCACTTGTATTGTTCACCTTTTATTATCTTGATAATTTCTTTAAAAGGATTATACTTGATATCTATTTACATGAGAGTGGAAGGTCGAGGAAGATTTATTTCCATTATTGGGAGAATTTTTAGAGAAGGGAGTTCTCTAGGGATTTGAGAGGATTCTTTGGATTTCATTATGCACAAAAAAATGAATCTGCTTAGATGAAAAATAATATAATTAGGTTTATATACTGCTAGGGTTAGAAATAAATAATTTCACAAGTTCCCTTTAAAATTTATTTAATCCCTACAGAAACCTAGGTATAAAATAATAATAATCATATTATTATTTTTTGACATGAATTAAACTTGAAAATTAAATTAAATATTACTTAATCTAAAAATATTCAATATATATTACTTATCTCCAGACTATCAAACTCGATCCTACATTCCTCTATAATATTTATCAGGACTTGAATAATGAATATTTAATAAATAAATAAATATCACCCCATTGTTCTCCAATTTAATAAATAAATATTATATTCACTAAATAAAAAATAAATATCTATTAAATATTCCACTCACACAATATTCACTTGATTAAATGTTGATGATATATATGCAATGAATAAAACTTGAATAATTATTATACCACATGCATTAATAATATTTATTCAACTTGTTATATAATATATAATAATATATTATTTAATTGAGATTCTGGATACACTTAGTGTGTGACCCTCTTGGCCTCTTTCTCAGTGGCATTAGGAAAAATAGCCTAATGTCCAAGGTTAGAATCTACCGACATGCCATGACACCCATAAAGAAATAAATTAATTTCTTAATGACATAATACCTCATATAGATTCCTACCATGTAATATAATCCCTTTATCACAATATCTCTAATCAAGTAGGGTGCATGGTGGTGCTATCAACTTATGTGCTCGATGTCTCTTTCTTTGAAAGTATAGAAATCAAACATGCCTATAGAACATCATGGTCATGCATTTATTTAGGCTATATCATTTCCATCAAATATCCTAAGATATCAACTTTCATTAAAGAACAAAAGGGATAAATCCTTTCCCACATTATTCTTTAACAAAATATTACTCATGACACACCAATGTATCCTACATCACTGTGAACATATGTCATCATGATTTTTATCAATACATCACAGTATGTGACTTATAAAACTCAATAATAATAATCTTAAAGTATAAGTATCAATACACATGTCTGAATATTGGAACATCCAATGAAACATATAAATGTGGATTTCTAATTGGCGAGTCTTGTTCTTATAATATCAGACACCAAATATTTCTATGGGAATGCACCATGAGAAGTTACCTCAAATTTCTTTGAGTATCCACCCCTGATATCTTTTACCAATTATGTCTCTCAAATTATTTAATCCAGATATAGAACATATATTTAAAAATACCATCATGGAACTTTTAGCTTCTCATCACAATGGTGAATTTCTATGACCTTTCATTGTGACAAATACACTTAGGTCATTATCACATACTATGTTATGTATAAGAATAATAATTACATGATAATAAGTTTATTTATATTCATGACCATGAATATAGGTTATCATAAATTACACAAAAGTGGATTCTAGGGAACAAACTCCAATAGACTCCCACTTGCACTAGAGACAACTATTAACAACCTTTAGTTTGATAACTCTCTCATGATACTCATACTTCTACTGAGATATGAATTTAGTGAATAGGTCCACCATGTTTTCTTCTATTGGAAATCTAATTTATGAATCTTCACCACTTTAATAAAAATCCCTCAAGAGGTGATACATTCTAAGTATGTAATTTATCTGTTGGCGTGACCTTGGATGTTTTATAAGAACCACAACTACTGTATTATCACAAAAAACTATGATAGGGTCTTTAATACTAGGTACCACATCAATATACTATGAAGAAAGAAATCCCTAAATACCGAAATAAATGAGTTTCAAAAGCTTTTGATCATCTGGGAAGGGATTTGGATGTTGGTTCTTTGTCAAGTGGATCGGGGGTTCCATCGCTAGAGTGTGAGGTTTCGCTTGGGGAGAGGTGCCCCCAACCGGATGTTGTTTTAGCCAGGCAGATAGAATTATCCAATAAAACTATCAAGGATGTTTCATGAACATAATTCATTCCTAGTGCTGGTGGACAGATTAACAGTGCGGGTTGGGGAGACACAAATAAGCATTTACAGTACATGGGCTGAGGATTTGAGCAACCTAGAGGTTCAGAGTTGCCCAAGATGGTCTTACATACCAGTTCATCTTATGCTGATACAGTGAAGTTCAGTTCAATTGATACTCTTTCTCTTAACCTTTTTGCAGTATTAGAAGGTGAATAGTGCCATGTGGTGGAGGGAAGGGATGCAGAAGAGGCTGATCATGGAGAGATCATTACCTCGTGACTGGAAGGTTCCCAGGAGGAAAGTGATTCAGACTTGGGCTCCCCTATTGAGACAAAGGAAGTGGGACTTGTAGAACAATACATTAGATTATCATCAAATAAAGGTAAAAAAACCATAATTGACTTAGAAGGTTTCATAAAGATCTCTTGGAGGCCACAAAAGAAAAAAGACTACTCCTTTTTACCTAGCCCTCCTGTCACCAGGTCCTCAAGAAAAGGGCAGATTCCTCAGAAGGCTCCCAAGCAGGCGGGGATATATTCTGCATAGGATCTTGAACCCCCTGTAGGGGAATCATTTATCACTTACTTGGTGAATACAATAAAGGAGATGATTAAACCAAACATTCCTCAAAGTTTTAGTGAATTGATGGAATGTGATGAGTGTGAAACCATCCTCGATCGCAATAAAGTATTCTCAGATAAGAGATTGGAGGTCATCACTATGCAAGTGGAATTTGATAGGCTAGTAGGGAGGTGGTTCCAGAACACCCTTTCTAATGATAAGGGTGCATGGGGCCATAAAAAATTTGGAATTTTGGCACGTGGATTAAATGGGAAGAAGATTAATGTGGAAGAGATCATAAAAACTTGGGATAAGATGGTTTACAGTTTTGAAAAACTCCTCAATGCTGATCAAGATGAGAAGGATCTTGAACTTCAATGGACTCTACTCAGAGGTAAAGTCTCTAAAAGGCTCAAATTGAAACTCATATATTCGTCTATTTCAAATCATGCTGTTTTATTGTTTCCTAGGTCTGGACTAATTTCTAACTTTTCCCTAAAAGTGTTTTTCATAATTAAAAAATATATTTGGATGGAGTGTAACTATGATTTCAGATCATTCTAATCTGTTTGAAAACTTTCATCAATATAACCTCTGATAAACTGCTCCTTAACTCCTCCATACACCAAGAACATATCCATTGTTTTTCTCAGATACTTGAGGATATCCTTAGTAGAAGACCAATGATGATCTCCTAAATATACTTGATATCTTCCAACCATGCTCGATTTATAAGAAACATAAAGTCTAGTACATAACATGGCATACATGATTGATCTTATCACTAAAGTGTATGAGATTTTACTCATTTTCTCTTTCTCCTATTGTGTATGAGGACTCATTTTATTAGAAATATGTATACCATGCGACACTGGAACCAATACCCTAATAAATCATTCTATACTAAACCTCTTTTTTATCTGGTCAATATATATACTTTAACTTTGTCCAAGAAGCCTCTTGGATCCATCACGAATAATCTTTATCCCTAGAATATAGGTTTCTTCACATAAGTCCTTCACAGAGAAAGATGTTTTCAACCAGTCCTTAATAGAGTGTAAGACTGGTATACCATTTCCAATAAGTAATATTTCATTGACATATACTACTAGGATAATGACCTAATTACCACTAAACCTCTTTTAAAAACATTGATCACATTAATTCTTAATTAAACCAAATTCTTTTATAGCATCGTCAAATCAAATTTTACATGTTCTAGATGCTTTATTCAATCCATAAATAGATCTATGAAACTTGATTTTTTTGGAATCAACTAGAGTCACAAACACTTCTGGATGTGTTATGTAGACATCTTCCTAATGGTTCCCATTATGGAAATCTATTTTTAATCCCATCTATCAAATTTTATATTAATGGTAAGATCCTATAGTAAGTGTAATTTTTATGGATTTAAATAATACGAAACTGGTGAAAAGGTTTCATCGTAGTCAATTCCTTGATGCTTTTTAAACCCTTTATCCACTTCCTTGCTTTATAGGTATTTAACTTACCTTCCATGTCCAATTTTCTATTGAATACCCATTTTCACCCTATGGGATTTACATAAACTGAAATATCGACCAGAACTCAAGCTTGGTTTAAATACAAGGAATTCATTTCAGAATTTATGGCTTCTTTCCATTTTACAACTTCTAGTACTTATAGTTCCTCTTTGTAAGAGAGAGGTCCATCATTTTCAACCAATAATGAGTCACCATGTTTAGTGACTAGAAAACCATATCTCTTTGGTTCACTTACCTCTCTAGTGATCCTATGTAGTATTTTTGTTTTAGGAACTAATTCTTACATGTTGACATATGGAATTTGTTCATGTATGAAATATTGTGTATCTTTCGCATCAACTTCATCGAAGTAAATCTTTCTCCCACTATCCTTTTTGATGACATGATACCTCTCATGAAAGAAAGGTTTTCTAGTGACATTAACATTATTTTATGAGGGGTTGTGTAGGTATTATCCTTTTTTCCTTAGGATACCCTATAAAGATACACTTTGTGCCCCGAGGTACTAGTTTGTTTCCAAAAAAGGACTTAACAAATGCCTCACAACCCCATACACATGTATGTGAAAAAATGGATTTTTTTCCACTCCATAACTCAAAGAATATTCTATTTTACAATTTAGTTGGTACTCGGTTTAGTGTGTATTCCACATTTTGTAATTCATATACTCAAAATGATAATGGAATATATGCATGACTCATCATCTACCTCACCATATCTAACAAGGTATAGTTCCTACTATCACTAACAACATTCCTTTATGGTCTGTAAGGTGGAGTGAGTTGAGATAGAATCCAAAAATACTATAAAAATGTGATAAAATCTTGGTTAAGATACTCACCACCATGATCTGATTTAATATTCTTTATCTTATTTCTAAGTTGATTATCTACCTCATTTATAATTTAATTTTAATTTCTCAAAGGACATGAACTTATAACTCATCATATATCCATATACATATCTACTCAAATTATCAGAGAAAAAGTTATGAAGTAAGAAGACCCACCTCTATCTTTTATAGGAAATGGTTCATTCACATTAGTGTGTGCAAATCCTAAAAGCTCTATGGAATTTTCACCCTGAACACCAGATATTAGTTTGGTAATTTTTACTTTTAAATAAGCATAAAATATTTCAAAAGGTTTTATATTAAAAGATTCTAAGTAACCATCTTGATAGATATTTTTCAAATGATTCTTTTTTATAAGTCCAAGACGGTGATTCCATAGATGAGTGTTATATGATATATGTGAAAATGATTATTTATCTACTTCAAATACTTGGTTTTTAAAATTAAATACATAAAGACCATTATTTAAATTCTCCATACCATAACATATGTTGTCTTTATAAAATAAACAAATTTTATTTCAAAACATGGAAATAAAAACTTCTATATCTAGGAATGAAAAAGAAATTATGTTCTTGGTAATAGTTGGTACATAATAAAAATCCCTTAAAACCAATATAATTACTATTAAAAATGAATGGTGGTAGTCTCCAATGGCTAAAGAGTCCAACCTCACACTATTGGAAGTTCGTAATTCCACATATCCTCTAGGAATATTTCAGAATCTACCTGGTTCCTAGATTTGGATAAAAACATGAGTACCATAAGCTGTATTTAATACCCAATGTGTAGATATTGAAAGATTATAATTGATAATGAACACACGTCTATCCACTTCTTTCTTTCGGTTGAATTTCATATTATAGTGGCCTTACATTCAACATGAAAAACATACTGCCTCCTTTTTCCTTGCTCTAACTCTAGATCTTCCTCTTCTTAGAATAATGGTGCTTGGGTACTTTAGAATTGTTATGAGTCTTAGCCCCCTTTACTTATTCTTACATTTCTTAATCACCATAAGGATTGTGGGTTTTTCACACCCCATGTACTTATCCACTTGGTGAATTAGAGTAAAAAGTTATGAAGGAATATCCTCATTATTTTTCATGGTATAATTAACAATAAAACTAGATAAGGTCTTGGGTAGTGAGGAAATAATGAGATCTGCACACAACTAATCATGGAATTAAATCACTAAGATGTCTAAGTATTCAATGTTGCCAATAAGATTGACTACATGAGGCCCAACTGGTGCCAAATCTCCAATCTTAGTTGTAAATATAGAATTATATATCTCATATATCTCTTGTCTCACCTTCTCTTTATAGAGATCTTAAATGTGAGACATCATTCTATACACATCCATGTCTTCATATTTCTTCAAAATATCATTGGTCTTGGATGATAACATGAATCATTGAATATATGTAGAATAGTTCAAACATTTCTCATAGAGGGAAAACTCTTCCTCACTAGGTTCATTACCAAGTACATCTGGAATATGTTCTTCCAGTATATACAATTTCTTTTCATGGAATAGGATAACACATAAGCGCCTTTGACATTCTTGGAAGTCTGTGTTGGTGAGAAGGTTTTCCTTATTCAGTATGGATCATAGTTATATGTTTGAAGTCAATTTTATTCCTATTTCAACAAATAATATGAACATAATTTTAGTACCTTATTTGAAATAGTTTTGATAAATAAATAAATATTATATTTATTAATCTACCACTATTTTATCAAAATACAATAGCCCTCACCATTGGATTCCAAATATCTTGTTGCTTGGAAATTCTAGTGAAAGGATCCATATTCCCCTTCTCATTAACCCAACTTTGTCTAGTCAAGCATTTTTAAGGGTTTTAGGCAGGCATTCAAAATGTTAACCACATTAACTCACAGTTACTTGATTTGTTGAGTGGAATCCTCTATCTATAATTCCTTAAATTGGATTTCCTCAAACGTTTCCTCTTAGTTACAAAGATTCCTGCATTTTAAGTTAACCCTTGATGTGAACTAAGTTAAGTTAACCCAATACTTCATGTTAGAATTCCACAATAATTAAAATCACACCGAATTTAATGGGTCACACACTTTGATCAATGGTACAATTTTAATGGATGTAGTGGAAGGCTATACCGATTTAATATATTTAATTTGAGGGATTTTATCTTTTATGCATAAATTTCTAATTATTATTTTTATTGCATGCACATTAATATTAAGTGGATTTACTTAAGTGATTAACAATGTCCTAGATAATATTCCAACATAATAAAATTTATTTCAGTTCTTTCTTTCATGATTGTAAATTCATTAATTCATGTGATCATGAAAAAACAACCCAAAAGGAATAAATATGAAACTTGATAGAAATAAAATAATAAATTGGTATGATAATGATAGTTTACTAATGGTTAGTTTATCTAACCGATGATAAACTAACCGTCGACCTAGGGAAATAAACCTTTATCCATTTATGGTTCATGTTAAAGCATTCCACCAATCCACCTATGTATCTCTATTGGATTAGTTTCACCTTGGATCCAAACTTGAACCACCTCCACTAGCTTGGGAGCTCCATCCATTACATATGATTTTAATCAAATAAATGTGATGGTAACCAAAGGATTGATTAATGTGTTTATATAAATGAAACCATGGGCACATAAGACCTTACATAATTAAAAGAGAGATGAAACACATGAAAACAATTTAATTTAATAATAAATTAAATGAAACCAATCACATAAAAAGTTTTAGTCTAATATCATGATAATCCAAATCCATGAAATAAATTATACATTTAATAAAATTAGCATTCAATTCTAATTATTATTATTTAAGATAATGTGTGATTGAATCAATTAATTATATTCTTTAATTAATAATTTATTTTATCTTAATTTTCATTCAAATTTACTTGAAATTATCATCTATCATATTTTTTCAAAAATTAAATAAATTTAATTAAAATTAAATCTGTACAATAAAAAATGAACGTTAGAGGAAACATGATTAGTACCCGCCCAAACTACCCAACATGCATTATACTCATTTATGGTTTACTCTTGTGACATGGGTCACACATGACTTAATCATGTAACTTCATTATGTGCACTATAAACTTAATGATCACATGGTTTATATGCTATTTATGTATCAGGTTATGCTTCAATGTGCGAAGTGTGATAACTATAACACGACTTATACCTGATATGTAGATCGAAACATTATTCATAAATTAATTAAATAATTATATATATAAAACCCATCACATGGTGTTTCCTATAAACTTAATGACCACACATAAGAACATTTTGAAAAGGTTTTCACAATATAATATATATTTTTCAATTTTGTGTAATTTGGTAAAAGTACACGGTGTGTACATTGGATCTACATGATGTGTATTTTTCTCACCATCTATCCGTGACACAAACCTAGGGTCTTGGAATGTAATTATACCATAGAAAATTTTGGAGTACATAATGAGTACATGGAATACACAGTGTGAGGTATCCAAGTTAAATAGACACCAGTCATGTAGATTGGGTAATAGAATACACATCCCATTTGTGACTAAGGGACTACACATCTTTTACTGAAGTTACATATAATCAACTCAGGCTAACCATGTTCCAGGATATCTTAGTCAACATGTGGTATATAATTAAAATCACTACATTTAATAAATTCACATGAATTGAATTAATTCATAATTAATTATTAGTGCATTAAACATTAGTACATGACATGTGCCTCTGGGTTACAGGATGCGTACTTTTGTGTTACCCAGACATATTCCTTAGCACCTCGAGATGAAATCTTCAAAGTTATTTCATTAATTAAATTAATCATTTTGATTATGTTCATGAGAAAAAAGAGGAATAAATAATATCTCACAATCAAAATTAAATAATGATTAATTTGTAATTGAAAAAAAATAATAAATTCATAAATCAATCAATGATATTTAAATAATTATAAATAATTATGTGACCTCACTCAGATACCACTTGAAGATTTTAGGCACATTGAAAGCATGTGATGGGTCATTCCCAAATTTTTTTATGATCAATTTTTAATCCATGATTTAAATGATAATAAAAACTGTGATCAATACAATTGAATCAAATAATATAGACAATGGATTAAACGCTAGAACCAAAATGAAAAACCATCACATATTATTTATAATTAATTTAAGAAATTAAAGAATTTCCTTGAGATAACTTATTTCATCATTGATGGATCTGAAAATAGATCTATATCGTATCTTAATTGCATTATTGTAATCAATATTATATTCCATCTAGCGGTGGTCCACACATTCTCCACAAATCTCCAAACGTCACCACAGGAATCTCTAGGTGCTAGCATGGAAGATCAAATCACTTGCATCATTCTCTTTTTATCACCATGAGAACCTCTTCCAAAGTATTCTCTTTAATCTCTATTAACTCGAGAGTGGAAGGTGGAGGAAGATGGATTTACATTCTTGGAATCATTAATGGAGAATGGATTTCTCTAGGGATTCTGGAGGATTATCTGGATTTTGTTATTCACAATAAAAAATGAATTGGTTTTGATTGAAAAATAATATAATTGGGTTTATTTACTTCTAGGGTTAGGAATAAATAATTTCACAAGTTATATTTTTTTTATTTAATCCCTAGAGAACCCCATTTCTATAATAATAATAATATTATTATTTCTTAACATGCGCTAAACTTGTGAATTCAATTAAATATCATTTAATCAAAAAATATTCAATATATATTATTTCTCACTAGACCATTAAACTCGGTCCTCCATTAATCTATAATATTTATTAGGCTTTAGATAATTACTATTTATTTAATAAATAAATACCACCACATTATTCTCTAATGAATAAATAAATATTATATTTACTAAATAGAAAATAAATATTTATTAAATATTCTACTCACATAATATTCTCTAGAATAACTGGTGATGGAATATATACGATCAAGTAAACATGAATAATTATTAAACCATATGTGGTAATAATATATATTTAACTTTGTAAACAATAAATAATAATATATTATTTAACTGAGATTCTGGATACACTTAGCATGTGACCCTCTATGCCTCTTTCTCAGTGGCATTAGGCGAATCACTGTAAAGTCCAAGGTTAGTGTCTAGGAGAACATCAAGGAGCCCATAGAGAAACAAGTTAATTCCACAATGAAATAATACCTCATAGAGACACCTATTATGTAATATATTCCCTTTATTGCGATATCTCTAATCAAACAGGTTATGTGATGGTGCCATAAACATATGTTCTTGATGTCTCTTTCTTTGAATTTCCAGAAATAAAACTTCCTATAGAACACCATGCTCATGGATTTATTTAAGATATATCATTTCCATAAAAGTTCTTAAGATATAAAATTCTGTTAAAAACATAAGGGAAAAATAATTTCTCATATTATACATTAATGGAATATTACTTAGGAATCGCCCAATGTATCCAACCTCAATGAAAACATACTTCATCATGGTTTTCATCAATAAATCAAAGTACAAGAATTATAACACTCCTTAATAATAATATTAAAGTATAAGGATCAATACACACATCCATATAGAGGAACATCCAATGACACATATAAATGTGGATTTCCTACTAGCATGTCTCATTATCATAATATCATACACTGGATATTACCAAGGGAGTACACCATGCGATGGTTCTTCAAAGTCCTATGAGTCGCCACCCATGATATCCTATGTCATTTTTTGTCTCTAAAATTATTTTCTCTATCTATAGCAGATATATTTAAGAATACTTTCATGGGAATTATGGGTTCTCATCATAACAGAGAACTGCTATGACCTTTCACTATGACAAATACTCTTAGGAAATTATCAAATACAATGTTACAAATAAGAACAATCATTACGTGATAATAAGTTTATAAATATTCAAAAAAAAAAACAAATATAGGTTATCATAAAGTACACAAAATTTAGTTCTAGGGAACCAAATCCAATAATATAACTATAGGGAATTGAAACAAAAATGTAAGTCCTTACTAAGGAAGGTCATTGATAGGTTAGAACCTATCCTTTATTTCAACAGAAGTAATCCCCTTAAAACTTGGCCTATGATAGGGACTAATCTAGTCTATATAGCCTCCATCAGGTTGACTCAAGGGCCTATCGCTACTCATCTAGCTTTTCCGTTTCCTCTTCAGCAATAGGGGAAAACTCATCAGCTCTGATATGCATCCTACCATATTCATCCCCATACCTTTCCTACAAGGAGGATGTCTCTACTAATATTTTCTTGTCTAATTACATATTTAACCTCATATGATCAATCATCTCACCCCTGGCATAAATGATGACCTTATTCTACCACACATACCCCTATAGCTTGCCATGATCCAGTTTGATTAGCTAGAGTGTTTTATTGCCATCAAATTTATCCCCATACTAGGTGGAATCGATCAAGCTACTATACCTTAACTCATTCAATGAGGAAGTCCCGATCTAGATAATGATGATTGTTGGAGTCCACAACACCAGTCTTTAGGCTCATAAGCTAGTGATAGAGATATCCCATCCATCTTTTCAAATCATCCCATGAGGTGTGGGTGATGAATCCCCACACACTCCTCCATGCCCTTCATCAGAAAGCCCGATTCTCTGTATCCACATCAGAGCTGGATTACTCAAATTCATTGAGTGTCTTATTCTCTTACTCAAGGAGGGTTGATAGCACATTATATTCAAGGTCATCTATAGGCATCTTCTTATATGGGATAAGATACATGCCCAGAAGAATGTTGGCTTCATCTGACTCTTTACCCATAGTAGAGGCCTCACTGACCTTGTTAGGAACCTCTAGGGTAGTATTGACCACCAAAAACTCCTCAAACACAAACTTAGGGGGAAAAAACTTGACTACACCCATTACGTCCACAACATCAACGATCACCACCTCAACTATAGGCCCTGATGGTTCAAGTATTACCACTAGTGGCATGACCCTCAACTTAGTTTTCATTTCCATTTCAAAATAGGTTGAGCATAACATTTCACTATATAAGGTAATAAAAAATAAATTAAATAATGAATAAGGCTTATAATAGTCATAAAGACTCGAAAAATGGTTAGTGATGTTCATAGGAAGCCCTATCGGTGATGAAATATTCATGGTGATCAATGCCTCAACTGTTTAAGATTCTTTGTAGCTAAGTACATTGGATTTGTTTAAAAGAAACAAGAAATTAATTAAAATCATTTTAATGTGATTCATTAAACCAAATAGTGAATGGAAAGAATTGGAAATTAGTAGTCAAGACTTATCATTGTTGATTCTCTACCTCAGTCATGGGCTATTCCTCAACAACAGATACCTAGTCATCAATGACCATGAGATCAAAAAGAGGTGAAACACCCACCCCTTTAAGGGTTGGGGATTTCTCATCCTTCATCAGGGTTTAATAAATAATTTTCTGTAATGCCTCGACCCCAGTTACCTAGAGTCAGTATATTATTACATAACATTGGCATGATCACAAGAAATATCAAATATCGAAAGACCGATTGGTTTTGTATCCTTGGAAACACTAGATATATTCATAAGTTCTAAATTACATCATAAAAATAAAAACTACAACAACATCATATTGTCTCCCTAGTCCACACTATTATCCCCTCATAATATCTCTGTAGGTCATTCATAATTTACTTCTTCACATCCTGGGAGAAATAAAACATAGAAAAGGGGTGAGCTCAAATGCCCAATAAGGATAACAATATAGCGAAAACTTTCATAAATAATAATAAACATTTAAGGCAATGTATAACTAAAACAAAAGACTTTTAAACTTGAACTTAAACATAGTATGGAGAAAATAAAATGAAATAATTCCATTTACTTATTCACATGGATATTCTACTAATCGAATAATCACATGCAATATCAATAACCACTTTCATAATGATGGAATGCATAATGTCAGACTATCATAACCACATAGCCAAGGCCTCGTGCCAAGACTACAAATAATATTTTGTCAAGGTCTTGTTCCAGGAAACTAGTTTGTCTCATGAGACCTACTGATGCATCGAGGATCTATAGCAGGCTCCACTCGTCACATATTAAGTCCAATTCATTCCCATATGAAAAGGTTTAAGCATAACATAAACATTCGTATTAAAACTAGCATATGAAATTTAAATAATTCATCCATAAACCATGAATGGTATAAAAATAAAACATCCATAGTCAAACATATCACAAAACCTTCAATACAATATTTAAGTTTTGTTTCATAATAAATCAACTTCAAATAAGTGTAAAATCCATCAAAGGATGTTGACATAGATGAAATAAAAACTCTTTTTAGAGAAATATCTCTTTCTATTTTGAAATAATTTAAGAGTCATATATTTATAAAATAAAAAATTTTCTTTGAAAATATTCTTATAAGCTTCTAAGGGAAGATTTTATGATTTTATAATGGTGGAAAATGGCCGCACCCTCCGTATAAGTTAAAAAAAACATTCTTACCTTAATTTTGTCGAAAAGGTTAAAAATCACCTTGTTTGGAAAACGATGGAAATATTCATTTATAAACATCTTATAAAAAGTCAACCAAGGGTTTAAATGACTTTAAACCATATTTTAGTAAATAGTAAAAATGTTTTGAAATTCATTTTTAAGAAACATGGATGTGGATGATAAAGAGATCCCGATAGATTATTACGTATAAACAACCTCGGATAATGAAGAGATTGCGAAATAAACCCTTACCTTGTAATTTTCCTTGGTTGAGGGTAGGTTAAACTCCTGTATAATGGTGAAATAATCGTTATTAAATTATACAAGAATCATATATATTAATATGATATCATATATGATCTTTTAACATTGCCTTGTTAATAATATTTTAGAATTATCGTTGTTTCGGGTGTTAACTTACTCATTTTCTTTTATATGTTTTGTTATGTAAGCCATGTTTGTAATGGATAGGTTGTATATTAATAATATCCAGAATGATATCAGGTCCTTAGATACTATTATTAATCATCAAATTAGAATTATACTTGAATGGATACAATGGAGAATGAATCTTATCGTGTTCGTGGAGACGGTAGTCCGTACATACGCGCGAGTGACAATATCATTATTTTTATATTAAAATAATATATAATTGGATGTTATAATATATATAAAGAATCATTATCATGTTATATTTATTATTTACATGAGTTACACATCATTATTATACCCATCCAAATAATAATTTATTTAATAACTATTACACCACGACGTGGAGACGGTAAGCCGTACGTACGCACGTATAGTGACATGTTATTCAAAGGATGGATAGAATACTGAATATGGTTGTACCATATTTATAATAACATCATAGTATATATAAGATACTGGAGTTATTATTTTAGAATGGTAATAACAGAGAAGGAAGAAGTGGAAGAAGAAAGGAACTTGGAAAAGGGTGGTGAAATCATTAACTCTTCTTCGGGTTCTTCCTTCTGATTTGATCAAAAGGGCTCTTAGGTTGGCTTTATGACTAAAGGAAGGCCTCTAGGATGACGTGAGAGATGTTGAGAGAGTATTTGGGCAGAGTTTGGCTGAGCCAAAAGGCTTTGAAGGTGTGATTTAATGAGAAGGGAGAGTTCCCTTTTATAAGAGGGGTGAGGGGCACCTTTGGAAAAGCTAGAAATATTATTTTATAATAAATTCATATTCGGTTTCTAATGGATCCAAAGTGGATTATTTAAAGGTTAAGGTGGGGATAGGTCTAAAAAAACTCAACCAATAGAATTTAGACAGGTTTGGGTTACTATATTAACCTTATCATTAAGTATTAACTCTTAGTCAATTAGTTTCACTTTTACAATGTCTCTTTGTATTTTTATATTATATGGTTAATAAACTTACTATATACATCCAAGAGACCCCCAAGTGGTCCATTAATGATACACCTATCATGGTATAAGTCTCTTTGCCGAACCTTAGATTTTTAAGAATTTAATATCAATTAATAATATAATATTTGTTTTAAAAACTCTTTTATGTCAATTTTGACACTATTCAATAATTGATTTTTGTGAAACTCATAACAGAATTATTACTTCAAACAAAGTTACTTACGTCAATAAAAACATGTCATATTAACCTAGAAAATTAGTGTAATTCATAAAAAGTCTCAAATTATATTTATTTGGGTATTTATAATATAAATTATTTTAATTTTTCACTATTATGGTAATTACTGCATCATCATTGTGTCATAAATAAATTAACTTATTTAATATCTAAAAATTATAAATAAAATATCATTATGTAGTAAATCGTTTTATCTTTCTAATTAATATTTACAATCTAATTTATCTTATGTATAACCCTATATTAAAATTTGTTTAGTAAATGAACATTGATTTTAACTCTTTTAACTTTTCTTTGAATTAAATAATAATAAATGTCCTAATCTAATCCAAGTGGACCTAAATGATAATATTTTATTCCTAAGGTTGTTTTTGGTCGAGATACACTTGTCCAATAGAATTAGGACATGTGTTAGGGTAATATTAATATCATTTTTACCCTTAATTAC
Organism: Viscum album; assembly: GCA_963277665.1. Taxonomy (NCBI): domain Eukaryota; kingdom Viridiplantae; phylum Streptophyta; class Magnoliopsida; order Santalales; family Viscaceae; genus Viscum; species Viscum album. The sequence continues at coordinate 371,270,862 of OY728163.1, read as the reverse complement.
CCTATTTACTTTTAACCGTGGTAAATAAAAGTAAAAAGTTACTATTCACCAAAAATTATTTTCATCTCATTGAACCACATTTTAGTCCTTAATATTAACCATGTCTCTCGGATTTTTGAAATTCCACTCACAGAAGCGGTAAAATTAAGTTTTATGAAAAATTCAGTTTTTTAACTATCACTTAGTGGTTTCACTATTCATCAAAAATTGAAGTTTTTCAGAACAATGCCAAAATTTCACCCTAAGCTATAATTGATATTCCGAATTCAAAAATGATGTCTATTTTACAAAATTCAAAAAATAAAAGTTTCATTAATTAATTTTATAATTAATTCCCGCTGTCACAACAAATAGCGTGTTTTTAAGAAACAATATATATCAAAAAATTGACAATTGTTTATGTTCAATTTCAAAGTGAAATTAATTATAATGAACACCATTGTATAAAATGGTAAAAATATATTCTAATTATAATTTAAAAACACTAAATAATATAATTTATCACTATAAATTATTTTGATTAAAAAAGTTGTTTTTAAGTATTTTTCACTATTTATAAAAATTGGAAGTTCTCAGAAAAATACGAAAAATTCAACTTAGGATAATTTCGATATTCTAAATCCAAAAATGAAGTCCATTTTGAAGTATAATATATATATATAATTTCAAAAAGTAGGTATTACTATTCATAACGGCTAGTTTGATTGGTTATGGTGTGTTAGAACTCGATGTTGCGTACAACACACGCTATTGCATTATTTCAAGAGAAGCATACCGTAGAATCTTGGGGTGTTACATTCTCCCCTAATTCAAATAATTTCATCCTCGAAATTTCTAGAATACTACCGCACGAAAAGACTCGGGTGGTTCTTTATCATAAGTTCCTCGGGTTCCCACGTTGCCTCTTCCATCTTATGGTTTCTCCAGAAGACTTTTACCAGACGAGTCATCCGGTTTCTCAGTACTTGTTCTCTCGTATCAAGAATCCTGACGGACTCTTCGCAATAAGACAGATCAAGTTCCAGTTATAATTCCTCATAGGTGAGTACATGCTTTGGGTCAGGCATGTATTTCCTCAATAGAGATATGTGGAACACATCGTGAACTTTGGAGAGATTTGGCGGCATTTCCAATCGGTAAGCTATAGCCCCAATTCGTTCTAGAATTTTGAAAGGTCCGATGTATCTGGGACCCAATTTACCTTTCTTACCAAAACGTATGACTTCCTTCCATGGAGATACCTTCAAGAAAACATGATCACCGACTTGAAATTCCAAATCCTTCCTTCGATTATCAGCATAGCTCTTCTGCCTACTTTGAGCTGCTTTGATGTGATTTTGGATTACCTTCACCTTTTCCATCGTTTCCTCCACCAGTTCTGGGCCTACAAGTTTTCTTTCACCAATGTCATCCCAACAGGTTGGTGTGCGACATCTCTTTCCGTATAATGCTTCATATGGTGCCATATGAATACTCGAATGGAAGCTATTGTTATTGGAAAATTCTACCAGATGTAAATATTGATCCCACATACCCTGAAAGTCAAGTGAGAAGGATCTCAACATGTCTTCTAAGGTTTGAATAGTTCGTTCTGATTGTCCATCTATTTTAGGGTGGTAGGCAGTGCTCAAATGAAGTTCAGTATCCAAGTCTTTCTGAAGAATTTTCCAGAACCTTGAAGTAAAATGGGGATCACGATCAGAAACAATCGATAAGGGTACTCCATGAAGTCTCACAACTTCATCAATATATAGTCTTTCTAGACGTTCCAGTGGTAGATCTTCTCTTATAGAAAGAAAATGTGATGACATGGTAAGACGATCAACAATGACCCATATTGCATCGTTCCTTCTAGGAGTCTTTGGTAGCCCCATGACAAAGTCCATCACAATATTGTCCCATTTCCACTCCAGTATGGGAAGAGGTTGCATGACTCCTCCAGGCTGTTGCCTTCCAGCTTTCACTTTTTGACAAACCATACATCTTGACACAAAATCAGCAATCTCCCTCTTCATGTTATCCCACCAAAAATGTTCCTTCAAATCTATACACATTTTTGTGATCCCAGGGTGTATAGAGAAATTGTAACTATGAGCATCATCCAACAATTCCCTTTTTAGATCAGGTATATCGGGAACACAAAGTCTCTTCCCGAATTTCAAAATTCCATCTTAATATACAAAGTCTCTCAATCTCCCATCATTCATAGATTTAATCTTCTTCTGAAATTCTTCATCATCGGTCTGATAACTCTTAATCCTTTCTAGTAAAGATGGTTTAGAAACCATTTGAAAAAGAATTCATGTTTCACCTTCCCTGGTTATTCCCATGTCCATCTTTACTAGATCTTTGAAAATTGGATCCCTTTCAATTCTCATATTGTTTAAAACTCCATGATCTTTTCTGATCAAAGCATCTACCACCTTGTTTTCTTTCCCCGGGTGGTAGTGTATCGTACAATCATAATCCTTGAGTTATTCAAGCCATCTACTTTTCCTCATGTTGAGTTCTTTTTGTGAGAAAATATACTTCAAACTCTTGTGATCAGTATAAATATCACATTTTTCACTATAGAGATAGTGAATCCATATATTCAAAGAAAAGATCACAGCTTCTAACTCAATATCATGAGTAGGATAGTTTTGCTCATGAATTTTCAACTGTCGTGATGCATAGGCAATAAACCTATCATTCCACATAAGGACACAACCAAGTCCTTTCTTCGATGCATCACTATAAATAACGAACCCATCATTCCCCGATGGTAGAGTCAATATAGGAGCATTGACTAATCTTCTATTCAGTTCTTCGAAACATTCTTTACACTCTTTTGTCCAAACAAATTTAACCCCTTTACGTGTGAGCTTCGTTGATGGGTTTTCCAATCAGGCAAAATTCTGGACGAAACATCGATAATAACCTGCCAAAACAATAAAACTGCGTACCTCATTTATACTCGTAGGTGCTGGCCATTCTTGGATTGCCTTGGTCTTAGAATGATCAACAGAGATTCCATCTTTAGAGACAATATGGCCAAGAAAATAAATCTCATGAATCCAGAATTCACACTTTCTAAACTTCCTATATAATTCATGTCTTCTTGGAGTCTTCAGGATAATGCACAAGTGACTTTCATGATCCTCGTTTCTTTTAGAGTATACCAAGATATCATCAACAAATACCACCACAAATTCATCGAGATAAACCTTGAAAAATCTATTCATTAGATCCATGAATACAGAGGGTGCATTATTCAATCCAAAAGGCATTACAGTAAACTCATAATGCCCATACCTGGTTCGAAATGTTGTCTTCAGAATGTATTCCTTATTTACACACAACTGATGGTATCCAGATCGAAGGTCAATATTTGAAAAGTATTGAGCTCCATGCAGTTGGTCAAATAAATCATCAATGCGAGGTAGGGGATACTTGTTCTTTATTGTTATGGAATTAATCTCCCTATAGTCAATACATTACCTCATATATCCATCTTTCTTTTTAACAAAAAGAATAGGGGCTCCACATGGAGAAACACTAGGGTGAATAAATCCTTTATTACTCAATTCCTCTAGTTGTTTCTTTAGTTCAACTAAATCTACACTGGCCATTCTATAAGGGGTCTTCGATATAGGCCTTGATCCAGGAATTAAATCAATGGAAAACTCAACTTCTCGTTTTGGAGGATGTCCAGGGAAATCTTCCAGAAATACATCTACATATTATTTCACAACAGGTAAATCCTCTATTTGAACATTACTTTCCTCACCCACAGTAATTTCATTCTCTTCCTCCCCAATAATTGAATTTAGTTGAGCTACTGGGGGTGGATCTAGATAAGAATTAGGTGGTGACGATTCTGCTCTAAAGATAAGGTGTTCCTTATCATCATCATCAAGAATCGTAACCTCTTTCTTCTTACAATAAATCTTTGCATCATTGTCAAAAATCCAGTCCATACCGAGGATTATATCAAAATCAATCATAGGTATGACGATGAGATCAGCAGATAAAGAACATTTATGTGCTCTAATGGGGACTGATTCACAAAACTTTGTTACAATGATACTTCTCTTAGGAGTTTTAACTGAAAACTCCCTTGTTAAATTAAATTGAAAATATCTAATTTTATTATCAAACTGGGAAGATATGAAACAATGCGATGATCCAGAATCAAATAACGAATTTGCTAAACTTGAGGAAACCATTAAATTACCTGCCACCACGTCTTTTGGAGCTTCTACCTCAGCAGTAGTGATAGCATAAGCTTGTCCTTGATCCCTTGGCCTTTTCTGAGGTAAGTTTCCCTAACGATTAGGACATTCATTTGCATAATGTCCCATCTCCCTGCAATTGTAGCATTGAACATTGGTTGCTTCTTTCTTCCCTTTGCATTCACGAGCTTGGTGGCCTTTCTCACCACACTTGTAACAGACACCCATTCCCTTCAAGAAAGTACCCGAGTGTTTCTTCCCACATTTACCAAAGGATGGATATTCAACCTTTCCCTTCTTCCCCTTATTTCCATTCCCAGATTGATCAGAAGACCTCTTCTTCTCTTTCTTTTCTTTAAAGTCATAAGACTTAGATAATTCCTTTTCTGTCTTGATAGCACATGAAACAATGTCTTCGTATGACGAGAAGGATTGTGAGACTAATGCTTGATGGAGAAATGGTTTTAACCCATCAAAGAAACGATCAATCTTAATTCTTGGGTTACGTATATAATCTCCAGCATACCTTGCTAACCATGTAAAGTTAGCCTCATACTTTGTAACATTCTCATCCTCCTTTTGTCTCGGACTCAGAAATTGCCTTTCCCTATCTGCTCGATGGCGACGAGGAAAGTATTTTTCTAAAAACAGATCTTTGAACTCCCTCCATACCATATTTGATACTTCATCATATTCCTTCATGTTTTGAATCAATGACCACCATTGATCAGTATCTCCAGTGAGGTGGTAAACTGCCATGATAACTTTTTCCCTTTCACTACTCCCCAAAGCCTGAAATATTTTCTCTGGGGAACTTATCCATTGCTCATCTACTAATGGATTTGTACTCCCATTGAATTTTGGTGGTTGCTGCCTCATGATGCGATCTAACATTGATCCTCCACACTGCGGATCAGGGTGCTCCATACGGGTAAGGTTATTATTCATAACCTGAGTGAGTTTTCCCAGTATGGTGATTAGCTAATCGGCACCAGTTGCATCACCAGCTCCACTATAATTATCTTGAGCAGGAGGAAAATCCCTACATGGAGTGCGTTCATTGATACAGTTTCCATTTCTTCCACTAGGCACCATTTCTAAATAATAGCATAAACTAGATCAGTTTATGAATCAAAATACATAATCCCATACTTATAAAACACTTAACATAAATTGAACTATTTATGGACATAATCCATAATCATAAAAATATTTTCTTTGAGTAATTATATACTCATAAACCTTTCAAAATGATTTTTAAAGAAAATGAGAGTTATCCTAAGCATATCCCCCGGGAGTTTCGTAACCAAGAGTGCAGCAAGGCCCGTTGTCGTGCACCAGTTCCCGTTCGAGTCTAGCTCAAAGCAGTGTTTTCAGGTTTTACCCCTAAGTACATCTGTGCCAGAGTCGCCTCTACCTGCTCGTATCCAGACAGAGATGTATTGCTCGAAAAACTCACAAAATCTCTACAATACCAAAATTCTAGGAAGTTCTTCTATACTAATCCTCAAAGTCCATCTTAGGTCTATGTGCTCTAATCAGAGTTTATCTAAATATACCTTCCAAGGTTTGTACTAAACTTCCTCTGATACCAACTGTAATGCCCCGACCCCAGTTACTTAGAGTCAGTGCATTATTACATAACATTGGCATGATCACAAGAAAGATCAAATCTCGAAAGACCGGTTGGTTTAGTAGCCTTGGAAACACTAGATATATTGATAAGTCTTAAATTACATCATAAAAATAAAAAATACAACAAAATCATATTGTCTCCATAGTCTACACTATTATCCCCTCATAATATCTCTGCAGGTCATTCATAATTTACTTCTTCACATCCTGGGGGAAATAAAACATAGAAAAGGGGTGAGCTCAAATGCCCAGTAAGGATAATAATATAGCGGAAACTTTCATAAATAAGAATAAACATTTAAGGAAATGTATAACTAAAAAAAAAATACTTTTAAACTTGAACTTCAACATAGTATGGAAAAAATAAAATGAAATAATTCCATTTACTTATTCACATGGATATTCTACTAATCGAATAATCACATGAAATATCAATAACCACTTTCATAATGATGGAATGCATAATGCCAGACTATCATAACCACATAGCCAAGGCCTCGTGCCAAGACTACAAATAATATTTTGTCAAGGCCTTGTGACAAGACACTAGTTTATCTCATGAGACCCACTGACGCATCGAGGAGCTATAGAGGGCTCCACCCGCCACATATTAAGTCCAATGCATTCCCATATGAAAAGTTTTAAGCATAACATAAACATTCGTATTAAAACAAGCATATGAAATGTAAATACTTCATCCATAAACCATTAATGGTATAAAAATAACACATCCATAGTAAAACATATAAAAAACCTTCAATACAATATAGAAGTTTTGTTTCATAATAAATCAACTTCAAATAAGCATAAAATCCATCAAAGGATGTTGACATAGATGAAATCAAAACTATTTTTAGAGAAATATATCTTTATATTTTGAAATCATTTAAGAGTAATATATTTATAAAATAAAACATTTTCTTTGAAAATATTCTTATAAGATTGTATGGAAAGATTTGACGATTTTATAACAACGGAAAATGGCCGCACCCGCCGTATAAGTTAAAAAAAACATTCTTACCTTAATTTTGTCGAAAAGGTTAAAAAGCACCTTGTTAGGAAAACAACGGAAAGATTCCTTTATAAAACTCTTAAAAAAAGTCAAACAAGGGTATAAATGACTTTAACCCATATTCTAGTAAATACTTAAAATGTTTTGAAATTCATTTTTAAGAAACATGGATGTTGATGATAAAGAGATCCCAGTAGATTATTACGTATAAACAACCTCAGATAATGAAGAGATTGCGAAATAAACCCTTACCTTGTAATTTTCCTTGGTTAAGGGTAGGTTAAACTCCTGTATAATGGTGAAATAATTGTTATTAAATTATACAAGAATCACATATATTAATATGATATCATATATGATCTTTTAACCTTTCCTTGTTAATAATATTTTAGAATTATCGTTGTTTCGGGTGTTTACTTACTCATTTTATTTTATATGTTTTGTTATGTAAGCCATGTTTTTCATGGATAGGTTGTATCTTAATCATATCCAGAATGATATCAGGTCCTTAGATACTATTATTAATCATCAAATGAGAATTATACTTGAATGGATACAATGGAGAATGAATCTTATCGCGTTCGTGGAGACAGTAGTCCGTACGTACGCATGAGCGACAATATCATTCTTTTGATATTAAAATAATATATAATTGGATGGTATAACATATATAAAGAATAATTATCATGTTATATTTATTATTTACATGAGTTACGCATCATTATTATACCCATCTAAATAATAATGTATTTAATAACAATTACACCACGACGTGGAGACGGTAAGCCGTACGTACGCACGTATGGTGACATGTTATTCAAAGGATGGATAGAATACTGAATATGGTTGTACCATATTTATAATAAAATCACAGTATATATAATATACTAGAGTTATTATTTTAGAATGGTAATAACAAATAAGGAAGAAGTGGAAGAAGAAAGGAACTTGGAAAAGGGTGGTGAAATCATAACCTCTTCTTCGGGTTCTTCCTTTTGATTTGATCAAAAGGGCTCTTAGGATGGATTTATAACTAAATTAAGGCCTCTAGGATGAATTTAGAGATGTTGAGAGAGTATTTGGTCAGATTTTGGCCGAGCCAAAAGGCTTTGACGGTGTGATTTAATGAGAAGGGAGAGTGCCCGAGGGGCACCTTTGGAAAAGCTAGAAATATTATTTTATAATAAATTAATATTCGGTTTATAATGGCTAAAAAGTAGATTATTTAAAGGTTAATGTGGGTATAGGTCGAAAACCAATCAACCAATAGAATTTAGACAGGTTTGGGTTACTATATTAACCATATCATTAAGTATTAACTCTTAGTTAATTAGTTTCACTTTTACAATGTCTCTTTGTATTTTTATATTATATGGTTAATAAACTTACTATATAAATCCAAGAGACACCCAAGTGGTCCATTAATGATAAAACTATCATTATATAAGTCTATTGGCCGAACCTTAGTTTTTTAGGAATTTAATATCAATTAATAATATAATATTTGTTTTAAAAACTCTTTTATGTCAATTTTGACACTATTCAATAATTGATTTTTTGGAAATTTATAACAGAATTATTAATTCAACAAAATTTACTTAAGTCAATACTAACATGTCTTATTAACCTAGAAAATTATTGTAATTCATAAAAAGTCTCAAATTATATTTATTTGGGTATTTATAATATCAATTATTTTAATTGTTCACTATTATGGTAATTACTGCATCATCATTGTGTCATAAATAAATTAAACTATTTAATATCTAAAAATTATAAATAAAATATCATTATGTAGGAAATCTTTTTATATTTCTAATGAATATTTAAAATCTAATTTATCTTATGTATAACCCTATATTAAAACTTTTTTAGTAAATAAACTTTGATTTTAACTCTTTTAATTTTTCTTTGAATTAAATAATAATAAATGTCCTAATCTAATCCAAGTGGACCTAAATGATAATATTTTATTCCTAAGGTTGTTTTCGGTCGAGATACACTTGTCTAATAGAATTAAGACATGTGTTAGGGTAATATTAATATCATTTGTACCCTTAATTACCCTATTTACTTTTAACCGTGGTAAATAAAAGTAAAAAGTTACTATTCACAAAAAATTATTTTCATCTCATCGAACCACATTTAAACACTTGATATTAACCGTGTATCTTGGATTTTTGAAATTACATTCACAGAAGCGGTAAAATTAAGTTTTATGAAAAATGTAGTTTTTTAACTACCACTTAGTGGTTTCACTATTCATAAAAAATTGAAGTTTTTCAGAACAATGCCAAAATTTTACCATAAGCTATAATTGATATTCCGAATTCATAAATAATTTATATTTTAAAAAATTCCAAACCTAAAAGTTGCATTAATTAATTTTATAATTAATTCCCGTTGTCACAACAAATAGCGTGTTTTTAAGAAACAATATATATCAAAAGATTGACAATTGTTTATGTCCAATTTCAAAGTGAAATTAATTATAATGAACACCATTAGATAAAATGGTAAAAATATATTATAATTATAATTTAAAACCACTAAATAATATAATTTATCACTATAAATTATTTTTTTTAAAAAATTTGTTTTTAAGTATTTTTCACTATTCATAAAAATTGGAAGTTCTCAGGAAAATACCAAAAATTCAACTTAGGATAATTTTGATATTCTGAATCCAAAAATGAAGTCCATTTTGAAGTATAATATATATATATAATTTCAAAAAGTAGGTATTACTATTTATAACGACTAGTTTTATTGGTTGTGGTGTGTTAGAACTCGATGTTGCGTACAACACACGCTATCGCATTATTCCAAGAGAAGCGTACCGTAGAAGCTTGGGGTGTTACATTTTACCCTCCTTATTTCTTACTTATTCTTTCATGGATCAACATTTGGCAAGTCAATAATTCATATGGGTTAACAAATTGAATAAAACCGAAAAACTTGGAAGGTTACCTCATCAATAGGAGAGTATCCTCCCTCAATGTACTTTTAGAAAGCATCACATCCTCAAAAATCATTGGTCTAAAATTCCTAACCAATTGCACCTATAAATAAGAAACCCTTAGGGAGGTATGTATAAGAGATAATATCTAGAAGTATCCCTACCTAGTTAGTCAAGGGTCTTGTGATGCTATGGGACAAGATAACTTTCTCTATCTCTTTCAGGTATTGCACCACTTCATATCGAGGAGTGTGGAAGCCTACCTTGGCATGAACCATCCCTAAGAGGTGAATCCTATCCTCTTGAAGATACATAAATATCTCATAGAGAGATTTGAGTTGCCAAAAGATCTCCCAATCCCTCCAAGAATTAGGGAATATAACACCATCAAGAATATCTGCATGATTTAATTAATTATATAAATCCATGACTTATTCCCTCAGAGACACCCCATAGGGTTCACCATACTATGGAAGATTATTTCTTATGAGTCTCAGATTTACCACTACTCTTGCCTCTTGAGTCACACCCCACATAAGGCCAGGAAATCCTGAAGCAGAAGTAGCCATCCCATTGACTAGACGAACTCAATAAATCCATAGGGTACACACTCTCCCATCTCATCATGTACTCATGGAAGAGATCGTATGGAGCATAAACTAGTGGAAGATTATTCCTCCCCTTTTCATCCTCTCACACGACCATGCACCATATTTTTTAGAGGACCAAAGTATGAAAATTGATGCATAATTCAGTGAACACCTTTTGGGTGAACCGTTGGAGGCACCAAAATTTCTTGGAGAACTGGCATTGGACGTATGGTTCCTAAATCATATTTTAGTAAACCACTTCCATAAGTACCACACCATTAAAGGATTTAAGGTATGACCAGTACTCCACAGTCCTCATGACATCATCTGTAACTTCCCCCATTGTGAGGGAGAATAGATGGAATATAAAGTGCTCTGATTCTCTAATCCTTGCAAGAACCCTGATTGGATCCAAATGAAAACCCAGACTCCTGGAAATGTTTAGAATTGTTGGTTGGAAGTTGGTTCTAGGAGGATTGATGAGGTTTGGGTACTCATACACCCATGTGTGTAGATAAATAGACATACATAAAGTGGAATGGGCCATACACATGGAGAGGGATCTTCCTCTGGATGATGTTCCAAAACACCTTATGTAACTTTTCCAGCACTGACACCACCAAATTAATGCACTTCCCTACCATTATCACTATTTCCATGATTAATGTGATTGGAAGCACCCCCATATGAATTTCTCTGACAAGGAACATCCACCCACATATAAGAACCATAATGAATCCCCCTAATTTGACTATGGGAGAAATGGGTTTCACAGTATATCCCCATAGACTCCATTAGATCACCTCTAGGATCACCTAGTATGAGTGTTCCTTCCCTCGCTACGATGCCTTCATAAATTGGTGGGGTATCCCTAGTAGCCTTTCCATGGGATCATTCAGAACCACTACTTAAAAGGGACATCCTTCATCCCCATACTGTTCTCTCTCCTTACATCCAGTGCACTAGATCCCTCGCTATCAAGGGAATATACTCCTGGTCCTCCTATACGTTATATACAGGGAGTGATTCATCTTACATTTCCCCTTGGATAGGTATCATTGTGATCTAGTATCGGTCCCACATGTTAACAATGAAATCCTCGTGATGTAGATGAAAGGTATGGGTCCCCGATGGCCACCTTCTCAAAAGCTCATGCATTATTACTAGGTGGTGGTAAACTTGGATTTGTGAGTTCCATGATGCTTCATATAACCCTAATCTATTCATATCTATCTAAAATTCATCATAGGAATATCATAACTAGTATTCCCATACCCATTATTTTATAAATTTGTCACCCCGAAGTAGATTCCACTCGTCTGTCCAACCTTGAATACGATTCTCCAAACATTCCTTGAAGATAGTCTCATATTGAAGGGTGGGGGTGTGAGGGGGATGTATATGCAATAATATCCTCCCCATTAATGTTATTAATAGAGTTATATAGGAATTGAGTGGTGATTGATGAATGGTACATTATTCAGTGGACCTTAAAAGTCCTATTACACTAGTAAAGCTTAGGAGAGCCTCTGAGCCAATAAATAGGGGTGTCTCTATCAACACTAGGGATGAAAACATCATCCCTAAGTCCAATGTTTTACAATAAAAGCCTATGGCATAGAGTATAGTCTTTATGATCCTATTTTAGCAAATAGGTGAGTGTGTTATAATCCAAAATGCTTTAGAATCCATCTATAATCATAATATTTATAACAAACGCACCCGAGATACCCTAAAAAAGGACCCTAGGACTTGAACTGATTTTTCACATAACCTAAGGGTGTTCTTGAGCCCCATGTACTGATGACATGAACTAGGGGATCAAACAAAAACTATAGGGAATGATTTAACCAAACCTAAAATAAGATAAATGACATTTATATATATGTGGAAGAAAAACCATAAAGAATATATTCCATAATAATAGAGACCAATAATAGAAATAAAAATAAAAATAGCTGATAAAACTCAAAGGTACATGTCCAACAAATCAAGAAAGGAAAATTAAACCAACTACTACTACTCCATGTGATAAGTTTGAAACATACCCCCATCTCACCATCAACTACCCATACCTAGCTAACATGAACCTCACCACCACACCACGACTTCCTTCTATTTCCTACATCAAAAGAAAATACAAGGACTACACACCACTGAATGGGTGTCCAAGGTATGAGATAAATAGGCTCAGTTGGATCTCACCTAGGTGTTCTATATCAAGTATCTATAAAACAATCCTAATATGTTTAATTTAAAAAACATGTCATGATAAACAGTAAAACATTTTATATCAAGAGTATGGTAAAACATTTACCCTTTTTTCCATAGTTCCAAAAACAAACCATGTAAAAAAGTTTCAAATCATAATTTACATAAATATTTATCAAGAAGGTATATCAAAACCAGAATAGTAAAAAACCAAAGCATAGGTAAACATACACCAAGGATCACTCATGTTTAGGAAAGATAGGTAGATTTTATATAAATATGACCAATTCACACTACAAGTCCTTGGAACTCATGAATAAAAGTACATAGAATAAAGGAACACCCCAGAAAGTGAACCCTCTTACCATGTCTATCAAGTCATCAAGCCAAATTAATCTCAATCTAGAAACATAAAAACACCCCAGATGGTGAACACCTTGATAGTTTCAAAGGATGAGACCCAATACCACACCTTCTACCTAAGTACCCAAGGTTCCCATGTGCTTTATTTCAAATCATTTCAAAAGGTATAACACATTTCACAATACAATTTCAAACACCCTTTTTCCATAAAAACATGCATTAAAACCCCATTACACAATCCATTTCAATTATTCAAAAAATCATCTTTATTTCACCCAAACATAGGGGAAAACCATATTTTCTTGAAAAACATTTTACACACACACACAAATAAAAAAATTATACCATTTAAATTAGAAAAATATTTAATAAAACAAGAGAAATAAATAGTTTATATAACATAGGCTAGAGATGGAACCACCCACCTCAATCTCAGGCTGCAAACCACTCTCAACTAGATCCACCAATAATGTAAGGAATAAAATAAAAACATAGATGCCCTATAATTAATTACCACATCTTAGAATCACATTCCATAAATGAAAATATTCAACATAGAGGTTAGATAATACATACCTTGAGAACCTCACACACTGCACCACAACCAATACAAGACCTCTGTAAAAGGATCACACAAAAGATATAGAATAATAAAAACATAACAAATAAATGATCAAAATATCCTATAACTCATCCCACCAACAATACTTAAACCAATGACAATAAACAATATGAAAAGTATCTCACCAAGAGAGATGTAATAAAGCCACCAAGGAGATTGAGTACTGAATGAAGGAACCTAAAAGGATCAGAAACACCTAAAAGCTCCTCGATGGGAGAAAGGGTTGAAGGAGAAAAACTAAATGATGAAATAATGAAGGATTTACACAAATGGTAGATAAACCATTTTTTGAATGAATGGTTTAAATCATAAATCTTGGGTTAAAGTTATAAATCCCCAAAAATTCACGTACACTGAAAATCAAGTCACCTTGGGTTAAATTATCTTGAGTGATGGTTTTACATAATAAGAATGGGTTTTGTAACATAAAACTATTTTAAAACCTAACTGATTTTACTACTTGAATAATTTTCCTAGATTGTGCCCTGTGACATATTTACATCATAAGACACACATTTATGGTGTAAATGTCTGATGCATGCATTACCAAACACAACCCCTACAGAGAACCCCAAAATGTTTCTTATGCCCTCAAAACCAAAAAAAACAACCTTAAACATAAAAATAGCATACATTAAGATCCAATATGTTACAATATCCCCACTATATGAATTTCTATCCCAGGGAAGGCATACAGAAGAAGGGTTCTCCAGAAAGAGGTGAGGCCACTAACCTCTCATTGATGAATTTCACTCCCAAGTATTGTGAGAATCTGATCCATATCAATTTACCACTATGAACAAAGGAATAAACTTCCCATGAAATAATTTCACCTGATAATCTACAATATCCACTAGTTTATCTCCAACTAAAACATCTGGCTCCGACTTGATATCTTCCCAAATTAGAACGCGAGATGGATCAAGATGATGTTTCATGATTTGAGATATGTGGAAAACATTATGTATACTCATAAATTGAGCTAGAAATTTAAACTAATAAGAAAAATTACCAAGTCTCATAATGACCTCAAATAGTCCAACATATCTTTAATCTATCTTACACTATTTCTTAAGTTGATGGTGACCCAACCGAGGAGAAACTCTCAAGAAAAAATAGTAACCAATAGAAAACTCCAAAGGAGGACATAGATGACTCACATATGATTTTTTATGACTCTAAGATAAAAACAAGTGTCATTGTATTTCTTGAATCCTCATCAAAATCTCCTAAATGAGATTTTGTCCCACTAGAGATGACACACATACCTTTTCCCAATAAAGAGGTGACATGCACAAGTGACTATACAATGCCTCAAAAGGAACCATTCTGATCAATGAATGGTAGATATTATAATAGGAAAAATCAAACAATCCTAGATGGATATCATACAATCCACCAAAATACAATACACAATAAAGGATTATATCTTCCAAGATCTAAATACATGCTCCATCTAACCATAGTTCTATGGATGATAAGCTGTACTCAACCTAACCTGAGTCTCCATAGCCTCTTGGAGACTCTTATAGAATCTAGAAGTAAACCTTGGATCCCTATATGAAATTAAGAAATTTTGAACCCTATGTAGCCTCATGATCTCCTATAAAAACAACACAACATGATCTCAACATTATTGGTGTCCTTGATTAACATAAAATGAGTTGATTTCATAAACTGATCAATCACTACCCATATAGAATTATTCCCTCAGGGAGTCTGTGGTAATCAAACAATGAAATCCTTAGAAACAACTTCTCATTTCCAAATCAGAAATAAAAGAGACTAGAGTAAACCATAAGGTTTCAAATGATTTGCCTTTATTTGTTAAAAGGTGTAACAATGAGACACATAATTTGCAATGTCGCGCTTTATACCCGACCACCAGAAATGCCATCTCATTTCATAATACATCTTAATAGCACCATGATGAATGAAATATGAGAAGATATGAAATTAAACAAAACTAAAATCCTCATATAATATGGGATAAATAATCGATTCCTAAAGTAGAGAACACCATCATAAGCGATGAATCAACTAGAAATGGTATCCCCACCACTCATGATTTTCTTTATTTCTATGAACTCATCATACTAATGACCATATAGAATAGATTCTAGGAGGTGTGATGATAATTGAGCATTGGTAAAAATCATACCTGAATCATATTATTTAAAATTAATATGCAATCGAGTGAACATCCCCATGAGGTTCCACTCTTCACTAAATTACAAAACAACATGCAATGACACTTTCTTATTAAGAGAATCCACAATGACATTTTCCTTCCTCGAGGTGTAGGTGATGTAAAAATCTGACGTCTAAAGGTACTCCACCTATAAACTCTGTTTAAGACATAAGAACTTATAAAAAAATATATAACTTACACTCTTATGATAAGAAAATACTTGGAACCACTCTCCAAAAAGATAATGTCACAAAAAATTAAACGCATGAATAACTTAAAAAAGATCCAAATAAAGAGTAGGGGGATTCATATCATGTGGATAAATCTAATGTGATACATAGGATACAACACGATCATCCTCTATAACAACAAAACCTACACCAGCACCAGATGCATTACAATATACCACATAACCTTTACTAGGGTTAGGTAAGATCAAAATAGGTTCTTACAACAAAATTCATTTCAAATCATCAATATAAGTCTGACACATAGGATGCCATATGAATTTAAACTATTTTCTATTAAGATAAATAAAAGGTGATTCCAAATTCAAAAAATCCTTGATGAACCCCTAATAGTATCTAAAAAGACCTAAAAAACCTCAAATCTTAAATGAATTCTATGGATCCTCCCATGATAAGAAAACCTTAACCTTTTTCAGGATTGACTGATAGGCCACGTTCATAAATCACATGTTCCAAGAACCTCAGTTATTGGATCTAGAAACTAAATTATAAAATCTTTTCATAAATTTGGTGGCTCATAAATATAAATTCAGATAGTGCTCATTCTCATCTTCAGATCTCAAATACACCAAGGTATCATCCAAAAACACAATGAAAAAATGGTAATGATATTGATGGAATATCTGGTTCATCATATCCATAAAAATCATAGGAGATTTAATTAGACCAAAAGTCATTACAAGATATTCATAATGGCCATAAATAATCCTGTAAGCCAACTTTGGTACATCAGACTCCTGAACCATGAGATGATGATAACTCGACCGAATATTGATCTTCGAAAAACACCCCATCCTCTTTAACTACTCAAACAATTCACCCACATGGGGAAAAGTTACTTATTCTTAATCATTACATGGTTAAAATTTATATACTCCACAAAAAAATTAAGTGAACCATTTTCATTATTGGAAACGATCATGAGGGATTCCCATGGTTAAATACTATGGTTAATGAAACCTTTATCTTCATATCATCCAACTGAACCTTTATCTTTTTCATCTTATAAGGAACCATATGATAAGAGGGTATCAAGATCGACTACGTATTTGGAACCATATTAATTGTAAACTCCACCTACATCTGTATAGAAAGACCATATTATTTATTTGGGAATACAACATGAAAGTACATAACAACCATGGGAAGATCTCCCACTGAAAAAACATCATTGAGATAAAAAGAAACGGTAGATAAAAAACTCATAAGCTCTGGGTGAGAAGGTCCTGCATGACCAGAACTCAAATCACATTCTACCTAAAACACCTGAGAGCTCCCATAGAAAAACAGTAATGAAACTCACCAATGATAACAATCAATATTATATTGAATATTTATAAGACAATCCATCCCAATGATAATTTCAAACAGATCTAGACCAAGAATAAGGAAATATTAGACTAACTCTACATCAACTATCGATAAAGAATACGATGGACAATGAAATCCCAACTCCTTCCTCTTTCCAAGAGGTGTCACCGGATCCATAAAAAAGTACACGAACTACATTTTATGTTTTATCACATCAATAAAACATGAATTTAAAAATGAGTGTGAGGAACCAATATCTAATAAAGTAGTTAATCTATAAGATTTAGCAAAAAATGGTACCTCTCACTATCATTAAGCCCATATCAACCTCAAACTGAAACTCATCCATTACATGAAATCAATTCAATCATGAGTCCTATGGATAGAGACTTGTGGACTTTGAAACTTATAACTACACCACAATGGACATTTGAGATAAAGACCCATAGTCATAATGAGGCATAGACATAGCCTGATAGAACTACTGTAGATGGCCTCAATAGCCACATGAATTGAAAAAATTCATGGCCTCAGAAAAGGTAGAAGAAAAGGTGTAGAAGATCCAATATTTACTTCCATATTCATATCTATTATGATTTCCCTATCTACAATGTAAACATAGGTGGTACGATTTAGAATATATACATATGATGTGATATCTGGTCACAAACTGTGTAAGTATTTCTATGCTCTTAATTGATCATTCATCACCACCTACGATAAATAACGAACGAGCTCTAAAAAATGATTAGATTATTATGACACTAAGAATTTTACCTATTATAAAGAGAGAAACTCTTGGTAATTTTCCATCATTAGAGACTCTTGGAATAACTACTGAAAGAAGTGGATCTTGAAAGCCTTCTTTTCCAATCCTGTATATAGATCTGCCTATTCCATGGAATCCCACCATTGCTTGTATGAGTCCTAGAGCCTAAACATATCACACATCAACATTATATAATGAAGTATATCCATGATGTCAAATACCTGATCAATATTTTTCAACTAGTCCTCTAAAGCGCGAGGTTCATTAGTACCCCTAAATGTACGAGAATTCTTGGGTAGGAACTCTCATGATTGGTCTCTAACTTTCTTGGCTCTTAGACATTCCTTAACAAATAGGTTCTGAATTTGTGGGAAATTCTAGTCTATGACATTAAATGATCACACAATAAGTACTATTAGATTTTGATCCAAAGGTGGATTCCCTTGTGGATAATCTGTCACAACACCCTCCCATGGAACCTATAGAAGACTTCTTAGAAGCATACTGGTATACACATTAAACAGAATAAAATGATCAGATAAAAAAAATATCAGTTCAAACTAGAAAACCATAAGAAAACAACTAAGATCTATATAAATACTCAACACTGGAGACATAAATCTCAATGTACCATGGAAACTCAAGGCTCATCACACTAAGAGCTGGCCATACACTCACCACGACCTACTTCTCAAGTTCCAATAATCATATGACCTATATACCAACTTCCCAAGATAGATAATAACCATGATTTGATACTAAATTGTAATGAACAGACCTAAGATACCCTAAAAAAACAACTGGGACCTTAAATGATCTTCCACATACCCAAAGGAAGTTCCTAATCCCCATGAGATAGAGTCTAGAAGACAAGAATCAAACACTAACCAGAGGGAATGATTTCTATCAACCTGAATCAAGATACTTGGCATATTTGTGGAATATTTGTTTTGGTACTCTTTTATCTTGAGGCTATCATGGGTTGGATAATTATAATATTTTCATCCATCTCTCTCCATTAAGAAGCTATATTATTAATAGCTTCAGTGGCCATATTGAGAACTTTGATATTTTTGAATGGTGGTTCACAAAAGTAATGTTTATGAAAGTGTTATTCATGAAGGTCTAGTCTAAAAAAGTCCTATGTATCATGAAATATTTCTCAAAGAAAAACCATTTACATAGGTGTCAAGATTCATGAGTTTGAGGGATCAAAATCCTAGAGTGCTCATGAAATTTCAGAGTTTCATGAAGAGAGAGGGATGGCCAATCTTACGTGAAAATCTCATGGTCCATCACGAGGGCCCTCCCCTATTTATAAGTAAGGGTTCAAGGCATGTTTCATTAAATGGATTCCTAGATTACCAGTTTTTAGAGAATTCACCTCAAAATCTGACCCTCCTCTTCTGCATCGGCTCCCATTCCAAGGGGCAATTTGTTGAACTAAAAAACATGTGTTATGGGAGATGTCAAGAAACTCATGGAAGTTTTGAGGGGAATTCAGGGAAAAAAGTATCAAAATCCACCTAAGGTCCTGGATTCATGAATTTTTGGCACTTCAAAAAGGGAAACTGCTCATAAAGGTCATTAGTGAACCATGAAAGTGTTCCTTACACAATGATGTTAATGTTCACATAGTGTATGTAATCTCACAAATATCACCAACTTTGGTGAATTTTTTTGTTATGAAAATATAGTAAATTTCATGAAACATATCTTCCCACATCCATAGATCCTATAAATACCTACCTTCATTCGATGTAACACCCCGGCCCCTCTAGACCAGAGCCGGTTCATTACTTGTTATATTGTCATGGTTAGAAGGAATGAAAATACCGAAGGAACAATCATTTTAGTAGTATTGAAGAAACTAGATACATAGATGTAACTCAAATTACATTGGAAAAAGTTAAAAAATACAATACATAACAAAAACTAAAAACTGCAAACACAGGAACTCGATAAACGATCACCTCTCCATCACCTGTTGATGGAAAACAATGAAAGGGGTGAGATCAAATGCTCAGTAAGGGATACAAATAAAGGAATCATGAACACAATAATAATTTAATCATAGTCAATCTAATATAATCAATATGGCATGGTGAATAGATGAAAAGATCATGCCATTAATTAATTGAGAATGAAACTGCATCCATAGATTTTGTCATAGTGAAAACCTAATGGATAGTAGTAACTGATAATGAATAAAGAAAATGATTATTATTTGGACATCATGTATCTAGAACATGAAACCATGATACCATAAAAACAGTTTAGTTCTATAGGTAGAAACTGGTCTAATTTTTGGAAACAAACTCGAAGGGTTTGTCGCCAAACTGATTTGTCTCATAAGACCTATCGATGCATCGAGGGGCTATAGCAGGCCCCACCTGCCATTGCATGTCCAAATCATTATTTATACATTGATTCAATACAAGAGAAATATGCCTTTTCAATATCCGTATAGTATAGAGTATACAGATTCATCAATATTTCCATAATTAAAATAACATTCCAAATAAATACTGTATGTAAAATGGTATACGGTTTAGACAACAAACAAATCCCTGATATGAGATTATTGATATTTAATATAAATATAATTTCAAATGAAAAGTGATCTCAAATGGGTAGTAGGTACACCAAATAAGGATTATTAGGTGCACAATAAAAAGTTAGTCACTACAAACACTACGGGAAAAATCAATATTTGCGACTGGATTTATTCCGTCGCAAATAACTCGTCCAGGAGGTTATTTGCGATGGGATTTCATCTCCCGTTGCAAATAGTTTGGCGCGACTTGAACGCCAAACCACGTGAATAGTATTTGCGATGGGGAGATGTCTCCCGTCGCAAATGGTTTAGCACACCTTGCGCGCCAAACAGCGCAAGAGTATTTGCGACCGTACCCGTCGCAAATACCCGACAGCGGTTAATAGATTTTTGCGACGGGATGTCATCCCATCACAAAAAGAGTGTCGGTAGGAACTATTTGCGACGGGCCCTGTGGCAAATACCCTTTTAACCGCCGACGGTAATTAATGCGGGCGATGGTATTTGCGACGGGCCCATCGCAAAATCCCAGTGCGGTAAATACCATTTGCGACGGGAAAAGCCGCCCGTCGCAAATCGTATGTCGGCAGGTGGTATTTGCGACGAGTCCCGTCACAAATACCCTTTTAACTATGGACCGTAATTAATGCGGGTGAGGGTATTTGCGACGAGGCTCGTCGCAAATACCACCATTTGCGACAGGTTTCCCGTCGTAAATAACCCCATCACAACTAATCTAACCTATATATACCCCACCCATTTTTTTCAAATCACTCAGATCTTTCTCTCTTTCTCTCTTCATTCTCTAGTTTTAAGGGAAAAATTTCTTTTAGTTGATGTTTTTATACAAGAGCAATTGGAAGAGGTCAATACCTTTAGTCTATCAAAGTTTAAGGTATTCATATTTTATTTTTAAATTTATTTTATTTTTTTATATTAATTTTAATTGTTGTTTATTAGTTCTAATTAAATTAGATTTAAATTGATTTTTATTTATATTTATTTTTAGTAAGAAATTGATATTGTTAGTGATAATTATAAATAATTATTGTTAATTTGCAATAATTAGAGATTATTATAGATAATTAGCGGAATTTAGTTATAATTAGGGATAATTAGTAATAATTAGTAATAATTAGATATAATTAGTAATAATTAGATATAATTAGTAATAATTAGATATAATTTGTAATAATTAGATTTAATTAGTAATAATTAGATATAATTAGATATAATTAGTGATAATTAGATATAATTAGTGATAATTAGATATAATTAGTGATAATTAGATATACTTAGTGATAATTAGATATAATTAGTGATAATTATATATAATTAGTGATAATTAGTGATAATTAGATATAATTAGTGATAATTAGATATAATTAGTGATAATTAGTGATAATTAGAAATAATTAGTGATAATTAGATATAATTAGTAATAATTAGTTATAATTAGGAATTATTACTAATAATTAGATATAATTTGTAATAATTAGGAATCATTACGAATAATTACAAATAATTACCAATAATTACCAATAATTAGATATAATTAGTAGTAATTACCAATAATTAGATATAATTAGTAATAATTACCAATAATTAGATAAAATTAGTAATAATTACCAATAATTAGATATAATTAGTAATAATTACCAATAATTAGATATAATTAGTAATAATTACCAATAATTAGATATAATTAGTAATAATTACCAATAATTAAATATAATTAGTAATAATTCGTAATAATTACCAATAATTTCTAATAATTACCAATAATTAGTAATAATTACCCATAATTAGTAATATATACCAATAATTAGTAATAATTACCAATAATTAGTAATAATTATATATAATTAGTAATAATTAGTAATAATTAGATATAATTAGTAATAATTAGATATAATTAGTAATAATTACCAATAATTAGATATAATTAGATATAATTTGTATTAATTAGTAATAATTAGATATAATTAGTAATAATTACCAATAATTAGATATAATTAGATACAATTTGTAATAATTAGTAATAATTAGATATAATTAGTAATAATTACCAATAATTAGATATAGTTAGTAATAATTACCAATAATTAGATTTACTTAGTAATAATTACCAATAATTAGATATAATTAGATATAATTAGTAATAATTAGTAATAATTAGTAATAATTAGATATAATTAGTAATAATTACCAATAATTAGATATAATTAGTAATAATTACCAATAAATAGATATAATTAGTAATAATTACCAATAATTAGCAATAATTACCAATAATTAGTAATAATTACGAATAATTAGTAATAATTACCAATAATTAGTAATAATTACCAATAATTAGTAATAATTAGATATAATTAGTAATAATTAGATATAATTAGTAATAATTAGATATAATTAGTAATAATTAAATATAATTAGTAATAATTAGATATAATTAGTAATAATTAGATATAGTTAGTAATAATTAGATATAATTAGTAATCATTAGATATAATTAGTAATAATTAAGAATAATTAGTAATAATTAGGAATAATTAGTAATAGTTAGGAATAATTCAGAATAATTATGAATAATTTTGAATAATTAGGAATAATTGGGAATAATTGGGAATAATTATGAATAATTAAGAATAATTAGGGATAATTTGGAATAATTAGTAATAATTAGGAATAATTAGGAATAACTACCAATAATTAGGAATAATTACCAATAATTAGATATAATTACCAATAATTAGATACAATTAGTAATAATTAGTAAAATTAGATATAATTAGTAAAAATTAGATATATTTAGTAATAATTAGATATAATTAGTAATTATTAGTAATAAGTAGTAATAATTACCAATAATCAGTAATAATTACCAATAATTAGATATAATTACCAATAATTAGATAAAATTACCAATAATTACAAATAATTACCAATAATTACCAATAATTAGGAATAATTAGGAATAATTAGCAATAATTAGCAATAATTAGAAATAATTATTATGAATAAAAAATTATATTATCAATATTTATGAGAAAACCATATTACTATTATTAAAATAATAAGAAATTTATAAAATATTAAAATTATCAATATTCGCAACAGGATTTGCTCTATTCTTAATGTGTTCAAATCTCAAAGGGTCACCAATTGTCAGGTCATGCACAATAAAAAGTTTGTGTCAGCCATGTCCAATGTAAACTTTATAATTTTCCTTTCTTGGTTAATCACCTCCCAAGTAGCGTTGCAATGGGACAACCCAAGTCATGCCCTTCTAATCTATAAAAATTATCTCACATGACCCTTTACATAGACCATTCTTCTTTGAAAAATTAAGGGAAAGATACTGATGTCCCATCAAATTTTTAAGGAATAATGATCTATGTAAAGGGAGCGAGATGATTCTTAGAGACGATAACGCCATTACTTTGGTCATCCTATTGCAACACTACTTGTGAGGTGATCAACCATGCAAGGAAAATTATAGATTTTACATTAGACATGACTGACACACACTTTTTATTATGCATGACCTGAAAATTAGTGACCCTTTGAGATTTGAACATGTTAAGAATAGAGAAAAGCCTGTTGCGAATATTGATAATTTTAATATTTTATAAATATTTTATTATTTTAATAATATTAATATTGTTTTTTCATAAATATTGATAATATAATTTTTTTATTCATAATAATTAGTAAACGAAATCTGCTTGGATAATGAAGGGAAAATTTATAAACATCTCCACAATGATGATTACCAAATTTCCTTTCATTATTTAAGAAGTTTTCATTTTTCTAATTATTTCTAACTATTTCTAAATTAGAAATAAATTGTAACAATTTGTAATAATTAGTAATAAATTGTAATAAATAGCAATAAATTGTAATAATTATAAATAAACTGTAATAATTAGCAATAAATTGTATGAATTATTAATAATTAGTAAATGAAATCTTCTTGGATAATGAAGGGAAAATTTGTAATCATATCAACAATAAAATATTCTTTTTTCAGATAGTGTTTTTATAATTTCAAATTATTAAAAAACAGTGATGATTTTATATTTTATGTAGAAAAATATGAAACAAGGAAGTCGACATCAGTCATTATTAGATGATCATGTTTGGATAAATCAGCACAGAAATCCGAATGGTTTTGGTTTAAATCCTGTATATATTGAGGGTGTTGAATCCTTCTTAGCATTTGTATCATAAAATCCAGAATATGTTTTAGAAGGCACAATTAAGTGTCCTTGTAAAAAATGTTCTCTGAGAACGTTTGACACAGTTGACAACATTGGGGAACATCTCTTGTGGTTTGGTTTTCAACGAGATTTTGTTTTTTGGTATCAACACAGTGAACGCAGTTCCATAGAAGATCCTAATAACTTGATTCTAGATCCATCACGATTTCAAAATTTAGTACATGATGTTGCAGGTCTATCTGTTCAACAAAATGAAACTCACGATGATATTGATTTAACTTCTGAGTTGGCACCATCCAAATTTTACGAGTTGTTGAGGTCTGCTGAGGATGAATTATATCCTGGTTGCAAGAAAATCAAATTAGAAGTGGTTGAAAAATTTATGGCTATTAAATAAGATAATGAAATGTCAAAAAACTATTTTGATCACATATTATCTTTGGTTAAAACACTGTTACATGAAGTAAATGTGTTGCCTACAAATTACTATGAGAGAAAGAGGATGATTCTTAATTTGGGCCTTAGTTATCGGAAGATTCATGCATGTCCAAATGATTGCGTCTTATATTCTAGCGAAAATGAGTCATTGGATAGTTGTCCCACATGTGGAAAATCGAGGTATAAATATGCTCAACCAGGGAAGTCTAAATCGATTATAGTAAAATAGTTGAGATATTCCCCCCTTACACCCAGGTTGTAGCATTTATTTATGTCTCAAAAGACAAAGTCAATGATTTCATGGAACAAAACCAAGATTTCAACTGATAGAAGCTTGAATCATCCATCTGATGGTGATTCATGGAAATATTTTGTCCGTATGCATCCGTCTTTTGCTATAGCAGCCCGAAACGTGCGATTGAGTTTTTCTACTGATGGTTTCTATCCGTTTGGTTCTTATGGTAGTCAGTATTCATGTTGTCCTATCTTTATAACTCCATACAATTTTCCTCCATGGATATTGATGAAGGAGCCCTATATTTTTTTGACTCTATTAATCCCAGGACATCCAAAAAATAATATTGATGTTTTTTGAAATCATTGATTGATGAGTTAAATGCATTGTAGAGTGATGGTGTTAATACATATGATGTTGCTGTGAAACAAAATATCATATTAAAATATGCATTGATGTGGATGATTAGTGACTTTCCGGCATATGGCATGTTATCTGGTTGGAGTACACATGGTCCAAAATCATGTCCTTACTGTATGAAAGGAAACTAAGCCTTTATGCTTGTCAATGGAAAAAAACATTTCTATTTTGATTGTCCCCATTGATTTCTTCCAACCGATCATCCTTTTCAGAGGAACAAATCTCATTTCAGAAAAGGTATAATTGAAAGGGATGAACCTCCAAAGATGATCTCAGGTACATAGTTAAAATCAGTTGTATTTTCATTACCACCCATCACATTTGGACTAACAGTAAACCTACAGAAAATTCATGGATTTGGGAATGAACATAATTGGATAAAATAGATCATTTTTGGGATCTTTCGTATTGTTCTAATTTGTTGGTCCACCACATATTGGATGTTATTCATATTGAGAAGAACTGTTTTGATAATTTATTTCATACAGTTTTGGATACACCTGGTAAGACCAAAGATACTGTAGATGTTATGAATATTGATAAGAACTATTTTGATAACTTATTTCATACATTTTGGATACCCCTGGTAAGACCAAAGATACTGTAAAGGCACGATTAGATCTTGCCCAAATTTGCAGGTGACCAGAACTTGAAATATTTGAAAATGTCATATCACAGATGTTAATGAATAAAAAAGTATATTATACACTATCCAAAGAGAGTCTCTTATTATTTTATCAGTGGATTTCATATTTGAGACTTTTAGATGGCTATGCTTCCAATTTGGGCAGATGTGATAAGAATGGTTATATTACTGGATTAAAAATTCATGATTGTCATGTTATAATGGAAAGAATAATGCCAATTGGATTCATAGTTTTGTTGAATTCTATGATTTGAGATTCGATAATAGACATATCATATTTTTTGATACATTTGTGCAGCAACAACATACTATTATGCGCTAAGAAAACTGGAAGAAGATGTTGCTGTAATTATATGTAAACTGGAAAAAATCTTCTTGCCAACTTTCATTGACTCAATGGAACATCTGATATTACATTTTCCACATGAAGCTAAATGTGGATGTCTAGTGCAGTTTTGATGGATGTACCCATTCGAGAGATTCATGCAAAAATTGAAGAAAAAATTACGTAACAAATCATCAGTTGAAGGCTCAATTGCTGAAGCTTATTTGCAAGAATAAATTTCTTTTTTATGCTCTCATTGTTTTGAATCTCAATATCCCTCAAAACACCATCGCATGGGACAAAATGAGGGGAATATTAATGACTAAATGGACAGTAAATTAACATTTTTTAATCAGCCAAATCTTGGTTTCAGTGGAGTTCATGAACGGTGGATTTCAGATGATGAACATCACAAAGATCATACATATGTTCTGGTCAACTGTGAATAAATGACATCATTTGTCCCGTGAGTGCTTCTATCACTTATTCTATAATTTATGTTACAGTATTTTAACTAATTTTATTTTTAGGTTATATGATAATCATATCAAGAAACAACTTCCACAAATTACAGCAGCTGCTCTTGAAGAATGTAGACAAAAAAAATTTTCTCCCTGGTTTCAAAAACTAGAAACATAAATTATTGATTATTTAATATCAATTCGGTTTATTATTTATTATATTGATAATTATTTTGCAAATTTTCAGGTGTCTCAATATGCTGATAAAATTGATAAGCGACTGTGTATATTGAGTAACCCACCATCCAAAATGGTTAAATCTTATATTTCATATGTGGTGAATAGTTTTCAATTTCACACACATGCATACGGGGAATAAAAAAAACAATGAACAATGGAGTTTTCTTGAGAGGATCACATCACAGAGAAACTGAAGTTGACTTTTATAGCGTTTTGGATGAAATTATTGAGCTGTGTTATCTAGGATAGAATTTCATAACAATGTTTAAATGATGGTGGTTGGATACTGAGAGAGGCTTGCATGTTCATCTGACTCATAGAATCATCAATATTAAATATAAAAGTCTTCTTGAAGTAAATGAACCATTTTTACTGGCTCAACAGGCACATACAATTTATTATGCAAAGTAATGTGCTACTTAATTAGACTTGAGCGATTGGTGGAGCATAATAAAAATGAAATCTCGGGAAATCAGTTTACTCAAACTGAATGAGGTTCCACTGAAGTGGAAGGAATTGAAATTTTTCAAGAGACTACTCAAAATCCATCTGATTCACAAAGAGATGATAATATCGATGATGGCACCCCACAATTAAGGATCAATGGTGATGAAGATGTTAATGATGTTACAAATGAATTTGAAATGACAAGAGATGATAAAACTGAAACTCATATGGATATTGATGATGCTGTGGAGGAAGATGAAGACATTGACATTGACAGCTATGAAGAAGAGGATGAAGATGAACATTGACATAGTCAAATGCTGGTTATAATCATAACTAATATATATCTATATTAAATAGTTATTTTCAACTATCTGTTAACAACAATCATTTTGTGTTTCAGATGGAATCTGATATATTCCATGAGTTACAGGAGATTGAACTACTCTTGGATGAGGGAGATTTTGGATCATCTGACCCTCAGCCTACTGGAGGTTCAGAGGGTACGTGGAGGGGGCGCGATCTTGTATGACTGATGATTCCTGACCCTATCCCCAAGCGACGTCCACATCTTGGTTTCGATCCACACACACGGAGGTATGATAACATGTATATTTTAGTTAACTTTCTTTAATTTATTTATATATATACTAATTTTTTGATTAATTATTCCTTTTTCATAGTTTTTCACATGTAGCTATTGGACAGGGGAGCACTATATTGCACAATTATTTTTCTCAGCCATGGATCAAATGGGAACAGATTCCCGTTGATGTGCGACGCAAAATGTTCCATCATTGGCTGGTACATAAATAAATAATATTTATTTTGAAATTTATTTTATTAATAACTTGATATTATAAATTATTTTTAGGGTTTATGGTATCCTATCGATGATAGCATGTGCGATGCTATCCACGTGACATGGAAGGTTTCTATGCGCGACCATTTCCATCAGTTTTTTCACAATTTGAGAAGGACAACCATTAAGAAAGTAGGAGTGATAGAATTTGATGAGTCGTGTATAGATCACCGACCAGAGTACATTTCATCTCCCATTTGGAATTGATTATGTTTACAATGGTTGGGTGGTGTATTTTAGAGGAGATCTTTAGTGGGACGACAGAACTGGGGGAGATAGGAGGTGATGCATCGAGTTGGTAGCCGTACATTCAGTTCTCATAGAGAGCATCAGGTAAGTATATTTTTTAAATATTTTAAATAACTTTAAATATAAAGAGTTTATTTTTATATTTCTGTAGGTAGTCGAGCATCCCGATATTACAGAGTTCGACGTTTATCAGAGGATGTACAGTGATCAAGCCACTAGAGAGATTAGAGGTGATTGCCACCATCAAATTGTGGTTAGTATTATTTTCTTCACTTTGACAATTAACTGCATATAATATTTTCACAATTTTAAATTTAAATTGGAATTGAAGGAGTGATATGAGGTTGCGACCTCTCAGACAAAGGTTGAGGGTCAGGACGAGATGACAGAGCAGACCGGTGCTCACCATTTCGATGAGGCGGCATGGATACAAGCAACTCAGTATGGTTTTGAGAAGGGCCGAGTAGTTGGTATCGGCTCTCATTTGACTCCTGATACTTATTATGGTACTGCTGTGATGTCGGCGTCCAACTCGAGAGGAGATCGTGGAGAGAAATCATCTTCTGGCTCATAGTATCAGGAGTAGTTGCGAACTCAGGCTAAGCTTATAGAGACTTTGCAGAAGCAGTATAAAGAGATGAGTTGGCAGAAGCAGCAGTAGGAGTAGCATCACGAAGAGAAGATGCGTTGATGGCAGCAGTAGCAGCTGCAACAATATGAGGAGGAGATGCATCGATGGCAGCAGCAGTATCACAAGCAGATGAAGTACATGCACCGTCTGACTCATAGTTTAGGGATGGAGTTTCCTCCACCATCTCCTTTAGATCCTCCACCTCCTCCAGAAGACGACCCCAGTGATTTGTTTATGTTAAAAATATTTGAATTTAACATTGTAATATGAATTATTTATATTTTTTTTCTTTTATATCGGTGAAAATATTACATAATTTAATTTAGAATATTTTATTATTTTTTTATATTTTTTTGTGAATATTGAGAATTTTAATAATTTTTATTTTTTTATTATTTTGAAAATATTAATATTATTTTATTAAATATATTTTTTAGTATTATATTTTTTTTTATTTAATAATAATAATAATAATATTTTATGATTTTTTTTAATTTTTTTTGTGAATATTGAGAATTTTAATATTTTTTATTTTTTTAATTATAGTAATATTATTTTTTCATTAATTGTAATTTTATTAAATTTATTTTTTTAAAATTAATGTATTATTTGTGACGGGACCTTTTACGACGGGGTCCCTATCGCAAATAGTCTAAATAAATATTATTAAAAACATATTTGCGATGAGACTACTTACCCGTCGCAAATACTTTTTTGAGATGGGCCCATCGTAGAACGTTATATATATATATATATATATATGTACTTTTGCAATGGGCCTGTCGCGAAAGAGTTTATGTATATATAATGCATATAATCAGAGACTTATTTGCGACGGGTCCGTCGCAAATAATAGTATTTGCGACAGTATTTTCTGCAACGAGCTATTTGCGATGGGGCCCCATTTCTAAAGGTTATTTGTGACGGGATCCGGTCGCAAATAATCCGTCGCAAATACCAAGAATTCCAGTAGTGAAAATAGTAGTCGAGACAAAGTCTCTTACCGCAATGTAATTGGTCGAATCATATGATCAGAACTTAAAAACCCTCAAATGAATCATTGAATAACATGAATATAAAAGGAATCATGTTATTATATATCAAATGTCAGTACACATATACCACATACAAGAAATAAGTGGCGAATAATGAAAATCTCACAGAAATGAAAGTGAGATGAGAAACCCCTTACAAACTTTTTGGCATGGTAACGAGTGTTATTGTGAGGACTTAATGAGAGGTAAATGGGTATTACATTATTTATATGTCACAAGGGAAGTATGGGGGAGGTGCGAAAACATACCCCATTATTAGGAATTAGAATTAAAAGGGCACAACTTAGGGGAGATTCTTGAACAAAAGTGAGAGAGAGGATCCCTTACCTTATGCTTGAAGGTGTTCTTGACTTGTTATTAAAGACCTAAATATACAAATTTTGCTTATTAATTCATAATTACAGAACCTCTAATATATGGAAATTATTTATTATAACTCTTTTTAGTTCATTAAAGGCCTTTTTAATTAGTTATAATGTTCAATTTCATTGTTCGGGCTCGTTTGGTTACTTGTTTTTAAAAGATCGGTTCTCTTATATTCAAGTTCGGATTAATATGAAAGATGGAAGTGGTTGTACATAAATGAAGTTATATGCCATTAGTGAACTTCCAGGAGATTACATGGTTTTAAATTTAATTTGGTTACTTAGAGTGAGGTCAAATTATTACATATATATAACCTTAGTGACAACCGTTTTGGTTAAATGGTGGGTTTGATTACAATGAACATGTTTTTATTTATAACAAAACACCATTTGTACAAAATGATTACAGAACTAAAAATAGGATATATTACATATATAATAATCTGGTTCAACGACAACACAAATGGTTTCATGACTAGAATTAACGATTACAATAGATATTGATAAACCGTTGTCCTTGAATGTGCTAAATTAGAACATCTCAAAGGATGCTTTCATTTCTTCCAAATAAAGGGTGGGGAAAAGAGAGAAGATAATGAAATATCCATTATTATAAAAATATTCTAGTACATGTATGTCATTGGAGTTATCATACTATTTGGGTGAAGGGATGTGAAGAAAGAAACAAAAAGAAAAGAACTTAAAAGAAATGAAGGAATTGGAAAGAGGAGTTTACCTCTTGAGACTTCCTCCTTTGAGAACCTCTTAAGGGGAAAGGTTTTGGTATTTTGAAGAGTCTAGAAGCTTTTGGACATGGGGGAGGATCTTGGGGAGAAATTTGGGCAGAATATTGGCAAGGCACAAGGATTGAGAGGAGTTAAGAGAAGAGGGAGTGAAGGGGGGTTTTTATAGTGGAGGAGAGAGGAGTTTTCTTAATATTATAATCATTAATTTATTATTTCCTCTCAAGACAACCAATAGTGAGTATGACATGACCAAGAACAAAAATATATGCATGTGACTTTGAACCAATTGGGATTACATCAGCATATCATCGTCAATGACTCAATAAATTATTTATTTAGCATTTATCGTAAATTATCGCATTTTACTATTCATAAAAAATTTAAGTATTTAAGAAAAATACCTAAAATTCACCCTAACTATTTTTTGACATGTAGAATCCAAAAATGAAGTTCATTTCTCAAAATTAATTTTATAAATATGATTAATTAAATATTTAATTAAAATAATTATTTAATTGAAAAATATAAACACTTAAAATATTCATCTTCATTTTTATGGAGCCTAAATTCATTTATACCTTCAAGGACATGGATACCATTCATAAGACTCATATTACTATTCATAAGGGTAAGTTACTATTCATAAGGGTAAGTTACTATTCATAAGGGTAAGTTACTATTCATAAGGGTAGGTTGCTATTCACAAAAAAATTAAGTTAATTGCATCAGACTCTAAATATCATCTTGAACACAACTGTGTATGTTATATTTTTAAAATACAAATCGCAGAGTTAGAAAATTTATGTTTAATGGCTAGGTTATGGATATATCCTATAAGTAACCATGTTTTGTTCCATATAGGCTCAGTGACTCATGAAATATAGGCTATAACAAGAATGTATTTAAGAGAAACATACCATGAAGTGTTTGGGGTGATACACTATTCCCTCCTTCAGAAATTTTGTCCTCAAGATTTTATGTATGAAACTCACCAAAACGATGTGGGTGATTCTTTGTCATAACATCCTCAGGTTTCCATGTTGCTTCCTCTATATTCTGGTTTCTCCAAAGAACCTTGAGTAGATGAATTTTCTGATTTCTCAATACCCACTCCCTTGTGTCAAGAATCCCTATAGGCTTTTCACAGTATGAAAAATCAGGTTCCAATTAAATTTCATCATATGTGAGTACATGCTTTTGGTCTGGAATATATTTCTTTAACAATGAAATGTGGAACACATCATAGAGATTTGGTGGCATCGCTAAATGGTAAGATAAAACTCCGATTCTTTACAGAACTTCAAATGGTTCGATGTACCTGGGGCTCAGTTTCCCTTTCTTACCGAACCTTAAGACACCCTTCCATGGAGGTACTTTCAGAAATACATGAACTCCCACTTGTAGTTCCAAGTCCTTCCTCCGGTTGTCAACATAACTATTCTGCCTACTTTGGGCTGCTTTAATATGGGCTTGTATTTTCTTCACCTTTTTCATGGTATCTTCAATAAGTTATGGGCCTATAAGTTTCCTCTCACCCACTTCATCTCAACAAGTTGGAGTTCGACATCTCTTTCCATATAATGCTTTATATGGTGCCATTTTAATACTAGAATGGAAAATATTTTTGTAGGAAAATTTCACCAAAGGAAAGTATTGATCCCACATACCTTGGAAGTCAAGAGAGCATGACCTAAACATGTCTTCTAGAGTTTGAATAGTCCTTTCAGACTATCTATCAGTTTGGGGGTGATAAACAGTACTCATATGAAGCTCAGTATTCAATGATTTATATAGACTTTTCCAGAATATTAATGTAAACCGGGGATCCCAATCGGACACAATTGATAGAGGTGCACCATGAAGTCTTAAAAAATCATTAATATAAAGTCTTGACAAGCACTCAAGTGGAAAATCCTCTCTTATAGGAAAGAAATGTGCTGATTCTATGAGCCGATCAACAATTACTCATATTGCATCATTCCTTCTAGGTGTACATGGTAGTCCAGTAACAAAGTCCATCGTAATGTTATTACACTTAAACATAGGAATAGGTAGAGGTTGCATCACTACTTTGGGATGTTGTCTCTCTGCCTTCACTTGTTGACAAACTAGACATCTTAACATGTAGTCAACAATTTCCCATTTCATATTATCCCACAAAAAATATTCCTTCAGATCTCTATACATGTTGGTGCTACCTGGGTTTATAGATAAATTTGAGCTATGAGAATCATCTAATAGTTACCTTTTTAGCTCAGGTACTTATGGAATGCATAACCTCTTCCGAAATTTCAGAACTCCTTCTTCATACATGAAGTCAGCTAGTCTCTCATCCTTAACTGCATTAATTTTCTTATGAAAATTCTCATCATCAGATTGAGAGATTTTTATTCTCTCTAGTAAAGATGATTTAACAATAATTTGAAAGAGGAGAGATGTTTCCCCTTCCTTAACAATTCCCATATCCATCTTCAGTAGAACCATGAATAAAGGATCTCTTTCAATCCTCATTTGAGTCAGAAGGCCACAATCTTTCCTTCTTAATGCATTTCCACCTTATTTGACTTTCCTGGGTGGTAGTGTATTGAACAATCGTAATATTTGAGTAACTCGAGCCATCTTATTTTCCTCATGTTGAGTTCTTTTTGTGTGAAAATGTATTTCAAACTCTTGTTGTCCATATAAATGCCACATCTGTCTCTATAGAGATAATTCCTCCATATTTTTAGAGCAAAGATTATGGCTGCTAACTCAAGATTATGAGTTGGATAATTTTTCTCATGAGTCTTCAACTATCATGATGCATAAGTAATAACTTTATTGTTTTGCATAAAGACGCAACCCAATCCATTCTTTGATACATCACTGTATATTAAAAATCCATCACTTCCAGATGGAAGAGTAAAAATTAGATCATTGATCAATCTTATTTTAAATTCTTCAAAGAATTTTGTACATTCTTTTTTCCACACAAACTTAACTCCTTCACGTGTGAGCTTGGTTAGTGGGTTAGCCAGTCGGGCAATATTCTGGTGTGGGCCATTATTGAATTGCCTTTGTCTTTGTAGGATCAACTAGTATTCCATCTTTAGAGACAATATGGACTAGAAAAGAAACTAATTGAATCTAGAATTCGAACTTTCTAAACTTTCCATATAATTTATTTCTTATAAGAGTTCTCAGAATATCCCGCAAGTGATTCTCATGGTATTCATAGATTTTTGAGTATATAAGGATATCATCGATGAATACCACAACAAAGTTATCAAGATATTCATTAAATCCATGAAAACAGAGAGTTCATTTGTCAGTCCAAAAGGCATCACTGTAAACTCGTAATGCCCATACCTGGTCCGAAATGCTATATTAGGAATATATTCCTTCCCCACATGCAACTGATGATATCCGGATTGAAGTTCAATGTTCAAAAAGTATTGAGCTCCATGAATTTGATCAAATAAATCATCAATCCAGGGTAGAGGATACTTATTCTTTATTTTAATAGCATTGATTTCCCTGTAATCAATGAAAAGCCTCATGGATCCATCTTTCTTCTTGACAAAGAGGACAGGGGATCCCCATGTAGAAACACTAGGTCGAATAAATCCTTTTTCACTAAAATCCTCTAGTTGTTTCTTTATCTCTACTAATTCAACAATGACCATTCTATAGGGAGTCTTTGATATAGGTCTTGCATCAGGAATTAAATCAATAGAGAACTCAACTTCCTAGTCTGGAGGATGTCCTAGTAAATCCTCTAGAAATACATCAATGTACTCTTGCACTATATGCACATCTTCAATTTGAAGATTTATTTCCTTGCCTGTAGATATTGGTTTATATTCCTCTGCAAGTATTTCTTTTATTAGAGCTACTGGGGGTGGTTCTAGATAAGAACCAGGTGGTGAAGATTATGCCCTAAAGACAAGGGGTTCTACACCATTTTCAAAAATTTTATCTTCCTTCTTCTTACAGTAAATCATCACATCGTAATTTGACATCCAATACATACTGAGAATTATATCAAATTAAGTCATTAGTATGATGATAAGGTTAGAAAATAAAGTAAATTTTGGTGTTTGGAGGGGTACTAGTCGACATGCCTTTGTTACAATGATACATCCCCTGTGAGTTTTGAATGACAACTCATTTATTAAATCAAATTGGACATATCCAATTATCTTGGAAAACTGGGAAGATATAAATGAACATGATGATCCAAAATCAAATAAAGTTTTGTCTAAGTTTGAGGAAACAATTAAAGTACATTCCACCATGTCATTAGGAATTTCAACCTCTGCAGTTGTAATAGCATAGGATCTACCTTGTTCTCTTGGTTTTTTTAAGGCATGTTTCCTTGGAGTTTAGGACACTCATTTTCGTAGTGTCCCATCTCTCTGAAATTGTAGCATTGAATATCATTGAATTATTTCTTCCACTTACATTCATTAGATCGATGGCCCTTTTCTCCGCACTTATAGCAGACTCCCATGCATTTTAAGAATTTATCTAGATGATTCTTTCCATAGTTCACACATAATGGGAATAGCTTTGTTCCCTTGTTCTTCTTTGGTGGTTCACCGTTTCCTTGGTTATCAGAGTACCTTTTCTTATCTTGGTTCCCCTTGAAAAAATTTAATCTAGAAAATTCCTTCTCTATTTTGATGGAACTTTATACAATTTAATCATGTGATGAAAATGTTTGAGAAGCCAGTTCCCTTCAAAGACTTGGATTAAGACCTTCAAAGAAATGATCAATCTTGTCTACCGAGTCATGTATGTAATCTATGGCATACCTGGCTAGCCTTGTGAAGTTATCCTCATACTCTACAACACTATCTTCTTCCCTTTGTTTTAAGCCAAGGGATTTCCTCTTCATTTTGGTTCTTTGCTCATTAGGGAAATATTTTTTGAAGAATATTTCCTTAAAAGTCCTCCATTACATATCTTATATTTCTTCTTCCTCCACGGTATTCTGAATCAAGGACAACCATTGATCAACATCGCACTTGAGACAATATACTATCAGTACTACCTTTTCATTTTCATTGCATCTTAATGCCATGAATATCTTTTCAAGGGACTTGATCTATTGCTCACCAACCACTGGGTTAGTAGTCCCACTAAAATATGGGGGCTTCTACTGCATGAAATGATCCAACACAGGTGTGGAATAGTTATTCGTTACAACTTGAGTAAATTGTCCCAATATGGTCATGATCTGATCTGCTCCAACATTGACAGTGTTTACTTAATCAGAAGGGAGATCCCTACCTTTCCCCATGAGTATTGATTCCCCTTCTTGTATTAGAAGCCATTTCTAAATAATGGGATACACTAGATTAGTTTATGAATCCCAAATAGAAAATCACTCAACATATTTTGAAATTCTATGCATAGCTAATTTGATAAACATGGTTTATCTGAGGAAAAATTTACATTAAACTCCTTAATAATGGGATGTAAATAAAATTTTAATTATCCTAAGCATATCCCCCGAGAGTGTCGTAACCAAGAGTGCAGTAAGGCTCGTTGTCATGCACCAGTTCCCGTTCGAGTCTAGCTCAAAGCAGTGTTTTCAGGTTTTACCCCTAGATACATCTGTGCCAGTGCCACCTCTACCTGCTTGTATCCAGATTGGGATGTATTTATTAAAAGATCCAAAAAATAAATTCCTTACCAAAATACCAGGATGTTATTGTACATTTATTCTCAAATACTACCTTACGGCTTTGTTCCCTACTATATGTTTCCTACTCTAGTTTCCAAGTTTTCTATTAAACCTCCTCTGATACCAATTGTAACACCCTGATCCCTCTAGACCGGAGTCGATGCATTACTTGTTATATTGGCATGGTTAGGAGGAATTAAAATCCCAAAGAAAAAATCAGTTTAATATTCTTGAAGAAACTAGATACATAGATGTAACTCAAATTACATTGGAAAAGGTTACAAAATACAATACATAACAAAAACTAAAAACTACAACCATAGGAACTCAATAAACGATCACCTCTTCATCACCAGTTGATGGAAAACAATGAAAGGGGTGAGCTAAAATGATCAATTAGGGTTACAAATAGAAAAATAATGAACCCAATAATAAGTTAATCATAGTCAATCTAACAAAATCAATATGGCATGGTGAATAGATGAAAAACTCATGCCATTAATAAACTGAGAATGAAACTACATCCATAGATTTTGTCATAGTGAAAACCTCATGGATAATAATAAATGATAATGAATAAAGAAAATGGTTATTATTTGGTCATCATGTATCTGAAACATCAATCCATAATACCATAAAAACGGTTTAGTTCTATGGATAAAAACTCATCTGATTTTTGGAAACAAACTATAAGGGTTTGCCACCAAATTGATTTGTCTCATGAGACCTACTGATGCATCGAGGGGCATAGCTGGCCCCACCCACCAATACATGTACAAATAATTATTTATAAATTTTTTCAATACACGATAAATATTCCTTTTCTATATCTGTATAGAGTAGAGTATACAGATTCATCAATATTTTCTTAATTAAAATAACATTCCAAACAAACACCATATGTAAAATGGTATAAAGTTTAGACAAGAAACATATCCATGATATGAGATTATGGATATTTAATATAAATATAATTTCAAACTAAAATTGATATCAAATGGGCATTAGGTACACCACATAAGGATTATTAGGTGCACAATACAAAGTTAGTCACTACAAAATAGTAGTTGAGAAAAAGTCTCTTACCACAATGTAATTGGTCAAATCATATGACCAGAACGTAATAAACCTCAAATTAATCATTTAATAACATGAATATAAATATAATAATGTTATTATATATCAAATGGTAGTACACATATACCACATACAATAAATAAGTGTCTAACAATGAAAATATCACAGAAATGAAAGTGAGATGAGAAACCCCTTACAAACATTTCTGCATGGTAATGAGTGTTATTGCGAGGGATTAATGAGAGGTAAAGGGGTATTCCATTATTTATATGCCACAAGGGAAG
This sequence comes from Viscum album, assembly GCA_963277665.1. Lineage (NCBI taxonomy): Eukaryota > Viridiplantae > Streptophyta > Magnoliopsida > Santalales > Viscaceae > Viscum > Viscum album. The sequence continues at coordinate 371,231,802 of OY728163.1, read as the reverse complement.
TATGAGGGAGGTGAGAAAACATACCCCATTATTAGTAATTAAAAATAAAAGGTCACAATAGGGGATATTATTGAACAAAAGTGAGAGAGAGGATCCCTTACCTTATGCTTGAAGGTGTTCTTGAATTGTTTTTAAAGACATGAATAAAAAAATTAAGATTATTAATTCATAAGTCCGGAACCTCTAATATATTTATATTATTTATTATAACTATTTTTAGTTCAATCAAGGCCTTTTTTATTAGTATTAATGTTCAATTTCATTGTTTGGGTTCGTTTGATTACTTGTTTTTAAAAGATCGGTTCAATTATATTCAAGTTCAGATAAATATGAAAGATGGAAGTGGTAGTCCAGAAATGAAGTTATATTACATTAGTAAACTTCTAGGAGATTACATGGTTTTAAATTTATTTTTGTTACTTAGAGTGAGGTCGAATTATTACATATATATAACCTTAGTGGCAACCATTTTGGTTAAATGGTGGGTTTGATAACAATGAACATGTTTTGATTTATAACTTAATACCATTTGTACAAAAGGATTAAAGACTAAAAATAGGATATATTACATATATAATAATCTGGTTCAACCATAACAAAAATGGATTCATGACCATAATTAAATATTATAATAGAAATTGATAAATCATTGTCCTTGAATGTGCTAAATTATCACATCTCAAACAGTGCTTTAATTTATTCCAAATAAAGGGTGGGGAAAGGAGAGAAGATAATGAAATATCTCATTAACATAAAAAAATTCCATTACATGTATGTTACTGGTGTTATCATACTATTTGGGTGAAGTGAGGTGAGGAAAGAAACAAAAAGATAAGAACTTAAAAGAAATGAAGGAATTGGAAAGAGGAGTTTACCTCTTGAGACTTCCTTCTTTGAGAACCTATTAAGGGGAGAGGTTTTGGTATTTTGGAGAGTGTAGGAGATTTTGGATGTGGGGGAGGATCTTGGTGATATATTTGGGTAGAATATTGGCAGGGCACCAGTCATGAGAGGAGTGAAGAGAAGAGGGAGTGAAGGGGGGTTTTTATAGTGGAGGAGAGATGAGTTTTCTTAATATTATAATCATTAATTTATTATTTCCTCTCAAGACAACCAATAGTGAGTATTAAAAGAGCAAGAACAATAATATATGCATGTTAATTCGAAACAATTGGTCTTACATCAGCATATCATCATCAATGACTCAATAAATTCCTTATTTAGCATTTATCGTAAATTATTACATTTTACTATTCATCAAAAAATTTAGTATTTCAGAAAAATCCCAAAAATTCAAACTAACCATTTTTCGACGTATAGAATCCAAAAATGAAGTCAATTTATCAAAAATAATTTTTTAAATATGATTAATTATTTATTTGATTAAAATAATTATTTATTCAAAAAATATAAACACTTAAAATATTCATCTTCATTTTTAAGGTGCCTAAATTCATTTATACCTTCAAGGGAATGGATATCATTCATAAGATTCATATTACTATTAATAAGGGTAAGTTACTATTAATAAGGGTAGGTTACTATTCATAAGGGTAGGTTACTATTCACCGAAGATTAAGTTAATTCTATCCGACTCTAAATATCATCTTGAAGACAACCGTGTATATTAGATTTTTAAAATTAAAATCACAGAGTTGGAAAATTTAAGTTTAATGGCTAGGTTATGGATATCTACTATTAGTAACCATGTTTTTTTCCATATAGGCTTAGTGACTCATAAAATATAGGCTATAACTATAATATATTTAAGAGAAACATACCACGAAGTGTTTGGGGTGCTATATTTGACATTTAAGGGGACATGGACTTTTAAATTCCACTTGAATCTATGAATTCATGAAACATCATCCTTCACAAGACAAAGTGGAGATGGATTCCTAAAGGTATCCATCTTTCATGAAATAACTCACATGGGTTCTTAAGACTCTTATACCATGGTATTTTTTACTTTTATGAAGGTACACAAACTTTTTTTTTGAGGAAAACCCCTCAGACTTCTTAGGGTTTTGTGATATACCTATCATTCACGAAATCTTCTCCATGGGAACTAAGAATTTATCCTAAGGTAGGGTACCCATGATTTATGAAGGACATACCCTCGCGAGTCCCTTGAAATTTTTGCAACCCTTGAACTTCATTAAATTTACCTAATAGGACCCCACTAGATTCCTCCTTTCAAAGGACCCAACTTCGTGAAAGTTAGTGCTCAATAGACCTAAACCCATTCAAACCCAATTCATTCGTGCCTTGATCTTTCACACGATCGACATGATTAAACCTCAAGTATGGAACCTATACTCTAATCATAACTTGAATATTTATATCTCCTATTTATCCTGATTATAGTCACCCAAATGTTAGGACCACTATATAAAAACCTCACCATGTAAGTGTTTACACCTCATTCCATCAGAAAGAACCAGTATAGTTGACATGTGATCCTTCAAGGTGGAATCATCATGGGAAACATCTGACCATTACTGGTATAGAGGCCTATTTTCATATCCATCTATTATACCTAGAAATGGTCTCACTGGGTGTAATCCCTATAAATTTTAGCTTTAATATTTTAAACTGCATAACCCAGCATCCTAGTCATACGATGTTAAACTGTGCGACAATATCCTCAGTATATGGCATTAAAATATAGCCCAACCCTATGCAATTACAACATGGTGACCCATGTATGAATTATATTGGATGAAACCCCTACCATACTTGGCATCCCATAAGTTTAATTTGCATCACCCCTAGCTTCCACAATATGCTTCTTTTTAAATAATTCAATAGCTTGTGCTACCCAGAGCATCGAGTTCGAGCGCACCATGACCTATCAAAAAATCTGTTTAAAAAATAATTAGGAATATTATTAACCAAAATTTTAATTTTATATATATCCCATATAATTTTAACATTCGTATTATGTGTTTTTTATACATAATATAAAGACAAATTTAATTTTTTAGATAAAAGAAGTATTTTTCAAAAAATGTAGTTTTTTTCACCTTTTAATAGAGAACCCTTTTTAAATCCAATATTTGACACTTTTAAATATTACATTTTATAAAATTAAATTATTATTTATAATCATGAGATAAAAATTTAGTTTGGATGAAATTTTGGTACTTTTCCGATAACTTTCATATTTTTATGAATAGTGAAAAATACTGCATTTTAATTCGAAACTATCTTTTCATCTAATTTATTAATATAGTTATATTGTATTTTTAATTAGTAATAAAGTGTAATTGGATTAATATTTTATCATTTAATATAATTATGTTCATTTTATATAATATTAAATTTAAATTCTATATAAAAACATGTCAATCTTTTGATAGTTTTTACTTCTTAAAAACCCGCTTTCTCGTTTTGACAACGAGAATTAATTTTAAATTAATTACTGAAAATTATATGTTTTGAATTTGTAAAAATGGACTCCATATTTAGAATCATAAGGTTATTTTTTTTTAAATATGTGCTTTTTAATTTTGGAAATTATGAATAGTACCTTCGATAATTATTTTTATTTATCATTGTTAAAGGGTAAATAAGGTAAGGGTAAAAAATAATATTATAATAATATAAAACTATCATAACACATGTCCTAATACTATTTGATGATATATTTCCAACCATGGTCATACTTGGATCGATTTTGGGACCCCATGGAGCCACTTGGGTGTGATAATGAGATGTTATAAGATTTAATTTAAAGTAAAGAGAAATATAACATAAACATGTGTCTTTTACTAAAAAAAATTTAATTGGAGTTATATAAGTGATAATTTCCACTATAAATAGTCATTAGAAATATAAAATTATTTTCTACATAATGGTATTTTATTTTGTAATTTTTATACATTAAATAAATAAATTTAATTATGACACAATAATGATGCAATATTTTCCTTATTAATGAAAGAATAAAATAAATGATATTATAAATATTAAAATAAATATAATTTGAAAGTTTTTATTCCATACACTACTTTTATGGATTATATTGATATATTATATTTTAGTTAATACCTTTTTTTCAATGGAATCAAGTTTTTATGACTTTAACAAAAATCAATTACTAAATAGTGTCAAAATTGACATAAATGAGTTTTTAAAACAAATACTATTTTATTAAATGATATAAAAATACAAAATATATAATATTAGGAAAAATGAATTATATAATGTTATTAATTTCTTTAATTATCCACTTTATGTTCTATTTTCATTTTATAGTAACTAAATTAACCCTATAGTATAAAAATACAAGAAGACACGGTAAGAGTTAAATTGTTTAAGGGTTAATCCCAAAAGATAAGGTTAATTTCATGAACTAAACTTGTATAAAAATCATTGGTTGAGAGGAATTAGACCTATATGCATCTTATCCTCAAATTAAATTACTTTGGAGATTTTATAAACCGAAAATAATTTTATAATAAATTAATATTGCATGATTTTTCCTAAAGTGCCCCTCACCTCTCTTATAAAAGGGTGCCTCTCTTTCTCTTTAAATCACACCTCTAAAGCATTTTGGTTCGATAAAACCCTTCCCATTTCTCCTCCCAAACTCCCTAAATTAATTCTAGAGGCTACAATTTGGACATAAATCCATCCTAAGGATTCCTTTTATGCAAATTAAAAGGAGACACCCGAAAAGAGGTAATTGTTTTGTCTCCACTTTCAAAGTTCTTTTCTTCTTTTATTTCATCTTTATATGTTGTTTACATACAAAAATAATAAATCCAAAAAATTAAATATGATGATATTTTATTATAATTATGTTAAAACCATATTCTCCTTTTACCCATCCTACAAAAAACAATATCACCATGCGTGCATACGTACGGCTTACCGTCTCCACGCTGTGGTGTAAATTGTTTTCCTTGTACACTTTATTTATATGGGTATAAAGATTAATATAATGGATTTAAATAATAAATATAACATGATATTTCTTCTTTAAAATTCATATTCCATCCAATTACATACCATTTAACCATTAAGTAAATGATATCATCACTTGTGTGTACGTACGGCTTACCACCTCCACGACACGATGAGATTCATCTTCCATGTTCACCAGCCAAGAATGATTATAAGAATAAATATTATTAATAAGTATTAAATATATGACATAATAATTTTAATTGGATTACACACACACACACACACACACACATGTCATTCAATTACTTCCATTCAATATGATAAGAAAACGGAAACAACGTTCATGCGCACGTACGGTCTACCATCTCCATGAACAATGTGTTCTGTTTTATTTATATATATATTATTTATATTTATATACAGAATATATATGATATATAAATCATATTTTACATTCTATAAGTAAGTAAATTATTATTTAAGTAATACGATCAAGAATTATAATTCAAAACACATACGATAAACAAAGCAATTATTACTCGAAACGTTGCATTAACATGGAATTGTTAATAAATGGGAAATATAAAGAAAAATAATAATCATATACTATATAATAAATATTATTATGATTATTATATAAGTTAATAATATGTTAAAAAAAATTATACAGGAGTTTCAGACATGTACGAAGAGTATCAGAACTATGGTAAGGGTTAATTCCTCAATCTCATTATTATTTGAGATTGTTTATATGTAAGTATTTACTAAGATATATTTATCATCCATGTACATGATTCATAAATTTTTTTTCAAAAGGAATATTTTGAGGTTTTATTGAAGGAAATATTTAACTATATTAGCATTTTAATTTTTTTAAATATTTATTTTTCTAAATCTATTTAATTAATGTCCATGTTTTCAAAATGAATTTAAGGATTTATTTATATGAACATGATTATTTTAAAATGTTAATTTATTTTGAAAATTTTCAAATTGGTATTAGACACTTTGATTAAAAAATATTTTTAAATTAATTCCTTTATAAATTATGTGACTTTTAAATGATTTCAAGAAAAAATGCATATTTCTCTCAGAGAGTTTTACTGATTATTTTCATCTATGTCAACATCCTTTATTAGATATTTTTCTTGATTGAAGTTGATTTATTATAATACAGTCTTCCATATTGTATTTAATGAGTAATGATATATTTGATTGTGTATGTGCTATTTTTATACCATTCATGGTTTATGGTTAAAGTATTGACATTTTGTATGCTATTTTTAATACGAATGATTATGTTATGTTTCAACCTTTTCATATGAGGAATGCATTGGACTTAGTAAGTGATGGGCATGGCCTGATATATCCCCCTTGATACATCGGTAGGTCTAATGAGACAAAATAGTGTCTTGGAACAAGGCCTTGATAGAATATTTTTGAATGGTTTTAGAACAAGGTCTTGACATAGTGGTTATAATGTTCGACATTATGCATTCCCTCATTATGAGATTAGTTATTGATTTTACATGTGATTATTCAACCAGTATAATATCCATGTGAATGTTTAAATGGAATTATTTGATTTATTTTTTCCATATTATGATGGAGATAATGTTTTAAAAGGCTTGTGTTTTAGTTTTGTACCTCTCCTTAAAAGTCTATGTTTATTTCTGATAGATTCTACTATATTGTTTATCATTACTGAGCATCTGAGCTCACCCATTTATTAAGTTTTATTTTCCTAGGATTCCAAGAAGTGTTTTATGATCGATATACATGGTTAATATAGGGGAATAATGGTGTTCTCAAAGGATTATCTATGTTGTATTTTATGTTATAATTTTTAATGAAAAGTTCATGTATGTAATCTATTTTGAAAGACTGCTAAACTGATTGGTCCTTTGTGACTTTATTCCTTGTAATCATTCCAATGTATTAAAATAATGCACCATCTCTGGGTAATTGGGGTCAGGGAGTTACATAATCTACAAACCATCATGAGATGATCCTCTTACATCGAGAAGTCAACATGTGTAAGTCCCACACCATTATGGGATGATCCTCCTATACTGAGAAACCCACTTGTTTAAGCCCCACACTATCATGGGATGATCCCCCTACACTAGACATACCACATGAATAATCCCCACACCATCATGGGATGATCCTACTACAACAAAAAACCCTATGCATAATCCCCACACCATACCTTAATGTCACCCATTTTGGGACTTAAGCATCTTTATCGCATGAAATTAAACTTAATGGACTGTTCCAGTCTCACAACTTTAATTGGTGCACTCAAAATCCATTGGTTTTGATCCATTACTCCTAACAGGTTATGTAGGATCCTCCTTGAGGACCAATCTTGACACATTTAGGATATATTCCTGAGGTTCAATCCTAATACCCAACACTACCATTCTAAGAAAGAGGTAACTTTGAAGTGTGATCATCTTACCATGGGACACACTCAGCCTCAACAACCAACTTTCCCACAAAAGATGTTAAACATGTGGCCAACCTATCCCCAAAAAATTTTAAACTTGTGACCAACTTGTCCCTATAATACATTAAAACCATGGCCAATATTTTCCAATAATATGTTAACCCTGTGACCAACCTATCCCCACAAGATGTTAAACCTATGACCAATATTTATCCATAGTAAATTAAAACTATGAACAACCTATCCCCATATAATGTTAAAACATTGAACAACCTATCTAAAAAATATGATATAAATGTGATCAACTTGTCCCCACAATACACTAAACTTCTGAACCCACCAGATACATTAGAATATTGACCTCATGCGATGATCATGGGATACCCGAGGCAACAATTTTCAGACACCTTATGCACCTAGCATGAATTAACCTATGACTAACATGGGATGGCCTAGGTTATACACCTAAGATGCTTAACACATGAGATTCCCTTTACAATTAAAGGGGAATACTTTATAGGTTCCCAAAATCACAATGTGCAATGATGTATATATTTTTCCGACATCACCATCACCACCAACCACATATAGCTCTCTTATTGCAACTGGAGTAGTGTAATTAACCAATATCCACCCTGAGATGGTGCTCTTAATGAGATTCATGAACATGAATTAAATCTATAAGGGAGATTGAGAATATGAAATAAGATCCGAGGAAGAATCCAAGGAAGGAGGAAACAACATCCAATCATCCCTTTTTGATCAAGGAGCCAACATCACCAACCATAGTGGTAGAGGAAAACCGCCTTTGGAAAGTAATAATTCTAGGAAACTGAAAAAAATCAACAGAAGGCATGACCATTCCAAGAAAAAAAACCACTTCATGAGAGGTAAGGAAGGGAAAAAAGTGCATCATCACCTTGATGCGTGACATAGTGGAAAGCTTTAGAAAATAGTTATGCACAATGAGTCCTAGATAGGATTATCTCAAGACCAGGATAGATTCTCTCCCAAAATTCTCGCAAGAATGTATAGAAATTATCCACATCCATCAAAACTATTACTTTTCACCTTGATAGATTCAACTATGATAAATAGTGAATTACACAAGTATTAAAACCATCCATTCTAGCACCCAGAGGATTCTATGATGATGATCCAAGGTTCATAGAAATGTGTAGATCACCATTAGAGGAAATCTACCATATATTCCCCTTACACAATGATGGTATGACAATAGGTTTTAATTTGATCATTGATAGTGAAGAAAGAATTCAATGCATGGTATTTCTTTATTTAAATAAATAAATTAAAAATTATATTTTAAAAGATCCCCTCTTCTTAGTTTCAACATTTCTATCAATTAATATTTGATTTAATTACATTGGTCATGATGTTCTTCATAATTTAAAACTTATATTATTTTTATATTATTAAAAAAAGAAGATTTGACTATGACTAATAGGAACTTTCGCCACACCATGAACCTTCATGTGGTATTAGAGTGATTATATAATAATTTATAATAATTTATTAATTTTTATCAAATATGTGCAATTTTTTTATCTTTTCACTTCTAGTTTTTATGTTATATAATATTAAGTTTAATTAACATGTTTTCAAAATTTTAATATTTTCCATTTACTTTTTATAAAATTTTATAAATATTAAGAAAATATAAATAATGATTAGAGATTCCATTTGAAGGTGCTAAGGGTTCATGACAGTAGACATAGATACATGGAATGTGAGAAAAATTACATGTCATGTACCAAAGGCCACTACACCTAGAAATGTCGAATGATATATTATAAACCAAGAAGTAAAAAATGAGAGATGAATTTAATGCACACTTTGTATTTATTAGGCCATCCTAGCACATGGAATGTCAGAACACATGATGTGTAGAAAGTGTAAACAACTTGCAGTCGACAAGGTTTAGTGATACGATTTACACTAATCATGTTTTCAAATATGAGTCATACAATGCATGATACTGATATGTTATAATATTAATGAGATACATGGAGTGTATCCGGCGTACATATCATTTGACTCATTAATATCTATATCTCTGAAACAAATTGAGGTGGAAATGGGTTTCCTGGACACATGACAAGCGAAAAACACAATGTGTATATCATTCATACACATTAGGTATCCCGTATAAGATACACAATGAGTTCCTATGCATCTATCCCAAATACATGGTTAGTGATAAAAATGATGTGTGTTTCATTAGTACATGTTGTGTACGTATCCAATAAAAAAAATTAATTTCCAAAAGAGTAATTAATTAAAAAATTAAAACCTAATTACATTTCTACTAGCTGTTTTTTTACTATGTGATAAGGTTTTCAAAATTAATAAATGCTCAATTGATTTCATTTAATTAATTTAAAATGGTAGTCAAGTTTTTTATTTACAATGACATATATTTTGATGGTTTTATCCACGATTATTTAGATGGATAATAATATAAAGGAATTAATTAATTAATTAATTAATTAAATGAATTAATTCAAGAACATTTATCTTAATAATAAAGAATGAATTAAATTGAATTCTATCAAGTTTACTTTTTTATATTCGTTACACGTATGTGGATGATAATGAGCTTATACTAACTTATGTATGTCGTTGTTTTCTATTAATTTAATATTATTACATGGTTTTTGAAATAACTTATTTAATTAAATAATGGATTGTGTGTCATTCCCATTCTCTCGTTATTTAAGGTCTTGCATGCCCAAACTTTATTTTATAAAACCCCAACCAATAATTTGGTTTCCCTTACATGTATGTGAGTAAAGATTATGTAGTAGATGGAGCATGTAGTTCAGTATAAGCTGTTCAAGTTTAGAGCTAAGGTGAAACCAATCTATGAGGTACACATGATCATTAGTGGAATACTAGAACTTAAACTTGGTCAGTTCCCATATTTTATTCCCTAAGTTCAAGAGTTGGTTTATCATCCACTAGGTAAACCAATTATTAGAAAATATCATGGTCATTCCACTTTATTTATTTTATTTCTATCAGTTTCATGGTAAATACTTTATAGATGTTTAATTATTAAAAAAATTAATTAAAAAGTAGAAAATATGAAATTAAAATAAAATTATAATATGTGCAAAACTTATCCAAACATGGTTAAACCCTTAATTAAAATACAATTAATATTAAAAAATGTAATTAAATAAAATGATAAATTTACACATAATGATAAAAATATATAAAATCAAATATTTAGTTAGATAAGACTTCCATTACATAAATAAGAATATAACCATATAACTAGGCATTTATGTGGAAAAAGTATGGGAAATTATTTTTATCATAGAATTCTTATTATGGTTTTGGGTTAACTTAACCAAATATGTATTGGGTGTAATGAAGAAAGACTCTCCAATACTATTTTTTAGGAAAGTCTTAAGGAAATACAATTCCATGATTTTAGGATTAGAGAGTCCACTAAAAAGGTCAATGATCATTGAGTTAATGTAGTAGGTAATTTAATCCTACCAAGACTTATTTGAGTAATTTTCATGAAAAAATTCTTGGTTGTAAGAAGGAATGGATGGATCCTTGCTACTCGAATATCCATGTGATAGGATATTCCAAAAAAATGGTGAGTGTGATTGTGTTTCAAAAAAATATTGGGAGAATAATAAATGAAATTAAATTTATTATCTATTTTATAATCCAAATAAAGTAGTAAAAATCCAATCTTATTTATTATAAAAATGAAAACCCATATGAATTTGACAATATCATTGTGTTTTATATTACATAAGGATAACATTCTCACCAAATTGAATTTCTATTAATGTTATAGGATCTTGCATGTTATATGACACCATAAATGAAAATTATATGTCTTATAAACACTAATTCATAATTCACTTGACAATGAGGCTAGTGAGGAAAAAATGTCTCTCTATATGAAAAATTTAGATGATGCCATAAATGTATAATGTGTCATTCCATCATCCATGTCTAGTGATCTTTTAAAGAAACAAATGGATATGAATGTGTATATAATCATGCATAAAATTCATGATCTTTATCAAGATATGGATAGACATGGGAGATATAAGATCTAAAATTCACTATTAATGTGAAATCTTGGAGATCCAATGCTAACTGAGCCACATGTTCTCAAGTTAATTGGATACATCGTTCACTTGTATATCTTTCAATTTAAGATCCCTGATGATATATGCACATATATCATTCTATCATCACCAACTAATAGCTTATCATGTTTCATTATTAAATGTAATATGATCAATAGTGAGAAGTCTCTCTTTTAACTCCTTACATTGATTCACAAAGATGATAAGGACATGAGGGATGAAAAATTTGTCGTACTTATGGTGAATAAAGGAAGATAAAGGAAAAGGGCCCCAATACCCTCTCAAAGTATAAGGCTCTTGAGAATTACCCTCCAAAGAAAATTAATATCCAAAGAAATGAAAAGTGAAAGGAAATAACATTCTTTTCATGTGGAAAACCAGGTTACTAGAAGAAGAACTGCACCCAGTGAAAGAATAAAGGAGAAGCTTCAAGTAATTTTATTATCAAGTGAAATATTTCTATATATACACATTGGATATTATATACATATTTTAGTTCACACATATATATTCAGATGTAGGAAACAAGTATATTTTGAGACATTACATGAGGAGAGGTAGATTAATGGGTAGCCAATGGGGTGAGACTGACTACTCTAGCCATTAGAGATCACCACCTCATATTTCCAACATGGATTATATTTGTTTTGAATAACTATTTTTATGTTCTTAGTGTTACCAAGAACATCATATCTATTTCTTTCCTCAAAATGGATGGATTTGTTTTCAAGGTTGAAAAAAATTCTACTTTTATAATTATGGAATTTGTTATAGTATGAAACACTCAATAATGGTCTAGATGTATTAAATTATGAAAATCAAGTACTAAAAATTGATAATGACTCAAGTTCACATGAATTATTCCAAACCCAATTGTGGAATCACTGTCTTGGATATGTAATTGATAATACATTGATAAAGTGTAGAAACCCATGTTCTTGAACCAGATAAAAAATATGGAAGTTTTTGAACTTTTTCTTTTACTAAACATATAATTTTTAAAACTGATATTTGGAACTAAATTCTGAGAGTTGGATCACTCTTAAGTGACTTTTTTAGGCATGGGAAAAGGCCCGAGAAGTTTTCCAAGTGACTCGAGAAGTTTCAGGAGTCACAGCCTAAAACAAAATCATGTTTTAAATGACCATAGAGGGCGCACAGTTTACGCACGGACTAGTAAACCATGCATCCATAGTAGTTAACCGTGCGACCCTATTTAAAAAGGGGAAGTGACTTAGAACACAGGCTGCACATGGTTTCTAAAACCATGCACCTAGCCCGTACAGGGTGTGTCCTGGAGGCAGAATACTCCGCACAGTTTGCACACGGTTTGGAGAATTGTGTGGATTAAACCGTAAGCGACACTTAGTTTTTAAAATTTAAATTTGTTTTAATTTAAATAAATTAAATTAAAATTTAAAAACTAAACTACTATCCCTCCCCCCTCTCATACTTGATGCAACAACCCAAGGGGTTCTACCCTTCAACACATGGACATCTTCCCTCGGCCTCCTCTTCCTTCTTCGGTTTTTTGGATGAATTCCTTCAATTTTTTTTGCTGATCCATCATGGAGAGTCCTCTCCCCCCTTCTCCTACTTTCTTACGGTTTCCCTTCGACCTAATGAGTGTACGATGAGGTGAAGAGGAACCTAGGGTTTAGGGATAACCCAGATTTTTGGTCATCCTGTGTTCTAGGGTCGTGTGAAAGCTGTCTCGAGACCCTAGGGTTTGTGTTCTGTCAACCTTCGCTGAAGTCGAGGTGGTTACAATCATTTCAGCTCACCAGTTTTTCTTTAGGGTAAGTTTTAACCTCGTTTCCTTGATAATTTAGGTCATTTGGTGTTTATAAGTCCCCGACATGTTTCTTGTAGTGTGTTGAGATTTTCATGTGTAGTTTCACTTCGTTTGGGTTCGTCATCGATGTGGAAGACTTGGTTCCACCCTGAGGTAGGGTCCCTTTCCAAGTCCTCAATCTTTATAAATACATTAATTAATTTGACTACAACACTTTTGTTATAAATTAATTCAAGAAATGAAGTATTATGTCCAATGATTATGTCCAATGCTTATATCCAATGCTTGTGAAATTTGAATTTTAGCATGTTCATGATTTGAATGAAAAACAAATTAAATGATTTGTTGATTAAAAATATCATGTTTTTATAATAAAACCCATCCAATAGAGGTGCGCTGTCTTCAAGCTAAAAATTAGTTGTTAGACCTTTCTTTCTTGACTTGTCATCTTTATAATATTTTTTCTTGATGTTCTGTTGAGATACGACATGATTAGGACATGGCCCTAATGACATTAAAAACACTAAGTTTCCTTTTTTTAAATGATTAAAGGATAGAAGAACCGTCTAAGTGTTTGGTCCAGTTTTGGATTAGAATTACCCTTGTAGGTAATTTTCCTTTTATGGATACTTGGAGCCCTTTAAATAAAATTGAAATGTTTTTGTAAATGGAATGAGTTGAGTCAAATGAATGGTTAATGCTTAATGATTGACCCTAAATTTTTTTTACCAAATTGTTTTCAAATATTTTGAATACTAATAAAACCTTGGGTGACATGTGGGTTCCCAAGTAGGAATGTCATGATGGAATTAATGGCTTTTCATGCTCATACCATGGGTGATACATGGATTCCCATGTAGTAATTCCATGGATGGACCCAGGTTCATGAGACAAGAATTGGTTCCATGTCCATGATAACCCTTACCATGCTAAAGGAAGGTAGCGGTGTGGACCTTTCCCTTGAAAATGTCTTAATGGTTTTTATTAAATGGTTGCAATGCTACTTGGCCTTTCCAAACTAATGGAAGGAAAGGCATGAACCAATCAATAAATTGTTGCAATGCTACTTAACCTTTCCACACTAATGGAAGGTAAGTCTTAAACCAATAAATAATGGTTTCAACTATACGTGACCTATCCACACTAATGGAAGGCATGAATTGAACCAGATGAATCATTACATGACTTCTTTATCAAATAGGAATGTACTGACTCAAGCTAACCTTGGGTTCCGAGAGGAGAATACCTTGGGTCTTAGGAACCCCATTCCGATTCAAGGATACGGTTTGCTTAGGTTTATACCCACCTAGACTTCGATTCTTGTCTATTCCTCGGATGCTCATTATACTACTGTTGGGTCCCTTATTCTTACAGGATACCTCAAATACACTCCTTGGATCTATATTTGACTAGTAAGTGCCATGGTTAAATCCCACCAGGACCTAGCCTTATTTTACCTTGGTCGATCAACTTGTACTTGGTAGGTGACTTCTTATGGAGTGCCTTGGATTACGCTCCTTGGATTACACTCTTACCCCTTAGCTAGACTCAGATACAACTGAGTTATCTTTATGTGAGTTTAAATTACCTTGGTTTTTACCCTAGAACTACCTCACTGGATATCTTTGACAGGTTTCCTTTTTACATCTTGGAACCTTCACCACTTATACTATCATAGGATTCCTTGGATACGCTCATTGGGTCTATCATTGACATGTAGGTACCATGGTTAAAACCCATTGCGCCTGGTCATTTCATAGCCCCGTTCTACCTTGGAGGAAACTCCTTAGACTCGGTAGGCGACCTAATCACATGCGACTTATGAATAAATTGGTAATAATCAATTAATGAACTAATTATGTGTTCAGACACCAGCCGGGGGATGAAGCAGGTACTTGGGTATTTAGTTATATTGTACTGCTTACTTTATTCATTCATGCTTACACCCTATTTTTTTTTATATTACATTGTCGGGATTGGGTTAGACACTAGTGGTGCTGGCCTACTGAGATTTATATCTCACACCCTACTCAGGCCGCCATTGCTCTGGGGTACCCGAGTAGAATTTCTTGTTCGCAGGGCCTTAGACCTTGCTTATTGTTGTATTGCTTGTTCCTAGAGTAGGATCAAAGGACTGAGATGGAGCTTGGGATGCTCAAGGATATCACTCATGGGGATTCCCTATTCTTTAATTTTTTTATTATATTGAAAAGCATGTTTTACTATTTACTTCTTTCTTTCATGTATCAATACCATGTTGATCTTACCACGATTCATTGTTTTATTTCACCCTTATAAAAATATATTAAACTGGGTTTGTATTGAAAAATTACAAGTATAATAACAAATTTCACTCCATTTTTGATTCAATTATTTTGTTTAACACTGTTAAAAAGGTAAATGTTGCTTGTTTTGATAATTATATTGTAAGTGGAGGTGATTTGGAGGACCCATGATGAAGTCCAAGAAAAATGGGCCAATCTGCACATGATCCAAGAACACCAGTGGACTAAAATGCATGATGATACTAAAAAGTTCATTCAAATGGGCTGAAACTTTTTGTACTATTCTAAAATTTAATGAGTTCCATTTCATATGAAGGAACTGAATCCCAATTTTTCCATTAAGATTCCCATACAAACTAATCTCTCCAATAAAATGGATCTACATGGGGTCAAAACTTTGCCTCTGCATTTTGGAAATATCTCTTATTATATTCTATATCTGGACTCCATATTTGACATGGAGGTAGAAATAGTGTCGGCCAACAACTCTTTTGTTTTTTTAAAGTGATTTAAGATAGTCAGACTAGCCAAAACCAAGGACCAAGAGGATTTGTGAAATCAGGGTTCCCAAAACCACTTCCCACTTTGCATATAAATTGGCACCTTGGGCACCCCATTTTGGAGTTCAACCAAGAGGAAAGGTTCTACCATTTTGGAGTCTCAATGGTGTCTCCCCAACATTACTAGAAGTTTTGGAGGCAATGGTAAGTTCTACTTCAACATCTTCTTCTTCCTACCCTCCAATGGGTTTCTAAACCCCTTGTGATCACCCGGGGAGGAACGTGATGTAAACCCAATCTTCATACTTGTATTATTTTGAACGATATTTTTCATTATAGGTTGTATGTTATTGTTAGTCATCCAATATTTTTATTTAATTGAGTTATATACTGGTATGTTATACTCAAACTTAAATGATCATGTTTTGTAGTACCCTTTCGTGTGATGTTTAACACACCGTTCATCCCTTTTTCATCCCTCATTCAATTGTAGTGTTTGTGTGGTTCATATTGGTCAATTGAACTCACATAAGAACTATTAAGGAAATTTACATTTATGTCATGGTATCACAAAGAAATAACATACAAAACTAGACAACACATCTAGTTCTTCGTGTGTTTCCTTGGTGAGTTTTGGTTATGAAGTCAAATAAAAACCACCCAATCATCGAAAGTGTCCGGTGAATCATTGTGTGTTTTCAAAAAAAAACTAGGAGGTATCCTAGTATAAAATAAGTCACATTACGGTAATAGGTGTTAAAAACTAGGGATTAAAAGATCTATACTCTTTATCTTGAAGTGATGAAGGATGATCATCACGATACTCCCCCGGGTTGATCACATTTAATTAATCTTTTCATTTATACTTTGTTTTATCGCTTTAGTTTTTCTATTGTAATATTTAATCATAAAAACACAAGTTTTATTAAATCCCTTTCCCCTTCTATTTTCATAATCAAAACCCATTTTTTCAATTAATGATCTAAGGCTTTGTCGAGAGACAACCTATTGTTACTGTTATAGTGTAGAAATTATAGTAAAAACTAAACAACTAATTTGATGCACTCTACAATGAGATCACATGTAATGTATTCATCCATTGTATAAACTGGAGTTTTCCACTCTTGTTCATTTATATGAAATCTTCCTTCTGCTACTAGTCTATTATATATTTCTGCTTCCACTATTGATTTTCATTTACTCTATTATACCACTGCACAACTCTGATAAGAGGGAATAGTCTTCCCACTAAAAATCCTTAAATCCTCGCTGCTATTCAACAGCCTTTGGTGTAAGGGGAGGTTCACTTGAGGTCATGTGGTGACCATTTTAGACATCATTTAAGTGGTGAGATGGGTCAGGATGTTATAAAGTGGTATCATAGGTGGTTTTTCCCTTTTTCTTACTATTTGGGTTGGTAGATAGAAGACTAGGAAAGTGTCGGTGCTTAGCTAATAGCTATCCTTGGGACTGATAATTCCATAAATCATAAGTAGCAAAATGTCCAGGTAATGACCAAGTGGCCAGGGGTAGGATTTTTTTATGCTGTTCACTATTATTATTAACATGATTTCACCTAGAGTGATTGGTGTACATTCCGCTGCTTATGATTTATGGAATTATGTATATTACCCTTGGCTTTTTATGGAAAGTATTAAATCATACATGCATCATATTAGGCACTTAGAAATTCACAAGACATGTATATATTCCATGCCATGTAGTTCCATTAGTTGGTTTCCTGCTAAGTATGATTCAGTGACTTATTTAATATGCCTTTCTTAGATTTATACCTGTTTATGTAATACACTATCATGACTTCTGTTATTACTTATTTTTATAGAATTATCTTGTGATTAAAATGCCATGATTCTGTGATTTAAGCTTATTTCTCCGTGTTAGCTTCTTGTAGTGACATGACATGTTAGCTTACTTTGATGAATGTACATGATTTCATGGGATAAGTTTACTGGCGATGGTTATAATGGGAGCTAATTATTAGTTATAAGGTGTATGGGCACCTTATAGCTAGAAAAATATAACTCATGTAATTGAAACATTCTAAAAAGGCTGCTAAATTTAATTGTTAAGTGAAGATTGGTTTCTATTAAATGGAGCCAAATGAAAAACTGTAAAGTGTATGGGCGCTTTATAGGTTTTTAGATTGCCACCCATATAATTGGACCATTATGTTTGACCATGTTAAATTCTGAATTAACATTGGTACCGATTAATGGGAGCCAATTTTCAATCCATGGAGTATTTGGGCACTTCATGAATTAGGAAATGAAAACCTATATTAAATGAAATGGAACGATGCTTTGTAAGATTCTTATAAGTGTTAAAGATGTTTAATGTTGATTTGAAGTCAAATGTATAGCTTTCAAAGTGTAACTGGACCCAACTAGGTCAATTGAGGGATTTTTATGAGATGACTAATTTGGGTGTTTGAAATTTTATTAATTGTTCTATTGCTATTGGTTTTCATGATAATAAACCTAGGTTGGTTAAAATGGGACCCTTGTAGATCACCTTATCTACTTAAAAAGAATTTATTTTGATAAGTTTCCTGAAAATGATGAGATGTCAACTAATAAAAGATTTTTTTAAATGAGAGTTTTATAAAACTTTCCTGTTTTTTCCTCAGGGTGTTGGTTAAAAATCAAGTTCCTTGTGTCATTTTAAAAAAGGTACTTTGATGTTATGATTAAATCTTTGACATTTAAAGATTAAATGTGATTAAATATAAGAGTCTTTGAAATGGAACCTATAGTGGTTCCACTATTTAAAAACCCTCATTTAAGGGTAGTTCATACTTCTCTTGAGTTTCCTTGGAATAGAAGCATGAGTACTTTCCATAGGAGTTCTTTTCTATTTCAATGGATTTATGATTGGATTTTGAGCCTAGTGACTTTGGTTTGTCATGACCCAGTTTTCAAGTTGACACTTTTTCTTCATAAGGGGCTAACCCATGGTAGGTAGCACCCTTAGAACTTAAATTCCTTGTTATTGTAGTGAATTTTCCGACTCTTGGTGCTGTTTGGGTGTCGTTGTCCCAAGTAGGACTTTCAGTTTTAAAGTGACACCTTTGTTTGGATGGGTGTTCATGTATTTATTGACCTTGATATGGGATTGATAATCGAGTAATGCTCTTCTTGAGCTGGTTATATGTGCCTCAGGCATGGTTGACAGCTTCGTAGGTCATTTGACCCTTTCTCCTTCTTAGAAATGGACGACTTAGTATGGCATCATCCAGGAAAATGGTTTTATGAGGTAAAAAAACTCCATAATAAATCTTCTTGTACTGCTGAGTATAGTCTCGAGTCATATCCAATTATAGTGTCTTGAGCATTAAAGAATCAGTTCATCCCAATAATCAAGATGGTTTTCTAAAGACTCAGGTGTTTTGACATGCCAGTCTCTTTATTATAATATATCACCCTTATGAGCAGTTATTTTTCCTTCCTTTTTCAGATAGGAAACTCCTAAGGTGGGAAGTGTCATTTTGAAATTGGTAAATGTTTGGTTATTTCTTGAATTCCCTTGAGGATTGAAATTATTAAATCGTGTTGGTTATTTCTTGATAGCACAAATTGAATTTAGTTTGACTATTTTACCTTCCAGTTTCTTGGTGTGTTTGATTGGAAACCCTATCTTAAATCCTCTTAGTGTACTCTTCTTAAGAGATGATCATTTACCCTATCATGAAGTCATCCCCGATATACTAAGAGAGTGTCGGTCTTATGCCATGCTAAATCTTTAAAAGATTTTGAGCTTGTTGGATGATCTTTGTTAGTTTTGCACTCTTAAGAGTGGTTCTCCTCGAGGCTTGGTAAGTCCTGAGTTATTCCTAGGTTCCCAAGTAGGAACTCCTTGTTCAAACTCATGGACTCCAGATATTTATTTTTAATTGATCTGGCCTCCTAATCCAAAATTTTATGGGATACGTCGGCCAAGTCACTCGACTCATTCTATTTCTTTCAGTTTGAGGTTTACGTTTGTAGGGGTCCATTTTAAAACATCTTTCCAGGTGAAGGAAAGTGTAGTATCAAGATCAACAGTGTCTTCTAAGAGAGATTGCTCGACCAGTTCTGTTAAGTTAATTAGAATTAGACAGTTTCCTTTTGATGAAATCATGCCAGGAGTGTCGTAATAATACTTAAAGTTGTTTTTTACAACAATTCCAATGGTGGAGGTACAATGGCTTGGAATTGCTCTATTCTTAAGTTAAGACTTACGATGGTGAGCACCATCGATCGAATGTCTATCAAGATGATGGTGTGTTTTTCTCTATATATAAATAGGCTCATGTAAGATATGTTATGTGTTTAAGTTTAACATTGAGTGTTTGCTTGGGTTGTAAGGGATGAAGTATATAATTACTTGGAAATGCTTAAGGTGCATTGGGCATCGGTAATGCAATGCAACCGTGTGAACGAAACTTCACAAACCTTGTAGGTTGGGTAATGTTTACATTATTTCTGAAGGCTTCTCGGGGATGAGAAGTTTTAAGGTGGGTAGATTGTAGAACTTGTGTTCTAGAACCAAATAAAAAATATGGATGTTTTTGAACTTTTTCTTTTACTAAACTGGTATTTTTTTTTAAAATGAGCTTCAGAACTTAATTTTGAGAGTTGGATCACTCCTAAGTGACGTTTTTAGGAATAGGAGAAGGTCCGGGAAGTTTTCTGAGTTGCGTGAGATGTTTTGGGAGTCTAAGACCAAAACAAAACCATGTTTTAAATGATAGCAGAGGGTGCACAGTTTATGCACGATCTGCTAAAACGTGCGTCCACATCAGTTAACCATGTGTCCCTATTTAAAAGGGGGCAATAGATTAGCACATAGGCTGCACATGGTTTCCTAAACTGTGCGCCTAGCTCATGCGGGGTGTGTCATGGAATCAAAAGACTCTGCATGGTTTGTGCATGATTTGGAAAACTGTACAGATTAAACTGTGCATGACGCCCAATTTTTAATTTTTAAATTTGTTTTAATTAAATTAAATTAAATTTAAACTTAAAACCTAAACTAATCTCCCTATTCCTTCTCATACACGATGCACCAACCCAAGGGGATCTGCCCTTCAACACATGGACCTCCTCCCTCGGCCTCCTCTTCCTCCTTTAGTTTTGGTAGAATTCCTTCAATTTTCTTGGCTGATCCATCATGGTGAGTCCTCTACTCCATTCTCCTACTTGTTTTTGATTTCAATTTGACCTAATTGGTGCCCGGTGAGGTATTAAAAAACCTAGGGTTTAGGGATGACATGGATTTTTGGTTTTCCCATGTTCTAGGTTCATGCGAAAGGTCTCTCAGGACCATAGGGTTTGTGTTCTGACAACCGCCACTAAAGGAGAGGTGGTTCCAATCGTTTTGGCTTTCCGGTTGTGATTTAGGGTAAGTTTTCTCCTTGTTTCCTTGATAATTTTGGGGATTTTGGTGTTTATAAGTCTCCGTCACGTTTCTTGTAGTGCATTGAGATTCACCATGTGGTTTTACTTTGTTTTGGTTCATTGCCGTTGTTGAAGGATTGGTTCCACCCTGAGGTATGGTCCCTTTTCCAAGTCCCCAATCTTTATAAATAAATTAATTAAGTTTCCTACTTCACTTTTGTTATAAATTAATTCATGAAATGAAGTATTATGTCCAATTCTTATGTCCAATGCTTGTGAAATTATAATTTTAGCATATTCATGATTTGAATGCTAAATGTATTAAATGATTTGTTGATTAAAAATATCATGTTTTTATAATAAAAACCCTCCAAGGGAGGTGCACTGCCTTTAAGCTAAAAAGTAGTGGTTATACCTTGCTTGTTAGAATTATCCTGTTTATAATATTTATGCTTGATGTTATGTCGAGATACGAAATGCTTAGGACATGGCCCTAATGACATTAGAAACATTGAGTTTACTTTTTTTTAAATGATTAAAGGGCCGAAGCACCGTCTAAGTGTTTGGTCTATTTTTGGATTGGAATTACCCATGTAGGTAATTTCCCTTTGAATGGATACTTAGATCCCTTTAAATTCAATTGACATGTTTTGGTAAATGGAATGAGTTGAGTCAAATGAATGGTTAATGCTAAATGATTGACCCTCAAAATAAGTTATAAAATTGTTTTCAAATGTTTTGAATACTAATAAAACCTTGGGTGACATGTGGGTTCCCAAGTAGGAATGTCATGAAGGACTCAATGGGTTTTCATGATCATACCTTGGGTGATACATGGATTCCCATGGACAGACCCAAGTTCACGAGACAAGGATTGATTCCACATTCTTGGAAACCCTTACCATTATAAGGGAAGGTAGTGGTGTGGACCTTGCCCTTGAAAATTCCTTAATGGTTTTTACTAAATGGTTGCAATGCTACTTGACCTTTCCAAACTAATGGAAGGAAAGGCTTGAACCAATCAATAATTTTTTTCAATGCTAATTGAGTTTTCCACAATAATGGAAGGCAAGGGTTGAACCAATAAATAATGGTTTCAACTCTACTTGACCTATCCACACTAATGGATGGAAATACTTGAACCAGATGAATCATTAAATGACTTCTTTATCAAATAGGAGTGGATTGACTCGTGCCCACCTTGTATTTTGAGAGGATAATACCTTGGGTCTCAGGAGCCCCAATCAGATTCAAGGATATGGTTTTCTTAGGTTGATACCCACCCAGACTCTAGTTCTTGTCTATTCCTTGGATGCCTAGTATAATACCATTGGGTCCCTTCTTCTTACAGGATTCCTCAGATACACTCCTTGGATCTAGCATGGACGAGTATGTTCCATGGTTAAATCCCATCAAGCCCTATCTTTAATTAGCCCCATTTTACCTTGGTCGATCAGCTTGGACTCAGTAGAAGACTTATTGTGGAATTGCTTGGATTACGATCATTGTATTACACTCTTACCCCTTAGCTAGACTCAAATACTACTGAGTTAGCTTTCTGTGAGTTTAAGTCACCTTGGGTTTTTACCCTATAACTCCTTCACTGGATATCTTTGCCAGGTTGCCTTATTAGATCTTGGAACTTTCATTACTTATACTATCATAGGATTCCTTGTATATACTCCTTGGGTCTAGCATTGACATGTAGGTGTGATGGTTAAAGACAATCGGGACCGGTCATTGCTTAGCCCCATTTTACATTAGAAGAAACTCCTTGGACTTAGTAGGCTACCTAATCACAAGTGACTTATGAATAAATTGGTAATAATAAACTAATGAACTGATTACATGTTCAGCACCAGTCGAGGGATGAATCAGGTACTTGGATATTTAGTTACATTATACCACTTACTTTATTCATGCATTCTTACACTCTATTTATTTCATATTAAACTATTGGGATTGGGTTAGACACTGGTGGTGCTGGCCTACTAAGATTTGTATCTCACACCCTACTCGGGCAGCCATTGCATTAGGGTACCTGAGTAGACTTTCTTGTTTGCAGGGCCCTGGTCCTTGCTTGTTTCTTTATTGCTTTTACCTGGTATAGGAGAAAAGGACCAAGCTGGAGCTTGGGATGCTCAAGGAGATCGCCCTTAGGGATTTTATGTTCTTTCCTTATTTTTGTATTATATTGAAAAGAATGTTGTACTATTTACTACTTTCTGCCATGTATCAATAGCATGTCATGCATTCATCCATTGTATAAACTGTCATTGGCCACTCTTGTTCATTTATATGAAATCTTTCTTCCGCTACTTTTCAATTATGTATTACTGCTTCCACTGTTGATTTTTATTTACTCTGTTATACCACTGTGTAACTTTGATAAGAGGATATAGTCTCCCCAATTACTATCCTTTCACCCTCATTGCTAGTCAGCAGCTTATTACGTACGTGGAGGCGCGCTTGAGGTCATGTGGCAACCGGTTCTACCGTCGTTTTAGTGGTGAACTAGGTCGGGACGTTACATAAAGCCCTATTAGAATGGTTATATAGACTCTTTTTGAGAAAAATCCACTTGAAAATTTCCATGATTATTTATAAGGTAAAATGACCAAGCCACTATTTGGTGGATAAGGTGAAAGGGATAAATATATTATATAGTTGGTACACACTGATGTGTGCATAACTTCTCTAATAGAGTTTAGAATTGAGTATTCTTACTTCATTACTTTTACTGACGATTTAAGTAGATATGGATATGTATTCTTAATTAGGTATATATTTGAGTTCTTTTAGAAATTAAAAGAATTAAATAATGGAGTATAAAATAAAATTGGTAAGAAGATGAATAAAATTTAATATGATCAAGGTGGTAAATATCTTAACAAAGAGTTTATTGGACTTCTTTATTAGTGTGGGATCTTATCCCAACTCACTCCTCCCACTACAATATTATGGAATGATGTTAGCGAAAGGAGGAACCATAAATTTAATATCATGATGAGGTCGATTATGATTCATGAAGATCTTACATTATCCTTTTAATGACATTAATTAAAAACTAGAGCATATGCACTATAGAGTGTCCTAACCAAATCGAAAAACAGTGTCCCATACCAATTATGGATTGGGAAGGAACCAGTGTTATCAAACCTTTGTTCATGGGGATTTGAGACATTTATTAAGGCCTTAATAGAAAATAAAATAGCACCCTAAGGAATAGAGTGTATATTTATAGGATATCCTAGGGAAACTAAACTATATTACTTATAAAACCCTTTAGATAAAATAATTCTTTTTTACCATTGTTCCACATTTCTTGAGAGTGAACACATAATCAAGAAGCATAGTGGGATAAATATTGACTTTGATGAAGTTGATGCTCAAGATATAGAAGAGTTAGAATAGGAAAATCTTCCATAGGTCCCCATGGAAGTGGTTGTTCCTAAAACACAAATATTTCATAGGATAAAAATAGTGGTTAGAGAACTATAAAGATATAATTTTATGATAACCAAGGATGGTAATTAATTATTGGTCAAAAAATAATGACCCTCTTTAGTAAAAGGAAGAAACATTGAGTTTAAAAGCTTCAATATGGTAAGAAAAAATGGTATTTAAAATGGATTCCATGTATCAGATCCTAGTATGTGTTCTAATCGATTAGCTAGTTGATGTAAAGCCTGTTGTGTGAAAATGGGTATTCAAGAGAGAAATAGATATGGAAGGAAAAGTGGATAACTATAAATCAAATATTGTTTCTAAAGGGTATAAAAATAATCAAGGAATTTAATATGATAAAACAATTTATTTTATTTCCATGATTAAATCCTTTAGAATTATACTCACCATAAAAAATTTCCTTGACTATGACGTTTGGAAGTTGAATTTCAAAACATTTTTCCGTAATGAGAACCTTTAGGAGGATATCTATATAACAAAACCTAAAGGGCTTGTGACACCATGTAATTATAATAAATATTCATGTTATAGAGATCCATTTATGGATTGAAACAAGAAACTTTTTCATGGAACATTCAATTCATAGATTCCATGAACGATTTTGGTTTCATCAAGAATGAATGTGAGCCATGTGCTTAAAAAATGTTTAGTGGGAGTGTGGTTGTATTCCTAGTATTATATATTAATGAAATATTACTTATCGAAAATAACATAACTATATTTTAGTTAGTTAATCACTAGTTAAATAAATGTTTATCTATGAATGAATTAGGTGAAGCATCACGTATCCTTGGAATCAATATAATTCACGATAGATCCAAAAGGATACTTAGACTAAGTAAAGGTAAATGAATTGACCACATAATAAATAATTTATTATGGAATAATAAAAGAGGGGATTTGTAACGACCCAAAATTTTGAATAAATTTTGTTTCCTAACTTTGTGTGATATTTTATTTTATACTCAACAAAACTATTTCATTTAATAAAATGAGTGTAATTAAGATAAGACTGTTGGGTTTCAACTGTTATATGACCATTGGTCAATAAGACTGTGGGAAACTAAATGTTATGATTATTGTATATAAATACAAGTGATATTGATTAATTAATATAGAAGGAAGATTCAATGGCCCCATCTAGTAGTCTCGGGCCGATCGAAGCCCATCTGACAGAACTCGGGAAGGAGGTAACACCTTTGGGCTTTGCTCCGGACCAAACCCAAGCTGAACTTCATCATGTGAAGCTGGAACGGAATCACCTTCACGAGAAGTTCATGATAATAGAAATCACTACTCGGGAAATATTGGCTGAGCCGCCCCAAAATTCTATCACCCTAGCACACCTTACTCTTAGGTTCTATGCTGGTGTTGTAAGGGGTTATGTAATGAGACCGTAATTTCCTTGTTCAATATTTTGATTTAAATAAAAATTGTGATGTCTTTTTATGGCGAAGTTTGTGAATTTAAAAATTTCCGGATAAATATAGTATGCATATTATTAATGAATTCTATAAAAAAAGATATTTTTAAAATATTTATGAAAACCTTAAATAGTTAATAATGTGTAATGATTTTCAACAAATGGTCTTCTACAGCTATCTTCAGTATAAAATTTAGAGTTTAATAAGATCAACTTAATTTTGGTGAATAGTAAATTATGAATAGTGATTTTATGCTTATGATTAGTAATGTGACCAAATGGATTAAGTGAATTTTTGGGATTTTTATGAAACATTTGAATTATAAGTGAATAGTTTTTTTATTTAAAAATTAAATTAAAAATATTTAGAAAATTATTATCATAAAATGGAGTTCATTTTTTAAAATCAGAGCATCGATATTTGGTTAAGGTGAATTTTTGGGATTTTTCTGAAATAGTTGAATTTTTAGTGAATAGTGTTTTTATTTAAAAATTAAATTAAAAATATTTAGAAAATTATTTTCATAAAATGGATTTCATTTTTGAAATCAGAGTATCAATATTTGGTTAAGGTGAATTTTTGGGATTTTTCTGAGAAAATTGAATTTTCGTTGAATAGTGAAAATACAGTTTTTGAGTTTCGGGTGTTTAATGACATCATTAAGGATGTAATAATTAATAAATAATTCTGGTTGACTTATGAATAGTAATATAAGTAATGAGGTGTCGCAAGTGTCCAATACCATGGGAAAATACCATGGACAAGCCCATGATTTTTCCAATACCACCGATGAGGTGTCCCTTGGCAATTAATGCTTTGTCCCCTCACTTCTCCTATAAATACCAAGCCTTTCCCTCATTTATTTCATTTCCAAATCCTCCCCAAAGAAGTTATGGTCTCTTTACCTCCCAAGGAGTCCTCCCAATTTTCCCTCAAGCCTCCCAAGGTTCTGACCTTCAATATCTCAAAGTTACTCTTCAAGGTAAGGGATCCTACCTCTCTCTTTCTTTTCAAGTACTCTCTCTTTTGTCATTTATTTTATGATCCATGTTATTATGTTGGAGGATATTCTTTTATATTAAAATTATTGTAATTGTTTATGTTCGTATAATGGGATACTCCCTTTTACTCTCATCATTTCATTTTCTGAATTTTTAAGTGGCACCGTTAGGCTGCCGAATTTTCTTAAGGGATTCTTTCACCCTTCTCATTTTCAAAGTTCTATTTTCATGTCCAGTATTTCAAGTTCCTTTTTCTTATTTTGGGGTATGATCTCTATATCCTTAATACTGTACTTTTATGTTTATATTATTAGAGACCCTATTTTATCTAATCAATTCATTTTTAGAAATTTTAAGTGACTGTCGTTAGGCTGCCGAATTTTCATAAGAGAAATCTTATTTTTGTCTTCCTTTCGAGTTTTTCCTTTCATATGGAATGTCATTAAAATTTCATTACCATGTTCTTATATAATTTATATTCTGTCCCTCTACTTTTTTATGGGACATTTATGAATGGGTGACCATGACCCCTCTCTTTTCAATGTTTTCTAAAACCCTGCAACATAGTCGTTATGCTGCCGAATTTTCTTCTCAAAATGTCTCTATTGTTTTCTCAAATTCTTTTATTTTATTAAGTGGATACTCAAATATCATTATTCTATATGGTTATTAAAATATATATCAAAATGTTATATTTTATATTTTGGGATTTACATAAATGAAACCCACTTTCCTTTTCCGTGGGTTTAAAGTGACATAAAGATCATGTCTTAAAAGCAATTTTTAAAAGTTTATGATTATGAAATGAAACCCATTTATTTTATGATATATGGATTATTTATGAAATGTTTGATGATGATATATGTGGATCACATGATAATAAAGACAAATTAAGTGTGTGCCCTGATAGCACTCCAATGCATTGGGTAAAGACTTAATCTCTATAGATGACCATTTTAACGATACCCTGGTGAATAACCTTGGTAATTTTTTTTAATGATAACTTGGGGATGGAACTTGGTGAAACGAAAATGATTGTCTAAGTTAAATGTTTTAGCCACATCTTCAAGTTATGAAACATGTTAGTTTTATTATGATATGCCTCATGATCTCTTTCTCATGCCTTAAAGTTATTTATCATGACTTTATTGATGTATCTCAAGTTCAAATGTAAAATGTTTCTCTTGTTTACCTTACTGGGCCTTCTGATCACCCTTTCCTTTGATGTATTTTCCTTGGTTATGAGATGCTATAATGAACTTAGGATGAACAATTAAGAATCCTTTCAAGTGTTTAGATAAATGTTTTTGTTTTTTTTCAGGTATTAGGTTCCTTATTTCAAAGACACTAGACTTTAAACATCCTTTTTCTATAAAATGTAATGAAAAGTTATGTTTTAAAAATGCGGTATGTCATAGTTGGTATCAAAGGATAGTTTAGTTATTTATGGAAATTAGGATATGAAAACTTTAGGAAGAAACTTATAGAAAAGTTTAAATATAGGAAATCTTCTTGGTATTTTGGTGAGTATTGAGTAAGTTGTTTATCAAGAAAATACATCCCTGTCTGGATATGAGCAGGTAGAGGTGGCTCTGGCACAGATATACATAGGGGTAAAACCTAAAAACACCACTTTGAGCTAGAATCGAATGGGAACTGGTACACGACAATGAGAATTTCTTCACTCTTGGTTACGACACTCCTGGGGGATATGTTTGGTTAATCACAAGCTTTTTATGAATCATTATGAAGGAATTATAGAAAAATGTTATTTTCTAAGCATGAAGTTTTAATACAAACAATCATTTTTAGTTAAAAGATTCATAAATGAAATAAGTTTCTCAAGAAGGGTTTATTCTTTTAGAAAATGTCCCCGTTGTCTAGGAATACGTTGACGTATTTCCTGAGGAGTTACTCGAACCTCCCATTGAAAGAGAGGTAGAGTTCTCTATTGAACTCGTACCTAGATCTCATTAGATGTAAAATTCCCCCTATAAGATGGAAAATGTGGAGCTAGAGGAATTAAAGAAACAACTCCAAGATCTTTTGGAGAATGTGTTTATCCGACCAAGTGTGTCTCCTTGGGGAGCACCAGTTCTCTTTCTGAAGAGGAAGGATGTATCGATGCAGCTATGCATTGATTATAGAGAACTGAAAGGGATCACAATGAAGAAAAAATACTCTCTTCCAAGAATTGATGACCTATTTGACCAACTTCGTGGGACTCAATTCTTCTCTAAGATTGATCTTCGTTCTGGTTATCATCAATTGAGGGTGAAGAATGATGATATTCCAAAACTACCTTCCAATCAAGATATGGGAATTATGAGTTTGTTAATATGACCTTTAGACTGACTAATGCACCTGCTATTTTTATGGATCAAGAATAAGTTGATTTTGGAAACTTATGTTTTATAAAATGGATATACTTTTTATAGTAAAATGATTTGGTGATTAAATGATAAAGGTTATTTTGGATGATGTTTTCTCTTTTGGAGTACTATATTCCTAAGAGAAATAAAATACTACAGGATTTAAATTGAGGAGGAATGGTTGAATTTTATTTCTTTAAGAATTTATGTATTTATTATGGACATATGGTGATTTGGGTTATTTCTGGAAAATGATGAACCAAGCATAGAGAATATGTGAATAGGTTAATTACACTTTAGTATGAGACTTTAATAGTAGTCTATGTTATTTGGAGATAAATGTTAAGATTTATTGGGGAAGACTATGTGATTAAATCCTTCGGAGTTTTGGGTTCCAATCTTAGTTTTGATTATTCTGATGAATTTTAAGTATGGTTGTATATTGAATGGTCTTTCTAGAACTTTGGGTAATTTTGTTTAATTTTGGAGATTAATAGTCATATTTCTTTTTATATAGGATTATACTTTTTGGGGATTATATGATCTCGTACTAACCATTTTAGTTTTAGTTGATGACTAAAGAAAAGGGAAAAATATAGTCATTCTTTTGTGGATTATGTGATTCTCTAGAAGATGATTCTTGTGATTTTTATGGGACCAAGTATTTTTGAATGCTCATTGTTTGGAGAAAAGATTAGTTTTGGTGGAAACTTATTAAGGGATGAAACTCTACTTGAAGGTAAATATATTTCCTTATGTTTTTATTCTATGTATTAAATGAATACCTCAAAATTATGAAAAAGAACGTAAAACAAAAATGTTGTTGGTTTAGGTTTTCTATTGGGTAATCAAAGACCATTTAACACGTCATTAGTTTTTGATCTTCTTGTGGTTAATTTTCTCCAAATCATGTTTTCTATCACTCTCCATCAGAACTTGACCCTTTTTTTCTCTTATATATCCATGTTTTCCAACATGGAATCCTAGTATGGGTTAACTAAAGTGACCATTGTACTTCCCTTTCTTTCTTTTAAAGTAATAGTTTTACTCACTCTTTTTCTGATGTGGGACTTTTAATGAAATTTCCAAGACCAATTTTAAAATTGTGAGGACGCAATTTCTTAAGGGGGGAAGATTGTAATGACCCGAAATTTTGAATAAATTTTTTTCCCTAAAATTGTGTGATATTTTATTTTATACTCAACAAAACTATTTCATTTAATAAAATGAGTATAATTAAGATAATACTTTTGGATTTTGACTGTTATATAACCGTTGGTCAATAAGAACGTGAGAAACTAAATGTTATGATTATTGTCTATAAATACAAGTGATCTTGATTAATTAATATAGAAAGAAGATTCAATGGCCCCATCCAGTAGTCTCAGGCTGATCGAAGCCCATCTGACGGAACTCGAGAAGGAGGTAGCACCTTTGGGCTTTGCTCTAGACCAAACCCAAGCCGAACTTCATCGTGTGAAGCTAGAACAGAATTGCCTTCGTGAGAAGTTCAAGCTGATAGAAATCACTACTCGGGCAATGTTGGCCGAGCTGCCCCAAGATTCTATCACCCTATCACACCTTACTCTTAGGTCCTATGCTGGTGTTATAAGGGGTTATGTAACAAGACAGTAACTGTCTTGTGTAATCCTTTGATTTAAATAAAAATTGTGATGTATTCTTATGGTGAAGTTTGGGAATTTACAAATGTCCGGATAAATATAGTATGCATATTATTGATGAATTATATAAAAAAAGATATTTTTAAAATATTTATATAAAGATTAATTAATTAATAATGTGTAATTATTTTCAAAATATGGTCTTCTACCGCTATCTTCAGTATGAAATTTAGAGTTTAATAAGATCAACTTAATTTTTGGTGAATAGTAAATTATGAATAGTGATTTTATGCTTATGATTAGTAATGTGACCAAATGGATTAAGTAAATTCACTTAAGAAAGTATTAATATAATTTAAGCACCTTGATTAAGTAATGTGATTCAATAAAATAGGTAAATAACTATTTCAGAAATTATTGGATATGTATCATCTTTTTCAAGTGAATAGTGTTTTTTATTTAAAAATTAAATTAAAAATATTTAGAAAATTATTTTTATAAAATGGAGTTCATTTTTGAAATCAGAGCATCGATATTTGGTTAAGGTGAATTTTTGGGATTTTTCTGAAACAATTGAATTTTTAGTGAATAGTGTTTTTATTTAAAAATTAAATTAAAAATATTTAAAAAATTATTTTCATAAAATGGAGTTCATTTTTGAAATCAGAGCATCGATATTTGGTTAAGGTGAATTTTTGGGATTTTTCTGAAATAGTTGAATTTTTAGTGAATAGTGTTTTTATTTAAAAATTAAATTAAAAATATTTAGAAAATTATTTTCATAAAATGGAGTTCATTTTTGAAATCAGAGCATCGATATTTGGTTAAGGTGAATTTTTGGGATTTTTCTGAGAAAGTTGAATTTTCGGTGAATAGTGAAAATACAGTTTTTGAGTTTTGGGTGTTTAATGACATCATTAAGGATGTAATAATTAAGAAATAATTCTGTTCAACTTATGAATAGTAAGATAAGTTATGAGGTGTCTCAAGTGGCCAATACCATGGGAAATCCCATGGTTTTTCCAATACCACCGATGAGGTGTCCCTTGGCAATGAATGCTTTGTCCTCTCACTTCTCCTATAAATACCAAGCCTTTCCCACATTCATTTCATTTCAAAATCCTCCCCAATGAAGTTCTGGTCTCTTTACCTCCAAAGGAGTCCTCCCAAGGTTCCCTCAAGCCTCCCAAGGTCTCGACCTTCAAGCTTTCAAAGGTACTCTTCAAGGTAAGGGATCCTACCTTTCTCTTTCGTTTCAAGTACTCTCTCTTATGTCATTTCTTTTATGCTCCATGTTCTTCTGTTGGAGGATGTTATTTTATATTCTCCTTACTGTAATTTTTTATGTTCATATAATTAGAGAATCCCTTTTACTCTCATCATTTCATTTTCTTAATTTTTAAGTGGCACCGTTAGGCTGCCGAATTTTCGTAAGGGATTCTCTCACCCTTCTCATTTTCAAAGTTCTGTTTTCATGTCAAGTCTTTCAAGTTCCTTTTTCTTATGTTGGGGTATGATCTATATATCCATAATACTGTCCTTTTATGTTCATATAATGATAGAACCTATTTTATCTCATCAATTCATTTTTTAGAAGTTTTAAGTGACGCCGTTAGGCTGCTGAATTTTCATAAGAGAAATCTTATTTTTGTCTTCCTTTCAAGTTTTTCATTTCATATGGCATGTCATTCAAATTTCATTACCATGTTCTTATATCCTTTATATTATGTTCCTCTACTGTTTTATGGATCATTTATTAATGAGTGAACATGACCCATCTCTTTTCAATGTTTTCTAAAACCCTGCAACATAGCCGTTATGCTGCCAAATTTTCTTCTCAAAATGTCTCTCTCTTTTTCACAAATTCTTTTATTTTATTAAGTGGATACTCAAAGATCTTTCTTCTACAGGGGTATTCACATATATATCAAAATTTTCCATTTTAAATTCTGGTATTTACATACTTGAAACCCACTTTCCATTTCCATGGGATTAAAGTGACATACAGATCATGTCTTAAAAGCAGTTTTTAAAACATTATGATTATGAAATGAAACCCATTTATTTTATGATATATGGGATATTTATGAAATGTTTGAGGATGATATATGTGGCTCACATGATAATAAATACAAATTAAGGGTTCTCCCTAATAGCACTCCAATGCATTGGGTAAATACTTAATCTCTAGAGATGACCATTTTAACGATACCTTGGTGAATAACCTTGGTAATTTTTTTAATGACACCTTGGGGATGGACCTTAGTGAAACAAAAATGATTGTCAAAGTTAAATGTTGTAGCCACATCTTCAAGTTATGAAACACATTATTTTTATTATGATATGCCTCATTATCTCTTTATCATTCCTTAAAGTTATTTATCATGACCTTATTGATGTATCTCAAGTTCACATGTAAAATGTTTCTCTTGTTTCCCTTACCGGGCCTTTTGCTCACACTTTCATTTGATGTATGCTCCCAAGTTATGAGATGCTTTAATTAACTTATGATGAACAATGAAGAATCCTTTCATGTTTTTAGAAGATTTTTTTTGTTGTTTTCTTGTATTATGTTCCTGATTTCCAAGACACTAGAATTTAAAGATCCTCTGTTTGTAAAATGTACTGAAAAGTTATGTTTTAAAAAGGCAGGATGTCATAGGATTGGTTCTAGTGTCACATGGTATAAAAATATCTAAAAAACATGTCCACTGACATAACAAGATAGAGATATATAGGTAAAATAAGTGATATCACATATGCTTATGTGATAGGATCTATCATGTATCAAATGTTATGTACTAGGCCTGATGTTGCCTATGATTTGAGTATGGAAGGTATATGTCAAGATGATCAAGGAAAACATCATTATCCTACTATTAATTCTATACATAAGTATCTGAGTCATACTAATGATATGTTCCAAGTATATGGAGGAGACAAGGAGAAATCCATCAGAGGATGTATTGACGCTAGTTTCCAACCATATCCGAATGATATGAATTTACATTCAGGATATTTCTTAAGTCTCAATGGAGGAGATATGTGTTGGAAGAGTTTAAAGAAGCTAGTTTTCACTGATTATACATTGGAATCTAATCATATAACAACTTTTGATGTTGATAAAGATTCTTTTTCGATACCCAAATTTGTCTAAGTGCCTTATACGATGCTTAAAATACAAGGTCATATCACTTTATATTGTGATAATATATTAGTAGTGGTCCTTGAAAAGGAGGAAATGTCACACTAATGGATAAAGCACATACTATAAAAGTATGACCCATTGAGGATTTTTTTTCAAAGGGGTGAAGTTTTATTAAATAGATTATCCACAAAAGAAATCATAGTGCCCCACTTGACCAAATCCTTATCTCAATAAAATAATGGATATCAAGTGAGAGCTCATACACTGAAGGCTGTTAGTAGTTGGTTCTAGTAAAAGTGGGAGTATGTTGGAGATGGAACTATAGAACCAAATTCTATGTACTTTATGGTTACATGTCATCATTATTTTAAATATTAATAAAGTTATGATTAAATCATGAATGTTCTTCTACATGATATTATATGTGATAATGTACTAAGGGAACTTGTCACACTGAAAGGTAATGTCAACTCCCCACTATGATGAGAAACTAGAAGTACCATGACAAAATTCTTAAATACATGTTATATGGAAGGATGATATTATTTGAAAAGACACAAATGATAGAGGTTATTAGGGAAAATGGATTCATAATCCATTTAGACTTATTCTCATGAAGTTCATCCCTGATAATCTCAATAAAGGAGATTAAGAGAACTTGAATTGCCTGTAGGAAATCCATATTTATATGAGTTATTTTATGTTCCCATCTATGTATGCATCTAATGATACTTAGACTTTAAGATAATTATTTCTGAACATCATGAGTAACATGCATTATTGTATTGCTATAAACCATGATGATATATTTTCATGGAAAGTTTAGGTGTGTTGGGTATATCATGAATGATTTGGAATTAATGAATAATTTGAGAAAAGATTTATCCCTTATGTTCTTTTTCCAAGGTTGATATCTCATCCCATTGATGGAAATAAAACTGCCCGATTAAGTCCATGATTATGATGTTCTATAGTAATGTTCATTTATGGAAATTCAAAGAAAATTTCATCAAGAACATAGGTTGATGACACCAATATGCATCCTTCTTGATTAGAGATATTGAGATAAATATATTTTATTACATAGTGTATGTTCATACATGGTTACAAATAAATTCAATGTTATCTTCATTATCAATGTTAGTATTGGCATGTTTCTAGATTCTGACATTTGAATTTAGGTAGTGTAACCTAATTCCACTAAGAAAGAGGCCTATAAGGATACACACTAAGTTCACTCAAAACCTTAGTTATATTCTATATGAATATAAAATATTTGATAAATATCATTTCCATATGTAGTTTAATAATTATTCATGTTAGTTTAATTACAGCTATTCAGTCACCAATTATCTGAGAGAATATATGGGAGTTTAATATTAAATAAATATTTATTTACTAGGTAATTATTTATTTAATTTTTTAAATGAATAATATTTATTAATTATGGTTTATTCACAGGGTAAAAAATATATATTTAGTTATGAGAATAATTAATAAATATTTATTTACTAATTTCTTTAATGTAATATTTATTTATTGTTCAATAATGTAATTCAATTTATTTAATTAATTAAATAGTCATTATTCAAGGATTGATAAATATTAATGAGGATTGACGGACCATGTTTAATGGTCTGATGAGAAATTTGATTTTAAATATTATTTTAATTAATATTAATTTATTTATTCAAGGAAATAATATTTATTTTATCTCTGATTTTAGAATATTTCAAGTAAATAATAATAATTCTATTATTATTTAGTCATTGGTTTCGCAGAGTATTAAAAAAATAATAAGGGTCATTGTGCAATTTTTATTTTCTTACCCAAGATTTATTTAAACTCATTTATGAAATTCTTTTAAACCTTATCCATTCTTATTTTTGTTCAAAATTAGTTCTAAAGAGGACTCTCTCAATACCTAGAGGGATCCTCTTCTAGAACGCTCAAGAATGCAGAGTAATTATCCTCCTCCACTAGAATGATTCCTTCTAGCCTTAATGGATTTTATAGTGATAAAAAATTACCACTGCAAGCATTAGAGGCATCCATAATTACTCCTAGAGGATTATATAGTGATAATCAGAGGTTTTTAGAACATGTATGGATTACCACTAAGTGATATATACCCTTTATTCATCTAACACAATAAAAGCTTGATAATTAGATTTCATCCAATAATCGACAATAAAAAAATTAATTCAACACAAGATATATATTTATTCAAATAAATTAATTACAAATTATATGTGAAAAGATCCCCTCTTATTGGTTCCATCATTTCTATAAATTAATATTCTATTTAATTTTGTTGGTCATGATTCTCTTCATCATGCATATATCAGATTATTCATAAATTACAACAAAAATATGGCGTTTCTATGCCTAATACATGCTTATGTTATGCCTAAAACCTTTGATAGTTATGGATTAAATATGCATATGACATATTAAATTGGTGAAACTTATATGGATTGATTTATAGTTTAGATATAAAGTATTTATATTGAAATTATAGGTGTGGTTTATAAAGTTTTTATAAATTACAAAATAAGGCCAGACATAAAAAGATCTTATATTTAAAATTATGAATTACTAACAATTATTAATTTGAATTGTTTAAATTAAAGGATTTATTTAAAAAAATTACATAAACCACATCAAAAGGATTTTTGGTAATTGATTTCATCAAGTATTAAATAATAATTAAATATGGGATGTCTAGACTATATAAATTGTTTACAAATTATAAATTGAAATATAAAACGTTTATATTTCATATAATGTCATATATTTAAATTAAATGTCATATAATGAATGATAAAAAAGAGTTTATATTGGGAATGCATATTAAGTGTTTATATCCAAAATTATGGAATGTTTATACAGATAGCTAAATTATAAGGTGTTTATTTTTAGATTTGTTTATGTATTGTTCATAAATGTTTATCTCATGTTTAAAAATGTGAATTTTTCACTTATTTAAAAATTATTCCCTACTTTATCCCTAGATATAATTGTTATATTATGAATTGTTATGTATTCTTTAGTTTAATTTTTTAAAACTATTTCAATATATTATCATACATTCATATAAGGAGTTACTTTAAAGGTTTGATAAAGGATATAGTTTTCTTCTTACTTGACTAGTTTTTAATTAAAGTTATCAGATTCAATTTTTTATTGAATATAGTTCATAAATATAAGTTATTAGAGTTATTATGGAATCATAATATATCTTATGAAAAGTATCCCTGGGTAGAGGGACTTTGGGTTAGACTTCCCACTAGCCTAGGGTCTTATGCTTAGTTCTAGAAAGGTGGGGATTGGCTATGTATGGTGGCATGATTATTTATGTGGGGATTACTAATTTCATATAATTCTAGACATTTACATGAAATTTTCATGTACCTTATGAATAAAATGAATTTTGATATGTGTAAATATACTTGGCTTATATTATTTGATGAGTAATAAAAATTGTTGGTTCTGTGAAGAGTTATACTTAAATATGGTTTTAACATATTAATTTGGTTGATGGAATATGATTCCAGACTAAATCATTTAAAGCATGAATAAATTTAAAGAGAATAACATGAGATAACATTGAGATATTAAATCACCTTTAAAATACTAAGTGTTAGATTCCATCCCAAGTGTCACTTTCCCTGACCTCAATCATCAAACCTTATAGTTCATGCTAAATCTAGGTGTCCTTGGATTATATTATACAAGGAAATAAATTATTTGGTTACCCTAACAGGATTAGGTTCCTATTTAGGGAGTTTTATTTTGGTTACACTTATTTGGGGACAATAGAGTTGAGTGAATCCATTTGATGGGTTAGGACAAAGGGTTGTTTACCCAACTATCCAAGATTCATATATGAAATGATTGATATGATTCTCTACCTAAATAGATAAGTGATATGAGAAATGATAAATTGAACTAATTCTTTGTGAATTATGGATCTTCGCCCTGTAATTTATATAATGGATTTTAAAAGTGGTCATAATTTTAATGGAATCAAATATAATAAAAGTTCTTATTGAGTAAATGTAAAACACGATACTTATTTGATAAATTTTTTTATATGTAGATGAAATTAACATTATCAAAAATTTCTTTGAGATCAATCCTTGAGAAGTAGAATCTTAATATAAGAAACTAATAAGACTGGTAACTTAAGAAAAGTTCTTAAGTAAGACAATTATATGTGTTACGATAAACATCATCCCAAGTGAAAAAAGTTAATGTTGTTAAACAAGATAATCTGGACACTTAAAATGAAGAATAAAATGGTTCTCTTAAGGTTTTAAT
Organism: Viscum album; assembly: GCA_963277665.1. Classification (NCBI taxonomy): domain Eukaryota; kingdom Viridiplantae; phylum Streptophyta; class Magnoliopsida; order Santalales; family Viscaceae; genus Viscum; species Viscum album. Next base: position 371,192,963 of record OY728163.1, on the reverse strand, counting down.
AGAATTAGACGAAAATTAACCTAAGGTAATTTAGAAGCTACTCATACAATAAATATAATTGAGTATGGAAATGACCCAGTAAGACTGAAGTTATCCTCTAAGGCTTATTATGGTTGTAGAATTTATTAAATAGTAATGTTCTAATAATGTGAATTAGTTTAGGAAATGTAAACCCTATTTTCATAAAGTGTCAATGAATGATGAACTAGGATATATGATTTCTAGGTTCTCATGTTGGGTAAAAAAACAAGTATGAAAAAGTTCAAACTTAAATAAGTAATTTTAGTTAGAGAGGACAAAAATGTTTCTTCTTGAAGAATGTATAGGTCATTGAAACTTAATGATTTTATTAGGAAGGAGGAGAAACGATTCCATAGGATTGAATTATCTAGATACCATAGGGTTTTTTTGAAACTTCATGGAATTATAATATTAGGTAACATTTTTATAGAAAGTAATTATTCACTTTTGAAGGTTATTTGATAAAAAATATATACTTTATATTTTTTTACCATGCAAGAGTTCAAAATCAAAGAAAGAGTTGATATAGCTTATAGTTTATTTTTATGTATTGAATCAAAGGGCTACTAAATGATTGAATTGAATAAAAAGAAATATATCATGATTAGACAGATCTAAGTAAAAAATATGTATAGTTATCTCATTTATATTATATGATAAGAGAAGTTGTCATCTAAGAAAAGAGTTGTTATGAATAGTATGATATGATACACATGGTTTATGATTCATCAGACTCTATAATTTTTACTGGAATAATTTTATTGAAAAGAATATTATTTTTTGAACATATTTTCTATCAAGAGATTATATTACTTTTCAGGGTAAAAATGATATAGGCTATCAGGGGAAGAGACATATAGTACATTGATACACTTTTTAAAGGAGCACACCATTTCCATTCTTCAGAGAATGAGATTATGAGAATATGACCTACTAGTAAGAAATCAACATTTATATGTTTCATTGGATATTCCTATGTATGGATGTGTGTAATGGTTCTTAGACTTTATGATTATTATTAATCCATATCATGATTTTAATAATTTTATGTATTGATGAAAACCATAATGACATATGCTTGCGGTGAGGTAAGATACATTGGGTGTGTCACATATGACAATGTATTAATGAATAATAAAATAAGGCATTTGTACATTATATTATTTAATAGAATTTTATATCTTAGGGTATTTGATGTAAATGAAACTACCTAATAAAGTCTATGACCAGAGAGTTCTATTGGCAAGTCCATTTTCAGAAAGTCAAAGAAAGAAACATAAAAAATATAGGTTGATGACACGAAAATGAAGCATACTTGATTAAAGATATCACGATAAAGGGATTATATTAAACAATCTATGTTTATATGTGATTATTTATTAAGCCAAATTTTCCTTATGAATCTTTCCATTCCTTTATGTTTTGGAAATCAGAAACACATTTCATCAATAATCTTATCTATATATAAGGAAATTTATATGAAACATATTTCTATCTCTAAGAAAATTTATATGCATGTTTGTTTTCAAGATAAGTTTAACCATAATTTCTTTAAGATCGAATGACCACTAGAATAAATCAAAGATCTTATACTTTCTCAAAGATCTTATAATTTCTCAAATATCTTACACTTTCTCAAAGATCTTACACTTTCTTAGAATCTGGTAGTTTTACTATTTCTTACATTCCAATTCACTCTGTTTTTCAATTCCGAATTATGTGTATATTAGATTCTGAATCACTCAAAATCACAGATCTACTAAGTTTCTTAATTTCTGAATCAAAATTTTGGATCCACTAAATTTATTAAATTCTGAATTTGTCAAAAGTTTAGATCCACTGAGTTTCTTAAATTCTTAATCTTTTATATTTTGAATTCAAATTTTATGTTTCTTAAATTATGATTCACTCAGAAAATTGAATATGAATCACATACTTAGAATATTATTCTATCTGTTTTTTGAAGCTGATTCATGATTCTTAAACTTCGATTTGTACAAAAATACAAATCTAATTCCTTGTGTTTTTTAGTTCCAATTCTCAATAATTTCCAAATATGATTCTTAAATTTCTTAGGATCTAATTTTATATCATTAATAATATTTTTGTATCTTTCTTAAAGATTTTATATTTCCTTAATATAATATTTCTTACATATGATTGAAAATCTAATGTAAATTGTGAACATTTTTGTTATCTAAACGGTGTCATTGTTTCAGTTACAACATGACCATTACAAATTCCACCTATCCAAGTCCCTCTGAAATTTTGAGAAAAATATGACTGTTGGAGGAGAATTAGACTATTAGAGATCTTTCCTATAAATACCCAATCATTTGAATGTATTTGGAGCTGTGAAATTTCGGGAGAATTGATACTCTTCGAGATCTATTCTAGATTTACTTCGTGAGAAAGCCTTGAAGAAATTTAAGTTGTGAATAGCTTGTTTCACATACTTAAATATTCAACGATCTTTGTTTTACTTATGTGATTCTGATTGTTAATGTATACAATCGTGGGCTTCTAAGCTGAAGGAAGATAGAGGTACTGATTGCCTACTTAATTAAGGGCTTCCAAGTTGAAGGAAGACAGAGGTGCCGATCACCTTACAGATCAAGGGCTTGTGGGGATAGCAAGAAAAATACCAATCTTCTTATCAAGTGATTATCCTAGTTTGGGTAAGACAGACTTTCTTGAAAGAATAAATCAAGGGACCTTTATCCAAGGTTGTTATATACCCTTATCTTTGGGTTAAAATATTTCATTACACTTGTACTACTTGTTTAATTACAAGTTCTTTAATTCCGCTACACATTTTGTTATGAATAGAAAATGTAACTTTCTTACAATTTCTAATTTATCATAACTCTGATATAAGATTCTATACGATTTAAGGTATAATCTTACTTAAGTATACCAATGTGTTTATTTATTTATAATAACTTTTTATTCAGAATTTGGGACCTTCCGATCTCTTTGTTAAAGATATTAGAGGGTTTTGTGAATGTTATTTGTTTAACTTTGTTAAACAAAGTTTCTCTAAGATTAAAAATGAAAGTTTTTAAAATTACAATTGACCCCCATATTATAATTGAGTATCTACATCTCATATTTCAATCCCACATTATTGTCATTGAAAAATTTAACTTATTTCTCTATCGGTTCCTTAGAATATCTCTAGTTTCCAACCATGGAATTTAGGTGGTACTAACTAATTCCACTGATAAAGGGGAATAGTAGTTCACTGACATGCCCAAAAGGGTATCATTATTTACTGATTAGACTAATACAAATAAAAATTAATAAAAAATCAAACTATGATACTCAGTTAATTAAAATTTAGTATTAGGAAATATTGAGCTCAAACCCAAAGAGATGGTGAATTAGTTTATTTAGTTTTTCAAAAGTTTTAATTTGATTAATTTGAATAAAGAGGTAAAGAATTAGATTGGGGTTTTATAAATAATTTAAAGAAATAAATAATTAAATGTGAAGAAGATTTTTTATTTGTTTTGAAATTAGATTTAAAATGCATGCCTGAGTTTATTAATTTCAAGGATCAGGTGCAACTGGATTTTTATAAATCAAATTGATTAATCCATGCTTGGTTTTAGATTTAAGACGATGGAGATCTAATGGTCATGGTATACCCTCCTTGACATGACTATCTCTTATTACCCTTCACGCTAGTAATTTAGGGGTTTTCCGAATCAGGTTTTCCTAGAGAGAATTTTTAAAATTGGTCATCCTAAATGAAAAAATAGTCATGACATGATTTAGGGTAACCAATTTCACCATTTATATTATTTATTTCAGATTAAAATACCAAAGGTCATTAAAATTAAAATAAATATATTGGAAACTGATTCAATAAATTGTGACAATAAATAATACATGAATAAAAAAAGGAATAAATCCAATGACAACTTCCCCCTTTAGGTTGACAACCCTAGCACAAGGCGGGTTTACCACCTCATCCTAGGAATGAGGGAATATGTGGGAAGGAATAATGAAAAAAATCAGAATTAAAAAAAATATGAAACCAAGGAGGATCCTACACAACACAACTTCTCACTCCAATATTTAGTCTATAGGATCTCTTTCACAATAGTAACCTTGACCTATATTTATAGGATTTAAATGGGATCATGGAGCATCCAATTTCATTATGGATGGGTCATAAAGTTATCATATGTGGGTCCTAGGTATAAATAGGAAAAATCTTCAAGATACATCAAATCTATCCAATTTTGGTATGTCATGAACTTTACATGCCATGTAGTGAATACACATGTAAATATTCCACCACGTGTATCAAATTCATGGAATGCAGGGTTTCTAGGCATACTTCCCAAGTTTCATGGTGTGTATTTCTTTCAAAATTTGTACCGGTATATGGTGTGTAGTGATTAAATGATGTGTAAGGTTATTTTTTAGATTTAGAAGTCTCGTTTCACCTTGATTCTTCAGTTTTATGCCCTGAAAGTGATCCATGATCATCCGTATTTGTGGAAGAACTTGTTTTGATGGATTTTTCCCCACTTTTCCTAATATGTTACATCCTAGAAATTATGATAAAATCATTAGGTACATTGGAACACATTAACAATTAAATCATCAGAATCAATGCATTTTATTATCAGGAATATATTTATTAATTGAACTTATGAACCCCCCCCCCCCCCCACAAACTTGAATTCATACTTGTTATCAAGGATAGAATCTTAATAATATATAATTGAATATTACTCTAGTAACTATTTCCCCATTTTTCTCAATAAAATTTACTAAAAAAGAAATTTAAATTAATGGTGTGATAATTATCATAGGTATTTTATGTATCATTGTTCGGTTGAATAAATAATTAATCTAGTGTAGGCTTAAAATTGGCAGTTAAATTTATAAGATAGTTAAATGTGGAGAATATGGTATAAAAATTTAAATTATTACTCCCCTTGAAACTAGTGATTCAAACATGGATGTGCAGATTCTACCTCTACCATTTCATGACATGTACTTTTCTTACGATGTGTAATTATCCCGCAACCTCTTCTTGTATTTCTCGAGGCTTAATTTTGGATTTAGTCGTGACATACCTACAATTAAAATATAAACAGGTGAAATCACAATCCATTTTCAATGAATTTTATAATATTTAAAGCAATATCATGCATTCCTAAAATAATATAATGAAAAATAAAAAAGGAAACTTGGTTTTCCTCCCAAAAGCACTTTTGTTTACCATAATTGGCTTGATCTTACCTCCTTCAGATTCTTCTCACATGATGGATGATTGAAAATTTTTCACCTGGTTGGGGTCTATGAATGGTCTCAATTATGTATTATCCACATAGTTAATCCCCTTTCCTTCCTCTCGAAACTGTTTAATTCATCCTAACGACATCACTTTCTTGATCACCATTAGACCAATCCACCATTTATTCCTTAATTTTGATGAACTAAATGGAAGGTCATGTACCATCCATACATGTTTTCCTTTATCAAATGTGGTGTTTCCAATTTCTCCTCTGGTGTTAGTGATATTGGTCATCATATTCTCTTTCTTATTTATTTTAAAATCTTCTTGAAAAATATCTACTAAATAGTGGAGCTCTTTAATTTCAATGCCACCATAAAATTTTTGTGTTTTCCATTCTTCAAACTCATTGTCCACCCACGCATCATAGTTCTTCATAGCTCAGTGGATGTTGGAAATTAATTTATCGCTTCCAACTCTTAGAAAGAGTTTTCTTATTTGGATATTGATTAGTGCACACCTGGTGGATAAAAATTCTCTCCCTATAATTATTGTATTTCACTCCTCTTCCATATACAGTACTAAAATGTCTACATGAAAGATAACATTTTCATGTTTGATCAGAATGTATTCGATCATTCCTCTTGGGGATATTATTGTTGAGTCTTATAACTAAACAATTTATCTCATGTGACTCTATCCTAATAGTCCCAAACTCTCAAAATTTGTGTATGAAATGATATGAATACTCAAAACTATGTCACACAAATCTCTTCCACATTTGATAGCTATGATATAGATGAGAATCAAAAAGCTATCTGAATCACATTTATTCTTATTTAGGCCATTAGAAAACACTTTTTAACACTCCCATATGAGTTGAATAGTGCTAATATCTTATATATTCTTCTTGTGGGTTACCATATCTTTCACTAATTTTTCATACGTCAACATGTTCATGAGATCCTATGCAAAAGGGATATTAATATTTAATTTTTTAAAGTGTTCCAAAAATTTACATTTATACCCCTTGTTCCTTACTTATGCCATTAGTTCTGGAAAAGGAAGTATTTTTTTATAATATGGTGGTCCTTCTTTAGCTTCCTCAACTTCTTTTTCCACGCTATTTTCAACTTCAATATCACTTTCTTCCACTGGTTGATGTACTATAAATTCTATACCACTTCATTATGACTTCTTCCCAATTCTAAGAAGTAATTTTTTTAAAACATCATGTGGGCATACTTCAAGGCATCCTAGTAGTACTATTTTGGGTATATCTCTGATCTGGTCAGCAATTTGGCCAACTTGATGGTCTAGATTCTACAATTCCACCTTTTGGTTTATTTTTTATTTTCTCTGAGTACAACCCTAGTTGTGGTCATGAATGTAGTTAGTGTCTCTTCAAACATATAGACCTGGATCATTAGTGAGGGCCCTTTGGGTTCTTATTGTTGGTACCCTTATGGAATTTATTGATATCCTTTTCCTTGTTTCTTTTGAGGCTTCCAATCAAGAAATTGATTCCCAAGATTGTAATTATCATTATTTGCATTTCTATAAACATTCATTGTGGGTATTGATGTTGTCCCATCATCATGTCCACATTTTTGGATAAGGATTCCATATGTTCCACCATCCAATAATTTTGTTTTAATACATAAATGTATTTTGTGTGTGTACATTCTCATTTCCACTGGAAACAATTTCTCACCATTTCAACTAACATGTTTTAGCTCTCTTTAGATGAATTCATCTTCAATTATCCTCTAGCTAAAACATCATGGATTAATCTATTTCTCTAGGATAAAACCTTCTAAAACATTTGTATTAATATACATATCTATATAATATGATGGGTTCATTTATGATTCATATATTTATATCATTCCCATGAAGAACATATAGATTCATCTTCAAATTTAAAAAAGTATTGAATATTTAACCTTACATCCATTTATTTGGAAGGCGGGAAGAATAAAGTGAGAATGTTTTGTGCCATATCATCCAATGTCATTATGGAATGAATTGAAAAGCTTCGAATCTTCTATATTGAATGATATTGTAATGTAAATCAAAAGAGATGAATCCTTATCTCATCTCTTGAAACATTTTAGAATTATAATGTGTCATAGAGCTAGAGGAAGTTTATCAGATGCATGTTTGGATATTCATGTGGAAGTCTGGTAAAATAAACACTATTTGAGATCATCTGGATGATCCCCAGTTTGATCTAAAAGTGGTTTTTAGCCATTGGACATTCTAGTATTCTTGGTTTCAATCTTGTCTTTGTTGACCGCCTATGTTCTGAAATCATCAACAATCCTATATCTCTTTCAACAACTCCTCCAGCAGCTATATGCTTCTCTATGACAACCATGATTGTATCTTCCTTATTCTTCCTTAATCTTTTCTCCATTATGGGATTTAAGTCAAATACATCTTTGTCTTTTAATTGTGTGTTACAATCATGAATTGAGATTTAAAATCATGAAAAGAGAACCACAAAACATCCTGTGTAAAGAAGAAATTTAAAACAAAAAATCAAATAAAATCGAAAATTAAAGAATCCTAAAAACTAATTTTTAATCATACAGAGAAACAGTGCTAATTTTGATAGTCCTAAAAGGGTGTCGTTATTTCTTGATTGGTCTAATAAAAATAAAAATTTATAATAACTAAAACTATGATACTCAATTAATTAAAATTTAGCACTACAGAAGTTTGAGGTCGAACCCACAAAGATGGTGAATTAGTTTATTTAGATTTTCAAAAGATCTGATTTGATTAATTTGAATAAAGAGGTGAAGAATCATATTCGGGTTTCAGAAATAGTTTGATGAAAAAAATAATTGAAAGTTAAAGAGATTTATTATTCGGTTTGAAATCATATTTAAAAGGCATACCTAGTTTTTATAGTTTCAGGTTTCATGTGGAATTGGATTTTTATAAAAAAAATTGATTAATAATTTTTGTGTGTTAAAGATGAGATGAGGGATAACCAATGGTCATGGTATCCCCTCATTGACGCGATAATCCCCCATTTCCCTTCATTCTAGTAATTTTGGGTTTTTTTGATTAGAGTTTGTTGCAATACCATTTTTAAACCTGGTCACATTGAATGCAACACTGGTCATGACTTTATTTAGGGTAAACAATTGTGAAATTTATAATATTTCTTTCAGAATCAAATACCAATGTTCTTTATAAAATTAAAATAAATAGATTCAAAATTGATTCAACAAACCATGACAATTGAAAAATACATGAATAAAGAACAAATAATAAATCCAACAGAACCTCCCCCCTTTGGCTACATAATCCTAGAAAAAAATAGGTTTACGACCTCATCCTAGTGATGAGGTAATAAGAGTGAAGGAATAACAAAAAATAAAGCATAATGAAAACAGAGATGAAATTGGGGTGGACCCTGTACAACATAACTTCTCGCTCAAAGATTTTGTCTCCAGGATCTCGTTCTTTGTTGTAGTATGACCCTCAATGTATAGGCTCTAGATGGACTTATAAAATATTTAATGTCTTTAAGGATGGGTCAAGAAGTGTTCATAGGTGGGTCTTGGGTCTTAAAATATGTAAAATATTCATGATATGTCAAATCTAAATGATTTTGGTCCATCACAAACTTTAAATTCCATGTAGTGATTACACAACATGTAAATCTTTCTCCACATGAATCAAAATTATGGCATGTATGGTTTTTTGGGAATACTTCACAAGTTTTATAGTATATAGTTCTTTCATAACGTGCACCGGTACATGATTTGTATTGATTACATGATGTGTAAAGTTAGTTTTTTCCTCTGAAAGTCTCATTTCTACTTGATTATTTAGTTCTACGCCCTGGAAGTGCTTCATGATTATTTGTCTCTATGTAAGACCTTATTTTGATAGAGTTATTTCATGTTGTAGATCTTTTTTTTAGTTTTTCTAATCTTTTTCATCCTAAAAAATATGATAAAAACATTAGGGACATAAGAATGTATTAAAAATTAAATCATCAGAATCAATGCATTTTATTATAAAAAATGTATACAATAAATGCACTTATTTGTCACACACTAAGTGTATTTGGACCCTTAGTAAAATTCTATTGAAATTTAAAATAGAGAATAAATATTATTCCCATACATGGTTTAATAGTTATTCTTGTTTTTTTGGTCACATATATTTTTGTACCAGTTATTTGAGAAAATATTATCTGAGTTGAATATTAAATAAATAATTATTTTATAGGTATTTATTAATTAAATTAATATATAAAAATATTTCACTCCACTAACAAATATTTACTTATTTAGTTACACAAATTTTTAATAAATATTTATTCACTAGTTTTGTGAATCTAATATTTATTTATTCATTATTAAATAATGTGATGATATTTATTTATTTAAATAAATAGTCTTTATTCAAGGTCTGATAAACATTGAGGAGGATTAATAAGCCAATTTTAATGGTTTAGTGAGAAATTATATATTTAATATTATTTGATTAAATATTTATTTATTTATTCTAGAAAATGATATTTATTTATTCATGAGATTAGTGCATGTAAAGTAAATAATAATAATAATATTATTATTTGGACATGGTGTTTTCCATGGGTTTGGAAAATAATAATGGCATGTGTAAAATTATTATTTTTCTAAAACTAACTCTTTATAACCCTAATTATTTTATTTTTAAACCTAGTCATCATTGTGTGCAATGAAAGTCTAGAGAGAATTATCTCAATCCATAGAGAGATCTGCTCTTAAAAAGATATCAATAATGGAGGTTTATCCTTTTACACCAACCTCTCAATACTATAGAGATGGAGAAGAGACCTTCCACCTAAATATATTCTTACAAAGATCATCGAAGAATGACTCATGCATTAGAATCTTCCGTGCTAACACTCAAGGATTTCTATGGTGATTATTAGAGGATTATGGTGCAAGTGTGGATGCTAGGGGGATTCTACCCTTTAATGTAACGCCCCAACCCTAGAATCCCAGAGTCAGTGTATTATTATGTATCATTGTCATGATCATAAAAGATCAAGTCTCGAAAGACCGATTAGTTTAGTATCCTTGGAAGTACTGGATACATTCATAAGGTTTACATTACATCATAAAATGGAAAACTACAACAACATTGTCTCCATAGACAACACTGAGATCCCATAGACTATCCATGGAGGTCAGTCATAATATACTTCTTTGAATCCTGGGAAAATAAAACACATAAAGGGGTGAGCTCAGATGCTCAGTAAGGATAACATTATAATGGAAACTTTCATAAATAAGAATAAACATTTAAGGCAGTGTATAAGACTATAACAAAAGCCTTTTAAACTTTAAATTTAGCATAATATGGAAAAGATAAAATCAAATAATTTCATTTACTAATTCACATGGATATTCTACTAGTAAAATGATCACATTAAATATCAATAACCACTTTCATAATGATGGAATGCATAATGTCGGACTATCATAACCACATAGTCAAGGCCTTGTGCCCAGACTGCAAATAAGATTTTGTTAAGGCCTTGTGCCAAGACACTAGTTTGTCTCATGAGACCTACTAATGCATCGAGGAGCTATAGCGGGCTCCACCCATCACTTACAAAGTCTAATGCATTCCTCATATGAAATAGGTGAAACATAATCTAAACATTCGTATTAAAAGTAGCATATGAAATGTCAATACTTTATCCACAAACCATGAATGGTATAAAAATAGCACATCCACAATCAAACATAACTCATTCAATATAATATAGAAGATTTTATTGTAACAGATTAACCTCAATCGATAATAATGAATGATATCAACAGAGATGAAAATAATCATCAAAACTATTTGATAGAAAAATCCCCCTTTTTCTTGAAAACATTTAAAAGTCACACTATTTGTCGAGAAGCCATTTAAAAATAGATTTTTGAATCAAAGTTTCCCATACCACTTTGAAACTTTTAAAATGAGTTTTAATTTTAAAACTTTAATTTCCATATAAATAAATCTTTAAAACCATTTTTAAAACATGGACATTAATGAGAAAGATTTAGAATAATAAATCATTAAAAAATTTAAAATGATATTTTAGTTAGATTTTCTAACCAAAAGATAGACACTTGAATACAAATAATTGTGGTAATAAAAACTTTCTAATATCATGAGAATAAATTGATTCATGATATACTATGTCAAAGTACATTATATACACCATTTAAAAGTGATTTGGTGTATAATAACAAAGAAGTCCCAATGGAATGTAAATTGAGATGAAATATCTTATAAAGACCGTATCCTTAGGTTAAGGATAAATCAAAGACATAATTATGTGTGAAAAATATAAATACACTAAATATTATTGGATTTTCAGTGTAAATAAATCAGAGGACATTCACACATATTCTTGTAAAAACAACACCAAAAAATTGGATATTTAACTCAACAAATGGTGATTGAGTTAAAATTACTCTTATCAAGTTCATATCGATGACTTGAGAATTTATCAATGGAGTGATTATGTGTATCAAAAGTATATCCACAGAAATTGGAGTGGAAATAATGACATAAGAAAATGAATAGTGATTCCACACATAATCTTAGAGTAAAATTATCAATGAAGTATGCGTAAAGCTAAATGAGTAGAAATTGGAATTATAAATTCCCTAATCGATTTAGTAACTTATGAAACATACAACCATGAAAGAAGAATCATACAATGATGATTTAAATATCCATGAATTAAATTATATTATACAATGAATACAAACATGGGAAGTACACACACCACATGCAATAAATAAGTGGTGAACAATGGAAATCTCACGGAATTAAAAGTGAGATAAGAAACCCCTTAATTTGTACTCTTTCCTTGGTCAAGGGTAGGTTAACCTCCTGTATAATGTTTAAATAATTTTTATTTAATTATACAATAATTATATACATTAATATGATATCATATATGATCTTTTAACATTGATTTGTTAATAATATCTTAGTATTATCGTCATTTCGGGTGTTAACGGATTCATTTTACTTTATATTATTTTTTATGTGAGAAATATTTGTTATGGATGGGAATGTATCTTATTCAAATACATAATTATATCATGTCTATAAACATTATTTTTAATCATCAAATGAAATTTATTCTTGAATGGATACGATGGGGAATGAATCTTATCGCGTTCATGGAGACGGTAATCCATACGCACGCACGAGCGACAATATCAATCTTTTGATATTACAATAATATGTAATTGGATGGTATATCATATATACAGAATAATTATCATGTTATATTTAATATTTATATGAATTACACATCATTATTAACCCCATCCAAATAATAAAGTATTGAATAACAATTACACCACGACGTGGAGACAATAATCCGTACGTACGCACGTATCATGACATGTCATTAAAAGGATGGATAGAACAATGAAGATGGTTGTACCATATTTATAATAACTTCACAATATATATATTATACTGGAGTTATTATTTTAGAATGGAAATAACAAAAAATAATAAGTGGAAGAAGAAAAGAACTTGAAAGAGGGTGGTGAAATTATTACCTCTTTTTCAGGTTCTTCCTTTTGATTTGATCAAAAGGGCTCCTTAAGTTGGATTTATGACCAAAGGAGTGCCTCTAGGATGAAGTGATGGAAGTTTAAAGGATATTTGGATAGGTTTTGGTAGAGACAAAAGGCTTTTAATGGGTGAATTAGTGAGTAGGGACAGTTCCCTTTTATAAGAGGGGTGATGGGTAACTTAGGAAAAACTAGAAATATTATTTTATAATAAATCCATATTCAGTTTATAATGGCTAAAAAGTAGATTATTTAAAGTTTAAGGTGGGTATAGGTATAAAAACACTCAAAAAATAGGTTTTAGATAGGTTTGGGTCACTATATTAACTTTATCTTTTTTATTTAACTCTTAGTTAAATAGTTTCACATTTACCATGTCTCTTTGTATTTTTATATTATATAGTTAATAAACTTACTATATACTTCCAAGCGACCCCAAGTGGTCAATTAATTATACAACTGTCATTATATAAGTCTTTTGACCGAAGATTATATTTTTAGGAAAAGAATATCACTTAATAATATAATATTTGTTTAAAAACTCATTTCTATCAATTTTGACACTATTTAAAAATTGATTTTTTTTAAAGTATTAAAAACTTTATTAATTAAAAAAAATTAATTTAAGAAATCATAACATGTCATATTAACCAATAAATTTTGTTTATGTCATCAAAACTTTCAAATTATATTTATTTTAACATTTATAATAACAATTATTTGATTCTTTCATTAATAAAGAAAATACTGCGTCATTATTTTGTCATAAATAAATTTAATTATTCAATGTCTAAAAATTATAAATAAAATAAAATTATTTAGGAAATAGTTTTTTATTTCTAATTAATATTTATAGTAAAAAATATAACATATATAACCCTATGTAAAAATAGTTTTTCTAAAAGATATATGCTTATGTCATTTTTCTATTTACTTTAACTTAATTAATATAAAGTGTCTTTATCACTTACAAGTGTCTCCATGAGGTCCCAAAATAGACTCAAAGATGCCCATGGTTGGAAATGTATCATAAAATAGCGTTAGGACATGTTTTAGGGTAATTTAATATTATTATAATATTATTTGTTTACCCTTATTTACCGGATTTACCCTTTAACCATGGTAAATAAAATATTTACCGAAGTATTTATTTATAATGTATAAAAAAACTTACCTATTTACACAATTTGGACCTAATGATTATAAATATGGAATCCATTTTTCTAAATTCAAAACACATAAGTGGCAGAAATTAATTTAAAATTAATTCCCTTTGTCAAAACAAAGAGCGTGTTTTTTAAGAAATAATAACTATCAAAAGATTGACACTTGTTTATGTCTAGTTTAAATGTGAAATTACATCCAATTACCAATAATGGATTAAATGGTAAAAATATATTATAATTATACTTTAAAACCTCTCAATATTATAGTTTATCACTATAAATTATTTGGATTAAAAAAGTTGTTTTTAATTAATGTTTAGTATTTTTCACTATTCATCGAAATTTGAATGTTTTCTAAAAAATACCAAAAATTCACCCTAGGATAATTTCAAAATTCCGAATCCCAAAATGACGTCCATTTTGAAAGATAAAATTTATAAAATTTCAAAAAGTGGGTATTACTATTCATAACAGCTAGTTTGATTGGTTGTGGTGTGTGTTTGAACTCGAAGTTGCGTACAACACACGCTACTGTATTATTCAAAGGGAAGTGTACTGTGGAAGATTGGGGTGTTACATTTTCCCCTCCTTTGAATAATTTCGTCCTCAAAATTTTTTAAAATTGGGCTTGGGAATATAATGGAAAGTCTCACATCATAAAAAGAGTCAATAAAACTATCACTTTAAAATAAATAAAGAGAAGTAAAAAAGTCACCCAAGACATCCCATACTAGGATTACATGTAGGAAAACATGGATATGGATGATAAAATAAGTGTCAAGTTCTGATGGAGAGGGATATAAAACATGATCAGGAGAAAGTTAACAATATGAAAACCAAAAACTTGTGATGGGACAAACAATCAATAGTCTCCCAGTAGGAAAAGTAAACAGACAACATTTTTTTGTTTTAAGTTAAATTACATAAAGATGAGGAATTCATTTAGGATATTGACTAAAAACAAAAAGAGATATACTTATTTTTATGTAGAGTTTCATTCATTAATAAATTTCTACCACTAAATCATTTTTTTAAATGATGAGTATTCAAGAAGACATGGTGTTGACACTCCTTTTTGTCACATTGTCTAAAAGAATGGAAAGGTAAATGACTTAGCACAAATTGGTTCAACCTTTGAAGAAAACATAAAAAATCGACAAAGGTATGAACAAGGCTTCAAATGCACATGCGCCACGCAAGTTCCCTCACTGCCGCACAAGTATACTTGCGAGCTGCCTAATGGTAGCACAAGTGACTTGCGCGCCCTAGGTGATAACTACCCAGGGTCTTCTCCAGCCTATAAATAGACCCTGTGGGCCCCCCATTTGAGGAGGATTTTTTCCAGAATTCACATATAGAGCTCTAAACGCCCAAGTCTTTTCTTCAGGTATTCTGAACACTTCTAAGGTAATTCTTTACCTAGAATGGAAGGTCTAAACAGGAGGAGTAAGTTCTAAGTGTTAGAATTTACTAAAACTTGCGTGCCTAAGTGGTTTTACCCTTAAGGGAAATGGAAACACTTGAGCACCGCCCTACTTCTTTACTAGAACTTTTGCGCCATCTTCTGGAAATCCTCTAGAGATAATACCAAGAGTTTGAGCCAAGTCTCACCCAAGTATTACACTAAGGGATGAAAATCGCACAAGTACCCATGTGCCGCGCAGGTATACCTATGCGACCAGGGACTTGCGCGCCCATGCAATACCTGCGCACCTGCTAGGACTTGCGCTCCCTTATCTTTTTGGGTTCCTTTCCTGCCCATTTCACCCCTCTTTTTCCATTCCACCTCTCCTATTCAAGATTCTGTCTTCAAGACACTCTTCAAAGCCATTTATGGCATGATTTCTTGATTTTACTTCCTTATTTGAAAGGAACTTCGTGGAACATCTCTCGAAACCTAGTGATTTACACATCTTTATGTCACTAAAGATTGATATTTCATTCATTCAACCTCATCCTTTAAGATGAGAGAACCCCTTAACCTGGACCTCCATTTCAGGAGTAAGTCCCAGTGATAATTCCCATTAATTTTGGGAATCCTCCTTAGGAGTAAGCCCCAAGTCCCCTAATTTGGGCATCCTTTTCAGGAGTAAGCCCCAATATTAAAATTCCAAAATATGGGCATCCTCTTTAGGAGTAAGCCCCAACCATAATTCTTTTAACCTGGGCTTCCTTTTCCGATGTAAGTCCCAGTCTCAAATATGGGCATCCTCTTCAAGAGTAAGCCCCAAGTCCCTCAATTTTTCAAGTCCCTTAACTCTGTCCTTCTTCTCAGGAGTAAACCCCAGCCTTAATCTCTCGTAACCAGTCTTAATTTCTTTTTGATATGGGCTTCCTTTTCAAGAGTAAAACCCAATCATAAGTCCCCTCATAATTTGGGCATCTTCCTTAGGAGTAATCCCCAATATTAGAGTATCTAAATCTCTATAAAGCACATATAACTTTATGGACCTTGTTCCTATATTTCTTCCCTGAAGTAAATCTTAATCCTCATCTATTTGGGAAGTCATACACACATAAGCCCCACATCATTGCATCTTTCGTGGCACAATTGTCTAGTTTCACCAATACCTCTTGTTTCTCACACCGAGCATGACTCACGTGAGCTTAGAGTGTAAAAGTAATCATGAAATATTTTTTTGAGCCATCAATCATGCATAAAACATCATACTCCCTTACTTGAACTACGTGGGTTCTAATTCCTTTTCCAAAACAAAGGATATGTAGGAAGCCCATCTGCGGGTACGATCCCAACTTTGAAATAATCTATGTCCTTCTGAATGACAATAAACTTCAAGTGCCCCACTGAGTGGATTTAAAATCAGTATGGTCATCATAATGACCAAAAGACTTTTATGTATCAAAAGATAACATTGACTAAGAATCTCTAACAAATACAGATGATTCTCTATCAATGAAGAACCTCGAATACATATAAAATATTCTCTAAATTTCCTACATATCAATCATTGATTGTAAGATCTAAAGGAAAGATCATTTTATACTTGGTAATGTAATAAGGATTCATGAACATAAGTTAAATATATAAAGAGAGTCCCAGAGTAGAAAATAATTCCCCTAAAAAGGTGTGATGAGTCCGACCTACCATCCTCTCGACCAATGAAAATTCCTAAGCCTCATCAGTCCACAACTAATGAGCGCCTACCTTTGGAAAGTAGGTTCAAATGGATATGGAATCATTATATGTTTCCGGTTATACGAGAAAACCCATTAGAAACCTCTTGGAATGTTTGAATCTTAAATCAAAGAGGTCATCCCCAATTCCAGAGGGAAATAGAAAATGGTGAACCCAATGTAAATCCTTAACCAAGTTAAAATGATATTTTACTTATTTTTTAAGACCCTATTTAAAACTCAATGAGAGAGCCAACAAAACAATCATTGACATATGTGCTCATACAATCGATGTAGTGGATGAATTTATCTTGATTATGTCTGTTATATCAAACAGACACTCTTTTCCAAGATTTTTTGCATTCTAAGAAATGGCTGCTCTCAAGTTCACACCCGTGAATACGTCTGCTGTGAAAACCTCTGCTGTGAATGCCATTGCTGCTACTCCTGCTGGATCGTTGTCTGCTCTGAGGACGACATAAACTACTCAGCATCTTCAACGCTGGGTATCAAATGCACTGGTTAAGGAGTACCATCAAAACGGTACTATTCCAACTCTGGAGGCTTCCCGACAAGCCCTGCAAGTGAACAATTCACCCTGGTCGTCCGGACAGTGATGACTAGTGATCAAGAAGTAGGTGGTGCTAACCACCGTCTCCAACCGTTTCGGGTCGTTATCCCCAGAACGTAATCACCATTCACTCCCATATTCTGAGGAGGTGAATGAGCAAGTCCCCCAGGACCTTAATTCAAGGAGACAAGAGTCCTTCCCGAGGGCTCCCATTAACAATCGCCGCCAGAATCATGCGGTAGTGTGCCCTCAACATGATGAGGGTACCAACTCCAGGCGTTCGGCTCAGGTTCCCCAAACCCGAGCAGGCAAGACGAATCGCAAGAGGCTAAATCCGGTTAACATTGAGCATATTCCCATCTCTGTAATATCCGGAGAAGTCCACCAACCTAACTTGGTGGCAAGCAACGAGCAGGCACATACACCCGTCCGTTTTAATTTCTCTATCCAGCAAACTCGTCTGGCAGCATCACGCCAATCCCGCCAAGCAATTCTGGAAGAGTACTATAGGCAAGAACATATACATGTTTATACATCATCAGCTAGTCAGCAGGCTCGTCTAACTACACATGACAGATCTTGTCAACCACGTTCGGCGAAGTGAAATCAGCAGTCACATACACCTGCTACTATTGATCAAGCCTACCAACAGTCTCTCTTGGTAGCACACGGAGAAGTCAGTCGGAAAGCTCCGACGATAAACATGAGGAAAAATCAACTTTCTTCCCCCACACTTGAGTACTGTCAGGATTCACTGACAGGAAAAAGAGGACAGGAGCAGGAACACACACCTACTCCAAGCATGGAATGGACGTATATCCCCATTCCAGCAGCTGATGTCACCAAGCACATTCTGTCAATGGTGAAAGAGAAGAAGCAAATCCCTGCTCATATCCTAGATTCCTGTCAGGATATTATAACAGCTTCAGCAAAATCTCAGGGAAAGACACATAAATATATCCCTACCAGTGGAGTGACACATCAACAGTTCACTCCGGAATAGACACAAACATCTATTCCAGTCCAAGAGGGTTGTGGGGCATACTCCCCCATATTATACAGACAACCAAGTTAGGCACATACACCTGATTTGAGTAGAGATCGTTAGCCTAACCTGACCATATCTCCTGATCAGGAACATACACCTTCTTAGAGCAACCACTTTCGTCAACAAGTGGTTTCCAAGGTGAGTAAGAAGGCGTCTAAGAAGAAGACCCACCCAACACAGTCAAGAGATCAAGTTCCAATTTGTAACAAGGCCTTGCTCGATGCTGGAGTTCTTGAAGCCCTTAGACAGTTATCTGTTGTAATTCAAGATTCTACTCCATCATTTCCCAATAGTGTGAACATTAATTCTGAAGGTCTTCAACAGACACTTCCTCATGAAGGCTTACTTAATGACAATTTGGTCGATCTAGAAGTTTCATCTTTAGATGTGATCCACAGGAACCCTCTGTGTGGTCAGAAGACCAAGGAGCAAGAGATCACATCTTTTGTTGTAACCCACCATAGTGGTCCTCCCCATGATGATGAATTTATCTATGAAAGTCCTCTCTGCAATAGTGATGCACATTGCCCATAAAATGCTCTAGTGGACAATGTAGTACCGAGAATTCCCTCTTATCTTGAGGCACTTGCAAATGCGAAACCAGTCATGTCTGATGCTTTATCGCTAGCAGGTGAAATACTTTCTCAATTAGAAGATAGCCCAGGGTGTAGGTCATTCTCCAAACCACCCCTAAGTCATGCATCTTCTAGTTTGATCAGTGATTTCTCTAACAATATTGTTGAATCTGATGAAGCAACAAGGAAGCACCATCTCTGGTCAAATCAGGTAGAAGAATCTTCATTGAATGATAAAGAGGAAATGATGAACATGAGAAAAAAACTGGCGAAAGGTGAAGTGCCAGTCATGTTTTGGCCTCTGGATGACTCTCAATATGACATTACAGAGGTGTTGACGGAAGATAGAATTCATGATATTCATCTCAACATATGGAAAACTCTTTGTCAGTTGAAAAATAAAGTATTATCCTATGATTAATATGAAAATCATGTTAAGATAATAGAAGGGATACAACGTCAGATTTATTTGGCATCTCTATCTGTCTATCGATATCCGAAGGCTGAAAAGAAGCAGGGAGCCCTTCAGCGTTCATGCCTTGCCGCACTAATAAGATTGCACCAGTTAATTGCCAATGCCCCATCTGGTATTCATGTCAGAGGATGGGTTGTTCATGGAGAACTACATTTCACTGTTCTCTCCAGTCAGCAAAGCATGCCGAAAATGGTCTCATGCAATGTTATTACCCGTAGCCGGCCACAATCAATGGGTTTTGTTTGTAATCAAAAGCTTTCCCAAGAATAGGCCTCAAATATTTCTTCTCAAATCATGAATACAGAGAACAAGTTGTTGCATTACTCCTACATCAAGAAAAAGAGAATATTGAACAGGCCTCTCATATGAAGCAAGCACATCATCAAGTGACATAAGTTTCAGAAATCATCCAACGGTCTTTTGAACCGGGTGATAAAAGTGGGTGTCAATTGATGCATCTAGCTAATTTCCTGACTAAAGTCCACAAAATCAGGAGATATTTTAAGAGATTCTCATACATAGCATGTCAATAGCCACCCCAGCTCGCCAGAACGAGGACTCTTTTAAACCAACCCTCAAAATCAACAAATAAGATTCGAGGAGTTGAGCAAAGACATCAGGGAAATCCCCAGTCCACCGGACTGGGGACTTTTTCAAATAATCAACCCCCTCCTCAAAGAAATTTGGTCTTTTCTTGATTGGGGAAGAAGACTCAAGAGGAACGAAGAGCCAAATTATTAGGATATTCTCTCCAAATTACGGTTCTCCAAGAAGTTCCTGAGGGATCAAACCAACAAAAGGAAATGTCTCGTCAGGGGCATGGCAGAAGACAATATCACAGAAATGATGATGGAAGGGATGCAATGCATTATGAATCAATCAATGTCATCAATGCTGTTGTTTCTGATCCACCAGATGAGGCTCACTCAGAGGGATCAGATGAAGAGGTTCCTGTTCAAGAAGTTGTACGCACAGACACAAATGAAGAAGGTGTGGGTACACGA
Source organism: Viscum album (assembly GCA_963277665.1). NCBI lineage: Eukaryota > Viridiplantae > Streptophyta > Magnoliopsida > Santalales > Viscaceae > Viscum > Viscum album. The sequence continues at coordinate 371,172,098 of OY728163.1, read as the reverse complement.
AATCAAAGGTTTACCCAAAATCTGGGTGTTCCTTCAAATAACCCACTTCCCCCTCTCTGAAAGGGATCAAACAAAGGGAAAGAATCAAGTTACACATCCTTCCTCTGGAGAAGGAAAATAGCTCTCACTAGAGCAAAGATTTGCGCAACAAGAGGAAGAAATGATGGAATTGAGGAGGTTGAACGCATAACTACTTCAAGGTAGTCTTCCTCCTAAGCGTGCTAGAGTCATTCAGCCAAGGGAGTTTGTTCCAGCTACTGAGATGGATCAATAATATCCTCCTTTATTAGTACACCCTCACAGGTCTAATTTTACGTGTCAAGTGCAACAACAATTGGCAGTGCTTCCATCAGTTGCAGTACCAGTTGCCATACCTGTCCAAACTCCAGTCATTGCACCTACCCAAGTCCAAGTTCGACTGGATGTTTCTCAAAAGTTAATAACTACCATTGAGTCATTAACAGCTCGGTTAGAGACTATGGAAGGGAAGCGTGCATAGGTTCAACCAAAAAATAAAGCTTACCCTGAATGGGTAGATTCAATCTCCCCCCCATCAAGTTTTGGGAACCCTGTATTTCTTATTTTCAATGGATCAGGCTGCCTTGAACATCTTTTGACACATTACGTGTCTTGTTGAAATCCAATGATGGGTACTCCGAAGCAGCAAGAAGTAGTTAAACTCAGATGCTTCGTGCGAACCTTGCAAGGACTAGCTTTTGTATGGTATACAAGCTTGCAATCTCGGTCAATTACCGGATGGGAGGATCTTCACCAAATATTCCTTCTCCAATTCAGCTCAACATTTCCAAAGACAACAGTTTTTGATCTTACAAACTGTAATCAAAGGGAGAATTAAAGGGTCTCAATTTTCATTGCTTGCTGGAAGGGATTAACATATTCCCTAAGCTTAGCACTCCCTCAAGAGGAACTGTTCCCAATCTGTGTGGAAAATATTCATGACGAATTACGCACACCATTAATCCCTGTGAAATACACAGGAGGGTTTTGAGACCATACTTCAATCTCTCAACATATTGAAGATTCTCTTATATAGAATAAGGATAAGTCTCATGCAATTCCATCAGCTCTAGGAAGGAGAATGGGTAAAGCAGAGACTGCTACAATTATGCTTAAGCAAGAACCGGTACCTGCTTCTACTTCAAAACCTTCATCTTCCCGAAGGGATCCACCTCTTAAGCGTCAACAAAAGAGGCCATTTCATCAAGATTATCAAAGATATCAAAGATGAAAACAATTTGAGGATTTGAAAAGAAAAGTTTACTCTTTTCGAAATAAACAAGTTCCTGGTTATTTCATTTCGGCTCTGGAAAATAATTTGGTTCAATTTCCAAGGCCCAAGAGTCCAAACAAGGAAGGAGATGAAGACCATCCCAACTATTGCCCGTTTCACTAAATGTTGGGGAATCTCATTCAGGAGTGTTTTGTTTTCAAGGACCTCTTGCAAAAAATGCTCAATTTGGGACAAGTTAATCTAAAAGGTTCTTCATCTCAGGTAGCATGTGTTACTGCTACAGTTCCATAGTTGGAAGGCAAGTGAAAATAAGTCAAAAGAAAAATGCACAAAAATATGATTATTGGATGGACAGAAAGACGATCGAACGAACTCATGATATTTTGCGAACACAATTGAAGATACCAATTGTGCCTTCTTCCATGAATGTCGTAGCAAAACCCTCTTCATCAGAGGGAAAATCCTCAATGAAACGGAATAATTCCAAGGAGGAACAATCAAAAGAAGATGAGTATGTGTCAAAGCCTAAGTTTTCCTTGACTCTAACAGATTTCATGCCATCTACTTCGAAGCAACGAGCACCATCCCACCAAACGGCACAGCCTAAATAGGAAAATCAGGCAGAGTCTTCATCGGATGAAGAGTTGATTTTCGGTTCTGTTAATATGATTCAATTAACAGATCCATATTCCAGTTGAAGTTCTGGTTTTGATGAGCCCGAATTCCCTATATCAAATAGAGGAATCAGAAGAAGTTCCAGAGGCTCAGGATACAGGGGAAGACATGGATATTTCAGAAGCCACTATTCTAATTCTACCCCTGCTAGAACTGTGTATGCAGCAGAAACTCGTGGCAGAGCCCTTCAGCAAGCTCAACAAGAACAAGCAAGTTCTTCCACCAATAGAAAATTTAGTCCTCGCACAATTATTCTGGAAGACCGGTTGAAGGTTCCATGTTCTTCCTCTCAACGAGTAAATGGATCTAATCAGTCTAATCTTCCAAAACGAGGAATATTTCCAACTCCTATCCTGATACAAGATGCATCAACTTCCAAAGCATCTGCTTCCAAGTCACCTGCTAAAGCACATGTTCCTATTGGGAAACACAGACCTCTGGATCAAAATTTTGATATATTGAAACACCTGTCCCAAGTACCATCCAAGTTATCAATTCTGGATTATTTGGATATATCAAAGGATCTTCGGGAAGCACTCGTTGAGGTTTTGTCAAGTCCTCAGGAGTTTGAAACTGAGATTGCTGCAGCTTAAGTCTATCACAAAGAGAATAATCCTGCAGAATTCCATGCAATAATATCTTTTACTGATGAAGATGAAGATGATGTCGTGCATGGACATATTAGACCTTTGTACTTATCTGTAAAGGTCAATGGTGTCGACGTTTGAAGAGCTTTCATTGATAATGGTTCAGGACTCAACCTCATGACCATTCGTACACTTCGTCGATTGGGCCTCACGGAATCTGATTTATCTCCTTCTACCATGATGTTACAAGGATATGATAAAAATGAACAATAACCACTGGGCGAGGTTAAACTCAGAACTCAGCTTGGAGATCTTGTATTCAATTCAGATTTCATGGTTGTTGATCAAGACTCAACCTTCAACATCTTGCTTGGAAGACCCTGACTATATCAACATGCGGCTATCCCTTTATCATACCATCAATGTCTCAAATATTGTTTCAATGGTCAATTTGGGACAATATATGGTGATAAGGATCTGTTCAAGACATTTGAATATCAATACATTGAGGCATAATTCTATCACATGAAGGGAAAGGATAAATCCACAACCAGGGAGATTACCAAAGTAAATGCTCCATATGGTTTGGAGAAGATTCCAGTAAATCCATTTACACATGTGAGTACATATTATGTGTTTCCTTTTAGTCAAATTGACAAGATATACCTAAATCAAAATACTCTTATGGAAAGATCCATAATGTCAATTATGACAATCGAGCTAGACAACATGGGAGAAATTGGTAACCCACCAAGCAGTGATGAAAGCCCAAATGGCGACGTCTTCATTTCATCTGCTGAAATCCAACAAGTCTATACTTCTCCAATATGGCCATAAGAAGTTATAGCAACATCGAAGGTGAATAGTGATGTCGATTCTCAATCCATCATATCCTCTTTATTTCCAAAGGAAGACCCTTCATCATCAATCAGGTCAGAAATGGAAGCTTCTTCTTCAAGATGTTCAAATTTTAACATCTCTTCTGATCATGGAAATTATTCTTTATCATCTACTATGAAAGTAGAAATGGAAGAAATAACTCATGTTGAAGAAGAAGAGGAAGATCTCATAGATGCTCCTCCAGCATTTGAAGAGGGTATCTCTACCACCGTGGATGAACTCAGAGAAATAAATCTGGGTACAAAAGAAGATCAACGCCCCACTTTAATCAGTGCGGCCATGACTCTTGAAGAACAAGAGATTTATATTTCCTTTTTAAAGAAATATTGAGACATATTTTCTTGGAACTATACGGATATTCCTGGGCTTGATCCTGATGTTGCTACTCATCATTTGGGTTTACGAGAAGAACATCGAGGATTTAAGCAAGCCGCGAGAAGAACACACACAACATATGCTTCCAAAATTGAAGCTGAAGTTGATAAGATTATCAAAGATAAATTTGTCAGAGAAGTTCAATATCCCAATTGGTTGGCTAATATTGTCCCTGTAAAGAATAAGAACAGACAAATTAGAGTTTTCATCAATTTCAGAGATATTAATCGACATTTTCCTAAGGATGATTTCTTAGTTCCGATTACAGAACATTTAATTGATGGAACAACTGGCTATGAAGAACTTTCCTTCATGGATGGATATTCTGGATATAATCAAATATGAATGGCCCCAGAAGATGAGGAATCCACAGCCTTCAGAGCCACTTAGGGTGTGTTTTTCTACCGGGTAATGCCCTTTGGCTTAAAGAATGCAGGTGCAACATATCAGCGTGCCATGCATCGTATCTTCAAACCCTTTTTAGGGAAGTTTGTTGAATTCTATGTGGATGATTTGGTGGTCAAATCCAAACAACGTTATAATCACTTGGCTGATTTGGAAGTCATATTCCGCAAGCTTCGACAACATAATTTGAAGATGAACCCCTTAAAATGTGCTTTTGGGGTAACCTTAGGAAAATTTCTTGGCTTTGTTGTATGCCATCGTGGTATTGAAGTCGATCTTGAGAAGACAAATTCAATCCTTGGTATGTCACCACCTAAAAATTTGAAATAATTAAGAGGACTTCAAGGAAACTTAGCCTATATTCGATGTTTCATCTCCAATTTGGTAGGAAAAAGTTTACCCTTCACCAAATTGATGAAGAAGGGAGTCACTTACCAGTGGACTGAATAATTTCAAGATGCATTCGATATTCTCAATAAATACCTCTTGATTCCACCGGTACTCATGCCACCAATTGAAGTAAGACCACTTATCCTCTACGTGACAACTTTAGAGTGATCATTGGGTGCCTTTCTTGCTCAGAAGAATGATGATGGGAATGAAAACAACCTCAACTACCTCAGTCGGACTATGATTGAAGAAGAAATACAGTATTCAAGTATTGAGAAGTGCTGCCTGGCATTAATCTTTGCAGTTCAGAAGTTTAGACACTACCTAAAACATCATGAGGTCCAATTGGTATCTCGCAATAACCCACTCAAATTCATCCCTAGTCGTCCAATGCTTACAGGACGTCTGGTAATGTGGGCAGTCATTTTGAAGCAATTCGACATTTAGTATGTGTCTCAAAAGGAAATAAAGGGCCAAGCTCTGGCTGATTTCTTGGATGAACACCCTTCTGTGGAAGACACATCTTCAGATATTGAACACCTTGATGAGGAAGTCTTATCTATTCAAGAAAGTCCTCAGGCATGGGAAATGTATTTTGATAGTGCTTCCAGAAGTCCAACAGGGAGGAAAATGGAAAATCCTAAATTCAACAAAGTTGGATTAGGAATTGTGCTCATTTCTCTAGAAAAGGCAGTGTTACCTTATTCCTTCTCATTGTGGGAAGGTGGTACCAATAATGAAGCAGAATACCCAGCTCTTATCACAGGCTTGGAATTGGTGCTTCAAGAACAAGTGAATCTCTTAAAGGTAAAAGGTGATTCAGACCTGGTAATCAAACAAGTCAATGGGGATTATGCCATCAGAAAATAAGAACTAATCCATTTGTATGATTACATCAGAGAGTTAATGGCGGAATTACCTTCACAATGGACATTTTATTATGTCCCGCGATCACAGAATTCTCAAGCTGATGCACTGGCTAATATAGCCACAGCTCTGGAAGATCGAAATCGGTACGAGACAACCATCAGTATTGCCCACCGTCGTGCAATTTCACCTTATGTTTGAATCATAATAGAGGAAATTATTGAAATTAGTCTCATTCCTAAACCGTATGGTCATGCTACAGGATGGATGTCACTTATCAGGGAATACCTTCAAAATGGAACACTTCCACCTGATAGAGCCGAGAAAGAACAAATCCAGAGACGTGTGGTCAATTTTACACTTTATGATATCCCAGATCACCTAGAGAAAATTCTATACAAATGTGGTTTTGATGGAGTTCTCTTCAGATGCATTGATGGTGAAGAGACAATGGATATCATGAAAGAAGTGCATGCAGGAGTCTGTGGTGCCCACCAGTCTGGACATAGACTGTCTGATCAGATTCGAAGGCTTGGATACTTTTGGCCTTTAATGATACAATATTGTGTTGATTTCACAAATAAGTGTCATTCATGCCAAGTACATGCCAACTTCATTTATCAGCCTCCATAGTTTCTTCATACAGCTAAATACTCATGGCCATTTGCCACATGGGGAATGGATGTGGTGGGACCTTACCCTTCAGCTACGGCCAAGAAGTTTAAGTATATTCTTACTGCTACTAATTTCTTTTCCAAATGGGCAGAGGAAATAACTCTCAAGGAAGTCAGATCTAAATGCATTGTTAGCTTCATCAAGTATAACATCATTACCAGATTTGGTGTCAATCATACCATATTGACGGGAAATGGAACCAACTTCTGTTCATCTGAGGTGAAGAAGTTGTATCAAGAATACAACATCAAATCCAACCATTCATCTCGGTATCATGCTTCAGCCAATGGCTAGATAGAATCCTTCAACACGACTCTTTCAAATATACTACAAAAGATGGTGGATAAAGATAAGAAATTGTGGCCTGATAAACTCTTTCATGCTTTATGGGCTTATCGGACCTCCACTCGCACTGCAACGCGGTCAACTCCATATTCACTGGTATGTGGAACGGAAGCCATATTGCCCATTGAAGTTCAACTATCCTCACTCAGAGTAGCCATTTGTGATCATTCATCTACAGATGAACAATCTTAAAAGTGATTGAATGAATTGGAATGGTTAGATAAGAAAATATTGTGCACTTTGCACCACTTGGAAGTCTATCAGAATCGAATAGCATGAGCTTTCAACAAAAAAGTTCATCTTCGTTCATTCACTTAGGGAGAATTGGTATTAATTCTTAGAAGTCCAATTATACCAGGAAAGAAACCTCCCAAACTTGAGCCAAAATGGGAAGGACCTTACTCAATACATAAGGTCTACTCCAATGGACCTTATTCATTAATCTCAATGGATGGAGAACTCATCACTACTCCAACCAATGCCAGATATCTGAAGAAATATTTTGTATGAACACAAAATACCACAACGGTCCAACATATGACCCTAAACTATTTGCAAGTCCCTTACGTCCAGCATAATGTTAAACTGCACCATCCAGGGTCAATGCATATGACATTAAACTATTCGCACTTTCGTCCAACATGATGTTAAACTGTGTCCCCCTCATCATCCTTTCTATATGACATTAAACTATATAGAAGTCCCTTACGTCCATCAAGATGTTAAACTGCATAACCAATGGTCCATGCATACGACCTTAAACTGTTGGCACTTACGTCCAACATGACGCTAAACTGTATTGTTCCTTTTTCGTCCAACATGATGTTAAATTGTGAAACAGTCCCTAATACGCCCAACATGACGTTAAATGGTGTACCCTTTTGTCCTCACTGCATGCCATTAAACTGCACAGTCCTCTTTTTGTCCAACATGACATTAAACTATATTGTCCCCATCGTCCTAACTACATGATGCTAAACTGTACATAATGTCCTTTAATATGTCCTATATGACATTAAACTATACTTTGTCCCTGTTACATGACGCTAAACTGTGCAGCACCAATAGTCCTAACTGCAAGACCTTAAAACTACATAGTCCCTTTATATGTCCTACATGACATTAAACTTTGCATCGTTAGGGTTGTTTCTACCTCTTGTTTCTCACACCGAGTATGACTCACATGAACTTAGAGTAAACTTCAACCATAACTCTCTCTCTGGACTACTAACCATGTGTAAGTCCCAACACTATTTTCTTAGATCGTTGTCCCCAATAACAACTTGATCACTAATTCATTGTTTAATTGAACTACGTGGACATTGATCCTTGCCTTCCAGGCCGGGTACGTAAGCAACCTCCCAAGGTTCAAGCCCAAAACCAATCTCTTTACATCGGTTCACCTCCATATCATACGATTTTGATTCATGAAACCGCCCCTAGAATCAATATCTTTACATTGGTTCACTTTCGTCCTTTCTATACGATGTTAAACTATACAACACTTTTGTCTAGTATGAAAATAAACTACAATATTCTTTGATACCCTCACCTGAGAGGGAATCATTATTTACATTGATTTTCAATCATGTTTCATTTCAAATACTACGTACATACATGGAAATACCTGAACATTTTATCATGGGTTAAACAATCATTGCACTAAATTCCCCTTTCACCCTTCACATGTAGGAACCAAATTTGTACATAGGGTAGTTCTAGAAATACATGGGCTTGATTCCCATCCTTACGGGATACGTAGGAATGTTTTAGTGTCCCTCAAATCCATCCCCAAGTCTTTTGGGACTAACCCCAAATTCCTCTTTTAGTCCCCTGGCTGAAAAGTCCCCATGAAAACACACACTGTGTATTTCTTATAATGGTCTAAGCTCTATGACCCTAAACTAAGATCTCCAATCCTTTTTTCCCACATGACGTTAAACTGTAGTTCAAGAACTACATATGGATTGATTCCCATACTTATGGGATACATGGTGAAGTCCAACATTTCAATTCAGGACCCAGCCACAACATGATTATGGTTAGCATTGATCTGTGTATATCTGTATACATTGGACAATAACCATATTTATGTGTCATAATCCTAACCTTAAATATTTTCAGATCTTCATAACCCTTTTCTTAACTTCTAATCAGAAAAGGCTTGAAATTATGAGAGTTCTTTTTCCTGTCCAAGCAGCACGTGCCCTTAGGCGGCCTTGCATAAACAGTCTATATAACGGACTTGTCATCCAAAAGATGCTATTATTTGACTATGAAGTCAATGCCCTTAGATGGCCCTACATAATTCAACCCCCTAAAGGGTTTGTTAAATAGTGGTAACTTCATTCTTGGGAGGAAACCCTATTTTGTCTTTATTTGTCTTGATAATATGTAGGGATCTCCAAAAGTAGCCATCATTAACATATTTGTCCCATATCCTTTTTCATGATCTCAAAAGTATTCAAGTCTATGGTTTATATTCTCCTTCCCTACATTTGGGTCAGACCTTCGTAGGATTGATATCCATCCAGTTCTTCGATAATCTTGTTTGGAAATATCTTCTCAATATTCAAGTACCTCTTTCCATACAAAAAACTCTATACATTGGAAAATATGAATCTCTATAAACTTTCACTGGCTTTCTAGCACTAGGAAAGTAAATTTCTGAGAGTTCTTTTTCCTGACTATGCAGCACGTGCCCTTAGGTGGCCTTGTATAAGTAGTCTACATAACGGACCTATTAGCCAAAAGATGCTATTTATTTGACTATTGAACCAATGCCCTTAGGTGGCCCTGTAAAATTTAACCCCCTAACGGGTTTGTTAAATAATGGTAACTTCATTCTTGGGAACTACATCTTCTAATGCCTTTTAGCTCCTTTTCATATCATTACTCAGATTCAAATATTCTTAAGTCATATTTTACATATTTTCCCTCATACTTGAGTATGGTAATATGTTTTCAGTTGAATTGTGAAATAATGGAGTCAATTCTAATTCATTCGGTCAAAGCTATTTCGACCTTAAAAATTAGCCTTTTTATGTCCGATGTGCATGACTTTAAACTGCCCACAAAAGACAAAGGAACTCTGAATAAAAGTCAAGTTACACCTCACTAAACATACATTTTGTATGATTTGGGTAATATTGAGAAATTAAAAGATTCAAAGTTTGTAGGGTAGTTTATATTAATCATAGTAAAAAAATAAAACTATGCTTACTAGGCCCATTGGCTTAGGTAAACATTAAAGCAGGTAGCGAAAGAATAAAAGCATAAATGATTGAAGATAAAAGTACTCTCCATTGATGCACAAGAATTAGAAGGACATCCACATATTGGAGTCTCTTCTATTTTTTAGGAAATTACAAAAGGTTGTCAACATAAGTCTTCACTTGATGAACCGCATACCGAGCTTCATCAGCAGCTACTTGAAGCTCATGCACTCGACCGACTTCACTCTTTTTAGCCTAATGGAGTGCTTTCTTGGCATCCGTAATGGTCTTCATACCATTCATTTGAACTCCCTCCAGTGAATTATTGAGTTGGTCAAGTTCACCAGTAACAACATATAACTGTTGCTGAAGGTGCATCTTCTGGACGACTTTTTCTTTGATCTTATGCTTCAGCTCCTTCATCTTGGCAGCATAGTCAGCCTCAACTCAGGATACCGTATCCTCAAATTCGCTGATGTTGACTGACAGTTTCACCATGGTCAGATCTTCATGACACTTTTTCTCCTACTCCCTCCTGAAGATCACTTGTTTCACCGCAGTATGGATCTCTTGGTATCCAAAACCACCAAGTTCTAGCATGACGAACTGGGACAAAAATCGAGGGATCTTCGATGATATCTCTTCTAAAGCCACCTCAGATATGATTTTCCATATGTTTTTCCATGCCTTGGGTCGTGAAAAGATGAGCAACTTAAGAACCTATGGGTTTGATTCAACATCATCATCATAAGGGGCATGTAATATGGGATTAATGCACTTAGGGAAGTGCCCTGTTATGCTCCTCCCCCCCTAACCCTAGTAGCTTCACCTTCTACTAATGTTTGGGAAGAGGTTGAGACTTCACCTCCAGTTCCAGCCATTGAAGTTGATAGCCCTGTTTGATCAATTAAAAGTATGGTTAGTTTCATAGAATAATGGAAGTTGGTTGTCTATCTTGAAAAATCATTACAATAATTACCTAACAGTAAATTAGCAGATTGAGAAGACTCCTCCCCATCTTTCCCTGTTTCAATAGGATATTCAAGATGGGTCTCATGAGGGTTTACTGGGTTTAACTCCACTTGAGCTAATTTTTCTGCAATGGTAGGGTTGACATCAATGTCCACACCCTCTTCAGGCATTGGTAGTTCAACAGCTTCTATGGATGGAACTGCATATTATTTTCAGTCATGATTGGAAGTGTAAATTATAAGAAAATTTACTGGGCAAAGGATAAAAATCATACCCAAGGTGTAAAGACCCGTAAAATTCAAGGGAAATTTCTTTCTTAATTTTCTTTGTAATTTTACAAGAGCGCGGTTTCTGACGGCACCTGATTCCGAGGCCCGGTGTGCCCGGAATCAATTTCCGAAGTTTGGCTCTGGTACATTCAGTGAACGAACGAGCGGGTTTTTCTAACTTTTGAAGCGGTGCCCGGAATCAAATTCTGAGGGCACCGATGGAACCGCAGCGCCGGTAATTTCTTAGGAACTCCTGTTCCGGAGTTGCGTTTACAAGAGTGTTGATAATAAAAATTGTGGAAGTTTATTTTATAATTTCACTATAATTTTTATTATTTTACTCTAAGTGTTAGTTCTTCATGGAAGTTGGGTAACCACCCAACCTCCCTTGGGAGGTTATGAGTTTGGTGGGGCCCACACGAACCCCACCCCTTCATATCCTCTAAAACCCCCCTCAACTCCCACTTTAATTTTGTTAACCTAAGTTATAACTTACGACTTAAGTGTAATAAGTTTAATGAGGTGAGTTGTGTGTGGTTATTGAATTTCAAACTTTTGAAATTCAATTGGTAGGTTGTGTTAATAAAATAAGACTTAGTCTTATTTTATTATGTTAGAGTTTTGCAACCTTGAGAGGATTGGGAAAGCATCTTCTTCTTCTTCTTCAACCTCGACGAAGAACGCGAAGAACACCATTCTTCAACGAAGAACTTCTCCGCCGAAGAACACGGTTCTTCCGCGACGTCGTATCCGAGGCGCGGCATTCTTCTTCCGCATCGTCTCTTCTGTGACGGTTTTTCGTAACGAAATCGCTGTCAACGACTTCGAATCCTCGCTTCTTGACGTCAACGTTCTCCCGCGACGCCCGAACTCCGCGACGCTCGTCTTCCGCAGCTCATTGACGAACACCATTCCAGAACTGAGGTGAGGGATTATTTTATTTAATTATTTCTGTTGATGATTCTAATTTATCGATTGTCGTGGATTTTCGACTAGATGATATCATTTAACGAGAGGGGGGCCGAACCGCACTATCACGGCCGAACCCCCCTCCTATGTTCATGTTTGATTCTTTGCGGATAGAACAGGATGGCGTGGTGTTGTCGCACCACGCGGAAATCACACGGCAAGTATTGCGCGACGCCGTCACGCCACACCATGGAAAGAAGTTTAAGAACGCGACACCGTCATGCCACGTCGAAGAAAACCAAAGAAGCCGCGGCCAGAGTGGGGCCGCGGCAGAGGGGCGCAGTACCATCGCACCACACTGGACAACAAAGGCCGCGTCCGGTTCCGGGCCACAGCGGAGCAAGGAGACCGGCGGCCGGACCGGGCCGCCGGTGTCGGTGAGGAAGGGGACCGGCCGACCAGGGCGGTCCGGCCGGACCGGTGTGCAATCGGGGGTTCAAACCCTCGTCCGGCTAGCCTGCTGGCCAAAACGGCCCCCCTTAATTGTGGGGGGGGGGATTACACAGGGGGGCAGGCGCCCCCCCCCCCCCTTTGCCGAAACGGCTCGGCCAAGGGCCGAGCCAGACAGCGCGCTGTCCCCAGCCAGACCAGCGCCTGGATGGTCTCCCAAGTCAGGCCGAGCCCAGCCGGGCTGGGCCGACCCTGTCCGGGGCGGGTTGACCCGGTTCGGGCCAACCGGTGGGTCTCGGTCCGGGTCGTTCCGGGCCCGAAACCCCCGTTTTCGGACCGTTTGGGTTCAATTGCCCATAACACAGGCTACAGACCTCCAAACGACGAGCCGTCAGCGGCGATGTGATCCTTGGATCGAGACGGTCGTTTCGGTATATTTCACTCAAGGTTTCAGAATACTTTGTGTTCGGCCGGGTTGGTTCATACACGAAACCAACCGGGCCCTCGGAGCGGAAACACTCATATCTTGAGCTACGAACGTCCGATTGACGTGCCGTCGACTTTGTTGAGTTCATCTTAGTGAGACGGATCTTTTGGAATACTCTGGCCGAGGTTTGGATGCAGGTGGAGTATGGTTGGGTTGGTTTTGCCTTAAAAACCAACCGGGCCCCTCGGACGAAAAAGCCAATAACTCTCAGACCGGGCGTCCGATCGACGCGCCGTCTGTGACGTTGAGTTCCGGTTGATGATATGAAACTTTTGGATACATTAACTCTGGACTTTGTGACAGTTGATGTATCAGCCTCTCGGCTCGTGGAGCGGACCCTCCCGAATGAGCTTGCTGTGTGAGGGAACCCTAGAGCTGGCTGTGACTGCTACTGTGACTGCGACGACGACTGTGCAGAGATACTCAGTGGATTTGACGACGACGACTACAACACTCAGCGATCCTATGTGGATCAGCGCTATCGATCCTATGTGGGTCAGATCCTGTGTGGGTCAGCGCTCAGCGGTTCTGTGTGAGCCAGCTCCTACAGATCCTGTGTGGGTCCGATCCTGTGTGGGTCTTTGCGGGGGTTAGTACCTATCGATCCTTTGTGGGTCCGATGACTTAGATGGATCAGTGATCATCTCTATCATCTTCAAAGAAGTATACCTGTGTTAGCTGAATCCTCTTTGCTTCCTGTGTGGATTGTGTTGTTCTATCCTATGTGGATTACGTTTTTATTTCCTGTGTGGAATACATATACTTTCCTGTGTGGACTAAGTTGTACTTGGGCTCGGAGGTTGGAGCGTATTGGAATTGATGACTTAGGTATATGTATGGGAATATACCTAAGCAGTGTCAGTTGTTACTTCGTGATTGTATCTTTCATTTGTGGTTTATCCTTTGTGGATTTTGGGAGACCTTTGGGGGTCTCGGGGTCCCTACTGAGTAGCTTATACTCACCCCTACACGGGCTATGCCCGCACTACGTTGTGTTGGTTGCAGACGACGGACAGAGTTGATCGTGGTTGAGGCTCGCAGAGCAGGATGGTACCTAGAGGTGGACCACTGGGTTGGACGTGCTCGGAGCAGACGGCGGGACCCAAGGAGCAGAGGAGCTATCTGTACCCACCCTTCAGGTGGGATTTCCAGTGGACAGCTCGGTGTAGCGGCTTTTACTTTTCAGTTTCTATTTTCCCTTTCATGTTGTAATTTACTTTCAGTTTGGGTTTGTATACTGGCCCACTTACTTTTCCGCACTTACAGTTGTACTCTGTTTTTACTTAGTGTTTACTTTTCCGCTTGCTTACTCTATGGTGCTTGTTTACTTTACAAAGGCAATTACTTCCCTTTTTACCGGGATTTACGCCTTGGTGCTAGTCGCCAGCCCCTGGCCTATGGAAGGCGGGCTTGGGGTAGTCACGACATGGGCCCCGAGGACGGGTCGTGACAAATTGGTATCAAAGGAGTTCGGTTCTACCGCGAACTCTGATCTTTTTTATGTGAAGCAATGTGTTTAGCGTATTGAGTGTGGTTATCAGTCCAGGGAGTCTAGTGTTGGTGTGGTGGCCGATGTATCCATACACCCGGACCCTGACTTCTGATTTCCGACTTAATGCCCGAAAACATTGATTGCGTGTGTGTTTCAAGTTTTCTTTGTGATTACTTTGTATCAGCTCACCAGGTATACTGTTCTGACCGTGGCGCACCTGTTTCCTTTACAGGATGGCCCCACGATGGCAGCCAGCTAGGGTTCCGAGAGTCGAGCGTGACGACATGCCATCAAGCGACGAGGCCTCGGTGCAGGGCCCTTTGTCAGCAGTGGCACCGGCGATAGCTCTACCCGCCGAGCCACCGATGCTTCCAGCACCAGTCGCTGACGATGCATGTCGCATCAGTGCACTGCATGAGCTCTAGCGCCAGCGACCACCCAGGTTTCGTGGGGAGACGGACCCCCAGGCAACTGAGGACTGGCTGGAGGCAGTGGTATGAGTTTTCAGGCTACTGAGGACACCAGCAGACCTCATGGTGATCCTCGCTGTGAGCCTACTGCACGCAGCCGTGGGCCGATGGTGGAGCTTAATGCTCCAGGTGAACGATGAGGCATCTCTACTTTGGACGGACTTTGAGAGCCTCTTCCGCTCGGAGTTCGTCCCAACCACCCTCCGTGCGGTGCGCATTCAGGAGCTTCTTCAGCTGCGGCAGGGCAACATGACGGTCGCTCAGTACTTGGAGAGATTTACAGATCTCTCGCGCTACTCGACCGACATGGTACGGGACCCATTCTTCCGGGCCCGGACCTTCGAGCATGGTTTGAGACACGAGATCAGGGCATCGCTGATCTCCCTCAGCATACCGACTCAGACGGGAGTACTGGAGCAGGCCCTTTTGATCGAGAGCTTTCTTGTTGAGTCTACACCAGCGCCGAGACCCACCGCAGGGCGGCACGTGGCAGAGTCTTCTGCAGAAGGCAGTCGACGGATGACTCAGGGGTCCAGGTAGACCAGACCCTTAGGCAGACGACCTCAGGACACTGGCTCAGCAGTGCGGGGCACACAGCGCGGAGCCAGTCTTTCGAGAGGTAGACAGTGCTACTCGTGTGGCGGGCAGGGCCACATGGCTCGTGATTGCCCGACCCGTCGTGCCGAGGAGCAGCAGACAATTGAGGGGCCACCGAGGCAGAGGCAGAGGGTCGACCGTGGAAGTCTGCAGGGAGGAGGCGGACGAGGCAGAGGAGCTGGCTGAGCATCAGGTGGTGGGCGACGCTTTGAGGCTCTACCACTACCACCACCAGGAGGTCCACCCCAGCCACAGGGAACTGGCGGGCAGAGATAGGCACAGCTCCAGGCAGCAGAGGCCTATGACCACGGTGCACCCGAGATGATTTGAGGTACTATCTGTGTCTATTCCACCCTTGCTGTAGTAATTATAGACACAAGAGAGAGTCACTCTTTCATAGCCGCTTCCCTTGTTCGGAGCTTGGAGATTCCGACAGAGCCGTTGGCTCGATCCTTACGGCTAGAGACTCCTACGGGAGCAGACTTGACGATTACGCACTGGTGACGGCAGTGTGAGCTTACTATAGGAGGCGAGAGGTTCGGCTGGGATCTTCTTGTAGCGGCGTCGAGGCCTTACGACGTCATCTTGGTCATGGATTGGTTATCTACGGTCCATGCACAGATTGACTGTTTTAGGCGCAAGGTGCGATGTGTACGCACCGACGGGAGCAGGTTCACCTTCACCGGCGAGAAGGAAGCCTTTGCAGCACAGGTTGGACTTCCGCGGAGGAGAGGACCACCCATCACTCATCAGTTGGCTAGCCTCATCCTAGGAGTAGTTGACGTGCAGAGTCCTGGTTTTCCTGCAGTGGTGGATCAGTTCGCGGACATCTTTCCCGACGACATTCCAGGGTTACCTCCTCGCAGAGAGGTAGACTTTTATATTGACCTGTACCCTGGGACAACCCCAATATAAACTCCAGCATATCGGATGGCCCCCGCCGATCTTCGAGAGCTGCGGGTACAGTTGGAGGACTTGCAGGGCAAGGGGTTTATCCGACCCAGTGTTTCACCCTGGGCTTCCCCGATATTGTTCGCCAAGATGGTGGACGAGAGCTTGCGACTTTGTGTCAACTACCGTCGCCTGAATCAGGTGACAGTAAGGAACAAGTATCCGCTACTGAGGATTGATGACCTCTTTGATCATCTCAAGGGGGCACGGTGGTTCTCGAAGATAGACCTCAGGTCAGGCTATCATCAGCTCAGAGTTAGAGACGAGGACGTGCAGAAGACGGTCTTCAGATGTCGGTATGGCCACTATGAGTTCTTGGTTATGCCTTTCGGTGTAACCAATGCTCCAGCAGTGTTCATGTCCCCCATGAACAAGATCTTTCAGCCATACCTTGATTGATTTGTCGTAGTCTTCATCGACGATATTTTGATTTACTCGACGACTGAGGAGGAGCACGCCTACCACTTATGGGTTGTACTAGACACACTCTAAGAGCACCAGCTTTATGGTAAGCTCTCTAAGTGCCAGTTCTGGATACGTGAGGTCCACTTCTTGGGAAACGTCATCTCTGAGGTGGGAGTTGCAGTGGATCCTGTGAAGATCAAGGCAGTGGTAGCTTGGGAGCCACCCAGGAGCGTGATAGAGGTGCGGAGTTTCTTGGGACTAGCTGGATACTATCGTAGATTCGTTCCAGACTTCTCCAGAGTTGCGGAACCACTATCAGCTTTGAAGAAGAAGGGGAAACCCTTTGTTTGGTCAGACAGATGTCAGCAGAGCTTCCAGGAGCTGAGACAGAGATTGACCGGTGCACTTATCTTGAGGTTTCTTGAGGAGGGAGTAGGGTACGTAGTCTACTGCGATGTGTCAGGGACCAGACTCGGATGTGTCCTGATGTAGGAGCAGGCAGTGATCACCTATGGATCACGTTAGTTGAGGCCGCATGAGCAGAACTACGCTACCCATGAACTAAAGTTAGCAGGAGTGGTCTTCGCTCTGAAGACATGGCGACACTACCTGATGGGCGAGCGCTTTACAATATTTTCTGACCATCAGAGTCTCAGGTAAATCTTCTCACAGAAGGACCTGAACCTGAGACAACGGTGATGGCTCGAGTTCCTCCAGGACTATGAATTTGAGATAGTCTATACTCCTGGGAAGGGGAACATAGTAGCCGATGCCCTCAGCAGGAGGACGGGCATTCAGCTACTTGAGGAGGCAACAAAGTAGCTAACCTCTTTGCAGATATCCTTCGTGGATAGAGATGGAGCATCCTTCCTTCAGTCTCTCACAGTCACTCCTCCACTACTACAGCAGGTTAGAGAGGCACAGCGTGGGGATGCTGACTGTGAGACACGGCGTGCACAGATATCCTCAGGACAGGCACCTGATGGTTTCTCCTTTGGAGCAGAGCATGACATCCTTTTCAGAGGATGTACCATGGTACCAGTCACTTTACGAGAGGAGGTGCTGAGAGAGTTTCACAATTCTCCTTTAGTGGTACATCCTGGAGTGGCGAAGATGTACCAGGATCTCAGACGACAACACTAGTGTCCGGGCATGAAGAAGGTTGTGGCAGAGTTCGTTTCTCAATGCCTCACCTGCAAGCAGGTGAAGGCTGAGCACTAGGTACCAGCAGGCTTGGTATAGCCCTTGGAGGTTCTGGAGTGGAAGTGGGACGACATATCGATGGACTTCGTGACTGGACTTCCACGTACTTCCAGAGGTCACGACTCCATTTGGGTGATTGTGGACCGACTCACCAAGTCGGCTCACTTCTTACCCATCAGAGAGAAGGGCTCAGTGGAGAGCTTGGGACGACTTTACATTCAGAAGATTGTTCGGCTTCACGGAGTTCCATCATCTATCGTCTCTGATCGAGATGCTCGCTTTACTTCCCGACTTTGGAAGGGGTTGCAGGAGGCGTTCAGGACGCAGCTACGTCTGTGCACAGCCTTTCACCCTAAGACCGATGGTCAGATGGAGATGACCATTCAGACTCTCGAGGACATGCTCTGCGCATGTGTCCTCGACTTTGGTCGTAGCTGGGAGGACCACCTACCCTTGGTGGAGTTTGCGTACAACAACAGCTACCACTCCACCATCGGGATGGCACCGTACGAGGTGTTGTACGGCTGACCTTGCAGATCTCCTTTGTGCTGTACAGACCCTGGGGAGTCAGCACTTGTGGGACCAGAGATGGTCCAGGCCACGACAGAGAAGGTCCAGGTCATCCAGGAGCGGATGAGGACAGCTCAGAGCCGGCAGAAGTCATACGCTGACAGGAGGTGGAGGCCACTAGAGTTCGAGGATGGCGACCATGTCTTCTTGCGTGTCTCACCTCGACATGGTTTACAGAGATTTGGCCGAGGTGGAAAGTTATTTCCACGCTTCATCGGACCATTCTAGGTCCTCAGCAGGATTGGCGAGGTGGCTTATCGTCTGGCTCTACCACCTCAGTTACACCGGGTGCACGACGTCTTCCATGTATCTCAGCTGAGGAGATAAGTGCACGACCCGACTCACATCATTGACCATGAGGAGCTTGACATTGACGATGGGGCAAATTTTACGGAGGTCCCGGTGGAGATCAAGGATCTACAGGAGCGGGTCCTACGTGGACTGTCGATTCCTCTTGTGCGCATCAGATGGCAGCACGGGAACCTCCAGGAGAGCACTTGGGAGCGGGAGGCTCAGATGCGTGCTCAGTACCCTCATTTGTTTCCCTAGTTTCGATGTATCTTTACGGGGACGTAAAGCCCTGAGGTGGGAGTAATGTAAAGACCTGTAAAATTCAAGGAAATTTTTTTTCTTAATTTTCTTTGTAATTTTACAAGAGCGCAGTTTCTGATGACACCTGATTCTGAGGCCCGGTGTGCCCGGAATCAATTTCCGAAGTTTGGCTCGGGTACGTTCAGTGAACGAATGAGCGGGTTTTTCTAACTTTTGAAATGGTTTCCAGAATTGAATTTCGAGGGCACCGATGGAACCGTAGTGCCGGTAATTGCTTAGGAACTCCTGTTCCGGAGTTGCGTTTAAACGAGTGTTGATAATAAAAATTGTGGAAGTTTATTTTATAATTTCACTACAATTTTTATTATTTTACTCTAAGTGTTAGTTCTTGATAGAAGTTGGGTAACCACCCAAAATCCCTTGGGAGGTTATGAGGGTGGTGGGGCCCACAAGAACCCCACCCCTTCATATCCTCTAAAACCCCCCTCAACTCCCACTTTAATTTTGTAAACCTAAGTTATAACTTATGACTTAAGTGTAATAAGTTTAATGAGGTGAGTTGTGTGTGGTTATTGAATTTCAAACTTTTGAAATTCAATTGGTAGGTTGTGTTAATAAAATAAGACTTAGTCTTATTTTATTATGTTAGAGTTTTGCAACCTTGAGAGGATTGGGAAAGCATCTTCTTCTTCTTCTTCAACCTCGATGAAGAACGCGAAGAACACCATTCTTCAACGAAGAACTTCTCCGCCGAAGAACATGGTTCTTCCGCAACGCCGTATCCATGACGCAACGTTCTTCTTCCGCGTCGTCTCTTCCGCGATGGTTTTCCGCGACGAAATCGCCGTCAACGACTTCGAATCCTCACTTCGCGACGTCGACGTTCTCCCACGACACCCGACCTCCGCGACGCTCATCTTCCGCGGCTCGTTGATGAACACCGTTCCTGAACCGAGGTAGGGGATTATTTTATTTAATTATTTCCGTTGATGATTCTAGTTTATCGATTATCATGGATTTTCGACTAGATGATATCATTTAACGAGAGGGGGGCCGAACCGCAGTAACACGGCTGAACCCCCCTCATATGTTCATGTTTGATTCTTTGTGGATGGAAAGGGATGGCGTGGTGCCGTCGCACCACGTGGAAATCCCACAGCAAGTATTGCGCGACGCCGTCGCACCACGCCATGGAAAGAAGTTTAAGAACGCGACGCCGTCGCACCGTGTCGAAGAAAACCGAAGACGCCGCGGCCGGAGCGGGGCTGCGGTGGAGGGGCGCGGTGCCATCACACCACGCCGGACGACAAAGGCCGCGGCCGGCTCCGGGCCGCGGCGGAGCAAGGAGACCGGCGGCCGGACTGGGCCGCCGGTGTCGGCGAGGAAGGGGACCGGCCGTCGCCGGTCCCGTGGAGGCCGGAACTGGCCGACCAGGGCGGGCCGGTCGGACCGGTGTGCAACCGGGGGTTCAAACCCCCGGACGGCTGGCCTGCTTGCCAAAACGGCCCCCCTTAATTGTGGGGGGGGGGGGTTACACAGGGGGGCAGCCCCCCCCCCCCCTTTGCCAAAACGGCTCGGCCAAGGGCCGAGCCAGATAGCGCGCTGGGCGTGCTGTCCCCAGCCGGACCAGCGCCTGGCCGGTCTGCCAAGCCGGGCCGTGCCCACCCGGGCCGGGCCGCGCAGGGCCGGGCCACACCAGGCCGGGCCGCGCCCAGCCGGTCCGACCCTGTCCGGGGCAGGTCGACCCGGTTCGGGCCAATCGGGGGGTCTCGGGCCGGGTCGGTCCGGGCCCGAAACCTCCATTTTCGGACCGTTTAGGTTCAATTGCCCATAACTTAGGCTACGGACCTCCAAACGACGTGCCGTCAGCGGAGATGCGATCCTTGGATCGAGACGGTCGTTTCGGTATATCGCACTCAAGGTTTTGGAATACTTTGAGTTCGGTCGGGTTGGTTCGTACACGAAACCAATCGGGCCCTCGGAGCGGAAACACTCATATCTTGAGCTACGGACGTCCGATTGACGTGACGTTGACTTTGTTGAGTTCCTCTTAGTGAGAAGGATATTTTTGCATACTCCGCCCGAGATTTGGACGCAGGTGGAGTATGGTTGGGTTGGTTTTTCCTTAAAAACCAACTGGGCCCCTGGAACGAAAAAGCCAATAACTCTCAGACCGGGCGTCCGATCGACACGCCGTCTGCGACGTTGAGTTCCTGTTGACAATACAAAACTTTTGGATACATCAACTCTGGACTTTGTGACAATTGATGTATCAGCCTCTCGGCTCGTGGAGCGGACCCTCCCGAATGAGCTTGTTGTGTGCGGGAACCCTAGAGCTGGCTGTGACTGCTACTGTGACTGCGACGACGACTATGCAGAGATCCTCAGTGGATTCCACAACGACGACTACAGCACTCAGCAATCCTATGTGGATCAGTGCTACCGATCCTGTGTGGGTCTGATCCTATGTGGGTTAGCGCTCAGCGGTTCTGTGTGAGCCAGCGCCTACAGATCCTGTGTGGGTCCGATCCTTTGTGGGTCTTTGCGGGGGTTAGTACCTATCGATCCTTTGTGGGTCCGACGACTTAGATGGATCAGTGATCATCTCTATCATCTTCGAAGAAGTATACCTATGTGAGCTGAATCCTGTTTGCTTCCTGTGTGGATTGTGTTTTGCTATCCTATGTGGATTACATTTTGCTTTCCTGTGTGGAATACGTATACTTTCCTGTGTGGACTGAGTTATACTTGGGCTTGGAGGTTGGAGCGTATTGGAATTGATGACTTAGGTATATGTATGGGCATATACCTAAGCAGTGTCGGTTGTTACTTCGTGATTGTATCTTTCCTTTGTGGTTTATCCTTTGTGGATTTTGGGAGACCTTCGGGTGTCTCGGGGTCTCTACTGAGTAGCTTATACTCACCCCTGCACGGGCTATGCCCGCACTACGTTGTGTTGGTTGCAGACGACGGACAGCGTTGATCGTGGTTGAGGCTCGCAGAGCAGGATGGTACCTAGAGGTGGACCACTGGGCGGGACGTGCTCGGAGCGGATGGCGGGACCCGAGGAGCAGAGGAGCTATATGTACCCACCCTTCAGGTGGGATTTCCAGTGGACAGCTCGGTGTAGCGGCTTTTACTTTTC
Organism: Viscum album; assembly: GCA_963277665.1. NCBI lineage: Eukaryota > Viridiplantae > Streptophyta > Magnoliopsida > Santalales > Viscaceae > Viscum > Viscum album. The sequence continues at coordinate 371,149,940 of OY728163.1, read as the reverse complement.
AGTTGCGGTTTTCCCTTTTGAGTTGTACTTTACTTTCAGTTTGGGTTTGTATACTGGCCCACTTACTTTTCCGCACTTACAATTGTACTCTGTTTTTACTTAGTGTTTACTTTTCCGCTTGCTTACTTTGTGGTGCTTGTTTACTTTACAAAGGCAATGCCTTCCCTTTTTATCGGGATTTATGCCTTGGTGCTAGTCGCCAGCCCCTGGACTATGGAAGGCGGGCTTGGGGTAGTCACGGCACGGGCCCCGAGGATGGGTCGTGACACAAGGTCTTCTAAATAACATGATAACTTAGCATGATCATAAAATTCTTCAAAATACATTCCACAATTCATCATTTCATCCAATGATATTTCACAATCCTGGTTAGTCTCACCAGTGGGAGCATTTGATATGTCCTCTTGGCGACCCTCATTCTGCGGCCCCTGACCCTGGACAGCTTCTTCAGGAAGGATGGAAGATTCAGTTGCTGCGGCCGCCAATGATTCTGGTGCAGGTTCTTCTCTATTTGTAACAGCAGCAGGAGCAGTACTGGGAATAGATGTTGTCTCTTTCTTAGAAGCAGCCAAGTCAGCCTGAATTTGCATTTGTTCCACAGCACCCTCCGTGGTCCTTAAAGGAGGATCAGTCCTCTCCCTCAGAGGGAAAATTTAATAATCCCCTGCAATCCCAAGGAAAGTGAGCAATCTTTTTCATGGTTTAAAATTCATGATTATCCAAAGGACATAACATTACTGATAAATTGTTTAGCAGTGGACTTCCTCATTTGTCGCCTTTTTTCCTTTTGGCTTTTTGGGAGTGTCGATAGTCTCCCTTATTAGCACTTGAATTGGAGAATGGAAGGCCATGTCCAATGCCTCATTCATGGCCTGTTGGCCTAGAGATATCTCGCCCAGTTCGCAAGGAGAATCAGCAGCAGCCCCGATGGCAGTACCACCAGGGATATACTGTGGCGAAGGAACCTCAGTAGTTCCTTTCTTTTCAAGCTGCAAGATGAATAAAATAACTTCCCTAAGTAACAAAGATTAGACTGGAATCAAGTTGAAAAGAAAATAAGGAAAGAAAACTTACATCTTCAGGAGCCACATAATCATGCCACTCCTCATCTCCAGAACCACCAGCCCCCTCAGTGGCGCCATGATCAATCATTTCCTTCACCCGCCTGGTGATAGGAACAGACTCATCAGTGGAATATATGAGCATTTACAGCTCTCTAATGTAAGCCCGCACTTCATTGGGGTTATCCTCGTATTGGATATCTATAGAATCCAGAATATTCCCTATTCCAGGAAGTTATAGGCCCTCACACAAATCCAGACAGGCAGTCTCAGTACCACAGTATAAACTCTGCCATGTCTGGACAGCCTTGTTCTTAGATATGAAGGCTGCGAGGAAGGTCCTACAATCTTTGACTTCAATTTCTTCCCAGCTCCTACAAATGCAGATAGAGAATAAGAAAATAATACTTATTGCTTTATAAAGTATTTGTTATTAAATTACCACAATGAAGTAACTCACCAGGATTTGAGGGAGTAGGTCTCTTGATTCTAACCGGAGGATTATATCGGGCACGATGCCACTTTTCCACTTGTTGTGCCTCATCATCCCCATCATGGGAATCCGGTGAATCAGTCCTAGAGGAGGAATCTGGAGAATTAGCTTCAGGTGGGGAAGCATCACCTTCATGAGGAAGGGTTTCTTTCTCTATAGTCCTCTTCCTTTTCCCCACCTAATAAAATGGGTGATTCAGCACCCCTTTAGGGTATAATTCTATCCAGTGCTCGACATACCATGTAGTCTGGTTATGTTCTGATTTTTCAACTGGTAGATCAAATACTACCCTAGTCTTCTCCCTTGACTTCAGCTTCCATAGTTGCCGAGAAACCATCAGATGTTTCTCTAACCTGACATGTACTGGGGGAGATACAAAAATCTGTTGCAGACACTTGAATTGAAGTGCAAATCTATATGGAGCATAGGCCTCACATATAATTTCTCTGTCAATCCTAGAAACTAGTACACCTTCTCTAAAAGATAGAATGTATGCCCTAAAATCCAAATGGGTTGTTCCATCATCAACAAACCACCCGGTTGGCGAATTTCCATAGGGAAATAAGTTGAATTCCTTAAACATTCTCAGCCATACTTTCATGTCATAGGCATTAATATCTAATGGAGAAACTCCAGAGAATTCTTGCACTGACAGCCTGAAAGAACATCCAAGAATTTTTAATCCATTATTTATATTTTAAGTCCTGAAGTGAGTGGTAATCCATCCCCATAAAACTTGGAATGGTCCCACTATTATTAAAGGAGATTTACCCATGAAGACATGAAGTAAAATCCTGTGAATCTTTGCTAAAATTGGGGTAGCCAACCCAACCATTTTTCCCTCAGCCAACTTTGCCACAATGACAAAGGTCCCTGGCCTGATGCCTCCCTTCGAATCCCTTACTGGAAAGAGATAAATGCTGATCCATAAATCCATGAAGCCCGCCAGACGAGTCTTCTTCGAGATCCTTTGATTCACCTCATATCCCCATTTCTCAAAATCTCCTGCTTCTAGAGTTGGCCAGAATGTGCCAGGAGAACCCCTATTCTTAGGTTTTGGACAGGTGGTAGGACATTTGGGCCTCTTATCCTTGGATTTATTTTTCATGGATCCTTTCTCCTTCGGATCCTTATCCTTTGGATCCTTCTCTTTATTCTCTATAAGAAATATATTCATCCACTCCTCTAGATGAATATCCTTTCTAGAATGAGTTAATGAGGTATCTGAACTCTTGAGCCTATGGAAGATTTTAAATAATTATTGAGCTAAAGCAGGAGTCTTCTCTGAATCATTCCATGTCACCTTGGGTGGAATGAATTCATCATACATGTCTCCCAAAATTGGAGCCCCTGAGATCTTGTGGAAATCCCACAGACTGATGCCTACTTCTCCGTGAGTCAGATGGAAATAATTAGTTTCTGGGCTCCAGTGGATGAGTATCTCTGGAACGAAGTTATCATGTCTGTAAACATATGTTTTCCCAATACAAACAGCTTTGTATATCAAAAATCCTTTCAGATCATCGACAAACTCTACACCGGTTTGTCGCACCCAGTATGCCCACATCCAAGTTGGCTTCACACCTCCCCCAGGATGGAAGTCCGAACTTTTATTCCAGCCTTTTGATTGATCCATCTGAGCATTTCAAAAGATTGAAGGATGACAATGTGGTTGCAGCTCAGGCTTATGAGGTTTCAGATATGGCATACAAGGGCTATGATGCATCATGTGGGCCTTCTCCACTGTTCCAGCATTCATAAATACTCCTCCACATGAGATATTTTCTGAAGCAAAGTTGGTATAATTCTGAAACCATGAAAATGGGAGATAGTTCTTTGCTTCTGGAATAGTAACTTCTCGCAGATGACCATAGCCATACAATGGCAAATAACTGCTTTGGGGGAAGTCGTGATGATATTTCTTCAGATACATAGCCAAATACAGAAGAGTGCTATTTTTGATGGTATAATAATCATGGCCAATGATATCCATCATTTCATCAAGACATTTGCATGCCAGTTCATCAGCCGTTACGATTCTCCTGAGAGCCATTGAATCTGCACAAAAGTTGAATAAACTAAATCTTAAATGGGTTTAGTTTTCATAAAATTTGTGAAGGAATTCAGAAAAAATGGCAAAGGCATTAAGGCGCGCAAGTATGTATGTGTCGAAAAAGTTTTAATGTTCCGCACATGTTTTTGGCGCGCAAGTATAAACCGCGCAAGTCCAAATACCTTGACAACAGCATGACAACGAAGAAACAACGGTAAACGAGCAACTTGCGCGGTGAAGGTGACCTGCGCGGTGAGAGCTCAAAAATACGGAAATCATGTGCTATGTGTGATAAATGATCGCATATTTATAGTCCAGGCGACCCACCTGCACGCCTACATCCAGCACACTCTAGCCATGCGTGACTCGCACCTGCGCGGTGAACACCTGCACGCCTCTTTCCCTTTGGTTTTCTTCTTTTCCTCAGAGTCACATCCTTATTCTTCCGGATCCAACTCTGAGGGGGGACTTTTGTTGACGCTCCTTTTCATCACATTTTCTAAAAGAATGGAAAGGGAAATGACTAAGCAAAAATTGATTAAGCCTTTGAAGAAAACATCAAAAATCGACAAAGGCATGAACAAGGCTTCAAATGCACATGCGCCGCGCAAGTTCCCTCAATATCGCACAAGTATACTTGCGTGCTGCCTAATGGTCACACAAGTGACTTGAGCACCCTAAGTAATAACCGCCCGGGGTCTTCTCTAGCCTATAAATAGACCCTGTGGGACCCCCATTTGTGGAGGATTTTTTCCAAACTTCACATTCAGAGCTCTGAACGCCCGAGTCTCTTCTTCAGGTCTTCCGAACACTTATAAGGTAATTCTTTACCTAGAATGGAAGGTCTAAACAATAGGATTAAGGTCTAAGTGTTATAATTCACTAACAATGGAACACCTAAGTGGTTTTACCCTTAAAATAAATAGACACAATTGCACGCCGCCCTACTTCTTCACTAGAACTTGCGTGCCATCTTCTGGAAAGCCTCTTGGGATAATACCAAGGTTTTGAGCCAAGTCTTGCCCAAGTATTACCCTAAGGGATGAAAATCGTGCAAGTAACCATGTGTCGCGCAGGTATACCTTTGCGACCAGGGACTTGCACGCCCACGCAGTACCTGCGCACCTTCCAGGACTTGCGTGACCTTATCTTTTTGGGTGCCTTTCTTTCCCATTTCACCCCTCTTATGAAATTCCACCTCTCCTATTCAAGATTCAGTCTTCAAGACACTCTTAAAAGCCATTTATGGCATGATTTCTTGATTTGACTTCCTTATATGAAATGAACTCCGTGGAACATCTCTCAAAACCTAGTGATTTATACAGCTTTATGTCACTAAAGATTGAGATTTCATTCATTCAACCTCATACTTTAAGACTAGATAACCCCTTAACCTAGGCCTCTTTTTCAAGAGTAAGTCCTAGTCATAATTCCCATTAATTTTGGGAATCCTCCTTAGGAGTAAGCCTCTATTCCCCTAATTTGGGCATCCTTTTCAGGAGTAAGTCCCAATATTAAAATTCCAAAATATGGGCATCCTCTTTAGAATAAGCCCCAACCATAATTATCTTAACCTGGGATTCCTTTTCAAGAGTAAGTCCCAGTCTCAAATATGGGCATCTTCTTTAGGAGTAAGCCCCAAGTCCCTTAATTTTTCAAGTCCCTTAACCTGGCCCTTCTTCTTAAGAGTAAACCCCAGCCTTAATCCCTCTTAACTAGTCTTAATTTCCTTTTGATATGGGCTTCCTTTTCATGAGTAAAACACAATCATAAGTCCCCTCATAATTTGGGAATCTTCCTTAGGAGTAAGCCCCAATATTAGAGTATCTAAATCTCCTTGAAGCGCATATACCTTTATGGACCCTATTCCTAGATTTATTCCCTGAAGTAAATCTTAATCCTCATCTATTTGGGCAGTCATACAAACATATGCCCCACATCATTGCATCTTTCGTGGCAAAATTGTCTAGTTTCACCAAATCATCTTGTTTCTCACACCGAGCATGACTCACGTGAGATTAGAGTGTAAAAGTAATCATGATATATTTCTTTGAGCCATCAATCATGCATAAAACATCATACTCCCTTACTTGAACTACGTGGGTTCTGATTCATTTTCCAAAACGAAGGATACGTAGGCATCCCATATGCGGGTACGATCCCAACTTTTAAATAATCCATGTCCTTCTGAATGACAATAAACTTCAAGTTCCCCACTAAGTGGATTTAAAACTAGTATGGTCATCATAATGACCAAGAGAATTTTATGTATCAAAGGATACCATTGACTAAGAATATCTAACAAATACTGATGATTATCTATCAATGAAGAACCTCAAATACATATAAAAGATTCTCTAAATTTCCTACATATCAATCATTGATTTTCAGATCTAAAGGAAAGCTCATTTTATACTTGGTAATGTAATAAGGATTCACGAACATAACTTAAATCTATAAAGAGATTCACTATTGAAAAAATGGACCTATCCCCATGGTTTTTCGCAAAACCGTGGGGATAGACCCCCCTATACCCACGGTTTTCCAAAACCGTGGGTATAGGTGAATTTTAAAGACCTATACCCACGGTTTTCCAAAACCGTGGGTATAGGGGTGTTTATCCCCACAGTTTTGGAAAACTATTGGGATAGGTCCCAAAAAGTCACCTATACCCACGGTTTCCCAAAACCGTGGGTATAGGGGTACCTATCCCCAAGGTTTGTCCCAATACTATGGGGATATGTCTGGGCTAAAATACCTATACCCACGGTTATAAAAAACCGTGGGTATAGGTCACTTTTGTGTGCATGGGAATTTTTTTTTTCCGCGGGAAGGAATTTTTTTTTGGCGGGAAACCTATACCCATGGTTCTTCCCTCTATACCCACGGTTTTTATAACTATATTTAACTAAATATATATATATATACATATAGGTGAAGTTAGGGTAGTGGTTATACGCGGTGTTTGTAGCGCAGAGGTTGTGGGATCGAAACTCGGCGCCTGCATTATTTTAGGACCAATACCCACGGTTTTGAAACTATGGGTAAAAGCCGTTGAAAACGTGGAAATTGGCTATGTTTCGGTGACACGATGGAAAGACACCTATACCCATGGTTTTGGAAAACTATGGGTATAGTCTGGGGACCTATATCGATGTCGTTCCAGCCCATGGTTCCCAAAACTATGGGTATAGGCTATACCCACGGTTTTGTGGGCTATACCCACAGTTTTGAACCATTGGTATAGGCCGTTTTTCTAGTAGTGAGTACCGAAGTACACAATAATTCCCCTCAAAAAGGTGTGATGAGTCCGACCTCCCATCCTATCGACCAATGAAAATTCCTATGCCTCATCAGTCCACAACTAATGAGCGCCTACCTTTGGAAAGTAGGTTCAAATGGATATTGAATCATTGGATGTTTCCGGTTCTACGAACAAACCTGTTAGAAACCACTTAGAATGTTTGAATCTTAAATCAAAGAGGTCATCCCCAATTCTAGAGGGAAACACATGGTTACACTGGAAGAGATAGAATAAACTTATATTGAATCACATGATCCACGAAGGATAAACTATATATTTACCTTGTCATTAGAGATTAATCAAAACCAAAACGGTTAGTATAAGATCTGATGATCCCCAAAAAGGATATTCCATTAGAGAAGGAAACAGTAATCTTAATTTCTTAAACTAAACCAACAATACCCCAAAGTTAAATAAATACCATTAAATAAACAATTGTCCTTAAAATCCTTCAATATAATCCAAACTAATATTGAAACCCAAAACTTAGAATAATTTGGTTATGTAGTCTTCCACGTTAAATTGTATACCCAAATTACATCAACTACTCTTAAAGTCACATACCTAAAAGTAATTAACCTAATCACATATTCTTTATTATTGGTTAATCATTTCCATAAATAACCCAAATCACTATAAATCCATAATAAAAACATAGATAAAAATCCACCATTACTCCTCATATGAAATCCCATAGTATTCTATTTTCCTTGGGCATATAGTGTTCCCAACAAAGAAAACATCTTACAAAATAACATTTATCACTTAATCATAGAATCATTTTCCTATACTAAGGGTATTCATTTGATAAGACATAAGATCCCAAATCAAATTATTATTGATCAATAAAATCATTTAACTAAAAATAATTAGTCACACTAACTAGGGACTTTACGTAGTCCAGTGGTAGGTAATAAATCCCAATCACACTTTGGTTGTGGGTTCGATTCCCACATCTTTGTCCAACGCGACGGGTTGTCACAGGGTCTACGTGTTGTCCTTTTTCAAAATCTATATTTTATAAAATTACCAAAATGAGATAAATTCCTCAAAATAACCATAACATAATTTAACCCCAAATATTATCTCATACCTTGAATTTTTATCCCAAAATATAATAACTTCTAATTTCCTCAAACCCATTGATCATATAAAACCAAAGGGTTATTTATAACTATATCCACAAGAGAAAAGATAAGTCTTCCTCAAATATAATTTCACATGAAAAACTGTAGGGTTACAAATACAAAAGAAAATTATTCCAAAGTAATCCCATCAACAAGGAGTATTAGTACTTTTAAAAATTTCTCTAACCATTTATTTCCACATAACTTCTTCTTTGACCAAGATAATATCCTATAGAATAGGGTATTCACTCGGGTAATGGCCAGGTCCCCTTCATTTACAGAAAATTACTATAAATGGATTCTTGGGACCATTTTTATTTTCTTCCATAGTTCTCTTCATTTTTTCTCTGCAATTCTTCACTTTATGTCCTTCTTTCCCACACATAATGAATTTCTTTGTTCCATTGAGACACTTTCCTCAGTGTGTCCTTCCACATTTCTTGCATGATGGAAATTGAGGATTCTTTTCTCCATGGTATCCACTGCAGGAGCTCTTATCATTCATCACCTTTCTCTTCTTTATTGCGTCCGGGAGTTGGTTAATATATATATTATTGATCATATTTTTGGAAAACTGATTTTTAATTAACACGATATCTTTTATGCCTATCAAAATTCCATTTTGTTGCTCATTTCCACCACCATTACCACTTTGTACATCATTTTCAAAGTTACTATGAATTCCTTGGAATCTAGCCATTAACTAAAACCAGAAAGCATTGTTTGAGTAACATTAGTCATAAAATCATTTAGAGAATATCATGACACCATATTCTCAATTTGAAACACCTTAGGATTAACCAAGGTTATTTATTCTCATCTTATATTAAAATACTTCAAATCGGTTTGTCAAGAAAATGTAAATTATCCTAAGAATATCCGACAGGAGTGTCATAACCAAGAGTGCAGCAAGGCCCATTGTCGTGCACCAGTTCATGTTTGAGTCTAGCTCAAAGTGGTGTTTTCGAGTTTTACACCTAGGTACATCTGTGCCTGACCCGCCTCTACCTGATCGTATCTAGAAAAGTATGTATTGCTCGAAAAACTCACAAAGTATCCACAATACCAAAATTCTAGGAAGTTCTTCTATACTAATCCTCAAAGTCCATCACAAGTCTATGTTCTCTAATCAGAGTTTATCTAAATCTAGTTTCCAATATTTATACTAAACTTCATCTGATACCAACTTTAATGCCCTGACCCTAGAAGCCCAGAGTCGATGCATTATTACGTATCATTGGGATGATAATAAAAGATCAAGTCTGTAAAGACCTATTAGTTTAGTATCCTTAGAAGTACTAGATACATTCATAAGGTTTACATTACATCATAAAATGGAAAACTACATCAATATTGTCTCCATATACAACACAGAGATCCCATAGACTATCCATGGAGGTCAGTAATAATATACTTATTTGCATCCTGGTAAAATAAAACATAGAAAGGGGTGAGCTCAGATGCTCAGTAAGGATAACATTATAGTGGAAAATTTCATAAATAAGCATAAACATTTAAGGCAGTGTATAAGACTAGAACAAAAGCCTTTTAAACTTGAATTTCAGTATAATATGGAAAAGATAAAATCTAATAATTACATTTACTTATTCACATGGATATTTTACTAGTCAAATGATCACATGAAATATCAATAACCACTTTCATAATGATGGAATGCATAATTCCAGACTATCATAACCACATAGTCAAGGGCTTGTGCCAAGAATATAAATAAGATTTTGTCAAGGCCTTGTACCAAGACACTAGTTTGTCTCATGAGACCTACCAATGCATCGATGAGCTATAGAGGGCTCCACCCATCACTTACTATGTCCAATTCATTCCTCATATGAAATAGGTGAAACATAATCTAAACATTAGTATTAAAACTATCATATCAAATGCCAATACATTATCCACAAACCATGAATGGTATAAAAATAGCACATACACAGTCAAACATAACTCATTCAATACAATATTGAAGATTTTATTTTAACATATTAACCTCAATCGAGAATAATGAAGGATATCAATATAGATGAAAATAATAATCAAAACTATTTGAGGGAAATATCCCCCTTTTTCTTGAAAACATTTAAAAGTCACACTATTTTTCGAGAAGCAGTTTAAAAATAGATTTTGAATCAAAGTGTCCCATACCACATTGAAAATTTTAAAAGGAGTTTTAATTTTAAAACTTTAATTTCTATATAAATAAATCTTTAAAACCATATTTAAAACATGGACATTAAAGAGAAAGATTTAGAATAATAAATCATTAAAACATTTAAAATGATATTTTAGTTAGATTTCATAACCAAAAGAGAGACACTTGAATAAAAATAATTTAGGTAATAAAAACTTTATAATATCATGAGAATAAAGGGATTCATGATATACTATGTCAAAGTACATTATATGCACCATTTAAAAGTGATTCGGTGTATAACAACAAATAAGTTTCAATGGAATGTAAATTGAGATGAAATCTCTTATAAAGACTTTATCCTTAGGTTAAGGATAATTCAAAGACATAATTAGGTGTGAGAAATATAAATACACTAAATATTATTGAATATTCAGTGTAAATAAATCATAGGACATTCACACATTTTTTTGTAAAAACAACACCAATGAATTGGATATTTAACTCAACAAATGGAGATTGAGTTAAATTTACTCTTATCAAGTTTATATTGATGAATTGAGAATTTATCAATGGAGTGATTATGTGTAACAAAAGTATATCCACAGAAAGTAGAGTGGAAATTATGAAATAAGCAAATGAATAGTGATTCCACACATAATCTTGGAGTAAAATTATCAATGAAGTATGCGTACAACTGAATCAGTGGAAATTGAAATTTCAAATTCCCTTATCGATTTGGTAACTTACGAAACATACACCCATGAAAGAAGGATTATACAATGGTGATTTAAATATCCATTAATTAAGGTATATTACACAATTAGTACAAACATGGGCAGTACACACACCACATGCAATAAATAAGTGGTGAACAATGGAAATCTCATGGAATTAAAAGTGAGATAAGAAACCCCTTAATTTGTACTTTTTCCTTGGTCGAGGGTAGGTTAAACTCATTTATAATGGTGAAATAATTGTTATTGAATTATACAAGAATTATATACATTAATATGATATCATATATTATCTTTTAACATTGATTTGTTAATAATACCTTAGTATTATCGTCTTTTCTGGTGTTAACAGATTCATTTTCCTTTATATTCTCCGTTATGTGGGCCAAATTTGTTATGGATGGGATGCATCTTATTCATATCCAGAATGATATCATGTCTATAAACATTATTTTTAATCATAAAATGAAATTTAGTATTGAATGGATACGATGGAGAATGAATCTCATCGCGTTCGTGGAGACGGGAATCCGTATGTACGCACGAGTGACAATATCACTATTTTGATATTAAAATAATATATAATTGGATGGTATGTCATATATACATAACCATTATCATGTTATTTTTATTATTTACATGAATTACACATCATTATTATACCCATCTAAATAATAAAGTATTGAATAACAATTACGCCATGACGTGGAGACGGTAATCCGTACGTATGCACATATGGTGACATGTCATTCAAAGGATGGATAGAATAATGAATATGGTTGTACCATATTTATAATAACTTCAATTTATATAGATTATACTAGAGTTATTATTTTATAATGGAAATAACAAAATATAAGAAGTGGAAGAAGAAAAGAACTTGAAAGAGGGTGGTGAAATTATTACCTCTTCTTCGAGTTCTTCCTTTTGATTTGATCAAAAGGGATCCTTAAGTTGGATTTCTGACCAAAGGAGGGCCTCTAGGATGAAGTGAGGGAAGTTTAGAAGATATTTGGTCAGGGTTTGGCCGATCCTAAAGGCTTTTAAGGTGTGAATTAGTGAGTAGGGGGGGGGGGGTTCCCTTTTATAAGAGGGGTGAGGGGTACCTTAGGAAAAGTTAGAAATATTATTTTATAATAAATCCATATTCGATTTATAATGGCTCAAAAGTATATTATGTAAAGGTTAAAGTGGATATAGGTCGAAAATCACTCAAAAATAGGTTTTAGATAGGTTTGGGTCACTATATTAACTTTATCTTTTTGATTTAACTCTTAGATAAATAGTTTGACATTTACCATGTCTCTTTGTATTTTTATATTTTATTGTTAATAAACTTACTATATACTTCTAAGAGACCACAAGTGGTCGATTAATGATACACCTGTCATTATATAAGTCCTTTTACCAAGCCTTATATTTTTAGGAATAGAATATCAATTAATAATGTAATATTTGTTTAAAAACTCTTTTATGTCAATTTTGAAACTATTTAATAATTGATTTTTGTTAAAGTATTAAAAAAATTACTAATTAAAAAAAAATTCATTTAATAAATCCTAAAATTTAATATTAACCAATAAAATTCATGGATGTCATTAAAACTTTAAAATTATATTTATTTTAATATTTATAATACCAATTCTTTGATTCTTTCACTAATAAGGAAAATACTGCATCATTATTGTGTGATAAATAAATTTAATTATTCAATGTCTAAAAATTATAAATAAAATACCATTATGTAGTAAATTGTTTTATATTTCTAATGAATATTTATATTCTAAAATATAACATATATAACCCTATGTAAAATTTTTTTTTCTAAAAGATATATGCTTATATCATTTTTTATTTACTTTAACTTAATTAATATAAAGTGTGATTATCACTTACAAGTGGCTCCATGGGGTCCCAAAATCAACCCAAAGATGACCATGGTCGGAAATTTATCAATAAATAGTGTTAGGACATGTTTTATTGTAATTTAATATTAATGTAATATAATTTTGTTACCCTTATTTACCAGATTTACCCTTGAACCATGGTAAATAAAATATTTACCGAAGTAATTATTCAAAATGTCTAAAAATAAAAGTTACCTATTTACACAATTTGGAAATCATGATTCTAAATATGGAATCCATTTTTCTTAATTCAAAACAAATAAGTGTCAGAAATTAATTTAAAATTAATTCCCATTGTCAAAATAAAGAGTGTGTTTTTTAAGAAATAATAACTATAAAAAGATTGACACTTGTTTATGTCTAGTTTAAATTTGAAATTACATCCAATTACCAATATTGGATTAAATGGTAAAAATATATTCTAATTATAATTTAAAACCTCTCAATATTATAGTTTATCATAATAAATTATTTGGACTAAAAAAGTTGTTTTTAATTAATGTTTAGTATTTTTCACTATTCATCAAAATTTGAATGTATTCTAAAAAATACAAAAAATTCACCCTAGGCTAAATTCGATATCCCAAATCAAAAAATGATCTCCATTTTGAAAGATAAAATTTATAAAATTTCATAAACTTGATATTACTATTCATAACAACTAGTTTCATTGGTTGTAGTGTGTGTTAGAACTCGAAGTTGCGTACAACACACGCTACTGTATTATTCAAAGGGAAGCATACCATGGAAGCTTTGGGTGTTACATTCTACCATCCTTAGAATAATTTCATCCTCAAAATTTTTTAAAATTGGGCTTGGGAATATAATTTAAAGTCTCACATTGGGAAAAGAGTCGATAAAACTATCACTTTAAAAGAAAGAAAGAGAAGTAAAAAGGTCATCCAAGATAACCCATACTAGGATTCCATGTAGGAAAACATAGATATGAATGATAAAATAAGTGTCAAGTTCTGATGGCGAGGGATAGAAAACATGATCAGGAGAAAGTTAACAACATGAAAACCACAAACTTGTGATGGGACAAACAATCATTAGTCTCCCAGTAGGAAAAGTAAACGGACAACATTTTTTTTTAAGTTACATTACATAAATACAAGGAATTAATTTATGAGATTTACTAGGAACATAAATATATATACTTAATTTTTTAGTAGAGTTTTATTATTTAATAAATTTCTACCACTAAATCATTTTTTTAAACGATGAGTATTCAAGAATACATGGTCACACTGGAAGATCTAGAATAAACTTCTATAGAATCACATGATCCACAAAGGATAAACTATATATTTACCTTGTCATTATAGATTAATAAAAACCAAAATGGTTAGTATATGATATGATGATCCCCAAAAAGGATATTCCATTAGATAAATAAACACTAATCTTAATTTCTAAAACTAAACCAACAATACCCCAAAGTCAAATAAATACCATTCAATAAACAATTGTCCTTAAAATCCTTCAATATAAACCAAAATAATATTTAAACCCAAAACTTATAAGAATTTGGTTATGTAGTCTTCCATGTTAAATTGTATCTCCAAATGACATAAACTACTCATAAAGTCACATACTTAAAAGTAATTAACCTAATCACATATTCTCTATTATTGGTTAACCATTTCCATAAATAACCCAAATCACTATAAGTACAAAATAAAAACATAGATAAAAATCCACCATTACTCATCAAATGAAATCCCCTAGTATTCTATTTTCCTTGGAAATATAGTGTTCCCAAAAAAGAGAACATCTTCTAAAATAACATTTATCACTTAATCAAGGAATCATTTTCCTATACTAAGGTTATTCATTTGATAAGAAATGAGATCCCGAATCAACTTATTATTGATCAATAAAATCATTTAACTAAAAATAATTAGTCACACTAACAAAGGACTTCACATAGTCCAGTGGTAGGCAATAAATCCCAATGGCACTTTGGTTGTGGGTTCGATTTCCACAACTTTGTACGACGTGACGGGTTGTCACATGGTCTGCGTGTTGTCCTTTTTCAAAAACTGTATTTTATAACATTACCAAAATGAGATAAATTACTCAAAATAACCATAATATAATTTAAAAAAAATGTTATCTCATACCTTGCATTTTCATCCCAAAATATAATAACATGTAATTTCCTCAAACCCAACGATGATATAAAACCAAATGGTTATTTATAACTATATCCACAGGAGAAAAGATAAGTATTCCTCAAATATCATTTTAACATGACACATGGAAGGGTTACAAATAAAAGAGAAAATTATTCCAAAGTAATCCCATCAATAAGGAGTACTAGTACTTTTAAAAATTTCTCCAACCATTTATTTGCACATAAATTCTTCTTTGACCAAGAAAATATCCTATAGAATAGAGCATTCACTCGGGTAATGGCCAGGTCCCCTACATTTACGAAAAATGACTGTAAATGGATTCTTAGGACCATTTTTATTTTCTTCCATAGTACTCTTCATTTTTCCTGGGAAATTCTTCACTTTATGTCCTTCTTTCCCACTCGTAAAGAATTTATTTGTTCCATTGGGACACTTTCGTGGGTGTCTCCTTTCACATTTCTTGCATGATGGAAATTGAGGATTCTTTTCTCCATGGTCTCCACTGCTGGAGATCTTATCATTCATCACCTTTATCTTCTTTGTTGAGTCCGAGAGTTGGTTAATATATATGTTACTGATCATATTTTTGGAAAACTAATTTGGAATTAACATGATATCTTTTATGCCTATCAACATTGCATTTTGTTTCTCATTTACACCATCGTTCCTACCTTATACATCATTCTCAAAGTTACTATGAATTCCTTAGAATCCATCCATCGACTAAAACTGGAAAGCATAGTGTGAGTAATAGTAGTCATAAATCATTTAGAGAATATCATGATACCATATTCTCAATTTGAAACACCTTAGGATTAACCAAGGTCATTTATTATCATCTTATATTACAATAATTCAAATCAGTTTGTAAATAAAATATAGATTATCCTAAGCATATCCCCCATAAGTGTTGTAACCAAGAGTGAAGAAAGGCCCGTTTTCGTGCACCAGTTGTCATTCGAGTCTAGCTCAAAGCGGTGTTTTTGGGTTTTACCCCTAGGTACATCTGTGCCACAGCCGCCTCTACCTGATCATTTCCAGATAGGGATGTATTGCTCGGAAAAATCACAAAATCTCTACAATACCAAAATTCTAGGAAGTTCTTCTATACTAATTCTCAATGTCCATCTTAGGTCTATGTGCTCTAATCAGAGTTTATCTAAATATAGTTTCCAAGGTTTGTACTAAACTTCCTCTGATACAAACTGTAACTCCCTGACCCTAGAATCCCAGAGTCGTTACATTATTATGTATCATTGGCATGATCTTAAAATATCAAGTCTCAAAAGACCAATTATTTTAGTATCCTTGTAAGTAATAGATACATTCATAAGGTTTACATTACATCATAAAATGGAAAACAACAACAACATTTTCTCCCTAGACAACACTGAGATCCCATTGACTATCCCTAGAGGTCAGTCATAATATACTGCTTTGCATCATGGGAAAATAAAATATAGAAAGGGGTGAGATCAGATTCTCAGTAAAGATAACATTATAGCGGAAACTTTCATAAATAAGAATAAACATTTAAGGCAGTGTATAAGACTAGAACAAAAGCCTTTTAAACTTGAACTTCAACATAATATGGAAAATATAAAATCAAATAATTCCATTTAATTATTCACATGGATATTCTACTAGTCAAATGATCACATGAAATATCAATAACCACTTTCATAATGATGGAATGCATAATGCCAGACTATCTTAACCACATAGTTAAGGCCTTGTTCCAAGACTACAAATAAGATTTTGTCAAGGCCTTATGCCAAGACACTAGTTTGTCTCATGAAACCTACTGATGCATCGAGGAGCTATAGTGATCTCCACTCATCACTTACAAAGTCTAATTCATTCCTCATATGAAATAAGTGAAACATAATCTAAACATTCATATTAAAACTAGCATACGAAATGTCAATACTTTATCCACAAACCATGAATGGTATAAAAATAGCACATCCAAATTCAAACATAACTCATTAAATACAATATGGAAGATTTTATTGTAATAGATTAACCTCAATTGATAATAATGAAGGATATCAACATAGATGAAAATAATCATCAAAACTATTTGAGAGAAATATCCCCCTTTTTCATGAAAACATTTTAAAGTCACACTATTTGTCGAGAAGCCATTTAAAAATAGATTTTTGAATCAAAGTGTCCCATACCACTTTGAAACTTTTAAAAGGAGTTTTAATTTTAAAACTTCATTGTCCATATAAATAAATCTTTAAAACCATTTTTAAAACATGGACATTAATGAGAAAGATTTAGAATAATAAACCATTAAAACATTTAAAATGATATTTTAGTTAGAGTTCCTAACCAAAAGAGATACAATTGAATACAAATAATTAAGGTAATAAAAAGTTTGTAATATCATGAGAATAAAGGGATTCATGATATACTATGTCGAATTACATTATATACACCATTTATAAGTGATTTGGTGTATAACAACAAAGAAGACTCAATGGAATGTAAATTGAGATGAAATCTCTTATAAATACCGTATACTTAGGTTAAGGATAAATCAAAGACATAATTATGTGTGAAAAATATAAATACACTAAATATTATTGGATATTCAGTGTAAATCAATCATAGTACATTCACACATATTCTTGTAAAAACAACAACAATGAATTGGATATTTAACTCAACAAATGGAGATTGAGTTAAAATTACTCTTATCAAGTTCATATCGATGACTTGAGAATTTATCAATGGAGTGATTATGTGTATCAAAAGTATATCCATAGAAATAGGATTGTAAATTATGACATAATCAAATGAATAGTGATTCCACATTTATTCTTGGAGTAAAATTATCAATGAAGTATGCGTAAAGCCGAATGAGTGGAAATTGAAATTTCAAATTCCCTTATCGATTTGGTAACATAAGAAAAATACACCCATGAAATAAGGATAATACAATGATGATTTAAATATACATGAATTAAAGTATATTACAAAATTAATACAAACATGGGGAGTACACACACCACATGTAATAAATAAGTGGTGAACAATGGAAATCTCACGGAATTAAAAGTGAGATAAGAAACCCCTTACTTTGTACTTTTTCCTTGGTCAAGGGTAGGTTAACCTCTTATATAATGGTGAAATAATTTTTATTGAATTATTAAAGAATTATATACATTAATATGATATCATATATGATCTTTTAACATTTATTTGTTAATAATATCTTAGTATTATCGTCGTTTCGGGTGTTAACAGATTCATTTTCCTTTATATTCTTTGTTATGTGAGCCATATTTGTTATGGATGGGATGTATCATATTCATATCCAGAATTATATCATGTATATAAACATTATTTTTAATCATAAAATTAAATTTAGTCTTGAATGGATGCAATGGGGAATGAATCTCATCGCGTTCATGGAGACGGTAATCCGTACGTATGCAAGAGCAACAATATCACTATTTTGATATTAAAATAATATATAATTGGATGGTATATCATATATAAAGAATAATTATCATGTTATATTTATTATTTACATGAATTACACATCATTATTATACCCATCCAAATAATAAAGTATTGAATAACAATTACACCATGACATGGAGACGGTAATCCGTACGTACGCACGTATGGTGACATGTCATTCAAAGGATGGATAAAATAATGAATATGGTTGTACCATATTTATAATAACTTCTTAGTATATAGATCTTACGGGAGTTATTATTTTATAATGTAAATAACAAAAAAGAAGAAGTGGAAGAAGAAAAGAACTTGAAAGAGGGTGGTGAAATTATTACCTCTTCTTCGGGTTCTTCCTTTTGATTTGATCAAAAGGGCTCCTTAAGTAGGATTTATGACAAAAGGAGGGCCTCTAGTATGAATTTAGGGAAGTTTAGAGGATATTTGGGCAGGGTTTTTTGAGCCAAAAGGCTTTGATGGTGTGAATTAGAGAGTAGGGGGGAGTTCCCTTTTAGAAGAGGGGCGAGGGGCACCTTAGGAAAAGCTAGAAATATTATTTTATAATAAATCCATATTCGGTTTATAATGTATCCAAAGTATATTATTTAAAGTTTAATGTGGGTATAGGTTGAAAAAAACTCAACCAATAGGTCTTAAACAGGTTTGGGTCACTATATTAACATTATCTTTTTGATTTAACTCTTAGTTAAATAGTTTGACATTTACCATGTCTGTTTGTATTTTTATATTATATGGTTAATAAACTTACTATATACTTACAAGAGACCCCCAAGTGGTCTATTAATGATACAAATATCATTATATAAGTCCTTTTGCTGAACCTTAGATTTTTAGGAATAGAATATCAATTAATAATATAATATTTTTTAAAAAACTCATTTATGTTAATTTTGAAACTATTTAATAATTGATTTTTGTTAAAGTCTTAAAAACTTTATTAATTAAAAAAAATCATTTAAGAAATCCTAAAATGTCATATTAAACAATAAATTTTTATTATTTCATCAAAACTTTAAAATTATATTTATTTTAACATTTATAATACAAATTATTTGATTCTTTCATTAATAAGGAAAATACTGCATCATTATTGTGTCATAAATAAATTTAATTATTCAATGTATAAAAATTATAAATATAATAATATTATATATGAAATATTTTTAGATTTCTATTGAATATTTATAGTTTAAAATAAAACATATATAACCCTATGTAAATGTTTGTTTTCTAAAAGATATATGCTTATGTCATTTTTGTATTTACTTTAACGTAATTAATATGAAGTGTCATTATCACTTACAAGTGGATCCATGAGGTCCCCAAATCGACCCAAAGATGCTGATGGTCGGAAATTTATCAACCAATAGGGTTAGGACACTTTTTAGGGTAATTTAATATTATTATAATATTATTTTCTTACAATTATTTACAAGATTTACCCTTTAACCCTGGTAAATTAAATATTTACCGAAGTAATTATTCAAAATGTCTAAAAATAAAAGTTACTTATTTACACAACTTAAAAATCCTGATTCTAAATATGGAATCCATTTTTATAAATTCAAAACACATAAGTGGAAGAAATTAATTTTAAATTAATTCCCATTGTCAAAACAAAGAGCGTGTTTTTTAAGAAATAATAACTATCAAAAGGTTGACACTTGTTTATGTCTAGTGTAAATGTGAAATTAAATCCAGTTACCAATATTGTATTAAATGGTAAAAATATATTCTAATTATACTTTAAAACCTCTCAATATTATAGTTTATCACTATAAATTATTTGGATTAAAGAGTTGTTTTCAATTAATGTTTTGTATTTTTCACTATTCATCAAAATTTGAATGTTTTCTAAAAAATACCAAAAATTCGCCCTAGGATAATTTCGATATCCCAAATACAAAAATGATTTCCATTTTGAAAGATAAAATTTATAAAATCTCAAAAAGTGGATATGACTATTCATAACGGCTTGTTTGATTGGTTGTGGTGTGTGTTAGAACTTGAAGTTGCATACAACACATGGTACTATATTATTCAAAGGTAAGCGTACCGTGGTGGCTTAGGGTGTTACATTTAATCCTATAAATATAATAATATAATGAAAATAAATAGTTTACTAATTCATAAATGAAGAAACAAATACAAGACATGGTATATCTTTATGCAAATAAGTTAATTATAAATTATATATAATGATCACACCTTTTTGTTTCCGACATAATAGTCAATAAATACTTTATTTTATTTCATTGATTATGATGTTATTATTCATGTACATATCATATTATTCATTAATTATGGCAAAAATATTAGTTGGTAACTACCTGATAGGTACTTCTACTACACCCAGAACCTTCAAGTGATATCAGAACTTTCATGATTATTTTTTCTTTAAATCCAAACATTGAATTATTCTCTTCTCCATCCCCATTATCAATCATGTAACCATGAATTGGTTAAAAATACATGAAGAAACACTTGGAGACTCTATAAAGTGATGAAAAGGGTTCTGTATAGATAATATAAGAATATATGGCGTGTAGCCTATTGGGACACACTGTGTACCAAAGTACACTGTAAAAGGATAAACTATAATAAATCTGTGTCTTCATGTAGTAAATGAATGCATAGTGAATTAAAGCACACCATATGTTTATTGATCTATCCTACCATATGTTTTATTATATCACACAGTGCGTAGCTAGTGAACACTCTATGCAGTCTTTGTGCATTCACAATGAAATTCAGAGAATACATGTGGTCAAAGGCATGTGATGTATTTATTACATGGAGCATAGGACTGGTAGCTAAGAAAAATATAGGTATCAAAATGCATCACTAGAAAACATTCCATGTACCTTATTAATATATATATATATATATATATATATATATATATATATATAGAAAACATACAAGTTGAGTCCTTAGGCATGTGTTGCAGAAGCAGTTACACAACATGTGGCTCATTGTACATGATGTGTAATACAAATTGCATTCCATCCTAGCTGTAACTATGGGGATTAATTATGTAGAGGAAAAATTAATTATGTCATTAAATTTATCTACATGGTGTTTAGTTTGGGCACACACTGTGTAATTAATTTTATAGTATTTTAAATTCATAATTAGTTATCATGTAAATTAATAACTACATACCATGTACTATTTTCATTTTCACTATATTAAATAAAAGTATTAAATCTTTATAAATCACATATATGTGATTTGAGTCTTAAATATGAAAAATTTATTCATTATGACACACTACACAACATTTAATATTTGACATGTTGTGTATGTTATGTACCAGATTAAATTCACAGAAAGAACCATATAAGGTAGAACTTAGTTATGATGGGTATTTATCATGTTGACTCTAAGTGTAATTAATTTTTTTAAGATTAATTATAAAGAGATGTCCATTATAGTTTATATGATCATTAAGATAAAAAATCAATTAATTGAATCAATTCAAGCATGTTTATCTTAATAATAATGAATGAATTGAAGTGTATGTTAGATAGTTTACATTTTTACATTTGTTGCATGTGTGTAGATGATCACGATATTTGACCAAACTATGTATTTGATTTGTTTCTTTTATTTTATTATATTTCCATGTTTTTTGAAATAATTTTATGATGATGGATTTCATTTCATCCACTACTCTCATAATGTAAGGGCCTGCATTCACACAATTACTTTTATGTAAACCCATTAACCAATCCTTTGGTTCCCCTCACCTACATGTGTGTGAATATTATGTAATATACAGAGATTCATGGTTAGTGGAGGTGGTTAAAGTTTGGAGTTGAGGAAAAAAATCTAGGAGATACATAGGAGGACAAGTGGAATGCTTTTTCACATACCATGCAATAGTTCAAGGAGTTATCTCCCCTAGGGTTGTGGGTTATTTTATAATCCACTAGATAAATTAACAATTTCAAAATCCCATGATCATATAACTTTTATTATTTTATTTTTTTCAAGTTTCATGGTTACTTTCTTTATAGATGATTATTCCAAATCACATAAATTAATGAATTAATAGGTATGAAATAATGAATTAAAATAAATTGGATTATGCATAATTTTGTTGATCCATGGTTAATTACTTAAGTAAAATCCATTTTATATTAACATTCATGTAATAATATAAAATGAGAATTTATGTATAAAATATAAAATCCCTCAAATCAATATACTAATTTGATATATACATCAACTACTTGGTTTAAAATCAAAATATAGTTCAAAATTATTAATGAACCCCCATTGGGTTGATTTCAATTATGGATGAATTCTATCTTGATTTTTGGGTGGAATTATCATAGTTCACATTAAGGGTTGGTCACTTCCATGAGACATCGTGAAACTAGTAATAAAGTAATGATGAAATTAAAATCCATGATTTTAGGATTGGGATTCCACTCAATAGATAAAATAGTTACAAGTTAATTAATTGGGAAATTTATTCCCACCTAAATACCTTTTAATAACTTTCCGAGCCTCTATTTGAGTTATGAGAAGTGGGATAGGGATTATTTACACTAGAATATCCACATGATATAATATTAAAAATCCAATATTGAGAGATATTGAGTTTTTATAGAATAGTGGGAGTCTAATAACTACAATTTATTATGTCATATATTTTGGTAACCTAGATAAAAACTAGAATATTCTTTTAATTAATGAAGAGCATGGAAAGAGAAATAATTATAAGACTATGACCATTCAGGATATAAACCATGTATTCACCAAAACATATTTTCAAGGGTGCTATAATTGTTTTATATGTAGAACTAGTATATAAATATTTATATTATGTGTTGAAATTCCATATATATAAATATATAAATATATATTTTTCATTCTCACTAAGAAATAGAACATTAGAAGGCTTCCTACATGAGGTGTGTGGGTATGAAACTGCTATCTATTGCATTGAATAACAATTATGTCTAAATAAATGATAATGGAACATAAAGACATGGATTTATACACTATTAAATCACATCTCTTATATCCCCATAAAGAGAAAGAGAGGCTCAAGATAAATGGGGTTTTCACTGCACTATACTAGTGTAAACTGGATGAACAATTCTTAGGTTTTGATCCTGTATTCAGTATACTAAAGTAAATTGATTGATTAATGAAGTTTGGGATTCCATATGGGTAGGAAAGTATCCATTAATATCATATTATCATCATTACCTACAAGGGTCTCCTTATTCATCTATATTATATGATGAAAAACATGGATGATCGACTCAAGAATCATTTGAAAAACTTTCACTAAGGTTATAAGGGTTACAAAGACGTCAGTTCTATAAATCTTATAGTGTAAAACATGAAAGGAATGGGTTGAAAAAGTCCATGAGTATTTTATAGTAAATGGTTACTTTATAACCTCTTTGAATGGGAAAAACATTTAAAGTTAATATGAAGAATAAAATTATATTTGTTTCTCATATGAAAAAGGGTCATTTTAAATAGAATTAAAATAAAATTGAGGAATATGTAAGCAATTGAATCCACTTCAAATATATTTATCACGAATTATAATGTTCCACTTCTTTGGTACACTATTGGAAAAATACCCTATACCAACGGTTTAGAACTGTTGGTATAGGCCCTCAAACCGTTGGTATAGCCTATACCAATGGTTTGGAGGACCGTTGGCAAGTAAGTTGTGACAATAGGTCTATACCAACGGTTTTGGGAAAACCGTTGGTATAAGTAATATGAAATCCTATACAAACGGTTCTCAAAACTGTTGGTATATGTATTTCAAAAAAAACATTCGGTGGGATTTGATCCCAGGACCTCTAGTTTATAATTGAATGACTTAACCACTAACCTAACATGACTTTTTTGAACATAATTTCATAAATATATATATATGTATTGTTATAATAATTTTAAATTTTGATTTATATAATGTTCTCGGTAAGAAGATTCGATTAATAATCGAAGGACCTATAGCAACAGTTTTGGACAAACCGTTGGTATAGGGGGGACCTATACCAATGGTTTGGCCAAACTGTTGGTATAGGGTCTCTATAATGGACCTATACCAACGGTTTGGCCAAAACCGTTGGTATAGGTCCTATAGGTCCCCCCCTATACCAACGGTTTGTCCAAAACCGTTGGTATAGGTCCATATAAGTGACCTATACCAACGGTTTTGGCCAAACCATTGGTATAGGTCCAAATTAATGAACTATACCAACGGTTTGGCCAAAACCGTTGGTAAAAGTCATATTTCTAGTAGTGGTATTACATACTATTACGTATTAAAATACCAAAACTAAGAAATAAAAATTACTATAATTACAGTGTATTCTTCTAGGTACCATGGAAGGATGATTCCCATATCATCTGTGAAAAGCACAAGAATTCAATATGTAAAGGTAAATTCTCCCAAAGGTTGGGAAGGGTGATTCCTTTATTAGTAGTGATAATTTTAAACCTTATTATTTTTGAGTAGAGAGATTCTAGTTGAACTGTTGTTTATATAAAGTGTTACAAGTAGATTTATCTAAGTGTTTTTTTGGATATAATGAGACATTATTTATTATTGAAATTAATGATGATATAGGTTCTATACTTAATTAAATTTTTTAATACTAAAATAATTGATATCTAATGGTTTAAATAAATGATGAATATAAATGATTATACTCGTACCTAGTTTTAGAAAGAATAATTCTTTATCAAGTATAACTGATAATAGTAAAAAAAAATTACCCTAAAGAGTGTTTAGTCTCTTTGATATAAAACCCTTGTTATATAGACAAAATTACTTATCATGTCCAATAAAAATAAAATTTTTTAAATAAAGGTAAGCCACAAAGCCCCCATAGTTAATTTAGCTACATAGTGTGGACTATTTAATGGTGAAGCTAGAGGAAGATTCATATAATTTTCATTGAATTTATTTAAGAATTTTTGGAATAATAAATGAAATTAATGAATACACTTGATAAAAGTTATAGGATCCTCCAAGAAGTATTTGAGAGTATATCTTAACCAATTATTCATTAATCATAAAATATAGATTGGTGGTTTTTATTAAACTCATATTACCTTATTCAAATTAAAGAGACAATGATAGTATAAGGTAGATCAATGAGGAGTCTTATATATATATACACACTAAGTCTTATATGATAACATTCCATAAATGTATTCAAAAATAACAATGTAATGACTAAATATATGCTAACTAAATTGATTAATGGATATCATATAAGTTACTATATTATGGGAGTTTATTAATGTCATAACCCTTGATGTTGATATTTAAATCATTTATTATGTTAGTATTAGATTCTAATGTGTATAAAAGGAAACAAAAGGTGTGTATCAGTTTATTATCCTATGACTATTAATGATATTAGCCTCCCCATGATATAAAGGTATAAATCATACAATCTAAATTTCTACCTGGGAAGAACATCTCATTTTAGAGAGTTGGAGCATGCCATGCTTCAATTGAATCTTAGCTCTAGATGTATATGTTGTCATAAGAACATAAAACTCCAAAAGTATTAGTGGGAGAAATTTTTCCATAGACACATAGTGCATAGGATATTTAAAACCATTGTGATGGTTCATAATTCACCACGATGGGTGATATATCATTCATCCAACAAGGTGAAATAAGTTATAACTAGCTATGATTGACAAGTTATTATAAATTAAAATATGTATTATATGTACCAAAATTTATAATGTGTTTTGGTGGCTGATATAAAGACATTGGTGGGTATTCAAAAAAAATAATACATGGATGGTATAAGAGAGGTACCAATAAGGATTGACTGGTTACCCCTATCCATCATTCTTAAATACATATGAATTCTACTTTTCATATTAACCATGATCATTATATTAGGTATTAGATATCAAGGGCACCTCCCTTGGAGGAAAATTTATAGAATATGTCTATATGATATGACCAGAAAGGTTAGTCAAATTAAATAATGCCAATATGTAATTCAAGTTTTAGGGATCCAATTATCGGTAATGAAATAATAATGATCATAGAAGATCCATTTGAAATGAATGTGTACCCAGGTGTCTCTAAGAGGTTAGTGGGAGTGCTATAGTTTTCAATATAGATATTTTTGAAAACATATAGAAAACAAGTTATTAGTCATATTATTAATTAACACTAAATTTAATATCTTCAATATTAATTAAGTAGAAACCCCAATTATTGGGAGAAATATCTTCTATCATATATAAAGGGGTTTCATAATCCAAATAATATCACACAGTTGATATGATATTGAAAAATACAAGATGGAATAATGTACCCAAATTGTTCTAGTGTCATATGGTATTTTTATGATGTATATAATACATATTTCTAAAAGTAAATTAGAAATATATTTCACATGGAATGATATGTACAATTTTTTATATTTCATATGCATAATGCATAGAATGAAATATAAAATAAGGCAAGGATAACTGCATTGGATGGAAGCCAGAACTATCCTGCATTACTCGAGGAAGAAAAACTAGATGAGTTACTAGAAATTAAAGAAACGGGAATACGATTTTTTAATGGATATAAAATTAGTATTATTTATTTAGTAGAAATAGTATCATAGTAAGGATTATGTAATATATAAGGGTTAAGAATTTTTCAATTAGTAGTTTACATGTATACATTATATTGAGTATGTTGAAACTTATTATGCATCTTAAGAAGTGAGAATAGTAACTTTTGTTTAAGATTTTGGTGTTTTTCCCAGATTGTAAAATTCAATTTTTTCATGATGAATTTTAACTATAGTATTATAAAGTATGGAGGGGATAATGGAGTAAAAAAGGAAAATACTCACTGATATCATCTCATGAGGTATTTTTTCAGATCAATATGAGACCTTAGTAACAAAATCAACCATAGGTAGCATGGTGGACCCCAAAAATATTTCGATATCTCAATAGAAGTATGTTTATCATGTGAGGATAACAATTTGAGTTTTTGGTAGTTGGATACAATGCATATGGGAGTCTACTAGATTTGGTTCCTTAGAACCAACTACTATATACATATGATTACCAAAATATTCATGGCATTGAATACTAATTAATATCTTATTGTAGGATGATTGTTCTTCAATGTGATGTCTATGTGATAATATCCTAAGGTTACTAGTTTCACTAAAATATCATAAAAATTCCTCACTAGGATTAGAACAAAAAATTTCCATGAAAATATTCTTAAATATATTTTCTATAGCTAGATGATATCATTTTTTGGGACACAAATGATACATGCCATTAGGAGGGATATTCATCGTACTTTGAGACATTTTATCACAATGTACATCCTTAATAATATTCAGATTAGAAGATTATGAGAACATGAGACACTAGTAGGAAATACTTATTTATATGTTTCATTGGATTTACTATATTTGGAAAAGTGTAATAGTCCATAGAATTTAATATTACTATTAATTCATATCACGAGTTACATACTTTGATGTATTAATGAATACCATGATAACATATGATTGGAGTGATTTGGGATAAATTAGGTACATCACAACTGACATTGTATTAATAAATAATGTGAGAATAAAAGTTTACATTTCTCTATTTAATGGAATTTGATATCACATGCCCATTGATGGAAATGGAACTGCCTAATCAAGTCCATAGAGATTGAGTTCTGGTGGTAAGTTTTCACGACCAGACCCTACCCGGGCTCGAGCCGCAACTACCCCAAGACCGCCTCCATAGGCCAGGGGCTGGTGACTAGCGCCGAAGGCACAACAACTCGGGGAGGCCTTTGCCTAAGTACCTGTACACCCACACACGCAACACACTCAATGTAAAAGTGCAGAGTAAAATGAAAAGTAAAGGGAAACTGCTATAAATAAACCACAAGAGTGCATCGACCTCTAAATAGTTCAGGGTACAAGCTGAAAAGAAAAGGGAAAAAACACATGCCCAACCAAAAAATGCCACAACCTGGAAACAGGTAAACAAAAAGAAACAGCTGACGAGTCTCCCACCGGGAACCCGGCCACGACCACCGCACGCGGTCCAAGCTCCCAAGATCCTATGCTCCACTGAATCCATGCTTCACCTGTCCATCGTCTGCAAGGGCACACCATGTTCGGGCAAAGCCCAAGTAGGGGTGAGTATAAAAATACTCAGTAGGATACCCCGAAGGCTTGAGGGAGCAACAAAGAGGAGGTACCAAAGGGTGAGCAGTAGAGCGGACGAGGGAAAGCAAAGGGAGTACAACAGAGAGTGCAGTAAAGAGTCCAGATCAACCCAACAAGAGAAAGGTAGAAGACTCGTCCAAACACAAGGAGCTAGAAACAGTGAGAAGATGGACTTCTCGTCGAGTCTTCACTACCTATAGCAGGAGAGTAGACTCATACAACCACGAGAAGCTAGACATGGAAAGAACGTGGCATACCCCACACATCTTCACCACTTCTGGAAGGAGAGTAACCAAACCCAAGAAGTGGGTACTAGAACTAGGTATATATATATCCTTATGCTCAATCAAGAAGCCCGAACAATGTCGTAAGGGGATCTCCGTCCCGTAGCTCATCCCAAGAAAAGAGTAGCCAACAGTCTCAGAAGTAACCATCATCAATTTTCATCATCCCACACGTCTGCCCCAAACTGCAAGCTAAGGGGCTCAAATCACCACACCTCCACATTATCCGCTTTGGGTGGCACTGTCTCGCCCGCACAGTTTTAGGTCGCGTCACAAGGACGCGTCTCGGTGGGGAAAGCGCCCTCGTACTTTAGAGTTCTAGGGAAAGTCAAACAACACCTCATCACTGCCCTGCAGTCGAGAGGTCTCCTCAAAGTCAAAGTCGTCCCATCACCGACCCATACAACCAAGGGTCCCGCTCCGGTGGTCACGGAGGAAAGCCACAGACTAGCCTAGTAGAAAGGACTGAGTCCAAAAATACCGACGGGTGACCCACTGCCCAGCCCTGATGGAGGGTAATTCATAATATGATACCAGGTGACCCACTGCCCAGCCCTGGTAGAAGGTAAACCATAATACATCATCCGGCGACCCACTGCCCAGCCTCGCTGGAGGGTAGACCTTAATACATCATCAGGCAACCCACTGCCCAGCCCTGCTGGAGGGTAAACTATAAAACATCATCAGGCGACCCACTGCCCAGCCCCACTGGAGGGTAGACCTGGAATAAGTCGACAGGTGACCCACTGCCCATCCTTGCTGGAGGGTAGACCTGAAACTAGACGACGGGTGACCCACTGCCCAACCCTGCTACATCACTAGGTGACACTAACACTGCTACCGGCTGATCCATCGAGAACGAAACCAGGGGGAGGCCACTCAACCCTGCTGGTCAAACAAACGAGCACAGATCCAGGGGAAAAACTCCACCCTGCTAGTCAAACAAATGAGCACAGAGGGACCCTCTACATCGTGAGAGGTCAAAGTATGTATAACAGAGCCCGGTACGCACATGGGACCCACACGACATGTGGCCCCAAGTCAACCCCATACAAGCGTACGAATGCCTCAGGTACAAACCACACGTACCTCCAAGCGCTCTCGTATACTCAGAGAGTATACCTCGTTCTAGCCCAAAGGCTATCGTGCACATGACACCCAGCGTCAACGCGAAGGCGTGACGTAACAACTCCACCTCAAAGGCCCAGGCACCACCAACCACATCTTGTAAAACATTTATATCACTCTCCCAAGAGTGTGTGATCACACGCCAAGGGTCCTCTATAAACATAGTAGAAGATCCGCCCCTGGGGCACCTTCACATTTCCACAAGATCGCGCAAGAGGCTCCGCACAACCAAACGGATCGCACCGTTGTAATCCTCGTGGAAAAACATGTGAGATCGACTACTTACTCACCTCCAACGGATATCAGATGGGAAAGTCACCAACACCGCCTCATGCCTGAACGACGTCTCTTGATCCCGAGCCTCGACCCCGAAAACAGTCTGGGGCATCGTACCATTGCGATCCCCTCGGGAAAACACGTCAAAAGCACTACTCACTTGAGTGAAACGGATATCCTGAAAAAAAGATGCATTCTGGCGCACCACACACGAGCGGTGCTTCGTGGGACCCCCAACCCGGTCCCGAAACACAATGAGCAGATAACACCATTGCGATCCTCTCAAAAAAGCACACAAGGTGGACTATTCACTTGTGCAAAACGGTCGCCCAGTGATAATGATGGAAAATCACAGTCGACACCCAAATGACCCTCATGGGCCCCGCACCATCGTGCGGAATTATAGAGGGCAGACTATGCCAACACGATACCCTCAGAAAAACACCCAACATCGACTGCTCGCACGCCCCGAACGGACGTCCGAGGAAAAAGTTACAAAATGCTGCACGCAGCTCAAAAGACGGGTCATGGGGCCCGCGCCTCAACTTCGACCTCAATGCCTGAAACCTCCCCAGAAATCTCCGCCTCGATTCCAGGGTCCCAACGCAACTAACGGTACTCAAAACGGACGTCGGACGCGTCCGCGCCGCCCAAAACAAGAATCTTGGGAAAAAAATGCTCATCCACTTAAAGACGCGTTGCGCCTCTGAGGCCCCTCGTTTCATGAATTAAAAATTCCTGAAACCAAGTCAAAACGTTCCCCTCAACGTCCGGAAGACACTGCCCCAGACGGAAAGTAAAACGGACACCCGTAGCGATATTTACGGGTGTCTGAAGCCGGAAGGGACAAACCCTTGGGCTGGACCGGCCTAGTTGGCTGGTCCACCCAGCCTGGGCCGGCCCATGCCCGCCGGCCCAACTCACCGCGCTGGCCCGCGACTCTGCCGCATGGGCCGGCCGCGGACCCGCGGTCCCCACTTCAGCCGACCGGCCGCGAGGCCGGTCTTTGTTCTTCGAGGAGACCCGCTGGAAGCGGGTCTCGGTTCCTCACGAGGGGTCGCGCCGCGACCCCTGTCTACCCGGACGGCACGCCCCGCCACCCGCGCGAAGCGCCGCGCCACCGCCTGCACACCGCGCCGCCGCCTGCTCGCCACACCACCACCTGGAACCGGAGCCACGGCCTGCGAGCCACCGTACTGGAGGTCTCCCCCGCCGTCTGGCTCACCGCGCCGCCGTCTGGCATGGCCTGCCGCCGCGCCTACCCGCCGGAACACCCCAGAACTCCTCAAAAAACCCGCAATCTTCGGCGAATGATTGCGGGTTCCTAAGAACTCCAAAACCGAAACCGAAAGATTAGTCGGAGAGCTTAGAACACTTACTACGCATACATGGACTTTGTTCGAGGATCAAACAACAATTCAACGCTAAAATTGAGATTCAAACGGGGTTTGGGAACAAAAAGAAACTCAAAACGTAACTCCTACCTCACAGGGATTTGCCCGGAGCTTCGCGTCGATACGCCGGCATCACCGCACTTTGCCAGAGTTGCCTTGCCGGACCGCCTCTCCGGAGATGGAGGAGGAGAGGGAGAGGGTTTCCGCGCCAGGGAGAACCACCAAGAGGGGGGGGGGGAGAAGTGTTTAAAAATAAAACACTTAAACTCCCGTCGTGGGCCCCGTACCCAAAACACCCAAAGGGGTCGAGGTTAAGCCCTCCCCTAGGGTAAAAAACACCTCCCGAGCACAATGGTGGTATCAGAATTTGATTTCGAGCATCCGTTTGGATGTCATTAAACTCAACGCCTGAGGGCGCCAAATTACGAAAACGCCCCTGGGGCCATTTTTCACAAACGGCCCGCGCCTGTGAAACTTACACCCCTTCGAGGGTAAAAGACACCTTCCAAACTCAACGGTGCCCTCAGTTTCCCAATCCGAGCCACCGTTTAAGAGATACATGTGTTTCAACATTAAACGAATAAATTAATTAATTAATTTATACGTTTAACGTTCCGAAAGTGAGCGAGGTGTCCAAACGTACCACGCCGACACGTTTTATGTCGTTCCTAGGGTAAAAAACCTATTTCGGACCCATACGTACACTCAAATCACTAATATGGAGCACCATTTTGGAGTTATCGCATTTATTTGGCGTTTCCAGTGTGAACGCACTGAAAATTTAATTCCGGCCACACCGGGGCTCGGAATCGCACGCCGTCTGAAGGCACTGCTCTGGAATAACATCAAGAAATATTCCAAAGTATCTCGCAGCAAAAAACGGGTTCTTACATCATTCCTTCCTTCAAGTGTTTCGTCCCCGAAAAGCAAACTAGGGAGCAACACAGGGTACTAAGCCCACACCTGGCTTTCCCATACCCAGGAGAACCCAAGCACAGCTCTGTGTCACCACACACAGACCAAGGGATTGATCTGTTCATGCTAGGTCGGCCCTTTCCGATGTCGTGCACCTACTCCAGACTTTGGGGTTAGGTCAAGGCGGTAGGGTACCTCGCCATCCCTCCGCACGGTCTCAAACGGCCCAAAGGCCCTCAGGGGTAACTCACCTCACCGACCAAACATTTACGTCGCACGCCGCGACATGAATCATCGCTTGGGAATGGGACAAGGCCCAGTGATTCCCTCCTTCAGAATATCTATATGGTGGAACACCCAAGGATATCTGGTCACACAAGACTCCACAACCGAGGCTCTCTTACACGCTCAGTGAGTGATGGAGTCGACACCATCGACTAAAGGAAAAGGTCCCCCGCCTTTTTCCTTACCAACATAGGGTTACACCCGATGCCCTACGTCACCCTAGTAACACCTCAAACAAGGAGAAGGGAGAAAAGCCTTTCACATACAGAGCCTAACAATTCTACTATAAGAAGTAGAAGAGTCTCAAGGGGTACCTCTCAACATCCCATGCTCTGCAGGATCGTAGACATCCAAAGCTCGCGGCTGTCTATGGTCCCAATCGTCAGCTCCCGAAGCCTGACGTGGACCGCCTAGTGGTGAGGGGAAGACCTCATAATGTCATCCCTCACCTCCAAATCCTCCCGCTCCTCTGCTAGAACCACCTCTCTGGGATCTAATCCGATCACGGCGCTACCTCTGCCGTGGTGGTGAGCCTGCTGCCTGCCCAAAGCTCTCAGCAACTCGGGTCAGGAAGTCTCGTGCCAAATGACCTCACCCATCACAAACATAGCACCGAATCTCTCTGGGCTTCACTGGTGCCCTCCGGCGCCACTGCAGTGTACGACCATGCCCCTGAGTCCGGTTGTCAGAAAGCCACCTGCGTTGAGGTTCTGCTTGCCGACGCCCGCTAGCTGCGGCAGACATCTCGGCTCCGACGTGCCTGCTGCCACCCCAACACTAGAACGTGACAGGAAGCCCTCTGTCACCAGCGCCTGCTCTAGCACCCCGACATATGTGGAAATGCCCAAGGGTACTATGACAGAACAAATCTCTCGGCGGAGACCCTTCTCACACTTCCGCGCTCGGAGGTTGTCGTCATGGACCAAGTCCGGATAAAAGCATGCATGGTCTGCAAAACTAACCGCGTACTCGGCCACCGTCATCCCTCCATTCTGAAACTGTAGGAGCTCCTGAATCCGAACGGAGCGCAAGCATGAGGGTAAAAACTCCTCACGGAACAATGACTAAAATTCGCCCCATGAAAGCGACGACTCATCTAGAAACCGAGTCACTAGACTCCACCAACGCCAAGCTGCTCCACGAAAAAGGGTGGCTACCAAACCCACTATCTGATCTGTAGGCGTCTGCACAAGCCTGAAAAGGATAACCACTGCCACTAGCCAAACCTCTGCTTCCTGAGGGTCTATCTCACCACTAAACCTCAGTGGTCTCTACCGCTGGAACTCACGGAGCGCGCTCAACCTACGTTCAAACTCAGCCTGCTCTGCTGAAACTGCCTACTGCTCAACAGGTGGGGGTGATGCTACTGGCCCACCCGGAGAAAGGGGCTCGCATGATGGGTCCTGGACTGTGGCCTCATAGCTCACAGGGTCGTCATCACGAACCAAAGCTGGTATCCTAGCTGGCTGTCTTCACGGAGACATCCTGAATATTATCAAGGAGTGTCGCGGTCAGATGAGCATAAATGTATATACCAACAACAACAACGATGGGGAGCTGACTGAATAATGACAGTCAAGACTTAGTCCTATGTGATTCACAAACAAATTTTCCCTGCAACAAGTGTCTCAGCATGCCGATTCGACAAGCGGGTTATCAAGGTCCTGGTGAATGGATACGTCGGCCGCCGCACCATCACTGGACTCCCTGGCCTGAGAGCCGCTCTCGAGACACGTTTACACTGTTTCCCAAGGAACAAACCACCTCTGATACCACTTTGTCATGACCCGACCATACCCAGGCTCGAGCCGCAACTACCCCAAGCCTGCCTCCATAGGCCTAGGGCTGGCGACCAGTTCCGAAGGAACAACAACTCGGGGATGCCTTTGCCTAAGCACCTATACACCCACACATGCAACACACTCAATGCAAAAGTGCAGAGTAAAAAGAAAAGTAAAGGGAAACTGCTATAAATAAACCACAAGAGTGCATCAAACTCTAAACAGTACGGGGTAAAAGCTGAAAAGAAAAGGGGAAACACACGCGCCTAACCAAAAAGTGCCACAACTCAGCAACAGGTAAACAAAAAGAAACAGCTGACAGGTCTCCCACCTGGAACCTGGCCACGACCACCGCACGCAGTCCAAGCTCACAAGCTCCTACGCTCCACTAAAGCCATGCTCCACCTGTCCGTCGTCTGCAAGGGCACACCAAGTGCAGGCAAAGCCCAAGCAGGGATGAGTATAAAAATACTCAGTAGGATACCCCAAAGTCTTGAGGGAGCAACAAATAGGAGGTATCTAAGGGTGAGCAGTAGAGCGGACGAGGGAAAGCAAAGGGAGTACAATAGATAGTTCAGTAAAGAGTCCAGCTCAACCCAACAAGAGAAAGGTAGAAGACTCATCAAAACACAAGGAGCTAGAAATGGTGAGAAGATGAACTTCTCGTCGAGTCTTCGCTACCTATAGCAAGATAGTAGACTCATCCAACCATGAGAATCTAAACACAGAAAGCATGTGGCATACCCCGTGCATCTTCTCCTCTCCTGGAAAGAGAGTAACCAAACCCAAGAAGTGGGTACTAGAACTAGGTATATACATATCCTTATACTCAATCAAGAATCCCGAACAACATCGTAAGGGGATCTCCGTCCCATAGCTCAACCCAAGAAAAGAGTAGCCAACAGTCTCAGAATTAACCATCATCGATGCCCAGCATCCCACATGTCTTCCCCAAACTGCAAGCTAAGGGTCACAAATCACCGCACCTCGACACTATCTACTTTGGGTGGCACTGTCTTGCCCGCATGGTTTTAGGTCACGTCACAAGGACGCGTCTCGGTGGGGAAATCTCCCCTCGTACTTGAGAGTTCTAGGGAAATTCAAACCACACCTCGTCACTGCCCTGTAGTCGAGTGGTCTCCTCAAAGTCAAAGCCGTCCCATCACCAACCCGTACAACCAAGGGTCCCGCTCCAGTGGTCATGGAGGAAAGCCATATACTAGCCTAGTAGAAAGGACTGAGTCCAGAAATACCAACGAGTGACTCACTGCCCATCCCTGCTGGAGGTTAATTCATAATATGATACCAGGTGACCCACTTCCCAGCCCTACTGGAGAGTAAACCATAATACATCATCTGGTGACCCACTGCCCAGCCTCGCTGGAGGGTAGACCTTAATAAATCATCAGGCGACCCACTGCCCAACCCTGCTGGAGGGTAAACCATAAAACATCATCAGGCGACCCACTTCCCAGCCCCTCTAGAGGGTAGACTGGGAATAAGTCGACAGGCGACCCACTGCCCAGCCTTACTGGAGGGTAGACCTGAAACTAGACGACGGGTGACCCAATTCCCAGCCCTGCTCCATCACTGGGTAACACTAGCACCGCTACCGGCCGATCCATCGAGAGCGAAACTAGGGGGATGCCACTCAACCCTGCTGGCCAAACAAATGAGCAAAGAGCCAGGGGAAAAACTCCACCCTACTGGTCAAACAAACGAGCACAGAGGGACCCTCTACGTCGTGAGAGGTCAAAGTACGTATAGTAGAGCCCGTCACAGACATGGGACCCACACGACGTGTATCCCCAAGTCAACCCCATCCAAGCGTATGAACGCCTCAGGTACAAACCACATGTACCTCCAAGAGCTCTCATATACTCCCATAGTATACCTCGTTGTAGCCCAAAGGATATCATGCACACGGCACCCGACGTCAACGCGAAGGCGTGACGTAACAAATCCACCTCAAAGGCCCAGGCACAGCCAACCACATCTTGTAAAACATTTATATCACTCTCCCAAGAGTGCGCGATCACACGCCAAGGGTCCGCTACAAACACAATAGAAGATCTGCCCCTAGGGCACCTTCACATTTCCACAAGATCATGCAAGATGCTCCGCACAACCAAACGGATCGCACCGTTGTAATCCTCGCGGAAAAACACGCGAGATAGAATACTTACTCGCCTCCAACGGATATCCTATGGGAAAGTCACCAACACCACCTCACGCCCGAATGGCGCCCCGTGTTCCCGAGCCTCAGCCCCAAAAATAGTCAGGCGCATCGCACCATTGCAATCCCCTCGGGAAAACACGTCAAAAGAACTACTCACTTGATTGCAACGAATATTCGGAGAAAAAGATGCATTCCGGCGCACCGCACACGAGCGGTGCTTCGTGGGACCCGCAACCCTGTCCCGAAACACAACGAACGAATAGCACCATTGCGATCCTCTCGAAAAAGCACACAAGCTGGACTATTCACTTGTGAAAAACGGTCGCCCGGTGATAATGATGGGAAATCACTGTCAACGCCCAAACGACCCTCGTGGGACCCGCACCATCATGCAGAATTGCAGCGAGCGGACTGCGCCAACGCGTTGCCCTCGGAAAAACACCCAACGTCGACTGCTCGCATGCCCCGAATGGATGTCCGAGGAAAAAGTTACAAAACGCTGCACGCAGCTCAAAAGACAGGTCGTGGGACCCGCGCCTCAAACTCTGCCTCGATGCCAGGGTCCCAACACCACTGACGACGCTCAAAACGGACGTCGGACACGTCCGCGCCGCCGAAAACAAGAATCTCAGAAAAAACACTCGTCCATTTAAAGACGCACCACGCCTCTGAGGCCCCTTGTTTCAGGAATTAAAAATTCCCAAAACCAAGTAAAAATGTTCCCCTCAATGTCAGGAAGCCATTGTCGTCGAGGGCAAGTAAAACGGACACCCGTAGCGATATTTACGGGTGTTCGATTCCGAAAGGGACAAACCCTTGGGCTGGACGGCACGCCCCGCCGCCCGCGCGAAGCACCGTGCCGCCGCCCGCATGCCGCGCCGCCACCTGCTTGCCGCACCACCACCTGGAACCGGAGCCGCCACCTGCGATCCGCCATGCCGGAGGTCGTCGCCGCCGTCCGGCTCACCGCGCTGCCGTTTGGCATCGCCGGCCGCCGCGCCTACCCGCCGGAATACCCCAGAACTCCTCAAAAAACCCGCAATCTTCGGAGAATGATTGCGGGTTCCTCATAACTCCAAAACCGAAACCGAAAGATGCATAAGAGAGCTTACAACACGTACTAAGCATAAATGGACTTTGTTCGAGGATCAAACTACAATTCAAT
Source organism: Viscum album (assembly GCA_963277665.1). Lineage (NCBI taxonomy): Eukaryota > Viridiplantae > Streptophyta > Magnoliopsida > Santalales > Viscaceae > Viscum > Viscum album. The sequence continues at coordinate 371,111,858 of OY728163.1, read as the reverse complement.
GCTAAAATTGGGATTCAAAGGGGGTTCGAGAACAAAAAGAAACTCAAAACGTAACTCCTACCTCGCTGGGCTTCGCCCGGAGCTTCGCGTCGATCCACCGGCATCACCGCACTTCACCGGAGTCACCTCGTCGGACCGCCTCGCCGGAGATGGAGGAGGATAGAGAGGGGGTTTCTGCGCCAGGGAGAACCACCAAGAGGGGGGGGGAGAAGTGTTTAAAAATAAAACACTTAAACTCCCGCCGTGGGCCCCGTACCCGAAACACCCGACGGGGTCAAGGTTAAGCCTCCCCTAGGGTAAAAACCACCTCCTGAGCACAATGGTGGTCTCAGAATTTGATCCCGAGCATCTTTTTGAAAGTTATTAAACTCAACGCCTGAGGGCACCAAATTATGAAAACGCCCCTGGGGCCATTTTTCACAAACGGCCCGCGCCCACAAAACTTACACCCCTCCTAGGGTAAACAACACCTTACAAACTCAACGGTTCCCTCGGTTTCCCAATCCGAGCCACTGTTTAAGAGATACCTGCGTTTCAACATTAAACAAATAAATAAATAAATTAATTTATACATTTAACGTTCCGAAAGCGAGCGAGGGGTCCAAACGTCCTGCGCCGACACGTTTTATGTCGTTCCTAGGGTAAACACCCCATTCCGGACCCATCCGTACACTCGGATCTATGATCCGGAGCACCGTTTTGGAGTTATCGCATTTATTTTGCGTTTCCAGTGTGAACGCACTAAAAATTTAATTCCGGCCACACCGAGGCTCGGAATCGCACACTGTCTGAAGGCACTGCTCTGGAATAACATCAAGAAATATTCAAAAGTCTTTCATAGCAAAAACTGGGTTCTTAAATAAGTTGATTTTTAGAAATTAAAAGAATAAGACAAAGAGTACATAGAATGATGATACTAGCATGCAACCAACTTGATAAGAGATATCATTAAAAATATATTATATTAAAAAATGTATATTTTTATGTGGTTATTATGATTGATTCATTTAACTTGTTTCTCCATGGGTACCTTGGTGTGTTTCTAGATAGAAACCTTGGACTTCAGGTAATATTGCCTAATGATACAGAGAATGGGTTCTATAGGGTCACACACTACATAGTTCTATAATATTAATGTTTAGTTAATAACATATATTTAGTAACAAGTTATTTGAGAGAATATTATGTGAGTTAAATATTAACTAAATATTTATTCTCCATGAAATTATTAATTATGTTAATATATAATCTTTATCTACTCTGGTAAAAAATATTTATTCATTTGGTTAAAAAAATATTTAATAAATATTTATCCACTACTTTTATGAATATAAAATTTATTTATTTATTAGAAAATAATACAATAATATTTTTTTATTTAAATAAATAGTATTTATTTAAGGTCTGATAAATATTAAGCGGGATTGGTGGACTAAGTTTAATGATATGATGAGAAATGATATATTAAATTATACTTGAATAAATATAAATTTAATTATTCATGGAAATAATATTTATTTATCTAAGTGTTTTGAACATGTTAAGTAAATAATAATAAATATATTATTATTTAGACATGGGTTTCACTGGGTATTCAGAAAATAATAAGTGTTCGAGTGTAATTATTATTTTTCTAACCCTATCTCTATATAAACCCAATCATATCATTTCTAAACCTAGTCATCATTTCACATAATGAATGTATATAGATAATTATCTCAATCCTTAGATAGATCCTCTCCTAGAATACTTTCAATAATGGAGATCCATCCTCTTCCATAAAATACTAAATACTAGAGAGACCAAGAAGAGTCCTTCCACCTGAAGAGATTCTTATGGTGATTAATGAAGAATGACACAAGCCTTAGAATCATCCATTCTAGAACCCAAGGATTTATATGATGATGATTAGAGGTTCATAGTGCATGCATGGATCACCTCTAGAGAAATTATACCCCTTAATCCTCTCACCGCAACAACAAAATGATAAGAAATGGTCACCCAATTCATCAATGAAGAAATAAATTCAACACAAGGTATTTCTTTATGAAAATAAATTAATTATAATTATGTGTGATGATCTTACCTTCTTGATTCTAGAATAATAGTTAATTAATATTCAATTTAATTCTATTGGTCATGAAATAATACATCATATATATCTCATATTATTCATTGATTATGGAAAAAACCCAAGTTGGAAATTTCCCAATAGTTTCTTCCATTATACTTGAAACCTTCACAACACATATCACATGGAATGTCATATATTCATTAATATAATCAACTGTGTGTTATTATTACGAATCCCTATTACCATGGGTTGGAGATATACCTATAATGTGAACCTGAACACCTTGATTCCTTTCTTATGTTGTCTTTTAGGATTAGCTAGTCCAAGGGTGGTTGGGTATGTTTTTTTATCATTTCATTGATTAGAGCTCAACCAATATGAGATTTATCCACTAGTATGATGAGTTAAATAAATTTAGGCCCTTGATCGAATTATATTGAGTAAATTTGTGGACATATTTTGTTGTGTGACATGTGATGAGCTCGATCACTTAGATGTATGACATGTGATGTATTTAATCAATATGGCCAATTTATTTTAGAGAATAATAAATATATGATATGGAATATAGTAGATTAAAATTTACTATGTCTAGTAGTTACTTTATATCATGGATAAAGGGAATATATAAGTATATATATGTTGTATTTGATACATATTTTATTTGACATGTTCATATAGAGATATGAGCATGTTTAATCGAGATCACACTAGACCCCTTTATAGTGTGAGAGACACTAATGTTTTTCTAGATGACACTATTTATTCACATATATAAAATTAGGATTTTATATTTTTTCAAATGATATAAAATCCTATAGGGTCACATACTAGACAATTCTATCCAAAAACAAAAGCTTCAGGCAATTTATTGAAGAGAAAGAAAAAACAAGATAAGGAATGAAGACGGGTCAGACAAAAAGGATTTCCGTCATCCATAAAAATAATAGATAAAAATCATAGCGTGATAAATAATTTTCATGAAAAAAATAATTATTAGTTTTACATTAATATTGATAATTAACTTGATTTAAAATCGAAAGGATCTCAACATTGATCCTTCTTATATCCTTAGAGTAAGATATGGGTGACACGGTCTTTGGATGATTGGATTAATCCTTCCTCAGTATTCTCTTCATGGGAGAAGAACTGAGGCCCTCAGTACAAATTAGCCTTTTATTTCCATGTATTATAAATTCTTTAAATGAGGATTCACCACTATCCAAATCCTTAAAGAGATTTTTTTAGTTAACCTTTAATCATCAGAAATATTCCCCCACTTATCAAATATTATTAAAGAGTTAAAAATTTTATGGATCTCCTCATGATACTTAAGAATTTGTGCACCAGTAGTGAAATCACTATCTTGTGAGGCCTGCCATGAAAGAGTAGACACTCCCATATAAATGAATCCTCACCTCATAAACTGAGGCTTCTTATTAGTTTCCTCCAAAACCAAACACTGGGTATCCTAACATGTAGCTTGATCAACATGAATGTTATCATTCACCACATCTTACTTAGAGTGATTAGATGAAACCCACTGCATGTCCAGACTAGTGTCCAAAGATACCCCTCCTCAGTCTTGGAAAATTATTCCTAACACACCCTCATGTCCTTTTCAGTGACATGAGTGCCTCCTTACTCATTGAAAACTGAAGGATCTGTAATAATTTGGGTATCTACTAAACCCTCACATCCATCACATGATACCACTGCATTTACCTGACTCACCACTACCCCAGAAGCACACTCCCCCTTTGGATCATGTTTCAACCTACCATAGAAATCAAAAAATGTTGCGTTAGGAGGTATAACATTTTCTAGGTTCTTAGTATCCTTGACTACTTCGCACAAGATTTTGGGATCAACATCTTGACTAGGAAGTCGATCAATACCTGTTGACTCTCGACCCTCAAGTGGTCCATTGCATACCACATCCAAAAATTTGCCTATATCAAAAGACACTCCACCTAAAGATAAATTCTTCTGGTTTTCACCTGAACCAGGACACCTTCTGAATCAACTTCCCACACTTACACACCACATATAAATACCCTATTTTCTTGCATAGAGAGAAGAAATCACACCATGACTAAATAATAAATGATTTTTTTAATTAAATACTTCACCAATATACACCCAAAAGTATTTACCAGTAAATATAGAAACATCCACTTCATCGCAGACTCTTATTGAAATCGGGTGACATAATGATCTAGTACTACTATCCGAACAGAGATAACGCCCTATGAGATTTCATAGCATAAGAAAAATCGAAGGATTCTGAAATGGAACTAGGAGTTCTTTAAATCTAACCCATATTGACATGGTCAGTGAGTCATGATTCATGTGAAATTAATATTTCCACATTAAGAGAAAAACTGAGATTCATTGTAGGTGTGAGGAGAACTCATCCAAGCAAGGAACAGATCATCTTATGAAGAAAACCTTATCATTATATTATTGCAACCGAGAAGACCTATAATAGCATTCTCTTGTAAACCCCAAGTTCCAAAAATGTGATGGTAAAAAGTTTCCATCGATGGAATACATTGATTGAATTGTGTTATCAGCATTAGATTCAATAGAGAATAAGTGTCAATAAATTCCAAGTATGAAATAAATAATTGCGGGGAGTCATTGAGTAGCTTTGGAACTTTTAGGATAAGGGAGATATAAGTGAGGTAAGGAAGACAATTAGTGTTTGAAAATGGAAAGAAATGTGTGGATCTATCTCCTTCAAGGGATGATTAAGGTCCCTCCCCCACTGAGGGGGAGGGCCTGACATGATGACCATCACCATCTAGGGCATGGAGAGAGGAGGAAATCGGCCATGGGATAACCCCTTATTTTGAGAATATTGTAACTACCATTATATAAGTCCAAATAGTTAGCCATTAGAATAAGGATTAAATTTTTGACAAAAGTTTTTTTCCTAAATGAATAGAGTTTTGATAAAATTTATCCAAAAGAGTTTGGATGGATTCAAAAATGAGTTTTAAAGTTTTTCATAAAGTCCTAATGGGATTTTAGTGTAAGTGGTAGATTATTCGATATACACTAAAATAGGGACATAATATCATATGATAAACCTTGAGTTATAACCTATGATATGGCATATATATTCCTCAATCATAAAAAACAATCTATATATATCATAGTGTATGATAGGTTGGTGATATGTTATATCGAGTGCATGGTTTTTTTCCACATATTATACATGATTTACTTCAGTTATGAATCGATGGGTTGATTCATTAACTTCATGATAGGTTATTTGAAATGTTCAAATGATCATAACCACAATAAACATGCATTTTGGGTAATTCAAACTGACTTCCACGGAAGATGACCCATGAATCCCTTTATTGAATAATGAGAGCCTATATAAAGGATAGGAGATCCTCTTGTTGTTGGTTTTTTTATCAATACATCTGATAATCCATATACAAAGATTTCTATTTCTCTCCATTATCCATTTATATTTTATGAGAATGTTGTATCACACCTTTGGAGTTTGTGGGGTCCCCTGATAGTTTATAAGGATTTTAATATCTGGTGGAATCCCTATAGAGGAAAGAGTTTGAGGATTGTTTCTTGATGATCTCCACCAAGCATACTTCATCACTATTAGTAGAGATGGAACAAATGAAATATGTGGTACATCAATTAAATTTCTTTTCTTTATACTATATTTTTATATGTGATGAAATACTGATCACTTGGGTCTCTTACACTACCATGATCATAAGTCTATCCTTTAAAGTTGATTATAAAAAACCTTATTTATAAACAAAAAAATCATGTTTAAAAGTATCTATAATTGAAGCTTGTTCATCCTTGTATTTATTCCCTCTCCCCTCTAGTTAATAATTAAAAATAAAAAAATAGAGCAGGGGAAAGAAAATTTGGAAGCCATTTTATTAACAAAAATCCATATTTGAATTTATATTAATGAAATAAGGGGGGAAATTTCAATTATTTTAATGCTAATGTTTTAGTACATAACAAAGCATTGTGAGGGTGATAATGTAACTCAAAATGATGAGTCAAAAATTAATAACAATTTCAACTTGTATCATCCCTAACCTAGTCTACCTAAACTATGACTGCACTAGAGTGCTACATGACCTTAGTAATGACTCCCCATATATCAATGGCTACTGACTAGAAATAAGGGTATAATGAACCATGTGGGAATACTATAACCTATATTATCACCCCTTAAATATCAAAAAACCACATAATAATCCTTAAAATGAAAATATATCATAGTTTATGAATAAAATTATTGTGAAAAAATAACTATAATCAATAATATCCATCATTCTATAACAAATTTACTCATATAGGTAGGTATTCATACACCAACTCTGGATTACCAAAAATGGATGATCATTTATAGAATAGGAAACAAAACTAAAATAAATAAAAGGGGACCTAACCATAGTACTCAAAATCATGTAAAAAATATCCACATCCCAGTGATATACTTAAGCTCCTCCATCCACACTAGGGGAATAATGAAAACTTATTTGGAAAACATTATACTGTATGCACACCCGTGTGCTTGTCTAGGGTGTGAGATTATTACTCATTAGTCCACCACTAATGATGAAACAAATAAACTAGTATATATGTGTATGAATATATTTAATGAATAATAAACCATAAAAATCACATATGTACACCTATCACACCATGTGTATTTGAGAAGCCACCCTAATGACCAACTCATACCCGCTTCAGCTAGTACCGAAGTGGCTATGTTTTTAACTCATCCCATATAGTAGGTAATAATATTTCCAACCATGAAAACATACCCATACTCAAAGAGACCCATATCCCACTATCCAAATCCATCTGGGGGAAGTATGTACCACTTGATATATTGAGAACACAACAAAGACTTTAGTATAACATCCTTTAGTAACACATCATGTCTCAATAAATCATGTCCCTATCTTCTATATAGTAATAGAGAGAATCATTAACCACCATTTGGAATAACGTCTAATCTATTGTGTCACATGATACCATATCACCAAAGTGGTTATTGGTTAATCATCCCTAAACACAATATAAACAATGGTGGATGCATGACTACTAAATTTTATAATGTCACCAAACATAATTGTTCACAAGCTAAATTTTTCATCATAGTAGAAATTGGTTCATTAGAACCAAACATGCTTATTAGGATACCTACACCCACAATGTAGTGTACCTTGTACCCATACACTAAGCCTATCCCAACCTCTACATGACTTTAAATCCAACAAAACTTACCCATTCCTATAATTTCATATCATCCTAACACTTATCATTCCAAGGACACACCTTTAAGGATAATTTTCAACTTATCCCAACCAACACATAGGTTTCCCTCACTGAAAACCACACAAGGATGCCTCACTTGCCTCACCACCAAAACTGGGGATAAATACACCCATCTTAGTTACCTTATGAAAGTATCTCATCGTATTCCCATTTCAACATGGCCATTTATTTCCACATGCACAACACATGAAATTCATAGGGCTTATCATAATGTAGATATCCCAAAAAATCCGTAAATAAATAAGGAACCACATTTAGTTCCATCCTGAGTTGTATTAGCATGCACTCTCACGCATGTGTATCACATGACAAGCCAAAAAAATCCATAGGATCACTACTAGTCATCACCATAATTGTAAATCACATATTTAAATGAGAACTATCTAGGTTAAATGATCCTTAGATCCATAATATAACCCATATTTGGGTCCAAATTCCCCTATTGGTCAAACCACTCACATAGGATATATATCCCTTATCGATTACTTAATAATTCTGTACTGATAATGGACATTAAAAGTGTCTCATGAGACACTCTATACTTGAATCACAAAGACAAAACTACTTTTAGTCCACAATTTATATAACCAAAATCACTTACTTAGACCTATTATCCAAAAAATATATGAATTCACATATAATTCAGTAATTTCAAGAACCACCTACCTTCATTTAGTGTTATCCCCTTAAAAAATACCATTCCATCCTTAGCTGAACCATCAATGACCACCACTATCATCCCTGATCCCCTAAATCAGAAAACATTCTCTCAAATTAATTAAAAGAAACTTATAATTAATTTTCAACATTAATAAAAAAATTTAGAATTAATTTACATAATTAATTTATAATTAATTAATCAGATATATATGAGGAATACCTCACCGACAAACATATCCTCTTGAAAGATCACATCATTGATTAATCATATCCACATGAACCTAACCCCATAAAATAATTCAAAGCCTAAATTGGTGTACCAACTCATATTTAAGGTATTTTTTGTATTAATAATTAACATAATTATTCCAATTTGTTCAATTAGGAATAATTCATAAAATCCTTATTGAGCAATGTAATGACACCAAAACCTCTTCCAATGGGGTACAGTTCATTCCTACCATACCTCTAAACCTATTTCAATCAAATCCATAATTAACGATACTGATTCATCAACTAATTCCATCACAATTTTATGTAAAACAAAAAATAAAGTATGGAAGAAAATTACCTCAACTGAAAAAACATGAAACCATGTGAGAAAATCCTTATTTTTCCTCATCCCATCCATTTATGAAATACATAACATATCAGAATTATTTCACCATGATTTTGTGAAACAATCTCTCAAATATTGATCTCATTATTATGAAATCAGTGGGGGAATAAGGAAGAGGAGAATAGAGTCTATGTTAGAGAATACTTACCTAAATCTCTCCTTAAAACTCTATTGGATTTTGTAGGGTGAAGAGAGAAAAAGGAAGAGGAGGAGAGGGACGAGATCTTACATACCATCTATATGCACCTGAAAAAATCATGGAACCTAAAGTGGATTCCCAATTATAAGTGGGGAATTTATGATCCCCCCTTTTATAAAAACTGCCTTGGAATACAATAGGAGTTTGATGGTCCCACTAGACTTCCATTGAGACCAATGGGATATTAATGGTATGTTACCGAGTTTATAATATATAAAGTATTGGGAAAACCCCACTTCTTATCCCAAAGGAACATTTTTGGAATTCCACTGGAATTCTAGTGCACACTTAGGTTTCATAGATCAACATAGTGGGGTGTCTAGTGGCCACAATCTCATCCTTAGGAACTATAGTTGCCTATATCACGGTTTTTTTGGTTTAATTATACAACCACCAATCTGGGTTTCCTATATTTTCATCTAAAATTACACTATAGACCTTTTCCACTAAAAAATCCATCTTAAAAAATCCTTTTAAATATTTAAAAAATCTCTAAAACACTAACTCATGGATTGAAACAAAAAAATAAATCCAATACAAATCTCATGTCTATTAGGACCCACTGATTTTATGTTTCCATCCAAACAAACTGATCTATTCCATTACATAATTTTTCATAAATATATTGTATGTTTTGAGTCCCAAAAATATATATTAAAAAATAATGAATTAAATGGATTAAATAAATGAAATGTCTTGGGTATGAAAAATGGTGGGAGTGTAAAGCTATAAAAGAACATTTTAATAAAAATATATAACAATATTTATGAAAAAATGAATTTATACATTGGGTTTTATTTGGAGACTTAAACTCTAACCCATTTTACATATAAAAATATAAAAACAAACATTTATAACTTCATAACCCTTGATTCAAAAAAATATGCATTGTGAAGATAAAAAAGGCATGTCCTTTTTATTTCTATAATCATTATTCGGTGTTGTGTGAAAAAACATACAATGATCTCTATACCGTCCCAAACAATTAAATAAAAATGATTAAAAAATTTCCATGGTTTTGTTAGTGATCCGCTTATAATATTTCCATAGACTCCTGAAAGTCCTAACTTGATAAAATTCATCAAAAATAAATCATTTGTTTTTTAAAATTAAAAATACCTTTTTATGGTAATCAATATGAAAAAATATATTGTGTTTTTTTATTTTTGAAAAAGACATTTCCAAATTAATTTAATAAGAAGATTAGAATAAAAGGAGAAAACTATTAACTACACTTATCATAAATGTTAACTAATTTGAGATATTATGTGTGTAATATAGAACCATATCACTCTATAGTAACTAGATCAGAGTGCCACATAACCTTAGGAACATATCCATATACACCAAAGGCTGATGGCTAGATATGGGGGTCTAATAATGTTATGGTGAGACTATACCACTGGGATCAAGTAACCATAAATAACAATAGAATTAAAAAAAATAACAATCATCCAAGTAACCTAGAATAAATAACCTTTATAGATGATCACTAATAAATAAATATTTTAATCCATACTATATAAATATGAGAAATAGTTCATTTAATAAAAGAATATAGACATAATCAAGATCATTTATTGGCATATTGTAAACATTAAGATCCATAATGATCAAAAGTAAGAAAAAAAGGTAAATACCAAAAAAACTATTCTAGAATTCTTGCTTGGTGCAACCCCTAGACTCAATCCAAGCCACTAAATCAACCATAAATCATTGGGAATTTACCCTTGTCAGGATATATAACTATGAAATATCCTTCGGTACCCACAGTGGTCTGATCAGGGTGTGAGTATAACTTAGTAAGCCACCACCAATGGTATCCCAAATTAGATTCAGTCAAAATAGTATGGATACTGATTTTACAAAATTAATAAATAAAATCATAAATAATTAAATAACTTTCGATCCTTAGTTTTTTGGTGATTCCCTAGATCAACCACACTTTCTCTGACCTATATCGGATCTCTCTAAACTTAAATTATCTACACATTGGTGGATAAACAATACACATTGCCAAAAAAATTTCAAGATATAACCACATAGGGGGAACCATGTCCTATTATATAATCTTCTTAGAATATCATCATCAATTTGGAACCATGTCCTACCCCCAAAACACATTTTGAAAATTTTCACCCAAGGGTAACCACAACCTACCCTAAAATCCTTTTGGAATATAATCACCCAAGGGAAAAAAAATCTTATCCCAGGAATGTTTTATAATATAGTCACCATGTGGGAACCACATCTTTCCCTAAAAACTTTTTAGAACATCCTTACCCATGGGGAATAAAGTCCTACCCCAAAACCTTTTTATAATATCATCAACTATGGGGGGAATAGATCCTTCCACATAACGATTTTAAAATATCATAACCTTTGGGGAATAATGGACTTCCCTAAAACCATTTTAGAATATCATCACATAGGGGGAAACACATCCTACCCTAGAACCTTTTTAGAATATCATCACCTAGGGAAGACCATGTCCTGATCTATAACCTTTTTAGATAAATATTGTTAATGTAGGGACCAAATCATATACATTTCACTATTCACTAGTAGGTAATTTCATATCAATATCCAAGATTTAAATTTAATTTTTTTTTAAATGGTTCACTAACACATACAAGGTATTTAAACACACCCACTAAGGGATGTCTTAATGCTAACCCAGTTTTATCACACGATTCCATCATAGGGATCATCCTAAGGCATCTATGATTTACTTATTAGATCACAATTATACTTAGGTCATCCCTTTGGTTGCCTCCAATGTTTCTAATTTCATTAATTAAAGGCATTATTCAATTAATGGAAAAATGGTTGGGCTTTATATTTATAGGAAGGACAATCATAGACCAAATTAGAAGATTTATACTAGATAAAGAAAGAAAAACCATTTATTTATGTTTTAGGTTAAATGTATGTTATGTCTATGTGATGAAGTAAAATATATTCATAGAAAAAATAATATAATTTTGTATACATTAGGGTCCACAAACCATATATGAAGTTATTTCCTTTAATCCAAGTTTGACCACCCTCGCCTAAGGCCTTCTAAATCCAACCAGTGGCTTTTTGAACACATGAGGCCTTAACTCATTCAATTACTCAATTTAATCAATTATAAAACAATAAAAATTAATCCACACATTAAACCAACACTAAATCCATAATTTATACTTAGTTAATAATTAAATAATTACTCACTAGGTGACCTTCTATGACTAAACCTTGATAAAGGGGTTTTCAACACCCCTAATATCCTCCTAGGACTCTAACACACAAAATTACTAAATTATCATTTCAACTAATCCTTTAGTTTTACCCAAACCAATGGAAACATAATGCAATGAAATACCTCAATAAAACTATACGAAACCTAGTACATTTATCCTCTATTTATTTCATTAATCCAATTCACACCAAACCCCCATCAAATTAAAGTTATTCAACCATGCCTTGGTAGAATCATTACTATAAAATAGATTAAAGACTCCAAAATCAATGACTATATAGGGAGGATAAACAATGAAGATGAAGAATATAAAAGTAAAATGTTGAGGAAAACTATGTTGATCAATGTGGGTTGAGGAGGTTCAAAAGGGAGAAGAGGTTGGGAAGATGATCTTATCCTCTCCTTGTTTTCATATCCCAGAAATGAAAAATCTAAAAGGGATTTTATTATATAAAAGCAAAAAAGGCCATAATTTCATTTTTCCTATAATTTACCACATTTCATAATGTTTTATAAAAACATAAATAAAACTCATCACACTCAAATGTTGGAAAAGAAAGGCACCCTTATGTATAAGACTCTTATTTATTATCTTTGAATTTTTGTACAAATTCTATGACTATTATATATCAGGGAAATGATACTTACATATCACCCTTAAATATTTTCAAGTACCAACTTCAATTCCTAAGGTTTTATTCCTCTATCCAGAAACCATCCTTCTAAAACTCCCTAACATCCTCTCTTTTTAGAAATCATCTTCTGGAAAAGTTATACTAATATTGTAGAATAATTCTTCAATTAGTTCCTAAAAAATCCATGTAACATTTACATATCAAAAGGTTACCACTAATTATCTAATTGAACACCCAAGAACTTGGTTAATTTGAACAACACAAATGACTATTACAAATTATCCTAGTCACCCTTATTTATAGTAGGTTTTCTCACCATTATACAATTTTATAACCATTACATATCAAATTACCCTTAGATAACAATGAATTACTCTTATGTATCATAAATAAGGACTCAACACAAATATAATTTCACTATCTATGAGGATACTTATTTATCATAGGTACCATTAAAATCTTTCTCAACCATTTCATCTTATTTTGGAAATAGACTCAAAAAAATATAGATATAACTTCAATACTTCCACCTAACCACCTCCAACATTTTCACAAATACTATCATCTCTAATTCTAGTAAATACTAATTCTAGAACAACCTTCACATTCAATTCCATAATCCCCTTCTATGTCTAAAACCCTTATGTATAAAAAAGTTAATCTTTTTTATCATCTGGGTGACCTATATGTTTCGAACCCTACGCATCAATTATTTACCATTTTTCTAGCCCCGTGTGAATCTTAATTTTCAACCATTTCACAAAAGGTGAACCTTGTATACCAAGGTTTTATTTTATGCCTCACAGGCGCTTTAAAAAATTTATAAATTTCATTCTCCCTCTAACCAAACTAAACATATGATGGATTTACTTTCAATATATCAACTTCTGGTATATGTTATTTCAAAATTATAGAACATGGTTACACCACTCCACCAATATAATCTAGAATCTGAAACAAAACCTCTAAATTATATCCTTATAGTAATTACCACACTTAATCAAAAATTTATTTCTCTATGGCTTGTCAATTTAGAAATTATATCTTAAATCTTATGATCCAAAAACTATAGATTAGTCTTATCCTATGACTTACCCATGTCATATATTATGGATAAAAACCAAAATATTCTAGAATTATATTGCAACTCCTAAAAACCCAAAAATTATTTTCTAGGATTCTCAGATCATTACAATATATCAAAATTACCTAAAAATCATTTCAAAATAACTCAAACAACATTAGAAATTTATCAAACCTTTAAAAATAATTTCTTCCCACTTTATAAAGCATATGGAACTCATGTTCATCCAAACATATCCAAGCTTAAATGATTAAGGTTTTACTGTCTTATAATAATGCATCACATACTTTTTTATTAGTGCAACACTAAATGAGCACTCACTTCACAAAAAGGCTACCCTGGAATTTCTCTAACACTCACCCAACCACTTGAGAGACTTCTTTAGAATCCTAATACATCCAAAATAACCTCCTTAAAATGTTACAACTTTCAAAATTATAATATGAATCCCGATTTTCAGAATGTACCATGTTACAGAACAAAAATTCAAATTTCTTTAGACTTTGACAACCGGTAATGACATAGCCATTATAACCTCCCCACCATATCACTATTTATCCTCTAATAGTCTCCTCATACATCCTTTGTAAAGAAAATCCACTACCCAAAACCTCTCTATCCCATGAAATATGAAATTTATTATTCCCAAAAAATCAATGATGATTCACCACTTTCAAGAATATATCCATAATTAAAGGCCTCACCTCCCTACACATGCGGGTGTTATGTACATGAGAACCAAACTTCCGTATACTATGTCACCCTTCAAGAATATTTCTTGAAATTAACACTTTGTCGTACCACTAAACCTCCATCTCGAATTTAGTGACTGTTAGTTAATAATTCCACTAACTAACCCCAATTATAAATAGTTGATACCCATATCTAGTTATTTATCCTTTAATAAACACAATCCTACCACTTACATCCAAGAACCATCAGAAAATCCAATCCCCCTTTGGGTTGGGTCCATTAACATGCCACTCCCAATGATTACTAAAAAATTATCAACATGGGTGCCACACCCTTACACCATATTCAAAAATTTCCCCACTATATATCTTTTATCATCCCCAATCCATAATATCAATACTATTTGATACCCATTTCTAGCTGAATTGTGAAACTCCTAGGGCCTGCATTTCTTAGATATGTATAAATCACTAGAAATACTATAGTCTCAATAAAATAATGGATCCACACTCAATATATTTCCAATTATATTAATAATTAGTTGTCATATACCTGCTTCTGAAGGATCCGACCCAAGGTCTATGACCTTTCTCATTACCACAAAACTCTCACTTTTTATCCCGCTACATGACCTATCTAGTCCAGATACAACTCATAATTACCACAACTCTCAACTTTCTATGATTAATCTACTATACTTATTCCTTATCCATCACATTTTGCATCTTGACCCTTGAACATTTCATAGGAACCAAAGGTCACATCAACATATTACATGCCCCAAAAAGGTCACAACCCAACTCTTACATGAGCTAATTATCACAACATAGACCAAATATTCATGACCACTCCATCATTACACTATTACACTATAGATATCTCATTTCACCCACTGGTTATATCCTGATTTTTCATTTCTTATAGTTCAATCACACATGACTATTCCCTAGAGAATCCTCTACTCTAACCAATAGATGAAATAATATTAACGGTCAACAACCTTTTCCCCTTCCTCAATTTTGGGAAGCTATCTTACACCTTTCCTCCATCATCGCACATATGATAATTATCCATGGATGATCATCCACCACACTCATCAGTAATCTAATACCAAATTTCATATATTCATGGGACCAAGGACTCATAGACCCACAACAAGACATAAGAGCCTATCATGGTCATACTCCCAAACTAGTCTCAAAGGATTGAATACATGCATCCTAAAATAGCCTACTCATGAACTATGAAATCATTAAAATCATGTACCATGAATCTTTACCCATTATAATGACATCACCTTAGGAGTTATATAGCTTATAAAATACCAACTCCCTATCCTAGTGATTTTACAAAATTTACTCATCGACATAGTACACATGTCACGAAGGCTAATCTTGCCTTATCAAACACAAATCTCACTAACCTTAGGTTAAGATTAGGTCTAATAAATCCTTCTACCACATAGGTTAAACAAAATATCACTATATTTAACCTTTATAAGAGAGTATCCATCAAAATAATTATTACAATAGTACTTAGTATCCCCTTTTATTAAATTAAAGAATACTCAAATAGGTTCGCACCATAGTGCTACCTTACTATACCATTCTTTTAATGCCCTCTTAAGTTATATCCCATCATTCCTAGGCTTATTCAAAAAAAATTAAATTGTTAACCACATATAACACATGTGTTTATCTTATCAATCCTAGGATCTCTTACATGTTGAACTAGCTAATCATGTCTCCAATACATGTCGGACATATCATGATAGAAGAAATACCATGCTCTCTATCTTTGAAGGCACCCACAAGCTAGGTATAACCCGTCTCTTGGAGTACCTTCATAAAAAAATGATCTCTAATAATTATAGGAAGCATCCTATCACTAAACTAAAATACTAAATCATCAATATCCCAAGTCATATCTCAACACCACTATGATCTCCCACCTAGCCTATTGGTCCCATTCTAATAGGTTTCTCAGTATAGATTAACAATTAATCAAAATAGTGGAAGCATAAAAAACCATTAAAACTAAGAATACAATGCTATTAAAACTAAAATCATACAATAATAAAAATGAAAATGTTTACCTTACACTATATAATTATTAGTAAAATCACTTTCAATCAGTTTTTGTTGAAGAATACTTAGGACTAGAAAAAAGGTTCTTCCCACCAAGGTGTATCCATGGGTTGTATAGAATCACCCAAATGCTTTATGCGTTGTCATCCTATAATTCATAATATTACAGTATTTCAGAAGTAAATAAGGTAGGAAATATAGATCTTTGGGATATAAGAGTTTTGAAAAAATGCTTCTTGTAAATCACCAATCTCCTACTCATGGCCAAGAATCCTTTATATTGGTTATGAGGATTCTCCCCATGACTTGTATTTTCATGTATGTTTCATAAATGTATGATTAATTCCATTAATTACATCCCATGAAACTTTCCACCATCAAAACTCTTCCAAAAGTTTCATCTTATGAAATATTTTATTAATGATAGTCAACCATTTATGGGATTTAATGCCTTTTAATGAATCACATCAGTGCTATATGGATCAAACTATTTGATTCATTATGACTCAACCTCGTCGTATGATATGACATGTAAATGTAGTATGCATATGATATCCTCATACCATAAGATTTGATATGCTAATAGGATTTATATATGCATTTTTTACATCTGGCATGCTATACTATATAATAAATGATATCATATTATATGATACATAGATTTAGGGAATATTAAATTCAATCTATCAGTTGTAATTAAACATGAAAGTATATTATTCCATTTCACCATATATCATGTCATATAAAATAAAATATGAATCCATATCGAAAAATTCTTTTGGATATATTTGAAAAAACTTTTGGAAGGATATCAATAATTTCACTATATTTTACATCATATATAATACCTTGTGATAACTTCATCCAAAAATATTTTTAATAAAACTCTAAAACACTTTTAGAAAAGATATATATGATAAAATCAATCACCATTTCCCCATCCAAAAAGTGTGAATCCACAGATAATTATAGAATTGATAACAAATATGAATAACTGGATCCAAAAAATTTAGCAAACAGAGACCTCTAAAAAATTATAATTGTCACTAAAGATACAAAGGGGCCTGGTATGATCTCTTTTAAACATATGTATCTCAATACCTTTTTCCACCAATTAAATCACATAATAGAATGAATTTTCATGAATTATATTTATCCAATACATCAAGTTACCCTGGGAAATAGTTCATGTTAATCTTATAGACTCCTAAAATGTTATTGTCTCTTCCGATATATACTGACTAGGTTAATGAATACATCACATGTCATTGGTCCATAAGATTTTCAAATCGCATTTCCCTCATATAAGTATATAATCAAAACATAAGTACCTTATATGTATGAACATATATCTACACATTATTTCTTAATCACGGGCACATATGTCATAATCATCATATGAGAGGACAAATCCCATCTTGGCTAAGCTCCAACTAAGCACATGATCAACAACATACCCAAGCATCCTTTGAATAGCTAATAATCATGGTTTATATAAGTAAGGTTTCAAAGTATTATGGGTATAATACTAGGTATCTCACAAAATTTTGGTGTGAAGAATCTAAAAATGAACAGTTCTTTCCTAATATACTGAATACATAGTGTATTACCCACCATGCCGTATACTTCATGGGCCATAAAGTGTGAACAACTCTTTTATGCCTGATGAGAATATTATGTATCTCTGTACTATAATTACACACAAAAAAAACATTAGATATCATCAAAACCAATAATACTTCATGACTATAACATCCTTACCCTAACACAATGTCTTGGGAATATACAAAGTTTCTAATAAACATAGGTGGTGTCCCTAGGACACCAAATGTTAGAAATACACAATATATAAGTTAAAAAAATATAAAAAACCAAGATATTATATGATTCATGAGAGTAAACACGAAAACTCAAAATCCAAGAAAAAAAGGTAAATCAGACGAACACCTGAATGTAAGATAAAATATCTCTCAAAACAAAAGATACATCCTGATGTAATGATTACAATGCTACACCACTACAAACATATAATCCAAACATCTCAATGCTCTACCAACATAACAAATACCATAGTATCCTGCTAATCCACTGGAGAAAAATGAAACCTTCCCATCACCTTTATCATCATAAACAATGTTTGTATATGCACCTAAGTGCATCTACATGGGGTGAGTATATCAAATATGTAGACAATCCCCCAAAATCATCCCATACATGCCACTAAGACTAGAAAAATTTAGTATAATTTATATAAACATTATAGAGTATAAAAATAGTTATCAAGTGTATTTCATATAAAATTAGGAAAGTGTCATATCGAAATAGTTTATATCAAAATAATAATTTAACAATATTTCCATGATAAAATTGGTTCATAAAATATTTTTTTTTATAAATATAATACACAATATTTCCTCTTGGAATATCCTTTATATATACTCATACACACATGAATTCATCCATGATAATAGTCCCAATACTTATGAGTGTTAAACCATCTTTTGTACCAAGTTTTCACTTGTTTCTGCACCCATTTTACCTAATTAATAAAAGAAACAAAGTCTAAATTCAATAAGGCCCCTCATAAGGAAATCACGAACACATGCCAACTCATGTATGACAATGTATCTTCAAAACATACTTTATTTAAGAAATATTTCATTAAGATGAATAAGAAAATAAAATGTGTATATCTATTTAAAACTCTGATTTTAAAAACCTATAAAAAGTGATATTTTAATAATATTTCATCAAGGATTTTTCCAATGAAAAAATAAGAAATAATTTTTTAAATCTAAATAATTCATGTTCTAAAAGAGTAGATACATGGAGAAGACACCTACCTCAAATAATTTCCATTCAAAAAGAATCACACATTGATATAGGTAGATATAGGTTCCTTATCTCTTTCCCTCAATGGATCTAAACGAATTATACTAAAAACAAGTTCCAAAACCTTGATCAATATATGAAAGATCTAATCTACGGTTATTTCTAAGAGAATATGAGAAAAATATTAAGGATAATGAATATATGGAGACTTAACTTCAATTTATATATCCAACCCAATAATATCAATTGAAATCAGCCTCTTGATTGAAAGGAATAAAAAAAATCAACTAAAGAGGGGTTAAGGGTTGAAATTATCAAACACAAGAGGAATAATGAGAATTTTGGGGGATTTTTCAGGTTAACAATACAATTTTGGAATTTAATTAATTATGTCACATGGTTATTCCACATGATTTACCAAACTATGCCCCAACCATGCAATAACTACTATCTCAAAACTCACAAGTTTCATGATTTATCCACACGATTAGGAAAACCATGGGAAAACCATGTTAAATGCTTCTATCCCATTTTACATGATTCCTTAGGGAAAACGTACTATTTACCCTAACTATGAAACTCCCCCCAAACTCCCCCATCCTACCATATAGTTACATATGTAATTGACATGGTTTCCCTTAACTATAAACCAACCGTTCTCCTTCTAAACTCCTTCCCAAACTCACCAAAATCTCCCACAATATTCCCAATACTGATTCCAACCAAATAAAAGATAAAAAAGATATAAAATATCACCACATACCTCAAACTAGGGGTATAAAATTATATACAACATTATGATTTCCATCATTGGAAATATGTAGGTTGGTGGTTCCTTAGAAGATTTCTGGCCATGTCTCTAACATAAAGTCATATCACCCCCATGTCTCCTCCTACGTTTGACCATGATACGAAAATACCCGCACTGAATGAATACATTTACCATGAAAGATATTGAATTATATTTTTTTTATTACATGCCGATGCATGGATAAATGTACCATCTAGCTCAAGATCATAATGATCCCATAGAATAACATTGTTAGTGTCAAGCCAATACTTCTTTAATCAAGATATATGAAATGAATTGAAATCCAAATTTAACCTTGGTGGTAAATCCAACTGATAATCCAGCTCACAAATTTATTCAAGTATATAAAAAGGTCCTATATACCTTAGAGGAAATCATCCATGTTTAGCCAAATGATTAATCACCATCTCTACAGATACCCTCAAGAAAAATGGCACCCCATTGCAAAAAAAAATACATGCTGATGATGTTGATATGTATAATATTTCTGACAAATTTGGTCCATTTCCATTATTTTTCTAATAATTTGAATCTTATTCATATTATCAAGAGATAAACATGGCCATATTAGTGAAGTGTCTTCTATCTCTACCCAATAAAGTGGAGAGTGAAATGGATGTTCATACAATTCTTTGAATGGAGCCATATGTATCTTAGCTTGATAACGGTTTTTATATGATAACTTCATTAAATTTAAATGTTCCACCCACAATCCATTGAATTACATTACACACAATCTGGTAATGTCTTCCAATTCATGGATCATACTTTTTGATTTCCCATCCATTTGAGGATGATATTCCATGGTCATGGTTAATTGGGTTCCAAGGGATTACTATAATGATTTCCAAAATAGAGAAGAAATCCTTCGGTCTCGATCATATATGATTGAAACCGGTACACCAAGAACAATTAATACTTCCCAAATAATATTTTTCTATATCATCTACATATAATATTCATGGATCAGAATAAATTGGTCTGACTATGTGATTCATTCCACAATAACCCAAATGGAATTATACTTCCAAATAATTCTTAGTAAACAATTGAAAAAGTACATAATTATTTTCTCAAACCTTAATACTGATATAGGTAAGGATTTTAATATACATGATAGTCTTTGATGTTCATCCTTGACCTATTAACATGTGAGTCATTTCATAAGATAATCAACCACTCTTTATTTCATACCCGATAAATAAAAATTGGTTCTCAGTTCCTTATAAATATTTTGGATTCCTAAATTAATAGCCCATTTGGAATGGTGATGATAATAGTGAAGTTATTCTTGATAGGATGGAGGATATACTATCCGACATTAAAAACACAACATCAATTTCCCTTCTTCCAACCATTCATCATGGTATCCTAAAAATTAAGTTTTGGACTCATGGTTGGATAATTAGGGTCTGATTTTTGATATCCTTAACCCACTCAACCATATCAGGAACATGAGACAAAATGAAATAGAATGAAACTTTATCTTAGTTAGTGAACGTCATACATTTTTTAGAAATTACTAACATCAATTTCTATTGATCATAAGCTTCTTTAGACAACTAATTATATCAATTTCAACTTAGAGAACTGACCACCAAATGTAGTTTACCCGGTGCATACATTAATTCCAATTCAAACATATTTCATCCATAATTGTTTCTTGAGGTTCAAATCCCTTTATTAAAAGATACAATTTAATCTTTTATGATCATAAAATACAATGAAATTTTCACCAAAGAGATAATACTTATAGGTTTTTAAATAATGGACTATGATAGTTAATTTTAGAGCATTCATTAGATAATTATTTTCTAGCATACATAACTGTCATGAGATGTATTTCATGACATGACATATATACATTATAAAATAGCACAAACCATATCAAAATTCATAAAAATATACCACATAACTGTTCCCATGTTTTCAAAATGTAGATTGTTGTTAAAGTGAGTTTGGCCTTAGGATCCTGAGAGGGTTTTTGACACTCTTCTCTCTATTGGAATGAAGTACCTTTCCTCATCAAAGCTATCATCCTAGAGGATAATCATGAACATTCATGAACAAAGAGATGGTAATAACATGATAAGTCGAGAAATTTGTGTATCTCAAATAAATTCTTGGGAGGTTTCTAAGAGATAACTACTTTTCTCTTTTTGGGATCTACTAATACTCATTTCTCAGATATATCATATCTAAGGAAATATACATATTTTATCTAGAAAAAAATGTTATATAATTTATCATAAATCTAGTGTTCTTGTAGGGTGATTCATACTATCTCCAAGTGTTCTTCATGGTAACTTTTATTCCGTGAATACACCAGAATATCAAGAAAAAATATACCAAAAAAATATTCAAGTTAACTTTGGAAGATATGATTCATCAATTACATGAAAACTAATGGTTCATTCATAATAACAAAGGGAATAAAAATTTATTAGTAATGACTATAACAAATCCTAAAAGTTGTCTTTAGAATATCCTTCTTCCAAACATGAAGTTGGAGATACTCGATGGTAAATCCATTTGAGTGAACCATTTAGCTCCCTTAAATTGATCAAACAGATAATAAATTCTTGGAGGTGGATACTTATTCTCTATTTTAGATAAATTAATCTTATGATAATAAATATAATGTTTAATAGAGCCTTATACCTTCTTTAAAAAGTGAACTGAAGTAGTCCAAGGTGTCATACTAGGTCTTATGTAACCATTACTTTACAAATCTTCCAACTAGACCTTCAATTCACCAAATTATATTGGTTCTATCTTATAAGTGGTAAGAGAAATATTACTAGTCCCTTGTTGCCAATAAATAAAAAATTCAACTTCCCTATCATGTATAAATCTATAGAATATTTAATGGAAAACATCAATATATCGATTTACGATGGATAAAACATCTATTTTCTTGATTACATCATCCTTTTATAATCTTATTGCTACCAACTAATTAGTTATAGTCCCAACCATTGGAAACAAAGGTCCTAGTCTATAATAATTTAGATCCCAAAGTTCTTTATCCACCATTATTACTAAAGGCCCTACTATACCATCAGTAGAAAAGTCCATGCTCTACTAGTATTTAGATAGTCCTGACCATGGGTTCCAAAAGAGTGGGATGTACATTTTGGAACACACTAGTAGTTACCTTCATGGAAAATTAATATAGATTCATGAAAATTACATCATGTTACATGAAAAATAAATTTTCATTCTTAAGAGTAATGAAATTTGTCATCTTTTTGATCTGAAAGGCATGTGGGTTGAATTGTTTTTTAAAAACTCCTCAAACCCTTGTAAAGTGTGGTCATGGTATTGTTTAATTTGAAAAAATATTTCCCCCCCATATCCTCATAAATTATTTAATAATGTATAATTCTATCTTGACCAGGATATCGGTTAGGGTTTCTAAAAAATTAAATATTTGATTAAACTAGCTAAGACATGGCTTTATGTTTTCCAATGCTGAATACCCCTAAAATATTGGTGGGTTTAGATTATAAAATTACAACAACATATTTTCATGGTGTGTTTATTGAATATAATTTCCCCTATCAATAGCTAGGAAGGATTTAAATATACTATGGACAAGATATTGATTGATTTGTAGTTTAGGGTTGAACCACATTGCCAACTGTATCCCCCTGTTGATTTCCTAATCTTTGAACTAGTTCTATCTCTCTTTAACCATAGTTAATTTTCACTTGTTTAACACATTTTAACTAAACAAAAGAATTAGAATATTTCCAATCATAAAAAACCAAATCATGAAAAAATATTCCAATATTCATCAAATATAACATGAATAATGCAAACCTAGTAGGGAGTATCTCTTCCAATGCATGACACTCGGCACTCATCACATAAACTCATGATGATGAGCGGAAACAATACTAAGGGTATTTATAAACATATTGTTTACCTGAACCACCCTAATAACCTGAAATTCAGAATAAAAAATTATTTACACCTTCTTCGTGCTCTACATATCATGTTTTGACATGTCATATCTCCAAAACTACCATCCTGAACAATAGACCAAACCGAACTAATGTCATTTGTAGAATACAACCCCTAACCCATTAGCATGGGAAGAGATTAAGGTTATAATACACTTAGGTGAAATAGTTATGACACCAAATGCTATTAATAAGTTCAAGATATTACAAGATCATTGAGGGAATATGTTCCCTTTAACATAAAAGCCTGTAAGATACAATGATATAAAAAAATCCCAGATACTATATAATGAATTAGTGTTTACTCAATAACTCAAAATCTTAAATAGAATGATAAATCAGAGTAGCAACATAAAGTAAGATGCCATATCTATAAAAAAAATTTCCATCCAGATGCAATGATACCAATTTGGAATAACTATAAACATCCAACTCAAAAATCTATAAGCTCCACCCACATCACCAAGCCCTTAACATCATGATGCCCCGATAGATAAATTTGAAACCTACCCGAAAATTGTATCATGATAAATAAGGTTTTCATATGCACCAAGGTTTATATGTATGGGTGATTATACTAACTCAGTAGAAAATCCATTAGATTATTCCCACAAATGCTACCAAGTCCCAAAAAATTTAGTATAATTTATATAAATAAGTAGGAGTATGAAAAACATACTTTCCTTAAACCATATTTATTTTATTCACTCAATAAAACACATTGTGTGCATATTTTTAAAACTATGATTTTAAAAATATATAAAAGAGATATTTAAAAAATCTATCATCAAGGGTTTTTCCAATGAAAACATAATTAAGAGTTTTAGAAATAAAAATATTCCAGTTTATAGAAGAAGTGGATAGAGGGAGAAAATTCCTATCTCAAATAGTTTCTATTCTTGAAGAATCATGTAATGATATAAGAATATATGGGTTTCTTCTCTATTTTCTTTAATATATCCCAAATAAATCTCATCAAAACATGTTATGAACCCTATATCTATCCATGATAGATCTGATCTAGAGTTTTTTCTAAGATAATATGAGAATATAACAAAGGTGAATGAAGTTTTTGAGACTTACCTTCGATTTCTATGTCCAACACTCCAAGATCCATTAAAATATACATATAGATCAAAATGAATCACCAAAATTGCTTAAATGAGGCTCAAGGGTTCAGATCTAACAATATGGAAGGAATTATGATGGTTTAAAGGGAGTTTTTAGGTTAAAAATCAAATTTTATGATTTAATTAATCATGTTTCACAATTATTTTATATGGTTTACCAATATGGATTCCAACTATGTGGGATCCACGATAGAAAAAATCTCTAGTCACAATGTTTGTCTACATAGTTTGTAATTCCATACCCCAATTTTGTGAAATACCTCTATCCCACGTCACATGATTACCTAGGGAAACAAATTTTTTACCCAACCATATGCCTCCTTCTTGAATTCCTCATCTTACTGCATGGTTAATTGGGAAATTAAAATGATTTTCCCTAACCATGAACCTTCTAAAATCCTTCTAAAACTTATAAAAATGTGAAAAAAACATCCAAATACTAATATAAACCAAACCATAGCTCAAAAACACATAAACGAGATGTACATATATCAATGTGGGTGTATTATAATGATAAAAATTCATTAGTTATAACTCAATGTTTTATGTTGAGAGTTCAATTATCATTACACTCCATGAAGTATATATCAATATATATATATAAGAAACCAATGTGAAAGAATAATAAATTAGAGATTTCCTTATATATTCTATAGTTTTTATTCTTGAAATTATTTTAAGAAAACTTAGTAAAACCCTACATAAGAGCCTATAAATTATATCATATATTATATACTTCCAAATTAGTATTATATTTGGTAGACATCCTGGGTATTTTTTGATAAAATACATCTATACTTAATTATCGCCACATCACAAATCGACAATCTGATTAAACCCTCCCACTAAATTCTTTAGTGAGTAACATTTATGAAGAAAGTTAGTTTGAATAAAAGTGAGAATTTGGAATAATATTCCTAAAGATCAACTACTCAAACATATTCAAACTCCTTAACTCCACAAAATCTAGTGCTATGATTCTGATAACTTCTATTATCTACTTAGAACTATTCTAAGATCATCATAGTCATCCTTAGAACCCTTTAAATAGAAATTAATTCTTGAAATATTCTGGTAAATAATATAACATTTCAATTATTTTTTACTAATATATCCAAACAAAATTCGATAACAAGTAAAATTCATTTTATTATTGTAACTAATGTAACTTTTATATCATTTCTTTACTATTATATCCTATAACTTTTAGGACATCAAGTGAAATTCACAAATAAATTTAACTGGTAAAATATTTTATTTGTATACTTTAAACTTCCCAAAATTCAAACATACTCCCACTAACCTCTTAGAAACTATATTATCATTGGAATAATATAGTAATATAAAAAAACTATTTTATGTTTAGGAAAAAACTAAAATTTTCTTTAATATACAAAAAAACCTCTGTGTTTAGGAAATAAATCTTATTGATTTTTAGGAAGAATATTTAACAAATAAAATATTATATCCTTATAATATATAGTATTCAATATTTTTACAATTTCTTTTAAAACTAGACCTTATAAAATATTAAACTATTGGTTATGGAATCATATTCCCTTATATTCATGTATAAAAACTTTATCCCTAATTAAAATTCTTTTATCCTTGTCTCTTTTCAGGCATGCTACAAAATTTGGATGAATCATAAATTATATGTATAAAAAAATCCATCACATTAGTTTAAATAATGATTGTTTATAAGAATATCCAAAAGAGATAAAAATAAGACCAAAAAAATCTTTTATTAACATTTATTGAATCTCAAAGTACTTATTTCATATAAGTCCTCAGTGTGGAAACACCTTGCTTCATTAATTCAAAACAAACTTCAAGATTACATCATTAAGTATTTCTTCACTTCAAAACTCCTATATATTTAAAAATATTATAAAACATATAGTTTGTTTCACATACTTGTAAGAATAAATGAATTGAATTATATAATGTTAATACTTAAGGTGGAATCTCCTTGCAATTTCTTGTAATCCTTCAAGTACACTGGATAATTTATTTTTGAATGTCCACTTTTCCACTATGATAGCATTATCCCCAATTAATTTTATTTGGTTTAGGGGTGCACTATAGACTCTCCATGATCTCTTTTGTTCTCCATATGGCTAAATTTTCAACCGTATCTTTATAAACCATAAATAGACTTGATAATGGACCTATCACATCCCACTTAGATATCTCCAATATATTGAGGAGATCAGATTAAGTTTTATTGAACTCTTTCATGTTATACTTAACAATAAATTACCATAACCTATCTTTCATTGATTTTATAAGAAATAATGTGTCTAGATCAAGCCTAATAGATGAAACCAACCACTCAAAGCTATAATGACCCATATTTTTCAGAATTTACAACTCATTTTTTAGCTTAAATTATTTTTAAAGGTACTTATAATGTTATCTAAAGAGGTCACGGGGTCATAAGGGTGTCTAAAGCTTGTTTGGGGCCTTTAACTTTGGGATTTTAGATAAATTACTAGGCCTCGTGGTTAGTAGAAATCATCCCACCCATCCCACACTGTCTCTACTAATAGTGTGGGAACAAATATAAGTTCAAAATGAGACACATAGTTTGTCTAAAACCATGCGACTCTAAGCGCATGACCATGGGAGAAACTGAAAAATTTTAACCAAGGAATTTATCATGGTTTACGCATGGATAGGGAATCCATATACCCCCTATTTGAGGGTGAAAATTTCAAAATTCCCTTAATGAATCTAAAAATCCACCTTTTCTTTCTTCCCCTCCCATTCTCCAGAGGATGGCTATCTTTTTCTCATATTGAGAACCTAAGAACCTACAAACTAGGTTCTTCTCAATATCTCCGATCCGAAGTCTAATTGAAGCACCATTAGAAGTATAATATTTGTTTTGGTAAGATAAAAAATCCTCTCCATTCCTATTTCAGTTTAGCTTTGGATTTGTTGTGATATTTAGGTGCATTCTCTTATTCCCTATTTTCAGGGCTTGGGATCGTTTATCCATTTTCACTCAACCTAATTAAAATATGAGGCCACCATCGTATGAGGATTCATAAATGTCCCTAAGGTAGGTGGTCACATTTTTTACCCAAGATTTTTGGTGCTACATAATTTTTCCATTGTGCCGCACAAAATCCTTTTCCACATGTCAATATTTAACTGACATATAAACCCTAATATTTTTACGTTGATCCTTTTTTAGTAGGTTATAGGATGATGACCTCAGTTATGGACACCCCTTGGGTTTTTGGCCTTGAATCACCCTTTTTGGATAATTGTTTAAATACCCAAAATGCCTTATAAGGATTCATATTAGGTTTTAATTGATTTTTCCTCTGTTATATAAATTTTAGATGAATCTAATGCACCACTTAAGTTCTTGGACCAACTTATAATTGGAATTTCCCACATAGTTAATTTCCCTATTGATCATGAAACCTTTTAAATGACCCACAAAGCCTTGTAAAACGTATTTTCATGTTTTGATAGATCCAATGACATGTACTAAATGGAATGAATTATTCCTGATGGTTGGCATCTTTGATTGAATTAAATGAGTTCAAATGAATGAATATGAAAGGGTGGTAATGCCATGTCATTTGGTAATGTTTTATTGAACGATTAAATTGAATTATTATGCCTTGATTATAATGGTTTAGTAAAAATGATGCATGATAGGTATTCCCCATTCCTATATTATAAATATGATCATGCCATGAGAAATGTTGTGGAACAATGGTAAGAGTTCTGTTAGTCGTGAAAGTTACACGTTCCCTTACATTGGGTGTCTATCATGACGTGTCACACCACTAACATTGTTTAGATGGTGGGAATGATGCACCATATCCCTTGTTCGAGTGTTGACATGATGGAACACTTACCATCTAATGTGAAGAGAATGAATTCTACCACTCAATATGAGATTTATAGAATATACCCTATTGCTTAAGCTTATAGGCTTGTTAGAATGGTTATAGATGTCTGAGTTACACCTTGGTTTAGTCAACACCTAGTATTCTAAGTATAAGGACACTTACGTCCGCATGTACTTGGTCCATAGAGGTGGATGGAATATATAACTATAATATATATATATATATATATTATCACTATATATATAGTGAATAATTAGTTATTCATTATGATGATGATCTGAAGTAGGTAGAGCCACTATTTGTCCTTTAGAAACTTGAGCGAGCTATTATTTATTCACTCATCTTTGTTTACTCTTTCATTTATACCTATACACTTTTTATCTATAACCAATGCTTGGATTACTTCTAGACACCATCAGTGGTGGAATACTAAGATTTTATTTCATAACCTACTTGGAATGAATTTATTACTTGAGTAGACTATTTGGCTGTAGGTCCAGATAAGGGAAAGCAACCTATTACTAGATTTTGTTATGATTGACCTATAGATAGGGCATATGAGCAGATGAATGAGAATATGCATGAGATGCTAGTAGAGAAACCTTTTTTTCTCTAGTTTTTTATAGAATGATTGTATTTTCTCATACTATATTTCCCTTTTTTATATCAATATGACATGAATCCATGTATATAAACCTACCATATGACTTTTGATATTGCTATTTAGTTTTTCCGTTATATATATTATTATGATATATTATTCTGTTTGTTTATATATGCTTCCTCTGTTGTATGTTTATGGTGGTATCTACTATACCACTTTGATAAGAGGGTAAAATGTACCCACATACCACATTCACACCCTCATGACTAGTCAGCAATGTCTGGAATATGGGGAAGTGCGCTTGAGACCATGTGACCCACCGACTTAGGGCTCCCGTTAAGAGGAAACTGGGTTGGGATGTTACAAAGTTGCATATGAGCAATTTTTCCTTTGTCTTACTATTTGGTTATTTGAAAGGGGACTAGGAGTTGAATGAATTTGGAAATGACCCCATGCTTGGACGTAGCTAACCCATGTATAGGGGAAACCCAAATTACCTAGGATGGGAAATTGCAGTTATTATTTTCACCTATTATGGTTGATATGACTTCACTGTTGGGTGACACACTTGTTTTATGGTGTTATTATATTGGCATTATTGAAATTAGATTTCTTTTACCATTTCCCAATAAAATGAGGGCACTTTATAACATACATAATTATAGGAAGAATATGACTAATATTCCATAATTTCTTCCATGACACATTTATTTTCAGTTTTTATTTTATTGTCTCATATCATTAGTGCCTTGATTATGTATTGAAATGTATTTACATTTCTTATAGAGATTTGAAAACGTAGTTGAAATATATTGTGCTTTCCATAACCAAACAGAGTTTTTCCCAACATAGTTTAATAAAAACACCTTAATAAGTTAATTGTGGAATGTTGAGCCATGGTACATTGGTTGTATTGATTGAAATGTGTTATAGTGTGAGTTAAGTGAAAACTATATTTTGGTTCATAAGTTGTATGAGCCGTTATGGATTGAAAATGATGATCCATCTAATTCAACAATTTAAAGAGATTAACATATTTGAACAAGAATAATATTAAAATGAATATGAATTTTAAAGTAAAAAATAACCATCTTATACATGTAAAATAGAGACTTATCCCCGAACCTAGCCTTAGTAGTTGGTAGTAGATGAATCTCTTATGTTATTATGGACTTTTTGGTCTCTTCTACTACCTAGACCTGTATTTTGAAATAGGAAGAGAGAAAATATCATTTCAATAGAAAGTCTATGTACCTATCCTAGTTTTCTATCTGCAATATTTTCAAATGTTAAGATCCTTTCTAAGGTATGCATTTGGAAATGTAGTATCTTGCCGATATAAAGTCCTCAAATCACACACCTTTAATGTGATGACGACCATGAAACAGATGTGGTGGGCCCTAAGATTATGGTGATTCCTCTTATAGTGAAACATATGGATCCTCTTTCAATACCTGATATGGGAATTGATGCCCAGTTATGAGAGGTATTTATATGTATGTTGCAGAATATACATGGTGTTGTTCAACCCTCCCTATGTATGGAAGAGTTTAATAGGGAATTATATTAGTATAATCTTCCCACATTTTTAGGGGATGGTGAACCAAAATATTCTGTGTCATGGCTTGAACCAATCCACTCTATATTTGAGCATCTAGATATGCCTCTAGAGTATAGGGTCAAGATTTCAACATATATTTTATGGGATTCATCCAAGAGATGGTGGAAAGTTTGTTGACGCCGGAAAAGTCCGTTGTTCCCAAACAAAGCTCCAGATGCGGAAAGCGAGGTCATATTTGGAGTCGGAAGCATGTTTCGGAGGGCCCGGAGGCCTTGCGCGGAATTTTGGAGACCTGCGCGCAAAGTTGTAGTGCCGCGTGCAAACCTCCCGGGATGCGCGCAATGCGCTGGTCCGGCGCGCAATTTTGCGCGCCCGTGGCCCGCGCGACTCCCTTGCGCGCCGGGCCCAATTCCGCGCCCGCGCAGGAAATTCCGCGCCCGCGAACCAGATTCCGCGCCCGGGGTTGCCTATAAATATGAGGCGACCCCCGACGTTTTAAAGGTTGCCGGAATTCGAAGAGTCGCTCGTTCGCGCAATCCAACCCCCTCCGCGCGCAATGCCGATCTTCAGGTAACCTCTTTTCCTTCGCGCAATAAAGCCTTGGGGTTCGCCTTCGCGCGCAATCCCCTTGGTTCCTTTCCTTTGAAATAATTCTTAACCCAAAGGCTTTCGCGCGCAAAAGAAGCCTCTTGCGCGCAATTGCCCCCGGGTGCGCGCAATCCAGCCCGATTGCGTGCACCCCCCCCCTTTATTAAGAGGCCATTCGTTAAAGAATGAGCCGTTGCCCCCGCGCGCTATCCGAAGCCCGGTGCGCGCAATCTCAATCATCTGCGTGCAAAGCGCTGGCCCAATTGCGTGCCAGCCTGCCCATTTGCGCGCCGACCTGCGGTATTGCGCGCCAAGCTTCTCTTTTGCGCGCAATCCGCCAGGGTCAACCCCTTTGACCCCCCGAGGGTACCCGCCTGCATGGCGCCCGATGATCTTCACCCCGGGTGCCCCGCACCGTGCGTTGTCTTCCCGTGCGGCCCTCCAGGCTCGCGAGAAGTGACACGGACCTATCGGCGGCTTCTATGTCCCGCACGACGTTAAACTGCATTATTCCCAGCTACAAGACGTTAAACTGTACACTATTCATCCTGCACGACGTTAAACTGTAATTCGTCCTGCATGATGCTAAACTGCACCACGTCCCAAGCTGCACGACGTTAAACTGCCCAGCATATCATCCGCGCTGCAAGACGTTAAACTGCCAAGCATCTTCGTCCTCAACACACGACGTTAAACTGTACTTCGTCCGGCAAGACGTTAAACCGTCCGCTTCATCCTCAACACACGACGTTAAACTGTACTTCGTCCGGCAAGACGTTAAACCGTCCGCTTCACCCGATCCCGTGCCCTGCACGCAGGGTCCCCCCGGTTTGGATGTGGCCCCCACCCGCTCGTCTCTGCAGGGATGACGGGATTGCCCCTCTTTAGGGACGATTCATGGGAGTGGCCTTCTCCCACGGGGGTAGAGTGTTACAAACAGAATGAACTACGTGGACTTTGATCCCTGTCTCCTAAACAGGGTACGTAGGAAGCCTCTCCGAGGTTCAAGCCCACCACCTGGTCGTCCCGGTCATATTCACGTCGGTTCGTCCATCAGTGGACCCCTCTTGGGTTCACACTTGCGTTGATTCACCTATGAATCCGCCCCTGCGGGAGACTGCACGTGTGTATCTCCATCGTGCTTCCCCACTGCACTTCTTTTCTCTTTTCAATGTCCAGCATGACGTGAAACTGTGATCCACCCGGCCGTTCCATCCCCCTCTGTGCGAGGTGGTTCGGTTCAATCCTCCGCCCGGTAGCCTCGACCTCCTTGTGAGTCGGCTTGCCAATGTCCAGCATGACGTGAAACTGTGGTCCACCCGGCCGTTCCACCCCCCTCTGTGCGAGGTGGTTCGGTTCAATCCTCCGCCCGGTAGCCTCGACCTCCTTGTGAGTCGGCTTGCCAACGTCCTGCATGACGTGAAACTGTGGTCCACCCGGCCGTTCCACCCCCCTCTATGCGAGGTGGTTCGGTTCAATCCTCCGCCCGGTAGCCTCGACCTCCTTGTGAGTCGGCTTGCCAACGTCCAGCATGACGTGAAACTGTGATTCACCCGGCCGTTCCATCCCCCTCTGTGCGAGGTGGTTCGGTTCAACCCTTCGCCCGGCAGCCTCGACCTCTTCGTGAGTCGGCTTGCCGATGTCCAGCATGACGTTAAACTGTATATCCGAACTACGCTGACTTTGATCCGCGCTAACGCGCGGTACGTAGGAAGCCCCTACGGGGTCCAAGCTCTTCACTCCATCATCCATCCTGATCCTTACCCGGGCTGCCACATCCCGGTGGGGTCATGCCATTTCATTCTACTCCACTTCACTCGGGAAGCCGCCCATGTGCTGGCCCCAGCGTCGGAGGTTCCTCGCAAGGGGTTCTGTCATCTGATCCACTTCTCGTGTTGATCAGTCCGATGTCGTCCCCGCTGGACGTTAAACTCGCGGCATACCCCGTGTCAAACATGGGAAGCTGAGGAAAACCTCAGGCAACGCAGTTCCCCGCACCCAGTGCAGGATGCCTCAGGCCATCACGCCTTCGAGAAGCCCTATTAGGGACGGAAGGCAGACATGCAGAGCCGTAGTGTTAAGACACGCCCCCAACACCCAGAGCCTCCCGGTCTCCTCACCGCAGGTTGCTGCCCCGACCAGACTCCTTGGAGCGTCTGGGCGGAAGCAGCATAATTAACCGGTGTCCATGAAGATATGGCGCCGGGAACGAGATTCACGAACATTCTTAAATCTATGAGGGAGACCCGGATTAGGCGACGAGATCCGAGGAGACGTCCACGGAAGGAGGAGCCGACATCCCATCATCCCGGTTTCGATCAAGGAGCAGACGCCCCTGAACAAGGGACGGATGCCGCCCGCCTTTGGAAAGCGAGACTGCGGGGCCACAAACCGCGCGCCCATCCCCTCGGGTCGACGGGCGCACGCGCGAACGCGTCCTGGCGGAACAGCGTCGGAACAGAAACCCGACGCACATCCGCACCGAAACAGAAAAATGGTGAACCCGACGTGAATCTCTTCTCCTCAATACGAAGACCGATAGCTTTCAGAGGTGTTGGAAGATTCGCATGTTGCCCGGCCGAGCATTCAGCACCGGGGCACGGAACCCGCCAGGGGCTGGGGAAGGGAAATCGGGCACTCCGTCTCACGACGTCGAGGGCCTGGGTTCCCCCCATGGAAGGCGTCGTGGCACTAATGGTTGGTTGTCGATTCCTTTTCCTGTCAGTGTTAATGGGTTTTTCTCCCTGCTTTCAGGAATCAAGTCGCCCAATCTAGTGCCTGATCGCCACCCGCCCACTGGCGCAGGGGTAGGGGAAACACCGACGCGGCTACTCCGCGCGGTCCCACCCGTTCCACAGCCGTCCCAGCAGCCGTAGCTGCGGGGAAACCACGCCCTCTCTCCCCCTCGGAGGTCATCCAGAGAAGGGTGATCAACAACATGGTGCGGAGATATGAGGAAGAGGGAGTCATCCCCACCCGGGACATGGCTCTCCTAGACCTCGAGGAAGCTGCACCTCGCCACCAACACCGCCCCCGAGGGCCGCACAGGGAGGCGCTGCTGCCTACCTCGACGTCCAACCGCTTCGGGAGTTTATCCCCGGAACGCTCCGACAGCTCCTTCCCCTATGCGGATGAGGTGGAGGAAGTCCGGGACCACCCTATCCGAGATCCGCTCCAGGGATCCGCGATAAGGGCTCCCGCCAGGCCACGTCGGCGCCGCTGCCAGGCTTCTCAAGTCGAAGAGCAGGCTCTCCACATGCCTGCACCACTGATCCCGACTCGTCTGTCCCGACGCCAACGTCGGGCACGAGCGGAAGAGGATGCCCACCTTGGGGCCCTAGCAACAGCAGCTGCGTTGGCTCAAGCCACTGCTGGCTCCAGTTACCAGGCCCCTGCGCATCCTGAGCGGGGGCACTTCTATGCCCGACCTGGATCGAGGCCCCGACCGCCCCTAAGGCAGGTTGGGTTGACTCTCCCGGTTGCTGGTACAGGCAATAGCCACCGCGGACCACCTCGCGGTAGCGCTATTCACCAGCAGGGTTTACTCCGTGTGGCCGATCCAAGAGGCATGGGTCATCCCACCTTCTGATCCCGGCCCGGAGGCCTGCCTGGAATCATCTCTCCCTGCGTCCCCTTCGATATCTGTCTGGTGCGCCTCGCACCTTGGTTTCCAGTCCTCTTGGCCCCAGCACCGGTGCGGCCAGAGGACGCCAGGACAGAGATCAGCCATGCCCCGAAGAACCACCCAGGGGCAAGAAGGCAAGGCGTCGACGTAGAGGGAGGAATGTTACGGAATTCCGGACGGAGATCCGACCGGTCCGTTTCTCTGATATAGAGGCGGAGTATGACTCGGCGACAGAGCCCTCCCCCCAATCCCGCCAGTCAGGGGCAGGGGTAGAAATGCGGCATGTCAGCCTCGTACTTCCCGAGAGCGAGATCGATATGATCCCCGCTTCTCTCCGAAGGTATATCCGGAGTAGTGAGGGCCTGGTAGACCCCCAAGGATCAAACTTGCGGTTGGAACCGGCCCCTCCGGAAGCGCCTTCCTCCTCGATCGGAGAAGCCGAAGACCTTTTCTGAGGACCGACGGTCGAACCGCGATCTAGTGCACCCTCGGCGAGCACCGACGCTACGACAGGATGTTCGCTCGCCGGCCCGTCCTATCGTGATGTGGTAGCCGGGGCACCGCCACCCTCAGAGGGCGGCCCGGGATATGGAGGCCGATCGGCCTGCTCGCCGTATTCACCGCCGGCCAGCCCGTCGGCCCGCCTCGGCACCACTGCCGGTTCCCCGTCCATTCCCAGTCGTTGAAGAGGACCAAGGAGACCTGGGTCCCGAGTTTGAGTCGTGGAGCTTCTGGACCGTCCTGGTAGAGGGCCACTTTCCTGAGAAGTTTTGGCCAGTCGCAGGACCGGGCTTTGATGCACCCGAATCCCTCACCCCGGATGAGTTCGAATGCTTCCGCCGAACTCTCCGGGAGACTCACTCCCGTCTTCACCGCCTACAAATGCCATATCCCGGGAGTCAAGTGCACCTGGAGGATATTGGTGAGCAGTGCCGTCAAATTGACCTGGCCACGCTCCCCGCGGTTCGGCACCCCGGGTCATTTGGGCACCACGAGGCCCTCCAACAACGATGCGTTGAGTGTTTCCAAGTACTCCGCAAGGTTATCGAGGAAGCCACTCCCCACGTGTATATCCGTGGATGGGGGCAGTACGCTGCCCTACGCTTCAGTGCGATTCGCCGACAGCCCGATTCGCTGGGTGGCCCTGAGGGTATATCCCTAGGGACGGAAACAGTCAATATGGCTGACCTGTTGGGAGAGGGGAACGACTTGGAACTTCTCGACGGGGGCTCTCCCCCCGAAGACAAGCCGTCGTTGGATCCATCGGTGAGAGTTACTCGTCACCAGAGGAACCTCCTGGGACTCCCCGCACCCACTGAAGCGCTGACGTTGAGCCGAAACGTCAGCAAAGGTAAAGAGCACGACGGGGCTATAAAGCCCGCCGACCCATCCACCTCCATACAAAGGGCAGATGAGGATCCCGAGAAGGTCACGCTACGTCAACAGCTCGCCGAGCAGAAGAAGCTGGTTGACCAGCTCCTCGCCGAGCGCACTGCAGAACGGCGGCCTGACTACGGTGATCCTAGGCCAGGACAGCAGGGACAGGAACAACCACTCCTCGACGAGACTCTCCCGGGCAACCGTGATTACGACTTGTTCGCCGACAGGAGAGAGGCCATTGCCTATGGCAAGAGGGCGCGATATGTTTCACCACACCCTCCCGAGCGGCGTGACTACCTGAGAGACCCCGCTCGGATTCCTCCCGCTGCCCCAAGGGCCGCTCCGCCCACCATCCCACGAGCTGCCGAGTTCGACGACCCGGTCGACGACCCGATTGAAGGGCCGTGCAATGCGCTCGTGGTTAGAGATCCTCGCCAGGACTGGAACCCATGTCCGGACGATCCGATGGCGGCACTCATCGCCCGCTTGGAAGCCTTGGAGACTCGGCAAGTGGCGATCCCACCGGACGGCAAGCCATACCCAGCATGGGTGGATGACATGCCGGCACCTCCGGGATTCGGGAATCCCACTTTTGCCCCCTTCAACGGAACTGAAGATCCGCCACAGCATTTGGCCCATTTCAACTCAAGGTGCGGGCCTATGTTGGGGACTCCAGCGCAGCAAGAGGCCGCTAAGCTTCGCTGCTTTGTCCAGACACTGGAAGGGCCAGCATTTGTCTGGTACAGCCAGATCCCCGTCGGGTCGATAACTAGCTGGGAGGACCTTCGTAGACAGTTCCTCTACCAGTTCAGTTCCACGACCCGGAAGACGAGTATCGCAGAACTCTTTAAGTGCAAGCAGAGGCCTGATGAGCGAGTCGCGGACTTCGTCGCCCGATGGAAGGGTCTCACGTATTCCCTTGACATGCCATTGACTCAGGAGCAGTTGCTGACAATGTGCGTCGGGAACGTCAAGACCGAGCTGGTCCCTTCCTTGATCACTCAGAATTACCCCGGAGGGTTCAGGGACTTCTCAGACAAAGCCCAACGTCTTGAGGAAGCCCTGCAACAGGCCAGTCAGGCACACCCGCTGCCTCCTATGATTCTTGCAAGGAGAGTCAGCAGGGCTGAGCCCGCTGCTGTTGCCCAGATAGAGGCCCCCAGGCCGTTGGAGCTCCTGCCGGCAAGGCCAGCTCCACAGCCTCACAGGAATCCGCCTCCACAGGCTCAGTTCCCGGCCCAGCAGCGGCAGCCCCAGAACCGGCCGGCCCCTCCGCGTAATGTACCGCCACAACCCAGGCGAGATAATCAGGGTCCACCTCCTAAGCAGGCCCCTCCATCTCCTCGTCAAGACCACGCTCCCATACCTGACTTACACATTCCATGAGGATCAGGTCCCCGGTTATTTCCAGAGCGCCCTGGAGCAGAGGATTGTGCGACTGCCTGAGTGTTGGAGGCCAGAGGAGGCGCATCTCACGGATAACCCCCGCTACTGCCCTTACCATCGGGCCCTGGGGCACACCATCCAGCGGTGCTACGTGTTTAAGGATTGGCTCCAAGACCAGATTAACAACAATGTAATCAGGTTGGGCCCAGCTCCAGCACATGTGGCGGGTGTGTTCGTGGGATCAGATGACGATAGTGGCAACGAGGACGAATGACAGCTGGTCTCCGACTGCGGATCCCAGAAGTATAAAAACTGGATGGCCCGTAGGACGATCATTGGCGCCCATGGAATCATCCGTGCGTGCTTGAATCAGCCTGAGCCCTCAGAATCTGTGGGTGCTGCTTCGGCATCGTCGTCCCAGCCTGCCTCCTCCGAGAAGAGAAAACGGCGGCGGCGCAAGAAGGAAGAGTGCACCCCGCCAGTTCCGCCACTATCCCGCACTCTCGGCGATTTCATGCCCCCGGAGATGGGGGTCCTTCCTCGGACCCGCCCAGTGGTGAATGATTCGTCTGATGATAGCGTTGGGTACGCTTCGGTTAATACCGTCGAGCTGGTAAATCCCTTTTCGGTTCCCGACGTTGAAGAACACCAGGTGGACCTCCCTAGTGTCCCCGGTCGTCGCCACCATCGGAGGAACCGCAACAACAAGAGTCGCTGGGGCACAGCATTTGGTACCTCCAGCCAGGGCGTGCACGCCACTGAGACTAGGCAGCAGGCTCAAAGCCGAGCTCAACGCGTGCAGCCCCCCCATCCGGGGATGAAGGACCCGCCCCCGCCACTGTTTGTGGTGTGGGACCAGGCAGAACCGCCTCAGCCGCGCCGCGACCAGCTCCGTCCTGCCACGAGTCCATCCCGGCCTCCTGGCCCCAGTACAGTGACCACTTCAGGGGCTGCAACCAGTGAACAGTGAGATGCGCCAAGTACCAGCCGGCCGCCGGTTCAACCGGCAAGGCCCATCATGCCTCCAACCGCAGAGCAACCTCCTCCAACCAGGGGCTCGCGCTTGGCAAGAAAGTATGATGTCCTGAAGCACTTGGCCGACATCCTAGCAAGGCTCTCCATCCTTGAGGCTCTGCGCATGTCACCTGAGATGCGCGAGGCGCTCGCTGAAGCCCTGAAGAGCCCCCTCCAGTTTGAGACAGAGGTTGCGGCTGCAGAGGCCTTTCACGCCGAAACGATTGAGGACGCCGAATGTCAGGCAGTTATCTCGTTCTCTGGTAAGGATGAAGACCCTCCTATACAGGGACACATTCGTCCGCTGTACGTTACTGTCCAGTTCAATGGCCTTGAAGTCCGGCGCTGTCTTGTTGACACGGGGTCCGGGATTAACCTAATTCCCACTCGGACGCTCCGGAGATTGGGGTTGTCTGAGGATGACTTGATTCCCTCCGACCTCAGGATCCAGGGGTACGACCGCACCGAGCAAACTCCGGTCGGCAAGATACATTTGAAGACCCAGTTCGGTGACTTGGTTGCCAACACCGAATTCATGGTGGTCTCTCAGGACACTGCGTATAACGCATTGATGGGAATACCATGGCTCCACCTTCATGCGGCGGTTCCCTCGTCATACCACCAATGCCTCAAATACTCCCTTAATGGTCGAGTAGGTGTGCTTCAGGGAGATGCCTCTCCTTTTGCCTCATGTGAAGCCCGCTATCTGGATGCGGACTATTACAAGAGCAAGGATAAGAAGATCCTGGCAGGTGAGGTCGAGCCTATCGCTGTTGCGAGTGATCCCTGGGCAAGTTTGGATGACGCTTACGTCCTCCCGATCCGTCGGTTGGACGTAGCCATGGTCTCGACGGCCTGTGAGTCTCCCGATGAGATAACCGCGACCGCCCATGCCAGCACCAACGGCCCAGCAGGATATGGTAGCCCCAATGCAGTTTCCAACGCAGTCTCTCCCGTGGACGATCCCTCCCCGAGTGGAGAGGACGTGGAAGATGCACCCCCAACCTTTTAGGAGGGCGTCTCCGCCACGGTCGATGAGTTAGTACAGGTGAACCTTAGAACCGAAGCAGATCCAAGACCCACATTGGTCAGTGCCGCCATGCCCTCTGAGGAGCAGCAGCAGTACGTGGACTTTCTCAGGAAGCACCGTGATGTGTTCGCTTGGGGCTATGACGAGATGCCGGGGCTAGATCCTCAGGTAGCCGTCCACCGCCTTGGTCTCCCGGCAAACCATCGCAGGTTAAAGCAGCCTCCCAGGAAGATGCACCCATTCCACGGTGCCATGGTTGAGGCCGAAGTTGACAAGCTTATCAAAGCCAACTTCGTGAGGGAAGTTCAATACCCCAAATGGCTGGCCAACATTGTGCCGGTCAGGAAGAAGAACGGGCAGATCAGAGTCTGCATCGACTTCCGCGATCTCAACCGCCACTGTCCGAAGGATGATTTTCCCCTTCCGGTGATAGAGCTGTTGATTGACGCCACGACAGGGTTCCAAGCCCTCTCCTTCATGGATGGATACTCCGGATACAACCAAATCCGGATGGCCCCTGAGGATGAGGAGTTCACTGCCTTCAGAGCCCCCCAAGGTATCTTTTGTTACCAGGTCATGCCCTTCGGCCTGAAGAATGCAGGTGCCACCTATCAACGGGCGATGCACCGCATATTCAAGCCAATCCTCGGCACACTGGTGGAATGCTACGTCGACGACTTGGTAGTCAAATCGCGCCAGCGTCAGGACCATCTCAAAGATCTTGAGAAAGTGTTCGTCTTCCTCCGGTCTCGCTGCCTGAAGATGAACCCGTTGAAGTGTGCCTTTGGGGTCACCTCCGGAAAGTTCCTTGGATTTGTGGTAAGATACTGGGGTATTGAGATCGACCTAGAGAAGATCAGGGTGATTAGCCAGATGCCTCCCCCAGGTAACATCCGGGAACTACAAGGGTTCCAAGGCCACTTAGCCTATATACGCCGATTCATCGCGAATCTGGCCGGCAAGTGTAAGCCCTTTTCTCGACTCATGAAGAAAGGTGCCACCTATGTATGGGATAAAGAGTGTCAGATCGCCTTCGAGGAAATCAAGCAGTACTTGCTTCAACCTCCGGTTCTGATGCCGCCTGTATCCGGGAAGCTGCTGGTCCTCTATGTAACCGCCCTGGAACGGTCCCTGGGTGCCCTTCTCGCCCAGAAGAACAACGAGGGAACATAGAATAGCCTCTATTACCTCAGTCGCATGCTCCTCGATGCGGAAGTCAGGTATTTCCCCATCGAGAAGAGCTGCCTGGCGCTCATATTTTCCGTACAGAAATTACGGCACTACTTGCAGCACCATGAGGTACAGTTGGTTTCTCGGCTAGACCCGTTGAAATATATCCTGAGCCGGCCTATGTTGACTGGCCGTCTAGCGCGGTGGGCTGTGATTCTCCAGCAGTTCGACATCAGGTATGTGTCTCAGAAGGCCATCAAAGGGCAAGCATTGGAAGACTTTCTGGCTGCTCACCCAACCTCCGCGGATCAGCCGCTGGATCTAGGCTTTCCTGATGAGGCCGTCCTCTCGGTCGATCATGCCGATCCATGCTGGCAGATGCACTTTGACGGTGCCTCCCGGAGCCCCACCGGTAGAAGACTTGATAATCCTAAGCTCAACAGAGTGGGCTTGGGTATCGTCTTCATTACCCCGGAGCAAGCCTTGATGCCATACTCTTTCCTGTTGTCAGAGGGCTGTACCAACAATGAGGCGGAATACCATGCCCTCATCACCGGCCTCGAGTTGGCTCTCGAGATCGACGTGCCCCATCTGTGTGTGAAAGGGGACTCCGAGCTGGTCGTTAGGCAGATCAATGGTGACTATGTTGTCAGGAAGCCGGAACTTGTGTCGTTGCTGGAGTGCACCCTCCTTCTGATGGCCTAGTTCCCTTCTCGGCCGGAAATTGTCCATATTCCCCGGTCGCAGAACAGTCGAGCAGATGCTTTGGACAGCCTTGCTGCGTCACTCGCAGAGCCTGAACAAGACAACCTGATCGTCCGCGTGACGCACCGCAGGCTCATCGCTCCCGTTATCCCGGAGGGAGATCGCGGCCCGTCGGTAAGTAGTCTCACCACGGTTGCCCCTGTGCCCGGAGCCCCGAGTACCCCAGATATGGCAGTCGAATCAGCCTCTAATTGGAGGGCGCCTTTGGTTGAGTACCCCCAACATGGCATTCTCCCGTCGGATCGGGCCGAGCGCGAGCGAGTTCGACGCCGCGCATCGCAGTTTGTCCTCCAGAGCAGTCCCGGCCTGGAGCAGATCCTCTACAGACGCGGATTTGATGGTGTTCTCCTCCGTTGCCTTCAGGGGGTTGAGATCCCACGAGTCATGCAAGAGGTTCATGCTGGTTCATGTGGTGCCCACCAGACTGGGCCGAAGCAGTCCCACCAGATTCGGAGGTTGGGATACTTCTGGCCCTCCATGATCCATGACTGCATTGAGTATGCCAGGAGGTGCCATGCGTGCCAGGTTCATGCGAACTTTGTGCATCGGCCGCCGGAGCCTCTCCATACCACCAAGTATTCTTGGCCCTTTGCAGTCTGGGGACTGGACGTTGTGGGACCTTACCTGCCAGCGACGGCTCGCCAGTGCCGGTTCATTCTGACCGCCACAAACTTCTTCTCCAAATGGGCAGAGGCGATTCCACTCAGAGAGGTCAAATCCTGTTCGATCGCTCACTTCGTGACCTCCAACATCATTTATCGATTTGGAGTGCCTCACGCTATCCTTACGGATAACAGAGCCAATTTCCGAGCAGCCGAGTTGAAGAAGTTGTACGCCAAGTACAACATTCACTCGAACCATACATCTCGCTATCATGCGTAGGCGAACGGACAGATCGAGGCGTTTAACAAAACACTCTCTAACATTCTGCAAAAGATGGTTGGTCAGAACAAGAAGAGTTGGCCGGACAAGTTCCCCAATGCCCTCTAGGCTTATCGGACGACGACTCGCAATTCCACCCAGATGACCCCTTATTCCCTGGTGTATGGAGCTGAGGCCGTCCTGCCCATCGAGATCCAGTTACCGTCCTTGCGCACTGTGGTCTA
Source organism: Viscum album (assembly GCA_963277665.1). Taxonomy (NCBI): domain Eukaryota; kingdom Viridiplantae; phylum Streptophyta; class Magnoliopsida; order Santalales; family Viscaceae; genus Viscum; species Viscum album. The sequence continues at coordinate 371,068,375 of OY728163.1, read as the reverse complement.
CGACCAGCAAGCGCCGGACAGAGCTGCTGAAGCCCGTCTAGTCGAGTTGGAAGCACTGGATGAGAATAGACTTCGCGCTTTGCACAACTTGGAGAGGCATCAAAGCAGAATGGATCGAGCTTTCAATAAGAAGGTTCGCCTCCGCTCCTTCCTGCAGGGTGACCTAGTGCTGGCCCTAAGAGCACCAATGATCCCCGGCAGGAAGCCGCCCAAGTTGGAGCCCAAGTGGGAGGGAACTTTTGTCATCCACAAGGTCTATCCCAATGGCGCGTACTCCCTAGCAACTATGGATGGTGAGCGTGTCACTCCTCCCACCAACGCTAGGTTCCTCAAGCAGTACTTTGCCTGAGTGTACTTCGTCCGCGCTGCAAGATGTTAAACTGCCAAGTGTTTCATCCAACATGACGTTAAACTGTACCTCGTCTGCGCTGCAAGACGTTAAACTGCCAAGTGTTTCGTCCAACATGACATTAAACTGTACCTCGTCCGCGCTGCAAGACATTAAACTGCCAAGTGTTTCGTCCAACATGACGTTAAACTGTACCTCGTCCGCGCTGCAAGACGTTAAACTGCCAAGTGTTTCGTCCAACATGACGTTAAACTGTACCTCGTCCGCGCTGCAAGACGTTAAACTGCCAAGTGTTTCGTCCAACATGACGTTAAACAGTACCACGTCCGCGCTGCAAGACGTTAAACTGCCAAGCATCTTCGTCCTGCATGACGCTAAACTGCACCACGTCCGAGCTACAAGACGTTAAACTGTTCAGCATTCGTCCCGCATGACGCTAAACTGCACCTCAAGAACTACGTACGGCTTGATTCTCATCCTTATGGGATACGTAGGACCGCCTGAACATTCATGTTTCAGGCCCAGCCCCATCCTTCGGGAATTTCCATCCCATCTCGGGCCCTTGGCCCAGTTGCCTCTGGGTATGCGGCGTATGGTGTGAACGTAGGGCTATTTGCTCGCCACGCTGTACGCCCCCCATGGTTGGGGATGCCTTCCGCTTCCCCTTTCCTTTTGCGTCCTGCATGACGTTAAACTGCACTTCAAAGAACTACGTACGGCTTGATTCCCATCCTTATGGGATACGTAGGACCGCCTAAACATTCATGTTTCAGGCCCAGCCCCATTTTCCGGGAATCTCTATCCCGCATTGGGCCTCTGGCCCAAGTTCCCCTCCTTTTTGTGCGAGGCATATGACGTGAGCGGGGGATTATGTCCTCATTCACGTTGGTCTACTGGCCGCGCCGTACGCCTCCCCTGTGTGTGGTACCACCTCACACCTCTCTACGTCCGGCATGACGTTAAACTGCACTCTCAAGAACTACGTGCGGCTTGATTCCCATCCTTATGGGATACGTAGGACCGCCTGGACGCTTGTGTTTCAGGTCCAGCCCCGTCTCTTGGTTGATCACGGGGATCTGCCGTCTTTTGGTTGCTCTCAGGGTGAGTCCTCCAGCCCCTTCCGGTGATCTGTTAACATGTTTTGGGTACTTCGGTCTATGACCCGTAGTGTCGGATTCAATCCCGACAAGTCCTGTGTTGCTTGTTGGGCCTCGCGCTTCCTCTGGTTCGAGCCTTCACTCAAAGGGATCCTCGTTAGCGGTTTGGGTACGATGCCTCAGTGCTCTCCTACCGCTCCGGGTCGATTTACCGGCGGGTCCTGGGCCGCAAATCGATATGTGTCCTGCGCTTGAGCGGTTGATGCTCGTTTGCTTGTCCCATTCTAGGCTGACGCGATCGGATGTTGTGTTGCGAATATGGTCAGCGACATCCTTGATCGCCATGTCAGCTCTTTCAGGATCTGAACATTGGTTGCGCAGTCCTCATGACACTCCGCCTCTATGCGTTGTAGTGGAGTCTCGACACTCTCTTCATACTGACCTTCAGTACACCTTTACACGTTAGGCAGTCCAACCAGGGTAATGGTGTCTTCCGAGGCTCCCACGATCTGAGCACCAAGGATATATGCTGATGTCCTCCCTTTGGGCCATGTGTAGCTGGACCCTCGTCCCCATAAGGAGGAAGGAGTCGCCCGAACAATCGCGTTCTGGGCCCAGTATAGCTGGAGGCTAGCATCTCTGCCCCTCAGGTGATGGACATACGCAGGCCCCTATCCCAGGATCCTTCTCCTAGAATCGTGCGTGACCGCAGGGCTGGGTATGTTCCCACCTCCGCTGGGTCCGCCGTATCGCAATAAGCGGATTACTCCATGGTCCGAACCACACGACCATAAACTGTGTTGTCTGGTCCTACCACACGACCGTAAACTGTGATCGTCTTGGCCGCCCGACGAGAAACGGCACTGCATTGTGATGTTCTCTTCAGAGGACACTCACGTTGGGCGCTGGTTAATAACCACGCCATTCATCAATGCCTTTCATGGCTTGATTATTGTGGTGACGCCAGGTATTTCTTAATCACAGGCATGTCACTGCACAAAGAAAAACCATCCACCTTTAAGGACAAACAAGAAATATCAAATACCGCTTCTTCTATGTGCGAGGGTCAGACCCGCACCCCTCCCCGCGCTGGTGCCCGATTGTGTTGCGCCGCACTTCAAGAACTACGTGTGGCTTGATTCCCATCCTTATGGGATACGTAGGAACGCCCGGATGTTTGAAACCTCAGGTCCAGCCCCCACCTCTTAGAGATTCCCCCTTCTCTGGGTAATCCGCCGCCTTCGGGTCACCCTCAAGGCGTGTCCCTCGACCCCTTGCAGTGGTCCACCGGTGTCAAGAGTACTCTGGTTTATTGCCAGGAGGGTCAGGTTCAGCTTGGTCAGGTTCCTTCCACTTTTCAGGCTTCGTGCTCCCTTTCGTTCGGACCCATCGCCTACGCCCTGGGTGGAGCCCCCGTGAGCAGTCTGGACACAATGCCTCAGTGATCTCCCACCGACTCGGGCTGGTACCCCCAAGGGCCTCGGGCAGCAAATCGATATGAATCCTGCGCTTGAGCGGTTGATGCTCGTTTTCTGCCTCATTCCATCACCGGTTTGTACGATATTGATGCTGCTTTTCCGCCACGGTCGGCAATACTCCCATATCGTTACGCCGGTGCCCCCAGTCCTTGAGTGAATGGCCGCATGATTCACATTACATTTTCCACCTCCCATTCTGACCAGGCGAAACCTCGACACTCTTGACGCTATCCCTCAGTGCATCTTCGCATATCCATGGGATAGGACCACGATGTGGCGTACTTTGAGGTTCTTATGGTCCGAGCTCTAAGACCTTAAACTAAGATCTGCCCCTATGGTCCGAGCTCTAAGACCTTAAACTAAGATCTGCCCCTATGGTCCGGGCTCTAAGACCTTAAACTAAGATCTGCCCCTATGGTCCGAGCTCTAAGACCTTAAACTAAGATCTGCCCCTATGGTCCGAGCTCTAAGACCTTAAACTAAGATCTGCCCCTATGGTCCGAGCTCTAGGACCTTAAACTAAGATCTGCTCTTATGGTCCAAGCTCTACGACCCTAAACTAAGATCTCCCCAATCGGGGTTCTACGTCCTGCATGACGTTAAACTGCACTTTCAGAACTACGTGTGGCTTGATCTCTAGCCTGATGGAGTACGTAGGAACGCCCGGGCATCTCGACTCGGGTCCAGCCTCAGGGATCGCTAAGTCCCGCCCCTCCTCGTCGCCGACCATCTGGTCTGGCTTCTGGTAGAGTGGTGCAGTTGTGATATTCTCCCCGATCCAGCTCGGGATGCCCCATTGCAATGATGGGAAGCGACAGTTTCATCGTTAAAGAGGTTCTGTCTAAGAATTGGGGTGATTCACGGCCAGATTAGTGCATCCGCCTAATACGCTTTCCCCACGGTGGCGCAATTTTGAGAGCGTTGGATTCTGTCCGAACAAATCATCACTTCGCCCCACGCTTCGCATGCCCTGTTGATCTGGATTTCCACCCTTGTGCCTGAAGGAACCCCCAAAGCGGCATTGATGATGACATGTGATCCGCCTCCTGCAATATGAATGATGACCTTCGGTCCGTCTATTGCAGTAGTATGGTCGATTGATCCACTGTCCGCTTGCCGTCTTGGTCATTTCCTGGAAGGCCGACCGTTGTGGATTTCTGAATTCGGGACACGCGATTCACCCTTTCTCATTTTCCTATGTTCGGATAAAATCTCAACGCCCCTAGCGTTGTCCCGCTCGTGTGTCGAAACAAGTTGGGGGGATGATACATTGATTAGGCTTGAGGTCTCCTTTCCTAGGAATGACCTCCCTCTTTTCTTTAGAAATCCAGGCCCAATTACGGATGCCTGATGCTTGGTTAACGCTCCCGCGAGACAATGAATTGTGGTTGAGCATGTTAAGCCAAAAGATGCAGATAAATATATTGGTTCATACAAATGGATCGAAATATTGAGTAGCGGAAGCAAATGTTATGCGAATGGCAAAAACAAAGCCCCTAGGGATCAGCGTGCTGAATAAGTCTTTCTAACGCCGCTACCCTTTGGCTGGCGGCCTCCAGAGCTGCTTCCCGCTCTCTGCGTGCCCTCTCCTCGTCGGCGGTCGCAGCACACAGTTCGTCGATTCTGGACTGTGCACGCTCCCGCTCGACTTGAAGTGTGACCATCTGTTGGCCCGCCTCCGTCAGCTGTACCTGGGCGTCAACCAGCTGGGCCGTTAGTTGCTCCACAAGCTCAGTGCACGTTGCGACGAAGGCCTCCTTCTCTGCCGCCTGCCCTTCGAGACGCCGGACATCCTGCTCCGCCGCGAGGAGCGCCCGCGTGTTCTCCGACACGTCCCGACATTGTGCGACGTCGGCATGTCGGCGGCTCTCGCGCATCTTTTCGGCCATGAAATCACGGACCGTCAGATGGAGGCGTTGAGCATCAGCTCCCCCGGCACACAGGAAGCGCAGCCAGGTTTGAAGGGATCCCATGCGCCCCAGCCACTCCGATGGGTCTCGCTTGAGGAAGCGCTGGATGCACTTCCACCCCCTGCGGCGCGTTATCCGGCTCTCCTCGACCGCCTCCGTGTCCGAGTCGTCCATCTCCTCAGGGTCGGCAGGCCAGTAGGCAGGGAAGGCAGCCAGCAGGTCTGCTGCAGGGTCCGCCCCTGGGATGTCCTCACGAGGGATAGGTTCCCCAACATCTGGGCGACCTTCTTCTCTCGCCCCAGCGGCGTCGACACCCTCGTCAGCCCCCGACCTCTCTCCGATGTCAGCACCGCCAGCGTCCGCAGCCCCCTGATCAGCAGTTGGTGGGGCCGGCTCGGTTTGGGAAGTCTGTTCCGGAGCAGGCGGCAGGTCCGCCACTGGTCCACTCGTGGATGGCCCGGGTTCAGCAGCTCGACGAGCCTCCAGTATTGAGATCACTGCGTAGGGCATGCCGTGGTTAGTCACGGATCGTCAACGGAAAGCACCGACAGTAAAGTAAGGAGACTTACGGGAATCCAAAGCGTCATCTTCCGCTATCCCGGCCGCCGCAGGAGCAATTGCAGCAGGGGACCCTTCCGCGCTTGTCAATTCAATGATGAGTGTCTGGACCCCGCCTTGTCCTGTTGGCGCCTCTCCTACTCCTACTGAGGATGCCTGACCAACATCCACGCACTCCTGAGAAAGGTGGAGAAGTGGGTTAGAAGCTGCATAAGAGAATGGATGAAGCAGGTTGAGTAGGGATAGAAGCGGACCTCGAGGAGCTCAGTGACATCAACATTGTCAGAGACGGCCACCTCGCCGCTCTCCCGCGGGATCCCCTGATGGGACCTTCCCTCAGAACCTTCATCCTCCCCCATCTCCTCCTTTTCCTCAGAGTCGTCGTTACTCTCATCTCCCTCCGGCGGCATCTGTTCTGGAGTAGGCTCTCGACCGAGCATCACCTTCACCAGAAGGGACGGCTCCGCACGCTGACCACGTTGGCGCGCGTACTCGTCCATGGCCGTCAGATATGCATACCGCCGGTGGAAGTTCACCCTGTCGGCGATCTGGAGGCACCCGACCTCTGGTAGATGGATTCCTTCTCTGAGTATCTTTGTTCAGATGGCTTCGGTCCCCAGTGACTGCCGCAGGGTCATCCAGGCCGACCACAGCGCTGGGAAGACTGCATCGTGGGAGGGTTCGAGCAGACGCCTCACCTGCTTCCCGGGCCGCTCCCCGACCGCCGCATGTGCCCCCTCTCCGGGCGCTAAAGTCGTGGCGGCAGCTTGCGATGTTCCCGCCGCTGAAGTCCCTGCCCGCGCCGGCTCTGCTGCTTGGCGTGCCTCCGTTCTCCCCCGTGTGGCGGTGCTTCGCCTCCTTCCTTGACGCCCGGTCTCCGCACGGGTGACCTCGAGCCGCCGAACTAGCTTTCGTAGAAGCCCCTCGGGGTACGCGATGGACCAATGTTCGGCATACTCAGTTGCCAAGCCTGCATCGACCCCGGTAGGAGGGAGAGTGATGACCTCGCCAGAGCCGAAAGCGGCGACCATCAGCCACATCTGGCGAAGGACGCCAGGGTTCGTCTCCTCCCGGACAGCAGTGAATACCCTCTTCGGCATCCGTTGAAGGCACCCGAACTGCCTGGCGAACCGGGTTGGCACGTAGGGCTCGCAGATCACCTTCCCGTCGATCCGAGCCACGAGCACCCCGCCCCGCATGTTCAGGAAGTACTCGTGCTGCTCCAGCGGACCCTGCCCGTTGTCGATCATCTGGCCAACGGGAGTGGGGAACGGGCTGAAGTTTAAATTGGCGTGATTTCCAATCCGAATCCTCACGCCCTCCTCATTTAGGGTTATCGGAGCGACCCCCGCGATGTTCAGCAGAGAGGGTCGCAGGCCGTTGCCCGGAGGAATGATGGCGTTTGGAAACGTGTACCCACCAAGGTGAGCATCCACCCAGCCGTGGAAGAAGTGAAAGGGCCCACAGATCCTTCGTGGTGACCCCCCTCGCGAGATGCGTCCCAGGATGGCATACAGCTTCGCCAACACTGGGACCCCAAGGTTGTATCTTTTATTGGCGGCCATGGCGCCCGCCATTGCCAGTGTCGCCGGGCGGACGCCCATTCTCGCGTCCCGCACTGGTAGGAGCCACCCACTCAGAAAGGCGGCAAGGAACGCCGCGTACCGGACATTTGGGTCCCGGGCCTCGATGACGCGGTACCCCCATGAGCGGTAGTCGCCCGTCTCCAAGACCCGCCAGTACGACCCGTTCCGGCTCTTCTGAGCCACGGTCGGGCACCGCTTCCCCCTGCCTGGCATTTTGACCGCTGGGTCATGCTCCAAGAACTGGCCGAACCACTCCTTGTAGGATATGTCCTTGTGGAAGTCTTTGATCCTGAGCCGCTGCGTAGCCAGGTCAAGTAGATGCCATGTCAGAATGGGAGTCCGTGACCTATCTTCCCAGGTGTTCTTCGGGGGCAGGAACTCATCGTACTGGTGACCCTCCAGCGGGATACCTCCGATGCAGTGGATGTCCCAGAGACCGATGCCGACCTCCCCATAGTGAAGATGGAAGGTGTTGGTATCCGGGGACCAGCGGGTGAACAGCTCCGGCCCAAGCTCAGACTGCTGGTAGAAGTGGAACTGCGACGTCCACACCGCCTCAAACAGGCCGATGTACCGCAGCTCCTCCGTGAATTGATCGCAAGTGTGGCGTACCCAGAACGCCCAGGCCCACTCACTGGTGAAATTGCCCCCAGACCGCAAGTCCCAGTCCCTCAGCCAGCCCTTGGTGTCGTCGGTGACACTCTGGCGATATGTGCTCGCGTAGAGGGCTGGAGAGTTCTCCGCAGTAGGCTCACTTCCGACGATGGTTCGCGTCCTCGGGTTCAGGACATAGACATCTAAGTGCCTGGTATCCCTGGCAGGATGCCCATTGTTGGTGATGTTATAGTGGGGAAGCTCGTCCTCCCGAGTCACCCAGGTCCGTGGCGCATCAACCTCGAACCCTGGCACCGGAACCTCATCCAGGATGCCAAAGTTCCAGAGCGGCAGGTTGTCCGACAGCGGATATGTCTTCTGGGCCGGCGTCAGCAAGTCGAACAAGGATTGATTGTTGGAAACATTCTCCTTGGCACCTTAGACCTCCTCGTTCGCCGCCATCTCATCTCTGCGAATGGCGGCATCCCCCTCATTCCCTTGATTCGCGGCCATCTTAGAAGCTTCGGGAGTCGTACGGGTTAAGGGATGAAGCGTGCGGAATCGGACAAGGCTGGTAGAGAAATTTGGGAGTTGGCGTGCAATTCTAGTGGACGACGCGCAATTGGGAAGTCCGTCGCATAAAACCCCGAGTGTTCGCGCAAAAACAGGCCGAAATCCGGAAGGTTTGCACGACGAACGAGTGAATTCCGCGCCGGAAAAGGGAAATTTCGCGCGCAAGAGCTTGAATGCTTATCGCACGGAAGGCCAGTGTACGGTGCGGGGGACCCAGGGCCCCTATTTATAGGCGAGGCCGGGTGTCCGCGCTGCGCGGAAAGTGCTTTGCGCGACCGAGACGGCGAATTTCGCGCCCGACGCCCTTTTTGCGCGCCACAATCCTGCGCCACCCAGGACTTCGGCATTCCGGCGTCTCCCTCGGAACCCGATCGTTGCGACCTCTCGCCGATCAAATTCCGAGGGGGGGCTTTTGTAGATGCTGGAAAAGTCCGTTGTTCCCAAACAAAGCTCCGGATGCGGAAAGCGAGGTCATATTTGGAGTCGGAAGCATGTTTCGGAGGGCCCGGAGGCCTTGCGCCGAATTTTGGAGACCTGCGCGCAAAGTTGTAGTGTCGCGCGCAAACCTACCGAGATGCGCGCAATGCGCTGGTCCGGCACGCAATTTTGCGCTCCCGTGGCCCGCGCGACTCCTTTGCGCGCCGGGCCCAATTCCGCGCCCGCGCAGGAAATTCCGCGCCCGCGAACCAGATTCCGTGCCCGGGGTTGCCTATAAATATGAGGCGACCCCCGACGTTTTAAAGGTTGCCTGAATTCGAAGAGTCACTCGTTCGCGCAATCCAACCCCCTCCGCGCGCAATGCCGATATTCAGGTAACCTCTTTTTCTTCGCGCAATAAAGCCTTGGGGTTCGCCTTCGCGCGCAATCCCCTTGGCTCCTTTCCTTTGAAATAATTCATAACCCAAAGGCTTTCGCGCGCAAAAGAAGCCTCTTGCGTGCAATTGCCCCCGGGTGCGCGCAATCCAGCCCGATTGCGCGCACCCCCCCTTTATTAAGAGGCCACTCGTTAAAGAATGAGCCGTTGCCCCCGCGTGCTATCCGAAGCCCGGTGCGCGCAATCTCAATCATCTGCGCGCAAAGCGCTGGCCCAATTGCGCGCCAGCCTGCCCATTTGCGCGCCGACCCGCGGTATTGCGCGCCAAGCTTCTCTTTTGCGCGCAATCCGCCAGGGTCGACCCCTTTGACCCCCCGAGGGTACCCGCCTGCATGGCGCCCGATGATCTTTACCCCGGGTGCCCCGCACCGTGCGTTGTCTTCCCGTGCTGCCCTCCAGGCTCGCGCGAAGTGACACGGACCTATCGGCGGCTTCTATGTCCCGCACGACGTTAAACTGCATTCGTCCCAGCTACAAGACGTTAAACTGTACACTATTCGTCCTGCACGACGTTAAACTGTAATTCGTCCTGCATGACGCTAAACTGCACCACGTCCCAAGCTGCACGATGTTAAACTGCCCAGCATATCGTCCGCACTGCAAGACGTTAAACTGCCAAGAATCTTCGTCCTCAACACACGACGTTAAACTGTACTTCGTCCGGCAAGACGTTAAACCGTCCGCTTCGTCCTCAACACACGACGTTAAACTGTACTTCGTCTGGAAAGACGTTAAACCGTCCGCTTCACCCGATCCCGTGCCCTGCACGCAGGGTCCCCCCGGTTTGGATGTGGCCCCCACCCGCTCGTCTCTGCAGGGATGACGGGATTGCCCCTCTTTAGGGACGATTCATGGGAGTGGCCTTCGCCCACGGGGGTAGAGTGTTACAAACAGAATGAACTACGTGGACTTTGATCACTGTCTCCTAAACAGGGTACGTAGGAAGCCTCTCCGAGGTTCAAGCCCATCACCTGGTCATCCCGGTCGTATTCACGTCGGTTCGTCCATCAGTGGACCCCTCCTGGGTTCACACTTGCGTTGATTCACCTATGAATCCGCCCCTGCGGGAGACTGCACGTGTGTATCTCCATCGTGCTTCCCCACTGCCCTTCTTTTCTCTTTTCAACGTCCAGCATGACGTGAAACTGTGATCCACCCAGCCGTTCCATCCCCCTCTGGGCGAGGTGGTTCGGTTCAATCCTCCGCCCGGTAGGCTCGACCTCCTTGTGAGTCGGCTTGCCAACGTCCAGCATGACGTGAAACTGTGGTCCACCCGGCCGTTCCACCCCCCTCTGTGCGAGGTGGTTCGGTTCAATCCTCCGCCCGGTAGCCTCGACCTCCTTGTGAGTCGGCTTGCCAACGTCCAGCATGACGTGAAACTGTGGTCCACCCGGCCGTTCCACCCCCCTCTGTGCGAGGTGGTTCGGTTCAATCCTCCGCCCGGTAGCCTCGACCTCCTTGTGAGTCGGCTTGCCAACGTCCAGCATGACGTGAAACTGTGATTCACCCGGCCGTTCCATCCCCCTCTGTGCGAGGTGGTTCGTTTCAACCCTTCGCCCGGCAGCCTCGACCTCTTCGTGAGTCGGCTTGCCGATGTCCAGCATGACGTTAAACTGTATATCCGAACTACGCTGACTTTGATCCGCGCTAACGCGCGGTACGTAGGAAGCCCCTACGGGGTCCAAGCTCTTCACTCCATCATCCATCCTGATCCTTACCCGGGCCGCCACATCCCGGTGGGGTCATGCCATTTCATTCTACTCCACTTCACTCGGGAAGCTGCCCATGTGCTGGCCCCAGCGTCGGAGGTTCCTCGCAAGGGGTTCTGTCATCTGATCCACTTCTCGTGTTGATCAGTCCGATGCCGTCCCCGCTGGACGTTAAACTCGCGGCATACCCCGTGTCAAACATGGGAAGCTAAGGAAAACCTCAGGCAACGCAGTTCCCCGCACCCAGCGCGGGATGCCTCAGGCCATCACGCCTTCGAGAAGCCCTATTAGGGACGGAAGGCAGACATGCAGAGCCGCAGTGTTAAGACACGCCCCCAACACCCAGAGCCTCCCGGTCTCCTCACCGCAGGTTGCTGCCCCGACCAGACTCCTTGGAGCGTCTGGGCGGAAGAAGCATAATTAACCGGTGTCCATGAAGATATGGCGCCGGGAACGAGATTCACGAACATTCTTAAATCTATGAGGGAGACCCGGATTAGGCGACGAGTTCCGAGGAGACGTCCATGGAAGGAGGAGCCGACATCCCATCATCCCGGTTTCGATCAAGGAGAAGACGCCCCTGAAAAAGGGACGGATGCCGCCCGCCTTTGGAAAGCGGGACTGCGGGGCCACAAGCCGCGCACCCATCCCCTCGGGTCAACGGGCGCACGCGCGAACGCATCCTGGCGGAACAACGTCGGAACAGAAACCCGACGCACATCCGCACCGAAACAAAGTTATTACCCCGAAAGATCAAAATAGAGATATAGACTGGGAAAATTTTTAGACTATCTTTTATGACTATTTCTTTCCACAGACACTAAGGGTTGACAGAGCTAGAAAATTCATGAACTTACAACAGTGAAGTATGTCTTTTATGGAATACTCTACTTCTTTTATTGAGCTAAAGCATTTATCTACTACTTTAGTGGGTGATGATCTCATGAATGCTAGATGATTCGAGGATGGGACAGTTTATTTTATCTGATCTTAGGTCAATGTATCCAGTTTAACGAATATTTATGAAATTTTCAACCAAGCCCTTATCACATAGTAAAATTTGAGGGAAGTTGATTGTATGAGTTAGGGTGGTTCGACACCAATACCTATTAGTGGTTTTTCTTTTGGGAGAAAGATACATTGTGGGGATACTCATGGAGGTAGTATCAATTAGGATTCCTATGCAGAAAAATTTATGATATGCCACCAGTGGAGGAAGCTGGGACACATAAACCCTAAGTTCTTATATGAAATAGTGGAAGGCAGAGGCCACAGTAGGATAGGCCATATCTTGTTATTTTGTAATAATTTCCTATAAGTGCCTAGAAAGTGGGGAGCTACACCTACTACATTATCAGGAGTGGGGCTAGTAGGATCACACTAGGATGGCAGCTGGAATACCACTGGTTGATTAGACCAGGGTAGAAGTTGAGGTAGAGTTAGTCAGGCTCTTGATTCTCTGCGCCAATAGATCACGCTTGCTTAGGGTAGTCAAGTAGTAACTCAAGACCATGGTTCAAGCCAGTTACATGTAGTCTAGACTAAAATAAGGGATCATAAAACCAGAACTTCTAATGTTTTAGGAACTATTATAGTCACCTCCACTTTATTGTCTGCTTTATTTGACATAGGAACATCTCACTCATTTATATCATAGAATATTTTGGGGAGTCTAGGGCTTAAGATCGAATACTTTCCTAGTGTTTTGATGCTTGATACACCATTAGGTATCCGATCAGATGGTGTTAACCATTTTAAGGATTTTCCCCTAATGATAGTTGGATATTTCTTCATATAGAATGATTTCTTCCTCAATATGATGAACATCGACGTAATCATTAAGATGGACTAGTTAGTACCCTATCGAGCCCATATTGAATTCTATCATTAGAGGGTGAAGTTTACATCACTAGAGGGTGGTAGGCATGTGAATAATGGAGAATGGGATGCAAAATCTATATAATCAATACCCAAGCAGTAGAGGTAGGGTAGTGTAAAAAATGAGATCGCTAGTATTTTCTTAGATGAGTAGGGGTTACGACCCACTATTTTCCCCCATATAGTAGACCATTTAAGGGATGCCTTTACTGATGACTTCTCCAGTGTATATCTAGTGTTAGAGGAAGATTTTAATATTTTTATTTGGATAGGAACAATGCCAATGACCATTCCTTCTTATATAATGACACCCATGGAGATTCTTGAGCTCAAGAAGTAGTTGGAGGATCTAGAGGTGAAGGTATTTTATGCTCCATCACTTCTCCTTGGGGTTCACCAGACCTATTTTATAAGAAGGTGGATGGTAACCATAGGATTTTTGTGGATTATCTCCGATTGATCCATCTCACGATAATGAATCACCATCCATTACCTATAATAGATGTCCTATTAAATTTGATTTGAAGAGAGAGAGTTTTTTCGATGATATATTTGAGGTTGGGTTATAACCAAGTGTGTTTTAGGTCATCAAAAATACCTCTCATAACTTTCTAGAGTAGTTATGGTCTATAAAAATACATGGTTATGCTCTTCAGACTCATGAATGCACCTACTATTTTTATGGATCTTATGAATCAGGTTTTCCACCTGTGTCTAGATTCATTCATGGTAGTATTTGTTTACGATGTCTTAGTATTTTGAAACACACTAGATGACAATAAAAAAACATATTCATATTTTGGTTATTACACTGAGAGAGCATCAAATTTATGCTAATCTCAGTAAATTCCACTTTTGGATCGATAGAGTCCACTTCTCAGGTCACATTATCTCAGAATTAGGAGTTTCAGTAGACCCAGAGAATGTGAGAGTAATAGTTTCTTAGAAGAATCCCAAGAATTTATTTGAAATTCATAGTTTATTAGGGATATATTGGTATTAAATATCCATCATTCATGATTTATAATTCCTTCCTGTTCCGCTTATGGGATTGAAAAGGAAGGGTGTGAAATTCATATGGTCAGAAGATTATGATGCAACCTTTTGGAGTTTAATAGAATACTGACTTCAATACAAATACAAATTATGATGGAGTCAGGAAGGATTTATAGAATCTACTATGAAACATCAGGTATCAAGCTTGGAGATGTTCTGATGCAGGACATGTGGGTCATTGTGTTCAGGTATCATTAGCTGAGGCCTCATGAGCATAATTACCCAACACATGCCCTCAGTCTAGCTACTATAGGTCATACTCTATGTTATTGGATACATTATCTACATGAAGGTCATTTTTTGGTGTACACTAATAAAAAAAGACTCAAGTACATCTTTACACAATGGGATCAAAATCTTAGACAAACACATGTGGGTTGAGTACCAATAGTCATTTGATTTCGAGATTCCCTACACACCTGGTAAAGGCAATAAAATAGTTGATAATCAGATCTAGAATAATTAAAATCAAGTGTTTCAAGAGGGTATTGGTGAATGATATCTCATGGCCTTTATTATCAAAGATAATCATTGAGGTTTAGTAGGACCGTGGTCATACTATCCTCTCAGCCTTAGCAGTGACCTTGACATTTTTGAAATGGGTATGAATGAGGCAATTATCTGATCTTGAGGGCCTTGTTCTAAGGGAAAGTGTCTCAGACAATGATACATCTTTAGGTTGGACTATGTATGGGGATGATAAATTACTATTACATGGGTATGTATGGGTCCCAAAAGATATCATATAGGATTTGATTCGTGAATTTCATGCCTCATCATGGGTAGTTCATCCTAATGTCAAAAAAATGTATCGAGATCTTCGATGCCAATATTTGTGGTTGTGTATGAAAGGAGAGATTACCAAATTCATCACTCATTATTCTACATGTTATTAGTTTAAGGTGGAGCATCTATTATTGATAGGTCTTTTACATTCATTATATATTCCCAAATGAAAATGGTATGATGTTTTGATGGATTTCATGACTAGTTTACCCAGATCAACTCATGGTAATGATACAATGTGGGTTGTCATTGATCGTTTAATTAAGGTTTAACAATTATTACTTGTGTGAGAGACATTAACGATAGATTATCTTGGAAGAATGTACATCAAGGAGGTTTTATGTCTTTATTGAGCTCTATGATCTATCATTTCTGATAGAGGCAATCGCTTTACATCATCGTTTTTATAAGGGTTGTAGAAGGCCTTGGGTACACAACTGCTTTTGAGCACAAACTATCAGCCCTAGACAAATGGATAGATAGAGAATACGATTAGGGTGCTAAAAGACATGTTCCATGCATGTGTCCTTGACTTAGGGGTTTTTTGGGAGAAACACATTCCCCTCATTGAGTTCGTTTATAATAACATTTTTCAAGGTACCATCGATATGGATCCTTATGAAGCCTTATATGGTAGGCCTTTCCAATCACCTCTATGATGGATATAGGTAGGGGATGTAGTTATTATTGGACCACATATCATGTAGGAGACTACAAAGTAGGTCCAATTGATCATAAGGAACATGATGAAAGCTCAGTCCAGATAGCAGTCATATGCCAACACATGACAACGACCTCTTGAGTTCGAGGATGGATATCGGGTTTTTTTGAAATTTTCACCCATGCTAGGCCAAATATGTATTTGGAGGTAGTGTAAAATACCACCTATGCTAGTTAGACCCTTTGAGGTTGTGAAATGGATCAGACCAGTGGCTTACCAGATAACACTTTCTTAGAGATACCAGTCTATGCATGATGTCGTTCACATATCTCATCTTCACCGATATCATCCAAAACCATCACACATCTTTCAACCAAATGAGGTTAATTTTGGTGTAGATACAACTTTTAAGGAGTATCTAATTCTTATTATTGACCAAAGAATAAAAACACTCTAAGGAAGGTCAGTTCCTTTAGTATAGGTGCTATGGAAGCGCGACTGAGTACATGACAAGACTTGGGAGTGGGAATCCTATATACAAGCTCAGTGGCTGAAACTCTTTGTAGATGATACCTATTTACCTTCAGAAGTATGACCCATGGATTCTTTTCTATAAGTAGGGGAGCTTGTAATGAACCATATTTTCATGAAGTTATGAACGTATTGTTTTTAGAAAAAAAATCTTTTAAAAGGCCCTTATAATGTTATTAAGAGAATTCATGAGGTTCATGAGGGTGTTCAAGGATTGTTCGGAGCCAGGAACCCCAAGCTTTTAGAAAAATGACTTAGCTTCATGGTTTGTAGAAACCCTATAGCCCAACCCACATGGTCTCTACAAAATGTGATGGGGGAAAATAGAGGTGTAGTAGGAGCCCCACAATTTTTACAAAATCATGTAACTCTAGTTGCACAACCATGCAAGAAAATATAGACTTTTAATGAAGGTATTTCACATGGTTAGTACATGGTTAGGGAAACTATGTTCCTTAACCATGAAAGGTATCTCTTTTGGCGAGTGTCTTGAGAAAATTTTGTGCATAGTTTATAAAACTATGCACCTTAAACATGCAAACCTATTTCGAGGTTGAAAATTACAAAACGACATTAATGAATCTAAAAATTCACCTTTTCTTTATTCATATCCCATTATCCAACAGAAGTCCATCTCTTTCACTCATTAAGAACCTAAGAACCTCCAACTGAGGTTCTTCTCTATCTCTCCAATCCAAAGTCCGATTGAAGCATCGTCGGGAGCATCATATCTATCTTGGTAAGATCTACAATCCTCTCCCTTCCTATTTCAATTTATCTTTGGAATTTTTGATCAATTTAGGTGTAAGATATTTTCCCTATTTTCATGGATTTGGATTGTTTCTCCATTTTATATCAACCTTCTTCAAATTTAAAGCTTCCATCATACAAGGAGTCATCAATGAACATAAGGTAGGTGGTCTCATTGTTTGGATCCATAGTTTTGGTTCTACATAGTTTTTCCATTATGACACAATAATTCCTTTCCACATGTCACCATTTAATTTAGTTCTATATATTAAATTAATTTATGCACCCAAATATATGTCTGTTGATCCTTTTTGAGTAGGTTATAGGATGATGATATCTATTATGGACACACCTTAGCTGTTTCACCTTGAATATCAATTTATGCATAATTGATTCAATACTCATAAAACCTCTTAAGAATTCAGATTGGGCTGTAATTTTGTTTTACTTTTTTATATAAATGTTTTATGAACTCAAGTCACCTCTTAGGTGCTTTCCCCAACTTATAATTAGAATTTCCCATGTAGGCAATTTCTCTATTAACCATGAAACCTTCTAAATGACCCTTAGAGACTTGAAAAATGTATTGATTTTTTTGATATATTTAGTGGAATGTAATAAATAGAATGTCATGTTCATGATGATTCCCTTATTTAATTGAATTAAATGAATTTAAATGAATTAATATGAAAGTTTATTAAGACCACACCATTTTATCATGTTTTATTGAATGCTTAAATCGAATTATTATTCCTTGAGTATACTGGTTTGGTAAATCTGATGCATGATAGGTATCACCTCATGAATATATTATAAATATGATTATTCCTTGATACAACCAGTGGAACGATGGTGAGGGTTTTCTTGGGCATGATTATTAAAATTTTCCTTACATTGGGTGTTGGTCATTATGTCTCACACCAATAACACTATTTGGATGGTTGGCCTGACAAACCACACACCTTGTTCGAGTGCTGACATGATGGAACACTCACCATCTCAAGTGAAGAGCATGAAATATCCCACTCATTATGATATTTAGGGCATTTACCCTATTGTTCAAGCTTATAGGCATGTTATACTGGTTATGGATGTCTAAGTTATGCCTCAGTCCATCTAGAACCTAGTATTCCAGGTATATGGACTCTTATGTCTACACGTACTTGGTCCATATAGGTGGATGCAATATTTAACTATATATATATATATTACTATGTATATAGTGACTGACTAGACATTCATTCTGACCATGAGCTGTAGCAGGTAGATCTACTATGTTTCCTTTAGGAACCCGAGGGGGCTATTATTTACTTACTCATTTTATTTTAATCTTTCATTTATACCTACAAACTTTCTAGCTACAAGAACTACTTGGATTACTTCTAGAAACCATTTTTGGTGGACTACTGAGAGTTTATGTCACACCATACTTAGGTCACATTTGGTATTAGAGTAGAATCCTTGTCTGCAAGTCCAGAAAAGGGAAAATGCCTTATTACTGGTAATTGATATGCTTGACCTATAGATGGATCATATGAGTATAGGACCGAGCATATTCTTGAGATGCTAGTGGAGCAGCCTTTTTTTGTAATTTTTGTATAACATGATCATATATTCTTATCTCTGGTTCCCCTTTTGTATATCAATATTCCATACATCCATGTATATGACAACGCCTAATGAATTTTGATATTATTGTTTAGTTTTTTAGTTATATCTATTCTTCCACAGCTTTATCATTTTATCTATTTTTATATGCTTCAATTGTTGTATGTTTATGGTTTTATCTACAGTTACACTCTGATAAAAGGGCATAGTCTCCCCACTATACCAATTTTATACCCTTACTGCTAGTCAGCAGCCTCTGGCATATGGGAAGGCATAATTGGGGCCATGTGAACCATTAGCTTGGGGACCCAGTTACGTGGTTACCGGGTCAGGGTATTACAAAATCCATTAACACACCCAACAATATTGAATATATGAGAGGATTTTTGGGTTCCTTATTCTATTATAAACCAAAAGAGAGGCTTAGATTCCTCATACATCTCATGCCTATATTGTTATTAATAGAGTATTTTCAGGCTCTCTAAAATATTATAAGCATATATTATCTCATGTATATTTTTTAACCAAACTTCCATGGTCATAAGACTTATAGTAGAGAATTATAATAAATAATTCATACATATATAAAAGGAATTTGTCTTTGTTCATTGAATGGATTCACTGGTCAATTTATCAGGAAGGGTTTCCTCTGATACATAGAATTTTAACTCTTACTAAATAATTATTCTTAAGATCCAATTCAAGTTTAGGAAAATAATACTATTAAGTTTTTTATTATCCAAAATTGATGTATAGGTAAAGTGTGATGATGATGATGCTATTATCCATAAAATAATCTTTTATCAGATGAGTATCATTCACTATATTCATTTAAAAAGGTTTTTTTTAAATTACCCCCACTTAAAATGGTGACCCCATACATTTTATCCATTTTGTGATCCAAAATTCATATTTCATCCAGAATTACACTGGGTATAACATAAATAGTCCATGATTATATATATTAGATAACTATTTTCAATCTTATCACATATGACTCTTGGATAACTGAGTGGATAATTCTTCATCCAAATCCATCATATATATTAATTAAACTCTATTACATTAGTATCCTAATGGTTAGGATTTTCCATCAATGTGTAACCCAAAGAACATTCTATGAATAAGCCACATAATGATTAGAGTTGCCTCATTACTTACTTTACATACATTGGATAATCTATGAGAACTTAATAGTTAGGGTCACCCATACTAAATGATATAAGAATTGAAATGTTTTGATTTAGAAGGAATATTACATATATTATTTTTGGGGGTTACTTTTTAAGTTCCACCAATTTAATATACATCACCTGCATATTCAATCCACAAATATTTCATCCCATGAAACCTTTGTTATCTCTTATTTTATTCCTTTATGTATATATGTTTACAATGAATTAGTTTTGTATTCCATAGTCCATTCACTAAATTAATATTCTCAAAACATATTAATGTGCAACACATTAAACAACCCTCAATTTATTTTGGTCACCCAAAAATTAAAATTTAAAAATATTCACACATATCCAAATGCATCATAAGTATAAATAACAAAAAAATTCCATGAAAAGGTTTTGAATTGTTTTTAATTTAAAATCACCACATGATTAATCATGGATTCATATATAGCTAACCCAAACATTTTTATAATAATGAATAAACCTCCAGACTAGTGGAAATTTTGACAAAAAATCCCTCTACCTAGGGATACTTTACTCAAGAGACAATCCAATTCATTATAACTATAATACCAAATATGTATAAACTATATTCAATAACCAAATTCAAGCTAATAACTTTAATTACAAACCAATTTCAAGGTAGATGAAAACTAAATCTTTTCTTATCAATCCTAACATGACATGCCAATTTATAAGAAAAAACTTATCATATAAATTAAAGAATATATAATATTCACATTTTTAAAAAAATTTATGAACCTGAATATTTAAAAGGAATAAAAAATAAACACTTTATGTTATTTTCCAAATTTGAGATATAAATTTAAAAATAATTCATATATTAATAGTTACAAACACTTAATAATTCATTATAAAAATTATATAATAAAATAAATATAAACTCTTTATATTTATTCACTATATGAATTAATTCATATTATTAATTATAAATAATTTACTTTAAAAATATGAAATTTCATGAAATATAAAAACTTCATATTTAAATTTATATTATATAATTTTTTTGTAAAATATAAAAATAACATATTAACATAATTTAAACCTTTGATAAAATATTTTTATCAACACTCTTTTGATATGGTTAAAATGATTTCTAAATAAGCCCCCTTTAATTTTAACATTTCAAGTTAAACATTACAATTCATTCATAATTTTAAATATAAACACTTTATTTTTCCTTATTTTTATAACTTATAAATATTTTTTACATAAAAATTCCATACTTAAATATCCATTCTATATAAATAAGAAATGGAATTTCAATTTGAAAATTTAATATTACTGAATATTTTTGACTAAATGTTTTATAAACAATTATTTAATTAATTATTAAAATTTCACAATTAATTAATTTTTAAACAATTAAAAATTAATAAATAGCCTAAAATATCTTTTATTATAATTTATAATCAATATAAAAACAATATAATTTAGTTTATAATTGAAAATAATGAAAACGTTTCTTAATAAATCATATTTAATGATTTAAGATCAATCATATGATTCAATTTATAATCCATGATGTCTAAACCCATTATGATCTTTTAGATGTACTTTAAAACTGATAATCTAATCATCTAATATTAATATAAGTCATATTTTATGATATAAACAGATATTACAATAGATATACAATTCTCTATTTCTAAATCCAAAATAAAATCACTAATATAGAATAAGATATACCAATATTGTATACTAATACCTATATAAAATTAAAGGACTTTTACTGAGTCCTAAATTATGATATCCCATATCATAAGCGATGATTCCATCATGCAGAAGCAATTATTTATTTTGTTTTTTGATTTGGAATATGATAGGAATTACAGTTTTGATAAATATTTTCTCTAATGATTTCACAAATCAAAAATCATGTAAAGAATCTAATACAACTTATAGGTTTCTAAGAAAAGTTTATACTTTTATGATTAGTATGTATATCACTCTTTTCTTCATAAATATAATGTGTCAATACCTTTAAAGAAACATTTACCACAACTAAATCTAAATCATGAGTTGGGTAATTTTTCTCCTGAAACATCATTTCTCATGAGGCATAGGCTATCACCATATCAATATTCCTGAGGATGAATCAAAATCCCTTGTTCAATGAATCTATATAGATCAAAAATACTTCTCCATTGAAGGTAAGTGTAATCATTGATGCACTAACTAACATTCTCTTTATTCCGCTGAAATTTTTCTCACATTCATCTATCTAATGGAACATGGATCCCATTTGAGTTAACTTTGGTGAGTAGATTAGATAGCTGTGACAAATTTTCCAAAAATCATTGATAATATCAAGAAAAACCAGGAAAACTATAGATCATAGTCATAATGGTTGGTTTGGGACAATGTTTAATAACTTCTATATTTGATGGATCTTCTGATATACCCTTGCATGAGATTAGATAAACCCAAAATGAAACATTTATTTAGAAAAAAATATACTTGGTAAATTTTCATAAAACTCATCCTTCCTTAGGGTCTTTAGAAAAAACATAGAATGATCTTCGTGATTCTCCTTTCTCTATGAATATATAAAAATATCATTTATAAATACTACCAAAAATTTATCAAGGTAATCTATAAAGACTCCATTAATTAAATACATGGAGGTAATAAGGGAATTAATAACACCAAAATGCATAACTATAAATTCATAGTGTCCATACCTCATAAAAAAGGCTATATTAGGTATGTATTCACTTTTTTACCTTAACTAATAGTATCTAGATCAAAGATCTACATGGAAAAAATATTTATCTCGACATAATTTATTGAAAAAATATTTAATACGGGGTAGGCTATACTTATTCTGGGTTGTGGTCTTATTTAGTTCCTGATAATCAATACAGAGTTTCATTGATCCAAATTTATTCTTCACAATTAGAATAGGTTCACCCAATGGTGATGAACTTGGGAGAATTAATCCCTTATCAAGATTCTATTGGAGTTACTTATTCAATTCTTGCAACTCAATCATGGCCATTCTAGAAGTAGTTTTTGAAATAGTTGTAGCACTAGGTATGAGTTCTATTGAAAACAAAATTTCACATTTTTGAGGAAGGAAATGAAGTTATTCAATAGAAACACCAAAATAATCCCATGAAATAATCATATATTAGATTTTAAGTTTCTCCCCAAGCATATGAAACAAAAAACCCTTTTTAAAAGGAATCAAGACCCAAATAATAGATTCAATTTCTATTATATGTTGATATTTATAATATAATTGATATAAGATCATAGTTTGTTTTGAAATATCAAATTTTAAATTCCCTTCTTTGTAAATTGATGTGGTATTTATAAAAAATAATCCAATACATGCCTAAGAAAACATCAAATTCAACTAAAGGTAAACTAATGAGATTTATAGGAAGCAAAATTCCCCCAAAAATCAATTGAAAATGAATCGTATACATGATATGTGATCATCACACCATTAAGAGTTTTTTTCTACTAATTCAATGTCTAATTTTTGGGGTTGTATTGTGATACCCTTAGAAAATTCATCATATATAAAAGAGTAGTTATATATAAAATCAAATAAGACACTAAAAATTGTAGAGTGGATGATAAGTATTCCACTCACTACTTCATTATCATAATTAATATCAACAATAGTGATCTTATGATATTTTCATTTTCTGATGGACATAAAAGGTTGTTGATGATAATCATCATAATTAACATTCATATTTAAGAACTAGTTAGAATAATTCTCATACTCCTTGCATCTGAAACACTAGAGTTTGGGTGGTGAATTATGGTGAGATCCCTATCGATTCATTTCATTGATTGGACTATTTAAGTTACTTTGATATTATGTTTCTCAATGGTCGGGATTCCCACACCTGAAACATATTCTTTTTCTTTTTAGGAATTCACCTGACTACTTGTTCCCACATTTTTGACTTATAGGATTTTGAAACATTTTTCCCTCCATGTGACATACCAATATAGTTTCTATGAAACCCCATCATCATTTTCGTATCACCAGAACCTTGAGGGATACCAGCTTCCATTTCCACTTTTAATTAACAGCAAATGATTTCTTCATAACTTACAAATTCCCTTATGGAAAGTTCCCTTCAAATATTTTGTTTTAAGACATTGAATAATCGATCAACCTAACAATTTGGTTGGATGATAATACTAAAAGAGTACCATGTAGGGCTGCTAAAATTTTCTTCATTAGTACCAATTTATTCATCATCCTTCTTCTTTAGTTCAAGGAATTTATTCTCCATTTTCATATGAATAATATGTGTAAAGTAATTAATTAAAAAATAATCTCTTAAGACCATCCCAAAACATGGATTAAATTTCATCTCATTGCCTCATATTATTTATTATAGTTCACTATAGATCTATTTCTCCATTTAAAAGATAAATAATCAAAATATTTTTTGTATGATTTGAACACTAGAGAATGAGAAATATCTTTTCAATTTTTTGATCAATTTATTAGAAACTAGTGGATAATAAGAACTAATAAAATTAATTCTTGACTAATAATTAACATGGTTCTTTTGGGATCTATCCATTATATAAAACCAAAAATAATATTTTGATAAATAATAACCATATTGGGAAACCACATAATCACGAGAAATAATATATAAGATGTATTAATAGTGAAACCATATTTTAAATATATAAAACCTTAGGTTTAACCTAGTCCATACATGATAATCATATATTTATATCCTTCATAATGGCTTGTAAATAAAATTCAGGTTAACCCATGAATATCCCCTGAGAGTGTTAAACCAAGTGTACAATAAGGGCACACTCACTATACACCAAAATTATGGTCTAGGTATAATAAAAAATATATTTTTGAGGTTATTAAACCTATAAGAATCTTTTATATAACAATTTACACTTATAGTATGTAGATATGGATGTATTTCTAGGAAAAATAGATAATCTCTTCCTTACCAAAACACTATTATTTTATCCTTTAATTAGATTTATCCCCAAGGTTTTCAATAAAGTTATCCAATCCAAATATCTATATTTACAAAACCATGCTATGATACCACCTATAATGATCTATATTTTTCAAAAATAGATATTAAATAATGTTAAATGAATATTTATTACATAAAATTACGATATATTATAGAATAATATTGGTTTATTTTATTTGGAGACTTGATACATAATTTTATTATTTAATGTAATATCCTAAAAATGTCCCATAAAGATCTTCCCACATAGTAATATTCTCATAAATAACCCAATTAAAAAATTTCATAACCTAGGAAAATTAAAAAAAAGAAAGGGTGACATTAGATTCTCAGTAAGTGTTAACAAGGGAGATACCAATGATCAGTTAAGCATAACATGCGAGTTAGTTTATGAGAACATGATCTTAACATTTTAGAAAACCATACCCAATATATCTGAGATCATAATACCAAGTCATGATATAAATCTTGGTAGTTTATAAGTCATTAATAATAAAGGAATAAATGAATATGATCCTTGAGATCATAACATTAACAAAGGAATGTGAAAAAAACATAAGCTTATAACATTATTAACATTTATAAATAGAAATATGTTTACTCGTTAAATTAATGACTTGAAATCAAGCCCTAAAATGAACTTATAGAAATGAAACTAGGTACAATAATAAACATATTAAAATGAAACCAAGTCCACACATGAACTTATGGACATAAAAACCATATCCAAGCATATAACTGTGAAAATGAAAACAGTTTGATGCATAAAATAATTCACGAGTTATCTATCTTTACCCAATGAATTGGAGATATTTAATAGACCCAACCATCACAAAATCATAATCTAATCATATTTTAAAAATAAGTTCTTAGATCATCCATCACATATAATAACCTATTGAAAATAATTTGGTTTCATCAAAATTTAAACAATTCATCATATAATAACCCCTGGAAATTAAATAGATTTCAAAAACATATCATAATTAGAATCATAATCCAAACAGAGAGAGTAAGGATGTTTTCATTGGATCCCATCCCAAGTAAAACATAAAAATAATCAAATTATTGTATAATTAGATTAAAATTCCTTTCAAATATCTCTCAAATATTTCTTAATTAAAATATTGTTTTTATTTTGAAATCACTTATTTAAAATCAACAAAATTCATGAAAATCAAGGAAACAATTTCTTATAAAAGAAAAATTGAAACCTATAAAGTAATATTCAAATAATGAAGCAGTCATGATGGAATTAAATTTCTTTTATTCTATGTATGTTAAAATAAATATTCCATTCACATTTTTAGTAAAAACAATTCAAAAGTACCTCATTTAGAAAACTAAGAAAAGATTTGTTTTAATTTTTTTTGTAAAAAATAAATCATTGGAAAAAAATAACTTTAAAGAATAATAGGGAAATATTTTATTCTTAAAAATATTTTTAGAAAACATTGATAGGGAAGAAAAATGATTTTCAACAAAAAGGATAAATAAAATTTATTTTTTACTTAAAAACATTCCTTCGGTATCTTGAGTATTTGAAGAGGGGGAAATGAAAGGAAAAACTGTATTCTCTATAAATAACAATAGGAGAAGATAATTTATGAGATTATGGAGATTTATATCATTAAATTAATCATAGGAAACTTAATTATAAACAATCTCGGGAAATAATAATATTATGACATAAAATCCTTACCTCAAGTATCATATTTCTTTATAAGCATTCCAAAAAACTATATAATAAATATAGATTTATTTTAAATCTATTATACATCCATAATAATATAAATAAAAGAATATATAATTTTCTTATAATTTCTTATCACCCGTTTATTAAATGTTCTTTATTAAAATCACTATTTCAGGTGATATCTTCTTTGTTTTTCATCCATGTTTCAGTTCGACAGTATCAGTCTTTATACATTGATCATGGTTCCATAATATCTAGAATTTTAACCATGTTATTAATATCATACATGTTCATTATATAAATATATATATCCATCGATAAAAGGAAAATTTATAAAAATTAATTACACCATTCATGGAGATGGTAGGCTGTATATATGCATGAATGTTGTTTCCATTTTTAGATGGATGGAAAGAATGAAAGGTAAATAATAATTCAAATTTACAAAATAATAATAATATCATAAATAATTTATATATTTATTAAGTATAAAATCATATCAATTAATGTAATGTGATGATGAAAAACGAATTGCACTATTATGTGCAGATGGTAAGCTGTACGTACACGTGCATGATGTTTTTGATTTCTGTAGGATAAAAAGATGGTTGCTAATTGATTTTTACACCATCATAATTATAATTAAGTATATTTAAGATACTGAATTTTCTTAATGGATAACATGCATTTATAAGATGGTGAAGAAGAAATAAAATTGAAAATTCTCAATTAAGAGTTATACATCTTTGTTGAGAACCCTCTTTTGTCATACACCTTAACCCATGAAAGTATGATCTTTTGGAAAGACAATGAACTCTATAATTTTTTTAACTATTTTATTAATGTATTAAAGAATGGATTTTTCTAGATATAAGTCTCAAAATATGTGAGTAATAGAGGAGAAGGGGTTCCATTTTCTAAAGGAGGGGAGGGGCACTCTTGGAATTACAATACATATTAAAATATAATTGAGTAATTATCAAGAAAATTACTCCAAATAGATATATATTAGAATAAAAATAGGAAAAGGTCGAAACATCATCATTCAATTAAATTTGGACAGTTTTTAGGGTCATTTTAAACAATATATTTTTGATTAACCCCTTATTTAACAAATTTTAACTTTAACTATAGTAATAATTATTTCAATATTAAAGGGTTTAAATTTTAATTATAAGATTAAAATTAGCTCATAAATTGACAAGGAAATACATTTTGACCATATATTATCCACTTTTTCCCCTTTCAATATATTTATAATTTTTAAATTATTTCTTAAAATATTATTTTTCATAAAATTTCATTATTTCCATTTTTAAAACTATTCCTTTAATTTGACTTTAAGGACAATAATACAGTAATTGAATTAGAATCTAAAACTTTTCTACATATATTATATGCTATATTAATCTATAATATCCATGGAACATTATAATTTTTCCAAATTTTATTACTTTTAATATTTTTGAAATCATTTATTTTATTTTTCAATAATTGAATAAATACTATGTTCGCATTACATACACATTGAAGGTAATTATTCAATAAATAAAAATTTAAAATAAATTAAAATGATTAAAATAGGTAATTTATATTTCAATTAAATATTTCTAACTAAACATATACTCATTTTATCCTAATGTAAAAATGTTAGAGATATAAAAGCCAAGAGAGTGAAATGTTTTATTTATTTTTTTCTTAAATCAATATAATGATCATAATCAAATAAATATGTCCCAAAGTGACCATATATTAATAATATGGATTTAAATGGAAAAAATACATTCATATAAAAGGATATAGAATGTAATACCCTGATATTTTGTGAAATAGTTTTTTCAAATTAATTTAAAATTTATGATATTTTACGTTACACGAAACATTGAATTTAGCTTGAGTTATACAAAAACAGAGTTTTTATTTCATTACACATAACGTTGAGTTTATATAATGTTACACAAACCACCAAGTTTAGCTTTCCTTGCATGAAACATCAATTTTAAATGAAATGTGACATATTATTAATGTATGATTATTTAATATTATAGTTATCACCTAGACTTTTGAATGTCGGGTATGAATAGTATTATATAAATTATTAAAATATGTTTCACACATTTGTATATTATCAATTATTTTGTGACCCATTAATTATAAATTCAAATAATAACCATTTGCAAAAAAATAATTTTTTTTGAAAAACTATATTTCGATACACAAACATGTTTTTCCTCAATAAATTAAACATAACAATTTTTGAGATTTATTTTAATGGAATTAATATTTAATAAATTTAATAAAATTTTTAAAATTCATCTTATGTGTTTTCTAGATAAGAAATAATAATAAATCTAATTTTAGAGTTAAAATTGTATTTTTCTAAAAAGACTTTTTATTGCATTTTGTGCACTTACTTTAAAATTAATCCTTTAAAATTCTATAAAACTAACTTAACAAAATAATAATAATTTTCTAAATCATCATATAAAATTTTGTTATTGTGTATTTTTGGGATCTTTCTGAAAAGATTAATTTTTTGATGAATTGTGAAAAATACCGAGTTTTAATTAAAGCTACCTTTTCATTTAAATTATTTATAATGTTAAATTATATTCTTAATTGGTTTTAATTTAAAATTAGTTCAATTTTATATAAATTAATCTAATTTTTTTCATTTTTATAAATTTTATATAGAATTTTGATATAAAAAGTGCAAAATTTCGAACATTTTCTATTTAAAAACCCTGTTTCACATCAAGTCTACAAGATTAGTATTAAATAAAAATTTTCTACATATGAAAATAGTATTTAGAAAAATTGATTCCTTATTTTTAATAAGTATATGTTATGTTATATAATAAGTTCCACTTAATTTTTTTAAAAAATTAATACAAAAAAAACTAAAAATTATTTAATATGGTTAAGGTAAAAATGGATTTAGAAGGGGGTTAAAATAAAACTATAAAGGTTACAAATAACCCAAAATATTTCAGAAACCCATTGGATGGTAATATTTAAAACTTATAACTTTTAGTGTCAAAAATGTTTCATTATTTGAGCCTTGTCACATGAAAAATACGTGGGTGGAATTCTCTCTTTCAAATAAATTACAATTGTGCCACCCACTTCACTTATAAAAGGACCCCCCTTCTCCTCTCCACTTAATGCCTTAAAAACCTTTTAGTTCAGAAAATAACTAAACTAATAACGTCCCCAATTCTCTTATATCATCTTATAATCCTTATTTTGGATATCAATCCAACCTAGGAAGAATTTTGGAGCAAACCTAAGGAAGATACCCAAAGAAGAGGTAACATTCATCGACATGAGTAATTTTTTTATTTCTTCCTATAAATCATTCAATTATTATAATAGAATGATGATATAATAACCTCAGTTTCTTCCATATAATTATATTTTCGATGTTAATATAATTACTTAAAACCATCTAAACTTCTTTCAAATGGGTTATGAAATCATTATTCGTGTGAATGGTGGACAACCACCTTGTGAACTGACATCATTTGTTTTTCCATTACAACCTCTCATGGTTGGAAATAATGATGTATTTATTGTTAATATATATGATATTTATGATATAAATTTTCTTCTATAATAATTATATCACACATAAATTCATTTATTTCTTTTTTTGGTATACGATAATGTCACTCGTGTGTACGACAGACTACCACCTCGCAAAGTGATGTGATTATTCATACTTTACATGGAAGATAATACAGATGAATTTAATGAAAATATTAAATATAAATGATATAAAGATAATTATTTAATGATAATATATTAGTTAAATTTCTTTATTTCAATCCAAATATAAAATGTAAATAATGTTTATGTGTACGTAGGACTTACTGTCTCCATGAACGGTGTGTTTAACTTTAAATCACTAATTTTTTTGGATTAATATAAATAAATATATACAAAATATATATTATATTTATATATTGGTTAATTTTAAAAAGATTATTAAATCATGATCAAAGTATTATGGCCAAAAAATAAAAAAAAATCAAAACATATACGAAAAATGAAAATATTATTACCCAAAACATAACTTTACCATGGATTTTTTAATAAATGTTTAATAAAAGGTAAAAAGAAAATAATATATGGTATGATATATATAAATATTTTAATTTAATATATTTATAAGAAAATTATATTTATTATACTAGAGGTTTGAATGTGTATGATGGAAGTCAAGACTTAAGGTAAGGGATTTTAAGTCTCGCTTTTATTTCTGGGAGACACATGCAAATCCAACACACATTTTTTGTGTGTGGTGTATATACTAACCATTTGAAATGTTATATACTGAATCCAATTATTTTTACTATATTTAAAGTTTCATGTTATTCTATTATTTTTTGGGAACTATGATTCAAAATATTACCAAAACAGTAAGGGATTTTCTCATTTGGCTTTCTTTGAGATGTATGTTATGTTATACATCTATATTCTTTCACAGGGTATATATAAAGACCATTTGATATAAAATATATGAATTTATTTATCATAATTATATTTTAGGTTTTATTTTATCTTATTCCTTTATGGATCATATGATTCAATGTTACCAAATTGGTAATAAATTTATGTTACAATCTCATCATTTATCAAGATTGTTTATGATTATGTTTCTGATGATAAAATCTTATGATACATCACTCAAGAAACTCATGAGTTTAATTATACTATAATTATTAATGATATTTTCAATTAATATTACCATTTTCCCACTCTTTTTATCTTAAAATAATTAAAGAAATGTTATTAAGAAAATTTTCCTTTCTTTCTCTCTTTAATCAGAAATTCATTTTCCTCTAAAACCATGTTTTCTAAAAAATATTTAAAATAATTATTTTATTATTTTATTATTTTTTAAAGAATTTTTTATCCCAATTTAAATTTTTATAAAAATCTTTTGAAAGTAATCTTCTGGTAATTTTCTAAACACTTCCCATTTTTTTACCGAAAATGTGAAAGGAATATTTATTTTAATGTGTACGAAATGAAATAAAACTACCTTCTTCATGACCAATATTTTCTTTGAATATTACTTTATAATTTTCCGTGGTTATTTTGAAATAAAAACATTTTAAAAATGTTTTATATTTTAAAAATTGTTTTTCAAAGTGTAAAGAATATTTTCCCAAATATTTTTATAAATAATTTTTAAAATATTTATTTCTATAAATTCAAGGTTATTTTCAAATAAATGGATTTTTAAAAATGTTTTTTTTATTATTTTCAATGAAAATTTATTTTCCTCAAGAAATTTTTTAAATGATTGATCAAAAATATATTTAATCTAACATTACAACCATTGATGTTACCTATGGCTTACTGAGGATATGATCCAAGGATACCATTCTTATTATTTCTCTTAATGGTTTTTGTTTATGATGGGATGATGTTTGTTAATCCTCTTTCTACTTCACGGGTTATAACATGATAAAATTCTTATGAAATCCACTTTTTCCCCTTGGGTTATGCTAGGATGAATTTATGAAATGATTATGAAACCTATACCTTTTCTAAATGTTTTTTAATGATGAAATGTTTATGAAACCAATTTAATTTCATGGGGTATGATATGATGAATGTTTTAGGATATTGTGGAACACATAAACATGGTTTTTGTTATGAGTTGGGTGGTACCTATAACTCCATCCAATTAATTTTTTAAATATGGATAACTTAAGAGTAAATATGTTATGCATGAATTTGATTACATGTTCACAATTTTATGCATGAACCTGATACATGTTCATAATGTAATGTGTTAACCTGATTACATGTTCACAATGTTATGCATGAACTAAATTACATTTTAACAATGTTATGTGTGAAAATTATTACATGTTCATAGTATTATCCATGGAAACCTCTTTCATGTTCATAATGTTATGAATGGACTTGGTTGGATGTCCATAAGTGTATATGAGTGCTTGATTTTAACTTCTTAACTTAATGAGTGAACTTATATATGTTTATAAATGTTCAAAATGTTTTAACATTATGTATATTACAAAAATAAATGTCTTATTTAAATATTATTATCTCATGTCTCATATTATCTAATTTACTTACGATTCATGTATTATGAACTGCTGATATTTATTTAATGACTCTGGATTATGATCTTTGATGTACAAGGTATTGTTTTCAAATGATATACTCATGCTCTCATTCCCTTATATTCATGTTATGTTCATGTGTCTCCCTTTATTGTTGTTACTAGTAATCTAAGATCACCCTTTCTTGTGTTTATTTTCTATTGGTTATGAAGACATATTTTAATTAGGGTATATTGAAAAATTGTACATATTGTAAGATCTTTATGGGATACATTGAAGATATTTTGATAATTAAGAATATTATGTTCCAAGGTTCCAATGGAACTAAACTATTACATTCCTCAAGCATCTGTTTTTGTAATGTATTGAGTATTTATTTAAAAATATGTAGTGTCCATATAGAAGAATCTTGGGTTTCTATAGTTATAATTGGAGGAACTTTTTAGTTAACCTTTGAAAACTAGGAAGAGAAAACCTTATTGAGTCCCCTATGTATATTTATAAGGATATGTATACGGGTGTCCCTAAGGATAAGTATAAGGATTAGTATAAGTATAGGAATATATCTTGGAATTTTGGTAAAGGATATATTGAGTGGTTTTCAAGAAATTACTTCCCTATTTAGATACTAAAAGTGGATGTGGATATGACAAAGGTGTAATAACTCCAAAAAATGGTGTATTGATCCATACATGATCTTCACCTAGTGTATGACAATAGGCCTTGATGTACACCTAGTTTGACACTCCTGGGGGATATGATTTGGAAATTCCCAAATATTTTATAAACCATCATTAAGGATTTAAATAGACAATGACTATGAATTACCTCAGATTAAAATAAGGTGTGATAGGTTAAAAATATGGTGACATGATTTAGACATCATATAAGTTATTTTTCGGATTATTTGGTTTCCTATTATGATTAGAGTTTCTAAACAAACGTTTTGGTTGTAGTCAACAGAGGGAACCAAAACTTACTAGGTTAACATTTAATGTGATGGAAAATTTATTGACGAGAATAAAGGTAATATGATTATTCCTAATCATTTATCATTGAAAATGATTAATAATGTTCACATTAACCAACTATCAGACTCACCAAATAAAATAAGGATAGAGTTAACTGCGAGTTTAGGTAGTTGAGACCATAGATGAAATAAGATTTAGTATTATATATACTCAGAATGTGGAAATAAGCATTATAGGGAATGTCTTAAAGGTTTAATAAGTTGTTTTATGTGTGTAGAAGAAGGTAATAGAGTAAGAAACAACTGAGGGAAAATGAAAATTTTAGTTAACACAATGGATGGGAATATTAATCTTCCTAAGTTATTATCAATGGATGAATACTTTAAATGTTGAAAGTATGGGTAATAAAGAAATCTATTTCCCCTGGGGAAAGACCATGAAGAGAATTATCAAGGTTATATTAATAATGGTTATAGTAATAATGATATAGAGACTATAAATGTAATAATTAGGGCTCACTAATAGTACAAACACCACACCTTAACATGGACATCGTTCCTGGCCCACTAGGTGCCAGTAGTTTCCCTGCAGACATGTGTTCCCCTCCTTGGGGTCCACCCACATAAACAAATAGTTCATTTGAATAATGAATATCCACACAGGACAAAACATGTTCTTTCCAGTGTTCTTTGTCCTTACATGCACACACCCTAAGAAAATTACCAAAAGGCCACTAGTACGGATCTCCACTTCAGGACAAGAATACTTAACTATGGAGTTCTAATGAGGTGGAATCTTGAAAAGAAAGGTGAACCTTGTTTACATGATTCATACCATTTAGTATTACATTCAACCCACTTTAGAGCACAATGTACTCATTGTGGAACCTACATCTCAACTCAGGTAGTGCCTTGACACTTAAGTATGGGTCCTTACTCAGATACCAATGTAACAATTGGGCTCTACTGATAGCACATACACCCCACCTTAACATGGACATTGGGTCCAGGCATTCCAGGTGCCACTAGTTTCCCAACAATCACATGATTCCCTCCCTAGGGCCTACCCACATTCCCGAATGAGCCATCTGATTAATGAATGTCCCCATATGACAACACATTTTCTTTCCAATGTGCTTTGTCCTCAATCACACACACCCTATAAAACTTCCCAGAAGTTCACCCATCCTGATCACTACTCTAGACTAAGAATGCTTAACAGTGGAGTTCTAATCTGGCAGGCTCTTGAAAAGAAAGGTTCACCTTTTTTACATGAGTCATATCATTTTGTCATTTAACCCTTTATCATTCTGACGTGTTATAATGAATGACATAAAAAAGGTTTGGGATATTATAATAGTATTGTTTATGTTAAACATAAAAATAATGATTAATTTAGGTTGAGGAATCATAAGACTTGATTCATAATTCATATTATTGTAAAGAGGTACTAAGTATTAAAATTATGAATCGCAATTAATAGCTTAAGTATGTGGTGGAATAATTGAAGTTTCTATGTATTAGAATTAAATAATTCTATAATATGAATCATAAAATATATAAATTTTTTTTATTGAAGTTTTTAATTAAATATTTTCAAGAATACGTAAAATGGAATTGATGTCCAAGAAAAGTGATATAATGGAAAAGTGATATTTTATGGAAAACACATGATCAAGGGGAGATAACCCTTAATATGTTCCTAATGTTAAGAAAATGATGTTTAGTTTGGATGAAGATATTATTGATATGGATAAATTAAATTAGATAGTACTAACTACCTTATAAACGATTAATGATTTTTTGATAAATAGGTCTATTCTATCATTGATGGAGTTTACAAACTTTTTGGATTTAAGGAATATATCCAATATTCTACGTTTTATGTAAGTAATTAGGCAGAATGTATTTTTTTTCAAAAAGGTTTTAAAGATGTTCACATTATTACCATGTTTCAAGGGAATAAAATATGAAGGAATTTACATGTTTAGTATTTGAAAATCAATAGTGACTTTATGGTATATGGTTATTAATGATAAGTTCATTTAGATAATTCAGTGACCTTCTTTCTAAGGTTTTGGATTTTAATCTTTTGGAAGGATAATAAGGTTAACCATTTATGGAATAGATTATTTTGATATTTGGATGAGGGTTTATATAATAATGTATTACTTCACTATATGAATATTTTTCCGTACTGTATAACCTATGCTAACCAATTTTTTGTGATGATACCAAAAGATAGGAGGAATGAATTATCATTCTACTTATGGATCTTATGATCCATTAGTGTTTTGGGAAAAAATAGTTCACATTTATTTATTAGAGTAATATATTAAGTGGAAACTGATAAAGTCATAACCAATGTAAGTGATTGTGCACATGAAATGGAATGAAATCAAGTAATTATATCTTCACATGAAAATTATTCCAATATAGGAAAAGGATATTGAAATAAAATGTTGTCCTGTTATCTTCATCCTTAATGATATAAATTCCTTTTTCATTCCTCTTTGGTTTATGTATTTGTGGTAATTAAACTTCTATTGATCCCCTACATTATTTTGGTCAATTTTCCCTATCACTCTCCATCAATATTTGGGTGTTAGTTTTCACTTCTATATCCATATTCTCACTTCCAACTTATGTTCTTCTATTGGAAAACCTTATATGTGTTATTCCAAATGAATTTTGAAAATAATATTCTCTTTTTCAATATAATATTTTATTAACTCTTTATGATATGAGGGTTTCTATGAATTAATTTTAAAATGTAAAACCTTTGATGTTTGAGATGAATTTTTAGGTTGAAATTCATTTTAAGGGTGGTAGAATGTAACACTCGAAGATTGTATGTTTTTTTATCAAATTAATTTAATCTTATAGATATTTTCATTATAAAAAACTCTTAGTTTATCTTGAGTTATATGAAACACCAATTTTGGATTTCATGACATGAAAACCAAGTTTATCTTGCACTACATGCAACATTGAGTTTAGCTTGCATTGCACGTAACATTGATTTTAAACGAAAAGTAACATATTATTTATTAATATCATAGTTATCACCTAGAATTTGGAATAAAGGGTATGAATATTATGAAATAAATTATTAAAATATCATTTATACATTTATATAAGTTGAATTATTTGGTGACTAAATAATTAGGAATGAAAATAAGAACAATTTTAAAATAATGAATTTCTTTTTCTAAAACAATATTTTTCTATGAAAAAATACATTTTGTCTAAATAAAATTTAAACAAAACATGTTTGGTGATTAATTTTAATTAAACATATATATTTTATAGTCAATAATGTTTTTAACATTCATCTTATGTGTTTTCTAGACAATAAATAAGAATAAATCTAATTTTGTGCTTAAAAATGTATTTTTCTAAAAAGCAGTTTTTTAATTTTTCACACATATTTTAAAATTATTTTGTTAAACATATGTATGATTAATTTTAAAAAATAATTTTTTTAAATCATCATTAGAAAATCATCTTAGGGTGAATTTTTGATAATTTTATAAAAAGATTTTTTTGATGAATAGTGAAAAATATTGAGTTATAATTGAAAAGTTTAAATTTATTTAAATTATTTATAATGAAAAATTATATATTTAATTGGTTTTATAGTAAATGTATTCCAATTTTTCATCAATTAATCCAATTTAGTTCATTTTAATAATTTTCATATTTAATTTTGATATAAAAACATTTTAAACTTTTGAATATTTTCTCTTTAAAACCCGGTTTCATGTTGAGTCTGTGGAATTAATTTGTAATAAATTTTTTATAGTTATGTGAATAAAATATTTTAAAATGGATTTAATAATTTTAATAATCATAATTGATATTATATAATATGGTTTTGACCAAAATGAATAGTAAAATCAGTAAAAATTATTTATCGCAGTTACGGTAAAAAAGGTTTTATACAGAGGATAAACCTAAAGGAAATGGGTAAAAAACCAAAAATGTTCTAAAAACCATTTTATAGATATATTTAGACCTTATAAATTTTAGGATCCATAGTGGTCCATTTTTTGGATCCTTGTGATAAGAAAAATACATGGGTGGAATTCTCTCATTTAAATAATTTACAATTTTGCCACTCACCTCATTTATAAAAGGCCATCCCTTCTCCTCTCTACTTCACACCTTCCAAGATTTTGGGTTTGGAAAATATATAACCAAATTAATTCCCAAATTATCTCCTCACTTATTATAATCCATATTTTGGATATAAATCTAAACTAAGAAGGCGTTTGGGGAAAACCTATTGAAGATACCCAAAGAATAGGTAACGTTCATCAACGAGCGTTTATGTTTTATTTCTTCGAACACCTCATTCAATTATTATAATACCATGATGATATAATAACCTAAGTATCATACAGAAAATTATATTTTCATATGTTAATATCATTAACTACTACCATATCCAATTACATCAAATGGGTTACAAAATTATCATTTGTGTGTAAGGAGGACTACTTCCTCGCAAACCAATGTCATTAATTTTTCCATTACAACCTCTCATGGTTTGAAATAATGATGAATTTATTGTTTATATATAATATTTTTGATATTATTATGCTTTTGGAATTATTATATCACACATATCTTTATGCTTTCTATTTTTTTGGAATATGATAATGTCGTACATGTGAACAATAGACTACCTCCTTGTGAAGCGATGTGATTCATTCACACTTTACATGGAAGGTAATAAGGAGGAGTTTAATGAACATATGTGTTATATATGAAATAAAAATAATTCTGTAATTATAATATATCATTTAAATTTCTTTATTTAAAACCAATAAGAAAATGTAAACAACATTCATGCATACGTATAACCTACCATCTCGATGAACGGAGTATTTCACTTTCTATCACTAAATTTTATGGATTAATACAACTATATATTCTGAATATATATGATATGTATATCATTATTAAAATTATGGTGATGCTTAAATCATTTTCATAGTATGATGACCAAAAAAATAAAAAACTCAAAAGATATATGAATAATAAGGAGGTTACTAACCAAAACATAACCTTAATAAGTAATTGTTAATAAAAAAGTACTAAAAGGTCCTAAAAAATCATATATGATAAGATATATATAAATATTGTTATTTAATAGGTTAATAATAAAATTATATTTATTATATAGGAGGTCTGAATGTGTACGATGTAAATAAATACTTAAGGTAAGAGATTTCTAGTCTCTCTTCTATTGTTAAGAGACATGTGTTAATTTACTACTCATTTATTATGTGTGATTTATATAATACAATTTTGACATGTTATGTCATGATTATCATTATTTTAATTATATTTAAAGTTTAATTTTATTTTATTCTTTTTTGGGGATTATGATTCAAAAGTTATCAAAATGGTAATGTATTTTTGTCTCAATTTTCTTTCTTTGAGATGTATGTTATGTTATGTGCATATATTCTTTCATTAGGTGTATATAAATACCATTTTACATGTATTATATTGAATTTATTTATCATCATGATATTTTAAGTTCCATTTTATGTTATATCTTCTTGTGGATTATGATTCAAAGTTACCATATTTTTAATGATATTATGTTACAATCTCATCGTTTAATGATATTGTTTATGATCATGTTTATTATAATAGAATCATATGATCTATATCTCAAGAAACTCATTAGTTTTATTATAAAATGATTATTAAGGATATTTTCAATTAATAGTTCCATTTTTTCCACCCTTTGGAACTTAAAATAATTTATAAAATGTTTTTATGAAAATATGAATTTATTTCTCTCTTTGATTGGAAACATCTTTTCTTCCAAAACCATGATTTTAAAAAAAGGTTTTGAATTTTTTTATCCTATTAATTTTAAAAGTAATTTCTAGAGATGTTTAATTTTTTATAATTTTTTTTGAAATGAATATTCATATCATTTTCCAAATAATTCTCAATTTTATTTTAATAAAAATGTGAGATGAATCTTTATTTTAATGTGTAAATCATGAACAAACCTCACATCATCAAAACCATTATTTTACATGAAGATTACTTTTTAGGTTCTCAATTTTTTTTTTGAAGAAAAATATTTTCATCATGTTTTATGTTTCAATTTTTTTTTTCAAAGTGAAAATAATATTTTCCTCATGAAATGTTTTAAATGTTTTTAAAAGATTAATTTATATTAATTCACGGTTATTTTAAAACAAATGGATTTTAAAAAAGGTTTTATGTTTTAAAAATGATTTTCAAAAAAAAATATTTTCCTCAAGAAATGTTTTAAATGACCGATTAAAATCATTTTCCATATAGGATTATATCTGTTGATGTTACCTATTCCTTATTAGGGATATGATCCAAGGATAAAATTATAACTATTTGTCTAAATGGTTTATGTTTATGATTTCATGATGTTTATGAAACTTATTTACTTTCCACAAGTTATACCGTGCTAAAATTATTATGAAAACTACTTATTTTTCCCATGGGTTATGATATGATGAAGTAATTAAACGATAATGAAACACGTATCTTTTCCATAGGTTATTTTATGATGAAGTGTTTTTGAAACCCATTTCATTCCATAGGTTATGATATGATAAATGTTTTATGATCTTTCAAGACAAATAAATATGGTTTTCATTATGATATGGGTTGGACATATGTATCCCTCTAATTCATTAGGAAATGATGGATAAATCATGAGTAAATATATTATTCATGAGCCTAATTAAATGTTCGCAATGTTATGTGTGAACATGATCACATATTCACAATGTTATGCATGAACCTTATTATATGTTCACAATGTTATACATGAACCTTATTACATGTTCATAATGTTACGCATGAACCAAATTATATGTTCACATTATTATGCATGGACCTATATTTCATGTCCATAATGTTATGTGTGGGCATATATTCATTCCCATAAGTTTATGTGAGGGCCTAATTTCATATCCTTAATTTATGAGTGAACCTATCTCTATTTATACATGTTTTTAATGTTATAAAGTTATTTTTATGACACAAATCTATGTATTATGCTAATGTTATGCTATCATAGATCATTTTATTTGATTTATTTATGATATATGTCTTATTAAATTCCAATATTAATTCCATAAATCAAGATTATGATATTTGATGTGCAAGGTATGGTTTGAAAATTTTATAGTCATATTCCCATAATCTTATGTTCATGTTATTCTTATATATCTAACTTGTTTACCATTACTGATCATCCAAGATCACCCTTTATTATGTTTCCTTTCCATAGGTTATGAAGAAAGGTTTTAGGTAGGGTATGTCTATGAAGAGTATTTAATGGGAAGATATTTTTAGGAGAAATTGAATATCTTTTTGGAATTTAGAAGTTTTCATTCCAAGTATCAAGTGACACTAAACTATTAATTTATTTATTCACGTGTTTGTGTAATGTAATGAAATTTTTTTAAAAAATATATAATATCCATTTATGTGAAGCCTGGGACACTATAAGTCAAGTTTGAGATACAACTTAAAGCCTCATCAAAATGTTTTAACCATATTTTATACATTTTACCCTTACTAGTGTGAGCAAAATTTACTATGGTTGTTTCCGACACTTTCAATGGGGAACATGCGTCTGTCTGCTTGAGTAAGAAAGGCACGATTTTGTTTCCCCATATTCCTGCTTTCCAAATGTGGGCGTCATCCATTCCTTATCTAGGGATGATTTCTCCTTGATCAAAACGGGATGATGGGATGTCGGTTCTTCCTTCCATGGATGCATCCTCAGAACATGTCACCTAGTCTGGGTCTCCCTTATAGATTTAAGACACTGTTTGTGAAACTCTTCCTAGTGCCATATCTTTACGGACAATAGTTAATTACACTTCTTCTGTTGGGACATTCCAAAGGGTTTGGTCAGGGCAGCAACCTTTGGTCAGGGGAGTAGTCATGTTGGACATCACTGGCATGTCTGAACGCCAAGACAATGGCGTGTCTGGGTTTATTCCTCTTATTATAGAGATTCTTGAGGGCGCAGAAGATCGAGACACCCCACGTCAAATATGGGGAATAATATGCCATAGGCATGTATATGAGGTTTTCCTCAGCTTCCCATGTTTAACAAAGGGTATGCCACAGGTTTAACATCCTATAGAGACTGATCAAACTGACTAGAACACTGATTAGAGTTGATTAGATGGGTTCAACCTCTGGAGGGAAGACTGATGTTGGGGCCAACGTGTGGTTTGATTCCTGATTGGTGTTAAGTGGAATGGGGAATAAGATAGCATTATCCCACTAGGATGTGGTGGCCCGGGTAAGAATCAGTATGGTTGATGGAGTGTTGAATGAAGTGGATAGATAATGAGATGGAATCACCATGAGGATGATGAAGAATTTGGGATGGAGCTTTAAAGAGGATTCCTATATATCCCTGTGGAAGGGAATAAAAGTCCTCATAGTTCATCTGATAACAGTTTACCACCAATTGGTGATTTTAACAGATTACCGTTGGATGGGGATGTCAACAGCTTACCACTGGACAGGGTTGTGACGGCTTACTGCGGAATGGGGTAACAATGACTTACTGCTGGATGGAGTTGAAGGCGACTTACCACTGAATGGAGTCACAACAGCTTAACTCTGGACATGGTCTAACCTCATGGAGGCTTCCTATGTACCTTATCTAGGAGACAAGGATAAAACCCACGTAGATCTTGTGGGATAGGGATTGGTAAATCGGTGTGGAGGATGACCTAGGGTCCAATGGTTGTTGGGATCGAGCCTCAAGGAGGTGTCCTATGTACCCTGCCTTGACAAGGATCAAAGTTCATGTAGTTCGAGTGTGTGCAATGACTTACTGCTGACTGGGGGAAACAACAGCTTATCGCTGATCAGGGGAGATAATGGATTACCGCTAATTGAGGCTCATAGTTTAACATCATGCAGTATGGGGGTGAACCAACGTGAAGGAGGAATTGGGGCATAGATAAATGGTGGGCTTGAACATCATGTAGGCTTCCTATATACCTTGCGTTGGCAAGGATCAAAGACCTCATAGTTCAGGTATGGGTGTGGGAACCGACATGAAGGGGGTCGGAACGAATGGGTGGTGGTATTGAACATCATGGAGGCTTCCTATGTACCCTGCCTTGGCAAAGATCAAAGAACTCATAGTTTAGGTTTTGGTGTGGGGCATACACTCTAGGCTACCTGAGGTGTTAGTGAACCGACATGAAGATGGTTGGGACGACCAGTGGATGGTGGGATTGAACCTCTGGGAGGCTTCCTACGTACCTTTCCATGGCAAGGATCAAGGACCACATAGTTTAGGTAGGATTGGAGCTTACACTCTAGGATGCCCAAAGAGGATTTCATGGCTGATGCTTGCTCTAAGCCCACATGAGTCATGCTCGGTGTGAGAAACAAGAGACAACAAAGACCTGATGATCACATCGCAAAAGGTGAATCCGTGGGAAGTGAAGTGGGGCTCATGTGTGGTTAGTGGCCCAAAGAGGAAATAAGGGCTTTTCCACGGTTCGACTCCCAAGGAGATGGAGATTGTGACTTACTCCAGGGTGGAGTCCTGGGTGGTGACAAAGGCCAGTGAGAGAGGGATTTGGCTCCTAGGAAGAGAGGAGGAGCAGGGGTGCTGCCTCCTACAAGGAAAGCTAGGGGCTTACACAAGGGTGGTTTCCCTTTCCCCATGGAAAGACACCACTCCGATAAAGAGGATTTCATTCCATGTGAGGAATGGTTTAACTCTCTCGGAGACTAGTGGGCATAGATAATGTTCGATACGGAGAACCCCATGTGCACGAAACATGGTGAAGTCATAGTTTAACGTCATATGATGAGGATAAAGGTCCTTGACAGTTTATCATCCTGCAGCTTGGATGGGGTGGGTTTACTCCGCACCCCTAGGAATTACATAACCAGAACCCTCTACACCTTGGTGAAGATAAGGGATAGGAAACTCCATGGTTGGAGGGTGTTATGGAGAAAACCATTGGGGGTCCACATTAGCGTGGCTATGTGAAGAAGCAATATCCATTAGTGTGCCTATGTGAAGAAGCATGAGGTGAAGCAACACAACAGGCAGTATCATCCTAGGGACTTTGAAATTGCCTTGTGAAAACCTAAAGGGCTGCACAGGTAAAGGAGTTGTAGAGCAAAAGGGTCCATAAGTAGAAGCCTTTGTGAATCTCTAGTGCTCCATGAAGTGTAGGGGCTTCGGGAATGGATGTGCTTCACGAAGTGAAGTTGACTAGGCTAAGAATAAGGCATAGGTGAATATGGGAGGAGATTCATGAAGTGGAAAGGTATTCATGAAGCAATGGCTCGCAATGTAGGGGTTTCTCGCAAAGTAGGGTGTCGTGAAGCAATGTGCTTAATGAAGCACAGTGACCCTGCCTTAGCATATAGGTCATGTGTGTGTGGTGGGTGTTTCATGAAGCATAAATGCTTCATGAAAAACCGAGTCCCCATGGGGATCTCCTTTCATTGCTAAGGCCTGTGGGATTCTCGAAAGGAATACCTCTTGGAAGAGGGGCTCAATTAAGGCCAAAGGGGTGGCACTTCGCAGAGCAGAAGTACCTTGAAGAACTCATGGTTCATAAAGCAAGAGGTGATTCACTATTTGAGATCTCAGAAGGTGAAAGGTCAGATTCTCTATCTGTTGGGATTGAGGGGAGCCCTGTATTTATAGGCCAAAGGCGCCACAAAGTAGAGCTCGCTCATTGTGAAGATGGAGTTAGCTCCGCAGTGGATCACAAACGTCAAATGCGGTCGTGGAGCGTTACCTCCTCCTTGCTCTATGGTGCATCACGAATGTCAAATGCGGTCGTGGAGGGATACCACCTCCTCGATTTGCGGCGGGTCGTGAATGTCAAAATGGCTCATAGAGCATTACCACCACCTTGCTCAGCAGCAGGTCACAAACGTCAAACTGGCTCATGGAGCGTTACCTCCCCCTTGCTATACACTGGGCGTGGGGCCATGGGGCTCCGTGAAGGGGATCCATAGGGAAGACTTGGAGGCATCCGTCTTGTTCATCATCCTTCCAATTTTTTGGCGTCAAAAAATTCCCCCCTCAGACTTGGAGCTGAGGAGATATCAAGGGTTAAAGTTTGAGGGTCAATATCCAAAATATCTTATCATCTGTGAATCTATTCCATGAAGAGGTATCGCGAAGCGGATAGGCGATGTGCCGGCTGGGCACGCCGTAAATCTCGGTGCGACATGGATGCACCACGAAGATTCTAAGGTCATTTCCTATAAATAGGGGAGCTTACCTCTCTTTTCTCATTTCTTTACCTAGCGTCTTCGGATTATAGAACTCTCGATTCGTGAAGCTCCATGTACTCTATGCTGGCTCTCCACGAATCATAGCTTCTACTTCGTGGCACACAGCGAGTCTCCGACTCTGCGATAGCGCCTAGCGACTTTCTTTTGGAAGGCTAGGACATGGCTCTGTGAAATTCTTTGTGAACGAGCTCCGCGACATTTCTCCGTGAAAGGGATTCAAGAAACCAGACATAGGAAACACTCAAACTTAAAACTGAATGGCTCATCAGGAGGCTTCCAGGGGGTCCTCGCGGATGCTTCCCGAATAGAGGATATGGCGAATAGCTTAGGCCTAGGGGAGTTAATACAGAGCCATTATGACCACGATTCATTGGTGGAGCTGTTATCAGAGAGCCAGAGGAACTATCCCTTGTGCAAGAGGTTGACTTTGTAC
This sequence comes from Viscum album, assembly GCA_963277665.1. Classification (NCBI taxonomy): domain Eukaryota; kingdom Viridiplantae; phylum Streptophyta; class Magnoliopsida; order Santalales; family Viscaceae; genus Viscum; species Viscum album. Next base: position 371,023,662 of record OY728163.1, on the reverse strand, counting down.
GACTTTGGGTTGAGGGATGATGTCTTTATTCCTGAAGTAAGTAGGGATGAGCCAGCTTACTGGTTTAGGAGTACACTGTGTTAGCGCCAATGGATTAGGGCGGATGACGGCCATGCCCGAGCAGACTCCACGCCCATCAATGCTAACTGTCTGTATAACCACCCGAACAACATGGATGGGGAGGCATTGCAGCCAGATATTTCCCCCCCTCTGAACTAGAAAATATTGAAGGCAGCCTTGAGGAACCTGAGGAAGGGATGTTTTGAGGAGTGGGTCCTGCGCTAGGGTGGCAACATCACAAATTATTGGGCTTGGGCCTACTGGGTAGGTGCCTCATGTGAAGTGTTTGTGGATGATCTGAGGAGAGTGGGCCTATATGAGGTGGCTTGGGCCTCCCAGTTTTACATCTATCAGCCGAATCAGATGATGTCAGAGTTGCTGAGTAGGTGGTCATTAAGGACGAACACCTTCCACCTGCACCATAGGGAGGTTGGTATCAGCTTGTGGGACATGCACCAGATCTCAGGGGTCCCGATATTGGGGGCGATGTATGATGAATTTCACCCCATCATGAGTCCATGGGAGGATCCAGTGAAAATGCCTCAGCTGGTGATGGCGTTGGTGGAGCTGGTACCGAGAGAGGACAAAGCATTTGTGAGGGATGTCCATTTCAGGCGGTGGTTCAAGTAGTTTCTGAACATCCTGGAAGACATGCAGCTTCTGGTGAGGCCTTGGTCTTGCCCAAAGGGGGCTCAACGAGGCAAGAAGCACTCATACTAGCGGATCTTGGAGGGAAACCAATGGAAAACCTAGGGATTCATCGTCAGCACTAAGCAGCAACTGGTAGTCAGGCTGGCGACATTCATAGCGGCTCTCATTTGTGGTTGGATTCTATCAGTGAGGGATACAGATATGGGTGTGTGACCCATCACATTTATCATGGCGTCCATGTTGGAGATGGGAAGGCGAGTCAACCTCAGGATCCCGATGCTCGCCAAGCTATACAAGATGTGGTGGCACATCAGTGAGGGGAAGATGCCACAGAGGATATATGGGCCATTCCACCTCCTGTATGGGTGGATAACATCGCATGTCAGGGGGGTTTATGAGTACGCGAACCCCATCTTGCCTCTGGGGTCAAACTTCCGCCCCTCTATTCTGATCACTGAGGGAAGCTTTCCGGCCAAGCTGACCACAACATTGGTACTGAACCAGATGTGGAAGGTGGAGGAATTCAACTTTCACCCATTTCCGTTGCCAATAGGTGCTTTTACTGATGACGACCAAGGAATGGAAGAGTAATGGTCTTATCTCCTAGCCTTTCGAGGTGGAGTCCTGGTGGAAAGGGTGGACACTGAGCCCCTCTATGAGCCGTACACCCCGCACCGATTTGCGCAACAATTTCGATGCATGCAACGACTGACTCTGAGGGTCTATCTCGGGGTGCGCCATGAGGAACACCCACGTGTGATGAGGCAGATGTGGCTCATGTTTACACAGGTAGACGGGGAAATGAGGAACGAACTGCCTCTGCCTACAACTACCCTTCGATTGGTAAAAGAGTATGCCAAAAGCTGGGAAGCAGCCTACCCAGGGGAGATGCTGAAGCAGCCAACCATTTGGGTCAGTGATAGTGAGCTTCCCTAACCCCGAGGCCGGGGCCAGAAGGTGGCAATGGCATCTCGCGGTGGTGGGGCTGCCATGGCTGTGAGACCCGCACCAGTTGGGGGTGAGGTAGAAACGATAGACCCAAAAACAGTAGAGGACCCGGTGGTTCCCGAAGAACAGAGTCATCTAGAGGGGAGACCACTGAGAGGGTTCCGCAGGATACCCACCCAAGAGTCGGGGAAGCAGTTGCGCCATAAAGACATGTCGGAGAATGCTGTCTTCCTAGAGGCTTGGGGCATCTGGGAAGTCAACCGAAAATTCCTCAGCCCACCTGAAATGTGGAAACACTTGAACCATCTCAGGATGGATTTTCCAGGGATACACTAAGAGAAAAAGGACTTTTTGCGACAGGAATAAATCTCGGTGCATAAAGTCCGTCCAAGTGGTTATTTGCGACGGGGGTAATAACCCGTCGCAAATAACCGATTATTTGCGACGAGATTTCGTGTCCCGTCGGAAAAGGTTTGGCGCGGGTAGTGCACCAAACCGCACAAAGGTTATTTGCGACGGGGGGATCCCCGTCACAAATACCCAGTGGCGGTTAATAGCGTTTTGCGACGGGATGTCCTCCCATCCCAAAAGGTGTGTCGACAGAGAGTATTTGCGACGGGTCCCGTCGCAAATAACTTTTTAACCGCCAATAGTAATTTATGTGAGCATAGGTATTTGCGACGGGTAACCCCTCGCAAATATTCCCGTCGCAAATAATCTAACCTATATATACCCCAATCCGTTTTCTTCTCATTCCACTCAATTCCTAGATCTTGTTTCTCTCTGAACTCTGATTTCAGAGAAATTTTTTTTCTAAGTTAATTTTTTTGGACACGAAGAAGATGTGAAGCCGTCAAAATCAATAGAAAATCAAGTTTAAAGATATTTATGATTTATTTAATTTATTATTTATTTCATTTTTTATGTTAATTTTTATTATTGCTGATTAGTTGTAATTAAATTGAATTTAAATTGTTTTTCCATGACTATTTATTTGTACTAATAAATTAAAATTATTAGTATTAATTTTTAATAATTAGCAGTAATTAGTAATTATTAACGATAATTAGTAATGTATATAATTAATTTGTAGTAATTAATATTAATTGGTAATAAATAATAATAAATATTAATAATTAGTAATAAATATTAATAATTATTAATAAAGAGCAATAAATATTAATAATTTTTAATAAATTGTAATAATAGTAATAATGAGTAATAAATAGTAATAAATTATAATAATTAGTAATAAATTGTAATAATTAGTAATAAATTGTAATAATTAGTAATAAATTGTAATAATTATTAATAAATTTTAATAAATAGTAATACATTGTAATAATTGTTAATAAACTGTAAGAAATTGTAATAAATGGTAATAAATAGTAATAAATTGTAATAAATTGTAATAATTAGTAATAAATTGTAATAATTAGTAATAAATTGTAATAATTAGTAATAAATTGTAATAAATTGTAATAAATTGTACTAAATTGTAATAATTAGTAATAAATTGTAATAATTAGTAATAAATTGTAATAATTAGTAATAAATTGTAATAATTAGTAATAAATTGTAATAATTAGTAATAAATTGCAATAATTAGTAATAAATTATAATAATTAGTAATAATTAGAAATAAAATTTTATAATTAGTAATAATTAGTAATAAAGTGTAATAATTAGTAATAAATTGTAATAATTAGTAATAAATTTTAATAATTAGTAATAAATTGTAATAAATTGTACTAATTTGTAATAAATTGTAATAATTAGCAATAAATTGTAATAATTAGTAATAAATTGTAAAAAATTGTAATAATTAGCAATAAATTGTAATAAATTGTAATAATTCGTAATAATTTGTAATAATCAGTAATAAATTGTAATAATTAGTAATAAATTATAACAATTAGTAATAAATTGTAATAATTAGTAATAAATTGTATTAATTAGTAATAAATTGTATTAATTAGTAATAAATTGTAATAAATTGTAATAATTAGAAATAATTAGTAATAATTAGTAATAAATTGTATTAATTAGTAATAAATTGTATTAATTAGTAAAAAATTCTAATAATTAGTAATAAATTGTAATAATTAGTAATAAAGTGTAATAATTAGTAATAAACTGTAATAATTAGTAATTAACATTAATAATTAATAATAAAAATTAATAATTTGTAATAATTTGTAATAATTAGTAATAATTAGTAATAACTAGTAATAATTAGTAATATTCATTAATAAATACTAATAATTAGTAATAATTAGTAATAATTAGTAATAATTAATAATAATTAGTAATAATTAGTAATAATTAGTAATAATTAGTAATAATTAGTATCAATTAGTAATAATTAGTAATAATTAGTAATATATTGTAATAATGAGGAATAAATTGTAATAATTAGGAATAATTAGGAATAAATAGGAATAAATAGGAATAATTAGGAATAATTAGGAATAATTAGTAATAATTAGTAATAATTAGGAATAATTAGTAATAATTAGGAATAAATACTAACAATTAGCAATAATTAGGAAAGAATAACAATAAATAGTAATAAATAGGAATAATTAGGAATGATTAGGAATAAATACTAATAATTAGCAATAATTAGAAATAAATAGCAATAGATAGCAATAAATAGAAATAATTAGAAATAAATAGCAATAATTAGCAATAAATAGAAATAATTAGAAATAAATAGCAATAATTAACAATAAATAGAAATAATTAGAAATAAATAACAATAATTAGAAATAATTAGCAATAATTAGTAATAATTAGTAATAATTAGTAATAATTACCAATAATTAGAAATAATTAGTAATAAAGAGAAATAATTAGTAATAAACATGAATAATTAGGAATATTTAATAATAATTAAGAATATTTAGGAATAATTAGTAATAAATAGAAATAATTGATAATAATTAGGAATAATTGATAATAATTAGTAATATATTGTAATAATTACTAATAAATTGTAGTAATTAGTAATAAATACTAATAATTAGTAATAAATACAAATAATTACTTATAATTATGCATAAATACAAATAATTAGGAATACCTACTAATAATTAGAAATAAATAGGAATAATTAGTAATAAATAGGAATAATTAGTAATAAATAGGAATAATTAGTAATAAATAGGGATAATTAGTAATAATTAGTAATAATTAGTAATAATTAGTAATAATTACTAATACTTAGTAATAATTAGTAATAGTTAGTAATAAATCGTAATAAATAGTAATAGTTAATAATAAATAGTAATAGTAAGTAATAATAGTAATAGTTAGTAATAAATAGGAATAATTAATAATAAATAGGAATAATTAGTTAGGAACAGTTAGGAAGAAATTTTAAAAAAAATTAATAAATTTTAAGAACTTGGAACAATTTCCAGTGGATTGACGACACTCCTTTTGCTCGATGACTTTTCTCCTTTCAACTCTCACCGACTCAAAACATTATGAAAAATGTGCTGCTACATAAGCATATTCAATCTCATATGCATGATATTGGATATGAATTCATATTATCACATTTTTGATAATATTTTCAGGCGGTGATAGTTGGAAGAAGACGATTCATCAACGAAAAGGGTGCTCTTTTGTCCGATAGCTCATTTACTTGCATCTTTATCACACTGAAATCATAATGAATAATCTGTTCAGAGATACGCATATTAATTCTCGTGCATAGATTCAAGTAAATGAGCTGTCAGAAAAAAGAGTAGTCGTCAATCCACTGGAAATTGTGTCGCCCTTAATTAATGGTAATTATTAAGAAGTAAAAGTAATTAGTTATATTTTTTTTCATATAGTGTTTTTATAATTTCAAATTATTCAAAAATGGTGATGATTTTATATTTTGTAGAAAAATATGGAACAAGGAAGTCGACATCTGTCATTATTAGATGATCGCGCTTTGATAAATCAGCACAGAAATCCAAATGGTTTTGGTTTAAATCTTCTATATATTGAGGGTGTTGAAGCTTTCTTAGCTTTTGCATCATCAAAACCAGAATATGTTTCAGAAGACACAATTAAGTGTCATTGTAAAAAATGTGCTCTGATAACATTTGACACATTTGACAAGGTTGGGGGACATCTTTTTCGGTTTGGTTTTCAACCAGATTATGTTTTTTGGTATCAACACAGTGAACACAGTTCCAGAGAATATACTAATAACTTGATTCCAGATCCATCAAGGTTCCAACATTTAGTACATGATGTTGCATGTCTATCTCTTCAACAAACTGAAACTCACAATGATATCGATTTAACTCCTGAGTTAGATCCATCCAAATTTTATGAGTTGTTGAGGTCTGCTGAGGATGCATTATATACTGGTTCCAAGATAAGAAAATTAGAAGTGGATGCAAAATTTATGGCTATTAAATCAGATAATTCAATGTCAAACAACTATTTTGATTAGATATTTTCTTTGGTTAAAACACTGTTACCTGAAGGAAATGTGTTGTGTGCAAATTACTATGAGAGCAAGAGGCTGGTTCATCATCTGAGCCTTAGTTATAGGAAGATTCATGCATGTGAAAATGATTGCATCTTATATTCTGGTGAAAATGAGTCGTTGGATAGTTGTCCCACATGTGGATAATCGAGGTATAAATACGCTCAACCAGGGAAGTCTGGATCGATTCCTATAAAACAGTTGAGATATTTCCCCCTTACACCCAGGCTGCAACGTTTATTTATGTCTCACAACACAGTTTTAATGATGTCATGGAACAAAACCAATATTTCAATCTGCAAAATCTTGAATCATCCATCTAATAGTGATTCATGGAAACATTTTGATCATCTGCATCCGTATTTTTCTTTAGAAGCCTGAAATGTGCGATTGGGTCCTTCTACTGAGGGTTTCTGTCTGTTTGGTTCTTATGATAGTCAGTATTCATGTTGTCCTGTCTTTATAACTCCGTACAATCTACCTCCATGGATGTTGATGATGGATCCCTATATCTTTTTGACCTCATTAATCCTAGGACATCCGAAAATGAATATTGATGTTTATTTTAAACCATTGATTGATGAGTTAAATTAATTGTAAAGTAATGATTTCAGTATATATGATGTTGCTGTGAAACAAAATTTCACATTAAAAGCTGCATTGATGTGGACGATTAGTGACTTTCAGGGATATGAAATGTTATCTGGCTGGACTACACATGGTCCGAAATCATATTATTACTGTATGAAAGACATCAAAGATTTTATGCTCGTCAATGAAAAAAAACCTTGATATTTTGACTGTCATCACAGATTTCTTCCAACTGATCATCCTTTTCGAAAGAACAAATCTAATTTCAGAAAAGGCACAATTGAAAGGAATGAACCTCCAAAAATGATCTCAGGTACAGAGTTAAAATCTATTGTATTTTTATTACCTCCCATCACATTTGGGAGAACAATAAACCAATAATAAATTCATGGCTTTGGTAAGGAACATAATTGGGTAAAACAAATCATTTTTTGGGATCTCTCATATTGGTCTGATTTGTTGGCCTGACACATGTTGGATGTCATGAAAATTGAGAAGAACTATTTGGATAATTTATTTCATACAATTTTAGATACACCAGGTAAGACCAAAGATACTATAAAATCACGATTAGATCTTGCCCAAATTTTTAGGTGACCAGAACTTGAACTATTTGAAAATGTTAGATCATAGAGGTTAATGAAGCCAAAAGCTTCTTATACACTGTCCAAAGAGAGTCACTTATTATTTTATCAGTGGATTGTAGATTTGAGACTTCCATATTTCTATTCTTTCAATTTGGGTAGATGTGTTAGGAATGGTCATATTACCAAATTAAAATGTCATGATTGTCATGTTATAATGGAAAGAATTATGCCGATTGGATTCAAAGGTTTTTTGAATTCTATGATTTGGGATTCGATAACAGACATATCATATTTTTTTCAAGACATTTGTGTAGTGACAATAGACTATGATGGGCTAAGAAAACTAGAAGAAGATGTTGCTGTAATTATATGTAAACTGGAAAAAATATTTCAGCCTTCTATCTTTGACACAATGAAATATCTGATATTACATTTTCCACATGAAGATAAATGTGGAGGTCTAGTATAGTTTCGATGGATGTACCCATTCGAGAGATGGATGCAGAAATTGAAGAAAAAAGTACGTAGCAAAGCATCAGTTGAAGGCTCAATTGATGAAGCTTATTTGTAATAGGAAATTTCTTTTTTCTACTCTAACTATTTTGAATCTGAATATCCCTAAAAAAACCGCATGGGAAAGAATAAGGGAAATGTTAATGATGAAATGGATAATCAATTATCAGTTTTTAATCAGCCAAATATGGGATTCAGTGGAGTTCGATAATGATGGATTTCAGATGATGAACATCACAGAGCTCATACATATTTTCTGATCAACTGTGAAGAAATGACAACATTTGTACTGTGAGTGCTTCTATCACTTATTTTATAATTTCTGTTACAGTATGTAAACTTATTTTATTTATAGGTTATATGATAATCATATCAAGAAACAACTTCCACAAATTACAGTAGTTTCTCTTGAAGAATGCAGACAATTTTTTTTTCTCAATGGTTTCAAAAATTGGTAATATAAATAATTGATGTTTTAATATCAATTCAGTTTAAAATTTATTATATTGATAATTATTTTAAAAATAATCAGGTGTCTCAAAATTCTGATAAAATTGATAAGCTATTGTGTATATAGAGTAACCCACCATCCAAAATGGTTAAATAATATAATGAATATGTGGTGAATGGTTTTTGATTTCATACACGTGCATATGGGGAATCAAAAAAACAATGAATAGTGAAGTTTATTTGAGAGGATCGCATCATAGAGAAACTAAAGTTAACTTTTACGACATTATAGATGAAATTATTGAGCTATGTTATCTTGGAATGAATTATAAAATGATGTTTAAATGTCGGTGGTTGGATACTGAGAGAGGCTTGCATGTTCATTTGACTCGTGGAATAATCGATATTAAATATAAGTCTTCTTGTATTAAATGAACTAATTTTACTGGCTCAATAGGCACATCAAATTTATTAAGCAAAGTACTATGATACTTAAAGATACCTGACTGATTGGCGGAGCATAATAAAAATGAAATCTCGGGAAAATAAATTTACTCAAACTGAATGTGGTTCTGCTGATGTGGAAGGAATTGAAATTTTTCAAGAGACTACTCAAAATACATCTTTTTCACAAAGAAACGTGAATATCGATGATGACACCCCACAATTAAGGGTCGATGGTGACGAAGATGTTAATGATGTTACAAATGAATTTGAAACGACAAGCGATGGTGAAAGTGAGACTCATATGGATATTGATGATGCTGAGGAGGAATATGAAGACATTGACATCGTCAGATATGAAGATGATGATGAAGGTGAACATTGACAAATTTAAATTTTGGTTATGATCATAACTAATATATATATATATATATAATTGTTATTTTCAACTATCTACTAACAATAATAATTTTGTGTTTTAGATGGACTCTGATCTATTTTTGTGAGTTATAGGAGGATGAGCTACCTTTATATGAGGGGGATGTGAGATCATCTGAACCTCAACCTACTGGTGGTTCAGGAGGTACGTGGAGGGGGCGTGGTCTTGCACGACTGATGATTCATGACCCTATCTTCGAGCGATGTCCATGTCTTGGATTTGATCCACACACATAGAGGTATGATAACCTGTATATTTTAGTTAGCTTTTTTATTAATTTATTTATATATATTCTAATTGTTTGATTATTTATTATTTTTTCACAGTTTTGTGCATGTAGCTGTTGGACAGGGGAGCACTATCTTGCACAATTATTTTTCTCAACCATGGATCACATGAGAACAGATTCACGTTGATGTGCAGTTCTCCGTGTAAAATCATTGGATGGTACATAAATAAATAATATTTATTTTAAAATTTATTTTATTAATAAATTGATATTATAAATTATTTGTAGGGTTTATGGTATTCCATCGAGGATAGCATGTGTGACACTATCCATGCAGCATGGGAGGTGGCTATGCATGAGCGTTTACGTCATTTTTTCCCAATTTGAGAAAGACGACCATTAAGAAAGCAATAGGGACAATATTTTATTAGTAGTGTAGAGCCCACCGACCAGAGTAAATTTCATCTCAGGTTTTGGATGAATTATGTGCACACTGGTTGGGTGGTGGATTTTAGAGGAGGTCTTCATTGGGTAGGCAGAACTGGGGGAGACAAGAGGTGACACATCGAGCTGGTAGTCGTACATTCAGTACGCATCGAGAGCATCTGGTAAGTTTATTTTTAAAAAAATTATATAACTTTAAATACAAACATTTTATTTTATATTTCTGTAGGCAGTCGAGCATCCTGATATTACAGAGTTCGATGTTTTTCGGAGGATGTATAGTGATCTAGCCACTGGAGAGATTAGAGGTGATCGCCAGCATCGGATTGTGGTTAGTATTATTTTTTCAGTTTGAAAATTAACTTCATATGATATTTTCACAATTTTAATTTCAAATTGGAATTGAAGGAGTCATATGAGGTTGTGACCTCTCAAACACAGGATGAGGGTCCGGACGAGGTGACTGATCAGACCAGTGCACACTATTTCGACAAGGCGACATGGATGCTGGCGACTCAGTATGGCTTTGAGAAGGGCCGAGTAGTTGGTATCAGCTCTCATGTGAATCCTGGTACTTATTATAGTACTACTGTGATGTCGACATCCAGCTTAAGAGGAGGTTGTGGAGAGGCATCATCTTATTCCTCACAGTATCAGGAGTAGTTACGAGCTCAGAATGACATTATAGAGAGTTTTTAGAAGCAGTAAGAAGAGATGCATCAGCAGCAGCAGCAAAAGCAGCATCACGAGGAGGAGATGCGTCAATGGAAGTAGCTGTATCAGGAGAAGATAGAGTACATGCGCCGTCTGACTCATAGTTTGAGGATGGAGTTTCCTCCACCATCTCCTTCAGATCCTCCACCTCCTCTAGAAGTTGACCCCCAATGATTTTTTTGTTAAAAACATTTGAATTTAACATTTTTTGTAATATGAAATATTTACGGTTTCTGTCTTTTATAATGGTGTGAATATTAGATAAGTTAATTTTTAATATTTTATGATTTTTTTGTGAATATTGATAATTTTAATAATTTTAATAATTTTTATTTTTTTTATTATTTTAATAATATTAATATTATTATTTCATTAATCATAATTTTATTAAATATATATTTTTAGTATTATATTTTTTAATGTTTGTTTATTTTACTAATAATAATGATAAAAATTATAATAATAATTTATGATATTTTTAATATTATTTTGGGAATATTGAGAATTTTAATATATTTTTATTTTAATTATTTTAATAATATTAAAATTAAATTTTCAATAATCATAATTTTAATAATTTTTTTTTAAAATTTATTTATTATTTGTGACGGGATCTGTTGCGATGGGTTCCAGTCGCAAATAGTCTATTTTTTTAAAAAAATGTATTTGCGACGGGATTAGGGACCCGTCACATATAGTCTAAATAATTTTTTTTATAAACATATTTGTGACGAGACTATAGGCCCGTCGAAAATACTTTTTGCGACAGTCCCATTTCAAAAAAAAATATATATATATATAAAGTATATAATTGGAGACTTATTTGCGACGAGGAAGTATCCCATCGCAAAAAATATTATTTGCGATGGGTTCGTCGCAAATAATATTTTTTGCGCCGCCATTTTCTACCACGGGCTATTTTCAATGAGACCCCATTGAAAAAACATATTTGCGATGGGATCCCATTGCAAATAACTCGTTGCAAATATCTAGAATTATAGTAGTGATAGGCCCTATCTAGGCCGACTTTGCGGTGTCTCGGGTAGAGGCGGAGAAATACTTGGTAGATCTAGAGGACTTTGTACATTCTCGGGGTGCCCTGCGTCCAATGACAAACCGTGTCAAGGTGCTTCTAAATCGCATGGTCCGTACACAATTATCCACTGCTTAACTGAGAGAGTGCTTCCCACTTCCGGAAGAATCAGATGAGTCCTCCTGGGGGGATGAGGCCAGTAGAGGGAGCCCGTTGGAGGAGGGAGAAGTTGGCGATCAGGACTCAGACCTCGAAGAATTTGAAGAGGCCCTTGATGTAAAATCCCAAGCCCCTTCCTCAGGGTCTGCTCCTAGGTCATTCTGGACTCCTTGCAAATACTTGAACTATGCATGAGAGTGTCATACACAGAACCCATTCTCATCCCTCAGTGGATGATGGTGCGGGGACTTTGAGATCCACACCTATGGCTACATCAATTTCTACATACAGTGGGGCCAGGACTCCTAATGTTACCCATCTAGATCTTTTAGAGCTTCTAACAATATATGGGGGGCCACTCCTCGGGGTCTCAATGGCGTCAACCCAAGAACGAGACCAGGAATTCAATTTCTGTAAGTCTCTTCCACCAAATTCAGGATTGTGACCCACTGACCATGTTAACTGATGTCTAAGACCTCTTTGGTGTGCACAGTTCATCAAATAGCGTGGGCTGCCTTGTCAAGGTTGGCTAGGGCTTCTAGCGGTGTCCTTCCCAGAGGAATAATGGTGATCGTGGACGTGGATATCCAGACAGAACGAACCGTGGCGCTCTCGATCACTGGTGGGACTTCTAGTGGGTTTGTGCCTGATATTATTGATGTGGGATCCGATGATGAGGATCGATCAAATAGCCCAGGTCCCGCCGTGCCTGATCAAACGCCAGATGCGGACCTTGTTGATGAGTTCTTAAGGGAATTCCCCACATATGAGCCTGCCAACCGCGCTGACTGGGACGAGATGACCTATGAAGAATAGGACAATGAAATAGTCCATCGCCGATCATGGAAGCTGATCAAGAACTTCATTGATGACACTCTCCAAGAACAATGGTTAGATGATATCGACAGACTTTGCTCGTGACTATTTGAACTATGTGCTGGGGAAGTGGATGCCCAACGTCCTCCCATACTTGTCCGAGATATTATAGAGGAGACGATTCAGGAGTATGACCATGGCCTTGGTGTGGGCTAGCTATGGAGAAAAGAGGTGAACATCAATAAACTCCAAGAGGCTGATAACGAAGTTCAGCGGCTGCAGGTCCAGGAAGATGAGAACTCAGCCACCCTTAATGCACAATCGGGGCTGATACTGCAATTGAAGGCCCAACTGGCAGAGGCCTAAGAGGGAATGAGGCGAGCCTCTGAGGAAATTACTGTCATCCGGACTAATGTAGATTGAGACCAGATTGCAGCTGATGAATTGCGTGCCATCGCTACTAAGGAGGAGTGAGAATTGAACAGGCGGCAGGAAATCCTGGATGCCACAAGCCAGAGGGTGGCAGAGCTGCAATTTTCTTTTGATGGTATTAACCCGTCCATGGGAGGGGTAGACCCTTGGGTGATGTAAAGATCACAAACCCTCTAACTCACTTTCATGCTTTGATTATTTGGATTAGATATCATGCATGAGTCCCGTTATTAGTACTGGTTTTACATGCATCTGTTATATTCGCAAAATGCATAGTGATAAATCCCTAAGCTCACACGAGTCGAGCCAAATGTGAGAAACAAGGGATGATCGATATCGTATCCCACCTGAACATAAGAGTGCTGACCAAGATTCAGGTATTAGGGGTCTGAAAAACCAATATGGATTCCTGGGAAGAAAAGGGAGAGACCTGATTGGAGAATGAAGCTCTCAAATCAGTCAAATTACCATTTTTCCAGTGTGCTCTTGTGCATGAATGGGGTGATTCCAGGGGCACTGGAATAAACCTGAACATGGGGGAATGGAAGGTGTGAATCACAATACCCAAGATCTAGAACACTATAGTGATGGCATGAAAATTAAGAATGACTGTTGACCGTGTTTGAAACACAGTATCCGAATTGCGTTAGCCTGAAATGGGGATAATAATTGAGGGTCGACCACTGACCATGTTTAAAACATGGGGCCTGACTCAGAATGTTATCCATTAGTCTTCTGGAACATTAGCCCAAGACATTAGGCAAGACATAGGCTGTGCATCCATACTATTAGGGAGTTCCTCAGGATGTGAAAGAGGCTGAGGATCTGAATAAAGGGCGCACAAAGCGTGGTGAGTGGAATGATGGGTTGTTTCAACTGGAGTCCAAAAATCTTGAAATCACGTCACCATGGTGGAAACGCATTAGGTGGGTACATCAGTCTGATTAGGGATCAAACATACTTCCAAACATGACTTCTTTGATGAGGAAACTATCACCTCCCAATGTTATCATGGTGCATCTCGAAATTTGTTGGGGTAAACCTACAATTTCATGGTTCCCCAAAAGTGCTTAGGTCAAGGGACTAGAAAAAGAGGGGGGAATAGGAATCATGATTCCTAGGGTTGGACTCAGAGATGGTATATCTATGGGTTCCTATTTATCCCATGATAATGTGAATCAAGCCAAACATAGTTCTTGGGGCACGATGTGGTCAGAGACCAACACCGGTAGGGAGAATCCTATCTGGAAACTAATGCATCCCATGATTAACATTGGACAACCCGAACTTGTTCATGGTAGAACCAAAGTTTAGCTTCACGCATTGAGGACATATGGAATCGTGTAGTTTAATGTCATACGATAGGACGTGGAGTGAAAGGGAAGATCCCAGGAAGGGATTTTGTGGTTCGGTAGCTATAAACCCGACGTGAATGAGGACTTGGAGTCTGGGTCACACCACGTATCCCTGGAGGAAACTCTTCAGGTCAAGGGACCAAAAGTGAAAATTAGGTTGGGGCCAAAGAAAAGTGGCTGGGCATTCCTACGTACCCCATGTGGATGAGAATCTAGCCATACGTAGTTCTAAGATTGCAATTTAACATCTTACAGGACAAGGAAAGGTACATATGGCATGACTGTGCTAGTACACGTCCTACATGAACTAATAATCCCACATGAGTCATGCTCGATGTGGGAAAAAAAAGTAGTGATGTGACTCTCCTAGCATAGGGAGTCACAAGTTAGGGACGATGGTATAATAGGTGAATGACATCCCACTAATGCTGGCACGCCTATATAGTGCACCTAGATGCATGGAGGAGTAAAGCCGAGTATGTTGGAATTCCACTTGAACATAAAGAAGTGGAAATGTGTGAATCATGATGCTCAAGATCTGGACCACAATGATGGTGGCATGATGATAGGGGATAGCTTTTGACCATGTTAAAAACACAATATCCATATTGTGTTATCCTATAACGGGGACAGACAAATGAGGGTCGACCACTAACCATGTTCGAAACATGGGACCTGTTACAATTGTCATCCAAGATCCTTAGGGACATTGGCCCAAAACGATAGGTGAGCCGAGACAACATGGGACCAGGCCATGAAGGGGGTCCCTTCAGATGTGGAAGAGGATGAGGATCCAAATAGCGGGCTCACGAAGCTTGGATATGGAATGGGGGGAATGTCCTTATGAAAATTCCACACTTCAGGTTCTTTTTCAGAACGCATCTGAGTATGACAATTAGACGCATCAAATAGAGGGAGTCGAGTCCCTTCCCAAGTACAAGGGTCCTGGGGTCGAACACTTTCAACTTAAGGTCCTAGGATGGACCATTAAGGGGGGCATGATTTAATGGGTTGTGTGCAGGGTGGTGAAATAGCCAAACGTGACGCGCAATTCCCATTGGGAGATCTTTTTTTTGGGTCAGAGAACTTGGACCATGAAGGGAAAAGATATTGGAAGAACATGGTGTGGCTATTTAAAAACCCAACATGAATGAGAAACTAAGAGGTATTAGACATACCACATGTTCCCAAATGAGTTTGGGACAAGGGGATGAAAAATAAGGGACAAGATTTGTAGATTCCTGGGGATGGACCTGGAGACAAAAATTCCTGAGTGTTCCTACTTATCCCATGAGGATGGGACTATTGACATAGGTATTTCTGGAAGATGTCATGTAGTTTAATGTCTTGCGGAAAGTATGTGGAGTGGTCTTAGTTTATGGTCATTGATCTTGGACCATGGATGGTAGGAAATAAGAGACACATGATGATGTAATTACAAGACCCAACATGAATGACGACAAGGTCCAAATCACCCTGCGCTTCTTGGGGGAGGTTTCAGGTCGAGGGAACGAAAACTCAAGTTTGGATGGGCCTGAGGCAAAGTGCACAGGTGTTCCTACGTATCCCATGCGGGTGGGAATCAATCCACAAGTAGTTCAAAAAGTTTGTGCAGGTTTGACCCTTGAACCGAAAGAAGCAGTATTTGATAGATCTTGTTTGTCCTTTAGGATGAATGAGTGTTTTTTTGTGTAGCGATGGACCTCAGATAGAAATTCCAGGCATCACCACAAAAATCTAGCCACATGAAGGCATTGAAAAATGGTACGGTGCATGACTGATACCAAATGTGATGCCTCCTTGAGTGAGGATATCATGGTACAATGCTATTTTTCATTATGTGTCCAGGACAATAATGTCACAGTTTAGGGTCAAGTGATGGGACCAACCATACATTTTTAACATCGTGCAGGATATACGCAATAGTTTAATGTCATGTGGGACTAAGCATCATAGTTTAAAGTCATATAGCTCAGACGTATAGAAGAGATATGAGGTTCCATAGGGGATGCACATGGCATGATAAAGCATACCCGATGTAAATGAGGATGAGGTACACACCATACCATGCTTGATTCCGAGGAGGAAACCTTGGGCGAAGGGGCCATGAAAGATTAGAGAATAAGGGGCAGAATAAACTGGCTCTAAATTGAGTTGGACTTGAAGAAGAGATGTCCAGGTGTTCCTACGTATCCCATGAGAATGAGAATCAAGCCACACATAGTTCTTGAAGGCGCCTTTTAATGTTGTGCATGACTACATACAGTTTAATGCCATGCGGGACAGGAAGTAGGGGGGATAAATCCTAGAAAGGGGCGTACGTGATGTGGCTAATGCAAACTCGACGCGAATGAGGATAGAAGCCCATACCACACCACGTAGTCCCGTAGGAGTTAAATTCCCAAAGATAGAAAAGAAGAGATAAATTTGTGGAACTCGAGCTGGACCCAAGGACAAGATGTCTAGGAATTCCTACATATCCCATGGGAATGGAAATCAAGCTGTACGTAGTTCTAAAAGAGATATTAGTTTATAGTTTTAGAGGTCAGACCATAGAGGAGCGAAATCCTTCCAAGTAAGTGCAGACCTCAACCCGATTACTAATCCCACGTGAGTCAAACTCGGTGTGGGAAACAAGGCCGTAAGGGGTTTTTACAATACCTAGAATGCACGCCAAAGGGAATTTGGTGCGGAGCTCCGAATGATGCCTTTACCATGGACTTTGTCCTCTTAACGTGCAAATTCTTACTGAGGGATAATGTCAGGAGTGTCAAAATTCTATTTGGACATGATGGGGTGGAAAATAATGTGAATAATGTAACCAACATTCCATTCTTAAAGGGGATGGAGTGATGATAGAGGATAACTATTGACTGTGTTCAAAACACAACATCCATATCATGCTAGCCTGAAACGAGGACAAACAAATGAGAATGGACCGCTGACCATATTTTCAATGCGGGACTTGTATAGATTTGTTGCCAAAAACCCCCATGGATGTTGGCCCGTAATGGTAGGAGAGCCCTTAGGCCTAGCATCCGTGCCACTTGGGGGTCCCATTGGATGTGAAAGATTATGAAACCCAAATGAAGGGGAACACGAAGCCTGGAAAAGGGGTGAAAGCATGTCCAGGTAAAATCTGACACTCAAGACACTAAACCAGATTACTCTTGGGCACATTGGTGAATCACTAAAGAGGGTCAAGGGGATCAACTTGAGAGCGGTAGATTTGAAAAGATGAGTACAGAACATAGAGACGGAGAACTCTCAGGAGAAAGAGATACATGGCATGGTAGTCACAAACCCGATGTGAATGAAGACATAATTCCATAATGCACCATATATCCATCTCATGGAAGAATGCAGGCCAAGGAGCCTAGATAACAGGGAGATCTCTATGATATGGGGCTAGGCCAATAGTTGAAATGTCCAGGTGTTCCTATGAATCACATGAGGATGGGAATAAAGCCACACATAGTTCTAGAAGAGGGTACTGTGTAGTTTTCTGTCATGAAGCAAGGAAGAAAATGGGTAAGATACGCCACACAAAGGAGGTGTATGGTGTGGTGAGTAACCTGAAGTGAATGAGGACATAATCCCATACCACACCGTACAACCCTAACTGATAACTTGGGCTGGGGGCCCGAGAAGGCCAAGGGGCCTAAGGCTGGGCCTCAAACGGAAAGTCCTGGAAAGCATGTAGTTTAACGTCTTGCAGTGAGGACAAAGAAAGGGGTAAGATACTTCAAACAAGGGAGGTGTACGGTGCGGCGAGTAACCCGATGTGAATGAGGACATGATCCCACACCACACCATACAAACCTAAGTGAGAACTTGGGCTAGGGGATTGAAAAAGCCAAGGGCCTGTGGCTGGGCCATGGACAGATCGTCATGTACAACTTACAGTTTAACATCTTATAGTGAGGATGAAAGTGATCTTAGTTTAGGGTCATAGAACTCATACCTTATATGCCTATTTTAATGTCATATGCTTGGGATAGAAAGAGGGAATCGTCATTCTTAGGAAGTCCACAAAGCGTCAATGATGATTGAAGACAATTGTTGACCAGGTTCGTAACACAGTATCCACCCTTATGTGACCCAAAGTGGGGTGAACAATTGAGCATCGACCATTGACCATATTCACAGCACGGGACATACATCAACTTGTCACTCACAATCCTCGAGGGTATTAGCTCATAATAGTAGGAGAGCCCTTGGGTCGAGTATCCATGCCATTCGGGGGCCCTTCGGGATATAGAGGGTGATGGAAACCCAAATGATGGATCATGTCGAGCATGGTAGGTCCTGTCCTTGCAGAAAAAATGATAAATGAAGGAAGGGACTTCTCAAGGGGATATGTGTGGTGTGGTGAAATAGCCCGATGTGAATGAGGACATGAGTCAGCACCGCACCACACAATCCTAAATGAGAACTTGGGCAAGGGGCCTGGAGGGGTTGAAGGACCTGAGGCTGGGTGTCCCAGCCAATTAGTATCCATATGGCCTCTTGTGCGGTTACCGCTTCATCACAGATCCTAAGCCCACATGAGCAATGCTCAGTGTGGGAAACAAGGAGCCGAATTCAGCTTTACCTATCATATAAGGGTATAATAGTTGGCATTGCCCGAAGGGAGTCACAACTTGAAGATGTAGTGGGCAGGGTGAACCACCACACTCAATGTTTGGGATCTATGGGGGTGGTGAAAATGAAAAAGGATAGCCACTGACCATGTTTGAAACACACCTTCTTAATAGTGTGACCTGAAATAGGAACAACAAATGAGCATCGACCGCTTACCATATTCGCAACTCAGGATTTGTATCAATTTGTTGCTCAACATCCTCAAGGGCATTGTCCTGAAGTTATAATAGAGCCCTTAGGATGAGAATCCACTACTAGACAAACAAGTATTTGCGACGGGATCCCATCGCAAATGGCCTTTTGCAATGGGGGCCCGTCGCAAATCGCCCGTTGCGGAAAACGTCGTCGCAAAAACAATTATTTGTGACGGGCCTGTCGCTAAAGATATTATTTGCGACAGGGATCCTTCTCATCGCAAATATTACTTGTAACGCCCCGACCCTAGTTACCCAGAGTCGGTGCATTATTACATAACATTGGCATGATCATGAGAAAGATCAAGTCTCGAAAGACCGATTAGTTTAGTAGCCTTGGAATAACTAGATACATCCATAAATTTTTTTACATTACATCATAAAAAAAAACATCTTTTCTTCATATCCCCTCATACTATCCCTGCAGGTCATTCATAAATTACTTCTCCATAATCCTGAAAAAAAAATAAAACATTGAAAGGGGTGAGCTCGGATGCTCAGTAAGGATAACATTATAGCAGAAGCTTTCATAAATAAGCATAAACACTTAAGGCAATTTATAACTAAAACAAAAGACTTTTAAACTTGAACTTCAGCATAAAATGGCAAAGGTAAAATGAAATAATGCCATTTACTTACTCACATGCATATTCTACTAGTCGAATGATCACATGCAATATCAATAACCACTTTCACAATGATGGAATGCATAATGCCAGACTATCATAACCACATAGCCAAGGCCTCGTGCAAAGACTACAAATAAGATTTTGCCAAGGCCTTGTGCCAAGACACTAGTTTGTCTCATGAGACCTACCGATGCATCGAGGAGCTATAGCGGGCTCCACCCGTCACTTATTAAGTCCAATGCATTCCTCATATGAATAGGTTTAAGCATAAAATAAACATTCGTATTAAAACTAGCATACGAAATGTCAATACTTTAACCACAAACCATGAATGGTATAAAAATAGAACATCCACAGTCAAACATAACTCATTTGATACAATATGAAAGATTTTATTGTATCACATTAACCTCAATCATGAATAATGAAGGATGTTGACATAGATGAAAATAATCATCATAACTATTTGAGAGAAATATCCCCCTTTTCTTGAAAACTTTTAAAAGTCACACTATTTGTCAAGAAGACATTCAAAAATAGATTTTTGAATCAAAGTGTCCCATACCACTTTGAAACTTTTAAAAGGATTTTTAAATTTAAAACTTTAATGTCCATAAAAATAAATCCTTAAAACCATTTTTAAAATATGGACATTAATGAGCATGATTTAGAAGAATAATTCTTTAAAACATTTTAAAATGGTATTTTGGTTAGAGTTTCTAACCAAAAGAGAGACTCTTCAATACAAATAATTGAGGTAATCAAAACATTGTAATATCATGAGAATAAAGGAATTCATGATATACTATGTCAGAGTACATTATATACACCACATAAAAGTGATTTGGTGTATATCATCAAATAAGTCTCAATGGAATGTAAATTGAGATGAAATCTCTCATAAAGGTTGTATCCTTAGGTTAAGGATAAATCAACGACATAATTATGTGTGACAAATATAAATACACTAAATATGATTGGATATTCAGTGTAAATCAATCAAAGTATATTCACACATATTCTTGTAAAAACAATACCAACGAATTGGATGTTTAACTCAACAAATGGAGAATGAGTTAAAATTACTCTTATAAATTCATATCAATGAATTGAGAATTATCAATGGAGTGATTATGTGTATCAAACTTATATCCACAGGAAGGGGAGTGGAAATTATGACATAATCAAATGAATAGTGATTCCACACATAATCTTGAAATATGCGTAAAGCCAAATGAGTGGAAATTGAAATCTCAAATTCCCTTATTGATTAGGTAACTTAAGAAACAAACATCCATGAAAGAAAGATCATACCATGATGATGTAAATACTCATAAAATAAAGTATATTACACAATGAATACAATCATGGGTAGTACACATACACCACATGCAATAATTAAGTGGTGATCAATGGAATTCTCACAGAATTAAAAGTGAGACAAGAAACCCCTTACCACGTTAATCAACTGAGTCGCATGGCCAAAAGTTAATAACCACCAAATGATTTATAGAATAACATGAATATAAAGTTAATCATGATAATATATATCAAATGGAAGTACACAATACACCACTTTCAATAATTTAGTAGCGAACAATGGAAATCTCACGGAATTGAAAGTGAGATAAGAGAATCCCTTACATTGTAATTTTTCCTTGGTCGATGGTAGGTTTAACTCCTGTATAATGGTGAAATAATTGTTATTGAATAATAAAAGAATCATTTACTTTAATATGATATCATATGTGATCTTTTATCATTGATTTGTTAATAATATCTTAGAATTATCGTCATTTCGGGTGTTAACAGGTTCATTTTACTTTATATTCTTTGTTATGTGAGCCATATTCGTTATTAATGGGATGTATATTATTCATATCCAGAATGGTATCAAGTTCTTAAACATCATTTTTAAATCATCAAATGATAATTATACTTGAATGGATACGATGGAGAATGAATCTCATCGCGTTCGTGGAGACGGTAGTCCGTACGTACGCACGAACGCTACTTCCATTTAATTTTTATTTTAAAAGAATCGAATCCAAATCATACATAGGTATATTACTATTCCAGTATAATATAATATTTTATATATGTTACTTAAGTTCATTATCTCCATCCTTTATACGTTCCATGTGTGGTATGAACGAGTCATATCATTTTAAGGGGGCGGTAGTCCGCACTTCCTCAAATGAAATTATCGTATGTATATACAACATGAAACGAATAATGGTATGAAATAAAATGGAATTACAGAAGCTTATATATAAAATATATATCATTAATATCATATTTAATTACAGTTCCATCATAATGGCCACCATGAGAGGCGGTAAGATGTATTTGAACAATCATCGTTTCGTGAGGCGTTAGTTTGCCATCCACAGAAACATTATGTTCATCATCCATTAGATGGAGTTGTGTGTATGTGTAGTTTGAATTATTATTATAACAACATCCTAGTATATTGTGGATACTGGTGTTGTTACAAAAGAAAGGAAATAAAAAGAGTTTGGGGGTTGGAGAAGCAAAATAAATGAAAATAATTTAAGAGAAATCGTTACCTTTAATTTAGGTAACTCGCTTTGGTTGGAACCAAAGGACTTCTTGAAATGCTTTCTGCCTAAGGGGAAGCTTCAAGGAGGAGGAGAGGGATGTGGGGAGATTAGTTGGGCAGAGTTTGGACGAGCCAAGTGGCTTGAGAGGTGTGAGGAATGAGTAGAAGTGGTCTCCTTTTATAAGGGAGAAGAGGGGCTCTTTAGGAAAGAGTGAAAGTATTACTTTATAATATAATTATATTCGGTTTATAATGGTCCAAAAATCATTGAGGTCGAAGATAAGATGACTCATATTCTAAATAACATCAACCAATAAGAATTGGACAGGTTTTAGATAATATTTTTATCATTATAATCTTATTTATTTAAATGATTTATTAATGAGGTAAACATTGCATCATTATTGTGTCATTAATGATTTAAATTATTTGATGTCTAAAAATTATAAATAAAATATCATTATGTAGGAAATCTTTTTAGCTTTCTAATGAATATTTATAATCGAAAATCCAACATGTAAAGCCCTATGTAAAAATTGTTCTTCTAAAAGATGTAAGCTTATGCCATTTTTATTTTTATTTTAACTTTATTAATATAAAGTGTCATTATCACTTACAAGTGTATCAATGGGGTCCCAAAATTGACCCAAAGATGCCCATGGTCGACCATGTATCAACCAATAGGGTTAAGACACGTTTTAGGGTAATTTAGTATTATTATAATATTATTTTTTAACCCTTATTTACCGGATTTACCCTTAACCATGGTAAATAAAATATTTACCGCAGTAATTATTCAAAATGTCTAAAAATAAAAGTTACCTATTTACACAATTTGAACATCCTGATTCCCAATATGGAATCCATTTTTCTAAATTCAAAACACAGAAGTGGCAGAAATTAATTTAAAATTAATTCCCGCTGTCAAAACAAAAAGCGTGTTTTTAAGAGATAATAACTATCAAAAGATTGACACTTGTTTATGTTCGGTTTAATTGTAAAATTATGTCCAATGACCAAAATTATATTAAATGGTAAAAATATATTCTAAATATACTTTAAAACCACTCAAATTCATAATTTATCACTATTAATTATTTTGATTAAAAAAGTTGTTTTTAATTAAAATTTAGTAATTTTTACTATTCATCAAAATATGAAAGTTATCCGAAAAGTACCAAAATTTCACCTTAGGCTAAATTTGATATTCCGAATCCAAAAATGAAGTCCATTTTGAAATATAAAATATATATAATTTCAAAAATTAATTATTACTATTCATAACGGCTAGTTTGATCGGTTGTGGTGTGTGTTAAAACTCGAAGTTGCGTACAACACACGCTACTGTTTTATTCAAAGGAAAGCGTACCGTGGAAGCTTGGGATGTTTTATTTTAAATTTTTTGATGTCCCCATTTAGTCAAAAAGTTTAAAATATAGTATCTAAAAAGGGTTCACTATTAAAATTTGGTAAAAGTGAAATACTGAAAATGAATTTGTTCCTACATTATGTCTAAGAAACTCATAATATGGATTCTAAAATTATAGGGATTATATAAAGTTTAAAATTTAGTTAACACTATTCATAACCTCTTTTGAACAGCTTGTTTGGTAAGTCATGGTGCGATTGAACTTGGTGTTGCGTGTAGTGAAAGTTATTGAATTATTTTGAAGAAATAACACACTATAAAATCTTGGGGTGTTACATTCTCCCCTCCTTCAATAAATTGCGTCCTCGCAATTTGAAATTGTTCTTCAAAAATAAAAGGTTGAAAATAGAAAATATATTTGTGGGAAAACCCACATCGGAAATTGGTTTACTAAAATTTAGTCTTAATATGAGGAAAAGAGAAATGAAAGGGTCACCACCAAATTATGATCTTGATTAGGAGAACATTGGTGGCAATTAGAGACATATAATTGGAGGAAAAACGTAAATATTTATAGGTAGTGGTTGAGGTCATCAATCACAAACAAGTATAAAATTGAGGTCTTTAAACTCATCAATCTATGATGATTTGAAGTACCATCGGTTCAACAAAATATAGGGTATTGGGATCACACATTTTTTACATTTCAAAATATCTTAGTTGAAATCCCACATCGAAAAATGAATTAATGAGGCCTCTATTTAAAATAAAGAGTGGAAAGTATGAAGATTACCGAAATTAACACATACTAGGGTTCCATGTAGGAAAATATGGATATGGAGGAGAAATCTAACCATCAATTATCTGATGGAGAGTGGTAGAGAACATGGCTATGAATAGGCCAACAATCTCAAAGCCATAAACTAGTGATGATTTAAGGTACCATCTAGGACAACATTTTTTTTTAAAGTTACATTACATACGGAAGAGGAATTCATTTATGATATTGACTAAGAACATTATGAGATATACTTAAATTTTAAGTAGATTTTCATTCTTTAATAAATTTCCACCACTAACTCAATTTTTTTTTAAACGATGAGTATTCAAGAAGACTTGGTCACACTGGAAGAGCTAGAATAAACTTCTATAGAATCACATGATCCATGCCGGATAACCCATATATTTACATTGTCTTTGAAGATTAATCAAAACCAAAATGGTTAGTGAATGATCTAATGATCCCCCAAAAGGATATTCATTGAGATAAATATGCACTAATCTTAATTTCTAAAATTAAACCAACAATACCCCAATGTTAAATAGATACCATTCAATAACCAATTGTCCTTAAAATCCTTTAATATAATCCAAACTAATATTGAAACCCAAAACATAGAAGAATTTGATTATGTAGTCTCCCATGTTACATTGTATCTCCAAATTACATCAAATACTCTTAAAGTCACATACTTAAAAGTAATCAACATCATCACATATTCTCTGTTATAGGTTAATCATTTCCATAAATAACCCAAATCACTATAAATCAACAATAAAAATGTAGATAAAAATCCACCATTACTCTACAAATGAAACCTCATTGTATTCTATTTTCCTTGGGCATATAGTGTTCCTAACAAAACGAACATCTTCCAAAATAACATTTATCACTTAATCACCAAATCATTTTCCTATACCAAGGGTATTAATTTGATAAGACATAAGAACCCAAATCATCTTATTATTGATCAATAAAATCATTTAACAAAAAAATAGTCATACTAACCAGGGACTTCACGTAGTCCAGTGGTAGGCGATAAATCCCAATCGCACTTTGGTTGTGGGTTTAATTCCCACAGCTTTGTCCGACGCGACGGGTTGTCACACGGTCTACGTGTTGTCCTTTTTCAAAACTATATTTTATAATATTACCAAAATGAGATAAATTCCTAAAAATAACATAATTTAACCACAAATGTTATATCATACTTTGCATTTTCATCCCAAATTATAATAACTTATCATTTTCTCAAACCCCAATGATCATATAAAACCAAATGGTTATTTATACCTATATCCACAAGAGAAGAGACAATTCTTCCTCAAATATCATTCTCACATGGCAAACTGCGGGGTTACAAATACAAGAGAAAATTATTCCAATGTAAACCCATCAACAAGTAGTGATAATTTTTCTCCAACCATTTATTTCCACATAGCTTCTTCTTTCACCAAGAAAATATCCTATAGAATAGGACATTCACTCGGGTAATGGCCAGGTCCCCTCCATTTACGGAAAATGACTGTAAATGGACTCTTGGGACCATTTTTATCTTCTTCCATAGTACTCTTCATTTTCTTCGGCAATTCTTCACTTTATGTCCTTCCTTCCCGCACGTAAAACATTTCGTTGTCCCATTGAGACACTTTCCTGGGTGTCTCTTTCCACAATTCCTGCATGATGAAAATTGAGGTTTCTTTTCTCCATGGTCTCCATTCCTGGAGATCTTATCATTTATCACCTTTCTCTTCCTTGTTGAGTCTGGGAGTTGGTTAATATATATGTTGTTGATCATATTTTTGGAAAACTGATTTGGCATAAAGACGATATCTTTTACGCCTATCAACATTCCATTTTGTTGCTCATTGCCACCACTGTTCCCAACTTGTACATCATTCTCAAAGTCACTATGACTTCCTTGGAATCCAGCCATTGACTAAAACCAGAAAGCATTGTGTGAGTAATAGTAGTCGTAAAATCATTTAGAGATTAAAATGTCACCATATTCTCAATTTGAAACATATTAGGATTAACCAAGGTCATTTATACTCATCTTATGTATATATTACTTAAATCGGTTTGTAAAGAAAATGTAAATTATCCTAAGCATATCCCCCGGGAGTGTCGTAACCAAGAGTGCAGCAAGGCCCGTTGTCGTGCACCAGTTCCCGTTCGAGTCTAGCTCAAAGCGGTGTTTTCGGGTTTTACCCCTAGGTACATCTGTTCCAGAGCCGCCTCTACCTGCTCGTATCCATACAGGGATGTATTGCTCGGAAAACTCACAAAATCTCTATAATACCAAAATTCTCGGAAGTTCTTTTATACTAATCCTCAAAGTTCATCTTAGGTCTACGTGCTCTAATCAGAGTTTATCTAAATCTAGCTACCAAGGTTTGTACTAAACTTCCTCTGATACCAACTGTAACGCCCCGACCCTAGTTACCCAGATTCGGTGCATTATTACATAACATTGGCATGATCATGAGAAAGATCAAGTCTCGAAAGACCGATTAGTTTAGTAGCCTTGGAATAACTAGATACATCCATAAATTTTTTTACATTACATCATAAAAAAAACATCTTGTCTTCATATCCCCTCATACTATCCCTGCAGGTCATTCATAAATTACTTCTTCATAATCCTGAAAAAAAAATAAAACATTGAAAGGGGTGAGCTCGGATGCTCAGTAAGGATAACATTATAGCAGAAGCTTTCATAAATAAGCATAAACACTTAAGGCAATTTATAACTAAAACAAAAGCCTTTTAAACTTGAACTTCAGCATAAAATGGAAAAGGTAAAATGAAATAATGCCATTTACTTACTCACATGGATATTCTACTAGTCGAATGATCGCATGCAATAACAATAACCACTTTCAAAATGATGGAATGCATAATGCCAGACTATCATAACCACATAGCCAAGGCCTCGTGCCAAGACTACGAATAAGATTTTGCCAAGGCCTTGTGACAAGACACTAGTTTGTCTCATGAGACCTACCGATGCATCGAGGAGCTATAGCGGGCTCCACCCGTCACTTATTAAGTCCAATGCATTCCTCATATGAATAGGTTTAAGCATAAAATAAACATTCGTATTAAAACTAGCATACGAAATGTCAATACTTTAACCAAAAACCATGAATGGTATAAAAATAGAACATCCATAGTCAAACATAACTCATTTAATACAATATGAAAGATTGTATTGTATCACATTAACCTCAATCATGAATAATGAAGGATGTTGACATAGATGAAAATAATCATCATAACTATTTGAGAGAAATATCCCCCTTTTCTTGAAAACTTTTAAAAGTCACACTATTTGTCAAGAAGACATTCAAAAATAGATTTTTGAATCAAAGTGTCCCATACCACTTTGAAACTTTTAAAAGGATTTTTAAATTTAAAACTTTAATGTCCATAAAAATAAATCCTTAAAACCATTTTTAAAATATGGACATTAATGAGCATGATTTAGAAGAATAATTCTTTAAAACATTTTAAAATGGTATTTTGGTTAGAGTTTCTAACCAAAAGAGAGACTCTTGAATAAAAATAATTGAGGTAATCAAAACATTGTAATATCATGAGAATAAAGGAATTCATGATATACTATGTCAGAGTACATTATATACACCACATAAAAGTGATTTGGTGTATATCATCAAAGAAGTCTCAATGGAATGTAAATTGAGATGAAATCTCTCATAAAGGTTGTATCCTTAGGTTAAGGATAAATCAACGACATAATTATGTGTGACAAATATAAATACACTAAATATGATTGGATATTCAGTGTAAATCAATCAAAGTATATTCACACATATTCTTGTAAAAACAATACCAACGAATTGGATGTTTAACTCAACAAATGGAGAATGAGTTAAAATTACTCTTATAAATTCATATCAATGAATTGAGAATTATCAATGGAGTGATTATGTGTATAAAACTTATATCCACAGTAAGGGGAGTGGAAATTATGACATAATCAAATGAATAGTGATTCCACACAAAATCTTGAAATATGCGTAAAGCCAAATGAGTGGAAATTGAAATCTCAAATTCCCTTATTGATTAGGTAACTTAAGAAACAAACACCCATGAAAGAAAGATCATACCATGATGATGTAAATACTCATAAAATAAATTATATTACACAATGAATACAATCATGGGTAGTACACATACACCACATGCAATAATTAAGTGGTGATCAATGGAATTCTCACAGAATTAAAAGTGAGACAAGAAACCCCTTACCACGTTAATCAACTGAGTCGCATGGACAAAAGTTAATAACCACCAAATTATTTACAGAATAACATGAATATAAAGTGAATCATGATAATATATATCAAATGGAAGTACACAATACACCACTTTCAATAATTTAGTAGCGAACAATGGAAATCTCACGGAATTGAAAGTGAGATAAGAGAATCCCTTACATTGTACTTTTTCCTTGGTCGATGGTAGGTTTAACTCCTGTATAATGGTGAAATAATTGTTATTGAATAATAAAAGAATCATTTACTTTAATATGATATCATATGTGATCTTTTATCATTGATTTGTTAATAATATCTTAGAATTATCGTCATTTCAGGTGTTAACGGGTTCATTTTACTTTATATTCTTTGTTATGTGAGCCATATTCGTTATTAATGGGATGTATATTATTCATATCCAGAATGGTATCAAGTTCTTAAACATCATTTTTAAATCATCAAATGATAATTATACTTGAATGGATACGATGGAGAATGAATCTCATCGCGTTCGTGGAGACGGTAGTCCGTACGTACGCACGAACGCTACTTCCATTTAATTTTATTTTAAAAGAATCGAATCCAAATCATACATAGGTATATTACTATTCCAGTATAATATAATATTTTATATATGTTACTTAAGTTCATTAACGCTATCCTTTATACATTCCATGTGTGGTATGAACGAGTCATATCATTTTAAGGGGGCGGTAGTCCGCACTTCCTCAAAGGAAATTATCGTATGTATATACAACATGAAACGAATAATGGTATGAAATAAAATGGAATTACAGAAGCTTATATATAAAATATATATCATTAATATCATATTTAATTACAGTTCCATCATAATGGCCACCATGAGAGGCGGTAAGATGTATTTGAACAATCATCGTTTCGTGAGGCATTAGTTTGCCATCCACAGAAACATTATGTTCATCATCCATTAGATGGAGTTGTGTGTATGTGTAGTTTGAATTCTTATTATAAAAACATCCTAGTATATTTTGGATACTTGTTTTGTTACAAAAGAAAGGAAATAAAAAGAGTTTGGGGGTTGGAGAAGCAAAACAAATGAAAATAATTTAAGAGAAATCGTTACCTTTAATTTAGGTAACTCACTTTGGTTGGAACCAAAGGACTTCTTGAAATGCTTTCTGCCTAAGGGGAAGCTTCAAGGAGTAGTAGAGGGATGTGGGGAGCTTAGTTGGGCAGAGTTTGGACGAGCCAAGTGGCTTGAGAGGTGTGAGGAATGAGTAGAAGTGGTCTCCTTTTATAAGGGTGAGGAGGGGCTCTTTAGGAAAGAGTGAAAGTATTACTTTATAATATAATTATATTCGGTTAATAATGGTCCAAAAATCATTGAGGTCGAAGATAAGATGACTCATATTCTAAATAACATCAACCAATAAGAATTGTACAGGTTTTAGATAATATTTTTATCATTATAATCTTATTTATTTAAATGATTTATTAATGAGGTAAACATTGCATCATTATTGTGTCATTAATAATTTCAATTATTTGATGTCTAAAAATTATAAATAAAATATCATTATGTAGGAAATCTTTTTATCTTTCTAATGAATATTTATAATCTAAAATCCAACATGTATAACCCTATGTAAAAATTATTCTTCTAAAAGATGTAAGCTTATGCCATTTTTATTTTTATTTTAACTTTATTAATATAAAGTGTCATTATCACTTACAAGTGGATCAATGGGGTCCCAAAATTGACCCAAATATTCCCATGGTCGACCATGTATCAACCAATAGGGTTAAGACACGTTTTAGGGTAATTTAGTATTATTGTAATATTATTTTTTAACCCTTATTTACCGGATTTACCCTTAACCATGGTAAATAAAATATTTACCGCAGTAATTATTCAAAATGTCTAAAAATAAAAGTTACCTATTTACACAATTTGAACATCCTGATTCCAAATATGGAATCCATTTTTCTAAATTCAAAACACAGAAGTGGCAGAAATTAATTTAAAATTAATTCCCGCTGTCAAAACAAAAAGCGTGTTTTTAAGAGATAATAACTATCAAAAGATTGACACTTGTTTATGTTCGGTTTAATTGTAAAATTATGTCCAATGACCAAAATTATATTAAATGGTAAAAATATATTCTAAATATACTTTAAAACCACTCAAATTCATAATTTAGCACTATTAATTATTTTGATTAAAAAAGTTGTTTTTAATTAAAATTTAGTAATTTTTACTATTCATCAAAATATGAAAGTTATTCGAAAAGTACCAAAATTTCACCTTAGGCTAAATTTGATATTCCGAATCCAAAAATGAAGTCCATTTTGAAATATAAAATATATATAATTTCAAAAATTAAGTATTACTATTCATAACGGCTAGTTTGATCGGTTGTGGTGTGTGTTAAAACTCGAAGTTGCGTACAACACACGCTACTGTTTTATTCAAAGGAAAGCGTACCGTGGAAGCTTGGGATGTTTTATTTTAAATTTTTTGATGTCCCCATTTAGTCAAAAAGTTTAAAATATAGTATCTAAAAAGGGTTCACTATTAAAATTTGGTAAAAGTGAAATACTGAAAATGAATTTGTTCCTACATTATGTCTAAGAAACTCATAATATGGATTCTAAAATTATAAGGATTATATAAAGTTTAAAATTTAGTTAACACTATTCATAACCTCTTTTGAACAGCTTGTTTGGTAAGTCATGGTGCGATTGAACTTGGTGTTGCGTGTAGTGAAAGTTATTGAATTATTTTGAAGAAATAACACACTATAAAATCTTGGGGTGTTACATTCTCCCCTCCTTCAATAAATTGCGTCCTCACAATTTGAAATTGTTCTTCAAAAATAAAAGGTTGAAAATAGAAAATATATTTGTGGGAAAACCCACATCGGAAATTGGTTTACTAAAATTTAGTCTTAATATGAGGAAAAGAGAAATGAAAGGGTCACCACCAAATTATGATCTCGATTAGGAGAACATTGGTGGCAATTAGAGACATATAATTGGAGGAAAAACGTAAATATTTATAGGTAGTGGTTGAGGTCATCAATCACAAACAAGTATAAAATTGAGGTCCTTAAACTCATCAATCTATGATGATTTGAAGTACCATCGGTTCAACAAAATATAGGGTATTGGGATCACACATTTTTGACATTTCAAAATATCTTAGTTGAAATCCCACATCGAAAAATGAATTAATGAGGCCTCTATTTAAAATAAAGAGTGGAAAGTATGAAGATTACCGAAATTAACACATACTAGGGTTCCATGTAGGAAAATATGGATATGGAGGAGAAATCTAACCATCAATTATCTGATGGAGAGTGGTAGAGAACATGGCTATGAATAGGCCAACAATCTCAAAGCCATAAATTAGTGATGATTTAAGGTACCATCTAGGACAACATTTTTTTTAAAGTTACATTACATAAGGAAGAGGAATTCATTTATGATATTGACTAAGAACATTATGAGATATACTTAAATTTTAAGTAGATTTTCATTCTTTAATAAATTTCCACCACTAACTCAAATTTTTTTTAAACGATGAGTATTCAAGAAGACTTGGTCACACTGGAAGAGCTAGAATAAACTTCTATAGAATCACATGATCCATGCAGGATAACCCATATATTTACATTGTCTTTGAAGATTAATCAAAACCAAAATGGTTAGTGAATGATCTAATGATCCCCCAAAAGGATATTCATTGAGATAAATATGCACTAATCTTAATTTCTAAAATTAAACCAACAATACCCCAAAGTTAAATAGATACCATTCAATAACCAATTGTCCTTAAAATCCTTTAATATAATCCAAACTAATATTGAAACCCAAAACATAGAAGAATTTGATTATGTAGTCTCCCATGTTACATTGTATCTCCAAATTACATCAAATACTCTTAAAGTCACATACTTAAAAGTAATCAACATCATCACATATTCTCTGTTATAGGTTAATCATTTCCATAAATAACCCAAATCACTATAAATCAACAATAAAAATGTAGATAAAAATCCACCATTACTCTACAAATGAAACCTCATTGTATTCTATTTTCCTTGGGCATATAGTGTTCCTAACAAAACGAACATCTTCCAAAATAACATTTATCACTTAATCACCAAATCATTTTCCTATACCAAGGGTATTAATTTGATAAGACATAAGAACCCAAATCATCTTATTATTGATCAATAAAATCATTTTACAAAAAAATAGTCATACTAACCAGGGACTTCACGTAGTCCAGTGGTAGGCGATAAATCCCAATCGCACTTTGGTTGTGGGTTCAATTCCCACAGCTTTTTCCGACGCGACGGGTTGTCACACGGTCTACGTGTTGTCCTTTTTCAAAACTATATTTTATAATATTACCAAAATGAGATAAATTCCTAAAAATAACATAATTTAACCACAAATGTTATATCATACTTTGCATTTTCATCCCAAATTATAATAACTTATCATTTTCTCAAACCCCAATGATCATATAAAACCAAATGGTTATTTATACCTATATCCACAAGAGAAGAGACAATTCTTCCTCAAATATCATTCTCACATGGCAAACTGCGGGGTTACAAATACAAGAGAAAATTATTCCAATGTAAACCCATCAACAAGTAGTGATAATTTTTCTCCAACCATTTATTTCTACATAGCTTCTTCTTTGACCAAGAAAATATCCTATAGAATAGGACATTCACTCGGGTAATGGCCAGGTCCCCTCCATTTACGGCAAATGACTGTAAATGGACTCTTGGGACCATTTTTATCTTCTTCCATAGTACTCTTCATTTTTCTTCGGCAATTCTTCACTTTATGTCCTTCCTTCCCGCACGTAAAACATTTCGTTGTCCCATTGAGACACTTTCCTGGGTGTCTCTTTCCACAATTCCTGCATGATGAAAATTGAGGTTTCTTTTCTCCATGGTCTCCATTGCTGGAGATCTTATCATTTATCACCTTTCTCTTCCTTGTTGAGTCTGGGAGTTGGTTAATATATATGTTGTTGATCATATTTTTGGAAAACTGATTTGGCATAAAGACGATATCTTTTACGCCTATCAACATTCCATTTTGTTGCTCATTGCCACCACTGTTCCCAACTTGTACATCATTCTCAAAGTCACTATGACTTCCTTGGAATCCAGCCATTGACTAAAACCAGAAAGCATTGTGTGATTAATAGTAGTCGTAAAATCATTTAGAGATTAAAATGTCACCATATTCTCAATTTGAAACATATTAGGATTAACCAAGGTCATTTATTCTCATCTTATGTATATATTACTTAAATCGGTTTGTAAAGAAAATGTAAATTATCCTAAGCATATCCCCTGGGAGTGTCTTAACCAAGAGTGCAGCAAGGCCCGTTGTCGTGCACCAGTTCCCGTTCGAGTCTAGCTCAAAGCGGTGTTTTCGGGTTTTACCCCTAGGTACATCTGTTCCAGAGCCGCCTCTACCTGCTCGTATCCAGACAGGGATGTATTGCTCGGAAAACTCACAAAATCTCTACAATACCAAAATTCTCAGAAGTTCTTTTATACTAATCCTCAAAGTTCATCTTAGGTCTACGTGCTCTAATCAGAGTTTATCTAAATCTAGCTACCAAGGTTTGTACTAAACTTCCTCTGATACCAACTGTAATGCCCCGACCCTAGTTACCCAGAGTCGGTGCATTATTACATAACATTGGCATGATCATGAGAAAGATCAAGTCTCGAAAGACCGATTGGTTTAGTAGCCTTGGAATAACTAGATACATCCATAAATTTTTTTACATTACATCATAAAAAAAACATCTTGTCTTCATATCCCCTCATACTATCCCTGCAGGTCATTCATAAATTATTTCTTCATAATCCTGAAAAAAAAATAAAACATTGAAAGGGGTGAGCTCGGATGCTCAGTAAGGATAACATTATAGCAGAAGCTTTCATAAATAAGCATAAACACTTAAGGCAATTTATAACTAAAACAAAAGCCTTTTAAACTTGAACTTTAGCATAAAATGGCAAAGGTAAAATGAAATAATGCCATTTACTTACTCACATGGATATTCTACTAGTCGAATGATCACATGCAATATCAATAACCACTTTCAAAATGATGGAATGCATAATGCCAGACTATCATAACCACATAGCCAAGGCCTCGTGCCAAGACTACAAATAAGATTTTGCCAAGGCCTTGTGCCAAGACACTAGTTTGTCTCATGAGACCTACCGATGCATCGAGGAGCTATAGCGGGCTCCGCCCGTCACTTATTAAGTCCAATGCATTCCTCATATGAATAGGTTTAAGCATAAAATAAACATTCGTATTAAAACTAGCATACGAAATGTCAATACTTTAACCACAAACCATGAATGGTATAAAAATAGAACATCCACAGTCAAACATAACTCATTTTATACAATATGAAAGATTGTATTGTATCACATTAACCTCAATCATGAATAATGAAGGATGTTGACATAGATGAAAATAATCATCATAACTATTTGAGAGAAATATCCCCCTTTTCTTGAAAACTTTTAAAAGTCACACTATTTGTCAAGAAGACATTCAAAAATAGATTTTTGAATCAAAGTGTCCCATACCACTTTGAAACTTTTAAAAGGATTTTTAAATTTAAAACTTTAATGTCCATAAAAATAAATCCTTAAAACCATTTTTAAAATATGGACATTAATGAGCATGATTTAGAAGAATAATTCTTTAAAACATTTTAAAATGGTATTTTGGTTAGAGTTTCTAACCAAAAGAGAGACTCTTGAATACAAATAATTGAGGTAATCAAAACATTGTAATATCATGAGAATAAAGTAATTCATGATATACTATGTCAGAGTACATTATATACACCACATAAAAGTGATTTGGTGTATATCATCAAAGAAGTCTCAATGGAATGTAAATTGAGATGAAATCTCTCATAAAGGTTGTATCCTTAGGTTAAGGATAAATCAACGACATAATTATGTGTGACAAATATAAATACACTAAATATGATTGGATATTCAGTGTAAATCAATCAAAGTATATTCACACATATTCTTGTAAAAACAATACCAACGAATTGGATGTTTAACTCAACAAATGGAGAATGAGTTAAAATTACTCTTATAAATTCATATCAATGAATTGAGAATTATCAATGGAGTGATTATGTGTATCAAACTTATATCCACAGTAAGGGGAGTGGAAATTATGACATAATAAAATGAATAGTGATTCCACACATAATCTTGAAATATGCGTAAAGCCAAATGAGTGGAAATTGAAATCTCAAATTCCCTTATTGATTAGGTAACTTAAGAAACAAACACCCATGAAAGAAAGATCATACCATGATGATGTAAATACTCATAAAATAAAGTATATTACACAATGAATACAATCATGGGTAGTACACATACACCACATGCAATAATTAAGTGGTGATCAATGGAATTCTCACAGAATTAAAAGTGAGACAAGAAACCCCTTACCACGTTAATCAACTGAGTCGCATGGCCAAAAGTTAATAACCACCAAATGATTTACAGAATAACATGAATATAAAGTGAATCATGATAATATATATCAAATGGAAGTACACAATACACCACTTTCAATAATTTAGTAGCGAACAATGGAAATCTCACGGAATTGAAAGTGAGATAAGAGAATCCCTTACATTGTACTTTTTCCTTGGTCGATGGTAGGTTTAACTCCTGTATAATGGTGAAATAATTGTTATTGAATAATAAAAGAATCATTTACTTTAATATGATATCATATGTGATCTTTTATCATTGATTTGTTAATAATATCTTAGAATTATCGTCATTTCGGGTGTTAACGGGTTCATTTTACTTTATATTCTTTGTTATGTGAGCCATATTCGTTATTAATGGGTTGTATATTATTCATATCCAGAATGGTATCAAGTTCTTAAACATCATTTTTAAATCATCAAATGATAATTATACTTGAATGGATATGATGTAGAATGAATCTCATCGCGTTCGTGGAGACGGTAGTCCGTACGTACGCACGAACGCTACTTCCATTTAATTTTTATTTTAAAAGAATCGAATCCAAATCATACATAGGTATATTACTATTCCAGTATAATATAATATTTTATATATGTTACTTAAGTTCATTAACTCCATCCTTTATACGTTCCATGTGTGGTATGAACGAGTCATATCATTTTAAGGGGGCGGTAGTCCGCACTTCCTCAAATGAAATTATCGTATGTATATACAACATGAAACGAATAATGGTATGAAATAAAATGGAATTACAGAATATTATATATAAAATATATATAATTAATATCATATTTAATTACAGTTCCATCATAATGGCCACCATGAGAGGCGGTAAGATGTATTTGATCAATCATCGTTTCGTGAGGCGTTAGTTTGCCATCCACAGAAACATTATGTTCATCATCCATAAGATGGAGTTGTGTGTATGTGTAGTTTGAATTCTTATTATAACAACATCCTAGTATATTGTGGATACTGGTGTTTTTACAAAAGAAAGGAAATAAAAAGAGTTTGGGGGTTGGAGAAGCAAAATAAATGAAAATAATTTAAGAGAAATCGTTACCTTTAATTTAGGTAACTCGCTTTGGTTGGAACCAAAGGACTTCTTGAAATGCTTTCTGCCTAAGGGGAAGCTTCAAGGAGGAGGAGAGGGATGTGGGGAGCTTAGTTGGGCAGAGTTTGGACGAGCCAAGTGGCTTGAGAGGTGTGAGGAATGAGTAGAAGTGGTCTCCTTTTATAAGGGAGAGGAGGGGCTCTTTAGGAAAGAGTGAAAGTATTACTTTATAATATAATTATATTCGGTTTATAATGGTCCAAAAATCATTGAGGTCTAAGATAAGATGACTCATATTCTAAATAACATCAACCAATAAGAATTGGACAGGTTTTAGATAATATTTTTATCATTATAATCTTATTTATTTAAATGATTTATTAATGAGGTAAACATTACATCATTATTGTGTCATTAATAATTTCAATTATTTGATGTCTAAAAATTATAAATAAAATATAATTATGTAGGAAATCTTTTTATCTTTCTAATGAATATTTATAATCGAAAATCCAACATGTATAACCATATGTAAAAATTGTTCTTCTAAAAGATGTAATCTTATGCCATTTTTATTTTTATTTTAACTTTATTAATATAAAGTGTCATTATCACTTACAAGTGGATAAATGGGGTCCCAAAATTGACCCAAAGATGCCCATGGTCGACCATGTATCAACCAATAGGGTTAAGACACGTTTTAGGGTAATTTAGTATTATTATAATATTATTTTTTAACCCTTATTTACCGGATTTACCCTTAACCATGGTAAATAAAATATTTACCGCAGTAATTATTCAAAATGTCTAAAAATAAAAGTTACCTATTTACACAATTTGAACATCATGATTCAAAATATGGAATCCATTTTTCTAAATTCAAAACATAGAAGTGGCAGAAATTAATTTAAAATTAATTCCCGCTGTCAAAACAAAAAGCGTGTTTTTAAGAGATAATAACTATCAAAAGATTGACACTTGTTTATGTTCGGTTTAATTGTAAAATTATGTCCAATGACCAAAATTATATTAAATGGTAAAAATATATTCTAAATATACTTTAAAACCACTCAAATTCATAATTTATCACTATTAATTATTTTGATTAAAAAAGTTGTTTTTAATTAAAATTTAGTAATTTTTACTATTCATCAAAATATGAAAGTTATCCGAAAAGTACCAAAATTTCACCTTAGGCTAAATTTGATATTCCGAATCCAAAAATGAAGTCCATTTTGAAATATAAAATATATATAATTTCAAAAATTAAGTATTAATATTCATAACGGCTAGTTTGATCGGTTGTGGTGTGTGTTAAAACTCGAAGTTGCGTACAACACACGCTACTGTTTTATTCAAAGGAAAGCGTACCGTGGAAGCTTGGGATGTTTTATTTTAAATTTTTTGATGTCCCCATTTAGTCAAAAAGTTTAAAATATAGTATCTAAAAAGGGTTCACTATTAAAATTTGGTAAAAGTGAAATACTGAAAATGAATTTGTTCCTACATTATGTCTAAGAAACTCATAATATGGATTCTAAAATTATAAGGATTATATAAAGTTTAAAATTTAGTTAACACTATTCATAACCTCTTTTGAACAGCTTGTTTGGTAAGTCATGGTGCGATTGAACTTGGTGTTGCGTGTAGTGAAAGTTATTGAATTATTTTGAAGAAATAACACACTATAAAATCTTGGGGTGTTACATTACTCCGTATATTTGTAAAAACTTTTAAAATAGTAATTGCGAGGGGGCCCGTCGTAATTACTATTTTTTTAAAAAAAATAAAAAACTATTATTAAATTATTTTAATGAATATCATAATAATACTATTTGCCACGGGCATAGTATCCCGTCGCAAATACTATAAAAAAAAGAAATACATTATTAATAAATTATTTTAATTAATATAATAATAATCCAATTATAATTGAAAAATAAAAAATAATAAAATATTACTAAATGATTTTAATTAATATAATAATAGAATTATAATTCACAAATAAAAATAATAAATTATTAATAAATTATTTTAATTAATATAATAATAATAGAATTATAATTCAAAAAAAATAATAATAGAATATTAATAAATGATTTAATTAATATAATAATATTAGAATTATAATTCATAAATAAAAAAAATATTAATAAGTTATTTTAATTAATATAAAAATAGTAGAGTTATTTTACATTCAAATATGAAAATAATTCAAATATTACAAAAAATATAATTAAATTATAATATTATAAAATTTTAATATATATATAAAATTTAATATTGTAAAATATAAATAATATTATTATTCATATTAATATTGTTATTTCAAAATATAATATTATTAATATTTTATAATGAGACAGAAACTACGAATAGAAAAAAATTCATATTTTGATTTAACAAACTTTATAACATAAAAACAAACTCTAATCTGAAAGAGGGGGGGGGGGATCTTTAGATGCTGGTGGAGGAAACTCCGTCCCTAAAGCATTAGTGAGTCGCCGCATGTACTCCATCTGCTCCTGGTGCTGCTGCTGCCACCAACTCATCTGCTCCTCGTACAACTGCTGCTGGCGTCGACGCTCCTCCTCATGCTGCTTCTGCTGCTGACGCATCTTCTCTTGCTCCTATCGGAGACTCTCTATCAGTGCAGTCTGAGATCACAACTAATCCTCATAATGTGTAGCAGAAGAAGATGCACGAGCTCCTCTCGAGCTGGACGCCGACATCGCAGCACTGCCATAATAATCTCCGGGAGTCAGTCGAGAGCTAATACCAACTACCCGGCCCTTCTCGAAAGCAAACTGGGTGGCCTTCATCCATGCCGTCTCATCAAACTGACGGCCAGTGGTCTGATTTGATGACTCGGCTTGACACTCAGGCCGGGTCTGTGATGCTGCGGCCTCATATGAATCCTGTAGTTGCAATTTAAAATTAAAATTGTGAATATATTATATGCAGTTAATTTTTAAACTTGAAAACAAATAATACTGACCACGATGTGATGCTGACGATCACCTCTGAGCTCCCCAGTAGCAGGATCACTATACATCCTCTGATATACGTCATACTCCGTAATATCAGGGTGCTCGACAGCCTATAAGAATAAAAAATAAACTGTTAATATTTATAGTTATATAAAATATTTATAAATAATGTACGTACCAGATGCTGTCTATGAGTACTGAAAGAATGACTCCTAGCTCGATGAGTCACCTCCTGTCTCCCCCGATTCTGCCTCCCCACCAATGATCTCCTCTTAAAGGCACCACTCAACCAGTGCGCACATAATCCATCCCATACACGGGATGAAATGTACTCTGGTCGGTGTGCTCTACATGACTCGTCAAAATCTGACACTCCTGCTTTATTCGTGGAATATTTTCTTAAATTGTGCAAAAACTGATGAAAGCGATCACGCATGGCCACCTCCCATGCCTTGTGGATGGCGTCACGCATGGTATCCTCGATCGGATACCATAAATCCTACAAATAAATCAAAATATCAAGTTAGAAATGAAATAATTTTCAAAATAAAAATTATTTATTTACGTACGTACCAACCAATGACCGAACATGGCCTACTGCACATCAATGGGAATCTGCTCCCATGTGGTCCACGACTGAGAGAAATAGTTGCGCAAAATAGCGCTGCCCTATCCGACTGCTATATGCGGAAAACTGTAAAAATAATAAACATTTATTATGTGAATAGATTAATGAAATCTTAGTCAAATACACAGATTATCACATAGGTTATCACACCTCCATGTGCGTGGATCAAACCTAAGACGTGGACGTCGCTCGGGGATGGGGTTAGGAATCATCAATCATGCAAGACCGTGCCCCCTCCGCGTACTCCCTAGAGTGCCTGCATGCTGAGGGTCATCTGCTAGCAACTCATCTGCATCGAAAGGAAGGTCCGTTTCCGCCAACTCACGAAATGTGGTGTCGTCCATCTGAAACAGAAAATGTTAATGTTGTTAGAAAATAATTGATAATTACTATTATATATATATATATATATATATTATGATTGTATATAACTACCATGGAATTCTATCAGTGTTCATCTTCATCATCATATTCATATATGTCAATGTCATCTTCATATTCCTCCTCAATATCATCGATATCCATTCGAGTTCCAGTTGCTTCATCTATTACCATTTCAAATTCATATGTGACATCATTAACATCATTGTCATCACCGACTCTTAAATGTGGGGTGTCATCATCGATACTCATGTATCTTTGTAAAAAAGATTTATTTTGACTACTCTCTTGAAAAACATTAATTCTTTGCACATCCGTGAAAGAACATTCACTTTGACTAAACTGATTGCCTCGAATTTTGATTTTTATTACACTCCACCAATCAGTCAAGTCTCTTGATGTAGCACAGTACATTGCGTAATAAACTTGATGTGCCTGTTGAGCCAATAAGAATGGTTCATTTACTGCGAGAACACTTTTACATTTAATATCGATGATTCCATGAGTCGGATGAACATGCACGCCTCTCTCTGTATCCAACCACCGACATTTGAACATTGTTATGTAATGTTGTCCAGGATAACAGAGTTCAATGATTTCATCAAGTATGCCATAAAAGTCAACTTCATTTTCTCGATGATGAGATCCTCTCAAGCTAACTCCACTGTTCATTGTTTTTTTCGATTCCCTATATGCATGTGTGTGAAATCAAAATCCATTCACCACATATGCATTATAAGTTTTAACAAGTTTAGAAGGTGGGTTACTCAATATACACAGCCGTTTGTCAATTTTATCAGCATGTCAAGACACCTGAAAATTTGTGAAATAATTATCAATATAGTAAACTATACATTGAATGAGTTGCTAAAAGATAATAAATTTATGTTACCAGTTTTTGAAACCACTGAGAGAAATTTTTCAGTCGGCGTTCTTCGAGAGCAACTGCTGTAATTTGTGGAATTTGTTTCTTGATATGATAATCATAAAACCTATAAAAACAAAAGTTATTTACTGTAACATAAATTATAGAATAAGTGATATAAACACTTACAGTACAACTGATGTCATCTCTTCACAGTTGAGCAGAACGTACGTATGAACTCTGTGATGTTCATCATCCGAAAGCCAGCGTTCATAAACTCCACCAAAACCAAGCTCTGGCTGGTTAAAAACAGATAATTGATTGTCGATTTCATCAATATTCCTCTCGTTCTATCCCATTCGGTTGTGTTTTGAAGGATACTCTGATTCAAAATAATGGGAGCAGAAAAAAGATATTTCCTCTTGCAAATAAGCTTCTGCAATAGATCCTTCAACAGATGCTTTGTTACGTACTTTTCTTTTCAATTTTTGCATGCATCTTTCAAATGGGTACATCCATCGAAACTATACTAGACCTCCACATTTGGCTTCATATGGCAAATGTAACATCAAATGTTCCATTGAGTCGAAGAAAGACGGTAGAAATATTTTTTCCAGTTTACATATAATTACAACAACATCTTCTTCAAGTTTGCATAGAGCATCATAATCTGCTGTAGCCGCACAAATTTCCCGAAAAAAATGCGACATGTCTATTATGGAATCCCCAATCACAGAATTCAACAGACCTCTTTATAAAATGGGTATAAGTCTTTCCATTATAACATGACAATCATGACTTTTTAATCCAGTAATATGACCATTCTTTACACATCTACCCAAATTGGAAGCACAACCATCTGGAAGTCTCAAATCTGCAATCCACTGACAAAATAATAAACGTTTTTCTTTAGACAGTGTATAAGCTGCTTTTGGTTTCAGTAACCTTTCTGTTATGACATTCTCAAACAGTTCCAGTTCGTGACGCCTGCAAATTTGGGCAAGATCTAAACGTGCATTTACATTTTCTTTTCTCTTTCCTGGCATATCCAAAACTATATGAAACAAATTATCAAAACAGTTCTTCTCAATATGCATGACATCTAACATGTGTCGGACCAACAAATCAAACCAATATGGCAAATCCCAAAATATGCTACGTTTAATCCAATTGTGTTCTTTTCCAAAACCAGAAATTTTCTGTTGGTTTATTGTGGGACCAAAAGTGATGGGAGGTAATGAAAATACAACTAATTTTAACTCCGAACCTGATAGAATTTT
Organism: Viscum album; assembly: GCA_963277665.1. Taxonomy (NCBI): domain Eukaryota; kingdom Viridiplantae; phylum Streptophyta; class Magnoliopsida; order Santalales; family Viscaceae; genus Viscum; species Viscum album. The sequence goes on along the minus strand of OY728163.1, from coordinate 370,980,067 downwards.
TGGAGGTCCATCCCTTTCAACTGTTCCTTTTCTGAAATGAGATCTGTTTCTGTGAAAAGGATGATCAGCTGGAAGAAATCTGTGATGACAGTCAAAATAACAAGGTTTCATTCCATGAATGAGCATAAATTCTTTGTTCTCTCTCATACAGTAAGGACAAGATTTCTGACCATGTGTACTCCCGCCAGATAACATCCCATAAGCCGGGAAGTCACTAATTCTCCACATCAATGTTGCTCTAAGTATGAAATTCTGTTTCGTTGCAACATCATATGTACTGACACCAGTACTCCACAATAAAATTAATTCATCAATCAATGGTTTCAAATAAAAATCAGTATTTTTCTTCGGATGTCCTGGAATTAGTAAAGTCAAAAAGATATATGGCTCCTTCATCAACATCCATGGAGGTAAATTGTACGGAGTTAAAAAAACAGGCCAACATGAATATTGACTACCATAAGATCCGAACGGACAGAAACCATCAGTGGAAAGGCCCAGTCGAACATTTATAGCTTCTAAAGCAAAGGATGGATGTACTCTATCAAAATGTTTCCATGAATCACCATCAGCTGGATGATTCAAGCTTTTATCGGTTGAAATATTCTCTTTATGCCATGCATTTAAACGTCAAGCAAGGAAGTGAAAGTGCCGAATATCTCTGGGGAGCGGGATTTATGGAGGTATCAAGATGATCTCGACGTGAATTGGGAAAAAAGGCTCTACCATACCATATGACTTGACCTGAGGGGAGATTCTAAAGTTTGGTTTGGGCCAATAGACAAAATTTCTGGGCGTTCCTACATATCCCATGAGGATGGGAATCAAGCCGTACATAGTTCTTAAATGCCATGAAGTTTAATTTAGTTTGGTGAGGAAATGAGAGGATAGAAGAATGGGTAGGGGGAACATGGTGCGACCCTCGTAATCCTAACATGAGTGGGGATAAAGGATCCTACACTATACTTTTCAAGGACCCTCTAAGAGAACTATACCCAGGGGGGATAGTCAAAGAGAAGAGTCTAGGGGATGGACTCAGGGCTAGGAATTTGAGTGTTCCTACATATCCCATGAAGATAAGAATCAAGTCATACATAGTTATAAGGGAGCATTTTAACATCTTTTGCAAGAAGGCATATATTTTAACATCATTCAGGAAGTTTTATAGTTTAAAGTCATGTAGGACCAGGTAGTTTAGGGTCGTGTGGGACCAAATAGTTTAGGCTATTGCCGGACCAAACAGTTTAAGTTAATGTCAGACCAAACAGTTTAGGGTCATGCCTGACCAAATAGTTTAGATTCATGCTGTACCAAACAGTTTAGGGTCATTCCATACCAAAAATATTTGGGTCATGTTGGACCAAATAGTTTAGAGTCATGCTGGACCAAACAGTTTAGGGTCATGCTAAACCAAAAAGTTTTGGGTTATGCCGGACAAAATAGTTTAGGGTCATGCCGGACCAAAAAATTTAGGATCATGCCAGACCAAACAGTTTAGGGTCATGTTGGACCAACTGGCTCAGGAAAATTATTTCTTGAGGAATTTGGCATTGGTGGGAGGAGTTATACGCTCACCATCCATGGTCATCAGTGAGTACACACCATTATGGTAAAACATGTGAACTATGAAGGGTCCATCCCATTTGGGATCCAACTTGGGTGGTTTCCTCCTAGGGATCATTGGTTTTTGGAGGGCCAATACCAGATCACCTTTCTAGAAAGAGTGGAGGTGTACCTTATTGTTGAAGGCTCTGGACATCTTGTTCTAGTGTCTTTCCAGGTTGTGCAGGGCATGAATCCTATTCTCGTCAAGTGCTTCCAATTCATCCAGACGAATTTTATCTACTTTATATGGAACCTTCTTGTAGTATACTTCTATGTGTAATAAAGGCAACTAAATCTTGATAGGCAGGATGACTTCTGTCCCATATACCAGGGAATATGGGGTCACCTGTGTGGAATTACGAGTCGTCGTCCAATAAGCCCAGAGGGCGTTGGGGAGCTTGTCTGGCCAACTCTTCTTGTTCTGACAAACCATTTTCTGAAATATGTTAGAGAGGGTCTTATTGGACTCCTTTATCTTCCCATTTTCTTGCACGTGGTAGTAGGAGGTATGGTTAGAACAGATATTGTACTTGGTGTAAAATTTCTTCAACTCGGCTGCTTGGAAGATGGTGCCATTATCGGTGAGAACAACATGAGGGACTCTAAATTGGTAGATGATATTGCAGCTCAAGAATTCAATGATAGAATGGGACTTGACCTCCCTGAGCGGAACTGCCTCTGCCCACTTGTAAAAGAAATCTGTAGTGGTCAGGATGAACCTGCACTGGCGTGCTATCACTGGTGGATATGGTCCCACGATATCCAGTCCCCAGAATGCGAAGGGCCAAGAGTACTTGTAGTGTGGAGATGATTTAGTGGATGATGAATTATGTTAGTATGAATCTAGAATGCATGTCATCTCTTGGTGAAATCTATGTAATCATGGATCATGGAGGGCCAAAAGTACCCCAATCTCTGGATCTGGTGAGATAGCTTCGGCATGGTCTAATGAGACCCGCAGGAACCGGCATGAACCTCTTGCATGAACTGAGAAATCTCATCTCCTTGGATGCAATGGAGGATAACACCATAAAACCCATGCTTGTAGAGGATTTTCACAAGACTGGGACCACCCTAGAGGGTAAACTACAACACGTGACGTCGGATTCGCTCGCGCTCGGCCCAATCAGTCGAAAGGTAACCATTTTCAAGATACACGTCAAAGGGGGATCTCCAGTTAGGAGTCACTTAAACCACTACATATGAGGGACCTGGGAGTCCTAATGTGGAGGCTCCAGTGGTAAGATGTTTCACCTGCAGGCCTTAGTCATCACCAGGGGTGATAGGATCAATGACTCTCCGATGTGCCACATGGATAATCAGGTCCTCATACTCGGGCTCTGTAAGTGATGTAGCCAGACCGACCAGGGTGCCATCTCGACCATTCTGAGATAGTGGGACATGAGTAACTTCTGGACGAGATGGTAACTAGGCCATTAACTAGAGAGTACGCTCCAACAACGGTACGAGCTCCGTCTTTATGATGACTTAGTCACCATTGATATTCTTGATGAGTAGTTCACAATCCCTTTTCACATGAAAATGGGGCACATCAGTCTTGAGGGCCGGCTCAAGGACAATGATAAGAGCCTGATACTCTAACTCATTTTTGGTGTAGCCTTCTGACAATAGGAATATGTACGAAAGAATGGCTTATGTCTGGGTAATAAAGACGATATCCAAGCCTACCCTACTGAGCCTAGGGTCATTCAGCCTCCTTCCAGTGGGACTCTAAGAATCACCATTGAAATGCATCTTCCAACACGGCATGGAATGATCCAATGAGAGGATTGTATCATCAGGAAAATTGAGATCCAAGGACTGGTCAGCAGGAGTTGGATGGGTAGCAAGGAAGTTTTCCAATGCTTTGCCCTTAATAGATTTCTGAGGGAGAAACCTGATCTCGAACTGCTGAAGAATCACTGCCCACTGAGGTAGATGGCCTGTCAACATGGGGCGGTTCAGAATGTAGTTTTGTAAGAACTCGGTTCTTAGTTTTGAGGTACAAGCTTCTTCTTTTTCCTTTTCCTCAAGTGTTTTTGAGAAAATATGGAAAATGGGGAAAAATCCTAAATTTTGGAACTACACACCATGTACATTTCCACACACTATGTACTTTTGGCCGTGTGGGATGGGTACATGGGGCGTGTAGCCATGTCAGCGATGAGGGGTGTAGGAACTGACTACACGCTGTGTAGTGGTCCTTTATATGCTGTGTAGTCAGTCGGCAGGCCTAAACAGTAAGGCGATGGAGTAGCCGCCAGCTGGGCGACAGTACACGCTGTGTACTTGGGAGTACATGTCGTGTACTCCTGTCGATGAATGAACAGTGTGGCAGTGCCGCTAGAGGAATAGTTAAATGAAGGGAGTACACGCCATGTACTTGGAAGTACAAGCCGTGTACTTTGTTTTTTCGGCTTAAAATAGGCAGTAGCCTCCTCATTTGGTAGAGGTGGCATTTGAGCCTTTTTGGAGCCAAAGGAGGAGGCCTAACCTTTGAAGATCCGCCGAGTGTTCATCTGGAATCGGTTTATGCCTCGGACGATCTCGTTGGAACCGCACGGGTAAGGGCTTCCATCTCCTTGACTGCTTCCTACCAATTCTTCTCGTAATAAGAGTTATTTGAGGTTAAGGGAGTTTTGTTCTTCGTCAGATCTATGCCATTCTTGGGCATTTCTGGAGTCGGCGTTTGGGTATAACGTTCGTTGGAGTTTATGGTAAGTGGATTTGTGTTAATTTTTCCAACTGTCGTGTATTTTGTGCATTTTCATGCCACGAACCCATGTTGGGGTGTCGTGTGGATGAGGCCGTTTCTATATTAAACACCTAGAATTGAATAGGTGATGTAAATATATTATTAAAATGCTGGTTGGGATCATTGCTTGGATCCAAAACCACCCCGGGGTGTGTTCCACTGTTTAGCCGTTAGGCATGGATACCCAAGGGTATGCCTTTTAAGTAGTAATTGTAGAATTTCCTTGAGAGAAATTTCTTGTTTACTGCTTGTTTACATGTTGGTCATGGACTGGTTACCTGTTTACCCTAAGGGAGTTATTGTGATTAGCCTGTGGGACTGCACTATTTAGCCTGTGGGCAGTAGTTATTTCGGCCTGAGGGAAACTTCTTCCGTCCCTGTAAGCAGCTGAATCTATGCCTGTGGGTGACACTACTTATGCCTGGGGGAAAACTCTGTTATTCCTAAGGGAAGATTCTTGTGTTGGATGCTCTTTACCTGAGGGTATGGGTTTACGTGTCTGAGGACATTAATTGTTTTCTTATAATATTCACTTTGGTGGTATTTTAAATTAAATGGATTAAATGGATAATAAAATAGAAATATAACTTGTAATTAGTCACTTTTGAGTACTTCTTACTTTATTGCATTTTTACTGCACACTGTCGTTGCATGCTTACACGTAGTTGGGCATGGGCCTTTGGTGGGTGCCTACTGAAATATGTTTCTCACACCCTGTTTGGGTCATGCTTTTCGGCCCATACAGATTACGTTTCTGCAGGTGTATATTGGGCCAAGTGTCCCTATACAGGTACTTGACTGTTGATGAGGAGTGGGAGGGCATGGGACCGATCCTAGGCTCGTGATGTCGCTGCCAGCTGTTTTGCTTTGTTTTGCTGTACTCTGATTTTGTTGTACTGCATTGATATATAAAATGTTCTGGCTATTTTCTTAGAACATGAGACATGTAGAATCATTACTTATATACTGTTGGTTATATCCACTGCTGTTGGTTATTTAAGTTGTGTATGTTTTACTGCTTTCGCTATTTGTTGTATGTTTTATTTCAATTCCGCTGCACTGCACTTTGAAAAATGAGGGCATAGTTTCCCCACTATCAGACCTGGGCCCTCGCTGCTAGTTGGCAGCCTCTGGCGTTTGGGGAAATGCACTTGAGGTCACGTAGTGAATCGGGCTCGGGGCACCCATTGAGTGGAACCCAGAACCGGGTCGTTACAAAGTGGTATCAGAGGGGTTCTTTTCTTTGACTTACTATTTGGAGCCGTAGTCAGGGATAGGATGAGCGGTAGTTGGTAATAAGGTGTGCCCGGTCGTAGCTAACCCGTGTACAGGGAAAATCTAGTCTACCTCGCAATTTTTCAATTTTACTGATTTTGTAAATTTTATAGTTGATTTGATTTCACCGTTGGGTGACACGCTTGGGATTGTGCTGTTTATATTTTATCTGGGAGTTCTATTTAGTTTCAACCCAATGAGATGAGGGTATTCCATCTCATGAATCATATAGGAACATGCTAGATATCACATTCCATGCATAGTTTCCATTCCATGTAGGTGGATTAGAAATTGCATGTTGTTGTGATATTTTTTGTTCTAATAAAGCATTCTGTTGTGATAACTTCTTGATAAATACCTGCTTTGTGATATGGTATTTTTGTTTGAGCCTGTTTATAGAATGGATGCCAAACTTCAGTTTTTGGGGAGTATGGACCCCCGTTAACTGGAATTTGGTGGATCATTGATTGTTTATTTGTTATAACAAATATATGATGTCAAACTTTGATTCGTGGGGAGTATGGGACCCCACGGGTCAGAATTTGACACTTAGGTGTTGGTTTTTATTATTTTCTGGGTTCCAGGGAAGTTTCTGAGGCATACTATCCGGAAACCCAGTATACACGCTGTGTAGTATCTTTATACACGCCGTGTATGACCTTCTGTTCGGGAAGAAAAATGAACTTTTTGAGTACATGACGTGTAGTCTCTTCCCGTGTCACAAACCGTGTGGGCGGCGACATGGGGAAGGGAAGAGCTTGGGTGAAACATGCCATGTAGCTTTTGTACACGCCGTGTAGTTTTGACCAGGAGTCCAGCTGTGTATCTAAAAACACGGGTCGGTGAACTCCTGTATAGAACACGCCATGTTTTTGATGAACATGTTGTGTAGTGTGACCTAGGGGCTCAGCCGTGTAACTAAAAACATGGGCCGGTGTCACCTCTCCTTGAACATGTCATGTAACCGTGGGACACACCGTGTAGTCTTGTCCGAGGACAGAACGTGTGGTTTAGCCTTGTGGATGGGAAACAGGATGGTGTACACGCCATGTGCGGGTGTAACACGCCATGTAGTTTCAATCCGAGTAGTCGGCCGTGTAACAAATGACACAGGAAGTTGGAAAATAACACCATACACACCATGTAGATTATATACACACTGTGTAGTTTTTGTTTAACGGGAGCCATGTGGCTTATCCATGTAGAAGGACCCGGGCCGGGGAAGGGAAGTCAAGTACACACCGTGTAGTCAGTATACACTCCATGTAATATTGTTTTGAAAATCATGAAATGCCTTCTTCCTCTTGTTTCCTTGGTGGTTCCTTCACTTTTCGGTCTTAATAATCTTGAATCTAAGGAATGCTTTTGACCTTATAGAGTCATGCCGCCTAGAAGACCACACGTTGTTCACCAGGAGAGAGGAAACGAGTATACTCCAGAGATGGTGGGACATGGGCTACCAGTTGATCCTCTAGTAGAGCCAGATGCGGTGCCAGCTGTTATACCAGACACAGGCGCGAAGGCGCAGTTCCGTGAAGGATTCATGTGGTTCATGTAGACTTTTCAGGGAGCACTGTAGGCTACCACATCTATGGACAAGCTGAATCGTATCTTCCAGCAGTAGCACCCACCTACATTTTCAAGGGATGGAAAACCACAGGCTGTAGAGTCTTGGTTGGGGTCGATACAAACTATTTTCAAGAATCTTGAGATGCCTCCAAATTGGAGGGTCAAGCTCGCGACATATATGCTGCATGATTCCTCCAAGAGGTGATGGGATGTTACCACCCAGTCAGAGCATCACAGGGACATGGCGTGGGAAGACTTTCAGGCAGTCTTATATGAATTTTTCTTCCTAGAGACGCTGAGAGTAGATAGAGATCGAGAGTTCATGAATCTGCAGTAGGGCGGTATGTCAGTGATGGACTATTCTGCTCGTTTTACGGAACTTTAGCGTTTTTCACCTGTGCTGGTGGGTGATGAGACGTTGAGAGCCAGGCGTTTTGAGGATGGTATTTGTTATGACATCCAAGTTCTGGTGAATGTTTTTAGGTTTCCTTCAGTACATACTATTGTGAATTAGGCACTGATTAAAGAGAGGAACCTGTGGGAATCTAGTGGTGTGGGCCAGGGCGGTTCAGCACCAGTTACTGTTATTATTTCTGCTGGAAAGAGGAAGATACAAATGGACTTCTCTCAGGGTGGAATTACCAACCAAAAGAATGCTTCAGGTGGCCCGGTTATGTGCTACCAGTGTGGTAGAGAGGAGAACAAGAGGCCATAATGTCCACGATACCCGGTGGAGTTCTGAGCTTACGGAAAGTTGGGTCATCTTCAGCGCTTTTTCAGGGAATTTCCATCAGTGGCTAGTGAGAGGGGTTCTGTGTAGACTCCGCATGCGGGAGAATGACTAGTGGATTCTTACCTGTCGGGGAACTGGAATGCGTCAGGGCATGCAGGAAGAGATGGTGGTTGTGTCCATGGTAGCCAGACACCAAGATCTCAGAGGCAGCAGGGCGGGACAGCTCTGGGTAGTCAGGCTATGTCGTAGGGCTACGGCACTGGGCAGACATATGCAGTGCAATAGACCCAGAAGGAGCAGGATCCCAGACCTTAGACAGTCAGAGGTACTATTCTAGTAGCTTCTATCTTATCTTCAGTACTTTTTGATACGGGTGCTACGCATTATTTCATATTTTTACCCTTTGTGGAGAGCCTTGGGCTCTGTGTTTCTACTTCTTCTGATATCTTGAGTCTAGACACTCCGTTGGGGACTAGAACAGCTAGTGTGCATCAGTTCAAGGAGTAACCCCTTGAGGTTGGTGGGTTTCACTTTCTATGGGACCTCTATGTCATAGAGATGACAGCTTATGACGTCATTCTTGGAATGGAAAGGTTGGTTCCCTTTCGAGCCTTTGTAGACTGATATCTTTGCAGGGTGAGTTTCACGTCACCAGAGGGCGGAGAGTTTCTATACAAGGTCGAATTGGATGTTCAGGCGAGTCGAGCTGGACCAGAGCATCATGGGAGAGGTGGAGTCACAGACCAGATTGTGAGCCTATATCTGGATGATTATGGGACTTTTCAGAAGGATTTCCCTCCAGTGTTTGATCATTTCAGGGATGTCTTCCCGGACGATTTTTCAGGTCTACCCTCGGTGCGAGAGGTGGATTTCTATATTGAACTAGTTCCAGGGGCATCACTGGTGTCCATTCCTCCTTATAGGATGGCTACACCTGAGCTACAGGAGCTCAATATGCAGTTAGAGGATTTACAAGCGAAGGGTTTCATCCGACCCAGTACTTCTCCTTGGGGTTCTCTGGTCCTTTTTTCAAAGAAGGCGGACGGTACCCTCAAACTTTGTGTGGATTATCGAAAGCTGAACCAGTTGACGGTTAAGAACCGATATCCCTTTCCGAGGACAGAGGATCTGTTTGATCAGCTTCATGGAGCACGAGTGTTCTCAAAGATTGACTTGAGATCCGGATATCATCAGATGCGCGTAAGACAATGAGATATACCGCTTACAACTTTTCGGAGAAGATATGGTCTATATGAGTACTTGGTTATGCCGTTCGGACTCACGAACGTGCCGACAATTTTCATGGCTATAATGAATCTTGTGTTCCATCCGTATCTTGATTCTTTTGTGGTAGTATTTGTGGATGATATATTGGTGTACTCTCACACTAGACATGACCATACCACCCATCTTGATATCATATTGAGTACACTGAGTGAGCATCGGCTATATGCTAAGATCTCAAAGTTCCACTTTTGGATGGACCAGATTCACTTCCTAGGTCACATTATCTCAGAGGCAGGAGTTGCAGTAGACCCAGAGAAGGTGATATAAGTAGTTTTCTGGGAGCATCCTAGGAACGTGTTTGAGATACAGAGTTTCATAAGGCTGGACGATTACTACAGACGCTTCATACATGACTTCTCCCGCTTAGCATCACCATTGACGGGTCTGACTAAGAAGGGTGTGAAGTTCATTTGGTCAGAATCTTGCGAGACAGGTTTTCAGAACCTGAAGGGAAGGTTGACTTCATCACTGATCCTGATACTCCCAAAGCAGGGGAAGAGCTATACAGTTTACTGTGATGCATCAGGTATTGGGCTGGGAGCAGTGTTGATGCAGGGCGATCGAGTCGTTGCGTACGGGTCTCAGCAGTTGAGGCCACATGAGAGTAATTACCCAGTGCATGATCTCGAGTTAGCTGCAGTTGTTCATGCGCTGCGCTTTTGGAGACATTATCTATTGGTAGAGAATTTTGTGGTTTTCACCGACATCAAAAGACTCAAGTATATCTTTACTCAGTGTGACCTGAATCTGAGGCAGAAGAGGTGGGTCAAGTACCTACAGTCCTTCGATTTTGAGCTTGCCTACACGCCTGGTAAAGGTAATGTAGTAGCTGATGCACTAAGCAGGAAGACTCATATACAGGCGGTGCAGGAGGCCAGTGGTGAGTGGGAGCTCATGGCCTTGTTCTATGAGATGCATATGGAGGTGCATGACTGTCAGGCACAGACTTATCATTGCTCGTTAGCTGTGACTTCTACCCTCCTAGATAGAGTGAGGATGAGACAACTATCAGATTCAGAAGGCCTAGTTCTATGGAATTCAGAGCAAGTGAGGACCCTCCTCCTGGTTAGATGATAGGTGATGATGAGGTCCTGTGTTTCCATGGATGAGTATGGGTTCCATGGGATATACACGAGGAGATGACGCGGGTGTTTTATGCTTCATCTTGGGTAGTTCATCCTGGGGTTACCAAGATGTACCGTGACTTGAGGCTTCAGTACTAGTGGCCGGGTATGAAGAGAGAAATAGCTGGTTTTGTTACGAGGTTTTCCACCTATCAGCTGGTGAAGGCAGAGCACCAGAGGCCAGCTGGGATATTACAGTAGTTACCTATTCCAGAGTGGAAATGGGATGATGTCGCAATGGATTTCATGATGGGATTGCCGAGGTCACCTCGTGGAAATGATGTCGTGTGGGTTTTTGTGGACATACTCATGAAGGTAGCTCATTTATTGCCGATCAAGGTGACCTACGGTGTTGACGAGCTCAAGAGGCTGTATATTCGAGAGACCATATGTCTTCATGGCGTCCCTCATTCTATCGTTTCAGATAGGGATGCCCACTTTACGTCTCATTTCTGGCAGAGTTTTCAGAGGTCACTGGGTACACAGGTGATTCTGAGCACAACATACCACCCTCAGACCGATGGAAAGTCAGAGCATACGATACAGGTGCTAGAGGAAATGATGCGTGCATGCGTCCTAGACTTTGGGGGCTCTTGGGAGAAGCATATACCCCTAGTCAAGTTTTCCTATAAAAATAGTTTTTAGGCGACTATTGATATGGAACCATATGAGGCTTTATATGGTAGGACATGACATTCACCTTTGTGCTGGTTAGAGGTAGGTGAGGCAGCTTTACTGGGGCCACAACTCATGCAGGAGACATCTGAGTAGGTCCAGTTGATTCAGAAGTGGATGGCTACCGCATAGTCTCGTCAGAAGCCTTATGCTGATCGCTGCAAACGACCTTTGGATTTCGTGGTCGGGGATCAGGTTTTCCTGCGTGTTTCACCGAGGATGGGACACAAGCGGATCAGGAGACAGGTTAAGCTTTCACCGAGGTATGTGGGGCCATTTGAGATTCTGGAGAGAGTCAGGTTGGTTTCCTATCCGTTGCAGTTACCGCAACGGTACTGAGCCATGCATGACGTCTTCCATGTGTCTCAGTTGTGCCACTATCATTCAGACCCGTCTCACACCTTTCAGCCAGAGGAGTTTGAGCTAGAGGCAGATGCGTCCTTTGAGGATCATCTGATCTGTATCGTTGACAGGAGCACGAAGGTTCTCCGAGGCCAGTCAGTTCCTCTCGTACGGGTCCTATGGAAGCATGGCCGAGTGCAGGACAAAACCTGGGAGTGGGAGACTGATGTATGTGTGCAGTGGCTGGAGTTTTTCACGACTATATCTTCTCCACCATAGGAGGGTCAATTTGGGGATGAATTGCTATAATGGGGGAAGTTTGTAAGAAAACGGTTCTTAGTTTTGAGGTACAGGCCTATTCTTTTTCCTTTTCCTTAAGTGTTTTTGAGAAAATATGGAAAATGGGGAAAATCCTAAATTTTGGAACTACACGCCATGTACTTTTCCACACACTGTGTACTTTTGGCCTTGTGGGATGGGTACACGGGGCATGTTGCCATGTCGACGATGAGGGGTGTAGGAACCGACTACACGCCGTGTAGTAGTCCTTTACACACCGTGTAGTCAGTCGGCATGCCTAAACAGTAAGGCGGTGGAGTAACTGCCATCTGGGCGACAGTACACACCGTGTACTTGGGAGTACATGCCGTGTACTCATGTCGACGGATGAACAGTGTTGCGGTGCCACCAGAGGAACAGTTAAATGAAGGGAGTACACACCGTGTACTTGGAAGTACAAGCCGTGTACTTTGTTTTTTCATCTTAAAACAGGCAGTAGCATCCTCATTTAGCAGAGGAGGCATTTGAGCCGTTTTGGAGCCAAAAGAGGAGGCCGAACCTTTGAAGATCCGCTGAGTGTTCGTCTGGAATCGGTTTCTGCCTCGGACAATCTCGTTGGAACCGCACGGGTAAGGGCTTCCATCTCCTTGACTGCTTCTTACCAATTCTTATCCTAATAGGAGTTATTTGAGGTTAATAGAGTTTTGTTGTTCGTTAGATCTATGCCATTCTTTGGCGTTTCTAGAGTCAGTGTTTGGGTATAACGTTCGTTGACGTTTATGGTAGGTGGATTTGTGTTAATTTTTCAAACTTTCGCGTATTTTGTGCGTTTTCGTGCCACGGACCCATGTTGGGGTGTCATGTGGCTGAGGTCGTTGCTATATTAAACACCTATAATTGAATAGGTGATGTAATTATAATATTAAAATGCTGGTTGGGATTGTTGCTTGGATCCGGAACCACCCTGGGGGTGTGTTCCACTATTTAGCCGTTTGGCCTGGATACCCGAGGGTATGCCTTTCAAGTAGTAATTGTAGAATTTCCTTATGAGGAATTTCTTGTTTACTACTTTTTTACATTTTGGGCATGGCCTGGTTACCTGTTTAGCCTGGGGGAGTTGTTGTGATTAGCCTGTGGGCACTGCACTATTTAGCCTGTGGGCAGTAGTTATTTCGGCCAAAGGGAAAATTCTTCCATGCCTGTGGGCAACTAACTCTGTGCCTGTGGGCAAAACTACCTACGAATGAGGGAAAACTCTATTATTCCTAGGGGAAGATTCTTATGCTGGATGCTCTTTACCTGAGGGTAGGGGTTTACGTGTCTGAGGAAATTAGTTGGTTTCTTAGAATATTAACTGTGGTGGTATTTTAAATTAAATGCATTAAATGGATAATAAAATGTCAATATAAATGGTAATTAGTTACTTTTGAGTACTGGTTAATTTATTGCATTTTTACTGCACACTGTCGTTGGATGCTTACACGCAGTTGGGCATAGGCCTTTGGTGGGTGCCTACAGAGATATGTTTCTCACACCCTGTTTGGGTCACGCTTTTTGTCCCAAACAGATTACGTTTCTGTAGTTGTAGATAGGGGAAAGAGTCCCTATATAGGTACTTGATTTTTGCTGAGGAGTAGGAGGGCATGGGACCGAGCCTAGGCTCGCGATACCGCTGTCATCTATTTTGCCTGGTTTTGTTGTACTCTGTTTTTTTTGTACTGTATTGATGTATAACATGTTCTAGCTATTTTCATAGAACTTGAGACATGTAGCATCATTACTTATATACTGTTGGTTATATCCTCTGCTGTTGGTTATTTCAGTTGTGTATGTTTTACTGCTTCCGCTATTTGTTGTATGTTTTATTTCAATTCTGCTTCTCTACACTTTGACAAATGAGGGCATAGTTTCCCCACTATCAGACCTGGGTCCTCGCTGCTAGTCGGCAGCCTCTGGCATTTGGGGAAATGCGCTTGGGGTCACGTGGTGAACCGGGCTCGAGGCACCCCTTGCGTGGCACCCGGAACTGGGTCGTTACAACTTTAGTGGGTCTACCCAAGACACCAGTTGTACCTCATGGTGTTGCAAGTAATGTCACAATTTCTGTACTGCAAATACCAATGCAAGGCAGCTCTTTTCGATGGGGGAGTATCTAGTCTTCGTATCGATGAGCATATGAATGAGGTAGTAGAGGTTGTTTTTTCCCCTCATTATTCTTTTGGATGAGAAGGGTTCCAATAGATCATTCCAGGGCAGTCACATAAAGGACCAATGGATTTCTAAATATAGGTGGCATTAAGAATAGAGGCTGGAGTAGATACTTCTTGATTTCCTCAAACATGGTCCAACACTCTTTGTCTCATTCATAGGTGGTACCTTTCTTCATGAGAAGAGAAAAGGACTTACACTTTCTGGCCATATTCGCAATGAATTGGCATATATAGGCTAAGTGGCCTTGAAAACCTTGAAGCTCCTGAATATTTCTCAGGGGAGGCATCTGGATGATGGCCTTGATCTTCTCTAGGTCGATCTCAATGCCCAAGTACCTAACAACAAAGCCAAGGAGCTTCCCATAGGTGACCCCAAAGGAACATTTGAATAGGTTCATCCTCAGGTAGCAGGAACGGAGGAAGTTGAACACTTTCTCAAGGTCCTAGAGATGGTCCTGGAGCTGGCGAGATTTTACCACCAGATCGTCCACATAGCATTCTACCAATGTCTCGAGGATTGGTTTGAATATGTGATGCATGTCCCGCTAATAGGTGGCACCTTCATTATTTAAGCCGAAGGGAATGACATGGTAACGAAACATACCTTGTGGTGCCCTAAAGGCTGTGGAATCCTCATCCTCGGGGGCCATTTGAATCTAGTTGTACCTGGAGTACCCATCCATTAAGAAGAGGGCTTAGAACCCTTCTATAGAATCAATCAGAAACTCCATCATAGGAAGGGGAAAATCAACCTTTGGATAGTGAGAATTGAGATCCTGGAAGTTTAACCGGACTCTGATTTGTTTGTTCTTTTTCCTTACTAGCATAATGTTGGATTTCCATTTGGGGTATTGGACCTCCTTAATGAAATTGGATCTGATGATCTTATCAACTTCTGCCTCCACCATGGCACCGTGAGAAGTTTGTATCTTCCTAGAAGGCTATTTGAACCCATGATGATTTACAGGGAGACTGAGGCGGTGGATGACTACATGAGGATCTAGTCCTGGAATATTATCATTTCTCAAGGAGAATACATCATGATGTTGTTTCAGGAAGTCCACATACTACTGCTGCTCCTCAAGGGACATGAAAACACTGATTAATGTAGGTCTTGAATCTTCCTGGCTACCGAGGTTTACATATACCAACTCATCGACCATGGCGGAAACACCCTCTTCAAAGGTAGGGGGAGTTTCCTCCAAATCCTCTTCTTCACTTGCAGAGGAGGGATCCCCAGTGGGAGGAGCTTCCTCGGGGTTGGAAGATTCCAATAGGAGGTTGTTATCAGCCTGAGCAGTAGTGGTCACTGCATCGGGAGATTCCGGTATTGCCGAAACCATAACAATGAAGGTTGTCGACCTGATCCCATCTGGTTATTGGCCTAAGGGGTCATGTTTGATGATATCAAAGAAATAGTGGCCTATTGGCTTGAGTCGGTTAATTCCAACCTCAAGAAATAGGCAAGTATGATGTATAAACATTTCCATGGGACAGTCATCCCGATACCTTATGGGAGTGGGGGGCTCAGGGATCACTAAGTCTTGATTTGTATAAGAATACAAAGTGATCTCCCGACGTCGCTTGGACCTGAGAATATGCTTCCGCCATGTGTCACAGAAAATAAAACATTGCCCCATATCGGGGATTGTGGCTTCGAATTGATGGATCGGGAAGATGTAGGTGTCATCCATACCTACCCAGGGGTCAGTTACAACTGTGTCATGCTCGACCTCATTGGCCTGAATCTACTTGTCCTTTCTCTTTTAATAGTTGGAATCTAAGTAGTGGGCTTTAGAAGAGTAAAAATGAGACGTGTAACCATAGAGAATGCCCACTCAATCATTGAGGGAGTACTTTAGGCATTGGTGATATGATGAGGGAGCCACCGCGTGTGGGTAGAACCATGGTCAGCCCATCAATGCGTTGTACGCGGTGTCTTGGGAGACAACCATAAACTCAGTACTAGGAACTAGGTCACTGAACTGGGTATTCAAATGAATATTGGTGACTGAGGTCTTCTCTATCCTATCGTATCCCTATATTTTCAGGTCGGAGTGAGTCAAGTCATCTTCGAATAACCCCAGCTTCTGCAGTGTCTGTGTTGGGATAAGGTTAATCCGGGAGCCGGTGTCAACAAGACAGCGGTGAACCTCCATGCCATTGAAGTGGATGGTGATGTACAGTGGGTGAATGTTCCCCTGTATGGGAGAACCTTCATATTCTCTGGACGATGAGATAATGGCCTAGCATTTAGCATTCTCTATTTCTTCCGCATGAAAGGACTCTGTAGATGCTACCTCCATCTCAACCTGGAGGGGGATTCTTAAAGCCTCAGCGAGGGATTCACACATATCTTCTGATAGGTGAAGGGCCTTGAGGATGGAAAGACTTGCTGTGATACTGGAAATATTCTTGAGAACATCATAATTCCGCACCAGGTGTGAAATTCTACTTGCATGAGGTCGCTCTTTGACAGGAAGTACAATGGCCCCTGCCGGCTGGGCCGACGACTGACTGGTGCTGGGCATATCCCACTTCCCACAAGTCAAAGCCTATAGAGTGGATACCGGATAACAACTTCATGACTGAGACCACCCTGTAGCAGGGAGTGGCTGGTTGCGACATGGTCGAGGTGGCTCTGCCTGATCCAGTATCACAAACGGCAGTGAAGGCGGGCCTGATGACACCAGATGAAGAAGCTGCATGTGCTGAGCTATGCGATGAGACTGCTGTCTTATCTCAGTGGTGTGCACGGCCTGGCTGGAAGTGCCAACTGATGTACCTCAATGACCGATATGGTCGCAGATCTGCCGATGTTGGCATCGACTGGGGACATTGGGGAGATCCACCTGTCACTCCCCATCATCGGGAGTCATGTAGGGGTTTACCATCTTTACGATGTTAGCCAAAGCATACCCTTGAATGTCACTCACATAGCCATCCACTTCTCGGCGGATTAAGGGAGGAATCCCCATCTCTAGGGGCATTATGTTTATGAGAGTATGGTATGATGATGGAATTGGTGGGGCACAGTGATTTCCCTTATGCATGTGGTGCTTGATCTTATTGGAAGAGGCCGTCTGAGAGGATGATTCAGAAGTGGTGGACACAACTTCCAAAGGATTTGGCCGATTTAGGTGTGCATTGATGATACCATGGGAACAAGAAACCATTTTGCGGGCCATCCAGTTGTCATACTTTTGGGACCCACGGTTAGAAACCTGCTGCTACTCACCCTCACTATCACTGCTTCTGTCTAGCCTTACAATGACACATGCCACTTGTGCTGGGGCCGAGCCCAACCTGACTATGTTGTTATTGACTTGGTCTTGAATCCAGTCTTTGAACACATATCACTGCTTAAGAGTTTTCCCCAAGATCTAGTGATAGGGGCAGTAGTTTGGGAGATCAGTGAGGTTCACCTCTTCTTTCCTTCTACACTCAGGAAAATGCACAATCCCCTACTCTAAGGGACTTCAGAAATAGCTCAGAACCTGATTCTCATTAAATGAGTAGGTTCGGTTTCTTCTATTCGGAAATGGGGGCCTTGTATATTGGCCCTAAAGAGGAGCTAGAGGAGCCTTTTGAGGAGGTGGAGCCTGGTTATCCCGCCTGGGTGGTGGTTGCGCGTTGCGTGGGGGCACCTTCTGATTCAGAGATGGACGCTGCTAGGCTAGAGGCTGCACCTGTGGTGGTGGGCCTCTTCAAGATCATAGAGGCATCTCCACTGGTAATAATTCCTGTTGTATGAGGGCCTCTATTTAGTCCACTGTGGTGGGCTTGGCTCTGGTAGTCCTCCTTGCGAGAATTGAAGGGGGAAACAAGCGTGCCAGGTTGGCCTGTTGCATGGATTCTTCCAAAAGCTGGGCCTCAGCAGAGATGTCTTGAAATCCTCCTGGGTAGTTCTGGGTGATCAGAGAGGGAACTAGTTTTTTTTAACATTCCCTAAACACATCATCAGTAACTAATCCTGAGTCAGTGGCATGTCAAGGGAGTATGTAAGCCCTTTCCAAGAAGAGATAAAGTCCACGACACACTCATCATGCCTTTGTTTGCACTTGAAGGGGCCTGTGATGCCCATTTTCCAAGTGGTGGATCTTGACTGGAAGAGGAATTTCCTATGAAGGTCCACCCAGATGGTCACTGATCTGATGGGGAGCTGGTTGTACCAGGAAAATGTAGGCCCTTCTAATGTCTTCACAAACCATCAGATCTTGGCAGCATCCTACTGCGCTAGAGTCCCTAATATGGGCCCACACCTTGAGGTGAAGTGGGAAAATGTTGTGGTGAATCTCCTATCCCATTGAAGGGGGAAAAGGATGATTCCTGAATCCTAGAGGTTCCAGCATATCATCCACCCATGATGGATATGGGTTACCATCAGGTGGGAGTGCCACCTGTCGCATTTCCAACACCTCAAGGCGGGAAATGAGTGTCGCGATTGAATCATCTGGGCGAGGGTCCCTATCTTGACGGGGGGACCTATCCATGAGTTCATTGGAGGGTTATGCAACATGGTAAGGTGGCTCGGTGTCTTGTGGAGCGGCTGGTGGAGCGACCTTTGGGGTAGTTGGGGGAAACCGAGTTGGGTTTCTTGGATTGCTGTACCATTCCAGAGGGTTTGATGAGACATACGGTGCCCTCTTTCCATATGTTCCAGCCTCAAACCTATCTATGGGGGCAGGATGGTCAAGGTCACCTAAAGGTAGCTCGTAGAGGGGAAGTTGTTTCTGCCCCTTCTGCCCTGGCCTAGGATTTCCATATTCTCGTCGTCGCTCTGCAATGCGTTTAGCGAGGAGGTCATTGACCAACTTCTTCTATTCGTCAAGTTGTTAGTGCAACAGAGCCTTCTCAGGGTCCTCCTCCATCATCTGTACTGAGGCGGACAGGTCAGAGTATTTTCTAGTTCCGAGGTTCTCTTTACCCTTACCATGATTTCAGCTAAGGACTAATGCTTTGGTGGGCACAGGGAGACCTATTAGATTCCTCTTCTAGAGAGTAACTCTTCTTGATGGATCCAGTAGTGGTGGAATTCCCTTGGGGGGTAAGTCCCCATCATGAAGATCCAGCTTGTTCTCCTAATCCAATATGTCGTCCATGTTGACCGTGACCGTTCCTGGGGGAATGTCCTCAATATCGCCTAGTGAGTCGGGTTGCCGTCAGATGGGACTGAAGAGGAGGGAAGCATACTTCCCCAACCACAGATTTTCACATGGGGGAAGCCTCCATGATAATCCTGCAGAGTACCTTGAAACTCTAAACACATTACTGTTTGAGGGCCTTATAGTGGCCTAGTGACTTGGGGCGCTGGGCCACAGGGAGTACAACCAAATCTAACAAACGACATTTCTAAAAAATGTCTTCAAAAAGAGCTTATATACTGGGATAAACAACTCACTAATGATGAAGGCAGAAGTGCGTCTCCCAAAGGGTTTGGTGGAAACACTCAACTTCCTCTAGGGTGAGAGATTATGGTGCGTAGAAATTCAGTACTGCCACAAGGCAGAACACCTCAGGGAAGTGGTCCACTGAGAGTATATTACATAAGCTCCTTAGCTTGGATTTAGGGTATGGCCCTTGATTTCCCCATTTTTCAATTGGGGGTGGCTGAGGAACTAGAAACGGTACTAAGGTAGGCTGCTGGGAGGGCAGGCTGGCCAGTGGAGAATACAGTGAATGGGATGACTGGATGCCGAATCACAGACTGTCCTCCGAAGGGTGTAGAGACTCATCCACCACATCGCAGTAGGATGGGGTGACAGCCACAATTCCTAGCACATGGACTAGGGATAATGGTGATAGGCCACCCTGATTCTCACCCGTCATTGGTCCCTTGGATAGCTCTCCGTGATCTCTAGTCGATGTAGAGAGTACTTCTGGTGATGATGGTGGTGATTTCATGACCGTAACTTGTGGGGTTGCCAAATTTTCATCCTCCTGGATATAACTACAGAGGGATGCAGGAATCCTATGGACCTCGCATTTTGGCAGTACTAGGCTGATGCACAATGTTCCTGCCCCAACTCTTGGCTCAGAGGAGTGATGGGAGAGTTCTTGCGGTGAGTCGTACTCTGCTTCAGAGTTTGAGAAGTGGAGTGGTTTGATATCTGTCCGGACATTCACCGAATCCTTCTTATGGTGGAAATGACCTGCCTTCCTACCCCTGGATGGCTCTTCTGGACAAGGAATATTTTTGACATGAGGAGGTCCCTCGGCCATACTAGTGCTAGGGCGGGGAGGACTTCCACCCGAGAAAGTTGGGGTGTGAGGAGAAACGGGGGAAAATATCAAAAGGGATATGGGGAGGACCTCAATGGGAACTGATGGAGTTGTTAGGACCTCCACTCAAGAACGTATGAGAATGAGTGGGACCCCCATGCTTGTATCCTCTAATGACATCAGTATGAGGAGGATCCTCATACTGGTCGATCTGAACACGGGTAGGACCTCCATGCTGGGCGTTGGTGAGATGAAGCCGGCCCTCAATCATCTAATTGTTGGGGCGAGGAGAACCTTCTCTAGCTGCTATGAGGACACGGGGAGGGTCCCCACAATGAAGAGTGACTGGATGTGCAATGTACCCATACCAACAGTTGTGGTGGGAAGAATGACTCTATATCCGGTGTAGTGGGCATGAGAGAGACTTCTGTAGTGAGCGTCACTGCCATGGGGAGGACCCTCATTTGGACTAAAGGTGGCACAAGATAGACCTACATACAAATCATAGAAGCGATGAAGACCCGAGTTTTCCATGGTAGCAGTATGGGGAGGACCTCCGTACTAGGTGGCATCATAGTGGGTTGGTCCGCGGTGGCCACTGCTTATGCCAGTGACCAAGAGAGTCGACCCAGCCTGCCCATGGGGCGGTTGGGGCCTTGATCGCATTCAGGTGTATGAATGTCCTTGTTCACAATAAACAGGTAGTGGGTGGTATGTGTCAATGGTGGCTCGAGACACAGTAGCCACTGACGTTGATGCCCCCTAGTGGGCGTCCTCTTCGGCTTGCGCCTGACGCTGGAATCGGGTTAGACGGACCGAAGTCAGTGGTGCAAGTGAATGGCTTACCTACTCCTCTTTCAATAAGACCGGGTGGTGGTTTTGGCACGGCCGGGTGGGAGCCCTCGCTGGGAGCCCCTGAAATGGGACTCTAACAAGGCTGGCCCAGACATCCCCTACCTCATCGGCATAGGGCAGGGAGTCGTCGAAGCTTTCTAGGGACAAGCTCCCAAAATGGTTATATGTTGGAGTGGGGAGTAGTGGCTCCCTGCGCGGCCCTCGGGGGAGGTGCTGACAACGAGGCACAGACACCTCTAAATCCAGGGGGGCCATATCCTGAGTCGGGATAATTCCCTCCTCCTCATACCGGCATACGAGATCATTGATCACCCTTCGTTGGATGACCTTCAACAGGGAGATGGGGCGTGGGTGACCCATGGTCGTGGGTGTAGAGGCCGTTGCGGAAGAGGCGGAGTCACGCGGGACTGCTACGTTGGCTCTTCCACTACCTCTACATCGGTGGGCAGGCAGTGACTGTGTTCCTGGTGTAACATATTGGTTTCTGAAAGTTGAGAGATTAAATCATCAGTGCTGAAAGAAATAGGAAATTGATGACCAATGTCTCAGCACCATTCTGTCTTCCTTGGCTGGTAAGATGGATCCATGCTAACAACGTCACAGACCAGGACATCCAACGTTCTACTACCCCAACTTCTGGTGAGTTTCATACTAGTCCCACTATTTGCTTTGCGGGACCCGACACCGAATATCTGGATCCAGTGACATGCTAATCCACTGATGTCTCTAATGCTACTAATCTCTATATTGAAGAGAATACATTCACATCGGGTTCACCATTTCTATTTCCGACGCTTTCACTGGGGTGCGCGAGCCTGTCTGCTTGAGTACAAAAGGTGCGATTTTTTTTCCCCACATTCCTACTTTCCAAAGGTGGGTGGTATCCGTTCCTTATTCAGGGACGTTTTCTCCTTGATCAAAAATGAGATGACGGGATGTCAGTTCTTCTTTCTGTGGATTCCTCCACAGAACTCGTCACCTATTCTGGGACTCCCTTATAGATTTAAGATGTTGTTTGTGAAACTCTTCCTAGTGCCATATCTTCATGGACACCGGTTAATTACACTGTGTCTGTTGGGACATTCCAAAGGGTCCGGTCAGGGAAACAACCTTCAGTCAGGGGCGTAGTCACATTGGACATCATTGGTGTGTCTGGACGCTGGGACACTAGCGTGTCTTGGTTTCTTACCCTTATTATAGGGATTCTTGGGGGATCATAATCCCAAGGCATCCCATGTCGAATGCGGGGAATCATATCCCATAGGATTGTATCTGAGGTTTTCCTCAGCTTTCCATGTTTAACACAGGGTATTATATAGGTTTAATGTCCAATGAAGACGGATCAGAATGACCAGAACACTGATTAGAGTGGATCAGATGGGTTTAAACTCTAGAGGGAACACTAGTGTTGGGGACAACATGTGGTTAGATTTTTGATTGGTGTTAAGGGGAATGGGGAATGAGATGGAATGATCCCACTAGGTTGTGGCAGCTCGAGCAAGAATTAGGATGGATAATGGAGTGTTGAATGAAGTGGATGGAGAATGAGATGGAACCGCCATGAGGATTGATGATGAATTTGGGCTTGAGACTCAAAGAGGCTTCCTACATATCCATGTGGTATGGAATCAAAGTCCTCATAGTTCATCTGATAAAGGCCTACCATTTATTGGGGATTTCAACGGATTACCTCTGGATGGGGATGTCAATGACTTACTACTGGACAGGGTCGCGAAGGCTTACCACAGAATGGGGTCACAACGACTTACCGCTGGATAGAGTTAACGACGGCTTACCACTGAATGGAGTCGCAACGGCTTACCGCTGGACATGGTTGAACCTCATGGAGGCTTCATATGTACCTTATCTAAGAGAAATGGATCAAACCCATGTAGTTCCTCTGGGATTGGGGTCGGTAAACTGACATGGAGGAGGACCTGGGGTCCAATGGTTATTGGGATCAAGCCTCAGGGAGGTGTCCTACATACCCTGCCTTGGAAAGGATCAATGTCCATGTATTTTGGGTGGGTAAAACAACTTAACACTCACTGGGGGAAACAACGTCTTACCAATGATCAGGGGAGATAACATCTTACCTCTAATTGAGGCTCACAACTTAACGTCATGCAGGATGGGGTTGATCCAACATGAAAGAGGACCTGTGACCCAGATAGATGGTGGGTTCGATCCTTGTGGAGGCTCCATACATACCTTACCTTGGCAAGGATCAAAGACCTAGTTGTTCAGGTATGGGTGTGCGAACTGATGTGAAGGGGGTCAGAACGAATGGGTGGGGGGCATGATCCTTGTGGATGCTTCCTATGTACCCTGGCTTGGAAAGGGTTAAAGACCTCGTAGTTCAAGTATGGTGTGGGTATTACACTCTAGGCTGCCTGAGGTATTGGTGAACTGACATGAATATGGTCGGTATGACCGGTGGATGGTGGGCTTGAACCTCAGGGAGGCTTCCTATGTACCTTTCCTTGGCAAGGATCAAAGAACACGTAGTTCGGGTAGGATTATGGCTTACACTCTAGGCTGACTGGAGAGGATTTCATGGTTGATGCTTGCTCTAAGCCCATGTGATTCATGCTCAGTGTGAGAAACATGAGACAACATAAATCGCCAATATCATCATGAAAGGTGCGTCCGTGGGAAGTGAAGTGGGGCTCATGCATGGTTAGCAGCCCAAACAAGAAATAGGGGATTATGCACAGTTCGCCACCCAGGGATATGGAGATTGGGACTTACTCCAGAGTGGAGGCCTATGTAGTGAAGAAGCCCAGCGAGAGAGGGATTTGGCACCAAGGAAGAGATGAGGAGTAGGGGTGCAGCCTCCTGCAAGGAAAGATAGGGGATTACACCACGGTGGTTACCCTTTCCCCATGGACAGACGCCGCTCTGATAAAGAAGATCTCATTGCATGTGAGTAATTATTTCACTCCCGTGGAGACCAGTGGGCATATAGAATGTCTAAGATTGGGAAACTGCGTGCACAATGCATGGCGAGGTCACAGTTTACCGTCATGTGCTGATGATGAAGGTTTTTGGTAGTTTAACGTCCTGCAGCTTGGATGGGGTGCGTTTACTCTGGACCCCTAGGAATTACATATCTGACACCCTCTACACCTTGGTGAATAGAAGGGATAGGAAACACCGTGGTTGGGGGGGTGTTATAGAGAAAACCATTAGGGAGTCCACATTAGCGTGGCTATGTGAAGAAGCAATAGCCGTTAGCGTGCCTATGCAAAGAAGCATGAGGCAAAGCAACGCAACAGGCAGTATCATCCAAGGGACTTTGAAATTACTTCATGAAAACCTGAAGGGCTACATGGGAAAGGGAGTTGTAGAGAAAACATGGCCATAAGTAGAAGCCTTTGTGAATCCTTGGCGCACCATGAAGTGGAGGGGCTTCGTGAAGGGATGTGCTTCATGAAGTGAAGTTTCCTAGGCTATTCATAGGGTATAGGTGCATATGGGAGGAGATTCGCGAAGTGGAAAGGTATTAGCAAAGCAATGCCTCGCAAAGTTGGGGTGACTTGTGAAGAAGGGTTTCGTGAATCAATGTTCTTTGAGAAGCATAGTGACCCTACCTTAGCATACAGGTCATGTGGGTGTGGTGGGTGTTTCGTGAAGCATAAACTCTTCATGAAAACCCAAGTCCCTGTGGGGATCTCTTTCCTTCACGAAGGACCATGGGCTTCGCGAATGGGAACCCTCTCAGATGAGGGGCTCAATTAAGGCCAAGGGGGTTGAACTTCGCAGAGCAGAATTACCTTGAAAAACTCATGGTTCACAGAGCAAGATGTTATTCACAATTTGAGAGCTCAGAAGGTGAAATGTTGGATTATCTCTCCATTGGGAATGATGTGAGACCTATATTTATAGGAAAGATGTGCCTCAAAGTAGAGCTCGCTCTGAGCAAAGATAGAGTTAGCTCTACCGCGGATCGCGAATGTCAAATGTGGTCATGGAGCATTACCGCCTCCTTAATCCGCGGTGGGTCACGAACGTCAAATGTGGTCACGGAGGGTTACTGTCTCCTTGCTCCATGGCAGGTTGCAAATGTCAAAATGACTCATGGAGCGTTACTGCCACCTTGCTGCACGACGGGCCGTGAACGTCAAACTAGCTTAGGGAGTATTACTACCCCCTTGCTTCGCGTCGGGCACAAGGCAATGGGGCTCCACGGGGCAGACTGGGAGGCATCCCTCTTGTTCTTCTTCTTCCCATTTTTTGGCATCAACAATTGTTAATATTCATATTGATAAAAAAGTGACATATTTAATAATTTTTTTCCTCTTGATTACATATATGTGATCCATTTTTCAAAATTCGATTTCAATATGTTATATAAATTCTTTTTAAAATAAGTGTCCAAAAACCAGATGAAAATCATCTTGTAGAGAAAAAATATTTATAAGTATAAAAATTAATTTATTATTATCCCATTCCTAGAAAAAAAATAGATGAATGTTAAAAATATTTACAAAATATATAATGTATATTTCATTAAAATAATTCATAAATATGAATTATTTTAATTTATTTATAAAAAAACCTAATGCGTGAACAAAAACAGTTTTTTTTATGAAAACAACTCATTTAATTTTAAATGATTTTATTTTTATTTCTAATAAACTGATAACAAATATAGTTATTATAAACCAAAAGTTTTTCATAATAGTATAATATATTATGGTTCATTTAGAATAAAGGTAGTATGTATCATAAGCTATTGAAGAAATTTTATTTGAAGAGAAGTATATCATAAAATCTTTGCCAGTTACACAATTCACCAGATATATAAGAACTACAGAAATGTAGGAATACCTTTACTTAAAGATTTAGGACTACACTGAGTTTTTTGGAAGTTGATAAAGTAGATTCTAATACTATTAAAAATGATACTTATTTTTACAGAATTAATCCATTGAATTTTTCATCTAAAAGGACTGAAGGATCAATGATCATAAGGATATAACATTACATTGATCATTCTAGAAAAAGTTTTTGATCACTTGAAATATTTGAAACAACTTATTTCTATGAATGTTTCTTGTTATTGTAATTTTTTAGTGTTTTTTCTATGAGTTTGTTTGTGAGGGTTTCAATATAAAACTCATAAAACTTTCCATTTTTAATCCTTAGGAATCCTACAATGGGGTTGAGGGATTTAATGTGTGTAATAAAGAGATTAAGGTGTGTTGAAGATGAGTTTTTCTGATTGGGTTGATTGGGTGATTTTGAAGAGGAAGACATAGTGTACTGGGATGAGACACTGATAACTTCTAACAAGGTTAAATTTGATGGCTTCTAGGGGATTGAAACCCAAAATAGTTAATAGTTATAAAGTCAAGGATACCCAAAGTAAGGTTTACAGACATCCTTTATAATTAATGTTAATGTTAATACCTCCATAACTGGAGTGTGGTTGGTAATAATATATTTCAAGTAACTTAAGTATTATGATCCTTTCCTCATGATTTTTTTAACATTATCGTATTTTATTTTAAATTTCCATGGTATTAATATTTTTATAAGAATATATTAAAATTATAATTTTTTAATTTCTATTTTTTATATAAATTTATAACTGTGTTACTTTGATATACTGTGGTTCAATTAGATTTATGAAATTATGATCACTTTAATACTTGTGGTGGATGAAAATTTATAAGTTTACTTTAAAACTAAAATTTACCCCCTCTTGTAGTTTGAGATCCAACTATATATGGGAAAACATTTTGAATTTATATGAATTTAACAAATATTTTGTAATAATTTGAAGCCTTATGGAATCTTGGGAAGTCTTACGCTAAACATCATATGCTGAATAAGTCTTATAAGATCCCTTAAAAGTTTTATGATCTAAATGAATTCATGAAAAATTCTAACCTTTATGAAATTTGTTAGTCTTGTAAGTCATTTTCTCAAACCAAGTCATACAATCTACATAGCAAAGTCATATGAGATGCTTGGAATCCATAAGTGATATGAATTAGAAATTTTCTAGTAGAACATATATAATTCTAGCTCTAAAATCAATCACAGTAGCCTTTATATAATAGTATTTCCTCATTAGGCCATCAACTGACATACTAGATCACTTAAGCATAAGTTATTCAAACCTTCTCACAACTTCAGCTAAATTTTATCCTTGAATTAATAACTAATCTAAAATTTATGATCATTAACTCTAATTTATCACTCCCCTAAAATGTTATAGAAGGTAATTATAATCATAGAAAATGTATTTCACTTGATGAACATCCCTCAGATAATCTGATGGGAGGTTCCTTGGAATTTTTCGATCCAACTATTCCAATGGTAATACTCTTATCATTTTTAAATGTTTAAAAACCCATCAAGACATATATACTGACACTTACCGATAAAAAATACAATCAATATACCAAAGATAATATCAATATACCCATTTTGGTTTATTCTTAATGCCAATAAATTATTACATACCTAAATGTGTGTCAATATGTCTTCTCCCACATATTAATAATAAATAAAAAGAATAAATTATTTATCCCCTTTTTGACCGCATGTGTATAATAAATTTCATCTAAGGGAAAGTTCCACTCCCTAATTTTTGTTGAAATTTTAAAAAATTTATCTTCTCTCTAGTTATGGTTCACTTTTTTCTCTCCCCATTATTGTGAGAGCCAACCTCTTTCATATTAGTGAATGGTGGTCTCACACTTTCTCTATGTAATTTTTTTAAGAGAAATATAATATAAGTCTACTTAGGCTAACCCTGTATAGAAAATAAGAGTTATTAGTTTAGGAAATAATGATATCCATAATATAATCAAAATCTAATACCACATTTGAATTCAATTTATAGAGGTTGTATAAATAGATTTTTAGATAATTTTTGTAACTAGAATCCACTTGAACAAGAACATAAAAATCTTCAAGTGTAATAATATTACTTCCCAATTTTATTAGATATTAATCCAATATTGTTAACCACATTTAATATAAATTAAAATAATTTTGGGAAAGTGAATACATAGCTTAACTTTATATTTTTTCTAAGGCTATCCAAAATTCAAGATTTAAAGAAAAATAATAAATCTATGGAAAATTCAGTGCATTACAAAGGCACCCCCTAATGGATTTTCACCATAATTTACCATGATTGATTTCTTTAGAGATAATGATGATACCACACATTATATAACATGATGTATTGAATTTTGTTCCTAATATTTTAGCATTACAACATTCCTATAGTCCTCTGTCCATCTTTAGCTTCAATTCCCTTTCCAAAATAAATTATCATTAAAATGTGGGAATAACATGGCATTCCATAGAGTTATCAATGTGAGAAAAATTTCTATGACGTGTCTCTAAACCCAAAAATCTTTTTTTTCACACCTATAATTATATTGATCCCTTTATTCAGGATCCAATCTTGAATTTATAAATTTTTTCACCTTAGGGTATCATGGATTTATTCGTTTTATTAGTCTTCTTTTTTAGAATGAGATTCTTGTCCTAATAAACTAGGACCCTTTAAATTATTTCAGATTTATAAACCACTTTGGATTTTTCTAGATGATCATTCCATATTAATATATATGTTATAGAAATATGACCATTATTTTTATGAGGTTTTTATTCTTTTTTAGTTTCCACACTTTTAGAACTAGTGGTAACTGTTGTTTTTTTCTTTAGATTTAATCAAATATTATTATTATGGAAACCAAGTCATAAACTTATTGTAAAACCCCAATCTTCCACGGTACGTTTCCCTTCGAATAATGAAATAGCATGTGTTGTACGCAACCTCGAGCTCTAACACACACCACAACTAATTAAACTAGCCGTTGTGAATAGTAATACCTACTTTTTGAAATTTTATAAATTTTATTTATCAAAATGGACTTCATTTTTGGATTCTAAATATTGAAATTAGCCTATGTTGAATTTTTGGTATTTTTCTGAGAACTTCTAATTTTTTATGAATAGTGAAAAATACTTAAAAACAACTTTTTTAATCAAAATAATTTATAGTGATAAATTATACTATTTAGTGGTTTTAGAGTATAATTAGTATATATTTTTACCATTTTATCCAATGGTGGTCATTATAATTAATTTCACTTTGAAATTGGACATAAACAATTGTCAATCTTTTGATATATAATGTTTCTTAAAAACACGCTATTTGTTGTGACAGCGGGAATTAATTCTAAAATTAATTAATGCAACGTATATGTTTAGAATTTTGTAAAATAGACATCATTTTTGAATTCGGAATATCAATTATAGCTTAGGGTGAAATTTTGGCATTGTTCTGAAAAACTTCAATTTTTGATGAATAGTGAAACCACTAAGTGGTAGTTAAATAACTGATTTTTCGTTTAAATGAAATATTACCACTTCTGTGTTTTGAATTTCAAAAATCCGACATACATGGTTTTCATTAGGATGTAAAATGTGGTTCAATGGTATTAAAATAATTTTTTTGGTGAATAGTAACTTTTAAGTTTAATTAATCGCGATTAAAGGTAATTAGTGAAATTTAAGGTAAAAATGATATTATAAAAATATGAAAATACCCTTACACTTGTCCTACCCATATTGGATGAGTAATGGCCGACCAAGACAATCCATGGGTCAACTTGGAGACCCCATGGAGCCACTTTAGTTGGAAAATGACATAAATACCTTTTATTTAATGTTAAAGTAAAAAAAATGACACAAACATGAAATGTTTTACTAAAACAATTTTTACATGGGGTTATACAAGTCATATTTTTGACTATAAATATTCATTGGAAAGTGAATAAGATTTCCTACATCATAGTATTGTTTTATAATTTTTAGACATTAAATAAATTAAATTATTTATGACATCATTATGATGCAGCGATGACCTCATTATTTAACGATTTTAATAAAATGAAAAGATATTGTACAATCCAAGGCTTACACTTGTCCAAAGACTATTGTATGGGTAGATTTAGAACCCTTATTACCTTATCCACTAATTATATAAGCTTGGGACCTTTAGAATCTGAAAAACATTGTATAATAATGTAACATTTCAATCTTTCCAAAAGGGCCCCTCCTCTCCACTTATAAAAGGCCCCCACCTCTACCACCTTATTCACACTTTCAAGCCTTTTGGTTCGGCCAAACTCTGCCCAAATACTCTCCCAACTTTTCTCCCTTCATCCTAGAAGCTTTACTTTAGTCAGAAAGCCAACCTAAGGAGTCCTTTTGATCAAATCAAAATAAAGAACCCGAAGAAGAGGTAACGTTTTCATCACCCTCTTTCAAGTTTCTTTCTTCTTCCACTCCCTCTTTGTTTATTATTTCAATTCTAAAATTATAAATCCAGTATCTTCTATATACTGTGATGTTTTTATAAATATGGAACAACCATATTCAGTATTCTACCAATCATTTGAATGACATGTCACCATACGTGCGTACGTACGGCTTACCGTCTCCACGTCGTGGTGTAATTGTTATTCAATATATTATTATTTAGATGGGTATAATAATGATACGTAATTCATGTAAATAATAAATATAACATGATAATGATTCTGTATATATGATATAATATCCAATTATATATTATTTTAATATCAAAATAATGATATTGTCGCTCGTGCGTACGTACGGACTACCGTCTCCACGAACGCGATGAGATTCATTCTCCGTCGTATCCATTCAAGTATAATTATCATTTGATGATTTAAAAATAATGTTTAAGGACATGATATCATTCTGGATATGAATAATATACATCCTATCCATGAAAAACACGACTTACGTAACAAAACATATAAAATAAAATGAGTAAGTTAACACCCGAAACAACGATAAATCTAAGATATTGTTAACAAAGAAATGTTAAAAGATCATATATGATATCATATGAATGTATATGATTCTTGTACAATTTAATAAAAATTATTTCACCATTATACAGGAGGTTAACCTACCCCAACCAAGGAAAAGTACAAGGTAAGGGTTTACTTCACAACCTCTTCATTATCCAAGGTTGTTTATACATAATTATCTACTGGGACCTCGTTATCATCCACATCCATGTTTCTTAAAAATGTCTTTCAAAACATTTTTACTATTAAATGGAAAATGGGTTAAAGTCATTTATACCCTTATACCTTTTTTAAAGGAATCTTACCATCGTTTTCCAAACAATGTACTTTTTGACCTTTTTGACAAATTTAAGGTAAGAATGTTTTTTTAACTTATACGGCGGGTGCGGCTATTTTCCGCCATTATAACTTCGTCGAAGCTTCCCTTACAAGCTTATAAAAATATTTTCAAAGTAAATGTATTATTTTATAATTATGGGAATTTTAAATGATTTCAAAAAAGAGAGATATTTCTCTCAAATAGCTTTGATTTCATCCATGTCAACATCCTTTGATGGGTTTTAAGTTTAATTGAAATTGATTTATGATACAAAACTTCCATTGAACATTTTGTGAAATATTTGACTGTGGATGTGTTATTTTTATACCATCCATAGTTTATGGAGAAATTTTTGACATTTCGTATGCTAGTTTTAATACGAATATTTATGTTATGTTTAAACATATTCATATGAGGAATGTATTGGACTTAATAAGTGACGGGTGGAGCCCGCTATAGCTCCTCGATGCATCGGTAGGTCTCATGAGACAACTAGACATAGAATTGGCCGAGGCCCTTTCCCAATTTGATTTATGGTTTTGGCCGAGGTCTTAATCATTTTAGACGTCTTGGCCGAGGCCTTGACAAAATGTTTCAGAATGTCTGGCATTATACATTCCCTCATTATGAAAGTGGTTATTGATATTTCATGTGATTATTCGTCTAGTAGAATATCCATGTGAGTAAGTACTGGAATTATTTTATTTTACTTTTGCCTTATTATGCTGAAGTTCAAGTTCAATAAGGCTTTTGTTTTAGTTATACATTGCCTTAAATTCTTAGGTTTTCTTATGAAAGTTTCCGCTATATTGTTATCCTTACGGAGCATTTGAGCTCACCCCTTTCAATGTTTTATTTTTCCCAGGATGTGAAGAAGTGTATTATGACTGACTTGCAAGAATAGTCAGTGAGGATATGAGTGTAGACTAGGGAGACCATGTTATTGTAGTTTTCATTTTTTATGATGTAATGTAATGTTTACGAATCTATCTAGTGTTTCCAAGGCTACTAAACTATTTGGTCTTTTGAGACTTGATCTTTTGTGATCACGCCAATGTTATGTAATAATGCACCGAATCTAGGTAACTGGGGTCGGGGCGTTACAGTTGGTATCTGAGGAAGTTTAGTACAAACCTTGGAAGCTAGATGTAGACAAACTCTGATTAGAGCACGTAGAACTAAGATGAACTTTGAGGATTAGTATAGAAGAACTTCCTAAAATTTTGGTATTGTAGAGATTTTGTGAGTTTTCTGAGTAATACATCCCTGTCTGGATACGAGCAGGTAGAGGCAGCTCTGGCACATATGTACCTAGGGGTAAAACCCGAAAACACCACTTTGAGCTAGACTCGAACGGGAACTGGTGCACGACAATGGGCCTTGCTGCACTCTTGGTTACGACACTCTGAGGGGATATGCTTAGGATAATTCCCATTTTCTTTACAAACCACTATGAAGAGTTACGAGTATATACTTCCTCAAAGATTTTTTTTTTATAATTATGGATTATATCCATAATTAGTTCAATTTATGTTAAGTGTAAGTATGGAATTATGTATTTTGCTTCATAAACTAATCTAGTTTATGCCATTATTTAGAAATGGCGCCTAGTGGAAGGAATGGAAACCGTATCAATGCACACACTCCGTGTAGGGATTTCCCTCCTACTCAAGATAATTATGGTGGAGCTAGTGATACAACAGGTGCTGATCATCTTCTCACCGTACTGGGAAAACTCATGCAGGTTATGAATAATAACCTCACTCGTATGGAGCCCCCTGATCCGCAACGTGGAGGATCAATGCTAGAACGTTTCATGAGGCAACAACCACCAACCTTCAATGGGAGTAAAAATCCTATAGTAGCTGAGCAATGGATAAATTCCTTAGAGAAAATATTCCATGCCTTGGGGAGTAGTGAAAGGGAGAAAGTTGTCATGGCAGTTTACCGCCTCACTAGAGATGCCGATCAATGGTGGTCAGTAATTCAAAACACAAAGGAAGATGATGAATTAACAAACATGGAATGAGAGGAGTTCAAAGAGCTGTTCTTAGAAAAATACTTTCATCGAGACCATCGAGCGGACATGGAAAGGAAATTTCTGAGTCTGAGGCAGAAGGAGGATGAGAATGTCGCAAAGTATGAGGCTAACTTTACAAGGTTAGCGAGGTATTCTGCAGATTACATACGTAACTCAAGAAGTAAGACTGATCATTTATTTGATGGGTTAAAACCATTTCTCCGTCGAGCTTTAGTATCACAAACCTTCTCTTCATATGAGGGTATTGTCTCGTGCGCTATCAAGACGGAAAATGAATTCTCTAAGTCTTATGACTTTAAATCAAATCAAGATAAGAAGAGATCCACTGAAAACTCTGGGAAAGGAAATAAGGAAATAGGGAAGAAGGGAAGAAATGAATTTCCACCCTCTGATAATTGTGGTAGGAAGCACCCTGGTGCCTGTCTAAAAGGAAAAGGAGTATGTTACAAGTGTGGTGAAAAAGGCCACCAAGCTCATGAATGCAAAGGAAAGAAAGCGGCTGTCAACGTGGAATGCTATAATTGTAGAGAGAAGGGACATTATGAAAATGAATGTCCTAAGCGTCAGGGGAAATTACCTCAGAAGAGGCCAAGGGATCAGGGCCAGGCTTATGCTATCACTACTGCTGAGGTGGGAGCTCCGAAAGACGTGGTGGCAGGTAATTTAATGGTTTCCTCAAGTTTAGCAAATGCATTATTTGATTATGGATCATCGCATTGTTTCATATCTTCCCAGTTTGCTAAGAAAATTAGATATTTCCAATTTGATTTAACAAGGGAGTTGTCGGTCAAAACCCCTAAGGGATGTATTGTTGCAACAAAGTTTTGTCGATTAGTTCCCATTAGAGCACCTAAATGTTCTTTACCTGCTGATCTCATCGTCATACCCATGATTGAATTTGATATAATCTTCGATATGGATTGGCTTTCGGACCATGATGCAAAAATTTATTGTAAGAGGAAAGAGGTTACGATTCTTGATGATGATGATAAGGAACACCTTATCTTTAGAGCAGAATCATCGCCACATAATTCTTATCTAGATCCACCCCCAGTAGCTCAACTAAATTCAACTATTGGGGAGGAAGAGAAGGAAATTACTGAGGGTGAGGAAAGGAATACTCAAATAGAGGATGTACTTATTGTGAGAGAATATTTTGATGTGTTTTCGGAAGATTTACCTGGACATCCTCCAGAACGAGATGTTGAGTTTTCCATTGATTTAATTCCAGGATCAAGGCCCATATCGAAGACCCCTTATAGAATGGACACTGTGGAATTAGTTGAACTAAAGAAACAACTAGAGGAATTGAGTAATAAGGGATTTATTCTCCCTAGTGTTTCTCCTTGGGGAGCCCATGTTCTTTTTGCTAAGAAGAAAGATGGATCTATGAGGTTGTGCATCGACTATAGGGAGATCAATGCTATAACAATAAAGAACAAGTATCCCCTTCCTCGCATTGATGATTTGTTTGACCAAGTGCATGGAGCTCAATAATTTTCAAAGATTGACCTTCGGTCTGGATACCATCAGTTTTGTGTGAAGAAGGAAGACGTTCCCAAGACAGCATTTCGAACAAGGTATGGGCATTACGAGTTTACAGTAATTCCTTTTGGATTGACTAATGCACCCTCTGTTTTCATGGATCTAATGAATAGAGTTTTCAAGGAATATCTTGATGACTTTGTAGTGGTATTTACTGATGATATCTTGGTATACTCCAAAAGCCACGAAGATCATGAAAATCACTTACGCATTATCCTGAAGAAAATTAGAAGACATGAATTATATGGGAAATTTAGCAAGTGTGAATTCTGGCTTTAGGAGATTTATTTTCTTGGCCATATTGTCTCTAAGGATGGAATTTCCATTGATCCTTCTAAAACCAAGGCAATCCAAGAATGGCCAGCACCGACAAGTATAACTGAGGTACGCAGTTTTATTGGTTTAGTAGGTTATTATCGACGTTTCATCCAGAATTTTGCCAGATTGGCTAACCCATTGACAAAGATCACACGTAAAGGGATTAAATTTGTCAGGACAAAAGAGTGTGAAGAATGTTTTGAAGAACTGAAGAGAATATTAGTCAACGCCCCTGTATTGACTCTACCATCGGGGAATGATGGGTTTGTTATTTATAGTGATGCATCGAAGAAAGGACTTGGTTGTGTCCTTATGCAGAATGATAAGGTTATTGCCTATGCATCATGACAGCTAAAAATTCATGAGGAAAACTATCCTACTCATGATCTTGAGTTAGTAGCTGTGATCTTTGCTTTAAAGATATGGAGACATTACCTCTATGGTGAAAAATGTGAGATTTATACTGATCAAAAGAGTTTGAAGTATATTTTCTCACAAAAAGAACTCAACATGAGGCAAAGGCGATGGCTTGAACTACTCAAGGATTATGATTGCACGATACATTACCACCCGGGGAAGGCAAACAAGGTGGCAGATGATTTGAGCAAAAAAGACCATGGAGTTTTTAATGTGATGAGAATTGAAAGGGATCCAATTTTCATGGATCTAGTGAAGATGGAAATGGGAATAACTAGGGAAGGTGAAACATCAATGCTTTTTCAAATGGTTGCCAAACCATCATTACTAGATAGGATTAAGAGTTCTCAGACCGATGATGAAGAATTTCAGAAGAAGATTAAAGATGTGAATGATGGAAGATTGAGGGACTTTGTGTATAAGGATGGAATTTTGAAATTCAGGAAGAGACTTTGTGTTCCCGATATACCTGATCTAAAAAGGGAATTGCTGGATGATGCTCATAGTTCCAATTTCTCTATACACCCTGGGAGCACCAAAATTTATAGATATTTGAAGGAACATTTTTGGTGGGACAATATGAAGAGGGAGATTGCTGATTTTGTGTCAAGGTGTATAGTTTGTCAACAAGTGAAAGCTGAAAGGCAACATCCTGGTGGAGTATTGCAACCTCTTCCCATACCTGAGTGGAAATGGGATAATATTACGATGGACTTTGTCATGGGACTACCAAAGGCTCCTAGAAGGAATGATGCAATATGGGTCATTGTTGATCATCTTACTAAGTCAGCACATTTTCTGGCTATACGGGAGGATCTACCACTTGAACATCTAACAAGACTATATATTAATGAAGTTATAAGACTTCATGGAGTACCCCTATCGATTGTTTCTGATTGTGATCCTCGTTTTACTTCAAGATTCTGGAAAAGTCTTCAAAAGGCCTTGGATACTGAACTTCGTTTGAGCACTACCTATCACCCTCAAACAGATGGACAATCAGAACGGACTATTCAAACCTTAGAAGACATGTTGAGATCATTCTCTCTTGACTTTCAGGGTATGTGGGATCAATATTTAACACTGGTAGAATTTTCCTATAACAATAGCTTCCATTCAAGCATTCAGATGGCACCTTATGAAGCGTTATATGGAAAGAGATGTCGTACACCAACCTGTTGGGATGACGTTGGTGAAAGAAAACTTGTGGGACCAGAACTAGTGGAAGAAACAATGGAAAAGGTGTAGGTAATCCAAAACCACATCAAAGCAGCTCAAAGTAGGCAGAAGAGCTATGCCGATAACAGAAGAAAGGTTTTGGAATTTCAGGTGGGAGATCATGTTTTCCTAAAGGTATCTCCATGGAAGGGAGTTATATGTTTTGGTAAGAAGGGTAAGTTGAGTCCCAGGTACATCGGACCTTTAAAAATTCTAGATCGTATTGGGGCTGTAGCTTATCGTTTGGCGATGCCGCCAAATCTCTCCAAAGTTCACGATGTTTTCCACATATCGCTATTGAGAAACCACATGCCCGACCCAACACATGTACTTACCTATGAGGAATTAGAACTGGAACCCGATCTATCTTATTGCGAAGAGCCCATCAGAATTCTTGATGTGAGGGAGAAGGTGCAGAGAAACCGGACGACTCGTCTGGTAAAGGTTTTGTGGAGAAATCATAAAATGGAAGAGGCAACGTGGGAAACTGAGGAACTTATGATGAAGAACCACCCGAGTCTTTTTATGCAGTAATACCTTAGAAATTGCGAGTACACAATTATTTGAAGGAGGGGAGAATGTAACACCCCAAGCTTCCATAGTACGTTTCCCTTCGAATAATTCAATAGTGTGTGCTGTACGCAACCTCGAGCTCCAACACACACCACAACTAATTAAACTAGCCGTTTTGAATAGTAATACCAACTTTTTGAAATTTTATAAATTTTATTTATCAAAATGGACTTCATTTTTGGATTCGGAATATCGAAATTATCCTATGTTGAATTTTTGGTATTTTTCTGAGAACTTCTAATTTTTTATGAATAGTGAAAAATACTTAAAAACAACTTTTTTAATCAAAATAATTTATTGTGATAAATTATATTATTTAGTGCTTTTAGAGTATAATTAGTATATATTTTTACCATTTTATCCAATGGTGGTCATTAGAATTAATTTCACTTTGAAATTGGACATAAACAATTGTCAATCTTTTGATATATATTGTTTCTTAAAAACATGCTATTTGTTGTGACAGCGGGAATTAATTATAAAATTAATTAATGCAACTTATATGTTTGGAATTTTGTAAAATAGAAATCATTTTTGAATTCAGAATATCAATTATAGCTTAGGGTGAAATTTTGGCATTGTTCTGAAAAACTTCAATTTTTGATGAATAGTGAAACCACTAAGTGGTAGTTAAATAACTGATTTTTCATTTAAATAAAATATTACCACTTCTGTGTTTTGAATTTCAAAAATCCGACATACATGGTTGTCATTAGGATGTAAAATGTGGTTCAATGGGATTAAAATAATTTTTTGGTGAATAGTAACTTTTAAGTTTAATTAATCGCGATTAAAGGTAATTAGTGAAATTTAAGGTAAAAATGATATTATAAAAATATGAAAATACCATTACACTTATCCTACCCCTATTGGATGAGTAAGGACCGACCAATACAATCCATGGGTCAACTTGGGGACCCCATGGAGCCACTTTAGTTGGAAAATCACATAAATACCTTTTATTTAATGTTAAAGTAAAAAAATGACAGAAACATGAAATGTTTTACTAAAACAATTTTTACATGGGGTTATACAAGTCATATTTTTGACTATAAATAGTAATTGTAAGGCTAATAACATTTACTATATCATATTATTTTTATATAATTTTTAGACATTAAATAAATTAAATTATTTATGACATCATTATGATGCAGCGATGACCTCTTTATTTAACGATTTTAATAAAATGAAAAGATATTGTAAAATCCAAGGCTTACACATGTCCAAAGACTATTGGATGGGTATATTTCGAACCCTTATAACCTTATCCACGAATTATATAAGTGTGGGACCTTTAGAATCCGAAAAGCATTGTATAATAATGTAACATTTCAATCTTTCCAAAAGAGCCCCTCCTCTCCTCTTATAAAAGGCCCCCACCTCTACCACCTTATTCACACTTTCAAGCCTTTTGGTTCGGCCAAACTCTGCCCAAATACTCTCCCAACTTCTCTCCCTTAATCCTATAAGCTTTACTTTAGTCAGAAAGCCATCGTAAGGAGTCCTTTTGATCAAATCAAAAGGAAGAACACAAAGAAGAGGTAACGTTTTCATCACCCTCTTTCACGTTTCTTTCTTCTTCCACTCCCTCTTTGTTTATTATTTCAATTCTAAAATTATAACTCCAGTATCTTCTATATACTGTGATGTTATTATAAATATGGAACAACCATATTCAGTATTCTACCAATCATTTGAATGACATGTCACCATACGTGCGTACGTATAGCTTACCGTCTCCACGTCGTGGTGTAATTGCTATTCAATATATTATTATTTAGATGGGTATAATAATGATATGTAATTCATGTAAATAATAAATATAACATGATAATGATTCTATATATATGATATACTATCCAATTATATATTATTTTAATATCAAAATAATGATATTGTCGCTCGTGCGTACGTACGGACTACCGTTTCCACGAACGCGATGAGATTCATTCTCCGTCGTATCCATTAAAGTATAATTATCATTTGATGATTTAAAAATAATGTTTAAGGACATGATATCATTCTGGATATGAATAATATACAACCTATCCATGAAAAACACGACTTACGTAACAAAACATATAAAAGAAAACGAGTAAGTTAACACCCGAAACAACGATAAATCTAAGATATTGTTAACAAAGAAATGTTAAAAGATCATATATGATATCATATGAATTTATATGATTCTTGTACAATTTAATAACAATTATTTCACCATTATACAGGAGGTTAACCTACCCCAACCTAGGAAAAGTACAAGGTAAGGGTTTACTTCACAACCTCTTCATTATCCAAGGTTGTTTATACATAATTATCTACTGGGACCTCGTTATCATCCACATCCATGTTTCTTAAAAATGTCTTTCAAAAACATTTTTACTATTAAATGGAAAATGGGTTAAAGTCATTTATACCCTTATATTTTTTTGAAAGGAATCTTACCGTCGTTTTCCAAATAATGTACTTTTTGACATTTTTGACAAATTTAAGGTAAGAATGTTTTTTTAACTTATACGGAGGGTGCGGCTATTTTCCGCCATTATAACTTCGTCGTAGCTTCCATTACAAGATTATAAGAATATTTTCAAAGTAAATGTATTATTTTATAATTATGGGACTTTTAAATGATTTCAAAAAAGAGAGATATTTCTCTCAAATAGCTTTGATTTCATCCATGTCAACATCCTTTGATGGGTTTTAAGTTTAATTGAAATTGATTTATGATACAAAACTTCCATTGAACATTTTGTGAAATATTTGACTGTGGATGTGTTATTTTTATACCATCCATAGTTTATGGAGAAATTGTTGACATTTCGTATTCTAGTTTTAATACGAATATTTATGTTATGTTTAAACCTATTCATATGAGGAATGTATTGGACTTAATAAGTGATGGGTGGAGCCCGCTATAGCTCCTCGATGCATCGGTAGGTCTCATGAGACAACTAGAAATGGAATTGGCCGAGGCCCTTCCCCAATTTGATTTATGGTTTTGGCCGAGGCCTTAATCATTTTAGACGTCTTGGCCGAGGCCTTGACAAAATGTTTCAGAATGTCTGGCATTATACATTCCCTCATTATGAAAGTGGTTGTTGATATTTCATGTGATTATTCGTCTAGTAGAATATCCATTTGAGTAAGTAATGGCATTATTTTATTTTACTTTTTCCATATTATATTGAAGTTCAAGTTCAATAAGACTTTTGTTTTAGTTATACATTGCCTTAAATTCTTATGTTTTCTTATGAAAGTTTCTGCTATATTGTTATCCTTATGGAGCATTTGAGCTCACCCCTTTCAATGTTTTATTTTTCCCAGGATGTGAAGAAGTGTATTATGACTGACTTTCAAGAATAGTCAGTGAGGATATGAGTGTGGACTAGGGAGACCATGTTTTTGTAGTTTTCATTTTTATGATGTAATGTAATGTTTACAAATATATCTAGTGTTTTCAAGGCTACTAAACTATTCGGTCTTTCGAGACTTGATCTTTTGTGATCACGCCAATGTTATGTAATAATGAACCGAATCTAGGTAACTGGGGTCGGGGCATTACACTTATCGGATGCATTCCCAAAAATTTTTAACTTAAAAAACCTATAACAAATCTTTTATGTTACTATTTTGGGTATCCTTTCCATATCCTTATCATATGTGTCTTCCACCAAGACTATTTTTCATGTTCCTTTACTTGATTGACTTTTCTAAGTTTGGTTCTAGATTTATAGCATATTTATTGATATTCATATCCATTTAGAAATGGTCCATGATGTGGATTCAATTGAAATTGTAGAATAATATACCCCATTTATAAAATATATCACAAACATCATTTTTCTTAGAATTATTGGGTGTAATTAATCAATTCCTTTCTTTTACTAATTTTTCCTATGGAAAACATTATTTCATTCCTCAATTACTTCACCGATTGTGTTATTATATTCAAATTAGTATAGTATTTTGTTATGGGATGTAATATAAAAAACCTCATCATAAACATGATCAAATTTAATAAAAACTCACAAAAGTTCTCCAAAATTTCAAATATGTTATATATAGAAATATTCCTCTTCATCATTGATGTAAGATTTTTTTTGCAGGTGTTCACATCTCTATAGCTTTACCCCTTGGATTATGAATTCTATAACAATTTTATACTAACATGTTTTAAAAAAAATCAACGTGAATTTAAAAATACCTTTGGAATATCTAAAAATATGCAATAAATATATTTTTCCCAAAGGTTCA
Source organism: Viscum album (assembly GCA_963277665.1). Lineage (NCBI taxonomy): Eukaryota > Viridiplantae > Streptophyta > Magnoliopsida > Santalales > Viscaceae > Viscum > Viscum album. The sequence goes on along the minus strand of OY728163.1, from coordinate 370,938,570 downwards.
ATATATATATATTTGTATAATTCTTGTTTTTTGAGTGAAAACCCCAACAGTTTAGGATCCATTTGGAGAGCTTCTCCTATTATTCATAATCCTATTCACCATTGATGATGTAGTGGGTTATTTTTATCATTTTTAACCTTATATATTTATAAATACTTTAAATTTTGTACTGCATGATATTCTAAAATAGAATTAGTGTATAAAATTTTTTCTAGATAGTGGAACACCTCTTTATATGAGCTTAAAGTAGATTAATCAAGTGATGATTTGAAGCAAATGAGCCTCATCCCAGTTGGTGAGGTATCCTTAAGTGCATCCACAAGACCCAGGTTCAAAACCAGGTAGAGGCATATTTCCGGGTACTATAGTAGGCACTATAGTAGTACTGTACACTGTGTGAGGACTATAGCATGCACTGTAGCATTTATTATTGCATGTACTATTAGGTACTGTAGCATCTAGAACTATTCTCCTTGGGCCACCAGTTTGGGCTTGGAGTCCTTAAGGATTTTGGGCCACCCAGGCCTTCGGTTCAGTAGGGCTTTCAGGCCACCTTTAAGGCCATCGAGCCACCTCAAGGCCTTCAGGCCACAAGTAGTTTCCCTAGACACACTAAAAAACAAGACACTAGTACAAAAACATTTTTTTACGTCACCATTTTTCATGTCGGTTTTTTAGAACCGACCTGAAAATATCTAAAAATTGATTTTTCACGTCGGTTATAGAATAAACGACATTAAAAATCCATTTTATTTGATTTTTCAGGTCAGTTATTATATAAATGACGTGAAAAATCAATGTAAATCACTTTTCCACATCGATTATTAAATAACCGACGTGAAAAATCAATTTTCGTGACTTTTTCACGTCGGTTATTTAATAACTGACGTTAAAAGGTATTTTTCATGTCGGTTATTTCATAAACGACATGAAAAATGTTTATAAAAATTTAGTTCATTTCTCAAGCTTTAATTTGACAGGTCACGGATCTCAAACGAAGTTACGGATTAAAAGTTATGGCCTTCAGAAGTTGATCATCTCTAAACGATGTCTTAAGGATGTCCAACTTCTGAAGGCCATAACTTTTAATCCGTAACTCTGTTTGAGCTCCGTGACCTGTGAAATTAAAGCTTGAGAAATAAAATACATTTTAGTAAACATTTTTCACGTCGGTTATGAAATAACCGACGTGAAAAATACCTTTTAACTTCGGTTATTAAATAACCGATGTGAAAAAGTCATGAAAATTGATTTTTCACGTCGGTTATTTAATAACCGACGTGAAAGAGTGAAAAAGATTGATTTTTCATGTCAGTTTTATAATAATTGATGTGAAAAATGTTTAAAAAAAGGTATTTCATTTCTCAAGATTTAATTTGACAGGTCACGGATCTCAGACGGAGTTACGGATTAAAAGTTATGGCCTTCAGAAGTTGATCATCTCTAAACGATGTCTTAAGGATGTCCAACTTCTGAAGGCCGTAACTTTTAATCTGTAACTCTGTTTGAGCTCCGTGACCAGTAAAATTAAATATTGGATTATGAACTACATTTTTTTAAACTTTATTCACGTCAGTTATTAAATAACCGACGTAAAAAAGTCATGAAAATCTATTTTTCACGTCAGTTATTTAATAACCGACGTGAAAGAGTGACGAAGATTGATTTTTCATGTCAGTTTTATAATAACTGACTTGAAAAATAAGTGAAAATTTTAATATCTTTTCATGTCGGTTATCATAAAACCGACGTGAATGAAAATTTGAATATCCCACGAATGCGAAATTTCAATTTTTTTACATCGCGACATCGAAATTTTGAATTGCCGCCTAGAATTTTTAATACCGAGTTTTCTCATAGAGTCTCAATTATATGTTTCCATTATACAACCATCTTAATTTTATGATCATTTATTTCAACCATTATCGTTCCCCCAAATAGACTCTTTTTCTCTCAAACGCGAATCAATTATTTCTTCTTTTTGCGATCTCGTCAATGTATATTTAATCATACATCCATGGTTTATGGTTTTTATGATTTGTTTTCTTAATTGACATACCATTTTACGATAATTTCATTCAACCATCATCGTTCCACCGAATCAACTTGTTTTATCTTCAACGTGAATCAAAAATTTCTTATTTCCGTGACCTCATCAAGGTATTTGTAATTATTTTCCCATGATTTATATTTTCTATGAGTAGTTTTCTTAATTGATATACCATTTAATGATTATTAATTTATTATAATGATGGATTATTATTTATATCATGATAAAACTACAAATCCTCCTACGGATTCAAAAATTCTTTCTAATATGAAGCTACGGTTGGCTCATTCAATCTTTCCTTGAAAAAAATATCAAACTTCTGATGGTCATAAGTTTTGATCTGTAAATCCGTTTGAGGTCTATGACCTGTCAAATGAAAGCATAGAAAATTTTCTACAAGATAATAAACTTTTTTTACGTATTTTATTTAATAACCGACGTTAAAATTACTTATAACGTCGGTTTTTTCAAAAACCGACGTAAAAAATGGCTTCTTATCGCCATTTCTAGAATGTATTTCACGTCGGTTTTTTATAAACTGACGTTAAAAACTATATTACCCCATTTTTTACGTCGGTTATTAAATAACCGACATAAAAAATCATATTTTTAACGTCGCTCGCAATAACGTCGCCTAAAAACCGACGTTAAAAAGAAAAAAAAAACCAACATAAAAAAAGGTTTTTGTACTAGTGAGAGCAGCCCTAGAAGAGGATTCAGAGCATGTGCACTAACAAGATCAGATCCAAATGGATTTGTTAGAATGATAGGGTATGGCTATGCCATCTGGACCAGCCTGTGCTTGCACGAGAAGCCTAGCCAGACAGCCATGTGAAGGTGGAGAGCTACTATCATGATCTAGATGCTGGGGAGGTGCAGTTCCTTATAGATATTCTGGTTGAATTTCCTTAGACCTTCGGGTTATGTAATATCTTAAGCCTACAATCCATGTAATCTCTAAGTCTACGGGCAATGTAAGGGTTACTCCTCATCCCTTGAATGTGGGGTTATAAAAAATCAATAAAAATGAAGGCCTTCGGGCCATTCAGGAAAGTGCTAATTTGAAGATATTACTACCAATATTTTGAGTATTATTAGGAGTAAGAATCTTATCCAATTCACCAGTAATAAAAAATATTAATTATTATATAGCCTATGAAGGTTCATTCTTTACCATTTCTAAAACTTTCTATTTCACCTCTAGATAAAGACATTTTAATCTGAGAGTATCCTTCTTAGTCACAACTGATCTCAACCTATACTCCCACTGACTATTCATCTTATAAAACTCATCTTCATTCATTTTGATTCTTTTTAGTAAGGTGTGACTAAACTAATTAATTCTATTTTACTTGAAATCTAATTGGGATTACTTAAATCTCATACCAGATTTATATGATTATACTTATAATATCCCAGAATTTTCTAGAGATATATCAAGCATTTTTATGGGTACACCTTTTCCTTGTTTTGAGTACAATTTGTTTGGGTTTTATTTTGGGTGTGTTTGGGTGAAATTGGGATGTTTTTGGAAGGGTTTTGGGTAGTGTACAATGGGAACATGATTTTCACAAAACGTACACCAAGAACCAAAAAACTATGAAACCCCAGGAAGATGGTAATTACACGATTGACACATGGTTCATAAAAAAAGTTCCCTTATAGTATTAAATGTGAGACTCCTTGAGAGGAAGTGCACGGTTTGAGAAAACTATGCACCCCGAGCCAGAAACCATGCATGCAGAATTTTAAAATAACAAAAATTAGATGAAAAATTAATGAACCCCTATAATTCAACCTATGTCAACCCAACTTGACTAAAAACTAATTTATCTCATTTTTTGATGTTCGTGTATTGATTTCAAAGTATTACAACCACCGTTCTAGAATAATCAAAGCCCATATTGAATATATACACCTCTTCTGGAAAAATATTCTCATCCTAATTATTCCTTTCCCCTCTACCATATTTCTCTTATCCTTTGAAGGGATATTTTACTCCATTAGTAGTGGATATAGTTCTAGGTTTCCCTGATCTAATCAGTTTGATCTTGGATCGGGGTTTTAGATCTAGATCTTGTTATTCATTATAATCTTGGTTGTTCAGCTTCAATTACGAATTTCCATTGGTGAGCGTTCATCAAAGATCATGAGGTAGGTGGTTTAAATTAAAAATACCATAGTATTAATTTAATTACATGTCTAGAAATTTAAAATTTTCAATTTCCATGATTATAAATTATATTTATGATTGAATTTATTAAATTTAATTTCCATGTGATAATGATTTGGGTTAATTTGGGGTAATTGAAATTGGTGGATTTGGATTGATTAATTGTATTATTAAATAATGGAATATTGTTTTTGGGAAACTGATAGGTTTTGGGATTGTGTAATTGGTCAATTAATGTGATTATGGATTAAATGAATATGAAAATTTGGAGGGTTGACATGACCTTTTTAGGTTAATGGGTTGAATGATTTAAAATTTTCAAAATGGTATAATGGTTAATTTTCATATTATTCTATGTGAATTAAAGTAAATAAACTTGTTTGTTTGATATATTTATAAGGTACACTTTAAATAAAATGTATGATAAAAAGGTTAATGATGCTTAACTATTAAGTATGTGAAATTGTGATATTTGTGAAATTGTGATATATGTGAAATTGTAATGTTGTGATATAAATGTGTAAGAGATGGAATGATGTTTATAAATAACATATGTGATTGAATGACATATATTTGTAAGACATGGGATGCTGCTTCAAATTAAAATAGTGAAAAATGGGTTGTGGGGCACAAACTAATGCTTCAAAGACCCAAAGGGTGCTAGACATGGCATTCTAGGCCTAAAAGATGGTATTAGGATATATTTCCAATTATAAGTAATATGGATTGAATTAATATGATGAATGATAACCATGGTATTTGGGTATGTGATATGCCATGGGTATATTTCTGACTTCGTCATGGGCCAAAGTTGGTATTGATGGCTCAGATTTCCCTGGGAACCTGAGGGTGTTTGTGGTAAAATAAAAATTAATTGAATATATTTAAATTTTTTACTTTATTTATTTTATGTTATTTTTTATAGAACTGTATACACTGTTATTGACTGGATACAACTTTAAACACCATTGGTGGTGGCCTACTGAGTAATAATCATACCCCACTCAGGATGCCTGATCAATACCCAAATATACTTCATGTCTACATGACATGATATGAAAGGGCCCCATGATAGATGACTTATTCGAGATGGAGCGTGGATGAGGTAACCAAACATGGTGTTAAAACATTCTTGGGAGTGTTAGTGTATCTTTATTTTTAATTTTACACTTGACAAGTATTTGTTATTACTTTTCTACTGTTTAGTATTGGATATTTTATTTTGGACATCATGTGATGTTAGTTTTTATGGTTTATATATTTAATTTGTTTATTATTTATTTATTTATTCCATATTGATACTTAGATTAAGAGGATATAGTATCCCTATGATTGATATTATACCCTCACTGCTAGTTGGTAGTCTTTGGTGTATGGTAAGACACACTTGAGGTCATGTGGCTGACTGAATCGGGGCACCTATATATGGCACCCGAGTTGGGATGTTACAAAGTGGTTTTATTTTCTTTTTATTTTGTATTAATATCTAGGAAAGTTAGATAAGAGAATATGATGTGTGTGGCCTCGGTTAATAGATCATTCATGGGAGTATCTAACCCATGTACTAGGGTAAAATCCATGTACCCATGGTGGGATTTTTGTTATTGGTATTTGATGTTATAATTGAATGTTATTTCACCTTGAGTGATTTACTTGTTGTAGTATGTTATTTTTTTTTGAGTTTTCTGAGAATCCACTTATATCTTAGTATGGTATGATAGTTAATTATGCATGCAACATTCTAGGCACTCATAAATTATTGTGGCACACATCATTTTTATGTAATAAAAGGAAAGCATGATTTGGGTAATTTGTTGAAATTTAAATGTTTTTCCTTACTTGTGTAATTTAAATGAAAAATGTGTGAAAAATGAATTGAAAGTTGAAAAATGATGAAAAATTGGAATAAATGGGTGTATAATGATAAATTGAATAATGAGAATGTGTTTTCCCTTGATTAACCTAGACCTAGAAGAGGGATGGTTTAGGGTAGTGACAACACTTCAGTTTTGAGAGTGTGATGAGGAATAAGAAGTGACTTGTTATGAATTTATGTGAATCTATGTAAATGTGTTAATGTTGAGAATGTGTCCCAAGACTTTTGTTTGGAATTGTAGGTATTTTTTTCCATGATGAGGATTATTGATAGGATGAAAAAAGGACATGGATGGTAATGTCCCTCTAGTGGTGGAACTTGATGCACTGATAGTGCCGGGTGAGGAAGAAGGAGAAAAGTTATGTGAGAACATTATGCAATTTATATAGTTTATGGAAGGAGAATCAGCTTGGGTTGTGAAGAGTATGTTAGATATGACATGGGATTTTTAGTTATAGCACCCTACAAATCTCACTAGAGGGTGTGGACCTAATGCAGCTGAGTTATGGATTGATTATATTTAGAAGGAACTTGACCACTTAGAGAATATTGTTGAGAAGAGAGTCAAATTAGATTTTTAAATGTTACATGAGAAAGAAAAGTATTGGATGGAAATCTAGACTCAGGATGGATAGTTGGAAAATATGGAGTGGAAGGAACTTCAGGAGAAGTTCTTATTAAAAATTTACCCTAAGATGTTTAGGTAGGAGAGGCCTATCGATTTTATTATATTGACCAAGGGGACAATGTTTTTGATGGACTATTCCAGATACATCTTGGATTTTTAGTGCTTTGATTCATTGTTGGTAGGAGATGAGGCCATTGGGGAAATGTTGTTTCAGGATGGGATTAAATGAGAGATTAAGTCCTACGTGAATATCTTCAGGCTGAATAAGTATTCTAAACTAGTGAATAAAAATATAATTTATGGGGGAGACCTAAATGAGTCTTCTGATGGAGGAAAGGTGGATTATGATGGTCCGTATGGAGGAATAAATTCTGAGATAAGGACGCATCGATATTAGAACTTTGACCAGACCAATGAAAAATAGAGTGGAAAGTGGGAAGTATCAGTTACATAAGACCTCACTTGGGTGACCTATCACTAGTGTGGTAAGTTGGGTCACTTTCATAGACAGTGCCCCCAACTACTGGTAGAGTGACGATCCTATGAATGGATGAGACATATACAATGGTTCGTTAGGAACCCATGATAGATGGGTAATGATGGAGTGGTTAGACAAAACCAAAGTACTAGAAGAGGGTCTCTAACCACATATAAGTTGGGAATTTGGGGTTCCACTAGCCATGGTGGTTGAGGAAGTGGATGTAGTTTCTCTTGGAAAGTGAACCTGTATCAATAGAGTGGTGTAGATTAGGGGAATTATACTACAACATATGGAAGAGGGGTAGGCCATTTGTATGTCATGAATCCCACACCATTAGATAGTAAGGTTGGACCATCTTTAATTAGTGGTATTATTATTATAGCATATATGATTTCTAGTGGCTTATTTGATACCGATTCCTCTCATTCCTTTATATCTACAAAAATTGAGACTGGTTTAACCCTAGCAATTGAGTTTGTGAGTGGGGTTTTAATGATAGATACACCATTGGGATTACAGTAAAAATACATATGTTTGTATAAGATATTTTCTATAAAGGTTGGGGAGTAACATTTTAGTTGGTATATTTAAATTGTTGATATGTCATGTTTTTACCTAATTATGGTTATGGATAGGTTAGTATCATACTGATACCACTTAGATTGTTACCATAAGAGAGTGAGGTTTACGTATCATGAGAGTGAAAAATATATTCACCATGGAGAGTGGGATATCCAGGAGAGCCGTGTAGGGATAGTTCATCAGAAACTAGGGGATATCACTGCCATGGTTTCTAGTATGTTGTTGGATGATTGGGGTTTAAAGAATGATTTCTTTCCACCCATAATGGATAGGTTCCAGGATGTGTTTCCTGAGGACTTCTCAGGGCTTCCACCCAAGAGAGACGTGGAGTTTACAGTTGAGATCATGTCATGGGATGATCGAGATTATATTCCACCATATATAATGGCACTAATAGAGCTTCAGTATCATAAAACTCAACTAGAAGAGTATATGTATAAGGGGTTTATCCATATGAGTATGTTGCCTTGGGGTTCCCTAGTTTTTTTCTAATAATACTAAAAAGTCTCTAAATTTATGTTTTTATTACTAGAAGTTTAACCTAATGATAGTGAAAAACAAACATCCACTTCCACATATCAATAACCAATTTTACCAATAGAGGGGTTATTTTTTTTCTCCAAGATCGAATTGAGATTACTGTATCATCAGTTGAGAGTTTGACCTTCTGGCATACCTCGAATTTCTTTAAGAAGCAGGTATGGCCTATATGAGTTCTTTATGATTCCATTTGGGTCAATGAATGATCCAATTGTGTTTTTTGACTTAATGAACAAAATATTCCGCCCATACCTGGATTAGTTTGTGGTAGTGTTTGTGGATAACAGGTTGGTGTACTTCGAGACTCATTTCAACCATGCCCACCATCAGGAAATCATCCTGAGTACACCAAGAGAGCATAGAATATATGCCGATCTATCTAAGTGTAAATTTTGGATATATTTGGTACACTTGTTGGGTCACATAATATCTGTGGAAGGTGTGATAGAGGACCCCGAGAATGTTTAGGCAGTGGTTTCTTAGGACCAACCTAAGAGTGTGTTTGATATCCGTATTTTTTTTGGGTTTCGCCAGATATATCTGGAGATTCATCCATGAGATTTCCAGATTTGAAGCACCTATTTCAGGATTTACCAAAAAGGGGATAAATTTTGAAAGGTATGGATCATGTGACAATTATTTCAATGATTTGAACAAGTACTTGACAATGACACCAATCTAGATTCAACCTAATCCAAGTGGGGTGCATATGGTGTTTCGTGATGCTTCTGGGATAGGGACGGATGATTTGTTAATGAAACGTGATTGATTTTTGGCATATGGATCTCAGTAGTCAAGGTCACATGGATCCAACTACCCTATTAACAACCTCGAATTAGCTACAATGGTTTATGATTTGACGTGTTAGCATCATTATTTGTTGGGTGCAAATTTCATTGTGTATATTGATGAAAAAATCCTAAAGTATATATTTTCACAATGAGATTTGAATCTCCTATAGTGGAGGTGGGTTGAGTGTTTGTAATTATTTTATTTTTAGATAAATATACACCTGGGAAGGGAAATAGTGTTGTCTATGATTTAATAAGGAAAACATAGACTCAAGCAATTTAGGAATCTAGTATTGAGTGGAAGATGATGATCTTTCTAGATGAAATGCACGTTGTGGCTCTAGAGGATCAAGAGACGATAAATCTCATATCATTTTTAGTGGAGTCTATACTTTTCATAAAAACCCGGGAAAGGTAGTATCATGATTTGGAATGATTAACCTTGTGGGAAAGCCTTGAATGTGGGGTGTCACCTTCAAACTTGATCATATTTGAGGATGAGATCATTTATGGAAGGAAATAGGTTGTTGTGCTTACAAGTATGTTGGAGGATCTCATGTGTGAATTTCATTCCTCGAAGTGGGAAGTTCATCTAGGTTTGAACAAAATGTATTGTGACATAAGATGGAAGTATAGGTGGCCAGTCATGAAAAATGAGATAACAGGGTTTGTGAAATTATGCTACACTTATCAACAGGTGAAGGATGGACATCAATAACCCATGGGTTTACTATAGCTATTTCCAATTCTAGAATAGAAGTAGGACAATTTTACCATGAATTTTGTGGTGCGTATCCCAATGGAACCTCAGAATAATGATTCTATTTGGGTGATTTTGGATTGTTTGAAAAATGTAACAGATTAAATTCCCATATAGGAGACTTTCTCAGTGGATCAGTTGGGATATTTGTACATATGGGAAATAGGCCATCTACATGGGGTTTCACAGTGTGTTATTTTATACCATGACTCATGATTACTTCATTCTTCTAGTGGGTCTTCATAAGTCTCTTATTACATAGGTATTAATGAGTATGACTTTCCACCCATAGACAGATGGGCGGTCGGAATATAAAATACAGGTACTTGAGGATATACTATGAGTGTGTGTTCTTAACTTCAGTAATAATTGTGAGAATCATATATTAATCATTGAGTTTTCCAATAAAAACATTTACATGTAAACGATACAAATGGAACCATATTAGGATCTTTTTGGTAGGCTATACAGATCACCTCTATGTTGGATGGAGGTAGGTGAGTCATAGTTGTTGGGACCAAGTCTCATGCATGAGATGTCAAATAATGTAAAGGTTATTCATAAGCATATGGATATTGATCATATAAGACATAAGTCATATGATAAAAGATTTAGATGACCCCTAGAGTTTACAGTGTGTGATTGTGTGTTCATTCAGGTGTCACGTAGGCTGGGTCATCGTAGGATTCAGAGATAGGGCAAGTTGGCACCTAGGTTTGTTGGACTGTTTGAGGTTGTGAAGATAATTAGGATGGTGTAATACCGATTAGCTCTTCCATAGAGGTATAATTTCATGAATGTTGTCTTTGATGTGTCACAACTTCAGTGGTATCACACTAACCCTTCTCTTGTGATCGATGTGGATGATGTTGAGCTTGAGACCAATGTATCCTTTAAGTAGCATCTGATATGTATGTTTGATCATAGTGATAAAGTGTTTCTGAGAATGATCATACTAATAGTTCATTAATTCTGGCAAGATGGGTGTGTTTAGGAGAAAACTTAGTAAAGACAAGAGGATATGTGAGCTCAGTGTCCTGATCTTTTTTACATATGAACCTTGGTTATGTTTGGGAGTACAACTCGAGGATGAGATGTTATAAAGAGGGAGATTATAAGATCCCATAATTTTATAGAGATCTACTGAGCTTATTTACTGTTAATATTTTACCATGTTTCAAGTATACTTTTTGGGGTTATATTTTTAGTGTGTTTGGGTGAAATTGAGATGTTTTTGGAAGGGTTTTGGGTAGTGCATAGTCAGCACATGATTTTCCCAAAATGTGTTCCCTACCCTAGAAAATTGTGAGACCATAGGTAGAGGGGGATTTCATGGTCGGTGAATGATTATTCAAACCATGCACCCCTCTAGTAGTAACTGTGCGACTCCCTGAAAGGAGGTTCACAGTTAGGTTCATGCTAAGGGAGAATCGTGTTCCCCAAGCAGGAAACCATGTGTGTTTAATTTTAAATCCCCAAAAATTAGATTAACAATTCCACAAACCCCTAAATTCACCCTATGTAAGCCCAAATCAAACCTAAGAAAATTTATATTATTTAAGAGTTTCCCATATAGATTCCATGGAATTCAAACCTTATTTCATGATGAATTAGATATCAGATTGAAGAGATTTACCTATCTAGGTAAAATATTATCATCCTAATTAGTTTTCCCCCTCTCTCCCATATTTTTCTTATAATTTGAAGAGATATTTTTCTCCATTAGAAGTGGATCTAGATCTATATTTTCCATGGATATAATATATTTGATCTTGGATTTAAGCATCATATCTAGATCTTGTTTTTATTCTTAATCTTTTTTTTCTGCTTCAATTAGGTATTTTTGTTGGAAATAATTTTTCAATGATCTTGTGGTAGGTGGTATAAATTGAAAATCCCTAAGTCTTGATTTAATTTCATGTATGTTACTTTGATTTTTTTAATTTCCATGATTGGGAAATTTTATTTATGATTGAATTGATTTAATTTAATTTACATGTGATATTGATTTAGGTTAATTTTGGGCAATTGAAATTGGTGGAATTTGATTAATTAATTCGAAAATTAATTAATTAATTGAAAATTTTAATTGGGAAATTGATGGGTTTTTGGGATTGTGTAATTGGTCAATTAATGTGATTATGGATTAATTGATAATTATAATTATGATCGTTGACTTGAGCTTATTGGGTTAATGGGTTTTATGATTTAAATGCAGAATAGTGGTATAATGGTTAATTCCTATAATATTCCATGTGAAATAAAGTGGTGAACATTGTTTTTTTAATTGATTGAAAAAGTAAAATTTAAATAGAATGTTTTATAGGAAGGTTAATGATGATAAACCATGAAGAATGTGAAATTCTTGATATATGTGAAATTATGATATACGTGATATTGTTATGTTGTGATATACGTGTTTGGAACATGGAATGATGCTTCAAAATCCCATATGTGATTGACTATCATAAGTGTGTGAGACATGAAAAAATGCTTCAAATTTCCATAGTGATAAACGGGTTGTGGGACATGGACTGATGCTTCAAATACCTACATCGTGCTAGACATGGCACTTTATTCCCAAAATGTTGGCATTAGACTAATGATCCAAATGGACATATTATGAATTGAATTGATATGATTAATGATAAAAATGGTATTATGATATGTGATATCACTCAGAGATAGTTCATACTATGCCATAGGCTGAAGCAAATATTGTAGGTTTGGGTGTCCTCAGGAACTTAGGGGTTTATGTTGTTAAATAAATAATTGTTGAATATATTTGAACTATTTAATTTATTGCTTATATTGTATTCTTTATAAAACTGCACACACTTTTATTTATGGGATAATATTTTAGATGTCTATAGTGGTGTCCAATGTAGTTGTACTCACACCCTACTCATGCTTCCTGATCGGTACCTGAATAGACTTCATGTTTGCAGTGTAGGATAAGGAAAAGAGCCCCATATTAGATGGATGAGTTGGGATGAAGCATCAATGAGGGAACCAGACATGGTGTTAGGACCCATTTTGGAATTTTAGAGAGTTTTTATTTTTTTCATTTGACACTTGACACGTATCTCACATGACTTTTCTACTCTTCATTATTGGATATTGTATTCCTATTTTGGTCATCATGTGATACTGGTTTGTCTAATTTGGTTATTTTATTTGGTTATTATTTATTTATTATGCTTCTTTGATAAAGAGGGTATAGTCTCCCCATGATTGATATTAGATCCTCAGTAATAGTTGACATCCCGTGGTGTACGGGGAGGCACATTTGAGGTCATGTGACTGACTGGCTCGAGGAACCAGTATATGGTACTTGGGTCCAGATGTTACACTTCTAATGTATGGATCTTCTCATCACGTATTTCACTCATTTTCTATTTCCCATCAATGATAAATTTCAGGTTTTCTTCTACCATTGGAAAATTAATATCTTCTAATCAGTACAGATTACTCCTTATATTTCACCTTTTTAATGAGTGATTTATATTTTTTCAACTCTATGGCCTATGATTCCTACATTGCTTCAACATAATCAACTAGTTGTGATTTTTTATTAAAATAATAACTGATGAATTCAATTAGGTATTTGAAAATGTCAATATGGATTTTTTCTCATGAATCCATTAACCATAAATTATAGTTATTTAACAAATTTTACAAATTTATTCTCATTATAGCCTAAAATAATAGTACCACTATAACTACCATCAGTTAGTTGTTCATATTATTTATTTATAGGAATTTTTATTAGCTTATTAGATACTTTATTTTTAATATTTTCATTAGTAATTGTACATAATTTAACATGAAAAATAAGATGAATAAAATATTTTTTTTCCATATGAGTCACCTCCATCTCAAATATACACTTCATTAAATTTTTATGAAACCAAAAGGGACTCAAATAAAAAATCCTATTACTGGGGCACTTCGATCTGATACTAATTGAATGTACTATAGGACTGGTGTAGACACACATGGGAGCATGGGGTGAATAAATCATTCCAAAATTATCTCATCAAAAACCAATTATTATTTTGATATCTAAACACTCAATGGTCTTTGGAAACTTTTTTGTCATTTAAGACTCAATATGATATTTTTATCCATTACCCAACAATCCAAAACCACTTAAAAGACTGAATATAAATTGGAAATCAACATGTGATATTTTTACAAGGTCTGTCCCCTTTTAGGAATCCTACTCCTTGAATTGATCAACTCTTATTTAGAAATGAATTATACACTAAAATTTTATTATGAATACAAGTGGGGTCTATCTAGGAATTATCTTGAAACCAAGTCCCACCATATTACGTTTGTTTGTGTTCAGAATATTACACTTATGAAAAATTAATTATATCCCACAGCACCTCTTAAAATAGAAATCCCAAAAAATAGTCTTACTTAGATAACAAAATTTTTAACTTCCTTCATATATTATAATCACAAAACATGAAACTTGGTCTCCATTTTGTGCCTAGATTCTCAATATATATTCAAAACAAGTTTGTTGGATTCAATCAAGTCAGATTCTCAAGAGTATGTCCCAAAAAATACTACCAGGTCAGTAGATAAATAAATCCATTAGATTATTCTTGATCACTTCATATAAACCTTTTTGAAGGAATTCTTATTCTTTTTTTCTTCTTTCTACAGAACTTTCTTTGAAAAAATAGTTCTAGTCTAGTTGTAGTTGGCTTCTTCAACCTCTTTTATTCTCTTTTTATTCATTGAAAACAAGTGGATTTTTTATTTATAACTAGTTTTTAATCTGTTATTACTTTCCTAATCATGATGTGACTTCACCATATTCTTCTTATTTCATCATGAGTCCCATTACCAATTAGCCCACTTACCACTTCCCACTTTTTTACCAGTTTAGTGTCTACTATTATATATATATATTTCTTTTCAACATTGTCTCTTTCTTAAATAATATTTTAATGTATAAGTAACAACATTAATTTCTACTTGATTATCAAGTTACTTTAAGTAGAATAATATAAGTTACATCAAGCCTACCAAATTAATGTCAAATGATAACTTTGATATTTTCTCCATCCAAAATCTTATGCGATATTCTCATAACTACCAAGACCTGGGTCAGTTACCCACTTCTATCTATTTAATGATTTTTCAAAACCACCCTTGAATTTTTATTCACTTTAAACCACTGTCTTTGATATCCTTTTGAAAATACTTAATTAAAGGTCTTTATAAATTTCACAAAAACAAAGTAAAATTAGAACCTTCTAATTTTTCCTTAGAAAAATATATTATCCAATTTTTCTATTAGGCTCGAGGTATTCTTCTCTTCTAAAAATATATTCATAGTATCCATATGAACATATTATTCCATTTTTGGGTTAAATATTACAAATTAATTGTGGATGGATCTTCCCTTCCATCATATATTGAGTGATTTACTAGGAAATATTTAAAAATTACCAATTGAATCTATATAGATCAGTATTATATTATTATTAATCACTTTCTTCTAATTCACAAGGATCATCATGGTACTCATATTTATCCTTCTTGCAACATGAAGTATTTATTCACTACAAAACTGTTCTTGATTTGTATCTGTATTGAATACCCATATATTTGAATCTAAATATTACATAATATCTTTCTCATATTATGATTTAATAATTAATAAACAAAAAAGAATCATCAAATTGACATATAAATTATTTATGAAAATATAATAAATGAAATTTCACTTCATTTAGATCCCCCTCATTCAGTTGTACTCATTAATGATATTGTTATTCACTATTTGAATATCAAGAATTCTCTATGTGGATTGAATCAAAATCCATTTTTGATGTTTTTATCATTGAAGACTATCCCATGCATCATCCCCAATGATTTTCTCTTTAGAGTAGACATTCTGAAAAACATTAAATTTTCACTTTCAATAACTCAAACTTGGTCTAAGTATGAAGTCATATGATATCATGGGATACAATTTGTATGAATTTGAATATATACAGGGTCTAAAATTAATATGATAAAAATGAAAAATATTTCATACAACATTTTAATCCCTACACAATTCATTAATATTTCACATGACTTTAATGTCTTATGAAATCCTCAAAAGTCTTACACTCAAATTCATTTGGAGACAAAGTGTTACAAAATACCTTCAAAGTCATGTGAACTATGGTAAGTCCTAAGAAATTATAAAATTTATGAAATGAGACTATATCTAAAGTCATATTTCAAGATCAAGTTATAAAATCTTCATGTAAAATTCATATTAGATGTTTTTTACTCACACAAGATTCAACTTAGCCATTTCCACTATCATATATTGACTTCCAGCTCAAAAATCATTCACATCTGCCTTCATCCATGATTTTTTCCACAATATTCCAACAAACAACAAGCTAGATAACTATTAATAACAACAATAATCTCACTCTTATCTAAAAATTTATAAATAATACTTACAAACATAGTACATGTCTTTCCCTTGAAGATTATATTTCAAATCATTTGATGTGAGTGTTCGTAAAATCTATCCCACTAGATATGGAAACAGAAATAATCTTCTCCTTTTCCTTGTAACAACATTGTAAACACATCTAAAATTGGTGGATACCCACTCATCACCCAACACTCATCAAGAAACATATATTGAAACTTTTTAAATACCAATAAAACCAATTGAACAAAGGTCATTTCATATACTCATACTAGACTAAACCCTTGAGGAACAAAGTCACATCAATGTTCATATAATAACATTACTATGTGATGATGTGTTTTAGAAAAATTCATACATGTTTTGTGTGATTAAGTAGATTTACACCAATAAGTTATTTTGTAGAACATCAGATAAGTTATTATTAATAATAAAAATAACCATAACTAATATTTTTTTTCAAAACCAGTGTTATTATCATACACAAGAATATATAATTCAAGAGAAACTATGTTCCAAATATTATCCATGAATAAAATGCTCATACTTTCTTGTTCTAAGATAAAAACCATGAATCACAAATAAATTATTCAAAGTACCATATTCATCAAAACCAACTCATCCTTAATGGAGATATCCATGAAAAATAAAACAACCTCCCTAGAAAATCAGACTCCATATCATGTAGGTTAAGTCTAAGAACATGATATAGTATCCATCCCTAGTTCCCATAAATCCTATACTAGGATTACTATATCCCAAATACTAAGAGAAAATAAATATGACTTTGATACCACTTTGTAACATTCTGACCCAACTCACTCTATAGTAAATAGACCGAAGCACCACATTACTTCAAGTGTTCCTGCCCATATGTAAGGATACTGACTATCAATGGGTGTATAATAATTCCATGGGGAGACTACACACCTTGAATTATGTAAACGGAAATAACAAAATAAGTAATAATTATAATATCCATATAGATATCACAAAATAAATAATCATCATTTCCGATCAATAATAGAAATATAAATAAACCCATGATATATCAATATGAGAAACTATACACTAAAAAAACACATGTAATAAATTAATAACCTTAATGGTAAGTTCATACATCAAGATATATAATACTAAAAATTCATAAGAACTAGAAAATATCAAAATAAAATAGACCATGATTCCTAGATTGGTCCCATCCATATACTATATCCAATCCAATCGATAAAATAATATAAATATATCACCTTCCCTTAATCCAGAATTAAACAATGAATTCTGCTTGGGTACCCATAATGGCCCAATAAAGGTTTGATTAAGTCTCAGTAGGACACCACCAACAATGTCCCAAAATAAATCCAGTCTAAATTGTGTGCATGATGATATGACATAATGGATAACCGAAAGAACAAATAAATAGAACACTATTGATCTTAGGATTCCATAGTGACAACTGGGATTGACCATACCCACTTTTTCTAGTCCTATATGTCTATGAACATAAATTATCTCCACCAAGAGGGATTAATAGTATACCACCCCAAAACCTTTTTAGAATATGACCACCCAAGGGTATCCATGTGCTTACCTAGAACCTTCTATGAATATAATCACCTAGGGGAACCACGTACTACCGTAGATCCATTTTTGAATATCATCCCCCAAGGGGAACCAAATCCTACCCCAAAATTATTTTTGAATTTCATCACCTAGGGGGAACCAAGATCAACCATGGAACCTTTTTATAATATCTTTACCAATGGGAAACCACATCTTTCCACGATGTTTTAGAATAACCACTTTTAAGGGGAACCATGTCATTCCCTAGAACATTTTTACAATAGTATAACCTATGGGGAACCAAATCCTACTCTAAATCCTTTTTTTAGAATATCAACACTCAGGGTAACCGCATCCTACCATGAATCCTTTTTAGAACATTCTCACACATGGGGAACCACATCCTTACCTAGAACCTTTTTATAATATAATATCCTAGGTGAAACCATATCATACCCAAGAACCTTATAATAATATCATTATTAAAGTAGTGACAAAATCATAGAAGTTTATTTATTCAATAATATGTCATTTTATATGAATTACCAGGATTGACATTTTAGTTTTAATTTTCAAAATTGAGTGGGGGATAATTAAAAAGGTACAATAGAATTAATATAATAGTGTATTTACTAAAGTAGGTGATGTATCAGGGTATTATACCCATAGTACTATTCAAGAAATTTTGGATTTCAAGAAATGTATTGGGAATACAATCAACCAGGCCATTGGGCCATCAATTTTGGGCATATCAAATATAATTAAGAAGCTTAATGATGAGGAATTAAAGTGGGTACAATCATCAGGTGGAGTAAACCAAACATGTAGAAGGATGGAGAAGGTGAGAATGCCACTCAGTTTAGTACCCATGCAGTTTTGTATGGGTTAAGGACAAGCTGGACACATCTTTGGTTGGTGAGATTGGAATATAAATTGAAAAGGTTTAAGGGAGATTTTTATTTTTTGTAACTGATTCAAATGTTCAAGGAATTTGTGACAATAGGAATTCAGGTCATATATTAAGCAATTTGTTCATATAGGCCTTTTGTTCATGTATTCTAGGCCTCTTGGACATATAAGGGTTCCCTCTTAAAGTAGTTAGAAAGAGGATCATCTAATAAATAAAAATTCAAATGCCTTCAGTCCAGGGAGAAAGGTCTCCACCCATACCCATATTGGGATACTTCTATGCTATCCTAAGTTTACCACACAATTATATTATAGAGATAATCAAAATACATCTATTAATAGATTACTGGATTATAATTCCACTATTTGAACTCCAAGTTCTACCTCTGACTGTTCCCAATTCCTTTTTTAAAGTCACACCTGATTTGGTGGATAAGGGTTTATATGTTACATTTAATGAGAGACTACTCATGGATTGAATTAGGAGAATAGCACTTGAGACATAATGATAAACCATATATTTAAATTTCATGTCGAAAATGTATTAATTTAGTGTTATTAAATATTAGACAAACATATGAGAAAATATTAGACTTAGGGATATCTTAAGGACCACCCACTTCATCGGAATTTATTTCTTTTAATCAAATCTCAATCATCCCTGATTGAGATCATCTAAGACCAATTAGTCATCACCGAACCATATAAGTCCCTAATACCATGAATCACCAAATTTAATAAATTATAAAACACTTTTAATTAATTCATACATTAATGAAATATTAATTTAATAATTAATACTTAGTGAATAATTATAGAATTATTCACCAGGAAATCATCTATGGCAAAACCGTGAGAAATGGCGTGCGCACCACCACTTGTATCTGCATGTTCCTCTAACAAAAAAACAAAATCATAATTTTAAATCAACTTTAAATGTTATCCAAATTGATATAAATTCCTAACAATTCAAATTAGTAATATATCTCAATGATACAGATGAAACCTTGTGTATTCATCCTCAAAAGATCCCATTTAGATAATACACATTAAAACCCCATCAAGATATAGACAATTCCATCATGACTTGATGAAATACTAACTATTACTTTTCTTAGAGACACTAAAATTAGAGTCTATCCAATTATGAGAATAATATATGAATAATAATAGAGTTATACATTAAATAAAGATGGAAAAACATTTATCATCATGGTTCAATGAGATTAAAAAGGGTGAAGAGGTTGAGAAGAGGAATTAGATCTCTCCTTGTTCACGTATCTGAAAAATAAATAATCTCAAAGGGGTTTTCCAATTTAAAAGGGAAAATGAACATCATTCTGATTTACCCTTAATTTAACATATTAATTAATATTTGATAAAAATATAGAGAAAATTCATCACACTTAAATTTCTCAAAAGAGAGGGACCCTTATATTTGTGGACCCCTAAATATGGTTTCCTTATATATTACCCATAAAAATATTATGATGTCTAGGAATATTAATTATTAAGAAAATATCCCTTATGTATCAACCTTTAATATTTACATAGACTAAATTTAATTGTTAAGGTATGATTCATCCTTCTATAAAATATCCTTCCAAAACTCTATTGCATCCACTCCATTCAAAAACCATCTTTAAGAACATATCTAAAAATATTATGGAAAAAAATTTACATAAGATTAGATAAAAACCATCTAACCATTATATATCAAATGTTTAACCTTAAGTATCTAAGGGAACACCCCAACACCTAATCAATATCTATTACCCAAATGGATCTTACGTAACATCACAATTACCATTACCTATGGTAGGGCCTCTCATCACTTCTAACATTTACCTATAAAATGAATCTTATGTACCATGTAATTACCCTTATTTATCACAATTAATACACAAATAGTTAGCTTATTTCACTACCTTTGTGGACCCATATGAATTCTTTGGCATCCTGCCTTTTTAATACATAATGTTTCATTACATATTACAATTAGAGGATATTTAAGGTCTAGTGTCTTGGAAATCAGGAACAAAAACACTTGAAAAAAACAAAATACATTCTTCTAATCCACTTTTAAGGATTCATCAAAAGTTCATACTAAGTAAAATTACTTCATCTCATATCCTGAAGACAAACATCAATGGAAAGGGTGACCAGAAGGCCCAGTAAGGGTAAACAAGGGAATCAGTTTGCTTGTGTTAACAATAAGAACTTGAATAAAAACATAAAGACATGAGTAGTGGAAGTATATGAATATCATAATGAAAAGAACATGGAACATAACTGTAATATATGGCTACAACATTTCATTTATACATTCATGAACATGTTACCAAGGTCCATCCCCAAGGTGTCATAACAATTATCAAGGTTATTTACGGAGGTATCGTGAAACTTGTCATCTCTAGAGAATAATTATTTACCCAATGAATTGGAGAAATATTAGTGAAAAACATTAATATGTATTTAATTTCATGTGATCCACATTGATACTAATCAATAATTTCATAAATAACCCAAATATAATCAAAGAAATGGGTTTCATGTCAAAATCGTGACGTTTAAAAAGAGCTTAAAAAATAAGATCATTATGTCATTTATAACCCATGGAAAGGGAGTGAGGGTTATATGTATGTAAATTCAAGAATCAAATACATAATTTCTATATATTTATGAATACCCATAGAAACTAAATAGGTCTGGGTATTCTCATAAACAAACAATAGAATTTGTTCGGAGAAGGAGATAGACATTTTTAGGTGAAATTTCTGCAGCATAATGACTATATAACATAGTTTTAGAAAATAATAAAAAGAGAGGGTACAAGGGTAAAAAAATCATAAATAAATAATATTAAAATATAAATACATAATAACATGGATATAAGATCATGGTATGGATATTTTAATGACATACCACAATAAAAGGAAACATGAAAGGAAAGGGAAGTTGCGATTTCTATTACAAGAAATTCAGCAGCCTAACGACATCACTTAAAAATTCATAGAATCAATAGACGAGAGTATAAAGGGTATATAATAAGTTTGAAATGAAATGGAAAGTATTAAATATATATAAGAACAATTCCCCACATAATAAAATGAAACTATAAGATATAACATAAAAGAAGTCATGACTTAAAGGAGGAGGGTGAAAGATTCCCTTACCTTGAAATGTAACTTCTAAAGATTGATGTTTGGGACCTTGGGAGGATTGAGGGAACCTTGAGAGGACTACTTGAGAGGAAAAGAGACCAAAAATTCGTTTAAGAGGACTTTGGAATGAAAATGATGAGGGAATGACTTGGTATTTATAGAAGAAGTGAGGGAACAAATCATTAATTTCGAAGGGACACCTCATCAGTGTTATTGGTAAAACCATGGGCTTTACCAAGGTATTTTCCCTTGGTATTGTCCACTTGGGACACCTCATAACTTATCTCACTATTCATATTTCTACCAGAATTATTACATAATTATTACATCCTTAATGATGTCATTAAACAGCCGAAATTAAAAATTGGTTTCATTATTCACCGAAAATTCAACTTTTTCAGAAAAATCCCTAAAAATAACCGTAACCTAATATCAATGCTCTGAATTCAAAAATGAACTCCATTTTATAAAAAAAAAACTTGCAATTTTTTTAATTTAATTTTTAAATAAAAAACACTATTCACCTGAAAAAACCAATTCTTGAATAATAATTTCTGAAATAGTTATTTACATATTTTATTGAATCTCATTACTTAATCAAGGTTCCTAAATTATATTAATAATTTATTAAGTGAGTTTACTTGATACATTTTGTCACATTACTATTCATAAGTGTAAAATCAGTATTCATAATTTACTATTCACCAAAAATTATGTTGATCTTATTAGACACTAAATTTCATACTGAACACAACTGTAGGAGAACATTTCTTGAAAATCATTACACATTATTAATTATTTAAAGTTTACATAAATATTTTAAAATATAATTTTTTTAAAAAATCATCAATAATATTCATCCTATATTTATCCAAACATTTGAAAATCCGCAAACTTCACTATAAGAATAAATCACAATTTTTATTTATATCAAAGGATTACATAAGGAAACTAATGTCTCGTTACATAGACTTTTATAACACCAGCATAGAACCTAAGTGTAAGGTGTACTAAGGTGATAGAATCTTGGGGTGGCTCGGCCAACATTGCCCGAGTGGTGATTTCTATCAACTCGAGCTTGTCTTGAAGGAAATTCTGTTCCAGCTTCACACGATGAAGTTCAACTTGGGTTTGGTCTAGAGAAAAGCCCAGTGGTGCCACCTCCTTCCTAAATTTTGTCATATGGGCTTTGATTGACCCGAGACTACTGTATGAGGCCATCAAATATTCTTTCTGTATTAATTAACCGAGATCACTTGTATTTATATACAATTAATCGCAACATTAAGAGTTTAGTTTCCAACGGTCATTTTGACCAACATTCATATAAAATTCGAAACCCAACTGTCTCATTTTAATTATATTCATTTCATTAAATGAAATTGTTTTAATGAGTATAAAATAAAATAACACACAAAAAATAGGAAACAAAAATTATTAAAAAGTCCCATTATTACATTCTTCCCCCCTTAATAAATTTCTTCCTCGAAAATTTTAACTTATACTCCCTGAATAGAAAAGGTGTGGGTACTTTTACCTCATATAATCCTCTGGTTCCCACATGGGTTCTTCACATTTGTGGTTCTTCCACAACACCTTAACAAGGTGGGTTGTCTGGTTGCATAGATTCTCGTCTCTACGATCCAAGATCTCCACCAGCTGCTCCTCACAAGAGAGGTCATGCTCCAGTTGTACCACCTCTGGACTTAGTACATGTGATGGGTCAAGTATGTACTTCCTGAAGAGGGATATGTGGAAGAAATCATGAACTTGTGCTGTATTTTGAGGAAGTGAAAGCCAATAGGCCACTGGTCCTATGCAATCAAGGATTTCATAGGGTCCAATGTACCTAGGGATGAGCTTCCCTTTATTCCTAAACCTCGTGACCTTTTTCCAAGGGGAAATTCGAAGAAATACCTTGTCACTAACATCAAACTCCAAGTCCCTTTGATGATTGTCTACATAGCTCTTTTTCCGACTCTGAGCAGCCTTAATGTGTTGTTTGATAGCATGGACTTTTTCTATTATTTCTCGCACAATATCAGGCCCAAGAATCTTTCTCTCACAAGATTCATCCCAATAAGTAGGTGTTCTACATCTCTTACTATACAAAACTTCAGAGGGTTCCATTTTAATGCTTTAGTGGAAGATATTGTTGTAAGAGAACTCAATGAAAGGAATATGTTGATCCCATCCACCTTTAAATTCCATTGAGCATGTTATTATCATGTAATCGAGTGTTTAAATTTTCCTTTCAGATTGTCCATCAGTTTGGGGGTGATAGGCCATACTAAATTTAAATTTAGTGCTCAGATCATGTTGAAGACTTCTCCAGAATTTTGATGTGAACCTTGGATCACAATCAGATATGATAGAAAGTGGAACTCCATGTAACCTTTCCACTTCCTTCACGTAAATATTGTCAAGTTGATCAAGATATAAATCTTCCCAAATGGATATAAAATGGGTAGTCTTGGTGAGACGGTCCACAATAACCCATATCACATTATTTCCTTTAGAGGTTCTCGAGAGACCAGTGACGAAGTCCATAGTGATATTGTCCCAGTTCCATGATGGTATGGGTAGTGGTTACAATACCCCTTTAGGAAGTTGTTGCTATGCCTTCACTTGCTGACAAACTAGGAACCTTGAAGTGTAGTCAGCAATATACCTTTTCATATTATCCCACCATTAATGATCATGAAGGCCCCTATACATTTTTGGGCTTCTAAGATGTATAGAGAAAGTAGAGTTATGAGCTTCATCTATCAGATCCTTCTTTATTCCAGAAATAGATGGAACACATAGTCTTGTACAAAATTTCAGTACACCTTCTTGATCAATATTGAACTCAAGAAAACTTCCCATCCTTCACAGCCTCAAACATCTTCTATAATAAAGGATCTTACTTCTGAGCTTTCTTAATCTTCTCCAGTAATAACAGTTGAGAAATCATTTGGGTTAGGGTTTATGATGTCAATTTTTTTATAATTCCCACATCCAACTTTACTAGGTCATTGATCAATAGATCCCTTTGAATTCTCATCATGGAAATAACAACTGGGTATTTCCTGCTTAATGCATCAGCAACTTTGTTTTCTCTTCCAGGATGATAATGAATTGAACAATCATAGTCTTTACGAAGTTCCAAGAATCTCTATTGTCTCATGTTCAATTCATTTTGTGTGAAAATATACTTCTAACTTTTGTGGTCGGTGTACATATCAAATTTCTCCCCATAAAGATAGTGCCTCCATATCTTCAGAGAAAAAATGGCTACAGCCAGCTCTAGATCATGTGTAGAATAATTATACTCATGATTCTTCAACTTTCAAGGTGCATAAGCAATGACTTTGTCATTTTTTATGAGGAAAAACCCAAGCCCTTTGATAGATGCATCACTAAAAATAAAAAATCATTCTCTACTTGAGGGAAGAGTTAACACAGGTTCAGTAACCAATCTCTTCTTAAACTCTTGGAAAATTTCCTCACACTCCTTTTTCCAGATGAACTTGACCCCTTTTCGTGTTAACTTGGTTAATGGATTAGAAATTCATTAATGGTTTTTCACAAAACTCTTATAATATCCTTCTAATCCAAAGAAACTTCAAATCTCAGTTATTTTTGTCGGCTAAGGCCACTCCTCCACAACATTTGTCTTTGCAGGGTCCACTGTGATTCCTTAATTGGTAACAATTTTCCCCAAGAAAGTAACTTGTTGTAACCAGAATTCACATTTACTAAACTTTCCAAAAAGCCTCTCCTTCCAGAGAGTTTTCAAAATAGCCTTTAGATGATCCTCACGCTCCTCACGAATTTTGGAATATATCAGAATATCATCAATAAAAACTACCAAAAATTTATCAAGGTAGTCCTTAAAGACTCTATTCATCAAATCCATAAAAATAGCAGGTGCATTAGTTAGTCCGAAGGGCATAACAAAAAACTCATAATGCCCATATCTTGATCGAAGATAGTTTTTGGAATATCTTCTTTCTTTACCCTCAATTGAAGATAACCATATCAAAGATCAATATTAGAGAAGAATTGAGCCCCATGAAGTTGGATAAATAAGTCATCTATTCTTGGAAGAGGGTAATTCTTCTTCACTGTGATCCCATTCAGTTGTCTATAACCAATGCATAGCTTCATTGATCCATCCTTCTTTTTCACAAAGAGAACTAGTGCTCCCAAGGAGACACAGTCAGTTGAATAAATCCTTTCTCAAAAAGATTTTGGAGTTGTTTCTTTAATTCCTCTAGCTCTGCATTTTCCATCCTATATGAGGTCTTTGATATCAGATGAGATCCAGGTATGAGTTAAATAGAGAACTCGACCTCTCTTTCTAGGGGAGGTCCAGGAAACTCCTTAGGAAATACTTCAACGTATACATGGATGATGGGGACATTTTCTATCCTCAAACTCTCATTTCCTTCTTCTTCTTCACTGATAAATTCCATAAAGAAGGATATAGGAGGTTCTTCTAGAAAAATATCAGGTTGAGATATCTCTCCTTGGAAGATAACTGTAGCTTTTCCATTCAAGACTACTGAGATTTCCTTACTTCTGTATTTGATCTTAGCATTATACTTTGAGATCCAGTCCATCCCTGGTTTAATGTCGAATTCCAACATGGGAATGACTGCTAGATTTGTGATAATATAGTGCTCACTAAAGTAAATACTAGAGTTTCTAAACTCTGACGATGCTTGGATAATCCCACCAGGAGTCTTGACTGATAACTCTACTTTTAGAAAATCGGGGGTTGATTCTAAATTCTTTGCAATCTTAGAGGAAATAAAGGAATGTGTAGAACCAGAATCATACACAATACTTGCTAGCTTTGAGAGAACAACAAGAGTACCTGCTACCACATCATTTGGATCTTAAACATCAGCTGTCATGATAGCAAAAGAATGACCTTGATCCCTTGTCCTTTGCTAAGGTTGATGGTGGTTCCCCTCCACTGCCCTCAGATTTGGAAATTGATTGGAAAGGTTCCCACGTTGTCTACACTTAAAGAACATGACATCAGGTAGGGCCTGCACAATCTTCCCCTTTTCTTTTGTGTTTGGAAGTTTAGGTTTCACCTCACTATTAAAATTCCTCACAATATGGCCATCTCTTGCACACTTGCAGCATTTACCGCTCCAGAGCAGGCAGTTCCCCGAATGCTTCTTCCCACATTTATTACACGTGGGAAGTTTCACTTGCTTTCCTTTTATTCCCTAATCAAAATTCCTCCCTAATATAGGCTTTATCAATCTCTTCTTTTCATTGGATTTATGAGACCATTGCGTCTCACCAAACTCTAGCTCGACTTTCCTCGCACTTCGCATGATCTCCTCATAGCTATCATAGTCTTGGTTGGTTAGATTCTTCCTTAGACGAGGTCTTAGTCAACCAAAGAATCTATCAACTTTACCATTTGGATCCATGACAACGATAGAGGTATATCGTGAAAGTCGGGTGAAGATCATCTCATAGCTTCTGATAGATTCGTTCTCCTTCTGTTTCAGCTTGAGAAACTCATTTTCCATTCTTTTTCTCATGGAATGAGGGAAAGACATACTGAAGAAGATCCTTATGAACTCTCTGCACTCTATAGCTTCAAACTCCACTCTTTTCCTCATGTTTTTTTATTAATTCTCACCACTGATCAACTTCTTCTTCTAAGTGATAGACAACCAGGGTGACCTACTCTTATTCTGAACAATGGAGCACAGAAAATATCTTCTTGATAGAGCTGATCCAATTCTCAGAAATCAATGGGTCAGTCGATCCACTAAAGGTTGGTGGTCATTGATTCATAAAGGAATCAACAAGAATGTTGTTCCCTTCATAGTGAGATCGTTCTCTCAACTTTATTCAAGTTATTTCCCATAACTTGAGTCAGTTGGTTCATCATTCGCATGAATGTTTCCATTTCCGGCTTCCATCAGAGGGGCCGTCAGCACATGGTCTATTTCGGTCACCATTTTCACGGTTCCTCCTATTAATCACCATTTTCAAAAAGAATAAATCCTTCATGAGAAAATTATTTCATTTATGAATCTTTTAACTATAAAGGATTTTAAGTCTTATAACTTCATGCTTAAACAATTACATTTCTCTATAATTCCTTCATAATGATTCATAAAAAGATTTTGTTTAACCAAACATATCCCCTAAGAGTGTTGTAACCAAGAGTGCAACAAGTACCATTATTGTGCACTAGTTCCCATTCGATTCTAGCTCAAAGGGGTGTTTTTGGGTTTTACCCCTATGTACATTTATGCCAGAGCCGCCTCTACCTGCTTGTATCCAGACAGGGATGTATTTGTTTGATAAACCACTTACTCAATACTCAAAAAAAATACCTCGAAGTTTTACTATATTTAAAATTTTCAATAGGGTTATTAATAAAGTTTTCATAACCTAATTTCCATAAATTACTAAACTATCATTTGATACCAACTATGGAATCCCGCCTTTTTAATACATACCTTTTCATTACATTTTTCAAATATAGGATCTTTAAAGTCTAGTGTCTTGGAAATCAGGAACAAAAACACTTGAGAACAACATAATACATTCTTATAATCCACTTTTAAGGCATCATCATAAGTTACTACTAAGTAAAATTACAACATCTCATATCTTGGAGAAAGACATCAAAGGAAAGGGTGAGCAGAAGGCCCAGTAAGGGTAAACAAGGGAATCAATTTACTTGTGTTAATAATAAGAACTTGAATAAAAACATAATGACATGAGCAATGGAAGTATATGCATATCATAATGAAAATAACATGGAACATAACTTGAATATGTGGCTAAAACATTTCATTTAGAAATTTGTGAACACATAACCAAGGTCCATACCCCAGGTGTCATAAAAATTACCAAGGTTATTCACCAAGGTATCGTGAAACTCGTCATCTCTAGAGAATAATTCATCACCCAATGCATTAGAGAGATATCAGGGAGCACCCTTAATACTTATTTAATTTCATTTGAGCCACATAGAACCTAATAAAACATTTCATAAATAACCCAAATAGAATCAATGAAATGGGTTTCATGTCAAAAGCGTGACGTTTAAAAAGAGCTTAAAAAATAAGATCATTATGTCATTTATAACCCATGGAAAGGGAGAGAGGGTTATATGTATGTCAATTACAGAATCAGATATATAATTTTAATATATTTATGAATAGACATAGAAACTAAATAGGTATGGGTATTCACATAAACAAACAATATAATTTCTTGAGAGAAAGAGATAGAAATTTTGAGGCAAAATTTCTGCAGCATAACAGCTATATAACATAGTTTTAGAAAATAATAAACAGAGAGGGTGCAAGGGTAACTCAGTCATAAATAACTCATATTATAAAATAAGTACATAATAAAATGGAGATAAGAACATGTTATGGATATTTTAATGACATACCACAAGAAAAATAACCTTGAAAGGAAAGGGAAGAAGCGATTTCTTTTACAAGAAATTCGGCAGCCTAACGATGTCACATAAAAATTCAGAGAATAAATTGATGAGGGTGAAAATGGTCTCTCATCATTTGGAAATGAAATATATAGTATTAAAGATATTGAAGAACAATTCACCACATAATAAAATGGAACTATAAGACAAAACATAAAGGAAGTCATGACTTAAAGGAGGAGGGTGAATGATTCCCTTACCTTGTAAAGTAACTTCTAAAGCTTGATGTTCGAGACCTTGGAAGGATTGCGGGAACCTTGGGAGGACTCCTTGGGAGGTAAAAATACCCAAAATTCTTTTAGGAGTATTTTGGAATGAAAATGATGAGGGAATGGCTTGGTATTTATAGGGTAAGTGAGGGAACAAATCATTAATTGCCAAGGGACACATCATCGGTGGTATTGGTAAAACCATATGCTTGACCAAGGTATTTTCCCATGGTATTGGCCACTTGGGACACCTAATATTTTATGTCACTATTCATAAGTCGACCAGAATAATTACATAATTATTACATCCTTAATGATGTCATTAAACACCTGAAACTAAAAACTGGTTTCACTATTCACCGAAAATTCAAATTTTTTCAGAAAAATCCCCAAATATCACTTTAACCTAATATTGATGCTCTGAATTCAAAAATGAACTCAATTTTATAAAACAAATTACTAAATATTTTTAATTTAGTTTTTAAATAAAAAACACTATTTACTCGAAAAAACTAATACTTAACTAATAATTTATGAAATAGTTATTCACCTATTTTGTTGAATCTCATTATTTAATCAAGGTGCCTAAATTATATTAATACTTTCTTAAGTGAGGTTACTTAATCCATTTGGTCACATTACTATTCATAATTTACTATTCCCCAAAAATTAAGGTTATCTTATTAGACTCTAAATTTCTTACAGAACACAACTATGAAAGACCATTTTTTGAAAATCATTACACATTATTAATTATTTAAGGTTTACATAAATATTTTAAAATATCATTTTTCTTCAAAAATCATCAATAATATACATCCTATAGTTATCTGTGCATCTAAAAATTGACAAACTTCACCATAAGAAGAAATCATAATTTTTATTTATATCATAGGATTACATAAAGCAGCTAAGGTCTCATTACAGATCCCCTTATAACACCAGCATAAGACCTAACTATAAGGCGTGATAAGGTGATAGAATCTTGGGCGGCTTGGCCAACATTACCCGAGTGGTTATTTCTATCATCTTGAACTACTCCCGAAGGCGATTCCGTTCCAGCTTCACATGATGATGTTCGGCTTGGGTTTGGTCCAGAGCAAAGCCTAGTGGTGCTGCCTCTTTCCCAAGTTTCATCAGATGGGATTCGATCGGCCCGAGACTACTGGATGAGGCCATCAAATCTTCATTCTGTATTAATTAACCAAGATCACTTGTATTTATAGACAGTTAATCACAACATTAAGAGTTTAATTTCCAACGGTCATATTGGCCAACGGTCATATAACAGTCGAAACCCAATGGGCTCATTTTAATTATATTCATTTCATTAAATGAAATAGTTTGGTTGAGTATAAAATAAAATAACACACAAAAAATAGGAAACAAAAATTATTAAAAAATTCATGTCGTTACACATTCTGGGTACCTTTATATTCTTTCATAACCATGTCATATCCTTTAACAAATATCTTAAAATAATCTTCTAGACATTACTTCTGAACTTATACCTAAAACTTATTTTCTTTTTATAACTACTAGATTCTGGAATTTTTGAGCATACCAATTTCAGAACAGCCTTCACATCCACATCAAGAATCAAATTATATGTTTGGAACCGTTATGTACTAGGAAGTTCCTATTGTATATCATATTGGTGACCTTTATGTATTGACAGACATGCATCTATACATTAATATTTTTTTAACCTATTATGAATCT
The DNA here is from genome assembly GCA_963277665.1 of Viscum album. Lineage (NCBI taxonomy): Eukaryota > Viridiplantae > Streptophyta > Magnoliopsida > Santalales > Viscaceae > Viscum > Viscum album. The sequence continues at coordinate 370,907,179 of OY728163.1, read as the reverse complement.
TACGTAACACCCTTTGCATAAATGGTAACCCTTGGGAATCACATTTTAATTTACACATAATAGGGGATTATATAAATTTATAAATTTTTCCTCCCCTCTTATCAAACTCAAAATCTAATGGACTTTCTTCTAATAGATTCTGTTATGGTAGATTTGATTCTATAATTTCAAATCGTGGTTTCACCACTCCACCAACATAATCAAGAAAAAGAAATTAAACCTATGGATTATCTAATTATAGTATTTACCATAATTAACTGGATAATTATTTTCCCATGGTTGGTTAGTTTGGAAATTATAATTTCCCGATGTCCTAAGATCTTAAACCTTTAGATCATTCATAGCCTATGATTTACCATAGTTGTAATATAAAGACCCCAACCCCAGTAGCCCAGATTCGGTGCCTTACTTTATTACATTTGTACTAAGTACAAGTGATTTTATACCAAAGGACCGAATAGTTTAGTATCATTTTAAAACTAGATACAAACATAAGTTTTACAGTACAACTTGAAATAGAATACAACATAGACACTCCATTGGAAACACCATTATTCTCGTATATTATCCCTACATGTCAATAATAATATACATCTTTGAATATAGGGGGAAAAATAAAACATAAGAAAGGGGTGAGATCATATGCTCAATAAGGGTAATAAAACATTAAAATAAATTATAAATAAACATAAAAAATAAGGAAAGGTGAAACAATAAAAACACAATCCATTAAAAAACAATCGTGAGCATAATATGGTAGGAATAAAAGATGATTAAAAAATACCATATAATAATCACATGAGAATGAAAAATAACCATGGATATACAACTAGTTGAATAATAAAATGGATTATCAAAAAAAATCTCATAACTTGGGAATTCATAATGAAGGAAATCATAAACATACCATCATGGCCTTGACCAAGAAGTATACCTAAATGGGTAAAGCCTCTGCCAAAACTCTTTCTATTTTGTCTCATGAGACCTACCGATGCAACACGAGGTTATAAAGGGACCCTCTAGACACTTAAAATGTCTAATGCATTCCTCATATGAAAGGGGTGAAACATATTCAACATACACATTCATATTGAAACTAGCATATGAAAGGTAAATAATTTCTCCAATTAGTAATCGTAATCATAAAATATCCAAAGTAATATAGAGAATGGAATCAAGATAGTACATCCCTAGTCAAACTGATCGTAAACCATTAAATAAAATATGATAGATGTAATCTTATGATATCAACCTCAATTAAGAATAAGATTCAATAGACGATGCTGATATAAATGAAAATAATCAAACAAAATCATTTGAATTTTTTTGAGAGAAATAATTTTTTTTACTTTTGAATAAATTATTCAAAAAGTCATTGAATTATAAAATGAAATATTTTATTTGAAAATTAAATTGTAAACTTCTAAAGGATCCCTCAAGGAATTAATCTATCATGAAATTAGGAATATCTAATTATTCCGTAAAAGTTAAAAAATATTTCCTTGAAATTATGAAAAAGAACAATTAAAAGAGTATTTTTTAAATAAAGTTTGAGCATTAACCAAATGAATCAATTAGGTTTATAATATATACATCCACATAAAAAAGTTTAAATAAAAAATAATATATAAAAAACATTATTTCACACATAATCATAGAATTACATCATCATTGGGGTATAAATTTAACCTAAGGAATGGAAATCGAGTTAAGAATTCCCTTACCACTTCGTAATAAGTCAAACCATATGACCTATAAAAGTAATAATTATCATATGAAATATTTAATAACATTAATATAAAGTTATTATTGACATGATATATCAAAGTTAAGTATACATGCACTACATAAATTGAATAATTGGTTAATAATGCATATCACATAAAAATAAAAGTTAGATATGAAAACCCTTACCTTATGTCTGAAAGCGTTCTCCACAGGTAGTTAATGTGCTATATAATCAAATTTTACTCATTAATTACTTAATTTATAACCTATTAAAAATTTATTTGTATTTATTATAAATTTATTAAATTCATTTATTTCTATTTCGATGAGTTATTATTTTTAATTTCATTGTTCCGAGACTATTTGTTCTATGGTTTAATGAAAAGTTCACTTGGATATAAATATGGGAGTTCTTATGAAATGGGAATACATTATATAGAATTGAAATTATTTGGACCTAATGAACTTAAATAAGTTTAAATGTTCTCATAAATCATTTGGATATATGGTACGATATGATTTATTAGAAAAATGTTGATGAAAATGTCTTAATTTATTTTGGCGGTTTTTATGACCATCATGAACATTTGTCATTTTATTTTATATTATATTTATATATATGGTTTTTAAAATATTATATAAATTATAATATTTATATTAAAATATTATTTAACCATAATAATGATTTTATGTATAACCTTGAATGTAATAATGGAAAATGAAAACTCATCATCCACGAAGGTTGTGAATGGACACATCATATACAATATTTTCATTTTTAAAATAAAAGAATATGAGAAGGGATTTGATGATGGTTAATCGATTAGAAAAAAAATAAATTATATATATTATACTAGATTTACCATTCCACACTAGATGGGGGGGGGGGGGTGAGGAGAGGATAAAAAAAGATAATAAATTAAAAGAGAAAGAAGGTTGATTTTACCTCTTGAATATCGTCTCCTTGGGAACTTCTCTAAGACACTTGGATTTGGTATTTTGTTATGAAAAAAAGGTATTAGAGGTGAGGAATAATATTTGGAAGTTAATTGGGTTGAATTTAGACAATATTCAAAGATTATAAGGTGTGAGGAGAAGGGGTGTTGAGGGGTGGTATTTATAAGAGAGGAGAGGGGTGTTTTTTGATGATTTTATTCATTAATTTATTATTTTGGCTCATGACTATCAATAGTGTTGATTCTTGTGACTAAGTATATTAACTAGTGCATGTGAGTTCAAAATAATGTCGTATTAAATTTGAAAATACTAAGAAACTCATGTATTTAACTTATAATGTTAAATCTTGTAAATTATCATATTTAACTATTCGTAAAAAATTCAACTATTTTACAAAAAAATACAAAAAATTCACCCTTACCATTTTTGAAAATTTAGATTTAAAAAATGGAATTCGTTTTGTGAAAATATTTTTATAAGTATTAGAAATTTAATTTTTAAATAAAATAATTATTTATTCGAAAAATACCAACTTTAATATTATAATTAATTTTATGACACATTGAAAAATTAATTATGGTCTCAAAAATTTATCATATAATTATAATGAAAAAAATAGTAATTTATGAATCTATTTTATGAAAATGAATTTTATTTAAAATCATTATATAAATTACAAAATTATTAATAAACATTTACATTTTACAAAAATTCGAACACTTAATTTATCATTTTTAAATATTTATTTAATTATTCCATGATATAAATATATCATATTTTCCTTAGGGAGATACCTAAATTTTATTAATACATCAATATGTGAGTTTATTATTCTGATGGTTAGATTTCTATTCCTAATGGTCACATTACTATTTTAATGGTCATGTTAACATTTAATAGTATATTACAGTTCATTTAACCACAATGTACAACATAAGCTATCGAATAAATTGAATTTATTTAAGAAGATACATACCATAAAAATATTTGGGTGTCACATTCTTAACTCCTTTGAAAAATTTCATCCTAAAATATATCATGAGTATTACCTTCTAAACAGGGGTGGTTCTTCTTCACAACATCCTCAGGTACCCTTGTTGCTTATTCCAGTTTATGGTTTCTCCAAATAAATTTTACCATTCAGTTTATCTAATTTTTCAATTCTTTATCTCTAGTGTGAAGAATATCAATAGGCTCTTTATAGTAAGAAAAATCAGGTTTTAGATCAATTTCTTCATAGGTGAGTACATGCATTGGGTTTTGGATGTACATTCTTAACAAAGAGATGTGGAACACATCACGTGGTTTAGAAAGGCTAAGTGGAATCACCAAACGATAAGCCAAAACTCCAATTATTTCCAAAATTTCAAAGAGTCCACTGTACCTTGGGATCAGTTTCCCTTTCTTACCAAACCTTTTGACACCCTTCAATGGACATACTTTCAGAAAGACACGATCTCCCACTTGAATATCCATATCATTTCTCTGGTTATCAGTATAACTATTTTTCCTACTTTGAGATTCATTAATATGAGACTAAATAGTATTTAACTTAGTTTTTGTATCTTCAATAATTTCTCAGCCTATAAGTTTCCTCTCAACCACTTCATCCCAAAAAATTAGAGTATGAAATCTCTTTCCATATAATGCTTCATATGAGACCATTAAAATTATATAATGGAAACTGTTATTGTATGAAAAATCTACCAAAGGTAAATACTGATCCCACATACCTTTAAAGTCAAGTCATCATGATTTTAACGTGTCTTATAATATTTTAATTGTCCTTTCATAATTTTCGTCAGTTTAAGGGTGATAAGAAGTACTCAAATAAAACACAATATCCAAAGCCCTATGAAGACTATTCCATAATTTTGAAGTAAAAAACTGGATCTCAACTAGACACAATCGATATAGGCGAACCATGAATTATTATAACTTCATTATTATAGTCATTCAAGGAGATCTAGTGAAAAATACTCCCTAATAGTGAGGAAATGTGAAGATTTGGTAAGTTGATCAATAATTACACATATTAAATAATTATTTGTTGGAGTATTGGGTAATCTAGTGAAAAAATCCATAGTAACGTCCTCCCATTTCCATTTAAAAATAGGTATAGGTTATATAAATCCCCTAGGATATTGTCTTCAAGTGTTCACCTGTTGAAAAACTAAACATGTAGATACAAAATCATCAATTTCCCCCATCATACCATCCCACTAAAAGTGTTCCTTTAAATATATATACATCTTATTGATACTAGGGTGTATAGTGAAATTCAATCTATGAGTATCATCAAAAAATTCCTTTTTAGCTATGGTATAGAGGTAACACAAATCATCTTCCAGAGTTTTAAAATTCCATCTTCATATGAAAAGTCTAATAATTAACCATCATCCACAACATTCATTTTCTTTTGAAAATTATCATCACCAAGCTAAGAACTTTTTATCTTTTTTAATGAATTTGGTTTAGAAACCATTTGAAAAAGTAGTGATGTTTCACCATCCTTGATAATTCATGTTTCTATATTTAATAGATCCATGTACACATGATCCCAATAAATCCTCATTTGTTTCATAACTGCATGATCCTTCCTTCTCAATGCATATACTACCTTATTTTTCTTCCCTAGGTGGTAGTGTGTTAAAAAATCATAATCCTTAAGTAGCTCAATCTATCACCTTTTTCTAATCTTGAGTTATTTCTATGAAAGGATATATTTCAAACTCTTCTGATCTATATATATCTCACATCTTCCACCATATAGATAGTTCCCTTATATCAATAGAGAAAATATTATAGATGCTAAATTAAAATAATGAGTAGGATAGTTTTTTTCATCATTTTTTAACTGCCTTGATGCATAGGAAATAAATCTATCATTATTCATAATGTCACAACTAAGTCCTTTATTCAATTCATCACTATAGAATAAAAACACATCATTTCATGATGGTATATTTAATATCATAGTATTAACTAATCTCCTCTTTAATTATTCAATGAAATTTACACATTCCTTTTTATAAATAAACTTAACCCCTTGTAAAGTTTGCTGGGTTAATGGGTTATATAGTTGGGAAAAATTCTCAATGAAACATTTATATTAACAAACTAAACTAATGAAACAATGTGCCTTGATTATGTTCATTGGTGTATGACATTCCTTGAAAGCCTTTGTCTTTGTAGGATCAACTAAGATTCTTTCCTTGGGTACAATATAGCCAAGAAAAAAATAGTTTGTCGCCAAAATTCATACTTTCTTAACTTCCAATATAACTATTTTCTTCTAAGATTATCCTAAAAAATCTTCAATTGGTTCTCATGGTCCTTGTAGCTTATAGAGTACACCAATATATGATGAATAAATACCACCACAATATTATCAAGATATTTTTTGAATACTCTATTCATTATAACCATAAAAACTAAGGGTGAATTAGTAAGTCCAAATGGAATTAATGTAAAATCACAATGTCCATGCCTTGTTTGAAACACTTTATTTCGAATATATTCCATCTTTAATTAAACTTGATGACATCCAGAATGATGATCAGTCATAGAAAAAAAATGAGATCTATGTAGTGGGTCAATTAAGTCATCAATGAGAGGCTAGGGATACCTTTTCATTATCATAATAGCATTGATCTCCCTATATTCAATGAAAAACTTCATAGATCTATCTTTATTATTAATGAAAAGAATAAGAATTCCATAATTTTAAACACTAGGGATATAAATCCCTTAAAACACAATTCCTATAGTTGTTTCATTAACTCTATTAACTCCGCTATGGTAATTATATAGGAAGTATTTGATATAGTTCTTGAATTAGGGATTAAATCAATAGAATAATCAACTTCCGACTCTTGAGGATATCTAGGAAATTATTCTATAAATTTATCAATGTATTCATGTATAATAGGAACATATTCAATTTAAAGATCTCCCTTTTCATCAACAGGTTTTATCAGCTCTTATTCTTTGAGAATATTATTTAAATGAGATACTAGAGTTCGATATAGAGATAAATTAGATTATGAAGTATCCCCTCTAAAAATGGGAAGTTCCATATATTCATCATGAATAATAATTTCATTCCCTTTGCAATAATGTTTGTATTATATTTTTTAATCCAGTCCACACTAAGAATTGTCTCAAAATAAACCATAGGTGTAAAAACAAAATCATAAATTAGAGCACATTTATGTGTTATAATAAAAAATTATCAACACATATTTTTTACAGTAAAGTTTACACTATGATTTTTGACTAACCACTCCCTTGTTAAGTTCAATGTCAATATATAAATTTTATAGAAATCTTTGAATATATAAAAGAATGTGATGATCTAGAATCAAATAAATCTTTAACTAAATTTTAGGATATGATCAAAGAACCTACCACCACATCATTAGGAACTGCATACATCGCTATTGTGACTACATAAGCATGTACTTGTTTCCTATTCCTTTTTTAGGTAAAGTTCCCTTGATGTCTAGGAAATTTATGTGAATAATGTCCCATCTACTAACAACTGAATCATTTCACATTTCCGACTTCTTTCTTTCCCTTTAAATCATGGTCATGATGTCATTTTTCTCCTTCTTCACTTATGTTACTTCCCAAAGTGAGAAATATACTCTCTAATTAACTTTTCTATTTCTTAGATACACATGAGTTTTTGTAGTCCAATTGAATGATTATGTTACTATCACATGAATTGGTCAAACATTTTTACATAGCATTGGGGATCAGGCTTCCCCAAACGAGTAAGGTTGTTGCACACAACATAAGTCAGTTGCCCTGGTATAGTAAAACGTTATTCAGATCTAGCTTCATGTTTATATCCAAAATCATTATATTTAATTAGAGTGAAATCCATACATGGAATACATTCATTTATACATTTTATATTCCATATACTATGCACCATTTCTATGCAATGGAATTCAGTAGATTAAATTATGAAATTATTAAAAATGTGAAACACATAAAAAAGTAATTTATAACTAATCTCTAAATAATAATATTGATTTCCTTATTAATATTCTCAAGATAATTTATAGGGTTATATTTAACTAATATATGTTTTCCTAAATATAGTTTCTAAATTTTATTCTAAACTTTCTCTCATACCAACTCTAAAGACCCCAACCCTCGTAGCCTAGATCCGACACCATAATTTTTTTTTATAATGGTATATAATATAAATCTTGAAGTATTGGGACAAAATAACACATAAGAAAGGGGTGAGATAATATGATATGCAAGGTTAAGAATACAGTGGAATCTATCATAAATAAACATATACAATAAGGCAAGGAAAATAACTAAAAACACATTCCATTAAAAAAGAATCTTGTGCATTATATGGTAGGAATAAAAGACGATAAAATAATTCCATATAATAATCACATGAAAATTAATGTTAACCATGAATATCATACATGTTGAATAATCACATGTATTATCAGAAACTAATCTCATAATGAGGTAATTTATAATACGGGACATCATAAACATACAATCAAGGCCGTAACTAAGATGTGTACTTAAACGGGTAAGGCCTCAACTAAAACTCGGTCTAGTTTGTCTTATGAGACCTACCAATGCATTGAGGGGATATAGAGGGCCCAAAATAACACTTAATAAGTTCAAATAGTTACTCATATTAAAGGTGTGGAACACAATCAACATATATATTCATATTGAAACAATCATATGAAACATAAATAATTTCACCAATTAGTAAACATAATCATACACTATCTAGAATAATATGGAGAATAGTATCAAGAAAGTACATCCCCATTAAAAATGATCATAAACCATTCAATAAAATATGGTATATGGTATAAAAATAGAACAAAATCAATTAATAATAAGATTCAATAGATGTTGCAAAAATCGATTAAAATACACTAATTAAAACATTGAAAATTTCTTAAGATAAATACCCTTTTTTACTTTGGAATAATTTGTTTAAAAATATGAAAAATTATAAAAGAAAACATTTTATTTGAAAATGAAATTGTAAACTTGGAAATGATTCCTCATGTCATTAAAAAGTCATGAAATTAGTATGATATTATCTTGTGGTATAATTTTAAAAAATATTTCCTTCAAATATTGAAAAAATGTTCAATGAAAATGGTATTTTCTAAAAGAAATCATTAGCATCAACCAAATTTATTATTTATTTGTATCACCTATAAATAAACATAAAACAAGTGTAAATAAAATATAAGATTAAAAAAATTCGTTTCACACATATTCATAGAATGATATAATCATTGGGGTAGAAATTTAACCTAAATACTAGAAATTGGATTAATAATTCCCTTACCACTTTGTAATCAGACGAACCATATACCCCATAAAAGTAATAATTATAAAATGAAACATTGAATACAATGAATATAATTGGATTAATAACATGATATATCAAATGGAGTTATGCATAAATCAGACAAAAATAATAAGTGGTGAATAAGACATATCTCACAAAAATAAAAGCGAGATGTGAAAACCCTTACCTTATGTTCGAAAGTATTTTTCACTTGTAATTAACGTACTGTATAATCAAATTAGATTAATTAATGAATTAATTAAGAACCTATTAAACATTTATAATATTTAATATAATTTTTTTATGTTAATTTATGGATATTTTAATGAGTTATAATGTTTCATTTCGTTGTTCCGAGAGTGTTCGTTTCATGGTATTATGGGCAGTTCAATTGAGTATAAATATGGGAGTTCTTGTAAAATGGTAATAACTTCTCCAAAAGTGATATTATTTAGTATTAATGAACTATAATAATTATAAATGGTCTCATATGTCATTTTTTGTATGGTATGAGGATTATTCATTAGATAAACCTTTGATGAAAATGTCTTAATTTATGTTGGAAGATTTTATGACAATCATGAACTTGTGTCATTATTTTAATATTATGTCTATATATATTGGTTAGAGACATGATATAACTTATAATATATATATTAAACTCATATTTAACTATAATAATGGTTTTATTACCATCCTTGAAGGTGGTAATGTAAAATGAAAACTCATCATCCACGAAGGCAGTGAATCGACACATCACAGATGATGTGTTAATTTTTTAAATAAATGGAGAGGAGAATGGATTTAATGATGGATAATAAATTATAAAAATAAAATTACATTATATATATGATTCTGTATTTATCATTCCACTCTGGATAGGGGATATGATGAGAGGATAAGAAAAGAAAAGAAATTGACAAAGAAGGAGGATTATACATCTTGAATATTGTCCAATTGAGAATCTCTTTAAGATACTTGGATTTGGAATTTTGGTAATAACAATGGGTATTTGATGTGAGGAATAATATTAGTAAGTTAATTTTTAAGAATTTATATAGTATTCAAGTATTATAATGTGTTAGGAAGAGAGGTGGTGAGGGGTGGTATTTATTGGGGAGGAGAGGAGTGTTTTTTGATTATTTTATTCATTTATTTTTTATATTGTATCAAGAATATAAATAGTGTTTATTTTTGTGATTAAGTATAGTAAATGGTGCATGTGAGTTCAAAATAATTTGTTCTTACATCAACAATGACTAAACTATTCATGTATTTAACTTATAATGATAAATACCGTAAATTACCGTCTTTCACTATTCATAAAAAATTCAACTATTTTTGAAAAAATACAAAACAATAACCCTGAAAATTTTACAACATGTAGATTTTAAAAATGGAGTATATTTTATGGAAATAATATTTTAAATATGAGATATTAAATTTTTAAATAAAATCAATATTTATTCAAAAAATACCCATTTAAATATTATAACCAATTTTACAACACATTGAAAAATTAATTATGGTCACATAGAATTATTATATAATTATAATGAAGAAAAATATTAATGTATGAATATATTTTATAGAAAGTAAATTTTTTATAAAATCATAATTTTAATTATAAAATTGTAAATAAACATTTATGTTTCACAAAAATATCAATACGTAATTTATAAATTTTAAAATATTTATTTACTTATTCCATGATATAAATATATCATATTTTCATTTATGAGATAAAAAAATTATATTTACACTTCTGTAGTTGAGTTTATTATTCTAATGTCCAGATTAATATTCCTTACAGTCACATTACTATTCCAATAGTCAATTTAACATTTATTAGTATATAACGATTCATTTAAGATCAGTGTGCACCATAAGATATCGAATAAATTTAATTTATTTAATAATATCAGTACCATAAAATATTTGGGGGGGTCACAAGTACCCTATAACTAAAAACAAAAATTAGGCAGAATTATAATAAAATTTTAAAAACCACCAAAATTCATTTATAGTCTTCCATGCTTACTGTAACAGATCCCACCCACCTTAAAATTATTTTAGAACAAGATAAATAAACTTATGAATTTATAAAACCCCTAAAAATACTTTAATACCACATTTCAAATAATTTGGAACTCATGTTTATTTAAATATATCCAATCTTAAATGATGGTTCTTTCACTATATTGAAAATAGTGAAATACATACTTTCCCATTCGTATACCCCTATATGAGCACCCACTTTACTAGAAGACCAAATTGACCCAACTCTAACACTCTCCATACCTCTTTATACTCCTTCAAATCCTATAAAAACATCTAAAAACACATTCTAGAGATGATACAACTCTAGAGATCCCAATATGAATATGAATTCTAAAAATATACAATGCCCCATGCCAGAATTTAAAATTTAATTTTATTTTACCAAAATGTGATGAAATATATATTATAAAAATATGTATAGAGTGACAAAACATTAAAAATTGTGGAGATAAAATAATCTATTTATAAGTGTTTTTGGATAAATAATCATAAAAAATTGGTTTTCTAGGGGAGGCTTGGTACATATCTTGTGAAAAATAGAGCTGCGGTGTCGAGGTTCAAGGTAAAAAATATCATACTATATGTGGCCTATTACAATTAATATTAAATCCAAGGATGATATAATGAGATAATGGGGAAAGTGAGCCCTTATGGTGTGGGGAAGACCATAGGGTAAACTAACATAGGATATTGTGGAGAATGAAGAACCCATTTATTGGTAGGTGTGGATAAGTCAACCATCACAATGTGTTTTCTAGGTTAATATTGTACCATATCTGATAAAGATAAGTAGGGAGGGTGAAATAAAATATAGAAAATATTATAGACTGGGTGGTCTGTTCAATTAGTATCAGAACTAAGGCTTATATGATGTTCCAAATAGGATTTTAGGACTCTATGGGGTGGGGAGGCCTATAATGCGTTCCCTAATTGGTGGTGATGGAAAAAATGACCCCTTTATAGGTAAGTGTGGATACCTCAAGAATTAAATGTATTTTATAGGGGATTATTTATATATATACCATGAACAAAATCTATAAAGTAAAATACCAAAGAAGATAATATTGTGGTGTAGGTGGTATGTTATAATTGTTATCAATGCTTGGTCACAACTTGTGTTACTTTGCAGATGATGTCCCCCCAAGATGGTGGGATGGGATTAAGGGAGAACCCCACACCACAGGGGAAGAATAATGAAAAAAACCTTTATAAGGTGGCTTGTATACCGCTCCCATTATAAGGAATTTTCTTGGAGTGACTATGAAAAAAAACCATGAGGGCTAGCGAGATCCAAAATCATACAATAATTTAGTGAAAATGGCCTATTACAATTGGTATTAGAGTCATGGCCTATCTGATGTTCCAATAAGGACATTAGGCCCTAATGGGATGGGGAGGTCCATAGTCTGATCCGACATTAGAGATAGTGGATAAATATACTCCCCTTCATAGACTGGTCTGAATACCTTATCAATCATAATTCATTTTATAGGGGAGGCTTAGCTGGTATCCTATGAAAACATACATTAGGGAGAGGGATAAAGGGAACACTATTTTTCATTATATGTTTGAATATTTAGTTTTATCATTAATTATAACTTCTTATGTATATAGGGAGATTTTTTTATCATTTTAATTATTAAAATTTATTTAAAGGATGAAATATTATGTAATGTTTTATATATAAAATGCATTATGTTTAAACATATTATATTTCATATTTTTGTGTCTTCTATAAAATATAATATCTTATGAAATAAATTGTATGTTTGGATATTTTTTGTTAATGAATTATAGAAATGTTGTTAAAGTTGGATTATGAATCATTGTGATTTTCATAGAGATGAAATAATATCTATATTTTCAATTTTACGTAATTTCACAATGTTACTTATAATTTCTTATTTATCTTCATGGTTTTGAAACCTTTTTAAGTAATGGATCAATCAAATGAATTATGTGAATTTCCCTTATGTACTTAAGTTTTTTTAGTTTTTCATAAAGTAAATGACTCATAGAGTGTTTATAAGTTACTCATACATTTTCTATAAATGACTCATATATTATTTGTAAAATACTCACACATTATCTGTAAATGAATAGTATATTGTTTTTAAGATGACTAGTATGTTGTTTCAAATGATTTATAAAAATTATTTATAATCAAAAATTTTCTAAGTGACGAAATTTATGATGTTTAAAAATTACACTTATGAAGTTTTCAAATTATAATAATTATGTTAAAAAGTGACACTTATGAATTTTCATAATGAAACTTTTGAACATTATCAATTACTGTAACGAACATTTAGTTTTTTTATAAATATTATACTTATAAATTTTAAAAATATTATTCCAAAACCTAAATATGATTTTATTAAGTTCATGTTTACTATCAAAAAACTATCTATATTTAGTGTATGTGATTTTATTAAACAAAATATAGGAACATAGAATGTATAGATATCAAAAAACTTGACTAGAACTATTTTAGAAAATATTTCAGTTACGCTTTGAAGTTTTGTTTCACGTCATAGATATTTATCTTTAGATACATATATTTTTCATGAATTTGTTTTTTTATACCATAAATATTTAAATAAAGATTTAGGAAATTGAGAAACTATTTTAAAGAACCAACAGATTGTCTGAATTTGGAAACCAGGATTGAACTAATCATATAATGAGATTTATGAAACATTGTGGAAGTAATCATTAGAGATTTATCTATAAATGAAGACCAAAGTAACCAGATGAGATATATACACATGAAAATACTGTTTTAAAATTGAGTTTTTTCTACATCTAGTTCCACATCAATCTACTTTTTATGATCCTTATCAATGAGCTTCATAATGATGAAACAATTAATGAGGTGATTGAGTTCCATCGAAATTCTATACTTTTGTATTTTGGTTATTCTAGTTATATTGCTTATATTTGTTTTTGTTCATTATCATGTTTATTTTATTATTTTCCCTTATAAAATAAATTCATGTATTGGTTACACATCCATTATAAAAGGAATATTCTTTGGTTGTGCCTAAAACTGTAAAGTGAATGATTAGTTTTTTAGTTATTCCTCAAAGTGTAAAAAGCTAGTACTATTGGTAGTGACTTGGTCTGAAGAAAGGAAGGTCTATAATAGGGTATTCAATACCTTAAAAAGTGAGGTTATAGAGGACACCATCTCTCTCATGGATTAGAGAGAAGAGATGAGTAGATATAGGATCATTTTGACCAATAAAATCATGATTTTTGAAACTCTTATCAAACTGGAGTAAGTTCACTAGAAGGAGAAACTCAAGTGGACCCTTTCGTAATATTTGAGCAGTGGAAGCAAGATTCAGCTGACTGTAAGTAATTTTTCAATAATTTCATGAAATTATGATTCATTTTATCTTAGTATTCTATCTACCAATAATTTAAACAAGTTTTTTTCATTATCAGTAATTTGAATTCTCCAAATTTGAATCCTTATAGTAATTTATTGGCACTCAGATGAGGTTTATGAAACACTGCTGCCTTACTGATGATTGACTATCAAGATGAGGCATGCTATAGGGAAGTGTTAGTCACAAAGTTCAATAGATGTATGAACACAATTTTAGGAGGTTTGTGAAATCATAGGACTAGGTGGTATGATCTATAAAAAGGTGATGGGACCACTTTACTAATGTTTCACACAATACTTGGACGTATTGATCTATGTGGTTTTTGAGTCATTATAATTCTATATTGTACTTCCAATGAAATAAAAGAAGTAAAGTCTTCATCTACAGATATAGGATGTAAATCTGAACCACATAATACCGATGTGTCTTTTACTACAATTCATTCATTTTTTGAATATTTTTGTAAGTTATAGTAATAAGGGATTTGAGTATGCATTGGATTCTGTATTATGTTTTGGTTTAATCATACTCATCTATGCTCGGGTATGTTTAATTTATAGAGGTTTCCTACCAGTGAACTATTTTTTCCAGTGTAGTCTTTCAATGGTTAATTTTAAGTGTGTGAAATTCTAGTGGAATTCTCAAAAAATAGTATCAAAGTGATAGGGGTGCTTCTTAGAGGATCAATAGTTTACTCAGTGAAAAATAAGATAAAATTCTCACTTTCTTCAACATTATTTTCATTTAGTTAGAATTATTTATTTAGAAGGAGGTGTAATTGAATGATATAAGGGTTATTGGAAGATGAATATTGAGGAATATATCTTCTAAAATGATCTATAACTTATGTTGAAAGGATTTAAAGTAGAGAAAATAAATAAATTTGAATTATAAACTAAATAATAATATGAATAAGGAGTTTTGAGTATGTTATTATCCAAAAAATTGGATTTGAAAAAGTGGTTAAATAAGACTACAATGGAGTTAATATAGGTCATAGAAAACATGTATGTGATTCTTAAAACACTCAATATGGTGCGATGAATGAGACATCTATTCACTATGAGGCTATCAAAAGGGGGATCTCCTACAAATATTGTGTATGAATTTTACATTAGTAGTACTCAAATTGGGTCTGTGAAGGTAACATTTATAGAGGATATATGTGTGGAATTATTATTTTTATCTTTACCAGAATTATGGGATGTAATTGTAATGGTATTAAGTAACTTTAGTGGGAAATGAGACTTGATATTCATTGACAACTAGAAAATGATTTTTAAATATGAAATTTGGTGGAAGAAGATTTTGCATATTTGGGTAATGAATTAAATATATGTTGAAGAGGGTAATAACCTAATTGAATAAAAGTGATTATAAGGGAATTCAAGGGAGATAAGTACAGATAAATCTACCAAACTTGTACCAGTTTACTAGAACTATGGTAAAATGGTTCCTCTAAAGAAATATTTCTAGGAGCGCAAAATAAATTATTATAGACCATATTATAGAGGATTAAATATGGTGAATTAAATAGAATAAATTAGTGCTAATCTACATATAAGTGTCTGCAAATTTATATAATATTTAATAATAAACTCTAGATCATCTTTCCACTCTACTAGTTAGTTGGGATGTATAATAAAATATGTGACTATAAACTTTTGAAGTGTAAATATAGTGTATGAGAAATCTCTTGACTTAATGAGGAATAGAAATGTGATAATATGGTTGAAGAAGGAATATGTTCTTGATTTTAAAGGGGTTATATATATATTTCAAGTATTTGAAGGAATCTATTTTTAATAGAAAATTTGGATGAAGATAGTTATGTAACATATTTTGCGGATGGAGAGAGGGAAATAACTCAAGGATACTTGTTCCTATCTAGTGGTGTAATGGATAACTCAATATATCTAGATGGAAGAGAAATGGGAGATAAAATTTTCTTAACTTTATCAATTTGAAATTCATAAATGTGGTACTATGATCTTGGGGGCCATAATGTGAATGGTATGAAATTTTTATAAAAAAAATGTGTGTTAAATATGGATTAATTAGACTCTGAAATCTATGAGATTTGTATACCTAGAAAGAAAGGGAAGGTGATTTTTAATATTACTTGAAGAAAAATGAATAAAAAAGTTATAATTTGTGTTTATAGATTTATGGGGACCTACCCTTGTTAAATATCATAGAGTTTCACAATACTTTGTGACTTTCATTGATGAATCTCTGAGGAAAGTATATATATACTTTGGAAAATATAAATCATATTTTTTGGAGGTTTCGTGTTATGGAATGATTCATTTGAAAGGGAAATATGTAGAAGTTTAAATGATTGAGATTAGAAAATATAGGTGATTATATGAAAATATGTTTCTTAACGTTCTAAAAACACAAATGCAATGGGATTGAGAAGGATATTGATGAAATGAAAAATCAGAATGGAATAGATGAATGAATGAATTAGACACCGATAGAAAGAGAATAGATCATGAAGTTATATACATGGATTCCTAAGGCCTTTTAGGAAGAATGAGTAGGTACTAATGATTTTTTAATCAATCAAATCTCTTTAAATCCAATGAGATTGAAGTAGATCAAAACCTTATAGAAAGGAAAAGTACAAGATTTAGCTCACCTTAATATCTTTGTAAGTCTCACCAATGTTCATACAGATTCCAAAGATAGAGATAACCTTGATGATAAATCTCGTGATTGTTCTTATATAGGTTATATTGATGAAGAATTTGGGTTTTGAATTTTTTATGATGATAAGAAGAATGTCACCGAATTAAAAATGTCCTCTTTAGTGAGATGGTCATCTGGAAAGATCTAAATTTGAAGGAAAAGGAATTTGAGGTAAAAGAATCAATTTTAATTATATTTGATCTAAATTTATGTACTAAAAGTATATGAATTCTAGAAAATTTTTATGGACCTGAAACTACTAATATCTTGAGAATTATAGATGATAATATATGGGGTATAATAGAATGTTTCATAGTGATATCATCATAATAATTACCCGAGAGATATAGAAATGGTGAGGCTTGGTCTAGTGTTTTAGAGAATTAAATTTTGGATATTTTAATTCATGAATGAGCAGAGTAATAGATAGTATTGTAGAGTTCAAGTATATTTAGATAACCATTAGATAGATATATATATATAACTTGATCTTAACTCTTTTAAAAGATGTGGGAGAACTTTAAATCCCTAAATAAGAAGTGAACATCAAATATTACTACGAGTGAGAGTCGGCTATGAAGGATGAGTTGGATTTACTATATGTGAAAAATACATGGGAGTTAGAATAATTAGCACATGGAAAAAGAGAACATGAGAACAAGTGGGTCTTCCTAGTAATAGATGAATATGATGCAAGTAAGAGATATAAAGAAAGTCTTGTTTTCAATGTATTTTAGTAGAATAATAGTATTTAATTCTTAAAAACTGTATCTATAGTAGTTAAACATACGACCATTCAAATTTTATTTATTTTGGTTACTTTGGATGTTTTACAATAGGAATATATGGGTGCGAAGATGTATTTCTTCATAAGGATCTAAAATAAAAAATATACATAGAGAAACATACTTGTTTTAAGGATCATTAGAATCAATCTCTGTAGGTAAAGACATGAAAGTATTATATATATTTAAACAAGAAATAGTATAATATAATTGGAAATTTGAATCATTCATAGGGGAAAAGGGTTTTACTCAAATAAACCCAGATCACTGCTATTATAATAAAGAGTATAATGGTGATATCTTCATCATTATAATGTTGTAGATGGATTCCAAAATTCTAGATGATATTTCAATCCAATGGAGTTAAGATACGATAAAAGATGTATCATGGAAGTTTAAAATGAATGACCTCAGAGAAGAAAGAAATATATTGGGGATGGTGATTGAGATAAATAATAATATTGAAATCTTGGTGTTATCTTAGAAAGAGTATGTTTGGAATATCGTAGAAATTTTATTAATGATCCAATGAAAATTATACTCAAATACCCATTCCAACCACTTGAATATTCCAAAGGAACAAAAACTACAAATAAAATAAGATAAAACTCTCATTGATAGTATACCATATTCTTTAGTAGTAGGAATTCTCATATATTCCATGGTGTGAACTTGACTAGATCTTTCCCATGAAGTGGGATTTTTATTTGGTTCTTAACAAATTTGAGAAAATAACATTTGGAAGCTATGAAGTAGATTCCAAGATATCTTAATGGAATAGAATATACTATCATTTACTGCATAGATGATGATCCATTGGTTGTGTACATTGATGCATACTTTATAGGAGACTCCAATTTATAGAAAAACATAACTACTAATGTCTTTATCTTAAGTGGAAACATAATTAGTTGGATGTAACATCTAAAACTAGTGACTATAATCTCCACAATAGAAGAAGAATATGTTGTATAAATA
The DNA here is from genome assembly GCA_963277665.1 of Viscum album. Classification (NCBI taxonomy): domain Eukaryota; kingdom Viridiplantae; phylum Streptophyta; class Magnoliopsida; order Santalales; family Viscaceae; genus Viscum; species Viscum album. The sequence goes on along the minus strand of OY728163.1, from coordinate 370,888,223 downwards.
TAAATGAGTAGGGAAATTGTATGGTTGAAAATTATGTGTGATAATATTCAAAGTATCCTTGGAGATTAAATTCTCTAAAGTGAAATTAAAAGTGTCATAAATTGAGATAAAAATATGATGTTTCATGTGAGGATGAAGTACATCAAACTGAAGTACTATTATATCTGGAAAATTACTTGAAGATGAATTATTGGGGTTAAGAAATATAGATAAATGATAATATTTAACAGATATATTCATAAAGGCTTTAGTACAGAAGTGTATGAGGTAAAAATAATCATCAATTGGACTTGGGTGAATGAAAGGGAATTAAGAGGATATTCTCATTTTATATAAATAAAGTGGGTGATGTTTACCAAAGATTAGAAAGATTTTTTGAATTCGTTGAAGTAGTCTTTAAGTGGGAGAGTTTCTTGATTTGAAAAGACCCTTCTTAAACTGTAGTAAGTTCATTGGAAGAAGAAGATCTAGAAGAACCTTTAGTTGTATGTGATCATTGATAACAAGCTTCAACTAGGTGGTGGTCATGTTTTTGAATGTTTTTTTAGCTTTTGATAGATGTTAGTTTTGTGGTCATTAAATTTGTAATTTCAACAATCTGTTACCATCATTGGTAATTGGTAGTGTTTATGGTTGAATAATTCCACTAGTTTTTGCAGTAAAGGGATGAGGTGTAAGAAAAAATGTTTCTCTACCAATGATCAGTAGTCAATCCCTGGGATTTTATAGGGATGTGGTAGTATCATAGTGTAAAATATGAATGTCTATAATTGTTGAAGGTTAGTGGAAGCAGATAATTAGGAGGGACCCTCTATATAAATAGGATGTGACCACATTTATGATACATCACACAATACTTGGATGTAGTGATCTAGGTGGATTTCAATTCATAGTGATTGTATATTATACGTATGAAAAAATGAAGGATGAAAACTCTCCTCTCATGGACATAAGATGTAAATTCGATCCACACAAAACTGATGTCTATTTTACTTACTTTCATTTATGATTTACTTGAATGTTTTTGTAACTTGGAGAAAATATGAATTTGTGTGTGAGTTGGATCCAATATGGTGGTTTGATTGATTCATATTATACCAATATCTAGTATAAATAATTTTTGAAGGGTTCTACAGGTGACATATTTCTGCCTGTGTGGCCTCCCAATGTAGAATTTTCTATAAAGACCCCAACCCCAATAACCTAGAGCTAGTGTATACTTTATTTCATTAGAATAAGATAAAAGTAATTACATACTAAAGGATTTAATAGTTTAACAGTCTTGGTAAACTATATTCGTACTTGAAATTCACATTAAAATTGTAAACATAAAATATAAAAAGTGTTTTCTTTGAGAATTCCATTATTCCACATAGTGTATCCCTGTATATCCATCAAAAAACATTTCTTGTATCCTAAGGGAAATAAAAAATAAGGAATCAGTGAGTTAAGATTCTTATTAATGGTAAGTATACAATAAAAGATATCATGAATAAAAAATCATAATCAAAATAGGAAGGAAAATAACTGGAACACATGTAATTTAATTAATAAACTGAGTATAATATGGCAGAAATAAATGATGATCCAATAAATCCATATAAGTAATCATAAGATCTTGAAACATATTCATGGATATTATAACTAATCAAATAATCACATCGACATCAATAACTTATCTCAGAATGAGGTAATGTGTAACATCCCCCGATCTAGTACTCTTTCACGTGGCTAAAAAGTGTTGGTTATGAAACCTCAAGTGCACCTCCCTAAATTCTAGAGGCTTTTCACTAGTAGTGAGTGTGTGGTATGTATTGTGGGGGGACTATACCTCATGGTTATAGAGTCACAACATAGTGTAAATAAATATACAATAATAATAATAAATTTCATAGTGTGGAAACAAGACAATACAATGGAATACCAACAATAAAATCAATCTGAATAATCTGATAAATAATAAAAGAATAATATAATGATTTCATGGAATGTAAATAAATTCTGTTCTAGAAGTAATACAAATTAAAATACTAGAAAACTAAAAAAAAAACTCAAAATTCCCCAGTCCTAAACCCAATTCCAGTCCCATCTCCAAACTCTATCCCATCAAATAGAGAAAATCAATAGTAAGTTCCCTTGCCATTTTTCAAATCTACAACCATATAATTTTCTCAAGTACCAAACAGTGACCCAAATAGCATGTTTGTATAACTCAGTATGCCGACACCATCATTTCATATCATAAACATTTTGATAATAAGTGAATGAAATAATGTAATAAACATGTGTATTAATTAATTAAATAATTTAATTAATACCACATCAACCTACTTCACTGACATGATGAAATTTCTCTAAGCATATATCACAACCATGCCAACCATAACCTTATAAACAAGGTATTAATTGCACAAATATAGGTAAAAAAAATTATATAAGATTTTATACAATCAATCTAGGTAAAGTTTGGTATATAAGCATTTCAACATTTATCAGGACCATGCCCGATATATAATAATTTTAGTCTATATCACTAGGAATAAATTTTTATATAATAATTTGATCATATATCATGGAATATCCTACTATATAGTCATTTCAGCTTGTCTTAGGGCATATCCCAGCATATAATCATTTCATAATTTATCTAATGGGGCAACTCCCCATATAATCATTAAAAAATTTATCACAATACATGTCATAACAACAAGGATATCACAATATCACATCATTAGCATCAATGGTTAATTTTGAAAATTACCATTTTTGTTTCAATTAAACATTCCATATATCAATTGATGATAACCAATAACATGCTGATTATCTCAATAAATAATCCAATCCAAGGTGATACTTTATCAAGCAGTCACCCAAAATCTATGTCATGCTAAACACACTTTAATCCATTAAAAAATTCATTTATAATAGAGATTTATCTCAACTGAACGGTAGAAACAAGACATGTCAATACAATATTTTACCCGAAGGGACTCCAAGGAATAATCCAATTCATTATTAAATCATTTGAGGCACACACATGTTGGCATAGTTGCAGTGTTGCATATAACCGCAAAATTATCAATACATATGTTTAAGGTTTAGACCCCTACATTAAAATGATGACCAAATAATGCTTAAAAATGATTCACCAACAATAAAAAAGGTTAGGATGATAGCAATAAGGTTCCTATTTCATAACTGATCAATATCAAAACCAGCAACGTACATGATAAAGAGACTACACCACAAGGATTGGAGAATAATAGAAGTGAAGAGGAAAACTGAAGAAAAACTACTTAATATGGATCAGATGTGTAAACAAGTTGTTTAGAATCATGAGAGGCACACCTAAATTACATTGAAATTATCCTAGGGTTGATAGGAGGAATATTCATGTGAGTTGGAAATAAAATCAACCATAGGTCATTATTTGAAAACCTGGATGGGAAATTACATGGTGTGTAGTATAGTTACATGTCGTGTGTTTGTTTTTAGAGGGATACATTGAAAAATACATTGCCTTGGATTATTATTTATTCGGATAAAATATTACATGATGTTTAAAATAATTACATGAAGTTTACTCTCTTCAAGTTTTGAATCATTTCACAACCTGTAACCATCCAAGATATGTGTCTCGCAACAATTACATGACATGTATTGTAGTTTGACAGTCTGTAACTATTTTGAAGATATTTTTTTACCCATTTACTCATATAAAACCATCCCCCTTTGAGGATTCTCAATATACAAAGAACCATTGGTAACACATGACCCATTTATAACTGGACTCCATTAATTCAAACAGAATGCCTGAAATACACCCAACATAGATCCTATATGGTTTTCTCAAGTTTCCTCACCACCAACTTCTATGTTAATCCAAAAAAACTTCCATCTAAAAACATTAAGTCATTTTACCCAACAAAGGATCTCCATATCCAAAAAAATATGTGACCACTAATGCTTAAAGAAACATTCAAAGAGGGACTATCATGAAAAATATGGGATCTTACAACCTCCCCACCACATAACATCCCATCCACAAGCTGCTCCAAGCATCACTGTGGGGTCTCATAAACAATTGTGGCCATTGTGCTTGCATATCAGACTCCCTCTCCCATGTATCATACTAAAATTGCACACTATTCCACTGTAATCAAACCAATGGAACCATTATAACCTAGAGATACATCTCACTATAGTCCATAATCCTCATTAGATATTCCTTGAAGGATGAATCAACATTGAGCTCGATGTCTACTACGTCTATCACATGAGAGGGGTCTCAATATTATCTCTAAAGCTATGACACATGAAAAACTTCATTCATTGAACTATATCAATGTGGAAGGTATAATTGGTATTCTATTGGATTGACCATGTACACAATCTCAAAAAACCCGATAAACCTAGGTGATAACATTACTTATTTACTAATAAGGCATTGCCCCAATCTAGGTGACCCATGAAGGAAAACAAAACGACTAATCTCAAACTCTAGAGTTCATCTCTATTGGTTAGAATATGATTTCTGCCTACAATTTATAGTCACCAATCAATGTCTAATCAACTGAACCTGCTAAGACATCTCCTACATGAGACTTGAACTAATAAGCGCTACCTTGACTTCCTACAACTAACAAAGAGGAAAACAACAGAAACTTCCATACAATACCTCAAAATGTTCCATCTAGATATAATCCTAGAATATGTTATTATATGAAAACTCCATGAGTGCCATATTATTTTCCCATGAACCACCAAAATCTAGAACATAAGCTCATAATATATCCTCCAGAACCTGAATAGTCCTCTCAAATTGATTGCATGTCTGAGAAATATAGTTTATACTCAAAATAAACATAAATGGTGATCCCAGTGTCTTCTAAGGACCCTACCAGAAACATGATGTAAAATGAGGATATCTTTCTGAAAAGATACTTCTCAGAACACTATGCATCTGAGAAACCTCATGCACATAAAGACTTTCCAGATCATCAACTATGAAGGTCTCCCTGATTGGAAAGAAATGGGATTCCTCCATTTATCGATACATAGATACCGATATAGAATCATACTTATGGATTTTTCTGGGTAATACTGTCACAAAATCCATAGTGACATCATCCTATTTCCACTCAGGATTAGGAAAAGGCTTCAAAATCCCATCCAACCTTTGATTCTTAGATTTCACCTATTGATAAGTGAGTCATATTGCCAGAAATATTGCTACCTACTTCTTCATTCCAGAGCACTGGTATTTTCTATGAAGATCACAGTACATCCTTTCCAAACCAGGATTCACCCCAACATAGAATCATGAAACTCTTTCCTTATCCCCTTGCGTAATCCTATAGGAACCCATACTCGGCAATGGAAAAGAAGAGAATTTCTAGGCTAAGAGACCATACCCATGGTGTCTCCCAACGATATAAGCTGCCTCTCCCAAATAAGACCTCATAATTAAATAAATTCATGGTATTGATCTAGTAAAATATTCTGGGTATAATAGATGTTGAGGTTAGAGATACTCATCACTAGGACTCCCAAATATCTAGATGCATGTTTGTAAGGAGGGAAATCACCCAACATTCACCGCAAAACTTTGGTTCTGCCACTTCCTATGTCTTTCGGAACAATGAATTGGTAATGAATTTTCCCTTTCATGGTGTACTTGAAAACTCAATGTTGAAAGATTGTAGATACTTGGCCCACCTCCTCCGTTGAAGGTTTAGGTCATGCTGAGAAGATATATACTAGAGGATCTTGTAGTCTATGTATACCAAAAAACTCTCACCCATGAGAGAATGTCTCTAGTATTTTAGAGAATGAACCACTGCTGATAACTCCAAATCTTGATTAGGATAGTATATTTTATGAGTTCTTAGATATCTGGAGCCATAAAAAACCACTCAATCCCTCTACATTAGAACTACTATGAGACTAACTCTATATGTGTCATAGTATATGGTATATTCTTTACATGGAATATGTAAAGTGAGGATAGGTGTTGAGTTCAACATACCATTTAGCTCTTAAAAATATATCTCATAAGAATCTGAAAAAAAAACATCACATGCTTCTTTCTCATCTCTGACATTGGTGCTTCCAAATGAGAGAAGTCCTAGATAAATCACCTATAATAACTTGATAAACCTAAAATTCTCTGAATTTTGAATACATTCTTGAGATTCTCCAAATATATCCCAACTAAAACCATCTATACATCCACTAACACTCCTTACATTGAGATGAAATGGACCAAGAATAAAAATTTATCAGTCCATAAAGTAAACATGGTTATGTTGGCATAAATCTGATGCTTACTCAATTTACTTAGGGTGATGTCAAGATTTTGGGAATGATCATCTACTAACTCAGATTACACTAAGACATAATTGAAAAAAAACCACACTCAACTGATGGAATTATAAAATCAAATGGATCTTGGAGAATATTTTAGCACCTCTCAGCTGATGGAAGAGATAGTCATGGCGTGGAAGAGCATACCAGTTCTTGACCTCCATTTGGTTAAAGCTCTCATAATACACACACAAGCACAATGTTTCATTAGACTTCTTGGTGAAGAGAACATAAGAACCACAAAGATATGTACTAGGGTGGATTAAACGTTTATTTTCTAGATCATCATATTGAATGTACAACTATTGAAGCTCTTGTAGTACCATTCCATATGGAGGGATAGAAAATTGATATGTCATGGTGCCAACTAAATTAAAAAATCAATATCTCTCTTGGGGTAAGCCATAAAACTCAGTAGAAAAAACATTATGAAAAAAATATACCACTAGAGGAAAATAATCTTGCTATATTCCACCATCATCTAGAGAAATTCCTGATATTTGAGTAGTGAGACAATCCAATATACACCATATCGGTCCTGTACAACCAACCTATAGATCCCACACACCTCAGTGAGAATAGCTACCTCTTTTTGGTGATATAAATGTATCTCTCCTATAGTAACATTCAAAATGAGCCTAGTATAAAACTAATAAATCTATACTAAGAGTTAAATTGAAACCTATCATTTTTAACCCATATGGTTCCCCAAAGAAATGATAACCAAAAATATAAAGAGAAAACAAATTGAAATGTTTGATATCTCTAATCGCACTCCCAATAGTGTGTCGATGGTTAAAACACCATCCAATATTTCCACATCCAAGCACATAACATTTATAAAAATAGTAGATAAAAAGTAATGTGATGCTCCTATAGAAAAAAACCCAAGAAAGGGTAGATGATATAAGAATCATTCCTATGAATGTAGAGTGTCCGGTATCCACACTAGCCAGAGTAGTTTACATTACACACAGCAAACCAACCCCTCTTCCTTGAGCTCTAGCCTAAATACCTTGAGTTATACCGTATATATGGTACTGTGTTCTTGAAATGGAGTACCACATCTATTTCTTTAACCAAAACATCCCGTGGAACTGTGACTACCTATATACTAAGAATTAACTAAGTCCTTCCCAGACTTCAGTAGCTATCCTAATCCCTTACCACTTCTATGCTACTGTATAACCCTAAAAAACCCTTGTAGGTGGCCCAATATGCTACAAGCCCAATACCCCAAAGTGGGGTATACACATTGAGGCTGTTTTGGAACCTGTTTCCACACTAAAAGAACTATAATAGAAGATGGTCCTGAGATAGATAACCACTTCTATGACCGCTCTAAATGATGATTCCATGGAGAAAACTGCCATGGAGATACTTCTTTCCACTAGAAGAAGTGTTCATAGTTTTCCATGCTAAAACATCCTAGATACTTCTCGGGGACACACTTATATTCCTTTCTATGATGAATTATTGATTCATTACATTTTTAAAAATGCCTAGACATACCACGTTCACCTATGATCTAATCTCATAGTAGAGACCATCCTAAAAATCTCTCTCCCCAGAGATATCAGTAGCTAGAAATGATGGTAAAAGGTGTTATAGGTCAATGACATGTTCAGCGCAGTCCAACAATGAAATTCCCTTTTATGAAAGATGCATTAACTCATGGGACTTATCACCCCTCAAAATCTCAAGATAGAAATGGATTAAGAACTTCATCTTTAAGTCCTTCCAGGATAACTCATACTATTTCCCAAACTAATCCAGAATGTACCACTAATACTTGGATGGTCCATGAAGAATATACACAAAAAGCTTCACCCTTTTATCTATTGGTTTCTGAATATGCTTATAGATAATCTATACAAACTTAATCTAGAAATTATATACCTAGGGGCCTCCCCCCAATTAACTTTAGTGGATAGTAAAGCTAAAAGTATCTCATCAGCTTAGACATTGAAGGTATGGTGTGAAAATTCTTTCTTTACCTGGACAAAATAACCCTTATGAAGAAATCATGAAGATAAAAATACATCTGATCCTCATGAACTACAATAAGATCTAGTTTAGTTTTGTTAGGAGTGTGATGATTTCCACACTCCCAATGATCAACTCGAAGAGGATGAGAAAACATTTTATATACAAAACAAACACACTCCTTAGAAAACTTTCTATAACAGGTCTCCCAAAACATGTATTACAAGTGTTTTATCATGAAATTATAGTTTTTTTATTCCATTTCATAGATATAATAATAATATCATATCTTTTTTCAATAGTAAAGTACATATCACTTGCAAATTAATATGTCCCTAACTTGAAAAAATCATCTCAATATATATCCATATGTTCCTATTATGATACATGCATACTCATCCCATACCATATTGATCCATGAGTATAAATCTTGAAAACCAATAAAATCACAAAACTGTAACCTCACACAATATATGAATCACTCAGGGTGAAAATACATCAATTTTAACAAGTACACAACAGAAACAGAAATATACCCCTGGGAACATAGATTTTACCATGTACTTGGGTCAGCTAATCCCATGAACATGCTCATTACCAAGTCTCAAAATATCCTAGTCTCATTTATATATATTTCAAAATAGTAATGAAACTTAAAAAGAAACATGTACCTCCTATAATACAAAATTTTAATGTCCCATGATCTGATGCTCTCTTATGTGTCTAGAAATGGTTGGTTACGAGACCTTAACCACTCCTCCCTATATGCTAGAGGCAACCAACTAGCAGTGGGGGTGTGGTAAGTATAGTGGGGAGACTATACTTCATGTTTGAAGATTTATATAAAAATGGAAATAAACATATAATAAGAATAAATAAATATTAGTGTGAAGAAACAAGACATTACAACAGAATACCAACAATAAAAGCCAACTGAATAATCCAATAATTAATAAAGGAATAATGTAACAATGTGTTGGGATCTAACTAAATGCTATTCTAGTAGTAACAAAAAATATAATAATAGAAGTCTCAACATAAGAATCAAAATTCCATGGCCCCAAACCCCATGTCGGTCCCTTCTCCCAACTTCAAAACATATAGAAAATAAAATAAAAAATAAGGTCACTTTCCCTTGTCCAAACCAACATCCATATAATCTTCTCAGGTAAAAATCAATATCCTAAATAATGTGTGAGTATAATTCAGTAGTTATACACATCCTTGTCTGAACATAATAAGTATGAGAATAAGTTTATGCTATAATGCAAAAAAAGTGTATTAATTAATTAAACATTTAAATTAATACAACATCAACCTACTTTAGCACCATGCCAATGTGTCTCTAAAAATCTCTCACAACCATGCTAACCATAACATTATAAAAAAGATATAAATTACACAAATATAATTCAAAAACCTCTATATAAGAATTTCAATAATCAATAAGGGTTTATCTCGGTATATAAGAATTTTTTCATTTATTTGGGATAAGCCTAATATATTAGCATCTTAGTCTGTTTCACAGGTTAGAGCCTGCTGTATAAGCATTTTAACATGGCTCAGGGCATAGAATTCTATATAATCATTTCAACATGTCTCAACCATGTCAATTACCCATATAAGAATTACAATATTTATTACAAAACATGTAATAAAAACAAGGATATCAAAATATTAAATCATATGGCTCAATGGGTAATTTCAAAAATTAACATTTTTCATTAAATTACACATTTCATATATCAATTGGTTATACCCAATTACATGTAAGTTATCTCAACAAATAAAAAAATCCAAGGTGAAACTATATCATGTAGTCACCCAAAATCTATGTCATGCTAAACAAACTTTAATCCATTAAACAATTCATTTAAAATCAAGGGTTCACTCCCCCAAATGGTATCCACAAGTTGGGTCAATAACAATTTGGATCCAAAGGGACTCTAATGAATAATCCAATTCATTATTTAATCAATGCAGTCACATGAATGTTGAATTTTTTTTAATATTTCATACACTAAAAAATTATCAAACCATAGAGTTAAGTTTTATACCCATACCTATAATTGATGATCAAAAAATTATTCCTACTTGATTATTCAACAAGAACGATGGAAAAAATGATTTCAAGAAGGTTCTTAGATCATAAAAAATCAAGATAAAAACCATCAACGGATAGAGTCAATATATTACACCACAAGGATTGGAAAATGAATAAATTGAAGAGGAAAACTAAAACAACACATCTTACCAGGGATCAGATGAAGAAATAGGATGTATAGAATCAAGAAAGACACTCCTAAATAACCTAGAGACTACCGTAGGATTGAGAGGAGGAAGCTGAACATGAGAAGGAAATAAAATCAATTGCATGACACTTTTTTAAAAATATTATTCATAAATTACATAGTGTGTAATATAATTACAAGTTTTGTATTTATTTTTCATAAGATAGAATAAAAAATTCACCACCTTGGATTATTATTTATTCCGATAGAATATTACATGACATGTAACATAATTATGTGACATGCACTCTCTTATTTTTCATGAATCAGTTCACGACCTATAACCATTCACGACATGTTTCTGGAAACAATTACAAGGTGTGTATTATAGTTAGAGGGTGTGTAACTATTTTTCAGATAGTTTTTCTTCCCAGTTTTCTTACACAAACCCCAAACCCCCTTACAACTTCTGAAATTAAGATGAACCCTTGGGAACTCTTAAAAAATTTATTCCCAAACTCCATTAATCCAAACAGAAATCCTTAACTTCTCCCCATGTGGATCATCTATAGGTTTCACATGTTTCCTTGAAAACCATTTCTATTTTTATTCAAACAAAGAAACATCCGTGAACTTTAATTCATTTTCACCAACAGAGGATATCCTTCCCCAAAAAAGACACAGATACCAAGGCTTAAAAAAATATAATAAAAGGGGGAAATACCTGAAAATAGTTAATACCTTACCTTATTAATAATTATATACATACAAAACATACATTCAAGACCTTTCAAAATAAAATTTAAATATGTGCATAGAAACCTGGCCAACTAATTTATCTCATGAGACCCATCAATGTATTGAGGGGCTATTTATAACTGGACCCACATATAAATTAATAATTTTAATTAATTACTTATACTAAATGGGTGAAACATAATAATTATAATCATTTTTATTGAAAAATAACATAAAATTTTTTAATACATACCCGAATCAAATAAACATAATCATAAACCGTCTAGAATAATATAGTGAATGGTAATAAAATTGTACATCCTTAGTCAAAATAATTAAAAACCATCATAATAAATAATAAGTATAATATCAATATAATTTATCCCTTGTTTATCATACATGTAATAAATTTTTTATGTCATTGATGAATATAAATACCATAAAAAACTCATTAAAAACATTATTTAGGAAAATAACCTTTTCACAATGAAAATCACATTTTAAAACAAAAAGGTCAAAAAAAATTCTAAAAAATATTTTCATCGAAAATAATATTTGAAACATATAATAGAAGATTTAAACCATTGGGTTGTCATGATGGTTGGAATTTTCTTCATTCAATACAAGCTAAAACAAATATTCCTTTCATATTTTTGATAAAAGAAAATCAAGACTAGTTTTGAAAGTGACATGAAGAATTCTATAATTGTTTTCTTACAAAGTAAAAATGGGTAAAAATGTATTAAATAAATTATTTTTAAAATTTTAAAACTATTATTCAATCTTTCTATAAAACATTCTTTTCAAAGAAAATGTATTCTTAACTGAAGATAGAAATACTTCTGGATTTTCTTGAAAGCATTTTGTTAATAATTTTATATACCAAAGAGTGGGAAAATAGAAATATTACTTGAAAACATTCATGAATAGGAATAAGAAAATAAAATATATTTAGTCAAAGAAATAAATATCAACTAAATCCCCCAATAGAGACTTAAAAAAACAATCCACAATAAGGATGAAATTTTGAAATAAACTCTTACAACTACAGTAACATTTTCATCACAATCTGCATGAATGAAATAAAAACAAATGAAAATTTAAATATGAAGAAGGAAAATATATTCATGATATAATATATCAAAATTGGTATTATAGACACCACATAATTGGGTAAGTGGTGAATATGGCACATGTATCGAAAAAGTAGAAGTGAAATGAGAAAACCCTTACCTAAGGTTTATATCTCTTAAAATGTGTCCAAAACTCATATATAGTAAATATAGGCTTATTATACATATATTATAGAATCATAATCATATATCTTCCACCATATATTATTTAGTTATAGTCTTTTATCACCCATTTATTATCAAATTTTTGTTAAAATCACACTTTAAGGTAATAATTACTTCATTTTTCATATATGTTTTTGTTTTGAAAAATTTTCCTTTTACTTTTTTCATGGTTATACCATATAAAAACATTTAACCATGATATAAATACCATATTTATTCATTATATTTTTATCTAGTGAAATCTATTAAAGATAGAGATAAAAAATGGATTACACCATTCATAGAGACGGTTGGTCGTACGTATACAAGAATGTTGTTCCCATTTTTCTCGTTGGATGGAACGAAAGGAAAATAAATATTAATTAAAATTTAATGAATCATTTTTATTTCATATATATCATTTATATTAAAAAAATATATCCATATTACCATGAAAGTGAAAAGAAAATGAAAAAATTTTCATATCTCTATATGGAGGCGGAAGTCCACATATACGCATGAGCGACATTATAGTTTTCCAACAGATTAGAAGGTAAGAGATTATATTTTAAATTATATTTTGAGAGGTATTTTAGAGAATAATTATCACTTATAGTTATTAAATTTTACCTTAATAACATTTATGTAAAAAGTATGTGAAAAATTAATCATATCACTTCACGAGACGATAGTCCACCGTACACATGAGTGATGTTGTCATAACCCCCACAAAATGGAAAGTAACAAGGTATATATGAAATAATAATTTCAGAAGTATAATAATGTAATAAATATCATATACATATATTAAACCCGTCATTATACTCTTCTAGGAAAGGTAGTGATGGGAAACTAATTACATTATTTCATCTGGCGGTAGTCCACCATACACACGATTGACGATTTCATTTCCCATTTAATGAAAGTGAAGATAGATCTAGATAATTACAATAAAATAATAAAATCTTAGTACATATGATATATTGGGGTTATTTTATTATCATATATGAAGAATATTTTTAGGATGTGTAAGAAGAAAAAAATTAAACATGTTTCATAATTTTTCCTATTCTATGGAGAAAATATTTAGGCTTAAACATAAATCCTTATTATAAGGGATTCCTAATCAAAAAAAGGCCTCTAGGATATGGGGAGGGAAGTAAGGAAATTATTTGGGTAGGGATTTCCTAAACCTTCAAGATCACATATTTTTTATATCGTATATAACCTTTTTGTTTCTATTTACTTATTACGTTTTATCATTCTCAAAGCAGCTAAACACATTTTAGAGGTTACAAGAGTCTACAAGGCTTGTTCAATGATTGGATAATAATTACTTGTGAGAAAAATATTTGGTGAATGAATAGAGAACTATTATTGCTAACCATGCACCTCAAACTATGCATCCATATAGGGTGTCACACAGTTTTTCAGACCATGCACCCTGGATAGAATGGTCATGAAAAGGGTATAAACCCTATTGTAGAAGTGTTTTCCATAGTTTTCACATTGTTAGTCTAACTATGTGTCCAAAATATATGATGGGTTCCTTTGGAAAATGCTTTCTGATGGGTGGGGAATGGGTTTTCCAACCGTGCAAATACTTATTGTGGGGTGAAAAAATTATTCCCCCCTTAAAAAAAACTCTCCTCTCTATCCCCTCATTTACCAGACACAACAGCCCACCCATTGAGAGATCCTCCTATATAAATAAGATTGGATTTGTGGTTTATCCTTCATCAGATATTATAATAAAACACCGTTTTCCTCATTGGATTTGTCTCAGTAAGAGATTCAATCCATTACAATCTTTTATTAGTTTATATTTCCATAAGTTTCTATATTTTTGTGTTCGATAATTTGCCCTACTTTTAAGGACTTTTATTTTTCATTAATTTTCTTATGATTTAGTAAAAACCAAGGGTCAATACTTATTGATTTCTCAACTACTATTTTATGTTAGTTTTCCTATAACTTTTTCCTCAATGTCCCAATATTTATAGTTTTTTCTTTTGTGCCACACTTTGGTTTAATTGTGTTTTACATATAAAATTTATTTGATTTAAATTATATTTCCTATATTGAATTATAAAGACCTAATGAGAAAAAATGACATCATTGGAGGTTGAGATATCAAATATAACCCCCCAATTAGGGTACGATCCTTATTATTACTTATGCTGACTAATGTCATGACAATCCAGAACATCATTTGGGTGTGATTAACTTGACTTTTTCAATGGTAATTTCTATTTTTAATTAATTAATTTATAATAATTAAATTTAAATACTAATCAAATTTGATCTTATCATATATAATTTAATTGATATGGTTTCAAGTCCCCCCTTTTCACTTTTTTCATTATAATTAAAAGGGGATGGAATGAACCTAATTAAACCACAATATGAATATTTATTATAATTCCTATGTTTAGATATCAAATTATATAAATATATTTATAAGGTTACCATTATATATAGAAATTTCTAATCATTATTAGAATGGTCAAACTTGATCTAACATTGGATTCCCAAGGTAATGCCTTGAGCACTCAAAAGTATCCATTCAGATTCATTGAGCTGGTTTCCAAGGGAGGTACCCACTTTATAACAAGGACCTTATTAATTAGTGGATTATTGACATGGTACCATAGGATCCCTTATCCTTATCTATAAAATTATAATTCCTTGGATGTACTCCTCATATTTACCATCATGTATTGGGACATGTTATGCCTTGGATTATTCTTCTCAGTATTTAATCATGCATATCCCAGGATTTACCTTATACTTGATCCACAGACACGGTTAGACATATTTATTATGGAATACCTTCAGTGTGACCTTATATTACACATATAACCATATTTTTAAGATGCTTGGTTGTGCACCAAGATCATGCTTGACCTTCAAAGTTCAAGACTTCCTTGGTTCCTCATTGAACCCTCTTTTATTATTATCATAATTATCAATCCATGGTAACTGTAATTATATTAATTAACCATAATTAAATAATTAAATGATTACATACACATAGTCATCCAATATAGGCAAAAGTATTTATGGTTGTCCATATGTCCTATGAGGAACCTAATCTCGACCTGGGATGTATTTATTTCTTATTTTAATTTGTTATACCAGCACACTATTACAGTTTATATTCATGGAATAGATTTTTATAGACACAATTAGTGGTAGCCTACCGAGTTTATATCACATACTATCTAGGAAATTGTTATTACTTGAAAATATAACATGACTTTATCTTTGGATTTAGGGAATCATCTAGTTATGGATGCATGAATTCTTATATTAAGATGAGATCTTGGTAGGAGATGACCAATCTAGTGCTCAAGATGCTTGCACTATTATTAGTTGTTTGAATATTTTGTATATCTTATTGTATCGGCCTTCTTCCATATATGCTTGAACCATTCTATAATTCCATGTAACCATTTTCATATATAGAATCGAACTCATCTTTTGAGGTTATTGTTTATTTCTTAGCTGTTTGTTATTGTTTTGATGTATTATTCATTATTATTACTTATTTTTTTATTTATACATTGTTTCCCACTACACCACTTTGATTATGTGGGTATAGTCTCCCCATAATACCACCTTAGACCCTCATTGTTTTTCAGAAACCTCTAGTGTATGGGAAGGCACACATGAGGCTATGTGGCCAACCAGTTCGACTACTATTATTGGGTGAACTGGGCCAAGACATAAAAAATTTGTTTCAAAGGTTTTATTTTCCTTTACTTATTATTTTGGGATGGGATAATGGAGATTATGAAGTGTTGGAATTTGGAAATGGGAATGTGACTAGGAGTAGCTAAAGAAAATACAAGAGAAAAGAAAAATTTATAAGGAGTAAGAAATTTTCATTCTTTATTTCATTTATTACAATTGATATAATTTCAAAATTAGGTGACTCAAATAATTCTTGAGGTTAGTTATGATTTATGTATATCCTACCTCGGTCTAATATTGTGAGGATCATTGCTACATGCATCATTATAGTCACCTAGGGATTCACATTTCATGTATAATCCATTCTATATCAATGGATTTAATTTCATTCATTGCATATGTTTCCAGTGTTTGTCGAGTGGTGTTTCCCCATATAGATTGTGGATTAAACCTTAAATAACTCATTATTATATGTTTAAGATATGTGACTTAAGTTACATGAGCTCAAATGTTATTTAGTTTTGATTACATGGAATTTGATTGAAATTTATAAAGATATTACTTCTATAAATTGGGATGGGTGATCCATATAATCGATCTATCATCTTTTACTTGATACACACTAAGACTGAATATAAATGTTTGGTTATAGTTATATAGAATTCCAATTGTAACTTATAAAGAAAGAGACTTTAGAACTTGGGGATGGAAGTATATTTAATTCCCCCCTTTTGTATAAAAACATATATGGGATTACGAAATGGAAATTAATACTCAGGAATAAGATGGTTTCTAGTAGTTAGTACAGCTAAGTGAAACTTAAATAGTGTTTTTCCTTGCAATTAACCCAATATATACAGAAAACCTGATAAATGAAAACCTTTATGATTACCTATACCCTGGCCTTTGATGTGGTTAATTGTGATAGTATGTTGGGAACTAATCCTATTTTCTTTTTTCCTCTTCCATTTTTGATTTAATTTTCATTGATTATATTTTCTAAGGCTTGTTCTTATAATTTTATATATATTCCACAACAAATACCTCGAGTCATGTTCCAAGAGTGTAGAAAAGACCATTAATTAGAGATAGTGGTACCGAACCCACCCATGACACCTTCTACAGTCTCAATTGAGAAAACACCCACTATACCTTGATTGGGTATTGATGCCCAAATCTGAGACGGTTTCTATGGTTAGTGTAGTCTAAGAAGGATTCTCTGAGACCAATTTCCTTTATATCATAATTGACCTGAGAGTTTAAGAAGTAGTATCCACCCACATTTTTGAAGGATTGTGGTTTGAATGATAAATATTCACAGATGGAGGACATGCTAACAATTTTTGAGTATCTAGAGACACCTCCTGAGAGGAGAGTGAATATCTCTACATGCATGTTTCATGATTCTACCACGAATTGGTGGGATGTTCTAAATCAGTTTTATCAACACTGGGACATGAATTGGAGGGATTTATTGTCCAATTTCATTTGATTTTTCTTCCTAGAGACACTAAGAGCTGATCAGTCTAGAGAGTTATAGCACATGGAGTAAGGCACAATGTCATCCATGGGTTATTAAGATTTCTTTACAGAGCTTCTACATTTTCACTGACCCTTTAAGGGAGATACAATTCATGGATGGGATTAGTTACTTCACCCTATATCAATTAAATTTCATTAGGATAGCTACTATTACATAGATTGTGAATCAATCCCTTATGATTGAACACAATCTAAGAGAATCTGATAGTACATTGAACAATGGATCAGTACCAAGACAAAGTATTAGTTTCTCCAATGGTAGGAAATATTTTCATGATATTTATTAGTAGGGACATGGGATCCAGATTATCTATACTGGTAGTTTAATAGCATACCATCAGTGTGGGAGGTAAGGCTAAATGAAGCCATGGTGCGATTATAGCCCAGTCGAATGACAATCATACAGTTGAGTGGGCTATATTCAGGTATTCTTCCAGATTTTCCCATATATTCCCAGTAGTAGAGGATCAATTACAGATCCAACTTATGGATATCGATCAATAGATCCATGTTAGGTAAGATATTGGATTAAGACTAGCTGATCAAGCCAAGTAGGATGTCATGGCCAAGGTATCCAATCTTCTGGGTTTTAATATCATATGAGCAGTCCCACTTAGCATAGTCTAGATTTAGATTAGGGACATGGATCGTGGCAATTTCACTCTACATAACGGATAACTGAGGAGCATAGTGAATGGTTATCTATGGTATTAGTTTCTATTATATTAGCTTCTACTGTAATATCTTCCTTATTCGATATTGATGACTCACACTTTGTGTTGATTGTGGTAAGTCTTGGTCTTGAAATTTATTACTCCAGTGGTGTGATGAAACTTGATACTCTTTTGGGAGAATGTAGAGAGAGTGTACACCAATGTAAAGAGTTTCTTATTGAGATTGGTGTTTATAGTTTCTTGTGGAGCCTTTATTCCTTCAGATAATAGGTTTTAATATCATACATGGGATAGATTGGATAGTGTCTTATCATGCCCAAATTTATTTTTATCACATAAGGGAATCCTTCATGTCTCTCGAGGGTTGAAGATATGTTCATAAGGGAAAATATAATTTCCTAGATGGTCAAGATGGACCAGACCATCGAGGGTTGGGGTAAGTGACACCCCAAGTCACTAGTCATTAATTAGATGATGAGAGGGTTTGCTTGTAATATTTTACTCTAGAGGTGGATGATTTTAAGGATTTATTTTAGAAATATATCTTAAGAATACCTCTTAAAATAGTGGTAGAATTTACAATTGAGATTCTTCAAGGAGAATCTCCATTGTCTATTCCTCTATACAATATGTAATATAATGTGATTTAGGAGCTGAATAGGTAGTTGGAGGAATTGAAATATAAGATATTTATCTAACCTAATACATCACCATTGGGTTCACCTATTCTTTTTTATAATATGGCTGGTGGAACCCTTAGGCTATGCATGGATTAAAAATGGTTGAAACAGCTTATGGTTAAGAACCAATATCGTTCTCGTCATATTAATGATCTTTTAAACCTGCTCTGAGGAGCAAGAGTATTCTTGAAGATCGATCCAAGTTCAGTCTACCATGAGGTACCTATTATACCTTTAGGCATACCTCATAAATAATTTTGAATTAGGTATGGTCTTTATGAGTATTTGGTTATGTTTTTCGATCTTACAAACACACCCACCATTTTCACGACCTTTATGAATTAAGTTCTCCAATCATACCTAGATTCTTTTCATTGTGGTATTCATGGATGACATCTTGGTGTAATCTCAAATTCAGTACAATCATGATAAACACCTTGGAATAATTTTGAGTACACTTAGAGAGAATTGGTTATATAAAAAACTCACAAAATGAAATGTATAGATCAACAAGTTTCAATTCTTGGGTTATATTATTTCAAAATTAAATGTTTTTTTGACCTAGAGAGGGTGAGGGATGTAGTTTCATAGGAGAATCCCACGAATGTGTTAGATAGTGTTTCCTTGGGCTGGATAGATATTACATGTGTTTTATAGGATTTATCCTATTGTGAAGTAATGATTATAGGCTTGACCAAGAAGAGTGTTATGTTTATCTGGTTTAATTGTTATGATAATTATTTTCAGGAGTTGAAGATAAGAGTTACCTTATCCTCAATCCAGATCCTAGATGATCCTGGCAGAGGGTACATAATGTTTTGGGATTCCTTAGGCATCAATCTAGGTGTAGTTTTAATACAGGTAGATTGAGTTTTTGCATATGGGTCTCAATAGTTGAGGCATAATGATTGTAATTACCCAAATCACAATCTCGATATAACAATAGTTTCCTATGACATATGTTGCTGTAGACATGATTTATTAGGATAGAACTTTATGGTGTATACATAATGAAAAATACTCAAGTATATCTTCAAAAAATTTGACCTGAACTTCAAAAATTTGAGATGGGTTGAATAAATTATTTCCTTCAACTTCAAGAATTTATATACACCTAAAAATCCAATAGAGTTACATATTATATGATAAAAAATACTCTAAATAAATATATTCAAGAATCCGATGACGAATAGAGGTTGATGGATCTTCTTTTTGAGATGAACCTAAAGATTCTGGAGAGTTTATGATCAGCCTTTTTTTATAGATTTGGAAGTATCCTCATCACTTATGGATAAAGTGAAGAGGAGGTAGTTCTCATATCTAGAAGGATTGGTACTAAGAGATAGTATTCCATGGACAAACCCACATATAGATTGGTCAATTGATGTAGACAACATCCTGGTTATACATGGGCATATCTAGGTGCCTAAAAACATGTGGTAGGAACATAATGTGGGAATATCATGATTTATAATGGGTAGTGAACCAAGGGATGTACCAGATGTACCATGGCATGAACTAACAATCTTGGTTGTGTGGGATGAAAAGTCATATTTCTAGTTTTATAACTAGGTGTTCCACCGTCAGTAAGTGAAGGTAGAGTACCAATGAACCCCCATATTTTTCTATCCATTATCGGTCTAATATTAGAAATGGGATGATATCATGATGGATTGTGTAACCAGTTTATCGAGGTCATCTTGAGGTAATGACACAATTTGGGAGGTCATATAAAGGATAACAAAGCTATCCCATTTACCTTTTTTCAGGAGAACTTATTAGTGGATAAGAGTGAGATAATATACATCTATGAGATTATATGCCTACATGGGGTCCCTAATACTATTATTTATGATAGAGATTCTTGTTTCACATCAAGGATCATGAAGGGGTTGCATAAAGCACTGGGTACATAGGTATTATGAGTATAACTTACAACCCACTAACCGATGGCTAGTTAGAACAGACAATACATGTACAATAAGAAATGTTTCGAGTGTGTGTGCTTGATTTTGGAGGTTATTTAGAGAAAAATATACCATTTTTGAGTTCTATTACAATAATAGATACCAAGAAACCATAAAGATGGATCCTTATGAGGACTTATATGGTAAGATATACCAATCACCACTATTCTAGCTAAAGTTATGGGAGGCCATAGTACTAGGCCCTTGTCTCGTCTAGAATACTTTTTAGAAGGTATAAATTATTAGGAAGTGTACGATTAATGCTTTTTCTATACATAAATCTTATGCTGATCACTATTGATGACCTCTGAAGTTTGATTTTTGGGATGATTTTTCTTGCATAGTCTCACCTAGATTGGAACACATGAGGATACTATAGTGAACTGAGTTTAAAAAACATGGATATTACATGATTTTTATGAATTTTAATTACATTACATAAACACATGCCTAATGACCATAATAGTTTATTGTCTTTGGAAACATGGAACCAAATATTCTAATCTGGTGAAGGATCTTCAATATTTCCCACAAAGATCTTCCCATTTAGAACCCCTTTTTTAAATATTTTTTTCATAACCTGGGGAAATAAAACATAATAAAGAGAGATCATAGATTCTTAGTAAGGGTATGTAAAGGAGATACATAATCATAACATGAACATAAGGGTATGAGAACATGATCATTAAATATGAAAACCACAACCTATATATCAAAGATCACAATCATGAGTCACATCATAATTATTTTCAGTTTGAAAGACATGATTCATAAGATAATCAAATAACATGATCCATGGGAGAATAAGATTTCATAAGACATGGATTTTTTTCATAGACACAAACATATAAAATATTATCACAAGGATAGAAAACAAGACATTAATAAAATTTTAGGCTTGGACTGACCAACTATTTACCATCTTTATGTTTGATCATATCACCCATGTTCCCTTTTTTCAGTCTTAGGATGACCACTCATATACCCTCATCTCTGGGCTTGGTCTAAACAGCCATGTACCCTCCTTTTTGTGTTTGGTATAAAAACCCATGTACCCTCATATTTGGTCTTTGTATAAACACCCATGTACCATCATCTTTGGTCTTGGGATAAACAACCATGTACCCAATTAGATCATATATAATTTATCATTACCCAATGCATTGAGGAGATATATAGGTCCCACTCGTCAAATAATGGAAAACATATTTATGTGTGCCGCAAGATCATAAACATTCATCATATTATAACCCATGAAATGAAATGAGTATAATAAAAATTTCATCATATCAATACCTATACTGAAGAGATGGGATTCATAGTAATATTAAGATTTCACCATAGCATAACCCATGAAAATAAGTGGGTTTTATAAGAATTTTGTCACGGTATAACCCGTTGATGTAAAATTGGTTACATAAACATCATGACATTAAAATATAAACCATTAAGAGAAAGAATATGAATGGTATACCGGGATCATAACACTAGTAAAAAAATATTATATAAAAGGATTTCATGTTAGATGTAGTTGTGTTTTGAAAGAACATTTGGAACTTTTATTTAAGAAAATAACCTATCATTGAAAATAACTTTAAATTTTTTTAAATTCTTTTCTTTGAAAATAACATTGGAAACATATAAAAAAAAATTTAAAATTTCATTTATAACAGGTATGGAGGAATATATACATTCCTATTTTAAAAAAACATCTTTAAATTTAAAACCTTTTGAAAACCTTTTTCATTGAAAATATCCATGAAAACATATAAATTAATCTTTGAAAATCGTTTCAATCACTTCTTCAATGTCAAAAAATTTAAAAATTTATTTCTTTGAAAATAAATTTACAATTAAATTCATTCCAGATTATTAAATATTTTTTTAAATATTATTTTAAATGTATAAAGTAATCATCAATGATTAGAGTGGTCATTATTTATGAGAATTCCATACATGGAATATATGTAAAAATAATTATTCCTATCACATTGTTGGTAGAATTCAAAAGGGAATTGATTGGAAAATGATAAGAATATTCATTTTAAAACCATTTTATAAAAAGTTAAAACATGTATTAAAATGTATTTTATAAATAATAGGATAATATTAAGACATTTTTTAAAACACTTTTAGAAAACATGGTTTTGAAAGAAAACAAATTTCCAACCAAAGAGAGAAATAATGACATATTTTTTTAATTTATTTTATTAATCAAATAAAGTACCATTGAGTGGGATATGACACTATTACTAAAATAAATAATTAATAAATAAAGGAGGATAAAATTCATGGGAATTATTTAGATATATATCATAATATCTTATCATTGGAAGTATAATCATAAACAATCCTGATAAAAGATGAGACTGTAACATAAAATCATTACCACTTTGGTTAACAATGATTCATAAGACCCATGAAGGAATAACATATAAAGAAACATAAAATATAATAAGGATGAATAAATTAATAATATTATATTTATTAGGGCTGCATATTCCCCTCATGAATGAATTTTTGTGCATAACATAACGTACCTCTCAAATAATTAAAATTGAGACAAAAGTCCCTTACCAATTTGGTAAATTTTGAACAATAATCCACATGAAACAGAGATCATAAAATTGATATTAAAATACCAATAAATGTTATTAGGATCATCATAAAATATATTCATGGTAAATATATAAATCCATAAGGTAAATAGGTTGTGAATATAGCATGTGTCTCATAAAAGAAAAAAGTGAGAGAAAAATATCTTGTTGCTCAAGTAACTTTTGAATCATAATAACCATGAAAGAATAAAATAAATGAAAAAAATAATTATAATTGAATTAATTATATTATTTATATATAATATAATAGGTAAGTATATTCACCACACAAAATAAATGAGCATTGAATATGATATGAGTCTCTTAGAAATTATGGTGAGACTAGAAATCTCCTTACCTTAATTCCTAATTATCATCATACTTGTTCACAATTCCTGTATAATAAATATATGTTTATTATTTATATATCAAAGTACCATATTCATATATATCATATAATAAATGATTTTATTATGAAATTTTATTACCCATCCCTTAAGAATTCTATTTTAATGTTAAGTTTTAGGTAATAACCGCTTTGTATTATGTCCATGTTTTTCCTTTTTAATTCTTGGTCCCCCTACTTATATCATGATTTCATAATATATATAATGTAAAAAATATATAAATATCATTTATATTCAGTATATATGTATTTATAGTAATCCATAAAATTTAGTGATAGGAAATGAAATACAATGTTCATGGAGAAGGTAGGACGTACATACGTATAAACCCCATTTCAATTTTCTTATCATATTGAAAGAGAGAAAAGTAAAGGATATATATATATATAATCATTATAGTATAATTGTATGTCATATATATCACATATTTATATGAAATATATATTTAATAAATTCCATGTAATGCGTGAATGAATCACATCACTTCATAATGCGGTAGTCCGCCTTACACATGAATGACATTATCGTATCCCCACAAAATGGAAATCATGAAGGTATGTTTTAAATAAAAATATAAAAAGAATAAAGAAATCATAAATATCATAAATATATTATATAAATAGTATTTACATCATTATTCTCAACCATGAGAGGTGGTAATGGAAAAATAAATGACAATGGTTCGCAGGGTGGTAAACCACCATACACATGAATGATGATCTCATAACTCATTTGATGGAAGTGTGTATAGTTATAGGTCATAAAATTAATATCAAAATATATTATTATACATATTATACTTATTTTATTACAAAATCATTATATAAAAATAATTCAAGTGGGTTAAGGAAGTAATAAAACAAAAACATTCGTTAATAAATACTAACACTTCTTCAGGTATCTCATTTTCATTTGGACCAAAGACATTATTTATTTGGATTTATTAAAAAATAATGTCTTTTTGGATTTTAGGATGGAATTTTAGAAGTTATTTTTATAGGAATTGGTTGAAATAATTGTTTTTCAAGGTGTGAAGTGAGGTGGATAGAGAGTGGCCTTTTATAATAGAGGTGACTGACAGTTGTAATTTTTGAAAAGAAAGAATTACAACCACAATTTTTTCTTGTGAAGTGGATCAAATAATGAATCAATATTTATAAAATAAGGTATAAGATCTATGAATTTCCAGAAAATGGGTTTTTACAAGTTTCTAGTTCATTTTGTCCCATTATGTTTAAAGTTTAGTACCGTGGTAAAATTATTTTATCTTAATCACCATGTTTAATTTTAACTATTTTCACTAATAATTTTTATAAAAAAATAATTTGGACTTAAAATTATAAATTATTAATATTCCAAATATTGAATCCATTTTTAAAAATTTAATTTACTTAATTAGAAAAAAATAATTTAAAATTAATCCCGCAACCCTCTTGAGAAAACAGGGTTTAAAAGTGGAAATGGACAAAAGTGTACAATATTTTTATATAAAAAGTTAATATAAAAAAGATTCCATTAAACTAAATTTTATTAATATATGCATAATTTTACTATTTTTTTACGTTTAAATTAATTAAAAATATTGTTTAGCATTATAAATTATCTAAAGAAAAGGCTGGTTTCAATTAAAATTCAATATTTTTCATTATTAATCAAAAAATACAATTTAACAAATAAATAAAAAAATCACTGTAAGAAAATTTTGATATTATGATTTAAAAACTAATTTTTATTTTATAAATTTCATTTTCTAAAATTTTTAAAATATAGTTTTAAAATAAGTGCGCCATTTGTTTTTACAAAACTAATTTTTAGAAAAATATAGATTTCAATAGTAAAATTAGATTTAATATTATATATTTTTTAGAAAACATATAAGATGAATGTTAAAAATTTTATTGAATGTATAATATATAAATTTAATTAAAATAATTTAGAAAAATCGATTTGCTTAATTTATTGAAATAAAACACTTGTGCGGATAAAATTTTTTTTTAGAGAAATGTTTCCTTTTATTTTTAAGAAGGTTTTATTTTCATTTATAATTAATTGTTCACAAAATAATTCATTATATAAACACATGTAAAACATATTTTCACGATTTAGATAAACCTATTTATACTATCCATTCCAATGACTAGGTGAAAACTATCATAACAAACAACAATATTAATAGAATATTATAGCTTGGTAAAACTTGGTCTTGCATGTAATACCTGCTATCAAAGGAACTCAATATTATGTGTAACACTAGAATAACTTAATGATTCAAGTTCCATAATATGAAAATAGTGTTTCTATTAGGATAACCTTAATTTTTTGTTATGTATAAATAAATCTTAACTTGGTGTATCGTGCAATAAAAACCATCAATGAACTTTTATTTATTAAAAAAAATTCATAAAAACTTGGGGTGTTAAACTCCATCCCCCTTAAAATGAACTTCTCCTTAGAAATTCGTCTGGGTCATTAATGGTTTAATATGTGAAAGTTCATTTCATAGAAACCCACATCATAAAAACGAATAATGAAACTTTATCTAAAAAGGGAAGGTTCGAAACATAATGGTTACCTAAAGTAAATCATAACTAGGTTTCCACATAAGAGAACATATGTGGAAGTTAAAACATGAACATAGAAATGAAAAATTGTAACATCCCCAAATGATAAAGGGTTAAATGACTAAAGGATATGACTCTTGTCAACAAGGCGCCCCTTTCTTTTTGGGAGTCTGTCTGATTAGAACTCCACAGTTAAGCGTGCTTGGCCTGGAGTACAGATCAAGATGGGTGACCTCCAGGGAAGTTTCTCAGGATGCGTATGAGTGAGGAAAAAACACACTAGAAAGGACATGTGCTGGCCTGTGGGGACTGCCATTAGTCAGATGACCTGTACGGGCACGTGGGTGGAACCTGGGGTGGGACCCACGTGTTTTGGGGCCACTGATGGTACTTGGTGGGCCAGGAATCGACGGCCATGTTAAGGCGGGGTGGTTGTGCTTTCAATGGGGCCCAAGTTTTCACATTTGGTATCAGAGGAGGAACCCAGCCATAAGTGCGGTGCACTGCCTGGGTTGAGATGTAGGGCCCACAACGCGGGCGTTGTGCCCTAAAGGGGGGGGGGGTGATTGTAACATCCCCAAATGATAAAGGGTTAAATTAATAAAGGATATGACTCATGTCAACAAGGTGCACCTTCCTTTTCGGGAGCCTGTCTGATTAGAACTCCACAGTTAAGCGTGCTTGACCTGGAGTAGTAATCAGGATGGGTGAACTCCTGGGATGTTTTTCAGGATGTGTGTGAGTGAGGACAACACACTAGAAAGGACATGTGTTGGCCTGTGGGGACTTTCATTAGTCAGATGACGCGTACGGGCATGTAGGTGGACCATGGGGTGGGCCCCATGTGTCTGTGGGGAAACTTGTGGTACCTGATGGGCCAGGACCCGACAACCATGTTAAGACGTGGTGGTTGTGCTTTCACTAGGGCCCAAGTTGTCACAAAAATAACTACCAAATACAGATAGAGATTAATGGGAAACACGGTTAGGATAAATTTAACACTCAAGAACCCATAAAGAAGATGCCTGAAAAAGTTCATTGATAAAAAAAATGATGATAATAAGAGAACATTTTATTTCAAGACCCTTTTCTGAAAGTTGAATAATTTTCATCAGAAGATATACTTATTTGATTTAATTTAGTTTGATATGAAAAATATCACACTATGGTTGTGACTTGATCAATATCAACTTTATATCTTTTCCCAAGAAATGAAGGTAAAAATTTTATGCCTAAACCACAGTTAAGCATGCTTGGCCTGGAGTAGTGATCAGGATGGGTGACCTCCTGGGAAGCTTCTCAGGATGTGTGTGAGTGAGGACAAAACACACTAGAAAGGATATATGTTGGCCTATGGGGACTGTCATTAGTCAGATGACCCGTACGGGCACGTGGGTGGGCCCTGGGGTGGGCCCCACGTGTCTGTGGGGCAATTGGTGGTACCTGGTGGGCCAGGACCTGACAGCCATGTTAAGGTGAGGTGGTTGTTCTTTCACTGGGGCCCAAGTTGTCACAAAAATAACTACCAAATACAGATAGAGATTAATGGGAAACATGGTCAGTATAAATTTAACACTCAAGAACCCATAAAAAAGATTCCTGAAAAAGCGCATTGATATCAAAAAAAAATGATGATAATAGGAGAAAATTTTATTTCAAGACCCTTTTATGAAAGTTGAATAATTTTCATCAGAAGATATACTTATTTGATTTAATTTAGTTTGATATGAAAAATATCACACTATGGTTGTGACTTGATCAATATCAACTTTATCAACTTTACCAATATTCTAGGATTTTTTCCTTAACATTAAATCATCCTTAGAAAAATCCTTAAATACATCTCTACAAAAATCCTTAGAAATATCCTTAGGGATCTCTCTAATGTTTTCTCATTATATTTCCCAAAGGTTTACTAAACCTTTATTTTGACACCAACTATAGTGACCTAAGCGTAATGAACATTGATATTACATCATTTTTATGAATATTTATTGCATTACATAAACACATGCCTAAATTACATAATAGTTTAATGTCATTGGAAACATGGAACACAATATTATAATCTGGTGACAGATCTTTAATGTTTCCAAAAATTCCTTCGCATTTAGTAATACTAATAAAAATATTTCTACATAACCTGGGAAAAGGAATCATAAAAAGAGTGATATCATATTCTCATTAAGGGTAATTAAAAGAGATACATTAGTATAATATGAATATAAGGGTATGATAATATGAGCATAACATTTGATAAAAATACCCTATATATTGAAGATCATAATAATGAGTCATGGAATAAACATTGGTAGTTTATAATACATGAGTCATAAGATAATCAAATAACATGATCCATGAGAGAATAACATTTTAGAATACATGTAATTTGTGACATACACACAAGCATATAAAATATTATATCAAGGATACCACCAAGAAATTCATGACACGTTAGGATTGGGCTAACCACCCATGTACCTGATCTGAGTATGGGATGAACACCCATATGCCTTAATTTTTGGGCTTGGTATGACCATATATATACCCTCATCGTTGGGCTTAGGATAAATACCCGTGTACCCACTTTTTTGGTCTTAGGATAAATACCCATGTACATCATCTTCAGGATTTGGATAAAATTATGTGTACGCTCATATTTGGGCTTGGGATAAAAAATTGTGTTCTCCTTGAGCTCATATAGAATTTATCATTACCCAATGAATTGGAGGAAATATTGGAACCACTCCTCAGATATTGAAAAATAGATTAATATATGCCACAAGCTCATAAACATTCATCATATCATAATTTGAGAAATGAAATGAGTATCATAAAAATGTAATCATATCACAATCTATAGAAAATAGATAGGCTTTATAATCATTTAAAGATTTATTCATAGCATAAACCGTGAAAATAATCCGGTTTTATAAGAATTTTATCATGGTATAACCCGTGGAAGATTAACAGGTTTCATAAACATCGTGCCATAAAAACTTAAATAATTTAATAAAATATTATAAATTGTATATTTGGATAACATCACCCATAAAACCTATATTATATCAAAGTATGTCTTCTTATATGGAGAATGATTTTGAAATATCACTTAGAAAATTTATTAAGTAAAATAACCTTTCTTTGAAAATCACTTTTATAAAACTTTTTCCTAATATTTTTTATTGAAAATAACAATGGAAATCGATAATAAAAGATTTGAAAATTGATTTAAAACATTTCTTAATAAAATATACTTTCCCCTTTGGAAAATACTTTTTTAAAATGTAAAATATTTTGAAAACATTTTTCTTTAAAACTAACCTTGAAAACATATAAAGGCCGATTTGAAAATCATTCAAAACACTTTTTAAACATAAAATATTTTTAAAATTAGTTTTATTGAAAGTTAATTTATAATAAAAATAATTAAAAAGTACTTAAGAAAAAATTTTATTTGGAAAATATTCATTAAAATTTATAAATGAATCATCAACTAATATAGGGGTCTTGAAGGTGGAGAATTCCTTACATGACATATACATGAAAATATTCCTTTTACACTGATGGAAAAAGTCAAAAGAGCCTTAGTCGGAGAATGAAAATAAGATTAATTTTAATTTTTATGTAAAAAGGTAAAAAAGGGGTAAAATAATATATCAAAAAATCATTGGATAATATTAGAAAATTTTATAAAATATTCTTAGATTACATGGCTTCTAAAGAAAATAGATTTCTGACCGATGAGATAAATCAGGTCAAATTTTAATAAAATAATTTCTTAATTATATTAAGTATCATAGAGTAGGATAAGGGTAATAGTACATTAATATATCATGAATAACAAAATTAGGATAAAATTAATCGAAACTCTTAAGATATATATCAAAATAGTTTATCATTGGATGCATAATCATAAATAATCTTGATAAATGAGGAGATTGTAACATGAAATCATTACCACTTTGTTAGCATTGATTCATAATACCCATGAAGTAATAAAAAAAAGAAACATAAAATTTAATAAGGATGAATAAATTCATGATATTAAATTTAAAATGTATTTATATGCACCTCATGAAATAAAATAGGTGCATAACATAATGTACTTCTCAAAGAAATAATATTGAGAAAAAAATCCCATTACCAGTTTGAAACTTTTTAACCGAAATAACCATGAATGATTGACACTAAAATGGATATTAAAATAAAAATATATTTTATTAGTATCATTATAAAATAAATTCATGGGAAATATATACACAACATAGAATAAATAAGTGATGAATATAGCTTGTGTCTCACCAAAGTAAAAAGTGAGACAAAAATCCATTAACGTTGTAGAAACATTTGAATCGTAATCCCCATAAAAGAATAAAATAAATGGAAATATTAATTATCATTATATGAGGTATATTAATGATATATAATTTCATAGTTAAGTATATACAACACACAAAATAATTGAGTGAAAAATATGTCATAAGTCTCTCAGAATTAAAAGTGAGACTAGAAACCCCCTTACCCTAAGTCTTGAATCTCATTATACTAATTTATAATTTATGTATAATAAATATAAGTTTATTATAAATCTATCAATAAACCATATTCATATATATCATATAATATATTATTTTCTTATGAATTTATATTACCCATTTATTAATAATTCTATGTTAATGTTATGTTTCAGGTAATAACCACACTGTTTTTTGTATATGCTTGGACATGTTATTCCTAGACCTCTTACATATATCATAATTTATAAATATATATAATTCAATGAATTATGTAAATAAAATATATATTTATTAAATATATATTTATAAAAATTTATAAAATTTGGTGAAAATAAATGAAATACACTGTTCATATAGACGGTAGGCCGTACGTACACAAGCACGTTGTTTCCATTTTATCGTCATATTGAAAGAAAGTAAAATAAATGATATGTATATATATTATAATTCAACTATATATTTTATTTTATATATATAACATATATATATTAAAACCATCCTTAATTCATTTCATATCAATTATTAATGAATCACATCACTTCGTGAGGCGACAGTCCGCCATACACATGAACGACGTTATAACATTCCAAAAAAATGGAAATCAAGAAATTATGTGTTATATAATAATTAAATAAGACTAAATAAATCATAAATATAAAATATATCATATATAAATTGTGTGTACTTCATTATCCCCAACCTTGATAGGTGTTAATGAAAAACGTAACGACATCGTTTCACGAGACAATAGTTCGTCGTACACACGAATGATGATTTCATGATCAATTAGATATAAGTGTGTATGGTTTTAGGTCATACCATTAAAATAAAAAATATATATACATTTAAGATACTTATTTTATTATATAATCCATATATAAATATAATTTAATGGGTTTTAGGAATAAATAAAACAAAAACGTTTGTTGATGAACATTACCACTTTTTAAGGTATCTCATTTTGGATTGCACCAATGGACTTCCTTAAAGGATTTATAACCAAATTTATGATTATAATATGATAGGAGGGAAGTGGATAATTTATTTATGATGGTCTTGGCTGAAAAAATTGTCTTTAAATGTGTGAAGATAGAGGAAAGGGGTGGCCTTTTATAAGGGCGGTGAGTGGCACTCTTTATATTTTGGAAAAGAGAGAATTCCACCCATGTTTTTTTCAATACCATGTGGATCAAGAAATGAAATTGTCTTTACAAAATAAGGTATAAGTCTGAAATATGGATATAAAATGGGGTATGTACAAGTTTCTAGGTCATTTTCACCTTATGTTTAAAGATTAGTCACCCGGTTAACTCGTTTTTCTCTTAATCACTAGGATTAATTTTAACTATTTTCACTAATAATTTTAGTAAATAATTACATTTTAATTATTATAAAGTTTAAAATATTATAATTTAAAATATTCAATCCATTTTTTAAAATTAAATTCATAAAATTAGAAAAAATGTATTTAAAATTAATC
The DNA here is from genome assembly GCA_963277665.1 of Viscum album. NCBI lineage: Eukaryota > Viridiplantae > Streptophyta > Magnoliopsida > Santalales > Viscaceae > Viscum > Viscum album. Next base: position 370,855,501 of record OY728163.1, on the reverse strand, counting down.
CTGCAGATGTGTCGAGAAAGCGGGGTGTTAAAGTGATAATGTTCAAATGTTTACAATGTTGTTTTTATCTAAATTCAATATTAAAAATAAAAAATGACCTAAAGTGTATTAATAGACGTATAATTGAAATATTTTTATTTTAAAACTAATTAAAAATAAAGTTTAGCAATACAAATTATATAAATTAAAAGATAGTTTCCAATTAAAATTCAGTATTTTACACTATTCATCAAAAAAATAAACTTCTTAAGAAAAAAAAATTCACCCTAAGATAATTTTGATATACATATTTATAAAGTGATGTTAATTTTATAAAATTTATTTTATAAAATTTTCAAAAAATATTTTTAAAATATTTTCATTATAAATAAGTAACAAAACAATTTTTTAGAAAAATAATATTTTAAGCATAAAATCAGATTTATTCATATCCCTTGCTTAAAAAAATATAAGACGAATGTTAAAATTTTCAATGAAATAATAATATATAAATTTGATTAAAACCATTCACCAAAAGTTATTTGGTAAACTTTTTTATATAAAACACACTTGAACTCATAAAAATAGTTTTCATAGAAATGTTTCCTATTATTTGAAAAAAGGTTTGATTTTCATTTAAAATTAATTGGTCTCCAAAAAAAAATTACATACACTTTATTAAACAATATTTTCATAATTTATTCAATCCAATTAATACCTTCCATTACAATGGATAGGTGACAACTATCATATTAAATAATAATATTAATAGTATAATGTTGTTTGTTAAAACTCCATATTTCATGTAAACAACCTATCCAAAGTACTTGGTATTGTGTGTGACAGAAGAAAAAGATAGTGTTGTATAACGACCCAATGTTTTATCAATGGACATTAGATTATTATAATTATTTCATATAATCAAATAAAATCACAACTCAATGAAATACTAAGTACTATGTGACCTTTATACATAATATTGACACGTTTTTTATTTGAATTTTGAAAATCAGACATACACGGTTGCGGTCAGTTAGATGTTTGCAGTCCGATAAGACAAACTTAATTTTTGGTGAATAACAAGTGACCCTTATGAATAGTAATTTCAACTTTATGAATAGTAATATGAAACTTAATAATAGTAATTCCACCCTTATGAATAGTAAAATGACACTTCTGAATAGTAAATTGACCAGGTAAATAGTAACCTTACCAATGAATGTATAAATAAAATTTATCTATCTTATATGTCACAATATGATGGTGTTGGTATATTTATAAGTCATAAATACATAATTAAAAATTTATAAATAATTTAATAATTAAAAAAGAAAATCTATTTTCCAAAAATGTATTTATAAATTACTTCTTTGTTGTCTTACAATTATAGGATAATTTTATGTGACCTTAGTAAATTGTTTAATGTATTATAAAATCAGTTATAATGTTAAAATACGTATTTTTCAAGTAAATTATGATTGTATTTAAAAATTAAATTTCCCATACTTAGAAAAATATTTTCACAAAATAGAGTTCATTTGTGGATTGTACACATTGAAAAATGGTTTGGATGAGTTTTTGGTATTTTTCTGAAATACTTGAATTTTTTATGAATAGTAAAATATGATAATTTATGATAAGTGCTAAAACCTGAATTTTTGCATCATGATTGGATATTGAATTATGTAAATGGCCATTATTTCAATCTCACATGCACTTATTACTATTTTTGGCCATTTAATAACCACTATTTCTTGTCTTATGAATAATTAATATACTAATGATTAAAATATTAAGAAAACCCTCCCCCCATCCACTATAAAAACCACCCACACTCCCCTATTATCCGCACTCCTCTCAAGCCTTGTGGCTTGCCTAAATTCTACTCAAATCTCTCCCCAAGATCCTCCCCCCATGTCAAGTATCCCTTGGTGTCTTCAAATACCAAATACTCCCCCCTTAAGAGGCTCTCAACGTAGATTAATTTAAGAGGTGAATTCCTCTTTTCAATTCTTGTACTTTCTTTTCAAGTTACTTTTTTTAATTTCTATCCTTACTTATACTAATCCAGATGTTATGAAAACTATAGTAACATACATGTATTGTAATGTTGTTATTATTATGGAATAATCTATTATCATCTCTCCTTTACCCATATTTTATACTAATAGTAAAAACACCCTCTAAGATGTGTTAATTTCCTACATTCAAGTATGATGGGTATTCAATTTCTATTATCATCTATGAATTCTGGTCATGGAGCCATTATTACGGTTGAAAAATACTGAAATATATGCATAATGTCTTATCTATAGTTCTGGAATCATTTTTACAAATTTTTTATTTATAAATCAAAATGTGTTCGTTGTGATAAAAAACTGCCAATTAACCCAAAATGTTATCAATAAAGTTTTATATCATGATTCAACTTCAATCGAAGAAACTAAATAAAATTTACAACCATGTAACCATATGTATTTGAAATAATAAAATATAACTCCAATTCTAGACAACTATCCTCATTTTACATGATTATCCATTCATGTATATAAGTAAATCGATCAGGAAACAAGCCGACCCAAACAGTGAAATTGAACCTCTTAATCCATCAAATAGGCCATGAATGAACATACAAAAGTTATAATAAATCAATTAAATGTAGAAGATATTTTGTAATTATTAATTAATTAACCTAATTTTATTATTCATGTCACTAATATCAAAAGGGGAACCCCATCAGACTTAAGGTAATAGATTCTACCTCAATGTCCATTATTCCTTCAGGTTATTCTTACACTCTTTATACCAAAATGAAATCCTATATTCTATTTATGTACATATTCTAATTTTTTTTATATTTATAAACTCATGTATCAATATCCATAAATCATTCTCTTATGGGTTTATACATGCTTTTAAGTGATTCCCTCCTCAGTACTTCTCGATAAGCAAACCCGTTTTAAAGGAACTTCTCGAATTCTTACCCACTTTCAAGTACACTATACGATCTATTTTTAAGCAACCAATATATTTATAAAACCAATATTTTATCATGAAAACCTTCTTATTTCCCTTCTGATTTTATATAAAATATTATTCCCTTTTTTTAAATAATATTTGATATTTTCATTAAACCACACTAAAATGGTTTAATTTTAAAGTTTATTAGAAACTCTTTTACATGTTACCAATTAAATTTCTCATAACTTATTATTATATGTGCCTATTATACCTTATAAATGTCCATAATTGATCTAATTATTTTTTTCATGGACCTTGGTATGATAAACCCATTCATTATGCTTTATGACATGATTATGAAAGCCATTTCTTTCCATGTGAACCATTATATTTTTGTATGATTGATTATGTATGATTATTTATGTGGAAATAATATTCATGAACATGGTAAGATGTGTGTTCATATATAGCACTCTAATAAATTTTGTAAAGTTGAGTCTCATGAGATGTTATGTGTAATGGTCTTGACGGTTAGCCTTGACTCGTATAACCATGTGCGACGTTCTTGGTGGTTAACCTTGACTACTGATCCTCTATGTGAAATGATACTTGAACCACAATAATTCTTGTTTTATGTTATTGTCACATTATTATGTCTCCATTTTAATAATATCCCATGTTTATATGTTATAATTTCACATGTTCCATGCCATTTTATATCATTATGCCATGCCTTCTAACCCATGTGTTAAAGCTTTATTACTATGCTTTTCCCTTACCGGCCTTTTAGATCATCCACTTGTTCATGTTATCCCCAGGTTATTGTAATGCCCCAACCATATAAGCTCAGATATAGTGCATTATTTTAATAAATTTTCCTTATTACAATTAATAAAGTTTCAAAGGACCGATCAGTTTAGCATTCTTGGAAAATAGATTAAATAAATGAACTTTACAATACAATTTCTAACATAAAATAAAACATATATAATCCTTTAGTAATGATATTATCCCCCTATTTTAATCTCCATATCAATCATAATGCATTTATTTGCATCTTGGGAAACATTAAACATAAAAAAGGGTGAGCTCAGATGCTCAATAAGTCTAAATAATTTATAAAAAGCTATAAACTTTTATGGAAATATGTATAATAAAATAAGAATACTTTTAAACATAAACATAAACATAATATGGAAAAATAAATCAAAAATTACCTTATAAACATGCACATGAATATTCTACTACTGAAACAATCACTTGTAATAACTAATTTCATAATGAGGGAATGCATATTTCCGGACAAAATAACTAATACGTTAAGGCCTTGTTCTGAGACCATTCACAAAAATTGTGTAAAGGCCTTGTGATAAGACACTAGTTTGTCTCATGAGACCTACCAATGAATTGAGTGGCTATACTGGTCCCCACCCATCACATATGAAGTCTAATGCATTCCTCATATAAAAAGGGTGAAACCTAACATCAACATTCGTTTTAAAACTAGAATACGAAATATAAATACTTTTACCATAAATCATTAATGGTATAAAAATAGAACATCCATAGTCAAACATATCATAAATCATTCAATACAATATGGAAGATATTATTATAATAAATCAACCTCAATCTAAAATAATATCTAATAAAAAAATATTGACATAGTTGAAAATAATCAGTAAATATCTTTGAGAGAAATATCCCTTTTCCATGAAATCATTTAAAAGTCAAACAATTTATTAATGAAGTAATTTAAAAAATATTTTTGAATAAACATTTCCCATAAAAATTTGAAACTTTTAAAAGGAATTGAAATTTTAAAACAATTATGTCCATATAAATAAATCCTTAAAATAATTTTGAAAGCACGAACATTAATTAAAAAGATTTAGAAGAAAATAAAGCTTTAAAATAATTAAAATAATTATCTAGTTAAAGAGTACCTTACATTGAACCTTAAAATATTCCATTTTAATTTTATTAGGAAACATGGACATTTATGATAAATATTTCCTAGTAAATACTTACATACCAATAACCTCGAATAATAATGAGATTGTGAAATTAACCCTTACCTTAGGTCTGATACTCTCCTTACAAGTCTTGAAATTTTGTGTAATGTTTTTTAAAAAATTATTAACTTATATCAGAATCATAATAATATTTATGATATCATATATGATTCTTTTATGAAATTATATAACCAGTTTATTAAAAATTCAAGTTAATGCAACATTTCGGGTAATATCGCTTTGTTTATCGTAGGTGTTTGGACTTCTTATTCTTGATCATATTACTTAGATCATGATTTAATTACTTCAAGAATGTATAATAAGATTTATATATCTTATATATATATATATTCATAATATAAATATATATAAATATATATAAATATATATAAATATAAATATATATATAATGGAATACACCATTTGTGGTGATGGTAGGCCGTATGTATGCATGTACGATGTTTCCATTTTCATATCATATTGAATGAAAGTAAGTGAATGAAATATATGTACATATAAATATAAATATATATATATATATATATATATAAAGTAGAATTATTATGTCATATATTTCATAATTATAAATAATATATATTTTTATAATCATTCTTGTATGGTTAAAGTGGAGAATGAATCTCATTGCGTCGTGGAGACGGTAGCCCATACATACGCACGAGTGATGATATCATTCTTTTAATGATTAAATTATATTGAAATGGATGGTATATTAATTATAAATAATCATAATAATTTCATATTCATTATTTATTTCAATTATACTCATCATTATAACCATCAAATAAAGTAATGGGAATAACAAATTACACCATGACGTGAAGACAATAAGCCATTCGTATGCACACATGGTGATATTATTATTCGTATGATGGAGAAAATGATGGATATAGTTGAACAATTATTATATTAAAATCTCCATATATTTATGATACTGGATTTAATACTTTGTTATGGAAACAATATAGAATGAATAAGAATAAGAAGAAGAAAATAAATTTGAATGATATGATAAAATGATTACCTCTTATTCGGGTGTTTCCTTTTGATTTGAAGAAAATGGCCCCATAGTATTTTTCTATAACCAAAGTTAGGACATTAGGATAAAATTATGGTGCTTTGGAGGAGAAATGGTCAGGTTTTTTATGAACAAAATTCTTTAGAGGTGCAAGTTAAAGAGAAAAGGATGTGCCATTTTATAAGAGAGGTTAGGAGCACTTTAGGAAAAATCTTAAAATATTAATTTATTATAAAATGATTTTCATATTTGAAGATATACAAATTGATTTATTTAGAGGTCAGTACGTGTATGGGTCTAAATAATCTCAAGTAAAAGGTTTTAGATAGGTTTATTTCATAAAATAACCTTATCTTTTATATTTAACTGTTTGTAAAATAAGTTAACTCTTACCATGTCCGCTTATATTTTTATACCACATGGTTAATATATTTACTATAAAATTTAAAGAGAAACTAAAGTGGATAATTTATTAAACTTTTATCACTATCTAATTTATTTGGATGAACCCTAGATTTTTAGTATTTTTATATCATTTACTAAAATAATATTTATTTTAAAATCACATTTATGCCAATTTTGATACTATTTAGTATTTGTTTAAGTCATAACAACTTGATTCCTTAGAAACAAAGAATTAACTCAACCCTCATATGCCAATGTAATCCCTAAAATTATTGTATGACATAAAAATGTTCAAATTACATTTATTTTAATATTTATAAATTCATTTATTTGAATATTTCATTAATGAGGTAATCACTGAATCATAATTGTGTCTTAAATAAATATATTTATCTAATGTCTAAAAATTATAAATAAAATAACATGATGTAGGAAATATTTTTAAATTTATAATTGATATTTATAAACATAGAAATCATTTATATAAACTTATATTAAAATCTATTTTGTAAAAGATATATGTTTATGTTATAATTATCTTTACTTTAAAGTAATTCTTATAACATGTCATTATCACACCCAAGTGGTCCCCTGAGGTCCTAAAATCATCCTAAGGATTTACATGGTCTGAAAAATCTCATAAAATATGATTATTACATGTGTTTGGGTAGTTTAATATTATTATAAGATTATTTTTGACCCATATTTACATGATTTACCCTTTAACCATGCTAAATAAAAATAATTACTGAAGTCACTATTCATATTTTCAAAATATAAAAGGTAAATATTTACACAATTTGAACCCACTAACTATAAATATGGAATCAATTTTTCCAAATTCAAAACATTGAGATAGAAAAAATTAATTTTAAATTAACTCCCATTGTCAAAACTAGAAAGTAGGTTTTTAAGAAGTAGAAACTATCAATAGATGGATATGTGTTTTTGTCCAATTTTAAAGTGAAATTACTTAAGATGAACTAAATTATATTAAATAATAAAAATATAATCTTATTATAATTTAAACCACTCAAATTTATAATTTAACACAACAAATTAGTTTGATTAAAAATCTTGTTTTCAATTAAAATTTAGTATTTTTCACTATTCATCAAAATATGGAAATTTTCAAAAATGTACCAAACATTTATCAAAACTACATTTTTATATCCCTATTCTATAGAAGAATTTAATTTCATCAAATTTATTATATAAAATTGTTAATTATTGGATTTGAAAAGGGATCTCCATTAAAAGAAAAAAAACTGTATTTTTTGAAAAACATTTCTTTTATCTGAAAAATTGAATTTTTCCTTATATCATGTCTAAGAAACACATATTATTATTGATAAAATTATATATAATATATAAAATTCCAAATTTGGTTAATAATATTCATAATATATTTTTAAACAACTAGTTTGATAGGTCGTGGTGCATTTGAACTCGGTGTTGCATACATCACGCACTATTGAATTATTTATAAAATAAGTAGATTATGGAAGCTTGGGGTGTTACATTATCCCATAATTCAATAAATTGTTTTCTCTAAATTTAATGTTGTGATTGAAAACTAGGGTTTTGTCATTACAGAATATCCTAGTTGAAATCCCACATCGAAAAATGGATTAGTGAGACCTCAATTTTAAAATAAATAAGGTACGTATGAAGGTTATTGGGAATAAAAAAACTTGGGTTCCAGGTAGGAAAAAATGGACATAAAGGAAAACTCTAACCATAAAGTTTTTATGGGGAGTGGTAGAGAATATTATTATGGTAAAGGTAACAATATGAAAGCCATAAATCTTTAATGATCCAAGGGACCATTTGATTCTACGCAAAAGAAATTACTGGGAAAACAGTTTTGGTTTTCAAGGTATTTTTTTTATTGTTGGAGAATATGATAAGTAACACTCACATGATTTCAGTACAATCTCACCATTAGTCATTCTTTTAACAATTTCCAATTCATATCTAATTCAAGTAAATGATGTTGAATTTGTCATTCCTAAAGTGTTGGAAGATCATGTGATCCATAAATAGAATGATGGGTCATTCCATCTGTCTTAACAAAAGTGTTATCAGAGGTTATCACATATTTATAAGTCCATCTATTGTGGTATAATATATTAATATAACAAAATTAAATTGGAGTGAAACTTATACTATCCATAAATGTACACCTTTAAAATCCTTCCAAAAACTAGAAATCTAAAACTTTAGAAAGAGGTGAACAAAATCTTCTTAGAATTTATATACCTTATCTCATAGGTAAGTTCTTGGATGTCACATTCCAAACATGTGAACACAATCTTAATGTATTCTCTTTAGTCATGGTAACAACATGAATAATCAGACATCCTAATGAAAAAACATGAATGTTTCCTTGTTCCAAAACATAGTGTATTATTCCTTAATTCCCAAAAGGTTGTACAAATAATCCATGATAGAATAACACCCTTCTCGAAAATCAAAAATTTGTTCTCAAGAACTAGAATCATCCAATTTAATTATTGAAATCCAATATACATTTATCCAAACATTATTATCTTAACATAAGGAACATATTAAGGGTTATCTTTACCTTAATCATATGTTCTCCAAAAATAATATTACCTGTAAATCAATTTTCTTGTCCATTATAACTATTCAACATATTATTGAAAATCATAATTGAAAAAAATAAAATTAATACTCCTTATATAATTCACTTATTCATAATTCTTGAATCCAAATACATAAATACTTCAATCCTTCTAATTTAATGGTTGGCATGGAATATGTCCTTCCTTGGTTGTAGAGACTCAGGTTTTTGGTCTTGTCAGACTTTGGAATATTTCTAGGAATAATTCCAGATCTAGGCGCGAAGACGGCGTGCGATTCCGAGGCCCGGTGTGCCCGGAATTAATTTTATAAAAATATTAAGTATTTTTATACTATGCACGTGGCGGGGGTGTGATATCTCCTAAACAGTAGCTCAGAACGGGAATCTGAGGGCACAGTTGTGTCCGGAATGTGCCGTTTACCCTAGGCGAGGTGTAAACGTTGCGGGCGCGGGCCTGCGGTGAGAAACGCCACCAGGGGCGTTTTCATAAATAAGTAGCAAAGTTAGTGTGCGAGCGTCGGCTCGAATAACTTCTTAATGGGGTCTCAGATGTAAAATCTGAGTCCGCCGTTGCGTTCAGAATGGCGCGTTTACCCTAGGGGTGACCTTACATTTGTTCGCATCGGGCGTCGGGTCCGAGGCGGGTATGGCGTCGGCGGGCGACTGATATAAATATCAGCGCCCCCCACCCCTTTATCGTTCTTCTCGGCGTTTTTCGTCGCCGCTCCACCGAATCAAGCAAACGAAGTGCCCACGAGCTCAGAATTCGACGACGGACGTTCCAGGAGCGCGCTGCGGAAGCTCTGGAGAGCGGATCTGAGGAAGAACGTCGGCGTTTCGCCCGCGAGGTAGGCGGTTTTGAGTTTTAACCCCCGATCCCGTTTTTGCTGCGTTTTTCTGCAAATTGAAGCCGTAGCAGTGTAGATCGGGTCCCGAGGGTCGTGTAGACACCTCCGGATCGCGAAACAGACCACCTGGGTGCTCCCGGCGGTCCGCGGAAGGTCCGCCGGCGGAGCCCAGCGGAGCCGCGGCGGCCGGCCGCCCAGTGCGGCGGCGCGCGGCGGAGGGCCGCCGGCCGGGGCGTGCAGGCGGCGGCGGCCGGTCCTGGCCGGCCGGACCGGCCGGTCAGGGCCGGTCCGACCTCTATTCTTATACGGGGGTCTTTAAACCCCCGTATCTTGCAAACCGGGAGCCGGATTCGCGCACCGTTTGCGGAGACACGACCCTGACGACGAGGAGAACCCTCCGGAGTGCGTTCGAGGGTTAAAGGTTCGGGATCGTGGCCCGAGAGCTAGAAACGTAATATAAAATAATAATATTTTATTATTTTACGACTTCGGGCCGTGGTAACTTCTACCCGGAGCGTCCGATTGACGAGCCGTCAGCGGCGTTGAGACCCTGATGGTACGACAGACCTTTTGAGATGGTTTCCGGGTGTTGGGACTGAGAACGGGGTGTGGGCCCCATGAGGCCGGGTTTTGGCGTCTGCGGAGAAACGCAGCTTTTGCACCAGGAGTCTGATTTTGGCGGATGAATAGTCGATCCTGTGTGTTTTTCCGAGGGGATCGCAATGGTGCGATTCGTTCGATGAGTTTCAGAATCCAGGCGTGGGCCCCACCCGAGTTGGCCTTCGAAGAATTGTACCTTTTTCACCGGGTGTCCGTTTTGGACGAGCGAGTAGTCGATTCTGCTTGCTTTTTCGAGGGGATCGCCGTGGTGTGATCCGCTCGATGGGTTTCGGGATCGTTGTGTGGGCCCCACACGAGCTAGCTACGGTGAATAGTGCCTTTTTCACCGGTGCTCCGTTTCGGGCGAGTAAATAGCCTATCCTGCGTGTTTTTCCGCGTAGGACGCGATGGTGGCCTCGGTTTTGGCTTCGGAGGTGTGTAGTGTGGCGTTGTGGCGAGTCGCTCGGGTTAGCAACATTTGGACCAGCAGGGGTTGAGGGTTATCCCTTGGTTCATTCCTACGAGGGTTCGTGTGGTAACACAACCTTCGTATGGGTTTGTGATACTCTTGATGGGATGTTTAAACTATTAGAGTTGTGGTATCCCTATGGTGGGCCCGGAGTGGATCCTCTAGCATCTTTACCCTAGATCGTGTTCTTGGTATCACTGTGACCGCTTATTTACGGGCGATGATCCCCTATCTAGCAGGTTAACCCTGTATGGTTTGTGGCATCATCAGAAATATGATCCCCTACACGGTGGGCCGTGCTCAGTAGGGTTGTGGCATCGTCGGGTATACGATCCCCTACTCAGCATGTGGTTTATAGTAGGGTTACGATATCGTTGGTTATGGGATCCCCAACTCAGCGCGTGGTTTTGGTAGGGGTGCAGCATCGTCGGTTCGATCCCCTACATCGCGAGTTATACCAGATAGGGTTCCGGTATCTTCGTGACCATCTTTATATGGACGATGATCCTCTATCTGAGTGTGGAGCTTCTGTCAAGCGCCAGATCGGGTTGTGGTATCCCCCAGCGGATCCTGGGTGTGATCCCCTTTCTGTGAGAACTACGTATGCCAGATCAGGTCGTGGTATCCCCCAGCGGACCCTGGGAGTGATCCCCTATCTATGAGCTACGTATACCGAAGTGGGTCTTGGTATCCCCTAGCAGACCCTAGCAGCGATCCCCTATCCGAGGAGTTGGTTGTTATGTTGTTTTAGCGATGTTTCCCCAGTGATGTTATCCGACGAGCGTGGTCTCTCGGGTGGGCGTCTGAGATGTTTGTTTGGGACCTGATGGTGTTTATCTCTCAGATGAGTGTCATCTGGTATGACAGTGTTCGTAGTGTACTCTCCTGGTTGTGGATAGTTGCTGGTGATGAGGTCGGTACCTCTTGTGGCTTTGTAGTGTGAGCTGTGTGTATCTGGATTGTTCAAGGTGTATGTATGGCCATGCACCTGAGCTGAGCTGAGATGACTAGTTGTGTTTAGCCGAGGATGGTCACGAGATGGAGTTTATCTCTCGTCTGGGTTCCCTATGGCTAGGTTGAGCGAATTGTCGCCTTTCAGTTGCTCCCTTGGGTTTTGGGTTTTTGGGGTGCCTACAGAGTATGTTTATACTCACCCCTTCACGGGCTTTTCCCGCACATGTTTGTGTCTTGTGCATACCACAGGCCTTTCGACGGAGTTCCAGGTGGACCCAGAGCTGGCGGATCTTAGTGAGCGTGTTGACCAAGGTGTTTACCAAAGCTGTGCCGAGGGAGCTTTCTGGCGGGTGGTTGTGGCAGCGTTCCCCTTCTTCAGAGCAGGTTGGACGTGCTTTGTAGTTTTCCTTTGGTGGGCCCTATTTTTCCCTTTTGTACTTCTGTTGTACTCTGGTTTGGGATAGATTGTATGCATGCATTTACTTTTCAGTTTCTATATCTCTGCACTATTGCATGGGGGTGTTTGTGGGTTCATGTGTACAGGTACCTTAGGCTAATGCCTCCCATGTGTGTGATAGCCTACTCGGCACTAGTTGCCAGCCCCTGGCCTATTGAAGGCGGGCTTGGGGAGTCGCGGCTCGAGCCCCGTTGGGTCGGGTCATGACATTAGTTGAGAGGTTGAATGTTATATCTAGTAATTGAGTTGGGTAATGCCCATGATTTACAAAGATGAGGTATTGAACTCCATAACAATTGGTCACTATATGACCCATTTTACTATATAGATAACATCTTCTCCTCCATTTGAGGAATTCCTAAAGGTTCATCTTCCCTTTCTCTTAAAATGTAGGAAGTTGAATCTTCTTTCCAATATTCTTATTAAAACATGAACATCTATAAATGTTCATATTCTTCTTACACAATGTGTTAGTAAATTCATAAAATATCACATTGTTAATCATATATCATGATAACTGATTTGGAATAATCACAATATTATTCTCTCCAGTCATTAACTATTTTTATTGCCCAAAATCCCCATATTTTCCATCAAACTCAATTTTAATCAAATTCCTTATGGATTCCTCCATTAACTAAGACCAGGAATCATTGGGTGAGAAATGGATCTCATTGAAGAAAACAAAAAAATCATGGGACAATACTTTTAATCTATAACATCTTAGGTTTAATCCTAGGTTATCCATTATCATTACCAAAATTCTAGGGGGTTCTTCTATATTATCCTCAATGTCAATTGTAGGTTTATGATCCCTAATCTATATTTTCCAAATCTATTTCAATGGTTATTAATAAACATCCTTTGAAAACAAATATAATGCCCCTACCCTAGTAGCCTAGAGCCAGGGAATTATTTTAATACATTTTCACGATTACAAGGAAGCATGTCCCGAACGACTGATCGGTTTAGCAGTCTTGGAAAATAAATTACATACATGAACTTTACATTACAATTTATAACCTAACATACAAAATAGGTAATCCTTTTATAATGAGATTATTCCCTTAGTTTAATCCTCCATATCAATCATAATACAATTCTTGGAATCCTTGGAAAAATAAAACATGAAAAGGGGTGAGCTTAGATGCTTAGTAAGGGTAAATAATTACATGGAAGCTATAAACTTTTATGGAACGATGTATAATAAAATCAACAGCCTTTTAAACATAAAATTGAACATAATATGAAAAAAATAAATGAAACATTCCCTTATAAATGTGCACATGGATATTCTACTTTTCAAATAATCATATGTAATAACTAATTTCATAACGAGAGAATGCATAATGTCTGACATAATAACTTTTACATCAAGGCCTTGTGCCGAGACCATTCATAAATATTCTGTAAAGGCCTGGTTCCAAGACACTAGTTTGCCTCATGAGACCTACCGATTCATTGCGCGCCTATAGCAGAACCCACTCATCACATACTAATTCCAATTAATTCCTCATACGAAAAGGGTGAAACATACCATTAACATTCGTATTAAAACTAGCATATGAAATGTCAATAAATTAACCATAAACCATTAATTGTATAAAAATAGCACATCTATAGTCAAACATATCATAACCCATTAAATAAAATATGGAATATTTTATTATAATAAATCAACCTTAATTAAAAATAATATACAATAAAGGATTTTGACATAATTGAAAATAATTAGTAAAACTCTTTGAGAGAAAGATCCCTTTTACATGAAATCATTTAAAAGATACAAAATTTATAAAAGAAGTCATTTAAAGATATTTTTTAATAAAAGTGTCCCATTACACTTTGAAACTTATTAATTTAGTTAATATTTTAAAATAATGATGCCCATATAAATAAATCCTTAAAATCATTTTGAAAACAAAGACATTAATTAAAAAGATTTATAAAAAAATACATCTTTAAAAAATTTTAAATGATGATATAGTAAAAGATTCCCTTCTATAAAAACATAAAATATTCCTTTTGAAAATAGATTTATGAAATATGGATATGGATGATAAATATGTCCTATTAAATACTTATGTATCAACAACCTTGAATAATAATGATATTGTGAAATTAACCCTTACCTTAGGTCTGATACTCTCCGTACGAGTCCGAAACTCATGTATAATGTTTTTAAACAAATTTTTAACTTATATAAAAATCATAATTATATTTATGATATAATATATGATTTTTTATGACTTTATATTACCCGTTTATTAAAAATTCCATGTCAATTCTTCATTTTGGGTAATATCGCTTTGTTTATCGTACACGTTTTGACTTGTTTTTCTTGATCATATTACTTAGATCATGATTTAATTACTTACAGAATGTATAATATGATTTATATATCATATATATATATTCATAATATAAATATATATAATAGATATATATATATAAAATGTAATACACCATTCATGGAGACGGTAAGCCGTACGTACGCATGAACGCTGTTTCCATTTTCTTATCATATTGAATGGAAGGAAGTGAATGACAAATATGTACATACATACATACATACATACATAAATACACATATATATCATTATATTAGACTTATTATGTCATATATTTTATAATTATGAATAATATATTTTTGTATAATCATTCTTGGACGGTTAAAGTGGAGAATGAATCTCATTGTGTCGTGGAGAAGGTAGACCATATGTACGCATGAGGAAAGATTTAATTACTTTAATGATTAAATTATATGGATATGTATGGTATATTAATTATAAATAATAACAATAATCTCATATTCTTTAATTATTTCTATTATACTCATCATTATACCTATCAAAATAACGTAATGATAATAACGAATTACACCACAATGTGGAGACGATAAGCCGTACTTATGCACACATGGTGATATTTTTATTCATAGGATGGATAAAATGATTAATATATTTGGCCCATGATTATATAAAATCTTTTTATATGGATGATATATGATTTATTACTTTTTTATGGAAAAAATATGGAAATAATAAGTAGAAGAAGAAAAGAGCATTGAAAGAAGGGATAAAATGATTACCTCTTCTTCAAGTGTTTCCTTTTGATTTGAACAAAAGGGATCCTTAGGATGGATTTATACCCAAAGTTGAGCCTCTAGGATAAAGTTAATGAGGTTGGGAGGAGAAATAGGTAGGTTTGGCCGAAAAAAAGTCATTATAGGTGTAATCTAAAGAGAAAGGGAGGTGCCCTTTTATAAGAGAGGTGAGGGGTTCTTTTGGACAAATCTTAAAATAATAATTTTTATACAAATATTTTCGGTTAATAATAGAAAAACAATTATTTAATTAGATTATAATATGATTATGGGGCTAAATATTATCAACCAATAGGTTTTATACATGATTAAGGCATAAAAAACATTATCTTTTAGATTTAACCCGTTGAAAAATAATTTATCTCTTACCATGTCCTCCTACATTTTTATTTCTACATGTTTAATATACTTAAAATAAAATTACAATAGAACCTAAAGTGGATAATTTATGACTTTTTTATCACTATAAAAGTTATTTGGATGAAATTTATATTTTTATGATTTTTATATCATTTAATAAATTAGTATTTACTTTAAAATCTCATTTTTGTCAATTTTGACACTATTTAGTAATTGATTTTTTAAAGTCATAAAAACTTTATTACTTTGAAACAAATCCATTAATCCATCTCTAATATGTAAATTTAATCCAAAAAATTCGTCTATGTCATCAAAATGTTCAAATTACATTTATTTTAATATTTAGAAATTCATTTATTTTAATCTTTCCATAATGAGGCAATCACTGCATCATAATTGTGTCATAAATAAATATATTTATCTAATGTCTAAAAATTATAAATAAAATAAAATGATTTAGAATGATTTTTTATTTTCTAATTAATATTTATATACATAGATATCAATTATATAACCCTATATTAAAATCGATTTGTTAAAAGATATATGTTGTTGTTATAATCATCTTTACTTGAAATTAATTCTTATAACATGTCATTATCACACCCAAGAGGTCCCATGGGGTCCTAAAATAATAATAATTATGACCATGGTCTAAAATATCTCTTCCAATAGGATTATTACTTGTGTTAGGGTAGTTTATAATATTATAGTATTATTTTTTTACCATTATTTACCTAATTTAGCCTTAAAACATGGTAAATAAATATAATTATTGATGTTACTATTTATAATGTCATAAAATAAAATGTACCTATTTACAAAATTTGGACCTTATGATTCCAAATATGAATCCATTTTGCCAAATTCAAAACACATAGTTAGAAGAAATTTATTTATAATTAATTCCCGTTGTCAAAACTAGAATGAGGGTTTTTAAGAAGTAAAGACTAGCAAAAGACTGACATGTGTTTATGTCCAGTTTAAATGTGAAATTACTTCCAATGAACTAAATTATATTAAATGATAAAAATATAATCTAATTATAATTTAAAACCACTCAAATATATAATTTATCACTATAAATTATTTTGATTAAAAAAGATGTTTTCAATTAAAATTTCATATCGTTCACTATTCATCAAAAAATGAAAGTTTTCAGAAAAGTACCAAAAAGTTATGAAAAATAAATTTTTATATCCTGCTTATAAATAAGAATTTAATTTCTTCAAATTGAATATATAAAAGTTTCAAATATTGGATTTAAAAATGGTTCTCCATTAAAAGGTGGGAAAACTGTATTTTTTGTAAAATAATTCGTTTATCCTAAAAATTGAATTTGTCCATATATTATGTCTATGAAACACATAAGATGAATGTTAAAATTATATAGGATATATAAAATTCAAAATTTGGTTAATACTATTCATAAAATCTTTTTAAACACTTAGTTTGATAGGTCATGATGCACTTGAACTCAGTGTTGCATACATCAATGCTATTTAATTATTTTAAAAGGAACCATACCATGGATGCTTGGAGTGTTACAGTTACCCTCTAAAGATTTAGGAGTACAATGGAATTTTGGAGCTCATTATGAATATTAAATAAATAAATGTATTATTTAGTCCCATTTTTTCAGTTTTACGTACCCAGTATTTCAATATACTAGACTTCACGATCCTTGGCCTGTAATATGATATTTTATTATACTTAAAATAACGTAATGATATGGGTAAAAGGATAGGGTTTCTATATGTTGTGTGTACCAAAATATAATATTAGTCTTACGTGTAGCATAATATTAAAACGGTTTTTTGTATAATATATGCTAAACTTGGTGTACCCTGAAATGAAAGCCATAAAGGACTTTTGATTTATTTGAAAAAAAATTCATAAAAACTCAAGGTAATACATTATACAACCGTTAGAATTAATTTCCCCATATAAATTCATTTGGGTTATCAAACATTTAATACTTGAAAGTTCCTTTCATAGAAACCCACAATGTAAAAATTAATAATAAGACTTCCTTTAAAAAGGGAATGTTAGAAAAATAACACTCATCTAAAGTAACTCAAAACTAGGTTTCTATATAGGATAACAAAAGTGGGATGTGAATACATGGATTTAAAATTGAAAAATAACTCCCAAATATAGAGGAATATTGATGAGGAATGGGTTTAGGTGAAATTTAATGATAAAAAATTCATAAACACAATAGGATTGAAAAAGGTCATCGATATCATAAAAAATGATTATGATATTAAAATATTTTATTTCAAGACTGTTTTCCTAAAGTTGAATAATTTTCATGAAAAGTTATAATTAATTGATTTCATTCCATTTCATAAGAGTAATCTCACTATGTGGTTATAACTTGATCAATTTCCAATTTATCTTACTCCATGAAATGAAGTTGAATTTGTTATTCCAGAAGTACTAATGGATCCTAAAATCGAAAGGTAGAATGACAAGTCATTCCATATATCTTAAGTTATCATCAAAATAGAATGGTTCGTACATGATATCCAATATACAAACTTATCTATATGGTGAAGTGATACATTAACCTCTATAACCTCGACCAAAATTTAATATAAAATTTTTCATAAATGGTCATCCTTTTGACCCTTTAAAAAGATGAAAATAATAAATATCAAAAATAATGTCACTAAATTTCTAAACACCAGCATCATATTGATCCACCATATATCATAAATTTTATCTTGATTGTCACATACCAGTCATTTGATTACCTTCATAAGGTATTCTCTTGAAACATGGTAATTACCATAAAACATTACTAAAAATATACATGATTATTCATTCCTTACATAGAACACATGTTATTGGATATATTACATAAATAGTAAAATGGTATAAACTCCATCCATGACAGGATAAATGAAATTTTCAATAAATAAATAATCTATTCCGATGTAATTAATACAATATAATTTATTTTATTCTTATCCAACATCTCTTTATAAAAAATATGCAACATTTCCTCAACATTAGTAACATATTTAGGGGTTCCTTCCCTTAATCACGTGGTTTACATAAAATGTAAATTTTCCATTAAATCACATTTCTAGGTCATAAATACCATTCAATATTTTCTTTCAAATCCTTTATGAAAAACATATATTGAATAAACCTTTTATATTTAATTATGTAGATAATAAAATATTTTAATTATAATAGATAATATCTTCATTCATCCTAATTAATTATCAAACAATTAGCTAAGATTCATTGTCTTATTCTAAAACACATCTTTCCTTTCACATGTCATATAAAGTCTCGACATCATCAACAATATAACCATTACTCATACCTCCTTGAGGATTATCTTCACAATATTTCCATTTAGGATATCAATTTGAGTAATTCTTACAGTTTCCAAATATAAATCATTCAATAGTCAATTATAACCATGGGAGACTGATATTCCCATCCATTTTATTTATAGAACTTTTCATTTCCCATTCCAATTAAATACTTTGTGTATTTATTTCCCACTATCAAAAAATCTTTCCATTCCTCTAAGAAATTCACTTGGGTGTTTCTTCCCACATTCCAAACACATAGGATACCGAATCTTATTTCCTCCATGGTCTCCACTACATGAACTCTCAGTGAACTCTTTTCTTATATTCTTTAGTGTGTCAAAGAGTCTGTTACAGTATACATTCTTATTAATTTTCTTGTGAAAAATGATTAGGCATAATCACAACATCCTTCAATCTGGTCATCATCCCATTTTATTTCTCATTAGTAAATTTTCCATCACATTCAACACTATCCATTTTTTCTTTTGGTTCCTTGCATTGACTAAAACTAGAAATCATAGAGTGACAAACACTTATCATAGTGGAAAACCACATAATCATGAAAAATAAATTTGAAGATGTCTAAATCATAACACCTTATTTGAAATATATTACACCTTATAATTATCCTAGATTATCCAAGATCACTAAGTATTGTAATCATGTATGACTATTTTGAAATAATTTATGAATTTACAAAGCATGTCTCTAGGGAGATTCAAAGAAGGTGTATAGTATGGACCATTTTTATACACTGATTATCGATCAAGTATAGCTTAATATAGTTTTTTGGGGTTTACTACACCAAGGTACAACTATTCCAGATCCAAATCCACTTATAGTTTCAAGATAGAGATGTACTTCTATGAAAGAACCCACTCAATCCTTTACCTAAATTCCATGTCATTTTTCTAAATTTTAACTCATCATTTGGCTTATCCTTGGAGACATCCCAAGAATTATCCTTATAAATATCCATTGGGATATCACTAACATTATCTCATCCTAGTTTCCAAAGGATAAGTAAACATTTACTTTAATACCAACTATAACAGCCCGGGATAAACATACATGGATATTACATCATTTTTTATGAATATTCATTACATTAAATTAACATATTCATGAGGACCATAATATTTTGGTGTATTTGGAAACATGGAACACAATATTCTAATCTAGTGAATTATCTTTAGTGTTTCCCACAATGATGCTCCCATTTAGTATTGCTACTTAATTTTTTTCATAACATAGGGAAAGGAAACATAATACAGGGTGATCTTAGATGCTTAGTAAGGGTAAGTAAAGGATACACATTAAAATAACTAGAATATAATGGTAAGATAACAAGAGAATAACATTTGAAAACTGTACCCTACATATCAAAAATTATAATGATGTGTCATGGAATAAATATTGGTAGTTCATAAGACATGATTCATAATAAAATCAAAGAACATGAGGCATGAGATCATAAAATTTCATAAGACATAGATTTTGTGGCATATACAGAAGAATATAAAATCATATTTCAAGGATAACCAAAAATATTTTCATAACATGTTAGACATGGGATGAACACTCGTGTACCTTCTTTGATATTGGGATGACCACATATGGACCCTCCTTTTCAGACTTGGGGTGACCACTCATATACCTTCATATTTGGGCATGGGATAACACCCATTTACCCTTTATTTTGGTCTTGGGATAAACAATCATGTACCCAAATATTTTATCTTTGGATAAAAACACATTTACCCCCATCTTTAGGCTTGGGATAATCACTCATGCACCCTATGAGCTCATATATAATTTATCATTACCAGTGCATTAGGAGAAGATATAATCCCAAACCATCCTATAATGAAAAACATATTTATGTGTTCCAAAAAATCATAAACATTCATCATATCATAACCCATGAAATGAAATGGGTATCATAAAAATTTCATCATATCATATCCTATGGAAAAGAGACAAGTTTCATAATCATTCATACATTTCATCATATAATAACTAGTGAAGAAGTGGATTTTATATGAATTTTATCATGGTATAACTTTTGGAATAGAAATGGGTATCATAAACATTATTCCATTAAAATATAAACCATTCAGAGAAAAATATGAATCCTATCCTTTGATCATATGCCTAGTAAAAAAATAAATTATATTAAAGTATTTCATCTTAGATAGAGAAGGATTTTGAAAGATCACTTGGAACATTTCTTAAGGAAAACAAACATTATTTGAAAATCACTTTCATAATATTTTTTAAAATCACTTTCTTTTAATATAACATTGGAAACTAATAAGGAAATATTTTAAAATTTATTTAAAACATTTTATAGTGAAAATATACAATCCACTTTGAAAAATTATTTTTAAAACATAAATTTCAAAACAATTAATTTGAAAATAACCATGAAAACTTATAAAATAATCTTTAAAAATAATTTAAAACACCTTTTGAACATTTTTTTTCATAATTAATTTCTTTGAAAAAATAAAAAAATATCATTCCAAATAATTTATGAAAACATTTTCTTTTAAAAATATTCTTTAAAAAGTATAAAGGAATCTTAAAAAATGGAGTGGTCCTGAAAATGGAAAATTTTGTTCATGACGTATAAAAAAACAAAGTTTCCTTTCACATTTTCCATCGAAGTAAAAAAATAATTTATTGGAAAATGACAAGAAGATTCATTTTAAAACCATTTTTTAAATAGGCAAAACATGTGTAATTTTTTTGAAAAAATATTAGGAGAATGGTAAGGATTTTTTTAATGTCCTAGGTTTTTGGAGTAGGTTTAATTTCTTACAGATTTTGAATTATTGAAGTTTGGTAGGTATTCCAAATCTCTTCTCATTGATTAAAACCAAATTTCAAGTTTTATTTTGATCCAAGACCATATTTTTGGATGGGTTTAAAGGCTTGAAAAAAGAATTGGAAGTTCAGTTGGGTTTTGGATGCATCACAGTACCAAAGGCCTTATTATGAAAAAACGGAGGTTAAAGCACATGGTTATAATAAACCGTGAAGCCTCCTAGTAGAAAATGTGCAATCCCTTTTTACACTAATCATGGGTTGGTAAACTGTTCTATATGGGGTGCATGACCAAGTAGAACCTCTTCAGTTTTCAGAAAATGGAATCCACATAGTTTTGGAAAACTGTGTGCAAACCACCTACTTAGTTCCAAATGGGATGTACCATCACACTGTAGGAAGCATAGTTTGCACGTGGTTCGACCTAACCATGGGGGCTAACCATACAGGGCTTGTATCCTATGTGACGACCCAATAGTTTTTTTAAAGGAAATTAATTTCTTGTAAATATATCACAATAACATTAACTACTAAGTTCTATGAGATTCTTAAAACATAAGTTTGTCACTTCTATGATGTGAATTTCAAAAATCTAATATACACAATCGCGATCAGTAAGTTATTTAGAGTCCAATAATAAAAACATAATTTTTCATGAATAGTAACCTACCCTTATGAATAGTAACATACCATTATGAATAGTGATATACCTTAATGAATAGTAACCTTACCTATGATAATATATAAATAATATTCAAGTTAAAAGTACGATATACCTATATTTTAGAATAAGTTAATGAATGTTTTAAAACTAGTTTTTGATAATAAATTTTGATTTTAATTAAATATTAAATTAATAAATTTAGAAAATTAATTTTGAAAAATGGACTTCATTTTTGGATTCTAAATTTCAAAAAATGGTTAGGGTGAATTTTTGGGATTATTCTGAAATACTTTATTTTTTGATGAATAGTAAAATACAGTAATTTACCTTATATATACATTATAAGATAAATAGACTATTCCTAGAATCATGGATGATATCACGACCCTTAATCTGAGTTCACATGATAAAATTACAATTCTTGATCATGTAATACTTACTATTACTTGTCTTGTGAAGAAATAATAATAAACTAATGAGTTTTATATTAAGAAATACCCTATCTCCTCCACTATAAAACCCCCCTCTCACACCCTCTTCCAATCACTCCTCTCAAGCCTTGTGCCTTCTCGAAATTATGGCCAAATACCCTCCCAACCTCCTCTCCCACGTCCAGCAATATTTGGTCTTATTAAAAGAACAAAACCTCTCCCTTAAGGAGGTTCTAAAGGATGTTTGGTTCAAGAGGTAAATTCCTCTTTTCAATTCTTTGTCTTTCCTTTCATGTTCATTTGTTTTATTTTTCTATTACCTATTTTTATCCAGATTTGGTGATGAATCCAATACCTTATATGTAGTAGAATTCTGTCATTATAGTGGAATAAGTTATCATCATCTCCCCCTTTTTACCATATTTTATACTAGTAGCAAGAACACCATCCGAGATGTGTCAATTTTACCCATTCAAGGACCATGGAATTTCTATTTATTCTATCATTATTAATTCTGGTCATGAAACCATTCTTGATATAGTTGAACCAGAGTATTATATATAATATAACCTATTTAAGATTCTATAATCCCTTTGTTCAAATGGTATTAGGTTATAAAAAAAATGAGTTTGTTGTAATCAAAATCCACAAATTAACCAAAACAATTATCATTAAAGTTCTATATGATAATTCATCCTCTTTCCGTGTAACCAACTTATATAAATGAACAATAACACCTATTTATGTTAATAAATAATAAATAATTTCAATTTTTAATACATCCATTACTTAAAAACAGGTGAACCGAATATGAAAATAAAGGAAACAAACACTCCAAAACAACGAAATTCAATACAATAACTTATCAATAAAGACATAAATGAACTAACCAGAATAATGGTAACTAAATACATGTCTAATATGTTCTGAAATAAGTTATTAACATGTATAATTTCATATTGCATGAGCTTAAGTACAAGAGTGGAACACGTTTGGAGTTAAGGTAAGGGTTTTTCCACCAGAACTTCCATTTTCATTCGGGATACTTTCATTGTCTAATTAACTCAATGAAATTTTTATGTATTGTTATGTACTCATCATATATTCTGTGTGAGTATCATATATATTTTTACAAACCAGAACCCTTCTTTTTTTATGGATAGTTACACGTTTTAAAAGGAACATTCAAAGTAGTTTCCGAAATACAAGCCCGATTCAAGGGAATTTCTCAAATTCTTATCTATTTTCAAGGGAACTCTATATTCTGTTTTTTGGGAACCGTTATCCTTATAAAATAACTCATTTTATTATGAAAATAATATTTTAATTCACTTCTGGTTTTATATAAATATTTTTCCAAAAAACTCTTCTTTTCAAAATAAAAGAGTATTTATCTCAAGAATTGGTTAATGATTTTATAAGAGTGTTTTTGTCGAATTCAACATTCTTGTTGATTCCACGGTATTATTGGGTTTAATCATTTATGAAGTCATCTACCACATTTGATTTAATTTTTTATTACTAACTCTATTGTGAATGATCTATCCTAAAACCATTCACCATATTATTCTGAATGGTTAATGTTTTATGTTTAATGATTGGGGAAAGATAGTTACATTTCATATGATAGTTTCAATATGAATTTATTTGTTGTTTATGTTTATCCCCACTCATATGAGGAATTAATTGGACTTATTATGTGATGGGTGGGTCCCTCTATATCTCCTCAATGTATCGGTAGGTCTCATGAGACAAATGTGGAATTGGTCGAGGCCTTAATCATTAGACGTCTTGACTGAGGCCTTGAAAAAATGTTTCAGAATGTCTGGAACTTTTCATTTCATCATTATGAGTTTAGGTATTGATATTTCATGTGGTTATTTGATTAGTAGAATACCCATGATTATGTTTTACTATGGCATTATTTACTCATCTCATTTTCCTGCCATAATGTGTTCATGTTTATTATTAAAGACATGTGTTTTCAATTATGCACCATGTATTATGTTTATACTATCTTCCACTATATTGCTTACTCTTACTGAGCATTTGAGATCACCCCTTTCTTATGTATCATTTTTTTTCAGGACATGAAGATGTTTATTATGAATGACATGCTGAAATAACCTAGGAGTTATGGGTGTTGTCTATGGAGTTTCCATGTTGTATTTATCTTCAAGTTGTAATATTGAAAATACGTATGAATCTTGTTTCCAATAATAATTAACTACTCATTCCTTCAGGATTAATATTCCTTGTATGTATTCCAACGTAATCAAACAAGGCACCAACTCCGAGAAATTGGGGTCGGGTCCTTACAGTTGGTATCATAGGAAGTTTAATAGAATACTTGGAAACTAGATTTAAAAAACATAGAATTAGGGAAGAGTCACTAATTTAGTCTTTGAGGATATGAATACAATAATTTCCTAGTATTTTGGTAATGAATAGATTATGTGGATCCTTCAAGGAATACATCCATGTCAAGATATGAGCAGGTAGAGGCGGCTCTGGCACATATATATCTAGTGGTAAAACCTGAAAACACCGCTTTGAGCTAGACTCGAAAGGGAACTGGTGCACGACAACGGGCCTTGCTTCAATCTTGGTTATGACCCTCTTGGGGGATATGCTTAGGATAATTTACATTTTCTTTACAAGCCATTATGAAGGATTGAAATGTAAAATATTCCTCAAAGAAACCATATTTGTGAATATGGGATTAGCCATTCATAGGATCTCAATTTTTTTCTAAGTATTTTGTTAAGTTAAGATTATACATTATGATTCATAACCTAATCTAGTGTATGAAATTATATAGGGATGGTTCCAAGTGGAAGGAATAAAAACCACATGAACACACGTGTCCCTTGTAAGGATTTTCCTCCGATGCAAGATAATGTTGTTGGATCTGGTGCTGTGACTGGTGCTGAGCAACTCATAAATATATTGGGACAACATACTCAGGTTATGAATAATAACCTTACCCGTATGGAGCATCCAGATCCATCGTGTGGAGGAGCTATTCTAGATCTCTTTATGCGACAACAACCTCCATCATTCAATGGGACTATAAAACCTTTTGTAGGAGAGTAGTGGATATGTTCCCTCGAGAAGATATTTATGTCTTTCGGATGTAATGAAAGAGAGAAGGTTTTATGGAAATATATCTTCTATCAGGATATGCAGATCAATGGTAGTAATTAATCAAAAACACAAAGGAGGAGGAAGAAATAGAAGAGATGGAATGGAGGGATTTTAAGGAAATCTTATTAGAAAAATATTTCCCTCGTGAACAAAGAGCAGATATGGAAAGACAATTCTTGAATCTGAGGAAAAAGGAGGATGAAAATGTAGCCAAGTATAAATCCAACTTTACAAGGATGGAAAGATATCCTGTAGACTACATATGAGATCCAAAGAGCAAAATCGATCTATTATTTGATGGCCTAAAGACATTCCTCCAGCGGGCATTGGTCTCTCAAAAATTTTCATCATATGAGGACATATTTTCATGTGCTGTCAATACTGAAAAATAATTATCTAATCCTTATGACTTTAAGGTAAAGAAAGAAAAGAAGAGGGCTACTGAAAACCATGGGAAAGGAAATAAGGAAATAGGGAAGAAGGGAAGAGTTTAATTTCCACCATGTGACGGTTTTGGAAGGAAACACCTCAGTGCTTTCTTAAAAGGAAAAGAAGTATGATACAAATGTGGTTAGAAAGTCCATCTTGCTGGAGATTGAAAATTAAAGAAGGAAGAAAATGATGTTCGATGCTATAATTGTCAGGATATGGGGAACTATGCTAATAATTGTCCAAAACATCAAGGAAATATGCAACAGAAGAGGCCAAGGGATCAAGGACAAGCATATATGATCACAATTGCAGAGGATGAAGTTCCGCGTGACATGGTGGCAGGTACATTGATCATTTCATCAAGCTTATCCAATTCTTTATTTGATTTTGGATCTTCTCATTATTTCATATCTTCCCAGTTTTCTAAGAAAATTAGATATTTCAAATTTGATTTAACAAGGGATTTGTCAATCAAAACACCTTAGGGAAGTATCATTGCTACAATGTTCTATCAATCAGTTCCCATTAAGGCATATAAATGTTCTTTATCTTCTGATTTCATCATCATACCCATGATTGAGTTTGATATAATATTTGGTATGGATTGGAATTCAGATCATGATGCAAAAAAAATTTTGTAAGAAGAAGGAGGTTACGATTTTTGATGAAGATGATAAAGAACACCTTATCTTTAGAGTAGAATCACCACCACCTGATTCTTATCGAGATCCACCCATAGTATCTCAACTAAATTCAATTATCGGGGAGGAATATAATGAAATAACTATGGGTGAGGAAAAGAATGTTTAAATAGATGATGTGACTATTGTGAAAGAGTATATTGATGTCTTTCCAGAATATTTACTTGGACATACTCCAGAGTGGGAAATTGAGTTTTCCATTGACTTAATTCGTGGATCAATACCCATATCAAAGAACCCTTATAGAATGGCCACTGTGGAGCTAGTGGAACTAAAGAAGAAACTAGAAGAATTGAGTGATAAAAGATTTATTTGACCTAGTGTTTCTCTATGGGGAGCCCCTTTCCTCTTTGTTAAGAAGAACGATGGATTCATGAGGTTGTGCATTGATTACAGGGAAATAAATGATATTACAATAAATAATAAGTATCGTCTGCCAAGAATTGATGACTTATTCGATAAACTTCATGGAGCCCAATATTTTTCAAAGATTAATCTTCAATCTGGATATCATTATTTACTTGTGAGGAAGGAAGACATTCTAGAAACAGCATTCCGAACCAGATATGGGTATTACGAGTTTATAGTAATTCCTTTTGGACTAACTAATGCACCATCTATTTTTATGGATCTGATGAATAGATTCTTCAAGGAATATCTTGATGACTTTGTGGTGGTGCTTATTGATGATATCTGGGTGTAATCTTGAAGCTATGAAGAACATTAAAATCACTTGTGCACTATTTTGAAGACTCTAAGAAGAAACGAATTATATGGTTTGTTCAGCAAGTGTGATTTCTGGCTCCAATTAGTTTCCCTTCTGGGTCACATTGTCTCTAAGTATGAAATATATGTAGATCCTGCAAAGACAAAGGTTGTTCAATAATATCCTACTCCAAAGAACGTAACTGAGGTACGTAGTTTTATTAGTTTAGTAGGTTATTATCGGCGTTTCATTCAGAACTTTTCCCATTTAGATAACCCAATGACCAAGCTCACACGAAAAGGGGTTTAGTTCGTATGGACCAAGGAATGTGAAGAGTGTTTTGAATAATTGAAGAGGAGGTTAGTGAATGCACATATCTGAACCCTACAATCTGGGAATTATGGGTTTGTTATTTATAGTGATTCATCAAAGAAATGACTTGGTTGTGTCCTTATGAGGAATGATAGAGTGATTGCCTATGCATCTAGGCAAATAAAAATTCATGAAAAAAACTATCCAACCCATGATATTGAGTTAGCAGTGGTAATATTTGCTCTGAAGATTTGGATACATTACCTCTATGGAGAAAAATGTGAGATATATACAGATCATAAGAGTTTGAAGTATATATTTTCACAAAAATAACTGACCATGAGACAATGGAGGTGGATTGAGCTACTCAAAGATTACTATTGCACAATACACTACCACCCGGGGAATGAAAATATGGTAGCAGATTCATTGAGTAGAAAAGACCATAGAATTCTGAACAAGATGAGAGTTGATTGGGATCCTATGTTCATGGATCTAGTAAAGATGGATATGGGAATTATTAAGGAAGGTGGCACATCACTACTTTTTCAAATGGTTGCCCAGCCTTCTTTACTAGAGAGGATAAAAAGTTCTCAGGATGATGAAGAGAAGTTTCAAAATAAAATTAAAGAAATAAATGATGGGAAGGTGAATGAATTCTCATATGAAGATGGAATTTTGGACTTCGAGGATAGGATTTGTGTTCCCACTATTTCTGAGCTAAAGAGAGAACTATTTGATGATACTCATAGCTCGGATTTCTCTATATATCCTGGTTGTACAAATATGTATCAAGATCTCTGAGAGGACTTTTTGTGGGACAATATGAAAAGGGAGATTATTGAATATACGTAAATGTGCCTAGTATGTCAACAAGTGAAGGATGAGATGAAAAAGTCTAAGGGGATGATGTAACCACTACCTATACCATCATGGAAGTGGGAGAACATTACCATGGACTTTGTCACTGGACTCCCAAGGAAATCTAGTAGAAACAATGCTATATGGGTTATTGTGGATCGCCATATAGAGATATCTCACTTCATAGCAATTTGAGAGGACTTATCATTATATTAACTTGCACAGATTTATATCAAAGAAGTGGTAAGGCTGCATGGAGTACCACTATCTATTGTATCTGATCGTGATCCTAGAATCAACTCAAGGTTCTAGAAAAGTCTCCAAATGCTTTAAGCACTGAACTGAAATTCAGTACGACCTATCATCCTCAAACTGATGGCCAAACTGAGTGGACTATTCAGACACTGGAGGACATGTTGAGGGCATGTTCTATGGAATCCAAAGGAGGATGGGGCCAACATTTTCCACTAGTTGAATTCTCCTACAACAATAGTTTCCACTTGAGCATCCGTATAGAAACATATAAATCCCTTTATGGTAAAAGGTGTAGAACACCTCCATGTTGGGATGAAGTTGGTGAGCGATAGATGCTAGTATATGAATTGGTTGAGGAAATGGAGGAGAAGGTGAAAACCATTCAGCAGCATATCAAGGCAGCCTAAAGTCGATAGAAGAGTTTTGCGGATAACTTTCGATGAGACCTGGAGTTGAAAGTAGGAGACCTGGTATTTCTACACATATATCCATGGATGAAGGTCATGTGGTTTGGGAAGAAAGGAAAACTAAGACCCAAGTATATCGGCCCCTTCGAGATTCTTGACCGAGTCGGAGCTGTGGCATATCGACTGGAACTTCCACCAACCTTGTTGAAGGTACATGATGTCTTTCATTTATCCCTCTTAAGGAAGCACATACCAGACCCTTGACATGTACTCTCTTCAGAGGTGGTATAGTTGCAGGATGATCTTTCCTATGAGGAGCAGCCGGTAAAAATTTTGGATCGTAGAGACAAAGTTCTTCGTAAAAAGACTACTCATCTAGTAAAGGTACTATGGAGAAACCATAAGTACGAAGAGGCAACCTGGGAACTGGATTAATCAATGAAGGAGAAGTACCCCCACCTGTTCTTGGCCTAGATTGTAAATGAAATTTTGAGGGTGAAATTTTTGTAAGGAGGGGGGAATGTAACGACCCAATAGTTTTTTAATGGAAATTATTTTCTTATAAATATATCATAATCACATTAACTAATAAGTGCTATGAGACCCTTAAAACATAATTTTTTCACTTCTGTGATTATAATTTCAAAAATACGACATACACAGTCACAATCAATAAGTTATTTAGAGTTCAATAAGAAAAAATTAGTTTTAGGTGAATAGTAACATACCCTTATGAATAGTAACATACCGTCATGAATAGTGATATACCATAATGAATAGTAACCTTACCTATTATAATATATAAATAATATTCAAGTTGAAAGTATGATATACCTATATTTTAGAATAAGTTAATGAATGTTTTAAAACTCGTTTTGGATAATAAATTATGATTTTAATTAAATATTAAATTAATAATATTTAGAAAATTATTTTTGAAAAATGGAATTCATTTTTGGATTCTACACGTCGAAAAATGGTTAGGGTGAATTTTTGGGATTTTTCTAAAATACTTTATTTTTTGATGAATAGAAAAATATGGTAATTTACCATATATATACATTATAAAAAAAATAGACTATTCCTAGCATCATGGATGATATCACCACCCTTAATCTGAATTCACATGATAAAATTACTATTATTGGTCATGGAATACTTACTATTACTTTTCTTGTGAAGAAATAATAAACTAATGAGTTTTATATTAAGAAATCCCCTCTCTCTGCCACTATAAAAACCCCCTCTCACCCCCTCTCCCAATCACTCCTCTCAAGCCCTGTGACTTATTTAAATTCTGGCCAAATACCCTGCCAACCTCCTCTCACACTTCCAGCAAGCTTTGGTCTTATTAAAAGACCAAAACCTCTCCTTTAAGGAGGTTCTCAAGGAAGTTTGGTTCAAGAGGTAAATTCCTCTTTTCAATTCTTTGTCTTTCCTTTCAAGTTCATTTATTTTTTTCTATTAACTCTCTTAAACAAATTTTTTTATGAATCCAATACCTTATATGTACTGGAATGTTTTCCTGATAGTGGAATAAGTTATCATAATCTCCCCCTTTTTACGTTCTTTTATACTAGTAGTAAGAACACCATCCGAGATGTGTCAATTTTACACAATCAAGGACAATGTAATTTCAATTTCTTTTATCATTATAAATTCTGGTCATGAAACCATTCATGTTATGGTTGTAACAGATTATTATATATAATATTACCTATTTAATATTCTATAATCCCTTTGTTCAAATGGTATTAGGTTATAAAGAAAAATGAGTTCGTTGTAATCAAAACCCACAAATTAACCAAAATAATTATCATTAAAGTTATATATGATAATTCATTCTCGTTCCATGTAGCCAAGTTATATAAATGAAAAATAACACCTATTTATGTTCATAACTAATATATAATTTTAATTCTGAATATTTACAACCATTAATTAAAAACAAGTGAACCGAATATGAAAATAAAGGAAACAAACACTCCAGAACGACGAAATTCAATACAATAACTTAACAATAAAGACATAAATGAACTAACCAGAATTATGGTAACTAAATAAATGTATAATAGGTTATGAAATAAGTTATTAAAAAGTATAATTTCATATTCCAGGAGCTTAAGTACAAGAGCGGAACACATTTGGAGTTAAGGTAAGGGGTTTTCCACCTGAACTTCTATTTTCATTTGGGATACTTTCACTGTCTAATTACATCAATGAAATTCTTATGTATTGTTATGTACTCATCATATATTATATGTGAGTGTCATATATATGTTTAAAAACCATAACCCTTCCTTATTTTATGTATAGTTACATGTTTTAAAAGTAACTTTCAAAGTAGTTTCCAAAATACAGGCTTGATTCAAGGAAATATCTCAAATTCTTATCTATTTTCAAGGGAACTATATAATTTTTTTTGGAAAAAATTATCCTTATAAAATCAATAATTTTATTATAAAAATACTATATTAATTCACATCTATTTTTATATAAATATTTTTCCAAAAGAACTCTTCTTTTCAAAATAAAAGAGTATTTATCTCAAGAATTGCTTAATGATTTTATAAGAGTCCTTTCATCTAATTCAACATTCATGTTGATTTGTTGGTATTATTGGGTTTAATAATTTATGAAGTCATCTACCACATTTTATTTAATGGTTTATGACTAACTCTATTGCGTATGATCTATCCTAAAACCATTCACCATATTAATCTGAATGGTTAGTATTTTATGTTTAATGATTGGGGAAAGATAGTTACATTTCATATGATAGTTTCAATATGAATGTATTTGTTGTTTATGTTTATCCCCACTCATATGAGGAAATAATTGGACTTATTATATGATGGGTGGGGCCCTTTATAGCTCCTCGATGCATCGGTAGGTCTCATGAGACAAATAGACGTGGAATTGGCTGAGGCCTTTCCCAATGTGATATGGATTTTGGCTGAGGCCTTAAACATTAGACGTCTTGGATGAGGCCTTGAAAAAATGTTTCAGAATGTCCGGAATTATGCATTCCATCATTTTGAGTTCAACTATTGATATTTCATGTGGTTATTTGACTAGTATAATACCCATAATTATGTTTGACTATGGAATTATTTACTCAGCTCATTTTCCTTCCATGATTTTTTCAAGTTTATTATTAAAGGCATGTGTTTTCAATTATTCACAATGTCTTATATTTATACTATCTTCCGCTGTATTTATTACTCTAACCGAGCATTTGAGCTCACCCCTTTCTTATGTATGATTGTTTTTCAAGACATCAAGAAGTTTATTATGAATGACATGCTGAAATAACCTAGAAGTTATGGGTGTTGTCTAAGAAGTTTCCATGTTGTATTTCTCTTCAAGTTGTAATATTGAACTTATGTATGAATATTTTTTCAAATAAAACTAAAATACTCTGTCCTTCGAGATTCATATTCCTTGTATGTATGCCAACGTAATCAAACAAGGAACTGGCTTCGGGAAACTGGCGTTGGGTCCTTACATCCTATGTAGCAGGAGCCCCATGGTTTTTATAATGTTTGGAAAACCATGTGATCTAACTCTATGACCCATTAAAAGTGTGAATTTACCTTTTTACCCCTACCCCTTTTTCTTTCAGTTCCTTTATTCTTCCTCCCATGCATGGGATTCCTCTTGAGCGGTTGTGGGTGCTTCTCCTCCTCTTATATGGATTTATCTGTCTTTTTTTATGACCTAATTTTCAGATCTGTTAGTTTCATTAGATCTATATCAATAAAGTTATCCATAATTTATCTTCTATTTCTCTTCCCCCCTTCAATACAGCGTGGTGAATCCATGTGAGTAGTTTTATCCTATTTTTAGGTCTTTTACCTAAAACTCTAATTTCTTCCAAATTTGGTTTGAGTCAAAGTATAAGACTAATTGCACCTACATCTATGACAATGAGGTAGGTGGTGTATACTTTTATTTGCGATTTCATGAGTCTTTGAGGGGGGGGGGGATTTTAGTGTGTCATTGTGTTGACCAAGAGAATCTATTTAAATTTTTTATTTTCATTAGTTAATTAATTGATACCTTATGATATGCCTATGGGAATGATTACCCAATTCAATAAATGGTTTGAGAATTGAGAGGGGATTCCGAACTTGGGTAGCTAGGCTATGAGTGATTTGAATTAATTTGAGTAGTTTTAGTATTTTCAATTGTATAATTAAATTTATTGAATTGTATATATATATATATATATTGAATTTAATTTTATGTATTAATGGGTTACAATGAAATGTGATGGGCTTGGACTGAGTATTGATATGGTGTTTGACATCAATATTTAGGTGGTGTAATCATTAGGTTGGGTGTTTCCTGATATATCTTTATCTGATTTATGATGATCAAAGGTCGGGCAACTTGGTCATCAGTTTAAGTGGAAAGGCCATCTGGTTGTGGTAATGGCATGGGATATATGGAATAACATGGCAATCATATTTGACCGACATATTTTGAGGGGAATGAGGTGCTAGTTTATGTGGATTAAGATCTAAATTTGTGAAATCTACTCACCTGTATTGGGCAATGTTCTATTTTGAGTCATGTTAACACTAGATTAATCAGTTGATGAGTTGGTATTGACCACTTATGTGGGTAGAGGGCATTAATATCAGTTTATTAGGGAATTTTTTGGAGGTTATTTATATATAATTACACAGGGATGGTGAGGAGCCATCAAATGATAGTTTTGAGGCTATAGGTTGCGGGGATGAGGCTCACCTTACTTGAGGATGTTGGTCCTAGACTATTTTTGAGGATAGAAATCATTGTACCAATGGAAATCATGATTCATTCTTATGGATGCTTTCAAGAAGGATTCCAAGGTAACTTGTTTCTTAATTCTTGGGTGTGCCTTTGGGACGTTGATTATATGATTCATGGAATGAGTTTTTGAGTGAAATTCAGAGGTGAAACTTGAGGGCCCCCAGGACTATTTCATATCATGGGACACCTTGGGCCATAAGCTTAGGATCATATCATTTATAGTATTTCAGTGTTGTATGAAGAAATAGATATATTCTCAGTGTCTATTGAGCATTAGGGAAGCATGTGATTAATTAAAATGCATGAACTCCCATTTATTTAATTATATTACACTTCTTCTTAATCATAAATATCATGTAGTCCCCTATCGGTAGTGGCCTACTTAGATTCATTCTCATACCATAAATTGGCCCTTCAGGATGTGTGTAGATTTAATTATTTTACATATAGGTATCGATTTGGGATATGGAGATGGATCATAGAGACCGAGTTGGTATGGGATGGATATAAGGGGACCATTGGTTCTTGCCTATACTGGAGTTTCTATTTTGTATTTATTTTATATTAAAAAGATACTAATCTATATGTACGTACTGATGTTGGAGTTTTGTGACACTTATTTATATTGTATTTTATGTCCTATATTGGATAAATACTCTACTTTTCTAGTAATGGAATGTTTCACTTGTTTATATTTTCTATTGTTGTTGTGTTATTTCCTCCGATAATATATGGTTTTTCTTATGCTTCTACTGTGGGTGAGTTGTTAGTCTTGATTTTTTCTTTCTTTTACACTCCATTGTATTTATATAGACCATTAATATATCATTACTAGAGGGTATAATCTCCCCACTATAACTCCATTTCACCTTCGATTCTAGTAGGGAGCCTTTGGCATATAGGGAGGTATTCCTAAGGCCATTGTCACTCATCCTGAAGCACTTGTCTAAATTTTCTATTGTTTTTGTGTTATTTCCTCCTCTAATCTATTGTTTTTCTTATGCTTATTATTTGGGTGAGTTTCTAGTATAGAGTTTTTCTTTCTTTTACACTCCATTGTATTTATAAAGACCATTACTATATCATTACTAGAGGGTATTGTCTCCCCACTATCACTCCATTTCACCCTTAATTCTAGTAGAGAGCCTATGGAATATAGGGAGGCATGCCTAAGGCCATTGGCACTCATCCTGAAGCACTGTTCAGGTGGATAGTCAGGTTGGGGAACCCCAATTATTGAAATCCGTTTTAGAAATCATGGTTTTGAAAGAAAATAGATTTCTGATCCAAGATAGAAATAGTCATATTTATATAAAATTTTTTTTAATTATCATAAGTACGAAAGAGTGGGGAAATTTTAATATTACATATATATATCATGAATAACCGTAGGAGTAGAAAATTCATGATAATTTTTGAGAGTTGTATCATATTTTTTTATCATTACAATCATAATCATAAATAATCATGATAAACGATGAGAGTGTGACATAAAATGTTTACCAGTTTGGTAACATTGATTAATAATACCCATGATTAAATAACATATAAAGAAACATAAAATATAATGAGTATGAATTAATTCATGATTTAAATTTTCCAATGCCTTTATATACACCTCATGAAATAATATAGGCGTATAACATAACATACATCTCAAAAAAGTAAAATTGAGAAAAAAATTCTATTACCAATTTGGTAAATTTTGAACCATAATCCCCATAAAAGATATATCATATAATGGATATGAAAATACTAATAAATTTTAGTAGAATAATCACTAAATACATTCATGGGAAATATATACACCATATAGAATAAAGAGGTCGTTAATATTACATGTGTCACACGAACGCAATAAGTGAGATGAAAATCCCTTACTATTAGAGTAACATTTGAATCATAATACCCAGGAAATAATAACATAATGGAAATAATAATAATAATTAAATTAGATTCATTAAACACATATCATTTCATAGGTTATTATATATACCAGAAAAAATAAACGAGTGGTGGATAAGACATAAGTCTCTCAGAAATAAAAGTGAGACTATAAATCCCCTTACCTTAATTCTTGAATCATTTCGTACTTGTTAAAAATTACTATATAATAAATATTATTTTATTATAAATATATCAAAGAACCATATTCATATATATAATATCTTATATGATTTTATTACGTCTTTATATTACCCATTTATAAATCATTCCATGTTAAAGTTAGGTTTTAGGTAATAACTGTTCTGTTTTTCATACATGTTTTGACTTGTTATTCATGGTCCTCTTACATAGCTATTTATTTAATAATATTAAAAATCTAAACCATGATATAATATAATATATATTTATTATATATTTATTTATATTAATATATAAATTTTAGTTATAGGAAATGAAATACACAGTTCATGGAGACAGTAGGCCAGACATACCCATGAACACTGTTTCAAATTTCTTATCATATTTAATGAAAGAAAAGTAAATGATATATATATGTATATGTATTATAATTAAAATAAAACATTTATTTAATATATATCATATATTTCTATTAAAAATCTCTGTAATACATTCCATGTAAAGCTTGAATGAATCACATCACATCGTGAGACGGTAGTCTGTCGTACACACGAACGACATTATCATATTCCCATAAAATAGAAATCATGAAGTTATGTGTTTTATAATAATTAAATAAGAAACATTACATCATAAATATCATAAATATCATAAATATCATAAATATAATATATAAATAGTTTTTTATCATTATTCTGAACCATGATATCTGATAATGAAAAACAAATCTTGGTTCGTGAGTCGGTAGTCCACCTTACTCATGTATGTTGATTTCATAACCTATTTGATGGAATAGTGTGTGGTTTTAGTTATTAACATTAACATAAAAAATCTCTGTATATATAATATACTTATGTTATTATAAAATCATGATATTATAAAAATTGATGTTGTTTGAGGAATAAATAAAACACAAATATTCATGGTTGAATGTTACCTCTTCTTCAGGTATCACATATTGGTTTTCACAAAATGAATTATTTTTTTTTGATAAATGACCAAATTACGGTTTATAGTATTTTATTATATTTTATTAGATGTTATTTGGTAAGGGGTTTTCTAAACCAATTGGTTTTTAATGTTTTAATAGAGGGGGAGAGGGGTTTTTTTTTATTAGGGAGGTGAGTGGCACTCTTGTAATTTTGGAAAAAAGATAATTCCCACCACAGTATCCATGTATAGTGGCTCCATTAATAAAAAAATATATATAATATAATGTATAAGATATAAATATCACTATGTAATTGGTTTTGGACAATATTATAGGTCATTTACCCCATATTTTTTATGTTTAATCCCTTGGAAAACAAGTTTTTTTTCTCAATTGCTGTGATTAATTTAGACTATTTTTCAATAATAAGTTTGGAAAAAATTTATTTGGAATTTGTAGATATTATAAATTATGATGATTAAAATTATGGATTCCATTTTTTCAAATTAAATTCATAATAATGGAAGAAATTAATTTAAAATGTATCCTGTAGACTTGTGGAGAAATTACGTTTTTAAAGTAAAAATGTTCAAAAGCTTACAATGTTTTTATATCAAATTCAATAAGAAAAGGAGTCCAATTTCTTAAATTAGATTAGTACATACATAATTTAACTATTTTTACTTTAAAATAAACTAAAAATAATTTTTAACATTATAAATTATTTAAATTAAAATGCTTTTATCAATTAAAATTCTGAATTTTTTCATATTCATCAAAAAATAAAACTTCTCAAAAAGATACCCGAAATTCACTATAATATTATTTTGATATTCCTATTTAAAAAATTATATTTATTTCATCAAATTTATTTTCTAATGGTTTCAAAAAAATTTTTAAGTTCAATGCACCATAAATAGGTGGGAATACCATTTTTTAGGAAAATAAAATTTCTAAGCATAAATTTTGAATTGTTGTTATATTTTATTTTGAAAAAATATATTATGATTGTTGAAAATTTAATTGAATTTATAATAAATAAATTTAATTATTATAATTAACTAAAATTTATTTGTTTAATTTACTGATATAAAACACACTTGTTTACATAAAATTCATTTTCTTAATAAATGATTCATTTTATTTAAAAAAGGTTTTATTTTCATTTATAATTAACTGGTCACCAAATATTTTATTATATAAACATGTGTAAACCATATTTAAACAATTTTGGTAATACTATTCATAACCAACATTCTAATGGCTAGATAAAAAGTATCATATTAAATAATAATATTAATAGTATATTTTAGTTTGGGAAAACTCAGTCTTGTATGTAACAAAAGTTAGTGAACGAAATTAATATTACGTGAACACAAGAAAAACATACTATTGTGTGTATTGAAAGATAATATGAGTTTTTTAAGTAGCACAATATTTTTTTAATGTGTATAAAGTAAGATTAACTTTTTTTAATTTGCAATGAAATCCATTAAATAATTTTGATTTATTCAAAATATTATAATTAATAAAAACATAGAGTGTTACAGATACATAGGAAAGGGAAGCTAAATCCTAGGATCATTGGACCTTTTAAGCTATCAGAGAGAGTCATGTTGATATCCTATCAGATATATCTTCTTCAAAGTTTCCAAGTAATTAATGATGTATTGTATATATCATAGCTTCTCCGATATCATTCTGAACCATCTTATACTTTTGATTATAAGGAAA
Source organism: Viscum album (assembly GCA_963277665.1). Classification (NCBI taxonomy): domain Eukaryota; kingdom Viridiplantae; phylum Streptophyta; class Magnoliopsida; order Santalales; family Viscaceae; genus Viscum; species Viscum album. The sequence goes on along the minus strand of OY728163.1, from coordinate 370,816,073 downwards.
TAGTACTAGAGGTCGATGATTCTTTTTGATGTGTATCTTATTCATATCATTGATCAGAGCATGAAGGATCTATGATGCATGTATTTTCCTCTTTTAAAGTAGAAATGTAAGCATGACCATGTATAAGATGAGAATGGGGAGAGAGTGGCTGATGTACTTGCTCTATGACTGGAGTTATTCTGAATGATACCCGCCTAATTTGTTTGTGTTACTTGTTATTCCTTAGGAAGACAAATGCCCTAACTATCCTAAACACGGTTTGGGTGTTCCTAACATGAAATTTACTATGGTAAGTGATATTTTTAACAAATGGATCTATAATCATTAAATGAAAAACTTAATCCACTGGGACCTTTTCGCATATAATTGAATTTTTCATGTCCCTCCTTGAACATTTTGTCATCATTATTAAAATGGGTAAGAATAAACCTAATTAAATTATAATAGGCACGGTTATTACATGGCATAAATTAACTTATTAATTTATAAAAATATATTTATAAGGTGCCTATTGAATATAGAGCTTTTCTATACTTATAGGAATGATCGTACTTGATCTCACCTTGGATTCCCGAGGGAATTATTTGATCACTCACTAGAAACCATTCTGATTCATAGAGCTTGTTTACAAGGGAGATAACCTACTTGGAAAAAGGTATTTGTATACTAATAGATTCCTAACATGGTTTCATGGGATACCTTATTCTTCTCTATAAAATTAAAATATCTTAGATTCAATCATTGGATTTAGTGTGATGTATCACAATATGTGATGCCTTGGATTAGTCTCCTTTGTATTTATTCAAAAATATAATAGGATTTAACTAGTAATTTTTCCATGGACTCAATGAGACATATTTCCATTAGAAAGCCTTATAAGTACCCTTGAATTACACTTATCCACTTATTTCTAGGATTCATTTTTGTGCACAATGAGCTATCCCTAACTTCTAAGGCCAAGGTTTCTTTGGTTACTCCTTGGATACCATTTTATTATTATCATAATTGTCACTCCATGGTCACAAAAATTATTTTACATAACCCTAATTAAATAATTTAATGATCACATGCTCAGAGACATCCAACATAGGCCCAAGCAAGTATGATCGTCCATGTGTCCCACGAGGAACCTGAGCTTGACATGGGTTGTATTTATTTATTATTTTACTTTTTTGTACCTTAAAACTATTATAGTTTATATTCATAGACCATATTTGTATATATGTTGTTAGTGGTGGCCTAATGAGTTTATATCACACCCTATCCAGGCCATCATTGGTACCTAGATAGATTATATGGTTGTAAGTGTGGATAAGGGGAAGAATCCAGTTATAGATGCATGACTTATTATATTAGGATGTGAGATTTGTAGAATAAAACCAAGATATTCCCATAATTAATGGATAGTTTTTGGTCTTTTTAATCTTTTTAAAAGCTTATTATACCCCCTTCTTCCATGTATGCTTGACCCATTTTGTAGAGTCGTGACATCATTTTTCTATATAGAACGGATCTAAGATTTTGAGTTTATTTTTATTATTTCTCAGCTGTTTATTATTGTTCTACTTTCATATTCAATATTATTTATCATGTTGTTTACTTATAACCTGTCACCACTGCACCACTCCGATTATGAGGGTATAGTCTCCCCACCATATGACCTTAGACCCTCAGTTATAGTCAGAAACCTATAGAATATGGGGAGGAACACTTAAGGAAATGTGGCCAATTGTTTTTGATACTATTATCAGGTGATCCTAAATAGTATGTTATATAACCAAAGGGTTTTTTAGTGTTAATAATTGAAGAGAGGGGGTGTCTTTTTATATGTGGGAGAGAGGACACACATGAAATTATGAAAATATAAAGTGATAACCACATTTATCTCAAGGCACATGCCTCCAAAATGGATCATTCTAGAAACATAGAAGTGATAAAGTAAACAAATGGCCACAAATGGGTATTGGAAAAGTTTTAACTCATTTTAAACCCTTATCTATTTAGTTTAACCCTCCTAGTAAACCCATTTTTTCCTGAACATGGGTAATTAATTTTAACTATTTTCACTATTTGTTATGGAAATAAATTAATTTTTGGCTTATTAGAAAATATAAATTATTCTTATTCCAAATATGGAATTCATTTTTACAAATTAAATTCACAAAAGATGTAGAATTAAATTTAAAATTAAACTACCGATGTGAAGAAGGAGTTAATTTCAAAATAAAAAATTATCGTAAGTATGGAATGTTTTAATATTAAAATTAAATATTAAATTGACTCAAATGACATAAAATATTTAAATCAAAATAAAATTGAACTATTTTTACATAAAAAAAAATCCAATAAATTATTTAACATTGTGAATAATTTAAACGAAAAGGTTTTTTTCAATAAAAGTCAATATTTTTCACTATTCATCAAAAAACTAATTTTTTTAGAAAAATCTAAAAAACTAACCCAATAATAATTTTTCCATTTAAATTTTAAAAATGAATTTTATTTTGTGAAATAAATTTTATAAAACTGTTAAAAATTAATTTTAAATCATGTGTGCAAAGTGAGACTAATCCGCCTTTTATAAAAATACATTTTTAAGATAACATTACATTCTCTCTCAAAAGGTTCTTATTTTATGTTGAATAAATAGATAAGAATTTAATTTATTCTATACACATATAAACCATATAATTTTCATAATTTAGTTACTACTATTCATTTCCTCCATCTTAACATCTAGGTTATAATATCCATGATTAAATAATAATATTTTTATAGATTATCATGTTTTGTTCAAACCTGATTTTGGGTGAAACATAAGATAAAAAAGAAATATTTCATAAAGAATTAAGGTAAAAAATTATCTTATATGACTGGTTCTATGTGTCATATACAATATCAAATATTATTTTCATTTTTTAAAATCTCAGGGTGTTATATTCTACGACTTTAAATATATTGTGTCCTTACAATTTTATCTTGATCTAAATAATCAAGTGTTTGTCATTTGAAAATAATATTATTAAAACCCCACATCATAAAATGGGTTAACAAAACTTCTTATTTATAATAGATGAATAGAATTATTAATTTGAGCTTAGAATAACACATACTAGGTTTCCATATAGGTTAACATTAGTGTTAAGATAAGTTATAGACATGCAAGAAAATCATAAATAATCATAGAGAGTGGTAAAGATCCTTGATCAAAAGATAGTGAATTATCTTTAAAATTTAATGATAAAAAATCCGTAAATATACAATGGATGAAAATACCGTTAGTTTAATAGAAATAAAGATATTAGCATAACAATTTGGTTCTAATATCCTTTTCATAGAATCATGAAATTACTTTATCATCTAGACCGAGAATATATAAAAATATAATTCCTTGATATCTTTTGTATTTTAAAGGAACAATTTCATTTTTTTTGTGTTTCTATACATATCCATTTTATTTCTCACTCCAAGAAACGAATATCAATTTTTTTCTTGAAGCCCATTTAATAGATCATTATAATGACAATTCATTACTACGGTCTCTTGATATTTTCAATGACCAAAACAGTTAGAACAAGTTATCCAATAACAACCATTGTTAATCTTAATCCATTACACATATATTCTACCTTAAGACTAATCTAAAATATTATTATCCAAATTCAAAGTCCAAATATTATGAAGGAATTTCACTAAATCAATATTATTTTTCCCAAACAATATAAATTTTCTCTTAATGTAACATTCCAAAAATGTGAATACCTTGATCCCAAAAAGACCATACTGAAAACATTCATGCCTCCAAAAATAAAATATCAGGTTGTCAAATATATTCCATAAATCCAGACATACAACAAACTCCAGCCAATATTACATAATCCATCAAATCACTAACCAATTTCAAGGTTACCAATACTATTCCATAGAAATTTATTTATGATTATTATCTCAACATAGGCCAGATATTGTTGGGTCGGAGAGTGATGGCAAGAGGGGGGGTGAATTGCCTTTTAAAAAATAATTAACAATTTAAAATCAAAGTTAAAAGTGCAGAGGAAATAAAAGAGGCAAGACACAAAACTTGATAACGGAGTTCGGCTTAAACCAAAGCCTACGTCTCCGCTCCCAACTCAACCGTTGAGAGATTTACTACCGCTTGCTTTTTAATGGTTTTATCAAGAAACCCACTAGACTTTAAGGTAGTCTAGTACCTATTACAGCTTGCTTTTAATGGTTGAGCAAGAACCCAATTGCTTTTAATGGTTGATCAAGAACCCACTAACCTTCTTACAGGTGAAGGCTAGCTCACCTATGACTCAAGCCTTTTAAAGGGAAGGCTTGACTAACCTCTTCACACCTTAAAGGTGATGTGAAAACCCAAAAGAGAGAATGATGAGAGAAAGAGGGGTTTGTAGGAACAAACCCAAATTGATGCTCAAAAGGATAAATAATGAAAACCCGTAATGTGGAGAAGTCTTGGGCACCAATGGATTGATTGGAGTTGATGAAGACCGCTCCCAAGCTTCTATGGTGATGCTCCTTGGATGTGGAAATGTATTGGAGCAATTGAGGTTCCTTGAAGGAATCCGCCGGAGGTTCGCCAAGTGATAAAAAAAATGTTCCTGTGGGCTTCCATACGTTTCCGGGGCTTCCTAGTCCTTTATTTATAGAGGGGGAACCCTCAAATGGCCTTTGGGGGTCTTCGGAGCTATTGGAGAGGCCTTCGGAGCTGTTGGGAGTCAAGTGGACAAGTCTGGTCAAAGCCCAACGGCTAGTTTGACTGGCTCCACCGGCTGACCGGTGCTTGGCCACCGGTTGGCCAGTGCTTTGGAAAATGGAGATCCAATCTGCCCAGGATCCACCGGCTGGCCGGTGAGGAGGCCACCGGTTGGCCGGTGAGGAGGCAGTAGCTCTGCCTTCTGACTGGGTTGCACCGGCTGGCCGGTGATGGGACCCCGGTTGGCCGGTGGTCTGGACAGAGGGAAGGGCCTTCTGTCAAGAGTCCACCGGCTGGCCGGTGGTCATCCACCGGTTGGCCGGTGGACTGAAAATAGTCCACTTTTGCTTTCTTTTCTTGGCCCAATTCCTTGGCAACCTGAAATCATGCCTATCATCCAAAAACACTTAAAACAAGATTAGATAAATAAGAGAGTGATTGTGATCATGAAAATTAAACCACGAGGGGTACGAGAGGTACAACAATCTCCCCCTATTTTGATGATCACAATCACCAAAACAAGAAATGTAAAAGACTGAAATGAAAGGCATTCTTTAAAGGATAAATTGAAAAGTAAAGCATGAGAGAAATATTTTTCCCCCAATCAACCAAGAATTTCTCCCCCTTTGTGATTATAAAAATAGCACGGGGCATAAAACTTGATTGAGGGAAAGGATGAAAAATAAGATAGAGTTTTTAAACAAATTGAAATTTTTGAAATTTGAATTGAGAGTTTTGAATTGAAAGTTTTGAATTGAAAGTTTTGAATTGAAAGTTTTGAATTGAAAGTAAAAAGGCTTAAACAATCCTAACTCCCCCTAAATAAAAACAACAAACCACCGGGGAGAGGTTTTTGAAACCGAGACAAATTTTGGTCCGGTGAGACTCACTAAAAGGGATTGTTCAATCCATACTTGTCTAGTGGCGGGTCTTCTCCTATGAAATTCATCATTAAAGAAAATAGTTTTGGGCCTTCCATACCGGGCATTTTTTCAATTGCACTCATAAATTAAGTGCCCAGGTTTTTTACAATAGTTTCAAAATTTATATTGGGAGCTCCCCCTTACAAAAATAGTTGGAGCATGGGAAGAGGAAGCTTGCTTGGAATAGCCAAGCCCTTGGGTGGTTCTAGATACGCATTGGGAACCAAGGAGCTTCGAGAGGTTATGTTCACCTTCGGTGAACTTAGCTAGGGATTCCATTAAATCCTTGATTGTTGATTCCATAGAATCAACATCGGGAAGGTTTTGGACCTTGAGGGACAATTCCTCCTTTTCTTTGAGAAGTTGTTCCTTTTCGGAAGAAAGTTTTTTGAAATTCTTTATTAAAGCAATAAATTTGGAAGAAAGTTCGTGAAAACCTTCCTCCAATTAATCTCTTGCATGTTTGAGATCCTCATATGATAAATGATTGAAAGAATTTGAAGAACTGGAGGATGAGGAGTCGGAATAGGTTACCTCATGAAATGCCATTAGGCATTTTTTACCGTTGTCACTTGAGGAGGAGGAGGAGGAGGATGTGGAGCTATCACTCCAAGTGGCCTTGAATGCCTTCTTCTTTTCCTTTTGCTTGGCCTTTTTCTTGTTGAGTGGACAATTGGGTTTGTAATGGCCTTTCTTGCCACACCCGTAACATGTTACCCCGGGCTCGGATTTTTCGTTGGATTGAGCCTTGCGGGATTTCTTCTTCTTGTGCTTCTTCATGAATTTGTGCATTTTGCGGGCAAGATTCTCCATTTCTGAATCGCCGCTTGAAGAGGAAGATGATGAGGAGGAGGAGCTTTCTTCTTTTTGAACTTTGAAGGCGATGTTCTTTGGAACTTTGATCGGTTTGCCTTCCTTTTCAGCTTGCCTCCTCATGGTGATCTCGTAGGTCATGAGGGATCTGATGAGCTCTTCGACCGGCATGTTCTTGATGTCTTTTGATTCTTGGATTGCTGTGACTTTTGGTGCCCATGAGCTTGGTAGGATCCAAAGGATCTTCTTGACCATCGTCTCTGCAGACACATCATCACCAAGAGATTTTCTTCCATTGCAAACGTCAGTAAATCGAGTAAACATTTCAGTAATATTTTCAGATGGATGCATGGTAAAAGACTCAAAATCTTGACGGTACATATCCAATCGAGTATCCTTGACTTTGTTGGTCCCCTCATGGGTAACCTCCAATAGTTTCCAGATTTAATGAGATGAAGTGCATGTGGAAACTCGATTGAATTCATTACGATCAAGGCCGCAATGAAGTGTATTCATGGCTTTGCCATCAAGCTCAAAATTTTTAATATTGGCATGATTCCATTTGGATTCATCGGGAGAAGAAAGAGAATAACCATGCATGAAAATTTTATAAATAGGATATCCAATGCTTCTATGAAAAGTGGTCATTCGGGTTTTCCAATAGGTATAGTCGGTTCCATCAAAGAATGGAGCACGACCCAAAGAATAGCCTTTGGGGGCGAAAGAAGTTGAAGCCATCTCAAAGGATCATGAATTTGAAACCGGTGAAGGTATTACTCAAACCTCCCTCTGATACCAAATGTTGGGTCGGAGAGTGATGGCAAGAGGGGGGGTGAATTGCCTTTTAAAAAATAATTAACAATTTAAAATCAAAGTTAAAAGTGCAGCAGAAATAAAAGAGGCAAGACACAAAACTTGATAACGGAGTTCGGCTTAAACCAAAGCCTACGTCTCCGCTCCCAACTCAACCGTTGAGAGATTTACTACCGCTTGCTTTTTAATGGTTTTAGCAAGAAACCCACTAGACTTTAAGGTAGTCTAGAACCTATTACAGCTTGCTTTTAATGGTTGAGAAAGAACCCACTTGCTTTTAATGGTTGAGCAAGAACCCACTAGCCTTCTTACCGGTGAAGGCTAGCTCACCTATGACTCAAGCCTTTTAAAGGGAAGGCTTGACTAACCTCTTCACACCTTAAAGGTGATGTGAAAACCCAAAAGAGAGAATGATGAGAGAAAGAGGGGTTTGTTGGCACAAACCCAAATTGATGCTCAAAAGGATAAATAATGAAAAACCGTAATGTGGAGAAGTCTTGGGCGCCAATGGATTGATTGGAGTTGATGAAGTGCGCTCCCAAGCTTCTATGGTGATGCTCCTTGGATGTGGAAATGTATTGGAGCAATTGAGGTTCCTTGAAGGAATCCGCCAGAGGTTCTCCAAGTGATCAAAAAATGTTCCTGTGGGATTCCATACGTTTCCGGGGCTTCCTAGTCCTTTATTTATAGAGGGGGAACCCTCAAATGGCCTTTGGGGGTCTTCGGAGCCGTTGGAGAGGCCTTCGGAGCCGTTGGGAGTCAAGTGGATAAGTCTGGTCAAAGCCCAACGACTAGTTTGATTGGCTCCACCGGCTGACCGGTGCTTGGCCACCGGTTGGCCGGTGCTTTGGAAAATCGAGATCTAATCTACCCAGGCTCCACCGGCTGGCCGGTGAGGAGGACACCGGTTGGCCGGTGAGGAGGCAGTAGCTCTGCCTTCTGACTGGGTTCCACCGGCTGGCCGGTGATGGGACACCGGTTGGCCGGTGGTCTGGACAGAGGGAAGGGCCTTCTGTCAAGAGTCCACCGGCTGGCCGGTGGTCATCCACCGGTTGGCCGGTGGACTGAAAACAGTCCACTTTTGCTTTCTTTTCTTGGCCCAATTCCTTGGCAACCTGAAATCATGCCTATCATCCAAAAACACTTAAAACAAGATTAGATAAATAAGATATTGATTGTGATCATGAAAATTAAACCACGAGGGTACGAGAGGTACAACAGATATTATAGATTATCTTTCCTCAATGATGTTTTTTCTAAAAAATTCAAATTTCCATAGAATCAATTCCCTTTATTATTATTACCGTTCATTATGTTCTCTCAAATACGTCAAGTAAAAGTACTAAAGTGCAATCCCTATACATTTCATAATTATGATAACCATAATATCATTGATAATAATACTCCTATAAAGTAATTCTTGATTCCAAACCAAAGAAAATTAATTATTCCTATTCATTTTTAATAATAACATTATTTGATGCTTGGACCATTAGATTCTTCAATGGTATATTCCATTGATGCTTCTGATTTTTTTTCAGCACCCCATATCTTCACAATTGAACCATTGAAAATTAGAAACTTTTTTCTTTCCCTTTTAATCATGATCATGGTGTCCTTTCTCTCCACACTTTTAGAAAACTCTTATTCCCTTAAATATTGTACCATGGTGTTAATTTCTAAAATTATCACATGGGGGAATCCTTTTTTCCATTATTTCCTTTTACTATATTTTTCTCTTCAATCATATTCTTCTATTTATTCTCTTTAAATCAATAAGACATGGAACATTTTTTCTCTATATTTATAACACATGATACTATGTCCTCATATAATAATTTTTTTTGGAGACTAGTTCCCTTTGATGAATGGGTCTATCCCATCAATGAATTAGTCGATCTTACTCTTTGGATTATATTATTAGTCCATATAATTCCTTGATAACCATGTAAATATGGATTCATAGTTAGTGATATTTTCATTTTTCTTTTGTCTTAGATTTAGGAATTGCCTATCCATAACTGCTCATCACTCAAAAAGAAAATGAATTTCCAAGAATAGTATATTAAAATCCTTTCATTCCATGTTTTGTATTTCTTCTTTATCCAAAGTGTTTTGAATAAATGACCACTATTGATATGAATATCTAGAGTAATAATAAATTTCCATTAAAAAATTCATCCTTCTATTACTTCCCAAAGTAAGAAATATATTTTCAAAGGAACTTATCCATTGCTCTGAAATAACTGGATTTATAATCCAATTTAATGATGGGTAATTTTTTTAAAAGGTTGGGGCCGAAGCCTCATTTTTTTTAATAAAGCAAAGCAAAGACCTCTTTTAACTGGGTAGAGGGAGACCCATTACATATCCCGAAGGCCCAGTGGGCTTGTAGCCCATTACATAGCCTGTAGGCCCAAATTTTTGGCCAAATTCCTATTCTGTGAATAGTAACCCGGCTACTACAGTACCAGCTACAGTACCGCCACTGCTACAGTGCCCTGCCGCCGCTACAGTATCCGCCGATCAACAGTACCCCCACTGCTACAGTACCCGCTACAGTGCTGCTACAGTACCCTGCGCCCAATGGGTTTTGAACCCCCATTTTTCATGTAGTATTATGGGGTTCTTACCACTAAGACAAACCCCAACAACAATTTAATGATGGGTGTTTATAACACATGAATCAGTCTAAAATTGTTACAAAATGTAGTGGATTAGAAGGATTCACTATATGTTAATGTTTATTATTCATAAGCTTAGTCAACTACCCTAATATGGTTATAATTTCTTCTGTTCTAGTTTCAACTATAGAAAAAACTACATTATATTTCCCTAGATGGAAATCCCTACATGGGGCATATGCATTGACATGGTTCCCATTACTACCAATATGTTCGATTTCTAAACAATGTAATAGAATATATTAGGTTATAAAAATATGAAACATAATGCATTATTCAAATACTAGTGAAACACCTAAATTTAACATTTATTAATAAATAATATCATAATCATAAACATGGTTTCGTTGGGAAAAGTTTCAAATCATAAAAATCATTTCAAACTCTTTACAACAGTTGTAAAGAAAATGTGAATTATCTTAAGTATACACCCCAGAAGTGTCAAAATAGTTACGTAGTAAGGCCGGCTTTAATATACCGGGTAAAAATTGAGTCATGCCCAACATTCCTTTTTTAGATTTATTACCCCAAGGTACATCTATTATAGAATCACATGCACTTGTAGTATCCAAAATGGGTGTATTTCTAGGAAACACTATATAATATATACCTTACCAAAAATTTAGGACGTTCTTCTATACTTATCCTCAATGTTCATCAGAGGGTCATATTCCCTAATATATGTTTCCTAAATATAGTTTCCAAGGTTTTTACTTATCTTACTCTGATACCAACTATAAAGAACCCAACCCCAATTACTGAAAATAGATATATACCTTATTATATTTTCATATGATATAAGAAATCACATCCCAAAGGACCAAATAGTTTAGTAGTCTTGGTAAACTAGATTAATACTTGAAATTTACATTACAAATGAAAAAATAAAATATATGAAAACATTATTTGATGATTCCATTATTCATCAACGTGTGTCCCTATATATAAATAAGAAAACACTTACTAGTATATTAGGGGAAATAAAACAAGTAATACCATGGAACAACCTAAGAAGGGAGGGGCGAATCATGACGTCACATTTTTTCTAAAATGAGATGGATATTGTCCCCACATTAGTAAGAACTTGTTAACCCTATCTATTGAAATCACGAAATTATACAACACCCATATAATGAAATTGAAACACAACAAATCAATTTTACTTGGTTCACCATTAAGGGCTAGTCAATGAATAATATGCTAACAGTGTGTGAGTTGTAGCCAAATCCACTAAGATTCACTAAATATTATGGATCATAATTGATCAAACATGTTCACTCCATGCTAAGAACACATTATTGATAATAAATTTAGGGAGACAAAATTACCTCCCTCATATCACTTCCATCAACTCCCCCTTTCTCATTTATTTGGGTGAGGAATTTATCATTTTATCAACGTGAAGGTCATCTCTATACCATAGAACATGAAGGTGATATTTTGAATCTTTTATGCCCCCTTATGATTATTTAATTTGTCCAAAAAAAATTCCCATGTTCAAGTATTCTCACTTATGTATCATTAATGAAACTCCCTTTTCATTAATCCCCCTTTTTTTAAATAACTGTAAGCTTTCATGAAACTATACACTTTAACAAAACTCCCGTCTTTCTCAAAACACATAAATATCACAAAACTCTCAACTTTCCTAAAAATACTTTTTTGAAATTCATTATCATAAATTATTAATCAAATATTTTTTTTCAAAAAACATATGTTCATGAAAATTTACTGATTCTTATATGATTAGTTTCCACCTATTTATAGACATTACCCTTCCTTAGTGAAACTTTCCATCTCACAACTTTTTTTTCACAAAATTATTCATTTGTGTTCATGAAACTCCCTTTCATGGTGAAACATTTAAGGAAATTTTTCATTCATGAAACTTCTCATAATCTCATAACTTACCGTCCTTCCTTCACGTCTCAACCATCTTTCATGAAACATTATTTTTCAAAAATCGAAACCATCATAACACATAACTTTCATGAATTCTATGTATTTTCCTTATTTTCCTAATACAATTCTAGAAATACATGATTCAAACAAGTTTTCTCTTCCTCTGGATTATGGATTTCATCCCAAACACTAGGAAATGATGAAACAATCAACACTATAACCACATCTAGTATAATATCACTTGGATTTTTAAATAATTGATTAAACCTATGTTTATATACAGTAAAACAAAAATAAAATTATTTTCCAAATATGAATACCCTAGGTTCCAACAATCTTCCCCTTTGGGTTTTCTAAAAATCAATAAAGAAATTCATTAAATATCTATACACGAATAAAAAAAACATAATAGGCAAGAAATTAATCATTTATCACTCTAATTATAAATGATCTAAGATCGGTTTTGAAAACATGTGTTTCAAGATATCATTTCATGCCTCGAGAGACCACTGACCTATCTTGAAAACCTATCCTAAAATCATACATCCCATTAAATTTCACCCACTCTACCTCTTTTGTAATATACTCAAAGAAACAATATTTGTAACTTAGTCATAAAAAAACCTCCCCTAGATCATATCTTCCCCAAATACCTACATAAATTCCATAAACAGGTTTAAAATGTTAATGAAACTGGGGAGAGGGGTTAAATCGTATCCTCATCATGGAATAAGAGGTGTCTATACAATGGGGTTCAACCAATGTTTCTCAAACATTAGTGCTACCAAAGGCTTACTTAGGATATCATCCAGTTGATAATTAGTTCCAAAATGCTCCATTATTATCAAACCTTATTCAGCATTTTCATTAATGAAGTGAAATATGATCTCAATATGTTTGGCATGAGAGTGTTGAACCATATTTTTGATGAGTTCAATCATGATCTTATGGTCACAATGAATCACCATCAGCTATTATCCACCATCACCTACATCAGTAAGTTATTAATTCATCTAAAATATCATAGTGTATTCCTTTTTTCACAGTGATAAACTCTACTTAATCTATACTAAGAGAAGTTATTTAGTTTTTCTTACTTAACTATCCCACACATTTATTTAAAATGAATAATGTACCCCCACTTGTATATTTTCAAATGATTACATATTCATCGTAGTTAGCACCAGAAAATTATAATAATTCATTATAATTTCCCAATGTAAGGTATAAGCAAAATTTTAGATAACCTTGAATATAACTCATGATTCTTTTAACTACTAAAAATTATCTTCCTTAATATTAATTTAGAAGAAAGCCACGGAACATGTTGCAAAGGAAATATAGGGTCATGTTGTAGTCAAATATTATAATATTCCAATGATTCTACTATACAAGGTGGGATCCATTTATTCCCCATCCTTATACTTTCCATATTTTTTCTAATGTAAATTAGAGTCATAATTAGTTTGTATTCATGCATGATTAATTTATTTAGAAGACCTCATGCGTACGTTTCTTGGGAAATGAAGGTGTAATACTTCTTTTGAATCACATACAACCCCAAAAAGTATGTGAGTTCACCAATCATGGAAATTTCAAATACTGATTTCATGTGATTTGAAAATTCATCTACTGATCCTTGTCTAATTCAGCTATATATAATACCCTCCACATACACAAGAACCATAAATTTGTAGAATTATTCACAAAGAGATTATGATCGAAACCAAATATTTTAAATTGTAGCTTCTTTAAATAAGCATCCATTTGACAATACAATGCTTGTGGTGTGTATTTTAGATCAAAGAGAGCCTTATTTAATCTACCAAATTTCATTTCATCATTTCTAATCAGAAATACACTGGTTTTCAATGTAGAACTCTTCTTCAATAAAAACTTTTTCGAATTCAATTTTGACATCCATCTATTAAAATTTGTACCCTCTTAGAATTGGCATGTCTAGGAAGAGCATAATGGACTCTAGTCAAGAAACTGGAGAAAATATTTCTTCAACATCAAGGCCTTAAATCTATGAATATCCATTATACACCAAAGTTCTTGATTTCTGATCACATTTCCTAGCTTATTGAATTCTGTTTTTAAGATGTACTTTTTTCCTAAGACATTGGGATATTCTAGTCTCTTAAAAATAACCAAAGTTTGGTTTTTATCAATTTGATCAAGTTATTCATTTATGGAATAATCCAATGAATTTTCCTTCAATTCTAGTTTGAATGATTCTAGCCCCATGATGTTTAGAAGAATAGAATATGCTTCACTCCTCATTATCATTCTCTGTGCATGTAATGTCCAATACACAATGATTTTGGATGGATTAACTTCTACTATTCAATTTCTCCTATGATGTCCTGGTAGAGTTTCATCAAAAATGGTTTCCTCTTTTGATTCTAATTCAGAATCATCATAATTTGGTGAAACCTTAATGTTAGAAAATACTTTCACAATTTATTTATTTGAATACATCTATTTCTACTTTCTTCTTCTTCTTAAATCATATCAATATATGTGATCCCTGATTTATTAATAATTTTTCCCTCAATGATCTTGACATCATTTCTCTAGAAAATCATTCCAAGATGATTATTGTAGAATTTATATGCTAAAATAACCCTTGAGTATCATAAGAATATTCCCTCATCTTCAGTATCACCATGCATTCCTTGATTTCATTATTTGTTCGAAATGAAAAATTTACTTCTTGAAACACAAAAATACATAAATGAGGGGTTCCTTCCATGACATATATCACGTGGTGTCCAGTACTCTCCCAGACCCAACCTTATTTGATTATGATTTCACACTATAACCCGAATAGAATATTTCTACTAATGATAAGAAACAAAACTATCAATCAACATAGATCTGACCATATTATTCACATATTAATTTCTGCATTTAGTGACCCCATTTTGTTGACGTTTTCGTACTAAAAAAACCTCAGGATTTATCCCTTGTTTTGAGGTAATTTTTAAATTCCAGGGATGTGTATTCTGTTACATTTTCAAATTATAATATATTGACTATGTAGCTAATTTAATTCGCAAATCTTAATATATATTTCTTCATGCAATCAATCAATTTAACTTTACAATGAAAGCAAATAACACATTCCATTATACAATAATCATCAATAAAACTAATGAAGTAACTCTATGAATACATTGCATCCACATTTGTTGAAACAAATACGTCTATGTAGACAAGATCAAGTAGATTTAATGCCCTTTTTATCTGCAATTGATATGAATTATGGACCATCTATCCTTATAAGAAGGTATCACATGTCTTTTATCGATCATGATTTATATTGGAAATTTCAACAGAATAATTTATCCTGTAAAAGTTTTTTCTGATATATGGATTAATGTGACCCAAACCTCTAGTGCCAAAAGTAGTTTTACTCTTCAATTGTTACGAAATAAGTGACTTATTTACTATATATATGATATTAACTACCATTTTCATCAACCCTTCAACTAGATAATTGCATGTCTTGCCTTTGATGGTGCACTCTTTATAATTAAATGCCACTACTGGTCTTGAGTCACAGAGTTGAATCAAAATATGGAGACTTTGACTCAAGACATCCACTTAGAGAACTTATGTTTTCCTTAGTTCATCTTTTATTAATTTTTTATTTCCACTATATTTGACATTTAAGGCACCATAGATTCTAAATATCACAGTTCTATCAACCCATTCCTTAAAATGTTTCAAAAAACATTTCATTTTCTATCATGTTGTATGATTATCTACTATCAATAATCTCTGTTTTACTATTATTTTTATCATTGAGAGTGATCGATAACATGTTAGTTTTTTTAATCCTATTATTTTCCATCTATGAGATAACTAATTAAATGGAGACATAATATGACAAGTCCAATATATTTTCAACATTAATGGTTAAATCGTACTCATATTCTTCTTCTAATAGATAATACTTATTTTCAGGAGTAATTTTTCTTAGTTGACCAGTACTGAATTGTCTTAGAGTTCTATAGTTATGATTTCCACCATTCCTCTACCTAAAATTAATATCTTTATGTAAAAAGTTATAATAATGAAAACTATATCTGTAAGAATTACTCCTTTTATATGATGAAGGATATGGTCTCATTCTCCTTCATTAGCTTCCATGTTCTTACCCATTTAGATAGCTCCTTGTCACATCATAGTAAGACATGGTATGGCCCATAAATATACATAATTTACATTTCATAAGAGGAAATACATTTTAACATTAATTTCTCCATATGTGCACAAATTTTGTAAAGGTATTTGATAGGTGATCATCTCTGGATAATTGAGGATAATGTTTAGCTCTCTTCTCTGTTTGGTTCAATTTTTTATCTATTATAACATCGGGTGACTTTGTGATATGTCTAAAATTCTGCATCCCATTTTTTAATCATCTTGTTTCCATCATTTTATGTTTCTATATCACATCCAATTCCACTTCTGACCATTAATTTAGTTTAATGACCATTAAAGGATTTTTCTACTCCTTCAGAAAAACATGTAACTCTTTAAAAAATATCCATATCTAAAAACCATCCCAACTATAATTTTTTCTTTATTACCCTTGAGTTTGATTCATTTTCTAGTTTTTTCATTAAATAAAGAACTTCTTATTCAAGGATATCAACTATATTATCCTTATCCGCTAATATTGATGTTAGGTATTTGATAAAATTTTACTAAACCTTAATACTTAGTTTAAAAATCAAAACCTCTTCTTATATTTTACGATTTGTCAAATGTCCTTTTACCTCTCCTTGTGGTTGATCAGTCTGTACTTCAGGATGATCCATAGACTTTGATGATTTTTTCAACAAAGATCTAATATTTCAATTTTTCTCTATTTGTATTACAATATTATCAAGATCACCGTCAAGTTCCACCTTGAGATCAAAAACACTTTCTAAATGATTGTGTTTCTACTTATTAGTTTTTTCCTTTTCAACTATAGGTATCATGGAATATTAAAAATTAGATTTAAACTTTTGATCTATGTCTTAGAAAAAATATTTTTCATCTTCTAACTATTTGAAAACAATATCTTCCTTAATAATTTCTTTCTTGATTTGAAGTCTCCCTTTTTCAAGAGCCACCTCTAAGGCCTTTTCATGATTTCTAAATCACTTTCAACAACTATGAATTTCCGTGAGTAGTTTCAGTAATGTTACCAACTTTACCACACAAAAAACAAGATAATTAAAGCTTTCCTTCAAATATCCATTTTTCCATTAATAAATGTTTTGGAATAAAGATAAATAAGTTCCTAATACACATAATCTCCTTCATAACTATATTTGGAATTGTCATTTTTTACGTGGATTTGAATTCCATTATATTTCTTACATGAAATATTGTATCATCTTGTTTGACTCTCATTTCATAATCAACCAAACTGATTAATAGATCATCAAGCGAAAGCTTTGATAGATCTATTTACTCTTGGGTTAAATATTTTGGATTATATATTAGTGGAATTATTCAATAAATTTTATTTATAATTTTAATATCTATAATTTCTTTCCAAAGACCTCAAATTATTCCAACAACTTCACTAATGAGATTAAATAAATTATCTACATTTTAATTTGTGTGAATTTCCAGAACCTCGAACTGATTTTTTCAAAACATGAAATTTAATATTTTTCACATTATTATAAAATTAATATCTATTTTAAAATTTCAGCTCCATAAACATGGTTATATTAAAACTAACCACCTTCAAATATATTTGATTAGATAGTGCTTTAGTGAGAGAATTTTGAGCTTTGGCATCCACATCAAGAATTTTACTATCTATCTAATTCATAGAAATACATGTCACATAACTGAAATGTATCCCTTGAAATGTGGAATAGATAACTTCCATCATAAGTGATAATATATGATATCTCAAACTATTATTCCAAATATTGAGATTTCTTCGATAAAAAAAGATATCCCATACGATTTATTGAATTCTCTATAAAAATAGAGGATAAATGTAACACTTAAAATATGTACCATTTAATGTCACTTTTAATATGCTAGGACACCCATTGTAGGGGGTGAATTAGAGTGTCAAATTTTTATTCCAATGATATGGTTCTTTCACCACATTGGTGGGAACTAATTAAACATTTTATTTTTATCTTTCAATTATCAAACATATATATGTATAAATAGAAACACAATAATATATTTTTATATAGTTTATTAATAAGGGATAATCCATGGAGAATATGCTTACAATGTGTCAGTCATGCCTAAATCCAATAATATTCATTAGATATTGTGGATTACAATTGAGTAGAAATGGTCACTCGATGCTAGTAACACTGTCTTTACAAGAATATTAGGGATAAAACACATCCTCCCTCAAATATATTCAATTAAATCCCCCGTCCTCACTTCTTTGGGTGAAGTGTTTCCCTATTTATCAACATGGAGATATCTTGCATATGATAAAACATGAAAATGACATATTTCATCACATTGGACTACTTTTTATTCTTAAATTAATTCTAGTGTTTTTTGAAGTTAAAGTATACTCACACAAGTATCTTTAACAAAACACCATTTTCCATGAAACCCCCATTTTGTTTTGATGAAAAGTCAACTTTCATGAAACTACACACTTTAATGAAACTCACAACTTTCAAAAAACTCATAAATATCACAAAACTCTAAACTTTGATGAAAGTATTTCATTGAAATGACTTATAATCAATTATTTATCAATAATTATTCTCATGAAACATGACTTTGTATAATTTTCCTAATCCATGTGTAGTTGAGGTTTGGCTTAGTTGTATGTACCCCATAACCCAACATGAAAATGGGGGTTCAAAACCCATTGGTCGCAGGGATTGTAGCAGTAATGTAGCGCACTGTAGTAGTGGTGGCACTGTAGCAACGACCGGTTCTGTAATAGAAGTAGGTCACTGTAGTGGGGGCAGGGAACTATAGCGGCGACTGGGTATTGTGCGGTACTGTAGCAGGTGGGCACTATAGAAGTACTATTCACAGAATGGGATTTGGGCCAAATATTTGGACCAATGGGCCATCTAATAAGATAAAGGGCCAATGGGCCATCGGGCTATGTAATGGGTCTTCCTATACCTAGATAAAAGAGGTATTTTCGTTGATTTAATAATAAATGAGGATTTGGCCCCAACCTTTTAAAAAAATGTTCTTAATCTACGTAAAAATTAGGTTCGCATAAATCCTTTACGAAATCAGAGTGATCAACCATTTTCCAAAACCTGTTTGATTATCATATGATGATAATATGCCTATTTATAGACATTTACCCCCTTTACGAACCTTTCTGTATCACCAATTCATTTTCAGAAAACTCTCCATCTGTGCTTATAAAACTCTTGTTCTTAACAGAACATTCATGGACATTTTCCATTAGTGAAATTTCTCATAATTGCACAAATTACTATATTTTCTTTTTTAACTCAACTATATTTAGTGAAAACATTCTTTTAAGAATATCAAAACCTTCACAACACCAAAATTTTACAAATTCCATTTTCCCCATATTCTCATTAAGTAGTCCTGAAAATATGTCATTTGAGAAAACTATATCTTACATGAGATATTGGAACCTTAAAAAGTAGAAAACACTTCGAATAAATTCCACCTTAATCACTGATTCCACCTCCACCATACGATCACTTTTCTTAAAAAACCCTTGATCAACCAAATTTTTAATGACAAAAAACACAAAGCACAATCCTTTTTCATATATGAAAACCATTGTTTCTAAAAAAATATAATAAAAGGGTGAGATTATATGATTAGTAAGGTTAATAAAATAATAGAAGCTATCATAAATAAATAAGTATAATCAATATAGAAAGGTAAAAAACTTAAAAAAATTACATTTAATCAATAAACATTGTATAATATGGAAGATATAAATGGTGATCAAATGAAGTCATAAAAATAATAAATAGCACTTGAAACTTATCCATGGATTTTCTAACTAATCGAATAATCATATGTAAATAAAAAGATAATATCATAATGAGGAAATTCATAATTCTAGATAGTTGAAACATATTGTTAAGGACTTTCACAAGACAATGTAAATATATTGAAGAAACCTATCTAATTTGGCTAAGTAATTTGTCTCATGAGAACTATCGATGCATCGAGGGACTATCTATAACTAGGATCCACCCATCACTTACTAAGTACAAATAATCCACCATATAAAAGAGGATAAATAGAATCAATATAAATATTTATGTTGAGAAACTAAAAAAATGAAAAGTTAATACTTATCTTAATCAAATAAACATAATCATAAACCATCTAGAATAATATGGTGAATGGTAATTAAATGGTATATCAATAGTAAAACTGATCATAAACCGTCAGAATAAATAATAAGGGTGATATGAATAAAACATATCACTTGTGGATCATAAGTTAAATAAAGGGTTTATTTCATTAATGAATAGAAATACCATAAAAATTTGATTAGATTCATTCTTGGGGGAAAATAACCTTTACACTTTGAAAATCACATTTTTAAAAAAAAATTTCATAAATAAATGAAAATAATTTTCTTTTAAAATATCATTTCAATATTATAAAATAATATTTAAAAAATTGTGTGGTTATGATGGTAATAAATTCTATTCCTGCCGTACAGTTGAAACAAGTCTTCCTTTCACATTTTTGATAAAATCCAAAAGGGAGTTATTTTGAAAAGGAATTGAATATTCACTTCAATTTTTTTAAAAAAATTAAAAATTAAAACATATTTATTTAATAAATAATTAAATAAATTTTAAAAACATTTATGAATTTTTTTTAGAAAACATGGATTTTCATGAAAACGGATTTTCGAACGAATAAAGATATAATGTCGGATTTTATTAAATAAAATATTCAACATTTTAAGTATACAAGAGTTGAAAAATCATACAATTTGTTGAAATTTATTATAAATAATAATATTATAATAAAATTTAGTTATTTTAAGATATAAATATCAA
This sequence comes from Viscum album, assembly GCA_963277665.1. Lineage (NCBI taxonomy): Eukaryota > Viridiplantae > Streptophyta > Magnoliopsida > Santalales > Viscaceae > Viscum > Viscum album. The sequence continues at coordinate 370,795,186 of OY728163.1, read as the reverse complement.
ATAATTCTCACAAGGGAGACTTAAACAAAAAAAAATTCCAAATAATGATAAGATTATGAAATACACCCCTAGAACTTTGGTATCTTTTTGAATCATAGGCCCCATGGAAGAAATAAATTCAAATGAAACATTAAATGAAAAGAATATAATTTGGTTCATTATATAACATATCAAAATTTCTAGTATATAAACCACACAAAGGTATAAGTGGTGAATATGGTGAATGTCTCATAGAAGTAGAAGTGAGATGAGAGAACCCTTACCATAGGTTCCACTTCCTTTATATATGTTCTAATATTATATATAATAAAAATCTTTTTATTATACAAATATTAATGAATCATAATCCAATTTATCATACTATATATGATTTACCTATCATATGTTATCACTAATTTATCAACAATTGTTTTTTAAAATCAAACTTTCATTTGATAATTATTCCATTTTTCATGTATTTTTTTCTAGTAATTTTGGTTATTTTAATGGGATAATTTTTATTTCACATATAAAATGTTAAAAATTACATAAATATCATATATTTTAATTATATATTTATTTATATAAATTTATTAAATTTAGATATAGAAAATGGATTACACCGTTCATAGAGACGGTAGGTCGAATGTATGCGTGAACGTTGTTTCCATTTTTCTCGAAGGTTGGAAGGAAAGGAAAATAAATATTAAATTAAATTTCAATAATAATTATTTTTCAGTATATAGAAATTATATTAATAAAATACATCCCTAATACAATCTGTGTAAAAATAAAATGAAAAACAATTGACATCGTTATGTGGAGGCGACAAACCACACATATGCACGAGCGACATTATTGATTTCCAATTTATTAGAAGGTAATAAATAAAACATTATCTAATATTTTAAAAAGTATTTTTAGATCATAAATATAACATATAATCATGAAATTTAACCATACTACATATTATATAAAGCATAATCGAAAAATGAATGACATCATTTTCTGAGGCGGTTGTTCACCATACACATGTGACGTTATCATCTCCCCCACAGAACGAAATATAGGGAAGTATAAGTGATATAATATTTAAATAAGTATAATAATGTCATAAATATCAAATAAATATTTTAAATCTATCATTTTATATATCCTTGAAAGGATGTGATGGGAAACTAATTACATTGGTTCGCAAGGTGGTAGTTCTTCGTACACACGATCAATGGGTTTTTCCCATTTGATGGAAGTGAAGATGGTTATGGGAAATTACATCAACATAATAATATCTCAGAATATAGGATATATTTGTTTTGTTATATTACCATTGTTTAATATTGTTTTAAGGATATAAAAGAAGAAATAAAATAATTCTCCACATTTTATAATTTTACCTCTTATTCAGGGAGTCTCTTTAGATTTATACCTCAATCCTACATAGGAGGGTTTCCTAATCAAAATAAATACTCTCAGATGTGTTTAGGGAATTAATGAATGTATTGTTTCATATATTGGCTGAACCACATGGTTTTTTATCTGTGAATAGGTGAGGAGAGTGGGTGGCCATTTATAAATGGGAGAGATGCCAAACATTGAATTTTGGAAAAGATAAAGTGATAACCATGTTTTTATTATGAAAAATCCCCCAAAATGGGAATTTATTCAATATTTTAGGTTATAATGTAGAAATAGTTCTATAAAATTCGTTTTGGGGAATTTTGAGGTCATTTTAACCCTTACATTCTTAGTTTAACCCATGGTAAACCCATTCTTACCTTAATTACTATAATTATTTTTTACTGTTAAAACTATAGATTATGGTGAAAAATCAAGTTGAACTCTTTATATAATATAAATTTATATTAATAAAAATATATAATCCATTTTTCTAAATTCAATTCATATATATGGAATAATTCAATTTTAAATTAAACTAGAGACGTAAATAAAGGATTGTTTTCTAAAGGAAAAATTCTCATAACTATAGAATGTTTTAATATTAAAATTTATTACACTATTGATTAAAAAGACCTAAGTTAGTTAAATATTAATATAATTGAACTAATTTTACTTTATAATAAATTTAATGGATAATTTAACTTTGTATATAATTTAAATGAAAGTCAATTTTCAATCAAAATCAGTATTTTCAGAATTCATAAAAAAAATAATGTTTTCAAAAAAATTTAAAAATACTTCCAAAGATAATTTTAAAATTTAAATTTAAGATATAAATTTTATTTTATAAAATAAATTTTATAATTTTTTTAAAAAATAATTTCTAATTATGTACACAAATCACAAGTAATCTACCATTCAAAAAAATATAGTTTTTTTAAGAAAATTTTTTTTCTCACTTTTAGATGGTTCTTATTTAATTTATAATAAATAAAAAACAATTGAATTTATTTTATAGATGTTTAAAATATATAATCTTAAAAATTTATTTATTATTATTCATACCCTCTATCTTAACGACTAGGTTATAATGGTTATGATTAAATAATAATATTTTAATTGAGTATCACATTTTATTCAAACCAAGTATTTCATGCATTATTGAATAAAATTGAAACATGTTGTAAAGCTTCAAGATGTTTAATTATCTTCTAGATTATCTATTTTTTACATATATTATATCAAATATTATGTTCCTATTTGGAAATATAGGGGTGTTACATTTCTAATGTATTAAATTTTAGATGAATTAGCAATATGAACTACTATAAAAATTCATGTTTTCATTATTTATATAATTCACATGGAACCTGAACTTGAAGAATTCTTCTACACCTTTAAATTTATTCTATCTTAATTTTAACCCTGATATTAATATTTTTTTAATTATTAAGTTGAAACATTAAACCATTTTTATATTTTTGATATTTTACACCTAGAAAATAATTGGTTTCAAAGTTAGTCCTTTGATTGATTTGGTATTATCTATTTTTAACATTATCCTGGACCATGATGTCTATGGGGAAAAAATTATTTATATGTCAAGTTTAAATTCAAATTCTGGATGAATTACCTAGGTATGACTATACATTTATTGAAATGGTCATGGATAATGGTCAGAATCAATATTAGCTTACCTTAAGAATTTATTTATTTACCATTAGTCTATAATAATAAAACCTTTAAATATTTCCTCACATTGACTCTTATTCATTGATTAGAAATGAAACTATGAATTATGTTCTAAATTTCAATTTTAAGGATATTTTTTACTAAGTTATAAGAAAAAGTGTATTTATTCATGTTTAAACATGTAAAACTTCACAAGACATATGAAGGATTCTACATGATACACACTATGGTATGAACAAAATATATTGGATAAATTGGAATGCTATGTTTAAAATACCAATACATCATAACGAGATAATAACTCTCTTTAAAACAAGTGTTTCACCACATTATAATAATTATTAATAAAATGAGTGAACTTGGATAATCCTTGGATAAAAAAATGCTGGTTGAATGAATATTGAGATACATACCAAATAAATGGCATAAAATGAGATGAAATTAAGAATTTAAAAGATTAATCATTGGATGAAAATATATTATTGTAGCCATAGTATGAAAATCAGTTGAAGAATATTACTAATGAGGAAACAATAAAAAATAAATTTGTTATATTTAAATATAATATAAATGTTTCATATTACTATTTTGATTATCATATATAGGGAATAGATAATGGATATCATCTAGTAAAATGATCCTAAAAAATGATTAAAATAATAAAAGGATTCAAAAAGAGGTTAAAAATGTGTTATCCAAAGGATGATTGAAAAGGAAATAAGAAAGGTAATTACAACCCTTAAAATGATGTTTCATAATTAAAATTCTATGAATGTAGAAAGAATGGAAAAATAAATCCAGACAATCCAAATATGAAGCCCGAGAGGAAATAAAAAAGTATAAGAAAAAAGTGAAAATAACCCTAGAATTAGGTTGGATATTAACAGTGAAATTAAATTCAAGTTATGATTCCATATCTAAAAATAACTCTAAGATCCTATGTTTAATATAAATAACAAAAGTGGATAGTAGTGAATCTAGTTTTATTTTTGACCATGATTATGATTTTATAAATTTTAGTGTTTCAGAACTAAATAAAGAAAAATAAAATAATTATATATATATATATTAATAATTGGGGATTTTTATAAACACTTAAAGGGGAATAATAATTTTTTTTAAGGATAATAACAATCTTTAACAATAAAATGAAATTTATATAAAAATATCATGTTTTATGATAGGGATTTTGATGATATAGAATTTACACAAAAGGAGAGTGAGAAAATTAATAAGGAAATTATTTTTTTTGAATGAAGAATTATCTACTTATGTACATGGAAAAGAAGGCTATAATAAAATGGTGTCTATGAATAATGTAACTAAAGATATAAATAGTGTCATATTTGATAGAAACATACTTAATATATATAAGGATTTATTTCATAAAATTAAAAAAGGAAGCATATCAAATGTTACATGTTTTAGATATATAATTATAGGACATTATGTAAGTGAGTTTTCATTGAAAGACCCAATTTTTTTAGTAAATAATTTCTCTAAAATTAAATACTTTGTGAGTAACTTGTCTTCAATGCAATATTGAACTAAAATAGAAACCGTGCTACCTTAATAAAATTAATAAATATTTATATTATTTTATTTCCATTATATTGGTGGGATTAACTATAAGTAAGTAATTTATAAAAATGATATAAAAATGCATAATAAATGGAAATTTATTTTATGGTTAGAGATACAATTTATTCTAAAAATAGTTTTTACACATTAAGTTTAGTAATATGAATATTACATTATTATCAGGTTATAGAAGTATTATTTGTTAAAATAGATTTCATATTTTTAATAATTAGTTATAAATTATGTAAAAAAATCCATTTTATTTTTAGGTATGAAAATAAGAGTATGAATATTAAATTTAATTTTCGTGAAAATGGTGAAATAGTTATTATCAATGATTTATTTTATTAATACTGTGTAATTTTTATGTAATAGATTAAATTAATTAATTTTAGCTATTGAATATAATATGATGTTTAGTCACATATATATTAATATTAACACACATTAAATTGGTAATCAATGAAAAATAATATTAAGAACACATAGTGATTAAAACATCATTTTTTATCAATTTTTTATATATGAAATACTTTAATTTACAATGCAGTTTAATTTTAATTTTAAATTAAGTTAAATTAATTAGAGAATAAGTTTAGGTTAAAAAATTCCATATTTGTAAATATGAGTTATTTTATAAGTTTAGTAATATATTAGTTACCTGGGAAAAAGTAGTTACCCTGGTAAAAAAAAGATACAAGTAAAAAAAAAGAGTAAATGACATTAAAAATGTTTGAAATACTTTATTGAGGATTTATAGACACAATATGACACCAAAATCCACTATTTTTAAATTTTTGAGTCATTAACACTTTAATAGTGTAATGATATAATTGAAAAGTAAATAGTACTAAAAAAGTTACATTTTATTCACTTATAAAAGGGGATCAATTGCACCCTTTAAATGATCCGAATTCTTTTTAAAATATCCTCAAAACCATATAAAATTTTCATCCACTAGAATACCCTTTAATTTATTAAATACACTAGTCACTAAAAGTTTTATTTTTCCCTTTATTTCAAAGGAGACTTTCAAGAGAATGTTCAAGGTCTCAAGTTGAGTATTACTTAGTCCTAATCATTTTCTTCATAATATTTTTCATCCAAACCTACCATTACATGTTGATATAATAAACTTAGAATAACTAGTATTCTAAAGTATAATTATATTAATGGGAAAACTCTTATCTATTCATTTATATCCACTTAGAAAAATAAAAGGGCATCAAGCTTTCGTTTGTGCATACTATCTCTCCCACGAAGCGACATCTTCCATTTTCACCACCGCGTCTCCTAACTTTCTCTTTGGATGAAATTAAAGAAAAAATTTGATATAAATAATATTATTAGGATTATTAAGACATAAATTATAATCTACCTTCAATCCCTATCACTCATTCAGAAATTAAAACTTTAATAATGCACGTGTGGACTACCACCTCCATGAAGTAACATATCTTGTTTCTCATATAGTTTCTTGATTAATTATTAAAAATATTAAAATATGATTCAAAAAATTAAAATTACATAAATAATATCATTATTATTTATTAATAATTATGTTATTCTAAAATAAAAAACTTTTATAACTGTAATCATCCATTAAATGTTGCATGATTATGTTGCGGTCAATGAAACAACATACTTCAACAATGATGTAAAATAATACCATGGATCACTATGAGAAATTAATTAATTATAATATATGAATTAAATAATTAAATAATTATTTTATTTTATTTTTCTTTAAAGTTATAATTAATATTAAAATTCTTAATTTAGATACAATCATCCATTGACTTAAAATCACTGAAAGATGTTAATAGTCAATTTCATCATTAAGAATAATAACCAAAACTCACATGGAATGAAATTATAAAATAAAAAATAATTTAAAAACACAAATTATAGTACATTTTATGATCTAGTAATGGTGGAAATTTTGAGAAGAATGAATAACAACACAATGATTATGAAACCAGATCAACAAAATTAATATTAGTTACACCCGATATTGAAAATAGATAAGAAGAAACTAATATACATGTATAAAAAAATAAATTAAATATATATATATATATATATATATGAATAAAGTTTATAAATAGGTAATTATGATTTTTATATTCATTATACATGTAACATCCCAGACAGGATGCCACCAATGTAGTGCTCTAAGCTAGTTTTTCATGAGGCGTTAAGTACGTCTGTCTATACACCAGAGGTTGATGACTAGAAGTGAGGTTCTAGGGTCTGTATGTGGAGATACTATTCAACCATATTAGTGTAAAAAATAGAACAAATAACTATATACCATCTAAATTAGTAAATTAACAATGTATAAAAGTTGTAAATAAACTAAAATAGAACATGATTTAATAATAAATGAAATTCTATAAAAATACAAAACATCCATGTAATACATTCAACACTGGTCACCCACTAGGCTGACCAAACATAAAAGAGTACATAATGGAAAATTAAATAAAAGTATAAATATCTACAACAAACATCAAGCCATTCCACATACCCAATCTATAAGACACTATCGTGATGCTCCATCCCAATTAAAATAATCCACATTGGTAGATTAGATTATTCATGCAACTATGGGCCTCATTCCTATCCACCATGCATCTGTGGTCAACCTAAAAACGAAGACATAAGGTCTACACACACATAAAGGTGAATTTATAGGGGGTGATAAATAATATCACTTGGCCACCCAAATAAAGAACCTATAAATATGATTTCATAAGTGAACATTTATGCTATATTCCCAGCCTAGATGAGGAAACTGTAACGGACAAGAAACTTACATAAATAACAAAAAAAAATTCCACAACCAATCTCTAGGCCTGTGTCCCCAATTGTATAGAAACAACACCATATTATATGATTATATGTATAAATGGATATATATATCCCCATAAATATATATATATATATGAATGTTCTTAGAGACAACTTATATAAGAAACATCGAAAATAATAAACAAATCAAACTACATAAGATATCTAGACCCATGATCTGGTTAAATGGATATCCGTTGAAATGGGAATTGAGATGGATGTAATTCCAATCAATACATGAATCATTATATCAATATATGGGTCCATAATACAAATTGAATGTACCTAATTCAAAAAACATAATAAATTTCTATGAGCAAGATAAATTTCCACATGGGTCTAATCATCCAAACCCTGGGTTCACGCATACTCAACTACAATAATTATAATGATGGATTCCAGGAAGTATCTTGAAATACAATAAACAGACAGTAATATGGATTTCGTACCACTCATTCAATGTAAATATAGTCTCATGTTTGATCCCTGGGTCCCGGTCCATAGGCAGTAACGACATTGTAACTCATATGAACCCTAAGTGTATAACCCATAGTAGAAATGTAAGGATATCCCACCAGTGATACATCATTTTGACAAATTGAAGTCGTTGATTAGAGAGAGTTTAAAAATCCCAATCACATGGGAGAGAATAATCATCCACAAGTATCCAGTGATGTGAAACACCATGTCTAACACCTCAGTAAATTAATCAATTAGGGAGAGCCTAATCATCACTATCACTTCAGAGATAATAATCATCAATGAGTATAATCATCAGAGATGTTGTGCCTGTATCAAGGAGAGAATAGTCATCCTCCTGAAATTAAAATTTTAGGAGAGAAGAATCATCCTCATCACTTTGGAGAGCATAATATTTTGGAGAGAATAATAATCCATGGGTATCATTACTAGGGATGCAATGCCTGTATATAATAATCATAGGCTCAAAGGACACATTCTAAGAATCACCTCTCAAAATACAGATAATATAATAGTCAAACATATATGATCAACATCCAGATCCTAGGTATTACCTCTATGAATGAAAATAAATATAATAAAAACATGTATCAGAGCTCGGGTCCCAAGAAATAAATATAGGAACCTCAATAAACAAATAATATGGATCCTAAGAAATACATCATGGAATCCCAATGAAAAGGAAGAAACATCACATTAGGATCATCATCCACTGACCAGGGATCACTTTAAGTAATCATCACTTTGTCAATAGTATCATGTGATAGTATAAATAAATGAGTGAGGCAATAAAAATTAAAAAACCCACAACTAATAAGATAGACACTTTGGATTACAAGTTTGGTATGGGTTCTAAGGCGACACCTGCTACCATATCTATAAAAACACGATGTACTAGATCTGGGTCGATCGAACATTAGGGAACCCATTGAGTCCCTCATATCATAACACAAGAGAAGCATAATACTTGATATCATTAATAGTTAAGGTAAAATGAAGAATCTTACATTGGATCCTTGATGGTAATAAAAGGAGGAATCCTACATAGGATCCTTAGAATGGTATATTAGAAGAGGTGTCCTACATGGAACCCTTGAAAATGGTGCAAGAGTCATATGCATCCAACCCAGAATCATCACAATGGTATATAGGAAAAATGTATCCTAAAAGGGGTTCCCTAGGTTATAATATAAGGGAATGCATCCCACATGGGACCCTCAATACGGTAAAAATATATAGGAATCTTCCAGTGGATCCTCTAGGTTGAAACTTAAGAAGAGGCATCCTAGCTGGTATACTCAAAAACAACTAATCACACAGACTCCTGGTCCAGTAGGGAACATATCCTAAGGGAGACATCCTCAAGGGAAAATCTAAAAAGGAATCCTTAAATAGGGATATATCATGGACTATCTCAGATTATAGGGTCAATCCCTTAGGGGACAACTATATCCAATTGCTAGAGTAAGAACCTCTCTATTTAGGGAAAATAAAATAAAACCTCCTAGGAGTTCTCAATTCGACTCAAGGTTTTCGCTATAATCATATACATGGAATGATACTTATAATGGACTAGTCATGGGTATAATTATGAATCCCAGATGAAATGAAACAAAAAAACCAAAAAAGTGTAGAAAAGGAAGAGTACATGGTGTGTTAGACCTAGTGCTAGTTGTATAACCTCACAGCGCCACATGGGCATGTACTTTATCCAAACATGGCATGTCCAAGCCCATGCACAAGAAGTGTTCATCACATACATGGTTTGTATCCTAAATGGGTAACCATTACTTGTACCTCACATAGCATGAATATGTGTACTTTGAAAGGCCTTGTACCTATACGTGGCGTGTAATCCACACGATGTCTAACTATGTACTCTACATGACCATGTGCCCCTATACAAGCTATCTTTCAAGTACTCAGTTACATTGATGAGCCCCAATACACATCATTTATACCCCATACACGACATGTACATTGAAAAGGATCATATTCCTTAATTTCGAAGAACACATGGCTTGTTTTCTTGAAACTACACACCGTGTGATTGGGATTCTCGAACAAGAAACCCCTCAAATCGGCACAAAACACGGTTTTATACCCAAAAAAAAGATCAACCCTCAAGTGGTACTAAGAAATCATTATAGGAGTTTAAAACATGAAAATGGTAAATCTACCATGATTTATGGAGAAACTTAAAAATGACCAGCATTTAGGAAGAATCCGCCAAATCTTCGACCGTTTACACACTCTAATGCTACCCCATGGTGATCTAGTTCATATTAAGCTTCATGGTGGTACATGTATCCCCCTATTCTGCTCTCTCTTTCTCTCTATAACTCTATATATTTATCTCTTAGTCATGCAAGGGTGGAGGATCCCCCTAGGGGTGTACTCAAGAATCTAGTGAGGAGATGAAGAAAAAAAATAAAAGGAACAAAAAGGGGAATGAAAAATAAAAAAGAGGGACCATATCTAACCTAGAACCCTAACTGAGTTTATAACCTACCTAGGAAAAACTATTCATTATGAACTCAATTGTGGATAAAAAATATCAACTGGAATCTCTGTTCACAAGATATAACTAAATGAACCTAGAAGAATAAATTAATGTTTAAATAATTAATAATTAAATATTAACTATTCCACTGAAATTTGAATAGATTATAATTCTTCCAAAATATTGTCCATGGGTAAACATCCTATTATGGGACCAATAGAGTGTCCATAAAGATTATCTGGTATCCTTTAATATGGAAAAGTTACCATTTTATCCCCTAGAATGATCTGACAACAAAACATCAATTTTTTGCTCAAAATTCTAGTCCAGAAATACATGGGTCCTTACAATCTCCCCACTACTAGCTGTATCATCAATGAAAATCCATAGGTGTAGAATGAAAGAATTATATCAAATTGATCATCTACAAAAAAACACTATCTCAAATATCCAACGAACAATATCACAGAATCAAGTGCTATATAATACACGAGATACATTAACTACAATCGATATGGTACTCCCCACCATAGAAATACCCTTATTTTCATCTAAAAACTATAATCCCAGATCAATTGCTCATAGAAAACGAATAATTTACACTAAAAACAATTATCTCCACCTACAAATGGACAATGATTCACTCCCCACTAGATAGATTACCTTATACCAATCATAAAGTGTAACCACTATAGGTTCCTTTATCAATTAGGGAAGTTATTTGAAAAGAAAAGAATCTCAACATAGATTCGATGCACTCTCAGAGAACTAAAGTTTATTTCAAGATATATAATGGTCATCTCTAACTATGATTATTCTAAGATTTCATAAATATTCATTTATAGCTTCCTTTAAGCCACACTCACATCAAATAGAATAACATGCCTTTAACAAACCCCTAACATCATGTCTCCCATAAATGTGTGTGTAGGTGTAAACATGGGTCCACTACCTCATGGAGCCAGATTAATTTTTGATGTCTTCTCTTCCACTGAGGTATATTCTCTCTTTATTAGGAACTCGTAGACAACAATTCCAATGATAATTAATGAAAACATCATTCCACATTTCCCACTCATCCACTCTCTAATTTACAATAGAGCAGTACCACACACAACCAACTTATACTTTTATCACCCGACTCATTCCTACCTCATGTTGTCCACATTAGCCCATGTCATTCCAGTTACGAGAATTTACCCATGATCTGAGTAAATTATCAATAACAAAAACATTTTTCAACAGGGATAGATACCTAAATATCCCTTATTGTTAAAGCTAGTCCCAAAAAATAGTCACCCTAGGTGCTTATCCAAAAGATAAAAGGCATCATCATGCCTATATCACAAAACCTGATCCCAAAAAATGCATCATTCTCAAAATGAGAATACAACCTAGATAACTGATGAAAATGAAATCCAAAAACCATGAACAACCTCTCATACATGTTTCCCTCGATCAAAAGAAATTTTGACCTACATGGGTCTAAGTAAGAACTAGGGGCCTCTAGGTCTCCCACCTAGCCGAAATCCTAAAGTATCATAACTATATCAGTAGTTCTAACCACCGTACTCTGATGATAAACCATCTATATGTAAGGTAAATATAAAAATGACCTACAAGGGTAAAAACAATCAACATTGGTCTACTAGTGCCTGATCGTATACAAGAATCCTCATTGGAAACTATTCCCTCGTGGTCAAGATATCAATGTAGAAGACATACAAAAATGAATCTCACTGGGGATTTGTATATAGTAATACCCTATCAAGGTCTAGTTAATTATAAAAATCAGGATACCCATCAACATCATACTCAGTGATTAGATTAGTTAACCATAAAGGAAGGTTTCTTAAGTTGAATTTCATTATAATATATGAAAGATAACACTACATATATTTTTATTATCACATAAAATAATAGGAACTAAAGAAAAATTCCCTAAAAGGGTATAAAAAAGTGGAATCATGTGCCCTATCAACCTACTAGGGTCACTACACCTTCCATGCATGAGGACTAAGTTGTCAACATCAGCGTTAAATATCTCAAAGTAGATCCACATAACCTTACATCAAAAAAAGTATATATATGAAATTCAGATCGATTAAGTTTAATTATTCCAAAAAACAATATAAGAACACAACAATTTTATTATACTTTATACAATTGGCCTGTATTATCAGTAAAATCACACACTAGAAGGACTATAACATGTGAATCCTATATGCCAAATATGATGCATGAGTTGCCTACTGCCTTTGTCGACTAAGGGTAAAAATCAATCCCTAACCACTTTATAATAGGATAAGATCTAGAAATCCATAATAATTCATAACATCCACAGAACACGTGCTTTTATCAAATAGAAAATCTTATACAACTATAATGACATAGATTAGACAATAAACCCATTTAAATGGAAATTAGGACTTCTCATCAAAACCAGTGTTCTATATGCACCAATTCAATATACATTATAGATTCTATAAAATTCCTAATAATATTTTATACCATATCACAAATTTTAATACAATATGAAAAGAAATAGTTCTGGTACCACCTTGTAACATCCAGACCTGGATGCCAATAATCTAGTGCTCTAATCCAGTCCCTTTAAAGGAATAAAGTATGTCTCTCCATATGCCATAGGATTTCAACTAGCATCGATTTCCTAGGTTGTGTCATTGGAGAAAATATTCCCTCATATCAAATTAAAAAACAATGGAAATAACTAGATATCATCCAAATATGTAAATGAACAAAGGGTGGATGAATTAAATAAATTTAAATAGAATATATTGTAATAATAAATAGAATTCAATAAAAATCCCAAACTTCCATGACATATATACAACATTGGTCACCCACTAGGCAATCATACATACAAAAGTTATTAAAGGAAGTTGAAATATAAGTAAAAGGATATACTAATAACTCTGATCCAAACCACATACCTAGTCACCAAGACACTTTTGAGCTACTCCAGCCCAATCAAAAGAATCCACACAAGCAGCTATAATCGATCATGAGGATCTATGACTCATCCCTAACCTCCATGAATATTTGATCAACATGGAAAATAGGAATAAGGTATGCACACACACTAAGGATCACATATAGAGGTGAAAAATAATATTCATAGTAAACCCTAATGAAGAACCTTTAAATATATTTTCTTAAGTTAATGCTCATGAAATATGCTCATTTGAGTCGAGATAATTTTAAGGGAAAGAAAATAATAATATAAATAACAGAAACAAGTCCACAACTGATCTCTAAACCGTGACCCAAATCATCTGAACACAACTCCATCTTATTTGAGTATATGTAAGCACACACAGATATATATATATATCCCTATATATACAATGAAAAAATATTAAACAACTCAATCTATATAAGATCTTTCGACCCATGATCTTCTCAACTTGACATCATGGGAAAAGTTTTTTAAGATGGATGTTGTACCACTCAAGCCATGCATAATTAAGTCAATCTTTGGGTCTATGCTCCCAATTGACATTACCTACTTCCAAAAACACCAGAAATTTCATCTAGCAAGCTAGGTCACCATTGGTGGATATTTTTCTTAACCCTGAGATCACCCGTACTCACATCCAATCACTATAATGATAGATTCTAGGTAGTATCTGGACATCCTGTAAGTAGACATTGAGCTGGATACTATACCACTTGTGATTTTTAAATCTAGTCCAATGTCTAAGCCCAAGGTCCCAGTCTATAAGCAGTTATAACATTGAAAATTTGATAAACACTTTGGGTATGAACCCTAGGAGAACTGTATAGAGATATCACCAATGAGATGTCATGAATAATCAAAGAGGTCTCTGATCATGGAGAGCATAATCATACATATCACTCATGAGAGAATAATTATCCACAAGTATCCGACGATGTGAAACTCCATATTCAACACAACAGTCAAGTAATTGATTAGGGAGTGCATAATAATCCCTATTACATGCGACAACATAATTATCCACGAGTATAATCATCAAGACGCCATGTCCATATCAAGGAGAGCGTAATCATCATCTTTAAACCACAAGTTGAGGAGAGAAGAACCATCCTCATCAATCAGTAGACTATAATCATCATTGAGTTCTATTATTAGGGAATCCACATCCATATAACATAATAATAGGTTAAAAGGATTGATCATAGTAAACACCTATAGAAATTAAAATAATTTAATAGTCAAACAAACAATATCAATAGCTAGATCCTAGGTAGTACCTCTGAATATGTCAATGAATATATGAAAAACCAGGATTAAAAGCTAGATCCTAGAAATTATGTCTGGGAATCCCAAAAAAATGAATACGATAGATCGTTGGAAATACATTTGGGAATCCCAAATAAGAGGAAGATGCATCATGTTATATAACAAGCCACCAATAGGGGAGTACACCTATTAATCATTGTTGCAGCACCATTAAACATGTGAAACTATAAATAAAGGAGTGAGGGTGGCCAAACACATAAAACCAAAACTAATACCACAACCATATGGGATAATAAATTTAGAACAGGTTATAAGGTGACACCCAGTACCATATCTACCCAAATCCAATATACTAGCTCAGGGTTGGTCCAAAATTGAGGGCCCCATTAGTTCACTTAAGTAAACAAATAGAGGCATCATACTCAGGATAATTAGTACTGAATGTAAAAGGTGGAATACTACATTGGATTTCTAATAGTATGAAATAGAGGAATCATACATGGGGTCATTGGAATGGTTCATAGGAATAGTTTTCCAACATGAGACCCTCAACAATGGTGTAAGATGTAGAGGAATCCTAAATAGGACCCTTATGATGGTATACAGGTAAAAGAGATCCTACAAGGGAGTACCTAGGTCATAATACAAGTGAAGGAATCCCATATGGGACCCTCAGTACAATATTAAGATAGAAGCATCATACATGGGATCTTCTAGGTTAAAACTTAACCAGAGGAATCCTACATGGGATCCTTGAAACCAACTAATCACATGGTTTATTAGGCCAAAAGGGTTCATATTTAAATTTATAAGTTATCAAGGGAAAAGATACATAAGAATTCGTAAATAGAAATATCTCATGGCCTCTCTCAGATCAATGGGTATAACTATTCGAAGATAACTACATCTGATTACTAGAGGGATAAACTCCCTGTATAGGGAAAAGTTTGGAATTCCGCATAGGAGTCCTCAAACCATATCAATGGTTTCTCCATAGTGATATACCTGAAAAGATATTCAAAATGGATTACTCAGGGGTCTAATTAAAAAAATGGGTGTAAATATTTGAAACCCCCCAAAAGGGTAGAAAAGGAGGAGTACACAACATCTCATCCCTAGCACATGATGTGTAACCTCATGACCCCACTTGGGTGTGTAATTCAACAAAACATGTTGTCTCAAAGCCCATGTACATAGAATGTTCATCATGTACCTGGTGTGAACTCTACATGGGGGTACCTTCTCATGTAACTCACATGTCCTGACCATGGGTACTTCACCTGGACATGTACCTCTACATGGTGTGCAACCCACACGAGGTCAGACTATGTACTCTATGTGGTCATGTTCCCTTACACAGAATATTTTTCCAAGTTCTTGGCTACAAAGATGAGTCATAGTACACGATGTGTGTACCTCATGCAAGTTAGGTACTTAGAAAATTATCATCTTCTATGAATATAAAGAACACATGATGTGTTTTATTGAACCTATACATTGTGTGATTGGGATTCCTGAATGAAAAATCCCTCAAATCGGCCCAAAATCTTATTTTCTCCCCCAAAATAAATAGTTCAACCCTCAAGGGGTACTAAGTAACAATTATAGGGATTTAAAATATGAAAATCTTAAATCTATGTGTATTTATGGGAAAATATAAAAAATAATACCTTTGGGTGAAATCCAATTTAGTTTCACCCATTTTCATGATCCACAACTACCACACGACGATCTAACGCGTCTCAAGATTCTTATAGGTACCTCTCTTCCCCTCTATCTATTTATCTATGTCCTTATCCATTTTTATCTATATATTAAAAAATGAAGGAGGATCCCTATAGGGGGTGTTTGTGTGAATCTAGGGTGGAATAGAATAAAATTAAAGAAAAGTATGAAAAAGAGAAAAGAAAAAGAAAAACAAAAAGTGGTTCCCACCCAACCCGAATGCCCAACCTGAGTTTTTCCCCACCAAGGATAAAAACCCACATTCTGGACTCAATGGAGGATACATAATATAAATCTAATGCTCCATTCAAAATATAAGTCTAAATGAACATGTGCAGATAAATTAATATTTAATTAAGTAAATATTAAATATTAATTATCCTGCTAAAATTTGAACAGCTCATAATTCTATCAAACTCTTATCCTAGGGTGAAATTCATATTTAAGGACCAAAAAAATGGTTCTAAATATGATCCAAGATCATCTTACAGGGAAAAATTACCATCTTTCCCATTATAATCATTTGATGACAGAAATTAAAATTTCTGCTCAAAATTCCATTCCAAAAAAACATGATTCCTTATAATACATTTGTTTATAGAACTTTTGTGGAAATAAAGAGTAATTGTAATGGATTTGGTAACTAAAACATCTTACATTGAGTTAAAATATTTCTTCTTGAAGTTTTTTTCATTTATCCTCACTACCTTATTTGATCATCCTTTTAAATGATTTTATCTCTAAAATATTTAAGGAGAATTATTTTTTATTTCAAAACCAATTCCATGAATGGTTTTATTTTTTCCTTAAACAAAACATTATGATAAATTTTGAATAAATACTCATAAATATGATTTTTTACATCAATAATTACAAAATATTTCTCAAGAAATATTTGTTTTTATTTATTTTTCATTTTCCTCTCTATATTCAAAAATATCAATCTCCATTAGTGTTATTTTTCATGTTTCACCATACATTTCTCTTTTATTATCTGATTATTATTAGGCGATCATGTTTTTGGTGTCAATAAAATTTATTCGTATCATTATTTTCATACCATTTGAAAATTTTATGAAACCCATTATTATGTATAGGGGTTCTTTATGCTATAAAATATGAATGATTTTAATTTATATTTTTTATGAAACAAATTTTTTATTTAATGAATTCTTTATGAAAAGTAAATTATTTTCATTTAATTGTTTTGTGAAACCCATTTTAATTGACATGAATTCTTTATGAAAATTGAATTACACTCATTTAAATATATTATGAAACCCATTTTATTTACATAGGTTCTTTATGATGTGATAAGTGAATGATTTTCAAGAAACACTCATAAGTATGTATGAATGATGCTGGGGGTCTAATTTCACCCTCAAATTCATCTGTTAAAAGTTTATATCTCCCAATAAAATTAATTTTGAGTGCAATTTAGTTTCTCGTAAGAGTGGGAATTGATGGAATGATTCATGGAAATAATTTTCCCTATAATCATTTTTTTCCATATTTGAAATATGTTTTATATTTTTATATTATTCTTTAGGGATTAAATATTTATGTTAAATTTTTCTAATACATGTAATATATTTTATGCTTCCATATTGATCTTTTATGCATTTATATTCTTATGTTACATCCTTTTATGTTCACTTATGACTTAATATTATTATTGATATTGATATGATATTTCTTTTTTTGATTATGTTGTCTTTTATACAAGTAATATCACCCTTGATGACTTGTTTTTTAGGTTTATTTTGTTCCCTTACTGAGTGGTTGATGTCACCCCTTTCTTATGTTTTCATCCCCCGATATTTGATGTTGGGTATTAGATGTGGGATATTTATAAAGGGGCTTAATTTTGAGAGTTTATGAATAAATTTTAAGGATTATTTTAAAATAATTATTTATGTAGCTAATCATCCAAGACACTAAACGTATGGTCCTCAATTTTGTGTGAACATTTTTGTGACTAAATTTATATTCATGTAAAATATTTATATAAATTTTTTTTGTGAGGACAAAAAGGGGATTATATACCCTAAAGGGGGGGGGGGGTCGGTGAATCAGGGTATTAATATTCTTTTCAAAAATTTCCATTCCCCATGAGATCTTGACATATTTATTATAAGAGTCACTGGTTTTTCTCAATAATGATTATATTGATAATATCCTTTCAAAATTTTTCAAATGGTGATTCATAGAAATTAAAGAAATAAATAATGAATAAGGAAACACTGATTTTTTACTTTGTTCACCACTACTAGATAACCCAAAGAGCATAAACCGAACAATGTGTTGGTGCAACAAAATAACTATGCTCACTGATTTTTAGTTTATAATAGGTCACTCATGCCAAGACTCATTGACCCTAAAATGTTCATAGTGGTCTCATTGTCCCTCTTAGTTTACAACCAATGACAATATAAAAGCTCACTACTCTCTCAAATAATTTTTGGTCACTGATCCGTCAAATGAATATCCTTTTGATAACTTGAATCAATATGTTTTACACATTATTTTTTTCATCATTAATATGCAGATTAATTCACACGATGAATAACACTTTACTACAAATTTATTTGTAAATCCATTTTCAATACTTAAGATGCTCATTTATTTCTTAAAGAACACAAAACCTTCATAACTATTCCCACTTATGCACAAGAATATATTAATTTCTTGATGCAGCCAAATTAAAAAAAGATCACTACTTTAAAAAATCTCACATATCCTTCAAGAAGATCATTTCATTCATGATCCTTTGTTAGAATTAATGAAGCACATTCATTTGTCTAAGACCTCTTATCCTTCATGAAGCTCACCACTTTAGTGGAGCTCACTTATCCTTCACGAATCTCAATACTTTTATGATGATTATAATTTTTTATTGGATTTTTATTGCATTCATGAACTTCTATTCTTCATGAGTTTTTTCACAAGAATAACCTTCATAAATCATCTTCATGAATTTAGAGCCTTTATATTTTTGTTAAGGCTTACTACACTTAGATGAGGGATTAGAGGCATATTTATAAGCATTGCCTCCCTTTTCCTAGGTTTCCAACTTATCCCTTGAATTTTTGTATAGCTTTTGATTATTTCTCTCAAACCTACATATCTTTTCAAATCACCATGGATATTGTACAATTCACATAGCTTTTCATATTCATGTATATCACCACCCTTCCATCACATGTTCATGATGCTTAACCCCTTTAGGAAACCCATCCTTCACGACACCAGATGCCTTCACAAAGCTCTGTACCTTCTTGAAAATCCAATATTCAATAAATATATGACTTTTACATATATTTATGAGGCATTCACAAAAATACAACATTTTTCACAATTGATATATACTCTATATTTTGGACCCAAAAGGTTTTGTAAACACTAGGAAACAGTTCCACCTTATACACAATACTTTATGTACTACCTCCAAAGAATCCATTAATTTTTCATGGATATTTTCCATTATAACTAGTAAAAAACCATGTAAAAACTCCACAAAAACCTAGTCCACCTTATTTTTCATAAAAAAAATCTATCAAAAAACACAGAAAAGATGCCTTCAAGGATTTTATCCCAAAAATATCCCACTTTGGGTTTTTAAAAACCCTTCAATCATAGATAAAAATTTAAATATTCTTTTATATTAAAAAAATGTTATTTATTTTTAATTATATAGTGTTCAAAGAATTACTGAACACACACTCCAATCCCACATAAGCCATGCTCAGCGTGCGAAATAAGAGTAGCATGAAATGTTAATCAATAAAACAATTCATTCAAATACCACTCATCTACTTTCATCATAAACCCCATATATCGTAATATATAAACTTTTATCAATCATCTTTAGCATCATCATCTTTTAAACTTTCCCTACTTCGCTTCTCCCCCTATCAACTTATCACTATATCTTTATGAATACATTTCTCCCCATTTTATAGACACAACATCTCCCCATTTTTCAATGAACTGAAATTTCACTCTTTTGTGTTCATAGACAGGGTAAAGAACACAGATAAAGACATTATAAAAAAAACACATAATACAGAGGGGATAGGGGGTCATGAATCTACAATTGTTTATGTATGGGGAGTCTACTGAACTCTAAGAGCTAGTAAATGACTCTTAAATGCAACTTTGGGTAAGACCATTACTAGAATTTATACAAGATGTTGTTATTTTGGAACATAATCCATCTTAACAGACCCTTGATCCCCCTTCCCCTTGATAAAATTTTATTTAATTTCATTTCCCTTTTTCCTTGAGTGATGAACTGTATTTTTTCTATGATTTATAGTACTTGAATTGTCACAATGGATTTTGATCAGAGTCTTACATTGTACTCCAATATCATAAAGCTATTTCTTTATCTATAATAACTTCATTAAATATTTACTGGCCTCAATATATTAAAATTCTGTGGTTATCAATGAAATATATTCTTGTTTTTGACATATCAAAGAGGGACACAAGACACCAAGATAGAATGCATCACCTGATGTTGATTTTCTATCATCTATTGATTAAGACCAATCATCTGTACATCCCAACAACTCTTGAAAGGATTTTTATTTAAAAAAAACAAAAATATATGACCCCTTGATATATAAAAGTATTATTTTTACTGTATGTAAGTGGATTTCTTAGGGATTACTTTGAGTCCTTGCTACATGGAATGTGGTGAAAACAGTATATTTTCCTATCACTATTTAGTACAATAGACTACTATTTTCTTCCTATATTCTAGGAAATTAATTGTGTAGTCTTCATCATAATTTTCTATTTTCATCTGAGAAGCCACAAGAGTAATCATCTATTTGGAATTTTCTTTTCCAAATATTATAAAAACCTCCTTGGCATATTTGGATTGAGAAATTAATATTACATGCGTTCTTTGTTTAACCTATAAACCAAGGAAGAGACAAGTTTACCAATCACTGACATTTCAAACACACTTTTTATGAATTCTACAAACCATTTGAACTGCACTTCATTTGACTCACAAAATATTATGACATCAACAAACAATAGAACCATCTTTCTTTGATTACTATCGTTATTGGAATAGAGATTGTAATCAAATCCACCACACGAAAAATCAAGCTTCTTTAAAAACTGATAAATCCTTGAATACAATGATCTAGGTGTTGGCTTCAAACCATATAGAGCTTTTCTCAACTAAAAAACTCTAATTATCTCTAACATTGCAAAAGGTGAAAATTTTTAATCAACAATTATACCCTCTATCTGAGAGTAACCATTGCATACTAGTTGTGCTTTATTTGGAATCACTATACCATTATCATTAATCATGTCGTGAAAGACCCATTTGGATCCAATGTAATTCTTACATATTGGTCTTGAAACAATATTACATGTATGATTATTCTCAATTTCATGAAGCACAAAATTTATATCTTGAAAATATTTTTCAACTCTAGCCTATTCCTTAAACAATTCAGGTTCTACATGAGATAAGAAAGATGTATGCTATAAATATTTCATTATTTATGTTTGAATTGGAATTAGCTAGTCACCAATAATGTTTTCTCTATAAATTTTCTCTTGACTATTCATCTTTTAGGAAAATATATATTTTACTTCCTCCTAATCATAATCAATATCTCATTCAAAATCTTCATTTTACACTTCTACACTCCAAGAGCTACTTACCACCTCATCACTATCATAAAAAACTATTCACTATGTGGTTGAGGATTATATTCATTCTCTACTATAGTGACATCATTACATTCTTCTACATTTCCCAGCATCTTGTTAAAACATATATATGATTTTATTTTTCTTTAATATACATGGAAAATACCATCAACTTTATAAGATTAAAATTTAATATGTTTCTCTTTCTTTAGAATTAAACACTTAATTCCAAATATTCAATGTATTTAAATGTTGGATTCTTCAAATATCATAGATCATACAAAGTATTTTATTACTTTGGAAAAAATATATCCTTGTTGGATATGTATACAAATGTTATGATGGATTCTTTCAAAAATTTATCAAGTAGGTATTTTTTAATAAGCATTGTTATGAACATGTTGTTTATAATCTGATTTCTCCTCTCAACCACTCTATTTTTCTGTGGAGTTATCACTTCCAAAACATGATTCCTTATCCAGTGTCTCTTAACAATCTTATTCTTGGATTTTTTTAATTCCTTACCTTTATTAGAATGAATGTCTTGAATTTTCTATCTAAGAATGTATCTCCATTCAACATATACACCCATGACATTTCCTCGTTCAAATTCCCCATAGATTGTATATATCCCATATAGCTACAAAAATATCCCCAGATATTTGAAACATTTAACTTATAGGGAGAGGGGTACCTCCATAATCCTAAAGAGGAGGATTGTGGCTAATACTGATAGACCAACCCTGTAATGTTTTCTTTTAAAACACTATATTCATTCTATAGTTATTCTAAATTCCTAGCCAAAGTCACATGTTATGGACACATAACTAGAGTCTCTTTACCCACATGCCCAGTTTTCATTCAATATATAGGTTCTTTTGGCCTAGAATATGTTATAATTTCGAGTTTAAGCCCATTGTTAAATATTTTATCATTTTCTATTCCACTTATATTCCATTTTTCATGAATATTTATATGAGCAGTAATATTTACCAATATATTCTTCTCTTGATTCTTCATTCATTAGAGATATCTTTATCTTCTACTCACATCTCTTTATATGGTATTACAAATAAGTTTGTTGAGGTATTCTTTGTTATGTTTTCTTTTATCATTTATCTGAGTCAGATAACCCTGATGTGCTTGGAGTGTGTCTTTTAGTGAACTTACATTATTTTTACTTATAATTGGAGAAGTTCATTGTGTTTCCTCTAATGTTTTTAATACCTTTTTTAACATAGTAGGTTTTCTTCTAGTTTAATTTTTCACATTATTCACCACTGGATTTTGAAATCTCCTTTCATTTTCCTCTTCCAACATTATTTCTTCTATCCATAATATCTTTCAAAATGATGATAAATAGAATATAAAAGAATATAAAATTATAAAAAAACCTCATGTCATAATTCCTCTTATAGTATGTTGATTTAGCTAGAGATCTTCTTCTACCAACTTTGATCCATCAGGCATCTTGACAAATACTCATGGTGTATCCCTGTCATCCATAATAAAAGCATTTGATTTATACTTTCTTAATAGAGGAATTCCTTTTAGAATTTTAAAGATACTTATGATTATTATTAGATGTAGAAACATTTTTTCCTTTATAATATTAAATATATTCCAAATAAGAAAAATAAAAACTTATTATGTTACCATGAATCCCACAGAAATCTCACATATTGACATCAATTTTTTTATAATTATTTTAGGTATATTTATATCTCTTATGGGATTTTTCTAATTTTTGGAATTATTCACTACTCATTTCTTATCATGTATGGTAGAGGCTTCATCATATCTAGTACGATATTTTATCAAATCACATAGCCTTTAGGATTAGACAATCATTTCATGTTTACCCCCCAAGGTGACATATTTTCTCTTTGTTTCATTAGTACCTTTAAAAGGATACTCAATTAACTAATGAAAATGAATCCCTCAATTTGGGCTTCCCTTTGGCATTAGATTTCTCAACTTCCTAATTTATTGATTATAGCTCATCTCCCAGTAGGATAATTTTACTGTCCCTTGATTCATGGTGAGAATTATGTTATTTATTGATAGTCATATCCTCTTCAAATTCTTGGGAGATCTTATCCATCATGTCAGATTGCTCATTTATTTTAAAAAACAATTATGGGAAACATTATCATTAAAACATTATTTCCTTTTTTATAGCCTTTGGATCTCCTATGATAGTTTATATTGGTGTGTATCAAGATCATCATTTCTAGATTCATGATTCTAAATATATTATATGTTCATACTCTTTACCTTTTAATCTACATTGAGTTTTTATATCTGTGTGGAAATATTTTTAATTTCTTTAGCATTGGAATCATTATTCTCCCACATATTAATAGCTATATAATTAAGACTTTAATTTGTATCTTTTATCTTGTTATATTTAATTTCCTATAATTGGATCAAAATATCCTAAGACTTAGTATCCCCTATTAATTTTTGATCCAATTCCCTTTTCATGTGGACAACATATACTAATATCCTTATTGAAATTTCTTCATCATCAATAGTTACAAAATAAGTTGTCATGTTAGGTTATTCATTAATTCATGCAGAATACTTGACTAGGGAAATATTATCACAATTGGATAAGTAGTTGAACTCCTTTAACTAAATCTCACTCTTTCTATTGATACTTCTATAATGAGGAATTCCACAAGACATCTATTTATTCATTTAAGTTCTTCCCTTTTCCATGACAAAGTGAGATTAGAGCAGACCAAAAATTTAATTTTGGAAAACTAATTAACCATATTAGGGAAAAAATATGATACAAGAAACCAATACCTTTTATAAAGAGTTTTAGGCTCAAATAGGGATTAGGTACCCTAAGAGGGGGTGAATCAAGGAATGGATATTCTTTTCAGAACTTTTCCCACACCAATAGATATTTACCTCTTTATTATAAGGGTCACATAATTTCCTCTTTAATTATTATTTTTATCTTATAATTACTACATTTATATTATTATGATGCATATAAAGGAAATCATGAATGTAATAATAAAGAAACACTAATTTTTAATTGGTTTAACACTATAGTATAGTATAAAGAGCATGAACCCAAAAATGTGTTGGTGCACCAAAATCACTAAGCTCACTACATGTTGGTTTAGGATAGGTAACTCCTACCTGGGCTCACTACCCTTAAAATGTTCATAGATGACTCACTACCCTTCTTGGTTTATAAGGAATCACTCTTTGAAATCTCAATTATCTCTTAACCAATGTGTTATCTTTTCTCCTTCTTGTGATTTAACTTTTTAGCACTTGAATCAATACATTTTACACCTAATATGGGGAATCATTAAGTTAAACTATCATTCAAATCAAGAATAAAAATTGATCTCATATTTAATGGGAAATAAATTTTCATCACTTTCAGGATTCTCACTGATTTTTAAAAGCACACATTGCACTCGTGAAGCTACCCACTTCTTCACCAGAACATCCATCTTTCACGATGTACCCAACGTTCACAAAGATCACTAATTTCACAAATCTCACTACTTTTATAAAGCACACATTGCCTTCATGAAGCTCATTACATTCACCAATCTTTATTAGCCTTCATAAAGAACATTTCTTACTCAAAGCTCTCTTGGCCTTCACAAAGGTCAAGACTTTCATTAAGCTCACTTACCATTCATGAAGATCAATACATTCACGATGCTTTTAACATTTGGTTGTCTTATATACCCTTCAAAAACTTCCTTTCCTTGAGAAATATTTCTCAAGAACAACTTTCATGAATCATCTTTGTGAATTCATAGCTCTTGAATTTTCATTAAGTCTTAATTTACTCAAATGAGGGAGGTAGATCCATATTTATATGAATTTCCTCCCCATCACAAAGCTTCCAACCTATCCATCACCTTTTCATGAAGCCCCTGATTCTTATTCTTAAACCTCATAATCTTTTTGAAGAATGAGGTATATTTTATCATTCACTAGGCTTTTCATAGGCATGGATATCATCGTCTTTCCATCAAGCGTTCGTGATGCTCCACTCCTCAAAACCCAGCCTTCACGACATCAAATGCCTTCACAAAGCTCCATAACATCATGAATATAAAATATTCAATAAATCCATACCTTTGAAATATATTTATGACACAATTATGGAAATCCAACTTTAACGATGATTGACCCATCCTCCAAATTTTGGACACTAAAAACACTAGGAAACAAATCCAACTTGTACAGAAATCGTTTTCTACCACCTATAGATCATGCATTGATTTTTCATTGATCATTGTAAACAAAATTATATTAGGGTAAATTTTTTATAATTTTCTTAAAAGAATAATTGTTTGATGAATAATGAAAAATACTGTGTCATAATTGAAAACAACCTATTTGTTTAAATTATTTATAATGTTAAATTATATATTGATTTTTTTTTAAAAATTATTCAATTTTTTATAAATTAATCCAATTTAGTTCATTTTTATAATTTTCAAAATTAATTTTTATATAAATTTTTTTTATAATTTTAAATATTTTCTCTTTGAAAACTGACTTTCATGTCATGTTTATGGGATTAAATTTAAATCCTATTTTTATAGTTATGCAGATGGAATATTTTAAAACGGATTTTAGAATTGGAATAATAATAATTGATATTATATAATATTTATTTGACCAAATTGAAAAATAAAATAGTAAAAATTATTTACCATTGTTTTGATAAAAAATAGTTTTATTGGGAGGATAAACCTTAAGGATAAGGTTCAAATAACCCAAAACCTATCTAAAACCCATTGTATAGATATATTTCAACCTTATAACTTTTAGGATTCATAATGTTATATTATTGGATCCTTTTGACATTAAAAATAAAAGGGTGGAATTCTCTCATTCCAAATAATTACAATTGGGCCACTCACCTCATTTATAAATGGTAATACCTTCCCCTCTCAACTTTACACCTTATAACTTATTTTGTTTCGAAAATACCTTAAAATATTAATTCTTAAATTATATTCTCACTTATGAAAATCTTTATTTTTGATATAAATCCAAAATAAGAAGGTTTTATGGGGAATCCTAAGGAAGATACCCGAAGAAGAGGTTACATTCATCAATGAGCATTTTTGTTTTATTTCTTCCTACACCTCATTAAATTATTATAATACCATTATGATATAATAACCTCATTATAATCCATAAAAATATATGCTTTTATGTTAATATTATTAACTACTACCATATACAATTACATCACATGAGTTATGAATTCATCATTCTTATGTAAAGAGGACAACCACCTCACAAATCAATGTCATTCATTTTTCCATTACAACCTATCATGGTTTGAAATAATGATAAATTTTTTTATTTATATATGATATTTTTAATATTATTATTCTTATGGAATTACTATATCATACATATCTTCAAAATTTACATTTTTTTTGGAATATGGTAATGTCGCTTGTGTGAAAGGCAGACTACCTCCTCACGTAGCGATACGATTCACTTAGACTTTACATGGAAGGTAATAAGGATGATTTTAATAAACATATGTGTTATAAAAGAAATAAAAATAATTTTGTAATTATAATATAAAATTTACCTTTATTTATTTCAATCCAACAAGAAAATGTAAAGAACGTTCATGCGTACATACGACCTACTACTACGACGAACAAAGTATTTCACTTTCTATCACTAAATTTTATGGATTACTCAATATATATATATATAATGAATATATATGATATTTATATCATTATTAAAATTATTTTTATGTTTAAATCATGTTCATAGTATGAGGACCAACAAATTAAAAAAATTCAAAACATATACGAAAAATAAGGCAATTATTGCCCAAAACATAACGTTAATAATGAATTGTTAATTAATGGGTAATAAAAGGTCCTGACCAAATCATATATGATATGATATATGTAATTATATCTATGTAATATATTCATAATAAAATTATGTTTATTATATAGGAGTTCTGAATGTGTACGATGAAAACCAAGACTTAAGGTAAGATATTTCAAGCATCTCTTTTATTTCTAAGAGACATGTAAATTCACCACCCATTTATATTGTGTGGTTTATATAAAACAATTTTGACATGTTATGTCATGAATATCATTATTTTAATAATATTTAAATTTAATTTAATTTTATTCTTTATTGGTAAGAATGGTTCAAAAGTTATCAAAATGGTAATGGATTTTTGTCTAAATTTTCCTTCTTTTGATGTACATTATGTTACGCGCATATATTATTTCACGAGGTGTATATAAATCCCATTTTACAAGTATTATATTGAATATATTTATCCTCATGATATTTTAAGTTCCATTCTATGTTATATCTTCATGTGGATTATGATTCAATGTTACCAAAGTGGTAATGATTTTATATTATAATCTCATCATTTATCGAGATTGTTTATGATTATGTTTATGATGATAAAATCATATGATCCATATCTCATGAAACTCATGAGTTTTATTATCAATTATTTTTTATTATATTTTCATGTAATATTTCCATTTTTTCATCCTTTCGATCATTAAATAATTTATAAAATGTTCTATGAAAATCTTCCTCTATTTCTCTCTTCGATTGGAAATCTATTTTCTTCCAAAACCGTGATTTAAAAAATGTATTCAATTTTTTTAATTAACCTAATATTATTGAACGGTATTTATAGAAATTTTAAAATTTTATAATTTTTTTGAAAGGAATATTCATTTCATTTTCCAAAAAATGCTTATTTAGATTTTACAAAAATTGTGAGAGGAATATTTATTTTATTGTGTACAGTATGAACACAATGTCACATCGTCAAGACCATTATTTTATTTGAAGATTAATTTTTAACTTTTCAATTTGATTTTCAAAGAAAAATATTTTCATCATGTTTTATATTTTAAAAAGTGGTTTTCAAAGTGAAAATAATATTTTCTTTAAGAAATGTTTCAAATGCCTTTTAAAACCTTTTTGAATATGGTTTCATGGTTATTATCAAAGAAATGGATTTTTAGAAAGTTTTTAGGTTTTAAAAATTATTGTAAAATAAAATTTATTTTCCTCAAGAAATGTTTTAAATGATCGTTTGGAATCATTTTTTGTATAAGATTACATCCGTTGATTGTGCCTATAACATACTAGGGATATGATATAAGGATTAAATCATAATTATTTGTCTAAATAATTTATGTCGATGATTTCATGACATTTATAAAACCTATTTCCCTTCCACATGTTATATCGTGATAAAATTATTATAAAAATAGCTTATTTTTCCCATGAGTTATGATACGAAAAAATGATTAAATGATTATGAAACCTATATCTTTTCCACATATTATTTTATGATGAAGTGTTTATGAAACCCATTTCATTCCATGGATTATGATATGATAAATATTTTATGATCTTATGAGACAAATAAATATGGTTTTCATAATGAGATTGGTTGGACCTATGTATCCCTCCAATTCATTAGGTAATGATGGATATTTAAGGAGTAAATATGTTATTTGCGAACATAATTACATGTTCACAATATTATGTGTAAACCCGATTACATGTTCAAAATGTTATACATGAAACTGATTACATATTCACAATTT
This sequence comes from Viscum album, assembly GCA_963277665.1. Classification (NCBI taxonomy): domain Eukaryota; kingdom Viridiplantae; phylum Streptophyta; class Magnoliopsida; order Santalales; family Viscaceae; genus Viscum; species Viscum album. Next base: position 370,765,416 of record OY728163.1, on the reverse strand, counting down.
TATAAATGAACCTCATTACATGTTCATAATGTTATGCATGAACCTCATTACATGTTCACATTTTTATGTAGAGACCTATATTTCATGTATATACTGTTATGTGCGGACCTATTTTCAAGCGCATAAGTTTATATAAGGTACTACTTTCATATCCTTAATTTATGAGTGAACCTATCTTTATTTATATATGTTTGAAATGTTATAAATTGATGTTTATGCAACAAATATATTCCTTATGAAAATGTTATGCTATAATAGATCATGTTATTTAGTTTCCTTATGATTTATGTCTTATAAATTTCAAATATTTATTCCATGACTCAATATTATGATATTTGATGTGCAATGTATGGTTTTCAAATGTTATGATCATATTATCACATAATTATGTTTCTATTATGATTATGTATCTCCCTTGTTTACCCTTACTGACCACCCAAGATCACCCTTTCTAATGTTTCATTTCACTGGCTTATAAAAAAAGGTTTTAAGTAGGGCATGTCTATGAAGAGTAATTAATGGGAAGATATTTTTGGGAGAAATTGAATATCTTTTAGGAATTAAGAAGTTTTCATTCCATGTATCCAATGGAACTAAACTATTAATTTCTACAGGTATGTGTTTGGGTAATGAAATGAATATTTTTTCTAAAAATATATATCTGAAGCCTGGGTCACTATAAGTAATGTTTGAGATACATATTAAATACTCAGTAAAATGTTTTAACCCTATTTTATATGTTTTTCCCTTATCGGTGTGACAAAAATTTACAATGGTTACCTTACATATTGATAAAAAAGTGACATATTTATCAATTTTTATCCTCTTGATTACATATATGTTATCCATTATTCAAAATTAAAATTTTATAAGTTGTATAAATTTATTTTAAAATAAGTTTCAAAAAACTTTATGAAAATCATCTTTTAGAAATAATATATTTATAAGCATAGAAATAAATTTATTATTATCCTATTCCTAGAGATAACACTTGCTAAATGTTCAAATAGTTTACTAAATTATATATATATATATATATTTATATTTCATTAACAAAAGTTTAGTACTAGTGATTATTTTAATTTATTGAGATATAAACACAATGCATGCTCACAAATAGTTTTTTTATAAAAACAACTCTTTTACTTTCAAATGATTTTATTTTTATTTCTAATAAATTTATAACCAATAATGTTATTATAAACTATATGTTTTTCATAACTTTATACTATATTATGGTTAATTTAGAATCAGAGTTGTATGTTTCATGAGCTCTTGAAGAAATTTTATTTGAAGAGAAATATATTATATAATATTTGGGTGTTACACAATTCACTAGATATAGAAGAACTATAGAAATGTGGGAATAACATCATTTCAAAATTTAGGACTACAATGAGTTTGTTGAAAGTTGATAAAGTATCTTCTGATACTATTAAAAATGATCTTGATTTTAAAAAAATTAATAAATTTAATTTTTTCCTCTAAAAGGACTAAAGGATCATTGATCATAGTGATATAACAATACATTGAGCAATCTGGATAATGTTTTTGATCACTTTAAAATTTAGAAATTTCTTATTTCTATGAGTTTTTATGTCATTTTAATTTAATTTTGTAGTGTTTTTTATATGAGTTTATTTGTAGGGGTTTCATTATCAAATTCATAAAACATTCAAATTTTAGTCTTTAGGTTTCCTACCATGGATTTTAGGGCTTCCATATGTGTAATAAAGATCTTAAGGTGTGTTGAAGATGAGTTTTTGTAATCGGTTTGATTGGGTGATTTTGAAGAGGAAGACATAATGTCTTGGGATGAGACACTGATAACTTATAACAGGGTTAAAGTTGATGGCTTCTAGGGGATTTGAAACCAAAATAATCAATAGGTATAAAGTCAGGGATACCCAAAGTCAGGTTTTTTAATTCCTTTATACTTAATGTAAAAGTTATAAGTTACCTAATTGGAGTGTGTTTGGTAGTAATATATTTCAAGAAACATAAGTATTATGATCCTTTATTTATTATTTTTTTAACATTGTCATATTTAATTTTAAATTTCCATGGTCTTAATATTTTTATCCAAATATATTAAAGTTATAATTGTTTTAATTTCTTTTTTATATATTTTTATAAATATTTTACTTTTATATACTATAGTTCGATTAGATTTATCGAATTATGATCACATTAATACTTGTGTTGGATGAAAATTTATAAGTTTACATTAAAACAAAAATTCACCCCTCTTGTATTTTGAGTTACACATATATATGTGAAACCATTTTGAAGTTATATGAATTTAAATAATATTTTACAATACTTTTAAGTATTATGAAATCATGGGAAGTCATATGCTAAAATTAATACGATAAAGAAGTCTTAAAGGATCCCTTAAGAGTCATACGATCTATATGAAGTCTGAAAAACTTCTAACCGTTAGGGTGTTTGTTTTTCTTGTAAGTCATTTTCTCAAACTAAGTCGTACTCTCTACGCAGAAATTTCATAGGAGATGCTTGGAAGTCATAGGATATATGAATTAGAAATTTTACAATGGAACATATATAATTATAGATATAAAATCGATCATATTATCATTTATATAGAAGTGTTTCCTCATTAGGTCATTAGCCATCATTCTAGATCACTTAAGCATGGGTTCTTCAAACCATCTGAGAACTTTAGAAAAAGTTTCTCCTTGAATTAATAACTAATATGAAATTTATGATTGATATCTATCATTTATCACTCCACCAAAATGTTCTATAAATTACTCATATGCATAGAAAATTTATTTCACTGGATGACCATCCCTCAAATAATCTGATGTGAGGTTCCTTTGATTTATCCCATCCATCTATTCCATGGTTAATACTCTTATCCTTTTCTATGTTCAAAAAGAAAATAAATACAAACATATTGACACTTATCGAAAAAAATACAATCAATCAACCTAAGTGAATTTCAATCTCCCCCTTTTAGTTTTTTTAAATTCCAATAAATTATTATATAATTAAATGTGTGTCAATATATCTTGTCCCACTTATTAATAATAATAAAAAAGAATAAATTATTTGTACCCTTTTTGATAGCATGTGAATAATAAATTTCATCCAAGATAATTTTACTCTCCCTCTGTTCTATTCAATTGTTAAGAAAGTCATCATCTATCTAGCTGTGTTCCTCTTTTTTCTCTCCACTTATTATGAGAGAAAACCTCTTCCATATGAGAGAAGTGTTTTACTACACTTTCTATTTGTAATTAGTCTTAAAAAAATAAAATATAAGTCTTCTTGTGCTAACCATGTGTAGAAAATAAGAGTTATTAGTTTATGAAATAATTATATACATAATATAATCAAAATCAAATACCACTTTTGAATTTTATTTATAGAGGATGTATAAATAGATATTTAGAGAATTTGTGTATCTTTCATCCACTTGAACAAACACATAAAAATATTCATGTGTAATTATGACAACCCTGCTTTTATTACAAACATAAACATGATTTATTACATAAAACTTCACTTCATACAATAAAAAAGATTGAGAGGTTTAGTGTCTTGGGGGATTAGGATCATTACATAAAAACATAAAACATGAAATAAAACATCTTTGTTGAAAACCTTATTTACATGACCACTACATTCCCTCGTACATAGCATTGTATGGGATAACCAGAGGACATGCATAAGAAAAGGGTGAGCTATAAAGCCCAGTAAGGCATTAAACATGGAATAACATGAGGAGTAAAATAAATGTTATACAATATAAATATCAATATATCATAAGAGAAACATGAAAATAAAGGTGTGATAAAGAATGATAATCATAACATTGAAATGTGGCAACAACACTTAACATGGACTTAGCAAGAGCCAAGGACCATTTCACATGGAGAATGAGTAAATCCTCATTGCACATTAAGTACGAGTAAACACTTGTTGAACTTGAATTAGCATGAGCCAACAATCATTTCATACGACGTTTCATGATACTATACTTTACCCAATGCATTGGAGAGCTATAAGGGCACACCCTTCCTAAACATTTCATTTCATGCATAAGTGTTCCACATGGATCATAAAACATGGATTCATAAAACATAATCATTTATTCCATGATAAAGGAATGTGGAATTAATACATGAAACTTTATAATAAATAAGTAAATGGGAATAATGGTGAATACCCTTGATGGAGAAATGGGCATGGTATTCACTACACAATGACATTGGCTTAGAAAATCGGTGCGATTTCGGCTGCGTAACGGCGTGACCTAAGAATTCATAAAAATGGTTGATGAGAGAGAAAGAGGGTTCTCATCATTTTTAAATGTAATGGACAGTAAGGAGGTTATATAGATACATTTACCAACAATTTTAATGGAATTTAGATTCATGATACAAAAGTATTGCTTGAATGTAAAAGAGGAGAGAGAAGTTCCTTTCAGAATTTCAGCATAGTAACAGGTGTACATGGGAGGCATTTAATGAGAGATAAATGGGTCTCCCATAATTAAAACATAAAGAGGGAAGTATGAGGGAGGTTCAAAACCATACCCTAACATTCATAATTGAAATTAAATGGCAAAACAACTTAAAGAAAATTGGGAAAAAATGAGAAAGGAAGAAAAAACCCTTACTTGGAAGTGTCCTTCCAAAGGCTAGAGAGAGGCTTGTGAGAGGCTTCTTGGGAGCTTGAGGAACCTTGTGAGGATTCTAGAGATAGTAGGGCCGAAGTTGGACGAACTCCAAGGGCTTTGAGTGAGGAGGAAGTGGGAGCATGGGTGGATTTATATAGGAAAGGTGAGGGAATTTTTTATTTTTTAGGTTTGGGACCCCTTATATTAAATTAATCAAAACCACAAACCATCCCATGGTTTTCTCCCATGGTTTTTGGAAAAGGGAAGAGGAAAAAAATATTTTATAAGGCCAATGTCCTAAATTCTTAGAATAATAGGGTTGCTTATGTGGAGGTGAGTCATACTCCCATGGAAAACAATTTTAAAAGACAAGGTGTTTAATAAGTCTTGAGGGGTCCATTAATGCTTTGAAAATTAAGTCAAAGAAACCCAAAATCACATTATTTTAATGGAAAAAATATATATTGGCCGAACATAAATATTAAAGTATTTTATTACATCACTATTGGGTCATTATGATGTGATAAAACACATTATATATTTAAACGGTATTTAATTTTTACCCAAAAATTTGACTGTCTCAGAAAATTATGAAAATTTCACCGTTAGATAATTTCGACGTCCTGATTACATAAATAACATTTATTTTATCTAAATAATTCTCAAAATATGTTAATTTTCACTTTTGAAATAAAAACTGACATTTATAAAAAATTCGCGGTTTGTGACAAAAATGGCCTTCAAACCTTAATAAAAATTATAATTGCATTCATAAAATTATAAGATCATTTATATTTAATAAAAAGTAATTTAATAATAATGATATTTTATTAAAATATTGTTTAATTCAAAAATTCCTTAATTTAAAAAAATAGACTCCTTAATTAAATAATAACTAAAAACACTATTTGTACTTTAAAAACTATTACAATGTATCAATAATGACTGAAAGTATTACATAATTATATACAAAAAAATAATGTACATGAATATAGTACTATCGATTTGTTACATAACCACTTAAAACAGCCTCATAAGACCTATGGGTAAGGTGTGCGATGGTAACAGACTCTTGGGGTGGCTCGGATAACATCGCTCGAGTGGTAACTTCTATCAACTTCCACTTCTCTCGAAGACAGTCCCGTTCGAGCTTGACATGATGAAGATCAACTTGGGATTGGACAAGAGCGAAGACCAAGGATTCCACCTCTTTTCCAAGTTCTGATAAATGGGCTTCGTATGGGGAAATTCTACTAGAAGAGGCCATCGCTTCCTTTGTCTGAGTAAATTTCGATTTGTTAAAGCCCTATATTTATAAAAATCATGTGATCACTATTAAATGGCTATAATAGCAACGGTCAAAATTATTAACATAAAATCAAAGAGTTTGACATTTTATATAAACATTTTACATAAAGAGTCATTTAATTAGATCAAGAGGGACTTCCATTAATGAAACTTTGGGTCGATACAATATTCCCCCCTTAAGAAATTTTTCCCTCAAAATTTTCCTTTTCCCACACTAAAATCGATGTGGGTAACTCAGCTTCATCGTTTCCTCCAATTCCCAAGTCGCTTCTTCAAACTTGTCGTTTCTACACAACACCTTGACGAGGGGCATTGTCTTATTTTTTAGACCTTTTTCTCTACGATATAAGATCTTCACTGGTTCCTCCTCATAAGAAAGATCATACTCAAACTATAGCACCTTAGAAGAGAGTACATGTGTAGGGTCTGATGTTTACTTCCTTAAGAGGGACAAATGAAAGACATCATGTACTTTGGCAATGGTAGGTTGAAGTGCTAGTCGATAGGCCACAACCCCGACATGATCAAGAATCTTGAGTGGGCTGATGTACCTTGGACTTAACTTCCCTTTCTTTCCAAACCTCATGACCTTGTTCTACGGAGAAATTCATAGAAAAATCATGTCTCCAGCTTTAAACACAAGGTCCCGTCGAAGGTTATCTGCATAAATCTTCTGTCGACAGTGGGCTGCCTTGATATGCTTCTGAATGGTTTTCACATTCCCCACCATTTCCTCGACCATTTCTATTCCATAAAGCTTATGTTCACTGACCTCATCCCAACATGTCTATGTTATACACCTTTTCCCATACATGGCTTCATATGGTGCCATTTGGATGCTCAAGTAGAAACTATTATTATAAGAGAACTCAACCAGAGGAAGATGTTGATCCCATACTCCTTTAAATTCCATTGAGCACGTTCTCAAAATTTCCTTAGGTGTTTGGATAGTCCGATTGGATTGGCCATTAGTTTGAGGATGATAGGTTGTACTGAAGTTTAGTTCAGTATTCAGAGCATGTTGAAGACTCTTCCAAAACATAGAGGTGAATCTTGGATCTCGGTCAGACACAATAGATAGTGGTACTCCATGTAACCTTACCACTTCCCTGATATATATCTGTGCCTGTTGATCCAATGAGAAATCCTCTTGAATAGTAATGAAGTGTGCAGTATTTTTAAGATGATCCACAACAACCTAGATTGCATTGTTTCCTTTGGATGTCCTCAGAAGTCCGGTGACAAATTCCATGGTGATGTTCTCCCATTTCCATTCTGGTATGGACAATGGTTGCATCATCCCCTTATACTTCTGCCTCTCTTCCTTCACTGGCTGACAAACTAGGAACTTTGATGTATATTCAGTGATCTCCTTCTTCATATTATCCCACCAAAAGTTTTCTCGGAGATCTTGATACATCTTTGTGATCCCTGGGTGAATAGAGAAATTTTAACTATGTGTATCATCCAAAAGTCACTTCTTTAGCTCCAAAATTGATGGAACACATAGTCTTTTCCCAAACCGCACAATTCCTTCTTCATTAACATTAAACTCTGAGGATTTCCCTTTTTCGATAGCTTCCACTTTTTCCTGAATTCCCACATCATCCTTTTTATCATCCTTTAACCTTTCCAAAATAGACGGTTGAGCAATCATTTGTGAAAGTATTGATGATGCTCCCTTCTTTATGATTCCCATGTCCATATTCATCAAGTCTAAGAAGATTGGATCCTTCTCAATTCTCATCATTGATAGAATCTCTGGGTCCTTTCTACTAAGGGAATCTGCCACCTTGTTCGCATTCGCAGGGTGGTAATGTATTGAACAGTCATAATCCTTGATGATCTCTATCCATCTTCTCTGTCACATATTAAGATCTTTCTGTGTGAATATATATTTAAGACTCTTACGGTCAGTATATATCTCACATTTCTCCCCATAGAGATAATGCCGCCAGATTTTCAAGGAAAATATCACCGCTGCCAACTCCAGATCATGCGTTGGATAGTTTCCCTCATGGATTTTCAACTGCCTTGAGACATAGGATATCACTTTATCATTCTGAATCAGCACACAACTTAAGCCCTTCTTTGAAGCATCACTGAATACCACAAAAAGTTCCCCACTTGTGGGTAAAGTGAGCATAAGAGTAGTGATAGGCATCCTTTTCAACTCCTTGAAGCTTTCTTCGTATTCATCACTCCAAGAAAACTTTACTCCCTTTCGTGTTAGCTTGGTAAGAGGGTTGGAAAATCGTGAGAAATTTCTCACAAATCGTCGATAATATCCAGCTAACCCCAAGAAGCTACGGATATTTGTTACCGATGTTGGCCTCGACCATCCCTCAAATGCATCTATTTTGGAGAGGTCCACAGATATCCCATTGCTTATGATGATATAGCCCAAGAATGAGACCTCATTCAACCAGAACTCACAATTGTTGTAATTTTCATAGAGATTCTCCTTGAGAAAAGTCTCTAGTACAGTTATTAAATTCTCCTCATGATCCTCCTCGTTTTTGGAGTATATTAGAATGTAATCTATAGAGACTACCAAAAATTTGTCGAGGTAATCTTTAAAGACTCTATTCATCAAGTCCATAAAGATTTCTAGAGCATTAGTGAGACCAAAAGGCATTACTATGAATTCATAGTACCCGTATCTTGTACGAAAATCAGTCTTGGGGACATCTTCCTTCTTCACCCTTACTTGATAATATCCCAACCGAAAATCTTCCTTGGAGAAGTATTTTTCTCCACGCAGCTAATCGAACAAGTCATCAATTTGTGGGAGAGGATACTTGTTCTTTATCATGATTTTGTTGAGTTCACGATAATTGATGCAAAGGCGCATTGACACATCCTTCTTGACGAAGAGGACTAGTGCACCCCATGGTGAAGCACTTGGGCGTATAAACCCTTTATCCAGATTCTCCTATAGTTGTTTCTTTAGCTCTTCAAGCTCAATGAAAAGCATTCTATATGGAGTCTTGGATATGGGCAATGCCCTAGGTATAAGTTCAATTGAGAATTCAACATCTCTTCGAGGAGATAGACCAGTCAGTTCCCTGGGAAACACTTCCATGAATTCCCTCACAATAGGAATTTCATCAAGGATGGTTTCTTCCTTGGACTCAATCATCAGAGACAGATACACGTGCTCATAGGGCAGTAATATCCATGCTTGAGATGATGGATCTAATGGAGATTCATCTTCCTACTGGCACTTGTAAAGAATCGAGGGTCGATTCTCCATATGGAGTGTGATTTCCTTCTCCAGACAATTTATGTTGGCTCTATATAAGGAAAGCCAATCCATGCCAAGAATTGCATCAAATTCCACCAGAGGGAGTATGACGAGGTTTTCAGGGAAATTCAATCCAAAAATTATAATAGGGGAGGACTTATCTTCATGGGATGCAATGATTTCCCCATTTTTTGTACTCACCGACATCTTCACTTCCATGGTTTGTGGTGGTGCTGGGATTGTTCTACTAAAATTTCGAGATATAAAAGAATGTGTAGAACTTGAATCAAAAAGTATGTTCACTATTCTTGAATGAATAACTAGCGTACCTATCACCACTTCATTTTCGAGGTTTACTTCGGCAGAAGTGATGACAAAAGCTCTTCCTTGATGCCTTGGAGGTTGTTGGTTGCCTCGGAAAACCCTTGGATTAGGGCACTGATTTGCAAAATGACCTGGTTCTTTGCATTTTTAGAATTGAACAATGCATTGAGGTTTGAACGGAGCGTTCCTCTCCTCTGTCACAGCCGTAGGTCTTTCTTACCGACAGTTAATAGCTAGGTTCCCTTCTCTTCCACACCTAAAGCATTTCCTTATCCACTTGTGGCAATTTCTAGGGTGTTTCTTTCTGATCTTTTGGCAAGTGGGGTGATGTATCTTCCTATCACCATTGGATTTATCCATCGAACCACCAACATTGATGTCCACCTTACGCTTTTTATCCCCATGATACCCTTGTGATTCTCTAATCTCCATTTCGACCTTGAGGTCACATCGGACAATTTCCTCATAGCTGTCAAAGTCACAGATTGTTAATGCTTTCCGTAGGCTAGGTTTCAACACACCAAAGAAGCAGTCAACATTGCATTCGGTGTTAATGACAAATCCGGAAGCATATCATGAAATCCTTGTGAATTTTGCCTCGTACTCTCCAACATATTCTTCATCTTTTTTCATGAGGGAAAGGAAGTCCCTTTCCATCTTAAGCCAGAGGGTGAACAAAAAATATTTATTGAAAAACATCTTCTGGAAATCATTCCATTCCAATGCCTCGATATCCTCCTCAAGCTTCGTATTTTTGATCAACATCCACCATTGATCAGCTTCACCCTCCATACGATAATCTTCCAGGAGAACCTTCTCTTGTTCATAACATTTAATGATGGAGAAGATCTTTTCAATGGAGTTGATCCATTGTTCAGTGATCATGGGATCGGATGATCCACTAAAAGTAGGAGGCCTATGTCTCATGAAGCTCTCGATAGTGACTTGTTCTTTCTTAGGGGGGTTTGAACGTTCCTCTTGACCCGTGTTCCTATTCAAAACTTGATTTATCTGTGATAGAAGCGTGAAAAAGTTTGTGATTCCCGCTCCCATTGGATTAGACATCTCATTAGTACAGTCATCACACTGATCTTCACATCAGTTGTTAGCATAAGTCCTCTTATTACCGTCCATTGGAAGGAATAAAAGGAAAGTTAGTGGTAACACATAAAGGGTATTCTAACGACAAAAGTTTATGAGATATAAATAAACTTTTATTTCCTTAACTCATGAGTCTATAGGCTTGTCTTTTCATAATCTACATTCTAACATATATTCTTAGGGTTTTTTTTATTTCCTTAATAAGGGTTAATAATAAGCTAGTGAATTTATCAAAACATATCCCCCGGGAGTGTCGTAACCAAGAGTGCAGCAAGGCCTATTGTCGTGCACCAGTTCCCATTCGAGTCTAACTCAAAGCGGTGTTTTTGGGTTTTACCCCTAGGATACATCTGTGCTAGAGAGGCCTCTTCCTGCTCGTATCCAGACAAGGATGTATTTATTTGATAAAACACATACTCAGTACTTACAAAAACATAGTGATGTTTTTATTATACTTTGTCTTGTCTCTAAGGCTTTACTAGGATTTTCTAATCCTAATCCCAAAAATAACTAAACCTATCCTCTGATACCAACCTTGACAACCCTGCTTTTATTACAAACTTAAACATGATTTATTACATAAAACATCACTTGATACAAAAAAGAAGATCAAGATTTTTAGTGTCTTTGGGGATTATGATCATTACGTAAAAACTTAAAACATGAAATACAACATCGTTATTGAAAACTTCCTTTACATGACCACTACATTCCCTCGTACTTAGCACTGCATGGGATAACCTGACGACATGCATAAGAAAAGGGTGAGATATTAAGCCCAGTAAGAGAGTACACATGGAATAACATGAAGATTACAATACATGTTAGAAAATAGTCATATCAATAGAGCATAAGAGAAACATGAACATAAATTTATTATAAAGCATGATAATCATAACATGGAAATGTGGCAACAACACTTAACATGGAATTAGCATGAGCCAAGGCCCATTGCACATGGAGCTTGAGAAAATCCTCATTTCACATGAAGAATGAGTAAAACCTCTTTGCACTTGAATTATCATGAGTAAACACTCATTGCACATGACGTATCATGATACTATACTTTACACAATGAATTGGAGTGCTATAAGGGCACACCCTTCTTAAATATTTCATTTCATTCCTAAGTGTGCCACATGGATCACAAAATATGGATTCACAAAACATAATAATTTATTCCAGAATAAAGGAATGTGGAATTCATATATGAAACTTTATAATCAGTAAGTAAATGTGCATAAAGGTGAATACCATTGATAGAGAAATGGGCGTGGTATTCACTACACAATGACATTGGCTTAGAAAATCGGTGTGATTTCGGTAGCGTAACGGCGTGACATAAGAATTCATAAAAATGGTTTATGAGAGAGAAAGATGTTGCTCATAATATTTACATGTAATGGGAAGTAAGGAGGTTATATAGATACATGTCTTAAAAATTGTAATGTAATGTAGATTCATGATACAAAAGTATTGCTTGAATGTAAAAGAGGAGATAGAAGTTCCTTTCAGAATTTCGGCAAAGTAACAGGTGTACATGGGAGGCATTTAATGAGAGAGAATGGGGTCTCCCATCATTAAAACATAAAGAGGGCAGTATGGGGGAGGTGTGAAACCATACTCCAACATTCATAATTGAAATTAAAAGGCAAAAAAACTTAAAGAAAATTGGACAAAAATGAGAATGGAAGAAAAAACCCTTACTTAGAAGTGTGCTTCCAAAGTCTAGAGAGAGGCTTGTGAGAGGCTACCTAGGAGCTTGGGGCACCTTGGGAGGATTATAGAGTGATTAGGGCATATTTTGGACGAACTACAAGGTCTTTGAGTGAGGAGGAAGTGGGATATTGGGTTGGTTTATATAGGAAAGGTGAGGGAATTCTTTATTTTTTAGGTTTGGGACCCCTTATATTAAATTATTCCAAACCACAAATGATACCATGGTTTTTGCCCATGGTTTTTGGAAAATGGAAGAAAAAAAATGTATTTTATAAGTCCAATGTCCAAAATTCTTAAAATAATAGGGTTTCTTATGTGGAGGTGAGTCACACTCCCATGGAAAACAATTTAAAAAGGCAAGGTGTTTAATATGTTTTGAGGGGTCCATTAATGCTTTGAAAAGTAAGTAAAACAACCTCAAAATCACATTATTTTAATGTTGAAACATATATTGGCCGAAAACAAACATTATAGTATTTTATTACATCACTATTGGGTCATTATGATGTCATAAAACACATTATATATTTAAACGATATTTAATTTTTACCCAAACATTTGACTGTCTCAGAAAATTATGAAAAATTCACCATTGGATAATTTCGACGTCCTGATTCCAGAAATAACATTTATTTTATCTAAATAATTTTCTAAATATGTTAATTTTAACATTTAAAATAAAAACTGACATTTATCGAAAATTCATGATTTTTGACAAAAATGGCCTTCAAACCTTAATAAAAATTATAATTTCATTCATAAAATTATAAGATCATTTATATTTAATAAAAATATCATTTTATTAAAATATTATTTAATTCAAAAATCCATTAATTTAATAAAATATCTTCCTTAATTATATAATAACTAAAAACACTATTTGTACTTTAAAAACTATTACAATATATCAATACTGACAAGAAATTATATACATTATTATATACAAAAAATAATCTACATGAACATAGTACTATCAATTTGTTACATAACCCATTAAAACAGCCACATAAGACCTAAGGTTAAGGTGTGCGAAGGTGACAGACTCTTGGGGTGGATCGGATAACATCACTCGAGTGGTAATTTCTATCTACTTCCACCTCTCCCGTAGAAGGTCCCGTTCGAGCTTGACATGATGAAGCTCAGCTTGGTCTTGGTCAAGAGTGAAGCCCAAGGATGCCACCTCTTTTCCGAGCTCTGATAAATGGGCTTCATATGGGTAAATTCTACTGGATGAGGCCATCGTTTCCTTTGTCTCAGTAAATTTGGATTTGTTAAAGCCATATATTTATACTAATCATGTGATCACTGTTCAAGAGCTATAATAGCAACGGTAAAAATTCTTAACATGAAAACAAAGAAGTTGACATTTTATATAAACATTTTACATAAAGATTCATTTAATTAGATCAAGAGGGACTTCCATTAATTAAAATTTGGGTCGTTACAGTAATAATATTACATCCCCATTTTAATAGACATTCACCCCTTATTGTTAACCACATTCAATATAAATTAAAATAATTTTTGGAATGTTAAGACGTACATGAACTTTATATTTTTTCCGAGGCAATCCAGAATTCAAGATTTATATAAAAATAATAAATCTATGGAAAATTAAGTTTATTACAAAGGTTCACTCAAGAGATTCTCTCCATAATTCACCATGATTGATTTATTTATTGATAATGATGATATCAAACTTTATATAACATTATGGATTGAATTTGTTTCATGATATTTTATCAATACAACATTCCTCTATTCCTCTTTCTATCTTTAACTTCAATTCCATTTCCAAAATAAACTATCATTAAAATGTGGGAATAAGGTGGCATTCTATAGATTCCTCAATGTGAGAAACATTTATATGACTTGTCTCTCAACCCAGAACTCTTCCTTTTCACACCTATAAAGTATATTTATCCCTTTATTCAATCTCCAATATGGAATTTATAAATTAAATCACTTGGGGGTTGCATGGATTTCTTCTTTTCATTAGTATTATTTGTTGGAATGAGATTCTTGTCCTAATAAACAAGGAAACATTAACTTATTTCATATTTCTACACCACTTTCAATTTTTCTAGATGATCTTTCCATATGAATAGATATTTTATAGGAATATGATCATTCTTATTATGAGGATTTTATTCTTTTTTAGTTGAAACACATTTTCAAACTAGTGGTTACAATTTTTTTCTCTTCAGATTTCATCAAATATTCTTATTATGGAATTTAATTCATACAATGAGAGGATGAATTTTCTAACATTTTTGACATAAAAAAACCTATATTAGATCTTTTTGGTTACTTTTTTGTGTAGCAATTCCATATCCTCATCATATGTATCTTCCACCATGAATATTTTTCTTTTTCCTTTCATTGATTTAATCTTACATGTTAGGTTCCATATTTCTTCCATATTTCTTGATACTCATGTCCTTTTAGAGATGGTCCATGATTTGGATTCAATTGACATAGTAGAATCATATAAACCATATAGATAATGCATTATAAACATCATTTTTAGAGTTATTAGGTGAAATGATTCAACTCTCTTCTTTACTGATTTGTTTCCTAAGGAAAAGTTTATTTATTTCCTCAATTAATTCACCTATTGAGTTATTATATTAACATCATTACAAGATTTTGTTTTTGTATGTAACATAAAAACCCCAATCATAAACATGACTAAATTTAATGAAAACTCTCAAAAGTTCTCCAAAATTTCAAATATGTTCTGTATGGAAGGATTCCTCTTCATCTTCGATGTATGATTTTTTACTGTAGGTGTTATCCTCTTTATAGATCTACCCCCTTGGATTAGGAATTATATAACTATTTTATACTGTCATGTATTAACAAGAATCAATATCTATATTAAAATACCTTTGGAATCCCTAATAATATGAAATAAATATATTTCTTCTTCTCAAAGGTTCAATATGTATAGATTCAAATACTTCTTGTTTTTTGAATGAAAACCCCAACATTTTAGGTTTTAATTGGGGAGTTTCTTCTATTATTCATAATCCTATTCACCATTGATGATGTTTTGGGTTAGTTTTACCATTTTAACCTTATATATTTATACATATTTTAATTTTTGTACTATATTATTTTTTAAAATAGAATTGGTGTATACCAATTTTTCTAGATAATGGAATACCTCATTATTGGAGATTAAAGTACATTGATCAAGTAATGATATGAAGATATTACTACCACTATTTTGAGTCTTCTTAGGAGTAATAATCTTATCTGATTCACCTGTAACAATTAATCTTATTTCATATATAGTATGTGAAGGCTTAGACTAAACAATTTCCAAAATGTTCTATTTCACCTATAGATAAAGGAATTTTAATCTGAGAGTATTCTTCTCAATCCCAACTGATCTCAACCTATACTCCCACTGACTCTTCATCTTCTAAAACTTGTATTTATTCATTTCGATGCTATCATTCAAGGTGTCATTAAACTCATTAATAATTTTTTCCTCGAAATCTAATTGGGCTTCCTTGACTCCCATACCAGCTTTATATGATATTACTTTTAAGATCCTGAGAGTTTCTAGAGATCTATCATGCGTTTTTACAGGTACACATTTTCCTTGTTTTGAGTATACTTTTTTGGGTTTTATCTAGTGCATGTTTGGGTGAAATTTGGATTTTTGGATGGGTTTTGTGTAGTACATGATGGGCACATGATTTTCAGAAACCGTACACCCTACCCCAACAAACCATGTGAAGTTCCCAATCTGGATATAAGTGTCACTGAGAGTGGTAGAGGGTGAATCAGTGATGTCTTTTTCTTTTTATGTTTCTTTTTTTGAAACAACGTTTACATCCTATTAAAGAGTTTTTTCTCTACTGAACACACACAACCACAAGAACACAAGATTTACAAGGTTCACTACTCAACAAGAGTAGCTACATCCTTAGTATGGTACAAAAATAATCCAGTACCACACAATCCACTAGAAAGCAATCTTTTATGTGGAATAAAATGAGTAGGATATACCCTTACAATCATATAGCACATAGAAAACAATATGAAATCGTGTGTTCATCCTCTTATCACAAT